>CM060981.1:96215151-99078484 GCA_030765065.1 Deroplatys truncata | reverse complement strand
TGTGGGGCGGTGTTTGCCGCAGCATTACCGGTTAATCTTCTGCCGGTGGCTCGTCGCTCGTGCCGGTGAGGTTTGTCGCTCAGTTGTCAACATTGGTATCCGAGGCTGAAACAGTGGAACTTGTATGTGTTTAATAAAGTGGTTGTTAGCTTAATGGGAGAACTAACAGAGCTAAGTGTATTCTGACAACTATGATGCTAGTTATCCATGATGCTGGTAGATCAGGATTTAAGTTCGGTGAAATAGTGAGGGTGCGATACTGCAGAACACCTATGAGGAACCTTTTTGCATGTGTGGAACAACTTACGAATCTCTGTTTCCATGGAGCTGTACTTTTTATCGATTTGAAAAACATCTATCGACGCATTTTAAATTTGAGTAGAGATTAATGCAACATTAAGCATGGCTTATAAATGGAGTTTTCTGAATATTTAAGATGTTCAATTCATGCATATAAGGAACATTTTACGTTTAAGAGATTGAATGCTGTTCATTAAAAGTTTACGATTTTAGGACTATTTCCCAAAATATCCAAAAGAGTAAATTTTACCAATACGATCGCATTATTTCTTTTTTTGTTATTAAACGTTTATGCACAAAACAATCCCATTTGAAATTTAACGCCATGCACACTTTTACAATCATTAAAAATTCCTTTAGCTTCGACGGTGACTCCAGGTTGAAAGATAACAGTGTCAGTAACTGCTTGAACCGTAGTGTATTATTGATTTTTGTTTTTACATCCTGACATTCTCAAATCACTATCGCGTAAATATTCTCCAGACTCCAAGGAGCGTAGTAAATGATCCTAATTAAAGAAAAACGCATACCCTTCCAGGCGGAAGCTGTATCCGTAACCTGTTTCAAAAGTCATCAACCAGAGTCAGTTCTAATTGTGCTATAGTGAAAGCTATAGGATACATTCATTCTGCAAAACTGATGAGTTTCACCGGGAATTCTTAAAGGGCACGCCCGATTCTGTAGCTCGTAACCAGTTGAATGATCCCTTGTGATAAATGACAGCTGGAGCTGCCAACAAAAACCACAGGGTCAAAGGCGCAAGTGTAAGAATCCAATATCGGAAAGTCTTTACGTCAAGTCGTCAAGGAAAAAGCAGGTTTCGTCACCTTCGGATCGTATGTCATTTATTAACGGAATTGTTTGTCATGCATTGCTAATTAAGGTTTACGTAATTGACCGCTACTTCAATATTGGTTGCAAGTGAGGTGTAGTTCACAGGCGAGTTAGTAAATAAAAACAAGAAAGAATGCTCAAATTCCTGCGGAAAAACTGTAATTAAACACCGTTATATCAGTAGCCGAAGATCCGAGAAAAAGAAAATGAGAGTGGCTGTTGTTTTCGGCGATCCTTCGTTTGGTCCATTCAATCTAAACTTATTTTCTGTCAAGACAGGTTTTCAAACTCGACGACATATCGTAGCTATTTGTGTTTTTGAAAGTTCTGGCTAGTGAATGTAAACTACGAGGATTTCAATGCGGAACGTTATTCTTGTTTGAATTAAAGATAGAGTGGATCGATGTAAAATAATATTGTATAATAACAATGGTAACATTTATTTAATTTGGTTTTTGTACTTATTTATTTATTTACTTTCTCTACTTCACAAGTAAGTAGAGGAAATTTGCATTCTACCCAAAAAACCGATGTTCTTTCAATTACAATGGGCATGAATCAATATTTTATTTGATTAGAAAAATAATTCATTTGAAGCTAAAGATTTCACCGGAAAAATCGGTTTTGTGGCCCCCGAATAAAAAAGCATAGGTCCGCGTGAGTGAACAGCGTAACTCAAAACGAAAAGTCTGTTAAATATGAAACTTGTATTTAAGCTCAGGAGCTTTCAAAGATGCTCATGAACATTTTGAAGAAACCCTCCCCTCAAATTACCGTTCATATGGAACATTTATCGTTCTTTTTGATTTTCCCAAAAATTACCATATGTTTAAGCTATTTTTATGGCAAGACTTAGACCTTAAATTTTCTGGAAATGCCTGTGAAAGCCTCTTCATTCTGAATGACTTCTGTATATTGGTAAACCGTAAGAGGTAGATAAACGCAAAAAAATGTAGCTCTCGTTAAAGCACACAATTTATGTCAAATAAAATGCTTTGCTGCGTTAACCTTTGCAACATATTCTTAGTTATTTGTTTGATTTTCAAATACACTATACTTTTGTCAACTAGAAATCAGTAACTTTTTCTTTCACTTTCGTTTCCATGCACAGAAACCATAACATAGCGCTTTAGACTATTGTATTCTTCTTATACCTACAACGAAATATGTAAATGAGTAATGAAGGTTTATTTACATTAGCAAGAAGGAGATACAAGAATAAACTTTTGTTAGTATGTTTGTAGAAGATTGAGCAGAGAAAGTCACGTGAATGCAACTCATCAGAATTTGTTTTTCATTTGTATAGCCCCCTTTAACTTATATGGTCATATCGAGGGCTTCGGCTTGAGAAAAAACTGTAGGTTCTCTTAAGGTTTGGTTTTTTAGCACTTTTTTGGTACTAAAAGCTCACATTCACTCCAAACTTCATACTTCCAGACTCTGCGAGGATAGGGAATGATTCTGAGTAAGGAAACACTCTCCGCCCCAGCTGGAAATCGAATCCGGGTCCTTTGGTTTGGGAAGCCAGAACACTGACGACTAGGCTACTAACAGTGGCAGTCAACGTTTATTAGTGTTTTGCCATATACAAGATAATTTGTTTTATTATCATAATTTTCTTGTCTATAATTCATTTAATTATTTAGGTACATTAGCTTTGGAATTCTTCTTCTTTTCCCACTAGTGATATTTATTACCCTATTTGCTACTTGCAGATTTTTTATATGAAAATATATTTCTTGTTGCTTTCGTGATAAGGATAAGGGCCTAAGTAGACTTAAAACGCATTGCTTTTCATCCTCCTTACGGAAGTGTATTTTGGGATTTAGAAATTTTATTGAACCTCATTTATTTAGATTCTATAGCTTCAACCGCTCTCGACAAGTCACCTTCATACCAATATTTTCTCCAGAAAATCCTGGTTTTCTATTTTATGCATTTGGCATTTTGCTGAAGAAATAAAAACCAAGAAATTATTAAATGTTTAAGTAAGCAGTATTAGTTGTGAATTAACAAACGTAATGTCACATTATGTATCTATTATTAAAATGTCGAAATAACAACATATTTACTCATACAAAATGGTCTATATTTTCGAAATTGATATCGTTCATCTATCCCAAATGTTCGGGAGAAATGAATAAGGACTACCAAAACGCCTTCTTTATGATTCACCTATTACAACGCATTGGTATTACTGCATGACATGTTTTTACGCTTAACTAGACACCCTAAACAGCATCTAAAATAATATGTTTGCTCTCCCATTAAAATTACAGAAAGATTTTGACTCACCTGAATTATAATTTACGCTTCTCCACCTGAATGACGACTAATAATAAACTTCGAGGTTTATTAAAACCTTCTGTGAGCTGAAATAACTTGAAGCGGTATGCTGAAGGGCCAACAGATAAATAACATGTTTATAGAAGCTGTCACAGTGTTTGTTTTTGCGGGTGAAATATAAACAAAAGGTATTTCATGCTTTGAATGAATTTTCATCCCGATGTGCACTCCACTAATATATTTTCGTTGTAACAATGTATCTGTATTAAATCAAAACAGTATGTGCGCTCGGCAAAACAAAAGAAACCAACACGCAAGAATGATAGGTATTTTAATTTGATTGTATAAACCTGTATGCGTGTAGATACACAAGAGTTACGTGATTCTCTTGAATGATCGATGTGATATTTGCCAATTAAAAGCACAAGATCGTTCTTTGGAATTTCAATTAAGAGTTTTTCTGTGATTGTATGTCGTCCATATCTTGTTCTTTTGAGTGTTCGGTTAAGATATTTTATATACTTGCGTATGCCCTGAGAATGACAAACAATTATATACTTGGTGGAAGGAGCCAAGGGTTCTTAAAACCAGAGATAGATCTCAACTAGTACACTGAAAAAGTTTATGGGTGTTATTCTCTCTTTCATAGATTGTAGAAAAAACGCTTTGAAAACGTTTGCCAACAGCACAATTGCTCTTGCAGCTGGATGAGAAAATCACACTTAAAAGGGCAAGGTTAGGCTCGCCGCAGAGTAGAATGCGCGCGCTTTCTCCGATATTCCAGCGAAATTGTTACTGCATTACGGGAATGTTATTAACTTTGTTAGTAGTGTTTAATTCTCATCACAGCTCTATCATGCATTTTAAGCCAAAAGATTCATAAATAAAATAAATAATTAAAACCGAAACACATTTGCTTAAGCTTAGGCTTTCCGAGGATCCCAGCGTTTCGCAAGACATCTTCGAATATAGATCCGAAGTTTGCGTAGGTCGTAGATCGCACCGTCCTGAAAATTCAGATAACTAATAGAAGTATGAATTGTAACTAATGACCTTGAAGTTCAAAACCAAGGATTAGGAATTTCCTCTGACAGCAAGAAGACAGAAATCTGCAACTTCCAATATTCTGGCCCATTAAAATGGAGCAATTGTATTCATTGCCTTCTCTTCGGTTACTGAAAGAAGTATTGCATTTCACCCAAAACATGAATACTGCGATTTCTCCAGAAGTACAGATTTTAAGGACACTGGATCCTCAAAAACATTTGTATTTGTGAGTGTGTGTAGAGAGAGAGAAAGAGAGAGAGAGAGAGAGAGAAAGAGAGAGAGAGAGGACACCATAATTAAAAACGAACAGTTATATAACACCACACTTTGATTTTATGTCACGCATCTTTTATGGACTCAAAGCAAAGGTTCCCGTCGGGTTAGAATTTTCAAAATCTCCGATTTTCTACCCTTCCTTCCTTTCTTTCTGCCCTTTCCATAATACTGGTCTCTCACGGATGTATGTTAAGAACCTGTTGGAATTTGTGTACGGATGGCTGAAATAGTTGTGAAGATGACGTCTCCTGGTGTGGGCAGGGGGCTAAGAGGGGGGGGACTTTGAACACTTCGGAAATGTTAGGTATCTGTCACCTACATCACATGGAATCACTGCCCCAATGTGTGTCTACTATTTACCTCTCCTTCCCGGAACGTTAAGCACCTAAAAACATTATACCGGAGGTCTCTGACCTGCATATTATAAACGTTAGATTGTAACTGCTCAGTGATGTATTTATTTCGCATAAAAGGTTTCGCTAACCTGCTGCTTTTTAAATAGTTGATTGTCGTTAGCCCCCTTATTGCTGATGTGTATCTACAAAGCAATTCTGATAAATGGAAAGATAGAGTCAGACTGAAAAATTCAATGCCATCGCCGGGATTTGAACCATGGATCTTCCTGTTTTCGCCAGGTTGCTCTAACCAATTTAACTACGATGGCGACATTCAGTTCTTCAATTGAGTTGCGGCTTTTTGCGGTAAACTACAAGGAGATCTCAAATTAATTTTGAGATGACATACCTCAATGGTCGCTTACAATATCGTAGATATTTTAAACTTCTTAGTTTAACCAATTATTAGGACAATCAATGATAATTAATTGTTCGTTCACATAAGTTGTGTGTAGGACAAAATTGGAAAGGTAGCATCAATGTCATAGCCGAGATTTGAACATGGATCTTCGGGTTTCCGTCCGGTTTAATGTCGTGCCGGCATTTCGCCATGGTAGCTTAGATGTTTTAACCGGTCGGAAACCGGAAGATCCCGGCTATAGCATTTAATTTTTCAGTTTTATTCTACCTCACAACCTTGTGCTACACACGGCTTGTGTGAAGGAACAAGTAATTAACATTTCTGATGAATATTTATAGTCATTAATAGGACTTGGTTTGAAAACTTAGTCTTTTATGAATAACACACCGAAACGTCATGACAGTAAATCACAATAGTTAGAGAAAAGCCTGTAAGTATTACATATAATTTTTATCTATAAGTCCTTGTAAGCGCTATGATCATCATAGACAACAAATAAATACAGTGGATACTAAACGCATATTCCAATTCAGAACGAACCCCCCCTAAGGCTTGTATTAGATATACGAATGAGAGTGCTTCATTAAAATGCCTTTTTTCTCTCTTGGTGTGCTCTACACGATTATTGAATATTAAACCAGCTACGTACAGTTAGTTTCTACTAATATTCCAGGAAGAACAACTTCATTTTTTACTTCGAAAGCACTACGTAAACGGGTTTGAAAGAGAGAGACATATCTGTCAATGTGAGTGATTTTGCGGATTCTGCTAGTTTTTAAATATAGAGTTACTGTGTTTTCTAAACTAAGAAAATAACTTTAATATTTCTCAGCCAGCTCTAAATGACAAGTTTTGGGAATGGGTTATATAATGTGCTTTTGGATGTCTAGTATTTAGTGAAGAGACTAATAATTCTCGACAGCCTTAAACGCTGAAAATTATCTCGTCTCGTCGTAAATAACAGACCTTGTTATCATTGTGAACTTTAGTAACCCAACCTTGAGAAGCGTGGCCTAAAAACGAATGCGTGTTGTCTATTAACACTTGCATATCTGTGATTATGTAATTAACGTTTCTTTTTATTTGTAACATTGTCTTACAACAATGAATATTTTATTTTCAATGGAACATTTGGAACAAGTGAAAAGAAAATGTGCCGCTTTTTGGTCCTTAATAGGAACTATTCACCAGAGATTTCGTCATTGCCAATTATACTATCTGCATACTGCGTGTGGAGAAACTGTGCAGAAAATTGTGGAGTAGTAATGCAGTACCAGAATTAGCATTTTGAGAATAGTAACAAGGGGTCATAGAAGTTTTTTTTTTTATGTAAGGGTCTCAACCTATTTGTATGTGTAGGGTGCCAGATATAAACAAAATGAACTCTTGTACAGTACTAATCACTCTACCTAGGTGTGTCTGATGTGAAGCTTGCGGTATAATTTAAATAACATGAGACTTCTAACACTTTCTGGAGGGGTATGTTTCGATGGCAACGTCCCCTCCGATGTTGCTCTAGCCAGTAAGGTACCGCCACCTTCCTTTCTTTTCGTCTACAAGCTGAATTTTGAGGAATAACATGTTGCCATGTTGGCATGGTTTACTACTGCTCACCTGCATTACGTCCCGGCGAGCTGTTTGCTGTTCGGCGCGCTGTTAAACAGGTGACACATGCTCTAATACAATGTGGCAACGCATTTTTCCCACTTCACCGCTTAGAGTGAAATGTTAGGTTGTTTAAATGGCACAGTGCTGAATGGTACGGTAATATTGAACGCTCATTTTGTTCAGTATGCAGAGTATAGTACAGTATGCGCATGTAACCATATAGGTATAGGTTATACAAGGAGGGGCATCTCGCGCACTACAACCTACAGAGGTCTATTGTAGCCACCACTTCCCAAGAGGAAGGGATAAAGTAAAGGAACTACAGGAGGCTATAGGCCGCGTGCATACACGCCATAGAGACCGCAGAAGTGCCTAACAGTTTCAGGCTCGAGTAACCTTCCACGAAACCTAGAAGCACACCTGAAAGATGAGAAGGAAACGGGATGAAAGAGAAGTGATTGGAAAGGAAATCGTCTTTAGATGAGCAACCACCCCGGCATTCGCCTACCGACCAGTGAAAATCACGAGAAATCCAAAGTCAGAGTGGGAGGTCGACGGGAATCGAACCGGGACCTCCCGGATGCAAGCCTCACACGTTATCGCGGAGTCATCTCGCTAGGTGCATTTAATGGTTAGTTTCTCATTGGTACCAGTACTCATTAGTTGAGACAGTATGTACATACTTGTATGACTCACTTTTTATTTTGACTGGTAAATGAAGATGTTTCATAAAGTCGGATTTCAACTATGTTTATGCAGCGTTCCTTCATTATACCGCAATTGCTACCCCATGCTCCGAACTTCAAAATGCTTAGTTCAGTGCTTTCTTATTATATAGGTATTGCATTTAGAACTGTACTCGGATATACACTATGTGATGAAAAGTATCGACACCCCACAAACATACGTTTTACATCCTATGTGCATTGTGCTGCCACCTACTCCCTGGTACTCATTATCCGCGGCCTCGGTAGCCATTAGACATCGTGAAACAGCAGAAGGGGACGCTCCGTGGAACTCACTGACTTCGAACGTGGTGAGGTGATTGTGTGTCACTTGTGTCAGAAGTCTGTACGCGAGATTTCCACACTCGTAAACATCCCTAGGTCCACTGTTTCTAATGTGATAGTGAAGTGGAAACGTGAAGGGACATGTACAGCACAAAAGCGTACAGATCGACCTCGTTCTGTTGACTGACACAGACCGCTGACATTTAAAGAGGGTCGTAAAGAGTAATAGGCAGACATCTATCCAGACCCTCACACAGGAATTCCAAACTGCATCAGGATCCACTCCAAGTACTATGACAGTTAGGCGTGAGGTGAGAACCTTCGATTCCATGGTGGAGCGGCTGCTCATAAGCCACACATCACGCAGGAAAATGCCAAACGACGCCTCGCTTGGTGTAAGGAGCGTCAACATTACACGATTGAACAGTGGCAAAACGTTGTGTGGAGTGACGAATGACGGTACACAATGTGGCGATCCGATGGCAGGGTGTGGGTACGGCGAATGCCCGGTGAACGTCATCTGCCAGCGTGTGTAGTGCCAACAGTGAAATTCGGAGGTGGTGGTGGTGTTATGTTGTGGTCGTGTTTTTCCTGGAGGGGGCTTGCACCCCTTGTTGTTTTGCGTGGCACGATCACAGCGCAGACCTACATTGATATTTTAAGCACCTTCTTGCTTCCCACTGTTGAAGAACAATTCGGGGATGGCGATTGCATCTTTCAACACGATCGAGCACCTGTGCATACTGCACGGGCTGTGGCGGAGTGGTTACACGACAATAACATCCCTGTAATGGACCGGCCTGCACAAAGTCCTGACTTGAATCCTATAGAACACGTTTGGGATGTTTTGAAACTCCGACTTCGTGCCAGGCCTCACCGAGCTACATCGATACCTCTCCTCAGTTCCGCACTCCGTGAAGAATGGGCTGCTATTCCCCAAGAAACCTTCCAGCATCTGATTGAAAATATGCCTGCGAGAGTGAACGCTGTCATCAAGGCTAACGGTGGGCCAACACCATACTGACTTCCAGCATTACCGATGGAGGGCGCCACGAACTTGTACGTCATTTTCAGCCAGGTGTGTTTGTCATCTCAAGCAAACTGAAAGAAAACTGTCGTAAACTTCGTATTTTGTACGTTAAGCAAAGTAATATTGTTACCAGAAAAGCACAATTATTTCTTTATGTATAGTGAAATGTCAAACAACTCCTTTCTCTTGTGAACAAGTCGATTTTAATGTTAGATTGCGGTACGAGCCTATTACCATGGTAACTCAGTGATACCTAAGAGCTATTCGACACTACGACACGGAGTTACCATAGTTGCCTTCTGATCGAGCAGTAAAATGTATGGGCGTTTATTTGATCGTCGGGTAACATGGCATACCCACATCGACAGTCCCGAAATCGCAGATTTAAACCCAGTGGAGAGCGATGGATTTTTTTCGGGCGTAAAAGAACCTCAAGCCTGATAAAGAGGCCTCTGAGAAAAATTTCCGCTCTTTCACGCCCAGTATAGAATGGGACGCTAATGACCATAGTAATTAAAGAGCGTCCATAAATAACACTAAATTTATAAATCACGTCAGTAGTAAACTCAGTTATATTCTCGTCTCCATAAGGTTTATCTGATTCTAAGCGAGTTCCTCTCTACGAGTTCACTGTAGTCTGTTGCTACACAAGAGCATTCTGGTGCCACTCTTGACAGTCCTATATGGGGTTGTGGTTTTCCTAAGATGCAACGCCTTCAGATATTTCAGAACAAGGTTTTGCGTATATCGGTGAACACTTCATGTATATCCGGAATGCACAACTTCACCATGAATTGGAATCTCGGACATCCGAGGGCACATTTCTACGAGTGCTACGACTCGCAACTTCTATACTCACCTTCCTCGGGTACTGATGCTGAACACTAAACTGGGACGCGTACAGGTACTAAGCCTCAACTGAACCCGCGCTTCCTCGGAATATCTTACCTTAAGGATATATAATGTGGTACTTGTTTGCTTACTTTCTCTTTGAAAAAGTTTTTTATTCTTTACGTTATTTTGCACCACGCTTTGGGCGTCAATTTGAAAACGTTTGTTGCTTGTTATGGAAAGTCAGTTTGAAGTAGGAGTTGTATTGTAGTTCAACTGTTGGGGAGCCGAACATGAAGTAGTTGCAACCGTATGTATAGTACCCGGTAGCCTTCGCCCCAAATGTACTTTCCGGTGGCCTTTGCCCCAAATGTTTAAAATATATTAACTTTGAAATTTTGAGTGTTTCTTTAAATAGTATATATTTATGTTTGCCTCGGCTGCGTCAGTATTATTGTTAGAGACACGTTTCTCTTTGCAGGGTTGTGGTGCGACTGAAGAAAGTAGGTTTACACAGATTTGAAGTTTTTCTTCACTCCATTTATTAATGCTTGACACGATTTAAATAACACTTCACTGATATAGAGAGAGCTGTGAGATTTTATAAATTAATTACTTGCACTTTTTAACACGTAAACTATTTTTTGTCTCGCACAAAATACGTGTTATTATTCTCGAGGACGTGTCTCGTGTCCAGTTATGAGCACTGTCTACAAGCAACTGAACTCTAAATTTGTAAATTTTGCTATATTTCAATTTCTGATTGGCTAATCCTAATCCAATAGAATACCTTCATTTAACTTATGTTTTTTTCTGGTTGTTGATTGGCTATTTTTATACTGTCTCAAAAATTACATTATTGCTTCCTCCAAGAATGACTAGTAGTATTATTGCACTTTCTTACTCATTATTGCCTCAAGGTTATCTCATTGTTAGCAACTTTTAACCTATTATTCTCACAGCTCCTACATTATTAGATTACGTAATGCATTCACATAACATTATTAAACATGGATACAATAATATAAACATTTACAATGACTGTAATATACACTTTTATATATAGTTACATACACATATTGCTTTAAGGTGGGCTGTTATTCAATTGTATTATATAATTCGACTGAAATCATTTAAGTGTTAAAAATACTGTCTCATCTTCTTATTGACTTGTGTTCGATTTAGGGACTCGCATATGAGCATACCCGTTAATTTGTATTCTTTAGGAGTTATATTTTATTTTATTTCTTAGTATATCTGCAGTTTGTTTAGTACTTAGTCGTGCTGAGCAATTGATTAGTAAACAAAACAAAACAAAAATTTCATGTGGTACATACACATGACCTTCTCTACCCTCTGTCGTTTATTAGTGGGTATACAAACTAATTCTTACTAAAGCACATTTCTCTACCTACGATGTTTTAATCCAAATAAGCCTCTGCAGAAATACCACATTACACATTTCGTTATAGATACAAAGGGAACAGCGATAGTCAGATGTTTAAGAACTGGATGCTATATGTTGGCCTTAAAATTCCATACTGTTCCCATGCAATCTTGGAAAACAAATGTATGTTGACAGGACTTTCGAGAAAGGCCAAGAAATGAACAATTTGAACCATTAATAACGATATCTTAGAAATGGTTTATGCCACAAGAAAAAACTTATTTCAAGTAAATTGTGTGTTTTACAGAGATCTACATTTCTTGTGTAGTACGTTTTCGTCTATTGCTTAAGGTTTACCAGTTATACAAGATATACAAAAAAAAATCCAAATGAAGTGTACTTCATAAGCTATTCCAGAAATTTCAAAATATACATTTTATTTGTAATGTAAATATCTTTAATATATTGTATTATAATCAAAATCGTTAAAGGCATTTTTTAGAAAATAAAAGAAATAAAAAAAAATACTCCATTTAAGGGTAACCGGGATGGGGGATTTCCTAAAATCTCCGTGCCGCATCTTTCAAAGAAACTGAACTAAATACCAAGTTTGATATTTATACTACTTTTCGTTTTGGAGTTATGCTTTCACAGAAACACAGACAAACACAGACCTTTTTATAAAAATCTGATGTGCTACATGCAATGACCTTTTGAGTTATCGTGTTCACGGACACACAAACACACACACACACACACACACACATGTTTCCAAAAATGCTTTATTTTGATTTAAGTGCTCAAAACATGTATTTCCGGTGAAATCTCGTTATCGAATTTTTGAGTGGAATGCAGTGCTTCCCCTACTAACTATACGTAGCAGAGATAGCACAAAAAAGAGATAGCATCGACATGGGGAGTTGAAGCTCTTTGGTTTAATCCCGGTCGTGCCATTGAATTTTTCAACTCTAATTTTAATTTCCAACACACGTTTAGCGTGAAAGAACAATGACCAAATGTACAGTGGTCAACTACACTGCCGTATGTGGAAACTGCAACACCAAGAAAGAATTTCCCGAATAACTCCAAACTTGGTGAAAGTGTAGAAGAGTGTAGAAGCAATAAGTGATTAGATTTGAAGAGAGATGGGGTACACGTAGGCCGAGCAGTGCCCTCTCATGTCGGTCCTACAAGGTCAGTGTTGCGCCCAGTGTAGTTAGTGCAGAGCTGTCAAACGAGGTGGAAACAATAAAGTGAGTGCCAGTATGCCTCGTCGACGTCAAAGGGAGCTATATCGGCATGTGAGTGAGTTCGAACGCGGCAGAGTGATCGGTCTCCGGGAAGCCGTTTTGTTATACCGTGATATTTCGTCTCGTACAGGTCACGCTGCTACGACAGTGATGCGTGTGTGGAAGTAGTAGATAGATGAAGGTCGTACGCAGCGAAGAGCCGGTACTGGGCCACGGAACATGACCTCAGCACGGGATGACCGTCATCTTGTCCGCATGGGCATAACGAACCGTACAGCTTCATCCACAGTGTTGGCTCGAAGCTGGAGCATTGTAACAGGTGTGAACTTGTCTGCATCTACGGTTCGTCGCCGTATGCTGCAGGTTGGACTGGTTGCATGCATGCCATTACGTCGGCTTCCATTGTCAAGAAACCACAAGCTCCTCCGGCTGCAATAGACACGTGAACACCGTCACTGGGGTGCTGAGCGGCAAAATGTAGTCTTTTCGGACGAGTCCCGCTTCAACGTGTCCTACAGTGATAGCCGCATACGTATCCGGCGTTACCGTGGTGAGCGCAACCTGGAGGGCTGCATTATTGAGCAGCATAGCGGACAAACACCAGGTATGATGGTTTGGGGCGCCAATGGTTACAATAACCGATCTCGCCTCCTACGAATTGAGGGTACTTTGAACAGTAACCGGTACCTAACGGTGATTATAGAGCCTGAGATACTCCCCCTACTTCAGGCATCTCCACAGGCCACATTTCAACAGGACAATGCCCGGCAACATATTGCGAGGAATGTACAAGCCTTCTTCGAAGAGCGACGGGTACCATTGCTTCCCTGGCCTGCACGTTCGCCTGACATGTCGCCCATCGAACATGTCTGGGATATGGTTGGTCGTCATCTGGTGCGTCACGGTCCTCCAGTAACCAGTGTCACGGATTTGTGTGCTCGAATACAAACTGCGTGCAGGGAAATACCTCAGGAACGTATTAAGAACCGTCTTGATTCAATGCCACGGCGTATAGGAGCTCTAATTGCAGCGAATGGAGGCCACACCAAATACTGAAAATTAGGGCTCAAATGTATGTATAGATTTGAAAACTTTATCATTTGTTACTTGTATGTACCTAACCTGTGGTATTAAATTCATTGAATTCATGCGTTTCCTTCTTGGTGTTGCAATTTTCACAAACGGCAGTGTATAACGCACATAATCTAAAAGTACCTGTAGCATTGCAAGTCGCCTCTAAGGTACGATATATCGAGTATTCGGGATCCCCTTGAGGTTTTCCGCTACGCTTGAATCAGATTAGAAGGTTTAATGCGCGTCGGGCATCTCGCTGTGTAGTTCAAGTGGTAAGAACATCGGCATGAAGAATCCGTGGTTCAATTCCCGACCGTGACATTAAATTATTCAAGTGTGATTAAACTTTCCACTGCTTAAAGGTAGTGGCGGGAGAAGTTTCTCCTCGCTGCTGCTGGTCCCTTTGACAAAACATTCCGCTGAAATAAGATATAATGTTAGTTGTTCCGCAAGATTCCTCAAACACATGCGGGCAGCGAAGAAGTACAGAAAAGAGTTCAGTGAAAAATCTGATGTGTTGCATTCACTTGACTTGCTCTACTCATTCTTCACCAACTTGTTTCAAAAGCTTATTCTTCTATCTACTTCTGGTTAATCTTGTTTATAAACTTGCATTACACTGTTACACACTCGTTAATGGTATAAGAAGGATACAGTATTCGGTGAAAAAGGTGGCTCTGGAATTCCGGCCGTGTTGGTAATTGTCCTCTGGATGCAGCAGTGGCTATGTAACAATGTGGTATAAGCCTTGTTACATTACTATCCCATAGGAGTTCCCTTTCTCAGGGTTCATTAGCTTCAGTGTTTATCGATTTTTAAACCTGATGGGGCGAATCGATGTAACTGGAGTGTTACCGTGTTGTTGGGTAGGTAGTATGGTTGGCAACAATGACAAAATCAAGTTCTCAAATTTGCTCAATTTTGTATTTATTCTCAAGCACTATGTATAGATGAAAATATTTTTGAGTGCAACTTCATATTAATAACCTTATGAAAACAATTATTAACTGTTTTCAGTAACAATTAAAGATATTTGACTTTCCAACAAATAATGCGTATACTTACACGTATCTATACTTGCTCAATTGTTCCTCTCAACCTGTTTTTCTCTTGTTAATGACTAATTATACAAGTACCTTAGGTATCTTGCCTACTACAGCTTTCCCTTTATTCGATAATATATTGCCGAATAAAGATTCATTAATACTTAATATATGACGCCTTCTATCTTTAAGCCATCTTGTGAATTTTTTTATTCATTCTCTCTAGCAACGGGTAGAATCTCGTTTTCTGTTACCTTTTTTCTTTCATTTATATCACATATTATAAAATATTTAATTACATGAGATATCTTAAATGTATAAAGTAACAATGTAACAATCAACTACATTTAAAAATCACTTAGCTAAAGCTATTTACATTATTAAGCAATTAAATTTTTTTGGATTTCGCAAATTCTGTATGCTTTACATTGTTTATTTTTCGTCTCATAATTTTCAAAACACATAAACCAATATAATAAAATATTTGCTGGCAATTGTTCGCCCTATTATTTACAAGTAAACAAAAGCGAGTCAGGTTTTTAAAAGGTGGATCGCTATGTGATGCCTCTGAAATTCTGTTCTCTTTGTACGTATAAAATGACGAGAGCTTCACAGGCTGTTAACAGAAAATTCTAGATTTGTATTCTATTAGTCATTCAAATTTAAAACGTGTGGTATTTTAATCAAAATTTTTGGTGGCACTTTCACAAAAAATTAAAAATAATGAGGATATTCTACTGACATCCTTTAACATATAAAATGTCATCGTCATTTCTAACGCTCCCCATATGGCCAACGAGATGTGATCAAAAAGTTTCCGGAATGACGTCATAAATGCTACACAACAGTTTGTTTTGTCTAATCTGTGCTGTCACCCTCGAAGTAGTCTCCTTGGGAGTTGATACACTTGTCCCAGTGCTTCCGCCACTACTGGAAGCACCTCTGGAAGTCCTCTTCTTTCAACATGTTCAGAGCCTTCTGGATGACATCAGTGTCCTCAAAATGGTGTCCTCGGAGCCGCATTTTAAGTCGTGGGAAAAGAAAAAAGTCCGCTGGTGCCAAATCAGGAGAATAGGCGGAATGGGGAACAGTATTCATCCTATTTTTATCCAGAAATTGGCGATCAGAAAGGGCTTTGTGCGCGGGCGCATTGTCATGATGCAGGAACCAGTCACCACTCCTCCATTTCTCCGGCCGTTTGCGTCGCACATTCTCCCTTAATGTTTGCAGCACTTGTTTGTACAACACTTAATTCACTGTTTGACCCTGTGGCACAAATTGCTTATGTACAATGCCTTTAATGTGAAAAAATACAATCATCATTAACTTCAATTTGGATCGAACTTCTCTGGCCTTTTTCGGGCAATGAGATGAAGGACTCTTCCATTGTGAAGATTGTTGCTTCGTTTCTGGATCGTACCCTAAATCCATGTTTCATCACCAGTAATAGGTTTCTCCATAAACTGGGTGGGTTATTTTGTAGCTGTTCTTTAAGACCTGTGCAAGCGATCACATTTTGGTCATTTGAAAGCTGGCGGGGCACGAACTTGGCAGCAATTCTTCTCATGTCCAAATTGTCTTTCAAAATGCTTTGAGCACTTCCAAAGGAGAGTCCTAATGAGTCAGAAAGTTCTCTTATTGTAATGCGCCTATCATTTAAGACCATTTCCCTCATTGATTGATATTTTCATCAGTTTTGCTGAACAGGGTTGCCCCGAACGATCTGCATCTTTAACTGATGTCACACCACTTTTAAATTTCGAAAACCACTCAAATGCTTGAGTTTTGCCCATAACGTCCTCCCCATAAGCTATTCTTAACATTTCATAGGCTTCTGTTGCAGTTTTACCGAGTTTAAAGCAAAATTTGATGTGCGTTCTTTGTTCTTCGTAATCTGACATTTAAATCGCAGCACATGCATCACTTCAGAGCGTCTACCTCGTCACTGCATGGTCACAGGAAGTCACGTGACCTCTCATTTTTATCGGGAAGGAACGCTGCATTTACAGTCTGAGTAAGAATTAAAGAAATCTCAGCGTCAGCATTGTTATGAAGCCATTCCGGAAACTTTTTGACCACACCTCGCATGACCTTATGCCTTGCCTTATTCCAAGCGACACATTTCTGAGGTGCAGACATCCAATGGGGGAATTCGTTGCCTCCAGTGGTAGGGTGATAATCAGGATGGCGGTGAAATGAAAAGACCTACAGCTTTTACCGCGGACTCTGAAGCACGTTGGGCCCTGGGCCGACTTAATATCGCTACCCCAGAGCGGGGAATCGGACACCGGACACTCAGCACGAGAGCCGGAAACGATACCACTATGCTACCCCGGCGCTGCTACATATGAAATGTAATATCTATCTGGTTTTTAGTTTTTGAATTATGCTGTCCACAGACAGATAGGTGCGCGCGCGCGCACACATACACACACACACACACACACACACACACACACACACACAATTACGTGAGCGCCCTTATGAGGTGTATTTCCGAAGAGATTTCTACATGAACTTTGGGTGGACTGCAACGCATTCTCTACCTACTATAAGTAATGGAGAAAGTAAAAAGATAAGCTAAAACGTTCAGTTTGACAATGTGTTAAACAACATTTGTATCGCAGGTGCTATGCTGATTAGCTTACTTGTTGTCAAATAATGCATCCTTTAAGCATAATACAAATGAATGAAAAAGAATAAATATCCCTACTGTCTTCATGAAATGGTGAGGCATAATTTCATCTTTCCTGTTCCCATGGTTATTCAGTGTTGTTATTACCGTTTTCTCCACCAAGACTGCAGTGTTGCCAGCTTCAAAGGACTGGTGTATACACAGCTACGGAGGCAAAGGGCATACGTTTACCGGAGGCCACAGAATTAAGTGTGTTCTAATCGCATCAAACTGCTTTACATGAGAAAAGCAAGGCTTTTGCTCTGACGGTGCATGCAGCAGACAGAATCTGTGTGCCGTACATTAACTGGGGGGGATTACCTGCTGTTACAGAAGGGCAGGTATGCAGAAGGAACGTTAATGTGATCCTTTGTGCGAGAGAAAGAAGCGAGACTGTGCGGGTGAATTGTTGCACTGGGACATCTAGCCCGGGATCTTATCTCGTATATTTGCTTTGTTAATCAAGCCAGTTCAGGCTCTCAGGACGCCTTATCTACAACTGGACCAGGATAGGGGTTTGTTGCGCGACCATTTCTTGTATATATTGCATCAATTCCCAAGTCGTACATTCCTGTAACGCATTTGCCACATAGTGATCAGCATAATGTCGAAAACTTATCGCTGCTTTGAGCATTACAATAAAACTGGGTACATGGTATGGCGAACAAAATGTAACATTTTGTAATGATTACCCACTCAGTAACCGGGGCAGAAAATATATAATTTTATTCATAAAGATAAAACAACCTCTCGTTATTACAAGCTGTCTTATTGACAAGGTAAATAAATATTAAACAATTTTAAATAAGTTTAAACAGATGACATAAATAAAAGGTGACAATGAAAATTATACAGTAGAAATTATTTAAAAGTATATAGTGTATGCATCCTTAGTTCAGTCCTGGTGTCAACAAAACAAATGGTTGCAATCCTCTGTTATTGGCTGCAAGCACCTTTAGGGTTTGTTTCCTACTTGAAATATAGCTCCCAGAGTAATATTTTATTAAAAAATACTAATTCAATGAGATTACAAAGCCTAATATTAATCTACTTATAGATTGACATTCTTAAAAATACCACAACTATTAGCCCAAAGTACCACTTAATTTAAAAAGTTCGTTTTCGTCTTTTGGTACCACATGATTGTGCAATTCGGCGTCCTGTTATGCTTCCACGTGCTCACAGTTTAATGTACCATCATGGCGATGCCAGTGATTAGTCCGTTAGCAAGAAAGCATCCACCTCCTTTAAGAAGTTGGGAGAATAATAAATGGATTTTGCATAAAGAAAGGGCTGTGTATGTACACATTATGTGTAGTTTAAAAATGTTAACAACACGTAATTGTGTTTAGTTCCCCATTTTGATTGGGTGGGAATTAGCAATAGAATGGGATAGGAAGCGCCAACTTCTGTTTGACAGACCTCTGGCGGATGAACACACTGTGTTTGTTGACATCAGGATTAAACTAAGGCTGGATCCGGTATAGAAGAGGGTCAGAATGCTCATATTGCTCATGTTAAAATAATGCTTATAGAGTTCATGTTTTCTAAAAATGTAATTAGAGTAGGGGACTATAACATTTTATATGCTATTTATGAAGGCCTTGGCTATAATTTAACATAACAATTGATTCATGATTTCAATAAATAAATGTAATTTTTACATACTTTTATCTAATTCTCATAAGCGAATTCAATAACAACAATTTTACACGAAAAACCTCCTGTTAATTGAACGTAAGTGCTTGTTAAGCATAATCTGAACATTTAAAACATCCATTCAGTAGATCCCGAGAAAACGTGCACTTTACATGAAATATAACATTTTCGAAATTCGGCTTAAAGTTATTATTATCTTTTAGGGCGTTTCAGTTCCATAGAGCAAGTTTTCGTTGTGACTATTCCTTCACACACGCCACATATTTTTTATTGTTATTTAAATAATTCAGTCATTTCCGATTCATTCACGAAACATAGTTATCACTATTTCATTTTGGGTGAAGTACTAGTTTGTTTAGTTTCTTGGCTCGAACTAGTTGCTAGATTAGGAATAGACACGTTGTTATTACGGGTACTAGTTTCTGAGCTTGTTAAACTGACAAATTACTTTTCGGGTTCTTCAAAAGATTCCTCGTATTACGCTTGCCCATAACAAAGCCCGAATATACGGGTGAAAGGGAAGTCATTACATTAATTTAAACCAGGTACAGGTCTAATTATTTGGAATATACTTTGTGTATTTCATTTTTTCCTATGACCATTTGGTGCGGGGATATTTGAGGTTTTTTGAGAACATAAAACGCACAGGTAACCGAATAATAGCTAGGAGCGAGCGGGTGTGGCAATCTCCCTTTCAAAACCAGAAGTAGGTCACCGCGTAAAGAAGTTCCACTTTCGTGGTTCATTTTTTGTAAAGGTAGCTTTGTCTGTTGCCATTATTAATTATGGATTATCTCCACCTTGCTCTAGGAACCAATTGATGAAAGCCAGTCTAGGCGCGTAATCCGCTGCTGTGAGGCACTGTACCCGTTGGATATGATATGGTCGCAATAACTATTCTTTCAGCGTCCTGAGAACAAACCAATGGGACACCGACCATGCGAGCTATTCCCCTATTACTGCTGGATTGCTCATCTACAAGATTTAAAATTACTTCCTCTGAGGTGACGTTATTTTTCATGCTCTTCCTTTCTCGTGTGCTGGCTGCACGCTCCCTGGGGTTTACGTATGATTATCCACTAAAAACATCCCAGGTTCTTTTATCACTAAACCTGCGAGTTTCAGTACTATGTTACTCTAATAATGATTCAACTTCAGTGGAGCTGGCATAAACATGGTGTACTTTTCAGTAAGCGATCACGAAACGCTAGCCCCTCCCCCACCTCCTAGTTCAAGTATGCTGTTTTGGTTACGTGCGGGAGCCGGTTCTCACACTGACCTACCTTGACCTAGCAACATTGCCTATGTCTCCCACCACACTTCTTTCTTTACATTTTTTTACGCAGAATGCGCGTAGAAATAGTTTCTTTATTGTTAGAAGTAGCAGCGTGAAGCTATAGAGCAACGCAGTTTGGAGGTGATGCTCAGAAAATGTCATATTAATGGGCATGGAAGAAGCGGGGTTTTCAAATGCGAGGATAAGTTGAGGCAGTATTTTATATCACAACACTGTGAATACCAGAGTGATTGTAGTGTAAATTAACATCATTGTATGACAATGATTTGAGATATTTGTTAGTTATAAGCATTGTTAGGAAATAAGTTTACACGGCCTCACCGAAACTGACAATAGGAGCGGATAACAATGAAACGAGGGGGTGAGTTGTTTATTAATTAGAAGAGACAAGCAAATGACAACAGAGTAGCGTGCCTTTCTTTAGAAATGGAGAGAATATGTTCCCTAGAGCATATGTGTTCGTAATTTTGATTGGATAAAAAAATAGACGCTAATGTTGGCGCGCATTATTAACCAATAGCAGCCATGTTATAATGTTTAGGCATATCGGGGTGAGGGAGTATAAATTATGAAGCCAGAGACCGAAACGCTGCCAGACTTCATTGAGAGAGGGCTCCTAAATTACGCAGCAAAAGCAAGCAAAGCCCCCCCACAGGCAGCAACTACTGCAAAAATCTGAAAATTACAAAAAAGACGCACCTAACCAGTGCAAAAGAAACACGACCCCACCCCTAGCATACATAAGGGCACTGGTCGAAGAGAGAGAGACACAAGACCAAATGGTAGCAGCGCTCTACCTCCAGAACCTCCTACAATGTAACAAGAAGAATACCAAACTACAATCATTAACTGACTGGCCATGGTTACTACACCACGGACAACCACAGACAAAATATCCCTCATCCTAGTCCCAAGACAAATACAAAACACCAGACCGAGAAGTGTGTTCTATTTACACAAAAAAGAAGACAAAAACAAACACAAAAAAATTATTAAAAAATCATAATCAAAATATTTTAAAAATTAAAAAAGGCATTAAACAACAAAAACGACAAAAACTATGATAGCCTTAATAATATAAAAAAATTAAAAAACAAATAAATAGACACACAAAAATAAGAGGCAATGGTCACCACTACAAAACCCCAAGACTAGACACTCAGCACCTGCGTGCTCCTCACCTTCTCCTTTGCCCCCTCCCCCACACATAAACCATCATTTACCATCAAACTGCTGTTGCCGAGTAATTGCGGAACATCGAAGCCACTCCAAATAATAACAACCATTTGGCTGAAGAGGGACATAAACCCTAACCGGCCATGGTTAGCCTAGGCTAACCTAAATTACGCATTTCTTCTTCTTCTTCTTCTTCTTCTTCTTCTTCTTCTTCAAGTATTGCTCAGTTCAACAGAATCATTCACGGGTTACTCGTCGCGCAGTTTAACAGAATCATTCACGAAGTACACGTTACGCAATTCTACAGAATCTCTCGCGTCGTAAAGTTAGTAAAAAGATGTGAAATACGCGAATTAATAATGTGCGGCAAATAAGTGATTATAGTTACATTCGAAAATATAACAGTTACAGTCAGGTGTGTATCAAGAGTAAATATGTGAAATTAATTAAGTGTGACGGCAATAAAAGTGTAAAAACAAATTCTTTTATCAGTTATCTTTTAGTAACAACTCCTTTCCGTTTACACGCCTTGTTCAAGGGATTTGCTCGACTGAGTAATAATAGTTAGCCGGAGGACAAAGAACCCAAAATTCAAAATAGTAAAACAATAACAGGCGCTCAGCAAAAACGATAACACGAACGAAACCGCGACAAAGTATTCTCATATTTCCGCGAACCGATTAGCTTTAGGTGTCTCATAAACAGAAGACCAGGTGTGGGAATCCGTTCCCTTTATCAGCGACCAGTGATTTCCGAGAATAAAATTCATGAACTTAAGAATGCGGTAATACATGTGGCACAGTAACACCATTCCGGATTAAAAAATCTAGTAATTTTGATCTAAGATCAAATTGATTGTAAATGAAATGGACCTAGAATATCAAGAACACATGTCATTAGTGGTCAAACATACCCCAGTAAAAACGGTCCACAATTTTTCTTCTAAATGTAAAAGTCAATTATGTTTAAAGAAATTAGTGACAATTTAATTGCAATTCACATTAACTATCAATAATATTTGTAACAAGGGCAGTATCTATCCACAAAGAGTACAATATAAAACTTTAAGGCAGAAGGTACCCAGCTAACCTAGAGTGCCACAATACAGGTAGGTATTAGACGCTTAACACAGGTTTTGTCACAAACATATTGGTTTACTTAGCTTCTACACGCTATTACATTGTCCAAAAAGTGCTTCTAAAGGTATAATCTGTTTAAATGGGGTATATAGAATTAATGTAAACTTGCCTTACCTCGGATATGTATGTGTTTACTGGAAGACTTTTTTTGCCAGAATTTCTAATCCACACTTTATCCGATCTTCATTTTTTTAATTTTCGGGCAACTGATAAGAGTCTGTGTCCTTTTCGAACGATTGAATGCGTTTGGCGGCGCAAAGGATAGCGATACACTCCCTATACAGTGGCTCTAGGCACGAATACAGTGGCTCTATTAACCACAATTTGGCCAAAGGCTCGGACACGCCCACCTCCCGCCATGAGGATTCCAAATAACCACGTTACTCTTATGGAAGCTAACCGAAATTTGCATCTACTATTCATTTACTTGAAATTGCTGACATGAAACTTCTTTAAGAAACATCTAAAATGTGCAATAATTAGTACGTAACCTTTATTTGCACCTCTTGTACGTTGATGTAAAATAATACAAGCCTTAATCGTACAGCTAGCTTAGGTATGTTTCCACGATTACGAATTTTTCGTCCAAACAATATGTTTATGTAATTTGACAGAAGCGTTGGACTTTTTTCACTGCCTCTACCTGGAACCCTAGGTAGAGTAAGTATATTATTGGTTAAAAAATTCCATATGGAGGTTTTAATGGATATATACGTCTTGGAATCCCCTGAGTCCAATGAGGCAGTTTTAGTATAAGGTCCGCGTGTCTGTCTGTGAGCAGCGTAGCTCAAAAGAGAGAAGTCGCAAAAATAGCAAATCTCATGATTAAAGTTAGGTATCCTCTAAGATGTAAGGGGAAGAGTGTCGCCGAATAATCCTAACCCAAAACTACAAATGCAACTATTTGTAACATTGTGTTGTTCTACAAACTAGAGTTTGGAGTTAATCTCACTTTTATAAGATGTATATTGTTATGTACCGGGGTGAGGCCAAAAGGTTTTGCAACTAGATATTAAATTTAGTTACCCCGGCATAAACATTGGGTAGCGTAACTGTAGTGGCAAGGAGAGGACCAGGAACTTAGCTGCACAAACTTAAAGCAGGCGTGGGACATTCATAACAAAATACACTTAGTTTCACGTTTACTGTGGTTTATTGAAACTTACCTTGGTGCCACTACATCGTTCACAACAGATTACAGGAAAACATTGGAGGGAGATGCTCCACACACACTCCACGCACTCTACATACAACCACTCACTCTGAAGACACACACACGTCTGACCCACGCTACTTCTAGACTGAAGAACTAGAACAAAGAAAGAAGTTAGTCACGCTGCTGCCCTCACCTCCTTTCCTCTCTCCACCCCTGCCGGACAAAATTCAAGCTCCCAAACGAAATAATTAGTTCAACAATGTCATGTTACAAAGCAATAATGTGTCCGACGCGACAATGCACACGTTACAATATAACGCAACAGAAATACTTGGGTATTTTATTTCGTTAGCAATGCTGTCAATTGCCAGTATCATATCATTGTAACCGACAGGAGCTTTTACATGCCAGTTACGTAACTGGCTGTTGTTTTTAAGCACACTTAAAAACCATTGATCTGGCCTAGGTTTGAAACCGCGATCTTAAACTCAGAAAGCCAATACTTAACCAACTGAGCTACCCACATCAACATACGAGAATTCTTAAACGCAACAGTTTTATTTTAAATTCTGAACATACATAGTAACATACAACCAATAATACACTTTAAGTGCATTGGCAAAGAAAATTCCATTCCCTATTAAGAGATTTGTTAATAGTACCCATGTTTGCTATGATACACACTCGGAGTAAACTGTCGTCCTCCGTGGTACCATGCTAGCCTATATATCTCGAGGTCGTGGGTTCAAACGCGGCGGAGGGTGATGGATTTTTTCGGGCGTAAAATTTCTTTGCATAGCTTCCGTCGGAAGGGACTTGCTGTACATAAAAGAACTTCAAGCCTGATAGAGGCATCTGAGCAAAATTTCGGGTCTTTCATGCCCAATATAGATTGGGGTGCTGAGAAGCATAGCTGTTAAAGAGCGTCCATAAATACAAATTCAATTTCAATTATTTCGGAGCAAACTAAGCTCAATTTTTGCGATTTTGTGCATTCAAACTTTACGTTATTTTTGGGCCAATTCCCAAATTGTTAAAATTTATGCAAAATATTGTAGGCGTGCTGCACACAGATTTATAATAAAAATATACAGCCTCGTGTTGTCGAAAGCCTAAATACAATAACAAGAGCTTTAAGTGCAATAAATTTAATCCTCGAGTATCTATTCAGAATAGCAGATAGTCCAGTTAAATTCGAAGAAATTTGCAATCCCAAGTTTCTTTAAATCCTATTTGTATTTCTAAAATAGCCAACGAAACAACTTAACATCTGAATTATTTGCCAATGGTTCATAACCTGCTAATATATCGAATGCAGGAATAAAAATCTACCTAGATTAGGTTTAAAACACGGAAACACATACACTTAATGCGCTCATCTATGAGGTATATCCCCAAAACAAGTTGAAAATCGGCTATAATTCTCGATTTTCTGCTTGTGCAATAAGAACTGCAAGCGATTCCACGATTTGTTTAGAATTCTAATGGGAATTGTACCACATGACCGCCGTAACCAATAAAAACCGACACGGCAATGGCCACACTGTGTCTAATAGAGCCATGTAGGCACTAACTCTGTTATGCCACCTGGCGACAGAAATATCAAATGTGTGCTTTGTCATTTAACCAACGTTAATGTGATGAAATGCATCTTTTACGATATTGCGCTTTAAACTATACTCAAGAGTTTTATTTTTGCTTTCTCTAATACTTACTTTTAGTAAGCAGAGGAAGTATTGCATTCTACCCAAAAAGTTGCATACCGACATTTCACCAGAAATACGTGTTTTGAGCCTTCTTGTATCCCAAAAAAGTTACAAAAAGGTCCGTGTGTGTGCAGTGCGTCTGTGAACAACATAGCTCAAAAACGAAAAGTCGGTTTAATGTCATACTTGGTATTAAGTCCAGGGTCTTGCAATCATGCGACACGAGGATTTTCAATCAAATATCTCCATCCCAAACTACCCTTTAAATAGAAACATTTCGTTAGTATTTGTTTTCTCAAAATTATCTCCAACGATTGCGATTAAAATACCATATGTTTAAGATATTTGCATGAAAAATAAATTATACATCTTGAGTTGCAAATAACCCGTCAACACCTCTTCATTCTGAATGACTTTTGCTTAACTGGCAAACTGTAAGAGACAGGCAAAACCTTACTACCCCCTCTCCCCCCCCAAAAAAATTCTCGTTAAAACACACAATTTATAAATCGTGATGTTAACCATTTCCAATGCTATTGGTTTGGATTTGCAAGTACTTATACTTTTTTCATACTCTTTTCCAGTGGAATGTCGCTATTCGGTTTTTCTAATGGTCTTGCAAAGAAAACGAAATTACGTTCCGCTTTTTAAAAACCCGACTGTCACTTTAGCCTACGAAATGTGAAAATGTATAATGAAAGTTAATCTTGATTAACAAGAAGAATACAAGAAGACGCTTTGTTAAGAATAGTATGTAGAATAGTGAGTAGAGAAGGTCATGGGAAGGCAACCCATAAGACTTTTTTTTGCATCTTACTCTTCTAGCAGTATCACATTTTAAAAACATCAAAATTTAATTGCATTATTAATTAACCTTATCAAATTGTTTATATTTAGTTCCTGTAATATTGGTGCTGTACTTTTCTAACCCAAACCCAGTCCTACGTTGACTTACATAACATAAATATTTAGAATTTCTGGTTAGCCCATTGTCTGTCTCTATTCCAGTCCACTTTCAGTCAGGTCATGAATTCAAAAAAAAAAAAGTTCGTATAGGTTGCATTCGCATGGGTTTCTTTTAGCAATATCGTTAACTTTTATTTAAAAATACCGTTAAAAAGGGTTATTTCTATATCTGCTTTTTGCTAATTGAAGTAAACGTTTGCAAGAATGACTTCATTACACATTATTTCTTACGAACAAAGTAAGTACAGAGGGCTGAAACGTTACTCACATCTTTATGTGCCAGTGTTGAAACTCTATAATCTTTCCATGACAGCTCCGGAAACAATTGAATGGTGTCCACTTCAAAAAATGACAATGTATTGAAAAATCTGATGTGTTACACTCACATGACTTTCTCTACTCTTGTACAAAGTATTTTTACAAACGTTTATTCTCCATATGCTACATGTTAATCGAGATATCGCGATGTATATCTTACTGCTAATTCTCTTGTAGTCTTTAAGCGACATTAAAATATTTTAGGAGCTAGTTGCTATGTGGAGTATTCCATTCTCTTTGCATTACCAGGACAAAAAAATTTAATAACGAATTCCCATTTGAGAAAAAGTATAAGTAATGGAAAATTTAAGGGAATAACAAGCAATATCTCGAAAATGGTTCACTCAACAAAAAAAAGTATATGACATAAATTGCGTATTTTAACGCGATCTACATTTTTAGTAGTAAAATTTTGTCTACCTCTTATGGTTTACCAGTTATGCAAAAGTCGTTCGCAATGAACAATACTTTTGGAGACATTCCCAGAAAATTCGAGATATACATTTTATTTGTCATGAAAGCATGTTAAATATATGATATTTTAATCAAAATCGTTAGAGCCATGTTTGAGAAAATTGAAATTTTCGAAAAATTTTCCATGTAAAGGGTAATCTGGGGTGGGGGAATTTTCTTGAAAACGTTCGTGTCGCATCTCTGGAAGATACTGAACCTAAATACCAAGTTTGGTGTTTATCTGGCTGTTCATTTCTGAGTTATGCTGTTCACAGACAGACACACACACCTTTTTTGGATTCAGGAGGCCTCAAAACATGTATTTCTGGTGAAATCTCGGTATCGTATTTTTGAGTGGAATGTAATACTTCCCCTACTTACTATACGTAGTAGAGAAAGTAAAAATTCAAACCAGTAATAACTAATATCTGGGAATGGCTGATGCCATAAAGTGTTTTGACATAAGTGGTGTGTTTCAAGTATATTTCATTTTTTCATGTTAAGGTTTTGCCCATATCTTATGGTTTACCAGTTACATAAATTACAAAAAGTTCATTCCAAATGAAGAGAACTTCACAGACTATTCTCAGAAAGTTCAAAATATATATTTTTCTATTATGTAAATGTATTAAACATAATTCGTTAGAGCCAGTTTTTGAGAAAGTAAGAAGTACGATTTTATTATGTAAAGGCGAGGGATTTTGTTGAAAATCTTCGTGTCTCATTCTTGAAAGTTAGTAAACTTAAGTGCGAAATACAAACGCGAGCAGGAATGCCTTTTGGGATTCAGGGGGCCTCAAAACATGAACCTCTGGTGAATCTCGATATGGAATTTTTAGATTGATTGCAAATATTGCTATTATAAGTAGGTGCTAGAGAAATTGAAAATGAATATCACGGCCGAGACTTTAAACATGGATCTTCGGCTTTTCGCGCATTAACATTATTTCCTGTATGTAGTTTATATATCTCGGTAAGCATTCAAAGCGATCTCGAGATATATGCAATTTTCATGCTGCAAACATTTCTAATTTCCGGAGGAGTGGGAGTCATACATACAGGGGCCTCCACAAACCTGGAGCAGAGGACCGCAAGTAGGCCACAATGGCATTTTTGCTTCTAACGTGACCCTGAGAGGAATGAATGAGAGGTAAACCCAAAGGGCGACCAGATCCGGAAGACGACGTGCACTAGCACTAACGTGTCACTAACGATTCCAGATGGAACACATCGTGGCGCTGGCTAGCCACGCGTTAGCTCCAGGGACTGAGTCATCTCTAAGAAGGAGGCACTCAGCAAACCCGCCAAACGTCAGGGAGGAACCTTTCTAAAGAGGTCCTGGTGTCGCCTGGTCCTTCAACCCTGAAAGGAAATGATGGGGACAGGAAATTCGTGGTAGAAGAAGAACCACCCCTGGATTCACCTACCGACCCTGGAAAACCACGAGTAAAACCATGGTCAAAGTGGCCGGCTCGACGATAATCGAACTCAGGACCTCCCGAATGCGAAAACAGACGTTATGATCTCGCTCGGGTCTAATTTCTGGACTTTTCTGTTAGGTATGCTGTTACTGTCAAACTATAATCGACAAAAAGTGTCCGTTCTCACTGGCGTGTCATGACGGTGTGTAGGTTAAGCTTGAAACTCTGCACACCTAAAAAATTCTTAGAGCAATGCTTGACTACGGGCTTGTTTAACTTAGAATTTCCATTCATACTCAAAGCAGTTTTTCATTTCCTTACTATGCTACTACATACGTAAAGGAAGCTAGCCCAAGCGTATGGTGTTGAAATAAACCATTTCCGTTTGTACTTAAAGACTTTAATGACCTCTGCTGTCAGGTCAGATCACTCGCCAAGACCCACGCCGATGTAGGTTATTAACTACTACGGGAGCAAATACATAAAACATGTTCATCACACGTTATAAATGCTACTGTTATAACACAGCAGGGGCAAAAGACGCCAGTCTGCACAACTGTTGGCAGGAAATGAATGATAGGATCTTCATTCTCACCATGTAAGTAATTTCATGCGTGGAAATAATTGGCGTAGTCTGTATGAGATTCCGTTCTTAGGTCTGTGCAAAACACGAAGAAAAATATCTGACATGTTTCAAAATTCCCAATGCTTTTAATCATCAAAGATAGTGGGCCAATTATAAACTGTTCATAATATTGGTTCATAAGCTGCTTGATTTTCTTGTTTGCTAAGGAAATGTATGGTTTAAGTTCTGAATTCTTGCAATTTTCATCAGCAGGTTTTAAGCGTTTTATCCTGAACTGCTCAATCAGCATAACACATACTTCGCAGCTTCGTTTCGCTATTGTTTAAAACAAAATATTTCAATATTGCGTTTTACTATAGATATTTAAAATGTTCCACGCGATACAGAAATAATATTTAAACAAAAATATTGGCCCTTTATGGGCCAACTGTGAAGGAAAACCATATAATCACATCTAAGTGTCGGGGATATGGAATTAAACAATTTAATTGATTTTCTTCTTTCTACTCCGCTGCATAGATTAGTCTCTGCAGCTGTTACACGTATTAGACTCTGGAGCCGTTCTATTCAATGGATGATGTCTATTTTATAAAACACATTTCTTTGAAATTATAAAAATTTTGTTTCATTATGCATACCTGGAAACTGATGTTACCAACAAGACTAGAGGAGTTCAAGCGATGTTTTAATCCAATGTGAAACGGTAGAATGTCGTCCTCCGTGGTGTAGTGGTTACTATGCTAACCTCTAGTTCCCGAGGTCGCGGGTTAAAACCCGGCGGAGGGCGATGGATTTTTCGGGCGTAAAAATCCTTAGCATGGCTTCCTTTGGACGGGAAGTCCCGTGGTCCCGTGTCGTAGATTTACGGAACGTAAAAGAACCTCAAGCCTGATAAAGAAGCCTCTGAGCAAAATTATCGGACTTACACGCCCAATATAGAATGGGACGCTAAGGACCACAGCAGTTAAAGAGCATCCGTAAATAAAACTCAATTTCATTTCATTTCGAAACGGTAGAAGGTTTTGTCTCCCCCTTTCCTTCTCTTTCTCTCCCTCTCACCTTCTCTACCGCCGCTGAAATAGGTAATGACATTGCATTCAACCATTGCATTCAACCCAATTTGATGTCAAGATTTTATCGGAAATACATGTATTGAGATAGAATTCCAAAATGCATTTTTGAAAAAGGTTGCGTGTATGTTTGGGCAGAGGTGTTGCTAATGCAAGCCCTCGCGTGTGTGTATTTATAACTTTCTGTCTGTCTGTGTGAAGCATAATTCAAAAGAAACGGCAGATGAATATACAATCGTGTGTGAAAGGACGCAAGGTAAAGATTTTCAAGCAATCCTTTAAGTGGCAAAATGTTTCGGTATATTTTATTTTCTGTAAAACACTCCTGCGATTCTCATTAAATTACCCCATACTTCAGATAGTAATATGACAAACTGTATGCCTTGAATTTACTATAAGTAGCCTAAAAAGCATTCTTTTCCAATTTTATACAACGTTAAAGAATAAGAGATGAGACAAATATATGTTTAATGCGAAATAATTGTGTTCCTAGCATCGGCTGCGTCCGAAATATCATTTGTTTTATATCCCAAGTGGTTTAATTTGGTAGTTACGTAAATCGCTTTCTACTTTTTGCGTTGGAAACAAAAATAGGCTTGGCATATAAACAGTTGAATGCTATTTCCGCACCGTGCAGGTAACTAAAGATCCACATTATCTGATCTGAAATCATTTCTACACAAAATGTAGGTATTTAATTTATGACTAAGTAGATAGCAGAAATCACTGTTTTGTATGAATAGTGTAATATAAGGCATACCTGTTAGGTAATAGATAAATAAAATCGTGTTGGGTGTTACACATAAGGGTTTTACTTCGCCATTTGTCGCCTTTAAGTCCTAAGGTGATATCGACAGCTTTGATTTAGCAGCAATGAATTTTAATTTAAGTAAAACTCCAGGTAAAAGTATAGACTCTGAAACTGCGACTTCTACATGTGCCCTAAGTAATCATTATTATTACTTAAAAGGTATTCAATTAATCAGCAAATAATACCTACCATTCAAATTACAGGCAAATGAAAAACTCTAGCACATAAATTATACATATAATGGTACCTCTCAATTGCTGATTTTACACATTGTTGCAATCAGTTGGTTTTAATTGGTTAATAAATCCTGAGACGTTCTTTGAGCCGAGTAGGAAACTGAGTTTGTCTTCAGAGTGCAGAATGTGTCTGATCAGACATGCGCTGTAGTCTTCCCCCTTCCCCAACAAAAAGGTCATAACTAGATCAGATATATACTTGTAAAGAGAGGCAATTCCCAGTTCATTGTGGAATTAATTGTTTCTTGCATCAATGCTAGAATGTAAGGAAGTTCACTGAATGCAGTAATGTTTGTACACGTGTTTCTTAAGGTTGGGTTTTATTACTTTCAGTAATATAACTGGTAATGTCTTGTGACTGCGCGTGCGAAGCTCCTGCGAGCCGCCGGTAAGCGCATCCTGCCCGGCATCTGGGTGGGGTTTTCGACTGGCCGTCTGAACAATAGCCGTGCGAAACAGTAGCTAATTATGTGCCTCTTCTCCGCTCCAGATGAATCCTTTGGGCAGTTCGAGTAAGTTTCCTTTCTAGAACATTCCTCTTATGCAGGATCTATATAAGGGGGCTGCTCTTGCCCGTGCGTGGAGTTGAGTTAGTTACGAAGTTAAGTGCAGTCAAGAAGTCGAAGAGTTTAGACAGTTTAAACTAGACAGTGCCGAGTGCAGTTCAATTGAGTTGTGACTGCAGCTCAATTGTTATTGTGACTCAGCAGTTCAGTTGTGATTCGATTCGACGGATCGGTTGTGTTCTGTTCTGAGTGTCTGTCAAAAGTGTCTCAAGTGTGAAGTTCATGCTACGCTGAGCATCTAGTGACAAATAAAGTGTGTTAGTAACAACTGGTGTTCTCATTTGTTACAGTATCATACTTAAAATCCCGGACACACAGTAAATTTCTCATTCACACTTTCAGACTACGGAAATAGTGCCGTCTCCAAACAAGGACCACTAAATTTAGAAGTTAGCATTATTTTCACTTGCGTTCAGCAGATTCAGACATGTGTTACAATTATACAGCTCTCATCCACCATGATATCTTTGTTTTGTTTCCAAGTTTGACAAAATTGTTGCGTTATTCAAAAAAGTGTAACGTGATTTAACACTAAGAATAAACCTGCCATTTAGAATTTTGAGACTTCGTTTATTAAAAAAGGTCTAAACTGTTACATTCACAAGACTTTTTAACCACTATCGTTTATTTTTCCATGACATAGCCAGAAACAACTGTACAGCGAGGGCACTCTAAAAAAATGACAAAGTATTGAAAAATTCAAACCAATAACAACGGATATCTCAGAAATAAATTGAAATAAACTGTGTGTTTTAAAGACATGTATATTTTTGTGCATTATGTTTTTGTCTATGTCTTATGGTTTACCATTCATACAGAATTACACAAAATTCCTTCCGAATGAAGAACATTTCACAAACTATTCCCAGAAATTTCAAGATAAACATTTCATTTTCCATGTAAATATCTTAAACATTTTGATCAAAATCGTTAGAACCATTTTGAGAAAATAGTCGAAATTTTTTCAATGAAAAGGTTAGTTTGGGTGGGGGATTATCTTGAAAATCTTCGTGTGATCCCTAAAAAATACTGAATTTAAGTGCCAAATTTGGTATATGCTGAACATTTCGGTTTAGAGTTTTGCTGTTCAGAGGTTGTTCACACACACATACACACACACAAACACGTTCTTTTTGTAATTTTTTTTTGGATTCAAGGCTCTCAAAACATGTATTTCGGTAAAATCTCTAGATCGAATTTTTAGCGGAATACAACACTTCCTCTTACCTTCTATAGGCAGGGCCAGAGAGAGAGAGAGAGAGAGAGAGAGAGAGAGAGAGAGAGAGTGTGTAAACCTTCCACTTTCTGCTCTTAATCTTTAATTATATAATAATAATAGTAATAATAATAATGCTTAAATTAATCCTACACGTTTGGAATAACGTGAAAGTGCTGAAGCAGTTATACGGTCAGCTTTTTTCATTAGTTCGGAGTTGGAACATTTCAAGAAACTACATCGTGTGGAATGTTTTCAACGCAATGCATATAAGAAACGCATTTGTAATGCACTAATATAACATGTACCTGGCGTGTGCAGACAGTGCATAAAAGGATGTCAACAGGATTTAGAGCCCTTTATATAACGCCACAGTTTATCATTAAAGCATATGTCTCAAGTATTTTAAAGCTTAAAGATAAAAAAGAATGGATTTTTAAAATGATTTTCGCCGAATTTCATAGATTGGGTTCCTTAAAGTAAAAAACACATACGTATGCAGATATTTGCGCGTTTTTATGCGGTTTTTAACACGTAGATATTCCATAATTTTACCGTTAATATTTTTTTTTTCAGAATAATTTAGTACTATCCTATGTAAAGGATTTTTCAAACTCAACACCTGGAACACTGATATTTGTGTTCATCGCAACCAAATGTCGCTTCGACTGCCAATACTGAGAATTTAATTAACTCCCCGACGTTTAGGAAGAAATTAATTAGGAGCTGAGATTCTGATAGTGTGGGCCAAATACCAAGAGCTTTGAACGGGAGCGCGAGTGTTTCTGCTTTCATGTGATGACAGCTATCTTTTGGCGCCACTGCAACAGGTTCCTGTACTCTTAGAGTGGGCCAAACGTCAACAATGCAGCAATTAATTTTCGAATGAATTACTACCGTCATAAATCTTATGTGGAATAGTAAATCTCGCATACACTTGTTTATTTTCGTTAGCGTTGCTTTATACTTTGCACATTCTCGCAAGGAAAAGTTTCGGGCAACTGACGTGTTTTTAGAATCTAAAATGAGGTAAGTTACGTGCAAAAGTCTTGTTTTTGTCTCCGTAAGGTTGCCACGGTTGTCATCTCCTCCCAAACCTTCTGCTTCTATATGTGATTTTACTCGGGGCTAATCTGAGGAAATTGAGGCAGTATTTTTAACACTAAAATGATTTTCAGTCTAATTGTATAATATATATAGTTCGATAACAGCCCGCCTTAAAGCAATATGTGTGTGTGTGTAACAATATATAAAAAGTATATATTAACGTCATTGTATACGTTTATATTATTGTATCCATGTGTAGTAATGTTATATGAATGTATTACGTAATTTAATAATGTAGGAGCTGTGAGAATAATAGGTTAAAAGTTGCTAACAAGGAGGTAACCTTGAGGCAATATGAATTTGAAAGTTTAAATGCTACTAGTCATTATTGGAGCAACAATAATGTAAATTTTAGTGTCAGTTTAAAAAATAGCCAATCAACAACCAGAAAAAGCTTTGGTTAAATGAAGGTATGCTATTGGAGTAGGATTAACCAATCAGAAACTGAAAAGGAGAAACATTTACAAATTCAGAAGTCAGTTGCCTGCAAACAGTGTTCATAACCGGACGCGAGACACGTCCTCGAGAAGTATAATACGTATTCGTGTGAGACAAAAATAGTTTACGTGTTAAAAAGTGCAAGTAATTCATAAAAGAATCTCACAGCTCTCTATCAGTGAAGTGTTATTTAGATCGTGTCAAGCATTAATAAAAGAAGTGAAGTAAAATTATAATATGTGTAAGCCTACATTCTTGTCGCACCACAACCCTACAAAGAGAAACATGTCTCTAATGATAATTCTGACGCAGCGGAGGTAAACATAAATATATAGTATTTAAAGAAACAGTCAAATTACAAGTTAATAAACATTTTTTAAACATTTTTTGGGGCAAAGGATACCAGAAAGTATATTTGGGGCAAAGGCTACCAGGTACCATACGTGTGGTTGCAACGAATTTCAAGTTCGGTTCCCCAACAGTTGAAATATAATACAACACCTTCAATACAAGCTACTTCAAATTGACGCCCAATTGCAGTATAATGTAACACCTTCAATACAACCTACTTCAAATGGACGCCAAAGCGTGGTGCAAATAACGTAAAGAAAACAATCTACTTCAAATGGGCTCCCAAAACGTGGGGCAAATAATAACAATAAAACAATTTTCATTAAAATAAAAGTTAACAATTGTAATGGTAGGAAAGGTAGAAGACTGAAAAATGTAATGCCATAGCCGGGACTTTAACCACGGATGTTTTACTTATCGTGCCGCTGCTCTGACTAACTGAGCTACCATGATATCGAGTTGGCTCGATCCTCCAACTGACTCACTTTTTTTCTGGTAAACCACAAGGCGTTATCAAATTCATCTTTTAGTTAACATACCCAAATGACGACCTACAATTACGTAAGTATTTGAAGTTCCGGCTTCATAGTTAACTAATTTATGTCACTGTTAATTGCTTTTTCGCACATGCCGCGTACAGGTTAAGATTGGAAAGATGGAATCCGACTGAAAAATTCAATGCCATAAGCGGAATTTGAACCACGGATCTTCAGCTTACTGTACCGCTGCTCTAAGCATCTGAGTTATTGTGGCAAATCACGGCTGTGGCATTGATTGTTTCAGTCTGATCCTCTCTTTTCAATCTTAGCTTGTACACGGCATTGTGAAAGAACAGTTAATAAAAATGCAATGGTAGTAAAAATGAACGTTAGAGCTATGGCTCCAATGGGAATAAGTTCAATGTGGGCTGGTCCAGTGTATGGGTGAGGGTGAAAGATCTTTTGTGTGTTTAGCCAACTACAACGTGTTGCGAAACTTCAAATCATCCAGAAGGCGGGGACGGAGAGCATATAAGTTTTGTACTAAAAGAAAGAGGGACTATTTGAAATTGCAATATCAATTGAAACTCCAACGCTGCTATATCGCTTACATTTTTGCACATAACTGTATATATTGATGACGATCAAGAACAAAATTTCTTAACTATACTATAATTTTGAAGTAGATGTGGACATTCATACTTTGAAACTTTCCCCTTTTAATTGTTTTATCTACCTGCTCTACTCGTATTAAATTAGCATTACCGCAAGGAAATCAAGGTCGTTCGTGGCCATCAACCAATGCTCTACAGTGCATGAAAGTTGCTCATTTCTCAAGTCTGTCCTTGAAGCAGCGTGTGTGCAAAAGAGAAAGAAGGAATCATGGAACAAAAATGATGTTCTCTTCTACAGTTAACTGGACTAATAGTTTAATCAGTAGGCACAACATGGTTTTATACAAGGGAAAATACGTAAGAAACTATTTTTACTTTCTCTACTACTTATAGTAAGTAGGGGAAGTATTGCATTCCACCCAAAAATTCGATACCGAGAATTCACCGAAAATACATGTTTTGAGACCCCCTGAATCTCAGAAAAGCATTTTTTGAAACATGTCCGTGTGTGTGTGTGTGTGTGTGTGTGTGTGTCTGTGTCTGTTAACAGCATAACTCAGAAACGAACAGTCGGATAAACACCTAACTTCGTATTTAGGTTAGAGATGCGACAGGAAGGTTTTCAAGAAAATCCCCCCACCCTAGACTACACTTTACATGGAACATTTTTAGAAAATTTTACTTTTCTCAAAAATGGCTGTAACGATTTTGATTCAAATATCATATGTTTAAGATATTTTCATGACAAATGAAATGTATATCTCGAATTTTCTGGGAATGTCTCCAAAAGTATTCTTCATTGTGAACGACTTTTGCATAACTGGTAAGCCATAAGAGATAGACAAAATGTTGCCACACAAAAAATGTAGATCGCGTTAAAATACACAATTTATGTCATATACATTTTTTGGTTGGGTGAACCATTTTCGAGATATTGCTTGTTATTCCCTTAAATTTGCCAATGTTTATACGTTTTCTCAAATTCGTTATTCATTTTTTGTCCTGGTAATGCAAAGAGAATGGAATACTCCACATAGCAACCAGCTCTTAAAATATTTGACTATCGCTTAAAGCCTACCAATTCCCCTTGCATCTACAAGAAAATTAGCAATAAGATTAACATCTCGATATCTCGATTAACATGAAGCATATGGAGAATAAGCGTTTGTAAAAATAGTTTGTACAAGAGTAGAGAAAGTCATGTGAGTGTAATACATCAGATTTTTCAGTTTGGTAATGGAATTGTAACATTGCGATTTTGTTTTTCTTAATAACAGTTTGAAGTTATTGGTGATAAACATTATACTTACCTGATACTAGAACAAATAAACATTTCGTGCGTTTTTTCTTTGTTTCTTTTCTTTGTGTCTTTAATTCTCTGTTTATAAAATTTGTAGCTATGCCGTTTTTTGAACAACAGCAAATTAAAACATTTCATTAAAATGCAGAGAGCAGATTAGTAAACTATGAGAATAATAAGCTATAAGTAATTAGTCATGATTTTTGTTGTAATATTAAACTAATATTTTGCTCTGTTTCATATAACAAAGCTTTTACCCTCATGAAATCACAGTAAATTCACATTTTGCTTTGAATCGTACTTTCATAAATGTTCACACTCTAGAAAAATAATAATAATATTATTAATAATGTGTTACATTACTAAAACATTTTTCCTGCCAATATTCTTAATACAACACGACTTTTAAATAAAAAGGTGTTATTTTCACAATCTTCTCAAAAGTACGTTCTTTCATCATGATATTCCGTCCTGGCTGTACTGCACATCTGGCTTGAATACCGTGTTCGAAATCAAACTAATACTTAGTTTAAGATATATCATTTAATGCTTGCAGAAAGGACCTGCTGAAGTTACACGTTACCCAGGTTGTGTTTTCACAGTTCAACTGCAGTAAGTGTATTGTATTGTTCGCGAAAGACTCGCAAATATGACTTTACACGTGATCCCACTGATTTCGGCACTTAGCGCACTTGAAGGCCTACTGTGCTTCTGGAAATCTCCAGGAAGGAGGATTGAAGCGAAGGACACAAACGGCAACCAGATCCTCGGGCGTGGTCCCTAACGTTTCCAGATATTGCATCCCTCACAGGCCTACCTCTTCCCAGGGAGAGGTCTCTCTGAGGGCAGTCAGACACCGGGCATAAGGCAGATAGTTCCTATAAAGAAACTCCACCGCCACACGGCCCGCCCACCGTCCTTCGGCCCTGAAACATGATAAGGAAATGAAGTGACAGGAAACTGAGGATAAGGAAGTTCGCACTATAATATAATCTACCGCAGCATTTACTTGGCATTTACTTACAGACCAGTGAAGAGCGCGAAAAACTCAAGGTCAGAGTGGCGGACCCAACAGGAATTGAACCCGCCACTGAACTGCTACCCGGTCTGTGAGCACAGGTTGCTGTTATATCTTCTGTACTTCCTGGCCGAGTTTATTGACACTGACATCTGATTACTTACTAGTTAACACACAAAATATTAAACAGGAGACACATTTTATATTGTTTGTGTGTACATGCGTGAGGGTAGCAAATTCCATAAACTTGGTAACCCAGAACAGAAGCTTCTAGGAAACCAAAAGATGATATAACAACAGCCTGACGTTATCTTATCAGCAGCGAAGATATTTGAAGAGGAAAATACAACTCCCGTAATCTATACAGTATGATCTGGTTTGTTCTTTCTGTTTTGTTGCCTTCAAGATTTAAGCCAGCATAGAAAAGGAAACCATTGCTTCTGCCTTTTGCGAAGATACGTGTTAATTTCAACGTTTCTGCACATGACTTAAAACTAACATTTCACACAAAAATGTACAAAAACTTGAGTTTCTGAAAGATAACACGTATTTTTATTTTATTTTTCTTAATTAAGCTAATATCTATACACTTTATCAGTTTAGGAGCATTTTATTTTAAAGGTTAAATTAGTTCTTCATTTTGTTAAAATGTTCATATTCTGGTACTCACTTCAAAACAAAATAATTTTCAATGTAGTTCGCAGCTATCACTAGGATGTTACTGTTTAAACATTTGCTGGTTAAACAGTGAGTGCGTATAATACGTTATGCGCCACCAAAATTTTACGATTAACATTAAACGTTTTAATAGCTTAAAATACAACATTGGTCTTTAAACGGCGTTACTGTGTGAACATACAAGCGATTATCACCAAATTTAGTCTGCTTTTCTGAAAATCTATAGTTTTCAAAACATACAATTTATCTTCAGAATCATTAGACCCAGGTCTTAGAAGCTTTTACAGAGTTGAATACGTAATCCTTCAATACGTACAGGCAGTCTTAAAATTTAACACAGTATTGAACATTCCGAGCAGTAACCAAATATCCGTTTATTTATTTTTTCTTAAACATATACTCTACTACTAAAAAGATTATACATCATAATCAAACATACTAATTTTATATTTTCAGGTTTATTGAAGCCTGAATAAGCATTAAAAGTGTAAAAATTGCAGAAATCGGCTGATCTTAGTTTGCGAGAAGCCATCTTACTAATTTAGTTTACTGAAATAGGAGTAAAGGTCCAATTATCCTTTTTTAAACCCGATTTCAATTTATTGTTGACAGCAAAATATGATTAAGAGAAATTGGTAAATACTGGACATCGGAATATCGTCGGCTTCTTCGGTCTTAGAAATCTGTCATTTCAAAAATCACCTGCTCCAAGGTAGGCCGATACCAGCTCGTTCCGCCTCTGAGGTCGTCCTTTTGCCTTGTATTCCGAAGGCATCTAGCTGGTCTTAATGGTGTATTTCTTAGATGTGTTGGAACCTTTTTTTATTATTATTTTCACGAATAATGCTATTTAGTCAGTTGTAGGTAGATTATCTCCTACAATGTCGTGCCATACTTGGTCTCTTAGGGTATATCCAGCCACATAGCGTAATAGTTTAATTTCGGTCTCAAGGCACTCATAGTTTTAGTATTCATTTTCCAGTTTATGGATTCATACATTAATGCCGGAAAATCCATTAGGTTGGGGTTATGTAAAATTTAAGTAACGTTCCTTTCTAACTTTTTTCAGCATTCTTTTAATCATTCCACACAAGTTCTGAAACTTGTATATTTTATGTTTAATATCTTCTTGGTAGATAGGAGGGATTTTACATTCTAAATAGTTAAAACTTCCAACTTGTTCAATGACTTTGTTATTTAGTGTTACTTTTTATCTTCTGCTGTATTTCCTTTGGAAGGCAATGATGCATTTAGTTTTATCTGTTGAAATTCTTAAATTATACTTTAACATGTTGTTAAACTAATACGTTGCCTTTTTTTTGCATTCAGTTTGCGCAAAAACAACTTGGCCATCAGCAAATAAAACTGTATCTAAAATAATTTTACCTGCTTTAAAATGTCTTAGCCAAGCTACCATTCTGCTACAGCGGTGTGTTTTATATTCACTGCCGTTTTGAAAATTGCAACACCAAGAAAGAATTTCCCGAATAACTCCAAACTTGGTGGAAGTGTAGAAGTGTGTGTAAGCAATAAGTGATTAGGTTTGTAGAGAGATGGGGTACACGTAGGCCGAGCAGAGCCCTCTCGTGTCGGTCCGACAAGGTCAGTGTTCCGCCCAGTGTAATCAGTGCAGAGCTATCAAACAAGGTGGAAACAATGATGATCGGGATCTTGTTCGCATGGCCATAACGGACCGTACAGCTTCATTCACAGTGTTGGCTCGACGCTGGAGCACTGCAACAGGTGTGAAGTTATCTGCATCAACGGTTCGTCACCGTCTGCTACAGGTTGGACTGGTTGCATGCATGCCATTACGTCGGTTTCCATTGTCCAGAAACCACAAGCTCCTCCGGCTGCAATGGGCACATGAACACCATCACTGGGGTGCTGAGTGGCAAAATGTAGTCTTTTCGGACGAGTCCCGCTTTAACGTGTCCTACAATGACGGCTGCATACGTGTCCGGTGGTACCGTGGTGAGCGCAACCTGGAGGGCTCCATTGTTGAGCGGCATAGCGGACAAACACCAGGTGTAATGGTTAGGGACGCCATTGGTTAGAACAACCGATCTCGCTTACTACAAATTGAGGGTTTTTTGAACAGCAACCGGTACCTAACGGTGGTTGTAGAGCCTGAGGTACTCCCCCTGCTTCAGGCATATCCACAGGCCACATTTCAACAGGACAATGCCCGGCCACGTATTGCGAGGAATGTACAAGCCTTCTTCGAGGAGCGACGGGTACCATTGCTTCCCTGGCCTCCACGTTCGCCTGACATGTCGCCCATCGAACATGTCTGGGATATGATTGGTCGGCACCTGGTGCGTCATGGTCCTCCAGTAAACATTGTCACGGATTTGTGGGCTCGAATACAAACTGCGTGGAGGGATATCCCTCAGGAACTTATTCAGAACCCTTTTGATTCAATGCCACGGAGTATAGCGCATGGAGGCCACACCAAATACTGAATATTAGGACTCAAAGGTCATGTATAGATTTGAAAAGTTTTAATTTGTTACTTGTCATGTACCTAACCTGTGGTATTAAATTCATTGAATTCATGCGTTTCCTTCACAAACGGCAGTTTATTAAAAAGGGTGGGCGCCATTAGGCAGCCCTGTCTTACTTCTAAATTAACTGTTTCTATTCTGGAATCTTCATACTTTCCTGTATCAATGCTGATGATACTGTCTTTATACACTGCCTTTATAATTTATGTTTAACTGAAAGAGTTATCCCTGATTCTCAATAGTGTACCATAATTTATCATGGGGTGCCTTATCTAAAGCCTTAACGTAGTCTTGAAACAGTGGGTCTCTAAATTAAACTCTCTTCTCTTTTGTCTAAGCTGTTTAACGGCAAAATACACAATCGGGGTAGGTTAGGACTATGTGCAATTCCTTCGATATAATGAAACGATTGTATGGTGCGTATTTAATTTAAAATAATGAAGGAAAAAAACATTGGAGAGAGGCAACTAAAAAGCTTAAATTTTCCTTTTTGTAAAAATGTTCTATATTTGAAAATCCCTAAACCCTATTGACACTCTGTGGTCAGCATAAAGTAATCACTTTATGAAATTACAAACGATTTAATACTGGTGAACGCCTAAAATATACCTTTTCAGAATATTGCAAAATAAAAGGAACCCTTTGAAGACATATTTTTACTTTACAAACAAATTGGAATTTGATTAGAATTTTTTATTACGAGCGCTATATACTGAACTTAAGAGGTCGGACATCAGAGGAAATGCTGTGATATTTTGACGGAAGCGGGTCTTGTAATTGATGACTGGTTTAGCCTTTGATAACCTCATGTTAAGCTAGCATGTATCTTCACAGTTTATCGCTTGAACTTTGGTACACAAAGAACCACATTTTGTTTTTACTACCAACTCCTAGGGAGGATACAAAATCGCTAAAATTAACATCATTTTAATTGCATAGATATTTACGTTTTATCTTTTTTTACACCAGGACAGTCTGAACATACGTTTTGCTGAGTAAGTGAACCTATTAAATCAAGTCAGCAGTTGTTTTTTGTTATTCATAGCGCGCGAGTTTGCGGTGTTGGAATTAATCCACCGGCTATGTAGAACATTCCGACTTAACAATGCGGAACTGTGTAATAATATACCGGTTGTTAAGATCGATCCTACTGTAAATTAAACAGACATTGCTATTTCCTCAATTAGATGATGGCTGAGACAGAACTTAACTATTTATAAAAAGTATATGTTATGTTTTCTTACCATTTCACTTCATTCCTGGAAAACTGAAATAAAACAGCGAATGTTTTCAACTAGTTAATGCTACAAAATAAACAGAATATGACAAGATATACAGGGCTTAAATTTCTAGATTTCCTAGGTTAATTAAGTAGGCATTTAAACGTATTTTAAATTAAATAAAACGCTAATAACTACTAACAAAAGGTTTAAAAGTACAATATTTGCATTTTAGATTTATCTCTGCCATGCCTACATTATATTAAATACAAAGAATACCTTTCTTTATACATTTCATTTTTTTCCTGCATTGTTTTTCATTTTATCGCTACCTGATAACTAACCTGAATTGGTGACAAGTGCCAGTGAATAAAACTACAAAGGGCATTGGGATTGAATGCAATTGTCATGTTACAAAAAGATTATTTAAAATTGTGCATAAGCCTTCAAAAGAGAACAGAAAACAACCTTTTATCCCCTTCACGTGATGATACTCAAGAACCGAAAAATATAATAAGAAGGTGCTAAGACATTTATAAAAGCTCAGGTGTATTCAGAAGCAAACTGTGTTGTTGTTTGGTTAATAATGCAGAACGTTTTGAACATTTAATTAGTAAATTTAATTTGTGGATCTAAGAAATTCTGGTAATTAATTGTTATTTTACACAAACCATGTGTAGGACAAGTTTGGAAAGGTAGAATCAGACTGAAAAGTTCAATGTCATAGCCAGGATTTGAACCATGGACTTCCGTTTCCGCCCGGTTGCTCTAACCAACTGAGCTACTTTAGGAGGAAGACCCGTGGTCCAAATCCCGGCTATGCCATTGAATTTTTCAGTCTGATTCTACGTTTCTAGACTTGTCCTCAAACAGCATGTATGAAAGAACAACGAATTACCGTTGATTGACCTAGTAGTTGGTTAAACTATGAAGCCCTGGACTTAAGGTACTTACTACATTGTAAGTTGCCGTTAAGGTATGTCATCTCAAAATTAATTTGAGATCTTCTTGTGATTTATTGGGAAAAATGCGGGTCATTGGGAAATTTAATGTCGTGCTGGCATGTTGCCATGGTACCTCCGTTGGTTAGAGCAACCGGACAGAAACCGGAAGATCCCGGTATGGCATTGAATTTTTCAGTCTGATTGTACCTTTCCAAGAAAATTCTGTTTTCTATCCTACCATTGACTTGCTTATACATTATGTTGTAATTCAAACTACTTCAGGTAGTTAACAAGAAACCTAAGAACAAATGCATAAAATGCGTTAATATTTGAGTACCCTTGAATTACTAAAATTCAGGGAAGCTTGGATGTGAGAAGATGCAAATGACATTGGTTTTAAACTTTCCCTCTTAGTCTGAATTAGCGTCTTTTAAAACTTATTACATCAAGACAAATGGTGGTTTAAACTTGATATTTTTGCACGAAAGTCTTGCATATTTTGACGGAATTTCGTTGTATTACAGTGAACTTTCGCCTTTATTAGTGGCTTTCTTGTGGTTGTGGGATTTCAAATGTAAGGTGGAGCGGTGTGGATCTCGAGCTCTCCGTGGAACTTCTGAGGTTACTAGAAGCTAAACATCTAAGCCTCTCTCTTTCTGAAGTTCGGATTGGGTTGGACTCGGCAATGCAGTAGCCAATATTTATGGGAGATTGATTGCATTAGTTGGATTTGCTACTGGGGAGGGGTTTTGAGACGCCTTTAATGTCGTCCCATACCAGCCTGGAGAGCCGCGAGACAGAGAATTAGGGATTATCGGCATCAGAAGGCTCTAGGTAGTCTGCTAGACGCGCATGATGTATTCAATTTCCTATCGCATATGCTCAGGGAACCAGTATTGGCCACTCAGGTGTCATCTCCCTGTACCTTAAAAGAGAGTTTACTCAAAAATACGGGGAATATAAAATTTCGCAACAGTGAGAAGAGTTTAAGAAATTTACGGAAAAATTAAGATATATGCTCTGTTTGTCATGACGTTATATCAAACTATGAACTTTGAATCGGAATAGCTAAAGCCCATTTTAGAAAACCAAAACTAATGTGTTGTTCCAAGTTGGGTGGCATTCAGCAGTTGTATTTATATGAACTTTCGGATTTGCATACTGACTTTTCTAAAATAGCCTTCTCTAGATTTATGAGTCTTCAGAATAACAGCCTTTTTTTGCAAGTTTTTAGTTTAATACATAGGAATATCTTGCTTTCTCAAGAAATTCTTGAAGAAATGTTCTGTAGATCCATGAAGGCAGCAACCTAATAATTCCGAAAATTCGCACACTATATATGGAGTATTATAAGAAGACCACTATTAGTATAGTATTGTTACTATTGTCATTATTAGTATTAACAATAACAGATTAATTACTGGCTAATCCAGACCAAATATACAATCACAATCCACAGCTTAGTGAAAACAACATACTTCTATTATTTGACTTGTAAAAGCGCTTTCCGAATGCAGCCAGCCCCTCCCCTTTCCTGTGTGAACCCTCTCCTAGTGAAGCAGGTGGAACGCGTTTTAACGAGAAAAGTGTTACCTACATCAAGGGTGGCGAAAACGCTTTCCTTCCGCAAGTCACTAAATATGCAACACGCACTGCATCACTGAGCAGCATGCGAAAAACAAAGGGACAGTGTCAGAGAGCGAACGGCGCCTGCGAGTCAACCTGCGAGTCAAAATGACTCGCGAGTCCCGTTTTCGCCACCTTTGACCTACATCATTCATCTCCACCCTAAGAGGTCATGCCACTGGGTCAGCCCATATTGCGCTTATTTATATTCATATGCTTCCTGAATTGCTTCTTATTCCTATGATCTTTGTAAAATGAGATATGTCTAGGCCAGTTAAAGAAACAGCAGGATTCGGTTGGCCCAAATGTTTGACAACCTCAAATGAATCACTTTACAAAATGAAAATCTTCAAGTTGTTAGTAGATCTCACGGCTCTGCTCGCCTTATTGTGTTGAATAGAAAATTATTTTCTATCTCTCATTCCCTCTTTCTTTCCCTCCCTCCCTTCCTCATCGCTTTCACATCTCCCGCTTTCTGCCTCTCATTTTCCACTCTCTCCCACACTCGTCCTCTCCTCCTCCTTTTCCTTCTCTGTACAACTTACATGTCGTGATGTTTAGATAACTGGTAATCTAAACTTTTTTTGCGTGTTATAAACATTAAAATGTGAAGGAAGTATTTCATTTATCAGCTGCTTATTTTGTTTAGTTGTTAACCCGTTTAGATAGATTTGGGCGGCTTTACTTTCACTCATTCTTAAGTGAAAAATTTAAGGTAGAGAAAAGAGGAGGAGCAGAAGAAGAAAAAGAAGGTTGTATGTTGAAATAAAACAAAAAATTAAATATAATAAGATTTATGAAGATGCTGTAATATACGAACATTGGAGTACAATCAATATTAATTTCCACTTATATATATATATATATATATATATTTTATGCTGGCCACGTTGAGACTTCTTATTACTTAAGGCAGATAAGTATTCCATTATGCTGTATGTTTTGTATTATTTTATTTCAACACATAACAAAGAAGATTAAGAAAAATACAAATAGTTTTTGTTAACTGCTTTGTTTAGCATTTAGTTTATTCAGATACATTCAGATGGCTAATTCTTAACGAAAGAGAGAGAGGAGGAGAATAAGAATGATTAACTTTGCAATATTTGTCATAATCGGTGCTAAGATATGAATTTCTCAACACAAACAAATAAATCTTAAACTCTAGTGCGTGTGCGCGCGCGCGCGTCCGTGCGTATTTTTTATAGAGTTTAGGATATATATTTTTGTGTTCTTTTTCCTCCTTCCTATCCTGTGATGTAAAGTTTTATTTTCGCAGAATCAAGATATGTGTTTAGTATTTTCCTAATATTCGAAGCTTGATAAGCACATCGCTTGCGTCATTCAGACCACATCAGCAGCACTAAGAGTTTTGATTACGTAACGAGAACGATGCCAGATAGAAACAAGTTGTCTGAATGGAAAATGATACCCACTGACAACCACGTTTATGTTTTCTTTTTGTGTTGCCCATCGCGGAAGTTACCGTATTCCGTGGGCAGCAGGCAGGATGACTCCCAAGGTTTGGCAACAGGAGTAGGTTTCCGTCGCCAAAGATGAAAGTTAATTGGATGCGTGGACATGTTTCTTGTAAAGAGAAAAACAAACTGTTGCGCGAATAGACGAATGGCTTTTGCTCTTTCATTCATACCATGTTATCCTAATCACCTTCTAGTTTCTCTCTTCATCCGTAACTTTTCGAATCCTTTCAAGTTCGCTGTCCGTTAAACATATTCAGTAGCGCGTTTGGTAGTCGCTTTCCATTTAGAGAAATGGGCTTCCAATCTCCTTATCGTCTTCAGTCAATCGACAACAGAATGTTCTCAAAATTACATCCGTGGCTCATCTTTCACCCACAAAGGTCAAGGTTTAATTGGGCTTCATTGGAAGTGGTCGAAAATGTTTGTCACCAGCATAACAATATTAGTATCTCTGTTACATGCCTCTTATCTAAGGTAGAGGAAGCGAGGCAAAGCGAGGCATTTGATTCAAAATCGGAATACAGGTTTAGAGTCCTCTGAATTCTGTGGTAATATTTCTTCATTTAACTTTGTTGATATGTAATCTAAAATATTTGTCTAAGAACATTTAATATTTGGGTCAGTTTATGATAGTATCCTTTCTAAATAATTTACTTTGAATAAATATTTTATTAGGTTTGGTTATATGTTTACATAGATATAGGTATAGTGTGGGAACGGAGAAGTGTTTCAGCAATGCTGCCAGTTGTTGGCCTAAGCTGCTTACTTGGCAACCAAGAGATGAATTACAAAGGATGGTTAGGTCTAAGACCCCGCGTGGGATGGCTCAGACGGTAACGTCTGTCACACGCATTCAGGAGGTCGTGGGTTCGATTCCCGCGACCGACCTTCCTGACCCCATGAATTTTTTAAGGGATTTCCCCGGGTAGCTAGGCGAATGCTGGGAAGGTTCATTACATCTCCCGAATTTCCTGTCCCTCCGTATCACCTATATTCTCATTTCATCTGTTAGTTTGTTTTAGGGTTGAAAGTGTCGGCGGGAATCTTGGCTTTGCATGGCAGGGGAAAACGATAGTTTCAGTAGCCCTTCGTCCTCCGGAAGGGGCGGTCTCCGAGTCTTGGGCCCTCCAGGGATGTGCAAGACCGCAGGTGGGAGCGGAGCCGGTTACACCAGCTGCCATACGGGGAGTTTCAATCTGTAAAAGTTTGGCACCCTGCCCTCTGCCCTGTCGTTCCTCCTGGACCGCCCCCCCCTCTGTCTCTTCTCACCTCACCCCTCCCTGTCGGGGTGACCCTGTCAGGGGCTTCAGGCACAAAAGGTCTTGTAGATCAAGGTATTAAGTCCCCCTCCGTAGTAAGTCCTAGTCCACGTCTAGGGGCGACTGGTACAACGCAGGTGAGTCCCTAAGGTTTTTAGACATAGAATGTCGATGCCAGCCCCCTCTTAATGCGCCCAATCCGCAAGGACAGGCTCAGGCAGAGGTTCCCCCAAAGTTTCTCCGCTATCGCACAGGTTCCTGAAGAGCATCTTTCCTCTCCTTACCAAGTGCGGCATGCCACTGTCCACCGCGCGTGCGCAATACAGAGGCGGTCACTATCGTTTAGAAAATAGAGCGAGATAATTGGTCTTTTTTTCACAAGCAATAAACCAACAACATTTTTTTCCCTACACATTATAAGAGTTTCATTAGAATTAAGAGCTAGAATCGTTTTCTGTGTGATGTATGAAATTAGTTTGGACTTTTATGTTACCTATTAGCAAACAGTGAATGTATTTACTATAGCTATACATATGTAAATTATTGAAGAAATTTAAGTAATCATAGTTCCTGTTATTTCCAATCACATCTGTTATGTGTGTGCAAATTTCAAGCCCATTGGTCAATCCAAGGTTGAGAAAAGAGTCAAATTTCTGTCAACTTTTCAGCGCAATAATAATCCTGTCCATAACCTCTTGGCATTAAAATGTCTTAATGCTATGTTTAGATAGCACGGCCTAAAAGTAGAATTTCTAACACGGAGCACACGAGCTAAAAGCTTTAGATTATCGCACTAGTGATCACTGTGACCAACTTTGGCTTCAAGTTCAATCACATGGCAATTGCTCTTTGTATTTGCACATGTTTAATAACTCGACTTGGTTTGATTAAGTTTCACTTTTCATTATGTCCTTTTATATGATTAATTTCTAATGGCGCTCGCATCACCTGTGAACAATACAAATCGTCACACTTCAATTTATCGCAAAATCTTTGTACAGTTAACCTATACGTTATATAGGCAACCTTCTGCTTTTTTGACCTAAAACGTTATTCTTTTATCTAATATAACCTACATAAAGATTAAATGGCGGATATTATAAACTTAGAAGAAACTGAAATGTTTCTGAAACCAGGAGAAATTAATCAGAAGAAAGAATAAAACTGGAAGTACTTGCCCAAAAATCCAGATAGCAGGATGATGTACATTTAATCGCTTCATTGGCTGGTGTAAGGTAAAACATGTTGAAAATAATTTCACTGAAAATGATTACTAATGAATCAAGGAACCATGAATACATATGACATCTCGCTTTTTTAAGGTTATTTCTCTTGTATCAAGAACCGCGATCTAAACGTGATCTCTGTTACTTTCAGGAATCAATATAATGTTATTGATGTTTTACAAATTTTCCAAAAAAAAAAAAATAATAGTATATGCCACACGTGTTAAAAGTGGTTTTATTTTTCTTGTAGGTTTGCGAATTTCGCCCTACGGCCTTCATTTCGCGAACATTCCTACTCGCAAAATAAAACTCTACTTTTACCCCTTGTACAATAATCTAATATTTTGAACAATAAATCATACATCATATTACTCGGCAAAACGTTGTAGATTTTTAAGCAGAGAAAAAAATGAAAATAGCTTTGCCTGCTTTACACTTCCTTCAACTACTACGCTTTTAATCAATGTTAACTGGTCGTTCTTTTGTTTCTCCTGAGTCCATAGCTTTCATACATCTGCCTATCGATTTACTTTTCAATTGACGCGATCTCAGGCTTCTTCTTGCAGGAAGTGGATGTAACAAAAAAATTGTTGTATGAATAATTTGTAGATTCACCCCGAAATGCTAATTAATAGTGAAAGTCTGTTTCTGTAAAATTATCTTAAAGAATGGTTCCGTTGAGTGCAATATTCTGTTATATTCATTCTTTAAAACATAGCGATAGTCACTTAGAATGAAACGCCTTCTGAACTATTTGTAAAATGGTGCAACAGGCTGGGGGAGGGTAACAAAATGCTTAGCATCAGCTGCATGAGTGGGCTCAAATAGCTGCAAGGGAAACTTTAATTTAAACGTTTTCGTTTCCCCACGTGTCCCTTCCACCATTTCCGACAGGTCACTCCGGAGTTTCTCCCCCCTGATAGCTGTTCCGAACAATTTACATTACATCAACGGCAGGAGAGTTAGATTTCCCCAACAGATTCCGTAACTTAGAAGGTCCCGTCCCTTTCTTTACGACAGAGCTGTTGGCAGGGAAACATGTGGCCTGTGTGTTTAAGGAAATGGAATGAAAACGTGTTTCTCACCTTTTGTAAATAAGTTAGGTCGTTCTGTCGTATCCATATTTCATTACTGCTGCATACTTGCCAACTTTTACGGTTTGTCCGTAAAGTTTACGGGAGTATGCCCTTTTTACCTTTATTTTTTACTGATTCAAAGTGTTGTAGGTTTTCACAACGGACATGACGAAACATTATGCGTATTGCTTTATGTTGTAATGTTTACTGTCTCTACTACATACAGCATAAGACAAAATAAATGAGCAACAGCCAGAGAGGGAGTTCGATTTGGAAAACATCAGAAGCATTCGCTGACACTGCGTTCACAATACACGACTTAATACCACTCTGCCTTCATTTCAAAGGCATGCGACAAGTAGGAAGATGCCTTTGGATTGGATTGGAATGGATTTATACTAGCCGAGCGGTGAAACGCATGTTCTCGTAAATGGAACAATCTGGGTTCAAATCCTTGCTGTGTTTGTTTATTGTTATTAAAATTTTAATTCAATATACGGCAATGCCGTATGTTTTTTACGCATAAGACATAATTAATTTTATGACATTCATGCATAAAACACAAACAAATTACTTTTTTCGTTTTCAAAATAAATGCCATATAGTAAGAATTCTAAAGTGAAAAACGAAATCAAATATTTAATTGACATAATATTGTATATGTAAACTCTGTATCATTCTTAAACTATGAATGGCGTGATCATGCGCGCGCATATCATCGTCTTGGAGTTCTGCATGCTATGTTAGCAGTCATACTGACTCTTACTATGGCTGAGCGCACACATAAAGACGAAGCTACTAGATCTCTACGTTAGTGAATGTTGCTGAATACTCTGTGTCTCAGGCTGCAAGAGCGCTTAAAGTCCTTATATATATCTTAAGATTACGAGGTGGGTGTGGTTATCCAGGGAAGAGATTCTTCTTCGTGGACCTGGTTCGGTTCGAAAACGTTTGTCCACTCCTCAACAAGCTACTGCACTTCTAAAAGAGGCAGGCAACAATCCCTTACAGTATTGTCTACAATTAGAAGTAATTCTAGTTTCCTTAGGCCGAATCGCACAGCCTTGCGTAGTTTGACTATAGCAGGGCTCTTTGCTCGGTCGGCAGCTAAGAAGCAGCGTCTTACATACGATCACAGATTATATCGCCTCGATTTGCAGAAGAAAACACCAACCATAACTGGAATACGGTTATATTCTCAGACGAGGCGACATTTTCCTCTACAAATGGGGGAAAATAATTGTCTACCGCCACATTTTACGACGTAAAATACGTGGCATAAATGGATCGCCAAGGTGGCGTATCTATGTCATGTTGGGGTTGATGATCACTAGATGATCTAGGTGTTGTGGCAGCTTGATGCTTGGGAGTAAGTATCCTCTCGTGCCTAGTTATTTGATATCATCCATGCACCGTAGAATAAGGTCAGTAATAGAAGAGCGGGTTTACACATCCATATCAAGTTATTTCTATTTTTATTTGGTTTTTCATTTAAGAATATAATATTTACTTATTTCATATTTAGTTTGAAAATGAAAAGGAGAGTGTTTAAGTTTTTGTGTGAGCATAAATGCCTTGAAATCAAAGTCTTAGCAATTGGGGATTATATTAAAATATGCGTTGCAAAAATAAATAAAATATGCTGGAGATACGAACCTCAGTAGGCCTCATTATTATATACCAACTTCCAGCTTATAACCGCTGGAGCACATATTCAACAGTTGGGACTCGGTATGAAAGGTGGCAATAGAGCGAAGCTAAAGTCACGTGTTCCGAGACACCAATGTGAACCGGCCGCGGAAATGGTTTGGACTTGAAATACATACGCTTCGAGAGTGTGTATATGTCTAAAGGTGTGCATAGTAGGAGAGAAGGTATTGCATTCCACCCAAGAATTCGATACCGAGCTTTCCCTGGAAGTTTTGAGGCCCCTGAATCCAAAAAAAAGCATTTTTAGAGAAAGTTCAGTGTGTATGTGTGTGTGTGTGTGTGTGTGTTTGAACAACCTTGATGTATTATATTCATATGTCTTTCTCTACCATCTATCGCTTATACAAATTATTCTTACGAAAGTTTATTTTCATATCTACTTCATTTTAATCGTAATAAACCTTTCCGGAAATAGCTGCATTACACATTTCATTATAGATACAAATGGAATAGCGATAGTCAAAGGTTTAAGAACTGGACGCTATAAACTGTCCTTAAAATTCTATATTCTTTCCATGACATCCCAAGAAACCACTGAAAACTAACAGGCTTGAAACGAATGGGTAAATATTGAACATTTCGAACCATTAATAACGAATAGCTCAGAAATGGCTGATGCCAAAAAAACTTTATTTGAAATAAATTGTGTGTTTTAAAAATCTACATTTTCTGTGTAGTGCGTTTTTGTCCATCGCTTAACGTTTACCAATTTATATAAGATTATACAAGATTCCTTCCGAAAATGAAGATGACTTCAAAGGCTATTCCCAGAAAATTAAAGGTATACACTTCATTTGTCATGTAAATATTTTTAATATATAGAATTTTAATCAAAATCGTTACAGACTTTAGTAGAAAATCAAAAGTTTCGAAAAAATCTTCTATGTAAAGGGTAGTTTGGGATAGGCTTCCTGTCGCATCTTCACTGAAATTAAATATCAAATTTTGGTATTTGTCCCACTTTGCTGTTCACACATACACCATACTGTCACTTTTCTAAAAATGCTCTTTTTGAATTCCGGTGAAATCTCGGTATCTGAATGTAATACCTTTTCTACTTATTATGTACGTGGTAGAGAAAGTAATAAGCTTTCATAAGAATAATTTGTGTACCACTTATAAATGATAGGTAAAGAAAGTCATGTGAATGTAAAACATGATAATTTTTTATCGCAATATAAGACCTCTCGGCAACTTAAGGTTACAGCCCGCATGCATCGCCCTAGTAATATGCAGTGCTATGTTTGATAGTCAGAGCTTAGCTTATTTGTGCGTCTATTCTTGATGACGCTCCCTCTTTACTGGGCTGCAAAAGCTGCTTCTTTGTTTTGTGGGATTTAAAATGTGATTGCATCTTTAGTGACCTCTAGTGATAGCGTACAATGAACAGTAAATGGACGCGAACGTTCAGTAATAGATGGCATGAATTGTAAGGTTGGCTCTCCCTCTTAAATTATTTATGTAATTCGCATTCTGTGGCTGCGGAATATGGATAAGTTTCTCATATTTTGTGGCGGGTTTTGTTTATAGTTCATGTTGTGAAGCGTAAAATATGTATACTACAATTTGGAAGTGGTGTTCTTTGCTACCGTTTAAAACGTATTTATTGTGGAACAAGAATGAATTTCAACATTCGTGACAAAAAAAAAGACTACTACCACATCTATAAGGACTCATAAGACGTATTCCCGTTTATTTTACACGGAATGTTTCTACATTTACTGCCTTGAAGATTCTACACATTCTAAATTTGATCGCAAAATTATTATTCTTCACTGGACGAGGGAAAGTTTTATGCGTTTCAATTTCATAAAGTTGGCAGGTCTGCTGCTGCATTCGTCGTGCGCCTTTGTTGGAATTATTAAGTTAAAACTACCTCGCTAATATTAGCTTTATGGAGTTAAACATACATAAACTATGGAATTAATCAAGATATCAAAATTAATTTTTGTCTAGAAATACATCGATGATTTGTGTTCCCGCTTATCTACTTCCATTAGCGTATTATTTTCTCTACTACGATATTATCTTTCAATTCAGGTAGGTATAGTTATAAAAAAATATGATGTGCTGCATTCATGTGACTTTCTCTGCTCACTCTTCTACAAACTATTCTTACATGAAGTGACATTATTATTTGTATTTGTTTGTATTTGTTAGCCCCACATTTGGGAGCCAATTTGCGGTGGTTTAATGCTTACGTAATATGTTTTACGTAAATTATTAGAACTTCAAGATCTTATATTGTGCTGCTTTTGTTTTGTTTGGTTACATAATTTTAACTGCCCCACGTTGGGCGCCAAATTTGAGAGTGGTTTAATGTTATTTATTTAACATTATTGTAGCCCCACGTTCTGGTAGCCAATTTGCGATGGTAAATTTATAATGTTTGTGTATGTGTGTTTACTTCACGCGGTGAAGCCATCTTGTGACGTGATTCATTTGTTAGGCTTGTTAGCTCCATCTGGTGTTAGCAATTTGCGGCAGTATTAGTTTTTGTTTGAAAGAATGCTACTGTTATTTTATTTAATTTTGGTTCTCTGTCCTCCGGCTAGCTATTATCCTTTTCGTCAAACACTTCTCTTTATACAGGTTGTGTAAACGGAAAGGAATCTTTTATCCAAAGATAACACCGATGAAGGAATTTGTTTTACACTTTTATTGTCGAACACATTTACTATCACATTTACACATTGATCTTGACACTCGCCAAACTGAAACTGTTATAACAACTTCTTACTGATCACTTTTAATTCACGTACTTCAACCTTTTGTATAATTAACTTTACCATACTTGAGATTTTTCATAACTCTTATACGCGTAACTTGCAAATCGATAGCCGACGTGTAATATTTCTGCTGGACTAAAGGTGACGTGTATCATACAAATATTTTCGACGAACTGCTGGGGATGAGACGTGTAGTATACAAAGAATTTTGATGAACTGCCGGGGTCTACCTCTAACCTACTCTTTTTATACTCCTTCACCCAGATATGCCTAAAGATTATAACTGAACTGCAATTGGTTAATAAAACGCGCCAACATTAGCGTCTATTTTAATATCCAATGAAAATTATGAATACATATGCTCTAGGGAAATGTTCCAGAAGATTCTAAAAGAAAAACGCGCCAATATTACGTAACTTCCTCGTTTCCAATAATGATAAACAGCTCACCCCCTCGCTGCATTATTGCACGCTATTATTGTCAGTTTCAGTAAGGTCGTATAAACTTACTTCTCAACAATAATTACAGTCAACAAACATCTCAAATCAATGTCACATAAAAATGCATATTCATATTACAATCATTATTTACATTTAAGTAATTTGTGATACAAATTACTGCATCATACAAAAGATTATTCTTCTATCTACTACTTGTTAATTTAGATAAACCTTCATTACTTATTTACACATTTCCTTTCTTTTCCTTTATCTTTGTTAAGTTATTCCTGCAAAGACTTTGGATTGTTCATCTTGGAATGCTTTTATCTTCTAAAAGTGTTCCATTACTTTGATCGTACTACGCTATCAAGTGTTTTTTCATAATCTATAAGTAAGTAGTACGTAGATAGATTAAACTCCATAAATTATGTAATAATCCTCTAAAACACAGTAATGCAAACGCCATATACACTGAATTCAACACTGTTACCCTTTCTAGACTTTCAAAATTATGTTTGAACTTCGCAGTGGAAGGGATTCTCATCATGCATCGTTAGTGCGTGTCTGTCAGTCGGGCTCTCATTTGGGATTTGTTGAGCTTCATCGTGGGAGGGGGGGGAGGAAAGCAAAAACTGCTCATAGCTGTATATGCTTTTGAATACTGACATTATGTCGGCAGGAAATTTATGAACTTCCGGAAGCAAGGGAGTAGGATTAGTGGCTGGAAAAACTCAATGTCTCATTCTTTATATTCTTCGCTTTGTATTGGTCACACTGGAAATCAATGAGTTCCATTTATAAGTAATAGAAAAAACTTGTAACTTTTCCCGAAAGCACGCTGGCTAAGAAGAACATTAATTTACGTCCAAATGAACATAAACAAAAATATGTATTTCATATTTAAGCAATTGTGTTAGAAATGTAGTTCTATCATTGCCCTGAATGTCGGCCTGTTTTGTACGGTAAACATCATAATGTCTGATAATGTTCAAATGTTTGATACGGATATATTTTGCAAATCTTTTCCAAATTAAAAAATCGCTCCTATTCTCCAAATTCGCCATTCCATATAAAATCTTAAGTTGACTTTACGTTTAACTTCGCCAGACAATGTGTATACAGAACACTGAATTCGACCATTCAGTGTCTGTTCAACCCAGAGACTTACTCTCCTGCCTCTCCTCCTGAAAGGAAGGAGTACGGTAAAAGGAGTAGAGAAGGAAGGAGGGAAAGAGACAAGTACACGTCCTTTTTACATAATTTCTCATGTCGCTCGCATTATCCACTCACAATACAAATCGTCATATTTCAATTTATCGCTATTCGTTGTAAAGTTAACATATATGTTATATTGACAGCCTTCTGCTTTCTTTTACCTAAAATGTTAGTCTTTTATCTAATACAACCTACAAGATTAAATGGTGAAAATTATGAATACAGAATAAATTGAAATGGAAGAGCCAGATGAATTTACAGAAGCAGCAGAAATAACAACACTAGAAGTACTTGCCCAAAAAGTCCAGAAAGTAATATGATATAACATTTAATCGCTTCATCGTCTGGTGTAAAGCTCTTTTACATGATCAAACTTATTTTTTCAGTTCAAGAGTTTACAATAAAAATTTAAAAGTGTTTTCAGTATTTGACAAGATTGGACAAGACTAAAGAATACAATGGAAATAATACGACTTGACAGATTAACTACACTATATAATATTGCATTAATGCACTGTTGTACTCTTAGAAATCTGCCTGGCAAGTTCTTCATATGTTCTCGCTTTCATCTTATGGTAATCCACGGAGCCCACAACCTACAGACATAGCCAGTTTTCGTATAATCTAATCAGCTCGCATATGATATCCCTTGCCCAGGTAACCATTTTTCTTTACTTTTCGCTTTCAGCCATGTTGCAGATTTCCTGACGCTCTGTAAATACTCGCATTTCATTGACCAAAACCATCAAATCATTGTCAAATATTTGGCCGTTTAAATCATGACCTTATTTCCTTTTAAGACTTGCAAATACTTTAAAAGTATTGGAAGTAATTTGACAAGAAACATTGTGAAGTTGTGACAACTCTAGGAAAGTCTTGTAAAGTATTGAGTTTGACAAAAATTTGATCGTGTACAAGGAGCTTTTGGCAAGACACGTTGAAAATAATTTTATTCAAAATGATGGCTAGGAATCAACAAAGCATCAAAACATCTGACATCTCGCGTCATTTCTATTGTTTCAAGAACCGTTCTGAACGTGATCAGTATAATATTATTGATATTCTACAAATTCGAGTGCTATCCAAAAGTAGTATATGCCACACGTGTTAAAAGTGGTAACACGTAACCTAGCAACGTGCTACAGCGTGCTGTGTCCGACTTGCCTTGCGTAACTCAACTACTACATATAAAAGCTTCTCGTTATTAACACGAAACATATAAAAAATAATTTTTAGAATCTGTATGAAATCGCTAGGCATAGAGAAAACAACGGTTAAGAGTACTAGTACTAAAATTATAAATGAATATAAATTTGAACCAAATTTATATAAACATTTTATTAGGGGTTTATTTCAACATAATTACAGCGCAAAATAAATTTTCATGATCATATGCACCTGTTTCCAGGAAAATAATTATAAAAAAAATAAAAATCTAGTCTCGTGTGTCCCACGTGATGAATGTTTTAAAATGTTAAACTTTTAAGCGTTGCATGTTATTTTTAGAATATAGTGTATGATTTTCAATCAAATTTTTAATTTTTTGTTACATTAAAACCTCCTGTCAAAAAATAATAGAAGCTTTAACGCTTTTTAAATTTGTAAAAATTAATCGTATTTTACATTATTAAACCCTAAATGCAAACTATAATATTTTAGATATTAGATCCACATTCTAAGAACGTTTGGAAGAATCTGATAAAATTGCACAATGAATATTTTAAAGTGGCAAAAATCTAAGAAAATAAGAGTATGAGCAAGTCAAGTATAAAAATCTGACTCCCTATTTTCACACATCTCGGTATTTTCGTTTAGGTAGCTGGAAAGACAAAACTGCTATTGGATATTGATTCTACAGTTTGAGGATTTTTGCTATGAAAATTTTTAGTTTTTTTTCTCGAAAGTTCAGTATCGAGTAGCCTTAAAAATACCACTTTTTTCACAGGCTCTTACTAGAAAGACTATATCTATATCTCTGAAACGATTACGTAAATCTATTGGTTTCTGGAACGTATGCTTTTCCCTGCACAATTGCAGTAATGAAACGAAAACCATTACCAAATACGCAACATCAAAATACAACCTGCTGCCCAATTTCGCCGGGTTTATAGGCAACTTCTCCTGCTCTCCTGTAGAAAGGGAAGTGTGGCGGGCTATCAGGCGTTGCCTTAGACATACCACCTTCAAACAAGCTCGTTGAGGAAATTGTATTTGTTTGGTATTCCAGAGACACTTGCATAAATGATACTCTGTATTCTAATGATCAGAGTATTTTGGTTTTCCTTTAAGGTTTCTTTTCTCTTGGAATAAGAAACGAATACAGAAGAGGGAACAGCTATAGCAGTGGGATTTGGGCAAGAGGAGGACATTTAGGTTGCTCGCCATGAATAATAATGAGGAGCTGAAAGAATAAGCGAGGACTGCTCGAGTTCTTCTTGGCAGAGAATCTCATAACGTTAGCAGAGAAGAACAGTCTATAAATCCACATCTACAAATGTTCTTTTAGTGGCTATCTGTTAATTCATTTTATTATGTGGATTTCTGTTGTATTAAAGAATGTTTACAGTGATTTATATACATGTCCCTGGGGGAATTTTAATATTATATTGCGATACAAGTGTAGTAACTACATCATTGGAGCACGAGGAAGATATTTCTAGTTTTCTCTAAAGCACTTTATGCATGCGTATAGCATACTATTTTTTCGACGATAGTAAATAACAAAAATAGCACTTAAACGAAAATAAAATTAATTACTAACAACTGTTGAATTTGGTAATGTCATTAGCAAGGTCACCGAAATTAACCTTGATGGCGAACTGGCGATAGGTTATAAAAACCTGGTTGTTTACCTTAAAAAAATCAATATCTGGCGTATTAAATAGTAAGTACATATTAACAAGTAAAAAGGAAGTATAGATCAAGGTAAGATTTAAATGGTAAAATTCAACTATCAGATATGTTTATATTCAAGGTCTGCAATAATAAACATAAAAAGTTAGAGGATGTAATGTAATTCATGCATTATGCGCGCAGAAAAGTAGTTAAAGTATGTTAAGTTATCAGCACTGAATCCGGGAAAATCAACTTTCCACCATGGCAGCATGAATGGGAAGTGGAAAAAAGTTCTATTGTCGAAAAAGTTTTCATACGTATATAAACTTAGGGCTCAAGATACTAGCAATTCATGCTCCTCAATGGGGCATCAAATACTTCAGCTTGCAAATAACTAGTGTTGGTGACTTGATGACATAAGAGGCAAAATTGTAGTCCATAAGACTAACACCATAAAGAAACAGAGGTAAACTTTTATAAAAGATTAGCGATTTCGTGATTACTTTACATGTCGCAGGCCTGAGTAATATGAAAGTAACAGGCAACAAAATTCTAATTTCAGATATTCATAAAGCATTTCAAAAGAGAAAATAGATTACATTACGAAGAGGTAGGAAGTATGTTTTATAGAATCGCGGAGAGCTTTTAAAAAGTACACGAAGCGATATTCAATAAATCACTTCGCAAACGTATATTTTGCACAATGTACGAGAGAAAATCATTAAGTTTCCCTAATTTTGTTGTAGCTGAACATTAAGATAAGCTACAATTCTACATTGTTGTTTTGCGCCACCATTGCCTTATTTTTTGACATCGGCATTCAAGCATTTGTTATAGCATACAATCAGGTTTGCCATCACTACGATAGGAAGACTCGTTCATTCCATTGAGTGATGAGAATATTTTGTGTTTCATTTGCTCTTCACTTTTAAGAATGTGACACAAACCTTTTCAAGAAACACTGCATGAAAAACGTATTGTTTTTTTTCTCGAATACGACTCTAATAATTATGATTAAAATAATATATGTTTAAGATATTGTCGGATAGCCTATAAATTCCTCTTCATTCTGAATGAACTTTGTATAATTGGTAAACCATAAAGGTTAGGCAAAAGCGTACAACACAAAAATTAGATCTTTTTAAAATACTAAGTTTGATATCTAACCGACACTTCATTTTTTAGTTATGCTGTTTTCTCTCTCTCTTACACACGCACACCTTTCTTAAAATTTGGTTTTCCTTTTTTCTTCTTTGCATTCAGTGAGTCTCAAAAACTCTATTTCTGTTAATATCTCGATTTCGAATTTTGGGATGGAATCCAATATTTCTGCCTATTAGGTGCGTGGTAGAGAAAGTAATATACGATAGGGGTTAGAGAAATTTACGTGGTATTTATACATAAATTTATACAGAATTTGAAAATTCAGATAAATACGCGAGTGAGCATGCGAAAAAAGAAAGAAAGAAAGAAAAATGTTACAACGCTGCACACGTGTCTTTTAGTATCGCTTTGTAATGATGAACTTGGATTCAGAAAAAACACTCCGTCACTCTCGAAAGTTTCTCTGGCTCTTCTCTCTCTTTTTATTTGTTTGTGAGGACAAACTACAGATTGAAAGCCGAGAGATAAATTGTTTTTCTTTCAGTACACTTTCACTAAAAAAATTCACAAGCGAACTTGACAACAATGTGATTTGATGTTAGGTCTGTAAGATTGATCAGTAGAATCTGATCGTAGCTTTAGGTTCAAGCTAACAGGAGTATCTGACGTGTAAATTGTCGAAACGCTATTACTGCAATTACTGCTCGATGTTCTGTATTTATCCTATCTGATTTCAGGTGTTCCTGTTCAGTAAACGCATCAAAATTAAATCAGTGCGCTCTCGTGTGTGAAATGGGATAATAGTAAATTAAAAACTTGGCGTTAGTGCTTATGGGATTCTATTCACGAAATATTAGTTATTCCTTATAATCAAGTCATTAAGTAAACAATTGGCTACGTCAATACATAAAATCATATTATATGCTGGACAAATCAAAACTGAAAAAATAGTTATCGTGCACAGCATTATTAATTATGTAAGCATATATGGACACCCTAGCGGTATTTTCCGTAATCCAGTGGAATTCTACAATCACTGATTCCGCCACTAGATGCACATGGTGACAGGGGATTAGTCCATTGCTCTTAAATAGCGCCATGAGAGAGAAGCAGGACGCTACGAGCGTGAAATGGTCGACAATTTTGCTCAGGGACTTCTCTTTCAATGTATGAGGTTCTTTTACGCCCAAATAAATATTACACGAGAACAACAGCTTTACTTCACCTCCGAAGCAAGCCAAACTAAGGATTGAACCTGCGACCTGGAACCAGAGGCTAGCATGTGTTTTTCTTTGTTGTCTAATGCAGTCTAATCATTGGTATATTATATCTAAAGTTTAAAAGTAATTTAAGACGTATAAATTAATGACAGTCATTATATGTAAATTCATAAAAAGCTTCGTGAAATAAACAGTCACTTCTGAATTAGTCATTAATCTTATAACTCTTTTGTATAAAATGGCAACATTTCCCCCAAAAATTAATATCACAGGATATTAAACTTTGAAGAACACAAAGCGGATATCTCACTGGTAATACATTCTCAAAATTTCTTAACAAATATACAGTCCTACTGAGAGTAGTTAGTTCCTTGCTTGCCCTAAGTTGATCAGGGCACACCTCTAAAAATGTAACATTATCTTAACAAATACGACGTGTGAAATTTCTGCAATCATTACTCGTCAAGTTTAAGAATTTTTGTCGACTGAAAATAGCCAAATAGCCTCTTTTATTAAAACGCAGTCTACGCCCAGAAGTTCATAAGCTGCCAAGGTTAAAGTGGAAATAAATTCAAAGAAAGTGTTCATATAATTCAGTCAGCTCCGGCACACCCAAGGCAGGGTGTCGATTCTTATAACCAGATATAGGAATTTCCAAGCACTAAAATTAGGAAATTGATTGAACTGCCACTGGACTATAGGCAAGCGCGTCGTGGATAAATTATCTCCCATCCTCGTACATTCTTTTGGCGTTTGCAGACAGCACTAGGACCGGCTTTTACCTGCCTGTCACTGACCCTTGGCTTATCTTGTTTTGCATTCTTTGTAGTGCAAAGATTTGAGCGTTGAAGAAGGTATTTTGTTGTAACTTGTTTGCAACACGCTTTGGGCGTCAATTTGAAGTAGGTCGTATTGAAAGAGTTGTATTATAGTTCAACTGTTGGGGAGCCGAACACTTGAAGTAGTTGTAACCGCACGTATGGTACCCGGTAGCCTTTGCCCCAAGTTTAAAAATATTAACTTTGTAATTTGACTGTTTCTTTAAGTATTAAATATTTATGTTTGCCTCGGCTGCGTCAGTATTTATTTTAGAGACATGGATGTCTTGGCAGGGTGCGACTGAAGAATGTAGGCTTACAAAGATTATAATTTTACTTCACTCCTTTTTATTAATGCTTGACACGATTTAAATAACACTTCACTGATAGAGAGTTGTGAGATTCTTTTATGAATTACTTGCACTTTTTAACACGTAGACTATTTTCGTCTCACACGAATACGTATTAATTTCTTGAGGACACTTTTTGCGTCTGGTTAGTAACGCTGTCTGCAACCAACTGAATTGATTTCAAACGCCTAAACTTGTAAATTTCTGTATTTCAAGTCTCTGATTGGCTATTCCTAATTCAATAGAATACCTTCATTTAACTAAAGTTTTCTCTGGTTGTTGATTGGCTATTTTTAAACTGTCTCAAAATTTACATTATTGCTTACAAGAATCACAAGTAACATTTAAACTTACTAATTCATTATTGCCTGAAGGTTATCTCATTGTTACCTCATTGTTAGCAACTTTTAACCTATTTTTCTCACAGCTCCTACATTATTAAAATACGTACTATATTCACATAACATTATTACACATGGATACAATAATATAAACATATACAATGATTGTAATATACACTTTTTATGTATTGTTACATACACATATTGCTTTAAGGCGGGCTGTTATTGAATTTATATTATTTTGACTGAAATTATTTAAGTGTTAAAAATACTACCTCAGCGTAGATAACTTCAAGCCAACAGCGTAAGAATTCATTTTCAAAAAATAACGAAGAATGAAGCTTCCTGCCTCTCTGTAGCCCATAATACATCCACTTTTATTTTAAAGAGAGCCACTTGGATCTGATACAAATGAAATGTGCCTCAAACAATACTTTGCTGAGATAAACATTGATTGAAGTTAGGGTTTTATCTCGAAGATCTGTTCAGAGAAGCCGACGATAAATCATGCTGTAAATATTTAGGAGTTGTTATGTAATGTGTGAGGAAGGGCAGTTTAAGTTCAGGCGCTTTGCCAAGAGAATGCCAGCAACGTCAGTCTTCACCGAGCACGGGAATGTGACAGCTCATAGCTCTTCCTGGCAAATACTCCAGCTTCGGCCTTGTTACGTGATTTCAACTTCAAAACACACACAAAATGAATGTAGGATACGAATGATAATGAATATATTGGCGATATAATATGTTTTAATAAAGATTTAGGGAGACTTTGCAATAGGTGTTTTCTCATACGATATAATCTTTCGTCGCAGTACTCACTGCATAAAATAACTTGTTTCGGTTCGAAAGGATTTCTGCCCCTATCACTGAATACCGGACAGTCAACATAGATTAAACGGATGACTTACCATCATGTTTATCATAATCTTGACTTCAAGGTTTGATATGCTGCCCGTTCCGTCTTCGCAATATTCAGGTCCACCATTTACTTGGTCCTCCCACACTTGGTTTCCCTTTGCGGTTATAATTTATTATTTGTTTGGTATTCTTTATTTTCCATTCTTTTAATGTGTGTTTTCCAGTTTTACTAGTCCTAAGGGGAAATAAGGGGTTGCTTATTAGGGTGACCGCTATGGTAGCCTTGAAGGCCTACCATGAACCCGGAAAACCGGAGAAGGGTCAATAGTATGGGTAGAGCAGACTCGTCAATTGAGGCGAAGGAAACTGCTGTTTGGGAAAGTAACCCTGAAAAAAATCCCCGGTGTTCCAGGCTGGTAACTTCTATACATAAAAGCATCATACTCATAAACTTGGTTATTATATTATTACAGGAAAAGTAATTCAGGATATGTGCTTGGAGAGTTATAGATTGGATTTAAATGATTTAAGCGACGAGGACTTAAGACTTGCGAAAGACATATTCGAGAATTAGCGGATACTTTTGAGGTTATGTTTGCATGAACTCTTTATTTAGTGTACTGAATTTCTAAAAATTTCCTTCGTAAGCTGCTAATTACTTGTGGGAACAACTTCTCGCAGCATAATTAGATACTGAAACGAAGGCATTCTTCATTTTCTTGCACCTTGATATTTACTGTACACCTTGATACTACAATTATTGACAAACGTTAAGTGGAGTACTGGAATCAGGTTTAGTGTTTCCTCATCCACATAAGCTAAACCACATATTCCATGCACTTGACTGTACAATTCTTGGAAGTTTTTAATTAGTAAAACGCCAACGTTTTTGTATTTGTACTGCTGTTTGATTAGTAGAACAAACAGTAAAGTATTCGCCAACTCTTGCTGCTAAATCGCTCTCAGATTCTATTCTTTTCATAATACAACCCAGGATGTTGGCTTTAAGACTAATGAAACCGGGCGATGGGCGTCACTTTTTTGTTTTTTGAAGCCGAATGCCCGGTGTCACCTTTTATCGTCGTCTCCAATATCTGTTTGATTCTTCTGCCGGCTGCTATAGTGGTTGGCCATGAGATCTTTCTCTCAGAGTATGCATGGGCGGGTAATGAAAGGGTAACACCGGTTTAAATTGAGTGAAAAATTTAATGTGATGTAATAGTTGAGCTATTGAAGCAAGTTGCCGACGTTAGAAAATAAAAAAATAAAACTGATTATGAATCGTAGCACTCGAAACAGTAACAATTAAAATATTATACCTTCTAACTTCTCCAGTATCAATCTGATGTTTGAAATAACTGTTTCCGCAATAAAAGAAGCTAGAAGCGTAACTTTCCATGAGTCGCTAAAATGCTTACCGTCAAAATCCCTCGCGGCTTCCGCTAAGTAACAGATAACCCACCGCGGTCTTACACGCTAAGTACTCCGATCACCATAAAAGACTGTAAGCCCCTCAGGCTGTATGCGAAAGAAACAGAAGATGCTAATTTTACCAATACCCGCTCATTTATTACCTTCCGCTTACCTATCACTACCCCACCAACGTTACTTCATATGCGCTTCAATCTCAAAACTCTTAAGCATGTGTATGTGATACTGTTACTAGGCAATACCTCTCCGAATGTAAGGATTTCCCTCACCTTTCTTTTTTACAGAATTTCTGTCCCCGTGACTTTGAAACGTACTGAACCAAATCTTAACTGCATTCCAAAAGTCTTTGTGCCTAACGTGTTCGCTACTCAGGCTATTACTAATGACTTTGCTTAACATGACTGGTTAATTACCCTTTTCTCCGGACAAATATTTTAAATTCAAGTTTGTTACTTTATACATTGATTTAATATACAGAACATATTTATTGCAATTATTTCTTTACTTAAATATTTATATCTTCTTGCCATACTTACGGTATCACTATCTTTGGTTTTGCAGACCAGAATACCAAACAGAAAGGCGAGAAAAGCTAGTTGAATTTTAAAATTAGGTACTAAGATGCTGAAAATTAAAACATCTGCTCTCCTCTTGGCAGAGAAGACATTACTAAAGGGGGATTATACCTGCATCACGCAGAGCTGCCGCATTGCCGAGATTACTGTGAGACCTGTACAGCTGGCAGTATATGCAGCAGGGGAAACTTGTAGCTTTCTTTATTAATGTCTACGTGGGGCGAATGTTACAAGGGTCCCTTTTTTAACAGCGCCTTGGAGGGTGCTGGGGGAGATTACGAAAAAAAGTGACAGGCAAGCAGGTGCAGGGGCATCGCCCCTTATACTGTTTATCACACTGCAGCGATTTAAGAACGAGTGGGCTTTCCCTTTCTCATATAACTCTAGTCGAATACAAGGGTGTGAAGAAATCAAGAGAAGCAATAATATTATGTCATTCGAGGGTGCTGCTGGAGCACAAAGAAATTCTATTACAGAAGGCTCAATTTCATTAATCCTTAAGCGGCAAGCTCTTTCACTTGTTTACAGATAACGATCCAAATATGTACCTTACTTTCCTTACTTCTTATCTTTATTAAATAGAGGAAATATTACATTCCACCCAAAAATTCGACACAGAGATTTCACCGAAAAAACCTATACCTTTTGAGTTTCTTTGAATAAAAAAGATACCTTTAGAAGAAGGTCTGTTTCTGTCTGTGAACAACATAGCTCAAAAACAAGAAATCGATTTATACCAAACTTGGTCCAAAACTTTGGTCATATATCCTGGTTATCTTTGGGGATGATGAAAATGGAATCCATTCATGCAATGTAGAGGAACTGATAAGTAGAGGAGAAGATTGATTGGAGAAAAATGGCTTAGGAGTAATAGAAGTGCAATGATTCAGAAAAATTTAGTGATCAGTCTCAGCTAAGAAGTGAAAGGGGATATATTATACATATATAGGAATTGTACATATGAAAGGGGAGCCATACATATAAGAATTGTGCATTAAATAATATAATTCACTAACATGTTAAAATATTCAACATCTAACATTTGTACCGAGCTGATTGTAAGAAACGGGCGAGCTAGCAAAATTCCAAGAAAGCATAATCCTAAGTAGAGCGTACCTTTCACCAAGCCAACAGGCAGGGAACCGGTAACGTTACGGAGAAAAAGAAAGAGACAGATAGAGAAAAGAAAGAGACGGATCTAAAGAAACACATTCTCATACATGTTAAGGTAACGCGGTCTGAGGACCAATAGGAAACGTCGTTACATTTTTAAACGCAGAGGTGAGCGTCACTAGGCTCCCGTATATAAGGGCAGACAAGGTCTCAGAGCTCTCCCTCTCTCTCTCTCTCTCTCTCTCTCTAACTGATCTTCAAGAATTCACGTCAACACGAGGTGCTACAGATGCACGTGGGTGCACAAGGGTGGGAGTGCGTGTGCAGATAGCTAGGCTCCTGACTAATTTAAAGTGGTGGGATTATAATAATGGGAAAAGCTAGCCGCCCATAATTATTACCACTGTGAATAAACTCCATTGATTAAGGGAAACTTGCAGTGTATTTTTTAACTTGCCTCACCCACTATAACCTGAGAATTAATAATTAGATATAGTTAGGAATGGAATACGCATCAACCGACGAGCACCAATAGCCGAGGAAGAACACTGCAGAAGGCCACAACAACCCAGGATGGACGAATTCCCGCTACAGAAGGTTAGGGGGATTTCTTTGGAATGATAAGATGAAATGGAAATGATCATGGGTAAGAGCTAGCAGAGTTCGTTTATGTAAATAATTTTGAGCAATATAAAAATGATAGGTATAACACATTTATATAACCGAGTAAGATGTCTCCGCGGTAACGTATGAGGCTCGCATTCGGAGGTCCCGGGTTCGATTCCCGTCGACCGCCACTCTGAACTTGGACTTTTCGTGGTTTTCCCTCTTCGGTAGTCGAATACTGCGGCGGTTTCCCATCTATCACAATTTCCTTTCCAGCATTTCCCTTTTATTCTGTTTCCTTCTCATCTTTTAGGTGTGCTTATAGATTTCTTGGCATATAGGTATTCCGGGTAGATGGCGCAGATGCTTGCTCAAAGCAAAGAGTATTCGCTGTGGACGCTAGAGGACTGTTTGGTCGGTGGGTCGTTCATTGCATTCTCTAGGCAGCTCCAGCGGTGAAATGGCTCTGGAACTGTTAGGGACTTCCGCGCATCTCTGTAGCGAAAGTTAGCCTGCGCCCTGTAGCTTCCTGGTTCCTTCACTTCGTCCCTTCCTCCTAGGAGTGTGGTAGGTGCAATAAATCTATATAGGTCGCAGTGCGCGAGATGTTCCCCTCCGTTGTTAACCTATACCAATACATTTTATATCGCAATTTGTATGTATGGTTGCCTTTGGGACAAGTGGCCAGTACCAGATCCCACAATCCATTATGTAGCGCGCTTAGTAATATTTATAAATAAAAAAAAGAAAGCGTGACTATCTCATAGTTGGTTAGTGTCAGGTAAAGATAAACTAAAGAATAACACGGAAATAAGAATGTATGGGAAGCTAATATTTTTAGTTATGATGTTGAAATTGTGAGAACATTGAAGAATACATTTTATGTTTATTGTCCTCAGCACTGTACCAAAATTGGCATACCAACGCTAAGGCGCTAAGATGAATTATGAGGCTTCTGATTTCCTGAGATACAACGTTACTAGCGGAAACTGTGCGGGATTGTTTGTCTCAAAGAAGTCGCGAAGTCTTAATTTCCAATAAAAAACCTTTGAAGTTCCAATGGGCACGATGAAAGCGAGGCGTCTAAGCAGGTTTTTAAAATCAGGATGCTGGGTTTAATTTTGCCCTGAAGTAGCCGCTAACTTCAGTTACTAGGCGAGGCAAAACGTATTTTAGAGGGAGTGTATGCCAGATCTAAATGTTGCCTGCAAAGAGAGATTTATATGTGGTGATCCTTTCGCCTCTGGGATTTATTCTAATATGAAAATATCACTGAAAATGTTTTTCCTCAAAAAACTGCTATCCCACTGACAGTTAAGATGGCTGGTTTCATTATTATAGAAAATGTCAGGCTAACAATAAATAGAAAATGTTACCGAATTCAAATGGCATCCGATGCTGATTAAATGGATATCCATGAATGAGGCATTATTGCTATAAGAGTAAAGACATTGATAAAAGCACGTAAAGTATACAGTGGAAAAAGAATCCAAATCCACGTAATTTCCGGCGAAGTCAAAACGACTTCTTTTTGCAAAGCTTGTTCTGCTTTCTTTCTTGTTCATCCGGTCAAAGCCGAAAAAACACAAACGTGCTTCCTAAAGTCCAGTGTTTTCCACGTATAATTTCCTTAAAGACGTTCTCGGACACTGCTTTCAACCAGAAGAGGATTGGGATATTTTGCGAGTCCATTAGTGACCTAAAAGCTTCTACGAGCTTGGGACGGCCAGCTTATCTTCCTGTGGGTAAACATTTTAATTCATTACAGATACTGCTTTTCAAGGAACAAGAGGTAAATCACAGTTTTTGCAGCCTGACCGGATTTAATTTGACTATCCTTTATAAATAAGTTAACCATTTGGTGTGCTGATTTCATTCGTTAATGACTGTGAAAATTCGAATGCAATATAAAATGATGGAAATGGCTTCTGGATTCTGCTTACGAAGTGGCAGCGACTCGATTTTGTTTCACCATTATTAGCGTTGTTTTTGCGGAGTAATGATTTGATTATTTAAACGTAAATGAAATCGCAGTTCCTGTAAAATGTACGTATAATAATGGTTGTTCACGCACAGCTGTATAATCCTCTGGATGACGGTCCAGGTGAATATTTAGTGCACTCACTTTCGCTGTGCACTAATTTTTACAATTGTACTCGGACTACATACAACGTTTAAATATTGCATTAAAGTATACGAAAAAAGGTGAATCCGGATTTTGGGTGTTTGAGAAATGACGTCGTAGATTCCATCGCCAACCTTAATAAAAATGAACTAAAAAGGTGAAGTTGTGCACGAACGGAGGGGCCCCTCCGCAACTGGGGCACCGCAAGTAGGCCTCACCGGGCCGTTTTGCTTCTACCGTCACCCATAGAATGGAGGGATGAGAGGAGAGACCCTATCCGGATGACGATGGGCGCAAGTATGGACGGGGTTCCTAACGTTTCCAGATAGAATGTATCCGAAACCACCCGGGGCCATCCACAAGCCCCTTAACAGCTGGCGGTCCCCTCTTGTGGGGCCTACTTGGAGACGGGACCTAACTGAGCATTCCGCAACGACGCCAGAGAAGACCTCTACAGAGAGCACATCCACCGCCCAGCAGCAACCTGCTGAACACCGTCGCCTGGTCCTACAACCCTGAAACAGACGACAATGAAGGAGTTGATGATGCGTACAGAAAATGAGTGGAAGGAAAGTCGTAGTGGAAGAGGAACCACCCCAGCGTTCGCTGCCCACCTGGGGAAATCACGAAAAACCCGTGGGTCAGAGTGGGCGGTCGCCGGGGATCGAAGCCAGGACCTCCCGAATGCGAGTTTCTCACGTTACGGCGGCGCTAGCTCTCTCGGGTGGAATTAAAGGGGCGCTGTTATAGAAGTGAATTTTGCTGGTTAAGAGGAGGTTGAAATGGAAACAAGTGCGGATGCATATGGTTTCAAAAGATTTTTAAGTCATTGGAAGAGGCAACGTTTATGATCGGATTGCAGTTATACACGACTTGGAACATCATAAGAACTTGTTTGTGCGAAATAATATGAAATCTTTACAAATGGAAGTCCTCTAGAAGCAAAGGGGAGAAATGCTTAGTTGTTTGTGGCAATCTTTACGTACCATCGATTATTTGTAAATCTTTTACGTTCCTCTATAAATTTATTTAGTGCTCCTCTTAAAGAAGTCCAGAATAATCAACATTCACAAAAGTTCATAAAATCTAGCAATATAATTTTCCCGTATTTGGCTGGAGAGCATTAATACGCTTTGAAGCATATTCTGGAAGGCTCCCCTTTTAAATCTTGTGGTGCTTTAATTCCAGTTTTGTATACCTTGACACCCGAACTGTGTATACAAGGATTGCATTACACAAAGACCTGACCCTTAGCCTCAAAAAGCTAGAAGTTTCTATTTACGTATAGCATTACACCCTGCATTCTAAACTTACGCTAAATTGTGTGTGAGATGCCCTTCGGAAGAAAATAGCCGCTTCCATGAAACATACCTGATGTTTTGGTCATATGTTTGTTACTGTAGTAATCTCAGTATTGAGCTAGAAACAGCGAAAGAACGCTTCTAAAAGAAAGAGCAAGTGAATAACAAAGAAATAAGAGAAGCATGGGAAAACTATGAAAATTCAAGACTCATGATGGATTGCGAAATAAGGATGAAATACGAGAACTGTAAGAAGCCAAACATGAATGAAAGAATATCACACCAAACAGCTCTTGGGAAAACACACTATTGTGACACTAAAACGGCCTAAATGTAATACTAAATAGGTATTTTTTAATCGTAATTAAACCCTTGTTATGTTTAAAGTAGTCTAAGCATAAAGTAGAGATTTAGTCTCAAGTATAATTGAGATCATTTTAATACAGTTTAATGCTGTTACTGCAAAATACCAGTAGACAAAATGCAATGCATTTTCCCATAAGCTATAACATATACTGTATTTTTAAAAATTGTATTTAAAGAATAAGGGGCGGTGCCGCGGCCAAGTGATTAGACTGCTAGCCTCTCACCAAGGCGGCCCGGGTTCGATCTCGGCGAACTTTATGTGGAATTTGTGGTGGATGAAGCGGTGTCTGGGCGGGTTTTCTCCGGGTTCACTGGTTTATCTCGCCATTCATTCCACCAACTGCCCCATCATCACCTTTGCTCTCATCCATTTCACCGTCATTTCATATCAGCTCCTTCCTAACAGGCGTCTGATCCCAGGCATTGGCTTGTTAGTCCTGGGGAGTGCAAGTCCTCCAAACAGGGAGAGTAAACAGAGAAAGAAGAAGTTTTAAAGAGTATAATTTTACAAATTTGTAAACTATCAGAGGGGTCGCGAAAATACAACAATAAAACTTTGCAGAGAAGTAAGACTAATAATTTGACAAGCATCCATGTGGAATTGATGTAACAATAATGAAACCAGGAATTATTGAAACACAAATTACATTTTAAAATATAAATGAAGATATAAATTTTTTCAAGGTTCTTAAGGAAAATATCAAGGTGCGATTAAATGACAAAGTTGTCAAAATGAAATTTGTTGTTTTGTTATGTAGCATTACAAATTGGAATGTACTCTTTAATTCGGTGTGTGTTTTATCATTATAGGCATAACACTTGTATTATATAAATTTATAATTGCACTGCATCTGCTATTTTGTAATCTGAATTCTGAATCGCGTTACACAAAAAATCATTACTCCCATATTCTTTGGAGCAGAGATATATTTTAACTTATCTTTCAGTGGAAGTTTTGCTCTACTAATTGGTACCGCATATAAATATGGCAGCTTCCGTATGTCTAAGTAAAGTTTTTTTCTTTATAAAAATGCTTTTATTCAGTTTTACTTTAAATAATTTTTCTGAGAATGAATTTTCTGATGTAAAGTACCCAGGAAGTATTGAAGAGGGCTAAGTGAAATTTTGAGATGATAAAAACAACACGAGAATGCTGTTGTTGATCTAATTTGTTGTTAATAAATTATGGTTCAGCAATTTAGTAAAAACTCTTGGTAGTAATTCACTTGGTCATGTATTCCCCCTTCCTCGAGCGGGCATGCCTCTACTACTCTGCCTCTGAGGCGCTGCTTAAGCATCACACGGCATAATTTCGCCTAGCGCATGTTTTATTGTATTTTATACTCACAAAATCGTTTATCACACCACTGTTGTAACTGTCTTTCTGTAGAGGCAGGACTAAAGACACAAGAGCATTGCAACAAAAATGCTGTGTTTGGAGATTACTGTGACAGGGCAAGCAAAGAGCAAGGTGCAGTGGGCGTGAAAGCAAGTGTTTGCATATAACTAGCGATAGCATTTCACATATATTATGTGCTATTATCGTGGGATAGTTTTCAAAAGCTAATTTATACTTGTTAGGGTATTTCATAGACTTCACTCCCTCGTCTATCTCTTCAAGGGAAAAAAGTTCCGCGCTGATTGATTTTCATAATACAAATTATTTCAGTTGAAGTTTTGCAAAGAAAATTAGAGGTTTTAATTTATTACAGGGAGAGCAATCACACATAATCATCATCATCATTATCATCTCGAAACTGTGCCCTTCAACATACCTCTTACAGAACTGGACTAAGGATTTTTGAGTTTTTGAGTTAACACGATGTAAACAAGATTCTATTGTTCTACACTGCTGTGTTCACAACAGTGACGCGATACTTGTTTCCCGCGCATCAGCCCAGTCCTCTTTAATACACCTCATTGGATAACGCAGTACCTAAAGGCAAAAGACAAGTAGAGTGGGGGCGATTTATCCCTCCTGAAAACTCGCGCAGTCCGTAGACTAAGTTGTTATACTATATTTTGTTATGTTTTAAAGAATAATTGATTATAAATTTATAATAAAAATATATAATTAAGAAAAAATCCTACCTTCCTTAATAAACCAGCTTATTGTGTAATAGTATATCAGTATATATATGAGTTCATGAGGTTCGCAATTTTAACATAGAGCATGGGGTATTTAGATTCGCATAATGATTTACTGAGACATTTTGTCATACGTATAGCATAAGATAGTGAAGCAACCCAATTTTTGCACTGTATCAGAAGGGGTATAAATGTTAGCCGGATCTCAAATTAGTTTATCAATACTCTTATAATCTGTCATAGATTCGTAGAAAAATGCTTTGACATGAAGCTACGTTTGATAGGGCGTTTTTCCCTGCAGTGAATGGGAAAATCGCGCTTGAGTAAAAATGTCATAGATTAGCACGCACTTCCGATGCCACTGTGAAGTTTTTGTTGCATTACGGAAGTGACATTAACTTTGTCAGTGGTGTTTAATATTGTGGCGTATGTGTGTGCATTGTCGCGTCGGATACATTAATGTTCTGTAGCGATGACATTGTTGAACTAATCATTTTGATTGGGAGTTTGAATTCAGTCCGGCGTGGCATTTCTTTCTCCTCCACCTCCTAGTAAGTAGCATGGGTCAGTCTTGTGTGTGTCTTCAGAGTGAGTGATTTGTGTGTAGGAATGCGTGTTGCCGTGTGTGTGAGTGTGGGGCATCTCCCTCCAATGTTTGCCTGTAATCTGTTGTGAACGATGTAGTGGCACCATATCAATTTTAATAAACCACAGGTAATGTGTTAAATGTGTATTTTGTTATGAACATCCCACGCCTGCTTTTAAATTTGTGCAGCAAAGTTCCTGGTTCTCTCGCTGCCTCTGAGTCTACTTTCCCCAATGTTTATGCCGGGGTAACTAAATTTAATATCTAGCTGCAAAACCTTTTGGCCTCACTCCATTGTATAACATTTTTGGTGCAGGCACCGGCCCGGTATATAACAATATCCAATAAGTTCCTTCGTGTATTATTACCAAAAAAGTTTATGTTTAATGAAAGCAACTAAAACCGTAAAATACTTGTTTAAATTTGAATTAAAAAATAAAATAGGATAAAATAAATGTTTTAACGTATACGTTCATTTATTATCCTTTAATGTGAAAATCAAAGAAGTAGAATATTTTATAACTATCATATACAAGAAAATTCAGGTGCTTATGAAGCATTAACTGGGAAAATATAAGGTAAAATAGGTGTTTTATTTGCGTAAATACAGTAAAACAAATCAAATAATTTTACTTAAACATTGTGAATAATAAATAAACCATATTTATAATTTATAAATCCAATAAAGGAATATCGGTGTACAATGTAGGAAACGATGCATATGTGTGGTGTTGCGTTGTCGTAACTTCAACGTCAATTATGATCTGTACAAAAGAAAACTGCTACATTGTGGCGAAACTTAAACTCAAGATATCAAATGGATATGCTGTTTTATCGTACACTTCAGTAAAAGTTGCCTTAAGCGTTTCATATTTGAATTATAATGCGACGAAAATTGCGGAATGGACTTTTTTCTGCGGAAATAAACGTTAAAAGACCAAAAATGTAGTATTGTTATTTTTCCTTCGTCTTTACGATAGAAAATTTCGTTTAGCGTAATCTAATTCTCGAAGCCTTTTAAGCCAATTCTAAGGAAACATTACAACAGTCATTTGTTACTATCGTGTAATGACCTACTAGTCGGCCACGATATGAGTGCGCTTGGAGGATGGCGCCATTGTTTTTGTTGACATACCAACCTCATCAAGGTCTAGGGATCCGAGGAAAATGAAGGGCAAGGCGGTAGGAGAATGTACAGTTGCACAATGAATACAGTACTACATTTGCAGGCCTCACTCACTAGTTAATGCAACTCGAAATTGTGGATGTTTTCTTTACCTGACTGTCCTGCCGATGCTCCGTCCTTTTGTTGCGTAACTGTGGACGGGGCATCCTTCTTACACCGAACGCACTCATATCGTGGCCGTCTTGTACCTCTACCTACGTCATCACAGACTTCAGTATTTATTGGCAATAATGCAGTTTCTACATAATGTGGATATTACAGAACTACAAAGACAGCGTCGTTTTGTTACTCTCTGGGGACTCCAAGATCATACACCGTTCGGTCGTAAACATGTAATTAATTACTCGTAAGATACTGTCTCAGTGCTTTAGCAATTATATAAATGAAAATTTTTCATTAAAACGTAATGAAAGTTATCCCTCCTTTCCCAAAAATAAAAAAAGAACGCGTATATGCATATTTATATGAATATGCGAATTCAGCACGACATTTTTAAAATATTAATTTGAAAAAAAAGATTGTATTTCATAATAATTGTAACAAATTATATATGTTCACATACGATGTGCAAGTTTTAACAGCACAACCTTAAAGCTCCATCAGATAGTAAAGAGAAGCAAAGTCTTAATTTTATTTACTGCTTGCGTGTATTATTTATTACAGCTAGTATTGTTTTATTGACGGATACACACCCTCAATTAAAGCTTGTCTTTTAACATATTACACAAAGGAAGAAGCAGAAGTAAACGTTTCTGGCACTGGGCATAAATTACGTGCCAACTCAAAATACGCCTCTATTGTGGTCACGAACGAACTGGAACCGAGAGAAATATGGACCAATAATAATACCACACGAAGGGCTTTATTGCATCTTAAAATAGAAAATAACAACTGCGTTTGCCACATGGGGTTTCCAACTGAATTAACTTCTGTAAAGGAATGGGTTTATAACGCAGAAGTATTTTTGTGCCATAAAAATGATTTTAACGAAATAATTCTGGAAGCAGCTGGAGCAAATGTGTGTTCTAAACTGCGTTCTAAACAATGTTTGAAAACTAAGAAATGAAGAACTTCGAAAATCCTGGCACTGAAAATATTACTCACATCGTTCTAGAATATGTTTTGCAAAATAAAAATAATTAAGGATTCTTATTTTGTAGCTCATCTTTATACCTTTAAAATAAAGAAAGTAAAAGAAGAATCATGCCCGAAAAGTCAGTGAGGATGATGCCATTTAAGTACGGCTGCTGGGCTGGGCGTAAGCATTGCCTTTTGCGCAAGAAGCAAGCTAGAGATGCCTGACATGAGAGTGTGATCAGATTCTTGCCTTACCACAGTAACTTCCATTCTAGTATGAGCAGTATAGGAGTATGACATTTATTTCTTGCATTTTTATGTTAGGTTTGTTCGACAATACGATTCTGGATAGTAAGTGCAAGACTTCATGGAGCTAAAGATAATGGAGTGGGAGAGAGGGTAAAAAGAGAGAAATGATTGATGGAAAGAGCGAGAAAAGGAGAATATTGGGAGAAGAAGAGAAAGACTAAGATGGAGAGAGGGGGAGACAGCGAGGGAAAGAAATTGAAAACGGAGAGGAAAGAGAAGAACCTCGAAATTTAATACAATACAGGGTAATTCAAAAAGAAGGAACAGATTATAAATATTCATTTTTAATGAACGACAATAGATAGCGACACATACGAAACATCATTGAATAGAGGAAAGTTTAAAGTTTTAAGTCCCACCTATTAGTTCCGTTCAGTGCCTACAGCGGCGCTGTGTTTGTTTACGGGAAAATGGCGACGCCACAGGAAAAGTCTTTTGTGTGCTGCAGTATGCAAAGAGTGAATCCATTGTTTCATTGCAGCGTGCATTTCGTTGTAAGCTCAGCAACGAGCCGCCTCGTGACAAAAAATTTACAATTGATACAATAAATTCGTAGAAGATGGTTGCGTATGCAAATGAAAAAGCACTGGTCATCCTCGCATAACAAATGGTACTCATTTTCAACACATAAAATTAAATTTTGTATTTTTCTCTATTCAGTGATGTATTGCATGTGTCGCCATCTATTGTCGTTCATTGGAAATAGTTAAAGTCTATTCCTTCTTTTTGAATAGCGTTGTACTTCAGCAGAACTGGGGGTTCTGCTCGAGTACCTAGATATACTAGTTTTAAAAAGCTGATGTGTTATATTTACATGACTTTCTATATCATTATCGTTTAATAGCTTCTGTCCACTTAATGCTAATCGAGATAAACGTTTAAGTAGTTTCAGTACACACTTCGTTGTAAGTACAAGGGGTATAGAGGAAGCAGAATGGATAGTCAATGTTTAAAAGCGGGTGGCTCTATGCTGATCTTGATATTTCTCCTTCCATTATATCGCGAGAAACAACTGCATAGCCACAGCACTTTAAAATGACGAAGTATTGAACAAGCCAAAACAATAATAAGGATAACCAGAAATGTCTGATGCCACAAATATTTTTAATTAAATTGTGTATTTTAAAGAGAGATAAATCGTTTATAGTACTTGTTTATCTCAGTTATACAAAATTCTACAAAATTCCTTCCAAATGAATAGAACTTCACAGGCTATTCCCAGAATTTTCATGATATGATTTGAAGGTCATGAAAATATCTTAAACAAACGGTATATTGATCAAAGTTATTAAAGCCATTTTTTGACAAAATAACACATTTCGAGACTTTTTTCCATATAAAGGGATTTCGTTGTAAATCTTCTTGTCGCGTATTTAGAACATGCCGAACTTAAATACCTAGTTTAGAATTTATCCGACATTTTGCTTTTGAGTTATTATGCTCATAGGCATATACACGAACCATTTTCAACTTAGGCGTTTTTTTGGATTCAGATGACCTCAGAAGATATGTTTGCGGTGAAACCTTTATATCAGATTTTTGGGTGGAATAAAATACTTTTACCTGCACCTACTAGATACGTAGTGGGGAAAGTAAAAATAGGCTTGCACAAATTCTAATACGAGGGTCGTCCAATAAGTAAGTTTTCCTATTTTATAAAAAAACATTACATACAATTGCATATGTTCAATTAATTTTATTTATATTTTACAATCCTTCTGTTACTTTTCTGCATTGTCAACATGTTTTTCCAAGCATTTTTGGGGACGTGACACAAGTTTTTTTCCAAGCCAGAGTTGTACCAGCTCGCAGCCAGCTGCTCACTTCTGATTCTCTGCGTCACGGTGTTAAAGTGCTTACCTCCATGATGACCTTTGAGTCAGGGGAACTGTGAAAATCACTTGCGAAAAGATCTGGTGAATATGGAAGATGCGGGAAAACTTCCCAGTTGAATCTTCTGAGCTCCGCCTGGGTCAAGATTCAACTTGGAAATTTTCTCGTATCCTCCGTATTCGCCGGAGCCTGCCCCAAGTGATTTTCACATGTTCCTCCAACTCAAAGGTAAGCACTTATACAGATAATGAAGTCAAATCAGTGAACAGCTGGTTGCGAGCACAGGACCCGATCTGGTACAACACTGGCTTGGAAACACTTGTGTCACGTCCCCAAAAATGCTTGGAAAAACATGTTGACTATGTAGAAAAGTAATAGAAGGACTGTACAATGTAAATAAATTAATTCAACATGATCAATTCTGTGTAATGTTCTTTTATAAAATAGGGAAACTTACTTATTGGACGCCCTCGTACTTTATTAAGAACAAAACTGCTGCTCTGATGCACTGTTGATTTATTTCTTTTAGTTGAGCGCTTTTTGTAGCTGATACTTCCCATAGTTACCATTGGATATGAAAGGAAAATACTTATAAATAGAAAAGGCTTCCTGAACGTTGTAACTGTTGTACTCCCGTCTTTAAATTATTGGCCATCCCTTGTGAAACACACTGTATAGTTCATGAGAGAGGTAGCCCTGCCATGCTACATGGGGATTATTGTGGGAAAGCTCGGATTCTCTGACATGAAACTTTGATAACTGCACTAGCACGCGGCAATAAAAACCCTCGGGAACTGACTGAAATGAAACAGTAGTCCCAAACTGATTTTCTATGCTTTTAAATGTTTAAGTGGATTGGAAGCTCCATTGTGACTCCTATAATACACTGCTAATACCATTTATTTTTTACCCCCGCATGTCAGCGTTGCGATGCTCTGTAGGTTTAAGGATATGGACGTACCTACTTCAAAACCCAAAAGCTGCAATGGTTGGCCAATACAACATTCAGCATTAAAAATGGACCTGGACATTTCTTCTCAGATATAACAATTACTATTTAACTCGTCACACGTTTTAAAACATATTAATTGCTTATACAACTGCTAAAGAAAATGATATATTTAATTACAATCAAAATAATTCATCCAGTTTCACAATGTATTCTGCTCCAATTTTGTTAGTTATTCTGATTAAACATGGAGACGAATGTTGAGGAATTAGATAGGTACATAGTTCGTTGGGGATTTTAATTTAATATCTATGTTTAAATTAAGTGAAGAAAATTGAATAATAGTTTATGGAATATTAGGTTTAATGTTTTAGTCTATAATTCGAACTCTTGGAAATGATTATTTTATTAATACATAGTATTCAAAATCTATTCAAAATTTTAAGCAGGCAATTTCACGACCTTTCTGATTATATTTTTGGAACAACAATAAGTAGATCTAAACAGATAATGTGTTTACATTGCATTATGATAATGAAAAACAGGAAATAAGCTACGAAACACAGTTTTGCATTTATAAATTATGAAAAGACGTTTGACAAAGTTAGGGGAAACATACCGTTGAGTAAAGTATAAATTGGTTACCCAAGAATTTAATCAATTAAATCCCTTTACGAAGGAACAAGAATAAAATCGAAAGCTTATTCTATGTGCATCTTATTCATCCAGATAAATTTTCAGTTCACCTTTACACATTTTATTGCAGGATACAGTAGGTAAAACGATAATCATATTTTTAAAGAGCTCTTTGAAATTCCATACTCTTTGCGTACCGCGAGACAACGAATGAAGACTTACAAGTTGAGAAAATTTTAAGTATTTGAAAATTTGAGGCAATTTAATTATATAATATAAAAATAATAGCCCGCCTATAAACGATCAGTAATTGCTATAAAATGTGTATTACAGCCATTGTGTTATGTATATTTATTGTATATATGTGTAAAATATTATGTGAATGTATTTCTTAGTTTAGAAACGTAGGAGCTGTGGGGGTAGAAGCAAGCTGTTTTCTATAGCAAACAGTGTCATAAAGTGGAAAGTAGAGGGTGGCTAACAATGAGTTGTAATTTTGGCAGAACAATAACTTAGAAAGCCTAGGAAGGCTACCAACAGTCGATGGAAAAATATTGATGTAACGTCAAAAAGTTTGTAAATAGTCACGTGGGTGCAAAAAAGCTAATCAAAGACAAACCAACAGTGTTCTGAGAGTAGCCTTACCCAACCAGAAAATAGAAACATTAAATTTAAAATTTTAAGCTGTGGACACTAAGAGGTAACGTGCCCAAACCAAGTCAGTTCAGTAGATGAAGCTCAGAGTGTGCAGATGTGAAATATTAGCGCAGTGCGGAGAAAATAAATTTTGACCTTTAAAAAAATGTAGCTAGGAATAGATCATTCCTAGAACCGTGAAATACATTTCATTATATGTTCGCAGAGATATAAATCTGTGCGATTTATAATTTTTAACACGAATAAAGAACTTAAGAAATTCTCTGTAACCTGCAGTTCGTTAGTACCCTTATAGAACTTATTATCTTACAGCTCCATGCGTAAATACTTCAGTAATTGGTTATTATTTGATATATTATTCAACTGTCTTCAAGAAGTAATAAAGAAGTAAGTGTTTAAAACTATCACTTGTGTAAAGTGTGCGAAACTATTCTACAGCCGTACCAACCTTGTTAGGAGATACCTGCTCTACCAAATATAACTGACGCAGCCGAGGCATAATTTTAAATTAAATCATAATTAATTAAAAATCACAAATTACTACATATAAACATTATTACGAAAACACACGTATGAGACCTACCGCAAATTCAAGGAATATCTCGAAAATAGTTAACACGATAAACAAATTGATATGACATAAATTGTGTCCTGTAACTACATCTATATTTTTTCTGTAATTAGATTTTGTCTAACACTTAGGGCTTAGCAAATACGGAGTGTACAAAGTTATTCTGAATGAAGAGGACTTTATAGGCTGTTCCCAGAAAGTTCAAAGCACATACAGTATGTGATCAAAAGTATCCAGACACCCCCACAAACATACGTTTTTCATCTTAGGTGTATTGTGCTGCCACCTACTGCCCGGTACTCATTATCCGCAACCTCAGTAGTCATTAGACATCGTGAAACAACAGAATGGAACGCTCCGTGGAACTCACGGACTTATCTATCCAGACCATCACACAGGAATTCCAAACTGCATCAGGATCCACTCCAAGTACTATGACAGTTAGGCGTGAGGTGAGAAACCTTGGAGTTCATGGTGGAGCGGCTGCTCATAAGCCACACAGGAAAATGCCAAACGACGCCTCGCTTGGTGTAAGTAGCGTCAACATTACACAACTGTACAGTGGCAAAACGTTATGCGGAGTGACGAATCACGGTACACAATGTGGCGATCCGATGACAGGGTGTGGGTATGGCGAATGCCCGGTGAACGTCATCTGCCAGCGTGTGTAGTGCCAACAGTGAAATTCGGAGGTGGTGGTGCTATGGTGTGGTCGTATTTTTCCTGGAAGAGGCTTTGCGTGGCACGACCACAGCGCAGACCTACATTGATATTTTAAGCACCTTCTTGCTTCCCACTGTTGAAGAGCAATTCGGGGATGGCGATTGCATCTTTCAACACGATCGAGCACCTGTCCATACTGCACGGGCTGTGGCGGAGTGGTTACACGACAATAACATCCCTGTAATGGACTGGTCTGCACAGAGTCCTGACTTGAATCCTATAGAACACCTTGGGGATGTTTTAGAACGCCAACTTCGTGCCAGGCCTCACCGACCTACATCGATACCTCTCTCAGATCCGCTCTCTGTGATGAATGGACTGTCATTCCCCAAGAAACCTTTCAGCACCTGATTGAAAGTATGCCTGCGAGAGTTAACGCTGTCATCAAGGCTAAGGATGGGCCAACACCATATTGACTTCCAGCATTACCGATGGAGGGCGCCACGCACTTTTACGTCATTTTCAGTCAGGTGTCCGGATACTTTTGATCATGTAGTGTATTTCATTTGTGATGAAAATATCTTAAAGTATTTTATTCAAACCTATTAGAGCCATTTTTGAGTAAATAAAACTGTTGGAAAAACTTTCCATGTAAAGAGTAGTTTGGGGTGGGAGATTGTTTTTTTTTTTAATATCTTTGTGGATGTCGCGTCCTTGGAAGATGGTGAAGATGGTGAATTTAAATACTAAGTTTGGTATTTAACCGGTTTTTGGTGTTCTGAGTTACGATGTTCACACACACACGCACGGACCGTTTTTTTTCTCTAAAGATGCTTTTCTTTTTATTTATTCAGTGAATCTCAATACGTGTATATGGTTAAAACTCGAAGTAGAAATTTTGGGTGGAATACAATACTTCCTTTACTCACTACGGCTAAGCAGTAAAGTAAGTAATTTAATATAGGATAACAGCTTACGGCAACAGAAGGAGTCGGGCAAGAGTGAGAGAAGAGATATAAAAGATGTGTACCAATTTTTATGATTCTTATGGTGATCGGAGTATAAAATCCTCCAATTATATAAACCAGCCTGTTGGGACATATCAAGGTAGTAAGGAATCTCTGGTCTCAAATGCACAATAAAAAAGTTTCCCACTTCCTCACGGGGCATTTAAAGATAGTGTCATTAATGGGAGGTGGCTTCGAACCGGCCGTCAGAACAGTAACTAGTGCGGAACAATAGTCCATTATATGCCTGAACATTCTTTTCGGCATTTCTAGTAGTCTCCTTTTCTAGAACATTCCACTTCGTATGCGAGGCCTATATAAGCGGCTGCTCTTGCCTGAGAGTTCAGTCAGTTAAGAAGTGAAAAGTGGAACAGTGAAAGAGGACAATGCCTGCAGTTCAGTTGTGAGTTGTGATTCTACGGAGTGTGGTGTGTTCCCAGTGTGTGCCAAAAGTGATTCAGGTGTAACGTTTGTACTACTGGATTCCTAAGTGATAAATAAAGTGTGTTTTGCAGTAACAGAATTCTCATTTGTTACAATATTTATTTTCTGCAAACAATAAACACGTGAATTTAAAAAAAGGATTGTGTAGGTTTTGGAATTCACATCATCATTCATAAATTTTGTTTTTATAAGGATAGGTCTGAGAATGTTCTCCAACGTGTCAAGTGGCAATTCTGACAGACATTTGTAACAACTGAGAGCTTCACCGGTGCGCCTCAAAAGAGTTTTAATTTGATAAGTCAAGAACTACTGGAAGGGCTCTCTTGGTGTGCGAGAGTGTGGAAACAATAGCATGGGTTCTCTCGGATGAGTAGCAGTACTTGCTGCAAGGCACAAACAACAGTCTACGCAGTACAGTTTTTATATTCGTAACGTATTCGCTGTACGCTTCATCATTTCGCAAGTTATGGAGTATGCGCTGGATATGAATTGATGAAAAGTTGGTATTAATGCCGTTTAATGCATTAGGAATCTAAGAAAGATATATTGTACTGATTATTGTTATTATTATTATTAAGTCACTTTCGTGCTATTATGCGATATCAAAACAGGAGTTCATGTGCCTATTTTGGATTAAGAAAGCTTTTGACCTGATGCATTAATTCGTCGCGTTTTGAACTTGCAAATATAACGTGGTGTTTGATGTTTCACATTTATTCACATTTGCCAATTCTCAGGCTGCCAGTTGGGGGCCATCCTAAATTAAGCGTTTAAAAAATCTTGATTAAATTCTGATATAATTATGATTGTAGTGTTTTTTTTTAACTTGGAGCCTCATCAAACTAGCCTTCACGAAACACCGAAACTAATTTATTGGTGTAATTATATTCCATCGTACACGAAGCAAATGTTACAAGCTGCATCTTCTGTTCTGTAAAACTAAAGAGGAATATGCTTTAATTGTTTGTTTTTTTCTACTTGACACAACATTTTCTTTAGCCCATAAAGAGCATCAATTTTCTTCAAACGTGACAAATGTAGGTCGTAATTACAAGCACATCATTTTCACTCCAAACAACAAGAACAACGATACCATAGTTCGCAACTCATCATATTGCCATGATTAAAAAACGCCACGAACTAATGCATCAACACTATTTAAACTGCGTTTGTATATTTTTAAATTCAGACAAATTAAATTAAATTAATCTTTCAAAGTATTAACGCTAAATATTCTATAAAATAATAGCTGGTTTAGTAAACAAATGTTCCATACAAAAGTTTTTTGTTTTTATGCATAAAAGCAAAATATGTTTTAAAAACTTGGGTTTCGCATTTATAAAAGAATGTGTCGATCATGAAATGAGTTTTAACATATGCGCGAAATAAAATCTAACAAATGGGATTGTTTTCCCCTTAAATGAAAAAGCATTCATCATAAATTTTCTTGTAAAGATTGTTTTTAAGATAATCAGTTGGAAAGTTAAAAAAAAATCCTAAGCAATCTTAGGTAAATGTATTCAACACTATAACAATAAAAAGCAAAATAAAAGAAAAAATTAATAATACCAGTTTCTAACACCGTTACCGTTTTGTTTTAATTCTTTTAGTTTAAATTTCTGCTATACTTGTTAATACTTTTCGCTTCAAATGCATTTCTTAAGCCAATCTAGAAAATCTGCAACTTAGTTGTGGGGAACCCCATTCACCTTTTTCTCAGGTTCAGCCCTCATTAGTGAGTAACGGCGAACGTAGCCTATTTTCGCCTGGGCAGCATCTTTCCCATTTCCTCGCTCAGTTTTATCGATTTATTTCGTTTATTATTAGGTTTACACTTTTAGTACCTCAAAAGCAGCGAGAGCGTTAAACGCTTCTAAAATAAAACGGGTCTCTATGAAAGAAAGACTATTCACCTGCCTGATCACGCTTGGAGGAATACTTTTATATATACGCCGTCCTTTCTTCTTCACTAAGAATAGCCTTTAAAGAGTTGTTGGATATCTCCTAAGATTAAAAGGCAGTGATGTGTCAATTTTCAGTAACTAAGTCCAGTGATCTTGCGCGCACTAAGCAGCGAAATTTGACGTTTCGTAATTGACAGAAATAAAGCGTACCGTTCTCACCAGAAAAAGTATTTTGCCTTTGAGCATGACTTTTTCTAGAAATGTCAACAAAGCCTTCTCCTAAATATTGTATGTTTGGCAGATTGTAACTGAACATTTTATAGAAACTGTATTCAGATAAATAAGAAACCAAATCGCTTTAATTCATTTGTCATTAAAAGTTTATTTAAGGTCGTTTTAACTGCATGGTCTTATCGCGACCTGTTATCATAAACATACATTATGATATACGTATATAACACATAATGATGTACATTAATTTACAATTGCATAAACATGTTATTACGTAAACATTTACAATAAATCAGAGAGTTTTGTATCCATTAGAAATTGTAGCGTCTTTTTGAGTATATTGGGTCTGTTAACTGCACTGGTAAGATTGGAAAAGCCGGATTGTTGTCTACATCTACTATACTGTGGGCTACTTAAAAGGATATGCAGGATGGTTAGAGGAATGTTACAGCTGGTATAGCTTGGAGTGCCCAATTATAAGCGGGTGACGATAACTTGGTCTCTTCTTTGGAGAGTTCAGTAATGCAGAAAAGGTTGTGTGCAGCCTGAGCGAGCTTCATAAAAGTTTGCTGTTGATTGATATCCGTTTCAATTTCCATTTTTTACATGTACACGCGTTTAATGAAACTGATGATTAATTCATTGATTTGAAACGATTTGTACAAAAATTGCGTTAGCTTGAAAGCAGCCTTCCGTGTCCTTTATTTAGGTTATTTAAGTTAGAAATATTTGTCACCAGTGACGTTCGCTGTTATCAATATCTGGGCTACTTGTAACAACAAACAATAATGATAATAATAATAATAATAATAGTAATAATAATAATAATGACGTAACAATTATTTCAGCCAGCCCTTATTATTTTAATGTTGGCTTTTGCACTGCATAATTTCAATATAAATGCCTTATAAGATGGGAAAATTTGTCCCAAGCAAAAGATTGGCAAAATAATTATCTAGATTAGATTAGATTGGATTAGATATTTAACTGGAAGATGAATAGGAAGAACATACCCCTACCTGCCCGCATCGAAACCTTAGGTATATAGTATGGTTTACTCCCTGTTTCTTCTAATCATCGCCTCCCCAAACTCTGATAAGTCTCGGGAGTTCTAAATATCATTTGGAACGACAATTCCAAATTAATTGCATCTATCCAGTTCCATTGCTTCACACTGGAATATTGTTGTTGTTTACCAATGGCCCTGGGGATTAATTGATTTGCATCATTTTCCCTCTGGTTTCCAATATAAAGTCTGTAAGTCATCACTTTTAAGGACTTTGCATTTAATTCAGAATGCCATCTTCTTCACAGAGAGTGCACTTGGGTGTAGGTAGGCATCGTTCTTGTAGAGGTGTTCTTCGAGGCAATCGTGGCCAGTTGCCATCCTAAAGAAGGCCACTGCAGTTTTCCTTGGCATTTTTTGTATATCAGCTCTATCTTTAATATTCTTATAATCTTTATCTTTTAATTTATCTTCTTCATAAAGTCTCTACTGTCTTAAAATGTTGTTTAATGTTATTTAATTGTTTATTTATTTCTATTTGTTATATTGCACCTTTCCTTTGCTAATTGATCCGCATGTTCATTGCCCAAAAGTCCGACATGAGCTGGGATCCATTGTAGAGTGACATGATTTCTAGTTTCAACTGCTTTAATTAGGCTCTTATTCATTTAATATTTCTTGTTGTTTTATTATTGTAATTTACTGTGCCATCTCTGACTGATTTTGACCCTGATAAGATGACTATTTTTACTTTCTCTACTACGTATAGTAAGTAGGGAAAGTATTGTATTCCACCCAAAAATTCGATACCGATATTTCACCGAAAATACATGTTTTGAGACCCCCTGAATCCAAAAAAAAGCATTTTTGGAAACATGTCCGTGTGTGTGTGTGAACAGCATAACTCAGAAACGAACAGTCGGATAAACACCAAACTTGGTATTTAGGTTCAGTATATTCCAGAGATGCGACACGAAGGTTTTCAAGAAAATCTCCCATCCCCAGATTACTCTTTACATGGTACATTTTTCGAAAATTTTTATTTTCTCAAAAATGGCTCTAACGATGTTGATTAAAATATCATATGTTTAAGATATTTTCATGACAAATGAAATGTTTATCTCGAATTTTCTGGGAATGTCTCCAAAAGTATTCTTTATTGTGAACAACTTTTGCATAACTGGTAAACCATAAGAGATAGACAAAATTTTACTACACAAAAATGTAGATCGCGTTAAAATACACAATTTATGTCATATACATTGTTTGGGGGTGAACCATTTTCGAGATATTGCTTGTTATTCCCTTAAATTTTCCAATACTTATACTTTTTCTCAAATTTGTTATTCAATTTTTTTTGTCCTGGTAATCCAAAGAGAATAGAATATTCCACATAGCAACCACCTCTTGAAATATTTGACTATCGCTTAAAGCCTAGCAATTCCCCTTGCATCTACAAGAAAATTAGCAATAAGATTAACATCTCGATATCTCGATTAACATGAAGCATATGGAGAATAAGCGTTTGTAAAAATAGTTTGTACAAGAGTAGAGAAAGTCATGTGAGTGTAACACTTTTTTATGTATGGTCTATATAAAATGTTCTGTAATTCTGCTTTTATAGCTGTTAATTCTCCATCATAGTAGTTTGACGTTTCATCTAATGTTAGATACTGTGCAAAATGTTTACAGTATACTCCCGTCATTTTTTTTATTTATGAGGGATCCATCTGTATATATATATATATATATATATATATATATATATATATGTGTGTGTGTGTGTATAAACACTGGGATATTAAGTACGGGGCCTTGTCTTCCTCTACACCACACATCCTGCATATTGGATATTGGTTCTGACATATTACTTAAGTATTCAACATTATTGTCCATTACTGGTATGATCGTAACAGACTTTCTTAACTTTGTGTACAAAATCATTAGAATTTTCTTTTGTTTCAACGCTTCCTGCAAAAATAAAGCTAAATAAACAACGAAGTTTCTAATTTCATTTTACAGGAAACTTGAATCTCAAAGCAACCTTTGTATTTTCAAATTGTAGATATTTGTGAGGAGATAATATGTTTGGTCTCGTTGGCCGTGGTCTACGGTATAGGACAGATGGTGCAGATGCTTGCCATTGCATAGTTCTTCTTGGCCCTGCCAGACAGCCTTCTTTGAGCCGCCTAAGGTGGTCGAGTTCTTCCTGATTCTGCCAGAGGAAAGCCTTCTCTGAGCAGACTGACGGTGTGATCGGGTCATCAAATTTGGAATCGTTAGGGACCACTGCGCGTGACTGTGCCTGGCTATTGCCTCCTGCGGCTCCTTCTCTTCATCCGTTTCTCTGAAAGGGGATATACTATACATATATAAGAATTGTACATTAAGAATATAATTCACCAAGTAACATTCACCAAGTAAAATATTCAACATCCAACATTTGTACAGAGCAAATTGTAAGAAACGGGCGAGCTAGCAAAATTCTAGGTAAAACATAATTCTAAGTAGAGCAGGGAACCGGTAACGGTCAGGAGAAATAGAAAGAGACAGATAGAGAAAATAAAGAGACGGTGATATAGAACCGGCTTCACAACGCGCCAGGGTGACGCGTAAGCGCACGAATTTGGAGGAACATATTCTCATAAATGTTAAGGTAACGCGGTCTGAGGACCAATTAGAAACGTCGTTACATTTTGAAACGCAGAGGTGAGTGTCACTAGGCTCAGTTATATAAGGGCAAACAAAATCCCAGAATCCACTCTCTCTCTCTCTCTCTCTCTCTCTCTCTCTATCTTCCAGAATTTCGTCGGTACGAAGTGTTACGCTCTTAGCGACAGATGCACGTGTGTGTGTGTGTGTGGGTGGGTGGGAGTGCGTGTGCAGATAGTTAGGCTCCTGACTTATTTAAAGGGTGGGATTGGAATAATGGGAAAAACTAGCCGCCCATAAATATTTAAATTGTTAATAAACTACACTTAGTAAGGGAAATGAAGTATTTTTTAATTTGTCTCATCCACGATAACCTGAGAACCAAGAGTTAGATTAGATATAGGGAAAAGTTAGGAATGAAAAACGCGACAGCCGACGAGCATCCATAGCCGAGGAACAACGCTGCAGCAGATAGCATCAACCCAAGGACCGACGATTTCCCGCTACAAATACCGCCCATCAACCGTTTCCCGCTACACCTCCTATGGGTGGTAACCACAAAAGATCCTCCTTGAGTGGAGGTGAGCGGGGTATTCATAGTGGTTTATGGAGTCTCGACATTCCCGACGTTTTGCCGAGAAGCTTGGTATCTTCAGGGTAGATCCGGTGTCCGCGATGTTCACTGATCGAAGGTTTCTAAAGATACCAAGCACAGATGCCCTAGTGAAATGTAGGGTTATTGGAGATCCGCTAGCCCACGGCCTACAAGCCAGACGTATTTTCTCATCATGAAGAAAGCTCAAGCATATGCACGTGGAGATTCATGTTACTACAAATATGCGTCTGTGTTAAACCAGGCTTTTGTTTTACAGGTGTGCGCGCTAAATATTAAAATCTCGCAGTGGGAAAGAAATCTCTTTTAGTAGTAGCATGTCTCTGGCTCTGCAATGAAAAGGTGCAAAAACTACCGTTTTCCACAGCATTGAGCCATTTGTGTATGGTTTCTTTCCGATCTGTAGCAAAGGATGCACACAAGCTGCGTGCGCAATACATTAAAGTTTTCAAGAGTTTTAATTTAAAGAATATGTTGAACTATAAAGATGTTAATATGAAAAATTTCATTCGTAACACGTTTTGTTTTTCTATGACGATTTGGACTAGAACCGTAACTTGGGTATCCATAATAAAGTCTTTGATACTTGTGTTTATAATTAAGTACATCGCCGTGTATAAAAAGTGGTCCATTCCCCTTGTAGCGTTTTATTGCACTACTTCGTCGTGTGTATCTGCGTCGTTCCGTCTCTGCGTCGTTGTAGGTGAAGTCTTAGGGGCTCGTAATCGCCGATATCAGTCAGGAAGCACTTCTCGTCGATCTCAGGGTCAACTGTCGGCGAATTGGCCTGAAATTCTCTACAGTTGTTGTCAGGGTAGGATTGCGGGAGTGGCGACACCAGGATATTGTCTTGAAAGAAACGCTGTTTTCACTTTACTCACTCTTATGATAGAAATCCTGCAAGATTCATTGATATTCTCTAACACGCGTGATTCTTTTTAGCACTGTCTTCCCACTATTGTCTCTTAGAACACCAAAGTTTGCTCCGCCTAGTTATTTAATATCTCGGTGCTCTATCACCGTCCTTTAGATTCGCGCGAACTTGAAATAGTCACTTGACTAATATTAACTCGTTTATGAGCTTGGATATAATTATATCGAAGAAAACAGTTAGCACACTACATAAATTTTTGTACCTATATCACTTTATAATTGCATAATTGCGCGATACTTATCAAGTTTGGGAACTTAGTGTCCTTTTCTGACCCGGAGTGCTACGTGTTACCTCAACGAAGAATCGTGACAAACTGTCCTAAAACCACGCTCGCTTTCACATATAACAATGACTGCTCGCCTCCAAATTTTGTACACGTCACTGCGTCTTCCTATGTTTCCATTGGTCCTCACACTTACTCGCTACGTTTATTGGTTCCCTGGTTGAAAATTCAAAGCCTAAATGTAAGAAATGTCCGTTGTCTCATAGCGTATGTTTACCCTTAAAACTTGCCTTAAATCCACGAAGTACGAAAGCAGGTTTCGATTTTTATGGCCCCACGCTCGGAAAACCTAATGGACAGTCTAAAACGAAGCTACTTTTAATTTTGCCTAAATCTTGCAGTTTTTCTTATGCAATTATGCCTTTAATTATTTAACAATGTTATTGAAACTTAAAACATATTTACAGCTTCTGAAGAGCTTTCGATTTATACAGTTTTTAGTTCTATGGCTTTAAAATTATGGAAATTTATCAAATTAAATGTTAATTAATTATTAATAATTCCTAAACTATAATTATTACAGAGTTCCTTTTTATGTATTCTTAATCGGCGGAAATATCGCTACACCCTAGATCGCCATAATGTTTTTCCCTCTGTAAGGTTTCCACCTTTAGGTAATCAACTTTTGACTCCACCCAGTCAATATCAGTTCTCTATGCCGCTGGCCTGAAAAACAGGAACATACGAACTAACCAATGAACAATGTTTATAATCTATATGGAATGAAAGGGTGGTTCGGATACATCTATGAAAGAGTTTCGCTATGATTGGTACACAAGGAAAGGTTAAAATTATAAATAATTCAACCTTCTAGAAGAAGGAATGAAGAATTATTTGCATATCTGGTTAAAATGAACGACAGCTACGACATTTCATATATGACAGCTTTCATCAGCGACATGGAGATGAAGGTTAAAGATGTTGCCAACTAAACGTAAATAAGAAAATCAGCATTAAGAAAACGGTAGTTAGTTTAAGGTTTAAGTTGTAATGTTACCCTTCAGTTTGGCTGTACTTTGGGGGAGGTAAAGTGCACTGCCAATCCAGTGGCTAGAATTATGCTCGAAGAATAGAGATCACCCTGGAAGGAGGTGGGGCTACATTTTGTCAATACCAATATAAACAGCTTATGGACCATATTTTGTGCACACCAATATACCTATACCTGCAAAAAGAGTATTCCTCCGTGCACTAGTGGTACCGTACTAGCTTCTAGTTCCCAAGATCGCGGGTTCAAACCCGGCGGAAGGCGATGGATTTTTTCGAGCGTAAAAATCCTTAGCATGGCTTCCTTCGGAAGGGAAGTAAAGCCGGTGATCCCGTGTCGTAGATTTACGACACGTAAAAGAACCTCAAGTCTGATAAAGAAGCCTCTGGGCAAAATTACCGGTTTTCACGCCCAATATAGAATGGGACGCTAAGGAAGGTCCATAAATAAAACTCAATTTTAATTTAATTTCATGCAAAAAACTATAACGGTACGACAAAATAGCCACTGTGTGCTTCTTTACAATAAAATACACTAATTGTATTTAAATGTGACGAAAGTCTAAAAACCAAATAAGTTAAAAACAATATTTGTCTCAATTTAGATAAGACATCTTCACTGATGCTCCGCCACTGGTAATACTGAGCGAGGAACTCGGATGATTATTACTGTGTAACAAAATCATTTATTTTCATTTTATAAAGCTGCAGATTATTAACGGTATGTTTTCTTTTATCGAGCTAAACGACCTTTTTATTGCGCACAAAACCAATGTTATATCTTGTCATGTATGTATCCAATATCTGAAGGTAAGACTCTTAACATCCGAAGGTGCTCTCCCCTTTATTTCGATTAATGTAGATATAACTGCATATGCAGCTCTTCCATTACCTTTATGAGCGCCGTAATGACCCGAAGCTCAAAACCAGTTCACCGTCGACAGACATAAGCAGTTAAAGTGGCCTTTTTACCGTACCACGATACACAAATCTCCAGTCAGGTAGGGCTTAAGTAAGCATATTGAAAAGCAAAGACGGGAACATCTTATTTTCTGAGGGGTGTGCTTGGCGTGCTGACTTACAGTTAGGATTCCGCGAAATATTGCTTTTAACATCAGTTCTTACTCCCCTACACCATTAAACGAAAGGTACAAAATCAGCAACGTTGGAGATAGCAGCAAAAGGTAAATATAATATGGTGAAAAATAACGAAGAAGAATGGAAAGGATTAGAGAAAACAAATATATTTTAAATTTAAATTGTATTTGTTAATTTCTGCATTTTTGCTAGAAGATACGTAAAACCATCAATCTAAAGTATGAATTATTCGGAAGTTTACGTTGAAGCAGTTATGAAGTATCCGGAATTGAAGTATTTAGCTTTTTATTATAATTACTATTATTGTTATGTTTAACATCAGAGTGATTTTGAAATTACTTCGTGACTCGAGGATTTATCTAGATGATTTGAAAATCACGATTTGGATTTGCTTGGACTATTTCAGGAATGCAATGAAATGATAAAATAGGATAATCCTTCAAATACTTACAATGAATTATGAATTAACCTCAATAAAATGGTCACTAAAATATGATTTTATGCACTAGTTTGCTAAAATATTTATGATCCGTTGTATTGTGTTTGTTGCTTAATTTCGTAACCTTTTACTGGATTTATTCCTGTTTCACAGCTTGACCAAATCTTGGCCATTTTGTAATTTGAATTCATTTAGCTAAATTTATTTGTCATTTAGCCAAAAGAAAATAACTGAATATTATAATATACGTAGTATGGGGGCAGTGAACTTGTTTAGAACATTGATAATTCTTAATGAACATCTTAATAATGTAACTAACGTATGTGATAATTGAAAGTTTCTGCAATAAATAAATAAATAAAGCTCCTCCCTTGAAAATTGGTTACTGCACTTAAATACCAACACTCTAGAAGAAATTTCCAGCTAAACTAGGAAATCCAAAATCTTGCAATCAAAACAAATGTAATTAACTATAGAGTATTTAGCGCGACATTGATTACTTCAGTGCATTACTTTTGTTTTATAAAAGCCTTAAATTGGGTACAGTTGTGTTGACAGTGAAAGTAATCATCATTTTGAGTGCTTCTATAATATTGTGACACAGCGGCTATGGCTCAAGGTTATCAGGAGGTCGGCCCAACGGTCCGATAGAACAAAGATAACTGCCACTTACCAGCGTAAATATCGGGAGCGCTACCGACAGATAACTAGAGCCTTCCTCCCCCTCCAAGAAGTGTACTGACTATATAAGCGAGCGCTCTCGCGATAGTAGGATAGTGCGTGTCAGTCGAGTTGGTTGCGAGTCAGTGCGAGAGAGTTGTTGAGTCAGACAGCGAGCGATTGAGTTGGGAGTGCGTCTTGGTGTGACATCAAGAGCGACTTTCCGAGTGAGTTGGTGATGGCTGTTATGACGTGCAGCGAGTGCTATTCAGAGCGACGTTTGTGAAGGTCTTGTGTTCGACTCCTGTGAGGTGAATCATCCGGCGTGAAGAGCTACGTCACGAAGAATGAAGGAACTGATACTTGAACTAGTTTACCTTAGTGAAGTGAACGAAGTGAACTCCCAATGAAGTTGAATTAGATAAGAACTAGTACAGTAACAAGAAGGACAGTGAAGAGTGTCAGTGGAAATCTGGGCAAAGTCACAATATATTGTGTAATTAAATACAAAGTGTTCATACTATGAGTATTATTGTTGCTGTCATTAATTTTAATATTCAGTATCTGATCTAGGAAAATTCTTAAAAATCTTGAATGGAAGCAAAAAGTCATTAAAAGATTATTAATGTTAAATACACCTTTCTTATTTATATGTGTCACGATGAAGTTGCTAGATATCCCATAATTTAGTTATGTTTATCTTCTGCAATATTTTGCACATTCATTGTCATTAATTATTTATTACATAAATTAGATCTACAAAACAACAGATGTTATATATAACGGCCAATATAATTATTTGGAAATGCAGAATCAGACTGAAAAATTCAATGCCATGACATTGCAATTGTTAGTCCGATTCTGCCTTTCCAACCCTGTCCTACACACGGTTTGTGTGAAAGAACAATTAATTACCAATATAATTAATGATTAGGTATCAATTATAATTACTCATCATTACATCTATAAAAGAAAGGCCTATATCAACAGTAATTAATCACATATGTGGATGGATTTTTCTTTTAAATATTCACTTTATAAAATTCATTAAATGTTTTTTATAAAACCAAATTATGTAAATTATGTATAAAATGTATTATTGATATAGTAAACTGTCTCATGTGGCAATTTGCCAAAGCAAACAGCTCCATATTTTCTTCTTTGAGTCAATAAATGGTTTTCTTCTTCCCACGGACTTCCATTAAATTAACAGTATCTGTTATATACATTATAGCAGTTTATTTTATCATCACATATCAAACGTCTTGCTAATGTGGTAATTTGGTGTCAAAACAAGATGCTGTGTGACTAATGTAACACGAAACACTAGGGCCCATTTACCATATACAAGTAATTGGTTAGTGTGTTTTAAAGGACATGGGAAATGAAATTTGAAACTTTTAAAACAATGGATTAAAATGGCTCAGATTTTGTGGGATAGTTATACGTGGGTTAGTGATCAGTCTCTGTATCCTTCATTAAATTTGATTCAGTAATGTTTAAAATATGCACATTTTCATTATTTTTGTTTTCCAAAAAGCCGAAGTTAAAACATGCTCCAAAGGACATTTTACCAGCAACCAGTGATTATATAGATAAATAATTGTGTATGGATTTCAGAAACTCAGCAGCAATTCATTCAAAATATAATTTTTCCTCTACTCAACTTTACAGTTGTAATTTTTACCAAACATTTTCCTTTTGTTGCGTATACTTCTTTTTATAATAAAATCAAGAGTAAGAAGCATTTACCAAATTCTTCCAGACGCATTGTAAGCAAAAGGACTAATTTTCAGGAAATTAACCAACATTTAAGCCTTTTAGTGCATTGATCTACCAAGAACACAGCACAGAGGTATTAAAGGTGTCTGAATGATTTAAAATGTCTAACATAGACACGTGCTAAGGCTTTAGCGACAGTTTATATAACAAAATTCTGATGTATTAAACTCACATGACTTTCTCTACTCTTGCACAATCTATTTTTACAAACGCTTATTCTCCATCTACTTCATGTTAATCGAGACATCGAGATGTTAATCTTATTGCTAATTTTCTTGTAGCTGCAAGGGAAATTGGTAGACTTTAAGCGATAGTCAAATATATTAAGAGCTGGTTCTATGTGGAGTATTCCATTCTCTTTGCATTACCAGGACAAAAAAAATGAATAACGAATTCCCATTTGAGAAAAAGTATAAGTATTGGAAAATTTAAGGGAATAACAAGCAATATCACGAAAATGGTTCACTCAACAACAAACATAGCTTTTTAAAGTGTTCTTATAATAATATATTAAAGAGAATTGCATAAACTTAGAATTTGTTATTGATTTGAGGATGCTAAATTATGTATATGACATAAATTGTGTATTTTAACGGATCTGCACGTTTTGTGTAGTAATATTTTGTCTATCTCTTATGATTTACCAAATATGCAAAAGTCGTTCACAATGAAGAATACTTTTAGACATTCCCAGAACATTCAAGATGTACATTTTATTTGTCATGAAAGTATCTTAAATATATGATATTTTAATCGAAATCGTTAGAGCCATTTTTGAGAAAATTAAAATTTTCGAAAAATGTTCCATGTAAAGAGTAATCTGGGGTGGGGGGATTTTCTTGAAAACCTTCGAGTCGCATCTCTGGAATATACTGAACCTAAATACCAAGTTTGGTGTTTATCCGACTGTTCGTTTCTGAGTTGTGCTGTTCACAGACACACACACACACACACACACACACACACACACACACACACACACACACTCACACAGACACGGACATGTTTCCAAAAATGCTATTTTTTTGGATTCAGGGGTCTCAAAACATACATTTCCGGTGAAATCTCGGTATCGAATTTTTGGGTGGAATACAATACTTCCCCTACTTATATACGTAATAGAGAAAGTACTAAACAAATCTATATTTTTCAGGATTGTGCCAACATTTTGCTTTCAATGTCTCTTAAGAAGTTTTTTAAGCGGAGTGGGAAGTGTGAGATTATATGGACATGCAGCTAACCCAAGAAACATGTATATCTCTGGCTGTAATTGACAGATCAATATAAAAAATTCTGATGTGTTACACTCACATGACTTTCTCTACTCTTGTACAAACTATTTTTACAAACGCTTATTCTCCATATGCTTCATGTTAATCGAGATAAACATTTGCAGAGTCTATCTTATTGCTAATTTTCTTATAGATGTAAGGGGAATATATATTTACAAGGGCAATATAGAAAAACAGTAGCCTTTAAGCACATACATATCTCTTAATAACTGGTTGCTTGGTGCAGCACCATTCCCTTTCCCACAGATTAATACTCTTTGCATATCCAAGACAAAAAAATGAATAATGAATTCCCATTTGAGAAAATAAGTATTGAAAAATTTAAGGAAATAACAAGTAATATTTCGAAAATGGTTCACTCAACAAAAAAAATGTATATGACATAAATTGTGTATTTTAACGCGATCTACATTTTTTGTGTAGTAAAATTTTGTCTATCTCTTATGGTTTACCAGTTATGCAAAAGTCGTTCACAATAAAGAATACTTTTGGAGACATTCCCAGGAAATTCAAGATATACATTTTATTGGTCATAAAAATATCTTAAAGATATGATATTTTAATCAAAATCGTTAGAGCCATTTTTGAGAGAATTAAAATTTTCGAAAAATCTTCCATGTAAAGGGTACTCTGGGGTGGGGGGATTTTCTTGAAAACCTTCGTGTCGCATCCTTGGAAGATAGTGAACCCAAATACCAAGTTTGGTGTTTATCCGACTATTCGTTTCTGAGTTATGCTGTTCACAGACACACACAGACACACACACAGACACACATACGGACATGTTTCCAAAAATGCTTTTTTTGGATTCAGGGGGTCTCAAAACATGTATTTCCGGTGAAATCTCGGTATCGAAATTTTGGATGGAATACAATACTTCCCCTACTTACTATACGTAGTAGAGAAAGTAAAAATATGTTGTCGGTATGCATGTCCATATATCTCTTTAAATTTTTACAGTTATATGTTTTTGGTTTGCCTGAAAAAGTGTATGAACTTCGAAAACAGGCTTGGTCGATAAAGCGAAAATATCTCATATTTTTGGGTTGTTATTTCTCGAAAGCAATTGAAGCAGATAGCTGAGGGTTTTACAACCTATGAAGTCATTTTGCCTCATATCGCTGAACTAAGGAAATTAAGCTGCCAATAGCATTTATGGTTCTAATTTTGTTTTCTCTGCAGAGAAAATGAAACAAAATTTACACCTAAATTTTTAAACAAAATCCTGTTTTTAAAAACATATTATACTTAAAAATATAACTCTATATTAGTGCATTTAATGCACAGGTCTGCCACATTTCAGAATTGGAACCTTCATAGTTTTTGAGAAAAAGGAATATAGGTTTGGAATGTGCAGTTTTGAGATAATCGCGCTTGAAATTTATGTTCAAAGATATAACTAACATTAGTGCATTCCAGAGGAGTAGTGATTATTAGCTACATCCTGTATTGCCCCCTGACTTATAATTATATGCCTTTTGGCTTAAGACTGATTAGATGAAGCCTGTGATGAAGCAGATAACACGCATTGACACATTAAAGCAAAAGGGGCTTGGAATTCCAAAGTGTGACGGGAGTTCATTTTAGTGTTTTTAATGGCCAATATATTCTGAATTAGAAAAAATCCATTAATCACAGAAAACGCCAAATTTTGTCATTTTACACTTCTCAGTGCCCTTAACATTTGTCACACACGCAGGGAAGCAGGTCCTACTTAGTGAGAATGTTACTGAATTTGCAAAAGCATTATGAGGGATGTCTCGAAATCTGGAATGAGTCATAGCAACTATAGAACGTTCCATAAGGATAATTACTCTATTTGTTTTGTTCTAATTCCCATGGAAAGGAATGTCTGTTCTTCGTGCAGATTTATTACTTTATGGTGGGTGCCGACTGCCGAATCTGGACACGCAAACATCGCAGACAGCTCCTTGTCCGCGTGGTTGGATTCTCATCACGTGACAAGGCAGTAAAAGTGCTCCATAGCCAGCAAGTATTGCCGGAGGGAGAACCGGAACCTCGCCACAGTGAGCGAGCGCTGCAGTTGGTCGGCGTGCTGCATCATGGCTGCACGTTCAAAAGTTGGCAACCCGCTTTTGTTAGTGGCTGTCTAGCGCGAGAGAAGTAATAAGCTGTTTCTGTACCCTATTCACGGCGTGTTTCTGTGTTCACGGCAACAAGAAGATCGTGAAAAGTGTTGTATATTCATAAAGTGTATGGAAAGTGTGGACGTTGGGTTAAAACTGAGTTTTGAGGTGAATTCCAATAGTAAACATGACGTGTGAGAGCGCGTGTATACATGTACCCTACCTGTGAGGGAGAGGGGTTTCTTCTCAGAAGTGTGAACAGTTTGTATTCCGCTGGTTAAAGTGAAGTGTATGTGGTTACTATCGGAGTGACGCGTGATAGCCTTATCTACATTGAACCTCATCACGTAAACTGCAACAGGTGACGTCCACCACAATGGATGTCGTATATATCGGTGAGTATAGAGAGATTACCTGTGACACTATAGAGGTCTGATGTCATGTAACCAAGGCTTAAGTAGGCCTACAGCTATCTGTCAAAAAATCGTGTCCGTGGAGAATGGAATTTCCTCCTCAGCTGAGCGTACCTTTACCTCTGCTTACGTAATTCGCACGTACCTCACTGCCCTGCTGGCCGTTTTGATGGGTAGGTAACCTAAAAGTAGTGTCGCGCTGAACAGTAAGGTTTCCTACCAGTCTAATAAGCAAACAATTGGACTACGGCTGTGTGAGAACTTTTAACGGAAGAGTTCATGGCCGTACTTCTTACATGCGGTAAGGTTCAAACTTCTGTCTCTGCCCAGAAAAACGTGTTGACATCTTTTCAGTCAGTTTGTTTACTCGACGTTTACATAAACATCGAATGGTTAAAAAGGGAGGCATCAGTAGAATTATGGCTAAAAATGTCAAATTTTGTTTTGTGTTTTACCGTATTTCAACCCGTGGTTTTCATATCCCATGGCTAACTTTGGTTTCTGGACATTTAAACTCTGGCAGTTGCTAATATAAATAACCGTATGTACTCGTATAACATTTCAATAGCTACTTAAGTTTGAAACCTGCTTTGCACTTAAGAATTTCACATTTTTCGGTATGTATGAAATGCAGTTTACTGTCAAAAACTAAATGGCTGACATCTGTTTAAAACCTAATAGTTAAGATAAACCCATGAGATCCCTGAAGGTCAAGGACCTTCCTCTACATGCAATGGAATGATATTTGTGAAAGGAATTTTGGAAACGAAATGTTCCAGGCCTACGTTTAAGGTAGCTCAACAAAATTTGCCAGTTATGAGGGGCTTGCAGGGTCTTTCCCTTGAGTTTCGTTCTCTGTGTATTCCTAAACAGTTAACCTTATCTCATTTACACAGATTTTGTTGTTCTATAGATTTCTAGCATCGTCACTTCACTGCACTTATTTGCCATTTTGTCCACTTGTATTTACTTATTCACGTCACTTTAACTATATTCCTATTAGACACTTTTTATTAAATCGTTATTTAAACAGGCCGAAAAGGAGTGGCAGCATTTCAATTGAAAACGAAAAAAAAAATATTTTTTTATAAACCTTGGCGTTTTAAGAACAATTGCTTTGTAAAATATTTAAAATTACGTTTTCTTGATAAAATAGTCTTACTTTAGGATCTTAAAAAAATTGTGTGTAAAGTTGCATGCATAATGTGTACATTTTTAATATCTAACGTGCTAGTGATGAGAATTTCACGGATGACTTAAATTTCTTCACGATATATATTTTTATTCGTTCCGAAAATGAAATGTATGGCTCTACGCCAAATGTCCCATAATGAACTTTTGGCACTTTCTTTTAAACGAATTTACCTAACGAATTACAAGGAACTTTTTGCATTAATTATGGCTCAAAAGAATATAATCGTTTAAACATGTTTATTATACGTATCCTCATAAAGTTTCTTATTGTTTTAAAATCAATAACTCAAGTTTTCATAGCAGTAAATTTTACAGTTTAGTATTGCATTTATAAATATGTGTGTTTAGTTTAATATAAAGTCGATGGAAATACCATGACATTTTAACACTTTGAAAGAGTGAATGTACTAACAAAAAGAACTGCCAAAAACTAAAAAGGTATATTTTATTTTACATTGTTGCCTTGTCGCAAATAAAGGTAAGCGTACACAATATCAAAGCTGAAAATGTGCTTTGGAATTATAGAATTTGTGGTACATTGGTACATTCCCTTAAATCTTGCTGGTACTAATTGATTGTTTTGCATGTTTTGTAAGTCACATTCCGAGGGATAACATTGTTCGGAACAACAAACAGTGTGTTAACATTGAACGCATCATACTTTACCATCCAAGTGCATTTACCGTACCCAAATAGATTAAATTCCTTTTCCGTATTGCGTTCGTGTAAAACTGGATAGCAACGGAGTTTGCTTTGAATTCTACTCTTGTTTTCCAGTTGTAATTAGGAGTATTTTAATATTACTTAGCTATTAAGTAATTTTAATATAGCAATGCACAGATTGAATTTCACGTTCTACTGAGCACTATCTATGCAGGGGAATGAGTTGCATTTATTCTTAAATGCAAGTATTTGAATATGATCTTTTACATGCAACAGTCGATATGCATCCCATTTCGATTCTCTTTTCTAGCAGGATTCGATATGGGATTCATTTCGAATTAGATCTCCGTTTACATGTCGTATTGAGTACTGAAAGTGAACTCAGATCGATTTCAATACCCTCATGTAAATAAACTATTGCCAGACACAGTTTGTTATTATACAAATATTATAAACAATAGAATTACTATGACATTTTCCCTTGCATATTCACTAGTTATCATTAAATCGGAAATTTAAAACCTACTTGTCGCTCTCTTTCTCCCTTATTCTATCTTATGTACTTCTCTCAAAATTTAGAAAAGATACAATTGCTGTGGCGCTACTTTGCTATAAAAGCAAACTTTCAGCAAGCCTCTTGTCATGTCGCTTCTTCGTTAGAAGCGGACGTGTTTTTGTTGCATGGGATCTGCAGTCAAAATAATCCTGATAAATCTGTATGGTCAGGAAAGGATGGAACTTTTATCACTTCTTTCAAGCGGCATGTCGTTTGAACCTTTTCAAAATTTTGCAGCAAACTATAGCCCCTCTCCAAAAGAAAAAAAATGTAAAATCACACTGGTACGCTGCCTAAATTCTATTGAAACAGCCTTGCATACTATGATTAGACGAGATTTTATTTTGCAAACATTTTTGGTCAAAGTTTTAAAAACGTTATTTTTCAAAACAATTTGGAAAGGTGTTTAACGCTGCTTTAGATATCCATTATGTTAGCATCGAAATCTATGAGTTGACCCACGAAATACATTTTCAGCTAGGTAACATGATCGGATTGGGTTCAGTATTGAATATTTGCATGTAAATGCGGTTCTTATTCAAATGGTATTGAAACGCATAAGCGTTAACGAATAAATGCTACTCGTTTATTTCCATGAATGACTCTCATTAGATCGTCAAATTCATGCTATGTGTTTCTAAATTAAAACTATGTATTTATTAACTCGCTTGGTTTAATTTCAAGATAGTCTTGATAAAACTGGTAGAGTCCCAATCAGTCTTAGTGTTTATTCAATGTTGCATGCAGACGCAAATCGCACTCAATACGGGAAATGGATTCAAGTCTATTTTACTTCGCTATGTAAGCCTAATCGTCGCGATTGATGGCTAGTATCAATAGCTGAAGAACTCCTGAGCTGCATCTCCTGAGATCCTAAACATGCCAATCGCTACATTGGTAGTGACTTGTTACGCATTTTAATATTTAATTGCATGGAAACACGCTGGACTATTAAGGGGTACGAGATGAGATGATACGCCCCACTTTTATAATATAATGAGTAACACGTCTACAAAGTTGTTTCGGCCAGAACTTTGTTACGATATTTCCGTATCTGTCACAAGGTCCGGGATCTTAACATCCACAATTTATATAATTAAGTTTGTATTGTGGTATGGAAGTTTGTATTAAATAATAATATCCTCTAGAAAAATGTGGATGTCTCCCGGCTGTTTTGACTTCGGGTTCATTTGAACAATGAAAATCACCAGACATAGGAATTTCTAAGCATTAAAGTACGACGAAAGGAAATAAAGTTGAACTGTTCCTGGACTTACGCAGTTGCAGGTAACAAGCCACCCTCATCCCTCGTACAGTCTGTTGGCATTTGCAGATAGCACTCACCAGACCGTGTTTACCTGCCGTCAGAACCTGTACAAACATTGCTAAAAATACATTATTTTGTTGAAAATGTACGTAGTTTTCAAGTTATTGCGGAGTTTCAGTGCTATTGGAGTTAGCTTCCGACCAGAATGCTTAGTTCTCTTAACAGTATGGATTGTAAATGTGAATTATTATTTTATGAATTCGGTGAAGCACCAACGTAAAAGAATTCAGTGTATATAAAATCTTTCTTTTTGGTCCAAAAAAAAGGTATATAAAATTGAGACTTTGAGCAACTTGTGGTCTTCATTAACCAAATAACCATAGTCACCAAATGGAGTGCACATTTGTAGTTTCGGGCTTAGTGTCACATAGATGCATTCTCTGTATGTACATAAATAACATTGTGGAGCAATACACACAGGAAACAGGAATGCGGTCAGCGTTTAACGTTGGCACAGCACAGAGGCAATGAAGCTCGCGAAAAGAGAAACAAGCTCCTCGAAACTGAAGTACCATTAGCAACCTTTGAACTTCATCTGCGCCACACACCAAGTACGGGAGATACTGACACAATTCGGGACTCTGTACCAGACACACATTGGTATGCTGGGTGTCTGTTTACAAGGGCTGTATACTATGGTTAATAGGAATATTTATTTCTGTAGTCATTTTGTGTTAAAAGCTGGAGAGAAACGATTTAAATTAGTACCTACTTTATTATAAAACCAGGTTTTGCCCATGATGTGATGGATAGCGTGTCAACGTAGTAGTAATTGCGTGAATTAGGTTTTTTCAGTATTTTCCCTAAGGATGCTGGATGAATGTTGGGTCACAATATCGTGAACGGGAACGACGAAGTGCGTTTATTACAGCGAGAGCGATCACAATTAACGGGAACTTATCGGAGCCCGAGAACGGGAAATTCGGTCTAGTTTCAATATTTTCGTTCCTTTGTTTGTTCGTTTGTCTGTTTGCGTGTGTTTGATCCTTTGGTCCCGCAGTGAACAAAGCTCTGGGACATTGAATGCATCATACAGTTGTGGAATATGCAGCTTAACTAATAAGTAATAATATACCCATCACCAAGATAAACCTTTTTTAAAGAATAGTAGCAGCTTAGACTAATAACATTTATACTTAATTTCTTCATGCATTATGCAAAAATATGAAAATTGTGGATACAGTAAACCACCACTATTTCGAGAGTAAACTTCCCAAGATGCATTACTATAACACAGTAATAGAAAAGTATAAATCATATCACGTGCAAGCCGTCATATGTATTAATATTTACTGTTGTACCAAATACTAAAACAAAACAAAAAAATCTTTATTTGTAGTATACGAAGAGTGAGTACAAAAGAATGACTATCAATCGTTCTTGAAGATTTTATATTGATTGGGATTCCTAGTTTGTAAATAACATCGAAGCTGGTTATACATGTTATTGCAAAACAGTAACTATATCCGTTTTTGGAATAGTTTTAAGCTATTTGCTGGTCTATGCAAGTCGTGGACAGCAAGATTTGTTGTGATTATCTGTAATATAGCTCAACAGAAAATATATTTATTCATCAGTAAGAGTAAGAATATTTTTGGTTTTTAAATAACGGCCTATAGGAATGACGAGGCTCTTTCCCAGTTAAATACGGCATATTGGATATTGTGCGTAGCTGACTTCAGGTATAGAAGTCGTTTAGGAGGCTACGAAGCCTACAGCTCCTTGTAGTCGCGAACTTGGAAAAAGAAAACCGGAGAAAACAGCAGAGAAATGCAAGCTTTAACATACGCCATTTATTATAAACACATTAGGATGACGCTTTGACAAGAAGGAAGAGGAATTAGAAATAGTAATGGGTGGCTTTTGGAAAAAGTTTAGTGTAGTGAATTTCGAAGTTGGTTAGCCTGCATTATGTCCGCTGAATTACAAGCAGATGGGGAAAAATACCACTGGTAATTTACATATAAGTTATATCCCAGTGCGCAAAATCGAGTTATTGATACTGTCATCCCGGTGTTTTGGGAACCAAACTCATGTCTCTTTGCCTTCAAATCTCGTCGTTTTGAGATCTGATACACGCACGTGAACTTTTCCCCCAAAATTCGGCTTTTTTTAAAGATGGCCCTAAAACGTATTTCCGGTGTAATCTAGATACAAATTTTACCCCTTTTCTTAATAATGTCAACATGAAATGATATTTGGGGAAGCAAATGGAAGAATGCATTCCAAACCTAAGATTGGTTCCTCCATCAGTATGGCAGGTAGAAGTAATGAAAAAATCTGATGTGTTACACTCACATGACTTTCTCTACTCTTGTACAATCTAATTTTACAAACGCTTATTCTCCATATGGTTCATCTTAATCGAGATATCGAGATGTCAATCTTATTGGTAATTTTCTTGTAGATGCAAGGGAAATATGGTAGCTTTTAAGCGATAGTCAAATATTTTAACGCTGGTTGCTATGTGGCGCATTCCATTCTCTTTGCATGTCCAGGACATAAAAAAAATGAATAACGAATGTGAGAAAAAGTATAAGTATTGTAAAATTTAAGGAAATAACAAGCAATATCTCGAAAACGGTTCACTCAACAAAAGAACTGTATATGACATAAGTTGTGTATTTTAACGCGATCTACATTTTTTGTGTAGTAAAATTTTGTCTATCTCTTATGGTTTACCAGTTATGCAAAAGTCGTTCACAATGAAGAATACTTTTGGAGACATTCCCAGAAAATTCGAGATATACATTTCATTTCTCATGACATTATCTTAAACATATGATATTTTCATCAAAATCGTTAGAGCCATTTTTGAGAAAATTAAAATTTTCGAAAAATCTTCCATGTAAAGGGTAGTCTGGGGTGGGGGGATTTTCTTGAAAACCTTCGTGTCGCATCTCTGGAAGATACTGAACCTAAATACCAAGTTTGGTGCTTATCCGACTGTTCGTTTTTGAGTTATGCTGTTCACAGACACACACACAGACACACACACACACAGACACACACAGACACACACACAGACACACACACGGACATGTTTCCAAAAATGCTTTTTTTGGATTCAGGAGGTCTCAAAACATGTATTTCCGGTGAAATCTCGGTATCGAATTTTTGGGTGGAATGCAATACTTCCCCTACTTACTATACGTAGTAGAGAAAGTAAAAAAAATCTGATGTGTTACACTCACATGACTTTCTCTACTCTTGTACAATCTAATTTTACAAACGCCTATTCTCCATATGCTTCATGTTAATCGAGATATCGAAATGTCAATCTTATTGGTAATTTTCTTGTAGATGCAAGGGGAATATGGTAGCTTTTAAGCGATAGTCAAATATTTTAACGCTGGTTGCTATGTGGCGCATTCCATTCTCTTTGCATGTCCAGGACATAAAAAAATGAATAACGAATTTGAGAAAAAGTATAAGTATTGCAAAATTTAAGGAAATAACAAGCAATATCTCGAAAACGGTTCACTCAACAAAAGAAATGTATATGACATAAGTTGTGTATTTTAACGCGATCTATACTTTTTGTGTAGTAAAATTTTGTCTATCTCTTATAGTTTACCAGTTATGCAAAAGTCGTTCAGAATGAAGAATACTTTTGGAGACATTCCCAGAAAATTCGAGATATACATTTCATTTCTCATGATATTATCTTAAACATATGATATTTTCATCAAAATCGTTAGAGCCATTTTTGAGAAAATTAAAATTTTCGAAAAATGTTCCATGTAAAGGGTAGTCTGGGGTGGGGGGATTTTCTTGAAAACCTTCGTGTCGCATCTCTGGAAGATACTGAACCTAAATACCAAGTTTGGTGTTTATCCGACTGTTCGTTTTTGAGTTATGCTGTTCACACACACACAGACACACAGACACACACACACACAGACACACACACGGACATGTTTCCAAAAATGCTTTTTTTGGATTCAGGAGGTCTCAAAACATGTATTTCCGGTGAAATCTCGGTATCGGATTTTTGGGTGGAATGCAATACTTCCCCTACTTACTGTACGTAGTAGAGAAAGTAATACGAAACAGACCGCTGTTATATGTACACAGTACGGTAAACGATTCTGAAATGTGCTATACGTTATGTTTAATATTTATGCGCCCTTATATCTTGTATATTCATCTTTTACCAGCAAAATCGCATATATCAATTTGTAAACAGTACAAGAAATGTTTGAATAGACGGGCGGTGCGTAACAATGTAGGGGGAACAGCGGACATGATGAAAATAAACGTCCCACACACAATAACAATGGAAAATGGGTCTGCAAGGATTGCCGTATTCAAGAGTCGTGAGTGTAATGCAGATAAATGACATCACAGGTCTTTTGACAGCGGCGTTTCATGAATTAGAGGGTTTAAGTCATTAATAATTCTCGTGGTCCAAAGGCAGAAGAATGCAGCGTTAGAGTGCATACCATACAACCATCGACCTAATTCTGAGGGCTTTGTAATCAAAAAGCAAAGAATGGAAATTGGAGGAAAGAAATATTGTATGTGGGTAAGAGAGGCCATTTGCATGGCACTCGCGTGCGAAGCTCCACGGTAATTTTGATAAAATGACCAGCTTAATGGCTCATCCCATCTTTGAGAAACCAAACGCCAAGACGTTACCAATTCATACGTTTCTAAGGTAATTTAATTTTTGATTCTCCCGGAGTATTACTGAATTTTGAACCACATATACGGCTACACCTGCACCTTATTGTAAGTTTCTAAGTACCATATTTTGCATCTACAACAAATGACAGTTGACGTTTTGATGTCGAAACACAGCACTGACTAGATTATTCAGAAAGGTATCTTTCAGTGAGTTCACCTTTTATCTTGGGAGGATGCCAGCAAACATAATTCCTGATTGAAAAGACACGTCGTCTTCAGGATTCCAGTGACGTATTTGCAGTATTTGCGTTGGAGAATCTAATTGCACTTGCCAGTGTTCCCATTTCAGAAACGCATGGGCAGAAGCTGAATTTCGTCTCTCGTACTATGAGAGGTACATCCTTAGCGTTTTATGGATAGGATCACAAACTCTGTAGTTTTCTTTAGTCGATGCAAACCGCTTATTTATACGTGTGTTATTCAATACTAGTAGATTTTGCCCCGTACAACTTATGTATACAAAGCAAATTATATAAAGAGAATGTTTAACCCAGCGCCTATTAAAGGCAGGTAGCTGAACATGGCACAGGGCCCTAAGGAAGATATGTTACCCCTGAAGATATGTGGATACATAAGGGTTAGTCAGACGGAGAGGACCTCAGCCACTGGAGCTAGTACCTCACGTAAGCCATTGTGAGAAAGGATGAAGGGGAGACCCCAAAGGGCGATCAGATCCGGACGTCTAGCAAGGACGAGGTGCCTAATGATTCCAGAATGACACCAACCCTGACGCTGGTGCGAGCCTACTTGTGCCATCTTCATCCTGGGGTCCTTGGACGAACGATCCCCGCAGGAAGGGGCACCGGCCGTCCATCCAAGTGCCAAGGAGAAATCTTTACTCATTGTAAACTTCGAATGCGGGCGTAACACATTATTGTGGAGCCATCTCGATGGGTATGTGGGTACACAGTTAAGCAACAGCTCTACCGTGTCTTGCCGCATTTTGCCTTTAGTGGATGTGCTTCCGTTTGTTTATATGTCTGGTATATATTTTTTATCATTAGTGAATTTTCTCCTTGTGATGCCTTGTAGGCAGGTTGCAAGTGAACGGCCAGCTTTACAATATAACTCAGTGATACCTTCACCTTAGGCTCTGTCATAGTGATGAAATTAGATGATAGTAAATTATTGTTAGCAATAGCAAATTAGTTGAACTCTGATATTTTTTTAATAATTTGGATCTTTCCCCCATTCTTATTATTGTTATGATAAAGATAAGACAATGTCATAATTTTATCGACCACTTGAAAGGAACCAACTAGAACATATGGTAGCCGCGGAAATGTTTAAGAGTTGTAGAGGGGGCGCAGCCAATGCGAAGTCCAAGCGGCCACTTACCAGGTTTCCATCCAGTGTTGTCGGATTGTACCAGCGTATAAGCGAGTCGTCAGTTTTCCTTTATGCAATGTAGGTAACCCTGAATATTTAATTCAGCAGCTATACAACAGTATATTCAGCTGGTCCCTTAGCTCAGTCGACGGAGCACCTGCCTGCTGTGCGAGTAGTCCCAGGTTCGATTCCCAGCTGGGAATTTTTCCTCTACCCAAGATTATTCCCTATCCTCCCCAGAGTCTGGAAGTATGAATGAGAGTGTGAACGTGTGTGTGTATGTGTGATCTAACGATTAAAACCCAAAAGGTGCAAGAAACCCAACATAAGAGTACACGAGTTAACACCATTGCCAGTGGGCAATAAGTTCCAAAGGAAAGGCCGCCATAACAGCAGTGTGGCTATATGCGGGCTATAAATGGTACTTAAACAGTATATTATGCAGAAAAAAATTTGGAACCATGAACATATGTCTGTAACAAATGTACAGTTAGATCAGAAGTAAACAAAACAGAGTGTCAACTTTCATACACCAATTTTAGCTTTAGAGCGTAAATACAAGGTTCTGACGCTATGGATCTCCCACTGTTGTGTAAGTTCCAGAGAACAGTATTGTTCTCAATTTAAACGAAACACTACTCTGGGAAATTTCTGGAGAGAAAAGAGGGTTAGTGAAAAGCCTGATTTTATTCCGTATGCACTAGAAAACGTTTATAATAAGGGATATACTTCTAGAGAGAGAGAAGGGTTACTGGAAAGCCTGATTTTTATACCGAATGTACTAGAAAACGTTTGTATTAAGAGATATTGGCACAGTTACATATAACACGTGCAAGCAAGAGAAAAATAGTGTCGAACTATGGAAAGTGTAAAACCGTAAGCGTTTATTAGCCGATAAAGAAGAAAGCTCCAAATTAGATAAAGATGTGCGATTTACTTATAACAAATAATTGCTATATCTACTTTGGCGGTGCACTAAATCTATTCACATGCGTGTAAAAAAGCAGAAAAAAAGAAGGAAAAGCATGCTTGAAAACATGCACATACCACACAGCTACCTACTCTGTTTGCGTCATCCTGCTATCTACGTACACTCACCAGTCTCTCAAACATTTTTGCGATTTTTGTACAGGTAGCCTGCACAATCAGCAATTGGGCAATTTCTATTTCTACCGAAGTGAAGAACGGTATATATGGGTATAGTGTATTAGTTACTGCATGCCTTCCCCTCTTCCTCCCTTCTAAACAGTTCCCCTACCGCTTTCTCTTGACATGTTTGAGTATGTGAGAGGCCAAGCTATGATTACTCGTTCCGTTCACCGATATAATAGAGCACATATTTCACAAAGTATTCTTATCCACCTACGCGTGTGAGGGGTAGCGTGTATGCCTCACATTAAGAGGTCCCAAGTTCAAATCTCGGTTATGGCGAGTTAGCTGCATAAGGTTTTTACAGGTAACTCGCTTTTATTGTTTCATACTTTATCCCAAGAAAACGAATGCCGGGTAACTCCTAAGCTCTAGGGACCCCGGTTCATTTGATCATCATTTCAATACTTTCATTCATTCACTGTCCAATATGATCGGTAGAGGACGTTAAACTTTACAACAACATGAGGCAGCATTTTTAACACTTGAATAATTTTAATTAAATTATATAATATGTAAATTCAATAACAGCCCGCCTTGAAGCAATATGTATGTAATAAATTTTAAAAATGTATGCAACAGTCATTGCAGGTGCTTATATTATTGTAAACATGTTTAATAATGTAATGTGAATTCATTACGTAATTTAATAATGTAAGAGCTGTGAGAATAATAAGTTTAACGTCGCTAACAATGAGGTAACCTTGAGGCAATAATGAGTTTGAGAGTTTAAATGTTACTAGTCATGATTAGAGCAACGATAATGTAAATTTTGTGACAGTTTAAAAATAGCCAATCAACAGCCAGAAAAATCTTTAATTAAATGCAGGTATTCTATTGGACTAGGATTAGCCAATCAGAGACTTGAAATGCAAAAATTTAAAAGTTTATACGGTTAAAATATGTTCAGTTGCTGGCAGACCTTGATAGAAGATGAAAGATGTGTTCTCCTAAGAGATATTACGTATTCGTGTGGATCGTAAAATTAAATATACGCGTTAACAAAGCACAAGTTTTAAATTAAAGAATCTCACAGCTCTTAATATCAGTGTGGTGCTATTTAATTTGTGTCAAAGGTTAATAAAAAGAAGTGAATTTAAACTTAAAATCTGTGTAAGCCTACATTCTTGTCGTACCACGCCCTGTCTAAGAGATACGTGACTCTAAAACAATACTGAAACAGCCGAGGCAAACATAAACATAAATACTACCTATAGAAGCAGTTTAATAACAAAGTTAATATAATATTTTAAAACTTGTAGCGTAACAATAAAAACACAACATCTTCAAATTTCGGCTTCTCATACCTAGCAGCATATTACGTAACAAACAATCTTCTTCAAATTAACGCCCAAAGCGTGGTGCAAACTCCTACGTAAACAACAATCTACTACAAGTTGGCTTACCAAGCGTGTGACTAACAACAACAATAAACTCCAAAAGTTGAAGAACATATCTACTTCAAACAACAACAACAAAAAAGCTTCCTGAAAGACGTGCATACCGTTATTCATTTTCACATCATATTTTACATTGTGATTCTCTTACTTCTCCGTCCGGTTTACATAAATTTCAAATTTTTAAGAATCACACTGTGCGACATCCCTACTGATAACACCAACTTTGAAAAAATACATATAATTAAATGGTTGGCAAGTACGAAATCGCTGAGCTGAGCCCATCTTATGATTTAAAAGCGAAAAGAGCGTTACAGTCTAACAAATCAATGTCCATTTCATGTGCCCATTCTGTTTTCATTCACACTTGTGACGAGTAATTATTCATTTCGGAAGAGAGAAAGCGATCCGTTCATTTCCTCAAAAGCGGTTATTGACCTGCCTGAAAGTGTTAATTAAGCTCACAAGTCCACACAGCTAAACGCCACATGGCGAGAACATATGAAAGCGCTTCTAATGTATAAGCCATTTAACAAAATATTGTTTCTTTTGATTGATATACCCTGCATCTAACGAAAGAAAACTCAATAGACTAGGTTGCATACAGTTCACACCAAGCATTGAATAGTCTAAATCACTTAGAAAAATGTACCAGCTAAGTGTTTTATGAGGTTGAGAGTTTAGTGTTAATTACAATAGTTTTACTGTGGCTTGTGCGCGGGCGAGCTTCCTCTTTTACCTACATTTTATTGTTACTACAAGGCGCTATAAATAATTATAATCACCATTCGCACCTTAGGCAATGTTGTCGCTTGTAACAGTATATTTCTTTATCTTTCCATGCTTTCCTGGAATGTCCAATGCTTCTCCCAAAAGCTTTATAAGCAGTAATGTCCTGTGGCAGTCAAATAGTGCTTTGTTCGTGCTATATCCATTTAACTATTCTTTTATTTTGTTATTTAAGCCAAATACTCCTAAAGCGTTCTAGGTCTTCAGTTTTAATGAGTTATAGTTTTCCGTATTCTGGTTAAAAATCTCATTTTATTTACTTAAATTCTTCTTTCATCTCTCTGCGTTAGAGGTCATGTCTCACTTTCATATAATAATTTTGGCACTGACATGCATTTATATAATTTTAATTTACTGATTTTGTTTTTTAGCAGTCTGCTTATTGTTTCGTTTAGACAGTTACATATTTCCAGTTTCTATTGATGATACGTTTAATCCCATTAACTTATTCAAGGTGTTTATTTTCTATAAAAATATTAGCTCGTGTGTATGTGTGTCGTCATTACATTATTCTCAAAATATCTACCTATAATGTCATATTGGCTGGCCCCGTAGCTCAGTCGGTAGAGCACTTGCCTGCTGTGCGAGGGGTCCCGGGTTCGGTTCTCGGCTTGGGTGGGAATTTCTCTCTAGCCAAGATCACTCCCTAATCTCCCCATAGCCTGGAAGTGTGAATGTGTGAGTGATCTAATGTACAAAACCCAAAGCAATCTAGAAATCCAACGACAAGTGCATACGAGTAACGCCATTGTGGATGAGGCAATATGTTCCAAGCGTGAACGACCCCGATATGACCATTGCGGTTAAAGCCGAGATATAACTGGAACACACACAATAAAGTTGTATTATATTCTCTTTCTAGTTTATTAAATCCATATATTGCTTTCCATACGCTGTCCTTGTAGTTGACTTTAATCTACTGATTACAGATATAAGTACCATACTTTTTTTTCTCGACCATATGAGAGAGAGGAGGGGAGAAGCATAACTCAAAAACAAAACTCAAGCTGAATATCAAATATGATATTTGAGTCAAACTAGCTTTAAGCATGCCAGTCAAGCAAGATTTCTAAGAATTTTTTTCTTTCAAACTACTCTTTACAAAATTTTCGTTATTTTTAATTTTCTCATAAATAGCCCTGACGACTTTGATTAAAATACCATACGTTAGAGATATTTGCATAACTAATATATTCATATCTTAATTTTCTGTAAAGCGCCTGTGAAGACTTCTTAAATCAGAATGAAGTTTATATAATTTTGTATAACTGCTGAACCATATGATATAGATAAAAACTGACTAGACGGAAAATATAGTTAGTTGAAATATACATTTCTTATCAAATAACTCCTTTTATGACTTTAGCCTTTTCGAAATATTCATTTTTGCATTTTCTTAACTTTTTCGGGGTGAACTGTCATGCGATACCTTTAAAGTATCCCAAACCTTTTTGTTTTGTTTTGTTTTGTTTTGTTTGTTTCCTGCATGGGTTCAATTTGGGATTATTTATAGTCAAAAATATATCGTTAATAACTAACGCGAATAGAAGAAGTTTTTATACAAATGTAATAAATAATTATATAAGGGATTATGTGAAGTTGTAATGGGTAGAGAATGGCGTACAAGTGTGAGGCATCAATTTTTAAAGATACATTTCACAAACGAGTTGCTATTCATTGGTGATACTCCTATTTTTTCATTTATTTACTAAACCTAAGTGAGGACGTTTGTTGACCAATTTCTTAACAATACTACCACTTTTTACAGAGTATTTTCATTTTGAGGCTGCCTTATAAATATATAGGCTGTAAGGGGCAGATTTTCAATGCATTGATCTGCTGATTCGCACATCAAAACAATCAAATAGTAAATAAACGAAATTGGTAGTGCACTGAAAAAGCTTGTAAATAAAACTTGCCGTTAGGTTACAGACAATAAACCCATCTGTGAACACTACCATCAGCAGTTGAGGCAGTATTTTTAACACTTGAATAATTTCAATTAAAATATATAATATGTAATTTCAATAACAGCCCGCCTTGAAGCAATATGTAGGTAAAAACTTTTTAAAAAATGTATGTAACAGTCATTGCAAATGCTTATATTATTGTAAACATGTTCAATAATTGTATGTGAATGCATTAGGTAATTTAATAGTGTAAGATCTGTGAAAATAATAAGTTTAAAGTTGCTAACAATGAGGTAACCTTGAGGCAATAATGAGTTTAAGAGTTTAAATGCTACTAGTCATGATTAGAGCAACGATCATGTAAATTTTGTGACAGTTTAAAATTAGCCAATCAACAGCCAGAAAAAGCTTTAATTAAATTCAGGTATTCTATTGGACAAGGATTAGCCAATCAGAGACTTGAAATACAGAAGTGTACGGGTTTGGACGGTTGAAATATGTTCAGTTGCCTGCAGACCTTGATAGCAACCGGATGGAAGATGTGTTCTCTAGAGAAATATTACGTATTCGTGTGAAACGAAAATTAAGTAAACGCGTTAACAAAGTGCAAGTATAAGTAAAAGAATCTCACAGCTCTTGATATGTGTAGTGCTATTTAATTTGTGTCAAGGATTAATAAAAAGAAGTGAATTTAAACTTAAAATCTGTGTAAGCCTACATTCTTGTCGTACCACCCCCTGATTAAGAGAAACGTGTCTCTAAAGTAATACTGAAGCAGCCGAGGCAAAAACAAACATAAACAATATCTATAGAACCAGTTTAATAACAAAGTTAATAGTTAATTTTTTTTTAAACTTGGAGCGTAACAACAAAAATACATCTTCAAAACGGCTTCTCATACGTAACAAGCGATCTTTTTCAAATTGACGTCCATACGTGGAAATAAATAAACCATATCTTCTTCACAGTAAAGGCACAGCTTCCGTAAACAATGTGTTGCATTCACATGACTTTCTCTACTCACTCTTCCTACCAAATCTTATTCTTTTATGTACTTGTGAATCGAGATAAACCTTCATTACACATTTCCCTGTAGGTATAAGAAGGATACAGTAGGCGAAAGCGATGACGAGATTTTTTAACAAGCGTATCGCTCGCTGTCTGATGGGTTTGAAATTCCATGTTGCTTGCAATGACCAAGAGAAAAACTGAATAGTGACTTACCTCTTGAAAACAAGTCTTTGAAAATTCAAACTAGTGACATAAAATGTGTCCTTTAACGAGATCTACATTTTTTGTGAAGTAAGATTTTCTTTCTCTCACGGTTTACCAGTTATACAAAGGTCGCTCTGAATGAAGGGGACTTCACAAGCTATTTCCAGAAAAGTCAAGATATACTGTCTGCTCAGCGGCATTTTAGCTAGTGGGAGGATGAGCCATTCCAAGCAGGTAGATGTTTATCTATTGGAAGGAGGTACTTTGTATAAGGCAAGTGAGGGGCAGAGACACGCGATACTGAAAGACTGTTGGCCGTTTTCCACTGTACGCGTCACGCGCTGCAGGAGTTCAGCATACTAAACCCCTTCCCACCAGTTAAAGCTTTACCTGATGGACAAATCACCCCATCCCAATACTAAAATGCCACTGAACAGGCAGTATATTTTATTTGCCATGCAAATATCTTAAAGCATATAAGATCAAAATAGTTAGAGCCTGTTTTGAGAAAATAAAAAATAACTGACTTTTCGTTTTTCAGTATGCTGTCCAGACACACACACACACACACACACACACATATACACACACGGACCTTTTTCTAAAAATGCTTCTTTTACGATTCAGGGAACTCTAAAACTTGTATTTCCAGTGAAATCTCGGTATTGAGTTTTTGGGTGGAATGCAATACTTTGTAGGTAAGCAATGGAGAAAGTAAAATTATTAACGAGATTCTGGCTGGAAAAAACGGCGATAAATATGTAGTAAGTGGTAGCCTAATAATTTAACTTTACTAATTCCTTTAATACAACTTGAATATTTGTTGTATAAACTTGCTAAGAACAGTTTTAATCAAAAACATAATTAGCTTCTGCTCAATACATCTCTTACTGGAGAACTTTCTTAAAACAGCAGACCTGCATAAAAACGCGACTAATTGATCATTAACGGAAGATATTAAACAGACTTTGCGTGTCCAAGGACAAGTTGCAAAATGCTCATCTGCCTATTTAAAACATGCGCCATCTAGATGTTTAACTACAGCAATTGCATGCATTATGCTTCATTTGCTGTACATCAACCAGCCAGTGGTTAAACAAACACACATTTGTATTGAGAGATAATATTTGACTTCATAGCATAAGCAAAGTGGAGATGTGCAAAATACTATTATGCAGGTATTAATAAGCTGGAATATTTGTTTGTTTTTTTAATGTTAGTAAACTGTTTATACAACACATTCTTACTTTCGTATTTATTTATTTACTTATTTATTGCCTTCTGAAGAGCATAAGAATCGTAAAGCCCGTCTGTCTTTTGGTACAGTTCTATCACAAAAAGCTTTTGTCATTTACGGTTCCGTGGATAAAGGAAACATAGGGTGGTAAAACTATCGGGAAAATGGCAAACTGATGCTAATAATTAGAACGTTTTTGCTATTACTGTATCTGCAAACTGTAGGCTAATTTCTGAAGTTAACTGCGGCAGGGTAGACCGGAATTGGTTGTGCAATTACCATCAGTGACAGATATCCAGAGGTTGTAAACTGCAAACTGAAATGTTGCATTCTGTGAATGTCCGAGATTATGGTCTTGATTGCTAAAATCGTGTGGTGTGGTTCTGTTCTTGTTAGGAAAGTTCACTGTTTTTCACTCGGGTGGATTTGTGGCCTAATTTTATAAATTTATTTTATATTCTGGAAAGGCATTGCCAGTTATCTTTAAACTAAACACACAACCACAGTAGAAAAAAAGATAAGTATAATATTGTCGCAGCCTCTAAACAACATGCTCAAGGGGGCAGAGCACTCGCTAAAGAGGTATCAGGTAGTTAACAAATTTTAATAATTTAAAACAAGGCGAGGCCACGACTAGGGACGCAGCTAAAATGGAAATGCAAAATATTATTGGATATCTGACAAAAGGACACCTACATGGTTTAGAATGGGTAAAAGGAGCTTTATACTATCGTAAATAAAACAGGAAAGATCTGGATGGTAAGGGGTTTATTAGATAAAACAGGGTACATTACCTATCTCCTTAGTCCCATGCCTGTCGGGCGAGGCCGCCATACATTCCAGTATGGAGAGAGCGTAACACCACGTCTTGTCCGGTTGACCTCTACTCACTGACTCTCCCTAAACCCAAGCCACGCTTATCGCGTGGGGGACGCCAACTAAACTACTACCCCCACCTAAACTACAACCGCCATCTCCAATCCAGGTGACCAAGGACACGTATGCACAACAATACCTGCATACGTCACAATATTGAGTTATTCTGATTACTACCAATTTTAAATTTTATCACTAGCTAATGGTGGAATTAAGTTTGTTTCTATTTAGCCAACATGATCTTGTATATTATTTCGCATTAGTAAAAAAGCAAAGGATAAATTCAAAATAATAAACAAACACTGAAAAAAATGAGGTTCTATGAAAACTTTAAATACATTTTACAACATGTGCATTAAAACCATTTTAAAATTTTGTGGTGAAATGCTTATAAATTCATCTCCAAAACAGAAAAATCCTCGAACAAGCTCAAAATCAAGCATTACGATTAATAACTGGTGCCATTAAATCTCCAGTTGAAGCTTTATTAACTGTTAACCCAACAAACCCATCATGATAGATCTTCAAATGCAAGCCTTTCTAACTTATAAGAAGTTAATAAGACTACCAGATTATATGAAATGTTATAGCTACCAAAATTCTACACAAAATATGAAAACACAGATTAAATTTATAGAGGCAGTCAAAAATCTGAAAAACTTCTTACACTATTCATCTGAAACGGAACATTTTCTATCTGTTATAATCCAATTAATAAAATTATGGTTCACTATCGACTTCATCTTAATGAAATATTCAATAAAAATGATGTTAACCCTGTTCAGCCTAAGATTTTACCCTTGAAACCATCAATACTATATACCCACTCCGTGACTGGATTGATATTTATACTGATGGCTCTCTTCTGGATTATGAAGAAGTACCTGAAGCTGGTGCATTTTGCCAATTCTTTCTCCTTTTATAAAAAACGTGGGGGAAATATATAGCCAATTTTGATGTGAAATGGATCCCATATATACACCACTTCAAAATTTATTTCCATGGTTACCTAAATGCAAACATGCAGTTATTCTATCTGATACTAAAGCTGCACTACAAGCTATTCGTTTTACTACTCAGTCCAAAATGATGGAAATTAAAGAAATACATGATATTATCAAAACATCCAGAGGCTAAATACAACTATAGTCTTACGGTGGATTCCCGCACACTGTGGTGTTGTTATAAATTAAATTGCGGATATTTTAGCGAAGAAAAGAACTAAAACCAACTTCGTGATAAAACAAAGTTTTTCAGTTTTTCAAATGAATCAATTAAACGAATCATAAAAAGAAAAAAAATTCTGATTATAACCACAGATAATACTTCAAAATGGAAGAACATTTTAAATGATCCATCAATAGTTCTTGATTTACCAAGAAAATCTTCTGTTGCTGCAATTCGGACTTATCACATGACATGATTGTTTGAATAAACATCTTTACAAAATTGGAACAGTAACATCTCCAGATTGTGCTTAAAGGAAAAACGAAATCGACATGGTACATCACAAAAAGTGTGACTGTCTTGTGGCTTTTGAAAACCTAACATCAAAACAGCAAGATGGAGAATGATTTCATTATTAACTCATGAGCATTAGACACACACACACACACAATTTTTTGTGTGTTTGTTTGTTTAAAGGTATAACCTGAATATACAAAATATAAGCGCCATCTTCAAGTTTGAGTACCTCCATTTGCGCAAGATTTTCCGCTTCTCGATAGCTATTTTAGTAATCAACTCAGAATATTCTACTGCGGTCACAGCTTTTTATTATTGACAAGACTGTGCTTCCTGATAGTGCATATCGGGGTTTTCTTCCGTCCACTTTGTTGCCAAACACTTAAAAGGTATCCTTACTAGGCCTGGTACTTCCTGTGTACTAGCAAGTTTATACGTCTAGACGACAATCCCATCGGATGTTGTTTACACACAGGTGTACCTATTTTAGTACACTTTATATTAAAAGTAGTAAACTTCTGAATTACTAACAATTATCTGCTCTGGAAATATAAGTATGAAAACATACAAGAAGATGGTAATATATATGCCTTTAATTTTTCATTAGGAATGCGCACGTAAAATAGAACTAAAATGAGGTTATGATAATATAATAGAAGACAGGACAATACAGCTGACAGTACCAGAATGGATCGTGTTTATACGATATGTATGTGGCATATTTTATTTCTTTAATAATTGACATTTTATTCCAGCACTGCAGATATGTGTGGTGAATAGTGAAGTTAGGATTAGGGGATCCCACTAGCCAGTTTAGCTGCTAATTCCTTCAATGCTGATGTCAGGGAGTTGTGTTCTCCCTAAGTCCAAAACTTGGGAACTTTTACATTATTAAGTGGGGACCAAAGGGAAGGTTTAAAATGTAATCCGGTGCACCTACGTATAGATTATTCGAATACTTGGACAATCCCTTTGCTACCGAAACATACTGAACAAAGATGCGAAATTTCCAGAAGTTAAAATAGTAGTAAAGGAGGGGGATCAGAAATACACTCCAATTATCTTTTTCGTGAGCATTTAGATCCAGTAGTAGGTATATATAGAGAGAGCCAGGCCACTTTTTTGCGTTTATATGGGAAAGGATAGGGAAAACGAGGCTAGATGCGACGGTTCAAGGAGGAAAATGCGTTTATATGGAGGAGATAGGGATTACGAGGAGGGGTGTTAGGCTAGACAGATGCTAAAGGAGGGAGGGATATGCTTTATACGAAAGAGATAGGGAATACAAGGAAAGATGCTAGGCTAGACAGAGGCTGAGTAAAGTATGGTTTATATGAGCGGTATAGGATAACGATGAGAGGTGTTAGACTAGACAGGGCTTGAAACGTAGTGCATGGTTTATATGAGAGATATAGGGAAACGAGGAAAGGTGTTAGGCTAGACAGAGGTCGAGGAGTAGAGTATGGTTTATATGAGAAGTGTAGGAAAACGAGGAGAGGTATTAGGTTAGGAGAATTGAGTATGTGTTTATAAGGAGAGACGAGAAAACGGAGAGAGATCCTATGCTAGGATAGACAGGTGTTAAAGTTAGGTTAGATAGGGAACCAAGGAGTGATACTCAGCTAGAGGGGGGGGCAGGAGGGAATGCGCTTTTGAGAGGTAGGGGATACGGGGAGTGGTGTTAGACTAGACAGAGGTTGAGAGTATGCGTTTATATGTATGAGAAGTATAGGAACAGGAAGAGGGGTGCTAGGCTAGACAGAGGTTGAGAAGTAGAGTATAGTTTATATGAGAGGTACAGGGAAACGAGGAGAGGAGTTAGGCTAGGCAGAAGTCGAGGAGTAGAGCATGCTTTATATGAGAGGTATAGGAACAGGAGGAGAGGTGTTAGGCTAGACAGATACTAAAGGAGTAGCAATATGGACTTATATACAGGAGAGATAGGGAATAGGAGGTGCTAGACTTGAAAGCGACTTTAGACGTGAACTTAGTGGAAAACTGTTTGATGTCAATGTTCTAGACATGCCCATCACGTAACCTATTCAGGGAAAAGGTGAGTTGTTCAGGGGAAAAAGGTGACTGCTCAGGGAAAAAGGTGACCCACAAAGGGAAAAAGTCGAGCAGTAAAGGGAAAAACGTGACCAGCAAAGGGAAAAAGGTGAGCAACAAAGGGAAAGAGGTGACCACCAAAGGGAAAACGGTGAGCCATAAGGGGAAAAAGGTGACCTGCAACGGGAAAAGCTAACCCACTCACACTAACAGGTAAGTAATTCAGCTAGTATTGCAAGAGGTTGACTGCATCATAGCAGTGTATGATTTCACAGGTAATTCAGCTAGTATCGTATGTATTTAGGCTAATTCATCTAGTATCACAGGATAGATTCCAGAGGCTAACTGTATCATGGCTCTGCATAATTTCACAGATAATTCAGCTAGTATCGTAGGTATTTAGGCTAATTCAGCTAGTATCACAAGAGGATAGATTCTAGGGTAGGGTATAGCTTAGTGTCGTATTTCACAGGTAATTCAGCTAGTATCGTAGGTATTTAGGCTAATTCAGCTAGTATCACAGGAGGCTAGATTCCAGGGTTGGGTATAGCATAGTTTCATATTTCAAGGTAATTCAGAGGGTATCGTAGGTATTTAGGATAATTCAAGTAACAGGTGTTTAGAGTAATTAAGCAAGTATCACAGGAGGCTAGATTCCAGGGTTGGGTATAGCATAGTTTCGTATTTCAGAGGGTATCGTAGGTATTTAGGATAATTCAAGTAACATAGGTGTTTAGAGTAATTAAGCAAGCATTACAGGAGGGTAGGTTCCAGGGGTTGGTTATAACCTAGCTTCGTATTTCACAGATAGTTCAGGTAATATCGTAAGTATTTGAGGTAATCGACAGAGCTTCACAGATATTATTGATAATTTCGATCAGAGATTTGTATCACAGCTATTTAAGGTAAATGCAGCTGATTCAGGTTGTATCAATGGTATTTGAGTCATTTTAATAGGTAATTCTGATAGTATCACAGGTGCTCGTACTAATTTAGAGCAGGAATTCGTATCAGAGCTAGTTAAAGTAATTTCACATGATTCGGGTAGTATCACAGGTATTTAAATCATTTTCATAGCCAATTCAGCTAGTATCGTGAGCATTTAAGCTAATTCAGCTAGTATCACAGGAGGCTAGATTCCAGAGGCTAACTGTATCATAGCTATGCATGATTTCACAGCTAATTCAGCTAGTATCGTAGGTATTTAAATCATTTTCATAGCCAATTCAGCTAGTATCGTGAGCATTTAAGCTAATTCAGCTAGTATCACAGGAGGCTAGATTCCAGAGGCTAACTGCATCATAGCTATGCATGATTTCACAGCTAATTCAGCTAGTATCGTAGGTATTTAGGCTAATTCACAGGAGGCTAGATTCCAGGGTTGGGTATAGCATAGTTTCATATTTCAAGGTAATTCAGAGGGTATCGTAGGTATTTAGGATAATTCAAGTAACTTAGTGCTTAGAGTAATTAAGCAAGCATTACAGGAGGGTAGGTTCCAGGGGTTGGTTATAGCCTAGTTTCGTATTTTACAGATAGTTCAGGTAATATCATAAGTATTTGGATAATCAGCATAGTTTCACAGATGCTCGTAATAATTTCTATCAGAGATTTGTATCACGGCTATTTAAGGTAAATGCAGCTGATTCAGGTTTTATCAATGGTATTTGAGTCATTTTAATAGGTAATTCTGATAGTATCACAGGTGCTCGTACTAATTTAGAGCAGGAATTCGTATCTGAGCTATTTAATGTAATTTCACACGATTCGGGTAGTATCACAGGTATTTAAGTCATTTTAACAGGCAATTCAACTAGTATCACAGGTACTCATGGTAATATAGAGAGTAATTCGATTATAAAACTTTTCTCATCCAGCGTTACAACAATTTATATACTTTTTTCTAAATCTTACAAATTTTTTTATGTTAAACAGTTATTGTACGATGCAGAGAGGGATAAACTGTATATGGTTTACAAACTGAAAAGCTTTGCGTCAACATACCTTTATTTTAGTGCGTTATAGATGTCTCTCCCCTTTTATCTAGGCTTGAGACTAGCACTAGGATTGCTCCTAATGGCAGGGTTACCACCTTCCCTTCCATCTTCTTTCTTCACCAGGCGTCAGCTATCTGCATATACAGCACACAGATAACCTTCTTTTTTAAGATTGTAGAATCACGAGAAATTCTTTATCTTTAACTTACATTCTTTTAAGCACTGTTTGTAATGGCGTAATGTCCATACGCATATGTCGTTATCCCATCCTCAGCAATAATTCTTTTATCATCAAACGGAGTCAATGCAATTTTATTCACTTGCACTGTAGCAAGAGCATGCTTTCGTGATAGGATCAGATTCATAGGTGTTCTGATGATTTCACAGGTTTTAAGACAGTCTGTATAGCTGTCAAACGAAATGTACTGCTTAATAGCGCTACGTTTTATACCTTTAATCTTTTTTATCATTGACCTTTGAATATCTAAGACATACATCTTAGGACGTAGTCCAACAAAGCGTAGGATGATTTTGCTATTAGCCTCATCTTTAAATTTTCCCAATACCTTCTTGTTCTGAGTAGAGTAACATATATGGTTGACAGGGTAATCAGCTGTATCGAGATGCTCAAGAAAACGTAGCTTATCCTGGTACACATCTTCAGTTGTTACACGATGAATGAACGAATCAGTGTCCATATACATAAGCTTCAGGTTTTCAGCTCCATAATAAGGCAACAAAACGTCGTAATGATAGTTATACATTAATGTCTTGGAGATGTCCAACACACTCATACCAATGTATATAGGCTTGTTGAATACAATCTGACGAGAGGCCATATGTACAGCAGCTAGATTATCAGCATATATCGTCCTGTCGATAAACGTAGGCTTGGCGATCAGCTTCTCTAGAGTTTTTTCATTGGTCACCAGTCGTATATCCATACGGTTACGCAGGTTCTCCATAGTTTTTCCAAACATAGCGTTGTTAAAGAGCTTGTAGAGATCCTTCTCGAAATCATTAGCAGCTTGTTGTCGTAGCCTGTTGTTAAATTCCACATAAGGTTTCAACCACTGAGACTGTCGGAATTGTAGCACACGATGGATTTTTGTTAGTCGTAGTCCATGACTAAGAGCTTGCTTCAAAGCCATGTAATGCACTACATACTTCTTTCGAGGTCCAAGATGAGGTATCAGTTTCTTTGTAGATGATTCCAATGGTTTCATACACTCTGGCAGGAAAGGTAGATCGTTGTGTAGATCGTGAAGTTCAGCAGGATACTCGATGTCGACTTCTAATATGTGCCCATGAGGATCATCTTCTTGTAGTGTTTCTAAGTTGATTTCTTCAGGTGACACCCACTGAAATCCACCAAAAGGAAGGGCGTGACACATTGCCCACCCATATTGGTTATTAGCGTCCTCGTATGTGATAAATTGGGTTGGTCTCGACGGATCAAACTTATCCATATAAGTGTTATTAGCCTCAGCATACCGATGGGAAACTTGGCATAAACCTCCTCTTATACCAGATTCCACCATGAGTAGTTGATCATAATCTTGTAACAGCTCCAGCTTAATTCCAGTATACAGTAACATGGCGTCCCATGTAAGACCTGGAGAGGTAAAATAATGGGCAGGATCAACTTTGTGTGTTTTAAGGGTTTGCTCTCTGAACGTCTCAAAGACATCAGCTAGGAGAAGTACATCCGAAGTTAAGTAGAGATCGCTGTACTCTCCCAGGTTTCTCACATTAAACAGCTCCCATACATTTCTAGCATGATCGTAGTCAGTATCAGTAATTTCTTCTTCATTTAATCTATTGTAGAAGTAGTCCTTAGGAGGCAAGCAGGTCTCGTTCAGGACATCCCATGACGTAACAAAATCATAGGGAAATACACCCTTACGGGTCATCAACTTCAATTTGTCTTCTCCAAAGTACTTTAGCGTTTCAGGATACGCGGTTAGATTTTTTACTAACTTATCCAAGCTTGTACTGAGGAATCGGAAGCTATCCACAAATCGAAGCTTTATATCTCCTACATACTTGGTGAATGAGATATAGCTTTCTTCAGAGTTAGGAATTACCTCCACACGTTCACTTGTACAACCCAGCTCCTTAACAATGAAATGAGAGTCATATCCGCTAAGGTTATGCATGAAGACTGGTATATATTTAGGTGTTTTACAGGCTAAATTACATTCATTATGAAGACTTCCACGATATTCACCGCTGATGTGATCATGGTCGCGTACTTTGTAGTTTTCTCCTGTAAAGCCTTTTCCACACAAGTAGCATGCCGTAGAAGACTCAAAATCCTTTTGCTGTTGTTCCGTAAGTTTCAGAGGCTTAGCAGATTTGTATATATTAGCAATCATTTCTGCAAGAGATGTAAGGTACAGCATAAACTTCTGAGCAGCATCAGCACCACGATACACATAGGGCTGCTTAGGAAGACCAGTTTCGAGATGTTCAACACCAGATGTAGGCTTCACGTAAACACAGAAGCTCATTGGTGTGTGCTCTTGATAAGGGGTTGTATAGGAAGTTTCAGGATTGGGTATACACGTATGGCATGGAGTGAGAATACTCTCAAAATCTGCATAGATGACATAAGGTACTTTCAGCATCCTCTCAACATTTTTAAACTGTACAATTGCTTTCTCCTTGGTAGGCATAACTACCCTCGCAACACCATGTTGAATACAGACGGCTGCATGTTCTTGCAGTTTTTCCTGTCCACTTCGTCCGCTCTGGTCATCAAAATGTGTAAAGCAGCGCTTACAAGTATAAACCCGTCCATTATGGTTAGTTTTCTGACGTCGAACGAGCTTCTCAAAATTCTTTATATACACGTAGTGATGTTTTCCGCTGCTGTCATTCAATAGTAGCAGGTCGCGATGTTCAGGTAGTTCAATGTCAGCAACCTTTATTGGATACACTTCATGCTTCTCATCCAGCCCGAAAACGTTAATGGATATCTTGTTAAGCTTCTCAAATTTAGGTATTTGAGAAAGTGGAGTAGGGTAAGAAACACAGCTGAAGTCATACTTATCTTGAAGTTGTTTGTATTTGCTGACGCGTTGAGGCTTGATGCTCACGAATTTGGCCAGTATAGAGTACATGAAACATTTCTCGTCGATAAAGTTCTGGATGTTTATACACGCTTCTTTAGCTCCGACAGATGGTGGTAATGGTATGTAGCTACTTCCTCGCAACGGATTGTACTTGTTGATACGAAGTCGAAGTCCTTCCACAGCAAGCAAAGCCCAGCTGCTACCCTTAAGCTGAGACTCCTCCATTTCAGTCACCAATTTCTTGAATTTCACTTCCATCGCTGACTCCAGATCAGTTTCTAGAAACACAGCTTGATTCCGTGTTTTAAATGTTTTGTCACAGGTTTCTCCAATACTGTTAACAAATCGACACTCAGCCAGCAGATTAATTTTAACACTCTTATGAATACTAAGCTCTTTATGCACAGCCTGGATTATACGTTGTTTTGCCTCTTGCAGATACATATTTAGGTCCTTAGCTGATTCGCATCGTATAAAATACGATTTCAATCGTCCTTCGAATGAAGTTTCGTATTCTTTCATATCACAGTCCTCCATTGTTGACAGCAACTGATGTTTAGTTGGCTCCAATCTTCTTTTCTTCTGAGGGCTGCTTATTTCACATATATCTTCGTGTCGCTGTCCCTTATAACCATCTTTGAAGGTTACATTACAATGTTTACATTTGAAGAGCTTCTTGCAGCTCATCTCGTGTCTTCTCTTGTCATAACCTCGGAGGAACTTCTTCCCACATTTTCCGCATGCATATCCAGTAGCGCTTGGAATAATATCCTTATACGCTGAGTTATTCATCTTTATTCTTGATGTAATAACGTATTAATCACTGATCAATGAAATGTAGACCTCTTCACCTTGACACCACTTTAGAAAGCTGATTATTCTTGGAGAGAACACGATGTTAACACCTCAAGACTAATTAGCACAATGAAGTCCAATGCCCTAGATCACCATATTTATAGAGGGAGCACGAACCTTTTTAGATCAATCATAAACTCGCTCCATAACCACCTGTATATGATCGCTCAACGTGTACTAACCCCCCAGCCATATAACCTCAAGTCTAGAGACAGGATGTTTATGACGTCACACCCAGAGACAGGATGTCTGGCAGCATCAAACACGTTTAAACTCGTCTCATAACTACCTGCTTATGCTGTCACACCAGCAAGAGAAGTATTCCCACACGCTCATTCAGACATATATTTCAAATTCAAGCCCACCACCACCATCACCACCTATTGTACCAAGGTTAATTCAAGCTGTATTATCACAATACTTAAAAGTAAAAGCTTAAAAGGAAACCTAGAAGATTTTCCCCCTTATTTACTTAATTATTTCATGTTTTTATTCCCTTTTCAATTCTTCCTTTCCATCTTCTCACAGAAAGACCATTACATTTCACTACAATCATGAGAAAAGCAATTTTTCCAGAGTTACACAGATTCTAAGCTTCTAAATCGAACCCGGTAATACTTTTAATAAATGTATTTTAGCTCCCCAATATCAGCATCTACCATTTAATCTTTACTCGAACCTGATATGATCCATAAGCTTGAAGATATATGAAATCACCCTTCGGGATTCGATCTAAGTACTTTAAAGTAATTTTTGTCACGATAACGATATTTAAGGACTAGATACTCTGTTTACGTTTACCTCGACATGTCTATCTAAATTAAATTACGAGTTATTAAATGTTTGCAAGTAAATTTCATTGAATCGGTATTCGAACCCAGAACACCAGGAACAAACTAATTTATAATATTAGTCTGACATGTTAAACAAAGTTGTATGCAGTTACATCATCGATCTAGGTGATATATTCTAGTGTACAGAGGAAGATTAAGGAAGTCATTAAAAGATGGGGAATCGAACCAAGCACAACTGATTGACAATTATATACAGCATTAATCACCCATCATAGAAGCTATCAATCATGCTTTGCTGCACTCCTCTACCTCACTTAGTTCCCGAGATAATGAAAATTTAAAAATTAAGGATCGAACCCAGGACGTCAGGTATCTAATTACACATTTACAAGATACTACCTAATAACATAAACGCAATAAAGTTTATTTGGCGTCTTTATCTTAATTGGTTTAGGAGTTATTAAATTTATAATTAAATTCCATCGAATCAGTATTCGAACCCAGAACACCAAGAACAAAATAATTTACAATATGAGTTTGGAATGCATAAAGGTGCTGTATGTAGTTACAGCATCAATGTAACTGATATTTTCTAGAGTATAGAGTAAAATTAAGGAAGTCATTAAAAAATCGGGATTCGAACTAGAGACAACTGATTGAAAATTATATACAGTATTAATTACACATTATAACAGCTATCAAACATGCTTTGGTCCATTCCTCTAGCTTTCTTAGTTTCCGAGATAATAAAGTTTTTAAAATTAAGGATCGAACCCAGGACACCAGGTACCAAAATATACATCCACAAGAACCTACCTAATGACATTAATGTAATAAAGTTTATTTGGCGTCTTTATCTTAATTAGTCTCTGAGTTATTAGAAGATGAATTTGCATTCACTCCTAGGATTCGAACCCAGGCATCCCGGTCAACTTGGAACAAGTCCTAATGACGCGGCGCATTCCAAAGAATTGATTAGTTTTTATCCCATTGTTCTATCTCTTTTCATTCAGGAGATATAAGCGATTAAACAGTAGAAATAAAATGGGCGGAGCTTGCCGGCATAGATCAAAGAACTTTATCGCTTGTCGGCATCTCTCTGTGCGCCAGAACATACCTTTTATTTCTACTGTTTAATCGCTGTAAACTATCTGTAAAATACGAAACTAGGCTATAACCAACCCCTGGAACCTACCCTCCTGTAATGCTTGCTTAATTACTCTAAGCACTAAGTTACTTGAATTATCCTAAATACCTACGATACCCTCTGAATTACCTTGAAATATGAAACTATGCTATACCCAACCCTGGAATCTAGCCTCCTGTGAATTAGCCTAAATACCTACGATACTAGCTGAATTAGCTGTGAAATCATGCATAGCTATGATGCAGTTAGCCTCTGGAATCTAGCCTCCTGTGATACTAGCTGAATTAGCTTAAATGCTCACGATACTAGCTGAATTGGCTATGAAAATGATTTAAATACCTACGATACTAGCTGAATTAGCTGTGAAATCATGCATAGCTATGATACAGTTAGCCTCTGGAATCTAGCCTCCTGTGATACTAGCTGAATTAGCTTAAATGCTCACGATACTAGCTGAATTGGCTATGAAAATGATTTAAATACCTGTGATACTACCCGAATCATGTGAAATTACTTTAACTAGCTCTGATACGAATTCCTGCTCTAAATTAGTACGAGCACCTGTGATACTATCAGAATTACCTATTAAAATGACTCAAATACCATTGATACAACCTGAATCAGCTGCATTTACCTTAAATAGCTGTGATACAAATCTCTGATCGAAATTATCAATAATATCTGTGAAGCTCTGTCGATTACCTCAAATACTTACGATATTACCTGAACTATCTGTGAAATACGAAGCTAGGTTATAACCAACCCCTGGAACCTACCCTCCTGTAATGCTTGCTTAATTACTCTAAACACCTATGTTACTTGAATTATCCTAAATACCTACGATACCCTCTGAAATACGAAACTATGCTATACCCAACCCTGGAATCTAGCCTCCTGTGATACTTGCTTAATTACTCTAAACACCTATGTTACTTGAATTATCCTAAATACCTACGATACCCTCTGAATTACCTTGAAATATGAAACTATGCTATACCCAACCCTGGAATCTAGCCTCCTGTGATACTAGCTGAATTAGCCTAAATACCTACGATACTAGCTGAATTACCTGTGAAATACGACACTAAGCTATACCCTACCCTAGAATCTATCCTCTTGTGATACTAGCTGAATTAGCCTAAATACCTACGATACTAGCTGAATTATCTGTGAAATTATGCAGAGCCATGATACAGTTAGCCTCTGGAATCTATCCTGTGATACTAGATGAATTAGCCTAAATACATACGATACTAGCTGAATTACCTGTGAAATCATACACTGCTATGATGCAGTCAACCTCTTGCAATACTAGCTGAATTACTTACCTGTTAGTGTGAGTGGGTTAGCTTTTCCCGTTGCAGGTCACCTTTTTCCCCTTATGGCTCACCGTTTTCCCTTTGGTGGTCACCTCTTTCCCTTTGTTGCTCACCTTTTTCCCTTTGCTGGTCACGTTTTTCCCTTTACTGCTCGACTTTTTCCCTTTGTGGGTCACCTTTTTCCCTGAGCAGTCACCTTTTTCCCCTGAACAACTCACCTTTTCCCTGAATAGGTTACGTGATGGGCATGTCTAGAACATTGACATCAAACAGTTTTCCACTAAGTTCACGTCTAAAGTCGCTTTCAAGTCTAGCACCTCCTATTCCCTATCTCTCCTGTATATAAGTCCATATTGCTACTCCTTTAGTATCTGTCTAGCCTAACACCTCTCCTCCTGTTCCTATACCTCTCATATAAAGCATGCTCTACTCCTCGACTTCTGCCTAGCCTAACTCCTCTCCTCGTTTCCCTGTACCTCTCATATAAACTATACTCTACTTCTCAACCTCTGTCTAGCCTAGCACCCCTCTTCCTGTTCCTATACTTCTCATACATATAAACGCATACTCTCAACCTCTGTCTAGTCTAACACCACTCCCCGTATCCCCTACCTCTCAAAAGCTCATTCCCTCCTGCCCCCCCCCCCCCCTCTAGCTGAGTATCACTCCTTGGTTCCCTATCTAACCTAACTTTAACACCTGTCTATCCTAGCATAGGATCTCTCTCCGTTTTCTCGTCTCTCCTTATAAACACATACTCAATTCTCCTAACCTAATACCTCTCCTCGTTTTCCTACACTTCTCATATAAACCATACTCTACTCCTCGACCTCTGTCTAGCCTAACACCTTTCCTCGTTTCCCTATATCTCTCATATAAACCATGCACTACGTTTCAAGCCCTGTCTAGTCTAACACCTCTCATCGTTATCCTATACCGCTCATATAAACCATACTTTACTCAGCCTCTGTCTAGCCTAGCATCTTTCCTTGTATTCCCTATCTCTTTCGTATAAAGCATATCCCTCCCTCCTTTAGCATCTGTCTAGCCTAACACCCCTCCTCGTAATCCCTATCTCCTCCATATAAACGCATTTTCCTCCTTGAACGGTCGCATCTAGCCTCGTTTTCCCTATCCTTTCCCATATAAACGCAAAAAAGTGGCCTCGCTCTCTCTATATATACCTACTTCCAGTGATATAAATGTCACGAGACTTCACAAAACCATATTGCTCTGGGACAAAAGGGAAGGATAGAGAACAAAACGAAGAATGTACCTCTAAATACAGCTTTCATGTCTATAGAGTAAACGGGGTGAAAGGAATTAGTAAAAAAAATCTGATGTGTTACACTCACATGACTTTCTCTACTCTTGTACAAACTATTTTTACAAACGCTTATTCTCCATATGCTTCATGGTAATCGAGATAAACATTTGCAGAGTCTATCTTATTGCTAATTTTCTTGTAGATGTAAGGGGAATATATATTTACAAGGGCAATATAGAAAAACAGTAGCCTTTAAGCACATACATTTCTCTTAATAACTGGTTGCTAGGTGCAGCACCATTCCCTTTCCCACAGATTAATACTCTTTGCATATCCAAGACAAAAAAAATGAATAACAATTCCCATTTGAGAAAATAAGTATTGAAAAATTTAAGGAAATAACAAGTAATATTTCGAAAATGGTTCACTCAATAAAAAAAATGTATATGTCATAAATTGTGTATTTTAACGCGATCTACATTTTTTGTGTAGTAAAATTTTGTCTATCTCTTATGGTTTACCAGTTATGCAAAAGTCGTTCACAATAAAGAATACTTTTGGAGACATTCCCAGGAAATTCAAGATATACATTTTATTTGTCATAAAAATATCTTAGAGATATGATATTTTAATCAAAATCGTTAGCCATTTTTGAGAAAATTAAAATTTTCGAAAAATCTTCCATGTAAAGGGTACTCTGGGGTGGGGGGATTTTCTTGAATACTTCGTGTCGCATCCTTGGAAGATACTGAACCTAAATACCAAGTTTGGTGTTTATCCGACTGTTCGTTTCTGAGTTACGCTGTTCACAGACAGACACACACACACACACACACACACACACACACACGGACATGTTTCCAAAAATGCTTTTTTTTTTTGGATTCAGGGGGTCTCAAAACATGTATTTTCGGTGAAATCTCGGTATCGAATTTTTGGGTGGAATACAATACTTCCCCTACTTACTATACGTAGTAGAGAAAGTAAAAATGAAATTGGAAAATCCATATTTGCGACGCTGAATAGAGTATAAGGATTATAATATTCTTTGCCGACTATACACTGGGTAAATTGCATTTAACTATATCAGACTTACACTTACAGCAAACGTGATCCTTGTTTTAAAAGGTCCAGCAATAATTCTGTCGGAACAGAAGCAAACTATACGATTAACATACATGATGAGGGTGAAGGATAGATCAAGAAGTCTTTGATAATTACCTCCAGCGAAGATAACACACATAATGAGATTGGACAGTGAACACACAGATGGTGGTCTGGGGATCAAAAGATCGACAGAAAGCGGTTTTGGAAAACAAAAAGCGGATCAGTAGAACTACTTCACTGACAGATGGCCTACGAAGCTGAAAGGCCGAGAAGAATGGAAGAGATTGGTTGTGCCAGCAATGAGAATGAGCTTTCCGGATATGGCGTTCTTTGTTTGAAGGAGGTCCTTAAGGATGTTTATGGCCTGGCTTTAAAAACATCAACCCATTGCTATTCCTTTCTAGTGCCAAGTTCTGCACAGTGGCTTAAATTGAGTATTAAAGGACGAGAGTTTGTTATGAAGGCACGTAGACTTTCTATTTTATAACAGCACATGCCTACTTAGGTGGTAAGATATGTGGGTGTTGGCTTAGTAATTTGGAGGCCCAAGTTTAAATGCTGTTTATGGTGAGTCGCTTGGTTAAGTTTTTCTCGTGATTTAACTCTCCTCTCCTAAGACCCAGCGCTCATTTGAGCATTCGTACATTGAACGCGGCAATATAATAAAGGATATTAAACCAAAGGTATTAATATAAAAATACATTATACCTACTTTATATGTCATCATTATGCTTTTTAAATTGGTGATAAGCTGGCGTATTTTTTAAACCGATGTAAACGATAAATGCACGTAAATTTTAATGCGATATCCCGATTTAAGTCAATTTTGCGCATACTATTTATTTATTATTATTATTCCAACATATTAGTACGCCTTTTAGCATAGTGCCTGTATAAATATCAAGTGTAAATTGGAATACAAGAATGGGGATAAGGAATTCCGTTTAATGCTTGCTAACAACGAACAAATGCAACCTAGGATAATATTTAATTATTTGTGTAAGTCCCGCTTATTGGGACATATTTCAAAGCCAAAAGTGTTGTAATTGGTATACTTAAGAGTGTATGGCAGGTGAAACTACCATTACATTGTCTTAGCACATAAGGGGAGCAGAATAGGAAGTGGGAACCGTTCTCTATATCAGCATGAATGATCTGAAATTCTGTCCAGGAGACGAGCACTGATAGCTGATTGCACTGATAGTTCGCTCATGAGCATTTTCTTTTGTTATGATACAAGGAACTATAGTACCTATAAACGGTACCGAACTAAACGCTGTTTTAATACTCGTAACTCGAAGGAGAAAAACCTAGAAATTCGATTCTCATAAGAGGAGGGTACCAAGTTTATCAATAGCTTCTGAATTCTGCACATATATTTTGACTGTGTGTTATGTCAGCGGTGTCAGGGTCACCGCATTTCTTTGATATTAAAATCATTTTGAGCACTACCAACGTTGAAGAGAGCAGTGTATTTGTCAATATCCCTCTTCTGAATTGCGCAGGCAGACACATGTGATGTACAAACTCTAGGCGAAACGGGAAACGATGCATACTATTACATTGATTCAATGTATTTTTACTTTCTCTACTACGTATAGTAAGTAGGGGAAGTATTGCATTCCATCCAAAAATTCGATACCGAGATTTCACCGGAAATATATGTTTTGAGATCCCCTGAATCAAAAAAATTTTTTTTGGAAACATGTCCGTGTGTGTGTGTGTGTGTGTGTGTGTGTGTGTGTGTGTGTGTGTGTGAACAGCATAACTCAGAAACGAACAGTCGGATAAACAACCAAACTTGGTATTTAGGTTCAGTATCTTCCAGAGATGCGACATGAAGGTTTTCAAGAAAATCCTCCCACCCCAGATTACCCTTTAGATGGAACATTTTTCGAAAATTTTAATTTTCTCAAAAATGGCTCTAAGGATTTTAATTAAAATATCATATATTTAAGATATTTTCATGACAAATGAAATGTATATCTCGAATTTTCTGGGAATGTCTCCAAAAGTATTCATTGTGAACGACATTTGCATAACTGGTAAACCATAAGAGATACACAAACGTTTACTACACAAAAAATGTAGATCGCGTTAAAATACACAATTTATGCCATATAATTTTTTTTTGCTGAGTGAACCATTTTCGAGATATTGCTTGTTATTCCCTTAAATTTTCCAATACTTATACTTTTTCTCAAATTCGTTATTCATTTTTTTTTCGTCCTGGTAATGCAAAGAAAATGGAATACTCCACATAGCAACCAGCTCTTAAAATATTTGACTATAGCTTAAAGCCTAGCGATTCCCCTTGCATCTACAAGAAAATTAGCAATAAGATTAACATCTCGATATCTGGATTAACATGAAGCATATGGAGAATAAGCGTTGTAAAAATAGTTTGTACAAGAGTATAGAAAGTAATGTGAGTGCAACACATCAAATTTTTATTAATTTAACACAGTAACAACATAAATACATGCTAGATCATAGAACAGCTGTGTTTGAAATACTGATGGGTTAAGAATACAGTCATAGATACATAAGTTGGAAGTTGCCCTTGTCGCTAGAAATATACATAACTAAATAAATAAAGAATATGAAAAATGCTCCGTTTTTATTTTGCGGATAAATTTAGAATAAAATAAAGGTAAAAAATGTCAAAACTGTCAATCAAAGTATATAAAACTATACAACATTCCTTCAGAGACTTCACATCCTATTCTAGAAAAATCAAGGTATGCGTTTTATTAGTCATGTAAGTAAGGCAAACATATGGTATTTTAATATAAATCGTTAACAGCCACTTTGGATAAAATAAAAAATAACGAAACATTGCTAAATGTTGCATCACGTTATCCCCATAATATTTGCAGTTACTTTTCTCCCATTCTGCTTAATCTATACATATAATAGACTTGTAGCAAAAACCTTAGTGTAACTTTGGATTTTGGATGAATAGCTTGCGGTGATGTACATAATAGACTACCCTGGAGTCTAAAGTCGTGCTTACGTTTTTTCCCTCTCTATAGTTATGTTATCTTTCACTTAAAAATGCTACAACCGATTTACATTAAACTTGCTACATAACATATCTCATTTGCGTCTTAGGGATTAAGCTATGTGGTCTTTTTTTATATAATACTTTCCCAAATGGAAGATATTATTATATGCCGGGAAGTAAACTTCTAATATTTGCGGGGTCAGCACGTAATTGTATAAATGTTCATTTCTATGGGCTTTATTGTAAGCGGATAATGGAGCCTATCTCTGATGGTATTTATATTACACATGCACTTACAGTTTTTGTAGGTTCTGCATGGTTGTTTAAGTCTTTCATGCCTCGGCATAGTTCAGAGTTTTAAATGTGGACGTATCTCTGAATCAGGGTCTGGTAAGGGAGGGAAACGTGGATGCATATGTGTGTAACATTTATGGTAAACGAAACACAAGTATGATGTTGAAAAACTTCTCTGAGTTTTATTTTAAACGATGTGCAAAACCTAACACTGTCACAGTTATATCACTTGAACAATGTGTTGGCGAAACTGTTATACTGATGGGACCGACGACGTTACAATGTAAAATTTCTAAGTTCCGTTGTAGATAATTTACTAAGAATATTCTGAGATAAAAATTACCTGGACAAAATCATATTTTGTTTCTCTACATTTTACAACAATAATTGATGTGAGGATCACATTATTAACAGAAACAATACTACTATTTTCTTCACATAACGTAAGGCACGTCTTCAAACCACCACGGTCAACAAGCGAGTTGGCGTTGGTACGTCTTAAACCTCCAACTTCCGAAATGTTTAAAATCTGGCTATTTAAACATCATTGGCTGTTTCTGTGCTACTCTATACATTTAAAATTTGATTCTGCCTCTGCAATTTGCTGCTGCAAGTTACATGACTCGCTTTCCAAAATATGGCTGTTCGAATCTGCGTCAACAACTGTCTGTGGAAATTTCCAGAATCCACCCTCTGCTTGGAACTTTTAAAGTCTTAAGGTCTGGCTATTGTGTGTTTCTGTATCTAACCTGAGGAAACTGCTCTCCCTGTACTGAAATAGCTACACGCTTTCAGCCACCATTATTTTCGACCAAATATACAGTAAACGTATACGCGAGAATATAATACAGTATTTACGTGAATCTACAGATATAAAATGATATAATCAGACATGAATTATTATCTGTGTTTTAAATATAGAAATCAGGAGGTTATAACTTATGGTTATTATTCATCAACTAGGTACTAAATGTACCGTCTCATATTGAGATTTTAAAAAAATAGACAGGTAATAATAGTTAATATGCAAAATTTTAGTCTGAAAGCATTTTTACTTTCTCTACTACGTATAGTAATTAGGGGAAGTATTGTATTCCACCCAAAAATTTGATACCGAGATTTCACCGGAAATACATGTTTTGAGACCCCCTGAATCCAAAAAGAGCATTATTGGAAACATGTCCGTGTGTGTGTGTGTGTGTGTGTGTGTGTGTGTGTGTGTGTGTGTGAAGAGCATAACTCAGAAACGAACAGTCCGATAAACACCAAACTTGGTATTTAGTTCAGTATCATCCAGAAATGCGACACGAAGGTTTTCAAGAAAATCCCCCCACCCCAGATTACCCTTTACATGCAACATTTTTCGAAAGTTTTAATTTTCTCAAAAATGGCTCTAACGATTTTGATTAAAATATCATATATTTAAGATACTTTCATGACAAATAAAATGTATATCTTGAATTTTCTGGGAATGTCTCCAAAAGTATTCTTCATTGTGAACGACTTTTGCATAGCTGGTAAAACATAAGAGATAGACAAATGTTTACTACACAAAAAATGTAGATCGCGTTAAAATACACTATTTATGTCATATACATTTTTTTTATTGTACCATTTTCGAGATATTGCTTGTTATTCTCTTAAACTTTCCAATACTTATACTTTTTCTTAAATTCGTTATTCATTTTTTTTATGTCCTGGACATGCAAAGAGAATGGAATGCGCCACATAGCAACCAGTTCTTAAAAGATTTGACTATCGCTTAAATACTACCATATTCCCCTTGTACCTACAAGAAAATTAGCAATAAGATTAACATCTCGATTTACATGAAGCATATGGAGAATAAGCGTTTGTAAAAATAGTTTGTACAAGAGTAGAGAAAGTCATGTGAGTGTAACACATCAGAATTTTTATCAACGAACGCTTCGTTAGAATGAAGCAAATTTGTCCGTACTGTCATTGGTGTACTAAACCGGTCACCAGGTGAAACAGTACCAGTCACATAACAGGAGAGGAGAGTAGAGTAGAGGGAGAGAGAGGGAGCTACAGTGAGAAGAAAGAGGAAGGGATAGAATGTGAAGATAGTAAAAGGGCAAGTTTTGGTGGGAGGGGGAGAGAATGAAACATAAATACTCGTATCTGAAGTTGATAGAACAGTCGTTCATAGTCAATGAAAATGTTAATTTTCCGAAGCATCAGTGTCAATGCTCGATAGGCGGCACTCATGTTGCCTTTTAGGACAATCATCCATCGCACGTCGTAGACGGTAGGTCTGCAACAGGCAATGTTCTCATTTGATATTCGCGTGTCTGATGGTGGACACCCTTCCACACCTCTAGCATATTAATGGTGCTGACGGAAGTCATGCGACTGTTGTACTTTACATACTTGGTAGAGACTGGCCTCATCACGTCACGAACAAACGCAAACTAATTTTCTTGACATGACGTAACCCACCAACTTGTAACTGCTCTTTCGAAACACTTGGCTTCTGAAACTTGGTCAGAAACAATGAGTTTCATTGCCGTATGCGGTGAAAGGTTAGGCTTAAAGAGAACAAACATCTGCTCTGATGAGAAAGACTATTTAACTCTCGAATCAGACGCGTATCCGATATAACAATACTAGGACAATATTGCCTATCGCCACAATTTTATAGTTTTCGTTAATCACTTTCATTTTATTGCACTTACCTTTTATCTTTCCACAGAGCAAGTATTGCATTCCGAGCGAAAATTCAACACCGAGATTACACCGGAAATACACGTTTTGAGGCTCCCTGAACCCAGAAAAAGTTTTTAGTAATAGGTGTGTGTGTGTCTGTCAACAGCATAACTCAAAAAATCTGATGTGTTACACTCACATGACTTTCTCTACTCTTGTACAAACTATTTATACAAAGGCTTATTCTCCATCTACTTCATGTTAATCGAGATAAACACTTGCAGAGTCTATCTTATTGCTAATTTTCTTGTAGATGTAAGGGGAATATATATTTACAAGGGCAATTTGGAAATACAGTAGCCTTTAAGCACATACATATCTCTTAATAGCTGGTTGCTAGGTGCAGCACCATTCCCTTTCCCACAGATTAATACTGTTTCCATATCCAAGACAAAAAAAAATGAATAACGAATTCCCATTTGAGAAAATGTTTTGTAAAATTTAAGGGAATAACAAGTAATATCTCGAAAATGGTTCACTGAACAAAAAAATGTATATGACATAAGTTGTGTATTTTAACGGGATCTACAATTTGTGTGTAGTAAAATTTTGTCTATCTCTTATGGTTTACCAGTTATGCAAAAGTCGTTCACAATGAAGAATACTTTTGGAGACATTCCCAGGAAATTCAAGATATACATTTTATTTGTCATAAAAATATCTTAAACATATGATATTTTTATCAAAATCGTTAGAGCCATTTTTGAGAAAATTAAAATTTTCTAAAAATCTTCCATGTAAAGGGTAATCTGGGGTGGGGGGATTTTCTTGAAAACCTTCGTGTCGCATCTCTGGAGGATACTGAACCAAAATACCAAGTTTGGTGTTTATCCGACTGTTCGTTTCTGAGTTATGCTGTTCACAGACAGACACACACACAGGCACACACACGGACATGTTTCCAAAAATGCTTTTTTTTGGATTCAGGGGGTCTCAAATCATGTATTTCCCGGTGAAATCTCGGTATCGAATTTTTGGGTGGAATACAATACTTCCCCTACTTACTATAAGTAGTAGCGAAAGTAAAATGAAAACTTGGTTAAATATCAAACTTGGTATATAAGTTCAGCATCTTCCCAAGGATGAGAAATGAAGATTTTCAAAAAACTCTCCACACTTATGCTACCCTTTACTTGGACAATTTTTTTGCCACTTTTTGTTCTTTTAAAAATGTTTCTTAACGATTTTTATAAACATAACACATTTTAAAAGATATTTGCTTGACAAATAAAATATATATGTTGAATTTTGAGAAATGTTTGTTACGTTATTTGCCTCACGCTTTGGGCGTCAATTTTGAAGCAGTTTGTATTGAAGGGGTTGTATTATATTTCAACTGTTGGGGAGCCGAACTTGTAGTAGTTGCAACCGCACGTATAGTAAACAGTTTCCGGTAGCCTTCGCCCCAAATGTACTTTCAGGTGGCCTTTGCCCCAAGTTTTTTTTTAAATATATATTAACTTTGTAATTAAACTGTTTCTTTAAATATTTAATATTTATGTTTGCCTCGGCTGCGTCAGTATTTATTTTAGAGGCATGGATATTTTGGCAGGGTTGTGATGCAACAAGAATGTAGGCTTACACAAATTATAATTTTACTTCACTCCTTTTATTAATACTTGCTACGATTTAAATAAAACTTCACTGATAGAGAGCTTTGAGATTCCTTTTATTAATTACTTGTACTTTTTAACACGTAAAACTATTCTTCGTCTCACACGAATACATATTATATTTTTTGAGGACACTTTTTGCTTCTGGTTAGTAACGCTGTCTGCAGGCAACTGACTTCTAGATTTGTGAATTTTGCTATATTTCAGTTTCTGATGGGCTAATCCTTATCCAATAGAATACCTTCATTTAACTAAAGCTTTTTCTGGTTGATGATTGGATATTTTAAAACTGTCACTAAAATTACATTATTGTTACTCCAAGAATCACAAGTAGTACTGTTAAACTTTCTTACTCATTATTGACTCAAGGTTACCTCATTGTTAGCAAGTTTTAACTTATTATTCTCACAGCTCCTGCATTATTAAATTACGTAATATATTCACATAACATGGATACAATAATATAAGCATATGCAATGACTGTTACATACATTTTTCAAATTATTACAAACACATATTGCTTCAAGGCGGGCTGTTATTCAATTTACATATTATGTAATTAGACTGAAATTATTTATGTGTTAAAAATACTACCTCAATTTTCTGGAAATTGCCTGTGAAGTATCAATTCTGAATCACTTTTGCATAATTGGTAAACCATAAGAGAGAGACAGAAGCTTACTACGCAAAAAAAAATAAATAAAATAAAATACTAATCTCATTAAAACACACAATTTATGTTCAATTCTTTGTATTGTGTTAACTATTTAATATTGGTTTGAATTTTCAAATACTTATACTTTTTTACTTTCTCTACCACGTGTGTAGTAGGTAGAGAAGATATTGCATTCCACCGAAAAATTGGATACCTAGATTTCACCGGAAATACATGTTTTGAGGCCCCTGAATCCAAATAAAGCATTTTTAGAAAAATATTCGTGAATGTGTGTACGCGTGCATCTGTGAAAGCATAACTCAAAAACGAGAAGTTGGATAAATACTAAACTTGAAATTTAGGCTCCGCACCTCCCAAAGATGCGACACGAATATTTTCAAGAAAATTCTCCACCTCAAACTCCCCTTTACGTGGAACATTTTCCGAAATTTATTATTTTCTAAAAAAAATGTAATTTCTCTAACGATGTTGATTAAAATACCATATACTAACGATGTTTAGATGGAAACTGTATATCGAATTTTCTGGGAATAGCCTGTGAATTTCTCTTCATTCGGAAGGAATTTTGTATAATCTTGTATAACTGTTAAGTGATATCTCTTTAAAACACTCAATTTATTTCAGATAACTTTTTTGTGGCATCAGCCTCTTCAGAGTTATCCGATATTAATGGTTCGATGTGTTTGTCATTCTTTTGAAATCCCGTCCATTTCCAGTTGTTTCTCAGGATTGCGTGGAAAGAGTGCAGAATTTTAAGCACATAGCGTTCAGTTCTAACACTATCGCTGTTTCCTTTGTACCTATAACGAAATATGTAATGTAGCTCTTTACAGAAAGGTTTATCTCGATTAAAATGAAGTAGATAGGAAAATAAACTTCCGTAAGAATGATTTGAATATCCACTAAAAACAATAATAATCGCTAATCAGGGGGTAGAGAAAGTCTAGTGAATACAGCACGTCATTTTTTAGAATAAGTCATTATTAGTTTTTTTTTTTTTTAGTCTAACTGTAGAAGAGTGACGAGAGAAAATGCGAAGCTATCGTTCTTAAGGTTTCTTCAGTTACATTTGAACTCTAAATAGATTCAAGCAGAATGAATCCAGATTTACTTCGCAGTGAATGAAGCTATTTCATAATCAAATTGGATACCTATGTATTTATTCGCTTGTAATATTCTGTATAATTTTCTAGTACTCTAATATTTCTGATTCTCTTAAGATAAATTCGGGAGCTCTCAATATCTTGTACTGCACAAAGCCACACTCCGCTCATTAGTAAATAATGTATCAGAATTTTTCTGTATCACATCATTTCCTCATTTAGTCTCTTGAAGTTCAACTCGCCTGTTTACTACCTATTTCAAAATGGTGAAATGTCTTTAAGGCGGGTCACAGCGTATAGCTTGTCTTTGAAGGATGAAAACTATAAATGAAACCTTATTTTTACTACCGATATCAAATAGGTATGGCCTTCTAACAAATGAAATATTCACTGTGTTAAAATTTTATGAAATCTTAGCCACAAAATATGGAAGAAACTTGAAACTGAAATATAAGACTGCTGTTTGGAGTTGTACAAGTTTCTCTTCATTATACAAGCAATTAATACGAACTTCATTTTTCTGTGGCTTCATGCGAATCACAATATAGACATTTGCGTAGAAGTTCTTTCAACTAGGAAACATAGATTAGTGGACCTACTTCCCCTTCTTTTGTTTCTTTTCTTTCTTCTTTCCAGTTGTTCCCTCGTTGAAATATCTCTTTAGAGAAAGGAGTATTTTCGACATCACATAATGTGAAATCTATGTAGGACTTGCCCATTTTGCAATATGAGCATCATAACAAACATGAGTATAGAAACTAACTTTTTTTTTTCTACTTTCTCTACCATCTGCCTATAGTACCTAATGGAAGTATTGCATCTACTCAGAAATCGGTGTCAAGATTTCGCCGAAGGTACATTGAATAAAAATGCGCGTTTAGAGATAGGTTCGCGCATGGAGAGAGAAATGGAGGGAGAGGAAGAGAGAACAGCATACCTCATAAAGTGAATAGTATAGTAAATACCATCTTGGCATTTTAAGTTCGTATTTTCTCAAGATAACAAATTATCCTTACATGAAACAATTTTCATTATTTCTTATTTTCTAGAAAATGGACGTAACGATTTTTATATTTGAGTTATTTGTGCAACTTCTGAAATGTACTTACATCTTAATTTTCTGTGAGTAACACCCTTTGAAGTCCTCTTCATTTGGTAAACCATTAGAGACAGGCAAAAACTTACTCACAGAAAATGAACAACTGATTGAAATATACAGTTTAGTCAAATAACTCTTTTTTTTTGTTAGTGCGTTGGCTGTTTTTGAAATATTCGTTGTTGCTTTCTATAATGAGTCTTGGGGATTCTTCTTTTCCGTCGCATGGGTACAATAATAGCAGAAAACTATTTACAATGTGCGAACGCTTTTTTGCTTTCTAAGTTGTGCATGCAACCAAGTCCATATTGCTTATTTAGGAGTTTCTAGTACAAAATTATTCGTGAGTAATGTAACGTAAATAGTTCAATCAGTTTTATAATACTATAATAAATAAAAGAATACGTGAGATTATAATGAGTAGGGAAAGTCATCTCATTTTGAGAACACAACAAACATTTCAGCCCTTTTTGAGAAATACTCGTAGGTGCTGGGTGTATAGAAATATGCAGTTTTATTTACTGTATGTGAAACAAAAAAGGTGAAAGATAAGTGTCGATACCAACGTTACAGTGGAATTAAATCCATAAGTAAGATGAATCAGAATGAAATTTGGTTTTGCTAACTTTCATGTAGCATTTGATGAGTAAAAGGGAGCGGTGTGAATTTTCCAAAGCCCTGATTCAGAGAATGTCTGGGGATGTGGTTTGACTGAAAAAGCAAGGCATGAACGTGCATTAAGTAGGTTTTTCTTTTGTTGTTTGTTTGGTCAGCGACCGAAAATGGAACCAAGCTGCAATAAATAAACGTCACGCTGAAGGCTTATCTAATGGATATTCCTCAGTGGTATCCACAGGTTTCGCCACAAGAACGTGGGCGCGTGGGACCCAAGTCCAATAAAACTCTGTTTTTCATCCAGTAATAAACCCGGCTTACCGAGCTTAAAGCTCTTTAATGAGCCTACTGTTAAATATGCGGAAAACAAAAAGGAATAAGGATTTATTTTCCCTACTGCTTGCCAATAGTGAGTAAAAGAAGTATTAAATTCCATAAAAAAACTCGATGCCGAGATATCATCGGAAATATACATTTTGAGGTTTAGATAAAAATCCATCTGAGTGTACGTTTGTGAACAACAGGTATAACTAAACACGATAGTCGTTTAAATACCGAACTTCGCATTCAGTGTCTTCCAAGGATACGACCCCTTCGCCCCTCCCACACGCACTTTTTCTAAACAACTTGCTGTGATACATTGTCATAACTTTCTCTACCGACGACAAATTCACATAATTATATTCCTTATATGTAATATTCATATAAAAAGTGATTCTTCTATCAACGTTAGGTTACTCATGATACATATTTGCTTAGGAATGATTACAAATTAAGCAAGGCTGCTTACAACTTGCGGAAACAGCATTCAAATGTTTTTATGCCTGCTAACAACTCTCGCGATGGAAATAAAATAAAGGATGGAGGGAAGCAAGAAACGCAAACTTTCAAACATGTTCGTTAGATAACATTCGGCATGGAATATTTTGAAAATGGCTAAAACTAGGAGAAAATTTATTTGGCACTATGTATTTTAATGCTCTCTGAATTTCTCCTGTAGTAAGTTTCTGTCTATTTTTGGAGTTTCTTTGTTATTCAAAATGATACACAATGCAATCAAATAAAGGGGTCTTTGATACCGTAATTATTGACAATAAGAAATAAATAACTAAATAAGAAATAATAGTAAGATAGAGAAACAATTGCAATAAATAATTTCCGTATATAAATCAATGTATAATGTAATAAGCTTGAGTTGAAAAGCTTTGTCTGAAGAAAAAGGTACTTAGCGAGTAAAGTCATTAGTAAAAGATAGGAACGAACGCGTTAGTATAAATATTTTTGGAATTCAGTTATACTTCAGGACGTTGCCAAAGTCACGTAGACCAAAATTCTGTAAAAGAGAAAAGAAGGCAATTCTTAGATTCGGGGAGGTACCACATGGCAACATGTTAGAGTTTTTAGTATTGGAGCGCATGTGAAGGGATGTTGGAAGGGAGTAATGTGTAGGCGGAGTTTGAGTTGAGAAAAGGGCGTGCATCCTAAATCAGAGATACTCTCTTGAGACTTACTTAATCTGGTGACTACTCGCGTGTTAAGCGCTCAGTGGCGCTCTTGTATGAGTAAGATTTCGCGGCTATCGCGAGGGATCTATCCGAGCATCATTTCTGCGATTCACGGCAAACTATGCTTATAATTTCTTTTATTGCAAAAACAGTTATTTCAAACCGCAGAAGTTAGCAAGTGTAATAATTCAGTTGCTATAGTTTCGACTGCTACGATTCATAATCAGTTTCATTCTTTATCTTCAAAAGGTCGGCAACTCGCTTCAACAGTATGTATTAGACCACGTTAAATTTCTCAGTAAATTTAAACTGGTATTATCCTTTCAACTGCGCCCACATATACCCGAGAAAAATATCCCATAGCCAACTCTATAGCAGCCGGCAGCAGAATTAACAGCAGATATTGAAGCAAAGGGTACGGCTTTAAAAGAGTGCTGACATCGACCGGAGTCAAACTTGGCGACATCGCGGGACTGGATACGCCGTCAAGGAGTCTTCACAGGCTGTTTCCATAAAATTCAAAATACACATTGTATTTGGCATTGCAATATCTTAAACACATGGTAATTTGAACAAGATCATTAGAACCATTCTTGAGAATATAAAAAATAATGAAACATTATCCGTCCTATGAATATTTTGATGTAGGGGGTTTTTCTTGAAAATCTGCGTGTCATATCCTTAAAGTTTGCTGAACTTAAAAACCAAGTTCGGTATTTAACCGACTTTTCGTTTTTGATTTATGTTTGATTTATTTATTTAAACTATACGCGCGCGGACCTTTTTCTTAAATATAATTTTTATTTAGGGGACCTCAAAGCGCGTATTTCCGGTGAAATCTCGTTACCGAATTTTTGGGTGGAGTACTATACTTTCTACTTACTGTTGGTAAGCAATAGAGAAAGTAAAAACGCTTTCTTTTCCTGAATTAAAGGGATAAAAAAGCGCATATTCTCAATGAAATCTTCATATCGACTCTGTGGATGCAAGGCAATATTACCTCAACCTGCGGTCAGTAGGTGGTAGAGAAAATAAAAAAAGAAGTCATTAATATCCCAACCTTGTACTCCAATACATCTTTAACAATTCAACGCCAGGATTTCCATGAAAGTCTCACCCTAAACTGTGTCTTTTTATCTTCTCAAAATGATAGCTAAGTCTTAACGGTTTCTAGTTAAAATAGTATACATCGGAAGTATTGCCATGTTAAACAAAATGTAGTTTTATTCGTTTATTTATTTGTAAATATCCCTTGAAGTTCTCTGTATTCTTAGTAAATGCTTGAAAACCATAACGGACACAACAATTTACTTCAGAAAAAATGTAAAGCTCATTTAAATGCACATATTCTATGGAACAATTTTTTCTCATAGCATTAGCCGTCTCGGAAACATTCCAAAATATCATCTGGTGGAACAAGTGTGAAAGTTTGCGATTGTTACTTTTTCAGTTCATTCGCCAGAGCTGGTTGTGAAATAGGATGTAAACAGATGAATGCTGTTTAAGCCCATTTTCCTCAATCCGAAATTGTTTTTAGACATTCATCGTAATTCACGTAATGTGGATAGAAGAATAGTATTTTATACGAGTAATAATATATTGGAAACAACTTGAGAGGATATTGATTGACAAAAGAACACTTCTGCAGCATACGTTGAGATTTCTTGCCTCCAAGAACACTTCACTTATTATTATCAGTGTTACTATAGTGAACTCTCGGAAGAGTTGCTTTAAAATGTCTAAAAATGTACTTTGTGAACTATGGTTCAAATTACATTTTTCTCGAAACTAAGATGCGGCTTGTATTCATATGCCGAATATTCCTTCCTAAAAACACACGATATATTTCAGATTATTGAAAAAAAAATAGATGGGTATAAAACTTCCCTCCTCCCTTAAGCATTTGCCTACTTCAGAACTCCTATTAACCTCGCTGGTTCCTTCCACATACATGAAATGGCCCGCAAACTACTGTATTTAGAGACTTGAAATGTTATACAGGATGAATCGCCTAAAACTTGCACCTCAAATATTTCGGAAATGGAGAGTGCCATTGATATGCAGTTTTCACAGCATTGATTGGTAGTCAGGGTTTCGTACATTTAGCCTATAAACAGATTTTAATAATACTGAGAAAGTGTATTTTTTGAGCAAACATACAATTTTTTAAATGGAACAATGTCTATTTATATCAAGAGAATAAAGGTAGGGTAAATTAGAATGTTAGTGGCGTTTGTTGCAAGATTCTAGTGCAAGTGGTTTACGAGAAATCTTATTTGGAAACTTTTACGCACCGACACTTGTACAACCTGTGATAGCAGAAACTAAAGAAAAACAAAAGGGAATTACAATACTTCTGTGGATTCTTACAAGTAAAGGCATTTCTTTCTTTCTTAGTTTTGGAGATATTGTACAGTCTCAACTTAAATGATCCACTCTGTATATTATAATTCAACTGGTAAGTTGGAGGAATATAAAAATAACTGGAAAACACATATTATTAAAAGAATGGGCAAAGAAAGAATGCCAACTAAAATCATGAACTATAACCCCAAAGGGAAACGAAGTGTGGAAAGATCGAGGAAAAGGTGGACCTGAACATTGTGAAGACGGAACGTGAACATAATGATGCTGAACGTAAGAGGTTGCCATTGTACATACACTTTAACAGATTGAAAGTTTGTAGACGCGATTTAAATTTGGTTGAAAGCAAAACATGTTTAAATGTAAATTGTAAGTAAAATCTCCTAAGCATCCGCAACTTTTAGATGAACGACTGCACATGTAGAATTAAACTCTTATGCGCCAGTTGTGTCACATCTTTTAGTTTGGATAACATGAAGAGTAGGCAAAAACTTGTCTTGCAAGTTTATTTACTCAAGTTGAAATTTAACATGATGCCGCCTTATTGTTATTTATTTATTGCTTTTTCTAATTATTATAACCGTCTAGTCACAATAGAGGACCATGCGATGCCATGAACAGACCATATGCATGCGACATATGCATTGCTTGTTCACATGTTTATCCATCCGACATGGAAGGAAGCACAAAGTGACATCACATAAAAGATGTGGGGCTGTCATTGTCTTTCCCCCATCGAATTAAAGGCCATAAGTTTCCCACTGAGTGGTGGATCTCTTAATAGGATCACCCCAAGAACCCACGTACTATTCCGACTAGGAATTAAAGGCAAAGCGAACATGTGGGCAAGGAAAGTGTGCAGAAGAATTTATCACTAGCTTTCAGGAAATTACATTAGTGTAATTTAAATTTTTCGGTACACATTGGTATCTTATTCAGAAAACGTATCACGTTTGAAGGCTGTACCCATCTCTTTTGCTTGTAGTCTAGGAAGAGGACCCATTGGAAGATTCATCTAATACGCAAAGCATCCAAAGATAGAACCTTTGATTTTATGCATTTCAAGTTTAGTTTTAATACGTACAAGATAGAATTAGAGAACAGTTTTGGGGATAAAACGTTTAATTTAATAGCATATTCATAAATTCATCAGACAGGAATAAGGAATTCCATGATGTTTTCTTTTGCTACGAGGTTAGCTGCTCAATTTAAATAGCTTAATGTCGGGCTTTGACAGGGCTTATTGAACGGCGAACTCGTGCTTGATTTATTTTGAATTTTGATAATCATAAAAATTACGCATCCCAAAAAGCTGACATTATAAATTCGGCACAGAGGATTTGAGCCCCTTTTACCTAAAATGAAGCTGAGCAAGATAGTTTCTCTACTATTCTAGGCACAGATGGATATTGCGCATATACATTCCACAAAAGCTATATATAAATGGTTAACATTTGTAAAATCTTTGCTGAGAATTATTCCACAATTCCTTCTTTATGGCAGAACTTCTATGTATTAGTGCTGTGTTTTCAACCATGGATTTGTTTCCACATTTGTCTTCTTTTCCCAGGATTTACATTACTAAAGATCAAACTTGAGTACAATATCTTATTTTATTCTCTTTTAAGGATTTAATTAAACACGGGGTTTTCAAGACTGCCTATTCTGTTCTATTTTTTTTTGCCCCCTCCTTAACTTCTGTGGTCATATCGGAGGCTATGGCTTGAAAAACAGTAATGATGGTGTTGTTTAAATTATAGGTTTTCTTAACGTTGGTTTTTAATACGTTTTGCTATTTATAATACTCGCATTTATTCCCATATTCATGTTTCCAGGCTCTGCGGAGAATCGGAAATGATGGGGAATGATTAAAGGACAATTTCCCAACCCAGACGGGAGTTGAACCCGGGATCTCTGGGTTGAGAAACCAGAACGCTGACCACTTTGCTTTCTTCTCGGTAAATTAATCGTCATTCACAGATAATCTTTTCCTGGGGCATATTGTTTGTTTCAGTGTTAGATTAAGCTGAAATTATCAACTTCTGTATTTTAGAACAAAATAGTTTCAAAATTTCATACCTGATTAGCACTTCGTAACTCAAAGTATAGTAACTTACTTAATAGCTTTTAATAGCATTTTATATCGTCTTATGTGTTTCAACATTTTTAATTCTCCAAAATATTTGCTTTTATTTTTGTGTTTACATAAGAAAAACCAGTTAATTGTCAATACCACACGTCAACTGAACACATGTCTATATGAACACATCCTGAAAATTTAAAAAATATACAATTAAGACTGACCCAAGAAGTATGAAAAGTTAGAAAAAAGGCAGGTGAAAAAATAATATAAAAACTTAAGTTACATATGACTCAGGATAGATGTGCACCATATGTTACCCCTTCATATTCTTTCTCTTCTCATGACAATTTCCACAACTTGCTGCTACTTTTGCTCTAGTTTTTGATCAGTTTTTCCGCTGTGAATGCAAGGATTGAAGTAAAATGTGAAATTGGGGAAAAGCGAGGGGTAACGTACATTCAAATGCATATGCTGGGTTTTAAATACGTCCGCTTAATCGTCATAGTATAAACTAGATCATTTTATGGAATGGAATTGATCATTTGAGGGCAAAATATGTCTAAAATGAGGAAATTGCTGCCCCAAATTCCTCTTAAAATGCTCCAAATACTCTTGTTTACAAAATAAGCAGAATGGTGCTGGGACTAGCCAGGTGAATTCGAGGAAAGGTCTAAACTAACAACAGTGAAGCATTTAAGCACACCAGGTGCTTGCAAGTTTGCAGGTATCTGCATGTTTACCTTTTAGTAAGGAATCCCACAAGGAAAGAATGGCCTGAGATAGTGGATGGAATGTTCCCCCCCACCAATTTTTGTGTCTATTTGCCTTCCGTCTTAGCTGCATGCTTAGTAGTCCTAGGTTCGACAAGGATCGTTTCACATAAAGTTAAATTACGTTTATTCAGCCCGGTGCTCTTCAAACATGTTACGATCTCCATTCTACCGAAGTCCTCGAATACTTAACTTAAAATCAGTTCAAGTATGGCAGAGCATTCTAGTTTAGTCAATATTCAACGAAATGACATGTTCATAAATACAAAAAAATCCTATAAATACAACTTTGTAAGGAATGGTACCATTGAAGAGTTTACTAGGAATTTCGTTATACCAAGCAGGAACCCAGGTGAAGAGAAGAGAATTTTCCAGTTACGTACATACGTACACTTGAGGCTTGTGTTGGAGACTGACAGTCAACATCGAGCAATTTTCAATAAGAATAATGAAATATCAGATTTTACGATCACCTATACATGCATGATCTATGAGATTGTATAAAAATAGATTTATTGTATTGTTTTCTACTCATGTTTCTTTTAATTAATTTTGGAAACGCTGCAACATATTGTGAAGGCAGGTTAAAGCATGTTTCCATCGCAAACTGAGAAATTGTAAAGATTTTCGATGAAAAGGATTTTAAAGTTATACAAATTATTATTAAAATGTTCAGAACAAACCGGGCTTTTGGCCGATAAAATATCGCTTGACGTTTCGTCCGACATTTCAGCGGGCATCTTCAGAGGGCACACTGAACGACTTCTATCACCACACTGCTCATTAACCGGCATGTATTTATGGCAGGGACGGTACAACTCGCACTGTTTCTGATTGAAAGATGGTTAATCATTGCGCTGCCGGGCCTGGAATTTGACAATTGGAGCGAGTGTATTTTTGTGGTTTTGTATGCAATTTTTACAATGCGGTAACTAAGCTTTATGTAATCGGGTTAATTCTTCTTTTTTATTAAAGTTTTTACGGTGTTTAAAGATTTCTATAGCTTCGCGATATAGACTGGCATGATACATGTTTTGTTGAGATTTTGTCTGTGAAATTTAATATTGTGATATCGTGGATATCTTACACGGTAACAACTTTAATAAAAAATATGTCTTGCATTCACATGACTTCCTCTACTCTTATACAAGCTATTCTCACAAACAGTTATTCTCCATCTAATTTTTATTAATCGAGATAAACGTTTGCAGAAACTTACTGCTAATTTTCTTTTAGGTGCATGGGGAGTAAGGTAGGCTTTATGCGATAATCAACTCTTTTAAGAGCTGCTTGCTTTGTGGAGCATTTCATTCTCTTTTCTTATCTTAACAACAAATAGCGAATTCCTATTTGAGAAAAGTATAAGTATTGGAAAATTCAAACAAATAACAAGGAATATCTAGGAAATGGATCACTCGAACAAAAAAAGAAGAAGAAGAAGAAAAAAAAGATTTGACATGAATTTTGTGTTTTAACGAGATCTACATTTTTTGTAGTAAAATTTTCTCTATCTCTTACGGTTTACCAGTTATGCGAAAGTTTTCAGAATGAAGGGGACTTTGAGGACATTCCTAAAAATTCAAGATATACATTTCATTTGCCATGAGAGTATCTTAAACATATATCTAGTATTTTAATCAAAATCGTTAGAGCCATTTATGAGAAAATATATTCTATGTAAATGGTAGTCTGAGGTGGGGGGATTATTTTGAAAATCTTCGTGTGCATCCCTGGAAAATACTAAACTCAAATAATACCAAGTTTGGTATTTATCCAACATTTCGTTTTGGAGTTGTGCTGTTCACACACACACACACACACACACACACACACACACACACACACACACACACACATGCTTCGAAAATGATTTATTTGGATTTACGGCCCCTCAAAACATGTATTTCCGTTGAAATCTGGTATGGAATTTTTGGGGCGAAATGCAATACTTCCCCTATTTACTATGCATAGCAAAGAAAGTAAAAAGAAGAGGTTGCATAAAGCTTGGTTACCGCATTGAAAAAATTGCATACAAAACCACAAAAATACACCCGTTCCAATTGTCAAATCCCAGACCCCGCAGCGCAATGATTAACCATCTTCCAATCAGAAAAAGTGCGAGTTGTACTATCCCTGCTATAAATACAGGCAGGTTACTGAATAATGAGCAGTATGGCGATAGACGTCGTTCAGTGTGTCCTCTGAAGATGCCTACCGGAATGTGGGTCGAAAGTCTAGCGATGTTTTATCATTTAGACCACGGCCAAAAAGCCCGGTTTGTTTTAAGAATTTTAATAATAATATTTATAACATTGAAAACTTAAGTATGTAATTAAGGATTTTAAAGTTTCGCCTCAGTTTCACTTGAAGCAGGTTATTTCATTTGAAATACCTGCTTCATGTACTTGCCTTACACAGACGTTTTCTCTGTAAAAGCGTTTGCTCATGATTGTTACTAGGTACCTCAATTCACCTACCTTCATTACTGAACACACGTGATCTTTAATTATATCTAACGATGAGTCAATGATCTTTAAAATATCACTTTTGTGGCAGTCACAAGACGTGCCAATTCACAGACAATCTTTGTATATGTGGTTGTATAAGATTAATGACAATAACTGTTTGCCTAGAAATTGTTTCAAATTAGACAATACCAATTTTACGTATAACAAGGCTTAGCTAGTTATATAATTGGTCAATGTTTGCTAGTAACGACCCCATTCTAAGAAAAACCACATATTCTCAACGCGTTCTATTAAATGGTGCAAATATTTCAAGCCAATGCAATGAAAAGAGTTGTTTTGCACAACTTGTATATTTTAACGAGCATACGTTTAATTGCAGTGCGTTTTTGTTTGTTTCTTATGGTTTCTCGTTTACACAAAATTCATTGAGCATGAAGAGGGCTTTAGAAAGTCCACAGAAAGCTCAATACACCCATCGCATCAATGAAAGTATGTCACAGATACGATATGTACAGCTGTTTTTTTAGAAAATAACACCTTAATTGAAAATATTATATGTAAAAAGATTTGGGGTGGGGAAACTTAATGAAAATGTTCGCTTTTCTTCCTTAAAGGACGTCTCGACTTCTTTGTTTTGAAGTTATGTTCGCCCGCGCAAACTTTTTTACTTTCTCTACCACGTATATAGTAGGTAGAGAAGGTACAGCATTCCATCCAAAAATTCGATATCGAGATTTCACCTAAAATACATGTTTCGAGGTCCCCTGAATAAAAAACATTTTTAGAAAAGTGTGTGTGTCATAACTGAAAAACGAAAAGTTGGATAAACACTTAGTATTTAGCTTCAGTACCTTTCAAAGATGCGACACAAAGATTTTCAAGAAAATCTCTCACACCGAACTATCCTGTACATGAGAGATTTTTTGAATTTTTTGAATTTCTAAAAAATTGCTGTAACGATTTTGGTTAAAACATCGTATATTAAAGATATTTACACGACAAATAAAATATATATCTTGAATTTACGCGAATAGCCTGTGGCGTCTTCTTCATTCGGAAGGAATTTTATATAATCTTATATAACTGGTAAATATGAAGGAATGAAAATGTAATACACAAAAATGTAAATTTTTTAAAACACACAATTATTTCAAATAAATAAGCAATTTCTGAGAAATTCATTATTAATTTCTTCGTCACTCTCTTGAAGTCATATCAACACGCAGTTGTTTCTCGCGATTGCATGGAAGCAGTTGGAATTTTAAGGCCAGCTTATAGTTTCCAGTTCTATAACATTTGACTATCGCTGTTCCCTTTGTATCTGTAACGAAATGTGTAATGTAGCTATTTCTGCAAAGATATATTTGGATGTAAATGTAGTAGATAAATGTAGTAGATAGGAAAATAAGCTTTTGTAGGAATAATTTGAATACCCACTAATAAACGATAGAGGGAAGAGAAACTCGTATTAATGTATCATACCAGAGGTTTCTTTTTTTTTTTTTTTTGGGGGGGTGGAAATCTCAGAATGTATATATCCCCTGGAATCTCAACTCCATTTTGGGTCGATATTAATAATTCTACCTTCTACTCACCTCTCTACGCCCTGTCTACCTGGCTTATCTAAACCGTACAGAAAGTAAAAACCTTCGTTGATCCAAGATGTCATGTGCAGCGAAAGCCCTTGTTGATGTAACCGTCGGTGGTGGTTGTTATGCAAAGTTATGCCTTCAAGTTTATAGAGTCCTGCAGTGGGTTGTAGGAAGGAGACCGATTTATTAGCAAAAACGGTCACGCCATGAAGGGAGTGAATGTTAGCCCGTGAATACCAAAATAGACTACTGCAGTAATGCACCATATTGAACAAGAGGTCCTCTTTCAGTACCCGGAGCGCGAAAACCACTTGCATTTCTTTTAAATATCACCACGAAGGCAAATATTCGGTGTAGTTTTAATCAACTAACTCCTGTGCATTTTATATTGTCTTCAGTATTGGAGATGACCTCATGTGGACAGTGACTCACTGCCATTGTGAGGATGTTACACACCTGAGTTGGTGAGATGGACTGGTGGTGTTCGGTTCGAAACTCAAGGAGAGTTTCATCTGAGAAACGTGCTTTGTGTGTGGGTGTGTGCGTTTGCATTTAATTATTTCTTTGCGTTTTATTTCCTTTACTGCTTAGACGAATGCCGGGTAGGGTTTTCTTTAATTGCCATGGTTCTATTTCTTCAGCTTGTTCATTTCAACAGCACTTTGCCCTTTCGTTAGGCTTTCAGAACTTTTGTGGTGAGGTAACATTGAAGTGCATGCTTCATAGAGGATCTGCTGGCGAATGTTGGGTCAGCGTCGCAAACCTGGAGACGAAGCACATACATCCTCTGTGAAGGGTTGTCGCAAATGCAGACCTAGAAGTTTGTTGATCCGGAGCTCTTGTCGCTTTTTTCTTCGAGTCACCATAAGCGACTACGTGAAAGCAAGTCCGCTATGTTTTATTACCATGTTTCCTTTTCAAAGTCTCAAAAGTTCTGATATACTGCATTTTTGCACTTCACACTGTCCCTTTTGCAGCACATTTTTTTTGTCAGAACAGCCTATGTTTCCGTATGTGATTACTAGGTACTAGATTTTTGTGCAGCTCTCATATGTATGAATTACACAATGTAATGACTAATAACTAGGGCCCGGATTTTTAGGTTTTTAACCTATATTTTCTCTCGCTATTTAAATAACACATTTCAAGATATATATTTGTTTCACACTTCCTGGAGCAGAATATGCGAATTTCATTACACCTGAAAAAACCTAAATGAGGGGTTGACACCTAAAATAATCTAAATAGCTGTTTTTTCCTTTTTCAAAATGAAGAATATTGTTTTCGGATTGAAACTCATTGTAAATATTTTCCACCATTTATAGCCAGCAGATAGTTCAAGCTACCACCGTCAAACGCAGCACATGTGACGTGGTGACACCTGGATGAGCTGAGAAGGTCAAGAGGAGCGTAATCTGCGTAACGAGATCGCCTCCAATCGTTCACCGAGAGTAGTTTTCTAATGTAATTGTTGTATAGTGAAACAATGCCTAAATCACATTTATTGAAAAAGTGGATTGCATTAAGATCCACATTTCACTTTTGTTAGTGACGGACAGTGCTGCCTACATGTTGATGGCAGGGGAGGGGGTTTATACAGTCCTTCCACCCGACCATGCTACATGTTACATGCTTGGCCCACGGCCTGCACCGCCTTGCGGAGGAGATTAGAAGCCACTTCGATGACGTGAACAGCCTGATATCTTCGGTCAGGAAGGTTTTCTTAAAAACCCCAACACGCATGTAATTGTTCAAAGAGAAAGTACCAGCAATCCCTCTTCCACCTGAATCGCTGTCTGCTGCCATTTACTATGCCGAGCACTTAAAAGACCATAATAATGTCGTCAATGAATTGGATGAAACAGAAGCTTCCTGCATTGCCAAGGCTAAGAAATCACTCGAGTGCCCTACTCTTACCGCTTCCCTGTGTATATTAAGACACATGTTTGTTTTATATCAGGAGCTATTCTCCGGTTGGAAAGTACAACTTTGCCATTGAAAGGTGCTCTAGATATCACTGGCAATGTTTCCAGTAAAGAAATACCTGGAACAGTGGAAGTTGCATGTTCTTCGAAGTTGCAGAAGATTCTTCAACGAAATTCTGCTTTTGAAGATATGAAAATCATTAATTTAATGTTGCAGTGAGAAAAGTATACAGGAAAACTACCCCTAAAACCTGCCGCACAGTCATCTATGTTCTACGCTCCAGTGACGTCATACTCCGTTGAAAGAACCATTTCTTCATACAAGAATGTGTTAAGTGATAATAGGAAATTGTTACGCCAGAAAATATCTACTACAATGCCAAAGTATAATTCTCACAACTAAGTACCAGAAAAGAAGAATTATTGATACCTGTATAGATCCACGAAGCAAAACATAATAAAAAAATAATAAAAAAAAACTAAAAAAAAACTATTTTAAGCATATAAAAAACCCAAAATGAAGGTTTATTCCACCTAAAACTCCGAGCCCAGACTAATAACCAATGATTGCATGAGCTTTTTAAAGTTACACTACCAAGTTGTGTAAAGTTTTAACAAAAAATAGCCCTGAATTTGATGGCAAATCTGGGTAGGAATTTTGATCCTTTGTGTTTAACAAACATGCCAGTGCATTCCAGAGCGAAATTGAGTTTTTTTGTTGCGAAAACCACACATTTCAAAGTAAACCGGTTTTAGTGTAATGAAAGAGAATAAATCTGATACACAGAAGCTACTTCAAACAATTTTCACGTTGTAAACCTGAATAATATCTGACTATTAAATTATTTTATTCGAAACAAGTGAGATTTGTTGAAGTAGATTATTGCCCCACTGTTGGAGAGCCAAACTTGAAGTTGCTTAGACCACGCACGTATGGTACAAAGTTTCTGTTGGCCTAAGCACCACGTTCACTTTCCGGTGGCCTTCGCCCCACTTTTAAAAAGTATTTTAATGTTTATTTAAATATTATATGTGTATGTTTGCCTCGGCTGCGTCAGTAATTTTCAGAAACACGTATCTCTTAGCAGGGTTTGGTGCGGCTAAAGGATGAAGGCTTACACTTAACCTGTACCGTATCGAAGTTCTGAAGAACGCGTCCGGCTGGGAACACTGTCTTCTGGCGTCTGTCTTCTACCGCCTGAATTTGTACAATTTTTCTATTTCAAGTCTCTGATTGGCTAATCCTACTCCAATAGAATACTTTTATTTAACTTAAGCTTTTTCTAGTTTTTCATTGGCTAATTATTAAAAATGTTTTAAATATTACATTATTGTTCCAAGAATTACTAGTAGCATTATTAAACTTTCCAATTCATTGTTGTCTCAAGGTTACCTCATTTTTACCTCATTGTTAGTAACTTTCGGATTCTATTCTCACAGCTCCTACAATGTTAAATTACGTAATACATTCACATAACATTATTATACATGTACATAATAATATAAACATAATACAATGACTGTAACATACACTTTATATATTATTTATACACATATTGCTTTTAGGCGGGCTGTTATTATATTTTATATTATATAGTTTGACTGATTTCAGTTAAGTGATAAAAATGCTGTCTCATTGTAAACCTCATAAACTTGTATGGTTCATTTTTTGAAATTGTTGTAGCTTAAAGTGCTTGTTGCTCATTTGCTAGAGAGTAATGGCATGCTTCGATATATCGGAGAAAGTCAACTGCATTTTGTGACAAGTGGGTTTTGCGAAGAAACGTTTCATTTATCAAAACTATAAAGAGAAGTACATTTTGTATAAACAGTAATATTGAGTAATTAAAATAGTGAATGTTTATATCGATGTTGTTTTGAATCATACATCCATGATGCACACAGAATTTATTATTGGCATGAAAAGAAAATTACCGTACTTCCTGTTTTAAATAATAAACACAAACTTTTAGATAGTCAACTCATGTTGCAAATAATAGGGAATGCAGCTGAAGAATATAAAAACAATGTGAGTTGCCAATGAAGAAAATGTGTTTACTCACAACTCATTTTCTAAATTTTGCATAAAATATCACGAAGTAATAGGCAATATTTCGTGTGTTTCGTTCATCCTGCAGAGTGCCCCATTACTCGCTGTTCTTGTCAGAATTATATCAAGATGTAGAAGTGTAAAAATAGTGATTATCTGAAAAATTGATACCTAAAAGTGTAAACAAAAACTTAAAGCCCCTGATTTGACGAACTAGATCTCAAAGCTACGACGGTGTTTTTAAAGTAGGTTCCGTTATGCAATAAAATAACTGCTGAATATTTTAGTTAACTAATTTTTTGTTCCATTACATATACCTTAAGCTTTCTTTACAGACAGCTTTCGCTATCAATTAGATTAGAATAACTTTTGTTGGCTGCTCCTAATAGAATCCAATCCATAAAAGAATTTGTGTAGTTTCTGAGATGTATTTTTCTGCATCTAAGAGTCCATTGCAGAAGAAATTGCGTTGGTATGTCTGGTTTCATTGGAGGATTCAAACTAATGGTCCAGAAGACAGATCTTTATCACAAAGAAGCTGATAGAAAACAATTGTGAATCTGCAAGTTAATGTGGGGTTGGCCTTCAAAAAGCTTTCGTCCATGCACTGCAAATATCCCCTAAGAGATTATCACAGCACATTTTCAATACAGAAACATTTAACTCCTGAAACAGCTGCACGTTTCCTAGATGGACTGCCAGCGGAAGTCTGCGACGAGGCTTTAAAAGACATGTTACCAAATGCTCGAAAAGCATTAATAATGGTAGAAAAGTTCTGTATGGTTCGAAGGCTTAGGTAAAAAATAAACTATAGAAACCATTTAGTAGTTCGTACTTCATTGCAAATCGGGCCTTACTTTTAAAATACTCCTAGCATGAACTACATAGCTTAACTACGATAACCTTTAAAGGCAAAGCTTCTGAATGTCTAAGACCATAGCACTAGAGTGTCTCTTCTCCGTGTTTGAGGCTTCATGCCGTCCCAGAAGACTCGTCTTTTCAAGCATGTTCTCTGTTGCAACATGGAGAACTACTCTCTTTTAAGTGTGGTGATCTTGGAGCAGGATCATAACTCTTGCGATGTTGCTGTAGTTACAGACAATACAGGACCGTTCGTCATCGCAGTGCTGTGGTATCTTTCTTTTATAAGGGAATTCAGATGAAGCAATGAGATCATCAGTGGGCATTCACCTAACGGGAAGTTCATGCAACATCGCCCACACGTGAAGTTCTTTCTGAAAGACCATTCATTCCTTTCTAAGCTATACAAGATTGCGTTTTGTCACTTGGAAAGAAGAGAGGTTATTTGGATTCGAAACTCAAATCAAGTGAAGCGTTATCAAGCATACCACTTTTATCTTGATTAACAAGATGTAGATAGAAGAATGAGCTTTTGTAAGAATAGCTTGTAGAATTGTAGGTAGAGAAGTCATGTGAATGTAACACTTTTTATACGCTATACAAACTATTCTTGTAATGCTTATTTTTGTATCTGCTTCATGATTGAGATAAACGTCTGCAGAAGTAGTTTCATTAGACATGGTTGTTTGGCACAAGAGGCATAGGAGGCTGAAGCATAGTCAAAATTTTAAAAACGGCTCACTATATGCGGGCTTTGAAAGTCTATACTCTTTCTATAACATCGCTAGAAACAACTGAGTGGTGACAACAGAACTATAAACAATAAAAAAGTATTGGAAAATTCAAACCAGTGACAACGAATATATCTGAAATGGATAACATTGAAATAGTTATTTGAAATAAATTGTATCCTTTATAAGAGTTTTACACTTTATGTAGCAACTTTTGTCTCTTATGTATTAGCCCATATACGGAATTCATTGCAAAGGAAGTGAACTTCAGAGGCTGTTCGCAGAAAATTCAAGATACACGTTTTATGACCATGTAAATATTTTACCCATGTAGTATTTTAATGAAAATCTTCGTCTTACATCCTTGGAAGTTGCTGAACTTAAAACACAATATTGGTGTTTATCCAACCTTTCTTTTTTCAGTAATGTTCACATACACAAAACATGATCGTTTTGTGGTGGACTCTCGATATCGATTTTTTTCGATGGCATGCAATACATTCTCTGGTTACTATAAGTGGTTAATGGAGAAAGTAAAAGAAACTAGTCAAATAAAACAGCGTTTGTAGATTTAAACCTTTACTAATAGTATTGTTTGGTATAAATCCCTAATTTTTGTCTAAAAGCCCACATATGCCTACTGATCGGAGGAATAGTTAATAGAGACGCCACAAAAGCAAGAGGTTTTATTGTGACTAGGTATTGTCGATAATCGTTAAGGGTTAAAGATATCAAATATTTAGAATACAAGCTTTAGCACCTTTAAACGCCATGTAAAAACATATTTCAGTACTCCCTTACTAATGCAATACGTCATAAGAATCTGCTTATACTTAATGAAGTACCTATACTGGGCAGGTAGGATTAAAGTACATGTAAATAAATGCAACATTTTCCTGCCGGATATAATTGGTAACACGGTAGTCATTATTTTACACAATTTTTCTGCAAAAGCTTATTCTTCTCTCTACTTCTTGTTAATCAAGATAAACGTTTATTCATATACTAAATGTACAGTCCGGCGCAAAAAGTGACGATACTTTTGTTTTCCTATAATGCGTTACTTTATTTAATGTCGGCCGAATCCCCTTATCAGTTGTGTTCCCCACCTTCCCAGTTGTGCTTATCTCTCTATTGGTTTGAACAAATGAGCGGTGAAACGGGTGGGAAACGGAAGCATTTTACCTACGTGGCTGGAAGGCACTCGTTAGACACTCGCCAAATCTGTCCGTCTCTTATTGGTTTTATGTCAAAAATCTGGCTTTCAAACCTTAACCAATGAAAAGAGGTCGATTCCCGGCACAAGAGCGTAGGAAGTGTCTGGGGGAGGAGGTAACACAAGCTTTATGGGGAGTGGATGGATGCAGTTGGCTTGTAAACAATTCCTGTTTATTACATGTGTAGTTTGAAAGGAACAAAGGGCATGGACAACAAACCGAAAATTATTGCCCTTATTGAGCAGGTCTAGGGAGGAAAACGTTTTAAAAAAAGCATACTTTTTTTTTGAGTAAGTTGGGGTTTTTTTTTTTTGAAAGTTCATATATTGGAACAATGATTAATTTAATCAAGTATTTGTAGTTATAGCGCAGCTAAGGAGTATCTCCAAGAGCAGCGTCAAACTGGTGGAAGAAATACCAGTCCTCATGGCACCAGAAGCACAAAGAACATCACAAAGTAAAATTAAAGGGCATGTGAAAAAAGGTTTAATAAGCAAAGTTTTCAGGAGAGGTAAAAGAAAGTGTTTTACTTTGAATAACTCATTTAATAGGTTAGCGCATAATTGGGAGGTGTTCTCAGTATTATTATTATTATTATTATTATTATTATTATTATTATTATTATTATTATTCTCTTCAATAATCATCTGCAAAGTAACAAAAACAATAGACATATTGATTTTGAATTATAAAATATCACAAACAAGCATAATAAGCAAATGAGTTATATGAAACGAGTCACGTAAAACGAAAAAAGCATTACAAAAAAGCGAAAAACATAGCATTTTCGCATTACTTGAAAAGGATTGATAATCTTCTTTATATTCTTTTCTTGCAAAACTGTGATAATAAAATTATTTAAGATAATACTAATTCCGAATTAACTATGGAAAGGTAGAAGAGAACAACCGATCTTCAGCTTCCCGTACCGTTACTCTTACGATGTCGGTATAATAGCACATCATGATGCTTTCCATGCGACTCCTATTCTCTCGGTAAAACACAAGGAATTCTCAAATTGTCTTGAAATAACTTGCCGCATTGTCGACTTACATACTATTTCATTCTACTTCTACCTTTCTTGCTTGCGGAAGAACAATTAATACAACTGAATTGATTATGTATTCTCAATGTTTTTTCTTGGATACTAGTCTCTGATGCACATCCGCCATAACGAAAAAACGGCTCTACGAAAGCCAACAATCAACTTGGGTTGCTAGAACTTGGTAAAGGGTGGGATGGAACCATGGATGGGGAGGAGCTGCTTTACTAAACCCTTAACTAACCCTTTTTTTCTTCTTCTTCTTTTTGCACCCAACTCTACATTGCAATGTAGGAATAGGAAGGAAGTAGGCCAAAGCGAAGGCAGATTTTTTAAAAAGCAAAAAACGCATATGAATAGCGACTTGCCACTTGAAAACAACTGAGTGTTACATTCCCATAACTTATCCACTCAACTAACAACCGTTCTTGCAAAACCTTATTCTTCTATCTGCTTCATATTAATTCAGAATTTGCAGAAATGGTTTTATTGCACATTTCGTTGTAGGTACAAGGAAAATACATTTGGCTTCAGAATAGTCAAATCTTTTGAAAGTGAGTCGTTATGTGAGTCGTTCTCTTTGCACGACCACGAGAGAGAGAAAAAAAATAGTAGTTGAACAAAATGGAAATATCTGGAAATGGAACATAAATTGTGTGTTTTACAATATCTGCATCCTTTTTATGAAGTAAGTTTTGTCTATCTCTTACGGTTTTAGTTATATAAAATTCATTCAGAATGAAGAGAACTTCACAGGCTATTCGCAGAAAATTTAAGATATACCTACGTATTAGATTGTAGTCACTTTTTTTGGAAAATCAAAAATAACGAAGGTTTTTTCCAAGTAAAGAATCATTTGCGGTGGAAAGGATTTTCTCCAAACTCTTCGTGTCGCATCCTTGGAGGATGCTGAACTTCAATACTAAGTTTGGTATATAATCGCCTTTTCATTGTCAAATTATGCTTTCCACACAAACACATATGGATATTTTTTCTAAAAATGCTTGTTTTGTAATTAGGGAGTCTCAAAATCTATATTTCCTGTGAAATCCCGTATCGAATTTTTGAGAGGAATGCAATACTTCTTTACTTATTACAGGTAAAATAGTGGAGAAAATAAAAGGCAAACCCTTTCTGCCAGATAAAATGATCGTTGTTTATAGAAGGTCTGTAGATAAAGAGCATTGGATATTTCGAACTTTCCGACACTATAATATTACCATATTTATTTTCTCCTATGGGGATTGAACCATTGCATGCTTGGAACACTGCATGGGCCTCGTTACCAAAGCCTCGAACACTATTTTAGTGTTCGTGCTACAGATCGTCTCGAGTAGCTTAAGATGTGCCTCTGTTGCCCTTCAAGCGTGTTAGGACTACAAAGGTGAACACATTGACGAATACGTTGTTACGTGGAGCGAATCCTCTCTCACACGTTTGGAATCGCAGGAAGCTATTTGTTTGCGGTGGAATTAAGCGTGGCGTGATTGTATCCACACCCGTTCCTGAATAAATCTGATTTTTTTTTCCTCTGTGAGAAAAAACAGACATGCCTGGGATTCGTAGTTTGCCACACGCGACCTTGGCATCTGGAACATTTCTACTGTGGTTCTTTAATTTGGAAATGCATAAAGGAAAGAGATCCCAAGGTGAAATTGTCAGTACTTGGGTACACATCATTGCTCGTGGAGATTAATTTTAATGTCGATGTCGCTGTTCATAGACTGGAAGCCAACTTTTACCTTTGCCTTACTCCTCCTCTGTAGGTAGATGGTCCACCTACTGACTTTCCCGAGATGTTAAAAGGAATGCTACACTTACAGTAAATACGTATGGTGTGTAACAGCTCATCTACCCTTTACCATTAATTGCATTCGTACTAGGTCTAAAATCGATCCAGCCTTAGAACCGGACTTGATGTAAACAAAACATTTTGTATCTCTCCGCGTTAATCTCGTGTTCAGCACTACAGAAGTAGCCATACCGGCTACTCATTATTGTTTACGAATGCAGAAGCGAGATGAATGACACCACACAGCATCTTACGGAAGCTACAACCTTCTTTAGTTCATATTATTAACTATTCCATATTAATCAGAAGTTTCAAACTACGTTTGATTAATTTCTTTAATATTTTTTTAAACCATTAGATAATCGCAAATATTTAAGTTACTAAATGTTATGTTGTACTTCGGTTTCCCGCGTATCACGCTCTGGTTAATGACGTCATATGTTTACATCTAGTTGTGTTCTAAGAGTGGAGCGATTATAGAAATCATTATTTTCAACTTATTTCTTGTTAATCACACATAATACCACGAAAGGACTATTCCATGAACAAAGTGTAGCAGGATATAAATAATGATTACTCTTTTACTTACGTTGCTTAAAATCAAATTACTATTGTGCCTGCTGTCATGGTTTACTAAATGAATAATCGAATGTGTTACGGAACGCAAACCAATGCTACCAACAGTGGGAATGAGAAAATAGTTAACCTCAAAATTAAGAAAAGCTAAAATCAGAACACAACAAAGACATCGTTTTTAAAGAATAGAATTTTTTTTGGAAATTGACACCATTTGAACATACATTGATTAGAGCCAGAAGTTTAAAAGTTGAAACTGAACCAACTGTCAGTTCAAGTGACAGTATAGAATAAATCTTTTTCTTCCAAACAATGGTCATTCAGATAGCAGGTGGTCTGGTGTTTGAGGAGATTCACAAAAGCACAATAACCATCTACGAAATTAATTTTAAAACGCTCGAAATAGGACTTAAACTTTCCATGACTTGTTAAAAACTGTGTGAACACAAAGTTAGGCACTACACTTAACACTTAAATCGATGGTCGAATTTGTGGAAAAATATTTCTCTCGAGAGGTCAATACATTGTTCTACTGATGTATTATATGTTCTCTGGTTTTTCTTTTGCATAGCAAATACGAGATTTACTGTAACTTGTACGTCCATGAGAGACATTGTTGAACTGTTGCTCTTATGGTAAGAGCTATTGGATTCATATTGTAATTTTCGTTTATTGAGTTTAGCGCTGCTTGCGAATCACTAAAAATCCGAACATTTTTATTAAGTTGTATACCAATGGTTGGCATACTTAATACCCAGAGTTTTGTTAAAAAATTGAGCAATTAGGGGATAATTACATTTGATGTGAATATCTCAACATTTTCGTATGCTAGTAGATATCTATCATTTTGTATGCTACGAAAGCACAGTATTTTCCATCAGTGTTTGTTTGTATGTATGTTTTTTTCCAGTGGAGGAGAAAATGATTTAATCACTAACCCCAGCCCCGATGGGAGTCGGAACTGGGAGTGTGGGACTCACCAGTGAATGGCATACCCACTAAAAACTCCTCCACCGGATTAGGAAAGGAAAAGGTTTGCAGCGCTACCGCCTAAAGCACCCGCGCATTACAAGGTGATGGTTGAAACTGGGCCGCAGTGCGGTCACCAGGGGAGTAAGGAATTGTTGCCGGAGACAGACTTGACCAGGGCCCAGTCTGCCCCCGCAGCGAAGTAAAGGAGAAAATATTGTGATTCCAGGTGATATTGTGAAGGATAAGTGGCGCTTGGATTTTCGATAGGAGTTAGAGGATTGAGAGGAGTGTGGATCACGTGGGTTTCCAGGAAGTTGCGGATGAGGATGTAGCTTTCTTGAAGTTGGTTGAAGTGTTCATGAAGTCCCTTGATGGCGTTGTTTGTTGTCGTTTGTATGCGGGAGCCGTCTGTGTAAATAAAGCAATCATGAGTGTTCGATTTTGAAGAGACTAGGATGGATAGATGCCTAAAGTGACACTTTTGCTCTTAGGCATACATAATGTTCTGTTTTTCTTCATCAATACCATTTCGGCTTTCCCGATTGCAGTTAGAAACAGCAGCTTAGTTCCTGCAATAACTACTACTAGACTTAATAGTACCAAACAAATACGACAGATGCAAAGAAACTGCTCTTTTTGCTGTATCGGCATCGGCAGGTTGAATGCTAGAACTGTTTGCAATGAATCGAAATTGTTTGCATGTATGCCACTTTGATAAGCAACTGGATTCTCACTTTGCCTACGGCGTATGACGTCAGTTCTCACTGATGTGCATGTAAATTCAAAAGCTTCTTTATCACTTACATTCTGTGGTTAGGTGCGGGTAAAACATTCTCCCGCATAATGCTCTTTAAGGCTAGTAAATCGTTTTAAAATATAGCCATGAACGCAGCAGAAAATATACCTTGTGGGAGGGGGGTGGTTATGATGTAAGTCTACTCTGCAATGTGTTACCAGTACCTTTCACTTGCCTTGCAAGATATGCAAGTTTTTGCTGTAAATGTGTCGCCCGAAAACGAAGATTTCGTAATGTATGTAGACTGGTTATAATAGGTAAAAACATATAAAGGCAATTTAAACTGTAATAGTAACGCAAATTGTAACCAGAGATTATAACGGTATTTCACTAGTACTATGTGATTTCCTGCAAGACATGGAAAAAAAACTCTCGCAGTCGTTTATTAATGATATAAAATAGTTCTAGATTCCAAAAATATTCTTTGATCTGAACTGTATTTCTGCAGTTATCATTATTTCCAATATTTGGAGAGCCAATATGTATTTGCATACGTCTGAGGTAACATTAACTGTCAACGAAAACGTTCCAAACTTGGGGAATAGGTATGCTTCTTTACTAGGTACCTGGAATAAAGCTTCCGTTGAAAGGCACCTGAATAATAACTTCTGGAGATCACAAATTTAAATTTAACAGATCACAACCAAACTAAGTCTAGTGCAGCATTTAAATGAACTATTCATAATCACGTGTAGTAATGCACAAAACTATCATATATGTGAACAATCCGCGACTTTATCTGACTTTATCAATCCACGAATTTCCTGTAATCATATAAAAATTCTGCATCTACCCATTTTATGTTAATGACGATAAATACTAAAACATGATCACATACGATTTTTGTTAGTAGCGAGCTCATTAAAATAAAAGTTAGAATCATATTTTTCAAGCATATTACGTAGATGATGTACCAAACTAAACTTCGGAAGGGAAACTTTCATTATTCAACAAAGATGTATTTTGGAAATCCTTCAGTAAAAATTTTGTTTTGATAAAAGTGTGTATTGTAATGAGCTAAGTTTTTACTTATAGTAAGCTTTTATGTAACTTCTGTTGTTTCACGATTAATAAAAGGGAATGAGAATGAAAGCTGTATGTAATAAATTCGTCATATAGTTCAATTTATTCATCATTTTTCATTAAGCAAAGGAAGGGAATGGGAAAACATCGTCCAGCATAAAAGGTGCCTTTTTGTAGAAGTCTAGAAAACATAATTTTTCATGCTTGAAATGAGCATTCAGATTTTTGTGTGAGCTATGCTATTCACGTACAGAGCATAGATTTGCATACACTGATGAGTTTGTAATTTTTATTTTTTACTTAGCCGATCCTAAACGTGCTATTCATAGAGTTCTCGATCTTGAGTTTTTGGATTGAATGTAATACGTCCTCTATCGTAAGTGGCAGAGAAAATAACATTTAAACAAGAACGAGATGCTCATGAATATTTTGTCTTCGTGATTCAAATAGATATGTCAACGTCTTCAATTACTTCAGTTGCAAACTTGGACTAAAGTACCATCAAGACTTCAATCATAGGCCTGATTATTTGACAAATGCATTCCTTTGTCTTAAATTACCAACTCATATGTTCCGAATTTAGAGAAGAGAATACGGCCGTGCATGCGATCACATTCAAAGTCACTTCCCAATTTCTAGGTTTCCTATGCATATGTCATACCCAGATCTCGGATTTTTAGGCCCATAAAAACCAGTTTTTAGGTACCTAAAGTAGGCTCTCAAATTATAAAAAGCTGATGTGTTACACTCACATGACTTTCTCTACTCTTGTACAAACTATTTTTACAAACTCTTATTCTCAATCTTTCATATTAATCGAGATAAACATTTGCAGAAACGATCTTTTGACATGCAAAGAGAATTACATTTTACACATAGCGACCAGTTCTAAAACTATTTGACTATCGCTTAAGGTGTACTATGTTCCCCTTGTTTTGTATTTGCAAGGGCAATATAGAAATATTCCCATTTGATAAAAGTATTGAAAAATTTAAGGGAATAGCAAGCAATATCTCGAAAATGGTTCACTCAACAAAACAAATGTATGACATAAATTGTGTATTTTAACGCGATCTACATTTTTTTGTGTAGTAAAATTTTGTCTATCTCTTATGGTTTACCAGTTATGCAAAAGTCGTTCACAATGAAGAATACTTTTGGAGACATTCCCAGAAAATTCAAGATAAAGATTTTATTTGATATGAAGATATGAAAATATCTTAAACATATGATATTTTAATCAAAATCGTTAGAGCCATTTTTGAGAGAATTAAAACTTTCGAAAAATGTTCCGTGTAAAGGTTAATCGGGGGTGGGGGAATGTTCTTGAAAACCTTCGTGTCGCATCTCTGTAAGATACTGAACCTAAATACCAAGTTTGGTGTTTATCCAACTGTTCGTTTCTGAGTTATGCTGTTCACACACACACACACACACACACACACACACACACACACACACACACACACATACACAGACACACACACGGACTGTTTCCAAAAATGCTTTTTTTGGATTCAGGGGGTCTCAAAACATATTTCCTGTGAAATCTCGGTATCGAATTTTTGGGTGGAATACAATACTTCCCCTACTTGCTATACGTAGTAGAGAAAGTAAAAATGGGCACTATAGATAATTATATGCACCAAAAATACAGTTTCAATGAGCTAAACAATAGATTTTATGTATTTAAAATGTACTTCCACTTTCAGAACGTTTAAAAATGCAATTAGTGAGCATTGAAAACTACACAATAACAATACAATAAATTCACTGACTAAATTATAACGGCTAAAAACGTTTCATTATGCCTTATTCCGGTTGGTAATACATAATATGGGCGTGTAAAGTTGATAAAAGACCTCTCAAAACTAAATGAATAGATCATAGTGCAAATGCATCATACGTTGCTGATATGCAACTACTTCCTAAAGTGTTGCTTGCAAAACACAGTATATCATAAGTCCAGTAATGTAAAGCAAGTGTGTGAAATATATTTGAAAAGCAACAGAGAAAACATGGAGAAATCTTGCGAACGTGTGTATGTCAACAATTAATGAAGGGCACGAGATATGTGTCACGGAACGATGGGAAATATGCCGTTTGAAAGGGATTTCTGCCGTACTGCAGTCTTGTTCAGTACCAATGGATGGCAGAGACCTAGAGGATTCTGTTTCTACAAAACGAATGAATCTACCTGCTAAAGTGCTAACATAAACAAGTCTTTTTTCCAAGAATGTCGCATTCCTACAACTAAACTGTCTGTAAAGTGTTTGAATAAAACCAACCCCATGATATCAATACCTACTTTATTTTTCATTGCTACATGAAAAACAATTAATGGAACAGCACAAATGGTAAAATGGACACTGTTAGGCTCTAAAACCTTAAAATAGTTGTCAATGGTCAAAATAGATATTTTAAGCACTACAAACATCCACGCTTTATATTTTATATAAAACATTAAGAAGTTTAACTAGTTTTAGTTTATTCGTGCACATAAAAATAGGTATTTAGCCTAAATTCTGAGGTGCAGGGATGGCAATGATTTTGCTAAGGGAGCATCCGTGTTTCGTGCAGCAGGCCAGAATTATGTTGTGTTTATCTGCTATAAAGTATCGTTCATTGTTGTTCGGTCCTGGATATAATCGTAGACAAGCCGTACTGAATCATTTAAATTTACGCTTATGCATACGCTTTGTGCTGTTTTATGTAAGAAACTATTCAAGACTAGAGATGAGACCAAAAAAAAAAAAAAACTTTCCGAAGTTTGGTAGGGGATTTTTGGGGATAGTGATCCATCAATGGAGTGAATTAAAACGATTTCAATTACCATTTTCTGAAAAGGGTTTAAAAATTGTCTCAGGATATTTCTGTAAATAATTCAGTAACCAGTGAAATGTATCCAAAGAAGCTGGATATAGAAGAATATCTAAATGTTGAACTGCCATCTCAGCACTTGTAGCAATGGCTGGTTTAGGAATGCTGCCATCGGAAACCCTACCTGCCCATTTAATTGCAGCGATTTCTCAAGGTTTTCAATAAAATGCGAACTATATCTTTTTCTTTTCAGCTGTGTAGTAACCTCGCCATCTATTTATTGGTCTTAGTCGATATGTAGGTGTAAAGTTTAAATCTGAAACCTTGTGTAAAAGATCTTAATCACCATCATCATCATTAAAAATGTTATGCCTCCTAAGCCTTTTGACCTATTCAGCTTCCGTTTCCAGATTCTACCCACTGCCTTAACCCCTTTTGGGTTGTATATCCATGTCTGTAGTGGTAATCATTTTCCATGCATTCCAGATGATTAAACCAAGTATTTCTTCTCTCGTTTATTATATTATCTGGCGATTTAATACTCTTATATGTTCATTTTTCAATCTACCCCTTCGAATAACACCTTCCACCGATCTTAAGAGTCCTGCTGCCAGGTTTAAGCTTGATTTATTTTTTCAATGCTCATGTTTCACTTCCATATGATGCCACTAGTTTTACAAATTTTTAACATGGTTTCTTTTCTCGTCGTGTTTTCTAAATTTGTTCGTTCCACAGATTTGATTAAATTTAATTATGTTACTGTCTATGCCATCTTATTTATATGGTGATAATTGTGAACCGGAATAATTATACTTCAATAATTGCCTACTATAGTACTACAGTTGTTCTGAATATATATGTTTTCTTTAAAAGCCATGATGTACATTTTTAGTTTATGAGATAAGTGTTTTTCTAAAAATTCTGAAAGTTAATATAAAACATTTTTGATGACTATCTGTGGTGTTGCATTAAGTATTTCTAAACCATTGATTTCTGCAGGGATGGTAAATGAAATGTGTGAAGCGAATGCTCCTATGGATCTGGGATCTATTGAGTGGAGAGCTACCTGACATTTTTCTTTTGAGAATAACAGAAAATGTCTACTACTTGTCCCAATCGAGATTAGAACTAGGTCCCCCGGGATTAAAAGGCAGACATGCCGCACTCAGTCCACGAAGGTAGACACTTTAAGTAGCTTATTAGCACTGATAACAACTTGAGCTTATCTGGGTTAGCCTGAACTACTAACGTTATAAGGTAAAGAAAACATGCATGTATCATGAATAAAATTTTGATACACATTGAGGATTTTCAGTAATTTATTTATACGGCAAAGGCAGAAAGTCTAAAACCCTTCGTCCTACTTGTGGTAGCGACAGTGAAAACCAGAACACTTTTTTGTCAAGTTTTATTAAAGGTTTTTTTTGTGTAGGTTACATTTTCAAATATGTTATAAAGGTTGGTGAACAGTTTCACTAACATTAAAATTAAACAGAATCTACGCATTCTCACTTGAAAGAGTGCAACTTGCAATCGAGCCCAAGTTTTGTGAAACACTTCGATTATTTTGTGATAGTTTCTATTCTTTCCTCCTGCATGCTAATCATTTTAAGAGGCTTTTTGAGGCTCAGATTATTTTGCACTTGTACCCGGTTTAAACTTACGATCACTTCCTTATCGATTCGAAACTATTACAGTTCGTTCGCCATTTAGGTATATAAGAACCGAATTTACAGTTGTATGTACCTAATTGCCCGATCATGTGATTTGATAATTGCCTAATATTGAATGTCCACAGTTTACAAGCATGCGCCTGCTTTCGATAGAATGCAACTTATACATGCATTCTCAAGATGAATTTTAAATCAAAAGTATTGATTGTATTGTGCGAAGATAACTCTCTTAACTGTAGAAATGTTCAATTCTTTGATTTATATACAGGGTGAATCGCCTAAAACTTGAACCGCAAATATTTCGGAAATGGAAAATGCTATTGAGGTATAGTTTTCACAGCATTGATTGGTAGTCAGGGGTTCGTACATTTAGCCTATAAACGATTTTAATAATACTGAAAAAGTGTATTTGTCGAGCAAACATACAAATTTTTAAATGGAACAATTCCTAGTTACATCAACAGAATAAAGGTAGGGTAAATTAGAATGTCAGTGGCGTTTGTTGATAGATTCTAAACAAGATACATGATAAATCTGGAGTATCATGTCTTAATGCCCATGTACAAAAGTTAACACGATTCTCAAAATCGTTTCCATGCAACTCTTGATGGAGAGATGTGATAAGGATGGAACCTATGTCGATGGGGAGTGCGCAGTACACTTTCCTGACTTATGCCACTTCCATGTGCGATTGTGCGGGAACTAATTTGCGGATCTACTGCAACGGCACCTAAAACATTAATTTCTGCCTCTTCTCCAGTCACTTGTTTGCTTCTGTTACATTTTCTAGGTGTTACAGTAGCACTTTCACGTAATTGGTTGAAGAGGTTTCTAAATAATTGCCGAGATGGTTGACGTCTATTGGGATACGTTTCCGCATACAGGAACGAACTGCATTCTTCCTACACTCTCCATACACCATGAGCATGTCGGCTTTTTCTGCATTAGTAAACCCCATCTTCCACTCACGACTTACTGCCTGAACTGCCACAAACTAACTGACCAGAAGGTTGCAATGCAATCAATGAACAGAAAACACAATGCAAACAAACAACAACATCGTACCTAGCAACTAAGCAGGTTGAATGGGACAAACAATTGTCAGGGTGGAAACTTTTCAAAATACGATTTCTCGTAAACCACTTGCACTAGAATCCTGCAACAAAGATCATTGGCATTCTGACATTACCCTACATTTATTCTGTTGATGTAACTAGGCATTGCTCCATTGAAAAAATTGTATTTTTGCTCAAAAAATACACTTTCTCAGTATCATTAAACTCTGTTTATAGACTAAATGTAGGAGCCACTGACTAACTAATCACTGCTGTGAAAACTACACATCAGCAGCACTTTCCATTTTCGAAATATTTGCAGTGCAAGTTTTAGGTGGTTCACTCTGTATATTATAGATTTTTTTGTTTAAGTAATGGACGTGAAGACTGTAAGTAAAAACAAGTAATATTTTAATTTGCCAGATTTATACAAATAAAGCGAATGAGAAGCATTTTTGGTCATGAATATACTACTTAAATATCTCTGAATTAGCTTTGTCGTCCATTTATGGTGACATTTGCTCCATTTATCTTGAAGAGAGGTACCTTAAGATAGTGTACTTTTTGGAGACATTGCAAACACAGTTTAAAATTGGTCGGGTAGAATTAGATTGACAAAAATAAATGCAATAACGAGAGTCACAGATCTTCGGCTTAACGTGCCGCTGCTTTTGTCAACTATCCTGACTATGGCATTGACCTTTCCAACTTTTGCATACACATGGCAGCGTGGAAGAGCAATTAATTAACATGGGATTTAAAATGTTTACTTAGATAAACTTGAGGTGGTTCAATTAAACCCCATGTTATACTACGAAAATTCGCCCGAAATTCATAAATCCTGTGTTGAGTATCTTCGGTTTAAGAACCTTTGCATGATGTAGCCTGGCAGCATTTCCCTCTCTTGACTGAGAAAATTCATCTATTAACATATGGAGAATCTCATGTACCCACATCATCAGTCATTGGAAAAGAAGATACAGCTTCTTTTACTTCATTCTTTTCTCTGAAAGACCGGCATTCTATAGTAGGCAATATTAAAACGAAGAACACAAGATCCTGAAACAAGTATCCTTATAAGGACATGACACATTCCGCGAGAAACACATTCAGCCATCAGAGGAAACTTGTGACACAAGTCTGCTGTTCACCACATTTTCTCTGTGTATGCCATTAAATAGATGCAAAAAAAAACTTAACATTTTCAGCATTTATGTGCATACTGCTGATATTCGTGATAATCAATTGATCTTGGAATGCATGTACATATTTTTGCGTCATAGAGCAGACAACACGTAACAGCCTTGAACATTGTCCACAACAAAAATGGTTGTTACTCGCCACAATGTCTTTAGGTATCTGAAACAAATTTGAACAAAACTTACGATACCAATGAGTCCGAACATAATTGGGAGTTTGGGAATGTCGATTCTTCTAAATTGGCCAGGTAATAAGTTCCTTAATATTCCAACTAGGTTGATTTCAAAGGAATTAGTATTAATAACAGCGCGTTTTATGCACTCGGTTTAATCAGTATAGAATGAAATAAACATAGCATAAAATAACTGGAAAGATAAAATCAGATTGAAAAGTTCAATGCCATAGCCAGCATTTGAACCACGTATCTTCGGCCTTCCGTCTGATTTTAACATTTTAACATTAGCCCTACGTACGGCTTGTGTGGAAAAAAAATAACTTTAAATGACCTATTAGTGCAACTATGAAGCCCGCATTGAAGTATTTAATAGGTTGTTACCTCAAAATGAATTTGACAACGTCTTGTGGTTTACTGGAAACAATGCGAGGCCGTTTGAGAGTTTAATGTCATTTCGGCAAGTTGCCATGGTAGCTCAATTTGTTGAGGGCAACGGCACGGATAGCCGAAGATCTGTGGTTCTAATCTTAGTTATGCCATTGATTGTTTCAATCTGATTCTACCCCCAACCTCAGCCTACATATAGCATGTGTGAAAGAGCAATTATATAATAATAATAATAATAATAATAATAATAATAAATAATGCTTGGAAAACACACACACACATTTTCTCTTCTCTTCAGTCAGCTCTTAACTTCAGTTTGATTTTTCTAAAAAACGGCAATTGAACATAATGACGCGACAAAGAATATATCCTTTATCTCCTGTAAAATACATCGTAAATTCTTTTCAATGTGAAATGTTATATAACAAAATAAACGAACTTTTTTTGCAGGAAAATAAAATTAGATCTGGTTTAAATATGCCATATTTATGGAATATTCACTGTTAAATATACATCTGAATTGTACATTAATCATTTTTGAAGGGTTATCGGTTTTCACAAAATATTTAGAATCTATTTCAATTGCTTTCATCCAGTGCCCACTCTTTTTTACGCCAGTCTTGGAGTTTATCAAGTGAGTGGTTGAGGTTTAAAATAGAAATACTCTTCTAATATCGTAATGCTATATCTATTTTTATCAAATATTGGGAGAGTCACTGTTTTTGTTTGTAATACCAATGGGTCAGATGCATCCTGACATTTAAGGTTATAATCATGATTTGCCTCTTAAAGATTCATGTTGCAATTTTAACTAAAGTGTGTTGCCAAAAAGGACAACCGTTCAATGAAAAATGATAAACGGCCAAAAATCAAATTTTAGGTTTTCTATCCAATATTTATAATGTTTAGGTACTTGAACATTTTAAACTTTTATCATATGTGAGAAAATGAATCCTTCATGTGACAGACTCTCAGCATAAGGGCCTCCAACGTAAATTGACTTTGGTGTGTTGAAATTTTTTGCAGTCATCCAAAATTTAAAGTGCCCCTTACCATGTAGTTTTTAAGTTTTTAGTGCAAACTTTGTAGGAAGTTTCCCGAATAAATATCAGTTGAAACCTACACTATATAATATTTGTTCTAAGACGAATGCCATCTTTTACGGAACTGATATGTTCAAGCATGAGGAGCATTTTTGAGAAATCCTTGATAGAATTTTCGAAATCGCTGTTACCAATTTTTTACCAGCATTCCTATAAAAATATCCAATTTAAGATAAGAGTAACCCTATCACTGCGTTACACTAATTTAACAGCCGCCTGATAGATGAATTAGGATATTGTCACTAGATATCTTTCTAACTGGTGATAGTCCTAGAAGGACTGTTCCGGTCTACATAAAATCCTTCGGTCATCTCCTCACAGGGCGGCCCAGTGATCTTTTCCCTGATAGTCTGTATTGCTGATGTGCTGCAACCAACTTTCTTAAATATTGATGAATATACTGCATAACAGGTCCCTTTCCGCCATTTCTTGTAAGATGTCTTCTTTTCGTTGATGGTCCCATTTAGCGTAGCTTGCTGTTCGGCGCATAAGCTTAATTTTACTGTCAATTATTCTATTTTTATCAACATAATATTAAATGATATAAATTATATGTAAAAGAAAACCTTAATAACTGTGTGACACAATTATTTTTTTGTTCTAGCTAAAATACTTATAGTATTTTATTTACAAGGTTATAAAGCTTGAAATTACTTCTAAAGGGGCGTTTTATTTGAAATATTAAGGGTCTATTGTTTTGTTTCTCATGGGCTGGATTTGAATGGCTGGGCCTTCTATGAAGAGAAGCTTAGTTTTATATGCATAGTGTGTAGAAGCGTTATGAAATGGTAATAGAAGTAATTAGGAGGTTTTCGCAAGCGATATAGTTTGTCTTCGCTTTGTGAGTGCATGCGGTTGAAATGCACAGGTAGAAAGGGGTGGTAATGCCCGTGCGTGAAAAGGTACGCTTGCCAAAGGAAAGGAAGCATTCCATCAGCTGTGAGCCACATCCTGTCAGAGCGGCTCCTCTGAGGCTACCTGTTGCGCCGGGAAGGCAAAACAGGGCTGGCAACTGCAGCATGCACAGCGTGCGTGGCCCTGACCAACATCCGAGATTCTTGAACTCTAGCCCGTGATACTGCAAAACATGTAGATGGACACTATGAGAAACGTTACTAAACTGTTTTACGGTTGGTAGTGTGTGTATTTGTTTCATGGTGCATGCACATTTCACGCATCTGTAAACACATGTAACAGGTATTGATTTTTAATAAGGGATCTGCTATATTGATGTAACATACAATGTTATGTTGATGAAATATTTGCAAGAAGTAGCAAAATAAAGCTGATTGTCCTAACAGTAATCACTAACAGGTATTCCGCTCAATAGAACAAAACTATAAGGTAACTATGGAAATACTTGTTAAGTGTATATGATGCAAAGCAAATACGAAGAGCAGCGATTAAATTATTTATTAGTTTCAGAGCCATAGAATAGAATATTTATTTTATTTGTGCTTCACAGCATACAAAAGTTTAAGTGCATTTGTTTTAAATCTCAAAGTTACTTACATTCTAAGTACAATTTGAGTCTGGTTATTTCGCTCTTTTAAGGGATACCCTGCGCCTGGGATTCTGACCCTTTGTCATTCGGTTAGCCCTTATTCTTTCCCTTCCTTTCACACTTCTCTGAAGTTTACTTTGTCTTGTTCTCCTACATCTCGACCATTCTGTTCTTATTCCTACATCTCGACCATTCTGTTCTTATTCCCCTTGCTTTCTTTTTACTTTCCTTAACCATTTTCCCTTAGTCTTCCTTGAAGACTCCACATGGACTTGCTTCCTGTTTTTCTTCCTTTACTGTTAACATTTTTATGGTACTATTTTCATCACCGTTTTTGTTCCACTTCGAACCCCAGATATCCTATCTCCACTTTCTAACTGTACATTCCACTAGGTAATATATGTATAGAGACATGTTGTATTTGTGAACACATTAGGAAAAAAATTTATAGCTACAAATTAAAGTTTGTTCCATCAACTTCCAGTTGACACCATATCCAAAGAGGGATAAAGGTCCTCTTATGCAAGGATAGGCATGTCTCTGTTTCACTGTCAAGTGTCAGGACGTTTCATTGAGTTGTTTGGCATCACTTGTGCTAACTGGCTTACACAGTTGAATGACAGGTGAATTAATTTCAACTCTTATGACACTACTGTGGGTATGAAGATCTAGAAGCGTTTTTATGCTGAATCCTTCGCTTTAACCTTTAGAACTGCCGTGTCATAAAATCTCACGGTATTCGTAATAATGGTTCAGCAATCCTCTGATATTTGCAAAAATGGGAAAGAAGTATCGGCAGATGCTTTATTTCTGAACGTAATATCTCGATTTAAATCTTTCAAATGTTCTATAGCATGTAAGTATATTTCAGTTTTGAAAGAATTATCCAGATGATCGAGCAATTTTTAGATGGAAGAAAGGTAAAACGTCGGCAACTTCTCTTCGATTCCTCCACAGTTTTCACATTAAGGTAATACATAATTCCGCAATATCAAAGAAATGCAGACTAAATTGGTAGAAAAGGTGTCACCCACTGATAACAATGTAGTAATTTAAAATATTGTATCTGGCCGGGTGTATAACTCTCGAGAAAAAATATTCTTCATAATTGTTAGTTAAAAACTTTGGCTGTGTAGTTTTTAGGTTACGCCGAACACAAGTTTCTCTCTTTATAATATATTTAGGTAGTGAACATTAATAATTAACTTGATTATAACAACACAGCAAAGATTACGTACGTAAAGTTTTTTAAAAGGTTTAGCAACCAGAACTTCACCACATACTTTACAGAGTTAAAATAAAGGTTACTCAGTTTTGATACTGATTTCATTGCACACATCTGCAGTATCTGATAAAATGTCAATTAAATCTCTCACACATATCGCATCTCTATAAGCGGTATCGATTGTCGTTTGTCACTCCATTTTCTGTTTGCTTAGCATCCTTCCATGTCTCATGGAGCAGTGGTTAAGCTAATTAATTTCTACGCAAGCAGCTCGATTTCTATTCTCCATAGTGCAGTTATCTTCATTTTTATCGTTTTATTGTAATATAGTTAAATAATAGTGCTTGTGTTATTTCATTTTACTTACAAACATAATTACAATAATGGTGAAGTTTGTGGTTATAAAATTACATTGACCGACTACGAAACTTTTACCTGACTGATAAATTAATATCACGGTTGCCATCTACCGGTATGATGAATTACTAAATAAACACCACATACATAAAAGATGAAGTTGAAGGTGGGTTTAGCTTCACGTATGGTACAAAGTTCCGGTAGCCTTCGCCCCAACTTTACTTTCAACTTTGTATTTTAATGTTTCTTTAAATATTATATATATTTAGGTTTGCCTCGGCTGCGTCAGTATTAATTTGTAGGAACATGTTTCTCTTAACAGTGGGTGGTGCGGCTGAATGTAGGCTTACACAAATTATAATTTTTACTTCACTCCATTTATTAATCCTTCACACGGTTAAATAATACTTCATTTATATAGAGAGCTGTGAGATTATTTATTAATTACTTGCACTTTTTAACACGTAAAGTTTATATTCTCGCCGTAATGAATTTTCGTCTCACACTGAATACGTATTAAACTTCCCGAGGACGCGTCTCGCGTCCAGTTAGGAACGCTGTCTACAAGCAACTGAACTGATTTCTACCGCCCGAATTTGCAAAGTTCATGTAGGTATTTCAAGTTTCTGATTGGCTATTCCTAATCCAATAGAATACTTTTATTTAACTTTCAGGTTTTCTGGTTGTTGATTGGCTATTTATAAACTGTCTAAAAAAGTACATTATTGTTGCTCCAAGAATTACCAGTAGCATTATTAAACTTTCCAATTCATTATTGCCTCAAGGTTACCTTATTGTTAACAACCTTTGACATATTATTATCACGGCTCCTATATTATTAAATTACCTAATACATTCACATAACTTTATTAAACACGTAAATAATAATATAAACATAATACAATGACTGTTAAATACACTTTATATATTATATTATACACATATTTCTTTAAGGCGGGCTGTTATTGAATTTATATATTATATAATTAGACTGAAATCATTTAAGTGTTAAAAACACTGCCTCAAAGTAAAACTTGTTTATATATATATATATATATATATATATATATATAGATATATATAGATATATATATATAGATATATATATATAGATATATATATATAGATATATATATAGATATATATACACGCACACACACCCTGTATTTAAACTGAAAGGGGGGGAAATAGACTATCTCCACAGAGATTTGAACTTAACAACCTCATGAACAGTAAGCTATTTTCTTTCACTTAGCTAAGAGTGCTGCAGTTGTGGCATTAACGAGCTTCATTGTGCTCCCCATTATAACTATTACAAGAATATGCGCAGTCTTGTGAACAAAGCCTGGCTGTCCACCGAGCGATTTGTTAGAATAAAATATACTCTGCTTACATTCTTACAAGCATTCTCTGTGGAATAACAAAAGCAAAGTCAAAACCATGTTATTAAGAGTGCTCTGTTGTGATACCAACAATTTCGTATTGTAATATCTCGGTATTGTAAACATTTTTAAACCTTTTAGTCATTTGAACTAATAGCTGTATTATGGCCTTTGTCCATCGGGAAGAACAGTATTTTTCGAGGTTTAAAGAATTATCAAAATAGTTTGAGTAGTTTCCGTGTTGTTTTCGAATCTCTTTCTGTTTATAATTCTTTTTCGTGCAATTAAAAATGCTGGAGCATGTTTAGCAGGTTTGCACCAACATGATGAAGATACAAGTAGAGAGATTTTTCTAGTGGTGTTTAACACCTGTTCTTATTACGTATGCCACCACAGGCACTGGATACTAATGATGAAATGAAATGATAACTGGGAAAGGACACGTAGGAAGGAAACGTTACAGGTCTAAGTTTAGTGTACCTTCCCGGCATTTGCAAATTATGACGAGTGAGGAAAACCTGGTAAAAATAACTTCCGTCAGGGAGGACGGTCCTGGAAGAATTTGAACCGCGGACCTCTCATTTACGAGTCCAAGGCTTAACGGCCTCGATCACCCGCGTCGGCATGAGCGAAACAAACGCTAGGTAAAAGTGCTCAATTATATACTTACGTGGCATGAGCTAATGAATAAACTACAATAAGATTCACTGTTTTTGTCATACAGAGATATGCTAATCAAATATCAAGCATTGCAAATCTGATTCATGATACCACGTTACTTTTTGGAAAAGCGGTACTTTCATTTAATGTTCATGTGTGTGTGTACCAGATTTTGCAACGGAATGGATTTTCCCGCACACATTTTCAGGCGTTTATGGAATATTTTTTAATCCATAAGTCAGTAAGCCAGCACGAAAGAAAATTAACGGGTACATAAAATGATTTTGAAACTTTATTCACAGTATTAGCATCACGTTTGAAGGAGTGCCTTTAAATGTTGGAATAACCTTTGGAGCCACAAATAATACGCATGCCTGATTCTTCACTCTTGAGGAAAACGCTGCTTATCTCTTCTGTTCCTTGTCTTTCATTCCCATCGCTCAGGTATACCCATAAAAACTGAATAAGCTGCTTATATGCTTGTCCACGGAGAACGATCCACATATAATGACCTGGAGAGCTTTTCCTGAGACAAGGGGGAGACAAAAAGCATACCATTCTTTTGAAAACCCTACACGTTTTTATCAGTCCTAAATGGGGAAAGTCTGTTCTTGTATCTGAATAACAATCGCCTGGGCGATGTCCCGACCCTGCGTGTTCCAAAAGCTGACTAGAGGGTTAAAGGCCTGAGAGGTTTTGAAAGTGAAGTCCTTATAGGGCCATTCAGTGAATTTATATCTAGTAATGAACAAATCTTTGGACTTGTTTAGATTCAGATGCGCGATATATAGTATTTTATTTCAAAATGTGGTGCATGATCGAGTTCAGGGCGTGGGTTTACAGTACAAAATGGAAATTGGGCATGGATAGGATGAGCTCCTTTAAACAGAGCGAGAGCGAGAGAGAGAGAGAGAGGGAGAGGGAGAGAGAGAGAGAGAGAATGCATTCACAAAGCTCGTAACTTTTATTTTCTACTTCATAGATTTGTAGAAAAACGCTTTGGAAGAAATATGTTTGGCAGCCGCGCGCTTTATTTTGCAAGTGGGTGAGAAGGTTCATACTTGAGGATAAGATGACAGTTGCCCCACAGCAGAATTTACCTGCGTTTCCAAAGCGGTAGTGATTACAATACAGCAATATAGGAATGATAAGAACATTTGCTATGATAAATGGTTACTCGCAGGAAACATTTATTTTAAAAAAAGCTGAACTGAAATACACTTGTTTTAACTTTCAATAAAAGAATGGAAGAAATAAACCTTTCGAATTATTCTTTTATGCGGATTCAACCTAAAATCCAAATAAGTGCACTCATTTTTAAATAAACTTTCAAGTGTTTACTTGAACATTCAGTGTAAAGAAATTAAAACGAAAGGAGGATTTTGTTTAAGACTTTAAAACAAGGTAATAATACAACAAATAATGCTATTTAAACATTCAGTGGAAGAAAATGGAAACGCGATAACGTTCCATAAGCTCTACAGCTGTTACAGATAGCTGTGCCATAGCCAACACTATTTTATTGTCAAGAGAGTGTACAAGACCAGAGCAGCATGCGCATGCGTCTTCCACTTAGTTGCAGTTACGATTATACAGAATGGCAGCATAAAATTCAGGGCAATTGGTCACTTAAGAGTAAAATAGAAGTTGACAAAATAAAACAATCTTATGTGTTTATATAAATTGACGACTGCATTAATTAGAATTAATTTTTATTCTTAGATAGCCAAATTAACAGTGCTGCAGTGTTAGAGATAGAAAAAAGAAAGAAATTGGCTGCCTGTTCTCGGGCATTGTTAGCAGAAACAATACATACTACTATTTTTGAGTAGGAGATCTCAATAGAGATATGATTAGGGCCCCTTAAAAGGAGTGGAGTCGAGTGAATACACTAAAGGGACACTTTTTGCTATTACATTGTGAATTTTCCCCAAATTAAAAATTGTGGGTATACTCAGTCTACCTTTAATTCTGATCGCAGAAAACCTTCCCACTTTTGAAACTCAAACACGTCTTGTATCAAACTTTGTATGGAAAAACTGTTGAAAAACAAGAACACTAAGTCCCTATCCGAAGGGATTTCATTGCTCGCTTTATAAAATTAAAAGCTTCAACATTTTTAGTTCTATCATTATATGCTAAAACATCTTATGTTAATTCATGTTACTTTCTCTTCTCACTATCCTTTATTTTTATATAGCTTCTATTACCTATTCTTATGAAATCTTATTTTTTCTATTTACTTTATGTGAATAAAGACAAATTTTTGCAGAAATAGATTCAATAAACATTTCGTTCTAGGTGGAGGGGAATAGATGAAACTGAATTGACAGCCAGATGTCTAAAAGCTGATCGCTAAATCCTGGCTTTGAAACTCCATTTTCTTTGCATGAAATCATGTAATACCACAATTAGTGGCGGGCAAATATAAAGAAATAAAGAAATAACCATAAGATAGAGAAATAAGTGCAATAAGTAATGTTCGTATAAATTATACGAGTTTATGTTGAAATGTTTGTCCGTAAAGGTGAAGGTAATTAGGAAGTCGGGTTAGCAAATGTCATTAGTGTCACCGAGAGCATTATCAGCCGAACGCATTAGCTTATAAGTTTCTGAGAATCAGTTTAGAGTTAAATTCAAGAGTGTGTGAACAGGCACGTAGGCTAATTTTGAAAAGAGAAGTGAAAGGTATTTCAAAGAAAATTGAAAGGCACGGATGGCAACAGTCAGAGACACAGGAACATGCAAGAATTGAATATTGGACAGGGCAATAAGTAGAATTGATGGGGGAATAATAGGTATGTAGGCGGAGCTAAAAGTAATGGAGGCGTGCAATGAATTAATCAGAGAGTTATTCTCTCTCTCTCTGGTACCGTCAGCGGCACTTGCTCCTGTGATATTTTAAGCACCCATTGATGCGCATGTGTAAGCAGCGGTTATTCTGAGGGACCTTGCCGGTAGAGATTTTAGCGACTTACGGCAAGTTACGCTTCTAGTTTCTTTTATTGTGGAAACGGTTATTTCCAACCGTAACTTTGATGCTGCAGAAGTTAAGTAGGTATAATAATTCAGTTATTACAATTTCGAGTGCTAAAATTCAGAGTTAGTCCATTTCTTCATCGCAACAGTCGGTACATTTCTCAGTCAGTTTAAACTGGTGTTGTCCTTCACAAACACCCATGCATATCCTGAGGGAAAATACCCATAGCTCTACCATTGGAGCAGCTGGCAGCAAAATCAACAGCAGATATTGGAGACTACGAGTAAAGTTGACAACTACATCCTTGTATCAAACTGTCGCACCATCATCGCGGCATTTTTTCGGTTTCACATGGGAAACAAATGAATGGTGACAGTACTTAAAAATATAAAGTTATTTAAAAACTCAAATCAATAACAACGAATATCTTGGAAATGTTTGACGCCACAAAAATGTTTCAAATAAATTTTGTGTTTTAAGAGATTTATTTGCGTAGTTTTTATCTATCTCTTATTGTTTACGAGTTACGCAAAATTATATAAAATTCATTCAGTATTAAAACGACTTCTCATACCAAGTTTGATATTTATTCGACTTTAAAGTCTTGAGTAATGATATTCACAGAAAACAAAACACACGGGAGCGCGCGGACCTTTTCTAAATGCTCTTTTTTAGGATTCGAGGATCTTAAAACATGCATTTTCGGTGAAATTTCGATAAAATATTTTCTGGTGGAGTTGAGTACTTTCTCTGTAATCTTAGAGGAGTAGGTGAAAAGAAAGTAAAACCAGCAGTAAGTACTTGTGATTTTAAATTTTGTTACCACATAGGAATTCTGTTTAATATTGCATATTATTTATTAAAATTTCAAGGGTTTTGTTAAACATTTAATGTTACATCTAGTACGGGACGTTACACTATATTAAATCACAAATTATCGTATAATTCATTTGTTAAACACTAAAATTACTTTTAAATATTGTAAAGAATGTAGAGTTTTGTCCACTTCTAAATTGTTTATTTTATTTATTCGTGTTTTTATCTCAATAGAAGCAAGATTACGATATGCTTCGACCCAACGATGCTAGAACACTGAAAGAAAATAGGACGTCATTGTTCCACAAAGGACAGAATGAAGAAAGGAGGTCTGAAGTAAAGAGATAGTATCGAATGGCGATGGAAAAGGCATGTACATAATAAAATATTTGAAACTAGCAGTAGGAGGGGTCTGGATTGCTTAAACCGCAGCTGAGATTTCAACAGAATTTACGCGCTGAAACATCGACGGATACGATGGCAATAGTCCTAAGTTATTAATCGTCATCACTAGCGATTCCTCGCAACATCGATCTTTGGAAGAAAGGCTGATGTTGAATGTAAACATTTTTGGAAGCAGGTTTTGTGTAACGGAATACGTGCACCTGAAGGGGAACACCATAGACCGGCGGGTGAGGGGGTTTGAGCAAGCGCTAATATTGCTCTCCGAGGCGTGTTTACACTCCGCTGTAAACCACAGTGTCAAGACCAGTTACCAACCGCAGGCTGATGCAGTGCAAAGACGGTTTCTCTGTAGTGTCACAAAAGGTGTGCATCAAGGGCACCAGCAGGATCCAAACTCTATGGTAGTAGTATAGCTGGGAGGAAGGTTGAAGGAATCTGATGGACGAGGCAGGAATTCAGAACATAAATTAGAAAATAAAATTATGCATTGAAGATAACTTTCCTCACTAAACAATAAAATAAAACTTAGACAATTTAAGTTGCATTGGTTTTCACTGGCTGTCGCAGGTGTACATTTATTTAACAGTCAACGCACTTACTTGAGTTCTTCACCTTTTTTCAATGCATTTTCGCTTCTATAATTTGTTGATATGCGTAAACTAAATGGCGTATTAAAACAAGCTTGATTTGATTATGAGAAGGGATGTTTTATAAAAAGCACTTTACTTGTCTGCGTATTTTAGTTTGGGTTTAAAAAATTTAAATTGAGTTTTATTTATGGACGCTCCTTGACTACTATGGTTCTTAGCGTCTCTTTTGGGCGTGAAAGACCGGTAATTTTGCTCAGAGGCCTCTTTATCAGGCTTGAGGTTCTTTTACGTGCCGTAAATCTACGACACGGGACCACCGGCTTTACTTCCCTTCCAAAGAAAGCCGTCCTCCGCCGGGTTTGAACCCGCGACCTTGGGAACTAGAGGCTAGCACGGTACCACTAGTCAACGGAGGACGACTTGGGTTTAAAGAGGATGTACCGTGTGTAACCTGGATGTATCGTGTGTAATCTTTGAATGGAAGTCTCAAAATAAGCGGGTGTTGTATCCTACAGCACTATCATCTGTTATTTTACCGTCTTATACTTCACATACATCACTCGAAGTATGCCATCTTATATCTCTGTATTTCATAATCAATCTCGTATCATTGTATTGTAAGACTTGCTATTTCTGTAACCACCATAGTGAACGTCCATAATAATTATGATTCCTCTCTGTACAACAGTTGCGCAGTTATTTTGTCTTTATTCCGTTGTTCTTTTTTCACCATCAAAATAATGTCACGGGGGCTGGCTGTAAAATTCGAGATTATTAAACAATTAAAGTAGGATACATGTTTGGTAAGAAGTGTTTTGGTAGCTTGCTGAATAAAATGTTAGTGGATGTTTAAAATTTTAATTTAAATACATGCCCCGCTGATGCTTTTGTTTTTGCAACATTATCCCACTGCCATCAACAGAGACTCCCTGTCCTCGACAACACTAAGACTGTTTATACGATATATGAATATGAAACGAAATTAAAGTACATGCCTCAATACTTGGTCAACATTTTATCGCAAGTTGTATGTTTAGCATTAGAAATGATAATTTATGAAATCAACATATCCCCCGGGAGCCTTTCAAGCGAGTTTCAGTGTAACCTGCTTTAAGTATCGTATATTATTGTGTGTCTCTTTGCGAATGTTTAATCTCAAGAATAGGTGAGCGGAGATTATGGTGTGTTCATGATTATTTAACACTGTACGAGGAAGGAAAACTTCATTACGTCACCAGCGGAAGACAAGTAACGAAAGTGAATGACAAGTCAAGGAAAAGTTGATAACATACTGGTACTGGTAACTACAAAAAATTAAGGAAACATAGCAATACAATTACCACCACACACATTGGATATTATCCCAGAATGAAGTGCTACTGTAATGATGGGGGTATTATCAATTCATTTTGGAATGAAAAATATAAATATATCTTTATGCATTATCCGAGTATTTTAGCATTAGGATTTAAAGTCGACAGCAGCCTCATTTGATAGTATGTCAAAAGGGCCCAGATTCTACCCGAAATTCCACTAAATTTTGTACCATATGCAGCTTTTACTGTAAAGGTTCCAAGTTCCTGTTGCCCTTTGAAAATTTGTTTGCATACGAATGCCGCCCTTTTCAGTTTCTCTCCGCCGCATTTAATCAAGGCTCACAAGGTGAAAAGCCGGGAGTTAAGAAGGAAGCTACGCCCCAAAGACTTTCTTTTATATACATAGAAAACTTAAGGCAACTCGGCGTAATCGAGTTGAGAAGAAAGAAAGCAAAAGCTAAAGAAAGAAAAAAGCTTCGGAGGATATTTTCTTAGCTGTGCATCTTTTTGCACACGTGAGCCACATTATTCATATCCAGTGGCATAACGTCCGGGAGACAGGATAAACGTGTCTACCCTAACTTTTACGACAATTTTACTTTAGCTGATTTTGGTTTTTAGATTTTCGCCACATTTAGTACAATTACTATATTTTATTGTACATAAATAATTTTTGAATAATTAGTATTGTATAATTAGTATGTATTCAAAAACCAAAGCTGTCCCTTTCGGATCGACGTTTCCTTATGTATCTATTCTGCATCTGATAATGCAAAGCGACAAAATAATATATGCTTGTACTACTACCTTCACTTTCCGTCTGCAGCCGCCTTCTAGCACCTTGCAATATGCCTAACTTCAATGCTACTGCGCATGCTGTCTTACTTCACTCACTTCGGTGCCAGTAATTGACTGGCCATATGATGGTAATAGACAATTCTACAATCGACCATCAGAGTGCAATAATGGCATATTTATAAGCCCACTGACATGTTACCTTTCTTCCGAGTAAATGAGTATTTGTGGTTGATATTTTGTGTATCTGCGACTTTTAAAGTAGTGTATAAATTCAGTTAAATACGGCCTGTTCTGTCTAGTTAATTCGGACAGTAGATCGTTCGACTCCGACATTCATTGTCAAAATGAACCCTCGAATAATAAACGGCATGTTTAGAACCTAGGATGCTGTATGTGTTAATCGGAAGGAGACACTTTGCGCACTGCAACCATCTTGATCTATTGTGGCTAACTCCCTGGGAGGCAGGTTGAGGTGAAGGAGCCGTAGGAGGTCCCAGGTCCGCAGGCCACAAAGACGCGCAGAAGTCCTTAACATTTCCAGTTTGAACAACCACACACCAGTGGCGAGGAATCCCAAGAGGCAACTCAGCAAGACAGCTTATTCTGACGTTCACGAGTGGAAATCTTTCAAACGCGCATGCATCCACGCCATTTGCCCGGCACCGTCAGCATCGCAAGACCTGAAAGCACACATGAATCGTGAAATAGAGGTGGATTGAGAGGAAATTGCGGGGGGGGGGGAGAGAGAAATCGTGGTAGAATATATCACTCCGGCATTTGTCTTGGCGACCAGGAGAAAACCACGAAAACCTCGTGATCAGAGTGGGCGGTCACCGGGAATCGAATGCGAGCCTCACAAGATTACTGTAGGGCCATCTCACTCGGTTGTTTAGTACTTAAGTCCTAGCTCCTTCCAGAAAGATGTAAAAGTGACTACAAAATTCCAAAGTAATTAATACCTAAAAAAACAGATAGCTTAGAAATTTCATAATTTAGGTATATTTAATATATCGCGTAAATATATTAAGCATATGATATTTTAATGAAAGTCGTTAGAACCATTTTTGAGATAATGAAAAACAAATTATGATTTTTCCATGTAAAGGGTAGTTTGGAATGGTGGCGTTTCTTAAAAATGTTCGTGTCACGTCCTTTTAAGACACTGAACTTAAATACCAAGTTTGGCGTTTAACCGACTTTTCGCTTTGGCACTAGCTGTTCTCTCTCTCTCTCTCTCTTTCTCTGTCTGCTCTCTCTCTCTCTCACACACATACACAAATATATTTTTGGATTAAGTATGTGTGTCCATATTCTGTAAGCCAAGAAAACGCACTACGTGGCAAAAAGTAGGTGAAAGGTATTTTAGAATAATGATTGAGTTCTTTGCTGATATGACAAATAACTTTTATAAACTTTGTGCGTTATAAGGCGAGCTAATAAAAATTTCTTAATAACTGAAAAAGAATAAAACAACTTCCTTGCAGAAATACACTATTTCCATATTGTATTGTTAGAGAGAGAGAGACGGGGTTATTCTGGTATTTGCATTGCAAATTGATGTTAGCCACCGAAAAATATTCGCAATTGATTTTGAAGCGGTATGCATGTACAGGACAGATCACGAATACAAATTATTCAGTGATGTTTATGCGTGTTACAACAATATGAGGATTTTATCTGCATGTGTTAATTGGATTTATCATCACAAGAACAAAGAGAATATTACTGGAATTGAGAGTAGCTTGGCAATTCTTTCACCCTCAGAGTTGGCAATATGCTTACATTTAAGATCGCTGTGCAGAAACGAGCATTTACTTAGTGGTGATAAAATCATATCTTATTGCAACTCGAAGAAAACGTATTTCTTAAAATAAATTATGGAAGATGACTTTGAAAATGTCCTTTAATATTCTAAATTTTCATTTAATAAAGAGAAGAATTAACATATTGTTCAGAATCTTTGAGGCAGTGGAAAGGGGAGATAAGGAATTCGCGAAGCCGCACGGTAGCTAGTACAAAGTCCCGCCAGATGAAGCCGACCTTGTCGCGACTAAACGGTTTTCTACCTGCGCCTATCCCTGGCTCAAAATAGTTTGAACAGGATATATGACGTGATTTCTGAGCCTTATACATATTAGGATCCTTGAAATCAATTCCTTCAATTACTTCTTGGAGATGATTAAAAAAGAACCATGATTGTAAATGTGCGCATAGTGTTAAACTTAGGTGCATTTAGTGGCGGAAGTACCGCGCTAGCACCCGTAAAATACATAATAGGCTTGACTATATGCCGATTTCAAACAAACTGGGAATGATTCTACAAACTCGCTTCAAATTCTTAAGCATAACATTTCAACTGCTTATGTGCAGCGGTTCGTGAATTGTTTCATGCGTGGAGACGAACCAAGTGACGCTTAGGAATTTCTAAGCATTAAAGCCAGACCAAAAGGAAATGAAGATGTGTTATTGGACTTCACGCAGTGACTTCGCAGGTTACAAACCACCCCATTCCTCGTACAGTCTGTTGGCATTTGCAGACAGCACTCACAAGACCGTGTTTACCTGCCCGTCAGTGACTCATGGTTTCTGTTATGCATTCTGCGTATTGACATAATGGTTTGATCGTAGATAACTTGAATCCAACTGCATAAGGGCAGTTTAAGTTTTAGTAAGCTACGGACGCCTCTTAAGCAAGGCTTAAGCTTTGGTTTAAGCTTCGCGAGTTTCACAGTAAGGTTTCACCGTGTGAGTTGAACAACTGCACGGAACTGTCAAGTTGGTAACCCTTGCGCATGCGCATCGAGTGAATTCCCATCGTTTGTTTATGGCGACGCTGTTCCTAATAGTTTTTTGTAAATTATCCAGCAACATATAGTTAAAATTGCCGAAAAATCACAGTCAAATCGTATTGCGAACATTACTTCTCAAGAAGTCAGTATTCTCCTAGAAATTGTGTAGCAGCATAAACATGTGATAGCAATCGAACAATATGGAGTAAGAAAAACCAAACGTGGAGGAAATTGCGAAGAGTGAGTTAGAATGATGTGAAGCAGTTTTCACAGCTCTGCACGTTGTAGATGTTGAGAGGCCGGAAAAAATGTCCAGCTGCAAAAGCATGCTTGCACTTGCATATAACTTCAATGTCAAGAAAAGCATTGTTTTTGACGTGAAGGTTTTGTTACCGAATTATAAAGAAATGCGTTATAGATGCGACGACAATGAGTGCAACAACGTATACGACAAAGGTATGAGGCATAAACTTAAAATTAAGTTTTGCTTAACAGTCAGTTTTATGTTTAATTGTACCATCAATAACTTTTGGTACCATCATTACCGACTGTTTACTTAATCAAAATCTCTCGAAGAATTCTCGGTCATTCCAAACGTGAGAATGGTTTGTACGCATTCTAAACACTCTAGACTTCTGTTGTACATCTGGGTTTAAATAATTTGCATTTCCTCATCACTAACATCGTCTTCTTCAGATAACAAGGCGACACCTTAGTTTAAACCACAGTTCAATGCAATTTAAGCCAAGTCACATAAGCAAACTCAGCTTATCGTGAGAACTATGCTATGTAAAACTCCGCTGTAGCTTAAGCCCAATTTGAAGCTTAAGTTTAAACCGTGAAACCGAGCCAAAGTGTTCCTATGCCAGCTCATAGTTGTTTCGCACTAGCAAATGCTTTTAAAAGGCCGTCCACAGCTCCTTAGCGCCACTAAGGTGAGGAACATAACATTTTTTCATCTACTCAAAATCACAGTAAGGACATACATACGAGGGTCGTCCAATAAGTAAGCTTCCCTATTTTATAAAAAAAAACATTACACACAATTAATCATGTTGAATTCATTTTATTACACTGTACAATCCTTCTGTTACTTTTCTACATAGACAACATATTTCCAAGCACTTTTGGGGACGTGACACAAGTGTTTCCAAGTCAGTGTTGTACCAGGTTGGGTCCTGTGCTTGTAACCAGATGTTCACTTCGATTGATCTTTGCCACGGTGTTAAAATGCTTACCTCCAAGATACGTTTGAGTCAGGGGAACATGTGAAAACCACTTGGGAAAAGATCCGGTGAATATAGAGGATGCGAAAAAACTTCCCAGTTGAATCTTCTGAGCTCCGCCTTGGTGAAGATTCACTTGGAAGTTTTCTCGTATTCACCGGAGCTTGCCCCAAGTGATTTTCACATGTTCCTCCAACTCAAAGGTAAGCACTTTTAACACCAATGATGAAATCAAAGCAGTGCACAGCTGGACCCGACCTGGTACAACACTGGCTTGGAAAAACTTGTGACACGTCCCCAAAAATGCTTGGAAAAACATGTTGTCTATGTAGAAAAGTAACAAAAGGATTGTAGAATATAAATAAAATTAATTCAACATGAGCAATTGTGTGTAACGTTTTTTTATAAAATAGGAAACGTATTTATTGGACGCCCCTCATAGGTTCTTCCACTATCTGTTAAATGTTGTTTACTACTTCTACTACATATCTAAATAGCAGAGGAAGCATTACGCTCCACCCAAAAATTCAATAGCAAGACTTCATTGCAAATATGTGCTTTGAAGCTCCCTGAACCCAAAGAAAGTGTTTTACAAAAACCTCTGCTAACGTGTCTATCTGTGTGTCTGTGTATGTCTGTGAACAGCACACCTCAAAAACGTAAGGTGAATGAATTCAATTCATCGAGGATTTTCAACAAAATCCTATACCAAACTACTCTTTATGTGGACAATTTTTCCTGATTTTGATTAAAACACCATGTGTTTAATACTTTCCATTCTAATAAATGTGTATCTTGATTTTTTTTGTAATAGTCTGTGTAGTCTGCTTCATTCTGAATGGTATTTGTATATTTCTGTTTAGTGATAAGACAAAAGCTACTCCACAAAAAAATATACATCTCGTTTAAACATGCGAGTTTGTCTAATAAAATTTTTTTGTTGCATTAACCTTTTCCGAGTTATTCGTTGATATTGGTTTGAATTTTCAAGTATACAATATACTTTTATGATGTCCTGAATCTGTCATACGTTTATTAATAGTCTGCAAACAGTGAAATATCAAAGCCACCATAATTATAGCGACACCGACTTTTTAAATATTTGCCTATCGCTTCAGTCTCCAGTATTCGTCTTGTGCCTACAACGAAATGTCTTATGAAGCAATCTCTGCAAACATTCACCTCGATTAACAGGAAGTAGATATAAGAATAAGCTTTTTGTAAGAATGGTGTTTAGCAGAGAGAAATTCATGTGAATGCAAGGTATTATTATTATTATTATTATTATTATTATTATTATTATTTTCCCTCGAGATAGCCCCTTTTTATGTGTGACCGATACTCGGTGAGTTTAAAAATTCTGCTGTGGATCATTTATACAACTTTCTCTACCAATCACAAATTCTCAAGACATCTATTGTGCGTTTGATACACGGTCAGTTGAAAAATTCAACGCCAGAACCGAGATTAGAAATGGTTCTCCCGCTTTCCGTGCGGTTGCTCTACTACGACAACATGCCGGTAAGACACTGGATTCCGTTAGTTATTTTTATTTTATGTATACAGTTAATTATACTTTCTAAACATCTACCAGACCTATAGTAGAATTTAAATAACATGAAACTTCTGACACTTCTTGGAGGGGTAGTTTCCATGGCAACATCCCCCTCCGCTGTTGCTCTAGCCAGTAAGGTGCCATCGCCCTCATTTCCCTTCGCCTATAAGCTGAACTTTGAGGGGTAACACGCTGCCATGTTGGCGTGGTTTACTACTGCTCACTAGCATTACGTCCCAGTGAGCTGTTTGCTATCCGGCGCGCTACTAAACAGCTGACATATGCTCTAATACAATGTGACAACGCAGCTCTCCCACTTCTCTGCTTAGGGTGAAATGTCAGGTTGTTTAAATGGCACTGTAGGGATTGTTTTTTATGTAGACAGTTGAAAAATTCAACGCCACTGCCAATATATGAACACGGTTCTCCCGCTTTCGTGCAGTTGCTCTAACCATTGAGCTACTATGACAATATCTTACAATGAGTAAGTGCTTTGTTCCTGGGTGCACAAATAGTTAAACCAGCTATGAGATAGGTAATTGTTATTATTTTTATTATACTATATCCCTAAGCCAGGTTGGTCTTTAAAAGTATAAGTAATTTAATTAATTATATAATAAAATAAAAATACTTAATATCTATTATTCTGTTATTGTAAAAAATTATTCATCCATCCACGCTGCGTTATATCCTCTACTACTCTACTACTGCGAGGAAGTATTACATTTCAAAAAGCATCGATGTAGAGAGTTCACCGGAAATACGCGATTTGAGGTTCTTTGAATCCAAAAGAAGCACTTCCAGAAAGTGTAAAATACTAATCCGCATCCACCCTAGGGGGATAAAAATTCGTAAAAATGTACATAAAAGTATGGTACATTTTAACATTGTTTTTAATCGACTTTTTTTCTCTCTCAGAAAAATACAGTAGATACTGAGCATACATCTTTATAAGTTCCATGTGTGCTCATTTCTAAATGTCCATAGATTGTGAAAATTGTAATAATAGACTGACTGTGGCGTAGGAGTTGTAAAATGTTTTAAACATGCACTTAATTACGTCTAAATTGGAACAACGGTCCGGACGAGTGTAAAAACATCGCCGATTATTGCGGTCTGAAAGCTGCAGGATTCCTGTGGCGAAAATGCTTAATGGTGAATCTGCAACAAGTGAAGGTGCAGAGGTTTCCTCATTCATAAACTTACAATCATGCAATACGGCTTTCTAGAGCGCACCGCATAAGATATCTAGAAAGGAAACGAAAACATCTTCCTGAAACAATACATTATCTCTTTTTACGTCACTATAACTACATCCGTTACACTTAGATTCTTGGATATAATCTTATAATTCATATTATTTTTGTACGACTCAGCATGCGAGCCTCACTATGAAAGACACGAAACTTCAGAAATAGTCCTATAGCTGCCAAATAGAAATGCATCTGGTTTAGGCTACAAAGGTTCTCAAAGATTGAGATTAATTTCTTAATGGTTGGCATCTCTTTTGTTCTACCTGCACTGAAGTTTGCTATAGGAATATTTAAAATGAATCCCCTATTTTTCCTAATAGTCAGTTCCAATAAGTAGAGCGGGGAAAAAAGGCATTAACACAAAGCAAGCTTAATTCAGAAGACCTTCGATGACTTTTGATTAATTCGATTTTGTTTTCCATAATTATATCGAGTTTGTAAGCTGCTGCATTTATTTTTGCTTTGAATTGTTTACCCCTTTTTGGGAGTTACACTGTTCAGTTATTGAAGCTCTATATACCCAAACCTTCCTCTCGACATTCTACCGAGTTTTTAATTGTTTATTTTTCAGGTGATTATCTTGAGGCAGTATTTTTAACACTTAAATGATTTCAGTCAAATTATATAATATAAAATATAATAACAGCCCGCCTTAAAGCATTATGTGTATGTAATAATATATAAAAATAACATAAAATGTATGTAACAGTCATTGTATCAATATTTATATTATTATGTACATGTTCAATAATGTTATGTGAATGTGTTACGTAATTTAATAATGTAGGATCTGTGAGAATAATGGCTTAAAAGTTGCCAACAATGAGGTAATAATGAATTAGAAAGTTTAATAATGCTACTGGTAATTCTTGGAGCAGCAATAATGTAATTTTTGAGACAGTTTATAAATAGCCAATCAACAACCAGAAAAAAAACCTACGTTAAATAAAGGTATTCTATTGGAGTAGGATTAGCCAATCAGAAACTGAAATGGAGCAAAATTTACAAATTCAGAAGTCAGTTGCTTGTAGACAGCGTTCCTAACCGACGCGAGACGCGCCCTCGAGAGGTTAAATACGTATTCAGTGTGAGATGAAAATAGGTTACGTGTTTAAAAAGTGCAAGTAATTAATAAATAATCTCACAGCTCTTTATAAGTGAAATGTTATTTAACTGTTTAAAGAATTAATAAAAGGAGTGAAGTAAAAAAAATTATAATCTGTGTAAGCCTACATTCTTCAGCCGCACCACGCCTTGTTAAGAAATACATGTCTCTATAAATTAATACTGACGCAGCCGAGGCAAACGTAAATATAATATTTAAAGAAACAGTCAAATAAGTTAATATTTTTAAACTTTTGGCGAAGGCTACCGGAAACTATTTACGTTTACCAATTTCGGTAAATATTTCTTAATTTGAGGGGGGAATCAATTATATTACATTTTATTTAGTGTATATTTTTACGGTCATTTCATGATCAGATCAATTTTTTAATGTTTTTTTTTGGTTTTATTTTTGTCTGAAACTTTTTTTTATTAAACCAACCATTAATTTGTAAAATATTTAAGAAGTTTGAAAAAATCATTAACTTAATACAGTGAAAGACTAGCATTGAGTTGATTTGTTGAATTGAACAAAACACATTCGTAGTTCGAATACTGACATATTAGGTTTCTTTTCTGTGTCGACTTTTAAAACTGATTTCAGAGCAACCTTCTCCTCACCCTCCTATGTATTTCTACTCGGAATGGCATATGGAGATGGTTTAACAAGCCCGTTATGCTGTATAACCTCTTGCGTCTGGCAAATATCCTGTTTGTTTACTTCATTTATTTAGAATGTAGGGGTCCAGCAATTATTTGCTGAAGCACTGAAACTAATTAGTTTGGTTTACGAAGTAGATGAATACTTATAGAAAAACTTATGTACATTAATCATTTGTGGTATTTATCATTAGCTTAGCCCATTCATTTCAAATTAACATATGTATAACTCCTTATAAATTTAACTTGACCTCTTCGAAATTACAAACCATTTGCTATGAATTGCAAAACTCTAATTTGGTCTAGAAATCTCAACCAAGCACAAACAATTATCACATTATTTTAACCAGCAGACGATTGCAGATACAAGTTCCAGCACAGCTGGTGAAATAAAATTTCAAGCATTCAAGACGGCTGTGAAATTCTAGAGCTGATAAGAGACCAAGCTGGGAGGAGCGGATTGATATAAAAACACCAGAACATGGCCTCCGGTTTGCGTTACACTTTTGCTAAGAAAAGTTAACGTGGCTTCTTCCAACAGCTGTAGGGTTAATTCTGAAAAAAAGGTTACTCAGCAAGGCTCCATTACCCTGTAGAGGGGGGGGGGGATCCAGCCACCAAGTGAGAAGAGAAGGGCCTTGGGCCAATGCGGGATCTAGGTACTATAGTTGAATGAAATATTACTGTGGCACAACAGCTGATGGAAGGAATGACTAATACACAAGAAGGATACTGCTACACCAGCGTACACGAAACTGGTAGAGTACTCTGAGCCGTGACATTGTTCACGCACTGCCGGTGTCCGGAGTATAAACAAAAACCTGCTTGTTGTGTCACCGCACGATTCTTTTTTGTTCTGGTGCATTGCATCTCCAGGGGATAAAGTTACTAGGTGACCAGCTATCCTCACTTTCGCAGTTTCAAACACTCCCTCTGCAAGAGAAAACTGTTCTGCTTTACGCTTATCCGATCAACCTTAATAATAAGTCTATAAAGCTATAGTTTACTTTCATAGACAAGCAGCAGACTTGAGTAGGTCCACACTGTACACTTTTTGTTAATTCATTGCCAGCTGTATTCTTTAGGATCTTCAAGGGTATCTCTTCTGGCTTTGCGGAATTGTTGGTTTCTTAAGCTGGGCCGCCCGTAAGGCGCGGCTATCGGCCTGGTGGAGCTGATAATATAGCAGTGGACCAGGAAAGGTCTTAAACCTAAAGGGAACGTATCCTTAATCAAGCATTGCTACATGTAATCAACAAATTTCCGTGGTAGGTCCGGGAATATAACCTGGGTAACCAAGCCTTTGGTCTGACCGAACTTGTATGCTTAATTGCCTACATAATTATATATAACGTATGTGTGTGTGTGTGTGTGTGAGACAGAGAGAGAGAGAGAGAGAGACAACGGCGGCGACGACGTGGCCGAGTGGCAGACAACTGTTCGTGTGTGTGTGTTAATAATAAAGTTTATATGTAATAAATTTTTGAATTTTAATTAATTATGATTTTATTTAATTTATGCCTCGGCTGCGTCAGTTATATCTGGTAGAGCAAGTATCTCTTAAAACAAGGGTGGTACGGCTGTAGAATAGTTTCACTCTACACAAATTATAATTTTAAATTATCACTTCTTTATTATTTCTTCAAGACCGTTGAATAATATATATATATATATATATATATATATATATAAAACAATTTACTGAAGTATATACGTATGGAGCTGTAAGATACTACGTTCTATATGTGTGCTAACGAACTGCAGTTTACAGAGAATTAAGTTCTTTATTCGCATTAAAGAGCTTAAAAATTGTACAAATTTATGTCTCTGCGAATATTAAATAAAATGTGTTCTAATAATTATCTGTTCCTAACTACATTTTTAAACGTCAAAATTTATCTTCTCCACACTGGACTAAGATTTCACATCCGCACACTCTGAGCTTCGTCTACTGAACTGGCTTGGGTACGCTACCTCTTAGCGTCCGCAGGTTAAAATTTTAAATTTAATCTCTATTTACTGGTTAGCTAAGCCTACTTTATCAGAACATTTTAGTTTGACTTTCATTAGCTTTTTGCATCCACGTGACTATTTACAAACGTTTTGACGTTACACCAGTAGCGTTGGTAGCCTTCTTAGCTTTCTGAGTTATTGTTCTGCCAAGGTTACAACTTATTGTTACCACCCTCTGCTTCCACTTTATGGCATGTTTGCTACAAAATCCAACTTGCTTCTACCCTCACAGCTCCTACGTTTCTAAACTAAGAAGTACATTTACATAATATTTTACACATATATATATATATATATTGTATATATACAATAAATAAACATAACACAATGGCTGTAATATACACTTTGTATACTGTAATATACACTGATTGCTTATAGACGGGTATTATTTTTATATCGTATAATTAGATTGAGATTAGTTAAGGGAAAAAATACTGCTTAGCAGAGCGGCGTCTGGTTTTCTCCGGTCCCCCCTCATGTTTCATTCCACCGGTGCTTCATCATCACCTTTCCTATCACTCATCCGCTCCTGGTCCCTCACTCTCTGATCCGTAGGCCCTCTGCTCTCGTCAGGCGTTTGCTCCGGGCATTGTCCCACCTCCTGGGGAGTGACAGTCCTCGGTTAGGGTGGGCGTTAAGGAGGGAAGGCTCTGGCTCAGTTGGGCTGTTTCCGCCTTGTAGTTAGTTTTTATGTGAGAGAGAAAGAGAGGAAAAGGGAGGCAGATATTCTTGCACACAAGAAAGACCGACGCAATTGTAATGAAACAATATATAGCATTAACTTATGCTCTTAGGCCGTTAGAAGAGGGCCTATAAAACATCTTAATTACTTTGCGCATAGGAGGCGGTTCTAATGGAGCGCAAAATCAAAACGTAGAAATATTTCGGTTATTAATACTTTTTTTAATGCTTCGTAGCAAACATACGTAAGCACAATGTTTCTAACAAGTTTTATTCACAAAATTTCAATATGATATTTAAGAAGATATAAATCTGTTACCACGCGAAACTTTCTACCGCATTGATATAGAAGAGACACAAGTTTTTGTATTGTTGGACCACATTTTAATGAGCTCCCCAGAAAAATCAATTTTATCACCTGTATTCAAAACGCCATGTGACATGGAAGTTGAATAGAGATGAGAGAGATGGTTTCGAAGGAGGAAAGAAAGAAAGAAAGAAAGAAAGAAAGAAAGAAAGAAAGAAAGAAAGAAAAAGACAGAGGAGAGGGAGACACACAGAAGAATCTCATTTAACGTAATAACCGAGCAGAGCTGCGGTTCTATTACTGAGTAAATAGCTGAAATTGGGTCTTATTGCTTCAGGTTACATTCGGATTGTATAATTTCCGTTTTGCTCAATAAATGGAATACTGTCACTTTTATTCTAGAAAGGTAACGACTACAAAAATAAGGAGATGTTAGTGATGGGTTTAAATCAAGGAAGTAGAGAAATGAGAAAAATATTGAAAATAATTACGCCCTCCAGCAGTTTAATCTCACGATAACACCATCAGGAGTTCTGGTTGGTAGTATGATGAAGAAATACCGCTATAAGCTTAAAACTGCAGTTCCGAGGTGCTAAGCAGTTTGACACTCGACTTTAAGCGTTGTATGTCGTTAGCTACCTTTATGGCCACTCACGAATACTGCTAGATTGATAAAAAAAATTAGTAGGCCGCTTGTTGTCTACCTTGACATATCCCTTTGTAGTGCAGGCAATGATCTTGAGCACCTCGCGCACGTGGGAGTTTGTAAGGTCAAGTTCAACATACTGCGTCAGCTGATTGCTTCATTTCGGAACTCATAACTGAAAATTAATTCGTATTCATTCCCTACCAAACTTGACATTTTCCTTAATGCGAATTCTAAGACAGTGCAGTATAATTTAGTTGGACTTCAGCTAATTTTGGATCCAGAAAATTCATCGCATGCAATTTGTCACGTTGTCAGCCACAGTGTAATAACGTCAAGATCGTGACTTTCTTATTATCGTATAAGCTTGCAACAATATATAGTGTGTTTTTATTCTACTACTTTGACAATTATATACACACATGTATTTTCTCTTCAGACTTTTTCTGTGAAATTGTATCATGAAATTCGATTAAAACAAAGCACGAGCATGCAAAATAAAGACATGCTGGATACGTGTGTAATGAGCATAGTATTACAAGAAGCTGGTGGCTATGTAAAAAAACAAGGTGAATGTATGTAACGATCACGCTCACGCATGGCCTAGCTAGAATCATTAAAGGACTTGCATCTCATGCAATCATTTCCCAGACTGGGATACAACCATGGCCTTTGGTACAACTAAGGTAACAGAACATGTGTATCCATGAAGGAAGACATAAATGCTTCAATTTCCATAATCTAAAATAGAATAAAGTAAAGGGGAGTTCATTTTCAAGTCATTGGACGTAGCTTCTCAGTAAGTTGATAGTCATCTTAAAACTATTGAGCAAGTAAGCTGATTTTTTGAGTGTGACTAATAGATTCAATGATGAATGTTACTTATGTGGTATGCACATTGTGGCGAAAGTTTCTCATGCCAAAAATGGAACATGGATGAATTTGGTTGCGAGTTTTACAGGACTCTTTCTAGGGTTTTCATACTATGAGAAATATGACGAAATCATGAAATACGCTGGAAGCGGTTACCTACCGTTTGCGCGCTGACAGCGCTGATGCGGGAACAGCATATTATAAAAAGTATTTGCCAACAACACTCGTTATAAACATTTCTTCAGTGATGCTTGCTTTCAAGGGAAACGCTATTCTTGCAAACCTTCCTTTCCCTACAAAAATGTTTCCAATTAAATTCTTTGGTAACAAGTACATTATTTAAGACAACTGAAACATGATACCTATAAAACAAATTTAAAGTACAAAGATTCATTTTAATGAAAACAAATTACGATAAAATAAAAGCAAAATGAATACGAGGAAGAAAATGTTTGCAATAAGCACATGTGTTTGGTTGAATTTTTCATATTTCTATATGGATGAGCTAGTCATTTTTTTTATTTATTTGTAAAATGCACCTGGTAACCCCTTTAATATGGTGACTAACGTTTTAAATACCTCCACGCTTTTAAAACAAATGCTTTGTATAGGAAGCGCATGATTATGATTCCACTTCTGTTTCCTTGATTCTAGGATTAGGGTAACCTGTTACATATATGACACTTATGGGACGCTGGCCTGAATTTGAATATAAAGCCGTATTGTTATTATCCTTCTCCAAGTGTTTCTTAACGAAGGCAAGAGTACAATGATACTTAAATTAAATTGAGTTTTATTTATGGACGCTCTTTAACTACTATGGTCCTTAGCGTCCCATTCTACGTATATTGGGCGTGAAAGACCGATAATTTTGCTCAGAGGCCTCTTTATCAGGCTTGAGGTTCGTTTATGTGCCGTAAATGTACGACACGGGTCCACCGGCTTTACTTCCCTTCCGAAGGAAGCCATGCTAAGGATTTTTACGCCCGAAAAAATCCATCGCCCTCCGCCGGTTTTGAACCCGCAATGATATTTAAAGCTTAAACTGCAAAGGCGGTTGGAAATTCCCATTGTGCGTAACTATATGTCATATGTATGTCCAACTGTATTTTTGCTCATTTTCTCTGGCTTACTTGATCGTAATTAAAAACTTATCAAAGGCTTTTCAGGGTGTTGTATATTTCTTGTATATATAACATGCTCAAGGCTTTTTAAAAATAATTTGGACTGCAAACTTAAACGAATTGAAAGATAAATATTTAAGAAAAAAATATATGTTTAGTGAAATGTTATATTCCACTGTATGTTGATAAGTCTGTAACCTGTTTCAGTTAAAGCATCAAGTGCATACACTTTGAACTGTATTATTTATTTGATGCAGATAAATAAATATGTAAATTTAATAAGAATTTTTAGGGGACATTATTGGTTGTTTAAAAGCCGTAATGCACATTTATTACGTTAAGGAAATTATATTAAACATTTAATTTTTTGTTCATATATAATTTGTTTATAGCAACTTATAAATATTTTAACTTAAATGAATTAAGAAAGGTGTACCCCCTAACACTGGAAGAATATAAAGAACACCCCGAGAACATTATTTGTAAACTACAAAAGCGAACTGCAAAAGCGACAGAGGTCAAAGCACTGTGCAGATTGCAGGTTTCTCATTACATTAGTTTGTCCTCACCGGAACAAGGATGCTTGTTATGTTGGCACGGTGCATGAATCCAGTTTGCATTTTCCGTGCAGTTACATACGTGGTAGAGTGCTTGGTTTGTCATCAAGGAAACACCTGTTCGCATAAGCAGAAGTTTATTTAGACAAAAGCACGTAATGAAATGGGTGCTTCAGGTAGGCATCAAAATTTCACAAATGGTCAAGAAGCGCAGAAGCTTAAGATAGGGAATTTATTCCCTTTTTGTCAGTCATTTCCGACACTGGAATCCTTATCACTCGAATTTTGTCCATCTTTTGCATTATCTTCATGAAAACGTTCTGTATAAGCGATTTTGCTAAATTAAATAGTCTGTGAGATTCTATAGGAATAGAGCGTTTACATATATTTCAAATCCTCGGGATAGAAAGGCAGTGCCAAATTAAGTATTTTGAGGTAAGGAGCATGGGGTCGAAGATGCAGTGTAATAACAGGAACGCTGCATGAACATATTTGAAATATGACTATCAAATATCTTAATTTACACAAATGGTGTATGTTGTTGTTCACCAATGACACTGGAGATTAATTGATCTGCATCATTTTCCCTCTGGCTTCCTAATATAAAGTCTGTAAGTTATCACTTTTAAGGCCTTTGCATTTGGCGAGATGCTGTTTGTTCAGGATGGCATCTTCTTCATAGAGAGTGCACTTGGGTGTAGGTAGACATCGTATCTTGAAGAGCAGGGGTGGCGAAAACGTCTTCCTTCCGCGAGTCACCAAATATGCAACACGCACTGCATCACTTAGCAGCATGTGAAAAACAAAGGGACAATGGCAGAGAGGAAACGGCGCCTACGAGTCAAAATGACTCGCGAGTCCCGTTTTCGCCCGTGTTCTGCGAGGCAATCGTGGCCGGTTGCCATCCTAAATAAGGCCACTGCAGTTTCCCTTCGCATTTTTTGTATATCAACTCTATCTTTAATATTCTTATAATCTTTAACTTTTAATTTATCTTCTTCATCAAGTCTCTGCTGTCTTTTAAAATGTTTTTTTAATGTTATTTGTTTATTTATTTCTATTTGTCCTTCAGGTTTTATTTGTTGTAATGCACCTTTCTTTGCTAATTGATCCGCATGTTCATTGGCCAAAAGTCCGACATGAACTGGGATCCATTGTAATGTGACATGACATGCAGTCTCAACTTCTTCAATTAGGCTTATTATTTCTTTAATATTTCTTGTTGTTTTATTATTGTAATTTACTATCCCATCATGTGTGTGTGTGTGTGTGTGTGTGTGTGTGTGTGTGTGTGTGTGTGTGTAATCTCATAGCACTGGTACACAATGAGAGACTAACCCTTAATGTGCATATTGTACTGCACCTATTCTTTGTAGTGAGCAAGAGCGCTCGTGCCATTCAGTAGGCTTCACATCGCACACACCTAGTGGCAGTGACTACTACTGTACATCCGTCAAACTAAAAGTGGAAGTCCCTTCGAGTGAGCGCGCGTTCACGTCAACTTCTGTGGCTAACTCTATAATAGAAGCCACAATGCCCTGATTTGGGCTATCTCTTGGCATGGAGCAGTGGTTAAGTTACTTAACCTCTACGCAAGTAGTTAAGAGTTCAATTCTCCGTAGTGGATTAACTTTTATTTTTTACAACTCATTTTACTGTACTATACTTATATAATATTGCTTGTGTTACTTCAGTTTACTTAAAAATATAATTACACAATAATGGCCAAATTTGTGGTTATAAAATTAAATAAACTGATTATGAAACCTCCTCCCGACCGCTAAATTAATGTCCGGTCGCCATCTGTCGGTATGACGGAATACTAAACATACGCCACATATATAAAAAATGAAGAAAACATGTTATATTTTTACTCATGCATTTAAACTGAAAAGGGAGCAGTTGAGTGGCTCCACGGAGGTTTCAATTTGCAACCTCAGGAACCACAAATCATTAAAGCGTGTTTTGGTTACAACAATTCATTGTTGAAATACTCTGAAACATCTCTGTTTGAAATCTTGTATATGAATCATTTTCTCGGAAGACTTTTGTGATTATAGAGTGTTCCCCATTATAACTACTACAGTAATATGCGCAATGTTGTAAACAAAGCGGGCTGTCGCGAACGCTCACGGAAGTACCCGATTCGAGCTCCGTCTCTAAGACGCGGCCAGTTCTAAATTGACCGAGTGTACAAGAGTGCGGTTTGTTTACACCCGACACGTTACAAACAGGCTTCACAATCGGAGTCACTTAATATGATTTAATGTTGACGCATGTAACGCATTAAAAAAGCTTCTGTGATCCTTTATTTTAATCTTCAAAATACAGTACATATTTTGGAATTGCATTTCTGCTCTACAATTTTCTGCACATTGCTTTTCCGCACCCAGTATATAAGGATTTAAAGCACAATTTTCTGAGCGTTTTAAATTTGTTTGTAAAGGGTTTAAAGTTAAAGGTAGTTCGTATGGAAGGCCTCCTAAATTTCACTTTTATGAGCGAACGGCTGCAGATACGTAATTAAATTTTATAAATAGCATTTTTTGACGAATTCCAAGCTGGGTTCAAATCGCTACATTGTGGGCAATTTATATCGAGAGCCTTGGAAAAAATTTAAGCTTTTTAGGATTATTTCTAAAACCTTCATAGTAATTGTTTGTGCCAAAAAATGAACGTATCTACCTGAAATGTAACGCTATATTTACACTAACGATCCTGTTTTGTAAATGATTGTTAGACTCTAATCTAACATGGAACAAAAAGTATTTCTGCCTGGACGGTATTTTCTTTATTTTTTTTCAGTGCTGACAAAGGACGGTGGAATCATTCGATTCTGTAACAGGACGGATCTTCTTCTGTCTTCCCAAATACGTGGATGATATTCATATATTAAATGACTAATACAAAACTTACGGGATAATCCAAACTGATACTCTGAAATCTTTACGCTTTAAAAACGCACTGGAAATGAAATCATTGTTGTGAAAAGTTGTTATGCCCGAACATAATTTTTAATAAAAGATATACTTGAAAACAATAAGTTTAGGAATGCTGGTTTTTTAATGTCTGGCAAGAATATTTCGATCCTGCGTTATTGAATAATAATTTAAATACACTAGCAGTTTTAATACTAAATATTGGAGTTCGCTTAGAACTTCTAAGCATGCGGTTACATAAGCATTTTTAAAAATTGGTCGTAAATATAAGTAGCTGCTGCATCCCCATTATCGTTTATTTTCAAAATACTATTTATGTTGTTGATTATAGCGCTGTTCTCGAGTCTAAAGTTTGTGTTCATTGTCTGACAATATGTCGTTAGTCTTGCCTCTGGTTTTCAAACCATAGCAGTGTATACATCTTTTTAAAATGTAAATTTGTGCATTAGGTTAGAAACATTTCATAGAGAAGAGATGTGTAGAAAAAGGTTTGCGTATAAAATGAAGATATTTTCTCAGTAAGAGTTGGAAAAAATACTTTAGAAATGGAAGATAATGTTTTAGATTAACGTGTGCTCAGGTCGTTGTATAAAAGAGAGTGTAATGCTACTAAAAAGTGTAAATTTCTAAAGTGATAGAAATATTCTTACTACCATATATGTAAGACAAAGAAATATAATGGGTTTAAAATATCAACAATACAAAGTATTGTTTTCTGTTTTAATCGAGGTTTACAAAATTATGACATTTTCTTTAAGTTTTAGACTAGTATAATTTGAGCTACGGCTTGCCTCTCACCAAGACGCCTCGGGTTCGGTCTCAGGGACCCGCAGGGGGATTTGTAGTGGACGAAGCGGCGTCTGGGTGGGATTTATCAGGGTTCTCCGGTTTACCCGCCGTTCATTCCAACAATTACTCCATCACGTTTTGATACTGTAATTACTGACAGGAAGATATAAATATTTTAATAGAGAAGTAAGTAAGATCGAGAAATAATTGTAATAAATAATTTTTCTCTCAAATCAATGACCTAATAAGCCCGAGTGGAAAGATTTTTCCGGAGAAAAAGGTCATTAGCGAGTCATGTTAAGGAAAATCGTTAGCAACAGCCGAGTAGCGAACGCATCAGCCCAAAGATTCCTGGAATGCAATTAAGGTTGAGTTCAATACGTTTGAAAACTCGCGCAGACAAGAGTTCTGTAAATTAGAAGAGAAATAAAATTCTGAGATTCAAGGCTCTGAATTGAAACAGTGTCAGATATGTTTTAGGTCTGGATCGCGAATGTCGGAACGTTGGTAGCAGTGGCGATAGGTAGGCGGAGTTTAAGTTGATGCAGTATTTTTAACACTTAAATAATATCAGTCTAATTATATAATATATAAATTCAATAACAGCCCGCATTAAAGCAATATGAGTAGGATATAATATATAAAATGTATGTAACAGTCGTATTGTTTATTTTAATATGTACATGTATAATAATGTTATGTGAATGTATTACGTAATTTAATAATGTAGGAGCTTTGAGAATAGACGCCGAAAGTTGCTAACAATGAGGTAATAATGAGGTAACCTAGAAGCAATAATGAATTGGAAAGTTTAATAATGTTACTAGTAATTCTTGGAACAATAATAATGTAATATTTAAAACAGTTTATAAATAGCCAATCAACAACTAGAAAAACCTTAAGTTAAATAAAAGTATTCTATTGGAGTAGGATTAGCCAATCAGAGACTTGAAATAGAAAAAATTACAAATTTACTCGGTAAACGGCAGTCGCTAGGAGGCAACGTACCTGAGCAGTTCATTCGCTCGGTACGTATCCAGTGTGAGACGAAAATTCATTACGGCGAGAATATTTTAAAGTTTACGTGTTTAAAAGTGCAATTAATAAATAATCTCACAGCTCTCTATAACAGTGAAGTGTTATTTAATCGTGTGAAGGATTAATAAAAGGAGTGAAGTAAAAAATGATAATTTGTCTAAGCCTACATTCTTTAGCCGCATCACCTCCTGATAAGAGATGCATGTTTCTACAAATTAATACTGATGCAGCCGAGGCAAACATAAATATCTATAATATTTAAAGAAACATTAAAATACAAAGTTGATTCCTAAAAGTTGGGGTGAAGGCCACCGGAAACTTTGTACCATACGTGGAGCAGTTACTTCAAGTTTGGCTCCCCAACAGTGGAACTATAATACAACGCCTTGAAATTGACGCCCAAAGCGTGGTGCAAATAACGTAACAATACAACACCCACTTCAAATTGGCTTTCCAACATCGTGGGTTACAACCTACTTAAAGTTAAGAAAAGACTGTGCATTCTAAATCAAACTTGCTTACTTAATCTTACTTATTAAAACATGTGACTACTAGCGTGACGACGCTTGTGATACTGGTGTGGTATTTACTTTCATTTGAAATTGTGTAGCACCCAGTAACGCGCTTGAAATAGACAGATTTAGCGGCTGTTGAGAAGGATCTTTCGGAATAACATTTGTGCGATTGGCTGTAACTGACGCTTCGCGTAATTATGATTCTAAAAATACTTCAATTCTTCATTCAACAGTTGGCGAATCTTTTCAAACAGAATATTTGAGGCAACATTAAAATTTCAACTCACTATATTGGTGTTATCCTTTCATATTACACTCACGCATACCCTGAGAAAAAGAACTCATAGCTATACCACCGAAGCAGCTGGCGGACCAGACAACGCAGAACGAGCTAGGAGATGACATCGTAGATAGAATCAAAATTTGAAGCAAGGGGTACCGCTTCAAAACTGTCACACTACTAACGGCTTCACCTTTCATCCATTCCGCCCTCATTTATAGCATCTTCCCTCACTATCATAACCTGGCTACGGGCCGATCCCCCGTTCCGGGTTCTTCATTCTCTGATTCAATATTCGTCTGCTCCTGGACAGACCCTAGGCACGGTTGTAAGTCTTACATACGAGGAGGGTCATTTGAGCTTCTGTTGTATTCCTCTGTGTTACTATTTAATGGACATTTAGCCTAAATATTATTTTAAAAAATCTTGTCAGTTACATTCACATGCCTCTCTCTACCCAATATCGTTAATTTTTATACAGCGTCTTCATACATTCTTATCAAGCCTTATGTTTCCATCTACGTCATATTAATCCAGGCAAGCGTTTACATATTCCGTTGTGAGTACAAGGGGTATATACAGGAAACTATACTAAAATGTTTAAAAGCGGGTCGCTATATTATGTTGGTCTTGAAATTACTAGACATCGCGAGAAACAACCGAATGTGACAGAATTTCATGCAATGACAAATGAATTGAATAATTCAAACCAATAACAAAGAATTTCTCCGAAGTGGCTGATGCCACAAAAGAGTTATTTGAAATAAATTGTTTGCTTTAAAGAGATTTATATTGTTTTATGTAGTAAGGTTTTATGTACCTCTTACGGTTTACCAGTTATATGAAATGGAGTCCACAAGCTATTCCCAGAAAATTGAAGCTTTACATTTTAATTGTCAAGTAAATGTCTTAAACGTATGGAATTTTGATCAAAATAGTTTGTACCATTTTTGTGAAAATCACAAATAAAGAAGATTTTTCCATGTAAATGGTAGCTTGGAGTGAGGAATTTTCTTGGAAATTTGCGTGTCGCATTTTTGGATGATACTGAACTTAATGTGTTTCGTTTTCAAGTTGTGCTGCACACAGACACATACAAAGGCAAAAATGTCATTTTATTCAAGGGACCTCAAAACATATTTCCGGTGAAATCGAATTTATATTTGTAATGCAATACTATTTCCTTTACCTAGCAGATACCTGGTAGAGAAAGTAATAATGTGTGTTTCTGCAGCATTTCTGGCAGTGTACATTATTACTGCAGCTAAACGCTTATGTTTGCATTCAAAGGTATTATAATAACAGTTATCATGCAAATGTTGTTTTCTTTCTTGAGTGTTCAGGGATTTCCCCTCTGATCTATAGGATGTATCTTTATTGGTGTCATATATTTGGGGGATGTGTTCCTGACATCAAAAAGTTCATATGAACATGGGTCTGAAAAGTATTTATTTCAGAGTTACAACACAGAATCGAAAGTTACAAACATTGCTCGAAGTGGCTTCCTCTAGCTTCGATGCATGCAGTAAGCCTGCGTTCCATTCCTTGGCGTATTCCGTTGAAAATTTCTGGTGTGTTTCGTATTGGGTCAAATTCAGTTTGGATATGTACGTCCTCTCAAAATGTCAACATCAGGTACAGGTGTCGCATAAACCAAGGACTTCAAATGTCCCCAGACGAAGAAATCCATTGGATTCAAATCAGGCAATCGAACAGGCCATGCAAGGGGTCCCCCTCGACCAATCCATCTTTGCGGAAATCGTCATTAAAAAGCTTACGAACTATCATACTGAAATGAACTGGAGCACCATCGTGTTAGAAACACATTCGTTGGATGATGTCCAGAGGCACATTATCAGTTAAGTGATGCAACTCATTTCTGAGAAACTGGAGATAGGTTTGTCCATTCAGACGCGGAGGGAAGAAGTAGGGACCAATAAGGTGATCATGAATGATTCCACCCCAAACGTTGAGAGCCTCTATTGATGGTTGTCCTGTCGTACTTCATTAGGATTTTCAAATGCCAGTTATAAGTGTTATGAAAATTGAAGATGCCGTCGCGAGTAAAACCAGCCTCATCCGTGAATAAGATACAGACTAGGAAATTTATGAACACAGCGCACTGCTGTAATATGCATTGACAGAAACGTCTTCTTGGCTCGAAGTCTGTCTCATTTAATCCTTACACACGCTGAAGGCGATACGGGTACAGCAAGATTTTCATGCAGAATTCCCCATATAGTCATATGACTAACTCTTTCCCTTACAGCCATACGTCTTGTGCTTTGTGATGGGTTTGCATCCACAGCACGAAGAACTCCTTGTTCAAGCTCGATGCTTCGTACCGCTCTTGGTCTCCCAACATCCTTAGTACTCCTCTCAAATGGGCCATTCTCTCCCAAGCGTTGGTGAATTCGTGCGAATGTTCTTGCACACGTAATGGCCTGTCAGGGGACCTTTCTGCATAAAGTTCACGTGCTCGTGCTGCATTGCCGTCTGCACGGCCATACGTGTTGTGCATATCCGTCTGTTCACTCATGGAATACATCTTGTTTGACCTATAACAACGAAACTTTGATTTTCAGACCCATGTACATACGAGTATTTTTTATGTCAGGAACACGTCCCCCAAATATATGACGCCAATAAAGATACATCCTGTATACCGGGCTCTTGAAATGAATACTTTTTGGAGGAAATATAACAGCTCTTATTTTAAATATGTACTTTTTACTTTCTCTACCACGTACATAGTAGTTAGAGAGGTATTGTATTCCACCCACAAATTCGATACCGAGATTTCAATGGAAATACTGTTTTGAGGTCCCCTGAATCGAAAGCAAACATTTTGAGAAAAAAAAGTCGTTTGTGTATGTGTGTCAATCTATGAACAGCATAACTCAAAAAGGAAAGGTTGGATAAATACGGAACTTTTCGTTTAAGTATCTCCCAAAGATCCGACAAGAAGATTTTCAACAAAATTCCCTCACACCAACTACCTTTTACGTGGAATATTTGTCCAAAATTTTTATTTGCTGAAAATGGCTCTAACGATTTTAATTAAAACTGTATATCAAAGCTACATATATGCATTTCAAAATGTACCTATCTTTGAATTTTCTGGGTATAGCCTGTGAAGTCCACTTCATTCGATAGAAATGTTGTATAATCTTATATAACTGGTAAACGTACTGTACAAAAAAAATTAGATCTCTTCAAAACACGAAATTTACTTCAAATAACATTTTTCTCGAAAGTGGATAAGCCATTTCACAGATATCCTTTATTAATGGTTCGAATTGTTCAATAATTCATTCTTAAGTCCTGTCGATATTCAGTTGCTTTTCGCGATGTCATGGAAAGAGAGTATGGAGTTTTAAGGCCAGCATACACCGCTCAGTTCTAAAGCATTTAACTATCGCCATTCACCTTTGCATCTATAACGAAATGTGTAACGTAGCTATTTCTGTAATGGTTTATCTCGATTATAATGAAATAAACAGAGAAAAATATTTTTTCAAAGAATAGTTTGCAAGCCACAAATAAACAATAAGGGTAGAGAAAGGCGTGTGAATGTAACATCAGATTTTTAAAGACAACAAAACGTTCTGCTGCACGACAGCCCTCATGCCTGTTTTAAACGCCTATTTGTTGGTTGCTTGGGTAGATTCCATACCATAACATTAATTAAGTTGGCCATGCAAATAATATATTTCCCTGTTTACCGCAGGTAGGAGCATTTTAGCATTTCAACAAGATAAAGGTTTAGACAATGGATCTGAAACATAGGCTTCGAACCGCTTGTTGTTATATCCCCAATGCCGAGGACACGCGTGTGCGGCCAGGTTTTATAAATAAGAATGTATATAAAACTATTTGATATAATAATATATAGATAATATAATAATAATAAATAATAATAATAATTCCGTGTCGCTACATTCCAATTTCAATTTCAATCATGAAGGGTTGACCTGCCAATACGAATATCGGCCTCACGGCAGAAGTGGGCGATCATCCAACCGATACGGGGAGATGATGTGGCCAGCATTACGCATCTCCCAGCCAGAATGTACGCCTCTGTGGCCGGGATCGCTGCCTATCGCAGCTCCTCACTTTCTTCACATGCTGAGTGGGCACCGGTCCTATACCCGAAACTTAAAATCCGTAAACCCCATGGGTGGGATCGAACCCGGACGCATTCTGTGCTCGGGAACCAGAGCTCCACGCTTTAGCTCCAAGCGCCACGGCGCTGGACTTCGTAAGGGCAAGCTTAAGGAAAATTTTAATTTGGGGGGGGGGAAGAAAAAATGTCCGTTCGAGCCGAAACACTTTTTGGAAGGAAGTTTGGAAGTGCTTATCAGCATTTGAGCAGACTCCACTACAAGAATAGAAAACGAAACATACACTGGAAAAGTCGAGACTAAAAAGAGAAATATCTAAAGCTAACAGGCAGTAAAAGAAGTAAGCATTATTGCAGAATTTGGGCTGTTTTAACCAGAAAATTTTTCAGAAACACTGATTCCACCTCCCCTCCCAAATCTAATCATGGTCTATCCTGAGCTCTCAAAGCTGATACACACATGTTTGTATTACAACGCATAGAGTTTCTTTGTTTTTATAGTTGTAGTATTTTTTGTGTTATCGCGTGAACAGTCGTGAAAGCATGTGTCCTCAATAGCTTGGTATGGGAGCGTAAATTGGAGTAAAAAGACATCCATTACGTAGATAGCTCTTAAAAGGAACAAGACGATTACGCAACTTTCACTGGTCGCGTGGTTATGTTGTCGACAACAGTCCCCGGTTTCAATTAAAGTGTCTCCTAAATAAAAAGCTTGATACATTACGATCATCCAAGTGTGGAATTGCCTGAAGAATAATATCTTTCGCAGCACGTTTAACTTTTGCTCAAGTGTTCTTAAAGCCATTGCTTCAACTTGAAGATTACTGTTTTCGTTACAGCTTAGACCTCAAGAAAGAGTCAATGCATTCTACCCAAAATTCAGAACCGAGCTTTCAATGGAATTCTACGTTTTGAGTTGACATAGATTTCAACGCAAAAAGGAATGGTGCTTGTGTGTATCAGTACGTATATGTCTGTGAATATTTTCTCAGAATTAACTATGATTTGGCTTGAAATTTCATGTTAGATACATTCGAAGGGCGAATAAAAATAGTATCTTGCATTTTTTATAAAAAAGTTCTGTGAATTATATAATTATTTGTTTAACAATTAACAAAGGCTTACTGCAGCAGAAGATTATCTCCATAAAATATACGTTCGCTACGTTCGCCATTTCCAAAATATTTACTTTTCATTTTCGAGTATTTTAAGCAGTACACTAAGAAATGCGCCTGATAGTTCCTTTGCAGAGGGTATGTAATATGGAGGCTAACACGAGGGTACATTTGTTTTGTAAAAGGTTAGCTATGAATAGATGCTGCAAGCAAGGTTCATGAGCCACATAGCGACAATGCGATTTCGGCTGTAGTTTTGTTTGTCGTCTTTGTTCTTCAGATAAATTCCCCTGTGAACAAATATGACATAACAATTGGCGCATTTATTTATTCGTTTAATATTGTCTTATTTCTCCCCTTATTTATCTGTGTTTCATAATCTACTCAAGTGTTTCAGTACCTCTTATCATCACAGTGAACATTTGACCATGTAATGATTTGAAGTTTTAAGATGTAATGTTCATAGGAGCGTAGGTTATTCAGCATAATGTGCTTAGTGCTACCTTTATGAGTATGCTTAACAGGCAAAGGATGAACTGATGATGAAATGAAAAAAGTTTGATATCGAACACTCATACGATTTTCTCTATCCATAAAGAATTCACACGTGTGTTATAGTATTTATATAAAGAGTGATTTGTTTTATTGACCTTATGATATTCAGGATACCTTTGTCTGGGAATGATCTGAAATTACACAATAGTGCGCGTAGTTGTATAAAAGATGCGGAAACAGCATTCAAGTGTTAACTTGTGGCAAGGAGTTCTTGCTAAGGAAATAAAGAAGAATCGCAAGCTTTCAAGCATGTCCGCCAGAAATTGCGTAGAGAAAGCATAAGCATGTAATTTGGAGTATTAAGAAAGCAGCTAAAATCATGCTTATAAATGAGGTCTACGTTTTTCCTGTAATAATTGTTTGTTGATTTCTTATGATTTAAATACAATCAGTATGAAAAGGACCTAACAGGCTATTCACAGAAAATTAAGATATAATTTATTACAAATTATATTTTAATCAACATCGTTAGATCCAACTTGAGTAAATAAAAATTAGGAAAGCTTTCTGGGTTGGGAAATTTTCTTGAAAATCATCGCTTGGCATGCTCAAATACGAAATTTGGTATTTATCCAACCTAACGTTTTTTAATTTAGCCCGCGCGCGCGTACCTTTTCTAATAATAATATACATTTTTGGGGCGCCTAGAAACGTGAATCTCAAGTAAAATTTCGGTATTGAATTTTTGGGTGAAATGCAGTTTTTTCTCTGCATACTATAGGCAAATAGGTAACAGGGAAAGTAAAAACACATGCATGTTGTGTTGTCCAGTTACCACTGTCACTTCTCTAAGTTCTCTCTTTCACTTCAATAATGTGATCTAGTTCAATTTTTCCTGTCACTTTTCTTCGCGATTTAGCGGCGTAATGAAATAAGCGCGAAGCAGCCTCTTCTTTGAATGTTTCACTCGCTGGGGCGTCGAACACAAGACTCCTCTAATCGCTCCCAGTAGCACCATTCGCTGTACGTCACAAACGCACTCGTAGAACGTCCCTTGATGTTTCAGAGATGCACTCACCAACTCATTAACTGGCTCACTCGTGAGAACGCTGATCCACTGGAATTTTCCACAAGAGTTCTAGAAGGTTCGAGAGAAGGGGAGAAGGGAAACTTCCAGAAAATGCTGGTTATCTATGTCTATTTTTCTCTACAACAGCCCGGTCGCTCGGCGCTATCCTCCAGATAAGCTTAGGCCATAGTTATGTCACAATATACTAGGATATGCCTGGAGAACTTCCACCTGTGTGTGTGGGTGGGGGAAGAATGCACTCAGAATATAGTTCAGTGAAGTATCATCCACAATAAGTGCAGAACGTGCTACCCTGACTTTTAATCCTGAATAGGAAGAAAAGTATTTCGCTATCCCTGAAGGTGAAAAATCACGTTGTTTGGTTTGTAGTGTAATTATATCCTTCGAATTATAATATTAGGGGCACTTCATAAATGCACATGCGGAAGAATATGTTGAAAACTTGTTGGATTGGCTCGCAAAAAATTGCTGGATAATCTAAAGGAAAACTTTAAACCACGAAGTAAGTGTAATACTGTGACAATTAACCGACAAAACATAGCTCATGCCAGCTTTAAAACTGCACACGAAATTGCTCAAGCTTATAAACCCCTTTCAGAAGGAGAATTTGTAAAGGATTGTTTGATATCTATGGCTCAAGAATTTTGTCCTGATTTCTTTTTTTCTTTTTTTTTTTGTTTTTTCAAAAAGCTTTATTTAGGGTCGTTTTAACTTTCTAGATTTTAGCACGATCTTTCATGTACAGTTGTTTACATTATTGGATTACAGTATGATACTTACACATTATGTATATATGTAGTAACCTGTTCTGATTTTGTTAATTCATTTAAAGCCATTTGTTTATCACGTCGAACGGTCACCGAACGAATTCCAGAAATGGTTTCCAATTTGGAAGAACAACGGAAAACAAAACTTCATTTTTTGTTTGTAATAAATTGCAATGTAATCCAAAAACACGTGTACGTCACTGATCAACCCATACTCAATACTACACGCACTTATGTGGAGGAAGAACAAGTGACTAATAAAGGTCGCTGAAGCATTTGTGCTCGAGACCTCCACCCTGTACTAGGATCAGAACCACTCACTGTATTTTCTGCGGATACAGAAGTACTCATCCAGCCAGAGGGATAATGTTTAATTCGCACATCGGCAGTGCATATCACCTGTTCAAGTCACATTAAAGGTGTAGCAGATAATGTCCCATGATTTTTATTTATATTAGTTTAAACAGAAAATTGGGTTGGCTTGTTTAGCATATTATCTATACTGGACAGACAAACAAATCTCAAACTAATCGGTTTCATTTTATAACTATGAAGAATTATACTCTAAATCGGTTAACAACATATTGAACATTTTATTTTGCTTCCCTGTGAACGAACGTGCCACATTTTCGCTGCACTTTCCAAATATTAGCTTGATGCATTTAAGCAGGCAACACACAGAGGATCAAGAAGGTTCTACATGATGCTTTGGAGGAAAAGTTCTCCACGCCAGAATGAGTTTGCCAAACCTCTCTAGAGCGAGGTTAGCAAGGTAGAAGATAAAGTTTTGTTAAGTAAATTAACGAATGTACATAAATAGTTAAGTCATGCCCTTGAATTATAAGCGGCAAATGCACCTTTCCCATGGTCAAAGAGAGCGCATGGGCGCCGGCCAATTAGTTTGTTGAAACTCAGGGAATTAATAATGCTACCGTGGGAGATTTACGCCCTCCAACCCCCCCCCCTCCCCTAAAATCCTGACGAAGTTAGTTAAAAGCAGCTTTACTGTTTTCCATAATCAAGGCTCTTCGTTTGCTCTGTTGCTCTTTCATCAGCTTCTCTTAGGCACACGGTACTTTGTTCCACGTGTTCATAGAGATTTCCCAAACACAATTTCGTTACACCATCATTTACTTGTAAAATTTACTAAGTAAATACAAATAACTCCATAATTAAACTCAAAGAAGGCCTCTCTTATAGAATTAATGGTTAATTTACATTTATTACTACAAAGGTGGATTTTAAACGTTGTGGGAGTTTACACAAGCGTTAAAAACTGTTATGTTTACTAATCTATTTGCTCTCGCTTTGAAAACTGGACCTTTTCGTGACATTAAAGGAGATCTAAACAATACTCAGTTGCTGGTACCTTTACTTCCTCTGTGGCTTTCTTAAAGAAACAAAAGTATTGAAATCAATCCAGCCAAGCTTACTGAAAGCTCACGTGTTGAGGTTCCATGAATTAAAAAAAAATGAGAAAAATATGCGGTTGTGGTTAACGGGCAGACAGACAGATATAAATAGAATAAATACCAACCGTAGTATTTTAGTCCTGCATCTTCCGTGGATAAAATACGAGCATTTTCACATAATTCCTCTACCCCAAACAATTCTTTACATCAAAAGGATTTTGTTAGTTTTCATTTCCTCACAAAATACTTCTAACATTTTAATTAAAATACAATAGTACTGTCTGTGGTCAATCGATTGAAGTTATGCCTCCCCAATCCCGAGAGCGGTTCTTGGCTTTGGCGGGTGAATTTTTTCTTTTAAGGAACAATGGGATTGAATTTCTAACTTTTTTAATTTTAAAGCTATTTACCTGAAAATTGGCACACTTAATATGAGTAAATAAAGAAATGACTGTGCAAACGATAAAAAAAAATCTAGCTTAAATAGCGCGGTAATACATTTATATATTTTTTATTAGCGAAAAAAACACAATTTTTCAAAACTACCTAGCGCATTCACAGTCAGTGGAGTATGATAGTGATATTTTCTGATACTTTAGTACAGTGGAAATAAATGTAAGGATTTGACTGAAGTTGATGATATTATTTGCAGAGAAATAAAATTTATGATAGGGTTAAAATTGTCCTTGTTTTTCATTATAAATTCATCTTTTGTGAGCCAATGAATAAAGCTATCATAAAATGCTTAGTTAAATCTTTAGATAGTACATTTGAGATGATATAGACAAATTTATACACAAACCAGAGCAAAACTGAAACGTAAGGAACAAATATTGTGCGCAAAAATGTAAAACTGAGAAAATACATAGAGAAGGAGGAAGCGGGCGGATTCAGTGGGATTTAAAGGGGTGATTTAAACATGTCCCTGGGCTTTTAAAAGCGATATTTGCCCAAAATGATTCACAGATGTCTATAGAATATTATATAAATAAACACTCGAAAATTTTTCATGTTCACCTGAAAACTCGATGACAGTGTCCCTCAACTAGAATAATTCCTTATCTCCCGCAGAGTCTGCAAGTATGCATGTTAGTGTGTTTCGCGATAAAACTGAATAAAAACCATCCTTAAAATGCTACAGTTCAACGAATTATAATACCATCAGTTGACCGCCTCTGTGCTCGAATGGCCAGGATTCTGGTTTCTTACCTCAGAGGTCTCGGGTTCGATTACTGGCTGGGTAGATGAATTTTTCTTTAACCAGAATCATTTCCTTGTCTTCCGCTGCGTCTGAAAGTATGAATGTGGAGGTGAATACGAGTGTTTAATAGTTTAAAAGTATTAAAGACAAACTTTAACAAAATCTCAGTTCAACGAGTAATAGGACTAGGACTAGGAGCGGCGGAGGGGGATTGAGCACCTCGACCTATGAAGATCCTTTGTGCCTAAGCCCCTGAGGGAGAGAGGGGTGAGATGAGAGATAGGGCGGCCGGACCAGGAGGCACGGCGAGCAGAGGGCAGGGTCCCTACCTTTTTCCAGATTAAAACTCCCCGGATGGTAGCTGATGCAACCGGATCCCCCCCTGCAGGCTTGCGCATCCTACTGGGGGGCCCGGGGCTCGGAGACCGCCTCCATTCCGGGGGACGAAGTATTACATATAGCATCCTTTTCCCCTGCCATGCAACGCCGACACTCCCAACCCTGAAACAGCCAGGCAGGTGAAAGGTGAAGTGAAATGAGAATGGAGATGAAATGGAGGGACAGGAAATTCGGGGGATGTATTGATCCTTCCCAGCATTCGCTTAGCGACACGGGGAAACTCCCGAAAAACCCATGGGCCAGGAAGGTCGGCCGCGGGAATCGAACCCCTAATGCGGGCAACGGATCAGTGAGTAATAATACTATTAGTAATTGTTTCTCAAGTCAGTGTCCTCGAAATGTATATAAAGCAAAGGAACAATATACATGAGATTGTATGATTAACAAAATGCATCTCTTCAAATCTCTGTAAATAGCCTGTGTAGTCCTCTTCATTCTGATTTGTACTTTATGTAAATCAACTACATATATAAAAAAAATATACAACTAACTTGTATCATGGAATTAACCATCTTGGAAATAATTATTTTTATATTTTTAAATGTTTACGTGTTGCACCATTAAAGAAGATGAGCCATTATTCTTTCTACTTTCTCTGCTGGTTATTAAAAAATTCGATATCATGACTTCACCGTAAACAGGTGAAGTTTGAGATTCTTTGAATTAAAACATACCTACATAGATCACACTACGTATTTCTGAGAGAAAAGTCAGCAAAATATTAATTTTAATACCTAAGGCAGGCAAATTTTAAGAGCTAGGGTGTAAAGCGAAGATTTTCCGGAGATTTCTCTCACCCCAAAAGACCCTTTGCACCAGAGTTGGTGACTTGATTACATGTCCCCTCGCATGAAGAGATCCGCCCCTTTCTGTCTCGCTTTCCCATCCTTCCCAACCTAACCTACAGTAATCAGCAAACAGCAACTCGAAATGCATTTACCATTAAGATATAAATTGTTTGAGGCGTTAAATTTACGACATTTTCACTTGTTTGAATTTTTCCACACAGTAGGCAGTATAGACAGTACGATTAAAAATCTGTCTTCTTTCGCGTCTCAAGAGTTCATAAGTGTTCGTAATATCATAGTAATATACAAGAGCCACTTTTGAATATTTGAGTGTTTCCTCACCTTACAAAGTATATTGTGACTGTCCAGCTTTTCAACTGTCACTATTTTGCTGTGTTTATTGTCACTGTTTTGTTTTTATCTAGTTAACTTTACTGGGACTCACTTTGTTCACACAGTCACTTCACCAAAGTGAACTAGTTCAATTTCCCGTCACTTCATTTCCTCACTTCCTTCACAACGTAGCCTTCTTCCGGACGGTTCGAACGCTGGGAAACTGAACACAAGACCTCCACATTCCCTCGCTCCGCAACAGTACATGCTGCACGCCACTGCTGTCGCCATAAACTCGCTCGGAGAATCTCACTCGATGCCGCAGAGGAAGCTTACCCGTTAACTCCTAACTCACTAACTGACCGACGCAACTCAACTCCCTCGACTCGACTCAGCTTAATTGACTGACTACTCCCGCGAGAACGCTCGCTTATATAGGCAGCGGAATCTTCCACAGAATATTCTGGAACTATTTCGACACGTTCTGGAGGAGGGGAGGGGACTTCAGTAGGTTCGGTTATCTGCCGATAGCGCGCCTGATGTTTACGCTGGCGAGCGGTACTTATCGTTGTTTACTCCAACTGCCCGGCTCTGACCTCCTGATAACTTCGGCCATAGCCGCTGCGTAACAATATATTACCTAATTGAAGTTATATTTATCGTGATTAACAATATGTAGCTAGAACTTTTTTTAAAATATATTAATAACTTGTATAATGCTTAGGAACATAACTTTGATAATTAAATAAAGCAATGGAACCGTTAACATATCGTATATTTTTAATTAAATTTTGGGAGACCTTAACACTCGCAATTTCAGTGAAATATCGAATTTTTGGGTCGAATGCTTTTTCTGCACCAAGTACGGGAATATAAAGCTAAAAATTATTATTTTTTCTTCCCTGTGAAGACTCATTGCTGCCATTTCTCAAAAAGGAAAAGAAAGAAAGAAAAGTGGTAAAACAAAGCATCTCCAACTTCTGTACAAATACAAGTTTTTGCCTTGGCATGTCTGGTAATTCCAAGGGAGATAAAAACATTATTTCTGCATGAGCTGGGAATTTCACTGTCGAAATTCCGACTCCCCACGCCATCTCAATTTAAACACAAATATGCAGAGCACAATTCCCGTTGTTTAATGCAGAAGAGGTCGGGAGACAAAAGGCTTTTGCCGCGTAATATTCTGCACGCGTACAAGGGCTCGTTAAATTCTCTTTCCCTCCACATGATGCCGGGCATTTCACCCCATACAAGTGATGTCATTACAGTAAAGTAAACAAACCACAGCTTCTGGGTGTCTGGCTCGGATTTTCGACTGTTACGACATTTGAACAAGTTATGGAAATATAGTAACAATGTGTAGAGATTAACATTACCTGAAAATGGAGAAGAGACAGCAGAATTGAACATTTTGATAAGTAATGCCACAAGTAATTTTGAATCTGCAATGACTACATAGAATAAAATCATATAACTCGTACAAAGAAACATAATTAAATACAGTAGTAAAGAAATTTTGAATCAGCAGTTTTGGTGTGTAAGTTAAGCGGGAAGCGTGAGAATTTTCTAAATATGCAATAAATCTCGTAAACATCGTATTTATGAGTGTGATTCGTTTATCATGGTTCCTTACTGATAGACGTTGCCAGAATGACATGCTACCACCCCCTCTGCCAGAGGCCACGCTGCTAAATATTGTTTGGTTAAAAAGTAGACTCATTTGTTTCAGTTAGCTTGCCTTGGTATGCTACAAAAGCCACTACAGTTTATCGTGGCAGTATCTTTACACCTCCGGTATATTTGATAGGTCAACGTAAAATTAAAAACTATTTTAATATATGTATATATACGTCCTATCTGTCTGTAAAGAGAGATTTATCCTAAAGTGTGTAGAGTATACAACGGAGGGGAACACCTCGCGCACTACATTCGAGATCTATCGTGGCTACCACACCCCAGGAAGAAGGGATGAAGTGAAATAACCACAGGAGGCTACACACCGCAGTGAAACAGACCACGGGGACGCACGGAAGTCCGTAACACTTCCTGGCTGAAAGACTCGTCACACTGCTGCAACTGCCCATAGAGGACGGTGAACGATCCGTTCAACCAAGCAGCCCTCTTGTGTCCACGGGGAATACTCTTTTCTTTAAGCAAGCATCCGCGTCAACTGTGTGACACCACCCTACACCACAAAACCTAGCACACCTGAAACATGTGAAGGAAACGGAATGAAAGGAAAATGTTGTAAAGGAAATAGTGGTAGATAAGAAACCACCCCGGCATATGCCAACGATCACGAAAAACCCAAGGTCAGAGTGGGCGGTCGGCAGGAATCGAACCGGGGATCTCCCGAATGTGAGGCTCACGCATTACTGCGGAGCCATCTCGCTCGGTGAGATTTATCCTAAGTAGTGTGAAGAAACAATTTCTAAATTTGTTGGCAGAAAGGAAATGGTAAATATAGATATTTTTTTCCTTTTAAGCTACTCCAGACAGATAACTGGAATTTATTCTACACATTGACATTTTATTCCGTGCCAGTATAGCAAGACAAAATTTAATTTCTTGCCTATTTCAATGTTCTGAAGAGGATGAATTGAAAATTGCGCTTACAATTTTTAGATATACTACCCTGTGTTTCAGAATCTATTAAACTCAACACTTATATTTATCCTTAGTGCACTTATAAGCACGAGAAGTTTGTTTATTGGTTTTGAGAGAAACATGTTCAAAAGTTTAGAAAAAGATAGTTTCGAAATCTCGTAAGGCCACTTTTATGGATTCCAAAGAGCAGACATTAGCTAGATTATCTCTTACCTCTTAGCTTTCAGTAGGTACTCCTCACCTGTAGCTTTAGGAGAGAGAATAACATTTCTTGAATTACACATTATATACCAAGAAATTTAATGAAAGCAATGAGGCATAACAAAACTTGAAAGATGCATACTTAACATTTAAATACTTTTTTTTAACCTTTAATTGCTCAAGCGCCGAGTAAACTATAATATCAGATGATGTTCTGAGTCAGGAAGAAACCTAAAAGAAACCAACCAGTAATTTAGTTTTATTTATGGACGCTCTTTAAATACTATGGCCCTTAGTCCCATTCTATATTGGACATAAAAGACTGGAAATTTTGCTCAGAAGCATCTTTATCAGGCCTGCGAGGTTCTTTTAGTGTCGTAAATCTACGACACAGGACCACCGGCTTTACTTCCCTTCTGAAGAAAGCCGTACTAAAAATCTTTACCCCGAAAAAAACCATCGCCCTCAGCCGGGTTTGAACCCGCGACCTCGGGAACTATAGGCTATCATGATACCCCTAGACCAAGGAGGACGACAAAACAGACCAGAGACCACCTACAGGTGTGGTATGACGTACAGAAGAACGGAATTGTCGGCTCGTAATGTTCTTCTTTTTCTTATTCAGCTCTATCGGTGGATTTGAAGATTTTTCAAATTTGATTTTAGGATCTAAGATCTCAACTGATCCTTTTTTCCTGATTTTTAATCTTTATTCAAAGCAAATGAAAATAATAACGATGTACAGGTTGGTAATGTCCTTTATATCGAAGATATGAATCCACAATAGTAGATAGAGTTAGCCTGTGTAGGTTCGTTACTCAGATCATTGCTTAATTCCAACGTATTATTAAAGCTTTGCAAACAAATGGGAACTAAAATATTATCTGGCCATTGTTTGTTAGTCGCTATGATCAATTTAATAGCAAAATGGAAGAAATATAATAGAAAAAGAAGACCTCAAGAAGAAGTGTTTAAGGTTCATTTACTCCAGTAAAATGGTATCAGGGATTTAAATCAGAGAAGAATAACAGAATGTTTACTAAAAGAAACAACAAAAGATATCATAGAAGAAGAATGTAAAAAAATAAAAGAATGTATAATAAAAGCAGATATTAGGTAAGAAAAATAGAATAAGAAGGCGAAGAGGCCTTAGAATTTGGAATAAAGAGATAGAAAAACTAGTAAAAGAAAAACAAAAGGGATATATAATTTTATTGCAAACGAAAACCGTAGAGGCTAAAGAAGAGTACAGAAGCTAACGGAATTGTGTAAAACAGCTGACAAGTAAAGCACATCAAGACTCATCATGGGTATTCTTTATATCGGAAATAGAGAATGATGTGCATGGAAGACTAACATTTATCATATAGAGTAATGAGGCATCTTAATCGAGAAGAGAAAGATACTGCAAATATCAATGTTATTAACACGAAACAATGGAAACAATATTATAAACCATTATGTTAGAAAGAAGAAACAGATGAAATAAATAATTATGAAGAGATTAAGAAAAAGAATGATTCAATACACTTGATTATGTTATAGGAATTACAGAAAGCATTGGAAAGTATGAAGAATAGAAAGATCTGTGGACTTGATACAATAAATGCAGAGATGATTAAATACTCCGGATTAATATGCTACAAGACCACTACAAGTGTATAATGAATGTTGGCGGAGTTGTAATGTTCCCAATTTATGGAAATCATACCTATATTTAAGAAAGGACAAAAAAATATATGCAATAATTACAGAGGTATCAATATTTCAAACACCGTTTATAAGATATATGCAAAAATAAATAATTAACGTCTTAAAACGATAACACAACCGTTACTGGAGGAAGAACAGGCTGGTTTTACGAAGAACGATCCTGTAATGACAACATTTTTAATATAAAAATAATTTTTGAAAAGAGACAAGAAGTCAATTTGGAGACACACGCGGCGCTTTTGATTTTGTAGATAGAAGTAAATTATGGTATATAATGGATAAAAAGGTATATCCCTTGCATATAATTAACGTTGTAAAGAGTTTATACAAAGATACAGGATTATTGATAAATATAAGCGGAATAAAAACAGAAGAAATCAAGACGAATCAAGGAAAGAGACAGGATTCAGTCTATCTCCAACACTTTTCAATATATATTTGGACGATCTGATTAAGAAATAGAAACAAGAAATTAACTCCGGGATAAAAATAGGGAAAAATAAATGATAAATATCTTACTCTCTGCAGCTGATGTGGTGATTATACGTACAGAATAACGAAGCAAATCTGCAAAGATCGGCGTTTAAATTGCATACCATAAGTAAAGAATATAATTTAATATCACAAGAGAAAACAAATAATGGCACACCAGGGGAAATATCCTGTCCGCTCAAAGATAAGCATAGAAGGAAAAATTCAGGAGCAAGTTTCCCATTTTAATTAGGATGGATATAAGTATAGACAGAGATAATCATGTAGAACATAAAATTAATAAAACCCAATAAGTTTGTGGAACTATAAATTAAATTTGAAGGATAAAACGCTAAAGGAACAAAGTTGAAATTTTATAAAACAATAACAGTAGCAGTTGTTATATGAAAGCAAGTCATGGTTTTAAAACAGAGGGATTATAAGTAAAATACAAAGCGCCGAAAAGAGATTATTGAGGGGTGTGAAAGGTTGTACAAGAAGGAATCAAATAAGAAATGTAGATATACGTGAAGAATTAAAAATGTATCACTTAAATCAGAAGAATGAAGAAAATAAGAATAGATGGAAGGAACATACGAAGAGAGTATCCCCAGGGTCGTATATACCATGCCGTTTGTGAAAATTGCAACACCAACAAAAAATTTCCCGAATAACTCCAAACTTGGTGGAAGTGTAGAAGAGTGTACAAGCAATAAGTGATTAGGTTTGCAGAGAGATGGGGTACACGTAGGCCGAGCAGAGCACTCTAGTGTCGGTCCGACAAGGTCAGTGTTGCGTCCAGTGTAGTCAGTGCAGAGCTGCCAAACAAGGTTGAAACAATAAAGTGAGGTCCAGTATGCCTCGTCGACGCCAAAGGGAGTCATATCGGCATATGAGTTCGAACGGGGCAGAATCATCGGTCTCCGGGAAGCGGGTTTGTCATACCGTGACATTTCGGCTCATAGGTCATGCTGCTACGACAGTGATGCGTGTGTGGAAGCAGTGGATATATGAAGGTCGTACGCAGCGAAGACCACGGAACATGACCACAGCACGGGATGACAGTCATCTTGTCCGGATGGCCATAACGGACCGCACAGCTTCATCCACAATATTGGCTCAACGCTGGAGCATTGCAACAGATGTGAACTTGTCTGCATCAACGGTTCGTCGACGTCTGCTGCAGGTTGGACTGGTTGCATGCATGCCATTACATCGGCTTCATTGACCAGAAACCACAAGCTCCTCCGATTGCAATGGGCACGTGAACCCGTCACTGGGGTGCTGAGTGGCAAAATGTAGTATTTTCGGACGATTCCCGCTTCAACGTGTCCTACAGTGATGGTCGCATACGTGACAGGCGGTACCGTGGTGAGCGCAACCTGGAAGGCTGCATTTTTGAGCGGCATAGCGGACAAACATCAGGTGTGATGGTTTGGGGCGCCATTGGTTACAACAACCGATCTCGCCTCCTACGAATTGAAGGTATTTTGAACAGCAACAGGTACCTAACGGTGGTTGTAGAGCCTGAGATACTCCTCCTGCTTTAGGCATCTCCATAGGCCACATTTCAACAGGATAATGTCCGGCCAGATATTGCGAGAAATGTACAAGGCTTCTTCGAAGAGCGACGGGTATCATTGCTTCCCTGGCCTGCACTTTCGCCTGACATGTCACCCATCGAACATGTTTGGAATATGGTTGGTCGGCACCTGGTGCGTCTCGGTCCTCCAGTAACCAGTGTCACGGATTTATGGGCTCGAATACAAACTGCGTGGAGGGAAATCCCTCAGGAACTTCCTCAGAACCTTTTTGATTCAATGCCACGGCGTATAGCAGCTCTAATTGCAGCGCGTGAAGGCCACACCAAATACTGAATATTAGGGATCAAAGGTCATGTATAGATTTGAAAAGTTTATCATTTGTTACTTGTCATGTACCTAATCTGTGGTGTTAAATTCATTGAATTCATGCTTTTTCTTCCTAGTGTTGCAATTTTCACAAACGGCAGTGCAGTTATACACCCCAAGGTAGAAGAGATGTCGGTCGTGCAAGGAAGAGGTAGGAATGATGGAGTCAGAACGGAACAGGCCACAGGTCTAATCCCCGGAAAAAGCAAAAAAATAGAAAATTGATGCGAAACCAGGCGCTTATGGAAGAAAATGCATTTGCTGTGCTGTTAAATACTTTAATGACTTGTCTTAATCGTTGCCTATGCGATTTATAATGCAAGGAAAGTGTGGAAAGCCTTTTTTTCTGTTGAACTAAGCGTTCATAAACCCAAATGCTATTCTAATTTTTCATTCTTCTTTGTACATATAATCAGCTGCTAATCTTTACCTCAGGGATGCAGAACTCGGAAATTGGGGTTGTTAAGAGTCCACAGCTAATGCACGAACTCACGTTGTCCCCCCTTTTTTTATATAAAAACTTAGTTTTTTCGCATAAAGTTTTCCCTACATATTTGGAGCTTCAAATGCGCAATGCAGTTTTTGCCAACTTTCTTATTCTCAAAATGTTAAGCGACTTACGAAACGCTACAAAGAAAGAACGTTGAAAAATATTTTTATAATTATGATACTCGTAGATATTTACTAGTTTTAAGTTCCATCACCCTTATAAAGGTACTAAAAATTGTTTCTCCAAACCTTGTAAGTATTTTTTCATCAAAAACTAGGAGAATAGTAAAAACCCTTTTTCCAACATTATTAAGTAATATTCATCTGCATGGAGAACTATCTTCTTCTATTCCCCGCTGCCTTTTCAAGCTTCATAGCAATTCAAAGATCCTTTCATTTTTCTTCCTTCGCCCATCTCTCTTACATGTCCAAACTATTTTAATTGTCTCCTATTACATCAGCCATTGCTTTCTTCTGCCGCATCTCTATCCTAGGCCTTTTGTTTCGTATTCTGTCTCTCCTGGTTTTCCTCACTATTTTTCTCAAACTTGCTCAAATGTTTATCTTATAATGCCGCACTTTCTGTTCCATATAGTACTTTTGGCTCCATTATTGCTTTATATATTTTCATTTTTGTTTTATTATTTACTTCCTTTTTTCCTGTTGTGTTGTTCACTCCATAACAGGCGTAGGTATCTTTTTTACTCCTATTCAGCACCCCCTGTTCTATTTTTCCATCATTGCTTATTATTGTGCGCAAATACTAAAAAAATTCCACCTTCTCAGAAAAACTATATTTAAATTCTAAAATTATTTCTTCGTGTTTTGTATGCTTTAGAGTTATTAAATTAATTAATGAAATAACTTCAAAAATAATGAAAATGTGTACGTATGCTACTCCTTGCATGCAAATTCGAGGTATAAGTTTTAAAAAAGTGTGTTCACAATTGCAGAATTAGAACATTTCATCTATGGGTATTAGCAAACAACTGAACGTTAATTACTCATTCTGTATGTAGCATATATCTCACTGTGGCTTTCTGAAGTAGACATAAAAATGAGTTCCAGTACGTGATTCAAGATTGTGGAATTTATTCTTCATAAAATAGGCTTTAGATTTTAAAATTAAAGGTTTATCATCACAATAAATGTCTTAATTTATTTCGAATGAGTATTCTTTCTCACTACTCTGTCGAACAATTCGAATATTTAAACATAAGAATGCTATTTGCGGCCTTTTTTTTTCCCTCATATACCAAGGTTCAGAAATTTATTCGCTGCATTCTCTAGTAATAAATTAATATTTTTAATGAAATATTCCTGAAGAGTTTGGTTTTTCCTTGAGTATCAGAAAGCGATTCATGAAGGAGCTTGGTTTGTGATCATAGTGTTCAGATAGAGGTTAGAAAACAGTTTTATCTTAGCGACTTGCATTAAGATTCTTGAAGTTACGGTAAAACAGGACGAGTTTAACGCTATCGATTTTCCAAGTACTCCCTTCTCAGTGTGGCAAAACAAACAGGAAAATTAATGGAATGCAAAACGACGCTTGACAACCTGGAATGTCACCGCGGCAATGCTACCAAATAGGGGTGCGCTTGACAAGCAGGGTTATATACCGTTATCTTCTGCAAACATCCTTTACTCAGAACCAACCAGTCTTTTCATAATGTTTAAGTCACATGCTTTCCTTACCTAATATCGTTTATTTTCATTGCTGTCATACAGATTTTGTATTGTTATTTAATTTCTATTAATTGCGATAAATATTCTTTAACAATGGTTTCAATTTTTTTTGTGGTAAGTATATCGGCTGAGACAACATCAATTGCTTAAACCGATGAATATGTTGGCCACGACATTAGACCTTGCTCATCAGAAGCAAAAAAACATTCTCGTAGATATGTTTATCATTCAAGCGAATTGCCACAGAGCCTGCGGTACCTTCATACCCAGGTTATACATCATTAGCATTCCTATATTCAAAGATGGATGTAGAAGAACCTTCGGACTTGTCTAGCAGTCACTGCGTACACAGAACTCTTATATAAATATTCTCTTCATACAATCCGATAAAAAAAATCCTCGTTTGAAAGAGCTGCGGCATAGCTGCTTAAATACGTGAAGTTACGTGCAAAACATCTTGCTGGTATGGGATATCCGCAGGTTCAATGGTACTGGTATGTCGAACATTCCCTTTCCCTTCCTGAACGAAAATTTTCCCCTTCGTTTGCTTAACTGTTGAAGTATGTGTAATCCGTTTTAGCCAGGCTGCTCTTTCTCTCTCACTATATAAATGTATGTAAACACACACAGTGCTTTTCCTTCACACTGTGGCCACCGCACGGCTGCTCGCGAGACGGCCACCGCAGCTTGAACTCCCGCCAAACAGTTATAATATTCCCGCAACCGCCTTACGTTCTCATAGTTACAATTACAATGATAATAAGCATATACATTATCATAAGAGATGTTGAAAATGTCCTCTATTCACACATTTCTGGCATCAATAATCCGAAATTGATTGAATTTCTCGCCTGATGTTTTCTTTTAGTTACAATGCATGAGTGTACTTATTTTTCATGTGATCATCAGAGTTGGGTAAATTTCTGTAATTGAATTTTGCGAATTGAATACAGTAATAAAATTAACTCATGCTTAGTATTCTTCCTTACACACGAAATTCCTTTGCATGACGTGAAAATTGATGTGCAGTACTTCCATATAGAATACTAGAACCTGTATTTTTTATAACAAACAACACAGGCAAAGGGGTGGAGATAGACTTACGCCATTGGAACAGTTGACCCGTGTTGAATATTGTGGCGTATTAATAATTTGGGGGGTTACATTATTGTTCCACATTGTCATTACCAGACACATTGTTGCTTGCGTCAATCTTGGCTGGTAGCTTTGCTAGCCACGAGTAGTGGGGATAGCGTGCGTCACACTCAGTTAGGATTCCGTGAGGAACGGACCGCATGTGTAAGCCGGGCTTTGGATCGTCCGACATCTCCTCCCACCTTCCATTTTTAATAATGTAGAAACCCTAAACGGTAGAAAAATAAATATATGAATGTGTGAGTAGATTTGTGTTATGGATTTTGTACAGTAAAAACCTACGCCTTCCTCTTCTCCACATCAGTTTCGGTCCTCCGCAGCCAATCAAGTATACGCCCCCTCAATACGCGTGCTGGGCACAAAGAATTAATTTAATTTTCATGTGAACTTTTAGGCCATCTACCCAGCATGTAGCAATATCAAACCGGATTTTCCCAGTAAGGCCTTACTACCTCGCATACAACTAATAAGTCATTAAATGTAATTCAGAACATTTTTGAAGATAGAGTAATTAGTAAAGAATTATGGCCCTCATGATCTCTTGATTTAGCTGTATGTGATTATTATCTATGGGGAACTTAAAAAGGGTCCGAATGTGTGCGTTTAGGCAGTCTTTTGTTTTTTGCTTTCTTTTTCCCCCGCACATAACTGTACACTTTGTAGGTACTTATATGTTTATTTTCTGTATCACTTACCTATAGTAGGCAAAATGCAGTATTAAGTTCCACGCAAAAATTCGATGTCGAGATTTCACAGGAAATACATCTTTTGAGGGGCACTGAAAAAAGAAAAAACTGTTTTACTTTCTCTACTACATACCTACAATAAGTAGAGGAAGCATTGTATCCCACCTAAAATTTCGATACCGGGATTTCACTGGAAATGCATTCTTTTGAGGCTCCCTTAACCCCCAAAAGCATTCTTAGAAAAAATCCCAGGTACATGCGCGTGCGTGTGCGTGTGTGAGAACAGCAGAACTCAAAAACGAAAAGTCGATTAAATACCAAACTTATTTAAGTTCAGCAACTTCAAAGGATGCGACACGGAGATTTTCAAGAATATCTTATCGCCTCAAGCTACCCTTTACGGGACATTCCATGTGAAATCGAAGGCAAAAAAAATCGCATTTCTTGTTTCCATGCAATTTGCCCTAGTGATAAAGCGTGCTAACGAAGGCATATTTATAAAATATTAGCATCTAAAACCCAACTGTTGTCACGTTATTGAACGATGAATATATCGTATTAATTAATTTTGCCTCATTTTAAGTGCGCATATCTCCTGAACCCTTTATTTCAGAATATTTCACCAAATTTCATTTGGTAGATAAAAGTACGCATTTTATTACACCAAGTACTAATTATTTTTATATTATTCACAAAAATCTATATACAGTTTTTGCTTATTTTAAGCGTCTTCGGAATTTTATAAAGCTAAAATATTAGATTGAGAATAATCTATATGTCATTAAGAGAAGCCGGCAATGTTGGTAAAATGGTAATGATAGTGTATTCATAGTTATAACACAAAAAGTGAGTAAACGTAGCGATTTACGTGGTTGATGCACGATGATTACCATGCGCTCTGTGAATCTGTGAGGAAATGCTCAGAAACGCATACTGCTTAATAAACTTATCCATTGTAAACTTATACACAGCAGCTTGCTTGACCTTCAATTCAAAACAAACGTGCGAGAGCGACCATGAGCATTTTACTTTTTTATTATTTTAGTTTACTACTCCCGCGCATAAAGTTTACTTCTTTAATTATTTTAAACGAATACTTATCAGTTACCATCACAGTGAAATATAGGTTTTATTGTGTTTAAATTACGGAATCTCACCATATATAACACAATTATTTTTCTTAATCCGTTACCGCCTACACTCGAAACAAATTTCTTCACTTAAATAAAAATAAGAACATTTTTGCTCATTAGAATGAAATAATAGTTTAGATAATTAAATAATTAGATGTAAAGGTTTCAGAGTTATAAGAGCTTGAAGTTGGGAATTTTAGAAAGATACGATAAATTTGAACAATTTTAATTGCAAAACTATGATGTTCTGAGTTTTAAGATTTTGCATCAAGCATTGTACCGGGATTGTCTCCAAATACAAAAAGTTTCGTTTCGTTTAAAAACTGCAAACTCATTTGAGAGCAGAGCAGAAAATGATATTCACGTAACCTAAAGAGGAAAAAATAAGAGCAATTACAGGACAACAAAAAAATTAGAAGCTTGTAACAAAACGTAACTTAAAATCTATTTTTTGTTGCTCTCTAGCAAAATTGCCAATGCTCTCCCTCATGAAATGGTAAAAATAGACGATATTGTAAATTTAAAAGAACACTCCGATTGTTTTTACATGAAAAACCATTTTATAATCTATGTGAATTTTTTTTAAATTAGTGAGTAATTTAAGGACGAGTTTGTCAGTGTATGGCAACAGACGAAGCCCTCCATCCATCTAATCTATTTTATCTATCCGTCTCTCTATCTATCGTACAGATTATCTTTGTTTTGAGTTCTAAATATTGTGCCAAGTTTGTACTTGCTAAGGAATTTATATTGAAAAATGAATGTTGCGTTATGTGTTGATTTGAACGATTTCGCAGAGAGAAAACTTAATCCTACCATGGATTATAAACTGTCTTCATTATGTAGGACTGCAAGATGCCTATGCCATCATGAGTGGGCGCATGATAAATTAAATCAAAACCTCAATGAACTTCCACCCGTGAAGTTTTGTTCAGCAACTTATATAGGTATTTGCTGGCGCTCTGCCACCGCTACTTTCCTGTTTACGGTAAAAAAAAAAGGAACTGGCAGCGCAGTGCTCAAAAAAACCGAGACGATTTGCCTGCATAAATGTTTACTACCTTGCATGCACTGATCTGACACCTTAAAAATTACGGCTCTTAACTTTCCAATCGCTATTGGCTGTTGGGCATTCACTTGGCAGAAAGCGGTTGCGGCATTGCATAATCAACTTTCTTGCTGAATTGTATTTTTGTTGAGGTGAAGGTCAAACCCAACTCCCCCACCACATTCGAGGCTAATACACTGCAGGTGCCGACGCTCCATAAACAAACAAGAAATCATCATGGAAACTTTTACCTTCGCCTCATACGTTCTTCCATGTCGGCTCTTGTGAATGAAACCCAATCGCATTTAAAACTGATCTTGCATATTTCCGCTCCATTGGAGATTGCCGAAATGGCCACGGTCCAACGACCAGGAATGTGCTCTGTATTGAATAAGGCAAAAACAAGCTTTCTCCTCCACTTCAAACTGCTCTAAGCCGAGACCTCTCAGAAGAAACGCAATGTACTTATTTCATACATTAAATTGTGCGTAAATAATTGTAGTATAAAATAATATTAAAATAATTGTAATATAAGCACAAATTAATAATCAGTGTACATTATCGTCATCAGCATCATTATCTTGTCAAACTTCATATTACATCCAGAGAAATTGGGGTTTGATTTTGGACTGGTGGAGAATTTCATGATTCATATGTGGAAAGATTTAAGTTCTGCCATGGTCACCACCCACAGGCTAGCTTACGGAACTAGACTTTCCATCTACAAAAAACATTATTATTATTATTATTATTATTATTTAACGATACCCCTGTTAAATAAGACATATGAATTTAATTTTACATTGGGGACTAACATTAAGAATAAAACAACCATATCCATAAACTGTAAGTCACAGAAACGCGACTATCTACAGTGATATAAGAGACAAGTTTAATTTGTATTTTAAGTTTGGATATAAGAGTAGGCTTTAAATGTGCGTTTTAACAACGATATGCTGTAAAAGAAAAATTTAGCACCTAAATGGTGCGGTGAAAATTATTACAAATTAACAACATTTAAAATAAAAGAGAATATAACATACGATTTAAACATGAATGATGAACGGTAGTGAGTAGAAATATAATGAGAGAGCTGGCGCACAGAGAGATGCCGACAAGCGATAAAGTTCTTTGTTCTACGCCGACAAGCCCCGCCCCCTCCCTTTGAGGGCTTACATACCGCCAAGTCTCGTGTCGTTAGGCCCCGCCCCCTCTCGCTTTGTGTGCTCACCTAATGCCGACAGTATCTGTGCTAACAGGTCCTACCCCCTCTCCCATGCGTTCTACTGGGGCGTCCTGACTTGAGGGAATTGTTTTCTCGAGTCCTGCCGCCCCCCGGCAAATTAATTAGGTAATGTTCGTCAAACATTTTTTTTATGATTACTAAGGTCTGCAGATTGCATCCTCGAGCAATTAAGTTTTTTGATTAATGAATTGTTGACTGGAGCGTGAGTATAAGTAGTAGTCTGCTCACGGTAACAGTCTGTCATGTAATGAGAACACGCAGCCTTCTTCTATCTGGGGAAAGCGCTTGTCCATTAGCTGAACATGTTAGACGCTTTCAACACATTAATAGCCTTTTAAGTTTACATTCTGGATCTGTTTACATACATTAGCGAACGACCTACTTCCGCCTGGCGGTAACGGTGACCTCTATTAGCTGACCCGTTAGACGCTTTCACCCCATTAGCGAACAATGTCAGTAATTGTTTTCCTAAGTGCTCTGCCCAACACTCAACACTTCAGATTTTAGCGATGGAAATGATATAACAAGCAGCAGCTTCTCCAACGAGTTCCAAGTTGACTAGGATGGCCGGGTTCGAATTACAAATTCAGCTTCTAATAACTCAGAGACTAATTACGATAAAGACGTCAAATAAAGTTTATTACATTAAAGTCATTAGATAGTTTCTTGTGAATGTATATTTGGGTACATGGTGTCCAGGGTTCGAATACCGATAAAATGTAATTTAATTATAAATTTAATAACTCCTAAACTAATTAAGATAAAGACACCAAATAAACTTTATTGCCTTTATGTTATTAGGTAGTATCTTGTAGAGGTGTAATTAGATACCTGACGTTCTGGGTTCGAGCCTAATGTTTAAATCGTCATTATCTCAGAAACTAAGAGAGGTAGAGGAATTGACCAAAGCATGATTGATAGCTCCTATGATGGGTAATTAATACTGTATATAATTTTTAATCAGTTGTCCTTATTTCGAATCCCGACCTTTCAATCACTTACTTATTTTTTCTCTATACTCTAGAATATGTCACTTAGATTGATGCTGTAACTGCATACAGCACCTTTAAACATATCAAACTAATATTGTAAATAATTTTGTTTCTGGTGTCCAGGGTTCGAATACCGATAAAATGTAGTTTAATTATAAATTTAATAACTTCTAAACTAATTAAGATAAAGACGCCAAATAAACTTTATTGCCTTTATGTTATTAGGTATTATCTGGTGGATGTGTAATTAGATACCTGACGTTCTGGGTTCGATCCTAATTTTAAATCGTCATTATCTCAGAAACTAAGAGAGGTAGAGGAGTTGACCAAAGCATGATTGATAGCTCCTATGATGGGCAATTAATACTGTATATAATTTTCAATCAGTTGTCCTTACTTCGAATCCCGATCTTTCAATCACTTACTTATTTTTTCTCTATACTCTAGAATATATCACTTAGATTGATGCTGTAAATGCATACAGCACCTTTAAACATATCAAACTAATATTGTAAATAATTTTGTTTCTGGTGTCCAGGGTTCGAATACCAATAAAATGTAATTTAATTATAAATTTAATAACTCCTAAACTAATTAAGATAAAGATACCAAATAAACTTTATTGTGTTTATGTTATTAGGTAGTATCTTGTGGATGTGTATTTAGATACCTGACGTTCTGGGTTCGAGCCTAATTTTAAATCGTCATTATCTCAGAAACTAAGAGAGGTAGAGGAGTTGACCAAAGCATGATTGATAGCTCCTATGATGGGCAATTAATACTGTATATAATTTTCAATCAGTTATCCTTACTTCGAATCCCGATCTTTCAATCACTTACTTATTTTTTCTCTATACTCTAGAATATATCACTTAGATTGATGCTGTAAATGTATACAGCACCTTTAAACATATCAAACTAATATTGTAAATAATTTTGTTTCTGGTGTCCAGGGTTCGAATACCGATAAAATGTAATTTAATTATAAATTTAATAACTCCTAAACTAATTAAGATAAAGACGCCAAATAAACTTTATTGCGTTTATGTTACTAGGTAGTATCTTGTGGATGTGTAATTAGATACCTGACGTTCTGGGTTCGAGCCTAATGTTTAAATCGTCATTATCTCAGAAACTAAGAGAGGTAGAGGAATTGACCAAAGCATGATTGATAGCTCCTATGAGAGGCAATTAATACTGTATATAATTTTCAATCAGCTGTCCTTACTTCGAATCCCGATCTTTCAATCACTTACTTATTTTTCTCTATACTCTAGAATATATCACTTAGCTTGATGCTGTAAATGCATACAGCACCCTTAAACACATCAAACTAATATTGTAAATAATTCTGGTTCTGGTGTCCAGGGTTCGAATACCGATAAAATGTAATTTAATTATAAATTTAATAACTCCTAAACTAATTAAGATAAAGACACCAAATAAACTTTTATAGGGGGAAAGGATGCTCTCCTGAAACATTAGGTCTCTAGATAGAAGTATTTATAGGGGAGAGATAGGAATACCAGGGCTGATGCTAGGCTAGTCAGATGCTAAAGGAGGGAGGGATATGCTTTATACGAGAGAGATAGGGAACACAAGGAAAGATGCTATACTAAACAGGACTTGAAGGATAGAATATGGGCGATATAGCGAACCGAGGAGAGGTATTAGGATAGGAGTTTTGAATGATGGAGTAGGTGTTTATATGCGAGAGATAGGGAATACGAGGGTCGATGCTAGGCTAGACGGTGTTGAATGAGGGAATGCATCTTATATGAGAGAGGTAGGGGAATATGAGGAGAAGTGCTAGGCTAGTCGGGAAGGTCTGAATGAGAGAGTATACGTCTATATGGGAAAATATAGGGAAAACGAAGGTAGGTGCTAGGTTGAGAGAGTCTTCAAGGAGGAAAATGCATTTATATGAGAGCGTTAGGGCATACGAGGAGAGGTGCTAGTCTAGACATGGTTTGAGGATTAGAGTATACGTTTATATGGGAGAAATATGGAAAACGGGAGAGATACAAGGATAGACAGAGATTGAAGGAGGAGGAATGAGGTTTATACTGTAATATAGAGAGTAATTCGATTATAAAACTTTTCTCATCCAGCCTTACAACACTTTTATATACTTATTTTCTAAACCTTACAAACTTTATATTTGTTAAACAGTAGTGCGCGAGACGGAGAGGGACAAACAGTATATCGATTTACAGTGAAGTATACACCCTAACCTATTCCCACCTTGTTTGTTCTGGATCTTCTCATTGTCTATCATCTAACGTAAACACGTAACAAGACGTAACACAGGAAATCATACATATGGCACATTAAAAAAATAAAGGTATATATAATGAAACATAAACAAGTAGACAGAGGGTCATCGATACATAGAAAACCAGAAGTTGTATGTACTGAGACCATAGATTAGTATAGGCAAACAACAAAGAAGTGAATTTATAGTGTAAATAGCCAAATATTTTCAAATATTATTATAGTCTAAAAGTATATAACTTAATTATGTATCGAGTATTGAGAAATAAACGTTATTCATTATTCACTAATCTCAGATCACTGCAATTGTATTGAATCAATTCACAATTGCTAATGCCATTCAACTTTCATTCGTCTCTGATACATAAACAAATTGCAAAATGGAGAAGGACGAAAGTAATAAAAAGACTCAGGCAGCAAATTTTAAGAAAGAAGAGAAAGATATATGACCGACATTGTTTTGGAACACAAATTAGTCTTGAAAATAAAATGACTGATAGCTCTGCTAAGCGTAAGGAAGAGACATGGAAATAAATTGCAAATGAATACAATTCTAGGCTGGAAAAGAAGATAAACAACATTCATGTAAACCAATTTTTAAAAATCAGTTTAACTGAATACATGTAAAAAAACATATCACTTTACAAAAAGTAATGCAGACAACATTTATTTTTTATAAACATTATCCTATTACATTACTTTACAAAAACCATACATATTTCCTAAAGGCAAAGGTGATAGTCTAGACATTCTAAACACTCAGTTATATAATCATATACATCACACAGAAAGAGACCTGCATTATCAGTAAAAAAAACTAAACATCTCAACAATGTCTGAATGATGTATTTTATAAGTACAAGTTTTTTGATATTTCAAAGTTCCTGTTAACCATGGCAGTAATTGATTAACACAATTTCTCGATCCTGTCATGCTATAACTTTAGATGCTTTCAGCTTACTTATAATTTCCTCAATCTCTTGTGTGTGACTATTATTACCAGCATCCCTCGACGCAATTAGTAACCTCAATATATTTACTAGTCTATTCGGATTTTCAAGCGTTGATATCACTGAATCATCATCATCTGAAGATTTCATATTCTCGCAACTTCCGATGTATCCAGATTTTTCACCAACAGTAGTCTCCAGTGAAGGACAGAGGCTTGATCCGGTATAACATTCCCCTCTATACATCTTCGGATCTTCAAGTGCAGGTGAGAGAGTCGATTCAGTATAACATGTTGCTCTATGAAACTTAAATCTTGACAAAGAACGATTCTTAAAAATCCGCCCGCATACACAGCATCTAATAACGCGTTTTCCTCCATGTGTAATGTATGAAAAATCGTGTTTCTCATTCGGCAGTTGCACAGATTTTCTCGGGCAGTAGCTCATGCTAAAACTAAAAGAAATTAAATGAATACGTGAATGCTAACGCTCGAAGGAATTAAAAGCGAATGAATGAATTCATAACACGCACCTATGTATATATCCAGGATGAGGACGACGGAGGGAATTGCGATCAATGCATAGCAGGGAGAAAGGATACTCTCTTGAAACATTAGTCATCTAAACAACTATTGTTCACGGAGCCTGTAGACGTCAGGTTGAATGGGACAGACCTCAGCTTCAAATCTTTAAGGGTACGGACCCCTGGCTTTTGCCTGGCATGTATACTAAACCATCCTAACAGCGTAACATTACATAACAACGACACGTAACCAGAACATGACGAGTGCGAGCATGGAAAAAAGGATGCTCGCTGAGAACATTAGTGGAAAAGGATGCTCTCTGGAAACAGTCGCCATCCGCACAACGGATTGTCCCTAACATTTCCAGATTTCAAAACGTTCAACATCGTGACGCGCTACTGTCATCTACATTTCGACGAAATTTTACCTCCTGAATTAGTTTGATGCTCTGTATAGAACCTCAGAACATGCATTACGCTGCGTGTCCCTAGCGTTTCCAGCTCCTGAATCGTTCCAGCTAGTGGAATGCCTCTACCATCTTCATGTCAACGATCTGTTACTCTGAATTAAACTTTGGTGATATGTATAGACCTGTACAACATGCATTACGCTATGTAACAGACTCATCACGCTATGTAACAACACAATCACGCTATGTAACAACTGATCACGCTATGTAACAACATGATCACGCTATGTAACAACCTGAGCACGCTATGTAACAACATGATCACGCTATGTAACAACTGATCACGCTATGTAACAACCTGAGCAGGCTATGTAACAACATGTTCACGCTATGTAACAACCTGAGCACGCTATGTAACAACCTGAGCACGCTATGTAACAACATGTTCACGCTATGTAACAACATGAACACGCTATGTAACAATACGATCACGCTATGTAACAACCTGATTACGCTATGTAACAACTGATCACACTATGTAACAACATGATCACGCTATGTAACAACCTGAGCACGCTATGTAACAACATGATCACGCTATGTAACAACCTGAGCACGCCATGTAACAACATGATCACGCTATGTAACAACATGTTCACGCTATGTAACAACACGATCACCCTATGTAACAACCTGAGCACGCTATGTAACAACATGATCACGCTATGTAACAACATGATCACGCTATGAAACAACATGTTCACGCTATGTAACAACATGATAACGCTATGTAACAACATGATCACGCTATGTAACAACCTGATTACGCTATGTAACAACATGATCACGCTATGTAACAAACTGAGCACGCTATGTAACAACATGTTCACGCTATGTAACAACCTGAGCACGCTATGTAACAACCTGAGCACGCTATGTAACAATACGATCACGCTATGTAACAACATGATCACGCGATGTAACAACCTGAGCACGCTATGTAACAACATGATCACGCTATGTAACAACATGATCACGCTATGTAACAACCTGAGCACGCTATGTAACAACATGATCACGCTATGTAACAACTGATCACGCTATGTAACAACATGATCACGCTATGTAACAACATGATCACGCTATGTAACAACATGATCACGCTATGTAACAACCTGAGCACGCTATGTAACAACATGATCACGCTATGTAACAACCTCAGCACGCTATGTAACAACCTGAGCACGCTATGTAACAACATGTTCACGCTATGTAACTACCTGAGCACGCTATGTAACAACCTGAGCACGCTATGTAACAACATGTTCACGCTATGTAACAACATGAACACGCTATGTAACAACATGATCACGCTATGTAACAACCTGATCACGCTATGTAACAACCTGATCACTCTATGTAACAACATGTTCACGCTATGTAACAACATGATCACGCTATGTAGCAATCTGATCACGCTATGTAACAACATGTTCACGCTATGTAACAACACGATCACGCTATGTAACAACACGATCACGCTATGTAACAACCTGATCACGCTATGAAACAACATGTTCACGCTATGTAACAACATGATCACGCTATGTAACATGATCACGCTATGTAACAACCTGATTACGCTATATAACAACATGATCACGCTATGTAACAACCTGATCACGCTATGTAACAACCTGATCACGCTATGTAACAACATGTTCACGCTATGTAACAACACGATCACGCTATGTAACAACACGATCACGCTATGTAACAACATGAACACGCCATGTAACAACCTGATCACGCTATGTAACAACATGATCACGCTATGTAACAACCTGATCACGCCATGTAACATGTTCACGCTATGTAACAACTGATCACACTATGTAACAACATGAACACGCCATGTAACAACCTGATCACGCTATGTAACAACATGTTCACGCTATGTAACAACTGATCACACTATGTAACAACATGATCACGCTATGTAACAACCTGAGCACGCTATGTAACAACATGCTCACGCTATGTAACATCATGAACACGCTATGTAACAATACGATCATGCTATGTAACAACATGTTCACGCTATGTAACAACACGATCACGCTATGTAACAACACGATCACGCTATGTAACAACCTGATCACGCTATGTAACAACACGATCACGCTATGTAACAACCTGATCACGCTATGTAACAACATGTTCACGCTATGTAACAACATGATCATGCTATGTAACAACATGTTCACGCTATGTAACAACATGATCACGCTATGTAACAACCTGATTACGCTATGTAACAACCCTATCACGCTATGTAACAACTTGATCACGCTATGTAACAACATGATCACGCTATGTAACAACCTGATTACGCTATGTAACAACCCTATCACGCTATGTAACAACTTGATCACGCTATGTAACAATCTGATCACGCTATGTAACAACATGATCACGCTATGTTAATAGGGTGGACCGTTTAAGTTGAGGCTATACAATATATCCAAAACTACGCGTTGTAGTAAGAAATGTCTTTAATAAAACTTGATAGATATTGTGACGAAAGTAAATGCCGCTAGTCGTGTTTTGTTTGGAGGCCGTTATGAGGGTCATCTTGGGTCAATTTATTTTTTTAAATGGGAACCTACAATTAGGGTCCCATTTAAAAAGACCCTGAAATGACCATCACATCGTCCTCCAAACAAAATAGCGTAATCAGGTTGTTACATAGCGTGATCATGTTGTTACATAGCGTGATCATGTTACATAGCGTGATCATGTTGTTACATAGCGTGATCATGTTACATAGCGTGATCATGTTGTTACATAGCGTGCTCAGGTTGTTACATAGGGTGATCGTGTTGTTACATAGCGTGAACATGTTGTTACATAGCGTGATCATGTTGTTACATGGCGTGCTCAGGTTGTTACATAGCGTGATCATGTTGTTACATAGCGTGCTCAGGTTGTTACATAGCGTGATCATGTTGTTACATAGTGTGATCAGTTGTTACATAGCGTAATCAGGTTGTTACATAGCGTGATCGTATTGTTACATAGCGTGTTCATGTTGTTACATAGCGTGAACATGTTGTTACATAGCGTGCTCAGGTTGTTACATAGCGTGCTCAGGTTGTTACATAGCGTGAACATGTTGTTACATAGCCTGCTCAGGTTGTTACATAGCGTGATCAGTTGTTACATAGCGTGATCATGTTGTTACATAGCGTGCTCAGGTTGTTACATAGCGTGATCATGTTGTTACATAGCGTGATCAGTTGTTACATAGCGTGATTGTGTTGTTACATAGCGTGATGAGTCTGTTACATAGCGTAATGCATGTTGTACAGGTCTATACATATCACCAAAGTTTAATTCAGAGTAACAGATCGTTGACATGAAGATGGTAGAGGCATTCCACTAGCTGGAACGATTCAGGAGCTGGAAACGCTAGGGACACGCAGCGTAATGCATGTTCTGAGGTTCTATACAGAGCATCAAACTAATTCAGGAGGTAAAATTTCGTCGAAATGTAGATGACAGTAGCGCGTCACGATGTTGAACGTTTTGAAATCTGGAAATGTTAGGGACAATCCGTTGTGCGGATGGCGACTGTTTCCAGAGAGCATCCTTTTCCACTAATGTTCTCAGCGAGCATCCTTTTTCCATGCTCGCACTCGTCATGTTCTGGTTACGTGTCGTTGTTATGTAATGTTACGCTGTTAGGATGGTTTAGTATACATGCCAGGCAAAAGCCAGGGGTCCGTACCCTTAAAGATTTGAAGCTGAGGTCTGTCCCATTCAACCTGACGTCTACAGGCTCCGTGAACAATAGTTGTTTAGATGACTAATGTTTCAAGAGAGTATCCTTTCTCCCTGCTATGCATTGATCGCAATTCCCTCCGTCGTCCTCATCCTGGATATATACATAGGTGCGTGTTATGAATTCATTCATTCGCTTTTAATTCCTTCGAGCGTTAGCATTCACGTATTCATTTAATTTCTTTTAGTTTTAGCATGAGCTACTGCCCGAGAAAATCTGTGCAACTGCCGAATGAGAAACACGATTTTTCATACATTACACATGGAGGAAAACGCGTTATTAGATGGTGTGTATGCGGGCGGATTTTTAAGAATCGTTCTTTGTCAAGATTTAAGTTTCATAAAGCAACATGTTATACTGAATCGACTCTCACCTGCGCTTGAAGATCCGAAGATGTATAGAGGGGAATGTTATACCGGATCAAGCCTCCGTCCTTCACTGGAGACTACTGTTGGTGAAAAATCTGGATACATCGGAAGTTGCGAGAATATGAAATCTTCAGATGATGATGATTCAGTGATATCAACGCTTGAAAATCCGAATAGACTAGTAAATATATTGAGGTTACTAATTGCGTCGAGGGATGCTGGTAATAATAGTCACACACAAGAGATTGAGGAAATTATAAGTAAGCTGAAAGCATCTAAAGTTATAGCATGACAGGATCGAGAAATTGTGTTAATCAATTACTGCCATGGTTAACAGGAACTTTGAAATATCAAAAAACTTGTACTTATAAAATACATCATTCAGACATTGTTGAGATGTTTAGTTTTTTTTACTGATAATGCAGGTCTCTTTCTGTGTGATGTATATGATTATATAACTGAGTGTTTAGAATGTCTAGACTATCACCTTTGCCTTTAGGAAATATGTATGGTTTTTGTAAAGTAATGTAATAGGATAATGTTTATAAAAAATAAATGTTGTCTGCATTACTTTTTGTAAAGTGATATGTTTTTTTACATGTATTCAGTTAAACTGATTTTTAAAAATTGGTTTACATGAATGTTGTTTATCTTCTTTTCCAACCTAGAATTGTATTCATTTGCAATTTATTTCCATGTCTCTTCCTTACGCTTAGCAGAGCTATCAGTCATTTTATTTTCAAGACTAATTTGTGTTCCAAAACAATGTCGGTCATATATCTTTCTCTTCTTTCTTAAAATTTGCTGCCTGAGTCTTTTTATTACTTTCGTCCTTCTCCATTTTGCAATTTGTTTATGTATCAGAGACGAATGAAAGTTGAATGGCATTAGCAATTGTGAATTGATTCAATACAATTGCAGTGATCTGAGATTAGTGAATAATGAATAACCTTTATTTCTCAATACTCGATACATAATTAAGTTATATACTTTTAGACTATAATAATATTTGAAAATATTTGGCTATTTACACTATAAATTCACTTCTTTGTTGTTTGCCTATACTAATCTATGGTCTCAGTACATACAACTCCTGGTTTTCTATGTATCGATGACCCTCTCTCTACTTGTTTATGTTTCATTATATATACCTTTATTTTTTTAATGTGCCATATGTATGATTTCCTGTGTTACGTCTTGTTACGTGTTTACGTTAGATGATAGACAATGAGAAGATCCAGAACAAACAAGGTGGGAATAGGTTAGGATGTATACTTCACTGTAAACCGATATACTGTTTGTCCCTCTCCGTCTCGCGCACTACTGTTTAACAAATATAAAGTTTGTAAGGTTTAGAAAATAAGTATATAAAAGTGTTGTAAGGCTGGATGAGAAAAGTTTTATAATCGAATTACTCTCTATATTACAGTATAAACCTACATTCCTCCTCCTTCAATCTCTGTCTATCCTTGTATCTCTCCCGTTTTCCATATTTCTCCCATATAAACGTATACTCTAATCCTCAAACCATGTCTAGACTAGCACCTCTCCTCGTATGCCCTAACGCTCTCATATAAATGCATTTTCCTCCTTGAAGACTCTCTCAACCTAGCACCTACCTTCGTTTTCCCTATATTTTCCCATATAGACGTATACTCTCTCATTCAGACCTTCCCGACTAGCCTAGCACTTCTCCTCATATTCCCCTACCTCTCTCATATAAGATGCATTCCCTCATTCAACACCGTCTAGCCTAGCATCGACCCTCGTATTCCCTATCTCTCGCATATAAACACCTACTCCATCATTCAAAACTCCTATCCTAATACCTCTCCTCGGTTCGCTATATCGCCCATATTCTATCCTTCAAGTCCTGTTTAGTATAGCATCTTTCCTTGTGTTCCCTATCTCTCTCGTATAAAGCATATCCCTCCCTCCTTTAGCATCTGACTAGCCTAGCATCAGCCCTGGTATTCCTATCTCTCCCCTATAAATACTTCTATCTAGAGACCTAATGTTTCAGGAGAGCATCCTTTCCCCCTATAAAAGTTTATTTGGTGTCTTTATCTTAATTAGTTTAGGAGTTATTAAATTTATAATTAAATTACATTTTATCGGTATTCGAACCCTGGACACCAGAACCAGAATTATTTACAATATTAGTTTGATGTGTTTAAGGGTGCTGTATGCATTTACAGCATCAAGCTAAGTGATATATTCTAGAGTATAGAGAAAAATAAGTAAGTGATTGAAAGATCGGGATTCGAAGTAAGGACAGCTGATTGAAAATTATATACAGTATTAATTGCCTCTCATAGGAGCTATCAATCATGCTTTGGTCAATTCCTCTACCTCTCTTAGTTTCTGAGATAATGACGATTTAAACATTAGGCTCGAACCCAGAACGTCAGGTATCTAATTACACATCCACAAGATACTACCTAGTAACATAAACGCAATAAAGTTTATTTGGCGTCTTTATCTTAATTAGTTTAGGAGTTATTAAATTTATAATTAAATTACATTTTATCGGTATTCGAACCCTGGACACCAGAAACAAAATTATTTACAATATTAGTTTGATATGTTTAAAGGTGCTGTATACATTTACAGCATCAATCTAAGTGATATATTCTAGAGTATAGAGAAAAAATAAGTAAGTGTTTGAAAGATCGGGATTCGAAGTAAGGATAACTGATTGAAAATTATATACAGTATTAATTGCCCATCATAGGAGCTATCAATCATGCTTTGGTCAACTCCTCTACCTCTCTTAGTTTCTGAGATAACGACGATTTAAAATTAGGCTCGAACCCAGAACGTCAGGTATCTAAATACACATCCACAAGATACTACCTAATAACATAAACACAATAAAGTTTATTTGGTATCTTTATCTTAATTAGTTTAGGAGTTATTAAATTTATAATTAAATTACATTTTATTGGTATTCGAACCCTGGACACCAGAAACAAAATTATTTACAATATTAGTTTGATATGTTTAAAGGTGCTGTATGCATTTACAGCATCAATCTAAGTGATATATTCTAGAGTATAGAGAAAAAATAAGTAAGTGATTGAAAGATCGGGATTCGAAGTAAGGACAACTGATTGAAAATTATATACAGTATTAATTGCCCATCATAGGAGCTATCAATCATGCTTTGGTCAACTCCTCTACCTCTCTTAGTTTCTGAGATAATGACGATTTAAAATTAGGATCGAACCCAGAACGTCAGGTATCTAATTACACATCCACCAGATAATACCTAATAACATAAAGGCAATAAAGTTTATTTGGCGTCTTTATCTTAATTAGTTTAGAACTTATTAAATTTATAATTAAACTACATTTTATCGGTATTCGAACCCTGGACACCAGAAACAAAATTATTTACAATATTAGTTTGATATGTTTAAGGGTGCTGTATCAGTTACAGCATCAATCTAAGTGATATATTCTAGAGTATAGAGAAAAAATAAGTAAGTGATTGAAAGATCGGGATTCGAAGTAAGGACAACTGATTGAAAATTATATACAGTATTAATTACCCCTCATAGGAGCTATCAATCATGCTTTGGTTCACTCGTCTACCTCTCTTAGTTTCTGAGATAATGACGATTTAAAAATTAGGATCGAACCCTGAAAGTCAGGTATCTAATTACACATCCACAAGATAATACCTAATAACATAAAGGTAATAAAGTTTATTTGGCGTCTTTATCTTAATTAGTTTAGAAGTTATTAAATTTATAATTAAACTACATTTTATCGGTATTCGAACCCTGGACACCAGAAACAAAATTATTTACAATATTAGTTTGATATGTTTAAAGGTGCTGTATGCAGTTACAGCATCAATCTAAGTGACATATTCTAGAGTATAGAGAAAAAATAAGTAAGTGATTGAAAGGTCGGGATTCGAAATAAGGACAACTGATTAAAAATTATATACAGTATTAATTACCCATCATAGGAGCTATCAATCATGCTTTGGTCAATTCCTCTACCTCTCTTAGTTTCTGAGATAATGACGATTTAAACATTAGGCTCGAATCCAGAACGTCAGGTATCTAATTACACCTCTACAAGATACTACCTAATAACATAAAGGCAATAAAGTTTATTTGGTGTCTTTATCTTAATTAGTTTAGGAGTTATTAAATTTATAATTAAATTACATTTTATCGGTATTCGAACCCTGGACACCATGTACCCAAATATACATTCACAAGAAACTATCTAATGACATTAATGTAATAAACTTTATTTGACGTCTTTATCGTAATTAGTCTCTGAGTTATTAGAAGCTGAATTTGTAATTCGAACCCAGCCATCCTGGTCAACTTGGAACTCGTTGGAGAAGCTGCTGCTTGTTATATCATTTCCATCGCTAAAATCTGAAGTGTTGAGTGTTGGGCAGAGCACTTAGGAAAACAATTACTGACATTGTTCGCTAATGGGGTGAAAGCGTCTAACGGGTCAGCTAATAGAGGTCACCGTTACCGCCAGGCGGAAGTAGGTCGTTCGCTAATGTATGTAAACAGATCCAGAATGTAAACTTAAAAGGCTATTAATGTGTTGAAAGCGTCTAACATGTTCAGCTAATGGACAAGCGCTTTCCCCAGATAGAAGAAGGCTGCGTGTTCTCATTACATGACAGACTGTTACCGTGAGCAGACTACTACTTATACTCACGCTCCAGTCAACAATTCATTAATCAAAAAACTTAATTGCTCGAGGATGCAATCTGCAGACCTTAGTAATCATAAAAAAAATGTTTGACGAACATTACCTAATTAATTTGCCGGGGGGCGGCAGGACTCGAGAAAACAATTCCCTCAAGTCAGGACGCCCCAGTAGAACGCATGGGAGAGGGGGTAGGACCTGTTAGCACAGATACTGTCGGCATTAGGTGAGCACACAAAGCGAGAGGGGGCGGGGCCTAACGACACGAGACCTGGCGGTATGTAAGCCCTCAAAGGGAGGGGGCGGGGCTTGTCGGCGTAGAACAAAGAACTTTATCGCTTGTCGGCATCTCTCTGTGCGCCAGCTCTCTCATTATATTTCTACTGTAGTGGCAATCTACAATCGTGATTCAATTGCAAAACTTCGTGTTCAGATGACATAATTGGTTCAACAAACGATTAGACCATGTTACTCGTGAAGCTTTCCATGAACAGAAAGAAAACAGATTGTCATTTAACTCTGTGGGAAACCAACTACTCAAGTTGTTGCCAAATATTACTCCTAACATACAGAAATTCATTTTATGGACGAATATAATATAAAAACCGATAGTGTATAAATTATAACAAGAGGATCAGAACGCCTCTCTTGAAATAATGAAGTCATAAGGCCGTGATTCCAAAGGGTATTTTTAAGCCCCAGTTGTTATCGAAATTCTTTGTCAACACCGCGGATGAAGACTTGCACCGAGAAAGTCCAAAGCACCACATTAGAGCCTATGAACGACTGTCCCTCAAGCAGGTCAGAATGTATAGTTTTGTTATATGATTGCAAAAGGAGATAAAAAAATCTGATGTGTTACACTCACATGACTTTCTCTACTCTTGTACAAACTATTTTTACAAACGCTTATTCTCCATATGCTTCATGTTAATCGAGATATCGAGATGTTAATCTTATTGCTAATTTTCTTGTAGATGCAAGGGGAATATGGTAGGTTTTAAGCGATAGTCAAATATTTTAACGCTGGTTGCTATGTGGCGCATTTCATTCTCTTTGCATGTCCAGGACATAAAAAAATGAATAACGAATTCCCATTTTAGTAAATAAGTATTGGAAAATTTAAGGGAATAACAAGCAATATCTCGAAAAAGGTTCACTCAACAAAACAAATGTATATGACATTAATTGTGTATTTTAACGCGATCCACATTTTTCGTGTAGTAAAATTTTGTCTATCTCTTATGGTTTACCAGTTATGCAAAAGTCGTTCACAATGAAGAATACTTTTGGAGACATTCCCAGAAAATTCGAGATATACATTTTATTTGTCATGAAAATATCTTAAACATATGATATTTTAATCAAATCGTTAGAGCCATTTTTGAGAGAATTAAAATATTCGAAAAATGTTCCATGTAAAGGGTAGTCTGGGGTGGGGGGATTTTCTTGAAAACCTTCGTGTCGCATCTCTGTAAGATACTGAACCTAAATACCAAGTTTGGTGTTTATCCGACTGTTCGTTTCTGAGTTATGCTGTTCACAGACACAGACACACAGACAGACACACACACGGACATGTTTCCAAAAATGTTTTTTTTTGGATTCAGAGGGTCTCAAAACATATTTCCGGTGAAATCTCGGTATCGAATTTTTGGGTGGAATACAATACTTCCCCTACTTACTGTACGTAGTAGAGAAAGTAATAAAGTTTATACTCGCCGTATATGGTTGTCAGGAACGGAGGAATATTTCGTCGCATATAAAGCCTATTGTGCTTCTAGAAACCTTCAGGAGGAATGATAAAACGAATGCGACAGATCCGGGCGGCAGACTTGGACCATGCGGATTGCCTAACGTCTCCAGATATTACATCCTCACGCCGGCGGGACTTCCCACACAAGTCTACCTCTCCCGACATAGAAATCTATCGGGTGGCCCGTCACACACCGAAGGTCACGGCTGACGGTTTTATAAAGCAAACTTCACCGCTACATCCCTCGCCGGCCGTCCATGCGCCTGGTCCTTCGACCAGGAAATGAAGACATGAAAACTCGCGGCATTATAAGGGTTTTTCAGATTTATTCGGCCTTTACCGTAGGTTTAAATGAATGACGTCATTATTAGTTCAGCGAGCCCTTTGTCTAAAGGGGAGATACGGAATTGAACCTCGGACTGCTTGCGATTCCGACTTCATAAACAGGTTGATGTATTGCGGCGGTACAGAATGTTTTTCACTAGAACATTTTGTGCGTTCTTTGCACGCGAGATGGAAGTGACCACGTACACAGAATTTACATGGTTGAGTGCTACTTCCGAACTAGAAGGATACAAGGGGGAGTCTATCGTTACGATAATGGCCGCTGTTAATAAAAGACGGCTGTTTTAATTAACAAAAAAAAAGGAGGAAAACTAAAATATTTAAAAATGTTTTAAATATTTAGTAAGACCACTTCAATTGTGTTTTATTTAAAAAGTTAAAGCTGTGCCATTAAAGCCGAGATATCCGACGCTACAAAAACTGTCCAATTATTTGTGTTACCTATCAGCATATATGCTGAGTTTGCGAATTTACGAGTCGCAAGCGAAAAAAGTTCCAAATGTAAATACTGGAAAGGTACGATACAAGTCCCATTTCACTAAGGTGACCTTGTGACAGTTGTTATCCACCCCTTCTACTCATGTTTCGCTAGTCCTCTGTCAGAGGCACTGGTGATAAGCTCGCTTCAAAGTATTGACGTCATGCGCAGACAACCGACTGGCGAATAAATCTGAAGACCCCGTATAGATCATCCCAGCATTCGCCTATCAACCAGGAAAAACCGCGAAAATCCTCAAGGTCATACATACAAAATCCAGAAATAGTAATTGTTGCTGCAATTTTTTTATTTTATTGTAAAAATTAATAATTTTATAATAAGCACCATGCTTTGTTTTGCTTGCCATGGTTTAAAGCCTATGTAGTAAAAATATCAATCTTCCAGAATCTAATTTGTTTTGCTCAGTTTGGCTTAAAAGTACAAAAAGTACGTATAGTGAAGTTAAAATCCCTTTAAAAGCTTCAATGCTGGTTTATGTGATCCTTCTAACTATAAAGTACATGTAAAACTTTTTTACATTTGCGAGCTAAACAGAAAACACTTTTTAAATGTTTCGGGGATCCAGATGTTTTGTTGGTCTATGGGCTGCAATTAGCAACGAAAATTTAATTAATAGTTGGGAAAATCCCTTAAGAATGTTAACGGAGTCCACAGCTGTATTTGCTATAGAGAACTGCCTCATCACCACAGTTGCACATGGCAACATTCTAAGTATCTGTGCACACACTATTTTGCATAGCTATTAAAAGTGCAACGTTTGTTCACGAAGACTACACAAAGATTTCCTAACCCTCCTCATCACTTCTTCGCGCTTCATTATCATCCTTGCTTTAAAGTTTTCGGAAGTGTTCACAAGGAAAAGCTTTTAAACGATTTTCAGGTAATGCTGGAGGATTTCAAAGCTTAAATTGGTTTTACAGAAAAGCCTCTACCTAGAGCATTGGTTTCCAAACCTCCCCAAATTTGCAGTTTCCATGCCCCCTTAGTTTACTACAAATGTTGTTTCTCGTAAACACCTATACTTTAGAATCAGGTGGAATAATCAAGACTGTTTTAGAATTTCACAATAGTATCATAATTTAGTTTAACAATAACTAAAGGATAATAACGTAAATTGAAATATGTAAACAGTCAGCAAATCTCAAGGCTGCAACTTCAATTCCAAAGAATTGGTCTGAAGAAAAGCTTAAATAAGGTGTAACTTATTATTTCCATTCACATAAGTTTATACGAGTTTATCGTATGGATTTTTCGAAAGCTATTTAAACTCAAATGTGCAAAATCAAATCGCTTCGCTTGCTTTAGTATTTTTTAAAATCATATGATGAACCTTATAACAACGCAGAAAACATCATCAGAATGAATCACTTTCTTCTTTCTTTATAGTTGAGCTGTAGATACAGGGTGGACCGTCTAAGTCGAGAGTACAAATATCTCCAATACTAAGCGTTGTAGAGAGAAATGTCTTGAATAAAAGTTGCTTGATATCATGAGCATAAGTAAATTCCATTAGTCGTGTTCTATTTGGAGGACGTTGTGTTGGTCATTTAAGAGTCAATTTAATTTTTTTTAAATAGGAACGTACTTTTTTTACGTTTTCTCACTCCTCATAAAAAACTAAATAACATTTGTATAAAGCACTTTGCAATTGTTCTTACACCAACTAAATAACAACGAAAATTCTGAATGGCTGTGTACGAAGAGCGCAATGAATGGTTGGACCATCCATGGATGCTATTTGGGGATCAAGATAGGTTTTGTGATTGGGAACCAAAATTTTTTATTTTGTTTCTTTATTGCTCATCATAAAATAAAGAGCTTTTTATAAACGTTTTCTAATGAGAAAACAACACACAAAATGTAGGTTCAAATTTAAAAAAGGTTAAATTGCCCTAAAATGACCATCATAATGTCCTCCAAACAAAACACGACTAATGACATTTCCTTCTACAACGCTTAGTTTTGGAGGTAGTGTACCTACAGTCTCAACTTAATGGTCCATCCTGTATATCCAGTTGTCATCTTATTTGAAGAGGGCAACATAAAACTAATGATGCTTTTAGTACTGGAGTATATGTAACTTCCCGCTCAAGTCTTAATAATACCAAAGCAACGAACAGAGAGCTTTATGTTATGGAAATATCTTAGGTGACGTTACAAGAATGAATATATATTGAACAATTCTTTAATCTTCATGAATGATATTTGTGTGTATAAATTAGAATTCATATGCATTTCTAATGAATGCAGCTTCAAAATATTTATACATACACAATATTAGAGAACTTAAATGAAGATATGAACTAGTAGTATTGACGGATGCTTTTCGTGTATTCAAGGGGTTGAAAATAAGTACGGGTTTGGTCTTGAAAGTCATTAGTAGTGCAAAATTTTCTCTCGTAACTAAAGAGTAAATTTCTAAAATATCATCCAGATTGTTCAAGTAATGCAAATTTGTACTTAAGTGGTTGAAAGTATGAATAGGGGAGTTTTCTAAAGTTGTAAGGTGTCCTATAATTTTGCTTTGTCCTATTGCTCAAATGCGCACATTTAGCCCCGATTGGCCAAGCTATGTAGTTTTATATATATAGTTTTATATATAATAAAGGGTAAGGTTAGATCTTAACAAGTTCTAGATACTGTATGATTGAAAATAAGGATTGGAAGGGTTTTGGAAGTTATAAGATCCTGTTGTATAATATATTGTACAATATTTTGACCAAATGGGTTCTGCATAACTGATTGAAAATACGGAAAGGGTGGTTTGAGAATTGTAAGATAGCGTATAATTTTCGTTGGATCATGTAATGCACAAATCTTTCTAGGTAGGCGATAGGGTATTGATTTGTATTTTTCTGATTGAAAATGAGTATTGAAATAAGGAGTAGCGGAAGTTTTTGAAAGTTGTAGGGTAACGTATCATTTTTTGCAAGATTTAAAAACCCAAGTATACTAAGTTCTGTCAAAAAACACATTGATAAAAATGTTCAATGAAATCAAAGCGAAACTTGGTGATATGAACATACTCAATTTTAAAAAAATATTAAGCTTTACTTTTTGGGGCTGGAATTCATTAAAAGTCTCCCATGTTCGCAATTGGAACAAAAAAATTTTTCCTGATATTGTTGCTCAACGAAACGGGATTGAAATGGATGACATGGATATGAAAATCTCCCTAAAACCTATTAGGATATTATCCGTCCGGAAGAGCACTGTTTTTTTAATGATTATCAAAATCGGTTGAGCGAATTCCGAGATTACTACCCCTCCCCCCTCACACATAGTACACAAGCTTTCTCTTATTATAATATTGGTTTAGATATAATACGTATAATTGTTAATTGCTTTCACCTTTTATTATATGTTTTTCTCCCCTGAGTAGGTTGTCCTGCGTCCTAAGAAATCTTTCACGCTACCCCAGTTTGCGAACTACGAATCTAAGTAACATTTATGAATGTTTAGGATCCTAAATACGCGTCCAATGCAGATCCAAGTATAGGTTATTGGTTCCCGTGTGCTGTTTGAGAGCGCAGTAACGGAGCATAGTTAGTGATCGTTACGTCATAATGAAAATTGAACGCACTGCAAATTATTTGTGGAAACCAGATGCCTACGGCCTTTGTTCACGCAATTAAGGTGATAACGAAATAGGATGCTTCCAATTAATTACCATAGAATAGCTCGGGAAATCTAGTTAGGAATAAAGTAGGGCTTAATCACAGATGCTGACGAAAATGAACGTGAATCATTTTGTATCCATATTCCCATAACTGCAATCTCGTCGAAATAATTGCAGTGAGATAGAAACGTAATAATCTTAACTGCTTGTTGTAATTCTAATGACATGCTAAGCATTGACAAATATTTTGCAAATGCAATTACCATTTTCGGCACGTACTACGACGGTGAGAACAAAGAAAAACAGCAAGGATATGCCCTAAGTGTTAAGTTATGTCTGCTTCGAATCGACAGTGACGCCCCGAAATCCAACAAATTTGCAAAAAGTGTTAATAAGAAATAGAAGGCAAAATAACGAATGGATTGTGGCACTGTACGCTGGAATACCGGGAAAGAAAAGGTACGTGTAGAAAGTTGTAGTGAAAAGTGTTAGCAGTTGAAAATTGATTTTACTCTACATAATTTTGAGATGTGCGCGTTTCCAACTTGAAAAACCATATAGAAAATGGAACTTACCGCTTCAGCGCCTCCTTCCCACGCTACGTGTTTACATGTGTATGACAGGTGAAATCTGATACAAATTACTGAATTAAAATCCTATTCATAATGAAAAGAAAGCGCAGACGCAGCGTAAACGCAAGACTATACCCGTTGTTTCAAGTAAGCATTCACGTAGTCATGTAATGCGCTACGTACGCAAGATATTGCAAACTCCAAACTTCATGCTTGCGTTGCGTGCATAGAGGAAGAATTCTGTATTTCTTTCTCTATGCATGGCCAGTTTCTGAACATCACACGATCGCGATGTAAGATTTTATGCCATCTACTGTACAACAATGGTGTTCTTCCACTTGGTCGTTCCACGCCATTTTAAATGCTGACGCCGGTCGCTGCTCTGTTGTTTGCTTGCTAAAATACCCTTTTATGTTCTATTTAATTGTAAAGACTGGATGAATTTTCGTGTATGTTGTTAGTTATGTCATCAATTTTAGTGTTGCGGCACGCTCGGAAGATCTCCGCATGCAATTTGCGAATCAACAGGCTAAATCAAAATACTACGAACCGGCTACGCGGTGTTTTTCCTGTTCGCGTCCTCGGCGCGTTGCCGTTTACCGCTATCATTGAAAGGCGCGGATGAAACCATACAACATTTTTAAAACTACTTATAAAGGCTTTACTTAACAACTTTATGAAAGTGTGTTTGAGGACAGACTTATTAGTAGAGATTTGTAGCCCCTTCGGTCCCCCGATCTATTCTATCGATATCTATCTGCAATTTCTATCTCTGGGGTAACTTAAAACAAGCTGTACAAGACAAACCCACACACCCTGGAAGAATTAAAACAAAATATCCGCCAGGAAATTGCCAGCATTTCTCAACATGAACTACGGCGAGTGATGGATAGTTTCCTAAAGATGAGCCAAAAATGTATGGACAACGGCGGTGGCCAGTTTCAGCATCTCCTTTCATAAAGTTGGTAAGTAAAGCCTTTAAAAGCGGTTTTAAAAATGTTGTGTGATTTCATCTGCGCCTTTTTATGATAGCGGCAGACGGCAACGAGCGCCGACAGGAAAAACATCGCGTAGCCGGTTCGTAGTCTTTTGGCTCTCTCTGTTTCTATTAAGTTCTTGCGTTTCTCCTAAGGCTGAGTTATTAATTAATGCACTTACCTCACGTCTGCCCTAACGCTGTGTTACATCTTCATTGTGAATGGGGCCGTGTGTTTATTGCGTCGCACTTGAGTGTTTTAGTTTTTAAAATAATTGCGGAAAGAAGAATTTAACGATTTTAAGAAGTTTAGATTATTGTGCACTTTAAGGAGAAAGGTGAAGTTTACAAGGAACACAGGATACTGCCTGTCGAAATTTCCTTGACAGGATAACTACATACGAGATGTTTATCACGATTAGAAGCGGAATACAAGGGGATTGTAATTTGTTTATGAAGTAAGAGTAGAAGTTAGCAGGCCGATGGTCCTCAGAGGGCAGCATGACCGATTAATTCTTGTGCAGCTAAGGGTTGGTTCACTACCGGAGAGAGGTTAGGATTAGAAGGACGGGCCCCACCAGCTCTCTCCGTCTAGCTAGAGCTGTCTCGAAAAGTTTTGGTCACTATTTTGTTCCATTCATGTCTTCGAGCACAAATGAGCTCCTGCATACGAGCGATTAGGGTGTACCGGATTCCGAGATGTGCCGTTTGGTATACCGAACGGTCAACGGGTATGTCTCATTTCCTGTTCGAACGCCCCCAAGGGGAAGGCTGTTCATTTCACCTGCCTTCCTTATACGTAGCTCAATTTCGCGTGGTAATGGAGTCACAAAATACAAGCGTGGTCAACGGTCACAGCTGATATCTGAATGTATGTACTAACAATAATAATAAGCTTAGTCGGCTGTTTCACAATTAGTTTATTACTCGGTTAATGTATATGTAGATTATGAGGTATATTCTTGCAATGAAGCCGTGACAAAATGTCAGCTTTCCTAAAATTTCTATTCTGGAGTTTTTTCTATAAGCATTGTCCATTACTATCACACACCCTTCTTCCAGTCTCTGATGGAGATCGGTAAACCATTCCCTAAACACTACATTACTCATATCTTTATGATAATCACAACCACTTTTTGAATGAACACTAAATCTGCCCCTACTATGAAACCATATTGGCCTATCTGGCATGGCAGATTATTAGATATTATGATCCTTTACCTAATGGAATTCATTCACGGCAACATTCATATGTTGGAAGCGTAAAATGCTAAAACAAAATAAGTTATTGTTTTTATTATAACTTATTGTGTTATATTCTCCTTCAGCCGAAAATGTTGCTAACTTTGTGTTCATCCACAGCAACATTCATTTACCATTTTACCGGAAGCGTAAATTAGTAAAAGAAAATAGCTTATTGATTACATGGCTCGAAGCATATGAGGTAAAGCATGATAATGTTATACTTTCAGCTGAGTTTCTCATTTAGATTTTGAAAATTAACTCCATAACGTACATATAAAATTAGCCCAGAACCAGTTCATACATATTCAGTCTGAATATACATTTTGTGAAATGTTGTTTTAAACTTTTCTTTTAAGAAAACTGTCTTTGATTTTATTTTTATCAGATTTCATGTTGTACAACATTAAGTTGCTCTCAAATATCGTCATTTGCCATTACCGAGTTTTTCTCAGCTTTGTAAATTTGTGTCTCATTAAAAGAACATGAAATATTGAGTACAATAAACTTGTTTTTCAGCAGTGGACCAAACTGTACATATCATTATTGTAAGAAGCAGCTTTTGAGTAATTAACCTGAGTTTGCATTAAAGGTTGGTAGTAACACACTTTAATAGCAGTTGTGCAATTTCCGGACTTTAAAGAATAATCATTATTTTATTTGCTGCATTATAATATAATTTGTAAGTTTATTTATACAGATGATTGAGTTGTTTCCTCTCACAAAAATTCAGAATGAAATTGTATATATGAAGCTTTTATTACATTTATTTTGGAACATATTTTCATATATATTGTTACATGTTGGGGTGAAGACCAAAAAGATTACTAGAAAATCATTAATTTGAGGCAGTATTTTTAACACTTGAATTATATAATATGTAATTTCAATAACCGCCCGCATTGAAGCAATACGTATGTAATAATTTTTAAAATGTATATAACAGTCATTGCATATGCTTATATTATTGTAAACATGTTTAATAATATTATATGAATCCATTATGTAATTTAATAATGTAAGAGCTGTGAGAATAATAAGTTTAAAGTTGCTAACAATGAGGTAACCTAGAGGCAATAATGAGTTTGAGAGTTTAAATGTTACTAGTCATGATTAGAGCAACGATAATGTAAATTTTGTGACAGTTTAAAAATAGCCAATCAACAGCCAGAAAAAGCTTTAATTAAATGCATATATTCTATTGGACTAGGATTAGCCAAACAGAGATTTTGAAATACAGAAGCTTACGTGTTTGGACGGTTGAAATATGTTCAGTTGCCGTTAGACCTTGGTAGTGACCGGATGGAAGATGTGTTCTCTAAAGAAATATTACGTATTCGTGTGTAACGAAAATTAAGTATACGCGATAACAAAGTGCAAGTTTTAAATTGAGCAATCTCACAGCTCTTGATATCAGTGTATGCTATTTAATTTATGCCAAGGATTAATAAAAAAAGAAGTGAATTTAAACTTAAAATCTGTGTAAGCCTACATTCTTGTCGTACCACGCCCTGCCTAAGAGATACGTGGCTCTAAAACTACTGACGCAGCCGAGGCAAATATAAACATAAATACTACCTATAGAAGCAGTTTAATAACAAAGTTAATATAATACTTTAAAACTTTAGCGTAACAACAAAAATACATCTTCAAAAATCGGCTTCTCATACGTAGAAGCATATTACGTAATAAATAATACTTCAAAACTGACGTTCATACATGGAGTTCATTAAATAAATAAACTCCAAAACAATCACTTCTTCAAGTTGGCTTCCCAAGCGTGTGGCTAACAACAACAGTAAAACTTCAACAACAATAAACTACAACAGTTGAAGAACAATACTTCTTCAAATTTAGGTCACCCCAACACGTACATGTGGGGGGACGTAATTCGCTGGCAGCAAAAAGTCCGGGACCTTGGTGTGTAGATTTAAGGGGAAGGCGTGGGTTTTATATTACACTGAAGAATTACATAACACACATTACCTTCACATTCCTGGGATTTATTCACAAACGTTTGGCGATTCTGCATAATGAACAAAGGAAAAGGGAACAGGATAGAAGGAGATGCCTCAAAATCGTAAACTGGCCACATACACACGTCTGGCCCCACCAACCGCGTCTAGCCGAAGCCAGACAGGGTTGACGTCATACCAGACGGTTTCAGACACACATTTCCCTTTGGCGTGATCCTCACCGAAAGGAAAGATCGTTAAGCCGAAATATAACTGAGACACAATAATGCTAAGTCTGGTAGCAACAAAACAACACAACTGCGTCTGATAATGACAATATTAATAATACGCCACATGGTTTTGCTTAGGGGTAATACAAAAAAAGGCATTAAGATGGACTTTGTGTATCATAATATAATAAAACAAGTATTGACCATAACAGTAGGTAGAAACGAAGTCGAAAAGCTGTAACATGGCATAAGCTGTTGTCATTCCTTTGCCTTAACGGGCTGAAGCGATACGCATGACAACATCGCTGTTATGTGAGCTCTCGAACGAGCGAACACTCGAACGGGTAAATGTCCAATGGGACGCATTTCCCACGAGCGGGCATGTGAACCAGAAGCTCGACCATAGTTCGGTATATTCGTTGCTGCTTTTCGAACGAGTTGGGCTGGAAGAAACGAGCGAGTCCCATCATGCACCATTGAAACTAACGGGTAAAACACATGTCTTTGACAGCTCTAGCAGCACCGCATGTAGGCCATTGGTGATTTACGGACTCCTGGGAGGAAGGGATGAAGGTAAGATCTGAAAGCAACCAGATCCGGACGACGATGCGCGCTAGCAAAAACGGAGTCCCAAACGATTCCAGAATGACACCAAACGTGACGCCGGCTCGAGCCGCCTGAGCCATCTTCAACCAGGAAGTTCCGGGAACAAGACCCATAGGAAGGGTACCAGCCGGCCATCCAGATGCCAAGGAAAATCTTTATACAGCACAAACTCTACCATCTCGCCGCAATGCACCAGCTGCCTTCGCCTGGTTCTGCAACTCTGAAAAGGGAATGGTGGGGACAGAAATTCATGTTAAGGAGGAATCGCCTTAGCATTCACCTACCACGAAAAAACCCAATTGACCTGCCGAAGTGAACCATGCACTTACCGTGGAGCCATCTGGCTCATTTCGGAGGTACTTTAATCTTTGTCTTAGTACTTAAACGTGCCCGACATATTCCTAATCTCTGCAACTTGCTGACTATAATTAGATACCTTTCTTTTCACGCCTTAGAACCACTGGGCACATTTTATAGTGTTTTCTCAGATTAAATCAAAGTGATAGCTACTAACCAAAACATCGCGGAAACACTTACGTTGTTAAAATGAACGTTACGGGGCAGCACGGCACTCTTGTGCAAGCGATTTCATGCCGCGCGACAAGGAATGATGCGACGAGCATAACGTATACATGCGACGTGTCACACTATGTATTGTTAGGAAATCAGTTCTACCAACCCATGGTGGAATCAGATTTTTTCGTTCGGTCTGCGCAGCGACGTCACCTTGAATGCAACGTGAGGTACGAGGGTAGGAGTTTGCTGATGACTGCGGCAAGGAGAATAATAACCGTGAAAGCCTGAATGTTTTATTTATCTAATTTCAAATGCAAAAGAACAAATGGAAACAACAGGAAACATAATGTTTAACTTATAAGTACAGAAGGCATTAACTTTGTATTGTAAGCTGGAGCATGCTTACTCTATTACTCTGAGATACTTGTATATATTAATTCATGCAAAACATCATTATAGACAGCAGCTATATAATTGTAATAAACAAGAATATTTGATTTCTTTTTTTTAAAACACTTAAATTATAATTTCAATTGCAAAAGATAGGAAACGTCATTCCTTTTAAACATGTAATAAATGGAGGGAGGGAGAGAGAGAGAGAGAGAGAGAGAGAGGAAAAAAGAAATTAGCATTATTAAAATAAAACAAAACCTTCAGGCGAAAATTATTTATGCATTTATACTTTCTCTACTGCTTGCCTATAGTAAGTAGAGGAAATATTGCATTTCACCGAGATTTTACTGGAAATACGTGTTTTGAGACTCCCAGAAACAAATTAGAAAAAGATCTGCGTGTGTGTCTATTTACGTGTTTGTACCTGTGTATGAGTGTGTGCGCGCGCGCGTACGAACAGCATAACCCAAAGGAAAGGCTGGTTAAATATCAAGTTTGGAATTTAAGGAAATCCCGCAGCCTAAACTACTCTTTACATGGGAACTTTTTGGTTATTTATATTTCCCTAAAAATGAATAAACTATTTCGATTAAAATACCATGTGTTTAAGACATTTGCATGACAAAATGTATATCCTGAATTTTCTACAACAGCCTATGAAGTCCTCTTCATTCTGAATGGCTTATATAACTGGTACCTAAACCTTAAGATATAAATAGTATCCTACTACACAAAAAATGCAGATCTGGTTAAAGCACATAATTTATGCCAAATAAATATTTTTTGGTGTAATTATTTCCGAGATATTGTATCATTTGTTTGAATGTTCAGGTACTTGTACTTTAAGTGGTAGGAAAGTAGCTATTCATTTTTGTTCCCTCGTGGTCATGCAGAGGGCTTAGAATTTCAAAGCCATCACATAGTTAAGCCATCACGCTTTTTAAAAACTGGCTACTTGGCCTACTGTAGCCCTCTTATACCTACAAGGCTATAACTAAAGCCGTAAATGTGTAATGCAAATTCATCTCTATTAATAAGAAGTAAGTAGATAGAAGATTTTGTAAGGGTAGTTTGTAGAAGAGTGAATAGAGAAAGCCGTGTAGCACATGTAAGTTTTATAATTACAATATATGTTGTGCATGTATATTATGCTTCAAACAGCTATAAATAATTTTGGTTATAGACGTTACGCGTTTTCAGAGATGACCGCATCGTGCAAAGTAAACTATGGAAAATTCTTACTTGACTTAGTAAAATAATGTAATTTTACTGCTAATACCATCTCAATGTTGTATCATTACAATGTTATTCCCACCAGCATGGGCTGAGTGTTTCTGTCCCTTTAAATTCAAAGTAAATGTTATTTTTCTTATTTCCGGATTTTAAAGAAGCACTGCATAGGCATACAAAAGGGTTATCAGCCTTTTGTCCATGTTATACCTGAATTTCCGTACAGCTTGGAATCTAAGGAAGTGTATTCCCTAAAGCATAACGAAGGTTGTTATTGCATTTCGCTTTCTTTTATCTTTTTGCTGGTCTTAAAAGTTTCGGAGACGTTGTGTCTGAGTACCTGTAGGACAACTGAAACAGCATAAAGAGGAATTATAAAACGTGCTGAAGTGCCCACTGAGCTGCAGTTTGTTGCACGTGTGTAACACTAATTTCTAAAACAACAAACTATCTATTTCTTGAAACAAAATTACATCTTGAAGTCACGCCTATACAGTAATTTCGACGAATCGCAGGGCAATTTTTAAATAATATTTTTCTTTGATGCGTGTACTGCTCAATCATGAGCACCAATTTGGCGCATCAGCACAGTCCCTGGATTTCATTTCTACTGAGCTATGTATGGACGTTGCTATAGGATCTCTAACCCGAAACTAAAGAGATATTGTTAGAAGATGTGAGCACAAGCCAGACCTTTGAGAATTAAAACTGACGTGGAATATAAAGTACATTGCAGGTTATATTGCATACAAATGCCGGGTTTTGACAGCACTTTGGGAAGCAAAAATAGTGGCTGTAACTTACAAACACAAGTGCCTCAGCACTGGATTACAATTCTTTCCAAGGGGGACGTATTCGCCCGATCGAACGTGTTGCCAAAAACTGAAGTTTTACCGGATTCCACGGGTTTAATATTTCAAAATGTGCTGTAGTGTTGAAAAAACTTACTTCCATAATTTTCACCAAATTCCCTGAGTTAGGTGAAAGAACTTTCTCCCTATACGTCAGAACCCGCAAATACATTAGGATACAGCATTTGAATAAAATGTTAGAAACTGCAACCATACAAAAAAATCTGATGTGTTATACTCAGATGACTTTCTCTACTTTTGTACAAACTATTTTTACAAACTCTTATTCTCCATCTATTTCATATTAATCGAGATAAACATTTGCAGAAACAATCTTTTGACATGCAAAGAGAATTACATTTTACACATAGCGACCAGTTCTAAAAATATTTGACTATCGCTTAAGGCGTACTATGTTCCCCTTGTTTTGTAATTGCAAGGGCAATATAGAAATACAGTAGCCTCTAAGCATAGACATACCTCTTAATAGCTGGTTACTAGGTGCAGCACCATTATCCTTGCCACAGATTAATACTCTTTTCATATCCAAGATAAAAAAATGAATAACGAATTCCCATTTGAGAAAATAAGTATTGAAAATTTTAAGGGAATAACAAGCAAAATCTCGAAAATGGTTCACTCAAAAAACATGTATATGACATAAATTGTGTATTTTAAGGCGATCTACAGTTTTTGTGTAGTAACATTTTTGTCTATCTCTTATGGTTTACCAGTTATGCAAAAGCCGTTCACAATGAAGAATACTTTTGGAGACATTCCCAGAAAATTTCAGATATACATTTTATTTGTCATGAAAATATCTTAAACATATGATATTTTAATCAAAATCGTTAGAACCATTTTTGAGAAAATTAAAATTTTCGAGAAATGTTCCATGTAAAGGGTAGTCTGGGGTGGGGGGATTTTCTTGAAAACCTTCGTGCCGCATCTCTGGAAGATACTTAACCTAAATACCAAGTTTGGTGTTTATCCGACTGTTCGTTTCTGAGTTATGCTGTTCACAGACACACACACAGACATGTTTCCAAAAATGCTTTTTTTTTGGATTCAGGGGGTCTTAAAACATGTATTTCCAGTGAAATCTCGGTATCGAATTTTTGGGTGGAATACAACACTTCCCCTACTTACTACGTAGTAGAGAAAGTAAAGAGAAACACGAGGAAATGTCAGCAGTGGGTGACATATAGCTCGTGTACAACAGCATGGCCACTTCTAAATGCAGTCTTCTTTTAAGATTAAACAAATAATGTTTTCCTTTTGCATTGGTAATAGTTTTGATGGTGGTGGTGGTGGTGGTGGTGGTGGTGGTGGTGGTGGCGGCGGTGGTGGTGGTGGTGGCGGTGGCGGTGGCGGTGGCGGTGGTTAGTAATTATTAGAATGTGCTGACGAAAGTTTCCTATGCATTTACATTTAAAAGTATATTTTATAACATATGTCATTGCATTATGTTACATTTGATTATTGCTTAACCATTTACGCAATAGATTTGCAAGTGTAAATGAATCTGTACTTATTTATAAAGCGTTAACTTTCAATTGCTATCCAAAGAACGCGCGCTCAGCCTTCCGCAACTCGCAGCCAATGAGAGCGAAATGTGCCGGAGTGAATCTACGTTCCCTATACTCCAGTTACCTTGAATCAAATGTGACGTGCATAAACAGACCCATATACACTCATGTATTGACATCATGCGACTGTCGCGTATGTCATGCGAGCTGAAAGACCATGCGACATGTTTTTCACGTCGCGCGGCACGTTAATGCAAATCGCTTGCATAAATAAAGCCTAGCAATAAATGAATAGGTACTAGTAAAGAAGAAGTAGCGTCAACTGAAACGCAACCTGATAAAACAAGGGCAGTATATTAACCCACTTTTTGTTCACTTTATTTGAAGTAGACGAGCTATGTCTTTCAGAAAAATTGTATGTGTTAAGGCGAGGTGAAGCCCAATAAAAGTTGAATGATAGTAATTACAAATTTTAACCGACTAAGCGTTAGTCCTACGACATTGGTGTAGTCAGCAATAATATTGGTAGATAAAACAAAAGCCCTATCAAACAATAAGATTTAAACCAGGTTGATAAAATGATAAACGTTTTAACAATTCAGGTGCTAAGAGATTTTTTAAGATTGTCATCAATCTCGACACGCTATTCTGCGGCTAAATACGAAGGATGACAGGAGTGTTAATGTGTGTTTGGTGTTCTGAAAGTAGGTCCATTACTTTATTATTTAATGCTCCTGACCCAAAATCTCTCTCTGTTTCGATTTGTATCAAATCGGGGGTATTCCTTAAAATTTTCAAGCATGTTCCATAAAATATGTTTGAGATAAGTAGGATATTTAACATTCGACTTTTTGAGTTATATGTGCACACACCAGCGCGACTTTTATCTGCAAAATCTTTTGTTTATTTATTCGAGAGGTCTTAAGAATATTTCCTTTGAAATCACGAAATTCAGGTTTTGTCGAACGCCTTAGTATCTACTTCCTCTATTTAAAGGTAAGGAGTCAAATCAATGCAGCTATTTACATAATGGTATAGTCCTTGCGTCCCGAGAACGAGTCCCAACATAATGAACGTAGTGACGTTTCGTGAACGCGCTTGTCGCTTCATGAACGTATTGTGGAGCTTCCTCTTTTTCCCCTCAACAGCTGCTGATCTGTTTAATTTCGGGATTTAAAGAAACTGTGATCATTACTTCCCAGCGTTATATTAACCACGTGTTATTTTTCATTGCACTAGCACTGACAGTGAGTATTAAAGAAATACATGTCCCTATAGGCCTCATCTATACATGCGATTTCATGTCGCACGTCAAGGAATGGTGCGACGCGGCATAATTTTCAATGGTCTATTTATGCATGCGACGTGTTGTACGTGTGTTGTTCGGGAATTAGTTCTATCAATCCACTTCCGCATTTCGTTCGACAGCTAAAATGAACCCTGTGTGTTGCACTGCTGCTATAAACTCAACTCGAAAAAATTCTTATGTGCTACATTCACACCACTTTCTCTACCCTCTTTCGTTTATTAGTGGATATACAAATTATTCTTATGAAATTTTATTTTTCTGTATACTTCATTTTAATCGAGATAAATCTTTGCAAAAATAGCTACATTACACATTTCGTTAGGATACAAAGGGAACAGTGCTAGTCAAATATTTAGAAACTGGGCGCTATATGCTGGCCTTAAAATTCCGTACTTTCCAATGTAATCGTGAGAATCAACTGAAAATCGACAGGACTTAAAAGTATTGAAGAATTCGAACTATTATTAAGGATATCTTAGTATGCCACAAAAAAGCTATTTACCATAAATTGTGTGTTTTAAAGAAAACTGTGTACATTTTTGTGTAGTACATTTTCGTCTATCGCTTAATGTTTACCAATTAAACAAAATAATACAAAATTCATTCCGAATGAAGAGGACTTCACAGACTATTCCCAGAAAATTCAAGATATACATTTAATCTGTCATATAAATATTTTTAATATATAATATTTTAATTAAAATTGCTAGAGCCATTTTTGAGAAAATCAAAATTTCTAAAAATTGTTTCATCTAATGGGTAGCGCGGGGTGGGAGAGTTTTCTTAAAAATCATCGTGTCGCATCCTTGGAAGATGCTGAACTTAAATATCAAAAGACATTGTTTTTGAGTTATGATGTTTGCACACACACACGCACACACACACACACATTGTCCTCCGTGGTGTAATAGTAACCTCTTCCCGAGGTCGTGGGTTCAAACTAGGAGGAGGGCGATGTATTTTTTCGGACGTAAAAATCGTTAGCATGCCTTCCTTCGGAAGGGAAGTAAAGCCAGTAGTCCCGTATCGTAGATAATAAAAAGGCCTCTGAGCAAAATTGCCGGTCTTTCACGCCAGTATAGAATGTAACGCCAAGGACCACAGCGGTTAAAGAGCGTCCATAAATAAAACTCCATTTCAATTTACCACACACATGGACCTTTTTTCTAAAAATGCTTGTTTGGATTCAAGGGACCTCAAAACATGTATTTTCGGGGATATCTCGTTATGAACTTTATTGGCGGAATGTAATAAGTATTTTCTCTGCCTACTATGTAGCGGTAGCGAAAGTAAAACAAAAAAAACAGAGAGAACATCCATAAACAGCACAAGGTCCGTGTGTTTAGGAACCTCTATGGGAAATTGCTTCTTGTCACGATCATTGTAATTTTCTAACAAATATCCCAAATTTAACTCCTAATAAGCATTTCTTCTATAAAATATTCCGTATCCATGCTCGTGAAAGTCTGAACGACGACAATCAGATCACTTTGGCAACACATGAATGCACAAACCCCAACAATCGGAACTACAGCTCTGTATTTCCCAAAGTGGCAGCACTCGCTCACAATGCGGCAATGGATGTGCATAACAGGCCCATATAACCCACGTACATTGAGATTATGCGACTATCGCATATGTCGTGCGACCTGAAAGACCACGCGACGTGTTTTTCAGGTCGTACGACACATAATATTGTCAGCGGCCGCATAGCATGGTATAAATTCTTCCATTTAATTCACGTACTTGTCGCACGACATGAAATTGCGTGCATAAATAGGGCGTTGTTAAACTAAATGTACTAATTCGAGAGTGAGAGAAAACATTTTTTCGAAACATCTTTTTTCGACTCCTATATTTAAATGCGTTCATTTGCTGTTAGAAATCTGTATCGAAATGAAGTCCATTTGATACAGATTTCGGCGCTTGCGCGCTGTCCTACTCAGTCACGAAAAAACAGTTTATTCATTAATATGAATTTATATTAACTTTATTTCACTGTTTTCATTTTTTACATGAAATTCTAATAAATCTCTGTTCACATTTTACAAACGTTTAGTAACAAACACAAAATCGGTTATCTACCTTGTTAATATACATATTCTGTATGGTGCAATTTGCAAAGATAATTTCTGGCAATGATCCCTTATGAAACTTAGTTGAAGTAGGCGGTGAATTTATATTATTTGAGTGTTTTTATTTTCTGTGGACTTCAGTATTGTATTTGAGATATTTAGTTTATTTTCAAGAGATTCATCTATATAACTTCAGCTACTGTTGTGGATTTCCAACCACTATTGCGTTTTAAAGTTGTAATGCCACCATCTTCATAACTAACATAGTAGCTGTGGCCAGTGAGTGACTGTGTCTCAGGGAGACTTGATAAGTAGCCAGCTATTTGTTTGCCCATATTTCCAAATTTATTCTGCCAACGTTTTGCACCGTGCATTTTCCACTGTAATATTTAACAAAAAAGCTGAGATTTACAGGCTTCAGAGCACATATTCATGTACTTTTTACAGATTTCGTAATACTTTCCTGTTACTGTGAACCCTCGTGATCTATTTGTTTTTGCGCTGGAGGATAGTAACTAGTAAACATTTCTGTCTCCATCTTGTAAAATCAATACCTGCGACCTTGAATCGATATTCACTTATTATCGAAGTGCATCTAAAATACGTATCGAGAAATTGATTTATCACATTTTTATTTTCCTTCGTATGCATCTAAATATTAAATACTTATTGTATGTCTAAATGTCGTAGAAAAACTACCTGTATGAAACTCTCATATAATGATTATTAACACGCTCGTGAAGTTTTCGACGCTCGCTCGTGTCGAAAGTATTCATCACTCGCGTCTTAATAACTCCTATTATAGGATCGTTGCATAAATAACTATTATTAGCAAAAATTATGTTTTAATTGGCGACCTCGGGTAGTAGTATGACATCCAGCTCGGAAACAAGTAGTGATATGGCTCGTCTCTCAGATGTATGACCAGCCTGTTTACAACTTGGTCTCAAAGCATTCACAGACCTACCTGTTGCTTCCGATGTTAATTTAATGCAATTATAATGCTCAAGCAAACAGTTTAACACATTCAAAACTATCGGTTTTTCACCATTTCTATGGGCTTTGCCACTTCTAAGTTACGCTGCTGTGACCTGCTGCACACTGAGGCATGATCACAAAACAAACAAGATTTACTAGCATGACCATAATAACTAAAACTAGTTATTTAGTTTATGTTTATATTAAACTATTACTACAATACTATCATTATTCACCGTCTTTATTATTTGAAGTACAAAAAGGATTATAATGCATGCAGTGCAGTTAAGAACTATTTTCATTCGCTTGAAAGGTGTGCTGCGCCGATGGCACGTGTATTTGATTGCACCAGGATTGTTTCTTGGGCTGGATAGAGTATAGTAATATCACGAATCGCTTACGATTATTAGTTGTTTTGTAATGCAGGACTTGCTGTACGTCAATAAGCAAATAGCCACTGTAAAACATAATGCTTGGAACGATGGTTTTGTCCTCCCCGAACATAAGAAACGCACATGATGACTAACCTCACTGCACTACATTGGCCAATCCTCGCACCGGTTTTCGGAATCGGAAACTGACTCATAATTGACCCGCTTTCTGTCATTGCACTAATATATGTACGGAAAGTTCACAAATACCCGCTAATTGCTATCGATCCTTGCCTGAAATATTTCAGCATTAAGTTGAGAAATAATTGGCGTCGGACTTGCATGAAATTAATTGAAGACCCTAATTCTGGGAAAGTCGATCGTTTGACGTTTGATGGATTTCTTAAATTGGACAGGCAAAGGTAATATTTATCGGATCTGATGCTTCTGAAGGCGGTTCTTAAGGCTAAGAAGTATAACGAAGGATTCGTTTCCTTCAGCATTGCATTTTCTTTCGCTTTTTAAAGAGTTGTCTCTCCCTTTTTGGAACGTGATGCTGAACTAGAAATGTTCATTGGAGTTTGTAGGCAAACATGTCGTGTACAAAGAAAAGCCACTTTATTTTTTATTACTCACAAACAGGGACTCTGGTATCTATCAAGGAAACGGAACGGCCTTACCCTTCCTTCTCTTTAATCTCTTTTAGCTGTTTCCTCTAAGAGCCTCATTTGCTTCAGTGCGTTCCTCTTTTAGATACGTTCACTTTGGTGTAGTACGTATTTGCATTACGTACGGAGATAAAACTTCATGCGTAAAACCTGGAAGAGAATTTGTCACATTTCTAATTTAGTTGAAACCGGTATAGAATTAAGGAAAATTTAAATAGAACTCGTTTTACATATCAGTTTTAATAAAATGCATTGACCATTTCAAATTTGCTACACAAGTTTTATGATTCTGCCCGGTATATGTTAATGGCGTTTCAGATGGCGTTTTAATAACTTTTGGCGAAGTACTGCGCGCATGCTATAATAAGATTGATGAAACATTTCAAATGTAGTGAAAGTAGTTACAATTTAATAATCGTTAATGGAGGAAAGCTTATAAAATTTACAATTTTCAGCATTGCTTCCTAAAATATTCTTGATAAAAATTTATCGGCGTTACTGCATTAGTTTCGCAAGAAAACGAGTGCAAATGAAATTTAAGGTAATGCGTTAAGATACTGATTTTTATAACTTAAGTTAGGTAGGTAGGTAGGTGGGTGGGTAGAAGAAAAACTAAATAAGCGAGAATGTCTTAATAGTAGAGAAATGTTCATTATTCGCCTTTATTAAATTCATTAGAATGAAATAAAAAAGTAATGCTGCTAATGGCATACCTACGTAACTATCCAAGCGCTGCAATTTCTTTCTTTCTTTTTTGTCATCTGCTATCAATTTTTTTTCCCTCGGGGGGAATATTGTGTGCTCGGGGCTGTATCCATACTTTGAATGGCTTTGGTCGCAGTTTTTTTCGCTTTCGTTCGGATATATTTTAGATTTTGTTAGTTTCACAATAAGCTGTCCATGTTTATATGAATTTAATACAGATATTGCATGCCTCATATCAAGCTTGCTGATGAGTCGGCTAGTTCTGCTGAATCCTGACATTACTATGACTTTCTATGACTAATAGTGGAACAAACGGAGTGCGCAAAGTATGAAGCAGCAAAGAGTTAAATGTAGAACTGCGGATACTTTTTTTTCCCCCACCACAGACTGTATCTGCCATTTTCTTGTGCTATAGAAACATTTTTATTAAAAAAATTCTTCCACAAAATATTGCAGGGTACGAATGAACTATGTAATATTTCAATACTGATACCTGAGGTTCAATGTCCGTTTAGAAGTTCGATTTTAAGCGTTTCTCCCAAAACTATATTGAAATATCGTTTAGTAACTATAATATTTCTTTTCGTATGCCGCATACTGGACATTAAGAATGTAAACTTAAGACGGAATCAAAACAAAGATATCGGATTGCTCCACGATTAGGTGTTAATGTTTTTGAAGCCGTACCCTTTGCTTCAATATCTGCTGTTGATTCTGCTGCCAGTGGATGGCTATGAGATCTTTCTCAGGGTATGCGTGGGCATATTTTGAAAGGATATCACCAGTTTAAATTGACTGAGAAGTTTGTAAATTAATACTTGAGCTACTGAAGCGAGTTTTCGAACGTTTGAAGATAAAGAATGAAGCTAATTATAAATCGTAGTACTCGAAACTATAACAACTGAATTATTATACCTGCTAACTTCTGCAGTACAAATTTTGTGGTTTGAAATAACTGTTTCCGCAGTAAAGGAAATTAGAGGCGTAATTTGCCGTGAGTCGCTAAAATGCTCACCGTAAAAATCGCTCGCAGCTACCGCTAAGTAATCGATAACCCAGCGCGGTCTTAGGCGCTGCGAACTGCCGATCACCGTAAACGATTGTAAGCTCCTAAAGCTATACACGAAGAAAAGAAAGGAAAACGATAATTTTAGCATTACACGCTCTTTTATTAGTTAAGTCCCGGCTACTTTAGAGCTATCCCACCAACGTCCCTTCTAACACGGGGCCAAACTTATACTCTCTTCATGTGCGTCTCTGTTACTATGTCTACTGAGGCAGTATTCTTATAGCTTAAATGATATCAATCTAATTATATAATATAAAAATAATAACAGTCCGCCTTAAAACAATATGTATATAATATAATATATAAAGTGTATATTACAGTCATTGTACTATGTTTATTTTATTATGTCCATATATAAAAATCGTTATGTGAATGTATTACGTAGTTTAAAAATGTAGGAGCTGTGAGAATAGAAGCAAGCTGCTTTTCATAGCAAACAGAATTACAAAGTAGAAGCCGAAGGTTGCTAACAATAAGGTAATCTTGGGACAACAATAAATTAGGAAGATTAAAAAGACTACTAATAATGCTTGGAACAATAATACTGTAATATTTAAAACAGTTTATAAATGGAGTAGGCTTAGTCAATCAAAAACTAGAAAATCTAAAAGTTGAATAAATATATTCTATTGGAGTAGGCTTAGCCAATCAGAGACTAGAAATAGAGAAATGTACAAATTCAAATGGTAGACGCTACAAGAAAGCGTACCCAAGCAGTTCGGTTCGGTATAGGCCATGATTGTATGCGAGACATGAAAATTCATTATAGTGAGGATAATATATACCTTTACCTGTTAATAGCGCAATTAACAATAATCTTACAGCTCTACAGTAGGATACTCTGTGAAGTGTTATTTAATCGCGTGAAGGGTTGATAAAAAAAGGGAAATACAATTATACATTGGGCAAGCCTTGTTCTTTAGCCGTACCAGCCCTGTTAAGAGATACATGTTCTGCAAATTACTAATGATGAAGCCGAGGCATACATATATAATATTTAAATAAACATTAAAATAAAAAGTTGGTTCTTAAACGTGGGGCGAAGGCCACCGGAAAGTTTGTTCTTACGTGGTGTGAACGCTCCTAGAAACATATCTCCCGCAAGTTTGGCGTCCCATACGTGACCCAACACAACATCTCCTTCAAAATTGGCGCCCATACGTGGTGCAACATAATACTCCCGCAAAATTGGCGCCCAACGTGGGGCAACATAATACTCCCTCTGCAGTATAAATTTTGCGGTTTGAAATAACTGCTTCCGCAGTAAAAGAAATTCGAAGTGTAATTTTCCGTGAGTCGCTAAAATGCTCACCTCAAAAATCGCTCGCAGCTACCGCTGAGTAATCGATAACGCAGCGCGATCTTAGGCGCTGCGAACTGCCGATCACCGTAAAGGACTGTAAGCTCCTAAAGCTTTACACGAAGAAAAGAAAGGAAAACGCTAATTTTAGTATTACGCGCTCTTTTATTACTTAAGTCCCGGCTACTTTAGAGCTATCCCACCAACGTCCCTTCTAAAACGGGGCCAAATTTAAACTCTCTATGTGCGTCTCTGTTACTATGCCTACTTCCCCTTGTTGCTTATGCATTGATTTAATATACGGAAATTATTTATTGCCATGATTTCTCTATCTTACTATTATTTCTTTACTTAATTATTTATATCTTCCTGTCAATAATTATGGTATCAAGGCATGAAAAGGAAACATGTACCATATATTTTAGGTGGATATGTGCGTGGATTTAAACAAAAGTTTTCCTTCCTGGTTGTTTTAACTGCTTTCAAAAGCAGACCGTCGCTTTATGTGCGTGATAAACACAGCACTTGCTTTATAATTGCTGCTACTCTGTGGCGTGACTGTGTGAATTTAGCGATAACACACGTTTCGGTATCTGTGTGGTTTGTTAGTACTTTGTTTTTACATTCTAGATACCATTTGGCCCGTCATTGTGACAGTGTTAGCTCCAATTTGCCCAGTAAAATAGGAAGAAGTGCAAGAGATGCAGTGTAAATGGTTTGTTAAATGAGTATTCTATATTCATATACTCAAGGCGAATGTTCCGCTCTTGTGTTTCGTAAATGTCTTTTTTTAGGCCCTCTTCAGCCTGTTTCCTTTGTTCATACTCCATGAACTCGATAAACTTTGTCAATGGCTGACATTTCCAGTTGAGTTCTGGCGCAGTTATTTTGAATTCCGTTTGAACAGGATATTTCTGACGCTACGTTAAGAAATTGCATTTCAGGGGACTGAATTATGAAGGAAACACTCAGAAAACGCGCAGTTTCTCCATTTCTGTAGAGTGGCATCGTTTTTCTTAAAAAAATAAAAGAACACGAGGCGCTTTGAGATACAAAACTACTACAAATCCAATGCCCGATGCTGTATTTTGACAGCCTGTGTGGTCTAGTATTCAGCATGCTGGTATCTAAATCCAGACTTCCTGGGTTAGATTCCTCGCAGGTGGTGGAGATTTTGTAATAAATTGGCACACATTTCCGGAAAATGTGAATGTCAGAACGAATATTTGTGCATGTGCGCGTTTGCTTTCTTTTACCCGCGAGCACGCTTTAAGCGCAGTGAAGCCCAACCTGTTTTCTTCAGAGCTAAGGTTCAAAGTCCATAGTTCACCTACTAAATTTGAAGAGATTGACAAGCTAAATCAACCAAGGCTATTTCCAGAAAATTCAAGATATACATTTTGTCATGTAAATATCTTAAATATATGCTATTTTAATCAAAATCGTTAGTACCAGTTTTAAGAAAATAATGAATAACGGAAAATGTTCAAAGTATAGGGTAGTTTGGATGTGGACGTTTGTCTTGAATATTTTCCTGCCGCACCTTTGGAGGGTACTAAACTTAAATACCAAGTTGGCTATTCATCCAATTTAGTCTAGCCTGCTCACACACGCACGCGCGGTCTTTTTTTTTTTCAGAAAAATTGTTTTTCTAGATTCAGGGGGCTTCAAAATGTGTATTTCCGATGAAATCTCGATATCTAGTATTTAGGTGGAATGCTGTACGTTCTCTATTTACTAGATACGTGGTAGATAAAGTAAACATTCGTGAAGTCTTGGAAACCAACAGCGTAAGTCTCTTTTGACAGTGCAGGAGAAACGTAGTCTTCAAAGACTGCCATCGAGCAACAAAGAGTTACGTTCGGTAGCATACTACCCTGAGGCGTGTAATGCCTTCCTGCAGTGACTCGCTTTGACTTTTAGACTCGATCTCGCGAAAGAGTGAAGAAATGTGCTGATTTGCTTCATCTGTTAACAATGATAGACTAGTTTGGGTCGTATAAAATTTCCTTTGTCACCTCAGGCTTGCTAATAAAGCAGTTCCACATCTTATAGCATACATTTTTTTTTTTTTGCGTAACTAAAGCATTACATTGTAGTAAGCAGAGGAAGTATTGAATTCCATAAAAAAATATCTGTCTGTAGACCTATCTGTCTCTCTGTCTGTCCGTTCTTCCGTGAACAGCATAATTCAAAAACGAAAACTGGGTTAAATACCAAACCTAATAACTAAGTTCAGCATCTTCCAAAGACGCGACACGAAGATTTTCAAGAAAATTCCCCACTCCAGACTACCCTTTACATGCGTTTAGTTATTCTTTGTTTTCTCAAACATGGCTCTTAACGATTTTGATTAAAACGCCATATACTTAACACATTTAAATGACAAAAAAAAGCATATCTTGAATTTTCTGGAAATGGCCTATGAAATCCTCTTCATTCTGAATGACTTTTGTACAACTGGTAAACCGTAAAAGATGGACAAAATCTTACTAACAAAAAATGTATATTTCGTTAAAGCACACAGTTTATGTCAAGTAAACAATTTTGTGGCGTTAACCATATCTGGGATATTCATTGTTATTGGTTTAAATTTCCAAATACTTACTTTTTTCAATTGATAAGTCGCTATTTTTTTCTCGTGGTCATGCAAAGAGCATGAAATTTCAAAGCCATCACAAAGTGATCACTGTTTAAAAGTAGCATATATCGCTCTAGCTTACTGCATCCTTCTTATACTTGCAACGGTATGTGCAATGAAAGTTTATCTCGACTAACAAAAAGTGAATGGAATAATATAACCTTTTGGAATAATAGTTTGTAGAAAAGTGAGTAGTAGAGTAAGTCATGTGAATGCAATATATAAGATTGTTTTACTTGGTCCTAAACTTGCCGTTTCAGTACATATTATTATAAAACCAGGTGTGTTTAACCATTGCAGGTTGGTTTACCTAATAAAACAACAGTAAGGAACGCACTTATTGAGTTCATATCTTCGGTAAGGGCCTTGAATAAGTATCGTCATGTGAAGTGTAAGATCACAGATGTGTTATCTGGTATGCAAATAAACAAGAACGTGGTCGGCAACCTTGCAAGGTCTTTTCTTCGGGCACAAGTCCAAGTTCTCTGGCTTCCTTATGTCAGTGATCCTGACCATATGTTGAAATATACACCCTGCTTCTGCTACGTAATACTAGAGTCTTCGTGTTATACATTTGATATCGGAGTGATATTGCAGAGTTTGCGTGAGTTTCTCCTTCTCCCAAATGGGACTAATGAGTGAATTGTAATGAAATATGACACATAATATTGGTAATCGTTTCGAGGGTGATCAGCCAAGTAATACCTTCGGAGACCATCAAGCTATCGACCGTAATGACAGTTCCCGAAGAACGCCCGTCATTGTAGCCGCGTGGTGGTCACCTCGGCTGGTTGCCATGAAAGTATCATGAACTTCGTAAAGCTTCAGTTCGTTATATTAGCGGTAGTGATAGTGGTAGTGCATTCACATGACTTTCCCTATACACTACATATTGTTTATTTTTGTATAGTTCTACAAATTATTCTTACAGAAACTTATTTTTACTTTCTCTACATTTACATAGTAGGTAGAGAAGGCATTGCATTCCACCAAAAAATTCGATAACGAGATTTCATTGAATATGCATATTCAGACCCCCTGAAAAAAATCTGATGTGTTACACTCACATGACTTTCTCTACACTTGTACAAACTATTTTTACAAACGCTTATTCTCCATATACTTCATGTTAATCGAGATAAACATTTACAGACTCTATCTTATTGTTAAGTTTCTTGTAGATGCAAGGGGATAATATATTTACAAGGGCAATATAGAAATACAGTAGCCTTTAAGCACATATATATCTCTTAATAGCTGGTTGCTAGGTGCAGCACCATTCCCTTTCCCACAGATTAATACTCTTTGCATATCAAAAACATGAATAACGAATTCCCATTTGAGAAAGTATTGAAAAATTTAAGCGAATAACAAGCAATATCTTGAAAATGGTTCACTCAACAAAAAAATGTATATGACATAAATTGTGTATTTTAACGCGATCTACATTCTTTGTGTAGTAAAATTTTGTCTATCTCTTATGGTTTACCAGTTATGCAAAAGCCGTTCACAATGAAGAATACTTTTGGAGACATTCCCAGAAAATTCAAGATATACATTTTATTTGTCATAAAAATATCTTAAACATATGATATTTTAATCAAAATTGTTAGAGCCATTTTTGAGAAAATTAAAATTTTCGAAAACTTTTCCATGTAAAGGGTAATCTGGAGTGGGGGATTTTCTTGAAAACCTTCGTGTCGCATCCTTGGAAGATACTGAACCTAAATACCAATTTAGATGTTTATCCGACTGTTCGTTTTTGAGTTATGCTGTTCACAGACAGACACACAGACAGACAGACACACAGACAGACAAGACACACACACACACACAGACAGACAGACACACACACACGGACATGTTTCCAAAAAGTTTTTTTTTGGATTCAGGGGGGTCTCAAAACATGTATTTCCGGTGAAATCTCGGTATCGAATTTTTGGGTGGAATACAATACTTCCCCTACTTACTATACGTAGTAGAGAAAGTAAAAAAGCATTTTTAGAAAAGGTCAGTGTGTGTGAACAGCATAACTCAAAAATGAAAAGTCGGTTAAATACCAAACTTGGTATTTAAGCTCCCTACCTTCCAAAGACGCGACACGAAGACTTTCGGGAAAATCTCTCCACTCCGACTACCGTTTACTTGGAACATTTTTCGAATTTTTTTATTTCATAAAAATGGCTCTAACGATTTTGATTAAAATACCATATATTAAAGATATTTACATGACAAATAAAATCTATATTATGAATTTTCTGGGAATAGTCTCTGAAGTCCTCTTCATTCTGAATGAGCTTTGTATAATCTTGTATAACTGGTAACGTTAAGCGATAGAAGAAAACATACTGCACAAAAAACGTAGATCTCTTTAAAACACAATTTATTTCAACTAACTTTGTTGTGGCATTAGCCGTTTCCGAAATATCCGTTATTAATGGTTCGAAATTTCTTGAAGATATGTAGCCTAATCCTTGTTAAAGAAGATGATGGTTCGAATTGTGCAGTATTTGGCCATTCGTTTAAGGTCCTGTCGATTTTCAATTGTTTCTCACGATGTTTCCTTAATTAATGAATTAATTGTTCTTCCACACAAGCCGTGTGTTGGACACTATTGACCTAATAGTGGTTGAAACTATGAAGCCTGGGTCTTAAAGTACCTACTTAAAATATTATAAGTCGCCATTGGGGTATGTCATCTCAATACAATTTGAGATCTTCTTGTGGTTTACCGGCAAAAATGTGAATCAGTTGGAAAATTTAGTGTCGTGCCGGCATGTTGCCGTGGTAGCCCAGTGGTTAGAGCCACCGGACGGAGACCGGGAGATCAATGGTTCAAATCCCGGCTATGGCATTGAATTTTTCAGTCGTCTGATTCTACCTTTCCAATCCTGTCCAACACACGGCTTGTGTGGAGGAACAATTAATCCCATCTTGAAAACAGTTTAATTTGAAATAAATTCTGTGTTTTAACGAGAACCGTATTGTTCTCATATGTTTGTGTTTAGCTCTTGCTGTTTTTCAATTACATAAATTTCATGCAAAATAAATAGAGCTTCACGTGCTAAATCCAAGATATGCTTTTTATTCCTCATTTCATTACCGCTTTAATTTTGGTGCTGTGTGGTAATTTTACGTCTTGCGCCATGGCGCGTGGGCTGGCTTGTGGATCTCTGGTTCGCGGCCACTGTTCGATCCCAGCTGTGGGGGTGCAGATTTTAAGTCCCGGGTATAGGACCAGTGTCTACTCAGCATCGTGATAAAAGTGAGGAGCTGATAGGTAGAATCCCGGCCACAGAGGGTGGGTGATGCGTGATGCTGGTCACATCACCTCTCCATCGGTTGGATGATCGTCACCCCTGCCGTGTGTACGTGGGTGTGAGGCCGGCAATCAGGTTGGCTGGTGTAGGCCCTTCATGGACTGTAGCGCCACGGTATTATTATTATTATTATTATTATTATCATTATTATTATTATTATTATTATTATGATAGTTGTAGTAGTTTTACACTTACATGCTTTCTCCATGTACCAAGTACTGGAACTTTCAGCTTACGCTTATTTACTTAGTCCTCCCTCTCGTTCTAAAACGTTGTTAGAGGCAAATTAGCGAATTTCTTTTGAGTCTATTTTAGATGTCATTCACTGCCACAAATTTTGAATGGCAGAGATAATTCAGGATGAACGGAAATATCGTAAAAACTAAAGCTATAGTAGTAAAATATGAGAGGTTAAAAATAAATCCATTTTTTGAAATGCTGTTTGTTGTAATAAGAAGCATTTTCAGCAGTAATTTCTTGTTGCAGGGTAAATATGTAATTCAATCTTAAATTACCATGAAACTAATTACATATTCCTATTTTTCAGATGAACGAGAAGATGTGCAGAAGAAAACTTTCGCCAAATGGATAAATTCTCAGCTAGCAAAGGTAAGTTTGTCTTTTATACCTTTTATAACGCGTACTATTACAGATACACTACGGCATTAGTTTGATTTTGATGGAGATGGCTTTCAGTGCTTGTAGAGTCGAAGACAACGGAGCATAATCAGTTTTTTCTGACCTTCCACCTTGAAGCACAGGTTCACCGTAAATTTGGTTCTTTGTTTTTTTTTCCAGAATTAATGAATACATGATACCCGAAATAATCAGTGTCTCCAATGCATTTTCTGTTTTTATTGTTAGTGTTTATCATAATTACATACACACACATCATATCATCGGGAGGGAGGGAGGGAGACGTTTAATATACATATACATACATACATACATACATACATACATACATACATACATACATACATACATACATACATACATACATACATACATACATACATACATACATACATACATACATACATACATACATACACACACACATCATATCATCGGCGCGAGGGAGGGAGACGTTTAATACAGTTATCAGGCATAGGAATTTCTAAGCACTGGAACTTTGCAATAATGTGACGGTGTGATGCTGTTGCTCGCCAATGTTTGGTAGGTTATATATTGTGTGGTGTTCGAGAATTTTCTCTCTACTTAAAAATGACGTTGAATCAATGGCGTTCCAAGCTTTTTTTTTGTTGTTATAATGAGACCCTTTCTTTTTTACAATTTTCTTCTTTGGACTTAGAATATTACAATGTTTAATATTGAATTTAATACATAATTCTGAAGTTTCCAAAATGGTTTAGAATTATTTTCTACGCCATTACGACAATATTTGTTACGTTACTGATTTTATTGGCTTTGTAATTATTTTTTCGAGCCGCCTATTTTGCAATTACTTCATATTTGCTATAAGTTGAAGGGGAGCTGTAAATGCACAAGTTTGCTTCATGGAATATCTAGTTCAGGCACTTCTCTAGTGGAGATAATTTCTCGACGCGTTTTCGTGGATACATATATATAGCTGAGTCAGCTGCGCCTATTTATTTTTGAATTTATGCAACGTGCTAAGCGATATATGTGACTTACGCCATTCTTGAATGCCTTCTAATGGCTGATCTGCGTAACACTTTATAGAGGAGGGATACATAATTCAGTGCATAAGTGTTGTATGGGATAGAATGCAATCGTTATGTAAGTCGATGCAAAAAACATCCCATCTTGACACTGAGAGCTACAGTAGCAATTTTAGCCAATTTTACAAACTTTTATTCTTTAGCACACATCCATGCACCCCATCGAAAACGCCCCTGAAGGAACAACCTATCACATGCAACGGTTGACAAAACCATTTGAAAACAAAATGGCAGATCTACGCAGTGCGACCAATTGGATTTAAGCCGTTAGTCAATGTACAGCCTTGTCAAAAAAACGCTAAGTATTAGGTAGATAATTCTATTATTTCACAAACTATGGCGTATTTCAGATCATACAGTAATTGTAATGACTGATGCAGTTTATTTGTTTGAACTAAAACTACCAAACCGAGCTCAAAACACTGTATGACGTTGCAAAAATCGTGTAAAGATTCGAGGTGGGGTCTGGTTTTGCGATTACTAATTCGTATAGGAACCTCAGCTCGCAATGTAGCATTGGCCGAATGGTATTATCATGGTTACTTTTAACACTGTGCCACTTTAATTCGGGTTCAAATCCTTCGGGTGAATTTCAAACTTTTTATTACCTTTTGTTTTATCTCTTTGGGCCTGTAATTTGATATTATGATATAAATAACATTTTATAACAATATAAGTGTGTACAAAATAGAATAATCGTCATGTTTTCCACCGCAAAGTCGAAATCATGTACGGGCACACTCGTACGCAAAGAATGCAGGCAGATTACACCGCGATGTTACAGCATGCAAGAAGGTCTCTCCGGCAACGTACACACATGTGCATTGATGAAGTGGGCCGTCATTTTGAGCATTTACTTCCTTGTTGAAATCCACACTCTTTAACAATTTATTATTTTGTTTGCCCGTGAACTTAGCACATTTACAACTCCTTTTTCAATAGAAGAAGTGAAAAATAGGGTTTAAACATGAAACAAAAATTGTTATATTTAATATCGTCGATATGCGCCCAAAAGAATGAAAGCTAACTAAGTAACACGGTTTACAACACCAGATACGATACAGATTATTAGGGTAAACATGGTACAATTATCTGATTGTAATTCTTATGTATTTGGCTTACAGGAGAGTCAGTAACAAAAATAAATTAGTGCACTAAAATACAGAAAATGAACACAAGGGGAGAGAGAGAGAGAGAAAGAGAGAGAGAGAAAGAAAGAAAGAAAGAACCAAAACAATTTTATGTTTGTATCAGATTCGAACCTCCGAAGCTAACGTTTGGTACACCACATTCCGGCAGTTAACCCACTCTGCCAGAACCCACGTATTTCATTCCGCTCTTCGGGAAAACATTCCTCTATCTCCTTGCAAGCCTTATATCCATGAAACACCGTCTTTTTAAGGCTTTCGCAGCTCTTTGGTTCTCATTCAGGCCTTTAATCATTAATGGAGATTGTGTATAGTACCAAAGAGAAGGGCAGGGCTACAATAACGGTTTGTTTGTTAAAAGGGTCAATGTTTTCACATTAGACTATAAACTGCGGATTGCATAGATACGAATACCTAGGGCAGCTGACTCACCTGGTATATTTTTATGAAGACCCTTTAACTGCTGTGGTCCTTAGCGTCCCATTCCATATTGGGAGTGAAAGACCGGCAGTTTTGCTCAGAGGCCTTTTTATCAGGCTTGAGGTTCTTTAACGAGACGTAAATCTACGACACGGGACCACAGGGTTTACTTCCCTTCCGAAGGAAACCATGCTAAGAATTTTACGCCCGAAAAAATCCATCGCCCTCCACCGGGTTTGAACTCGCGACTTCGGGAACGAGAGGCTAGCATAGTAACCACTACACCACGGAGTAAGACGCGTTCTCGCGGAGCTTTTTATTTATCCTCATGGAGACTTCCCACACGATTATCTAAGATACCGAGGTATACACTCGTTTAACCTCACAATATGTACCTACTAACACTGCTTCTTTCTTCTCCGAAGTTCTGCAAGATTTTTCTTCTTCGGTGATTACGCCTCTGATGCTCTCAAATTCACTCGGCATGTTTTCCTTGTTGATTTTCATCGTCTTTGACAACGAGTAGTGCTTTGTTGTACCCTGGTGTTGCTAGCGTCTTTCACATATTTAGGTTTATTATTTACAACATATTATATCTATACATTTAAATTATTCCCGTCATTATTTTCCCGTTCTTTTATTGAGATTTTGTTTTACCCTTGTTTTGTTTCTAAATATAAATTATCTAAAATGTTAAAATTAAGTTTTATTTGGTTTTATAGCTTTCTTCTTATTCTTCTTTTGATGTGACACTATCAATTTCAACTTTTCTTTTGCATTCTTATAATTTTACATTTTTACAGTTTTACCTTCTTTCTCAAAAGTAGTTTTTATTTATTTAATTTTGTTAGGCTTCTAAATTAAGCATGCTTGGATTAATTCCCGCTATAAAACCAAAGCCAGGACGGAAAGAAATAAGGTTGAAATGTTAATGGGCTATAGGCAAGGGTGTCCTAGATAACAAACCTTCCCCATCCCTCGTACATTATGTAGCGTTTGCAGGCAGCACTCGGACCGGTTTTTACCTGGCTGTCACTATCGTTTGGCCTCTCTTGTTTTGCATTCTTTTAGTACAAAGGTTTGAGTGTAGATAATACGAAGCCAACTGCTTAAGAATTTATATGCCTGATTATCACCATTAACTACACTAGAAGTATAGATTCTTACAGAATGTGGTGTGTATGTGTGTGTGTGTGTGAGAGAGAGAGAGAGAGAGAGAGACAGAGAGAGAGAGAGCGAGAGAGAGTGAGAGTGAGTGTGAGTGAGATACCAAACTTGGTATTTAAGTTCATCTTTCAAAGATATGATTTTTGATAAAATCTCCCCACCCCAAATTACACGTTACATGGAAAAGTTTTCGAAATTTTCAAAAAAAGCCCCAACGATTTTTATTAAAATATTGTATGTTGTATGATATTTACATGACAAGTAAAACGTATATTTTGAATTTTCTGGGAACAACCTGTGAAGTGCTCTTCATTCGGAAGTAATTTTGTATAGTTTTGTAAGACTGGTAAACCATAAGAGATAGACAATAAAAAAAATCTATTTCGGATAACTCTTTTATGGCGCCAAAGCATTTCTGTGATATCCGTTATTTTGAATGTTTCAAAATTTACTTTCTCTACTACATACTATAAGTAGACAAAGCATTGCATTCTACCCAAAAATTGATGTCGAGATTTCACCAGAAATATGTACATGCTTTGAGCCTCCTGAACCCCTCCCCCCCAAAAAAAACATTGTTAGAAAAAGATCCGTGTGTGTGTGTGCTGTGAACAGTATAACTCTAAAAAAGAAAAGTCGGTTAAATACTAAACTAAAGAAAATCTCCAATCTGAAATTACCCTTTACATGGACATTTTTTCAATATTTTTTATTTTCGCATAAGTGGCTTTACCGATTTTGAATAAAATAGCACATATATGCGGTTTTTGCCGGGAAATAAAATATATATTTGAATTTTCTCTGAATGGACTAAAATCCTCTTCATTCCCCCAAAAATATAGATCTCTTTGAAACATACAATTTATCTAAAATGACTTTTTGTTTTAGCATTAGCCATTTCTGAGATATTCATGGTTTGAACTTTTCAACACGAGGCATTTTCTTAAAGTGTTGTCACCATTGAGTTGTTTCGCCATTTCATGGAAAGAGCGACGCGTTTTTAAACATCTGACTATCGATCCGGTTCCATCTATCCCCCCCCCCTTGTACGTATAACAAAATGTATAATGAATTTACTTCTGCAAAGGTTTGTTTCGATTAGTTTGTTTAGTTAGTTTGTAAATAGAAAATTAAACCTGTTGTAAGAATAGTGTAGAAGCTATACAAAGAATAAACGATAGTATAGACAAAGTGATGTGAATGTAGCTGATTTTTTTAAAATTTAACTTCTTTTCCAATAAAACATTTTACATGTTGAAAAACTTATTATATGACACAGTTTTAAGATTGCGATTAACAAGATGTAGATGTAAAAATAGTCTGTACAAAAGAAAGTCATGTGAATGTAACACATGACAGTTTTTTAATGCTGCTAACCTTCAGTTGTTTCTTGCATGGAATTTCAAGGCCAGTTTATAAACATTTTGACTATTACTATTCCTTTCGCACATATAACGATATGGTATTTTCCAAAACATAACGCCTTCGCCTCTTACCCCTGCCCTGGACGTCAGAGCTTTGAGGGTTGGTTTTACAAGGATTGCGGTTTAAAGCAAACTTCACAGTTGCCAAGTCTTTAGTGGTTCTTAAATTGTGAGCGCGATTCTCGGTGGCACACCTGAAAATGTTTAAGATAACCTACCACCTCTTTCAATGGCGGAGCTATTTTTATTTTTCACGGGAGTGTTTGGTGAAGAAGGTTGCTGATAGTGATTCACATCATCAAATTCAGGCCGAGGTGATACCCAGGGGCACTAACTTACCGGTTTGCAAACTTACAAATTCAAACACGAAACTAGACTGACTGCTGACAAAGCTGAAGGAAATACAGAAAACGTACATCATTTGGCAATATTGCTTTTCGCCCTCCTAATGAGGGTTTTCTTTGCTAATGGTTATTGCCTAGTGGCAGGGGAAGGCTGTGGTCAAGGGTATGGGGTGAGGCCATCATGTTCTGAAAAAAAAATTGTGCAGGGAAACTATTTATGGAAACGTTTATCCAATTAACTTGGAATTAGATAGAAGAATAAGCTTTTGCAAGAATAGTTTGTAAAAGTTTTAAAAAATAAACGATAGTGGATAGAGAAACTCATGTGAATGTAACACACCCTATATTTTCTTTTAGATGTCTCTGCGCAGAATGACTTAAGCAACCGGTTGCCATCACAAGCAACCCATCCGGTATTGTCTTCTCTCCTCCAGGACGTATTTTTGTTTCATACTATCTGGAATTTCATGTTTTTTCCGTCCCCACACCATACGTCAAATTGAACTTTTCCGTTCAGTTATTTTCCGTACTCCAGCACCAACATATGAATACATTGGCCCTGCAGTGAGCATATGAAACATATGACTGCGTCCATGTCCAACATAATATGCAATACAATATTTAACCAATATATAAAATGTTTCGACATAGCATAAAATAAAATACTGTACGAACTGCAGCAAAGTGTTGATTTTTTTTTCAGGACTCCTTTCGATATTCGTCCTCAACTTCACTTCGGCAGTAAACATCTTACTCGTCCTGAAAAATTCACTTACCTATACAGTTACGTAAATTACTATATTCTGTCTGAGCTGCTGTCAATTATTGCTTAAAGCTGTAGTACCTACCTCGGAGGGTAAAAGTAATGTGTGCTAATAACAAGCATGGTTGGTAGAACTGGGAATCGGAGAAACTCTTGTGTTGTAGCATTCCGAGAGGGTTTTTAGAGACCATCTAAACCACCATAACGTCATCTGTCGATAACATTGGTTTTACCCTCGTTGCCTGCAAAAACTTGTAGATGCGGGCAGTACCACATTGATCAGTAACACTGACATTGCTGCTGATTTTCCCAGATAAACACTCGCCCTCTCAGAGACAGCTGAAAGAGGACCGTATAAAATACTCTGCAGAAACTCTTAGATATTACAACAATCATATTCGATAAATACGCGTTTTTGTGTTAATCTTCTCTTATCTGCGAGATAGCTGAAGATGGATTTTGAAATGTATACGGAGGTCGTTTTCTCCAAATACGAAAGAATTTAAGGGAAGATTAAACGCCCAATCGTTGCAGTGACAAATCTGCTAAATTAATGAACCATTATCTTAACGTATTTAAGCTGTAATGCTAAAATGTTTACAGAACATGGAGGCATACTTTCTATGCACCAGTTCTACTTTTATCCAATAAATTTGTTTATTAAGGAATGTAGGATTTTCAGTCGTCTGATTTTACTTCCAACCTTGTCCAACACACGCTAGTGTGGAAGAACAATGAGGATAAAGTTGTAGCTGGTACGGAAAGTCAGTTTGAAGATGATGTATTGTATTTCACCTGTTGGGGAGCCGAACTTGTAGTAGTTGCAACCGCACGTATAGTAAACAGTTTCCGGTAACCTTTGCCCCAAATGTATTTTCAGGTGGCCTTTGCCCCAAGTTTAAAAAATATTAACTTTGTAATTAAACTGTTTCTTCAAGTATTAAATATTTATGTTTGCCTCGGCTGCGTCAGTATTATTGTTAGAGACGTGGAAGTCTTGGCAGGGCGTGATGCGACAAGAATGTAGGCTTACAGAGATTTTAAGTTTTAATTCACTCCTTTTTATTAATCCTTGACACAAATTAAATAGCACTTCACTGATATCGAGAGCTGTGAGATTCTTTTATTTAATACTTGCACTTTTTAATACATATACTATTTTCGTCTCACACGAATACGTATTTAATTTCTCGAGGACGCATCATGCATCCGGTTACTATCACTGCCCGCAGGCAACTGACTTCAACCGCCTAAGCTTGTAAATTTCTGTATTTCAAGTCTCTGATTGGCTAATCCCACTCCAATAGAATACCTGCATTTAACTAAAGCTTTTTCTGGTTGTTGATTGGCTATTTTTTATAAACTGTCACTAAAATTACATTAATGCTTCCAAGAATCACAAATAACATTTAAACTCTCAAACTCATTATTGCTTCAAGGTTACCTCATTGTTACCTCTTTGTTAGCAACATTTAACTTATTATTCTCACAGCTCCAACATTATTTAATTACGTAATACATTCACATTACATTATTACACATGGATACAATAGTATAAGCATATGCAATGACTGTTACATACATTTTACAAATTATTACATACACATATTGCTTCAAGGCGGGCTGTTATTTAATTTACATTTTATATAATTTGACTGAAAATCATTTAAGTGTTAAAAATACTGCCTCAATAATTAATTCCAATATAGGATTCCTTTCTTAATTATACCATCTTTTGATTGAAATTTCCAGCAGTTTTTTTTAAAGCAACCATATCATTAACACCAAAGTAGATTCAGAACCCCATATAAGTTATTATCCTAACAATTAAGCAGTTATCTCCAGTAGTTCTGTTTATGTGAAAATGGGTCTTTTATAGTAGAAAATGTCATTCACAGAAAAAGCTGTTCAAAGCAAAAGTGGATACAGCAAACTCGCATATATTTGCAAACAAAGAAACCACATGGTTTGAGAATACAGAAATTGCCTTACTTAGCAGCAGTACCAACTTGTAGACAGAAACTTCCCCTAAATATGGGCAAAAGTTCACTTTCTACTCCAAAGTGTGTAGAACTCTGCAATGTGCAAATTTGTCACATTTTTTCCTTTTAATTGCCGGATGCAGGAACTCAGTAATTAACTTTACTATAGACTTACATTGATTAGGACATGCCGTAAGGCACTGACAGGTTTTCATAATAACTTTGCAGTTGAGTTTAAGTATTTCGATAACTATATTTTCTCTGTTTTCTTTTAAATTCTTCTCACCTTTCAATACACAAGAATATATTAAAAAGTTCATTAATCATTTAACAGCATTTTATAAAAAAAGTATACATATATAATTTAAATCTTTGTTTTTCCTGTGAAGTGGTGCAGAATAGCAGATCCACTGTCATATCTTAAATATATTTAAAATATACGTATTGTGCCTACAATGATGAAATATAAAGGCAATTAATAAAGACTACACAAAAATCAAAATGCCATTCTTTGGCAATTTTCGCCATTTAGATTCCCCTTAACCTGTTTCTTCTTGTCTTTTAAGTCCCTTAGCTATTTGAGTAAAACAACCCTAAAGTTATTTTTAAATGTAGTGTTTGTTGTGCTATAAATATTGCTTTTTAAAGGATGTTACAAACCAAGAAGCTAAAACATGTAGCAACGTTGTATTTCAATATCAGAATCAAAATTGCTTATTGATTCTTAATTACATATCTCTTGGTAAATTGTTTTATTAAATAATAACCACTCGTTTGTGAACAGAAGTTATTGTTTTCGGTGGGTGTTTTGTTAAATTCCAAGAACTGTTCATGCAGCCATAAACTTTCTTCTTTGCCAATATGCAATGTAAAAGAAATAAGGGATTAAAGGGATATTCTATTACATACGTATGAAATTAACAAGTGTTTCCTCAGCGTTATTCCCTGATTTTGTGTAACTGTATATTTTCATTCTCTCGACTTAAAATTTGAGCGGAATGTTTCCAACTTATAATTAGAGGGAAATGCACTCAAACCACACACGCACTCTCCCCTTCCCCTCCCTCCCTCCCAGTTATTTTGGCGTGTTTGGACGCCATATTCTATATGATGAGCGATATTTCCTCGTAAGAACCATTCGAAGATGAAAGTCGTTATTCATACATGTTGTATATGGTAAAAGCTTTCCGTAGATTGTACGTATAAAACTAGCATTGTTGTCTTTGTCTTACTAACATTGGAGCTGAATGTTTATATTCTACCAGTTAAGAAATGTGGGATACAAATGGAAATTCTTCAGGCTCACGCTCTACGGTCCCGTTACCATTAACTGGGTATATTTGAGAGAGGCACGTTCTATAATAAAATTCTTACTTGCGGGGTGTGATCTTATTCCGCTTAGTGGGTTAAAGTATTTCCCTCCGAAGAGCGTAGTCTTCTTTACCTCTTTGTACGATACTAATTTTTCGCATTATTCCCCAAAAGCTTTCAGAGTTCTGCACTGCAGAACCTATTGCTACCCTACAAAGCTGTCGAGTTATCCAGGAACTGATTCATAGAAGACTTCGTAATGCTACCGATTATTTACCTGCTCATAAATGTGGTTTTCGAACACATCATTACACTACTCCTTACATCTTACTAATCATATTCGTAGGTTTGCAGCATGAGAACAATTGAATGGCATTGGCCGTACATCAAATTTGATACCGCAATATTAGCTACAATGCCATTTAAACAACCTGTGACTCCTGACATTTCACTCTAAGCGGAGAAGTGGGAGAGCTGCGTTGTCACATTGTATTAGAGCATGTGTCAGCTGTTTATAGTCGGCGCCAATCAAGAAAGGGATTGACAAATTACTGACCACGTGGCGGAAAACTTTAAATGAATGGGAGGGGATGGATACGTCATAGCGGTCGTCATAGCAACGATTAGAAGGACAAATTAAAACTAAGACGTTTCCATAGCAACGATAAACGCAAAAACCTTGTTGCCGATACTATAACAATGATTAGCATGACGCGCTTGGCGAGCGAGCGTTGCAGTAACATAAACTGCACGTCTTATCATCTGCTGTCGCTGCAGTTATAAACAGTGCCTTCCTTTAGCCACAGCCTGCAATGTGTTTGCACCAGTTTAGAGGTTGCCTTATACTGACAAATTAATTTGCATCACCCTATTTGTACGGGTATTTGCTTTGTGTTTACGTGTGTTTGAGTCCGTGTATCTGTGCATGTGTAGTGAGCATTTGCAATTGTGTTAACAGTTTTTTTAAATGGATGTTAATAATATCCAAAAATAGTAACAAAGACGGCGAGCAAAACAAAAAACTGAGCATACTCGGTAACCGAATAATACTGTATTTGGTAAAGGTATCCCAATTAAAGGACAAGCTGGGGAAATAATATGCTCTGTGAAAGAATCAACGGCATTTTCCCATTAGAATAGGTATCAGTATTTCACAGGTATGTCTCTCTTGTTAACGCAGATCTTAACACTGATATATTCTTGCAATGTTATATCGTTTTAGATTCATTATTTTATAATTGTCTTCATATACGAATATAAACAATACCCGTCCTACAATGCAGGCGCAGCCCAATCGCCTTCATATACACAATTCTAACGCGCTCTTCACGTGGTCGCGATAAGCGACAACGCCGCCTCTCTCTCTCTCTCTCTCTCTCTCTCTCTCTCTCTCTCTCTCTCTCCGCGAAATGTCAATCCCTTTCTTCTTTGGCAGCGGCAGCGAGTATAGTAGCGCGCCGAATAGCAAAGTTCTCGCTGGGACATAATGCTATTGAGCAGTAGTAAACCACGCCAACATGGCAACATGTTACCCCTCACAGTTCAGCTTGTGGGCGAAGCGAAAGGAGGGTGGTGGCTCCTTACTGGCTACAGCAATGGAAACATATTCCTCCAGGAATTGTCAGAAGTCTCAGGTTATTTAAATTTTACCATATGCGGATTTGCTGTACGTACTGCCAACGGAGCCTTCAACACCACACAGTATTTTAGTGGGAGTACCATAAAGTACGTATATGGTTGCCACTTTCTCTAGAGCAGGGGTTGTCAAACTTTTCATAACGGGACCACATTAAACATCAGAGAATTAATCGCGGACAAGGCCACAAAAGATTAAGATAGAAACCACAAACTCACAGGCACAAGGCTCACGGATCGCATTAGTTTTCAAATGCAGGATTTTACTCGGCTAAAATCTATACTCACAAATTAATAACTGATGTAATTAGGTACTTAAAAATTAAGTCTTTCATTCATAGTTTCATGACAATGTAACTCATAGGCAATTATTGTATAAAACACCTGTTATAAAAGTGTTTTTACGTTAATAGCGATTCATATTCAATGAGAAGAATAAAGCTGACTTTTCTGTGCTATAATTGCAGACATTTGTGGTTCTAATTTTGAGCTGCCTATCATAAAAACGGACTCTTAAATGTTCATTAGGCATAGCAGACCTATATTTTGATTTGACATATTTCATTTTTGAAAATTCTTTTCACAGATATACGTTCATGTGAATACGGGTATTAGTCCTCGTGCAAACCAGGAAATGCGTCATTCGGCAGACAGTTATAAAAATCAACCAAATGAACTTTCTTGTATTTGTCCTTTGAGGCAGTATTTTTAACAAAAATTATTTAAGTCAAATTATATAATATATAAATTCAATAACAGCCCGCCTTAAAGCAATATCTGTATGTAACAGTCATTGTATATGTTTATATTATTGTATCCATGCGTAATAATGTTATGTGAATATATTACGTATTTTAATAATGTAGGAGCTGTGAGAAATAGGCCAAAAGTTGCTAACAATGAGGTAACCTTGAGGCAATAATGAGTTTGAGAGTTTAAATGTTACTTGTGATTCTTGGAAGCAATAATGTAATTTTGAGACAGTTTAAAAATAGACTTTCAACAACCAGAAAAAGCTTTAGTGAAATGCAGGTATTCTATTGGAGTAGGATTAACCAATCAGAGAATTGAAATACAGAAATTTACAAGTTTAGACGGTTGAAATCTATTCAGTTGCCTGCAAACAGTGTTCCTAACCGGACGCGAAACACATCCTCGAGAGATTTAATACGAATTCATGTGAGACGAAAAATAGTTTACGTGTTAAAAAGTGCAAGTAATTAATAAAAGAATCTCACAGCTCTCTATCAGTGAAGTGTTATTTAAAATCGTATCAAGTATTAATAAAAGGAGTGAAATAAAATTATAATCTGTGTAAGCCTACATTCTTGTCGCACCACAACCCTGCTAAGAGAAACGTGTCTCTAACAAATACTGACGCAGCCGAGGCAAACATAAATATATAATATTTAAAGAAACAGTAATAATATTATTTTAAACTTGGGGCAAAGGATACCGGAAACGGTTTACTATACATGTGGTTGCAACTACTACAAATTCGGCTCCCCAACGGTTGAAATATAATACAACTCCTTCAATACAACAATACAAACTATTTCAAATTGACGCCCAAAGTCTGGTGCAAATAGCGTAACAAACCAACTACTTCACCTTCAATAGGTCGTTACACTGTATATCAATAAAAAATCTGAGCGCTTAATTTGATTTAATCATTCGAAATTCGTGAATAAATTAATCTAATACAGGCACACCGTTTCTTACTATTTACATTTTTTAAGTTCGTAGGTGGGCCAAACAAAAGTAGGTCGCTGGCCGGATTCAACCCCCCGGGTCGTAGTATAGAGCAGGGGTAGGCACTGCGCGGACCGCGATCCGCATGTGGCTCTTTCACCACTCCCGTGCGATTCCTGAAACTCCTGGCACTGAAAGTGAATTCATGTAAGCTTTTTGTTATTGTTGCGCAACTATCACAGCTATGCAACATGTCTGCCAAACATATTAAACATAAACTTGTTATGGAAGTACAATAGAACCCCGCTTAACCTAAAAGGGGCAGAACCGTTTAGGATAACCATTTTTTTTTTGTTGAATAATCGATGGTAACGATTTTAAGCAACGAAATAAGAAAATAATTGTATTATAATGCATATAATAATGTTCAGTAAACACTAGTTCCGAATAAAATATTAAAATTACGTATTTACAAAGACACTTTATAAAATCGCAATTTCTTTCTGAACCTTTTTCTCGCAACGCTTGAGAGCAGATATATCACTTCACCATTTTTTAGCATTATATTGTTGGTGTTGATTGACTGCTTTGTTCCATAAAACGCAAGGTAACCTAAAAACAAAAAGTTTTTGTTAATGAATATTTCCCGCTAAGATTTGAATATGAATTTGTGGACGTTCTTACCTCTAATGCTTTGCATCTCTCGTCCGCTGTCACTCTGTCGCTTCGTTTCTGTACAATGCTTTATGAAGGTTTCTTTTCGTGACCTCTTGAACGCAAATAAACCATACTGACCAACACCAACAGCAAAATGACAGTGCAAGCACAGCCCACTACACTACATATGTAGTAGGCTGTGGTGCAAGGGCTTGCGCGAGCAAGCGGTTAACGATTGTTATAACGGCACATATTTCTTGGAATCCGTGGTAGAGGTTGAGGATTAAATATGTACAATACCAAGTACCCGTATTGGAATTTAGGGTTCTGTCAAAGAACATTATCAATTGTCGCAGCGCTATTTTGCCATCTCGCGTTTTTACGTCCATTCTTTCTCTCCCTCCTCGCCGTTTCGGTTAAACGCAGTTTGGTTAAACGGCGCTTTACTGTAGTTCTGAGATTAACTACATCCGCTTAAAAACACACAAACAATTCAAAGTTTTCAAAGAAAAATCAGCAACGATGAATGGTCTGATGATGTATCGTGTTATTGCGTAGTAACGTGGCTGTCTGCAATAGTTCACAGTAAGTTTTACTCATTACTAGAACCAATCAAAACATTCCTTAAAGAAAGCGGGAAATCTTTCCTTCAACTTGACCACTCTCAGTGGTGTTAGATATGGCACTTTTCACAGATTTTGTTCAATACTTGCAATCACCAAACCTAATAAGACTCCTTCAGAAAGACCTCGAGACCAAAACATCTTTTCAGTTCTCAGAAAAAATATTGGAAAAAATTCAAGAAGCTGAAGCAGCAACAGAAGGTTACGTATGTAGTATGTAAATTAAATGGTTTAGCAGGATAAATGATTAACAGACTTGGTGATTTTGGAGTACTTAAACTTTAGTTTGGTTTCCTTTTTTTTTTTTTTTTTTTTTTTTTGGAAAATACCTTTGTTGTTTACGTAATGAAAAATAGTTGATCGGTTTCAAGGCCATAGTTGATTCTGCAGCTGTAGAATAGGAGCTCCTGGAGATTAAAGAGAACGAAGGACTAAAACATTTCAAAATAAGTAGACACCAACCAATCAGTTTTGGAAAGTATCTGAACAAAAGTCCAAAATTACAAGAATGTGCTAAGGGACTTATCTGTATTTTCGGACAGCATTCAACACTTAAATTCATTACATTCAAGTACCAGCTGTTTTAAGTGACGGATGTTTACTCGTAAGTAAACTTGTTCGAGCTGCCAACCAGCTTTCAAGCAGCTGACGGCTCAAACGGACACCCGTAAAAGTAATTTGTATTGAACAAAACTTCAGTAAAGTACCTATGCAATGAATCATGGCATACGATCTAAATGTTTGTCAATTAAAAATATTATTAGAATCTATATGGGTTTCGTTTTAATTTGCAACAACCGAAATAATTGCATAATTCAAAGTTTGTCCCTTAGATTACTGCTCCCAAATGTCAGTTGGCCACTCCTGGTTTAAAGATGCGAGTACTTATGATATGACTGGATTTCGAACAGCGAGACCGCATTGTTTGCAAACGATATTATGATTGAAACATCGTATTTTTCCATTGATCAAGCTTCTGCAATATATAGTCTTCCTTGGCTATTTTTCTATGCAGGTTGTCTCGGTGGCGCATTACCCTCAGTCCCAGCAGAGGTCAGGCATTTTCCTTACTAATGAAGTTTTACCCTATCATTAACAGAAAATCACCTCTATGAGTGGAAAGTCACTAGTGGGTGGGGGAGCCCTTTCAAGCAGGTAGGGGTTTAGGTACTGGAAGGAGGTAGTATTTACTTGGTATGAGGCACGTGATGAGTAAAGACGTGCGATAGTGAAAGACTGCTGCATTTTTTCCACTATAAGCGTCACGCTCGGCAGGAGTTCAGCATACTGTGTACCCTCCCATCAGCTAAAGCTTGTCCCCACCTTCTAACTAAAACGTCACTGAACATACAGTACCTTGCTGCTGTACAATCACCGTCACTGGTTGTGGCTCGATGTAACAAAACAAGAGGTCGGTTTATTCTTCGTTTCGGAGGATAAACAGATGGATTGAAGTTATTTATATTGATACTTCAAGCATTGAAGGTTAGAAGTGAAGGTGTTGGACACGAGGTTAAAGCCACGACTTTTACGATTTGTTTAAGACATGGAAGGATAAATTAATACATTTTACAGAATTGCTGATTTTCACAGTAGGTATGTTGTATAACAGTATAATAAGGGCGCTCAACCATTCAAAGGAAAATACTTCAGTTATGTAATATTAAAATAAAACAGCTACAAAATACTTACTGAAATCTGTAAATACTTACAATTCTTACATCTTCACACACACACACACACACACACACACACACACACACACACACACACACACACATTTTACTTATGACGCGCCTGAACTTTGTTAACACAGGGCAAAAAGCTTTCTAGTTGTTGCTTTTGCCGTATGTTGAAGTTATTTTGTTGTAGGAGTTGTATTGTAGTTCAACTGTTGGGGAGCAGAACTTGAAGTAGTTGCAACTGCACGTATGGTAAAAAATTTTCGGTAAACTTCGCCCCAAGTTTAAAAATATTAGCTTTGTAATTTGACTGTTTCTTTAGATATTATATATTTATGTTTGCCTCGGCTGCGTTAGTATTAATTTTAGAGACATGAATTTTCTAACAGGGCGTGATGCGGCTGAAGAATGTAGGCTTACACAGATTATAATTTTTAATTCACTCTTATTTTTATTAATTCTTGACACGATTTAAATAACACTTCACTGATGCAGAGAGAGCTGTAAGATTCTTTAATTAATTGCTTGCGCTTTTTAACACGTAAAACCATTTTCGTTTCACATGAATACGTATTTATTTCTCGAGGACGCATCTCGCATCCGTTACAAACATTGCAAGCAACGCGTCCAGTTATGAGCACTGTCTACAAGCAACTGAATTGATTTCTACTGCCTAAATTTGTAAATTTCTGTATTTCAAGTCTCTGATTGGCTAATCCTACTCCAATATAATACCTTCATTTAACTAAAGCTTTTTCTGGTTGTTGATTGGCTATTTTTTTAAACTGTCTCAAAAATTAAATTATTGCTTCCAAGAATCATAATTAGTATTGTTTAACTTTCAAATTCATTATTGCCTCAAGGTTACCTCATTGTTAGCAACTTTTAACCTATTATTCTCACAGTTCCTACATTATTAAATTACGTAATACGTTCACATAACATCATTGAACATGTACATAATATAAACATATACAATGGCTGTAATATACACTTTTTATGTATTCTTACACATACATATTGCTTTAAGGCGGGCTGTTACTGAATTTATATATTATATAATTTGACTGAAATCATTTAAGTGTTAAAAATACTGCCTCAATGTAAGCGTTTAAAATGATATAATCAAATAATAAGCAATGCTAATTAAATTGCTCTAAAGGAAATGAAAACATTCTTGATGATACAGTATAATTATATAACGCTACTTTCTGCAATTCACAGTAGCAAGGGGATACCAGTTAATTTCGAATGCAACTGCTTCAGCCAGGCCCGATCATATCCAGTATTTTATTCAGTGAATACACTGTCCCTAATACACAGTGACCGGTTGTCTAGCGTTTTTTTACATCGAGCCAACATCACTGCCGACGCAAGATTATTCTGCGGCCCCATCTTACTGCCTATTCTGTATTACCTTCAGGTCTTTAAAAAAGAGAGATTCTGAACGCCCCGTAGAAAATTAGGGATACACAAACTGGGAATAATCAACGTCAGTTTGTTTATCTCAATTCTCGAAAATTCTTTGCTTGCCTACTCCGTATGGCTGGTGCTACTTATAACTTGGACGCTGTCCCGAAGCCATGTTTAAAATCAAGTTTCACTTGTTGCAAGACGTGTTTCGGAATTCAAGATACATTGCTTCCTTTTTGTGTTTATTTCTATACCAGCAACTGTGTAGCACTCGAAGGAACTGTTGATCAATTATAGAAAGAAAGAAACAAAGAAAAGTATGCAGCCTTACCAGTAGTAACTTGCAGGCTTGTCGCGACACAATTTGTGTTCTCCTACCCTCCAGTGGTGGATATTCCTGTCCTCGAAAGGATTAAAAGGAGACAAAACAAGTGCAGAATGTATTCAAAACGTGTACCACACATGCAACACATTCTACGAGGGCTGATCAATAAAGACTGAGATTGATTTTTTCCTGTAGCTTCCTTGAGAGTTTCCTGTCTCTACCATGAATATTTGAAAAGAGCGGGGTTTCATGTATAATGTCCATAGGCGGCAGCACTCTCGTATCGGTAGGTTGGTAGTAATGCTGTATATTGTTGACCCTAGTTGAATTTCCCATACCACAAAATGAAGGTGACACAAGAGGAGCAATAAAATTTTGTTTTCGTTTAAATCATGCAGCCTCTGAAACTTTGGAAAAGCTGAAGCAAGCATACGGTGAAGATGCACTACCTCGAGCAACAGTGTTTAGGTGGTTCAAAGACTTCAAAGTAGAGGAGTCCTCTGTGCTAAGCAAGGTGGGCCTGGTGCTTCGGTTTCTGCTATGACTGAAGTCAACATCAACACAGCTGTTGTGATTGTTGTTCCCACTCACACCACTGTTACAGCAGCGTACTACACGTCAGTATTGGCTACACCGAGGAAGCACATTGCAAGGAAACATCCAGGACTTATCACAACAACGTGCGGCCTCACGTTGAAAATCAAGTCCAGGAATTTTTGGCTAAATTCAACATTACCTGTGTGCCGCATCTGCCTTATATCCCCAATCTTGTCCCCTGTGATTTCTTTTTATTCCCATCACTAAAGGCCGGGGCATTCGATTTGAGAGCACTGAAGCAGTGCTGAAGAAAAGTGAGGTGATTCTCAAAGATCTGACAAAGAATGGCCTGTACCATGTGTTCGAGGACTGGCAGAGACATATAAAAAGTGCATTCAAGTAGGAGAGGACTACTTTGAAAAAGACCATGTCAACATTGAAATGGAGTAATAAATATCTGTGAAAAAAAATTAGTCTCAGTCTTTATTGATCAGCCCTCGTATATAACCTTTTGAAGATTATTGAATATGTTGAACAAAGATTGCTGTAAGGACACAAAAAAGACATCTTCTCGGTAGTTGGGGAATAGTTGCAGATGGGTCATCTGTTTTGAAAATGATTCTTTCAACATACTGCATATGGGGGTTGTGGCCGTGAGATGCGGGGACCAGTTAGGATACTGGAATGGAATGCCAGGAGAAATTAGGCAATTTCCAAAATATCGTTGTAGAAGGGCAAGTGACTCTCTTTCGAGCAACTTGAATCCGGTATGCAAATTCACCTAGTTCTTTAAACATCTGCCGAATAGACTTATCGCTCAAACCAAGTGATGTAAACTGCGCTTTGGCGACTCTTAACACCTGTTGGAGGATTAGTCCCTGGTTTTCATTCGTCGTGACGGTTCTTTAGTGACCAGTTGTCCCCTTTCTTGTAGCTACAAGGACTGATCCCATACGACGGAACCTGCCAACGACAGCTATGGCTCCTTATTAAATCCCTCCTCGTACTATGCCTTAACTTGAAGCAAACTCGGGCCATTCTGACATTCCTTTCCGTATAACTGGAAATAATGTTCCACGTAAATACCTCTTCTCTTGTGAGAACCATAATAATTACAGAAATCAGCCAAAACTGACTTTCCAATGTGTGAAACTATTATACTGTAACAAATGAGAACACCAGTTGCTCCTAACACACTACATTTGTCACTTAGGTGCTCAGCGTAGCACACAATTTATACTTGAAACACTTTTGGCACACACTCAGAACAAAACACAACTGATTCATCGAATCGAATCACCTCTGAACTGCTGAGTCACAACTAACAACTGAACTGCAGAGTTCAACTCACAACTGAACTGCGCTCCACTGCCCATCTTTAACTGTCCAAACTCTTCGACCTCTTGACTGCACTTAACTTCGTCAATTCTTAACTAACAGAACTCTATTCTCCGGGCGAGAGCAGCTCCCTATATAGGTCCCGCATACAAAGAGGAATGTTCCAGAAAGGAAGGCTACTAGAACATGCCGTGAGGAACATTGTAAGTTTGCGCTCGCGGTCACAATCAATAAATACTTTATTGCAATGGAAACTTAGACAGCAAATGATCGATAGTTTGTGTCGTTTATTTTGCATTCCGTGTTTTTAAATTATTGACATCCCTTTTTCGGTCAGAGCTAGGGTAGGTAAATGTAAAGATAACTAAGTAACTTCAATGAATGGATAAACCTGTTGCGTACTTGGGTGCATTCGGCTCTAAAATCAGTAGTAGATTCTTCACTTTGGATTTTTTTCCGATGCTGATTTTAATGCTGCTGCAAAATACGGTGGCTGTTTGTTTATAAATGTGTTAAAGCTAAGGTAGAAAAGGTGAGGCTGTTGATGAAAACCTAAAGCTACTCATCATGTTCTGTTAAAGCCTACTATATAATTTTAATTATTTACAGAGTTCCCAGCCTCCAGTCACAGACCTGTTTGTCGATCTTCAAGATGGTAATAGGTTACTAGCACTTCTAGAAGTATTGACGGGAAAACAATATGTGAGTATAACGCAATCAAGTATTTATTGATGCAGCACGAATAAAGTTTACTTTAATTTTTTTCCGCTAAACTAAACACTGGAATTTGATTGAATTTATAATGAATTGCATGCATAACAATGCCACAGAATAAAAATATACTTTTCTGCATGTTTAATTAATGTCTGAAAGTACATTGAAACAGCTGCGAAAATGTAGCGAATATGTTTGTTACTAGTGCCTTGTTTTATTTTGCTTTTACAGAAAAGAGAACGAGGACGCATGAGAGTACATCATTTAAATAACGTAAACAAAGCATTACAAATTCTAGAACATAATAACGTAAGTAAAATTAACTACCTTGTTTATGTTGTTAAAATGTCCTTATTTAAGTATTTGCCATCATTCGATTGAAAACTGGAACATGCTGATTAGAATGAAGCACGTTCGAAAGTGATACATCAAGTACGAGTTCTCAGAAAGTTTTTTTTTCCTTCTGTCTTTGGTCAAGGACCATTAAAGTCTTCAGGAGTCCTATCGGACAGTGAATGAATGAAATGGTTGCAATGATGCTCAAATCGGTCCTGGGTTTATAGAGCTTAGAGTTACCCCGACATTCGTATTTTCAAGATAAGGAAAACCTTATCCAGATAACTCCGCTAATCGAGATTAGAACTCAGGATCTCTTAATGAGACAGACATGCTACCCCCATACCCAGAAGTGCTCAGAAAGTCGTTTTGAAAGGACAAATATAAATTCAAACTGTCCTACACAAAATTGCTGTTTAAACCAGTATCTAAATAGCAGTAGGGAACCAATAATTTTATTGTTACTGTAAGAGGTATTCGTTAATTTTGAGCGATATGCGTTGCTGAAAACTTATTTTAAGACGAATATTTGAACCTATTTCTAATTTAAGTTGGTATATTTTATTTGGGTACCTGATGTTTAATTTAAGGCCTAAAAATGTAAAGGCCTAACTATCGAGTGTGTGTTTTTTCCTTTGAGTAGGAAGCCTTCCTAAAGTGTTCCCGTGACTTGGAGTAAACTGTATTATAGACTACTATAATCTCGTTAACAACCGGCAGCATAGTAATAAATAACGTTTCTCTGTCCAACTGTTTATAGTAGCATTCAGTGAGCTGAACCTGTATGCAACTTTATATGGAATATGTTTTGGTATTGTACTGTTTCAACATTCCTGAAGACACTAAATAACGGCAACATGTATTGCACAGGTTGATTGAATGAAACCAAATGTTTACAATTGTGCAGTAAACACGAATTATTTGTGTAAATTAACAAAATATTCAGGTTAATGTCAATAATGTAACATTTTGTGCAACGCTGGAACACATTTCATTTCTTAAAAATTATGCCCCTCAAAATATGTCCTCCATTTCCGAGCCGACAATCTGCCAGCCCACAATGCATATCGTTAAATGATTGCTGTAAATTTTAACTAGATTAGCAGTACTTTCTCTGTGAATATTGTGGGCAAGGTCTACAAGGGAGCGGTCAAAATAGTTCCAGCAAGATTATGATGGCACAGTGAACACTGCTAGAATTCTCATAATAGCTGTGCGTTGGCTCTTTGGGCACCAAGTCATCTCGAAACATGGCCTTCATTTTCTCTCTCTGTGACTACCTACTTTCTCTGGGGGTAGTTGAATTGAGTTTTATTTATGGACGCTCTTTAACTACCGTGGTCCTTAGCTTCCCATTCTATATTGGGTGTGAAAAACCGGTAATTTTGCTCAGAGGCCTCTTTATCAGGCTTGAGGTTCTATTGCGCGCCGTAAATCTACAGCACGGGACCACCGGCTTTACTTCCCTTCCGAAGAAAGCCATCGCCCTCCGCCGGGTTTGAAACCGCGACCTCAGGAACTAGAGGCTATCATGGTAATCACTACACCACAGAGGGCGACTGGGAGTAGTTGAAGACCAAGGTTAACTCAATTGGTCCACAGACCCCTTGTAGATCTAGACACTGTCCAGAAATTAGTGTTCTTCCAATTGAAATGTTACTGAAGTTTTTTCTTCATTGTGCATCACAGGATGTCAGATTGTCGTAGAAATGGACATAATTTTGTACTTGCCTACTTCTTGAAATTGAAATCCGTAAAACTTTCTCTGGTCCAGCAAAGGTTAATAATATTGCGAGGACATGAACTTTGGACTGCGTAAAATGTTCAGTGCAGTAAATGTACAAAAATTACACTAAAATAAATGGGAATTCTGTTTTTTTAAGAATCAGTAACGGCTCGTAAGTATACATTTTGGGTGTTCACAAAATTTTAGTCAGACCGCTCTAAAAAGCCCTGCTGCACAATAATTAGCATTATGAACAAATTGATACAGCTACAACCGCTCACAACAACAGTAATAATAGTAACAATAATAATAATAATAATAATAATAATAATAATAATAATGCATAACTTGTCTGACGAAAGAGAAGGGTTCTTTTTGTTTGTTTGTTGCTGTGTATATAACGTATATCGTGTTAGGGCAAGACGAAGCAGTGTGTAAATTAAGTTGTAGTTGAGGTTATGGATCGTATGGAGAAACCGGGAGAAGTTTCCAAGGTTGTGCACGCTATCTACTTCTGCTACAGTGACGCTTAACTTCTGCCGTAGTGTGCTACCACCTAGTGGCATTCACGTAAAATTATAGTGATAGTGGAAAAAGAGTGCGGGAAAAACTTCGCGCGCTAGTGCACTTCTTCAAGACAGTGTGCATTACCCGCATGTAGTTGACCCCATAAAGTAGTTACGTCATACCAGCAGCGCATGAGCGGAAACTCATTTAAATGTGCACAAGTCAAGATGTGCTAAGGAACTTGCTGGCATTTTCGTCGAGTTTAGAGGAGCAACGCGGTAAATTTAAACGCCGTAGATTTTAAATTAACCCTTATTCATTACGTTTAATAGCATAAAAATAATAATAACCACCAATAAATCCGCCAGGTGTTAAGTTGGGTTGCTCGTGTGCTCTTATGCAGCCTGTGATAAGAATCCTTGAAGACCTGATAGTGTTGCTTCTGTCAGCCATACATACTGAAATCATTACTGATACCATAGTAAACACATATTAAACCAAAGAACCCACTTCCAAGGCTATCAGATTTAGTCCATATTTTACGCTTCATAAAATAAACTAAAGGCAATTAAAGCCTATCAGAAAAAAATGGGAAACTTACACCCCGCAGCCATAGAAAGCGAATAAGATAAAAAATTTAGTGAGAGAGTTGACTTTACAATTCAATCTGTCCATTACTGAATGTTCGCGCCGATTTACTGCTGGTTACTAAGGTCATTAGTGTTGCAATCAAATTTTAAACCCTCACACTATACTTTTTTCCACCTAGCAAACGAGGACCATGATCATGATGGATAGACACACAGATAGCGAGGCACATTAAGTTACAATATAATCCAATATAATTTGCTTAGCCATGTCCGTGGTGAAAATCTGTAAAAAGATTGCCAGTTATGTCATTTTCTAGAAATGACATATTTACATGCATTGCATAACATACGCAATTATTGACATTCATTTCATAATAATATTAATTCACATTAATAGTATAATTCATGCTTGCACACAATTTTAAAAAAATGTTATATCTTTGAATTACATGTACTTCATAGCAAAAGTGACAGCAGCGCATTTTTCAGAGCGTGCTTTGATGTGCCGGTTGTTAACGAGGATACTGCGCCTGTAGTGCTGCTATGTGTAGAGCACGAACAGGCGCTTTTTACGAACTAAAAAATTCATTACATGAGGCTGCTTCACAGCACTAAAGGTTACAGAGTGGCAGTGTTACCCTGTGGCAAGCAAGAAGAGAATACCAAATATTAATTCTAAAGGTTAGTTTCTTCTGGCGTGCCATTTAGAGTAACGCTGCTGCTTTATGTGTTATATATAATGATATTGTTATAGAATAACTCTACTAATATGTAATTTTTTATTCTTTCCGTGTCCTTCCCGTTCCAATCTCCGCATTGATTCACTCTTTCATGACTACTTTTTGTTGACCGGCTTACCTTTTGCGCAAATGAATAAAAATGTATAGGTGAAGCTGGTGAACATAAGTAATAATGACATTGTGGACGGCAACCCAAAGTTAACCTTAGGTTTGGTGTGGAGCATAATCTTACACTGGCAGGTAAGTTATTTCGTAATTTCAATTATAATTTTATTAGTAGTTGTATTTATTAAAACTATAAAATTAAAGGAGGTGAGTGCATCAAACTCTAAGGGTAGTCGGTACTTAAGTGGCTAATTTTTATAAATTTCAACCAATTAGCTGAAATTTTTATCATAGATTTGTTCAACATATATCAGAAAATTGAATGTCATGGTCTTAAAGTATCTAGCTTTCCAGGAAAATAATTTTCAAACAAATTAAAATTAAGCTTCATGTCATATGTGGCATGCGATCAACATTGAAAATTTAAACTTTTACATTTTAGATATTATTCCTCGTATATAGTTTCTGACAATCAAAGATTAATTTTTTTTCTATTTATACCCCGCCTTTAACTACATTGATCTTATCGGCAGCCTTTCCTTTGGAACTTATTGCCTATTGGCAAAGGTATTAACTCGTATTCTCTTGTCATTAGGTTTCTTGCACTTTTTGGGTTTTAATTACATCACACACACACATTCACACTCTCTTTCATACTTCCAGACTCCGGGGAAGATAGGGAATAATCTTACCCAGAGAAAAATCCCCCAGCCGGGAATCGAACTCGGGACCCCATCACAGTAGGCAGGTGCTCTATCGACTGAGCTACCTGGCCAGCCATTAAATCTTGTGTAACATTAAAACTGTATGTAACAACTTTAATTTTCTAAAAATCAATCACGAATATGATTAAAACCTTAATGATTAAAAATTATTTTAATCTTAAATGTAAAACTATACTTAATATTAAGAAAAGGCTCCTAATTCCCTTCATTTAAAAATTAAACAAAATGCATAATGAGAAACATTTTAAATTGGCAAAAATGTAAGAAAACAACATTACCAGAAAATTAAGTTTTCAAATTGCACAAACCTGCGCACGTCCATTTAAACGGCGCTTTGAACATTGAAATGACCAGAAAGTCAAAACCGCAATTAGACCTCTATTCTCAGTGTTGGAAGATTTTTTTTTTCATGAAAACTTTAAAACATTTTTTTCGAGATTATTTGTTAAAATTCAATGCTGAGTCTCATAAGGCGTATTGCCGTACTATAGGGCAGAGGGTTATATTGAAAATTTTCTCGTTTCTCAGCTTTAAGGCTTTTGTGATTTGAATTTTTATTAATTTTTTGATTTTTCAGCATTAATCAAGTTTGAAATGCATTTCTTGAAGAATTTTGACAAATGGAGTTTTGGGGTGCACAAATAACACAATCTTTGTTTCTGAAAATTATACTGCCTTTCATTAAATAAAATGTTACTTAGTTACGCTTGCCATCAGTAAAATCCACGCAAATCATGGAATAATGGCGAGGAAGGAAATGTAACAAAGAAATGAATGATCAGAAGAATTAATAACATAATTCCCAGCATTTGTACGCCGACCCAGTAAACCATGAAAAAAATGCGGTATTCTGCCGACCACGAAACCAAAGGGTTGAAACGAGATCTCTTTAAATATAAGTCGTAAGTTACTTTCTGAGCGATCTTCCTCACTGACTGGAGAATCAACAATCTGAAAATATATTCAGGTACCTGTTAACCTTTCTATGACAAAGCGTTATTTAGCAGAAAAAAAAGTTAAATCGCAGCGCTAAGTAAATTCAAGATTCTCAGAAAAGGTTCTTCGCACTGTGTCTCAAATGGCGAGAAGACGAAAGCAAATGCATTTATTTGGTGGTGTTTACAATTGTCATTCTTAGTACAGAAAGTGAAAATGACAACATTCCAACTCCATACAAGACAAGGCGGTCGACTATCTGAACAACGAACACTCCCACTCACCAAAGGAGTGAATGCGTTTCCAGTGGTTGTTGGAACCTGCGTCAAGATATATTTGCGGTCAACACAATATTTATGGGTGCTGCTTGCGGGGAAGAGAGGATAGGGGAAGGAACATAAGCGTATGAGTTTATGGCGACAAAGCGTTGGTAGGCTGAGAGTCAGCTTTAAAGAGTGTTATAAAGCGAACCTACCAGTGATGGGTTTCACCGCTTGTTGGACAGGATGGGGGTTGTAGGGTGACAGATGAGAATGAGGTAGGGGGATTGACAGGAGGTAGCAAGATTGCTCCTCAACGGCTGCTGGTCAGGGTGTACCTTCTGCACCGCTGGTGTGGTTTCCAAAGTTCTGGTTATTTGGGATTGCTATTGTTAATTTTGATATTCAATTATCTCTTTGAAGATTGTATACGAGCTCAACTTTTGCTGCTGGTGAAGTTGCAACGTAGGGGCCCGCATGCCTTGCGAGGAACCTGTGTCACCTTAAGTGGTGTTGTCTGCGGTTGTAATCCCCAACAGGCCAAACGAGGGCGTTCCGAAGGTCTTAACATTTTGTGATTCGGCATCTAATTTCATTCTTCACATACGGAAGAGATGAGGCTTCATGAAGTAATGTCACAGGGAAGAAACGGCTTTCAGAGGCCTTTATTCTGTACCCTTTGTAGCCGTAGCAGACTGGAGTCTGCGGACATGCTCCAGATCTTGCAGGCATATTGTAGGACGGGGATTATGAATGCTCTGAAAAGTCATAGCTCTATGGGCGAAAGGATTAGGGGGCCGAGCGTCCATCAGAACTTGTCTTGTACACATACGGAGCAGTCTAAAACCATAACCATCTCAAGGCAGATTGGCTAATATAAACCTTATTGTACGAAATGCAAAGCGTTTGTTAGAAATAACAATGCAATTAAAAGGTAATTTGTGGCATATCCACGAATTTGCTCTTGTTTCGTTGACCATATTATCTAATTTTTTTCAATGACAAATGTTCATCCTGAAGTTAAAAAATTACCCGGTCGCTCATGATAGCTTAGTGTTATCTGTCAAGCCATGGTATACAAGTGGCAACTTCAGCAAGCAGTCCGACCATAACCATTATTCCTATCAAACAAGATAATAATGCAATTACTGTATTACATTCATCTATATAATAAGTCCTGATGCCAGTTAATGAAAAATATAAAGCCAATTAAAAGAATTTCCGGGAATTCACATTAAATCTGCAAAAGCTTTAAAGTTAGAGAAGGTGTTTCTTTCCATAAGCAGTTTATTTTAAAACAATCTTTATGATTTCAGGTCCATTATCATTTGAAAGACCTAATGTCAGACCTACAACAAACCAATTTAGAGAAGACATTATTAGCTTGGTGTAGACAAAACACAAGGGTGAGTACCTTTAACTTTTCTTCATAACAAGGCTATGTATTTCGTGTAACTAGAAAGTAGATTTGATAGACCGAGAATTGGAATGCTAGGTATGCAGATTATATACTGCCACTGGTCTAGCTTTGACCTATTTCTGCTCTGATTCCTATTGACCACTTGAGGCAGATGCAGTCCTCTTACAAACCAGGAGCATTTTATTATGCAAAATGCGAATTGGTATTCTATAGTTAGAAGTAAAGTAAACCAAAAGGGTGCTTCAATTGCTTGCTTAGTTATGTGTTTTGATGCATTATCCTGAAATAAAATGTAACATAAAACAAACAAGCAAAAAAGGAAAAAGATAGGAGAAAAATGTAATTTGTGTAAACATATTTTGAAAATGGTTTGATGCATTTATATGAAATGTTTGATAATGTTTTGTAGTAAAAGAAATTAAAAAAAGAACTGTCTTGTGAGGAACTTAATGCCCTATCTTAGTATTATCCCATGTAGCCTCACATTGTGTAGAAGTCTAGTAAGCTGGTAATATAGATCTATAAAACCCATTATTTTTACATAATGCCATTATGGAAAAAATAAAAAAGGAAGGAAACATCAGAAAGGGTAAATTTATTGTCCAGATGATTAGAGACACAATCTGACTGAAGGATGGTTTGGAATAGAATGGAAAAACTCTCAAAGTAAGTATAAGTCAAGAGTATTATTGAATGAAACATGCTTTAAACAAAGCATTTGTTATTTCAGGATTATCCTGGTGTTGATATTAAAAATTTCACTACCTCCTGGTCAGACGGTCTAGCATTTAATGCACTGATACATCGATGGAGATCCCAGTTATTTGACTTTCACAACATAGCAAGAAAACATCCAAATGCTAGACTTGAACATGCATTCCGTGTGGCTCAAGAGCACTTAGGAATTGAAAGGCTACTTGATCCAGAAGGTAAGTTGTTCCATTTTATTTTCACATTTTAACATAATGCTTAATCATAAAACAAAGTAAAAATAGTGTTAAAACAGTTTTCTAATTCTTATGTATTCATGTCCATGTTTCACACAAGTTAATCACTTGTTCCTATTACAAGTACATGCAATTTTAGTCCTTGCCAGTTTGATGTTAAGCTTTTCAACCGAAATGAGTTTCATAGATTTAAACATAGTAGTTTTAATGCTTTAATCTCCTGCTAGATACTTTAAATGCATATTTAGGCCTTTATTAATAAACCATTTTTCTAACTAGCTGTTTGCAAGAATCTTTCACCAAATGATTGTTAATAAAACTGCAACAGCTTGAAGAATAAGCAATCAATTCTAATTCAGTAATTGAGGCTTTTTATGCCTCTATAAGGAAATTTTGTAACATTTAACGTATATTACATTCAGGGAATTATACCCTCCTAGTTTTTGTGAATTGTACCAAGTTTTACTTTCTCTCCTACGTAATTATAGTAAGTATTGCATGCCAAAAAAATTGCATACCAAGATTTCAACGTAAATACACGTCTGAGGCCTCCCCTTCCAAAGAAAAATGAATTTTAGAAAAAGGTATGTGCATACGTGTGCATAGCTCAAAAACAAAAGGTTTGTTAAGTACCAAACTTGGTTAATAAGTTCAGCAACATTCAAGGATGGGACACAAAGATTCTCAAAGAAATCCCCTTGTCACAAACTACCGTTTATGTAAAAACATTTTCGTTGTTTTAATTCTCTCAAAGATGACTCCAATTTTGATTAAAGTAACCAACATGTTTTAAAATATTTAATGTGTATCTTGAATTTTCTGAAAAGAAAATTAAATTGAGTTTTATTTATGGACGCTCTTTAACTGATGTGGTCCTTAGCGTCCCGTTCTATATTGGGCGTGAAAGACCGGTAATTTTGCTCAGAGGCCTCTTTATCAGGCTTGAGGTTCTTTTACGTGCCGTAAATCTGCTATACGGGACCACCGGCTTTACTTCCTTTCCGAAGGAAACCATACTAAGGATTTTTACGCCCTGAAAAATCCATCGTCCTCCGCCGGGTTTGAACCCGCGATCTCGGGCTGAATTTTCTGGGAATAGTGTGGGAAGTCCTGTTCGTTTAGAAAGAATTTTGTATAATTTTGTGTAACTGGTAAACCACAAAAGATAAACAAATGCTTATTACACAGAAGATAAACAAATGCTTATTACACAGAAAATGTAAATTTCTTTAAAACACAATTTATTTCAAATAACTTTTTTTTGTGGCATCAGCCATTTCTGAGATATACATTGTTATTGGTTTGAATTTTTAAATAGTTGGTCAGTTTTTAAAGTGTTCATCATTCCGTTGTTTCTCTCAATTACATGGGATTCTGAGGTTAGAGTATAGCTACTCTGTTTCAAACATTTGACTATTACTTCAGTTATGTATCCCTTTTGTTCTTAAAACAAAATATGTAATGAAACTAATTCTGCAAACATTTATCTCATATATATATATATATATATATATATATATATATATATATATATATATAGACAAATAAGTTTTGCAAGAAAAGTTTGTAGAAGATACATGAAAATAAAGGATGGTGGGTGGAGAAAGTCATATGAATGAAACACATTGTATATTTCTTGTTTTGTTTTCTGTTTTTGTCATTCTGAATGATAAGGATAACCACATATATGTGAAAATAAATTACACTAACGGTATTCAGCTTCCTGCTGTAATGCAGCAAGAATGCCATTTTTTGGAGAATTTTGTAGATTTAATCTGGGACACAAGGCGGCGCCGTGGCCGAGTGGTTAGACCGCTCGCCTCCCACCGAGGCGGCCCGGGTTCAATCCCTGCATGTGGAATTTGTGGTGGACGAAGCGGCGTCTGGGCGGGTTTTCTCCGGGTTCTCCGGTTTCCCCCGCCATTCATTCCACCAACTGCTCCATCATCACCTTTCCTTTCATCCATTTCATCAACATTTCGTTTCATCTACTTCCTTCATCCCATACCAGGCATCGGGCTGATCACCCATCCTGGATGCTCTGTCTGATCCATGAGTGTCTGCCCCTCGACGGGCCTCTGACCCCAGGCACCCGCTTGTAAGTCCTGGGGGGTGTAAGTCCTACATAAGAGGAGGGTAAACAGATAATGAATGAATGAAATCTGGGACACAATCAGAAATTACACAAATAAATTTGTTACTATGTGATAAGGATAACTCAGCACAGTCATTTTCTATTTAAAGAGTACTCAAATAATCCATTTATTTGGCTTGCACAGTGCTAACATGCATACCACATGCATGAATATGCCATAAAGAATGGTATCGAAGAAGATCCCTGGAAGTTGTCCCATTTTGGGATTTATCAAGGCTAGTGTAACAAACACCAATATATCATCTTGCTCACTTGCACTCTCATATTCATAACACTATTAAAATGTTGCACCTGTAGATGGAAACTGAATATATGTTTGAACATCTTTCATACGACTTGATTAGTGGGAAGGGGGAAGCGTGTAAAAATATTCTTAAAGAGAATGAGTTCTTTGTTTTGCTGTCTTATCAGAAAGCAAAAACTGTAAGGAAAAAAAGCTTCATTAGTAATGAGTAATACATATTTTAGTTTCACTTTGAAGCTAGACACACCGCATCTAGCTTATAGCTTCACAGATCAGTTTTGTGGTTTGGCAATAGAACTACGTCATGGTAACATGAGGGATATTAATTTTTATGTTTCAGATATTTAAAATGTGTGGATAACATATTTCGTTTATGCGTTTTGTAGATGTTAATACCTCCGTGCCAGATAAGAAGTCAATCATGATGTACGTGATGTGCCTCTTCCAGTCTTTACCTCACACAGAAATGGACATAAGCCATTTAGACATTTCAATTCACTCTGATTCAAGCTCAGTAGCATCACCTGGAGCTGAGGTAAAAATTATTTGCATAGGTTTTATGAGTCTTAATAAAATATAAGTCATTATTAAAATGCATGGAAGATGTGTTTTAAACACTTTAATTTAAGGGGCGATTGAAAGCCTTATTCTGTCAATGGCAAATCTCTTAAGTTCATGACTCTTTATATCAGGAACTATTTAAGAATCACAGAAACTTTAACAGGATATAGATGCTTGTCTTCGTAGTTCTGATCTACGTTTATGCAATAAGTTGATTTATTAAGATGGAATTATTTTAATAATTATACTGCTTTAATTGACATTTATCAGTAATTATTTTTTTTAAAAAATAACCAACAATCACACACAACTACAGTACTTATAGGTTGTTTTATCATCCTAAAATTTAATTTAGTTATCTTCAATAGTTTGTGAGTAAACAGATCAGTAATGGAAGAAAATGTCATTCACAGAAAAGCTGTTCAAAGCAGAAGTGGAGAAAGCGAACTCACATATTCAAACCACATGGCTTTAGTACATAGAAGCTTCAGTACTTAACAGTAGTACCAATTTGTAGAGCAAAACTTCCCTAAATGGTGAACTAAAGTTTACTACTCTATTTTCAAAGAGTGTAGGAGTTATAGTTTTTTCTTTGAAATGGTGCAGAATTCACAGTACAAAATGGCAAATCCAGTATAATTTTTAAAAATATATTTAAAATGTAAGCATTATGCCTACAATGATAAAATACATATCAAATTAAAGAGAAAATTTCAATTTTAAAAGGGTGCATAAAAAACTAAAAATGTCATTTTTTGGCAATTTTTGCCATTTAGTCTCCCCTTAAAAGGTTCAGAAAAACCACAAATATTTTCTAAAACATGTTAGAGGTAATGCACATTCTTTCTAATTAAGTTAGTTATCTTGCTGCTAGATGATTAATCTCGGAAAACAAAGCATTTTGAGCAGGGTTTCTGCAGCTACTTGTATGAACTATTTGTTATTTTAAGTCCAAGATTATGATTAAATGTTTGGATTTATGCATGTTTGTAGTGGATGTAAGTCTTTAATGAAAGCAAAATGTTTTTAGGGAGGAATGTTCAGTGTACCCTCATCTCGTCCAATCAGTCTTGCAACCAACATCTCTGTGGAGCTAGGAGGTTACCAAGTGGCGCTTGAGGAGGTCTTAACATGGTTGCTTGAAGCAGAAGATAAATTGAACAATTCTACAGTCATTGAAGGAGAGCTGGATGCAGTGAAGGAACAGTTTCATACACATGAGGTAATGTTTACATATTGTGATGCATTGTTTGGGAATTCACTATGACATCACATCTTGATACATGTTGTACCATTGAGTAAGATAACTAAATTTTGTTGTTGTGTATGAAGCTGATAGTGATCTCATCCTATGACTTATCCATCTTGCATAGCATTGATGATATTTGTAATCAGGTCTTATAGATAGCTAAGAACCACTTACTTTAATTAGCTGTAACATGATTAAGAACTGTTGATGCATTGCTGTGATGTAAAGAGTGAAACTGCATGTATTTCAGTGTAAATGTTATGAGTAGAGCCCGGAAGTTAGGAATTTATTTTGGTTAAAATAGGTAGGCAAAAAGGCACTTAAAATACAAAAAATAGGCAGTAGTATAATTAAAATAGGCATTTATTAAAAGTGGAAACAGCAAGTAACCCAACTCTTATTAATGCAAATAGCTATCTGAGATACTTAATAATTTATTTATTATCTAAAATACTTACTCTTAATTTGCTTGATTAAAAGCAACAATATGATTTTTCAAGGTGTCAACTGCCATAATTAAATAATCTTATTTAAAGAGCTTAATTGAATTGTTTAAGTAGGTAAGTTTTTGACTGCTTGAAAACAAATAAAGGCAGTTATAGGCAGAAAGATCCTCAATAAATAATTTATGTTGTGAAAGAGTCATTTTATCATTTGTGTAACGCTTTTTCACTTTCGTATATTGAAATTCTTTATATGCTTTTTAAAATGTATAAATTAATCACAGAAAAAAGCAATAATGATCCAAAACAGGCAAAAAAAGGCTTTAAACTTAAAATAGGCAACAGAAGCCACAAATAGGTAAAAATGGCAAAATAAAAACTGACCCTACCATCACTAAATGTACAGAAACATGTTTATCTCTAATTAATTCTTTATTATGTTCATCCAAATAGAAAAGACGTTTGCCTAACTTCTGGGCTTTAGCTATGAGTTTGTACAGAAAGTGAAAGGGTTACAGAAGTGCTAAGAGATATCATTGAAAGAGTAAAACCACTGTAACCGCCTTTGATTTATCTCCAAGCATTTATCTAAAAGTTAATGATTGCACTACCAAATGATACCAAATTGTACTGTTAATTCCAATGAGTTAAGCAGTGATAAACACAAAATTAATTTAAGGAGAGTAATAGTCTTTCTAAAACATAAACTTTAATTCCTTAACAGTCACTAACTGATCAGAATGTTAGATTTTCACTTCTGGGAAAAAAACGGCTAGAAAAAAATAATTTTATTATGTCATGTTTCAGGCATTTTTATTAGAATTAGCTGGACATCAGGAAGGTGTAGGAGCAGTTTTGGAGGAAGGTGCTCGGATGCTTTCAGAAGGAGGACTTTCAAGAGATGAGGAGGATGAAGTAAGAGTTCAGATGAGACTTCTAAATTCTCGCTGGGAGGATCTACGCATAAAAGCAATGGAGAGACAAGCAAGGTACTAACTGCAAACTGTTCATTTGGTTATTTTTCTTTTAAATCCTCTGCTGTTCATTACAGGATGACAAATCTACTTAATTTTAGAACAGGCTTATATAATGAATGTTAAAACGAAGTAATAAATACAGAAAAGTATCATGGGTTCACAAAATCTTTTAACATGTAGACATTTATGCTTCGCTTATGTTACATTTAAAATTTAACATAAGTGAAGCATATTGTCTGTGTGCTAAAACATTTTACCAACAGTTTATATGTTCCTCTCTTTGAAATGAATCAATGATACTCTTCCAGAATTCATGAAGCACTGATGGACCTACAACAGAAACAGCTAGATCAGTTGCGACAGTGGCTGACTGCTACTGAGGATCGTATCTCACATATGGCTGACATTGGTGCTGACAGTGAGTCCGTGAAGCAGCAGCTGGAACAGCATAAGCAGCTGCAGCAAGATTTAGAGCAACAACAACGTGTTGTGGACTCACTTTCCAACATGGTGGTGGTTGTTGATGACAGTAGTCCTGAAAGTGGTAAGGAAGCAAATAATAAGCAGCATATCAGCATGGCTAATCTGATCAGATTTCAAAATATTGTCTTGCTTCTTTTTCTTGAAGGGAGACCAAGGGGTAATTCTGTAAAACCTGACAATTTGTTAATATGCTATAAAATTTTATTTTTAATAAGTGTTAGTTTCACCTGCCATGACAGGCAAAAAATTGTAGAACTGTCAGACTCTTAACATCTTGTTTCTAAATACTACAATTGTATGTCACAACTACAATTTACTTTATTACTCTATACAGCAGCAGTACACTGTGGTCTTTGATAACCCATGTGCATCTGCATTTACATGATGATTTCTCTGCACCTATGTCTAGCCAATGCATAGCACAGAGGTGTTTCTCTTAAGCTGTGAGTGATAATTCTGTTATGTTTGTGATTATTGCATTCTATTAAATTTAAAACATCTTCAACTCTTGTTTTGCTCACCTAAATTTTTTCTTAAAGCCTGAGATCACTGAAATTAACATTAATCCTTTCTCTAGAAATCTGATGACATCTCATCACTCTCTTTACTGCTGGTAGTACTCTCATTAAAGCAATATTACAAAAATATTATTTCTTAAATGTTGACGCAGCCACGCTACGTCCTCCAACAATGAAGCACTACCTTTGCCTCATGATTACTGCGTTTCTCCTCCTAGTTGTTTTTTTATACTTTGCCACGGCTGCTCGAGTATGAGCTCTTAATCACTGGGTATGCGTGAGTGTATGTACAGAGAAACACGAACGCTCTCTTGGAACACTTTTATTTTCACCATTTTAAAATAGAACTTAAGGTTTGCTGATCACTTTTAAATGCATACGATGCTACTGTGTTTTTACCAAGACCGAAGATTATTAACTACAACTGAACGTTCTACCCTCTTGCATGTTTGCCGCCAATGTTCACAACTCGACGAGAATGTTGTCCCGTTCTCACCAATCGCTCAGGACAGAATGAATTTACCCACGCTGCACAAGGAAAAGCAAGCTACTCACTTCCCCTACTCTCCCATCAAACGCTCGCCACAACTTGGCATCCTGAAGCCTAGAGTGACCTTCACCAGGCAAAGTGCAGCTGTCCTCGGCTGTTACCAGGAAAACCTTGCTTCAATGGTATTTACCCTTTCTACCTGAGGCTGGTCCCTAATTAACAAAACTGTGCCTGTCTGGTCTTTCTGTCGCTTTTACAGTCAACAATTTTCACAATGCTTCTCCTTTTTATACATACACTGATTTTAAATATATTATTACTTACTTTATATCGCTATCCTTCTCAGAATATTATGATAATTATTGCCTTTATAATTCCGGCTTCAATGTATAACCTCTATAAACACTGCATATGACCACTGGGTGACATATGAATTATACCTAACACATGTAAGGTATCTTTTATACAACTTTGCCCCATATCTCTTAACTGACATGTGCACTAGTCATTTCTCATTGGCTACTGTCATGAAGTAGGTTGTTTTGCGATAGAAAATAGCTCCTTATTTAACATGTCATTTACCTTAATATATTCTAAAATTAATATTAAATTGAGTTATATTTATCGACACTCTTTAATGCTGTGGTCCTTAGTGTTCCATTCTATATTGGGTGTGGATTGGGTGTGGAAGTCCAGTAATTTTGCTCAGAGGCCTCTTTATCAGGCTTGAGGTTCTTTTATGTGCCTAAATCTATGACATGGGACCACCGGCTTTACTTCCCTCCTGAAGGAAGCCATGCTAAGGATTTTTACGCCCCAAAAAAAATCCATCACCCTTTGCTGGGTTTGAACCTGCGACCTCGGGAACTTGAGGCTAGCATGGTAACCACTACACCACGGAGGACAATTTAATATATTCTAAATGATAGTTCTACATATTTGTAAATATGTCAGCAAATTGTGACATATTTCTGTTTCATAAAGCAGTAAGAATTGTAAAATTTGCTAAATATGTTGAATTGTCACCTATGAACCAAAAAGTTTAATGAAACAGAAATATGTAGAATTGTCCTGCAATTCAGTAAAATTGTCGTGACAGTTTTCTGAATATATAAAGTTTTATGAAACAAAATTGTCAATATGTGAACGTATGTGACAATTCTCTTTGTGTCACCTTAAAACTATCACTTTTATGAAACAGGCCCCCAGTTAAATTTCCTAATTTCTTGATTATAAAGCTGTTAATCCAAAATTTCATCATCATCATCATAATTCAAGGATTTCAAGGATAAGGTACACATGTTTTATGCAGTCTTCTAGCATTTCTATAGGCTCTTGATGTATGATTTAGTTTTGTTTTGGCAGTCTAGTTTCCTTCATATTTTCCAGATGGCATTTCCAGTTATTCCTATAATCCTCTTATGTTTTTTTATTGGACTAAATTCTAAGTCTGATCGTACGTCATTCTTTCCCTATGTGATCTTTTAAAAGTCCAACCTCTGATGCATCTTAAAATCATTATTTTGGAGGACTAAATCTTACTAATATCTCCTTGCCAATAACTGTTTGTGAGCCTTAAAGTAAAATTGGAATTGCCATTAATTTATGGAGATCTAGTTTTGTTTATTTCAGTGTTTTCACCAGATTGTACCACATAGTGCTTTTTATTTAGCTTTCGTTTGGTGTGTTTATTGTATGCATATGCAATACTACATCCTAAGTACTAAAATTCATTAACTTGTTCTATGATATGGTTATGATTAAAAATTTCAGTTCTTACAGGCCGTTTGCCTTTAAATGCCATTAACTTCACTTTTTTACAGAGACACTCAAATTATATGGCTTTCCATTGTGAAAACTGAACACTGTTTTCTGTAAGTCTTTTTCATTATACTGAATAACTATTTGATCATCTGTATATGACTGTTTAAACATGTACATGAATTAATAGAAGTTCCCCTATTTACCAACAATCTCCACACCCATATAAGGTTATCAGCAGGGTTTAAGTAAAGCAGTAGAAAGTTTGATAAATTATACTATTAATGAGGGTTTTAAAAGTGAAATATGTGTATATTGAAGCCAACAGTAATCTGCTAAATGAAATTTTATATTTTTTAAATCAACTTTTAAACACATAGATCTACACATTCCTATCATATCTACAGTAAACAGTCAGTATTGGTTTGCATATTTTGCATTTCATTATATTATATCACACTAGAATACATCAGCTTTAAGTATACTCCATACAATGAATGCTTTTACAAAATCAAAGTCATTGCGAGATGGCTCTTCAATATTGAAGTTTGCTAATTTCTGTTTTTATATTGTTCATGCAACTAAATCCTCGCTCACAGTCAACTGTGAGCAAGGGAATAGTAGGGGTGTATTCTGTAATTAAATCATTAGAGGGAATTGTTCACTCATCTTATTAACATAAATGAGCTTTCTCAGCTCTTTTAAATTCATTCCGTTGCATCTATCGTTCAACACCTTCTTAAACAATGCCCATTCCAGTAACAGATAATTTAAATTCATAGATGTGGCAGAATTAATTAGTGCACACATTTCTGAGATTTCCTTACTGCTATACTTGCCATTATTTCTGTAGTTTCTAGGATACAGTATATTAAATACTCCAATCTTATCTAAATCCTCTAGTCTCTCATTTAAATTTATAAGCAAATTATATAAGAATTTACAAATCGTGGACTTAACAACACTTCTATGCTGCAGTGAATTTGTATTATGTTTTCACGAAACTCAAACTCACCTTCTTAAAATTCTAGAGGTACTTTATCAAGAAAGGAACTGTAATTTGGAGCAGGTTTCAATTTAAGGTCCTCAAGCCCCTGTATGCATGAGTTCATGCAAATTTGCAAGCACTCTGGATCCAAATTTGACTTTTGAAAAGTCAAACACAATTTGTTAACAAGAAACATGACATCTTTCATAAAACACAACAGTTACAAAAATGTTAGACACTTTACATTGTTTAGTAAGCCAGCAGCAATTTGTCTTTTTATCTTTTTCCAACAAAGAATTCTAATTTACATATTGAGAATTTACTGCATCTCCAAATGAGAGCCAGCGAATGGCAAAAGTTTTAAAAATTTTTTTCCTTGACTCATTAAGTATTTCTTGCATATATTTTAATGCTTTGGAATTCTTTGATGACTGTTCAAAGTAGCTATATATTTTGTTTAGAATATCTTGAAACTTAGAGTATTTTGAAACTTCACAAGCTCCGAACAGTATTCTGCTGCTTGACTGACAGCTAGAACTACCGATGGGCCACACAATGCACAGAGAATATATGGTGGTAATTGTTTTTAAAAAGAGTTGCCACCCCAGATTGAACTTCTGTCCTAACAGATGCACCATCAGTAGCAATTGAGGAGCACTTACTCTTATTGATACCATGCCTATTCAAAATTTCTACAACACATGAAAACATATCTCTTGCAGTACACCCTGTTAGCAGACACAGTGTTAGTAACGAATGTACATTTTCTGCTTCTGCACTATTTCACATACATGATTAGAGTTCCTGTTTGAGTAATATCAGTAGACTTGTCTATTATAATTGAATACCACCTGGCTGACTTTATTTTCAATAAAATATCATCAGTAATTATTTTACACACTGCATTATACTATCATAACTTTCATAATTTGCATTGCCACTGAAAGTTAATTTGGTCAAATAAAGACATGCTAAGTCTATACATGGTTCTTTTAATATAGAAAGCTTTCTTGTAGCAATATTGTGTAGATGATTTGTTATTGGTAGATAAATTTCATAGTGGCTACTACACTTTCCTCAGCATTTTTATAGGATACAACTGAGTGGCACCAACAACATTTGGTGCCTCTTAAGACTCTAGAACTGAATTCTTATGGTCCACTGAGATTTCATGCCTCCTTAATGCATTGGCTTTGACAACACAATATCCTGAATATAAAAAAAACATAATACATTTAGTTATCACGGATTTATTCGTATCTAGCTTGTAACTAGAAGTAAGATGTACTTGTAATATATGGAATCCAAATTATTTATTAACGCAGGTATAATTTAGAAATGCTATTGAATTAATTAGGTCAATATTTATAATCAGGTACATTTGAACAGGGAGCTTTTCCTTTCAGGGGAACCGAATTTAAGTTAGATATAAAGAATAATTTTATAATTATCATTTGCATTGCTGTCTATATTAAAATGCTGTTTTAAACTGTTAAGTTCTCACATTATTGTGAATGTTAATACTACATATTACCTGAGGATGACCATTACAGTTCTTTTTCTGTGTTCTTACAAACTATATACAAATAATGGAATTTCTCCAGAATACTGTACTTTGCACCACTTATACAACACTTTACACTTTTCCACTAATTGTTTATTTGGTATGCCTATTTTAGTATCAGGTTTTGTTTCTTTTGATGTCCATTTTTAGTTTCACTGGGACTAGGACTTTGTTCCCTTTTCTTCCTTAAAACAAATTTATCCTCACTTCTTAAAAAGCATACACATACACAGTGTACATTTGACAAGAATGAGTGAACCACGCAGACCAGATCAGAAATGAGGTTCCACTAGCTGAGGGAATGCAGCATATCATTTGTTGCTGTGATAGATGGTTATGGCTTGTTGAAAGGTTGTGTTTATAGCCTTTTACAAAGAAGTGGCATTCATTTGTTTCTGTGGCAGACTGTTGCATTTTTGCGAATACTGTTTTAAAGATTGTCACATTCTTTGACCTTGAGTAGCAAAAAGCAACTGTAACTTAAACCCTGGTTATCAATGTATATAAGTTTAAGTTTAAAAATTTTACACAGATTTCTTAATATGTTGATAACTAATGTGTAAGATATCCAGGGTATTAGATATTTTAAGAAGCTTTTGTACAGAATGAATGTTGGCATCTTCTGCAATTTAAAACTTGAAATATAGCAATAAACACATTTCTTTCTTTTATTTTTAAGCCTAAAAGTAGAGGACTAATTAGTTACATAATTCATGATAATCCAGTGACTTTAGTAGGCTTTAAGTTTTCTCACTTTTTAGATTTTTTCAATCAAAACAAGGTTGGTATGTTGTTTTTATAAACTAAATCACTAGCATTAAATAAAGAATAATAACAGCTTGTGAATCTGATATGAAAGTTTTCATTAAAATCTCATCAGAACTGATGTACAAGGAACACTTTAAGACTCTACATTAAAGGAAAATTATTTTTTTTAAACCCTTATGGATAAATACCATCCAAGTAAACATCATACTGGAGTTTTTAAATGATAGAGGTAAAACATAATTTGACATGCTATATTTTGTCTAAAGAACACTTAAAATCTGTAAGTCAATAATTTTACCATTCTGCCAACTACTTAATTCCTATGACCTTTATAATTTAGTGCAGTATCACTTATTAGAGAAGCTGTAGTTGCATGTAATTCTAGAAATCCACTTCTTCCATTTTTATTATTATAATCGTTGCTTCATACCTAACTTTCAATTCCTTTGTAGCATACTCGCAAATGGAGGATCAACTGACGGCATTAGGTGAGCGATGGGCACACATATGTCAGTGGACAGAAGAGAGATATAATAAGCTTCAAGATCTCTCCATGAAATGGAATAGATTAATTGATGATTACCAAAGGATATTGGTATGGCTTAACAACAAGGAGCAGCAGCTGAAGCAGATGGAAAGCAATCCATTAGTGGAAATTGGTGAAGTCCTAGATAGAATCAAAGAACTTCAGGTAATATACGTAAATAACCTAGCGTTGGATGATTAATTTATGTCTTATAAATGTGTAAGATTATATGGAAATGAAAGCAGCCAACTGCTCAACTATTTTAATCACAGTTCCACTGTCCTTTTGCACACAGTCTTTCAAGAGGTGATAGATGCCTTGTTAACTTCTCCCTTTTCACATGTTTAGCACAATAATTTCATATTAGGGATTATGTGATGTATAATAGGCAGCTCTCTGTGACTGGCAGGCAAAGAGAACAGAGCATATCATGTTATTTTTCCTTGAACAGAGTAGAAGTGTACTGTGTAATGTCATAATAATTATGAACCAGTTTTCATGTACTGAAGCTTTCTGAAAAATGCATATATATGAAACTTTCAAATGTCTATAAGCTACTGCAGTTGAAACCATAGCAATGATCTGAAGATATTCAGGTTTTGTCTACTTCTGTTGCATCTTAAGATTTTTTAAATGTATAACATTTACTGTTTTGTATATATATATATATTAGCTATGAGTCAACTAATACTCTTAATATCATATATTTTTGTAGTACATGTATCATGGGTGTTTCCTGAATCCTTAACTACTTGTCGACTAGTGGACCTCCTGGGTGTATAACTGTCCTTAGTGATACTAGTGGATATTTGTTGAACTCTGTATGAATTTGTCCTGTGTCATCCTTTGAAATTTATAACCTTGTTTTCTTGTTTTTTTAATAAACTGCTTTTCCCATTAATTAATGTTAGAGGAATTAAGTGATGGTGACATGCATATTATACTTTTGTAATTGTGAAGTGTGTTGTAACACTATATCACTTACAGTTTAATTTGTGAGGGACTAGTTTTGGAAGCTGTTGGTTCCATTTTCACCTCAAGGGTCCAACAGGTACAAAAATATACTGAGTAGACCATTTAGATTTTTCTATAAGTCTTAGTCACACACTGAAGGAATGCCCAAAGACTAAAAACTTGTGGTCAACCACTTCAATGTGACCTCCTCCCACAGTCATTATTGAAAACAATGGAATCTTTTACTGTAGTGGAAAGTAAATTTGTTCTGCATATTTTACCAATAATGATCTAATCTCATGAGATCCGGGACCTTCTTCCTCATGTCACATAAACATTATAGCCTTGATTTTTTACTTTTTTTGGTACTACTGTTTCTATGGATCCATTTATAAAAGTTGTATGTCCCATAATATAAGGCTCAAATGTCTTTTAAAATTGCTTCTCTTTCCTCTTTTGTAATATTTTTACACTGGTATGCTCATAAGGCTTGTCAAATCTGGAATTTTTCTTTATGTTTTTGACCCTACATAGTCCTTACCTGTCACAGAATATTTTTGCACATTTTTTCTTCTAAGACTCTTCTTGCCTTACCAACTTTCTTGCTCTTTTAGGTTTATCATTCTCCATCTCTCCTTCTGATGAAGATGAACTCTCAGGTTGATGATTCCTTTCTTCATCAATGTTATCTTGAAGATTAAAAATGGTTAAATAATAATAGAAATAAATTTTGCTGTAACTGGTTATAATGGAGTTATTTTAATATCTAACTGTTAGAAAAAATTTTAAGCCATGCAGTCTTGTGGTAGAAAAGACCCTTAACAATAAAGGCAGTAAAGTTGTTTCAAAAACAGATCATTCCCATCATTATTGTGTTCAATAATTATTCTGTATTGAAGGTTAAGTAATCATAAAAGCATTTCAAACATGGCCAACCCAGTGGTAAGACAGTCAGAGATTTAATCAAAATAACAATGTTTATGTTACACATAAGTAAAGAAAATGAATTATGATAAACGTTGATATGTATGTATATGTGTATATTTGTGTGTATGTGTGTAGGGGTTTATTCAGTGATTGGAAATTTGTTACAATGTCATGGCTTTGTCAAGTACAATAGAATAATCTATTTCTACAAATTATTACATAATATTAAGAATTCAATAACTTACTATGTACATAAAGAGATAGTTAAACGCTGCTATAAGGATCCTATTTACATTGGTATCTATACCTTGTAGCTAAAGAACTCCAAAAACAAAACTCTTGTATATTATAAAAACAGTGTTCAATTAAAAACCTCTTAACCTGCTTTCTGAACCTCAGCGGTTGCTTATCATTAATTTTTGTTGTAACTAAATTATGTCAGGATTCCTGTATGTCATATAGAGTTAACCTTTTTTGTCATTCTGGCCGCTTGTAAATGAATGTTATTCCTACTTCTAGTGGAATGCTCATGTATGGTGCTATTTGAGTAGTAGTTGTGAATGTTGTTATTTATAAAGTAAACTGTTTTAAGATGTACAAACAGGGTCGGTGAGTATATTATTTTGTTTGAAATGTGTTTTACAGTGTTCAATTCTCTTTAAATTAAACATGTTTCTAATTATTTTCTTTTGTGTGTTAAATAGTTTATTTACATCGGTAGGATTTACCCATAAGATTATGCCATAGGCAAGCACTGACTGTACACAGGAGAAATATATAATTTTTATTTTATGAGGATTACAAATATGTTTTAGCACTGGGTTTATGTAGCGTGCTCTATTAATTTTTTATGTAATGCATTGTATGTGTGGTTTCCAGTTCAAGAATTTATCGATAGTTATTCCTAAGAATTTTGTGTCCAATACATGTTGAATTATTTTACTGTTATAGGTAATTAGTAGTTCAGTATTCACATTCCCTCTATCTGCAAAACTCATGCAAAGATATTTATTGCTGTTTAATGTAAGTTTGTTTGTTGACAGCCATTGCATCAATTTTGTCATGACATTATTGGCCTGCTGTTGCAATTCTGTGCAAGTATCTCCCCTAAGTGTATGCTGGTGTCATCAGCATACAGAATAGTTTCTCCATGAGGTATATTGAGTGGCAAATTGTTTATGTACACCAAAATAGAAGAGGTCCTAGATTAGAATCCTGAGGAACCCCACCTTTTACAGTTATTGTAGTGGAACTAACATATTGGCCATTGGTATCGTTTCTTATGACTTGTTTTCTATTAGTGAGATATGACTTGAACCACATATGGGCTACACTTTGTACACCATATGCTTCCAATTTGGATAACAAAATACTGTGGTCAACTAAGTCAAATGCCTTACTTAGATCCATGAATAAGCCGAATGTGGATTTGCCAGTGTCAACTCCTTCGAGTGTTTCTTTAAGGAAGGAATAGACAGCATTAGATATGCTCTTGTTTTTTTCTAAAGCCATTTTGATGGTTACTGAACATATGTTTTTACAGAAAAACTACAATTCGATTATACATTATAGTTTCGAGTACTTTTGAGAATCTGGATTGCAGGGATGATAAGCATTATGATAAACAAGTAATAAAATATTTTCAGCCCACATGTAACAAAAGACTTGATTAAAATTGAGAAATCATAAGAGAGGATAAAAGTTGTTTGAGGTTAAATTTAAAATTGTGCAAGTTCTTGGTTATAAATAGTATTATAAGCTTATCTGATCTTTCACTCTCAAGCATATCTTCAATAATTTCTTCCATAACCTGTGTAATTATTTAAGATTATTAAATAAACTGATAAGGTTTAAGATTAGGAATCTTATTGAGGAGCAGAATACTGCTAGCAATACTCTAGGTAACAGTTGTCTCCTTCCTCCGCCAGACAAAATAACAGTTTGGTGAAGTGGTTCTAAGATAACATGCTAGATTGTAGCGTGTATCAATAACAACACTTGCACTGTTTTGCCATCAAACAGATTGGTTCTTCTCCCATACTTGCCACATATTAACTCCATTTTTGTTTTATACTAGTACTTGTACCCCTTTGCTTCAAGCCCTCTCATATAGCATGAGGCATACAAGCTGGGGAGGAGAGCTGACATTAGTGTGTAAAACAGTCACAAGCACTCACAAGTTAATCTTTCACCATCCCTTTTTCAAAGCAACAATTTATGAGAAGAGAAAACAATAGCAATAAAAGACATATTAAGACACCATGTTTGCATGTAGCATTGAATTTGTAAACTACTGTTCTTTTTATTTAACTGGTAATACTTATAGTTTGATGGTAATTGCAATTGTACCTTCCATTCAATTCTAGATTCTTAAAATGGAGATGGATGCACAACAAAGACAAATTCTAGTCCTTCAAGATGAAGTACAGCAACTAGCAGGTGGTGACGGCAAGGCCAGTATTGAGATTTTAGAGAAGATAGAGAATCTTCAAGATCGCTTGGATGCACTTAACCAAATAATTGAAGTTCAAGGTCAAAGGGTAAGTCTTTAAGTCCATCAAGTATTTTAAATGTTTCAGAAAGTATCATATTTTTGTTTGAAAATATTTTCATAACTTGTTTAACAGATATCAAGTTCAGGATTTGAATTCAGCATAACAACAACTACAACTACTATACCATCTACAGTTGAAACAGCAACTTTGGAAACATCAAGAGATCCACAGAGGGAGAGAAAGGAAGCTATATCTGTAACACATCAAGAAGTAAGTCCATGCACAGATATATATGTTTGTAAATGTTGAAGAAAAAGTAATAATAACAACAAACTTTATGACACTGCTTAAAAGTGACTTAGCCTTGCCTTAAATCATCATCATTATCAACATGGGTAGTTGAGGTCATAAATTCATGAATAGCAGGTATGTGTCTCAATCCTCAGACTGAGATTTTTTCCAGGTTTTCTTCAGTTTTCATAACTGGCAAATGTCAGGGAGCTGCTCTAAATTTAGGCATGGAATGTTTCCTTTTCCAATTATCATTTCATTTCACATATTCACCAGTGTTACTGCCTGTGCTCTATGTAGTAGGAGGGGGTGTTAAACACTGTTTTAAAAAACTCTTATTCATGAACACAATATCATCATCAGTGCATAAATTAATCTGTTTTTAATTTATGTTAATAAATTAGCATCAAGGAGAGAAAAAGAAAACCACTTATATTCCTTGTCAACCTTGAGAATTTTTCTACCATATTAGAGAATAAATTTGAACAAAAAGTTAATGGTATTTTAGAAGTTTAGATTTAGAAGTATGTTCCGAGGATTTATTTCAAACCAATCAGAATGCAATGAAGATTTGCCTTTAAAATATAAAATGCTTATAAACAGGGAAGAAGAAGTGTTTTTAATGCTCTAAGGTACTGTTAGCAGTTTTTTCTACATCTTTCGTAATTATCTAAATAATACTTTTCTACATTGTAAATAATGTTATGCCCTCTACTTAAATGAAACAAAAACCATATCTTGGCATTTGCATAAAAGTAAAACTAAGGTCAATGCAATAAGCCATTCTCTCTAACAGTTTAGAACTTTAAAGTTTATAGTAAGAATTTGCTCAGGTGGAATGCAGTTACACAAAGTTGCTTTCCCATCCTACCTGTTGCTGGAGTACCCTGATTCTCTCATCTGTTAACCCTGAAGTCTGTATGCTATAGTCCAATCTTGCACTATTTGTATAGGAAAGGTGTGAAATTAAAGTCTCATTGTTCCTAAATAAATAAATGCTTGTGCGTATGCCTTGAATGGGTGAGAAAGTATATAGAGAAACTGAATTGTAATAGAGAAATTGTATCTGGAACTTAATGGACTTCTTTCATTAATAAAAACGTAATTTTTATGATGTTCACAGATTCAGCATAGTGAATCAAAAAAACGACGTGTGGGAAGTGCAACACGTTTGGAATTTGAAGCAGCACTTATTCAGTTGAATTCTTGGATGGAACACACAGAATCTCTGTTATCCATTAGGAAACAAGAAGGCACTGCAACAGGACAGGAAAAATCTGGAGCATTTGATGGCCTTACTATTGAAGAACAGCTGGTTTTGTATGAGGACACTGAAATGGACATCCAGAATCATAAAGCAGACATGGAAAAATTCCATGCGCTTGTAATACGACTAATGGAAGAAATGAATAAAGGTAAATTATTAGAGAGTATATCTATGCAATGGCCAATGAAGCACTCTTTCACATTTATATTAAAACGGTTTGTTTAATGTGTTCAAAAAGTGCCGATTAATGCGAGTTTCACCAACCATTGGCCAATTTACCTTGAGGTATGTCAAACTAATGCTTCAGTTTTTGCTATATCATCAACTACAATCACATCAAAATGATGGTTCATCAACTATGAGGACTTATTACATAAATTTCATTAACAATATGGAATATCTGGGTTTTTTAATAACTCTTGAATTGGTAAACATGGCTTATTTCTGTTTGTAGGTTATTTTAATCTCAGCTCAATTTCCTGTAATATTTTCAACAAATGTTCATTTTGTAGAAATGATGTTTCTATCCCAGATAACATGTTCTGGACCCATATTTTCAATAAATATGATGAACGATATTTCAGTATAGAAATATCTGTTCATTTGATGGAATGGAGAATACAATGACATTTTTCAAGAGCGAAAGTATGTACATAAATTTAAACTAGAATTGACTGGTAATTAATGATTTGAAGGAAGGAAAGTGGTGCCTCAGAAGTTGATGGGAACTTTGGCAGTCAAAAGGATGATGCACACCGTTATTATATACTAAGTTTTTGTTAGTTTAATGTTGTTAGTGTATTCATATTTATTTTAAAGTACAATTCAGAATATATAATCAAACTAATATTGTTGGGATTATTCCTTCAAGTACTGAATCTTTTTTACATATTTCTTTGCTTGTTCAGCAGTTCTTAGCTATATTCTGTTGTGTGTGTGTGCAGATGTGCATGCCTGTGCGCGTGTGTGTGTGTGTGTTTTTTAATTTATTTAGGTTTTTCCAGTATCTGATTTGACAACTTCTCTGTCATTTATAAATATTTAATTTGAAAACATAGTGTGTATATGCTATTTCACCATTTCAGAAAATGATGCAGTACAAAGCGAAGAACAAAAGCTCAACGACATAGAAAGACGTTGGAGTGGTCTTGCAAAACTGCTGCAAGATAGAAAATCAAGGATAGACTTTTTACAGCAAAAGAAACTTCTGTATGCAGATATAAATAGTTTGGAAATGATACTAGAGGGCTATCAGAAGTGGCTAGAGAATGTGAAAAATCTACCAGGTCAAGGCAGTATTACTCACCAATTAGAACAATGTAGGGTGAAGATAAGATCCATGAAAACCCATGAAGAACGTATTGCCAAGATGAGAAAACGAGCTGAAGAACTTATAAACAACCCAATGGCTGGAGCTGATGCTGCTAGTATAGATACTGATGTGAATAGATTTGTGGAACGGTGGGGAGAGTTGATGCTCAGGTAAATTTGTTTCATTTATGGCAAAAAAAAAGTAAAATAGTTAACTTCATTATGTAAGAAAAATTTTGGTTTTATAACAAAGAGAATGCACATCTAAACCACCAAAATATACTATGGGGTCTTAAGATTTATTCAACTTTTGCTGCCAGTCAGTTGTCTCTGTGCACGACGTCAATACTTTGAAGATCACGGGTTCAAACCCAGCGAAGGGAATGGATTTCTTTGGGCATAAAAATCCTTAGCATGGCTTCCTTCGAAAGGAAGTAAAGCCGGTCCCATGTCATAGATATAAGGCACCTAAAAGAACCTCAAGCCTGAGAAAAATTTCCAGTCTTTCATACCCAATATAGAAGGGATGTTAAGGACCATATAGTTAAAGAGTGTCCATAAATAAAACTCAATTTAATTTTTGTCAATACTTTGAAGCACATTTATCACCAGTGCTTCTGGAAGAGAACTAGCGAAAGATGAACGGAAAGGGTGATGTTAACGGTTTTCAAGGCCACCTTAGTGAAATGGGACTTGCATCGTATCTTTCCAGTAATGTCTCTTGCCTGCATCTCGTAAACACTCTCGGCATGTATGCTATTAGATAACTCAAATAATTGGATGGTTTTGCACCATAGAGTGTCTTGGTTATAATGGCACAATTTTTTCATTACAAAAAAATGCTTGCTCATACTCTTTACAGTAGTAAATGACATTTTATTACATTTTGTCTTGGGACTTGATAAAATTCTGGACAAGAGCGGAGAAAATTATTCACAAGTGGCCAATATCCTAACGATAGACTCCCCTTTGTATCCTTCAGTTCAGAAGTAGCACTCAACCATGCCATGGTTGGTGGTCACTTCATTTTGTGTACAAAGAACACACAAAATGTCCTAGTGAAAAACATTCTGCACCACCACAGTACATCAACCTCTTTACGAAGTTAGAAACGCATGCAGTCTGCACCTCCCCTTTAAGACAAGGGCTTGCTGAATTAATAATGTTGTCATTCATTTAAACCAAGTGGGGATAAAGGCCAAATAAATTTGAAGACCTATCATAAAGTGATAAGCCTTATAATTTTGAAGGAATGTCAGATATTCTCAAACTTATCTAACTTAGAAGAGACAGGTTGTCTCTTTCCTATTTGTGTTACACAAATACATAAATACAGGTACACTTTTGCACTTATTGCAAATTAATGGCAGTTGTGTTTTCATTTTTCATCTCAATTTTATTACAAATTGCTTTAAACTTTTCTGAAAGGATTTAAGAAGGTCTACAGAAGTATTAATTAAGAAGCTGGATGATAATTTGCTTTGCATAGTATAAAGGGCATTCAGAAAATAAGGTACACATGATTATAGCAATTCATTTTTATTGAGTGATGCAGTACAAGCAAAGTGACAGAGATATTCTTTTTTAACATAGTAACTCTTATCTGTATGAACAAAGTTATGAGCGTTCTAACAAAATTTCAATCCCCTGGCAATATAAATCTGCTCCTTTGTAATGGAAGCATCTAAAAATTGTTTGGAACTATTCATCATAGGTAAATTGTTTATCCACTCAAGCATTTTTTTAACTTTTCAAACACATGGAAATTGAATGGAGCTATATTCAGGCTGTATATGAAAGCTTGTATACCTTCCATTAAAAATATTAAAGCGAAGCTTATGTGTGCACCTTGTTCAAATAGTTGTCTGTAATTTCACAATGGCTGGATATGACATTTTGTCCATACAGTGCCAAAATTTTATGGTGAATTTCTGTGCAATGTAGATGTTTTCCTCACAAAGTATATACTGAAGCAGCATGCTTTTGTAGGTTGTTACCTGCATTGTCAGCTGCTTTCAATCAGCCTATGAAAGCATATTGATTAACAACCTCTGAAAGCTTGCTTCTGTAGTACATGTATGTTATAGTTGATGCCAATCAAGAAAGGGATTGACAGTTACTAGTATAGTATTTAGTATAGTATTTATTGTGCTAAGGGTTTTAAAAATTTGATTGTCTACTGCACTTTGACCCTGGTTACTCATTCAGTAGACAATCACTACAGTTTATTTACATTTTACAATTTCTTGTCAATAAATTATCTTGCTCTTTTTTTTTTCAGTTTTTTTCATGTCCCATTTCCACTTGTTTTTCACTTTTCATTTATTGATTACTTAAACATCACACATTCACTATACTTTTCCATTCAAAGTAAGATGCACTACCTCTTACTTTTCTCTTTCCACTGTCCAAAGCCATTTATTTTTTACTTTACACAAAAACTGCCCAATGCTTCTAGCGTCCTTACATATCATTTCAATCATAAGTGTATTTCTATCCCCCTTCAACCACTTCTTATTAAAAAATTCTTTTCTCCAATTTTCTGTTCCTTGGCACTTAAATACTATGTGTTCAATGTCTTCATTACCACCACATATCGGACAATGGTTCTGAGGAATACCCTGTCTTAGCCCTTTTAGCCTCCATGCTCCAGTTCTTAACCATGCAATAGATTCTCTCTCTTCTTTATTTACTATGTCCATATATTTTTCCCTACCCCATGTATTTTTCATTGGCCTATAATAAACTAATGAGCTCTTTTCGGCAATCTCACTGAACATGATTTGTATTTCTATATCTTCCAGTCTTTTCCTCGCCTTTTTCCAAAAATTTTTCACTTATTTTCTCTCCTTCTCCATATATCTCCTAACCCATTTTTCTCCAAACAGTTACTAACCATGTGGCTGAAAGCTTTAAATGAATGGGAGGGGAGCAGTCATCATAGCAGCAATTAGAACTAAGAAGTTTTCATAGCAAGGATAGATGCAAAAACCTTGTTGTCGATATTGTAACATGTGATTAACGTGACGTGCCTGACGAGCGACCATTGCAGTAACATGAACAGTGCGTCTTATCTTCTGCTGTCGCTGCAGTTATAAACAGTGCTTCCTTTAGCCACAGCTTAATGTACTTACATCAGTTTAGAGATTGCCTATTACTGAAAGGTTATTTTGCATCATCCTATTTGTATGGTTATTTGCTTTCTGTTTACGTGTGTTTGAGTTTGTGTATTTGTGCGTGTGTTGTGAACATTTGATTGTGTTGACACTTTTAATGGATATTTAACAATATCCAAAAAATAGTGACAAAGACAGCAAGCCAAATGAAAAACTGAGCACACTTGGTAACTGAATAAAACTGTATTTGGTAAAGGTATCCGAATTAAAGGACAAGCGTGGGAAATAATATGCTCTGTGAGAGAATCAGCTGCATTTTCCCATTAGAATAAGTATCACTATTTCACAAGTATGTCTCTTTTGTTGATGCAATTCTTTGCACTGATATATTCTTGCATGTTCTATCCTTTGCATGTACATGCATTATTTTATAATTGTCTTCATGTAAGAATATAAATAATACCCACTCTACAATGCAGGCACAACCCAATCACCATTGTATACATTATTCTAACGTGTTCTCCACATGGTCACGTTAAGCTGCAACATCGTCTCTCTCTCTCTCCTTCCCTCTCTCCCTCTCCCTCTTCCTCTCCCTCCCCCCTCCCCCTCTTCCTCTCCCTCTTCCTCTCTGCGAAATGTCAGTCCCTTTCTTCTTTGGCAACGAGTATAAATGAAACCTTTCAAGTGTTGAGTCGACTCCAAATCTTAGTTTTATATTATGAAATATGTCTTGTTTTTAAAAACAAGTTGATCAAGCAATTGTATCTCCAATAACTCCAGTTTTTAATTTATTTACCCACTTCACTGTTTCAAGCTTCTTCCAAGCAAATTGTAGAGATTTTGTCCATTTACAAAGGAATACACAATTTTGTAATTAACATTAAAGTGTCAAAATAAATACCTACTTGTATTTATAATACAGGTTAGCTGAACGGCAGACAGAACTAAGCAACACTGTTGACAGATCTCCTCCAAAGAAATATTTAGAAGCAATGGAAGCTCTCATGAAATGGGTGCACAATGTAGAAGGTGTATTGCTTTCAGAACATGCAGTAGTGGCTGATGTTGCTGTCATGGAGGATCAATTACAAAAATTCAGAGTGAGTTCATTACTAATCTATTTTGTAGTACATATGAAAATAAGCTGTTCAAAAGATTAGCAGACATCTCACAATTATCAATGTGTTCATAAAATATACAAGCTTCAAAACATAGAAAAATAATAATTTTTGTGTCCATCATTTCCAGTTTAATTATGAAATGATACAGGCCATTTGTAGCTATGCTTTAACTTACCTCTTGATAATTTGATATGAAAAATTCTGATGTTTTACAATCACATAACTTTCTCTACCTACTATAATTTACTTTCATAACTATTCTGCAAATTATTTGTAAAAATAAACATTTTTTTCTACTTCTTGTTAATATTAAAAACCCTTAAAGATTAAAAACATAAGCACTATTAATAATGAAGTATTCATCGAAAATGTTTCTGTTTTATAACTTTTAATTAGTGAAGGTGAGTGTAAAAAAGTGTCACTTGATCTACCATCATTAAAAATCCTTTTTGAACTGATTTTAAATACAAGAAATACAGAAATCAATGTATATACTGAACCAGTTAATAAAAATGCATAATCTACATATATCTGTAAACAAAACAAAAATAATGGCGTTCACCAGCAATGGATTCATAAGATCTAAAATTTTAAACAATTATAAAATTATTAAACAAGTAAGAGCATTTAATTATTTAGGATGTAATATTACACTCGGAAGAAATGCAGATGTAGAAATAAAATTAAATGAATTTAAACGGATATACTCTACTCTAAGAAGAATTTAAATAAAAAGTCAATAAGAGATACAGATGAAGTTTTATAAAGTGATGGTGCTACCAATGTTTCTATATAGCTCCGAGGTGTGAATATTGACAAACAAACAGGAAAATGCAATATAAGCAGCTGAAATGAGATTCCTGAGAGCTGTCAGGGAATATGTTAGAATGGAGAAGCACAAAAATTAGGAAACTGTTAAGTATTTTTAGATTAAAGGATAAACTTGTAGAAAATGGAAACAACTGGAAACAATATTCAATGGATAGAACACTCAAGAATATCAAGAAAGATTTTAAAAGTACAATCCAAAATGTAAAAGAAGAGTATGACGTCCATATTTGAGATTGATAGGCAGATCTTCCTCACTGCCATGAGGATGAATTGATTTCTGTACACATTTTGTTGTCACTACACAGAAGTATACATTAATTAACATAGCAGTCAAATGCTCAAAAAGCAGCTCACTATATGTATGCTGGACTTATAGGTGTAGCTTGATGCAGTAATTTGTATCACTACAAATTACTTAAATGTAAATAATGATTGTAATATGAATATGCATTTTTATGTGACATTGATTTCAGATGTTTATTAATTGTAATTATTATTGGGAAATAAGTTTATACGGCCTTACTGAAACTGTCAATAATAGCGCAATAATGCAGAGAGGGGGGTGAGCTGTTTATCATTATTGGAAACGAGGAAGTTACGTAATGTTGGCGCGTTTTTTCCGTTGAGAACCTTCTGGAATATTTTCTCCCTAAAGCATATGTATTCATAATTTTCATTGGATATTAAAATAGACGCTAATGTTGGCGCGTTTTATTAGCCAATTGCAGCTCAGTTATAATCTTTAGGCGTATCTGGATGCAGGAGTATAAATAGGGTAAGTCAGAGGTAGATCATTGGCAGTTCATCGAAAATCTCAATACATTACACGTCGCCTTCAGTCGCTCAGTTCATCAAAAATCTGTGTACACTACACGTCGTCTTCAGTCAGTCAGTTCGTCATACATCGGATATAGATTCATAAGTTACGCGCAGCAGAATTATGAAAGATCTAAAGTATTGTAAGGTTAATTATACAAAAGATTGAAGTACGTGGATTAAAAGAATTATCAGTAAGAAGTTATTATAACAGTTTCAGTTTGGCGAGTGTTAAGATCAATGTATAAATGTGATAGTTAACGTGTTTGACAATAAATGTGTAAAACAAATTTCTTCATCAGTGTTATATTTGGATAAAAGATTCCTTTCCGTTTACACAACCCTATTCAAGAGACATGTTCGACTGAAATAATAGCTAGCCGGAGGACAGTAAACAAAATTTAAATCAAATAACAGTCGCATTCTTTCGAATACTAACACTGCTACAAATTGCTAACACTAGATGGAGCTACAAACCGAACAAATGAATGAAGTCACAAGATGGCTTCAACACTGATGTAAACAAACATTATAAGTAATACCGTTACAAATTGGCTACCACAACGTGGGGCTACAATAATGTTAAATAAATAAACAACATAAATGTTATTACAAGATTAAAGGATAAACTTGTAGAAAATGGAAACAACTGGAAACAATATTCAATGGATAGAAAACTCAAGAATATCAAGAAAGATTTTAAAAGTACAATCCAAAATGTAAAAGAAGAGTATGACGTCCATATTTGAGATTGATAGGCAGATCTTCCTCACTGCCATGAGGATGAATTGATTTCTGTACACATTTTGTTGTCACTACACAGAAGTATACATTAATTAACATAGCAGTCAAATGCTCAAAAAGCAGCTCACTATATGTATGCTGGACTTATAGGTGTAGCTTGAAATACTGTAAACTTCTAACCAACAACAGGAAATATCTTGTAAATGTCTAAAGCTGCAAAAAAAGTGATTTGCATAAATTACGTATTTTAAAATCCTCTACATTTTTTACTGAAGTAAAATCTCTTACGGTTTCATAGTTACACAAAATTAGTCAGAATGAAGAGATTATTTCACAGGCTATTCACAGAAAAGTCAAGTTAAACATTTTGTTCCTCATGTCAACTTCTGAAGTATACAATATTTTAATTAAAACCATTGGAGACATTTTTGTGAAAATACAAAATAATGATAATTTTTCCAATGCAGTAGTTTGGGATAGGGGATGTGTGACATCCTTGCAAGATGCTGAACTTAAATACTAAGCATAGTATCCAACTGATCTTTTTGTTTACTAAAAACTTTTCTTTCTGGATCCAAAAGAGCTCAAAACAAGTATTTAGGGTGAAATCTTGATGTTGCATTTTTGTTTGGAATAAGCACTTCCTGTACCTAACCTAGTAAAACCTACCTACTAATAATAACGATATACAGCATGACAGCCCCATAAAGGTCTAAGGTTTACAGATGCAACTGCTTGGCTTCACATCCACATGCACATGGCAGAGGTGGGTGGCCATTAAACTGTTATGAGGAAGTGATGTGGTCAGCATCACATGTCCTGTGTTTCCCATCCAAAATGTTGCTTTTTATGGACAATGGATGTATGCATGGGCAGAAAAACACACCTTGTTCTCACAAGGGTGGATTTGAACCTAGACACATTTTGTGGGAGGGAGCTGGAGCACCTCACTGCGGCACACTTTGCCAAAATGTTGTCTAAATGGAAACTTTGTTGTTGTCACATTTGTCAAAAATGGCCTGTTGCCACTAGTAAATTAAATTGTTAATTTCAGCTTTGGTTTATAAACACGCTTCTTTTATTCTAAGTTAATTAGGAAAATTGTTCACTGAACATGTGGTAGATTCCATTTCCAGAATACTTAAAGATTTTGCAATGGTGTCAGTTATTTCTAGTTTTATGTAGCAGTTCTGTTCAGCAATCAAATTTGCAGCATGCCGCATGTAAAAATATAAACATAATTAATCTCCATTATTTATATGGAATACATGTCATAGAAGTTTACAAGTTGTATAACCCTGCATTAGATGGGTGCATTCTGTAATTAAAACATTATAAATGAGGATGGGCTGAATTTTTAAAGCTGTGAGTAGTTATAACTTTCACTCATGTCTAATTGAAAGTGTCCAAAGTTTTGCCTAGACTTGCCAAGTCTGTAAAATTTGTACATAAAGGATTTAAAGTATGAGTAGGGTAAGGGTAGCTTTTAAAAATGTTATATACCATATAAATGAAAAGGGTTGGATAGTTACTGGAAATTCAAGGTGATTTTTGTCAGTTCTATAATATAATTGTACAATATTTTGTTTAAATATTAGTTAGTTAGTTAGTTTATTCATCCGTTAAAGTGGTTTGGTACAATGTACATTCACTATTGGACACGTCAAGCTATAAACATAAACAATAATAGGTTTTTGCAATATATACAATATGTTTTTACATTATATACAATAGGTATTTACATGCTAAATACTATGGTTCATGATATACATTTGTGTTCAAGGAAATCATTAATAGAATAAAAGGAGTGGTTAACTAGATGTGCCTTGAGACTGGATTTCAGCTGGTTTACATTTTTAATTGCCTTAATATTACTTGGTAAATTATTATGGAGTTTAATGCCAGAGAATAAGATACTTTTTTGGTAGAGCGAGGTGTTGCAGCTGGTCACATGTATTTGTGTATTTTCCCTAGTATTGTGTTCATGCACCATATTATTAGTTATGAATAGCGAATCAGAAGCATTAATGTTCTTGACTATAAGCAGAATAACTGCATATATGTAAATGCAGGGAAGTGGGAGGATTCCCAGTTTTTTAAAGAGAGGTTTACATGACGACTTTGGGCTGACTCCTTCAATAGTTCTGATAATTTTTTTCTGTGCAATAAAGATTGACTTGCTTGTTGGAGACTCACCCCAGAAGACTACTCCATAACTTAGGAGTGAGTGCACATGTGCAAAATATGCTGCTCTAACTGTTTCTTTACTTGTGCATGTTGTCAATATTCTTAGCATATAACATAGAGAGCTGAGTTTATTATTTATGAAGCTAGTGTGGGCATCCCATTTCAGATTGCTTTGTACGCAGACCCCAAGGAATTTTATAGATTCTACTTTTTTAAGTGTCTGATTAGAGAGTTGTATTTGAGGGGCAGATAATTTTTGTTCATATTTGTGTGTATATCCATTGCTACAGTTTTATTTGTATTTATAATAAGATTATTCAATGTAAAATAGTTTGAGATTTTCTCTGAGACTTGGTGAATAGAGGTTAGAAAGGTTTCTTTTTGGGTTGCCTTAACCAGGATATTTGTATCATCAGCATATAAAATGGTTTTAGTACATGGATCATTTATGTGGAAATCATTTATGAAAAGAAGAAATAGGACAGGACCTAGTATAGAACCTTGTGGCACACCATAGCTTACTTGGAGTGGACTGGAGTGATAATAATTGATCTGATTATTTGATTTATTCTTTATTTCCACTATTTGCATACGACCACATAGATATGATTCTAACCATTTATTGGCCAACCCTCTTATGCCTAGAGCCTCTATTTTCGTTAACAAAAGCTGATGATCTATGGTGTCGAATGCCTTTGTTAAGTCTAAAAATATAGCCGAGGCATGTTGCTTTTGATCAATGGCTTTAAGGGACGCGGTTATAAATGAGAAAATTCCAGATTCAGCTGAGTAATTTTTCCTGAAGCCATGCTGAGAGTCCGATAATAATTTATGTTTCTCTAAGAAGTTGGAAAGTCGTTTAAGAAACAGTTTCTCCAATATTTTAGAGAAAACTGAAAGTAGCGCTATGGGCCGATAATTAGACATATCATTGTTTTTCCCTTTTTTATGTAATGGTTTGATTATGGCTGTTTTTAGGCAAGTGGGAAAAGAACCTGAGCTTAAAGATTCATTACATAGATGTGTTATTGGATTCACAATTACATGTGCGCATTTTTTAATAAGAAAGTCTGGTACCCTATCAATGCCAGCCGAGTTTTTTGGCTTAAGATCTTTTTTTATTTGTAAAATTTCTTTCTCGTTTGTCGGTGTAAGGTATATTGATTCATGTATTGAGCTGTGAAAATTTAATGTAGGAGGGGGATTATTTAACGAGGCTTGTTTTATGAGATTATCTGCTATATTAACAAAGTATGTATTAAAGTTTTCTGCTACTTCAATTAGATCTACAACTTTTTTAGAATTTATGAGCAAGTTTATGTTGTTCACTATTATTTTATTAGTACCCGTTTCCTTTTTAATTATATTCCACATTGCTTTTGTTTTGTTACTTGCTATATTGATGAGTCGGTCATTTGTCATTGTTTTTGCTTCTCTTACTACTTTACTTAAGATTAGTTTATACTTCTTGATGTAGTTTTGGAATTCTACGGTTAATGGGTATGTTTTTGATAATTTATGTAGATAGCGTTTAGTTTCACAGGATTTTTTAATTCCTGTAGTAATCCAGGATTTAGCGTTTTTTTCTGGAATATCTTTTACAGTTTTGAATGGAAAAGCTAAGTTTATGTAATGTTGTAGTGTCTGAAGGAACAATTCAAACTTTTCTGATACACTTTTGGTTTTATAGATTTCTACCCATGCTTCGCTGCTAAGTAAGTGAGTAAAGTATTGGATATTCTCATCATTGAAGATCCTTTTTTTAATGAATTCTATTGATTGGGAATATTTTTTAGCCAAGGGAAGGTTTAGTATTTGTGCATTATGGTCACTAAAACCCATATCAAAGGTTTGGCTTTTGCACAGGAGAATATTGTTAACAAAAGTTTGATCGATTAGTGTTGAAGAGTTTTCTGTGATTCGAGTTGGACCATGGATTGTGGGTTCCAGATTATAAGATTTTAACGTATTTAGTAGGTCAGAGGTAGCTTTTGATTCTTTACAAAAATCAATATTGAAGTCACCACATACTATTACAGTATTTTTAAAGTGTTTAATATTATCTAGAACCATTTTCAGTCCACTCAGAAATGAATTTATGTTGGTGTCGGGAGCTCTATATATACAGAGTGTTGTTATTTGCAAATCAGGTAAATACACACCTGATATTTCTAGGTCCTGTTCCTTTGTAATACGATCGATGGTTTCTATGTTTCTGAAATTGATGCCTTTTCTTATAAGAATACATGTGCCCCCACCTTTTTTACTGTCCCTACATGACCATGCTGCTAGCGTGAAATCTTTGAATTTATCAAGCACAAATAGATTACTTTTCTGAAGCCAGTGTTCGCTAAAACACAGAACACTGACATGCTGTAGATAAGTTGCAAGTAGAATCTCTATGAAGCTGATTTTGTTGTTTAATGATTGAATGTTGTGGTGTAGAAGTATAAAATGCTCTTTTAGCACATCTAAGTAACCACTTACCTTTATATTTACAGTGTGATCCAAGGTTCCCTGGTTCTTAGCTGGAGTTGATAAGCTCGACGTATAATTTGTATCAGCCTTCTTGTTTTGTTTTTTGGGTCGATTATCATTTTGAAAAACAGAGTTACTTTGCACAAAAGAATGTTCAACTGTCTGTCGATGTTGCTTAGCTGCTGAATCAAGATCACAGTTCCCCTTGTTAATACTAGCAATATTATTGTAAAAACGTGAGCTGTTATTTAATGATCCACCCCTTACAGTATTGAAACCACCAATATTACTCAATAATGCACAGAAGTTGTTACTGGTTCTATTACAATCACTTTTTTTTAAATGGCACTTTAACAAATATTGTACAATTTCTATACAAAGAGGTTGAAAATATGGTGGGTATAATTTTCTAGGGTTGTAATTGTGTAGTTTTTGTTAGGTCTTATAGTATGAGTATACAAAGTTTGTCTAAACCAGAAAGTGTTGATTTGTGTTATATATGTTGAAGATAGGGATTGAAAATAGGGATAGTGGAAGATTTTGAAAGTTTTAGGGTACATATCAATTTTTAGCAGATTCTAAAACTCAAGTATGCCAAGTTTTGTTAAAATCATACCAAAAATACTCTTTGATGACAAAGTTCAACAAAAGAAATTTGATGATGTGAACAACATATGTAACTCCCCCTTTTCAATAATCCAATTTTAAAAAGATTTTAAGCCTATTTTTTGACTGGAAATCATTAAAAACACCCCATCTTCACACATTCAAAGCAGCAGACGTATTCTTTAATATTCATATTTGGTGAAAGAGGTTTGTTATCAGTTGTCATGAATATGACCCCCCCCCCCCCAGTTTTAACATGTTTAGAAATGCTTTCTAGCCAGGTTATGTTCATAATCAGTTATATTCGTAAAAACAGTGCTTTTCAAAGGTGAAAAATTATCAGAATAACTTGAGTGGTTTCAGAGATCGAACACCCCCCCCCACACACACACACACACATTTTTCCTCTTTTTACAATATGAGTATAAGGAAATACTGAAATTGATAAATTTGTTCTTTAGGAGTTACAGAAGACAATAGAAGAGCAGAATAGCAGTTTCCATTATGTGAATACTACTGGACAAGAACTAATTCTGAGAGCTGGTTCAGAAGCACACAGTCAGAGGCTAAGAGATGAACTGCAAGATCTGAATACAAGATGGTGTGATATTCCAATCATCCTAGATGAAAGACAAAAGAAGTTACAGAAAGGTAACTTTCAGAATCATGCTATCCTTGCTGTTTGCTTATTCAGTTTTTGTTTTCATTGTCACTGTTTTGCATATAATCATGACATGATTGTTTAATCCATGTCCAAACTAAGGTTATGTTTTTCACTATGCTAAAATGAAGGTCCTGAAGATGTAGAAAAGTAACATTAACAAGTGTGTAATAACTATTCATTTTCAGATATACAGCTGCTTCGCCAGTTTCGTGATGAAATGGATGGTTTAAATTCCTGGCTGCAGGAGGTTGAAGCATTTTTGCAGGCTGAGGAGGATTTGCCTATTGGTGATGTAGAAACACTGGAAGCTCAACTTGAACAATCAAATGTAAGTATCTTTTAATTGTAAAAGTGTTAATTAATTTCTTTTGATGTGATAAAGCCTAACATTATTAGGCTGTACAAATTAGTATGTACATCCTGTCGGGTTTAAGATATAATTCTTTAAATCTTTGCTATACATTAGTGTTCTTGTCTCTGCTACCATGTGTACTATTATTCTTTGGTAACATATTGAGATGGTGTGACAGATAAAAGTTAGAGATGTGCTTTATGATTTACGATAATTTTTTTCTCATGTATCTAACAAGCATACCTAATGATAATTTTGCTTTCATTATACAGTATGTGTTCATTTTTGGTTACCATTTCTTTAGGCTCTCCAAGATGACGTTCAGACATTACAACCCAATGTGGCCAACATTCAGAGCACCTTACAAATACTTCTAGAAAATGCAGAACCAGTCTTTGGTGCAGAGTTGAAATCACAAGTTGATGTTCTTCTAGGGAAATGGAAGAAGGTTGTAGACAGTGCAAAAAAGCAAAACATAAGACTAAAGGAAGCGCTTTCAAAGAGCAAGAAAGTAAGTCATTGCTTTAAAAGAGAAATGTCAGAATGAGTAATGCACATACATAAGAATGAACTGCCATGATAAGTAGCTTGTTAGATGCACAACTATGCAGCTGTGCAAAACAATGTGTTATATTTCTTTGTAAGGTGTGCTCCGCTCACTACAGTAGAGCATGCATTAATCGTGTCTATCCATTGATCTGTATGTCACATTCTAGGACTGTAGACATGAAGCAACTCCCAAACTACTGTATGTAAGAAGTTGAAGTTATATAAACTGGCGGAACGGATATAGATATCATCATCTTAAGAGGTGATTCTATGTATAGAGATGAATGAAAAATGATAATGCCATTTCATTCTTTGAACGCATACTTCAGCAGACAAAAAACAAAATAATTTACAGAATTAAGGCTAGTCTAATGGAAGTATACAGTAACTAATCTTATCTACATTTTTACTTTTTCTATTACTCATCTATAGTAAGTAAAAGAATTATTGCATTTTGCCCAAAAATTTGATATCAAGATTTCACTGGAAATTAACATTTTGAGGTTCCCTGAATAAATAAAAAAAGAATATGTTTGTGCATGTAGGTCTGTGAACAGCATAATTCAAAAATGAAAAACCAGTTAAACACCAAACTTGTTATTTAAGTAGAGCGTCTTCCAAAAATGCAACAAAGATGCTCCCATCCCATATTACTCTTTACATGAAAAATTTTTGTTATTTTTTATTTTCTGAAAAATAACTCTAAAAATGTTGATTAAAATTTCATACATTTGATATGTGCATGACAGACAAAATGTATATTTTGAATTTTCTGGAAATAGGCTGTTAAGTTCTCTTAGTGCTGGATTGCTTTTGTATAACTGGTAAACCGTAAGAGATAGACAAAATCTTACTACACAAAAACTGTAGATCTCGTTAAAGCACACAATGTATGTCCAATAAAATTTTTTGTGGTGTTCGCCAATTCTGAGATATTCTTTGTTATTGTTTTGAACTTTAAATGGATGTTGCTATTCATCTTTTCTTGTGGTCATGCAAAGAGCATGGAATTTCAAAACCATCACATCCTCTTTTAAAAATCTGTTGCTTTAGCTTACTGTATTCTACTTATACCTGCAACAAAGTGTGTAAATATATAATAAAAGTTTATCTCAATTAACAAGAAGTAGATAGAATAATAAAAGAGTGAGTAGAGTATTGTGAATGCAATACATCAGATTTTGTGTTATCTTCACTTTTTTCTTAAGAATTTGGTTTTGCCATAGTTTAGCGTTTTTTTTGTGTACAAATTGCAATTTATTCTGAAGTTATGACATCACAATGTCAGAGTGTAGCTGACATATTTTATTTTCTCACCACCTGCAAGGAAATGTGCACTGCTGCCGAGTTTCTCTACATTTCAAAGCAGTTTTTCTACAAACATATAAAAGATAAGAAAATGCTTCTAATAAACTTTGTCAGTATACCCATTGAGATATGGCCCTGGTTTAAACAATGACATTTGTACCCCTTCTATTCAGTATATGAGATATGGAAGTAATCCGCTTCAAATTTGGTTGAAATTGATATAAAATAAAGGCTAATTTGTATGGACAACTTCTGATAACTTAAGATTGGTGGTAAACTGCCCTATGTATGGGATTGAAATTTTGTATTTAAGAATTTGAAGAGCATTCATCGATATATTTAATTGGTCAAGGTCACTACATAATTAATGACAATTTATATGGAAAGCCTTTTAGAAATTTATGATTTTTAGGATTATATCACAAAATATGCAAATATTGCTACCACATTACTTCTACTATAAAATGACTACACTTTAACTTTTATGCCGTGTGTACATTCAATTTCTTGCAAATTCTGTGATTGGAGTATACATAACCATTTTGTAGATATTGCTCATTATTGCATTATTTCAAGTACAAGTTCATTCAGTTTTAGAGCTAGAACTTTTGTTTCAATGAAGTTCTTATGTCATAATGCTATTACTTCACCACAGATACATAAACAATTTTAAGTTTGTACACTGAAATTTGTGAATTGCTTAGAAAAGAAAAAGAAATTGATAGGTCTCAAAGCATAATATTGTTCTGCACTCATTGTTTTTCAATGCTTGTGCTTAAAGGTATTACACGATGTGGAAGAATTCACAGCATGGCTCTGCAAATTGGAAGCTGAAGTGCCATCTGGTGCCAGTGTTAATTCTTCAGCTGAGCTGTTTCAGTTGAAAGGAAAATATCAACTCTTAAAGGATAAAGTGGACAAAAGAACAGAAGAATTTAGGAATTTAAATGAAATGGGTAAGCAGTTTTAAAGACAACTACGATTGCTTTATAAACACAGTTATTTAAATGAAATACACATCCATTTTCAGTGCAGTATAATAAATTTGCTAGCTACCTACCTTCAATAATGCTAGGTACTTAAGATTACAGATTGATAAATCCTCTGGTTCTAAAATAACAATTCCTCATCAACTAGATAATCTTTGATTTTACAATAGCAATACTTGTATCTTCAATGTTACAGTGTTTGAATTGTTTATTTACTAGTGTAATATTCTTGTTGTTTCACAGGAAATGATCTTTTACTCAGTACAGAAGGAAATTCCATTCAAGATATAGCACGAAAATTCACGCAGCTAAATGCCAAATGGAGTGACGTGACTGATGGCATATATGACAAATTCAAAATACTAAAAGAAGCTTCTCATCAGTATGGAGAATTTAGAGGTAATTATGAAAAGTCAATTACTGAGTAATTTTTGTATGACAAAAATAAAAGTCATTTGTGTATATTTATCATATATTCTGGGGAAAGGGTGAAAAGATGAACAAAAACATTTAATATTTTAACACGTAAGTAACATTGTTTCAACCTGAATTTGCAGAGTGAATGTTGTTTTTTGTGCTCCTTTTTCTTCAACATTAATTTTGCTCCACCACTGAAGTTCCTGTTTTGTATATTACTTTCAGCTTTAGTAGCCCAAGAAATGGACTGGTTGGATAAACTTGAAAAACGTTTGAGAAAATCACCCAAGTCTGCTGCAGATGCTGAAGAAATTTCAGAGGAACTTGATGTAGGTTAAAATATTAATTTTCTAGTAACTGACTGAATTTTATTTAGCACACTAATACAATAGTAATTCAAAAGTAAATTTATCATTTTCAATGTTCTTATTTCTTTGATTGGCAACTTAGAAGTTTGAAAAGACAAAAAAGTTTCTCTGTCATGCTTAGTATTGCATACAACTTTTTACTTTCCCTCTCTCTCTCTTCTCTGGTGGGTAGGTATGTGTGTTTTTGTTTTAGAGAGAGAACAACATAACTGAAAAACCAAAAGTTGGATAAATATCAGACTTGATGTTTTAAGTTCAGTATCTTCCAAAGATGCGACATGAGTTTCAAGAAAATCCCTCATTACGCTTTACATGGAACATTTTTCAAAATTTTTTATTTACTAAAAACTGGCTCTAATGATTTTGATTAAAGTACCACATATTCAAGATATTTAAATGACAAATAAAATGTATATCTTGAATTTTCTAGGAGTAGCTGGTGAAGTTCTCTTCATTCGGAAGGAACTTTATATAATCTTATATAATTGGTAAATGTTAAGCAGAGGACAAAAATGCATTACACAAAAAATGTACATCTCTTTAAAAAACACAATTTAGTTCCAATAACTTTTTTGTGGCATAAGCCATTTCTGAGGGACTGTCATTAATGGTTTGAATTGTTTAATAATTGCCATTCTTTTAAAGCCCTGTTGACATTTGATGCGGTATAGCTTACGTATTCTGTTTTACGTAAATTATTATATCTTGAAGATCTTATAGTTAGCCCCACGTTGTGGTGCCAATTTGCGAGTATAACAAATTGTATGCAAATAAATGTTTGTTTACATAACTTTAACTACCCCACGTATGGGAGCCAATTTGTGATAGCAATTTGTATATATGTTAATAGCACCACGTTGTGGAAGCCAATTTACGAGAGCAAATATGTGTTTACTTCACGCGAAACCATCTTGTGTGACGTCATACGTTGGTTGGTTCATTTGTTCTGTTTGTAGATTCCTCTGGCGTAGCAATTTGTATCAGTTTTAAATGTCCACCGGCTAGCTATCATCTGATCTGGGTAGGCATGTTTTTCTTACAGGTTGTGAAGCGGAAATGGAATCTTTTATCCAAAAATTACTAGTGAAGAAATGTGTTTTATAATGTTTTATTGTCGAACACGTGCACTAACACTTTCACAGATTTATCTAGATAATCGCCATACTGAAACTGTTTATAATAACTTCTTATCACTTTTAACTCACGCACTTCAACTTTGTATATTTAACTTTAGAACATTTTATAAGATTTCTCGCACTTCTACTGCGTGTAACTTATGACGAAATGAAGGACTGATTGGCGACATGTAGTGTACTGAGAATTCCGTTGAACTGCGGGATCGACGTGGAGTGTACGGAAAATTTTGTATAACTGAGGGGCGACCGACTTCGAGCATGGCTATTTATAGGCTTGCCTTAAGATACACCTAAAGATTATAAATGAACTGCTATTGGCTAATAAAACGCGCCAACATTAGCGTCTATTCTACCATCCAATGAAAACCACTAATACATATTATTTTTAGAGAATGTTCTAGAAGCTTTTTTACCGAAAAGGCGCGAAACATTACGTAACTTCCTGGTTCCCGGTAACGATAAACAACTCACCCCCTTGCTGCAGTATTGTGTTATTGTTAACAGTTTCAATAGAGCCGTATATTATTATTTACCAATAATAATTACAATTATTAAACCTCTGAAATCAATGTTACACAAAAATACATATTCATATTAAAATAATTATTTACATTAAAGTAATTTGTGATACAAATTACCGTCTCATATGCCCCACTAGAAACATAATTATAAATATTTATAACTTGTTTGGAATTTTATAATTTGTGTTTTTAGTCTCCTAAATCTTGGAACACACGCTATCACTTTCACTTTACACTTCACACGTATTTAACACACGACATATGTTTTATCTCGCCACTACTTACTGGCTCTAGTTTAATTAATTTAGATATTAATCTGATATCACAAATTTTTTTTTTTTTATAGCAAATACTATACCCTAAACTATTTAATCACTGCTACCAAATTGTTTACTTTAAGTTGTTGACAAAAATTTATACATCTAAGATTTTTGTAATTATTATACATATGTACCAAAATATTCACCCTCAACACAAATATTTACATCTCTTAAATCTAGGCACTGCTTCACATTTTCTGTTTGCAACATTAGTATTTGTTTTTAATTATTTTTAACCATTTTTGTTATTTTGAATTTTATTTTAACATGCGAGTGAACAAATTGTATATATGTTTTAAAAGCACCACTTTGTGGAGCCAATTTACGAGAGCAAATATGTGTTTACTTCCCGCGATTCCATCTTGTGTGACGTCATTCGTCGGTCGCCTGCTAACTCCATCTGGCGTAGCAATCTATATGAATTAGTTTTAAGGTTATGTATATTGTCTTCCGGCCAGCTATTTAGGTAGGCATTTAATTCTTGCAGGGTGTGAAGCGGAAAAGGAATCTTTTATCCAAAAATTACTAGTGAAGAAATGTGTTTTATACTGTTTTATTGTCGAACACGTGCACTAACACTTTCACAGATTTGTCTAGATAATCGCCATACTGAAACTGTTTATAATAACTTCTCACTTTTAACTCACGTACTTCAATTTTTGTATATAAGTGACTTTGTAATATTTTAGATCTTTAATGATTTTCACTGCGTGTAACTTGGTGAACTAAGCGGCCAACGTGTAATGTACGGAGAATTTTGTATAACTGCGGGAGACGATGTGTAGTGCTTCGTGAATCTTGCCGAACTGGAGGACGCTCGCTTTGAATCTACACTATTTATAGACTTGCCTTAAGATACACCTAAAGATTATAAATGAATTACCATTGGCTAATAAAACGCGCCAACATTAGCGTCTATTTTACTATCCAATGAAAACCACTAATACATATTACTTTTATAGAATGTTCTGGAAGCTTTTTTACTGAAAAGGCGCGAAACATGACGTAACTTCCTGGTTCCCGGTAACGATAAACAACTCACTCCCTTGCTAAAGTATTGTGTTATTGTTAACAGTTTCAGTAGAGCCGTAAATTATTATTTACCAATAATATTTACAATTAATAAACCTCTGAAATCAATGTTACATAAAAATACATATTCATATGTAAATAATTATTTACATTAAAGTAATTTGTGATACAAATTACCGTCTCATATGCCCCACTAGAAATATAATTATAAATATTTATAACCTGTTTAGAAATTTTATAATTTTGTTTTTAGTCTCCTAAATCTTGTAACACACGCTATCACTTTCACTTAACACTTCACACGTATTTAACACACGACATATGTTTTATCTCGCCACTACTTACTGGCTTTGGTTTAATTAATTTAGATATCAATCTGACACAAATTTTTTTTTTATAGCAAATATTTTACCCTAAATTATTTAACTAGTGTTACAAAAAATGGTTTACTTTCTTATATTGTTACCAAAAATTTATCAATTCAAGAATTTTTTTTTTTATAATTACCATACATATTTACCAAAATATTTACCCTTTACATATATTTACATCTCTTAAATCTAGACAATGTTTCACATTTTCTGTTTGCTACATAAGTACTTGTTTCAATTATTTTTTTTACCCATTTTTGTTACTTGGTACATTACAAAATATATTTCGAATTTTATTTTAACAATACTCTTGTAATAGTATTTATGTACTTTTAATTTAATATCATCTTAAGTTTCAATCTTTGCATTCTTAATTTTTAAATCTTGGAGTTGTATCTACGTACTTTTACTTTAATATCATCTTAAGTTTCAATTATTGCATTCTTAATTTTCAAATATTGTTACAGATACTAAAAGTTTAATTTACTTATTTATTTATTTATTTTTAAAACATTTCTCTTTTTTTTTTTTTTTTTATAACTTATTTCTCTTTTCAAATAACATATATATTTAGTTAACCCTCTTACGTTCCAATACATTTCTCTGCAAGTCGTCTTCAACTATCCAGCATTTACTTTACATCTCATTGCTATTTACCCTCCTGGATCAAATTGTGTGTGGCTAAACATTACTCGTAGCCGTAACCTAACCTTCAAATTGTTCATGAATAACCTCTTGTATTCATTGGACATTTCGTTCCCTGATAACATTTGAAAACAATCTACATTTTCTTGAACTACATATCTTTTAACAACTTTCATTTTTAATTCTTCTACTATCTTTTTAACTTTTAAATACTTTGATAAATCTGTACTAAACTGTACTGGACTGGAGTTTTCAATTTGAACATCTTGGTACAATTTACTTCTTTGCATTACTGACTCATTCTGTATTTCTGATATTTCCCCTCTGAAATTAACTTGCGCCTGATTTACATCTACATTCATAACCTCATTTATCTCTCTTACCTCACTTGAAATACTACTCATTTGACTTCCTAACTCTGTGCATTCTACATTAACCTCACTTTTAGTATTAACCTCTCTTTCTTTATTACCTATTTCCTTGCTCATGTCTAGCATTTTTTTTGAAACTTCTCCTATCTCACTTACTATTACTTCCTTTTCATCACTCATTTCTGGCCTACTACTATCTAACTTCATAACTTTCTTTTCAATTTCATCATTGCTTTGATCTACTGTTTGCTCTAATTTCTCATTACTCCTACCAATACTTTCTATTAATTTTCTATGACTCCTGTCTATAGCTTGATTTAATTTCTCAAAACTCTTTTGCATATCTTCCCTTAATTCTTCCCTCAATTGATCTTTAAAATTTCTCAGCATTTCCATCATTATTCTAGCATCAATAGTAATATTTCCTGCTATTCTATTCTTACTTTCTACACTAACATTTCCTCCCTCCAATATTACATTGTTTGAGCTTTTTTTTGTAACCTGTATTGACTTACAGCTAACTGCTACACTATCTCCCTCCACCATTGTTTCTTCAGTATTCCTAGCCGCCATTGTTTTTGTTTTCTAAAAAAAAATTACAAACACCTGACCTTTGTGATGCTGCCTGTTGATGTAGCTTTGATGTCCAGCGTTCTGCCCCATTCTCCTAGGTTTGTATGTCGCTTCTGCGTTGTTTTATGATGAATCTACGTTGTCTCGATGTTTTTGCGTCCACTTATCCACGTCGTTTGTCGCTCCTCTTGTTTCTGGAATCTGCGTCTTGTAGATCATTTTACTGCTGCATTCGCCTTTTCCTGGTTAATTCTGCTACTATCCTGGTCGTCTAGCCTTCCTTTCCTAGTTGTCGCTCCACGTTGATGCGCCAATTTGCGAGTGAACAAATTGTATATATGTTTTAAAAGCACCACTTTGTGGAGCCAATTTACGAGAGCAAATATGTGTTTACTTCCCGCGATTCCATCTTGTGTGACGTCATTCGTCGGTCGCCTGCTAACTCCATCTGGCGTAGCAATCTATATGAATTAGTTTTAAGGTTATGTATATTGTCTTCCGGCCAGCTATTTAGGTAGGCATTTAATTCTTGCAGGGTGTGAAGCGGAAAAGGAATCTTTTATCCAAAAATTACTAGTGAAGAAATGTGTTTTATACTGTTTTATTGTCGAACACGTGCACTAACACTTTCACAGATTTGTCTAGATAATCGCCATACTGAAACTGTTTATAATAACTTCTCACTTTTAACTCACGTACTTCAATTTTTGTATATAAGTGACTTTGTAATATTTTAGATCTTTAATGATTTTCACTGCGTGTAACTTGGTGAACTAAGCGGCCAACGTGTAATGTACGGAGAATTTTGTATAACTGCGGGAGACGATGTGTAGTGCTTCGTGAATCTTGCCGAACTGGAGGACGCTCGCTTTGAATCTACACTATTTATAGACTTGCCTTAAGATACACCTAAAGATTATAAATGAATTACCATTGGCTAATAAAACGCGCCAACATTAGCGTCTATTTTACTATCCAATGAAAACCACTAATACATATTACTTTTATAGAATGTTCTGGAAGCTTTTTTACTGAAAAGGCGCGAAACATGACGTAACTTCCTGGTTCCCGGTAACGATAAACAACTCACTCCCTTGCTAAAGTATTGTGTTATTGTTAACAGTTTCAGTAGAGCCGTAAATTATTATTTACCAATAATATTTACAATTAATAAACCTCTGAAATCAATGTTACATAAAAATACATATTCATATGTAAATAATTATTTACATTAAAGTAATTTGTGATACAAATTACCGTCTCAAACAATACTCTTTGAATTGTATTTACGTACTTTTAATTTACTATCATATTAAGTTTCAATCTTTGTATTCTTAATTTTCAAATGTTGTTACAGTTACTAAAAATTTTATTTATTTATTTTTTTTTTTTTATAATTTATTTCTCTTTACTAATGATATATATAGTTAACCCTCTTACGTTCCAATACATTGCTCTGCATTTCGTCTTTTAACTATCCAGCATTTACTTTACATCACATTGCTATTTACCCTCCTGGATCAAATTGTGTGTGGCTAAACATTACTCGTAGCCGTAACCTAACCTTCAAATTTTTGTTCATGAATAACCTCTTGTATTCATATGACATTTCGTTCCCTGATAATATTTGAAAACAATCTACAGTTTCTTGAACAATACATCTTTTAACAACTTTCATTTTCAATTCTTCTATCATTTTAATCTGAGAATACTCTGACAAATCTGTACTAAACTGTACTGGACTGGAGTTTTCATTTTGAACATCTTGGTACAATTTATTTCCTTGCATTTCTGATTCTCTCTGTATTTCTAATATTTCCCCACTGAAATTAACTTGCGCCTGATTTACATCTACATTCCTAACCTCATTTATCTCTCTTGGCTCACTTGAAATACTACTCATTTGACTTCCTAACTCTGTGCCTTCTACATTAACCTCACTTTTAGTATTAACCTTACTTTCTTTGTTATCTATTTCCCTACTCATGTCTAGCATTTTCTTTGAATTTTCTCCTATCTCACTTCCTATTACTTCCTCATTTTCATCTTTCATTTCTGGCCTACTACTATCTAGCTTCATAACTTTCTTTTCAATTTCTCCACTGCTTTGATCTACCTTTTGCTCCAATATCTCATTACTCCTACCAATATCTTTTCTGTTTTGTTCAAAGCTCCTACAAATATCTTCCCTTAATTTCTCATTATTCTGAGTTAGTTTTTGTTCTAAACTCCTATCAATATCTTCCCTGTTTTGATCTATTTTCTTTTCTAATTTCTCATTATTCTTGCAAGTTTCTTCCCTTATACTCTGAGTTAATCTTTGTCCTAATTTCTCATAACTCTTTTGCATATCTTCCCTAAATTGATCTCTAAAATTTCTCAGCATTTCCATCATTATTCTAGCATCAATAGTAATATTTCCTGCTATTCTATTCTTAGTTTCTGCACTAACATTTCCTGCTGTTCTATTCTGACTTTGTTTACTAATATTTCCTCCCTCAACTACTACATTGTTTAAGCTATTTTCTGTCACCTGTATGGAATTACAGCTAACTGTTACATTATCCCCTTCCATCATTGTTTCTTCTGTATTACTTGCAGCCATTGTTTTTCGTTTTCTAAAAAAAATTACTATATTCTGACCTTTTGTGACGCTGTCTGCTGATGTAGCCTTGATGTCCAGCGTTCTGCCCCTTTCTCCTAGATTTGTATGTCGCTTCTGCGTTGTTTTATGATGAATCTACGTCGTTTCGTTGTTTTTTGTATCCACTTATCCGCGCCGTTTGTCGCTCCTCTTGTTGTTTCTTGAATCTGCGTCTTGTAGATCATTTTACTGCTGCTTTCGTTCCACGTCCTGATTATGCTGATCCTTTCCTGGTCACTTCGCCTTCCTTTCCTGGTCACTTCGCCCCACGTTGATGGCGCCGATTTGCTGCGGTATAGCTTACGTATTCTGTTTTACGTAAATTATTATATCTTGAAGATCTTATAGTTAGCCCCATGTTGTGGTGCCAATTTGCGAGTATAACAAATTGTATGCAAATAAATGTTTGTTTACATAACTTTAACTACCCCACGTATGGGAGCCAATTTGTGATAGCAATTTGTATATATGTTAATAGCACCACGTTGTGGAAGCCAATTTACGAGAGCAAATATGTGTTTACTTCACGCGAAACCATCTTGTGTGACGTCATACGTTGGTTGGTTCATTTGTTCTGTTTGTAGATTCCTCTGGCGTAGCAATTTGTATCAGTTTTAAATGTCCACCGGCTAGCTATCATCTGATCTGGGTAGGCATGTTTTTCTTACAGGTTGTGAAGCGGAAAAGGAATCTTTTATCCAAAAATTACTAGTGAAGAAATGTGTTTTATAATGTTTTATTGTCGAACACGTGCACTAACACTTTCACAGATTTATCTAGATAATCGCCATACTGAAACTGTTTATAATAACTTCTTATCACTTTTAACTCACGCACTTCAACTTTGTATATTTAACTTTAGAACATTTTATAAGATTTCTCGCACTTCTACTGCGTGTAACTTATGACGAAATGAAGGACTGATTGGCGACATGTAGTGTACTGAGAATTCCGTTGAACTGCGGGATCGACGTGGAGTGTACGGAAAATTTTGTATAACTGAGGGGCGACCGACTTCGAGCATGGCTATTTATAGGCTTGCCTTAAGATACACCTAAAGATTATAAATGAACTCTATTGGCTAATAAAACGCGCCAACATTAGCGTCTATTCTACCATCCAATGAAAACCACTAATACATATTATTTTTAGAGAATGTTCTAGAAGCTTTTTTACCGAAAAGGCGCGAAACATTACGTAACTTCCTGGTTCCCGGTAACGATAAACAACTCACCCCCTTGCTGCAGTATTGTGTTATTGTTAACAGTTTCAATAGAGCCGTATATTATTATTTACCAATAATAATTACAATTATTAAACCTCTGAAATCAATGTTACACAAAAATACATATTCATATTAAAATAATTATTTACATTAAAGTAATTTGTGATACAAATTACCGTCTCACATTCAGTTGTTTTTCACGATTGCATGGAAATAGTGAGGCCACATATAGTATTCAGCTCTTAAACATTTGACTATCACCATTCATTTTGCATTTATAAGAAAATTCGTAATATAACTATTTCTGCAAAGGCTTATCTCGATAGATAGAAAAATAACCTTTCGTAAGAATAGTTTTTATACCAATTAATAATGATAGAGGGTGGAGAAAGTCATGTGAATGTAACACGTCAGATGTTTTTCTCTTGAATAGTGAAAGAAAACATACTTAGAAACCTTTATTTGATTTGTCTCTACTCAACTAGAACATATTTTACTCACAGTATACTTAAAGTGGTTCTAATTGTCATTGCCTCACTTTATAATACAAGAGAATACAAACTTTTAAATTTATTCATTTATTTATACACTTATTCTAGAGAGGTGCTCAAAGAGGGAACAAACTGCAATAAATTCAGCAAAGGAAAGTAAAAGTTAGTGAATCCAGAGAAAGCAGTATTTATGGGAAAATACATAAAGCTGCAGAGGAAATATTTAGCTTTTAATTTAATTGAAAGAAACTTGAGACAGTGAAATAAAGAACACATTGGAACTATGAGTCAATGAATTGACACAATTACATACTTCATTTACTTGTTTAAAAAACTGGACATGTTTCCAAAGCTTTTGCTTTTATCTTCACTTATCTTCTTGCTTGTATCTTATGTTTATAAAACATTCTTATCACTGGTTTTCACTTTCCTTTTCATTTTTCCAATACAAAATTTGTTGCATTGTTTAACTTGATTTGGTAGATGCTTGAGCTTTCCATTGGTAGTATAGTATTTCAGTTATATCCATCATAATTTTATTTTCTATGTCTTTTACAATTACAAATTGAATTTTCATATGAAAATAATGAAAAATTAATATTTTTAGGAATATTAATTGTAACTTTAACTAGAATTTGAATTAATATAATTACCATTCCACTTCTAATAAAAATTGCATGTTGTCTTGGGAGCTAGGATGAGGATGAAAGCAATCCTGCTTTTGAAACATTTCTAATGCAAGTCCAAGTAAGTGATTTGAAGTGTTAATGATAACTAAATCACTCAATTCATAAACTGAATAATACATTGCTGTCCATATTCTCCCACTCAAGAAAGCGAAATAAATGTGGAATTGAATTTAAAGTAATTTATTACCATCTAATCAGATATACATGATATAGAAATTGTCAAGATAGGTATTTGGCCCAGCTCTGAGGTGTGTCAGCCTCACATTCATGAGATCCCAAATTTGAATTTTGGTAAGGGTGAGTTACCCAGATAGTGTTTTCCCTTGTCCTGAGATGGTGAATGTCAAGTAACTTTAAGCTCCATGGACCCCATCTCATTTGAGCCTCATTTTACCCATTTCATTCAAGATCCAATGTGACTTACCAGGTTAAAGGACATTAAACGTAAGAAGAAGAGAATATGATATGAATATGATAACACTCTTTATTCACCATTAAGCTTACAAAATCAATAGGTTTCTTCAGTCAGTTATAAACAAGTATTTACAAATGTATATACAGGTACAAAGAATTTACAAATTTGTTTACATAATGTAATCTAAGGTGATTGTGTGAAATCAAGTTTAACATATTTATATTATACCTTGAGGGTTAACATATTTATATGGCTTCTGGGATACACTAGGTTAACTATTATATTAATTAGATTTGCAAGTAATACATACAAGCATAAGGTAGCAATATACTTAATTAATCATATTAAATATCTAATTATTACTATATTTTACAATACATTCACATAATTCAATAACATGAATGTTATATACCATATATTCTTGTACAGAGTAAAATACTTTGTTTAAACTAGCTTTTTAATTTGTTAACAAGTTTGTTTAGGGGCAGTACTTTTACCTCCAGAGGAAGCTTGTTAAATAGTTTTAACTGTTGATAACAGTGGCTGTTGATAGTCTTGCTCAGCCGATTGTGGGGTGTATCTAGGTCATATTTACACCTATATATGCACTGAAGAGATTTGTGAATAAATTTTTATTTTCCTTAACATGCATGATATTAGTGTATATACACATTGAGGGTAGTATCATTATATTGATATTTACAAAGCTAGGCTTATATGTATCCGGTTGTCTTAATCTTAAAATTAATTTAAGCATTTTCTTTTGCCATATAAACACATTTTTTGAGGTTACGCAATTCCCACAGCCTAGTCCCATGCAATATGTGTGAATGAAAGAAGGCATAGTAAGATGTGACTAGCGTATCTTGACTTACAGATTTCTTCAACTTCCTTAAAAGATAGATAAAAGAGAGAGAGAGACACACACACACACACACACGCACACGCACATGCACATGCACACGCGCACGCGCATCCACACACACACACACACACACACACACACACACACACACACACACACACACACACACACTCTCTCTCTCTCTCTCTCTCTCTTTTAAAAAAAAATCTGTATTCACGGGACCTCAAAATGTGTGTTTCCAATGAAGTCTTGCTACCAAAATTTGGGTAGAATGCAATATCCCGCCCTCTAGCTACTAGGTATGTGTTAGAGAAAGTAAAAAAGTGCTTAAGGTTTTGTTTTCCCAGTCTCCATAGAACTTTACAACACCTTTGCAGGATAGTGGTGAACAGTATTGGTTTAAATCAATTGCATAAGAGTTGCAAGATGATTTCTGAACTGCTAGTTAACCTAACTATTCAGATTAATAGTAAGCCAAAGATCCATTGTTCAAGTCTGGGTCTGGCCTTGAAGTTTTCAGATTTTGATCCACCTTGCAACTTCTTGCCTAAATGACGGAACAGGTATCACATATAAATTAGCCCTAGTAAATTGTCTGCTCATATACATCATTTTAATGGTTTAAAATGAAGATTATGCAAACTGTTAATTTTTTCATAAGAATACTTCAAATGACAACTGCTGCTATTCTGCACCAAATGTTAAAAATGTTGACTTGTGATTCATAATAATTTTAGGACCTGGAAAACTACATCCGTAACCATCCTGAGGCTAGACTTGCAAAAATCCAGGATATTGGCCGCCATCTTGTTGATGATGGTATTATGCCTCAGACAATTCAAGCCGATGTTGAAGCAATTACTCTCAGATGGAGTCACTTGAGCCAACAGGTAGGTGCTACAAATGCTTGCAATTTGACTTCTGCATTTGCGTCCATTGTGTTATTCCTATATAATGATTTTTGCTTCCTTTCAAGGCTTGTATTTTTAATTTAAGAGCACAAAAAAAGTACACAATAGGATTTGAAAACTAAAGACTCTTTTCCAGTTAGATATGTGTCTGTCAATGAATTATCATTTTTCTAAATTTTTAAGGAGAAGACTTGTCACTGTTGTGTACTGTTGTCAAATAAGATAATAAATTCATTCTTTCAAAAGCAGCTTGAATCAGATCTATGCACATTTTTATTATTAGAAGAAAATAGGTACAATAGATATATTAAGAATGTTGCAAGTGTGGTAAATACAGTAAACTTTTAAGCTTTATGCTTAAATATAATAATCATAAAGTTTTGTAAATTAATTTCATGCCACGTTATCAAATCTTGCCATATTTTAGTAATTCTTGAAACAAGGTTCTAAATTTGGGTGTTTCCTTTATTTTTATATTCCCTTTCGCTGTTGCCTTCCTTTCACTTTCTCAGTTTCTCCTTTTTCTCTGACTTTTATATACTATGCTTATATCTCATTGGTGCTATAGGATTTTATTGTTCAGTTATTTGCTTGTGGATAAAAGTTTAAATGTGGTTGAAGGTACAGTAAATTGTATTGTTTTACCAGCATCAGTGGGTCTTATTTTGGTATAGATAAATGTATCATTAACCAACTGAGTCAAGTGGATTTACAGGAACACTTTGAATTAGTGCAGTGATGGATGTGAATTGCATGTAATGATTATATAGGAAGAAAAGAGCCCACCTCTTTGATGTGGGAATGGCCTGAAAAGCCTGAGTTTAAATCTCAGTTGTGGTAAGTTATCAGGATTTATTGACTTTCCCTTGGTCCTATAAGACAAATGCCAGATAACTCTCAGCTCAGTAGGCCCAGGCTCATTTGAGCATCATTTAACACTCAACATGCACATGTACACATGGAGGGATAGAAAGAGGGAGGGAAGGGAAGACAGAGTAATTTTGGTTTTATTTTTCATAGTTTTGGAGTTAGTAATGGTTTTCTTATGATGGAAAGAGCAGAATGCTAGGTTATTTGTTTGAAAGCTCAGCACCTATGATCTGCATCACATCTACATATGGCAAGGATAAGATTCTGTCCCATCAGATGCACAGTATTGCCAAGTGCTGAAGTTATTCCATTTTTACTTTCTCTACTACGTATAGTAAGTAGGGGAAGTATTGCATTCCACCCAAAAATTCGATACCGAGATTTCACCGGAAATACATGTTTTGAGACCTCCTGAATCCAAAAAAAGCATTTTTGGAAACATGTCCGTGTGTGTGTCTGTGTGTGTGTCTGTGTGTGTGTGTGTCTGTGTGTGTGTCTGTGTGTGTGTCTGTGAACAGCATAACTCAAAAACGAACAGTCGGATAAGCACCAAACTTGGTATTTAGGTTCAGTATCTTCCAGAGATGCGACACGAAGGTTTTCAAGAAAATCCCCCCACCCCAAACTACCCTTTACATGGAAGATTTTTCGAAAATTTTAATTTTCTCAAAAATGGTTCTAACGATTTTGATGAAAATATCATATGTTTAAGATAATATCATGAGAAATGAAATGTATATCTCGAATTTTCTGGGAATGTCTCCAAAAGTATTCTTCATTGTGAACGACTTTTGCATAACTGGTAAACCATAAGAGATAGACAAAATGTTACTACACAAAAAATGTAGATCGCATTAAAATACACAACTTATGTCAAATACATTTCTTTTGTTGAGTGAACCGTTTTCGAGATATTGCTTGTTATTTCCTTAAATTTTACAATACTTATACTTTTTCTCACATTCGTTATTCATTTTTTTTGTCCTGGACATGCAAAGAGAATGGAATGCGCCACATAGCAACCAGCGTTAAAATATTTGACTATCGCTTAAAAGCTACCATATTTCCCTTGCATCTACAAGAAAATTACCAATAAGATTGACATCTCGATATCTCGATTAATATGAAGCATATGGAGAATAGGCGTTTGTAAAATTAGATTGTACAAGAGTAGAGAAAGTCATGTGAGTGTAACACATCAGATTTTTTAGCATTAAATTCTGGGGAAACAACAAGAGTAGAGAAGATTTTCTTTGAAGGAATTTATTACAACCATCTTGAACTTACAGGCAGAGCAGTAGTCACCATTTAATTGTTGCACATTTTTACAATGTGAACAGACATATGTAGGAATGATTAAATTTTAAATTATGATAAAATGACCCTCACACAGCAAAGTGGTATTAAAAGTTAATTGTTCCCTTCGTAATGGAGAATGATCCCTTGAAAGGGGGTGTACTCTACTCTTTCCACCCTGTGTTGTCTTTTTTAGCCTAGTTGTCAGCCTGATTGAGTTAAGACTGGTTCACAATAACCGAAAACAGAAACCAGAATGAGAACGACAAGTTAAAATACATTTTAATGCGAGTTTTCATAATTAACCTAAACTTTCCTGGAAATGGGAAGGAAGACATGCTCAAATTTTAACTTTTTCTTTTTTGTTTCCAGAGATGGCATATTGGATGCATATTATGCGTATTTGACTCTATACTGTAGAAATTATTCAAAGTGGCCATGATAGGAAACAGATGCTAAAGCTCTCTCTAGTCACAACTGGCTAAATGAAATCGGAAGAAGCAAATGTTTGCATCTCTCTCCCAGATCCACTAAGCATTGGTTCTAGTGAAAGTGTCAGCTGTAGTTTGTGTATATGCAGATAGTGAATATAGTAATGGATCTACATTTAGAAAAATGTTCATTCTATAGAATTTTGATTTTGGCATACCTGCATTCTGTTGGCTAAATTGGAAGCAAGTGAAAAGGTATCATTGGTCGCTTACAAATATCCCAATGTACTAAATCAACTTTCCACTTTGCTGAAAAAGGGAACCAAAATTCAAAGTAAAGTACAACCAAAAGTACCACTGGAATCAGTTAAACGTATCATAAGAAGAAAATTAATATTGATTATAACTGTAAATTAACTACAAATGTATTAAATTCCAAAGGAGAAAAATTTATAAAAAGCCTTAAGTACTACCTGAACTGCCTCGAAAAACAGCCGTCTCCATGCTCAGACTTACCAGTAGACATAACTACCTCAGCAAACACCTACATAAAATTGGATTGCTACCATCTCCAAATTGTCTCTGTTATGCAATAAGGAAGAAGAAATGAATATGGATTATTTATTAATCTGTGAACAGCTGAAATTGTATCCAGACGTGACCTCAAAATGTTGGGAAGCAAGAAGGAGAATGGCTTTGTTGCTAAATCTTGAGCATTAGACACACACACATGCACACATACTTTCCACTATGCTGACCATGTGGTCATTGACATGCATTCCTTTTCTCATTCCTGAGGTATTGTGAACCGAAATGTTCTATGCTGTTTTGCTTCTGGTTCTTGTTTCTGTTCTTGGTTTATTGTGAATTAGCCTTTACTGTCTGCTATACTGGTGGTTTAATCCTTTAATTGCTTCCCTCAGCTAACTGTACCACAATGAAGACCTGTTCATTATCATTGATGTTATGGTACCTATGCAGAACTCCACTTGCCTCAGCCTGTGTAGCTCATATAATCCTGTAAAGCTTTTGTATATTCTGCATAGAGATTGTAATGACTTTGAAAGGCATTTGAGTTAAACTATGTATAGTTCTTCTTAGGTATTAATTTTCAAGTGGTGGTGGAATTAAAAAAAATTAAACTCTGTTCACCTTTTTTTGAAAAATAATAGGTAAGCCTTAAAGGATGACAGAAATAGCATTTGATTAAGGTAAAATCATTCTAGAACCATTTTTTTCTCTTATTGTTTGTTTGCTTTTACTGTTCATTTGTGTAATTTTATGTATGGAGAACCACTTTTTAAGAGATGAAGATGAAAAATATGTTGATGTATATCATTCTGTAAGTTAAGTAAACTTAATGGTAATTGTCTTAAAATTCAACAAAAAAAGGGAGGGAAATTCTGTACAAGCCTGTATTTGACTTATCTAGGAAATCTGGGTTTAAAGGTTATGGAGTAAAGGTAATGTAATAGCTGAAAAGATTATTGTACTGTTACTGATAATACGTAACTGCAGTGTGAACTCACAACTAATTTTGAAATTGTTTGTAGTTATTAATTTTATGATGCCCTCAACATTTCCTTTCTCCTCATTTCTCTTCTGCTTCCTTCTAGTTTCTTTTCTGTTTCTGTCTCTCTTGTTCCATCTTCATTACCAACATCATTATCTGTTTTTGTTCCTCAACTGTTCTTATTACCATATCTATATGTCAAATAACTTGTTAGCAATTTTTTTTTGCCGTTAATTAATCTTTTAAATGATTAAGGTTGTACCTATCTAATATAACAATAAATATTTGTAACAAATTTTCACTTATCTCAATAAACATAAATTAAATTCAACTGCAGGACGTGTTTTGTAATCGAATCGCTCACATCATCAGCTTCGTAATCATTTGGATTATGAAACACGTCCTGCAGTTGAATTTAATTTATGTTTATCAAGATAAGTGAAAATTTGTTACAAATATTTATTGTTATATTATATATTTGTATTTACTTCACTGTCAATAGCTTCATTTATACACAACATTGACTAAAGTTGTGCATCCATTTGAAAAAGGACTTGTCTTACTGTGGGAGAATTACATTTTTTTTGCCTATTTAAAGATTTGTGTTTAAATAATCACTGCTTTCTATTGTAGTTTTTACATTTTTTTCTTGGGAATAATGAGTATTTCAAATAGTTTTAATGGCTTTTGAAAGGAAGCAGGAATCACTGTTTATAATTTTGAGCATTAAAGTCCAATTATCCACTTTATTCATACTAGAATAATTTTTATTTTTATATGGTATTAAAGACATTTTCTTTATATATATTTATGGCACTGTGGTTCCTTTTTCAAATTACAAACCCATATTGCATGGTTTCAGATTTTAGCATATGAGATAATTTTACATGCATCCAGCACAAAGACGATAATAGCATGTTGCTTCTTCTCTGCATTTTTGTTTTAAGATTTTTAATTCAGCATGAGCTTACATTTGCTAGATTAACTTAAATAACTGCATGAAAATGTATGCCACTGATGACATTCTGGAATGCAAAAATATGCATTAAATTAAAAAATATTTAACCAATTTTTAACTCCCTTAATGAAAAACCTAATAGACTAGGCAATCAAGCTTTTGACAACGTTCCAGTTTAAGTGTTGATTTGCATAAAATGCATATCAAAATGTCAAGGTTTTAAAATTATAAGTTTAATTTGATAGCATTGCTTATAAAAGGAGAAAAGCTACAGCAATCCTACATTAGGATGCCTTTGTATTGTAAAGTTGTGTTCGATACAGCTTAGTATGCTAGACTTTAGTGGCTTAGTTCATAATGTTTAAGTAACCTTAAAGGACTTTAGTTTAATACAGGCATTTATAGATATAAAACTATCACTTGAACAGTCAGGGGAGATGGGGAGAAGTTTGATTTAAAAAAAAAAAGAGAAATACATTTTTTTAGTGGAATTTAAAATTTTAGATATTTTGCATAGGTTGTAATTCAAGAATGCAGTTGTTTGACATTACTCTTTTCACTGCACTTTAATTTTTTACTATTGTTATTCATTTTTGCTGCTTATTTTGTCATTTCACTATGAGACCATAGATTCCCCTCTTCCTCACCAAATTTGTACCAGACAGAGCCCAAAAACTCAGGCCGAACCAAGCCAGATGAGGCTGCTTTCATGTAATAGAATTCCCTTCAGAAAGGAATTAAGTGTATTAAATTTATTTTAAAAATCAAACTACTTCTTCAATTGGGACTTCTTCCTTTCATAGACAAATGTTTATCAAGCATTATTAATCTGGTTTATAAAGGAGTGAGTGAGCAAGCAAGTGATTGATTGATTGACTGATTGAATGATTGATTGATTACAGCCCAACTTCCTCTTTTTTCCTATTTATGCTAGTAAAACCAATTTTTTTAACATTACTTCTAAAGTGTAATTCCAAACATTCTAGCATCCTAGGCCATGTTTTCACTGTGTTTTGACTTTAATGGTGGACCAGCAAACATAGTTACATTGTTAGTAATAAATTAAAGCATTATTTAACATACAGAACTATTACCCGGTTTGCATTATTATTTAACTTTTACTCCTTTACCTTAATTGAATATAGTTAGAATAGAAGTGTTCAAGTAATACATATAGAAGAAACGAAACTTGCTGCACTGTTTCACTCTGTTTTTTTTCTGTCCTATGTTTGCTCTGCATATGATATTTCAGCATACAAAGAGCTGGAAAAATGTGATTTCATTTATAACTAATACTTTGACACCCTTACATGGACACAATTTATTTCTTTTGAAGTAATGTAACTCTAGAAAATACATTGTATAACAGCATTAAAGAGGCAGTGCAACTTTAATTTAATTAATTATACATAACGAAGTTTAAAAACCTAAAATATTTAGTTATTATTTTCCATAAATTATAGCTCAGAGATGAACATATACTTCATATGCATTTTACTAATTGTACAAGTAATCTAAATCCTGGATTTACAAGTTTATTTGCTTGTTTAGAGTATAATCATTCAAGTAGTTTTGTTTTGAATTCCTTGGCAGTGAGGCATGCTTTTTAAAGTCCAAAGACTTGAATATACCATTTCAGGGTTTAAAGCTAGAACAACATTAAAAATTATTCCAGTTATTTTCACTTTGATAAAACATTTTTGTCTTATTCCCTCACTTTAACCTGGAATTATTTCAAGCATGCAATGGATAAAGCCATATAGTAATTAAAATTAAAATTTATCTTATCTTCTTTCATACCCTCTTTATTCTATTCTGATTCCACCTGAAATCTTACTAAGTTGACAGTATGAAATAAAGTATTCTAAAATTACAAACGAAACTTTGTAAATGTGTGACATTTAAATGTTTGCTTTGTTCTTGAATTTTTGGAAGACTTATGGATATGTGTTGTTCATGCTTGATGATGCTGTGTTACTTATAAATAACAGTAAAATGTGTGTCCTACTTTGTACTTGCATAACTATCCAATTACTTTTAATTAACAGTTTACAGTAAAATAACACATAGTACATAAATGAAATCACATATCCTGCCATTCCAGTCAGAATATTAGCATATGAGGAATGAAATGCATCCAAGCAAGATGATATTGATTGCACATTGGCAGAGCTTGATTGCATCTTGCTTTGTAGGCTAGGGATCGTACGATTTTGCTTGAAGGCTCCGTCCAGGAGGCTCAGGAGTCAGAAAGCCATATCCTAGAGTTCCAAGAATGGGTAACTCATGTAGATGCACTACTAACAGCACGTGTTGAAAACGACATCACTGCCGACGATTTGCCCGACGATGATCAGGTGTGTGTTTTCATATGTGGATTAGTAGCACTTGTTCCCTAATATCCTGGTTAAGCAAATAAATTTTTCTTAGAATTTGAGATATGTTGTTCTTAAATTAGTTTATAGTGCATTTGTTGAAATTTACATAAGTTTATTCGTTTTGCACGTGTCATTCCTGCTTTAATCTATGCACATTGATTTGAAACCAAACTTAGAGCTTAATCACATTAAAAGAATAATTTTATTAGATGCCATTGCAGACATTGTATCAACAATCTGTTTTATTATTCCCTGAAATTATTTTTTGGAAGGGGGAATAATGTCAGGAGAGTTACAAACTTCAAGAAATGTCCTGAACATATTGGCTAAACAAAATAAACCAGATGAACATAAACCATGAGCAATTATTAAAACAAAAACTTCAACAATTATACAGGGTGAATCAAAATAATGCCAATAATGCTTAGTATATCAAGTAGGTCAGCAAACTAATAATTTTTCAAGGGGAGATCCATATCTGAAAATGCATGGCTTGGACACAGTGGGTTATCGAAAGTTTGACAATGATTCAAGTTTGTTAGTGATGATGGGTGTGATTTTCACATTACATCAAGATCAGCGAGCACGTTACATTGTGCATTATATTATAAAAGTGATGTGAATTCACAGAAACTTCATTACAATGTAAGATTAGTGCACCAATATTTCAGTAGCAGTGAGGTTATGTGATGAGGTCTTCCTCTGAAGTTAGATGAAACAAACAAAATTATGGGCTGACCATTGGAGCTGCTTTCATAAAATCTTACACACAACAACATTTCTCTTCTCTGTATTTTTACTTCACATGGCATGTGGGATAAACTTGTCCATTGATACAGGTTTCACATCTCATCTTACTCAACGGTAAAAGCATCTACCTGTCTTTTGGGAGACACCTGGTTCAAATTCCTGAACCTCCAACTGGACTTTCTCTCTCTCTACCCCTCCCTCCCTTGAATAACATTGCAGTTGGTACTTTCAGAGCACTAGGACTAATGTTTAGTCCATTAAAGAAATATGAAATTATTACCACTGGGCTTTTATTTTCACCAACATGTATATTTTAATTGGAACATGAAGTTGTCTTTCTTCCTAAAACAAAATAAAGACAGCAAAGCAAAACAAACTTTCAAAACACACAATACATCATCCTTTTTTTTTTTTTTTCAATCACCTTGCAGCTTGAATGTCACCATTCCTTGTTTTACTAATATTCATAAATTTTTCTTAGAGGATTGGTAATGCTCTGCATCTTCTTTTTTAGAAATCCTACAGGATTCCTCAGTTACCTATAATGGCAGCATTTACATTGTTTTAATTTGAGAAAACACTGTAAGGAATGTCCAGACACACCTGGCAGATGTGGAGATGTGCCCTGATATGTTAAAAGAAAGATGTCTAATTTTAGCACCCTCCTCCTCCTCCTCCTCCTCCTCCTCCTCCTCCTCCTCCTCCTCCTCTTCATTTCTGATTCTACAGCCCTTGAAGGACCTTAGGCTTCCTTAAGTGGTGTAGTCATAGTTATCTATCCTGTGCTTTATTTCTCCATCTTCTCATTCCACATTTCCTTATACCATTTTCCACATCTTCAATGTTGGTCTAACCCTCTTTCTTATGCCACCAAAATGTCCATTGAAGTCCACCTGGGCTTCTATGTTCATGTCCCATCTGCTCAACCTGCCCGTTTTTTTTCCCCTGCTATTACCAATATGCTGTAGTCAACTCTTGACTAATTCTGTTTCTGAATTGAATGTTTACGCAGTATGGACCATATATTAATCCTAGCAATAAGAGCTAGAACAGGCCATACCGTCATACCTGTGTTGCTTTAGTCTCATTGACACTAATAGTTGTAGTTGGTGCAACAATCATGAAGATCTGGAACACATCCTCATAAACTTCTTTCACATATCCTCAAAGAACTAAACTAAAATCTACAGTTCCAGTAACTTTGGACAAATCTCTGCAACATATATTTTCTAATTATATACTCTTTATTAACCTTATATACGAATTATATATACAACATTAATAATTACAGACTCAGACATTATTTGAATTATATCTATTCACTCAAAAAATAATTTATCCAAAATAATATTTTCTTTCTTATTTATTCTTATTTAAATACACCTCTTCTTTGGTCTGTGGCAGTAGGAATATACTATGTCATCCTCTGTGGTCTAGTGGTACCATGTTAGCCTCTAGTTCCCAAGGTCGCAGGTTCAAATCTGGTGGAGGGCAGTGGATTTTTTGGGGGCATAAAAATCCTTAGCATGGCTTCCTTTGGAAGGGAAGTAAAGTCGTTGATCCCATGTCATAGGTTTACAGCAGTAAAAGAACCTCAAGCCTGATAAAGAGACCTCTGAGATGGGACGCTAAGATTCATAGCAGTTAAAGAGCATTCATAAATGAAACTCAATTTAATTTAATTTAGGAATATACTACAAACATTGTGCATTATATCCATTATTTCTAAAGAGAAGAAATTCATAGTGGAGCATGTATGGTCTCGGCACTGTCAGTTGAGGCTTTTGATATCTTAGCATATGCTATATCCTATGATGGGGAGTTGAAAACTTCAAACCACCTACTACTTTTTTCTTAGTTCTATTTTCTTGATAATATTGCAAACAACATAGTGAGGATGTTTAGAATCTGAAAACTGATTTGGGATACGGATCATGGACTGTAGAGTGAAGTCGCTCATTTACAGGAAAGTTATTGGGTTCAGTAGTCCATCCAAGTTGCACTAATATCTAACGTTTGCATACTCATTAGGTTGCCAAATCAATTGGAACAGCATTTTTGGACCTGCATCCCCTCTGAAAAAATGATCTCTTACTAAGCAGCATTGATGTTATTTTGAATCGCTTCACTGTATTCATCCTTTTGTCTTTACACTGTAAATTTAAATAGAGTAAAGAAATAGTGATGATAACTGATAAAAATAACATATTTCTAGTAAGAACTTACCTAATTATTAAGCATGCTTTTCAAAAAGCTTTTGTTTGTAGTTTTATCTGCTAGAATAAAACCTAGTTTGAAGTTAAGTTACAGAAAAACTGCAAATTTTTCAGATGTTGCAAGCCACTTGAACAAGTTTACACAGCAGTTAAGCATAGTATCAGGCTTTATGATATATACCCTTTTATTTGCAATTCTTTGGCACAGTATTGCTTTATTATTACTATGTTATTGTACAATGTACAGATTAATATGCATTTGTGATATTATAAATTAAAGAAAAAGTAAAATTGATGCCCAAGAAACTGTAGCCCCATTTTAATACATTGGTCTAAATACTGAAAAAACAAAATTAATGTTGTTGCAGTAAAACATCTTAATCTACATTTTTCTCTGAAAATTAGCTTTTCACTGGTTTCTGCTAATTTCTATTATAGGCATAAACTGGCAAAATCCTGTGCCAAAAATGATCAGAAATGCATATTTCAGAATTTTAAACAAAGTGGTTTCCTTTATTGACACAGGATCAGATGTTCTACATGAGAGTGCTAAATAAGTTGTATGACAGCATTTTATCTTATTTTAAAAAAAGCTATGGGATAATCTCATTAATATGCCCTTCTGGAGACTGAGTCTAATCAGTTGAACATCACTATACATGAGAAATTATTTATGAGATGTGGTGAAAAAATGACACCATTCAGTAGGAGGAATATTAGTTATTTTTGAGCAATTTAAATTGCAAAAGGCAAACACAAGTTCCTTTTTCATAGAAAAAGTTATTCACTTCTGTTTGCCATGTCTGTATATTAGTATTCTGAATGACAACATTTTCTTTATGGTTTAAGTAACAATTCATGCCACTTGTTCCACCATTAATAGCAAACCTGATGTATCTTTGAAGCAGATTTATGCTCCAAGGACCTAATTGCATATGCAGAAATTTTCTCACAGATTCAATTTACTGCAGTCTAAAAAAGCCTAGTTTCTGAAGGAGCAGAAAATTGACTGGGAGGCTTGGAGCGTCTTAACTCTTTTCATGCACAGAAAACTGGTTAAGGTGACAAATACAAATTCCTGTTACTAATAGGAAATTGTTGACCATGTGATTAGCTTCAGAGGTTAGATGGTTGACAGGTTTAGTTCCTGGAAATATGAGTGTTAAAATCTCAACTCAGCTAATCAGCTTTTAAACTTTAAAATTTTCAAAATTTGAATGAACTCTTTACTTCTTTCAGTCTGAAAAAAATTGGTATGAGCCAGAATTGGGAGTAAAATTATTGGAATTATACAGGGTGAATACTAAGTATTATCTTCAAAGACCAGGACTAATAGACCATGTCAAAACATGCATAAATAAGTTAGGAACCAATGTTCTTCATCCTCCAACTTTCCACCAGATGTCAAATGGGTCAAGTATTATTTACACGGATATGCTTCTGAATATGTTGTTTTAAGCTCAATCTGTAAGTCTCACATGTCCGCATTGAACACCCCACACTTCCAAATTATCCTTTTGTCTCTCCAAGCTCTCTGCATACGAGTTTATTAAGATTACAGTTCCACTTTTCAGGGACAGCCGGTGGAATTGAGCAGAATGATTAATACTTGTTTGACATATATAATATAAACATTATATGCATACATTAGTTCCCTAATTCCAAATGGTTATGTTATCTAACATCAGTTTGACATGTAATGTTGTGCAGAGAGCTTAACTTACTGCATTAAAAAACAAACTAACTACCTATACACATGCATTTGGTATTGGGAGTAATTGGAAATAGTCCTATTGATGCTGCTAGAGTGTGCATTGAATGTTATCCATAAATTGCTAAATTGTTCCAAATTTTTTTAAAACAACTAATGCCAAGAATTCAGCCCTTTACACAGACCAAGTACACGTCGCATACTTCAGATCATTATTTTCTTGGCATTTAATTCCAATTACTGTATTCTCTGGATCAACATAGCTGTTATCCCATTTGACTTCTGGTTACAATTACTTCCACAGTGCTTTTCCTTCATACTGGGCCACCGCACGGCTACTCATGTGCTGGCCATTGCAGCTGGGACGCCTGTTGAAACAATTGTAATATCCCTGCAACCACTTCATGTTCTCATAGTTACAATTACAAATGATAATAAGCACATACCTAATCAGAAATGTTGGAAATGTAGTCCTTCTCTATCCACACATTTCTGGCAACTTCTCAGGAAATTCACACGCAAGAGTTCAATGTCTAAAATTGAGCAAATCTCATGCCTGATGTTTTCTTTATTCTTATAGTTTATGGGAGTTTGTTGCATACACCTTATTCACCACATGATTAGCAGAGTCAGGTAAATTTATGTAATGGGATTTTGCAAAATAAGAGTAATTGATACACACTTAATATGCTTCTCTGATGAAGCATGGTTCTATTTATGTGGCTATGATTGATTCGTCGCAAAATAACAGATATTGGATCACAGAGAAACTGAATTTTACACACATCCCTTGCATGACCAAAAATATATGTGCAGTAAATGCATGCAGAATAATCGGACTTAAGCTTTTTTGAACAAACAGTAAATGTAAAGAGGTCAGAAATGACTGACTTACATCATTTTTGAACAGCTGATTGATGTTGAATGTCAGTCTGGATTTTTCCAAGACTTTACTATTGTGCATAAGTGATGAGTCATTAAATTTAATTCAGGAATTTTTTAAAAATAGGGTAATTAGTGAAGAGTTATGGCCCTCAGAATCTTCTGATTTCACTGTATGTGATTTTTATGTATGGGGGAAGTTGAAACATAACGTGTGTGCAATAAACCCCATACATTGTAAGAACTAAAAGAAACATCACTTGAGAAACTTGCTCGATTTCAGATATTGAACTCCACAGTGTGAATAAAAATTTCATGAGAAAATGCCAGAAATATGTTGATAGAGAAGTGTAACATTTCCAACATCTCTTATAACAAGGTATGTGCTTATTGCCATTGTAAATGTAACTATGAGAATGTAGGATATTATAACTGTATTGGCAGGAGTCCAAGCTGCCGTGGCTGATGCATGAGTAATATGTGATGGCCACAGTGTGAAGGAAAAGCACTGTGTATCCATAATTACCAATCAAAATATAATAACAATTCCTGTATTGAAGTTCGTTGCAAGTATCCTCTTATCATGCCCTCCTTCTTGAAGTACTTCATTTAGTACTCATTATGTATGTAAAACATTGCAAAATTTTATACACCTAAGCATAATAATTGATGTACTATTATTAGGGGAATTTCTGTATTTTGCTTAAAAAGATTTCATATGCGTATTGTATGCATTTCAGTATATTTTAGTATTTCAGTTGTATTTGGTATTTTAATTGTATATGGCATTAAACTATTATAATAAAATTATTCTTGAATAATTGTGATGAATTGTAACCAAAAATGAAAACTTAAAAAGACACAGTATATATTTGCTGAAATAACTGCATATATTGTTTGACATAAAGAAACAAAGAAGGAAATATCTCATATCTCATCAGTATAGATAATCAACTATTAAAAGCAGTTTTTGCATAGTAACTACAAGCATAAGCATGCAACATTTTATAGATATAAATTCCTGTATGTACCACAAAGTAAAGTAAATGTTTTGAAAATTTAATTTTCATCAGAGAACTAATGAATAACACACCATATGTATTGGAAAGTCATAAAAACCATCACAAGTTCTTGGGTTTGAATTAAGTAGACACCTTTAAGTTCTGCAGTAATGTGTATCCTTCCAAAAGTCAATATAGTATCTATGTTGCACCTCTTATAAAACATCTCCCTTGTTCAAAAAAAAAAAAAAAAAAAAAAAAATAAAATAAAATAAATACAAGGAATTTTATATTGAAGGTTTTGGAATCAGTGTGCAAATGTGCATGCAATACAATTCATTTGCTTAACAAATAATATATTTTTTCCTTTCTTTTTGCATGCATTGCAAATTTTGCTTGAATCAACATTAAACCAAGATAAATGTAACTAATAATATAGACATCCATTTAAATTTTTTTCAGAAATGTTCAGATATGAATAATAAATGAAGGCTTTATTTCATGCACATAATAACTCTGCCTTGGAGTGCATATTAATAAATATTTTTAGTTGGTCATATGCATTAACTGTTGATGTGGGGATTAAAGTTTGGGTTTATAATAATTATTGAGTGAACATTTACAAAAAAAGTTTTAAAACAATATATATGCCACTTGCTCCAGTTATAATCAAATAACTTTACACCTGGTTGTTATTGGAAAGCAGTTTGTATATTTTCTCCTTTTGAGGTACACATTCCTAACCTGTTATATTGTATATTTGAGGATGAAGACGATATTCTTATTTGCATGGTGTAAGAATGATCTAGTAAACACTACCTACATGATGCTCCCCATCTCTCTATACGAAAATAAAATTGCTTTAAAATTAAAGTTTAACCTGGCCAAGACAGTGCAGTCCTGTACTATGAGCAGAAAGATGGTGAACTATACGATGAAGCAATACAGCTGCATGCATGTGTCAGAAAATGCTGACAGTCTGATTTACTCTTTAATGCAGAAAAGTTCAGAAAATACCTATTACAAATACCACTGAACGTGCTAATTGTTCATTTTTTGCAATCGCACTGTACAGAGGGGAGGGCAGGTCATTGTGTGTACAAGTGGCGTTCTCCGATGCAGCACTGCACTCGCTTTGGTTGTGCTATATTTACATATTTTCATTGCAAGATAACATTATTGACAGATAATACATAAAATGTGCTATGTGGTAGTGTATTTTTTGTTTTAATTTTCATATATGATCCTAATGCCATTTTGAGTAGAATAAAGGAAAATGCACTCATGCTTTTAAGATATATCATATTTCTATTTGATTCTAAAAGCAGATTTATTTAAAATATCATGAAATATTCCTAAAGAGTAAAAAAAAAGATAGTTGTAACTTCTGCATGCTTTATTTTAAATAGAGATATTCTTTTTTTAAATTATCCTAATATTAAATTAAAACAATCCTTTGCTTATATAAAGTGGATATGGGAACAGAAAGAAAAAAAAAACAACCTCTGTTTAAATGTGTTAAGCAGAAATGCTAATAACAAAAATGGTGAAAGAGGTCTTATATCTAATGTTAAAAATACTGCATAACATACATAATTCTTAATTTACATTAAAAACTTAAATATTAACACCACTTTCTTCTGCCATTAATATGTGTTTGTGTGTCTTATACTCTTGAATTAACAATTAATTGTTCTCTTCATTGCTTCCCAGCATTTGGAGGTGATTGTGTCTTGCCAAAGTTCTAATTCCTTCACTGCTTTCCAGTGTTCCACAATCATTTATTCCTTTAAGGACATTGCAGACTATTACCACTACTACAGAGGTGTTTGACAAGCCTATTATAACAAGAGAGTTCAGGAATTAAAGTAGTAACTTTTATAAATACTTTTTACTTTAGAATGTGTACAATATTTATTCCAAAAGTGTAATGTTAGCAAATAAAGAAGCAAAATGAAGAGAATGTCAAATTAATATTTTATAACTATAAACAATGTGTTCCTTCAATTAGAACATTATTTTTATATTGTATATCTCACAGTTTTTACTGCATATATAAGCATATTTTGTTCCTCTAGAAACTGGAAAGCATATTTTTGCTATCAGTTTCTAGGAATGTTTAGTGTTTTTTCAATAACTAAAACAATGCATTTTAATTTTAATATTTAGAGACTTATGGCTGAGTTTGAGACCCAAGAGAGCACTCTTAAAGAAATGGAAGAACAGGTGAAAACATATACTTCTGCAGGCAAACATGAAGCTGCCGCAAGACTTCAGGAACAAATGGTTCTGTTGCAAGTAGGTTTCTTTTTAGAGTCTAATAGCCTTGCTTATAAATATTTTATTGCATTTATGTGGAGTATTCTAAATACATATGTTTTTCAGAAACGTTTTTCAGATGTACAAGCAAAATTCCAGAGATTTAGGTCACCAACAAACTTAGAACCACGCTTATCCAGAGCTTTGAGAGAACTAAGAGGAGTTGAAGAAGCCACTTGTCTGCTAGAACTTGCTTCAGATGATCCAGAAGGAATTGAAGGTCAACTCAAGCACTGCATGGTAATATTTTCATACATGCTGATTATTAAACCATTATATTAATATTTTTATCAGTTGCTGTTTGATTCGAACAATATAAAACATTGCATTAAAATAAAGGAAACTTAAATTGTTGTCCCATTAATTAGAGGTGCACAATGATATTATTATTATTATTATTATTATTTATTTGTTTATTTATTTATTTATTTATTTATTAAAATTCACATGTAAGTTATTTACTCACAGTATTTTACTTGTTTCTTCTCTTTTTTTACCTTGGAAACTATGAAGGTGCAATCATTCAAATGGAGTTTATTTTTTTTTGATCACTGACCAAAATAATGATTTTTTTTACAGAGATTTTATCGCACTTTAAGTGAAATAAAGGGAGAGGTAGAAAATATAATAAAATCGGGCAGAAAATTGGTAGAGGAAAAGGCAATTTCTGATCCTCAAAAATTTTCTGCAAGGATTGATTCTCTAAAGGAGCTGTATAATAAGGTAAAATAGTTCATTGTTCATTTTGAGATATGTATACAAGTGTTTCAGTAGAAGATGTAGTAGTATCTGCAGTTAAGTGGTTCTTTATTTGCCATATCAATTCTTAATATTGTTCTATTTTAAACACTTGTATAGACAGTAAATGCATATGTATCTTATTATTTTGCACAAAAGGTCTTGGGCCAAGAGCCTTGGACCATTTTTCAGTCCTGAGTTGTTCGTTGTCCCTCTCCCCCCCCAAATTGTCACTCATTAATACTTTGCTTAAATGCTAAATCTTAAACTATGAAAAAGTTGCAAATGAAAAGAATGCAAATTTTCCATCTGATTAAACATGCTGGTAGTTTCGAATCTACACATTACATTACTAATTTTCAAGTTAAAAGTAAGGCATAATGCAGAAAAGGCTTTAAATGTATATACAGGTATAGGCAAAAGTAGTTATACAGTAATGAAATATGAACTATACAAAGAAACTGTAATCTTTCTATGTGAATATTCAAACTGTTGGTCTTCAGCATTTACACTTTCTGTGGTTTAGATTTGGCATTCAAGCACATTTTACTACTCAGTTCCTCATTTGCACCAGTTTATTGTGTGCTTCCCTAATGAACTGAATTATGTCATCAACAGTAGGTAGTCTTATTTCAAAAACGTTATATTTAAGAACACCACTAATAATGAAATCAATAAGGGTAACATCCGGAGATCTCTTCATCATTTTGGTGCCCAACTATAATATTACATGAGTAAACGAATAATGTACGCCTACTATATACCTACTTGTGCCCACTCATGTTAGTTTGATGATGGGATACATTGTGCTATGAGACTGATCCCAGTAACAATTGCAAATAAAGCAATTAATTTTCCTACTACCAGTATAGAAAAATGGACTCTTCTGTCTGTCTGTCTGGCAAGCCTCCAAGATGATCTCAAGTGTATGAGTTGTGCTATTGCAAGTACTTTATTACCAGACATCTAACCAAATGCTAAACCTTTTTCACTATAAGCTGAAAGGAGAAGTAAACAAAACCACGTGACAAGACAGTACCTCATTGGCTGATAGACAAACTAAAACCTTTCCCGCTTAGCATGTTGTCTCTTCCTCTACAAAAAACAGTTCGGTTCAGATTGTAACATTTTGTGGTTATTCTAGTGCAGAGAAATTTAAAAAACTCATTATTGTAACAGTTCAATTTATGAAACTAAATGTTTGTTCAGATTCACCTACAACTAAATGAACCGTTATAGCAGAGAGTTTAAGAGGCCATGTGCAGTCGCTGCAGTTCGTTTACGGTTTCTGGCTGAGAATCTTTTGCCACTGTGGAAAACATAAACGCGGAAATGGAAAGAAGACAATTGTGTTAAATGCTTTTAACAAATTGTGTGTAAAGTACCCACTTTTAAGTGACACTGAATATTGTTGGCCATTGTTTAGCAATAGTTGACCTTCTTTGTTAGTGATGCAGAATTGTTGCTTGGATAGCTTGGGTCGTGTTTGTTTTCTGTTGTGTTCTAACCTATAGTGCAACTTGTTGACTCATAAAAGGTTAAAGCAAAAGTGGTATGCTGATATTAGTCATTAAATGAATGATTTCTAAAGCCTGAAGCTAAGAACATCTTAATCCAGTACCCTTTATCACAGACGCTGAACTGTTCAGGTACAACTTTTACTTGTCTACTCTTAGTATTGTGTGTTAGAAGTTTAGGATGTAAGGCAAAATATAGGAACAAGACATACAGTGTTTAAAAGCTAATGATTCCCAAGCTGTGCAATATACTGTATTCACATTCTGTCTGAAGCAATTTCCTCTCACGGGCACTTGGTTCCCGTCATCCTCCACGTGGTGCTGCCATGTGCTTGGCGGACTGATACATTTAAGTTTTGTTTACTTCTCCTTTCAGCTTATAGTGAAAAAGATATTGTGTAAGTTTACACAGGAAAAATGTAGAGCTTATTCTTATTCACACTAAGTATGAATTGCCTAAAAATGGAAAGCTGAAGCAGTACAAGGGTTCTGTACTACCACCAATTCTGCTATACTAATGACAAGTATACTTAAAAAAGGAGTGTCTTGCATGCACATGTAAAAGGTTTAGACGGAAACTAGGCTTTATTTTATCATTGGGAATATTGAATTCCTGAATTCACTCAAAGTTATGAATTTAAGTATGAATAAAGTTTTATTTAAAGTATACATTTGAGTAACAAAAGTGCATGAGAAAATAAAATGTTCTCTTAGATTGTCTTTAATATTTATGAAAAAAACAGCTAATATTGCCTCTGTATACAGAAAGCTATGTAATGGTGTCACTACATTGCTGAAGCAATCTGGCATTTGGGTCTCTATTTGTAATACTGCAACAGCACTTTTTGAAAAAATGTTCTTGTGTCTTCCAGCTTGGATCACAGATTACAGAAGCTAAAGGCATTTTGGACTCAGCTCTGGAATTAGCACGCAACCTACAAAAAGACATTCCTATGTTGAATGAATGGATTGATGATACTGAGAAACAGTTGGAAGAAATGGGCCAAAATCACGAATCTAAACAGGCAGTAGTAAAGGTATGTTTCTAATTAAATTACATGTTTGTTACTTTTTGCAAGTTTGGTTTCTCATATCCTCAATTCTTTTACTTTTGTAGAAGATTCTTCAAGAAGAGATCCCACAATGGGCTCCTGTAAAGGATAGGATAAAATCTTCTTACAAAACATTTTCAACACTTTGTGATCCAGTTTACCTAGAAGTATTGAAGGAGAGAGTAAATGACAGCATTAAGAAATGGGAAAAACTTGAAGCAAAACTAAAACATTTAACGCCAGAAAAGGGGGTAAGTGAATCAGTTTTTCAGTCTCTCTCTTATTTATAGGAACCATGAGAAAAACATGATCTTTTGCTGGAGTGTTCCAAGTGGAATAGAGAGCTTCAAGTGCAGCATAGTAAAACCGGCAGTTATAATTTAGGTTAGGTGTGAAAAAAGTCTCCATCCAGTCAAATAATTAGCAATGGCTGTTATTATTGGCACATGCTTACAGAAACATTTTAGGGTTTCCACTCTAACTAAAGGAAATAATTATATCATAGCAGGAAACCTCAGGATTTTGTTTGAGAGAGACATATATTAATCAACCCCCATGCAGTTTGGCCAAACACTAGGTATACGCTAATAAAATATGAAGTATGCAAAGAAATCCTAATATAATATGCTATAAATTTATTAAATAATGTGTAACATTAGGATATTCTCTTGTGAACATTCAAACTTTTGGTCTTCAGCATTTACATACAGCCATAATCCAGATTTGACACTCACCATTTTACAACTCAGCTCTCTGTTTGTAGCAATTTCTTGGCATGTCTCACTAATGAAATGAGTTTCATCAATAGTACATGATCGTTTTGTAGATATCTTATCCTTTAGAATGTTCCTAAGAAAGAAATCCATAGAGTTAAGTTTTAGAGATCATGTTGGCCATTTAGTTGATTCACTTCGTCCCATTCTTTTGTTTGAAAATTATTTGGCTAAAAAGTTTTGTGCAAGTGATGCTTAGTTAGTAGGCCGAAAATAGAATTCATCATTGTGTTGTACTTTCATAATATTAAATGTATAATTGTGTACCTACTTTATACATACTTTTGCCCATCCCTGTATAATACGCAGCTCAAGATAAGGATAGTATACTTTAGTCTTCTTTTTTCAGCTTACTGTTTTCATGAGTGCAACTGTAGAGAAATCCTGGACAGTTTACCGAGATTTATCATGGCACTCTTGTTAGAAGGGATGCATTGTATAGTTTGTTTTTTTTTTTCCAAGAAATTATGAAACATAATTATGTACTATGTCACACCACCTCAGGTTTATCTTTCTCCTATTTGTACTATTTCCATGGGGTTCTATTACCCCATAATGGGGTTCGCATGTTGTCTATTGAAAGATATTTCATAATTCTTTTATCTTTTTAATTGTTTATAAAAACAAATTAGTATTCACATTTATAATAAAATATTTTTATTACTTATATCGGGAGAGAGCTAATTTCAAAGCTTTAGTAAAGATGTGCTCTTTTTTTTCTTTCTTCTTCTTTTGTTGCACTTAGGACAAAGGATCAGTTACTGAGGATAAGGTGGCCGAATTTAATAAGCTCTGTGATAATCTGAAACAGATGCTGGATGATTTTGAGAAAAAAGTGGTTAATTTAGAAGCTGTTCCTGCCAATCAACGCACTGAAAAACATGTTGTTGAATGCAGAGTGAGTATTTTATTTATATTATATTAATATAGTGCTGAAATGGATAACCAACATAAGTATGGTATAACGGTTTGTCTCTGCAATATCTTCCTCCTCCGTCTCCTCCTCCTCTGCATGATATAGGCTGTTAAGTTTGCTGTAGCTCCATTTGATCCTTCTATTGCTTTACTGGTCAGCCAGTAGGTTTATTATGTACTAAAGCAGTCTGTATCCTTCTTTGTATTTAGCCATCCCAATTATTATAGTATTTAACTACAGAATTTTCAGAATATTGTGTGCACTAGGTTTACTTTTGCTACTATCAAATTTCTAATAAGGTCCGTTCATTGCACTCTAGCTATGCTACAAAAGAAACTTATATCTTAACATAATAATTAATGGGAAATACAGTGAAGTAGTTAAAATATTATTTAAATAAAATTCTAGTGGCAACACATTCTAACTTCTCTCTTTCAAGATAATTACTGCGTTTCGAAGACACCTTGTCTTCATCAGCTAAGAGCCACTAACGAGTCTGTCGATTTCAATGTAGAGGTCGCCGTTGGGCTTCCTGACATTGACGTCATTTTCGGCTTGATGTATTTAAAGATGAGATCCTTTTCCGGAGGGAAATTGAAGTTCATTAGATGGCTTTTGTTTTTTTTTTTTGTATGAGGAATTTTTCCCATATCGTCCATTCTATTGGATTTTGGATTGACTTGATTAGATTTATTTCATTATGGATGTTGTGGTTTGAATTCCAGAAATGATATGTGATGGCAGATTTTTCAGTTTCTTTGTGTCTTATATTTCTAAAATGTTCTTTCAGTCTCACCCCTATGTTCCTTTTTGTTTTGCCTATGTATTTAAGTTCACAATCACTACAATTTATCCGGTAAATCTGATAAATTGTAGTGATTGCGAACTTAAATATATAGGCAAACAAAAAGGAACATAGGGGTGAGACTGAAAGAACATTTTAGAAACATAAGACACAAAGAAGCTGAAAACTCTGCCATTGCATATCATTTCTGGAATTCAAACCACAACATCCATAATGAAATAAATCTAATCAGGTCGATCCAAAATACAATAGAATTGACGATATGGGAAAAACTCCTCATACAAAAAAACAAAAGCCGTCTAATGAATTTCAATTTCCCTCCGGAAAAGGATCTCATCTTTAAATACATCAAGCCGAAAATGACGTCAATGTCAGGAAGCCCAACGGCGACCTCTACATTGAAATCGACAGACTCGTTAGTGGCTCTTAGCTGATGATGAAGACATGGTGTCTTTGAAACGCATTCAAGGTAATTATCTTGAAAGAGTGAAAGTTAGAGTGTGTTGCCACTAGAATTTTATTTAAATAAAACTTGTATCTGTTACCTGTAGTCTGCTTCTGTTACTTATTGCTAGTATCCAAGTTTCACATCCATACAGACCCTCTGGATTACCATTGTTGTATACAGTTTCATCTCTATTTGTTCTCACTTCTTACTTTTTCTACTATGCACCTAATAGGTAGAGGAGGTTTTGCATTCCACCCAAAAGTTTTAATTGAAAGTTCACCGGAAATCACCTTTTGAGGCACCTTGAACCCAACAAAAATTATGCTTTTGTTGTAGTGGAATACAGTACTTCCTCTACCCACAATAGGTAAGTGGAAGAGAAAGCAAAACTACATAAATTTTAAACCTTACTTTTTTGGTTCTTTCAATGAAAAACGGGTCATTTAGCATCCTGGTTAGACTCTATAGGGCTGCTGGGACTAATTTTCTAAAAATGGGACTTTCCAGGTAAAATAGGATATCTGAGATCCTCAAAGAAAACAAGGAGTAGATTCTAAACTCTTTCAAAATGTTTGCTTTTATTGTACATTTAGTGAAACATTTGTTACTAAAACCGATAACAGTGTGATTATTGAATTCCTAATTAATCACTATTGTTCAGCAGCAGGAAACTTTGTTTTCATCACTGCAAGGAGCACATTTCATTGATATCTGGCTTTCTTCCTTAACATTCTACTGTGTTCAATAATGCACTAAGATATTGTGTAATGTATAATGTTTCAATGTTTAGGAATTACAGACTGCGATGTTTGCAAAAAAGTCCTCCATTGACAATTTGAGAGACAAAGCCATTGAGCTGGCAGCAACACAGGAGTTCAAACAGAAGAACTTGGAGTCACACCTGGTTCGCCTGAGTTCTCGGTGGGGAGAGCTTTTGCGTAGAAGTCATGTAAGTGAATCCGTCCATTTCTGTTAAAATATTTATATTTTAAATAAATTTAAAAATTTGCATTGTACCCAATATGACCACTTTCTATGCTAGTTATATTATTTAAAAACTAGAAAATGTGCAGATTGCTGCCATTAAATCAGATTATTTAACTGTCAGTTGTTGATAAATGATACTAGAAGTTCTTATATGCATACTGACTATAACTCAAACTCATAGTCTATTTTGGTACATATCGAAAGAGAAATGGAATATTTTTATGAGTATAGGAGATCATAGAAGCTAAAAACTGACTCGGTAGCAGCTTTATAAAATGCTTATGCTTCTGTTGAATTTATATTTGTGCAAAAGGCCAAATCTTTTTGTTTTCACCCATGTGAAGTTAGTTTCCAGTTTTGCTTTATGTTGAGTGCATTGTTTTACCATGCTCAAAATATATTTAGAACTTGAATTTAGACAACCTTTTAATTTTTATTTTAAAACAAAAAATAAAATGTGTTGTATTTTGTCATATTCATTTTGTTACACAGTTTTAATTGCAGAGCTGTGAGGTAAGAGGTAACATACTTATTTTCTGCAAAAACAATACAAGTGCGCACTTACTCACATCCATTTTTCATCAGTTTTGTAGGTACGTTGCTGGCTTCAACAATACATTGTGACCACTATCACTACCGCTGTCTGGTTGCATGACCACTTTGTGATTTAAAACTGTAATACACTGCTGAAGGCATCAGAACAACCTCTTGACTAGAGTACATGTTCATTCTGTATTCAGTTCTTAAGTTGTTGCATGGGAAGCGATGTCACATAGACTTTTGTTCCATTATTTTTAAAGTGTACTTCGCTCGAGAATTTTTGGAATACTGAAGCCATCTTTTCATGTACATCATGCTTAAACTACCTGCAAATACATATCCAGTACACTTATAGATGTTTGTTTTGTGAATAACTCAACTTTATAAAATGTAACAATGCAACCTGTGTGGCGGTTAGGGGAAAAAAGCTCAGTGGTGAGAGATTAGCAACAGTTAGCAAGCAGGAAGCCTGTTCTACTCTCAGGGCTGTGGAGGGAGAAGACTGTACACTCTTAAGACAGAAAAAAAAATGAGCAGACTCTCGAAGCATACATTTGTCTAAATCAAAACCATTTCCGTCGGTTCGCAATGGTACTTTGGGACACATTTGAGTCCCAGCCACTAAATATGCGCTGACAGTTGAGCGAGTACTAGCAGTTACCTAGTAATGAGGCCTACCAAGGTTCATTATTTTATTTTATTTTTTTCTAGAAAAACACATATTGATTATGCACTATAATATAATTTCCAATTGCTAAGGCTTATTTGATATTATTCTTGCACATAAAAATGAAACACTCTCCTTTTCATTTTCAAACAAAATAAGAAATAAGTAAATATTCTAGTCCTAAATGAAAAGTCTGATGTGATACATTCACATGACTTCCTTCACCCTCTATCTTTGTTAGTGGGTATACAAATTATTCTTACTAAAGCTTATTTTTCTATCTACTACACTTCAATCCAAATAAACCTGTGCAGAAATAGCTACATTACACATTTCATTATAGATAAAAGGAGAACAGAGCAGTCAAATATTTAAAAACTGGATGCTATATACTGGCCTTAAAATTCTATAATATTTCCATACAATCGTATGGAAACAGTATGGAATGCACCTTAGAATTCTTACTAATGTGGCAGTCATTTTGAAAACAAAAAGAGTAATTTGTTTGTGTTTTTATACGTGAATGTCTTAAAATTAATAGATAGCTTATGCATGGAAAACATATAGCATTGCCATATATTTAATAAATTAAAATTTAAACAATAATAAAAAAAACATTTATGCCAAGGATTCGAACCAGGTTGTTCCAATTACAACACACATGCGTTTCACTGCTCAGCTACAGTGTATGCAACCAAACTGAAAGGGATCTTCGTACTTATCACATAGCTTTGAAATTAACAGAAGGTGGTATTAAATCATGTATTGTGAATGCAGCATCAACAAATGTTTCCCACATTTTCCAAACCAAACTAGCAACTGACTGTTGCTCACGTATTTTGTCTTAGGCTGTACATGACTGGAATACAGTCAATATGTGACTGACCAACACATCCCTATAATTAATGCCTTTCAGTTCCCATAAATGAACTCTTCCTAAAGAACACTGACGCATCTTTCTGCATCTGTCAAGATATGAAAACCACTGTACAAACTACATACATTTCTCTCAGATCTAATGCATGTCCTAATGCACATATGCATATGAGATTTCTTGTACATATATGAACCCTGACAAGTGCTGTCAACAGAAACTTAAAATTATTGTTTCTCTGAGAAAGCTCCTTACCATTAATGCAGAATTCAGTTGTCTGCTCAATCTCTTAAGTAAATTAAGACTCTAAAATCTTGAGTTTTATATTCTGTATTTTTAAATGTATGCCTGTGTTTATTTCTAGAAGTTTAAATGTAATGCCCTGTTTTAACAGCATGCAGAATAACAATCGCAAAAGTAGAAGAAGGAATATAAATCTTTGTGTAAAGCCTTCCTGTTTAGAATGATGAATGATAAGTACCTACTTAATAAGATTGCATTGCCTTTTAGTATATATAACATTCTAATGTCACATATATTTAATGCAATTCATTTTATCGCCTTAGCTTTTGCATCCACTACTCAACAGCCATAATATTGCTACTGTCAGAACTCTAGGATTCATACAAGAAGTTCATAACATTTAGAATTTTTTTGGTGTAATTACTGATAATAAACTGAGCGAATATTTCTTACTCTTAGAATATATAACTAAACTGGTTTAATGGGACAATAACTTCTGACCGATTCTTTAAAACTAACTGGTTCTTGGTGGAAGAGGCTACGTTCCTATGCTTTATTTGAGTATTCTTTACATAAACATTCAGAACATTATCTTTTTTAAAAAGATATGAATTTATTCTCATCTATGCACTGTTCCTCATAGCTACTAGCTTCTCCTCAGTGCACACTAAAACAGAAATATGAGCAGAGAATTACCTGCATTTAATGCCCCAGATTGAACTTAGAAAATTATAGCCAAAATATTTTGTTAATGTTATTTCCTTTCTTGGTTGTTAATGGTGATGGTAATGGTGATGGCTGGCTATGGCAAAGCTATAAATGTCATAATCTGTATAAAAAGAGGGTAATCTACCTTACATTGACACCCAAAGTTGTTTGCTTTGAATTTCGAAATGCACAGGTGTATTTTTGGTGCACATGATTACCATATGTGGGTACTAGGTGAAATTTCTAAATTTTACAATTGTAAATACTTTTCTTTCTTCTTTTTTGTTTCGTTTTGCAATGAAAGAGAAGGGTATGTGTTTTAAGTTTCATTGCTTAATCCCCACTATTTTTAAATTTATTAATTAGATTTAATTAATTATTTTAAGAATATACAAAAAATCCTGTATATAATAAGCAAATAAAAAGTGTATTATTTTAAATATGTAGTTCGATGAAGATAAATACTTCAGAAGAAAGGTTGGAAATTGATTTTTGGTACTCTTTTAGTTTTAAATTAAAAAAAAGTAACTTTTTATAAGCAGATATTTAGCAATTTTTAAGGTGCTGTTTGGATACACTATTAGTTATAGTTTTTTTAGCACTACAGAAAAATCATTTCCAACATTTTTAGTATGTAATCTTTAGTACTTCTCTTAAAATTTTGAAGAAAATTGAGGAAAAAATGCATTATGTGGAAGATTTTGAACCTGGAAAAATGTAGAAAAAACAGAAACAAGAAAAACAACTTAAAATTCCAAAGGCACCTTTAAAAAGTCATAAGAAAGGATTTCTATAAATCAGTGAGAGATAGTAAATACTTATTATGAAACTTAAACACATAAATAAAATTTTTAAAGGAGTTCAATCACTTTTCACCTATGGATACCCTTGTAGAATCTTGTTGAATTCTTTGTAATTGTTTCAAAAAAATTCTATTTTATGAACCTTATGAAAGGGTCATAAAATAACTTTAAGGCTAAATAAATAATCAATAATTATATTCCAAAATTGGTGGTATTAATGTATGATGGATTATTATTGTTATACTCAATTTATTTTCAGAGAATTTGTTTACTGAAATATGCAAAGGGAATGTTAATGTATTTAAAAGTAACAAGTTTTATATTAACACTCTTTGCTTTGTTGTGTGTGCTCTTAAGTGAACAGAATATAATTCTAATGTAATGCTAAATACAAACATTGAATATTTTGTGAATATTATTAACAACTTAGAAAAAAAAACTTTAACATAAAAAATATATTTGCTAAAAGTGTGTGCCTATCTGCAAGCAATGTGTTACCTTTTTAACAATTGCATAGTGAAATGTGTGTTAAGATGTATGTTTGTGTCTTTACAAAGAAACCCCACATGTTTTGCTTGTGAAGTGGTGGACTGGTTGCTTGTGGTTTATGTACAGTGATGGTATTGTGACTTCCATGGTTCTTGGAAAGCTTGGTGTTCATGTCTAACGGTGTGATTTGGTGACTGAAGTTTTTGTGGTGTTAATGCTTCATATGGAAATATGGAAACTTATTCTGAACAGCTATATTGACAGTGAAGAAAACATTTAATAACCTGGAACTGGTCTCTCTCCCCTGAATTCCCAAAAGCTTATACTCTTGAATTTACAAGCGACTTCTTGTTAATGATGAAGAAAAAATAAATATTTTGCTGGCAGTAACATCTTCATCTTTTTAAGAAATCTTTTTGGTGAATGTTACTCTTATAAATGCTTGCATTTCAAGACTTCTCTTGAAACTAACAGTTGTACAACACTGCATGATTGGTGATGGATACCGCCCTGTTGTTTGTGCCGAATATCTGCTGCATGCAGCATGGTTAACCATTCACTAAGATACTTCCATAGAAGTATGTTCAATAAAACCATTGCTGAAGAGATACAGGTGGTTGATTGCACATGCTGTTTCTTCACTTACCTGCTAATACATGTGAAGATACCTTTCTATGCTTTATGCTCTTTTTGAAATGCATATGAAAAGTACAAGCAAATAGGTCATGTTTCTTGACTGCAATAAGTGGCATGAACCTTATCTTTACAGGGCTGGATTGAGAATGCCACAATATTGAAGTCAGGTTCTTCTGCCACTTCTAGTGATTTTCTCTTAACAACCAAGACAGCTTCAACTGGAGATTCCAAGGGGAGAGAGCCAGAAGCAATTTCATTTCTAGTTATGGAGGGAAAAAACAAAGATTCTGTAATGGAACCACAAGACCAAGTTACACCAGTAGCTTTTCAGGTTGCAGTCAGTGATGAGAGTCAGACAGAAGGATTTCATGAGGATAGCTACCATCCAATAGAAGCTGAATGTCTTGGTTATTTAAATCCAGTATTTGAGGATATAGATCAAGATGACATGGTTGTTGATACTGAGCAAATGAAACCTACTACCCTTGTAGGTAGCATTGTGGAAGAGAAAGAAGAGTTTGAAAATAAGGATCTTGAGGAAACAGATATTGAATCAAAGCAAGAATCGGTTATAGATAGCAGTGAACTAAAAACATCTCAGAGTACAATACCAGATATAGTAAGTTCAGTTGAAGGTTCTAGGACTGATGAAAGAAGCAGACATAAAAACCTACAGAAAAGCCTGACTGAGGCCGATGCAGATCTTGAGGGTCCATTGCATTTGGAGAAACAAAAAGGTGATGGAAGCATAGAAAAGAGAAATGAAGAAGGTGAAGTGAGTGATACATTCCTTTTGGCTGAAAACAGCATACTGTTTTCTCAGGTTTCAACCAATACTCTTGTGACCAGTCAAGAAGAAACAATTCAACACACAAACCAGCAACAAGAAGCAGATCCCTGCCAGATGGTTGAAGTGAAAACCATTGAAATAGTTAAATCAGTGGTTACTCCCATGGAACCAGTTGAACAAGTGGTATTTCCTAGTAGAACTGTTGAGACCACTGAGCATTTTGGTCCACAGTCTGTAGAAATGGTGGAAATAATAGAAGAGTGTGAAACAGAACCTGATGAATCTGCTCCTGAAACAGACTCTGAACAAACCCCTAAAATAACATCACCCACAAAAGGAATGGAATTACCAAAAGATTCTAGGAAACGACCATCAACTTTGGACATTCATGATGTCCATAGTAAGAAATCAGCAACAGGTGCAGGAGCACTGAAGGGTACAGAACAAGAACCATCTAGTAGTGATCAGAAGGAATTTGTCACTACTGAAAGCTCAAAAAAGAAAGCTTCTAGCCCTTCACCAGTTAAAGCAGAGCCCAAAGCAACTAAGAAACAGTCAGATGAAGAAATCATCAGGGTGAGTGGATTTACGGGTAAGAAAGAAAGAAATGCATGCGCCTATGATAGTGATGCTATCCCAGAGCTAATATCTGAAACAGTCAGGAGAGTGACTAAATCACCACCCAAAATTTCTATTCCTGATTACACTGTTGAGATGCATGCACCACCCACTCCCCCTCCAACACCTGCAGTCATTCCCAATGATACCCCTCCCTCACTCTGTCTTCAGATGACTGACAGAGTTAACAAAACTGAAGAAACCACTGTAACTGCATGGCGTGACTCAGATAGTGCTCCTAACACTACAAATGCAGTGGATTTGTGTGTGAGTCAAGTAGCTAACAGAACCCCTCATCATGTAGATGATAAAAATAAAGCATCTGGTCTCAAAGAGGTAACTGTTAAAAAAGAAATTGAGGTTTCCAACACATACAAGATAGTTGGAAACTTTAGCAATTCAGGTGCACCTGAAGAGAGTTCAAATAACGTTTTTACACAAAATAGGAAGCCATCAGATACAGCATCAGGAATGGATGATGGTACAGCTGATGATTATGATAGCTTTTATGGGAGTGACAAAGAAACCGATGATGTTATTGAGTTTTCTGATGATGCAGAGCAACTGCCAGGATTGAACAACAGTTCCAGTTCTGATGATGAAAGTCTGCCAATAGGTCATCTAGTAATGCAGCAGCTTGACAAGGTGGGTTATTGAAGGTGCTACTAATTTAGAAATTAACTACTTTTGTATGGTGACAAAGTATAAATGAAGCTAAGTAAGTGCTTAACAAATAAAACAATGTAAGAGTAATGTTTATTTGATTTCAGAAATAAGAAAAGCAGTTAATACATTTTACACACTAAACAAGGGGTTAAAAAGAGGATAAATGGGAAATCATACATTTCTTTTAATGCATTTCTAATTATATACTTGCCTTTTTACATTGCAGATAGAAGATTATTCTAAAGCACTTGTAAGTATGCATTTCCTTCTAAAACAATTATTGAACGCATAAAATTAATAATTAAAAGAAATATTTGATTAATTTTCAGGCAATACTTTCAACAAGAAAGGAAGCTTATGTCAGTAAGCACAGAGAAAAACCTCCTAGGTCAACAGTGATAAGCACTCCAAGTAGCGAAGAACCAAAAATCCATAGTTCTCCTGCCACTTCAGTAACTACAGTAACAACTACTACATTCACAACAACCAAAATTGTTTCAAGTGCAAAACAGCAGGTAGCCCAGTCCAGTACTCGTGTTTCACCAAGTCAAAAAGATTCAGTTTCTTCTCCATTTGCGAAGGAAATAGCTGATTTTGAGCAAGCAGCCCAACAGATGCTCCGCAGAATGGATGTTATGTTGGTTACAGTTAAAGGAGTGAGCAGTGAGAAAGATCCTGGGAAGAGGTTGGAGGTATAATATTGTTATATAGTGGAGATGAAATATTACACTAATAAACTATTTAAAATAAAATGCACAGAATGCATAGCTATTTTATTAAATAAAATCTGAATTGCAGGTCCATTCACAAAAAACTAGTTTAGAAGGTTTCAGTAATACTTGTAATCTAAAAATTAATTTTCGTGACATTGCTTTTTAAGGTGTTGGAACGTGAACTGAGTTTCCTCGCTCCTGATGTGGCAACACTCATCAGTCGAGGTGATGGATTAGTTTTAACAGTTCATTCTAGTGACCCATCTCGTGCAGATAAACTGAAAGAATCATCACAGGATAAGTTGAGGAGTAAATGGCACCAGGTTAAAGTGGAAAGTGAGGTGAGTGTAAAATAATACCTTGTAATTATTATTTTTCAAGTGCTGTAAATCAGGTTTTGTGCTAATAAAATATAATTCATGAATAATTTAACATAATTAAGGTTACCAGAAGGTGAAAGGTAAAACAGGAAACACCAGAGTCATTTATTAATGAGAGAAGAGGTTAATACTAATGTAATATAATGCCCCACTTTTTAGGATGATAAAGTACTCCTCATTCAGAGGAAATTGTGTACACTTCTTTAAAGTTGGAATAAGCAAATATAATGAGTTTTGTATGATTAAATTACACTATGTTCTAATTGGTTAGTGTTGCTGTAACTCTCCCCTCTATTTGACTAATACACACTTAAAAATTATTGAATAGCCAAACACACACATGATTAGTGTCTAGTTCTAAATGCTGTTCCTCTCCCTCTCTCTTCTCTCCTCTCTCTTCTCTCTGTGTGTGTGGCAGCATCTACAGGCTAAGTACTTGTTCTTGCTCATAGATGTTATGGTCATCAAGACCATGCCTAGCATGGCTGCTTTTGGCACAGACTATTTACACAATGAGCACAGTTAAGACTGCCTTTCTGATTAAAGTTATAGTACCTAATTTAATTTTGAATCAAACCCACACTCCATGCTCCACTAATTTTGAAATCTTACCTAGTACAATTTCAGGAACTGTTGTCAATACCCTCAGCTGTGTCGACCATCAGATTTCAGAAGTTGATTTGAAGATCTCCGTGAAACTGAACGAGGTACCTCTTATGGGGGTGTAATAAACTTAAATTAGGATCTATTCTTTTAGGATTTTCAGCTGGATCCACAGCAGGGAGATCAAGTGAACTTCCAAGATCTGATACTTGACACTAGCTGAGGATGCGGATTGCAGTTCATGAAACATGTATTAGGTAAGATACAAAAATGTATGGAGCATGGAGTGAGAGTTTGACAGAAAAAATTCAATTATTAGTGTGTGCTTCACTGTATTTAAGTCCAATTAATGTCTCCTTAACAATAAAGTTCTTATAGTATTTAAAGATCCTGACGACTTAGAAAAACTGGTTTGTTTGAATAAAACAATAACCTAAACACAATACTCACAGACAAAGGTGGTCTCAACATTGTCACTACCAATTCTAGCATACCCATTACTGAAATCTGGTTCTGTTCTGCCCTTTTCTTTGTTGAATCTAGCTAAGATTATGTTTATTGTTAATGATATAGGTTAGAAAGAGGCTATTAACCATGCTATTATATCAGTAGGCAGCTTGAAGGTTATTATTAAAGAAACTATAGTGCATATATAATAAAATAATAACTTCTTTTACTTACTGTGATAAAAGAATGTGAAAATTTATTCAACACTCTTCCAGTTTCTCCATACCATCCATACTCTCAACAACAATATTTAATTTACACATTACTTCCTTCTTTCCCTAAAACCCATACTTAATTATGTCTACAACAACAAACATGCACAAAAGCAATCCTCCTTTCATCAGACAAATTATGTATTGTTGTTGCTGTTGCTGTTGAAAGTGGCTGCAGTAGTATCAATTTGTTCATAATCATAAGTATTATCCAACAGATACTATTTCACATTTTTGGGGCAATCTGGATGTAAAATTTTGTGAACACCCACAATATATATCCTCAACATACATACATCTCTGATGCTATTTTATACTGAAGTTAGTTTTAGCTTTCCACTATCCTCTCCAAAGAAAAAGGTTGACTATTTCAGAAACTTCTGAATGCATTTCCCTGTTTATTTTTACCCGCAAACATAATGAATCCACTAGCCTTAAAATTGTACTTAACTGAGTTGAGCTTTCTAGTTAAACAATTATTGCCTAACAGGTAGGATTGATGGAGTTGACTAACATAAGTGTTATACAATTCATCAGTGTGAAAGCATTAGAATCCCTACTTGAATAGGTTATAAACATTATCACATTCAAGGAAATGAAAACTATACTGCATGCTTGCTATATTCTGCCAGGGGAGCTGCTCTCAATGCATGTGAAGTAAATATTACTGTCTTTGACTGGAAATGACCATAGTGCCTAAGCAAGGATAATAATTTATCCTTGGTCAAAATCAGAGAGTGCTGAATAGTTTATACTCTTTGATTATAACCTTCTGCTTTTAAATAATGTACTAAGGACTACAGTTAAATTCACAGAACAAGGTGGGGAGAAAATAAAACATCTTTTTTGGTGCAAAACTGAGCATCTGGCAAATCTATTCATAGAAATTATGTCTAGTAATACATCTAGGGAAAGAAAGATATAAAGGACAAATGTATGGACATGATATTATCACTTGCTTTCGAGAAGCTTACAGCAAAATTACATTTTAGGCCAGAAAAGCTGAAGCACAACAAGCAGAGGAGAAATTAAATGAATATAATAAACTAGTTTCACAAGTGCAGTTGTGGTTAAAGGATGGAAAAAGAAGACTAGAGCAAGCAAACAATGAAGAAGGCCAACTGAAGGTAAAACTCTATTATCTACTAATTGATTTACATACGTAGTGCTGTTATACCAAACCTGATAAATCAAAGGATGTTGAAATCATAGTTTTAGTAAATGTAAAATGCTGATGTTTAGTGGTCTCTAAAGATCTTGGGGGTAAAAAATGCAACATATTTGGTGTGGGTAGGGATATGCTGTACACTTGCTAAGGGAATTTCTTTTGCCTTGGTATCTCATAAATTTTAATGCTTAAGCTTCCTTTGGAACTTATTAGTTAGGTTTCTTCAAGGCCACCATCACTGCATACTTGCTTTTATGAATAAAATAAAAGTTGCACATTTTCTCCCTTATTGATGGATTTCATTTTTTTTTCTCCTGGGGTTAAGAAGTTTTGGATTAACAAGAAAATATTATAAAAACAAAAAAGAAAGAAAAAAAAGATATATTGCTCACTTAAGTGATCTAAAATTGTTGAGACAGAGGTATATCTGCATCATAAATATATGCTTAGAGTTTCGTTTATTTTATTAATAGTGTATGTCTGGCAGCATATGTGCAGTTTCAATGTACAAATATGTAACTTTATGGTTATGTCAAATTTCTAGACAGTTAAATTTACTGTGGTGTTGTTTAATCTACTGACCAGAATATGTTGTTTTCAGACACTTAAGGATGAATTTGACAAAAAAGAACGAGAAATAGCTGATTTAAATAAAAAATGTAGTGAATTGCAACGATTACAAGTTGGATGTGATGGAAATGGTGCACTGGCATCTATTAATGAACAGTGGAAGGAAATATATGCACAGTTTCAACATTATCAGATGTCTTCAAAGGAAAAGATTGTTCCTGATACTAAGCTTGTAAGTAAAACAGATATCCAAAATATATAATTTGTATTGAAGTAGTAACTACAGAGCCAGTTTGTTAAAATAATTATATACTTTACATTTCAAGAAAATTCTTCCACATTGTGAACTGTTTATACGTTTAATATAGAATATTTTGAATGAAAAAAAATTATTTGTCACCTTTATTTATGATATTTGACTTGTATTTCCATTTGTTCTTGTCAAGCAGGGTTCTTCCAACAAGATTGGTAGTAAGTGGTTTATAAGTGAGCTTCATAATCTAAGAGATCAATGTCTGTATTATTATAATTTAACTAAATGTAATGGAAAGACTGGACTACAAGAGAGATTTAGGAAACTTAAGTATGCGTATAAAAAGGTTCTTAAGACAGCGAAAGCCAAAACTATTCAAACTTAATACGTAATTCTGCTAATAAATCTAAGGCCATATGGTCAGCTATTTCTGAATTAACAAATAATAATAAATCTAAATCTGATTTCACTTTGCTACTGTCCACAGCCTGCGCACTTGCACATCCATGTTATCTTAAAAATAGAATTCTCCTGTGAGGCAACTATACCTCAACATTAGGTTACTTGTACTCCAAAAAAGAACTGTGAGAATCATTTGTGGTGTTCAATCCCAAATTCAATCCCAAACACACTCTAAACCACTGTTTACTGAATAAGGAATATTAACTTTGAAAACAATGTTGATTCTGGTCTGTCTTTTGTTCATAAAATCCAAATTCAATAATTTGACTCTTTGCTCTGCTGTACATAATTATATACTCGCAATAGCTTGAAAATATATATGAATAAATGCAAATATAGTTGCATTGAAAACAATTTTGTTCCCTACAAATTTTATAATGCTTTACCATAAGGAATTTATCTATGCCTGCATTATTCAGATGTGTTCATTCAACATTCCTGGCAAATTCACTTTATGACCGTAAGGAATATTATTAAAGAAGGTTTTAATGGTTCCGTTCTTTAATTCTAGTTTATATTATGACAACTCTATCTGTACTTATATAGCAAAGAGGCTAATAAATATCAAATATCGGATATCACCACTGGGTGATCACTAATTTGTGAATACAGGATCTACTGGAAGTAGAGAGTAGAGCAACTTCATTGCAAGAATCAATAGAAGGGGGGAGGGGTTATCTTAAAATTCAAAATGCAGTCCTGTTTAAAAAGATCTTCTTCCGTGTAGGACCAATAAACTAGATAATTATACAGATATATTTTATGATCAAAAAGATTAAATAAAGCTGATTTATGGTTTTTTTTGTTGTTTTTTTGTTTTTTTTTGTTTTTTTTTTGTTGTAATTCAATTCTTATAATGCTCCTTATCTCTAGTTTATAGATTATATTGAGTGTTAAAATATTGATCACATTACTGTCTATGTTATTATATATTTTTATACATAGTCTGTCAAAAAATGTATACACACTTTAATGAACACACATTCTTTATTGTGTATTAGCACTGAACTTAATTAGATATCACAAGTTTAATACAAGTTTCCTGCATATGTTCGTTACTCAAAATATTTGCCATTGGCAGCCAGGCACACATCACAACAGTGAATGATTGCTTGAGCAGCATTGGTCAGTGTGTCCCGGGGTGTTTCAGCACATGCTGCTGTAATTTCTTGATGAAGGCTCACCAATGTAGGTAGCTTCCTGCAATACATGGCATCCCTCAAGGTCCTCCAAAGGTAAAAGCCCAAAGATATTAAGTCTGGTGAACATGCTGGGAACTCAAACACACTTATTCGTCCTATCCAGCATCCCTACAGATTTTCCTTCAGGAAAGCCTGCATGCTTTGATGCCCCATCTTGTTGATAGAAGAACTCACTGTTTCCATAAAGTGCACATATAGCTGGCAAAATTGATGTGCTTTAATATTTCCAAATACCTGGTCTGAGTAATTGTACTTTCATAAAGAAGGGCCCTATTTAACCCTTAGATAACAGTCCGCATAAACATTCACTCCTAGTGGATTGACTGCCTCATCGAAATGAATGTATGGATTTTCTGGTGTCCAGTAAACACAATTATGATGGTTCACTATTCCATTAAGTTTGAATTGGGCCTCATTGTATCACACAAACTTTGTCACAAAGTCTTCATCCCTATTTACTATATGCTGAAAACATTCACAAAAGTCCATTAGGTGATCAGGATAGTTGTCATTTAATGCGTGCAATAATATTGGTACATACTCTTTCCACTAAATGGCTTTCAGAATTCATCATACAGTCATATGCTAACTCCTGTTCCACAAGCACATTGCGCAATAGACTTCTGAGGGAACATAGCAAACGTTTTTAATATGACGCAGTATTTTATATCACAACACTGAATGCCAGAGTGATTGTAGTGTAAATTAGCATTATTGTATGACAATGATTTGAGATGTTCGTTAATTATAAGCATTGTTAGGAAATAAGTTCACAGGACCTCACTGAAACTGACAATAAGAGCGGGTAATGAGCGAGGGGGTGAGTTGCTTATCAATTAGAAGAGACAAACAAATGACGTCAGAGTAACGCGCTTTTCTGTAGAAATGGAGGGAATATCTTCCCTAGAGCATAAGTGTTCGTAATTTTAATTGGATATAAATATAGACACTAATGTTGGCGCGTTTTATTAACCAATAGCAGCTCTGTTATAATGTTTAGGCATATTGGGGTGGGGGAGTGTGGATTCCGTGCCGGAGTCGGGTGACGCACGGTTTGGCAGAGTGGTTCACGGGGCAAGCGTCGCTCAGTCCAACAGAAGGATTCGCGGGTAATATGTCGTTCAGTCCAACAGAATCATACAAAGGTTATACGTCGCACAGTTTGAGAGAATCGTTCACGCGTTATACGTTGCGCAATTCTACAAAATCTCTCGCGTTGTAAAGTTAGTTATAAATGTGAAATATGCGAATTAATAATGTGCAGCAAATAAGTGATTATAGTGATATTAGAAAATATAACAGTTTCAGCCTGGCGTGTATCAAGAGTCAATATGTGAAATTAATTAATTGTGACGGTAATAAAAGTTTAAAAACAAATTCTTTTATAAGTGTTATCTTTCAGTAACAAATCCTTTCTGTTTACACACCCTGTTCAAGAGATATGCTTGACTGAGTAGTAATAATAGCTAGCCGGATGACAAATAACCCAAAATTCAAACTATTAATTCAATAACAGGCGCCCAGCAATAGATAACACGAGTTACCACGACAAATTGGCTCCCATACATGGGGCAGATAAACATGAAGCATCTTCCAACTACCAACAAATATTCTATTTCAAAGACCATCCAAAGAAGCAGGATTTATAGCTGTACGAGGTCTTGTGAATTTCCCTTGTACACATCACAAATGGCAGCATGCACCTAAACTTTTCACAAAGCCATGCAAGTGTCAAATATGCTGGATGTTGTGTTGCATTTCATGCACATTGAACTTTAGCACATTTTCAAACTTGAACCATCGCTTTAAAATGAGCTTCCATTCCTCAAATATCACGTGTACTCTGGACATTTTGATTCACTAGCATACATCACATGTTAGTACTTTATCACCATCATAATTGGTTATTTTATAGTCAAGTAGCGATACTTCAAAGCACGCATGTCGTTAGTAATTTAACTTTCCATTTAGTATTAAAGATCGATCTTTTTTTCGGACACAAGCTTGCCTTAACCCTTACGACGCTTCTGTCATAGCTTCGAACCATATGGGTGCTGACATTTGTTGAGGAAACACCATACTACATACTCCACAGTTATTCAATGCAAGTTTGAAAACAATATGCAGATACCACCTGTTAAAGTATGTATATATTTTTTGATGGACCTGTATAAAGCTACATTGTCAATAAGAGCTTGAAGGAGAAAATATATAAAAAAATACTATGACGATTTGTTATATTCTTAAAATCCTATGTTTTCCCAATTTCCTATTATTATAAGAATACGTAACACAATGTTATGCATTATTATTATTTATTTTATTCCCTTTTTTTTTCATTTTCTTTCTTTCAGGACATTGCTGGGACACAGGTTTCTGAATTTGTAACTCGAGTAAACAAAGTGAGGGAAGCAGTTTCTGCAATTTCCAGGCAGTTGAACTCTTTTCCCTTAAGCGGTAGGGATTATGAGGCATTTCCTTCACAGGAAGAATGTTTTAAGGTAAGTTATACATTGGCACAAATTTTAATGGCCTTTCTTCCAGAATGAAAACTAAATCATGTACTATTATCAAGCACCACATGCATCATTAATGGGAAGAAGCAAGGTCGTTAAGGTTTGTCCTGAACTAAACTTATCTGTTCACAAACAATGAATATAACGAGATATACTTAGAAATTAAAAGTAAGTGAAAATACTATTAGGTCTAGCACAATTAAGGACAATATTTCTTTAAATGTGCTTAGTTTTTATCTGAACATTATGGAGTAAACATTAAAATATTTCATTAATATTTATGATTTAATCAGCAGTTCTGGGTTAGAGCTGCTTCTTTTTAAGAAAAAGTTGAAAGCTATGGCTGATTTAAATACTTTATTTTTCTCTCTTTTCTATCAGAAAGTGAAAGATAGCATAAATGTCTTGAAGCCCAGTGTTGACGAAATAGAATATGACAGAGATGGTATTATGAAAAGGGCAAACCGTGAGCAAGGTGACCAAGTAAGAAGAGTTGTGGATAAACTGCGAGAGGAGTGGTCACAAGTCAACAGAGCATACATCGAAAGACATAAGTAAGTCTTCCCTGAAACAAATGAACTTTAAGTGTACTTGGAACAAGTTAATTTTAAATTATAATGTTGTTTTAAGATGTGGACAAATATGCTTCACACAGTAAAATTTTAAAAATCTAAGATCTGTTTCTGGAAGATTCTTCCCATCATCAGTTGGTCATAGACATGTCAAAATATGTTAAAACAACATTGTAATTTATTGTGCTGCCCTACTGTATTTACTAGTTATTTAGTTTTAACATTTATAACATCTTAAGCTTACTTCTTTTTTTAATTACAACCCTTTGCATAATTGAGGAAATGATACCACATAACTTGACACTTCAGCATTGCATTAGTAACAAAAGTCTGCAGGTGCTTAAGCTTAAATTGATAAAAACCTGACTGTTGGTAGCTTCAGAATAAACATTAAGTCATTAAGTAATGACAAAAGCTTGGGCTTGATATGAAGAAAAAGTGTTTAGTTATACAACTATTTGAATCTGCAATTTATAATGAGTTTATAAACTAGTTTACATATAGATAGGTCCAGAATGACAGAGAAATCTTAACTACCAGTGGAATTGTTTAATTTTTTGATCAAATTATACTGCTCCCTTGGGCTCAGGTTGGGTTTGGTTTATAGCAAGTTGAACCAAGATTCTTGGCCCATGCAGCTCTAGTTAGTAACCTTAGTGTGACATATAGGCAAACAGTACTTTTAAAGTTTGATGCACTGTAAAATAGTAAAGGGCACAATTAAATCCCTAAAAATGAGCAAGCACATTGCCTTATTCATTGAGAACATAACTTTGCCTTAAAAAAGACCAAAAATTGAGTACACAAATGTTCACTTGTGGTTTTATGAAATCATACATTGTGGTCCATTTTGCCCTATATCTGGAGCAGAACAGAACATCAATATATCATTATAGAGCGTAACAAGTTATGCATATAATTCATAATGTAAACTGAGCCAATAAAATTTAGTGTTGAATACAAAAAGCTTTAGATTGTATTGTATTTATTGTGCTAAGAGTTTTAAACTGGTTTGTTTGAGTAAAACAATAACCTAAACACAATACTCACAGACAAAGATGGCCTCAACTGCCAATTCTAGCATACCCATTACCAGAACCTGGTTTTGTTCTGTATCAGTAAACCTAGCTATGATTATGTTTATCATTAATGATCTAGGTTAAAAATAAGATAACCACACAATTATATCAGTAAGCAGATTGATGTTCACTATTAAAGAAACTATGGTGCATATATAATAAAATAATAACTTATTTTACTTACTGTGATAAAAAAAAATGTGAAGATTTACACAACATGATGATGAAGCAGCACGTAACACATATTTCAGTAGGTTGTAGTCAACTAAAATGATATAAACATTGTTAACTGTATGGGAATGTCTGATATGAAACTCTGGTAGTCTCTGATAGTTTGCACCATCCTATTAATCTTGAAATATGTCAAATTCTGTTCTGCCCCGGGGTTCTGTAATGTCTTCATTTACAAAACTGTACATACATTTTTCTGCTTAAACCAGTGAAGTAACATTTGAGCAATACTGCATTGATTCCTTTGCTACTTGTGGTAATCACACCAAAGGCTAATATCTAATGCATAATTAGCAAATGAAGACATGCCTGAAAAATGGCCTAACCCATACCTTTATAACTGGGGAAAAAAAAACAACAAAAAACAAACAAACAAACAACCCAAGAGCTTTGTGATAAAGTTTGAGAATATCTCATAAAATAGGATTTTTTGCTTGCTATTTAACATAATATGATCCCTGTAGGATAGCTCAACATAGGAATGACCTCTCTTATAACCAACAGCAGATTAGTGGTACTCAGATTGAAATTTTAATTTTGAGTTTTAGCTCAGTTTTTTGGGCATGTCTTTACAATTTTCATCCTTTGATGGTATTAGAATACAGCATGATATAACTAATTAAATGTATTTATCAATGAAACTACTTTATATCATACAAGAAACACATTTTCTGTAATACAGTGTATGAGTACAGCTTTTTTCTTCCTGTAATTTACATTTCATAACTTATGCAGAGTTGTTTCTTCAGCAACATGTATTCAGTGAACTGCAAAATTAAAAACAAATAATTGCTTTTCATGAACTTGTAGCCGCTGGTTAAAATGTCTGGATACCTGGCACAATCTTCACACCAATTGCCAGTCGTTTGCTGAATGGCTTACTTCTGCTGAAGCAATGATAAAGGAATGGCATACCACTGACCTTCCACTTGATCAGGCAAAAGCAAAGCAGAAAGAGTTGGAAAAGCAAGTGACAATGAAACACAGGTATGTAAAAATGTTTTATGAAGTTAAAATGGTTAGATGATTTTACTCTAATACTGTACTGTGCCCTTTAGAATTTCCATTTTGAGAAACCAAATCTTTCACCTTCAGCCATTTTGATGCATGTATCAAGCAGCACATCAGTCACTTATCAGCTTAAATCACAGTTGGTGATTTGAATTTATGGGAGTTAATGGAAACAGAATATATCATTATTTTTCAGGATGAGAGAAAAAAAACCACTGAACTACAATCTGTTAAAAAGCATATATACATTGTAAATATAGGTTAATGTTGTATTTTTAATTGTACATTGGTTTTGATTAATTTTCTTATGGAATATTAGCATACACAGTGTATGACATGGTTTAAACAAATTGGTGGGTTACTTCTTCATGGAATATGTGCATAGAAGCTAGATGGATATTAAAACTCAGCTACTTGTATCCGATGAATATGATATAACAATGATATCGGAGGAAACACTTTTGCAGTGAATCAATCATATGTCCTTGGTTTTATGCAGAGATACACACTTATTAACATATTTGAATGAAGCAGAAATGATTTCTGGCACCCATCTAGGCAAGAAGGGTTTGATATTTCTCCTGTGACTCAGCAAATTGTACAGGATCTGTAAGAGAGAAATCCTTTAGATATGAAGTATTTGGCACACGTTTATACAGTTTAACATAACCAGAGTGTTTTAATTTCGATGTCTTGTCATTGCCAATAGCTAACATCTTTGAGCATTTGAAATTTTAAATTAATCTGTAATATTTCTCAGAGGAATGTGGGTTGAACTAAGTTCTTATCACATTTTTCATAGTAAATGTTCATAGTAAAATCATGCATAAATGAAGCTATTAACAGTGAAGCAAATTTCTACCCAAAAATGTTTACATTTTTGAAACTAGCAAAACCACATCTATACCCATCACCTCCACCAAATTTTGTCATGAATATAGATTAATTTAGCAAATTCCCTAAACTTTCCATGCTTCCCGTCATGACAAACGAGGGCGAAACTTTCTAAGCATATGAACCTAAAGATTGCAACGGAGGAATACTGCGAGCTTAAATGACATTTTAAAAGAAGAAAGTGTTTAAATTTTAACAAATGACAATTTCATTAAACAAAAGATGTTACCTTAACCTTACATGTTGTTCACAAAAACATCCTTGGTCAAAATCACATCCTTGCTGCAAGGCAGATGCCATGAGCACAACATGCTGTTCCTCACACTATGAAGACTTGATTGTTAAAGAGGTCTAAACAAGTGATCCCAATTATTTTGTGATCAACCATCCCCACCACTACTTCCTTTCGAAGCGTCCCTGAAGTTATTTGAAAGTTCTGGATGTTTTCAGACCAATGTAATGCTTCCAACATTGAGTTGAGCCTTATGGAAAAGAAGCAGGTCTACCAACTCATTCCGGGAGGGCCAACTCAATGTTAGGCATACTAACCTAAATCTACATGTGCTTGCCACAATATATTATATAACATAAAAATATTTGTAACAATTCTTCACTTATCTTTGTAAATCATAAATTCAATTGAACAGCAGGACATGTTTAGTAATGCATTTGATTACATCTTTAGCTTCATTTTTCTTTGACTAGTTGATTTGTATTGTTATGGTTACTGATGCTAGGTGACTGATGGTATTGCCATCTACTGGAAGTAAAACAAATTTATTCACAGAATCAATTGGTGGTAGATATTTCAAAATTCATTATTTGATATTTATTCTTTAAAATAAATATTTTATCCCACACCATTAAATCTATGGGTCCATTTTATTTCATGATTAATGACCAAAAATAATCTGCTACAGCTCCAGCTGATTTATCAATTTGTTTGTATTTAATATTCCTAAAATGTTCTTTACTCTGATTTCCAAATGATGTTTAATTTTCCAATATAAACCTGGCCGCAATCTAAACATTTAATTGATAAATGCCAGACTTTTTATTTTGTTTTAGGAAATTTTATCTTTTTTAGAGACACCTGCCAAGTTTTTTTATGTTCTGTTTATTTTGAAGAACTAGAATTATACCATGTTTAAAAATTTATGTAATTTTTTTATTTGCCTAAGGATGATAAGTAAAGTTTTTAAAAATATAACCATTTTTTATTGTTTTAAGAGCTGACACATTTTTAACAGCTTTCTAAAAGTTAAATTTCTCAATCTTCTTATTTATAAAATAAATATTAAAACTATTAATTAAAGTAGTGTTGATAATATGCTTAAATTCTTTATTAAATTCATCCTTATTAAGGGAAATATTTATGAACCTATAAATTACACTATTAAAAAACAGCAAATTTATTTGGAAATGGGTTACAACACTAAAATTTTTATGTAATTATCAGTATGAGTTGATTTTCCATAAATGCCAAAATTCAATTAATTGTTATTTTTAATTATGTTTAAATCCAGGAAAGGGAGGTGACCATTTTGAATTTTAATGTGAACTTTATAGCTTTATCTTGTAAATTTAAAAGTTTTAAAACACCATTTACATGTTTATCAGCAACAACCGCAAAAATATCATCTACATATCTATACCAAGTTTTAAAAATTGAAGGGAATGTTTAGTGACTTGTACATATTTTAAAATAGCTCATGAAAATATCAGCAAGAAAAGGTGAAATTGGACTACCCATTGCTAAGCCAGAAGTTTGTTGATAGAACTATCCATTAAAAGTAAAAAATTATGATCTAAACAAAGATTAGGAGGTTTAACAAAATTATTAATTCATCATTTAATTCTATAGAACATTAATCATTTTTATGAAAAACATCAAAAATGTTTCTCTAGGAATGCTTGGAAGTAAAGCAGTGACATCAAAAGAAGCAAGTTTATCATTTGCAGATAATACTGTATTGCTTACCTTTTTTACCAACTTAAAAGAATTCTTAATACTTAAACTCCGAAATTTGTCAGAAATACTGAATTTTTTATTTAGCCATTTAGCTGCATTGTAGGTAGTTAAATTTATATGATTTACAGTAGTCATTTTATTTCCAGGTTTATGAATTTTGGGAAGTGCATGAATTCTAGGCAAAACTGAATACTGACTTTTACAGTTTGTTTTTCTTTATTTGGTATAATTCTCATTTCATTAAAACTTTTATTAAAAGTTGAAATGCATGAATTTAATGGGCAATTGTTAATTCTTATGTAATCTTTACCTTGAAGTTGAGGCAGTATTTTATATTACAACACTGTGAATGCCAGAGTGATTGTAGTGTAAATTAACATTATTGTATGACAATGATTTGAGATGTTTGTTAATTATAAGCATTGTTAGGGAAATAAGTTTACACCGCCTCACTGAAACTGACAATAGGAGCGATTAACAATGTAGCGAGGGTGAGTTGTTTATCAATTAGAAGAGACAAACAAATGACGTCAGAGTAGCGTGCCTTTCTTTACAAATGGAGGGAATATCTTCCCTAGAACATATGTGTTCGTAATTTTGATTGGATATAAAAATAGACGCTAATGTTGGCATGCTTTATTAACCAATAGCAGCTCTGTTATAATGTTAAGGCACATCGGGGTGAGGGAGTATAAATTATGAAGCCAGAGACAGGTATCACACAGTTTAATAGAATCAAATACGGGTTACACGTCGCGCAGTTCAACAGAATCATCCACGGGTTACAGGTCGTGCAATTCTACAGAATCTCTCGCGTCGTAAAACTAGTTACAAAAATGTGAAATACTCAAATTAATAGTGCGGCAAATAAGTGATTATAGTTACATTCGAAAATATAACAGTTTCAGTCGGGCGTGTATCAAGAGTAATTATGTGAAATTAAGGAAGTGTCATGGCAATAAAAGTGTAAAACAAATTCTTTTATCAGTGTTATCTTTTAGTAACAACTCCTTTCCGTTTACACACCCTGTTCAAGAGATTTGCTCGACTGAGTAATAATAGCTAGCTGGAGGACAAAGAACCCAAAATTCAAAAATAGTAAAACAATAATAGGTGCTCAGCAAATAAGATAACACGAACGATACTGCGACAAATTGGCTCCCAGAACGTGGGGCGAATTAACCAGGAAGGATTATATTAATAGAGTTCTACTCTATTAATATAATCAGTTTGATTTAAAATTACAATCCTATTACCTTTATCAGTTTTAGTATAAATTACATCCTTTTCATTCAATGATTTACTGATCTGTTCATTATTATTATTATTTCCTTTAGGCTGGTTTTTATTCAAATTTTGTAAAGTTTTACTGCATTTAATTTAATTAAATTCATTTATGATTTACAAAGATAAGTGAAGAATTGTTACAAATATTTATTGTTATATAATATATAACGACCTTGCTGCTGAGGATGTGGGCAAGAGTTTATAAAGTATGTCATGATAAATATTATAGAATGGTGAACAATTAATTAAACGAATGTAGCATTACACATTAATACTTCACATAGGTACCTCAAACCTCCCCCCCCCCAACATTAATTATAATTTTTAGTAGTTTAAGCATGTTAAATGTGACTCATGTTCTATATACCCCGCAAATTATGTTTAACTGCATTGCTGTGTTGGATTCCTTTACAATAACAGAAATCCAAAGAATCCTTTATTTAAAGAGTACAAAGAAATATGAGATACTTTTTTTAATTGTACTGTTGCTGCTTTAGTTTTAAGGAAACAAAAATTACCTTCAGCTTGACTTTTTTCTTTTAAGGTCAATGAGTAACATTGGCGTAACATGTCGAGATATAGTGGGACGCTCGCAACCTCCTGAAAGTACTTCAGTGCAGAAGATGGTGGATGAGCTAAGGCAGAGGTGGCAGGTTGTATTGGCAGAACTGACAAAGCGAAGAGACAAGTGAGTATCTTTCAATCATCATTTTGCTTTGTCATGTGATCTTCTTCTTAGGAGATCAAAGTGAGTTTTGTATTATTCAGAACTGTTTATTAACTCAATTTTTGAATCACTAAAAATAAGCTGGAATTTTTTTTTAGAAGTTACTGCATCTTATTAATTTTACATTCAGAGATATGTTGCAACATGTGCCCAGAGAACAACACATAATTATGGTATATGTTGTAGATGTTTTTTTGTTTTTTTTTGTTTTTTAACCTTAATGTCATTTAACCTGGTAGAACATATTGACAATGAAGGAATGAAATGGGTGAAATGATGCTCAGTTGAGCCTGGGTTCCATAGAGCTTAAAGTTCTTGGGATAAGGGAATACTACAGAAAAAGCCTTATGTGGTTAACTCACCCTAACCAGATTCAAACTTGCAACTTCTTGAATGCAAAAGAGATATTACCCCCACACCACAGAGGTGGGCTCATCTAGATTTTAAGCTTTACTTAAAAGTTAATACTCTGGACACTGTGTTTATACTGTGCTTATCAGTTTATCACAAACATTTCCAATTATGTCATTTGTAAGGATCTGAATACAAGGTATAGCACAAATGGGTATCTGTAATTTTTACAAATTTTGCTGCTGCTGTATGTTCATTGTGTTATTTAGTAACATAATTTGGATTACCACAGTGTTTCCATATCCAAGAGAAATAAAGTGGAAGTGTAGTTTCTTAAAGAGCAGGAAGTTCTGTAGCAGATAGGCATGGGAAACTCACGGATTGAGTATCAAAACAGAAGTTACTGTAGTACTTAGAACCCTGCTTATCCAAACTAAAAGGGGCTAAGCAGTTATGGATAACACATTTTTTTTGGATAATCAGTGGTAACGATTTAAAGAAGTGAAAGGAAGAAAATAATTGTATCTCAAATGCATATTTAATATAAATTTATTACTATATTATAGTAATAATATGTGTTACAGTATTTACAAATACTATTTCATTAAATCAATTTTTTTTTTGTGTGTTGCAATGATTATGAGCAGCCGTATCAGCCATTGTCTGATTATCATTATATTTATTGGCCTTCGTTCATTGTTTTGTTCCACAAAACGTAAGGCAATCTAAAAACAAAATGTTTTATATTATTGATAGTGCCATAATTCAGTATTTCCATTAAGATTTGAGTATGAATTTGTAGTCTTTCTTACCTCTAATAATTTGAATCCTTAGTCGCTGTCACAGTGTAACTAACAGCTTTGAGTTTCTGTTCAGTGCTTTCTTTTTGGTGTGCAAGCAGTTAACACATGTTATAATGGTACAATATTTCTTCAAATATGGGGTAGGGGTTGAGATTGCATTAATTACCTGCATTGGAATTTAGATTTAGTGCAGAATAACACTGTCAATTGTTGCAGCAACTCTACCAGAGTGATTTTCAGCATCTCTTATTTTGTTGTTCATTCTTTTTTACTTTCTTTCTTTTTCCCTCATCTACTGTTTCAGTTAAGTTGGGTTGTGGTTTGATAGGGTTTTACTATATATTGAAAGACAAGTAATATTATACAGTATGAGAGAAAAGAGTTATCTGAGGCTGTACAGGGAGATAAAAATACAATGGGGCAGAATAAAATACAAAGAGATATGTGATAAAATGGGTTGAGGAAGATTTGCACAGGTTAGAATTGGAATTATGAATTTAAAAGGTTTAAGACCAGACAAGAGTTTAGTAAATGTACAAAGTTTAGGGAAACAAATGCAGATTTCCATTACAATACTAAATTGCATTGTGAGTCGAAAGTATGCTTGAGTTGCTTTACTAACAATAAATTACCTGCAGATCTGCTGATGATGTAGGCAGCATCGCCAATGAAACATATTCAGGTAATTAATTGTTAGAAGCAACAATTTAACAGTTTAGTATTATAATTTGCACTTCACTGTGTACCACTTTCAGTTTTGGCGAAAGCAGGCATTGCAACATGGGGAAATATTAATACAAAAGATTTTAACTATGAAAAGAGAGAAAAATATAAAAATTGTAAGGAACTATTTGGGCAAAGTTGGAGAGAAATGGATAATGATTAAGAGGAAGGCAGATGGTGAGACAATTCTTAGAAGAATAATAGGCTAGATAAGCATAAATAAATAAAGTATAAGGCAGTAAAAATGATAATGGCCACCAATACACTAATAACCTGGAATTGTGAGAGTTGGGACTAATAAGTGTAGGCAAGCATCTTCAGAGAAGAGATACTTAAGGAGATAATTAAGATTAGCTTAGTGTAGATAATATTTTGTGATAGATTGTTTACAACAGCAAGTTATGTATCTAATGTTGCAATGAGAGGTCTGTTGGTCTGTCTGTCTGTACCTATCTATCTAATTTATTAACGTGTTCTAAATGTTATATTTATAATGGATACATTTTTCTGGGATTTTTCAGTTTTTTTTTTAAATATGTAAATAAACATCTAGTTTTTCAGTTTCAGGGTAAAATCTTGCATGTATATTAGGAACACTATGGAATATTTTAATATTGTATATGACCAACCAATTCCAATTAGATTATACGGAATTCAATGAGTAAGTGCAGGACAAGAAGAAAGTTTTGAAAATTATAAAAGATAGAACAGAATATTTTTGTCACAGAGAGAAAGTAAATCAGCTTTCATCTTTATTAAGTATAGATACACAAAATAGAATGTATCACAGCTGACTCTCAAAGAGCATAGTATGTTTTTGAACCTTGACTTTTTAGACCAAGTTTACTACCCCTTTATCAGGCTAAAGACTAGTGCACTTTGTACCAAACTTACACATCTGAGAAATTTCTCAGGAATGCTGGACATTGAACCCGTGATTGTGGTTGGCAACTGTACACATCAAGATACACAGTAACAGCATTAACAGTGCACTCTGAGGCTAATGCTTTTAGGATGCATTGTTTAGCATACCCAAAACTCAAGTGTTTTGCAGTTGGTACAAGTTCATTAATACTTTATTAAATTGTGAGTCTTTTCTTGCAATCCAGTAATATACAGCCTTATTATTTAAGCAGCAAAAATTGTTATGTATGGCGCAAGAATTTGATATAGCATAAAATACTTGCTACTTTGTAATAAAACAGCTGCTCTTTAGGCATACTATAGGTCAGTTATACTACTTACAGATGAAGTATATTTTTTTGTTATTCACACAAATAAAAGTATCTTCCATTTCAGTAAATTTATTTGGAAGCTTGTATATTGTTAAGGATGGGAGTTTTCACTTGCTTGGTAATCGTGGAGCATTGGTGTCTTCTTGTAAGAAAAGAAAGGATAAATTAATAGCATGTAATTAGCTGGAGCACTTTTGACAAATTGACTCTGCTTTGAAATTGAAATGTATTTAAATAACAGCTGCTCCTCTGCTGTTCATTAATTTTGATGCACAGTCATTTTTAAATATAAATACATTTTCATCAAAATCTCCTTATTTTCTTGGAATTGTTCATTTGTTCTATTTTTGCAAGCATAAATTTGAATATGAAATTAAAGAAATAAAATTATGAGTGAGAGTTAATTGATGATTCCTCTTTCTATGCATCACTGTTGTTCCCATCCTACTCTTTTTCTTCACATGTACAAGGTGCCTGAAAACTTTTCTTTTTGTATAACAAGTGAAAAAGAAACTGAAACAGTGGAGAGTGAGAAAGAAAGCTAAAGCACTAGAGAAAGAGAAACAGTGAACATGAGTGAGCATGCTGCTGCCTAATTTTTTCCTTTGCTACATAGTTATTACCAGTAGCATTTCATGCCAGTGGAGAACCAGTCCTTCCTTATGGAAATGTGATCCCTTAAATTGATGACAGCACATGTATGGTGTCATTACTGTCACAAAAAACTTCCTGCTTCCCTCCTCCTGCTCTGTTTTTTTTTTTCTTTTCTTTCTTTCTTTTTCTCCATGTCCTTGCACATTCAGCCAACTTCTTAGTTCAGTGTTTAGAAGACTGCTTGACAAGACTGTTGTGTAAAAAGGCATGTTCTCATATTGCCCAGGAAATGATTAGGTCTAATAGTTTGTGAGTATATGCCTTTAGATTATCAGTGAAGCTAATCTGCTTAATGCTGTTTAGATTTTAGTAAAACACAAATGCAACTTAAATTACTGGATTGGCATTGACACCCACTTGTAATCACAAAACAATAACCTCTCATGTATTTTTTTTTCTTTCTTTCTTCTTGCAAAATAACAGATTGATTATTTCTGTTCATAGTTGAATACTCGGTGAAACATAAATTTCTGCTTTAGTGACTGTGATTACAATTTTCATATTCTTTAAGCTTTGAAGATCCAAAGAAAAGCTCTATCAACTGTGAAATAAAAACTTCATACCTAGGCATACCTAGGTTTTTTTGGTTGATGAATTGGAGCGCATCATTTTAAGGGGAATTAAAAAGACTCATATTGCAAATATTAAACTTACCAGCATCAGGTGGCATTTTCTCTGGAACTAACCAATAGATCACTAATCGACAGATACACATTGTTGCTTTATGCATCTACTGCTCTGCTTCAGTTAGTTACATTTCTTATAGAAATGTAGATATAAGTTTTGATAAAAAGAATTTTTACACTTTGTTAAAAAAAAATTATTTTCAATTCAGTTTATTTCATCCATAGTAACAGATACATGTTGTGGGATTCATCAAAGCGGCAGATAATTATACAGTATCAAAATGATCATTATATTACCTTGAATGTGTGATCTGATACATTTAACATGATACATTCAAGTGACATAGGCAGAGCATTAAAGCTAAGGTAATATGAATGATTAAATATGACAATCCTGTTTAATATGTACAAGAATGAGGTTCAGCTTTTTAAATGAAGCCTAGGTACCTCAGTCATTGTACATCCATCCACAATAGCAGTAAATTTCTTAACTAAGCATAAACATTTCAAAGTTCTGTTTTGAAATGTTCTGAGAAAATGGGTCATCTGTGTAAGCATAAAACATTTTTCAAAATTGCAATTTAAAGAATGACAGCAGACTATGAAAGCAACTAAGCTTGTGAATGGAAAGGAACCCGATTATACAGAAAATGTTGCCAATATACGTGTACAATGAAGTTTCCTGAATTTTAAATCCAGCGATATCTTTTCTTCATTAAATAGAGTCTGAGATGTGTACAAGAAAATTGTATCATAAAACATTCAACAAACTAATTGGAAACATCTTAAAATTATAATCAAAGAAAACAAATTATATACTAAACCAATCAGAACAATTGTAACCTCATGGGACTCTGAAGTCCTTGAGACTTAAACCGTGAAGTTCTTGTTGATTATTCAGAAAAGCCTTATTAAAAATAAAATTAATTTTTTATCAACTTTGCCACTTTGGAATCCATTATAGGATGGCTTTACATTTGAACAATATCATATCAGTGATGGTTTCAGCTGTTTCAAGAACAAATTCAGTTACTGCACAGAGAAATGCAAGTTAAATAAAAAAGTTTACAAAGTAAGAACATAAAGAAACAACATTAATCTTTGAAATCATAATGTTTGGTTTTACTAAATAAGTGCACATTGATTGCATCAGTGATAATACTTTCATATATTGTGCTTTTGCCATTTGAGATATGTGTCACATGTTTGTGTTGAATGGATACTAGTTAAAATGTCTCTTATTTTGTACAGTATATTATTTTGTATGTCGAGTTTCTCCAAATATTACATCAGTGACTATAGCATTAAAATCTATCTTAGACCATCAAGTACTGTATCTCCTAAGCCTGACTGCATTATCTGTAATTGTTATTCTTTGATAACTGCAGAATTACTGCAATGGAAGCTGCTGCTACTTTGAAAGATGAAGCATCACGTTTTGTTGACACAACACAAGCATGCCTAGACCAGATAAAGTCGCTGTTGGATTCAACGGCAAATCCATCGGATGACACATCTTTAGCTGTCAGACTCAGCATGGTCAAGGTATGGCTTCTATTTGTATGGCTCCTTTTTATGCTGTATCATCTTATGACTTATAAAGTCAGGAATTCTAAAAAGTGCATTCAAAAAGCAAAGTAGTCATAGGTTTTCTTTTATCATGCACATCAGTAGATATTAGCTAGAATTAGTACAGAAATTATTGTTAGTATGTAAGCTTTTAGGTGGTTTATTGCTGCACTGTATGATTTTTCAAAATTTAATTCAATATTTCATATGCTACTGTTTCAACATAGCTTTATAATATAAAGTTTTCATCACAATCTATTACACCTGACCTTATTGTCAAAACAACACAAAAATATAAAAGAAAAACAAATTATTCTTTGGGATTTTATGTTTGTGAAGCTGTAGGTTATGAATGTTTAAATCTTGGATATAAAATTATTATGGTTTGATTTTCTTGTATTATAAAATGTGTTGGCAAACACTTTTAAGCACATGTTGATGATACTACTTCTAACACAGTAGATTTTTTATACTATTTATAAAATAGAGGGGCCATATAATTTCCATATTTCATGAATCTGGATACTCTTACAACTAGCTCCTGTTTTTGTTAAACAATGTTTTTAATGTATTCAGAATAAAAAATGGAGAGATGTTGTATGTATTTAGAAGAAAGCTATGGTCTTTCAGGCTTGCTGCTGTATAAAATGTACTTTCTCAGTACTGGATATCTCTATTTATTTCTGCATTTATGTCTCTCGAAATAGACTTTGGAAGGTATTTAATTGAGGCAGCATGCATTCAACTGCTACTGAATGTCTTATACACCTTACACATCTGCTTCTTTTCTTATCACTATAATATACATTTATAGGTGCACAAAAATGCTAACTGCATTTGGGTGGAACACTTCGGAAAAATTCCATACTTTCCATTTATACCTTAGTTAGTTGATAGTGAAGTAACAAGCCTCTGAATACTAAAATTACACAGGAACTTTCAAAGGATCAAATTTTGAAAGGTTAGTGGAGAAACAATGAGAGCACTGTCTCTCTTGTTGTACTACACATACTATTATTACTTTATAGAATCAGTAGGCACTTAAATCTATTGCTCTTAAAGCTGTTTCATACTCCTCATGTATGAAGATTCCTTTACAGAACTCTTTGGATGAAACAGTATTTCTTGTGAAGATAAATAAAAGATTCAGGCAATTGGGAAGTATAAAAAAATTACATGTTATCTTCAGTGAAATAATATTTTCAGCTTTAAAATATCTCGAGGAATTTAAGTAGGATAAGATATATGCACTTTATAGCTCAAAGTGTTCTCTAGGAGATAAAGAAGTTCACTGTATTAAAAAAATGAAAACTATAGTTAAGAAGTAATCTATTTCATCCAATGTTACCATCCAAAGTATGGTTGTAATTGTTATTCCTTCAAAGAGGTAGGACTAATTATTTTGTTCAAAAGGGCACTTTTAAAAGCCATAAATATTTATCAGTCTTTGCATATGTAGTATAATCCTGTAGCAGTTCCTGTTAAATCCAACAGATGGCACTGGCACTACTAAGCCACAAATTTATTTTTTGTTCCAGTGCCAATTGATTTCAAGTAATTTCCCTCAAAATGTATTAAGGCATTAAGTGTGTCTTATGAACTAATTTTGTTGAAGTTATTAAACATGCCAGTACTGTGTAATGTTAAAAGCTTGAAAGAAATTAATGCATGTGATGGGCTGGCTGAATTGTTTTCATTTTTTTAGCTTAGTCATACTTTAGACTCTTAGATACTGTCATTCTGCCAAGTTTTAGTGACATAAAATGAATGTAAGAAAACTTGGGCTGAACAGGAGGGGAACCAACTGTATGTAGCAGGTTGTGGAGAAGGTTTGTGCCAAGTAATATAAATAGCAGTTAAGTTCAATGATGGAGCTTTTATTTTTTGTTTTCTTTTCTGTGTGAAATGTAGGGTCTGCCTGTAACCAGCATGGCATCCAGCATGTGTTTGTTTTGTACTCCAAGAAGCAGTGATGGTGGCAGTGGTTTTGTGGCAGGATATTTAAATGAGGTCTACTGTGAAAGAATTCTGCTGAATCAGATGCTGCACTGTTGGTTTTGTTATTGGTACACAATATTTATGCTTATCAAAGACAGTTTCAAATTGTCAGATGCAAAAACAGTGTATTCCTTTTGTGTATGTTTAGGTAAAGTGCAGTGAATCTCCAGTGCTTATCCACACAAATAATGTACTTTCCTTCCATTATTTTGTTGATTCTCTAGAAAAAGCATTAATATACAACACATTTTTGAAATAGGCACGAGAAGAGGAACTGGCAGGAAAGAAACGTCAAATGGAAGTGCTAAAGAAATCAAAACAGCTGCAAGCCTCAGAGCAGCTGAAGAACCTGGGTGCAGAAATGGAGAAGGTCAGAATTTTAATTAATTAGCTATTACTGCAGCACAAACGGCTCAAAGCATGCCATAGAGTCATTCAATGTGGAGCTCATTGCAGCTCAACTTTCATATTTCAACAAATTAAATCTTATAAACTACTTGTGAATGTAGAGCCAAGTGGATTAAATTTTAAATGTTAATTATAAAAACTGGTATTCCAACCTGGTTTTCCTCACTGAATTTGTTATACATGGGGACTAAAAATACTGCTTTTAATTTGAATGAGTAGACACATTTTTTAGATGTGTATCACTTAATAGTTTTGCACATGATTTGGCATATTTACACACATTAAAAGTAAATTTCCTGGATGGCATTTCATTATTATTTTTACATTTTTGAACTGAGCTCTCAATTCTGCATAAATTTAGAGTTTATTATTTAAAAAAAGAAGTTGACATATTATGCCTATATGGATATTTTCACCCTTATTAGACAAGAGGTATATTGAAAGGTATACCAGTTATTTTCCATATACAGACTTAGTTTTACTTATTATCTCAGTGTAAGGCTAGTGTAACCTAAAAATAAAAGTAAAATAAGCAAAATTATAATGAATAAATTAATCTATCCAATGGAAAAATATACTTCAAGAGTGCAACAATAGGATGAGTTGCCATCTAGGTAAAGATACACCCTATATGTCTGTGTATACTCCTCCATAGCAGTATCAAGAGCATCTAGAGGAGGAGCAGCAGAGGGAGTGTAACTGGAGTAATGAGTCACATACTCTACTTAACAGCATAAATGATTTTTTTAAAATAATCATACAATTGGAACTAGTTATGAATGAATACTCAGTATACTAGAAGTGGAAAATAATCTCTAAGTACACTAATGTTATAAAGAAAGAATTTTTATATATGTGTGCATGGTGTATGTACATCCGTGGACAAAAAAAATGAGTCATGTCTTAAATGCCAAATTTTTCTAAGTCCTACATAGCACAGCGCCTTGTTTACACCATATGCAATACACTTTGTAGCTGCTGCAGCTTGTTCTACCATGAGTCTTCTCTGTAGCGCTGTGGCAAAGCATATGGTACTTCTGTGGTTAAGACCACAGGTTTGCTTCTTGCACGTAGCAAACAATTTTTTTTTCCTTTCTTCTGTTAATAGTGTGTAATTAACACTAGTGACTATTGTTTTCCATATACTCCATTTCATACACAGCATTTGGTAAAGTTCATAGTAGACTAGTATTACGATGCAAAATGTGTGGCTTCACAATTTCATAATAATCGCATATCTGTATTTTGTTGCTTGTTGGATATCAAAGAACGGTCTAGGTGTGTTGTGACAGCTTGATGATACACTGAACACTGCACAATACATGGTAATACTTGAGAATATTTTGATTCCTTCTTTGAGGATAATATATCCTGATGGAATTGTTAAACTTGCACAGGATTCTGGACACAAATTCAAGAAGCCTGGGATGACATAGTTTCTCGTCCATGTTACAACAGGGATTTAATTTCATGTATAACCTGAAAATGAGGGCAGTGGTGCTCAGGATTCATACACCTGATACTAATTTCGTTTATTTTTTGTGTGTTTTAGTTTTAGAAGATAATAGTTTATTTTCATTTATTTCTTTTAGTTATTTAAAATTAGTATTTTATTAGAGTTCTTTTTTGTGTGCACAGATATGCCTAAAACTTAACTTTAGTTATATTAGTACAATATTATGTTCTGCATATTCAGTCATAAAATCAACAGTATGAAAAATAACAATAACTACTGCAAGATTTGAACTGAGGGGCTTTTGAGCACAAGTGGTATCTTCTTAACCTCTCAGCCAATGAAACATTTTTCCATCCTCAGTTTTCAGTAGCTTAAAAGTGTCACCACCAAGAAACACTGTTATAAGGTGACCATTGTGCTTGCAGGGCAGAGACCATTCTACAGTTCCTGCATGTGCATTGTGAACACACTGTTACGAAGGTATATGAAGCCCTCAGTCGTCACATGAAATCTGGGGAGGACTCTTTTTTTTTTTTTTTTTTGTCACAGGTATACGTGGTAATATAAAAAGTCATTCAAATGATTTTGATAATTCTTTCACCGCTAAGAAGTACTATGTCCCTGTTATGTTAGATAAAGCCTGTAAATAATTTTAAAAATGTTTAAATTAAGTGTTTTAGTAGGGGGTCATATTCATGTCAGCAAATTTCAGTCCCAGTTAACTGAATATTAGTATCGTAGGATACCTTTGGTACTTCATTATAATCATGTTAGATTTTTAATGACTTCCAATCAAAGGTCTAAAAGTGGTGACACAAAATCTTTAAAATTGAGTTATTGGAGGGGGGATTGTCTATCATGCTCATATCACCAATTTTCTCTTTGATTTATTTAAAAATTGTTATCAGGGAGTAGTTTTGATATGATTTTGACTAAACTTTGAATATTTGGGTTTAAGAATCTGAAAAACTAATATAAGTTTCAAAAGCTTCCTCTGTTCTTATTTTCAGTACCTTAAAGATCAACGCTCTTTGACAGCAAACTATAGAACCCAATGAAGATTATAGGCACTTTACAGCTTTAAAAAGTTACTCCTATAATATTTACAGCCTCTTAGGTAAAAATCTGCCTGTTTAACCTATCTGGACAAAATATTATACAATGGAACTTTGCAAAAATCATAGATTTAAATTATAGGAATTACTGTAACTCTTATTTTCAATCCTATAGTACCTTAAAAGTTTTAAAAATTACCTATACTTATTTTCAACATCTTACATATAAAACTACACTGTCTGACCATTCGGAATTAAAATTTGTGTATTTGTGCTACAGAACACAAAAAATTATAGGCCTAACTATAAATTTAATAAATTATATCTATTCATACTTTCAACCACTTGCTACAAATCTGCACCATTCTAGCAATCTGGACACAACTTTGGACATTTATGCAATAGGTTCCAATGAAAATCGTAGGCTACCATACAATTTCCAAAAATTACTTTTACTCAGCAATATTGCTTATCAGCTTATCACATACAGATTGTTGTGTGTAATTCTTCACCACTTACCATGATCCTCAGATCTCAACTTTAATAAAAGGTGAATTGGCGTGAGTTTTGCTGTTTTGTTTTTGTTTTTTTTTTTCTGGTAGAATCTTTACTGTCTGCGGTCACCTACTTTAATATCTAGAGTACTATACACTTGATAAATGTGGTTTTTATTTTCATTTTTAGAATCTGGCAACCTAATTCTTAAGTAATATAAGCAGGCAAACATTATAGGCGATTAAAGCTTTCAGAAATTACCTTTCACTTATTTAACCATCTACATACAAACCATCATTGTTTGAATGATCTGTACAAAATTTTTGAAACCTTATCTGGTAAGAAAAACTATCCTGTGTCTTTATTTTCAACCACATATTGATAAATCTAAACCTGATTTGGAGTGAAACTTTGTAAACCTTACCTTAGGCCAGAGCGAATACTACAGTCTACCAACGTTTTTAAAACTTTATTTAGAATTGGAATATTATACAAGAAATTATAGTTAATATTATTAAAGCAAAGGAAAAGGATGAAAATGGTAGTCAAACAGTTTGCTGCACTGCAAAGTAATGCCAACAGGCAGCTCCAGAGTGCTGCAAGATATACTGGAGGGGTTTTAGTTGGGTGAGAATCCCACACTTGCCAGTGAGATGACTGGTGTGCATTAGCATTAAAAATAAAAAAAAGACTTATAAATCGTACTGTTAACCCATCTAGACAGAGCTTTGTACACTTTGCATGGGATCCATGATAGGATACCTTAAATATTACTTCCACCCCCCTTCCCTGATTCCAAAATTTTCAACCACACCTTACTTGCCAACCTAAATTGCTTATTGATCTAGAAAAACTAGAAAAGTTATGCTGTAGGACTTGGGAAAAGTTATTGGAATGGGTCAAACAAAATGTCTGTCTTTCTCAAGGCAGCATATCTTAAAATCTTCTATCTTTTATCCTTGGTTTTTATGTACATTCCAAATAAAGAAATGTACCTCTGTAATGCTGGGCAAAGTAAGTATTAGACATGAACTGAGAATTATTTGAAAATTAGACTGCACAAAGACTTCTGTCTGTCCATTATCTGCTACTACACTTAACTGTGGAAGTTATAATCAATAATGACTGTCTGTATTTTGTATCAATGCAGGAAATCAGTCATGTAGCATTTGATGCAAATAAGCGTTTTTGTCTAATGAATGCCACAGTAAACATTTCTTTGAATTTTGACTACTTCCTGAGTATTAGTTTCAAACATGGCTGTTAGACACCTCTGTGCTGAGCATTCCACTTCCTTGGAGTTTAGTTTTGTAGTGTTCTGTAGTAAACAACTGTGAGCATGTATCAGGATAAATATATTACATAGCTTATTCTTAAAATCCACATTTTTACACTTTTTTTTCCAGTCTTCCACAGCATTGACTGAACACCGTGATTATATAGAATGCAAGCTTTCTTCACTGAAGAAATACACCACCCATTTGGATGCTGTTATAGCTTGGGTGATGGAAACAAAAACCCGGATAAATATTAGTAAAGAATTGCCTGAGAAGGAGAAGAAAAGAGTCATAGACAATATAATGGTAATTCTATTTTACATTGTTTGCAAGTTGCTGATTTAAAGAGTTTATAGCTGTTGTGGATTTCACTTATAAAAATGCTTTAACAGTAAATAAATAAAAAGTAATAATAAGTAAAACTAAGACAAAGCTTTCAATTTGATCTAATATTTTAAAGGTTGCATATCGGAGAGAGAGAGTAAGAGACTGTTGAATAGATATGAAAATAACGAACAGAGAAAGTTGTGTGATTGGAACACATCAGATTTTTGCCCTTTCATTCAGAAATCTTTGTTTTGACCACTTTATACTCTTTTACAGAATTCTGTTTATGACCGAGAGACAGAAGTAACGGAAGCTCTAGAAAACTTCACAAACTTGGAAAAAGAATGTGAAGGTGCCAAACAGGCTGTTTCTGTGGAACTGCAGGTTGGTAAAATGTATTTTAGTGCCTGCAAATTTAGAAAATTATTTATTAAGCTAACTGTTTGCTTAAAGTTGCATTTCCATGTGTATAAACTGCCAAGCAAAGCTTTACCATACACCTCTGCAAAGTCACTACAGCAAATTAAAAAGTAAGTATAGCTTACAAAGTTTATCTACTTCTTCAAAACAATGCTAAATTACAATTTTAAAACATTCAATTATAAATGAGAGTAGTTATTTAATGTTTTAAAGAATATGAGGTCATACAATTTTGTGTTCATAAACTGCTGCATACATTTGTATTATTGTATATATAAACAACAAATAAATCTTCTTAATATGTCTAAATTTTGTACCATAGAATACTAGAATTCTTGGTTTCCCAATGTATTCCCATTGTGAAGACAAATTAATAGAATCAGAAATATACTATAGCAGTGGAACTTCTGTTTAATGTGAACCAAGAGGGTTTGGAATTTCAAAAATCTGATTTATTCACACAGTGATTAAGTCGAGACACATCATAAGTCAGAAGCTCTAAGGGACTGGTCCACCTTAAACATTTCAATTCCCTCTGCTCATCTTCAGGAACAGAAAAACTGGCCCCTGATCAATTCCAAGTGTATCTACGACTGTGCTTGGATCAGTACACACCCCAGCAGATAGAGCATGTTACAACACTATCCAAGAGAAGGAAGCTAGCTGTTGGCTAACCGTTTTATCATCTACCAACATTGGTACCTTCATGGACAACTTCTCATTTAGATTGTTGCAGCCCTGCGAATGGGAACTAAAATATGACAGCAACATAAATGTGCATGGTGCTACTGTCAATGAGTATGGATATCATGGTTTGAACTTCCTTAAAAACTCCAGAAGATTTTCCAGACATTTTGCAATAAATGACACTCTAAAGAGAGCCCTTACATCTGCTGGCATTCCAGCTGTTTTGGAACCATCTGGAAGTTGCAGATCTGACAGCAAATGCCTTGACAGTTTAACCATGATTCTATGGAAGAAAGGCAAGTCCTTGATATGGGATGCCACTTATGTGGATACTGTGGTCCCTTCACACCTACACTCTACCTCTCAACTAGTTGGAGCAGCTGTAGAGTCAGCTGTGACTCTGAAATAGCATAAATACTGCAATGTTGCCCAAGATTACATCTTTGTTGCATTTGCCATTGAACCTTCGGGCCATTGTGTGCAGAAGGCAAAGATTTTGTTTGTGAAATTGGCCAACTTCTAGCAGATATTTCCAGAAAATTTGGTTCAACTGAACATTTATGGCAACAAATAGCTGTTGCCATACAATGAGGAAATTCTGTTAGCATCATGGGGATGTTCCAGATTCACCACCATTGGAGGAAATTTTCTATTAAATTAGGTCCCCTCCAACCGCAATTTGTTCATAACTGGCACCTGCTTCCTGAGAAACATCAGACAGCTCTGCAGCGAGGCCAAAGTGAACAACAAATAGGTGGAAGTGAAAGTAATGGGGCTGGATGGAATCTGGACCTCGTTTTCAAGTTCGCCAAGAGATGCTACCGCTGTAATCCTGTTCTATCAACTCCTGCTTCTTCTGCATATTATAGATGGAATTGTTTTGGCAATCTATGTACACAGATATTTTAATTTGCTGCACCATATTTAGGATATGTCGAATAATTATGTATTTAATGGAACAAATAATGTTAAAGGATTAATTACTTTGGTGTGTAATGCATAAATATTGTTTTAAGAATTCATGCAGTGAGTTCAAAATTCTAATATTTCATTATCGGAAAGCAAATTTAGAACTTAATGTAACATTTTTCTGTAAAAGATAGGAAATGAAAGGAAAGTATAGGAAGAATAAAGCAATTTTCCAGGGGATGTCCACCTTTATGGAGTGTGTACTGTATTACTGTCCTTGAACTCAAAATGTTAAGAAAAACTGATGCATTTGTTTCACCATGTTGTAAGAACTCTTTTTTAACATACTAAAGAAGGCTTGTACTTTAATTCAGGAAAAGATAAGGAAGCTACGAGAAGACTGGCAATATGTAAAGAATAGGGGAGAGGAAGCTACAGTAGTTCAGGAACAGGCAGCAACATCAACAGCAGCATTAGTAGGGGCAGCAGCATCAACACCACCATCCTTATCAGCTGCAGCCTCAACAACAACAACAACAATCACCACCATCACTACCACAACACCAACAGCAAATGCTTCATCGAAACCTTCGCCATCAACAAAAGCACAAGGTAAGATGCATATTTATGTGGTAGAGCTGAGCAAAATGACATGTATGCTCACTTGAACTCATTATAAAAGATATATCTTACTGCTTCTTGTTTGAAGACACTTGTCTTCAGTCAACAAATGTAGCAGTGGCCTCTCCATACTTTCTGATCATAACCAGTGGAACGATTCTGGACAGAGTCAAGCAGCTCGGAAGCTTGAAGTTCAAAAGTCTCACCACATGCATTGTTTCTATCTTATCTTTATTGCACATGGTTATTATGTGTAGCTTATAAAGCATGCACAATTATTAAAAATACAAACCATGTTTGTTGCTTAGAAATTAGAGCTTAATAATATGGTACCCCAAAATTAGTTGATATGTGTTGACAAAACTTAAACATAACTTTATCTTATTGATCTGAGATAATTCTGAGAAAGCCTACTTCAAACTTTATGGAAGAAATTTATCATAGTTTTGAGCCAATATAATCTTGGTTCTATACCTTTAACAGAATGACTCACATTTACAACAAATACATGAGATAAACTCTGTATAAAAGGTATAAGAAATGGAAATGAGTTTTATTTATGGATGCTCTTTAACTGCTATGGTTCTTAGCGTCCTATTCTATATTGGGTATGAAAGAATGGAAATTTTTGTCAGAGGCCTTTTTTCTGGCTTGAGGTTCATTTACGTGCTGTAAATCTACTACACAGGACCACTGGCTTTACTTCGACTGAAGGAAGCCATCCTAAGGACTTTTACACCTGAAAAAAGTCCATTGCCTTCTGCCAGATTTGAAAAAGAAGAATTATACTCACAGACACAAACCAGTATTTAAATGAAAGCAATTACTTTCATAACAGAGTATATTGTACATTAACTAACTAGATATACATTTGTCTTATTATGATCCCCCTTAAGTTCTTCATATCACTAGGAATAGATATCAAGCTAGTGCATACCCAAAATAACAATAATCCTTATTACTTTCTCTACCACTTATATATAGCAGTAAGAGGAAATAGGTATTATAATTCCAACCAAAAATTAGATATTGGGATTTCACTGGAAATACATAGCTTTGGGATCACCTGAATCAAAAATAAGCAATTTTAGAAAAAGATTCTGCCTAACATTTATTTCTGAGGATAACTCAAAAATAAAAAGATTTAAATACCAAGTTTGGTATTCAAGTTCAGCATTTTCCAAGGATGCAACTTGAAGGTTTTCAAGAAAACCTTGCCACCCCATACTAGCATTTGCAGTATTTTTTATTTTCTCAAAAATGATTAATGATTTTGATTAAAATGTAATACATTTAATACATTGACATGAGAAATAAAACCTACGAGAGGAGTTCTAAACATTCTCGACCTGACTCAGAGATGTCATGAAAATGGCCAAATTACTATGACAGTTATTAGCATTATCCTTTAGATTGCATGCTGTAAAGTTACAGATGGATAAGTATGGTTACTTGTTACTGACCATGTAAGCAAACTATTGTTAACATTTTCTACAAAGTTATAAAACTGAAATATGAGCTATGATAAAGTACTTATTTGTTTTGAAGGCTTTAGCCCCAAAACTACAAAAGGAGTTAGATTAAACATTAAAGGATTCTTCCCCTTTGTCTTTGGTGGTTAAAAAGTGGGCTACTGATTTTAAACATGTTTGTACATCCATTCAAGATAAGTGTTCAGGAGTCCCAACACTGCTACGACCTCGAGATTATGACAAAAATTCACAAGCTTTACTCAAATGATCACTGATTGAAGGTATGCAAGTTGGCTGACATTGCAAAGATCTCAAAAGGCCATGTCCACAACATTTTACACAAAGTTTGGGTACGAGAAAGCTTTCCGCTTGATGGGTGCCGCATTTGTTAATGATTGTTTAAAATGTTTTCAGATGAACATTCCTAAGAGCATTTAGACTTATTTGAGCACATTACAGTGGGTTTTTCTGATGTTTAATAGTAGATGCCAGAGAAGAAGGAGCACTCCAAATAGTGAATGGCAGCAGGTGAAAGTTCATCAAAGAAAGCAAAACTGGTTTTATCTGTTAGAAAAGTCATGACTATGATTTTCTGGGAGTTTCTCATGGAATGGTGCTCATACATTATCTGCAGAAGGGCAGAAGCATCACTGGGAGCATTATGCTCTGCTACTGGACCAATTGAAGGATGCTATTCAGGCTAAACATCCAACCTTCTCTTTCACCATGATAATGCATACACCTTTGTACATCTCTGGGTTTCTTGCTGCAAAACTGCATAACATTCGCTTCCAAGTGCTTCCACAGCTGCCATATTTGCTGGATTTGGCTTTCAGCATTTACTTTACTTTTTGTTCCCAAACCTGAGGAAATGACTGGATGAAGATTCACAACATATGATGAGGTTGAAGCTGAGATACACACTTATTTTGAAAGTTGGACAAAACTTATTATACTGAGGGTATTAAAAGTCAGGAAGTCATTAGACCAAATGTATTGATTTACAAGGTGGCTTTGTTGAAAAATAAGTAAAACATATCTCCTAAATCTTGTGTTTTCTTGATCAAGCCAAGAACTTTTAGAACACTTTTCGTATATCTTGAAATTTTTGTGAATGTCCTTGTCTTCCCTTTAATTGATTGAATCTTTAACAAGGAAATAGTAAAAGTTAGTAAAAATCTTACTGCAGGAAAAATGTACAGCTCTTTAAAATACACAGTTTGTATCAAATTCATTTATAGCATTGACTGTTTATGAAATATTCCATGTTGCATGTTTAGAACGTTCCTAAGCATCATCTAATGTATGAGCTTGAAAATTTTGCGATTCCTTTATTTTGTCCTTTTTCTTTTCTTTCTATCACAAGCTTTTTACCATGAATAAACATTTGAATGCTGTTTCTGTATGTTAAAACCTTCTTGCTTAATTTGAAACAATTCTTAGGTAAAAATATATCGTACTCAAAGTGAGAGTAGAAGAATTACTTTTTATATGAATAGTAAATATAATGAATATATGTGTACTGTCATTGCTAGAGAAAGTCGTGTGAATGCAGCATATCAGATTTTAAACATTTTTCTACTTAAATGTCTACTATTAAAGTATGAGAATTGTAAACTGGGTTGTGAATTATTTAAAGATCACAGTAAATATAACTCTATTGATGAATGAATTGCTGTTTAATTAGAATTGAGAAACAAAAACTGCACTTGCTTAAGAATAGATATCAAAGCAATGTCAATCCAGTAAAAAAGCTGGTATAGTGGTACCTCGATCCAATTTGTTCTGGAAGTAGCTTGTTTGCATGTTAGAAGTGCAGCAGTGCATATGATTTATTAGTTGTTCAGTTTTCTTCTTGTATAATGTAACAAGTTTTACAGCAAACTTAAGCTAAGAATAGTGAAAGCTATGTAATAAGTTAATTCCTTCTTTTGTTTTATGGAGCTTCCCTTTCTCATTGTGAAATCCACAGCACACTGGTTATTTGTTAGGCTTCACAATCAATATTCTGATATGATACATTCACAAGAGTTTCTACCCTGTATCGTTTATTAGTGGGTATATAAACTATTCTTACTGAAGCTTATATTTCTATCTACTACATTTTAATCAAATAAATCTTTGCAGAAATAGCTATATTACGCATTTTACTACAGATACAAGCAAATAGCAATAGTTTATTGCCCATAGATTCAATTACAAGTTTCCAGCAACAAAGATAAAAACTTAAATTACAGTTTCAACCATTGTTAAGTACAAAGAAGAAAATCACTAATATTATATAAAAGGTTGTTTATGGTAGGTAATTGACACTAGTTCTGTTGTATATTGTTAAGCATATTTCATTGCAGCATTACAATATAATGTTCAGGATGTACATATTTTATGCAAAGTTTACTCAGCACCAGTAGAGGAGGGTGTTGCTTCACCAAGCTTGTGTAAAATTTAACTGCAAGTTTTTAGACCTTCACTTGGGAGAAAAAGATATATTTGGTATGAGTACAGTATTAATTCAGTAACATAGCGCCATTTATGATCAAAAACAGACCATTACTTTTCTGAATTATCCACATCAAATGATTAGCCATTAATCATTTGTTTAATCATTAATACAGTTGTTTAATTCAGAGGGTTGAATTGGACTTGAAAAATTCATTGTCATAATTGGGTCTCAAACCAAGGATCTTTGGCTTGAATTCCAGCTATGACATTCAATTTTTACTTTCTCTACTACGTATAGTAAGTAGGGAAAGTATTGTATTCCACCCAAAAATTCGATACTGAGATTTCAAGGGAAATACATGTTTTGAGACCCCCTGAATCCAAAAAAAAGCATTTTTGGAAACATGTCCGTCTGTGTGTGTATCTGTGTGTGTGTGTCTGTCTGTGAACAGCATAACTCAGAAACGAACAGTCGAATAAACACCAAACTTGGTATTTAGGTTCAGTATCTTCCAGAGATGTGACACAAAGGTTTTCAAGGAAATCCCCCCCACCCCAGATTACCCTTTACATGGAAGATTTTTCGAAAATTTTAGTTTTCTCAAAAATGGCTCTAACGATTTTGATTAAAATATCATATGTTTAAGATATTTTCATGACAAATATAATGTATATCTTGAATTTTCTGGGAATGTCTCCAAAAGTATTCTTTATTGTGAACGACTTTTGCATAACTGGTAAACCATAAGAAATAGACAAAATTTTACTACACAAAAAATGTAGATCGCATTAAAATACACAATTTATGTCATATACTTTTTTTTGTTGAGTGAACCATTTTCGAGATATTGCTTGTTATTCCCTTAAATTTTTCAATACTTATTTTCTCAAATGGGAATTCATTATTCATTTTTTTGTCTTGGATATGCAAAGAGTATTAATCTGTTGCAAAGGGAATAGTGCTGCGCCTAGCAACCAGCTATTAAGAGATATGTATGTGCTTAAAGGCTACTGTATTTCTATATTGCCTTTGTAAATATATATTCCCTTTACATCTACAAGAAAATTAGCAATAAGATAGAGTCTGCAAATGTTTATCTCGATTTACATGAAGTAGATGGAGAATAAGCGTTTGTAAAAATAGTGTGTACAAGAGTAGAGAAAGTCATGTGAGTGTAACACATCAGATTTTTTAAGTGTGATTTAAGTTTCTAACTGGTGTGAAAGGACACTGTCAAAAGGTTATTTAATGATAGCTGTCCTGGTAGTGCTGCAGCAGCATTGCTGTCTGTGGTGCAAAATGATGTAAGTACAATCCTCTGTGCCAGAATTTTACTCTGCTAGAAGTTTTGTTACCAGAGCTTCATGAGATGGCTGGGAAATAATTTAGCAACTATTTGGTAGAACAATAGCAGGTCCTATGAAAGAATCCAACTGACATTATGCCATTCCACTACTGTAGTCTGCCCATGCTGTTGCATGTGAGCAGAGGTAAGGAATGCAATGGTTTCTCAGTCAGTATCTCTTGTTTTGCTAGAACTGACCTTCACTTAACACTAGCAATGATCAGTTTGTGGAAATCAAACAATACTTGCATAACTACATACTTCCTTCAGGCATATGATTGGATAATCACTGTTTTTGTGTACCTATTTGATATTTACTAAATTGTATTATAATTACACTGTAAAGTTGACCTATAAATGTGAACTTCAACACTGCTAGCTTAGCTATACAATAGGTGGCATTTGTTTAATTTTAGGGTTATGGGAGAAGCACTAATTATTTAAACTGATTCAAGTCCACTGTGTTTAATTTAATCAAAATGTTTTTGAGCGATCGTCCATTTTTGTTTCTGCATAATAGTGATTTACTAATTAAGCAGATTATCTTTTGAATAGTAATATCATAAGACGATCCCCCCGGGTTTGTGTATAATTGCATTCCCTTTTACAATGTTTTACTTTTATTGCCCTTTTTTGGCATTACATCCCCATATCCCATTCCGTTTTTTTTTGTTTTTTTTTTTACTTTGGAAGGTTGGAGGGTGGTATCAACGGCGGGAGTGTATCTGTTGCTGACGCCCTCGGTGGTAGGAGTCAATCTGTGAAAATTATAGTGGAGAGCAAGCGAGAGAGTTATTGGTGGGGAATGGGATGAAATTCGTGAGGTAGTAGGGTGGTAATTATTGAAAATCGATTGTGCCAGAGCACGGCTGCGGGTGATATCGAGTTCAGGTTCACGGACATGAACACGGAGGAGCAAGAGCCCCACTTAGTAGCGTGACACCCCCAACACCATGGCGATAAATAACGCTATCGGGGTGCGCCTTTTGCTGGGGTTTCCTCGACTCATCTGTCCGATCCCACCGCTGCCACCAATTGCTACATGATGCGTCTCAACAGTCACTTCATGCCCAAAATCCTAATTATTACGGCTTCGAGGCATCTTCTCGAACTACGAGGTTGATCCCAGAAATTACGCACAGATTAATTAATCGCCACATTTTAGTTTTTCAGTCTACAAATACCAACGACATTCAAAACAATCTCTTAAAGTTTAATGACAGCGTCCCGACATTGTGGTACGTGATAGATGCAGTTTTGTTATTCTTCTCTTGGATTCATTCGTTCACGGATGTTTTCAGGCTGTTTATTGTTGCAAATAGCGAATTTTGCAGTTTGCGGAAAATATAATAGACCTATCGAGACTGTAGGCTGAGAGTTGCAGCCTTTTCCATTTATAATCAGCGGGTGCATGCGCCACTGGCTAACGGCTTGGCCGATTTGTGGTTTTACAATACAGTGGAGAAGGACATTGAATTCCAACAGCTATGGTCGATTCTGGCCAATTTTTAGGGTCCGTTTCTTCATGTCCACGAGCTATCCTTTCTCGAGTCACCTGCCACGGCCCTCCATATCCTAAATTGCCTTCTGTAGAAAGTACTATTATCTTTATAAAAACCTTTCGAACATCGGGAAGTGCAATGCTGTATGCTTAAGATTCGCAGTAAACTTCTAGATTTTTGTGGAATGCGTAAATTTCTATCGGCCTACTTTGTATAGGATTTCGGTATTAATGACATACCTTTGCTTTAAGACACTAATGCGAGCTAACTGATTTTTCTCATCTTTTTCAGTAATAATAATTCCTAGAGACTTACTACATATAGTAAGTAGAAGTAGTTTTGTATTCCACCCAATAATTCGATGTCGAGATTTCACCGGAAATATATGTTTTGAGACCACCTGAACCCCCCCCAAAGCAAAAGGTGTGTGTGTCTGTCATGAGCAGCTTAATTCAAAAATGAAAAGCCGGTTAAAAACCAAACTTGATATTTAAATTCAGTATCTTACAGGGATGCGACACGTAGATTTTCAAGAAAATCCCCCCACCCCAAACTATCGTTTAATGAGACTTTTTCGAATATTTTGATTTTTTTAAAAAATGGCTCTAATGATTTTGATTAAAATACCATACGTATAAGATAATTTAATGACAAATTAAATGCATATTTTTAATTTTCTGGGAATATCCTCTGAAGTTTGAATGACTTTTGCATAACTGGTAAACCGTAAGAGATGCACGAAAACTCGCCACACAAAAATGTAGATCTCGTTTAAACACACAATTTATGTAAAATACATTTATTTTGTGCCGTTAATCATTTCCGAGATATTCCTTTTTATTGTTTTGCACTTTAAGTACTCGTACTTTTTCCAAATGGAAAGTTATTCGTTTTATTTCTCTCTCTGGACTATGCAAAGAGAACGGAATTTCAAAGCCAATACATATTGACCCGTTCTTAAAAGATTTAACTATCGCTTAAAGCCTACTGTATCCCCATAATCTCCTAATCCCGTTGTACCTAGAAGACAATTTCTGCAAATGTTTATCTCGATTAACGTTAAGTCGACAGAAGCGTTTGTAAGAATAGTTTGGCAGAGAAAGTCATGTGTGTGTAGCACATCAGATGTTTTAAGCAGATGTGCTGAACTAGCACTAACAGATTTAGAATGACAAAATATATTATTGTGTTTAATACTTCAGTCCCCGATCTGTCCGCAGAATGTGGTAATGGAGAGAAGCGCGCGATTTCTTGCAGAGTCTATATTTTCAAGACAGTAGGTAACGCGTTTTCAAAAGTAAAACCTTCAGACAGTTTTTAAGAGGGTAACATAAGAGAAAAATTACATTTGAAAAACGCAGAAGTAATCGAAGGAAACCAGCAGCATCTAAGTACTTGATTACAAATAAAATAAAATTAAACTGCGATTCAGAACTTGGCCATGATCCGAAATTTTGAAATCTGTTTCTTCTTTCAGGATGAAGGATAAGAATTTTATTTACTCCCTTTTGGGCGTTGTTTAGTAGTGTGCGCGACGGTTTCGAGGAAACCAAAATGCTCAACTACGTGTCCATGAATGAAGTTAAAAGAAGCAGAACAGTATTTACCCAGGAGGCTTATAGCTAAGGGTGAACGAAGCGATGCTTAACCAAGGGGACAGAGATAGCTATTTTAAATGTTAAAAAGCGCATGTCACGGTGAGGGTGAAATACGCGTAAAAAGAACGCCAGGCTAATGACAGTGATTTTCTCTCCCCCCACATGAAGCATCCCTGTCCCTCACCGTCTCTGTCCCATAGCCAGCCTGCCACCTGGACTAGCTCGTAATTAGCTGTCTGGTGGCAGATCGTTTATTTCCGGTGCCAGCTTGCAATTTAATTTGAACCGGCTAATGCTTACGAAATAATTTCCTACATGGCGTAGAACCTCAGGCACTTGGAGCATGCTATAATCGAGAATGGGATAACTACGTATGGGAATTCGTTTGTAAATTACCAGCTACGTAATCCAGCAATACAATCATAGTATACATGCAAAATTGGTTGAGCATTAAATAATGGAAAATGACATAAAAAATCTTGTGTTACATTCACATAACTTTCTCTACCCTCTATCGTTTATTTGTGTGTATGCAAACTATTCTTACGAAAACTTATTTTCCTAACTACTTCATTATAATCGAAATAAACCTTTGCAGAAACTTCTGCATTACACATTTCGTTACAGATACAAAGGGAGTGGTCATAGTCAAATGTTAAAAACTGAAAGCTATATGCTGGCCGTAAAATTCCATACTCTTTCCATGACATTGCAAGAAACAATTGAAAATCGACAGGACTTTAAAAGAAGGACAAGGTATTGAATTAATAACGGATATCTTGGAAATGATTGATGCTACAAAAAAGTATTTTGCAATAAATTGTGTGTTTTAAAGAGCTCTACATTTTTTGTGTAGTGCGTTTTCATCTATCGCTTAACGTTTACCAGTTATACAAGATTCCTTCCGAATGAAGTGGACTTTAAAGACTTTCCCAGAATATTCAAGATATACATTTTATCTGTCATGTAAATATATTTAATATGTGGTATTTTAATCAAAATCGTTTGAGCCATTTTTAGAAAATACAAAATTTCGAAAAATATTCCATGTAAAGAGTTGTTTATAGTGAGAGGTTTCTTGAAAATCTTCGTGTCACATCTTTGGAAGGTACTGAACCTAATACCAAGTGTGGAGCTTATCAGCTTTTTGAGTTTTGCTGTTCAGACACACACACACACACACACACACACACGATCTTTTTCTAAAAATGCGTTTTTATTTGTTCAAGGGGGCCTCAAAACATTTATTTCCGGTGAAATCTCGGTATCGAATGTTTGGGTGAAATATAATACCTCCTTTACATACTTTCTCTACCACTTACTGTACCTAGGTGGTAGAGAAAGTAACAATCTGATGGATTACATTAATATGAGTGTAACACATTCTCTATCCACTAACATATTAGTAACATTTCTCTATCCACTATCGTTTATTTGTATGTAGCGTCCTCAAGCTACTCTTGCAGAAGTTTATTATTCTATCTACTTCAAATTAACTGAGACAAAAGTTTCCATAAATAGTTTCACCACACATTTCGTTATGCATAGGTACAAACGGAATAACGATGGTCAACTATTTAAAAACTGGTCGATATATACTGGCCTTGAAATTCAATAATCTTTCCGTTACATTGCAAGAAACATGTGAATAACGACAGCAGATTAAAAAATGTGCTACTTTCACACGATTTCTCAATCCGCTATCGCTTATTTTTTGATTCTACAAAAAATTCTTGCTAAAATTTAATTCTTCTATTTTACGAGGGTTATTCCAGAAGTACCCTAACAAAAAAAAACACAAAAATGTTCGGAAAAAACACATTTATTTCTCTACATAGTCTCCTTTCAGCTAGATATACTTTTCCTAGCGATGTTCAATAGCTTGTCGAGTTCTGACAAATAGCCATCAACTGCAGTCTCCACCTCTTCATTGTTAGCAAATCTTTTACCACCAAGCAATTTCTTCAACTTTGGAAACAGAAAATAAAGAAGGGGCTAAGTCTGGCGAATAGGGTGCATGAGGAAGCAATTTGAACTTTTAAGTCATTGATTTTGGCCATGGCGATAATGGATGTGTGAACTGGTGCATTGTCTTGATGAAACAGAACTTTCTTTTTCGTTAAATGCGGCCGTTTTTGCTTTGTATCATCATCCAAACGCTGCAATAAGTTTGTATAATACTCACCGTTGATTGCTTTTCCTTTTTCTTTTTGAAGATAATCAATGAAAATTATCCCACATCCCAAAAAACTGACGCCATGACCTTGCCTGCAGATGGAAATATTTTCGCCTTCTTTGGAGCCGATTCTTCCCTTTAAATCCACTGTTTTGACTGTTCCTTCGTCTAAGGTGTGAAATGATGGACCCATGTTTCATCCATGGTTATGAATCGACGAAAAAACTTAACTTTATTGCAGCGAAGTATCGCTCCATTTGCTCCATTGTGAGTAAACGCGGCACCCATCTTGCGCAAAGCTTTCTCATGTCTAAAATTTCAGTTAGTATGCGATGTACAGCACTTTTTGAAATGTCTACGATGTCTGCCTAGCTCCCACACTTTCAGTCGACGGTCATCCAATACCATTTTGTGGATTTTCTTCACAATTTCTGGCGTGGTCACCTCATTTGGTCGTCCACTGCGATGTTCGTCTTGTCAGCTAGTACGGCCTCGCTTAAATTCTGCCACCCAATATTTTACTGTTGAAAACGAAGGAGCAGACTCCCCCAGAGTATAATCTAGTTCAGCTTTAATATTAGTTGGACAAATACCTTTTAAATGAAAGTATTGTATCACATAACGATGGTCAGTTTTAATCATGTTTACAAATTCGCTGAGAGAGTTCACTATTAAAGGCTGCCAAACAATTGCTAAACAACGTAGCATCGTCAAACTTCACACTTAAGCTTTATAAGGGTGGTACTTTCTACCATAGTCATTTTTTGAAACAATAACCGCTATATATAAGTCAGGTCGCGTACTTCTGGGACTGCGTTAATTGAGACAAACTTTTACATAATAGTTCCATTACATATTGCGTTATAGATACAAACGGATAGCGATAGTCAGATTGTTGATATATATTGCCCTTGAACTTTCACACTCTTTCCATGACATCGCCAGAGACAACTGAATGTCAGCACTTTAAAAAACGACAAAAGTTATACAAAATTAGAACCAATATTAACGGATATCTCGGAAATGGCTGATGCAGCAAACAATTTTAAAAAAAATGACGAAGTATTAACAAATTGAAACCAGTAATAACGGAAACCTCGGAAATGGCGGAGGGTGATGGAATTTTTCGGGCGTAAAAATGCTTCCGAAGGGAAGTAAAGCCGGTGGTCCCATGTCGTAGGTTTACGGCACGTGAAAGAAACTCAAGCCTGATAAAGAGCCTCTGAACAAAATTTCAGGTCTTTCACGCCCAATATAGAATGGGATGCTAAGAACCATAGCGGTTAAAGAGCGTCCATAAATAAAATTCAATTTCATTTTCATTTCGGAAATGGCAGAACAGTTCATTTATGTGTTTTGAAAAGATCCGCATTTCTTGTGTAGTAAGTTTTTGACTATCTCTTATGATTTACACAAAATTATAGAAAATTTCTTCGAAATAAAGAGGACTTCACAGCCTTTTCCCAGAAAAGTCAAGTTATGTGCATTGTTTGCCACGTAAATATCATCACACACATACACACACACATACACACACATTTTTTGAAAGTGATTTTTAGAGGGGTGGAATACAGAGAGCCTCATAATATGCATTTCCAGTGAAACCCCGACATCGAATTTTTGTGTTGAATGCAATATTTCCTTTTATCTAGGTAGATAATAAAGAAAGTAATAAGGTCGAAAAGGAAAGTAAAAGGAATTGGTACACAGTGTGGCGTAACAAAAGATTGTGGGTATATACTGGGACGGCGAAAAGCAACGTAAAAGAGACTAGCATGGCGTAACAAGAACTTGTGGGTACATACTGTGATGATCCAGCTCCGCTCAGTCGTGAGTGACAATATGCCCTTCAGTGCTATTCAGCGATTGGTTGGAAGGGTAGAGTGGGCGGGGCACTCTCCTCGGCATAAGAGTTGGGAGCCCCTCCGAGGCGCGACCAGATAGTCTTCTGTACATTCTCTTCCCCGTCTCCCGCGAACATTCTGGAATCCGCCGACAGGGTATAGATGCAAACCTGCTCGCGAGGTGAGTCGCTATATGTTTGACTTTGAAATCCATACTCTTTGCTTGATACAAGAGAAACAAATGAATGATACCTTAGCACTTAAAAAATGTAAAAAGTATTGGCAAATTCACACCATTAGCAACGTATATTAACGGTTAATGCCGCAAATAAATTTGACTTAAAATGCATGCTTTAACGAGATTTTGTTTTGCAAGTTTTCGTCTATGCCTTATGATTTACTAGTTACACAAAATTATACAAAATTCATTCAGACTGTTCGTAGGGTATTCAAGATATGCATTTTATTAGTCAGAAATATTTTAAATATATTTGGTTCAAAATCGTTAAGAACCATTTTTGAGGAAATCAGAAACAAAAATAATTTCCATGTAAAGGGTAGTTTAGGATGGGGTAATTGTCTGGCAAATCTCCATGTCGCAACTTTGGAAGATACTGAACTTAAATACCAAATTTTGTATGTATTCGACTATTCGTTGTTTTGTTACGCTGTTCTCTCTCTCTCTCTCTCACACACACACACACACACACACACACACACACACACACACACATAAATCTCTGACGCGCGCGCGCATACCTTTTTCTAAAAATGATTATTTTTAATCAGGGGGCCTCAAAACATGTGTTTCCGTTGAGGTCTCCATTGTTATGAAATTTTTCAGCGGAGTACAGTATTTTCTTTACGTATTACGTATAAAAAGGTACTTATTACTGTTATGCATTGTTTTTTAATAGCTGTTCAAAAGTGGCCGAAAGTAATACATGTTTATGCAACAGCGCAGTGTCTCTTATCTAGTTCTCATTATTTCAAGCTTCAAGCATGTTTTAGAATAAATTTGTTGCGTGTGTATAAAAACGCCAGGGGGGAATGTTTTCCGTTTTACCGCACTTGAATCAATAAGCGATTCTCTGCACCAGTGTACCCACACAAATAAATGATGCATATAAAGCCACTATGAAGTGCAACATGTGCTTTAAACATGAATTATTCCCCGCGCTTGGGGCCCGCTTTTGTTTGGTCTCTTCATGCGGGACTGCAGTGTTTGGTTTACTGTAACTAACGCCAAAGTCCGGAGCAATGACAAACATGCTTGGAGGAGGGAAAAAAAGGCTCACGGTGACGCGCAACAACAGGGTTTCAAAATCCAGTTTAGAAGCTAGATGTCTTCTTCACATTGACAAGTCTTCACGTTCATCAAGACCATACGTTTTGAATCTTTTGCTTATCAAAAGGCATGGGAATTTCTAAGTATTAAAGCCAGGAGGGAAGAAATTAAGTTAACGTCGTAAATTTCTAACCATCTCCATTTCTCTTACAGTCTGTTGGCGCTTTTTTTTGATTACTGTGTTTCTTTACCGCTTATTACCGCAATTACACAACACATACACACACACCCATCCCATGGCGGGACTGTAACCCGCGACCCTCAGGTTGGTGGAGCGCCGAAGCTATACACCCCAGCGACCACCCCTCCAACCGGGAATAGAACCCGGGACCCCTCGCACAATAGGCAGGTGCTCTACCTACTGAGCTATGGGGCCAGCCGAACGTCTTCAGACAGCACTGGTCAGATATTTACCTGCTCGTCTGTGATTCATGGCCGCTGTTGTTTACATCTTTGCGTTGACGTAATAGTTTGAGTGTAGATAACTTTAAATCAACTGCTTAAGAATTCCTATGCCTGGTTATGAAGAAATGAAATATCAAAAGCTTTTATATCACGTAAATTATTTTTAAAATTGATAAATCCAAGACTGCATTAGGATCCTTCCATGATAACTCGCAGAGTTGCTATCAAAACAACGACGGATAAATACTTTTATTACAATTTTTAGTTTGACTACAGCAATTATATTTGACTATAAACTTTTATTAGAAATTATAATTTGACTAGGAAATTATATTTGCCTGTAATAATCTTATCTGTTCTATCATTTCAAGTTTCAGTATTGAAGTCTGTGAATAAACAACGGAATAGCAAACTTACTGCCAGCATAATTAAAATTCCTTCTTTATCTTAAAGAACTATTCGGATAGTAAGTTCAGGTGATTTAGGTTACATATTTGGTAATTATTAACATAGCTACATTTTCTTTTATTTGATTTTTCACTAAAAGTTACTGAACTACCAGTTACATTAAAGCTAGTGGGGTGCGTAAAAATCCATAGCATGGCCTCCTTCGCAAGGGAAGTAAATACAGTGGTCCAGTGTCGTAGATTTACGGCACGTAAAAGAACCTCAAGCCTGATAAAGAGGCCACTGAGCAAAATTACGGTCTTTCACACCCAATATAGAATGGGACGCCAAGGACCAGAGTAGTTAAAGAGCGTCCATAAATAAAACTCAATTAAAGTTTTTAGTTACATTAAATGATCCCATACCGTGGGGTAAGCGAAGTAAATGAACTTTGGGAATTACGCTAGTTATTAAACAAGTCATCACAGATAGCTCACTTTTGGATACCATGTCCGCCGTTATGCTGAATCCGTCGTCGTCGTCGTCCTCGTCACCACCACCACCACCACCACCACCACCTCACGTCGTAACTACGGAGATTGTCTCTATCCTCCGCGTTTCTCGCACTCCTTCCATCTCTCTACTTTCTTCCCATCTATTTCACCCTCTGTTCCTACGCCACCCTCTGCCCCTATTTCTGCCACATTGTGCGATGTGCATGTCAAGTGATTTTTGAAAACCAGCAATTGAACTTTTTTTTTTCTGTGGCGTTAATAACAATTAAAACATAAACAAATTTAATAGTGCAGAAACTTCTGCCCCTTCTTATGTTTGTTATCGATCGGAATCTTAGTGTTTTCCTTGCTAGCTGGTTTACGTATAAATGTACATAATAGTAACCAAAAACTAATATTATTATTCATACTAACTTATAAATAATAAGCTAATAAACTTTAGTTAAACATTCATTTTAGGAAAAGTTCAATTAAAAAATTCTGATGTGTTACACTCACATGACTTTCTCTACTCTTGTACAAACTATTTTTACAAACTCTTATTCTCCATCTATTTCATATTAATCGAGATAAACATTTGCAGAAACGATCTTTTGACATGCAAAGAGAAATACATTTTACACTTAGCGACCAGTTCTAAAAGCATTTGACTATCGCTTAAGGCGTACCATGTTCCCCTTGTTTTGTATTTACAAGGGCAATATAAGCACAGATATATCTCTTAATAGCTGGTTGCTATGTGCAGCACCATTCTCCGTGCCACAGATTAATACTCTTTGCATATCCAAGACAAAAAAATCTGATGACTTTCTCTACTCTTGTACACACTATTTTTACAAACGCTTATTCTCCATCTACTTCATGTTAATCGAGATAAACATTTACAGACTCTATCTTATTGCTAATTTTCTTGTAGATGTAAGGGGAATATATATTTACAAGGGCAATATAGAAAAACAATAGCCTTTAAGCACATACATATCTCTTAATAGCTGGTTGCTAGGTGCAGCACCATTCCCTTTGCCACAGATTAATACTCTTTGCATATCCAAGATAAAAAAAATCTGATGTGTTACACTCACATAACTTTCTCTACTCTTGTACAACCTAATTTTACAAACGCCTATTCTCCATATGCTTCATGTTAATCGAGATATCGAGATGTCAATCTTATTGATAATTTTCTTGTAGATGCAAGGGGAATATGGTAGCTTTTAAGCGATAGTCAAATATTTTAACGCTGGTTGCTATGTGGGGCATTCCATTCTCTTTGCATGTCCAGAACATAAAAAAATGAATAACGAATTTGAGAAAAAGTATAAGTATTGGAAAATTTAAGGGAATAACAAGCAATATCTCGCAAACGGTTCACTCAACAAAAGAAATGTATATGACATAAATTGTGTATTTTAACGCGATCTACATTTTTCGTGTAGTAAAATTTTGTCTATCTCTTATGGTTTACCAGTTATGAAAAAGTCGTTCATAATGAAGAATACTTTTGGAGACATTCCCAGAAAATTCGAGATATACATTTTATTTGTCATGACAATATCTTAAACATATGATATTTTAATGAAAATCGTTAGAGCCGTTTTTGAGAAAATTAAAATTTTCGAAAAATGTTCCATGTAAAGGGTAGTCTGGGGTGGGGGGATTTTCTTGAAAACCTTAGTGTCGCATCTCTGGAAGATACTGAACCTAAATACCAAGTTTGGTGCTTATCCGATTGTTCGTTTTTGAGTTATGCTGTTCACAGACACACAGACACACAGACACACACACACACACACAGACACACACACACACAGACACACACACGGACATGTTTCTAAAAATGCTTTTTTTGGATTCAGGAGGTCTCAAAACGTGTATTTCCGGTGAAATCTCGGTATCGAATTTTTGGGTGGAATGCAATACTTCCCCTACTTACTATACGTAGTAGAGAAAGTAAAAAAAGAATAACGAATTCCCATTTTAGAAAATAAGTATTGAAAAATTTAAGGGAATAACAAGCAATATCTCGAAAATGGTTCACTCAACAAAAAAAATGTATATGACATAAATTGTGTATTTTAACGCGATCTACATTTGTTGTGTAGTAAACTTTTGTCTATCTTTTATGGTTTACCAGTTATGCAAAAGTCGTTCACAATGAAGACTACGTTTGGAGCATTCCCAGAAAATTCAAGATATACATTTTATCTGTCATAAAAATATCTTAAACATATCATATTTTAATCAAAATCGTTAGAGCCAATTAAAATTTTCAAAAAATGTTTCATGTAAAGGGTAGTCTGGGGTGGGGAAATTTTCTTGAAAACTTTCGTGTGCATCTCTCGAAGATACTGAACCTAAATACCAAGTTTGGTGTTTATCCGACTGTTCGTTTCTGAGTTATGCTGTTCACAGACACACACACATACACACAGACATGTTTCCAAAAAATGCTTTTTTGAATTCAGGGGGTCTCAAAACATGTATTTCTGGTCAAATCTCGGTATCGAATTTTTGGGTGGAATACAATACTTCCCCTACTTACTATACGTAGTAGAGAAAGTAAAAAGACAACCTAATCATTTGGCACTTCTGCACCTCCTTAGACCTTCGTATCTGATTCTGCTATCACCGAAACGGGTAGTCGAGGTATTTAAGACAGCCTCGTGAACGGGAGCTCCTCCCTGACAGGTTTTCTCTTTTTCCCCAGGTTTTTCTCAGTCTTCATAACTGGCAAATTCCTGGAATATCTGGCCTGGGACGTTTGCCTCCAAAACTTCCTTTCCCAAGATATAATTTTATTGCATATATTATCAGTGTCCACCGCCTGTGGTGTCATGTATAGCAAGAATGGGTGTTAAATGCTATTAATAATTCAAATAACTGCCAATGACTTTGGAGTCAAATGTAGCACATTATAAAGCATAATTCAAATATTCTTGTAAACCTTCAAAACGATTTCAAATACTAAGAGATTTCATACCCAAATGAGGACTTGCAATATTGCAAACACGAAAGTTTTCGTGTATAATTAAATTAACCACTGTTGGATTTCATTTATATTTTGATAATTGCTGTTGTTCTCTTGTTGTGTGTAACCTTAAGCTGTAAGTTGAATCAGACTTGAAAAAAATTAATGCCACAGTCGGGATCCGAAATACATATGCTATACCACTGAACTACTACCGTTGCAAGCAAAAGCGTATTAAACTTTCTCAGTGATTTGTTTGTCCCAATGAACTTTCAAGGCTCTATCGCGTGAATGCCGACCGTAACATTCCACTTTTTCGCTTTTCATTCAACTCTATAAAAAAACCATTATTGTCTTTTCAATTACATTTAGTAACGCTTGATATTTTCTTCTCGATTTTTAGGAGCATATTCCCTAGTGTTTTACGGTGTTTGATTTAATTGCGTTACATATTTGCTGTTTACCTTCCTTTTTCTGTTTTTATTATACGTAATTTCCTGTCGACTGAAATCTCTAGCGCAGTTTCAATACTTCCTGTGTTTACTGTGATGTAACAGTATGTCGGGGCCAGGAATACAGTGAATCTACACTAGCAACCGACCCCCCCTTTTTTTCCGTTAACAGTAAACAAAGTGGTTTGTTTATGAATGGCTACAGCGCCGTCTGGAATTCCACGAAGGCTGAAAACAAAATCTCGTGAGTCGTGCAACACTGCCCGTTTGAATACACGCAGTAGGAATTTAAAATGACTCGCCATAAGTGCATTTGACAAGGTATGTGTGTCCTGCGCTGAAGCGGAAACATTTTGACAGTGTATATATCCAATCTCCCTCGCTTTGTTTTTCGTGTCGTTATTCGGGATAAACAACATGCACAGATGTGTACTTGGGACAGATAGTGCGCCATATTACAAAGCCGATCAATTCGTTTAAACCAGCGCTCCCTTTTCCGCATTTATCACTGCAGGTGCTGTCAGCGAATGTTAGGTTATGTTTCTCTATCACCCCATGGGGACAGGGTCTGTTTCTGCGGTAGAAAGGCTTCACTTGCACGAATTAGAATCAAAAGCCCGCTATTGTTAACAATTTCGTTGCCATTCCTAGAGTTCTTTGATAAATGGCTTTTGGTGAACGCATGTCACAGCACTGTTAACACTGTGGATTACCTGAGGACGAAATGACTTGCATTGCTTTGATTTTAAAATAGCTCTTTTATCATGCGACAATTTCGTATCCTACTGTTTCGAGGCGCTAAAAATATGAGATAGCAGGACTTTTAGATGATGACAGAATTTCAGAGTTGTGACGTGCTTATCACATATACACAAGCGAGTGGCGAAATAGACTGTGAATGGCGGACCTACCTCTCACCAAGGAATTTCGGGAAGGAATGGTTTGCGTCATTTGACATCTGGCACAGATTATATTTTAGTTCCTCATACGAAGCATATTGTTCCCAAAATATCACTATGTAGTAGTTAGGTCATTTTTCGTCTGATATGCGGTACGTCAGTTCGTATAGATTAAAATCTGTAGAATCAAATTCTAGCTTTAAAGAAAACCCTATTGCTCAAGGCTTTTATGTAATTTAAACATTTACTTCTAAAGTTTTTGTGTTGTATGCCTTCTTTCTTTGCTGGTTGTGATTACAATGGATGTTCTGCACGATGGTAGGTCCTAATCCCATAAGCTAGGCCTTGGATGGCAAAACCGACTCGCGGTGCACTAGGCAAGACGATTTTCCATTGCAAATAAAATTAAGTGAGACACGGTGTTAAATAACTCGCTAAATCTAGGGCGCAGAACTGTCCTGAATACCTTACCTTTTTGTTTTGTTTTGTTTTATATTTCTGTTTGTTTCCGGGGTGTGTGTGTGTGTGTGTGTGTGTGTGTGTGTGTGTGTGTGTGTGTGTGTGTGTGTGTGCATTTACCTATATAAGCAGAAAAAAGCTAAATCACTTAAAGCTATTTAGTGGCATTGATGCCCCGTAGTTTTTAACTTTCCTGTGGAATTGGAATTTCCCCAATTAGGGTAAGATCGGGGGAATAGGGTCAAAACTTGGAAAAGTCTTCATGGGGATAAGTCTTTAATATAAACCCTGATCACTTTACTTGCTTACAAAAAGCAGTCATATATGAACACATTAATCTATTATTTAAGAATGCATAAATATTGTGCAGAGTTCTATAAAATTAGTTTGATTATGTTACTTCATGATACTATTCGCCTTCCTCAAATAGGATGAATCGGGTCAGTAGAAATGTTGAGATATCATTCGAAAACACTACATTTCCCACAAGTAAATTTCTTATTACCCACTGCACCAACACATTTCTCATGATACATTAAAGTTCCTTTGCCTTGACACTGAACCCAGTCACCAAGTTTGATGGATATTGGATTGGTATTTTATCTTGCAGAGTTAACAAGATGCATCGTTATCATCATCTTATCCTGATGATTCTGATGATGACGTAGATTGTTTACGCAGTCGCGTATTACTAATATGACTAATTTTTGTTGCTGAGGAAACAGTTTTCTTTTCTTTAGCAATCTTTCTGCGGTTTCTCTAACATTTTTGGAGAAGTAAGAGGAACTGCTGTTTGCTTCCTGCTTGAACGTTTTGGTGTCGTCTTGTTTGGAGATGGCAACAACTCGTGTAATGAGACCGAAGGGTTTAAAAATTAGTTCTCTTCCTGCACTGGATTCGCTGGAGCTAACTCAGATTCCAGTCATCCTTCAAACAGTGGATTTTCATGGTGTGACTTAGAACCAAAAGGCAAAACCTTATGTTCAGCCACTGCAGTTTCATTAACTGGATAGATGCCTGTAGAACGAAATCCGCTTTCAACATTCGCCGGTGTGGCTGCATTCATCCATGCTGCCTTGAAAATTCGTCCAAAAGTACGTTTGTTGATCTTTCTTTCTCCTTTTTTTATTGCGTATGAAGTTCATACATTCATTATCGTAATAGGCTTTAAATGATTTTAAAAATGACCTATCCAGCGGCTGTAAGCGATGGGTTGTATGACTAGGTAGACATATCATACTTATGTTGTTTGCTTCACAGAATTGGAGAGCTAGTAAGCTTTTATGAGATGTATGACCATCTAAATCTAAAATGCAGTGTAGGAATCCGATAAGCGTTAAAGTGTTTCAGCCATTTTAGAAACTCCTCTTCGTTAATCCATTTGGAGTTCGACATTGTGACCAGCGACCCATTCGGGAGACCATCACCAAATTCAGGTCATATCTTTTTCCTTTGAAGATGATCAAGGGAGGGATGAAATTCCCTGTGGTATTAGAGCAAGCTAATATTGTTACAAGCTCTCTTCGTTCTACACAAGTCTGTGCATAAACCGCTCTGCTTCCTTTTTCGGCAAACACTTTCTTCGTAGACTTATTATTTAGCTGACAACCAGATTCATCTGCATTATTATCATCTGCGGTTTGTCTATCAGATCAAGATCCTCCATAATTTCCTGTCGTAAATAATAGAATTCAGCCACGCTTCTCTATTCAGGCCAATGTAACGTGCTGAAGAGGGTCCTGCTTTCCTCAGCGAAATATTTGAATTTCGTTCCCTGAATCTTTTTAACCACTCTTTATCTGCCATTTTATTTGCATTCGAGAAAGTGTGTTTTATTTAATTGGAATCTGCCAAATCATAGTCAAGTCTCCTGGCATCATCTGAATCCAATGAAAATCCGCAAGCAAATAATTTCAGGATTCTTAAAACTAATTCCTGTTCCTGATCCTTATTAAATATTGTTTGACACCCTTTGGCTTTGCTAGAGTATCCTTGCCGCTTTGCAGCGCCTTTGAATACAGGAATGCGGAACTCCATATAATTCTGCAGCGTGGCCCTGGCTGCTTCTGCCTTCACGAAAAGCTTTAATTGCCTTCTGCGTGTCATCTTCTGTCCACTGAGAGGTTGTTTTTCGTTGTGTATTTTCCCATCTATAATATGAACGAAAAGAAAGGGAAAAAATTAGTATGTCGACTTCGAAAATATTGACCCGTTTCACCCGCAATATTGCGACCCTATTCACCTGAAATGCAGGATTTTATTTTGACTGTGTTGGCACACCTACACAAGCATGATAAAGCTCGGATACCGACATAACCTCCGACAGAATAGTTTAACTTATAGGCAACTAATGCTCAATAAATAAATTAGTGAAATTATTCCAGCCATTCGATGTAACTTTTATACAACTTCAAAAAGGAAAAACAAACACGAACTCGCCTCAAACAGCACAAATTTACACAAGCAACTACACAGCAACAAACGTGTATCACTAACTTCTTGCTTCCAGCTTCTGGACAGAGTTGTAATAGTTACCGTTGGATGGTAGCACTTTCTTGAGAGTTTGTTGCTTGGCAGGAGGACGAAATATAAAAAACAATTGACTCTACTCACCTTCTGACCCGATTCAACCACCTTACCCCAGATAAATAATTCGTTAGACTTAAACTCCCTCCGGCAAATATATTCAGGTAGTGCCGGATTAACGCAAATGCCGAATTAAGCAGTTGTCTATGCATAATATTATAGAGAGAACATTTATGTATATACATATATATTGTATATATATGCGTATACAGATGAATCACCTGTTTCGGAAATGGAAAGTGCTATTGATGTGCAGTTTTCACAGCATTTATTGGTAGTCAGGGGCTCGTACATTTAGGCTATAAACAGATTTTAATAATACTGAGAAAGTGTATTTTTGAACAAAAATACAATTTTATAAATGGAACAATGCCTAGTTACATCAACAGAATGAAGGTAGGGTAAATTAGAATGTCAGTGGCGTTTGTTGCAAGATTCTAGTGCAAGTGGTTTACGAGAAATCTTATTTTGAAACTTTTACGCACCGACAATTGTACAAGCTGTGATAGCACAAACTAAAGAAAACCAAAAGGGAATTACAATACTTCTGTGGATTCTGACAAGTAAAGAGAGCATAGCCCTTCAAAGGTTGTGTTCAAAATGACCACCGGCAGCTTCAATACACGCTTCCAGTCTGCTATAAAAAGACTGCTGCACACGTTCTAGCATTTCAGCGGAAATTTCAGAGCAGGCAGCAGTAATATGTCGTTTCATATCATCTGCTGTAATTGGTACATCCTTGTAGACAGGATCTTTCAGCCTTCCCCACAGAAAAAAGTCTAAAGGGATCAGATCCGGCGAACGGGCCGGCCAAGGTACAGGTCCTCTTCGTCCAATCCAACGATTTGGAAACAATCCGTTAAGACAAGCTGTAGTACTTCGTGCACTATGGGCTGGACAGCCATCATGTTGGTACCACAGGTTCCTCCTAGTCTGCAAAGGAACGTCTTCTAGCATCTGTGGCAGAGGGTCTGTCAGGAGGCTGCGATACTTGTGCGAGTTCATTGTTCAAAGGACCTATGAGCTGATGGTTCAGTATCCCACACCACACGTTTAAACTCCATGGACGCTGACGTTCCACCTACGAAGCTAACTGGGATTGTCAACAGACCAGTAGTGCATGTTTCTGCGGTTTACCTGACCATGATTAGTAAATGTTGCCTCATCACTAAATAAGATACATGATGAATCTGGGTATCATGTCCGAATGCCCATGTACAAAAGTTAACAGGATTATCAAAATCGTTTCCATGCAGCTCTTGATGGAGAGAGGTGTGATAGGGATGGAACGTATGTCGACGGAGAATGCGCAGTACACTTGCCTGTCTTATGCCACTTCCACGTGCGATTGTGTGGGAACTAATTTGCGGATCTACTGCAACGGCAGCCAAAACATTAATTTCTGCCTCTTCCCCAGTCACTTGTTTGTTCCTGTTACGTTTTCTAGGTGTTACAGCACCACTTTCGCGTAATTAGTTGAAGAGGTTGATAAATAATTGCCGAGATGTTTGACGTCTATTGGGATACCTTTCTGCATACATCATAGAGAAACGAACTGCATTCTTCCTACACTCTCCATACACCATGAGCATGTCGGCTTTTTCTGCATTAGTAAACCCCATCTTCCACTCACGACTTAATGTTTGAACTGTCACAAACTAACTGACCAGAAAGTCGCAATGCAGTCAATGAACAGAAAACACAATACAAACAAACATAACATCGTACCTAGCAACTAAGCAGGTTGAATGGGACAAACATTGTCGGGGTGGAAACTTTTCAAAATACGATTTCTCGTAAACCACTTGCACTAGAATCCTGCAACAAAGACCACTGACATTCTAATTTACTTGCGGTGCAAGTTTTAGGTGATTCATCCTGTATAGTGTAATCCAGGAAATCACTCAGCTGATCTTCTGGTCCCAAGGTCCGGGTTCAAGCCTGATCCAAACCGATGTTGTTGTTTTTTTACCGTATGTAAGGTTTAAGTTGAAACATGACCGTTTTGATGCTACCTGACCGGCTAGAAGCGGGGGGAAGGTACTCTAATGACGGTCCGAGTGCTGAGAAACCCTGCCACAGTCAACCTTCACTGCATAGTCTCTCAGTATCAGCTGTAGTGTTGTTTCCAGTTGCACTTTTGGCAATGAAATATGGAAAATATCCTGATATCATCGACCGTCCTTGCTTCACTGGCTTTCGTATTGTTACAAGCGGATGTTGGTTGTTCTTTTCTAAATTATTTGTTTCAACTTAACCCAGATTTTAAATAGTAAGTTTCAATAGAAAAGGTTTTTAGATTAGGCAGTTAAGAATTACTACTGTCGTGTGGAATATAGTGTTATCTCTTTTTACTTTCCATGTTTCAACTTAAAGCAAATGCGCTGTAAGTATGTTTAAAAGCGACAGCCCCAAGTCAGTAGATTTACTAGCATGTAAAAGAACTCTTGCGGGACGGAATTCCGGCACACCGACGGCGCTGACATTATACTGGCAATTGACAGAGCAATTAACAAATAAAATATGTTTTTATTTACTCAACTGGATTTGAAAATTCTTTCACCATTGTACAACCACCGTTCTTTCTAACGGACATAGCCTCTAAGACAACTCTAATTTCAGCTTCTAAATAATATAGACTATAAATGATTAAGAAGGCGTGGGTACTAGAATATAATAATGTTGCTGCCATAAAAGAGCATACTTTCGGAGCTGGCTTTTGACTATTCGTTTCGAATGTCATAGAAAATAGTAACCGTCCGACAGAAAATGCATGTATAAATAAGAAAGGTCGTGGGTATTTCATTCCAAGCAATATGTATAGATGGTCACGAATTAGCCGCCGAAAAATATCTGATACGTTACATTTACATGACTTCCTCTACCCTCTATTGTTTATTAGTGGATATACAAACCATTCTTACGCAAGCTTATTAAAATCGACAGGAGTTTAAAAGGAGGACAAAGTATTGAACAATTCGAACCATTAATGACGGATATCTCGGAAGTGGCTTATGCCACAGAAAAAGTTTATGTAGTGCGTTTTTCTCTGTCACTTAACGTTCGCCAGCTGTATAAAATTATGCACATTCCTTCCGAATGAAAAGGACTTAACAGATATTCCCAGAAAATTCAAGATATGGATTTTGTCTTGTAAATGTATTAAATACATGGTATTTTAAGAAAAATCGTTAGCCGTTTTTGAGAAAATGAATAATTTCGAAAAATGTTTCTGTAAAGGGTAGTTGTGGAGAGGGAAATTTACTTGAAAATGTTCGCGTCGCATCTTTGAAAGATACTGAACTTAAATACCAAGTTCAGTATTATCCGACTTTTCATTTTTGAGTTACGCTGTTTGCACACACACGCGCGCGCGCGCGCGCGCTCCTTTTTATAAAAATGCTTTTTTGAATTCAGGGGACCTCAAAACTTTTATTTCCGGTGAAATTTTTGGGTTGAATGCAATTCCTTCTCTACCTACTATGTACGACAGTACGTGGTAGAGAAAGTAAAAAATAGGAGAAACAACAAAACATTCGGATACTATAGAGAACAACTTAGTAAAATCCCTCGGGCTATGGACTGCGCAAGTATCCAGGGGGATAAATCGCCACCACTCTACTTGTCGTTTGCTTTTAGCTAGTGAGCTATCCAATGAGATGTCTTAAAGAGGAAGTGGGCTGATACGCGATAAATAACTGTCACATCACTGTTGTGAACACAGCAATTTTATAGTGCAGAAAAATTTAATAGGGTCTTGTTTACATCGTGATAATTAAAAAAACTAAACTCCTTATTCCAGTTATGTAAGCAGTATGTTAAGGAGCGCGATTTCGAGATGATGTGTTATTGGTCTCCCTGTAAAAAAAAGAAAGATAAAGCTGCTGGTTTTCTTTGTTAAACTTCAATTGAATAATTTGTATTATGAAAATCAATCGGCGAGGAACCTTTTTACCTTGATGAGATAAATGGGGGAGTGAAGGCTATGAAATACCCTAAAAAGTGTGAATTAACTTTTGAAGATATCCCATAATGATGCCACATGTATGTGAAATGCTATCGCTAGTTATACGCAAACATTTGTTTTCTTACCCCCTGCACCTTGCTCTTGCGTTGCCTGCCACAGCAGTCTACAAACACAGCATTTTTGTTGCAATGCTCTTGTGTCTTTAGTTCTGTCTCTACAGTTAGATAGTTACAACAGTGGTGTGATAAAGGGATAAAAGATTTTGTGAGAATAAAATAAAATAAATCACGAGCGAGATGAAATTATGGCATAAGGTGCTTAAGCAGCCACTCAGAGCCAGAGTAGGAGAGACCAGGGCAGTTAGAAAGGCGGAATACATGGCCAGGTGAGTTGCCCCTCCCAAGGGATTTTTCTAAGTTGCTGAACTATAGTTACGTTATGCGATACTATTCCTTTAATTTACATTTCGCTCAAATATAATGATGTACACTGCACATCATTGTATGCGGTTGCACACTAAGAGTAATTTTTATTTATTCTGATTCTACATAATATGTAACGAAGATAATGCGTTTTGCTGTACTTCCTGTTCATATTTTAACTGAGGATATTATTTTTCTGGAGGGCTACATATTGTTCATTTTCAAAATGTTTAAATTGGTGACCTAAAAATGGGGAGTCTTCATATTCACCAGGTTTGCCCGTATTTGGTTGAATACTAATTGCAGGAGTTTCTGTAGTATGTGAACACTGTAGAGCTTTTTTGTTACTAAATAACAACGGCACTAAAGGGAAAGTACGAACGTTTAACTGTTTAACGACTATGATTATCTAAAATGTAAGTAATAGATCATTGCAATAATTCTTTCACGGTTAAAATTGATTATGAACAGTGGACTATCTGCTAAAGGACAAACGACGATAGCTCTTTAAATAGGTCGTAGTGCAAGGGCGTCAGAAGGACCTCCTCGTTAAATCAATTCGTATTCACCACTTATGGGCTATACAGCATTTCCAGAATTTGGAGGAGGTTGATATACAACATCCGCCGATATTTCATACGCACCTCCATGAGTATAGGGGAGGTTTCCTGCGTTATTAGGAGATCAGAGGTATGAGGAAGTTATAGTACTAAAGGGAGGATTTTCCGTTTAAACTTCTAGATCATTGTACAATAATTTCGTAAACATTACGGGGTAGGTGGAGGAAATTAACTAAATCACTATTCGAGACTTAAAGCTTCTCATTGTGAGTTTGTAGATAAAGAGGCATTTAAATGTTATAATCTATTGTGGTGCATACTGCATACTGAACTTTTGCAAGAATGGAAGTATGTATGTGTTGAACGTTTCCATTCTAAAGCGCCGCCTCCCATTTCTCGTGTGTCTGCGGATCGTATAGGGTGCAGTGTATTTACACATACACAATGACCGATGCCTGAGACGATACTCGAACCGGTGGTCTTTCAAGCTACAACAAACAAAAATGTAATTACCGTCTAATTTTTCGCTGACTGGTTCCGTAGCTCAGTCGGTAGAACACGTGCCTGCTGTGCTCTCATTTATTAGCCATGCAAATATTTAGATCTGTTTCTTTTGCATTTATATGCCGCCTTTAACATTCTAAGGTTATACCGGCGGCTTTGCCTTTGGAATAATTGCTCATCGGCAGTGATGTTAACTATATTATTGAGATAATGTGTAGGTTGTTTACGTTGAACTTTCTTTATAAGGGCAAAATTCACGCGTATATTTACACTCCCACACATATTTCCAGACTCTAGAGAGGATGGGGAATAATCCTGACTGAAGAAAATTTTCCAACCTCCAGCCGGAATTGAAACACCAGACGACAGAGGCAGTCTATAGTGTTTTAAACAAATTCGTTAAAACCATTTTCGAGAGTATAAAAAATCTGATGAGTTACACTCACATGACTTTCTCTACTCTTGTACAAACGATTTTTACAAACGCTTATTCTCCATATGCTGCATGTTAATCGAGATGTTAATCTTATTGCTAATTTTCTTGTAGATGCAAGGGGAATATGGTAGGCTTTAAGCGATAGTCAAATATTTTAAGAGCTATGTGGCGCATTCCATTCTCTTTGCATTACCAGGACAAAAAAAAAATCTGATGTGTTACACTCACATGACTTTCTCTACTCTTGTACAATCTATTTTTACAAACGCCTATTCTCCATATGCTTCATGTTAATCGAGATATCGAGATGTCAATCTTATTGGTAATTTTCATGTAGATGAAAGGGGAATATGGTAGCTTTTAAGCGATAGTCAAATATTTTAACGCTGGTTGCTATGCGGCGCATTCCATTCTCTTTGCAAGTCCAAGACATAAAAAAATGAATAACGAATTTGAGAAAAAGTATAAGTATTGGAAAATTTAAGGGAATAACAAGCAATATCTCGAAAACGGTTCACTCAACAAAAGAAATGTATATGACATAAGTTGTGTATTTTAACGCGATCTACATTTTTTGTGTAGTAAAATTTTGTCTATCTCTTATGGTTTACCAGTTATGCAAAAGTCGTTCACAATGAAGAATACTTTTGGAGACATTCCCAGAAAATTCGAGATATACATTTCATTTCTCATGACATTATCTTAAACATATGATATTTTAATCAAAATCGTTAGAGCCATTTTTGAGAAAATTAAAATTTTCGAAAAATGTTCCATGTAAAGGGTAGTCTGGGGTGGGGGGATTTTCTTGAAAACCTTCGTGTCGCATCTCTGGAAGACACTGAACCTAAATATCAAGTTTGGTGTTTATCCGACTGTTCGTTTTTGAGTTATGCTGTTCACACACACACAGACACACACACAGACACACACACACACACATACACAGACACACAGACACACACACGGACATGTTTCCAAAAATGCTTTTTTTGGATTCAGGAGGTCTCAAAACATGTATTTCCGGTGAAATCTCGGTATCGAATTTTTGGGTGGAATGCAATACTTCCCCTACTTACTATACGTAGTAGAGAAAGTAAAAAAAAGAATAACGAATTTCCATTTGAGAAAAAGTATAAGTATTGAAAAATTTAAGGGAATAACAAGCAATATCTCGAAAATGATTTACTCAACAAAAAAAATGTATATGACATAAATTGTGTATTTTAACGCGATCTACATTTTTTGTGTAGTAAAATTTTGTCTATCTCTTATGGTTTACCAGTTATGCAAAAGTTGTTCACAATGAAGAGTACTTTTGGAGACATTCCTAGAAAATTCAAGATATACACCTTATTTGTCATGAAAGCATCTTAAATATATGATATTTTAATCAAAATCGTTAGAGCCATTTCTGAGAAAATTAAAATTTTCGAAAAATGTTCCATGTAAAGGATAATATGGGGTGGGGGGATTTTCTTGAAAACCTTCGTGACGCATCTCTGGAAGATACTGAACCTAAATACCAAGTTTGGTGTTTATCCGACTGTTCGTTTGTGAGTTATGCTGTTCACAGATACACACACGGACATGTTTCCAAAAATGCTTTTTTGGATTCAGGGGGCCTCAAAACCGGGGGGCCGGTGAAATGTTGGTATCGAATTTTTGGGTGGAATACAATACTTCCCCTACTTACTATACGTAGTAGAGAAAGTAAAAATAACAAAAAGTGTTCCATACAAAGGTAATTTGGGGTGGGAAGGTTTCATTGAAAGATGCTGCACTTAAATAGCAAGTTTGCTAATTCTCAGACGCTTTGGTTTTTAGATATGTCGTTCAGACACACAAGGATCTTTTTGTTAAAATGCCTTTTTGTATTCAATGGACTTCAAAAATGTATTTTGTCTAGCACCTATAAGTAGGTGCCAGAGAAAGTAAATCTAGAACTTTTTAAAACAAAACGTCTTTGAAGTTGGTTCAACCTTGTCATAGCTATAGCAAGGTTGAAATTAAAATACCGCTCGGGGTTTCATAGCTTTGAGACAGTATAAGCACATGCCACGTAAACACTGCATATCTGTGGATTCATTTGCATGACAAAGCATGAGGTGCTGAAATTGTGTTTGTGACCTAGACTTTCGAATACATTGAAGAAACTATTATTATGTTTACACAGCATTTGGGTTGTTTCTTGTATTTTGTAGAAACCTTGAGAACTTATTTGCTACTTTCAATCTCTAGTCTATCCATAAGAGTAGATCAGTAGTTTCAGTAATGTCTGCAGTATACGCCATGTAAACGTTTCAAGCTTTCCACAGCCTAGATTTCACAGCAATTTTAACATTTTATTAACATTTAACATCATTTAATTATTAAAACACTCAGTGACACAGAGTGAAATATCCTAGGGATTACAATCATATGATTTTCTCTACCCACTATAATTTATGTGCATATGTTTTTCTCCAGTTCTTCTTGAAAAAGGCTAATATCTTTACTTCTTGTGTATATGATGGTCATATGTTTAAACAGAAGCTCACTATATGTACATTAGGCTGATAATTGAAATACGCAAAAGCTCAAACATGGCATTTCATAAGTGTAGATTGAAATACTGGAAAAAAACTCCGACCAAAAGCTGGAAACATCTGTTAAAATTATAAAATAGTTATTTTATTAGCCATACAGGTATCTTAAGTATATGAGGTTTTAATAAAGATCGTTAGAGCCATTTTTGAGAAAATTAATATTAACGAAAAGGTTTCCGTCCAAAGGGTAGTTTGGGGTGGTGGAATTTTCTTGAAAAGCTTCGTGTCGCATAGTTGGAAGATGCTGCACTTATTACTTCCTGTTGTTTTAGTTAAGCTGCTCTCTCGCTCTCGTAACAATCACTCACTGATTTTATAAAAACTCTTTTTGAGGGTTCAGTGGACTTAAAACGTCTACTTACGATGAAATAAAATACTTCCTCTACCTACTTTAGAAAGTACTGAAAAAACTGAGAATAATGAATATTAACATTGTGTTTTGCTTAATGGCCTGGGTACACTTAAATAGCCGTATTGGAGCTTTAAAAATGGCTAATACTAAAAGAGAATAACAGATTAGCAAGGACGTACAAGGTGTAAGTCGAATAAAAAAATTTAAAAAAAATACACACACACACACACTGCCGTTTGCAAAAATTGCAACACCAAGAAAGAGTTTCCCAAATAACTCAAAACATGGTGGAAGTGTAGAAGAGTGTGCAAGCAATAAGTGATTAGGTTTGCAGAGAGATGGGGTACATGTAGGCCAAGCAGAGCCCTCTCGTGTCAGTCCGACAAGGTCAGTGTTTCGCCCAGTGTAGTCAGTGCAGAGCTGTCAAACAAGGTGGAAACAATACATTAAGTACCAGTATGCCTCGTCGACGTCAAAGGGAGCCAATCGGCATGTGAGTGAGTTCGAACGGGGCAGAATGATTGGACTCCGTGAAGTGGGTTTGTCATACCGTGACATTTCGGCTCGTACAGGACATGCTGCTACGACAGTGGTGCGTGTGTGGAAGCAGTGGATAGATGAAGGTCATACGCAGCGAAGAGCGGGTACTGGAGCACGGAACATGGTCACAGCACGGGATGACCGTCAACTTGTCCGCATGGCTATAACGGACCGTACAGCTTCATCCACAGTGTTGGCTCGACGCTGGAGCACTGCAACAGGTGTGAACTTGCCTGCATCAACGGTTCGTCGCCGTCTGCTGCAGGTTGGACTGGTTGCATGCATGCCATTACGTCGGCTTCCATTGTCCAGAAACCACAAGCTCCTCCGACTGCAATGGGCACGTGAACACTGTCACTGGGGTGCTGAGTGGCAAAATGTAGTCTTTTCGGACGAGTCCCGCTTCATCGTGTCCTACAGTGATGGCCGCATGCGTGTCCGGCGGTACCGTGGTGAGGGCTGCATTGTTGAGCGGCATAGCAGACAAACACCAGATGTGATGGTTTGGGGCACCGTTGGTTACAACAACCGAATTGAGGGCACTTTGAACAGCAACCGGTACCTAACGGTAGTTGAAGAGCCTGAGGTACTCCCCCAGCTTCAGGCATCTCCACAGTCCACATTTCAAAAGGACAATGTCCGGCTAGATATTGCGAGAAATGTACAAGCCTTCTTCGAAGAGTGAGGGGTACCATTGCTTCCCTGGCCTGCACGTTCGCCTGACATGTCGCCCATCGAACATGTCTGGAAATGGTTGGTTGGCACCTGGTGCGTCACGGTCCTCCAGTAACCAGTGTCACGGATTTGTGGGCTCGATTACAAACTGCGTAGAGGGAAATCTCTCGGAACTTATTCAGAAACGTTTTGATTCAATGCCACTGCGTATAGGAGCTCTAATTACAGCGCATGGAGGCTACACTAAATACTGAATATTAGGGCTCAAAGGTCGTATAGATTTGAAAAGTTTATCATTTGTTACTTTTCATATACCTAGCCTGTGGTATTAAATTCATTGAATTCATGCGTTTCCTTCTTGGTGTTGCAATTGTCACAAACGGCAATGTATATATTTTCATTTTTTACGAAGTTCACCGAAGCCTCACGTGAGTGACGAAAATGCCTTCCCTCTGCGATTCATCAAATGTGCAACGTGCACAACACCACTCAGCAGCATGTGAAAATAATAAATCTGATGTGTTACACTCACATGACTCTCTCTACTGTTGTATAAACTATTTTTACAAACGCTTATTCTCCATATGTTTCATGTTAATCGAGATATGGAGATGTTAATCTTATTGCCAATTTTCTTGTAGATGTAAGGGAAAATGGTAGGCTTTAAGCAATAGTCAAATATTTTAAGAGCTGGTTGCTATGTGGAGTATTCCATTCTCTTTGCATTATCAGGACAAAAAAATGAATAACGAATACCAATTTGAGAAAAAGTATAAGTATTGGAAAATTTAAGGGAATAACAAGCAATATCTCGAAAATGGTTCACTCAACAAAAAAAGTATATGACATAAACTGTGTATTTTAACGCTATCTACATTTTTTGTGTAGTAAAATTTTGTCTATCTTTTATGGTTTACCAGTTATGCAAAAGTCGTTCACAATGAAGAATACTTTTAGAGACATTCCCAGAAAATTCAAGATATACATTTTATTTGTCATGAAAGTATCTTAAATATATTTTATAATCAAAATCATTGGAGCCATTTTTGAGAAAATAAAAAATTTCGAAAAATGTTCCATGTAATGGATACTCAGGGGTTGGGGGGGGATTTTCTTGAAAACCTTCGTGTCGCATCTCTGGAAGATACTAACCTAAATACCAAGTTTGGTGTTTATCCGACTGTTCGTTTCTGAGTTACACTGTTCACAGACACACACACACACGGACATGTTTCCAAAAATGCTTTTTTGGATTCAGGGGGCCTCAAAACATATGTTTCCGGTGAAATCTCGGTATCAAATTTTTGTGTAGAATACAATACTTCCCCTACTTACTATACGTAGTAGAGAAAGTAAAAAGGCCAGAGACCAAGCGGCGCGACTCCCGTTTTCACACCTCTGCGCTACAGAATTGCGGTTTTCAGTAGCAACAATGTTAAAATAGTGATAAACTTATACGGGCCGAAGTACCGCACTTAAGTTGGTCGCCGAGAGTTTCCAAACGTGCAATTTTTTTGGCTTTCAAAACATCTTCGTTTTGTTCTTGAACATGATTTATATATGCGCAGCGCATAACTCTTGTTGAGCTGTATGCTTCGCTATGCAGTATTGATTCTCAAAGTTTACGTTGTATTTTGCTAGTGTTTGAGAGAAATTTTCGCGGATCAGGAAATGAAAGGTTGAATAACACTCTTGGCATGTTTCCTTGTAATAATACAGCAGACATTAATGTCATCCATTTCCTTTTCGAGGATCAAAGTGATGGCACTTTAATGGACGCTAAGAGCATGCGGAAGTGCTCATGGTCCAATTCAGCTGCGGAGACTCTTAGTTGCTTGAGAAAACGGCTTAGAAAAGATATCAAGGCCTACTATTCAGCTATACATGGTGTTCACAAAATAAGTGCAGATTTTTCGATTCACAGAGTATTCAAGATTTGCATTTCATTACTAATGCAAGTCTCGAAATTATTTGTGTCGCATCCTTTGAAGATGCTGGCAGCAACACATAATACAGGTCAGCATTATGATCAGTTTTCAATCTACATAATTTTATACATTTTACTTTCTCTACTGTTTAGCTATATTAGGCAGAGGAAGTATTGCATGCCACCCAAAAATTCATATCGAGATAGATCTAATCAGAAATACACATTTTTGAATTTTTTGAATAAAAAAATAGAATTTTTGGGTGGACTGCAGCATCTTCTCTACCTACTATGTAAGTGGTAGAGGGAGTAAAAATTAGTGAAATATCTGTGTTTCAAATTTGGTATTTAAGTTCGGCATCTTCTGAGGATGCGGCACGAAGATTTTTAAGACAATAGTGCGTCCAAAAGTACCCTTTACATGAAAAAGTGTTCGCTATGTCTAGTTTACTCAAAAATGGTTTAACGGTTTGATAAAAATATGATGTGCTTATTGTATTTGTTTATGCCTTAAATTTTCTGCGAATAGCCTGTGAAGTCCTCTGCATTCTGAATGAGACAAAGAGATAAGAGATAGACAAAAGCCTACTGCACAAAAAATATAGATATTGTTAAAACACATGTCAAATATACATTTGTGGCATTATCCATTCCCAAGATATTCTTTATTATTGATTTGAATTGTCAAATTTCAAACGGAATTTCAAAGTCATCACATGGATTTGACTATCGCTTAAGGGTGTGGGTTATTACAGGGCTTCTTCCAGTGCTTGGAATATAGAACTTTTAAGTATCTTTGTTTTTCAAACCATTACAGATAATTATATCAAATTTTGTCACAATATAAACGAACTAAAATAAGTTTAATGCATATAGCAAACACTATACGTGTTAATTTTTTCAATACTTCTTTTTTCATTGGCTTGCACTAATGTTTTTATTTAGCATGCACTAAATCAGGTGCACGTTTCTCAGAAATTATTTGACATATCTTAATAAAATTTTGACTGTATAATTTAATGAGAAATACGCAATTTTAAGCAAAAATTATATATGGTATCTTTTGGTTTTATGCTTTGAAAAAGTTAATTTTCTTAACACTGTATTACAAATTTGTTTCTTTAATATGCGACATATTGCCTTTTCACAATGTTTGCACCCAACCCCAACCCCAACCCCAACCCCAACCCCTACTCCTTGACTTGAAGACCACGCAATTTCACACAAAAGAGCGCCGTTTTCTGCGACCAAAAGTTTTCATGCAGTTGTTAGCGTTGGAACTCCCTTCCCCCTCCCTTGTAGCCAACTTTTGGAAAAATGTTAGCACTTAGCAGCATGTGATGAACGTTTATAATGCAGGTGTTGGGTAAGGGTAAGTGTGGGGTAGTGTAAGTGTGTGGAAGAAAGTGAAGCTCCAACTTTTTGCACTTTAATACTGAAGTAATGTGGTCCTAAAGTGTGGATATGAAAATATGTAAGCACACTTCAGGGATATTCTTTAAAAAATAAAGAAGCTCAAGAATAGCTAGGCGCAAACTAAACTATATCGGCAGAGGGGAAGGTAAATTATATTTTGCATACGATAATATCCAGTTATTTCCTGCAATGTTACGGAAACTATAATAAAGAGACTGCATTTTATTGCCTTGTTTACGACTTACCCTTGATAAGATTTCATAAAAAAATGCGGGTTTTGAGATCCTCTGTGTGAGAGGGCAGCATAACTAAAAAAAACAAACAAACAAAGCTGAGCAAACACCAAACTTCTTCCGTGGATTCGACACAAAGAATTTAAAGAAAATCCCCATCCTAAACTATCTTTACATGGGTAATTTTCATTTTCTTTAAAATGCCTCTAAACGATTTTGATTAAAATACCATATATTTAAGGTATTTACTGAACAATAAAATGAATATCTTGAATTTGTTGTAAATGGCCATTGAAGACCCTTTTATTCTGAGTAAATTCCGTATTACTATGAAAACATGAGATAGACAAAAACTTTAGAAAAACGTAGCGCGTATTAAAATATGTGTGTTTTAAATAGCATCTTATAGCTTTAGATGTTTGAGATATTTATTATTCTTAGTCAGAATTTTTCACTGCTTCAAGCTAGAAACTTTTGAAATAACATTCTTTTGTTTCTCATCGGGCCATCAAAGAGTATTCAAACTATTAGATCCAACATAATATAGGGAACTTTCTCCAGAAATTTCACTGTCGTACTTGGGTGCTGTATGCTTCTACATATCTATAACAAAATGTTTATTGAAACCTTTTCGAAAAACATTTATCATAACTAACAAGGAGCAGAAAAACGAACTGTTTTTACAAACAATTCGCAGAAATATGAAAGTGAAGTGTAGTGGGAATAGAAAGTCGTTATATTGTAACACTCAAAATTGTTCTTCGAGATTTCACCAGAAATGTACATATTGAGACCTGTAAATAACAACCCCCACAGGTATTAAGTAACACAATTGTGAAAGGGAGAGAAAGAGAAAGATAGTACAGCACAACTAAAACTATCTTATGTATTACATTCACAGGACTTTCTCTACCCTCTTTCGCGTATTAGTGGAAATACACGCTATTTTGCAGAAGCCTATTTTCTTACCTGCTTCAATTTAATTGAGATAAACCTTTGTAAAAATAGCTAAATTTCAAATTTCGTTAGGATAAAAAAGGAATAGAGATAGTCAAATGTTTTAGAACTGGACGCCATGTGCTGACCTTAAAACTCCATACTCTTTCCATGTAATTGCGAGAAACAGCTGAATATTGACAGGAATTAAAGCGAATGACAAAGCATCGAATAATTTTTGTGTAGTACGTTTTCGTCTATCGCTCGTTTAGCAGTTGTACAAGGTTATAAAAAATTTCTTCCGAGTGAAGAGGACTTCACAGGCTATTCCCAGAAAATTCAAGACATACATTTTATTTGTCATGTACATTTTTTAATATAATGTATTTTAATCCAATTTGTTAGAGCCATTTTAAGAAAAACAAACATTTCGAAAAATGTTCCATGTAAAGTGTAGTTGGGAGTACGGGGATTTTCTTGAAAATCTTCGTGTCGCATCTCTGGAAGTTGCTGAACTTAAATACTTGGAATTGAAGTTTTTGTTGGAATGTACGTGGTAGAGAAAGTAAATATGTAAAATCAGAAAAATAACAAATTTCTTTAAGGATTTAAGGCAAAGATTTTTATGAAATTGCCCCCACTCCAGACAACGCTTTACATTGAACATGCTTTGTTGTTTCTTATTTTCTAAAATAGCAGTAGAGAAATGAGATATTAAAATTACATCTCGAATTCTCTGTCAATAGCGTGTTCGTTCTTGTTGCATTTTATGCATATATTGGAAACATAAGGGATACAAATTTGCTTCAGGAAAATAATTCATCTCCATTGCCAAGTATCACACAACTGTCAACTGTGTATTTGTTTATTTCTACGGACGTGTTGTTTGTCTCGAAATTCCACGCGTATTACGCTCACCGAGTGTAGAGTACATTAAATTAACTATATCTCCCAGTTTGTAGTAACGAGTTGGAGGAGGAATTGCCTTTTTCGAGTGTTTTAGCGAATTAGTTACGAAGGCAATAATTCTTCTTAGAATGCCAAGTGCTAAGCACTCCCATTCGTTCTTTTTTCTTGAGGCTTACTTTAAGAACGCAGGAGAATGCCATTAATTTTCTTATAGGTGGAGCAAAAAGAAGTGCGTGGTGGGCTGTTGCAGCGCTAGGCAATATGAACGACTCCGTAGATGAACTGTTACATCCTAAGCTTTGGGAACACGTTTGCTATCGTACATCCAGCGATTCTCATGCCTTCAAAGATATGATTTATTAAAATATTTCTTGATTTTGAAGAAACTTTTCTTGTGATTAGTTTTAAGACAATGCTCCACTGCCATTTTAACAAAATCTTTAAAAATAACTCTTTCCTCTTTTCGTGAAAAAAGATTCATAATATATTGATGCTTTTTATCTCCTCCACATTTAAATATCCTTAAGCGTGGCTTAAATAGTTGCTGGTAAGCTGATAGGGTATATACAAACTAATTCGTGGCTTTTATGATTATCCTCAACAGATCATAAACACATTAGAGAACTGAAATATGTTCCCTAAGATAAAGTTTTCTTTCAATCTGTTTGCCATTTTCAGCATAAACGTAACAAACATTTATCGATTTTTTCTCATACTTAAATAGCTCCATGGTTATTTATTTTAAAAATGTATTTTGAATTTGTTTAAAAGGGGAATGGCATACTTATAATGTTTTTTTCCGGAAAACTATAAGGAACACAAAAATAATCATTAGTTCTGATGAAGGGAGATTTAAAAAATCGGTCCATATATCTAGGTTTTAAATTTACAAATTTCCATCGTGGGGGTTATTCCAATATGTACTCAAGCTTTTTTAAAATTAATATCTGGAAAACTGAGCGAGGTGGCGCCGGTAACGGGTGCGACTCGCATTCGGGTGATCCCGGGTTCAAACACCCGAAATGGCCAACTTGACCGAAGGTTTTATTTCGCTGTTTTCCTCGGTCGTTAGGCGAATGGTGGGTTGGATAATTTGATCCGCGAATTTTCCTATCATCCCTCTCGTTACTGAGTCGTCCTCCGTGGTCTAGTGATACCATGCTAGCCTCTAGCTCCCGAGGTCGCAGGTTGAAAACCAGCGGAGAGCGATGGATTTTTTCGGGCATAAAAATCCTTAGCATGGCTTTCTTTGGAAGGGAAGTAAAGTCGTGGTCCCATGTCGTAAATTTACGGCACGTAAAAGAACCTCAAGCCTGATAAAGAGGCCTCTGAGCAAAAGTTCCGGTCTTACACGCCCAATATAGAAGGGGAGTTAAGAACCAGAGCGTCCATAAATATAACTCAATTTAATTTCTTTCATCACTGCATTTAATTTCCTTTTTTTTTACCGCCATACCAGACATTGTGCTGATCCTGGATGTTCTCTGATCCAAACGTTTGCTTGCTCCTCGACAGGCTACTGACCCAGGGCTTGTAAGTCCTTGAGGTTTAAGTCCTACAAAGAGGAGGGTAATCCGTTAAAGAAGAAGAAAAAGAATATCTGGAAACTTTTAAAAGTTATTGACTTTAAGTTTAAACACCTCGTATATGTATAATACAATGATATAAATCTCAGTTAAATTCATTTAAGTTTATGGAAATTAGCATTTTCAGGGTTTCGTTTCATGGAAAGGATAAAGTAACTTACTACTTTGTATGATTTATAAGATGTTCCCCAAGATACCTACAATTAGTCTTTCATTCATATCTTGTCTAGTTTAGGACGTATCTGGTAGACAACGTCCTTAATTCTCCCCCACAAGAAGAAGTCATTTGGTGCTAAGTTAGGAAATTTGTGATGAAGCTTATTTCTGTCACCCAATTTCAATCCCGTATCGTTGAATATGAAAATCAGAGATTACTTTTGGAATTTTATTGCCAGCGTTTCAGCTTTTTATGACCTGCATCCTGAATGGATAAATGGGGAGGCTTACAATCTTTTAAAAGTTATTATTTTACGGGGCTGTATATTGTGCTTATGTAACCAAATTTCTCTCTAATTTTTCTGAATTTGATTATCAAGGAGTACTTTTGGTATGGTTTCCATAAAACCAGGTTTCAGAACCTGGTAAGTAAATTAATCTACAGCTTTCAAAAAATGTCCGCTGCCCTTATTTTCAACCCCAAACAAATCAACACATTTTGTGAAATTATAGCATACGACCGCATGAAAACTACAGGCTACCTCACAACTTGGTACAAAATATTCTGAAAAAAAAACCATACAATTTACTTAAAAACTTGCCCAATTCTTGTTTTCTAGCAAATAGTACCTCGGTATTTATTTTCAACCTCTTATAGACAAAACTAAACTGCTTCCCCATTCAGGGTACATATTTAAGCACTTGAGCTGTCGGACGTGGCGAGAACTGTATACGATACCTTACAATTTCGAAAAGCTACCCCTACTCTATTATTTTATACTTTTATGTACAAATTTGCAGCTTTTAGGGCACAACTTTGGATACCTGCGCTGTAGGTACAAGTGAAAAATTATAGACTATTCACCATTTTAAAACACCACTCCTAATCCTTATTTCAGCCCTTTACTTTCAGAATGCTTCCGTACGAGACAGATAATATTTATTATTGTCCTTTTTACTTTTTCTAACAAATATATGTTTTTGAGTATACACACAAATAAAAAAAAAGCATCTTTAGAAAAAGGCCGGTGTGCGCGTCTTTGAATAGCATAGCTCAAAAAGGAACTGTTGAACAAACAACAAACTTGGTGTTTAAGTTCAATATCTTCCAAACACGAAGATTTTCAAGAAAAAGCCTCCACCCCAAACTATCCTTCAAATTTTTTATTTTTTCAAAAATGGCGGTAACGATTTTGATTAAAATAACACACATTTTAAGGTATTTACACGACAAATAAAGTGTTGGGTTTTCTGAGATTAGCGTGCGAAGGTCTCTTCATTTGGAAGATACGTTTGCATAATTTTGTTAACCAAAAGAGACAGAAAAGACTTACTAGACCAACAAAATGTGTATCTCCCCCTTTTTTGTGGCATCAGTAATTTTCGAATATTCGTTCTTATTGGTTTGAATTTTCCAATACTTCGTCAGTTTTTAAAGTCGTCATTCAGTTCTTTCTCGCGATGCCATGGAAAGAGTATGAAATTTTAAGGCCAGCATATAGCGGCCCGCTTTTAAGGGTCCGGCTGTCGATTCGGTTACCTGTATCCTTCTCGTACCTACAACGAAATGTGTAATGAAACTATTTCTGCAAATGTTTATCTTGATTAACAGGTAGAAACATAAGTTTTTGTGAAAATGTTGTAATTAATTGTTTAGTCACACCTGCCTTGTGTAGGCTAAAGTTGCAAAAGTACAATGCGTTTTTTACATTAACGGGCCATATGCATGCTTCGCGCACGGTCCATTACACTGAGGGGTTTTCCTTTCAAACCTCCCGCGTTACTTAACTCACGAGTGATTATAATGAGTACTAACCTTGTTATAAGTTGTGTTGAAAGTGGTGTCCATGCATTGAGATATTCCTGGCATATTCAGAGAAATCTATATTCACAATTTTTTCATCGTCACGAGGTTGTGATTAATGAATTGTAGTCACTCTGTGGGGTTTAACTTCTAAACGTTTAGCAGCTCTATAAACAGCGACGTTTGAAACACCCAGTTGTTGTGCCACATGTCTTAGACACTTCTTTGGAGAGCGTTCCAGTGTTGCACAAATTTCTTCAAGGTTTCCTCCATTAGAACATTTATTTTTCACTTCTTAGGTTTAGCAATTCCGTGTCCTAAACTGATTAACAGTTTCTCTACCTGGAACTGGAATACCAGGAAATTTCTTATAAAACTGTTTACACACCTGTCTACATGATTCGGTTTTTACGTATGTATCGCTCATAAAAATTCGTTGTTCAAGTATGAATTTTTCGGTAAGCATTTCAGTGGACTAATAAAAATAATCCAATATAATTCACACGCAACACAGATTATTGAATAAACTTTCACTTTTTACATGCACAGTGAACAAACACTAGTTTTTACAGCTCGAAATGAAGGCAGCAACTGACAGAGTGTAATAAACGTAGACTTGTACGGATCATTCACCGCTAGTACACTAGCGGAAAAATGCCGAGGTCACTACAGTGAAATGGAACTACGCATATACGTGATCTGTGACCCGGTTATAAATCTAACGCATGGTAGAATCAGACTGAAAAATTCAATGCCTTAGCTAGGATGTGAATCAGGAATCTTCGGCTTTCCGTTCGTTTGCTCTAATCAATTGATACCATGGCAACATGCCCATACCACATTACATTTCCCAAATTACTCAACTTTTTTCAGTAAACGACAAGGCGTTCTCAAATACATTTTTGTTGGAAAGCTAGATGATAATGATGATGATTTGTATTTGTATTTAAGGGCGCTCAACTGCTAGGTCATTAGCGCCCTTGTAAAACAGATCATGGCAAAGGCCAGAGATAAAAAGGTCAGTACAAAATATCATGGCGAAAGCCTAAGATAAAGATCAATATAAAAATCATGGCAAAAGTCATATGAATATATGAAACTAAACCAAGAAGTATGAAATACCGACTACTAATATGACTAAATATGCATTTGCAAATTTACTTTTACTTTCGACACAAAATTAAAAATCCAATCAACCGCTTGCTTATCATCCGCTAACATCCTTGCAAGACTGGCCGGTAGCTGCAGAGAGTCCCGAGATGTGCTAGAGCAATACACTCTAGCAACACGTGACGGACCGACAGACCTTCGCTACAAAGTGAGCAAATTGGAGCAAGGTCACCCATAAAAAGATAACCGTACGTAAAATTGCATTGGCCAATATGCAACCGAGCGAAAATCCGCTTTTCACGACGAGATACACGAGACGAAGTTACCCAGTATATCAGAATGCCCTTCACTACTCTAAGCTTATTTCCGGTGAGAGCTAACCACTCCTCGCGCCAGTACGACAGCACCGCTCTCCGCACAACAAGCCTAAAATTTTCAGACGGTACCAGAGATATTGTAACACTAGGTTCTGTGATTGCCGCCTTAGCTGCCAAATCCGAAAGGTAGAATCAGACTAAACGCCCGGGATATTGTACGTCCCCATTGGCGTACAGAACGCCGTGTGGTTTACCGAAAAAAATGTGATCATTTGGGGAATTTAATGTCGTACCGGCATGTTGCCATGGTAGCTCAGTTGGTTAGAACAGCGACACGGAAATCCGAAGAACCATGGTTCTAATTTTCATTGAATTTTTCAGCCTGATTCTGCTTTTGCAAGAATAGTTAGTAGAAGCTATATAAAAATAAACGATAGTGGATAGAAAAGTCTTGTGAATGTAACATACGGTTTTTTTTTCAGTTTAGAAACAAATGCCTGGACGAAGTGTGAAACAAAAGTTCGTGGTAGGCATATCTCTATTAAGGGGGTAATGCCAATAGTATTTCAGAAGTAAGACATTAGAGAATTCTTAGCTAACCATTTAAGGAAAACAATCTTTGATTCCCCGTGGTATACTGTTGAGGTATTTTAATACCGGGCACTTCGCACGCATTTCCAATTGAATTAACTGTCAGCTCTCGGCGAGCAATAGAAGAGCTTGTTTGTTTAGAGGAGCGGTGCTGCTGATGGATTGAGTGTTCGCACGTCGCCCGGTCTGAATGAATGAGTCATCTCGTGGGAATGAAACCTGCCACTCACAAATACGTGCTGTAGTGCCCTTGCTGGTATTGTTCCCTTTAACAAGGCGAGCATGCTGAAGAGCTAAACAAGGCCACATAAAAACAGGAGCGATAATTTGCAAAAAGATGTTGGGGTAACTTTCATTTTGGGGTAAATATAACAACCAAGCACTGCTTTTAATTACAGGCAGTTAGCAACAACTGATGCAGCACCGGGTGCAATGCAACTGAACCCTGTTTGAGCGCGAATAAAAGAAACAAAACAATTGCATTATAGGACGCTTTTCTGGGACACATGTCCTTTAATAAGAATTACCACTTTCCACCATTGAGTGCGCCTTTCGAAAACTGCAGGCTAGCTGAAAAGATATCTTCTTTAAAAGTTAAGGATACCCATCTATGAAAAAAGGCCAAAAATTGCCAAAATTAATGAACATGGACTTTAATGATATTAAACACTAAAACTTTAGTTCAATGTAATTTTTATAGTTGTACGACCTGGTCGTAAAGCACGTCATATGCGCGCGTGGACGTTATTCTAATCATTCGAAGTAGTGAAATATTGTTTCGCTCTTTTTTGACGAATTTAGATGCTTTTGTATTTTAGTACATATTTTGGCTAAAAAAACGCGGATAGAAGATGCTTTCCCTAGTGTTATTTACAAGACAATTTTTTTTTTAATCAGACGCAATTCTAGGATAGTAGTTATAACCTTTGGGAAGATAGTTCCAATATGTGCGGCAGAAAATATCCGATATTCTCCCTTTCTCCGCTGGACAACTTTCAGGAAATTATGAAATGTTTTCGATTTCTAGATTACTATGTAGTATTTTTCTCCGCTGTACATTGCAATTTCCTTTAAATTTTGAGTTTTGATGTGAATAATAAAATTACTGGCAAACTTGCCAATATTCTATTGCGGTGTAAGATTCTGACAGAGGAAAATGAGCCACTGGGATTGTGTGTGTGTATGTGATAAGTGCACGCCCACGAGTACTTTACTAACTCGGGGAACAGGATTCGGGAGAACTCCCAAAGAACTCAAGATCCTGACTTAGCACAAATTTTATTTGGACAATCATTCCCACAATGGGTAACATACAGTAAAATAAAAGCTAATAAGGCCCCATTTAAAATATTATCATAACATATGCATAGAGGACCTAAGCGTCTGAAACTGAATAACTCTGAAACATAAATGAGTGATTGTTGCACTATCCGAGTTGCCTAAAAAGGTTACAAATATTATTAGGTACCACTGCAAGCTGAAATACTATGGCTGAGACTATTAAGCACATAGTAAACGTTAAAACAAATACCAGTAAAGAGTTTAACCTGAAAAATGTAAAATGAACTATAAGCTTGCTAACTCAACAGATTAAGTAGACTTACTGCAAAGTACTTTCCTTTAGGCAAGCCAATCAACACTGCAACATAGAAACTGTGACTTTACCTATTAAGCACGTATTAATAATGAAGTGAAAGTCATCAATGAAGTGTAAGCAAAACCCTTTATAATGGATACAAACTTAATCCAAAAGGAACTAAAAGTGCATACCGCAATATCTGAAAACTCAAGATCGGCTTTTCAGCCGAATGGCCAACCCCGATAGAGATCACTCACTACATGCTGTTGGCAGAATATAATTTGGCCCATATAACTGCAATAAAACACCCGAAGAAGCCTCGAGCTTAAAACTACAGCAAAACACTTTAAATTTAATAAAAACTAGACACTGGGCGATCAGTATAAAATACCCTCTTTTATCCACAAAGAAATCAACTAAAGCAAGCCGGCATACTCCCCAAGCCAAGTGGCACCGGCAAAAACACACCACTCTCAACTGCTATCATCGAACCGACTCACTTGCCACACCGAGCTGACCAGCTGCCTCCAGTCGTCCTCCGTGGTCTAGTGGTACCATGCTAGTGGTCTCTAGTTTCCGAGGTCGCGGATTCAAACCCGGCGGAGGGCGATGAATTTTTTTCGGGTGCAAAAATCGTTAGCATGGCTTACTTCGGAAGGGAAGTAAAGCCGATCGTGTCGTAGATTTACGGCACGTAAAAGAACCCCAAGCCTGATGAAGTCTCTGAGCAAAATTTCCAATCTTTCACGCCCAATGTAGAATGAGACGCTAAGAATCATATCAGTTAAAGAGCGTCCGTAAGTAAAACTGTTTAGTTTCAGCTGGCAAGCGCATGACAGGCAGGCAACCTAATTCTGAAAAATTCAAGACCGACTGGTACAAAAATAGGCAACGTTTCACTGATTCTGTAATAATAAATGGTCTGTGTATCTTTTGTTACTTCCCCCACAGTGGAAACTATAAGTTTTCTGAATGGTGTGGAAATTTGAAAGTTCCCTGCGATCAACACTCACTGTAAATAACAAAGGTACACGATCGTTCAAAAGATTGCTACACTTAATTTAAAAATAATACAAAATACGAACGTTTTACAAGATTGATATAGACGTTACTCTGATCTAAAAGTCACTACAAAGGATTATAGGAATTAGTTTAAAGAAGTAGAAAAGAGATTTACTAAGCGAGTGCAGATTTTTCGGACCAATTATAGAATCGGTGCCTACACAACAGTGAGAGGATTTTGAGGAGGTACGACCAGTAGGATACTTTAAGCCACAGAAACCAATATCCCGGCTGGGGAAACATGGTACTGACCACATCTTCTTAGCGACAGGACAATCTTCCACCTGCACTGTACGCATATAGACGTGAGGCTGGTTGGCCGGCCGGCCTTAAGGCCGTCTGGGTTGATGTGCCACAGATTATCGTATTAGATAAGTGATTTATCACTTCTGAGGTGTTAAAGAGAATTCAATAAACGTCAAAAACTCTAATTGATAATTAACTCATTCTTACGCATGAGTGGTTTATATTAAATGACGTGTGTGTGTGCGTGTGTCTGTAATAATCCGTATAAGCCATTTGCTAGCGTTTATTGACTCATTTTAATAAAAGCAACTGATTTAATGTGTATAAAAGGTGCTTACTACATTGACTATAGTCAATTCATGGCCTGTGGACTTTATGTTGTCCAATAAGGTTTAGCAATGCCTCGCATATCGGCCACTTATAGTCCTTAATCTTACAGTATGGTTGTAAGTGTAAGATTTTATCGGATTAACGTCAGCGTGTTGCTAAACTCGAAGAATATGCAGTGATTAATGAGCCATATCATCCATTTCGATAGCAGTATCAGACATGTTTCAGATTGGAATATAGAAGCAGGAACTAATAAAAATAGCAGGCCATGCCATATTTACAGATAAATCCACAGCACCATTAACCAATTCTGGAGAAATTACGAAATCATACTACCTCAACATCCACTTCAGTTTGCATTATTGGCACCAGCAAATTCCTTCATTTTTCAAATCTGAAAATTATGTTTTTAATCGATGCGTATCCAAGTGGTGTGAATTTCTAAATAAACTATTCTTGAAAACAGTATTATGTTCTGATTTAACTTATCTTAATTTTGTGGTTAACTATTTTCTCATTCTCACTGTTGGTAGCATTGGTTACTATTCCCTAACACTCGATTGTACCAACTTTCATTTAGTATGCCGTGATCTGACAATGGTAATTTGGTTTTAAGAAGAAAGTAATTATTTATAATGGGTCGTCAGATTTATTCGGCCATTACCGCCAGTCGGTTTAAATGAATGACGTCATTATTAGTTCAGCGAGCCCGTTGTCTCTAAGGGGAGGAGCGGAATTAAACCTTGAACTGCATGCGTTTCCTACTTAGTAAACAGGTTGATATACTGCAGCGGTGCAGAATGTTTTTCACTATTTCGCGTCTCAGGCTTAAAAGACAATACAGATTAAATAGGACGCACTGTTGCCACATGAGCTCGTACCCTACGTACGCTCTCAACTTTGGCACTCCGCTGCGAACAGTTTACAATTTAATGTCATCTTGTGAATGATACATCACCAAATAGGGACATATGCCCACTGCTAATTAAGACACTTCTTAGACATTTAATTTTCCCCTCCACTTTGTCTCCTCCTTGTATTTTTAGTATTTTGAAATACGATTTTACATACATAAAAGTATATATCCCAAAAGAGATATGGAACTATAAAGCGGTAGGGTATCATCACTGCTTGCGCTTGACAAAATCACATTCATTTTGGGTAGATGTAATGGAATGAGAGCCTAAGGGGGTTTCGGCACTGATCCAGGGAGTCCGGACATTGTACCGTACGCCTTCCACAAGGGTACGCCCCCGGAAGGAAGGAATGGGGTGAAGGGAGACACCGGGCGCCCGGAACCAGGAGTGACGGCATAGCAAATGATAACAGTTTCCAGATATAAAAGCTCCGCGCCATATGGGGTCCAACGCCCCCGCCGGGGCGGTCCTTATACCCCGGCAACCAGACAAAGGCCGAGGGACGGAGAAGGTTCACAGAGGTCCTTTTCCCCTGCCACGCTGCACCAAAACTCCATCGCCGACACTTCCAACCCTGAAACAGACCAAACGGGGTGAAGAATGAATGAAATGGAAGGACAGGAAATTCGGGGGATGTTAGGATCCTTCTCAGCATTCAGCTGGCTACCTGCGAAAACCCCCGAAAAAAACCATGGGTAAGGAACCCACGACCTCCCGAATGCGGACCACAGACGCAACCGTCTGAGCCATCCTGCTCGGTCGTGGATGGAAGGTTTTCAAACAGCAAATAATGAACGCTTTGCGCTATTCCTTTATATTGCGTTAACTTTGCGTGCTTTTGTTTTTCCAACTTTTTTTCCCATTCTTTCTGATAGGCACTAGAGGATCTTTCGTTCGTTCCTTTTTTTATCCTATATACTACTGTTTCTTAACACCCGGGTAGCCTTAGCTGTTTATTTTATTGCCTTATTAACACTCATTTTACTTGAAAAATAATAGAACACATTCATTATTACTTTGCATTTCTTCTTAGTTTACCAACATTTCGCCTCTTCCTAGCATCTCCCTCTATCGCTATAAATATATACGTAAAATGTTAAATAAATAACCTACATTACACTTCACAGTGTTCCACTCACTATAAACGTAAGGCACTTCCTTAAAACTGATGTTAGCCTATACTGCCTGCGCCGCCTGGCCTGTTAGCTGAATAGATCGACTTTTGTTTGTCTTACACAATGAATGCAAGAAGTTGTAGGATTCTGGTTTCTTTTAAAAACTGTCTCCAACCTTCCTCTAGATTTTCTCTAGTTTTTTTCCCTTTTTAAACCCAATAACAAAAAAGTTTCTCGCTGGCAGACTTTTCTACTGCATAGGTACAGAATTTTCCGAAGATATGTAATTTAAAAAATTATAACGCTCGTCTTATTAAAGTTGGAGAATTCGAATTAGGTAGGTATCAACACACTAGTTTACTCTAGCTAAGAAAAAAAATATTGTTACGTTCTACAATTTTGTTTATTAGTTATTGTATGATACGCACGGAAACAGCAAATATCGGACTTTTACTGAAAAACTAGTTTTCTTTAGAAATTTGTGCCCACAGAAACCTATAAAGGCTCTAAAAATGATATAATCTGATAGAGCAAAATACTCCGCATAGGATAATGTGTTCAAAGCTAAAATGTATAACAACTGAATATTTACACCATGTTACAACTTATTAACAACTTGGCGACAGCGCGAGAGTGGAAAAGGACGAAGCTATTGGCAACATGTATACGTAAGACAGAGACAGAGATATCGCGTTTATCTCCGTATGTCTTTAAAGGTTGAGACAAGCTATGGGACTTTTGGTGCGTTCTTTGCACGGGAGATGGAAGTGATGACCACCCAGCACAGTATTTGTGTAGTTTAGTGCTACTTCCGAACTGGAAGGATACGAGGGGGAATCTATCGTTACGATATTGGCGCTGTGTGAATAATTTTCTCCGTTCTTGCCCAGTATTCCATCGAGTCCCGAGGCAAAACATGATAAAGAAACAAAAAAAAATTATTAATGAAAAAGAAGAAACAACTAAAATGTTGAAAACTATTTATAAAGGTTACTTTAGTTGTTTTTTATTTAAAAAAGTTAACGTTGTGCCATTAAAGCAGAGTCACTACGCTATAGAAACCGTCCAATGAGCTACCTATCAGTATACCTGCTGAAATTGCGAATTTACAGGTGCAAGCGAAAGAAGTTCCAAATGCAACTATTGGAAAGGTACGATAGAAGTCCCATTTCACTAAGGTGACCTCGAAACTGTTGGCCACACCCCTTCCACTCATCTTTGTTTGTCTTCTGGCAGAGACACTGCCAATAAACTCGCTTCAAAGTATTGACGTCAACCGACTGGTGATAACTGCCGAATAAATCTGAAGAACCTTGAAGTATAATCTTTGTCATTTTATTCATATAATGCTCTTAATAAATCCAATTAGAGGTTAGGGGTTTCAGCAGATAAATTCGTGGGATTAGTTATGATAATCTGCAGACTTTGTGTGAAGTTGAATTAATAGAAAAAGTCATATGATTGTTATGCATGATTTTTCTAAGAGCCTTTCAGTTCTCTTTCGAAATTAGTACACACGCTTCTGGTTTTCTGAATGTCAGCGACTGGAGCTTTCATATTGCTCTTAATTCTGGTCACTGGTCGTGATAATTCCATTGATCGTAACATCTGGTAGACGGCCGCTTTAATAGGCGCTACATTAACTCGTTTTCCAAACGCCATAACGCATTTATAAAGTAGCAGAGGTACATTTCATGAAAGTGCTGCCGTTGCAATTGAAAATGTGGGCTATTAATTTACCCGCTCGGGAAAAAAGGTTGCTCTCTGCAATTCTGTCACTTCGGATGTAGTGTGAGGTGCTACGTAACGAGATCATGGCTATTCCATTGCTGATGTTTAATTGGTAGTACCAGGTTAACCTTGTTTGTCACGTGTTATCTTTAAAACCTCACACAACGTTAATTTATTTCACAGTTACCGCATGATGTTGTATCTACAGGGGATTATGCAGCCGCCGTGATGTGTATGGAAAACATGGCTGTGGATTTATCATGATGAAGCGTTACTGCGAGTCCCAGATAACTTATCTGATTTTTGTACCGAGTTTAGTTGTTATTATTGTGTGCTGGTCCCCCCCCCCAGGGGATGTTCTGTGATGGTCTTCCGGAAATAACTTGCAGTGACCTGTGAAATATTAAAGGCTATTAAGTGTCAAAAAAAACGCCCATTGACTGCTTCTGTCCTCGAGTGGTCAACATTTTGGCTTCTCGATCCAGAGGTCTCGTGTTCAATTCCCACTGAGGGTGGGGGAATTTCCTTTAATCAGAATTTTCATCTATGCATGTGGGAGTGAATGTGGTTATTGTAGGTTCCCATTTAAAAAACTTAGATTCACCCTAATTGACCATTAGAACGTCCTCCAAACAAAAGTGACTAATGGCATTTACTTTACCCCATAATATCTAAAGGAATTTCTTTCTACAACGCTTAATTTTGGAGATATTGTATAGTCTCAACTTAAATGGTCCACCCTGTATATAAAACGCTTTCAGTCAAATCATCAAAAAGTTTCTGGGGACTAAAAACAACGTTTTCTTTAAAAATACGGTGTAATTACACTATTAGAAACCTGATTTTAAGATTATATCATGGTACATGTATATAGAACTAAACACAAACTATTTTGTGTAAGTAATAATAAAAATGGGTGTGAACAATTTTTCTCTTGGCCTCCACTTTGAATTCTGTAACAAAACTCACCGTTGTAGTGTACAAGTTGCAGTGTATAAAATGTATATAATGTTGATATTTGATCATTGTTATTATGGTATGGTGAAATCAGGTAAAATAGATAACTTGGTTGTAGTGCAGAAAAATAATTGTCGTTGATGAAGTCCAAGTAGGTATACGTCGTCATCTGCTCGTTGCTCTTACGTCCATCGCACATTAAATTGTTCTGAGACCTTTTAGCTGTAATGAGAATTTGTTAGATTGAAGGTCCTTGTATATCATACAAGAGATTGGGATTGAAATCTCGTACAAAACTTTCAGTTCGTCTACGTTCTTCTCTTGTTGTTGGCGACCCTCCCTTTTTTGCCCATGATGTTAAATTGAGTTTTATTTCCGGACGCTCTTTAACTGCAATGATTCTTAGCGTCTCATTCTATATTGGGCGTGAAAGACCGGTAATTTTGCTCAGAGGTCTCTTTATCAGGCTTGAGGTTATTTTATGTGCCGTAAAGCTACGACACGGGAACGCCGGCTATACTTCCCTTCCGAAGGAGACCATGCTAAGGATTTTTACGCCCGAACAAATCCATCGCCCTTCACCGGTTTGAACCCAAGACATCGGGAACTGGAGGTTATTGTACCCCTAGACCATGGAGAACGATGCCCATGATGTGTCTCGTGGTTGAAACTGACGGTACTAAGCTATACAAAAGCGTAAATATATATATATATATATATATATATATATATATATATATTAACGTCCTGTAACCTGGTAGGTCATATCGGACAGTGAATGAACGAAATGGTTGAAATGATACTCAAACGAGCCTAGGGCCCGTAGAGCTTAGAGTTGCCGGCATTCATCTTCTCAGGATAAGGGGAAACCTCGGAGAAAAAAAGCTTATCCAGGTAACACACCCTGACCGAGATTCGAATTCGGGACCTTGGGACAGACCTGCTACCCCCACACCACACAGGGGGGCAATTTTATTATTATAGCAGTTTTTGGAAACAAGTTTTAAATGCGATGCGCTGCCTGCGGTTTCTTTATGCCCAGGAAGATGATTACTAATTTTATGTTACTTTTTCGTTAACCTTTCCATTAGTTTTCCATTAGCTCCTGACTGCCAGGAGTCTGTCCGCACCAAAAGCAATGAAAATAACATGTAAAAGGAACAAAGGAGTGTGGTGGAAGTAGGTAGAGAGAGAAGAGAGAGAAACCAAAAGAAAAACGATAATAAAGGCAGTTAAAACTTCCGGGTGGATTATCCAACAGTCGAAACACGTCCTTTATCTTCTTCCATGGGTTCTGCTGGTTGCACGCACAAATGGAAAGGGAGCGTTTCTCATGTCATGAGAGTAAACCCCAGAGCATGAATTTGATATGCTATTCGAACCGCTTACTGTGGAATGTTATGCTCCACCTGTCATTACAGTGTATCAGCCGCTTTAGGGAGGATATATTCGATCGATTACGTGAAGTGGATGGGATCCACTATAAATGATATTAATTGGCCATTAGCGCTATACCTACCATGTAACCTCTAGCTAGTGATGTAGGACTGTTAATTTGGGTACCAAGTAGATCTTTCGATAAGTGCAGACATTTCCTAGATAGCACTCTGAGAAATTTTCAATTTCCTTAGCACACGAAGCCGGTTATACAGTATTATCAACAACTGAAATATAAGAAGTTCGTAATATAAATTAATGCATGTTTAATATATAAAATCACCACGAATGTAACATTGTAAAATCATTAAAGGTAAACTACGTATACCACAAAATTCCAAGTTTGTCTGCTTCCAGCGAATTTTCGTTTTATACGCCTCACACTGTGACCAGTGCTCGAAATAGTATATTACAATACAAGTGCTATAAGAGATTTAGCAAGACTGAAAATACGAGACGAAGTCCAGCATTTTCTACTTTCGAGATCCTCTGATGCAGTTAACGCATCTCTTAAACAAGGTGGTTCCAGTAGCAAGGTCATCAACATTAATTCATCTTGGTGGCGATCGATTGTCCACTTGTTGACCTTAAAGAAAGTCAATAATTTCAACATACTTAGCTGTTGCATGAATTAAATACTAAGGAAATATTGTTACATACTGGGGTGAGAACCAAAAGGGTTCCAGCAAAAGTATTAAATTTTAATCACCCCAACATGCACATGGGGAAACATAGCTGTAGATACTGCGAGAGGACCAGGACCTTGATGTTCACATTTAGCTGAAGGCGTGGGGTTGTAACAAATTTACACAAAATTCACATCATTCACATTACCTTGGTTTATTTAATAAAAATAAATGGTGTTCCTACATCACACACAAAGGAATACAGAAAGAATTGAGGGGAGATGCCTCACACACGACTTTATGGTCTGTGAGTTTGTGTGTGAACGAGTGTAGATGTAGGTCGTGTGTGAGGCATCTTCCCTCAATTCTTTCTTTATTCCGTTGTGTGTGATGTAGGGACACCATTTATTTGTATTAAATAAACCACAGGTTATGTGAATTTTGTGTAAATTTGTTAAAACTCCACGCCTTCAGCCGAATGTGAACATCAAGGTCCTAATCCTCTTGCAGTATCTGTAGCTACATTTCCCCATGTGCATGTTGGGGTGATTAAAATGCAATACTTTTGCTGGAAACCTTTTGGCCCTCATCCTAGTATGTAAAACAATATTAACCAATAAAAAGATCCAGGTAAGACTTATACCGGGAGTCCCAGAGCACCCGTAACAGTCGATTTTTTCTCTAAAACTACAAGATACTTGTTCGCAAAAACAGTTTGATAATCAAAACCTATGAAAAGGTGGTATTTCCTTTTTCCGGAACAAACCGAAGTAATCAATTCGTGGTCTACTTTGAAGTTTTAAATGGGAACATGGGATGTTTAAGGTACCATTGGACAGTACTTTTAAAATGAAATAACTTTTATCAAAACTTTTTTTTTCTATCTTCTAATGCTTACTCACAAATGAACGATAGACCTCCTCGTCAACATTTTGTACCAGTTGCTTGATGGTGTTCCTCTGGCTGTACGGTTACCGACAGGATGGCTGTCCGGTTCACTTTTCACTTAGGGCTCGGCAAGTTCTTGACCAGTTGTTTCCTGGGCGACGGATTGGACGAGGAGGACCAGTACGTTGGCCGGTCCGATTTCCTGAAACTTTGAAACATGGGAATGTTTCTAAGAGAAATGTAAATGGGAACATGGGTTGTTTAAAGTATCATTGGATAATGCTTTTAAAATGAAACAAGTTTTACCAAAGTTTTTTTTTTTTCTATCTTTTAATGTTTATTCACAAATGAAAGAATTAATGGCATCTTCTGAGAAATACTTTATATGCCGATGGTAATGATTGTGAACACTCACTCTAAATGTTCCAAATGTCCACCACCCTATGCTACACAACGCTGTGATCTACTTCTAACATCACTGCTGAGAGACGCACAGACTGCTCGAATTCTTTCATTCATATCTTGTCTAGTTTAGGACGTATCTGGTAGACAATATCCTTAATTCTCCCCCACAAGAAGAAGTCATTTGGTGTTAAGTTAGGAAATTCGTGATGAAACCTATTTCTGCAAAATTTATCTCGATTAACATGAAGTAGAAGAGAAATAAGCTTTTGTAAGAATAGCTTTTGAAGCTATATAGAAATAAACGATAATGGGTAGAGAAAATCATGTGAACGTAACACATCAGATATTTTTTAGTTCATTGCTGTAACGCTGTGTTTTTGCATTTCTTAAAAACATCTTCACTATTTGGCGATTTTGTATGCTTGCTTTATTACCCTCTAATGGAAACCAGACTTTGAAATTTTTTTCTGGCGGAAAATAAATGGTTTAGGTTGGACGACCTATCGCCGGATTCAGGCCCATACTTCCTTCATGGAGTAATTTTCAGGAAACACGCACTCCAAACTCTGTCTCCCGCCCTCGCCTCTTTCCAAACGAATATCAGCCACTTTTGTGGGAAGGAAACCATTTTAGAAGAGTATGGTTACTATCAGTAGCTCTTGTATTGATGCAGCATTTTTTTGCGCCCTGTTTAACTTCACTTTCTGAATCAATACGGGGAGCTGCGTATGTGTGGAGTAAAGAAAGGAGAGAAAAAAATGATAGACGACACATGGGACAGGAAGGGGGTGGGGGAGAAAACTTACTATTCTTCTTGTGAATGCATGGAGGGAAGGTCGTCAGGTAGCAGGGGACGTGGCAAGAATGAAGGAGCACAAACTCACCATATCGGCAGCAGTGTGTTGTCGATATAGAAATTCATGAGCAGATACAAAACTTTGCCCATAACTTCTTGACACCTTTAGTACTGCCTTGCACGTGAAATATCGCGCTTAAACCCACAACAGCAGCCCATTTCGAGCTCGAGTTGAAAATACGTTGTTCTCAAGTGTCGAAGTTTCCCACCCGGTAAATTGTGCACTTACAGTCTCGAAGATTAATGGCGTTCTCGCAACTTTCTGCTCAAGTAGTCGCGTGATAAGTGTTGCAGCGAACGAAATTACTTCAAATAAGTAACGGAAATGAAAGTTAAATTTGTAGGAAACCCTTAGTAGTTTCCGCCAGACAAAATAACATAACCTATAGGGATGTAATACGTATACTTTATTATTTAAGATCACCCTCGTTGATGCAGTTGGTTGAGTGCTGGTTTTCTATGCACTTTGCGGGTTCGGTTCCAGCCCACAACTATTCTGTCGAAAACAGCAAAAACTGCAAGTTCTTCACTCTATGTTTAGATATTTTTGTCTATTCCTTCTTTCTTCTATATAGTCTGCCTATACCAGGTGGTCCAAACGCGCCGTGTTTGACGCGTGCAAATAACCCTTTATGCGTTAAGAGTTGCAGAACCCAACGGTGTAATTCCAAGTAAACGCAGGTCAGTGGGAACTGACGAAATAGCGTAAGCGAGCTTAGGTTTATTTTCTTCTTTCTTTATTTTTTTTTCTTTTCTTTTTACTCTCTCTACTACGTATAGTAAGTAGGGGAAGTATTGCATTCCACTGAAAATTTCGTTACCGAGATTTCACCGGAAATACATGTTTCGAGTCCTCCTGAATCCAAAAAAAAGCATTTTTGGAAACATGTCCGTGTGTGTGTCTGTGTGTGTCTGTGAACAGCATAACTCAGAAACGAACATTCGGATAAACACCAAACTTGGTATTTATGTTCAGTATCTTCCAGAGATGCGACAAGAAGGTTTTCAAGAAAATCCCCCCACCCCCGATTACTCTTTACATGGAACATTTTTCGAAAATTTTAATTTTCTCAAAAATGGCTAACGATTTTGATTAAAATATCATATATTTAAGATACTTTCATGACAAATAGAATGTATATCTTGAATTTTCTGGGAATGTCTCCAAAAGTATCCTTCGTTGTGAACGACTTTTGCATAACTGGTAAGCCATAAGAGATTATGATTATATCCCTTTCTAGCTGGAAGTCTATTTCACAGCCCAAATGCTTAAATTGAAGAGGAATGTTATCAAGTATTACTTTGGATATAACTTGGTTTCTACCCCAGAATACCGTTATTTTTGTTCTTTCTTAGGGTATAATGCTGTTTACATGTTTGGTTCAAATGATATAAAGAGCTTTGTAAATTATCTTTGTTTTCCGAATAATTACCAAATCAATCAGCGTATAATAAAAATTGTATTTGTTGTATATTTACTTGTATACCTTCGTTAAGATTTTGTTCCCATTTTAGGAAAATGAATTCGCATAAATGTTAAAAAGAGTGGGTGACATTGAACACTATTGTCCAACACCTATATTTGTTTTTATTGCTTTAGTTTTAAAATTGGCTATGCTCATGATTATTTTTGAATTATCTTATATATTTTGAGCACTTTCTTTTATTAGAATAACCATATTCTTCCATTATTGACCACAATATTATGATATTTCAAGCTCATATTCAGAATTTATTTAAAAATTACGTATGCGTTCTCCAAAAATACTGAAATACCCTCCCTTTTTTAATTTTTTAGACTTTTTCGTGAACTTTAAGTTTGTTTATTTATTACAGGATACGCTATGCTGGACATGGTATAGCTTTCTATGTGGTTTTCATACCCAAAGCTACATACACATTTTTTGAGTGCTGTGTTTAGTTACATAACTGAAAAGAAATATGATAATGGAAGGTAAACTTTATACTTGATTTTCGAAACTTTTACCCTTAGTGTCCATCTACTCATATCTCTGAAATTATTTTCTGTATTTTGTTGAGGTTTTCGCACCTTTTAACAATACAGAAGCTTTATTTGTGTCTAAGGAAATCTTTAATGCTAAGCATGAATGATAAACTTACATGAAAGTAATAAGCAATTTTTAACACTATTGGAAATATTACACAGAGTAAACAAAAAGGCACAAATAAAAATTAATATGCGAAGTTGCACAACTTGATGTGTACTGTCTTATTTCATCGTGGACCAGAATACTGGTTGAAGTTTCATTATAAATGGTAAACCATGTCTTCCATTTTTTTATTATATAAGGACTATCAAAATTTCATTATGTTGTGATAAAACTCAGAAGCTTATTTTCAAACTGTCTTGTGTTTATCCATCCAAAATGATGATAAATCACGTATAAAAATTATCCTAATTATGCTGGAAGTGGAAAAAAAACATTTCTTTTATTAAAAAGAGCACTTATCCAAATGTTTCATAAGATAGACGAATAGTTAAGTGATAAATAAATACAGAAACAATATAAAGAAAAAAAATTAAAAGTATGAGATAAAAATTCCAAAGCAGGAAATGTGAAACCCATGCAAAGTTAAGATAAAAATGTAAGTTTTTTTTAATTCGTTGTTAATAGCTTGATAGAAAGTAGGGTAACAAGAAAGTCCTTCCATAAGTAAATGAAATTTGGTAGAAATAGATTTCCAGATGTCCCTGAAACTTCAATTCTTTCCTCAGAACTTCTTCTGGAGTGCATTTCTTCTGTAACATTGTCCCGATATATCTTGAAAGCCTAATTCACTGCTATAGTAATATTGATGGTGGAAGCAATAAGCGTGCAATATATGAATGTTTTAAACCGAAAAAATGTAAATTTTGCAAATAACATTTGCATGAAATAATATTTCACTAAATATTATGAAATATGAAATTTTTAGCATGCAGATTAATATTCACGCTACAAATTTCAAAAATCATTTTTCCTATAGCGCAAGCAACCTTAGCTTAGAATACACAGTACTACGGGGGCAATTTACTGCGGAAGAAACGTTGGAGAGCTCAATTACAATTTACTCTTTTAGTTACCACTACGGAAGTAAGAGCTTATTACTCTCGGAGTATTGTTTTGTTTGCGCGATTCACTTGACGCGATCATGGATAAGGTTATGTGCGATAGGAAAAGGGGGGCGGGAAAAGTAAGAGAGAGCGATGTGTTTGTTAGTAGAGAAATTCTGGAAACAATGTTTGTAATCTTCATATTTGCATCGCACTTCACTTGTGTGATGATAGAGATATGCCCTCTCCGATTTCGGAATAGTTCACCATATTCACTGATGGGCACAAAATAGGAACATGCGTACAGTCAATTGCACCCACAATGTGAGAAATCAATAAAAGTGAAGAAGAACTGCCTTTTATTTTCTGAATATTCATGTATATTTATTTATGTAGGTACGTTGTTCTTAACCTCAAAAGCGCTATGAAATATACCTAGGACCAGCAGGCGCACGATGAACGTTTATAAGATCGCCTGTAATGCCGGGATTACGATGAACTTTACTTAGCGTGGGTAAACTAAAGGTCCAATTAGGATGCACTTAGCGTAATGGGTATGACTCTTGATTGATCTTTTTACTTTCTCTACTACGTATAGTAAGTAGGGGAAGTATTGCATTCCACCCAAAAATTCGATACCGAGATTTCACCGGAAATACATGTTTTGAGACCTCCTGAATCCAAAAAAAGCATTTTTGGAAACATGTCCGTGTGTGTGTCTGTGTGTGTGTGTGTGTGTGTCTGTGTGTCTGTGAACAGCATAACTCAAAAACGAACAGTCGGATAAGCACCAAACTTGGTATTTAGGCACAGTATCTTCCAAGGATGCGACACGAAGGTTTTCAAGAAAATCTCCCCACCCCAGACTACCCTTTACATGGAAGATTTTTTGAAAATTTTAATTTTCTCAAAAATGGCTCTAACGATTTTTATGAAAATATCATATGTTTAAGATAATGTCATGAGAAATGAAATGTATATCTTGAATTTTCTGGGAATGTCTCCAAAAGTATTCTTCATTGTGAACGACTTTTGCATAACAGGTAAACCATAAGAGATAGACAAAATTTTACTACACAAAAAATGTAGATCGCGTTAAAATACACAACTTATGTCATATACATTTCTTTTGTTGAGTGAACCGTTTTCGAGATATTGCTTGTTATTTCCTTAAATTTTACAATACTTATACTTTTTCTCAAATTCGTTATTCATTTTTTTTGTCCTGGACATGCAAAGAGAATGGAATGCCCCACATAGCAACCAGCGTTAAAATATTTGACTATCGCTTAAAAGCTACCATATTCCCCTTGCATCTACAAGAAAATTACCAATAAGATTGACATCTCGATATCTCGATTAACATGAAGCATATGGAGAATAGGCGTTTCTAAAATTAGATTGTACAAGAGTAGAGAAAGTTATGTGAGTGTAACACATCAGATTTTTTTATTTATTACTTCGTGTTTGTGCTTCACGCCGATTGATCTTAATTATCATGTGACATGAAACTTGAACTTGACGCAACGGGAAGGAAAATTTTGACATTGCCAGGCTCTTAAGTTACGTCACGTTAAGTCAACCCTAAATAGCCCCATTTAGTAGTGTTAGACTGTCACATTTCGCTAAGTTCATCGTAATCCCGCGTTACTATCTGAAATGTTCTGGTACGAAACACTCGCAGGACGCATAACAATAGTTGCAGTTTGGGTTACGGAGCTGAATTTCTGTCTGATTTTTGTTGTAAATGCTCTCCAAGCGGATTCAAAAGCAATGTAAAAAATTCTTTCCTAATACCAAATCCGTATTGATCTCGCATACCATTATCACATTCCCGTTGTTTTCTTCTCAAGACCATCAGTGTAATCTAAGTAATCCATGAATACGTCAAAATATTTTTTTCCAAATCTACGATACGATATTCTAGTTCAATCGACAGGTTCTCCAACCAGTTCTGCATTTTTGCTCTGTTTAATCATGTAGTAACATACCGCATGACGGTCCTCTCCGACATGTTCGCGAGAGTAAATTCTAACTTATATGTGTGCTCTATTTAAACTCATAGTAACATACTACATGGCGGTCCTCTCCGATATTTACTTCTGCGGTAATTTACTCTGGAGTATCTGAAACGAGTAAAATGCTTTTACTCTCGTATGGAACTCGCCGAGTGTTGACTTGAATATTACTTTACTACGAAAGTAGAGCTTACTCTAGGTTGGCGCACGTCGCTCCAAGTGTCAAAGCTTCAACCCATAATGCAATTCTATTTAAAAGAGTGATACCTAAGCATACTTTTTTCATTGTTTTATAGGATATTATGGAAGAAAATAAAGCTGAACACATATACAATAACTCAATTAAAAATAGAATAGCGTTTTGGAAGTAAGGACTAAGAGACAGTTGTGATTTTGTATAAAACTTTCATCAAGTATTTTATTTTCCCTTGCGTGCTTTTGTGGCACAATAACGATTCACATCGCTAAATAATATACCGATTAAGTTATTTAAAATCACTTGAATTTTAAATAATAGCATGTAATAAGAGCCGGAAATTTTGATAATACTTAGCAGCTGTAAGGAAAACCGATTTGATGTTTTGCTTTTACCTAACTGTGTCTCTTAGGAGAACTGTGTACAGCTACAGAAGTAATTATATACATTTTTGTATGAGGCATACTCATTGAGAAATAACAAGGAAAGCACAATTGTGGAACTGTAAAAAGAGTAATTTGGTAAGCCTTATGCTGACCACGAGATTGCTGATGTGATGGAGTTTTCATTTATGTATTATTACTGCTGTTCATAGTCGGAATGTTTACGTACAGGTAAACACCCCTTACTGGTGCGGCAACTTCTTCTACACAGGCGTTGGGAGCGAAGCGAAAGATTACGGTGCGGCCATTTTGCGGTGTAAAGGAAGAACTGTTTCTGATATCTTGAATCTTCAATTCAGTTTTAAACTTATTTATTCTGTTATTGGAAAATCGGTATAAAATCTATTATTATTATTATTATTTTGAATGCTAAATATTATTTGTAAACCACTGTGTTCTTTTTATTGCCTCTGGTCATTTCGGACCCAGCCTAGCGCGCATTTGTTTGTTCCATTATATGCCTCTTTTCACACTTAAATCTCAATCAGTGGCTTTTCCTTTTACGCAATTCCTCATCGGCAATGATGTTCACTGGTATCCTAATGCGTTAATCATTGGGTTTTCTATAAATATTAAATTTACCAGAGTGTTATTTGGTATGTGCAAATATTGTGACTGTCCAGCTTTTCACCTCTTACTTCTCTTAAGTTCTCAATGTCACGTCACTGTTTTTATCTAGTTCAACTTCACTTAGTTCACACTGTAACTTCACTAATGTGAACTAGTTCAGTTCACGATCACTTTGCTTCCTTTGTGTCGCAGTCTCAAAGGGGAGTCGAACACAAGACTTCTACAATCTCTGTTTCGCAGTAGCACTCGTTGCACGTCACCAAACTCGCTCGGGAACCGTTGCACCGGAAACGCACTCGGTAACTGAACTGACTGACTGACACTCGCGAGAGCGCTCGCTTAATACAGCCAGTGGAATCTTCCACAGAACGTTCTGAACTATCTCGACACACATTCTGGAGGAGGAGGAGAAACTTCCAGATAATTTGGTTGTCTGCCGATAGCGCTTCCGATGTTTACGGCGAGCGAGAACGCGACTTATCTTTGTTTATCTCCAACTTCCTTGCACCCACCTCCCGATAACCCATAGCCGCTGCGTCGCAATATGAATATAAAAATCTGACGTGTTACATTTCCATGGCTTAATCTGCTCACTATGGCTTATTTGTATGTAGCACTACGAACTATTGTTACCTACTTTGTTAATCGAGATAAACCAAAAGAAATAGCTTCGTTACACATTTTGTTGTAGTTACGAAGAGTATAGAGGAAAATTAGAAGATAGTCATATGTTTAAAAGCGGGTCATTATATGCTGGCCTTAAACTTCCATATTCTATAGATCACGAGAAGCAACTGAATAGCGACAGATTTTTTAACAAAAATTCAAACGAATAATAATGGATATCTCGGAAATGGTCGATGCCACAAAAAGGTTGTTTGAAATTGTGTGTTTTAAAGCTATCTGCAATTTTGAATAGTACATTTTTATCTCTCTATCTCTTAACGCTTACTAGTTATACAAAATTCTTTCTGATTGTAGAGTGTATCCACAAAAAAATTCAACATATACAGTTTGCCGTGTAAGTACCTTAAATAGGTGTAAGGTATTTTAACCAAATTCACTTAGAGCCACTGTTTTTATAAAAGCAAAATCTTCAAAAAATTCTCCATGAGAAGAGGGATTTTCTGGTATACCTTTGTGTAGCATTTTTGGAAGATAATGAACCTAAATACCAAATTTGGTATTTATAGGATTGGGTTTTGAGTCATACTGTACACACACACCTTTTTATAGATTAAGTTTTTATTCGGGTGTCCTGAAAACATGTTTTTCCGCTGAAGCATGATTCCGAGCTTTTGGCTAAAATAAATACTTCCTCTTTCAACTAGGTACGTGTTATAGAAAGTGAAAAGCTATTTTTTTACTTTCTTTACCATGCACATAGTAGGTAGAGAAGATATTGTATTCCGCAAAAAAAAACCGATATGGAGATTTTACCGGAAATAACATATTTTGAGGCCCCCTGTGTAAAACAATAAGCATTTTTAGAAGAAGATCCGTGTGTTTGGTGTGAATAGTATAAATCAAAAACTAAAAGTCGAATAAATACCAAACTTGGTATTTAAGTTCAGTATTTTCCACAGATGCGACACGAAGGTGTACAAGAAATTCCCACTACCGCAACTACTTTTTACATGGAATTTTTTTCGAAATGTTTGCTTTCATCAAAAACGGCTGTAATGAGTTTGATTAAAAGACTATATATTAAAAATACTTACGTGACCAATAAAACGTATATCTTGAATTATCTGGGAGTAGCCTCTGAAATCTTCATTCGGTAGGACTTTTGTATAACCTTGTGTGACTGGTATATGTTAAGCGATAGATGAAAACATACTACACAACAAATGTCGATTTCTTTAAATCACACAATTTATTTCAAATAAGCGTTTTTGTGGCATAAGCCATTTGCAGATAAACATGATTAATTATTCAAACTGTTCAATACTGTAAAAAATGACAAATTCCTGTCGATTTTCAGTTGTTTCTCGTGGTGTCATGGAAAGAGTATGGAATTTTAAGGCGAGCATATAGTATCCAGTTCTTTAACATTTGACTATCGCTCTTCCCTTTGTATCTATAACGTACGTGTATTGTAGCTATTTCTGCAAAGTTTTATCTCAATTAAAATGAAGTAGCTAGAAAAATAAGTTTTAGTAAGGATATTTTATACCCACTATTAAAACGATAAGGGATAGAGAAGGTCATGTAAATGCAACACGTATTTTTTATCCTTAAAGTTACCACAATGCGGGTAAATCTCCATAATTTATTTTTGGGTAGAATACAATACTTATCACAGGCAAGCTGTAGAGAAAATTAAGACTCTGAATACTAGGTAATAATTACGGATTTTGGAAATATCCTGTGTTACCTAAATAAAATAACTGTGAAATATCAGTATGGTCTTGTCATTAGTACAAGCTGCAGCTCATTGTCCCTCCCAGACTTAATACCTTCATTACTGGGGAGCATTACGAGAAGGTCCGGCAACATGTAGGCATTTGGCTGGGCAATCCCTGTTGGAAATGAGTAGAGGTTGGTAGCGAGAGTGGTGAGGGGAAATTGTCAGTGTTCCTTCCGATACGACTCTCATTCTTGTCGTTTCCCTTTAACACACAGAAATTTTCTCTTCTCCCTCTCTCGTAAAATGAACATCCAATATAAATCCCAGCCTTATTTGATGGAAACAGTCCAACTTAGTTTTACATGTGCCACGTAAATTGTACCATGTTCAGATATCTGGTGACGGTAATAAGCGCAGTTCAATTTTGTAATCTTTGTTTTTGCTCAATGCAATATGCGAGCCATTTGAAAACTACTATTCTACAGCGATTTCGTTGCTGGTTAACAACCAGACTGGCTGCGATACGATTTAAACTGGATTGTAGTAGTAGTGTTGTTACATTCGCACGGCTTTCTCTATCCGTATATTTAATATACTTCTACAAACTATTCTTGCCCACCTCCGTGGTATAAGTCTTTCGTATCTGCCTCACATTCAAGAGGTCCCGAGTTCGAAATTCGGTTAGGGTGACATATGCATAACGTATTTTTTTTTAAGTTTTTTCCGAGGTTTTCCTTTATCCTGAGAAGACGAGTCGGTAATTCTAAGCACTATGTACCATTGAGCAGCATCATTTCAATTTCGTTCCTTCACCAATCGATATGATCTATCCGGTTAAGTAAATTAAAAAAACTCCAGGCTGTGCGGAGGTTTGAGATTTGTCCAATATGTCCAAATTCTGTACCAAAAAGGAATGCAGCGTTAACTTCATAGAAACCATCGTGCGAAGAAAACAATGCAGACTATTGTAGAATAGAAAGGCAGTACAAAAATAAGGATTTTGAGGATAGAAACAAGAGGTTACTGAGGCTTTTTTAAACATTATAATTACAGTATGCATACGCGTTTTATGTTTTTCCGTGTTTTTAATTTCCCTACTACGCACTTACAGCAAGTCCACCCAAAAATTTGATGTCGAGATTTCACCGAAAACACACATTTTGAGGCACTTTGAATAAAAAAAGTTTAGAAAAAGATTCGCGCGCGTGTCTGTCTGTTTGTGAATAGCATTACTCATAAGCGACAAGTGGGATAAATACCAAACTTGATATTTAAGTTCAGTATCTTCCAAAGATGCGAAACAAAGATTTTTTAAGAAAAACCTTCATCCCATTGACCCTGTACATGGAGCATTTTTCGAAATTTTTTATTTTCTAAAAATGGCTCTAACGATTTCGATTAAAATGCCATATATTAAAGAAACACATAATTTATTTCAAATGTCTTTTTCGTGGTTTAAGCCGTTTCCGAGATATCCGTCATTAAAGTTGAGAATTGTTCAATACTTTGTCATTCTTTTAAACTTCTGTCGACATTCGGTTGTTTCTCGCGATTGCACGGAAAGAGTAAGGCCAGCATATACCGACCGGTCCTAAAACATATGACTATGGCTATTCCTTTTGCATTTATAACGAAATGTGTAATGTAGCTATTTCTGCAAGGTTTATCTCGATTAAATGAAGTAAATAGAAAAATAAGCTTTCGTAAGAATAGCTTTAAACCCATTAATAAACGATAGAAGGTAGAAAAGGCCATGTGAATGTAACACGTCAGATTTTTAAACACATATTTTACAGTACAGTACACGCATGTAATGGCTAGTTTCTGATAGGTACCAATACTCATTAGTTGAGACAGTACGTAACACACATGTCGCGAGAGTTACATTTCATTTTGACTGGCAAATGAAGATATTTCATAAAGTCAGATTTTAATTTTGTTGATGCAGGCTCCTGTTATTATAGTTCATATACGACCCTTGTTATTAAACTCAAAATGCTTATTTAATGCTTATACTTTAAAATTTTCTGCAAATTGTTTTTGGGCACTCTGTAAGCCAAGGTTAAGGCAAACTAATTATATCCCTATGTTTGTAAGTTACAAGTACGTTCTCCTGCATAGATGAACAATGCAACTTTTTACTACTGTTATTTTAAGTACTATTTATTAGGACTTGTTTCAGACAAGAAATTGTGGTTAATTTTATGGCGTTGTGGTTAGTTAATTTCGTGATATAGGAAAGGTAAGTTCCTGATGAGCGAAAAAATAACTTATCACAAGAATTATGTTTAAGCAATATTTCTACGGAAACAAAACGTGATGAACAATATTGGAGTGTTTGGTGTCTTTTGTTTAATCGAAATTCTCGGCATCAGAAGGCTGGCACCGCACATGATAAGGAACTAGACACTAAGAGCACTGGACCCATTTAGCCCCATTTTTCATAAGGATATCTTTTGAGTAACTTTCAACACACACACACACACACACACACACACACACACACACACACACACACACACACACACACACACACACACACACACACACACACACCATATTCCCAATCTTCATTACTTTTAGTTTTCTTTTTTTGCATCTTCCTGACTTTTGGTGTGTGTGGAGTTGCTGATTATTATAATTAGTATTTATTATTATTATTATTATTATTATTATTATTGTTATTATTATTATTATTATTATTATTATTTCTTGCTGTCGATTGCTGAAGATATATAAATTTGAAACTTTCAATAGAAATTTGAACAATTATAACTTAAAGATACATTTACAGAAACGGATGTTCTTGGATGTTCTTCAGTATACATAATTTTTCTTCTTTTTTTTAATTTTTTACTACGTATAGTAAGTAGAGGAAGTAGTGCATTCCAGTCAAAAATTCGATACCGAGATTTCACCGGAAATACATATTTTGAGGCCCCTGAATAAAAAAAGTTTCTTTAGAAAAAGGTCCGTGTGTGTCTGTGAACAGCATAACTCAAGAACGAAAAGTCGGATAAATACCAAACTTGGTATTTAGGTTCATTATCTTTCAAAGATGCGACATGAAGATTTACAAGAAATTACCTCTACCGCAGACTACACTTTACATGGAAGATTTTTCGAAAATTTTGATTTTCTCAAAAATGGCTCTAACGATTTTGATTAAAATATCATATCTTTAAGAAATTTTCATGGCAAATGAAATGTATATCATGAATTATCTGGGAATGTCCCCAAAAGTCCTCTTCATTGTGAATGGCTTTTGCATAACTGGTAAGCCGTAAGAGAGAGTTTTGTTCACAAAAAATGTAGATCTCGTTAAAACACACAATTTATGTCATATACCTACATTTTTTCTGTGGAGTGAAGCATTTTCGAGATATTCCTTTTTTTTTTCTTTTTTTTTGAATTTTCCAGTACTTATACATTTTGTCGAATGGAAATTCGTTATTGTATTTTTATGTCCTGGACGTGCAAAGAGAATGAAATGCTCCACATAGCAACCAGCGCTTAAAATATTTGACTATCGCTTAAAGCCTACGATATTCCCCCTTGCATCTACAAGAAAATTAGCAATCAGATTAACATCTCGATATCTCATTAACATGAAGCAGATGGAGAATAAGCGTTTGTAAAAATAATTTGCACAGCAGTTGAGAAAGTCATGCGAGTGCAACACATCAGATGTTTTTTTTTTCTGCGTAAAGTAAATTGCTAAGTGGAATGATGAATGTAATGTGTTAGCACTAGAGAGCGTTAAAAGGTAGTATAGAAATGGAGTTAAGGCAATACGCATTGACAATGTTGTAACCGTTAATAATGTTTTATTTAACGACGCAGTCAATTGCCAGGATCAATTATCAGCGCCACAGGTGTGCCGCATTTCGTCCCTCAGTTCTTCTTCTACATGCTAGTAAATCTACTGACATGGGACTGTCGCTTTTAAGCACACTTAAAAACCATCGGTCTGGGTCGGGTTTGAACCCGGAACCTTGGTATAAGAAGATCAGTTGAGTTGTTTCCTGGATTACGCCATTTACGCATATATATACATAATTTTTCTTTTTGTGGTATATACAGAAAGAAAGGTAATTAACAGTTGTGACCGTTGGGGTATCTGGCCGAGTAGAACGCATGGCAGAGCTTATGTTATATAAATCGGCTTTCCAATCACACTCTTATTCACCACAATTGAACAGATACCGTAGACAGAAACCTAGAGATTGATAGGCAGATAAAATGGCTAATAGGAAGTATTTAAATGAATTAGCTGATATCGTGGCGCTGTACACTTGACTGTATTAATGCCACCCCGTCTTGACTAACCTTGTTGCTTTAACACGTTTCACAGTGGGTGTATGTAGAGTGACGGTAATACGCGTTTCTTAATGTGTTTTGCCATGCATTAGAGACGCAACAAAATTTGCTTAAAGTTCTGATCGTGTGAACGACGTTAAAATGGCTTAAGAAGCGATACCATTCATGGAGCTAAATATACGCGAGGCTTTAAGATAGACGTTAAATTGCAGAACTGTAAGTGAAGTGTATTTTTTATTTTCTCTAACACTTACAGTAAGAAGAGAAAGTATTGTATTCCACCCAAAAGTCCAATGTCCAGATTTCTCCGGAAAGACACGTTTAGAGGCCTCCTGAATATGAAAAAGTATTTTTAGGAAAATGTGTGCTTATATGTGTGAGAGGGATAAAGCAGACAAAATTGATATTCAAGATAGCATCTTCCAAACATACAACAGGAATATTTTCAAGGAATTCTCCGCCCTTACTGCCCTTTTTATAGAAAATTTTTGTTTTTTTGTTTTTTTTCTTCAGAAAATGGCTCTCAACGATTTAATTAAAATACCATATGTCTAAGACATCTGAATGCTAAATAAAATGTGTCTATTGAATTTTCTACGAAGCCTGTGAAATACTTTTCATCCTGAATGATTCTGTATAGTTTGTGTAGCTGGTAAACTATAAGAGAGAGCTAAAAACTCACTATATAAACAATGTATATCTAAATATAATATACAAATTTTTGTAACGTTAACCATTTCCGAGATATTCGTTGTTGGTTTGAATTTTCAATACTTTGTGGAGGAGTATTAAGTACCCATTCATTTTCTTCTTGTGGTTACGAAGAGTATAGAACTTCAAAGCCAGTATATGGCACCCTACTTTTTAAAGGTTTTCTTATCGCTTCAGCCTTCTGTGTCCCTTTGAATCTACAACGAAATGTGAAATGAAACTATTACAACAGTTTATCTTTATTTACATGGAGGTTATAGCTTAATATTGTCATGGGGGAAAGTTAAGGGATGTTCGGGGTGGTAACGGGGAACTCAAAGGGGCGCCTTCACCAAATGTCACGGTGGGAAATACAGCGGGTTGGAAGGGGTGAGAGGAGTGGGTGACGATCAAGACTCAGGCAACTACAACACAGTCGCGAATAAGGAAGGGTAGCTCAGAGAGATCTCAAAGGGGATGGCTAATTCGCAGGTGGCTGGAGACCCATGCGTCTCCAGCCCCTGGGCAGAGCAACTCACACGCGAAGGAAGTCTCGGACTAAGGGAAGGTCCTTAAGGATGCCTAGCATCTAAAGTACATGACTAAGGGATGGTATCAGTATGACCAGTATGATCCTAAACATTTACATAGCGACCCAAGAAGTGTATAAAACATATAGATTTATTACTACATGCCTCGAAGCCGCCTACGAGGTTACATATATTATAGCCAGACGGCATGCTTACCTGAGACGAAGTTGGTGCTGCCAGATGCATGGTGTTGTCTTGCAGGTTCACGAGTTACTTTTCGTAAGCTTTTCAAGAATCAGACTGACCGCAGGTTCGTGTAGCAGTCCCTCTCGAGTCCCCCGTTGTCCCAAAAGTCAGAGGTTTTAAAGGTGCACCACTGCTACCTCAGCAGTCCTTCACCACTTGGCGAATGTCCTAACCCGTATCAGAAGAATTCGCACAACGTTTCTAAGTTGTAAGTTCTAAGCTGCGCCTAGCAACGACAAAATACTTGCACATACATCCTGAGTGTCAGCCTTGTTACCTTTTATGGTGCAATAATTTTCAACGCTACTGAGCGCAAGAACAATGCTACAAAATTAACAAAGTAAATCCATACATCGTAACAATATGCTTTTGCAAGAATAGTTTGTATAGGAGTGGTTAAAGAAAGCAACGTAAATGTAACAGATATTTCCCAAAATGTTCGATTAAGCTAGTTGTTCATTTATGATAGGACGCTTTAACGCTATTGCATGAATGTCGTTTCTTGCTGGTGATATTTCTGTGTCCGTAATTAAGGAAGCAGTAATTACTAAAAAGAAACTGATTGTGTTCCCAAAAGACCATATAATGCATTTCGCGTTAAAAGATCACCACGGTTTTAATTGTTTTTCCGACACTCTCGCCCTTCTTCACGGCCTTGCTAGTTCATTAAGCGACCGTTCCTCAGCTCATAAACTTCATGCCGTCCGTTTGTAGCTCTTGTACACAAAGCGGATCCAAGAGCACTAGGTACCGCTACGAGAGTCCCACGAAACTTTGAAATAAATAACGCTGCTCACATGATGTTGCTGTATTAAACACAGCAGTGAGAAAACATTTTAAATGCACATGGGATCGACAAAACGTAATTCAGCGTTCGTTTTTATTTTTATTTTTATTATTCCTTGTTTTTTGTCTTCAAAATGCTAGCTCTAAAATCGCATATTACAACTAATTTTAAAAGATATTTTGAAGTAGGGATTTTAAGAAACAAATAATGAAAGAAATGCTTTATGTTCAATGCTGAATACCTTCTAATGAAAGCAATAATATTTGTGTTAGACAGTTTTCTAGTTTCTATATTGGTATGTGAAGCCATTCTGGTAGGAACTGAAAATTTTTGTTTGCAATAAATAAATACTCAGTTGTGTTCCGTGTTAGATTTTGAGGGGCTATACTATATGTGTTGTTCACTTTGTGTATTTTTTCTTTAAACTAAAATTTTCTCTGTAAATATCCCGCTTTTCAAGAATTAAGATTAGAAAATGAAACTTTAACATAAATTGCTTAGAAAAGGTAGAATCAGACTTAAAAATCCAATGCCGTAGTCCGCATTTCCACCTACTGAACTCTCGTACAATTGCAACACGCGGTACGACATTAAATTGCCAAACTGATACATTTTTGTTTTCTCTACTACGTATAGTAAGTAGAAGTATTGTATTCCACCCAAAAATTCGATACCGAGATTTCACCGGAAATACATATTTTGAGACCCCCTGAATAAAAAAAAGCACGTTTAGAAAAAGGTCCATGTATGTGTGTGTGTGTGTGTGTGTGTGTGTGTGTGTGTGTGAACAGCATGACTCAAAAACGAAAAATCGGATAAATACCAAAATTGGTATTTAGCTTCAGTATCTTTCAAAGATGCGATACGAAGATTTTCAAGAAACCCCCCACCCCAGACTCCCTTTAAATGGAACACTTTTATTTGTTTATTTTTCGAAAATTTGGAAATTTTATTGTTTCGAAAACTTTTATTTTCTCAAAAATGGCTCTTAACGATTTTGATTAAAATACCATATATTTCAGATATTTTCATGACAAATAAATTGTGTACCTTGAATTTTCTGGGAATGTCCCAAAAAGTCCTCTTCTTTCTGAATGGTTTTTGTATAACCGGTAAACCGTAAGATACAAACAAAAATTTTCTACACAAACAATGCAGAGCTCGTTAAAACACAAAATGTATGTCGTAGGTATACATTTTTGTTGTGGGATTTCCAGATATTCTTTGTTATTTGTTTGAAATTTCCAATACACATACTTTTTCTCAAATGGGAATCTTTTTTTTAACTTCCTGGACATTTAAAGTGTATGGAATGCTCCACATAGCAACCAGCTCTTAAAAGATTTTACTATCGCTTGAAGCCTACCTAATGCCACCTTGTACCTTATTGCTAATTTTACCTTAAATTAAACTGAGTTTTGTTTATGGACGCTCTTTAACTGCTGTGGTCCTTAGCGTCCCAGTCTATAATGGGCGTGAAAGACCGGTAATTTCGTTCAGAGGCCTCTATCAGGTTTGAAGTTATTTTACGTGCCGTAAATCTACGACACAGGACCACCGGCTTTACTTCCTTTCCGGAGGAAGCCATGCCAAGGATTTTTACGCCCTGTGCCGGGTTTGAACCCGCGACTTCGAGAAGTACAGGCTAGCATGGTAACTACTACACCACGGAGGACGACACTAGTTGTACCAATTAGTAATAAGATAGTAGATGGAGAATAAGCGTTTGTAAAAATATTTTGCATAAGAGTAGAGAACGTCATGGGAATGTAACACATTCGATTTTTTCTGTTAAATCACAAGGCATTCTCAAGTTAATTTTGAGATAGTATACCCCCAAATGGAGACTCAATTTATCAGAGCAGCGGCACGGAAAGTCGAAGATCCGTGGTACAAATCCAGGCTGGGACTTGAATTTTTCATTCTAAGTCTACTTTTCCAAGTTAAGCCTAATCACGGCATGTGTGGAAGAACAATTAATTACAAATTGATTTTGCAACGTTTGACACTATCTTTAGAAATTGTGAGCAAATTTACCCACTGAAAGTTGGAATAAATATGTTTTAAAAATGTAAAAACAACATTTCACAGTTGCAAGTCAATGTGTCGAAATATGTTTGTGCCTATTATTATTATTATTATTATTATTATTATTATCATCATCATCATTATGTTTTCATGAACAGAAGGTTAAATTTTCAGTAAACTGTGATCAATACATGAGAATGAGACATTAAGATTCTTATTTTAACATTGGTGAGGTAGAACATTCCCGGTCCCTTTAGATGTCATTCATACCATTGTTACATTATTTTTGGTACTACTGAAAACTTTGTTGTAAGAAGCTTTAGCAAGTTCGAGTCCAATTTAATGTTAAAAGAACGTCACTCAGAAGACAGTGTAAGCGGCAAGCGAATATGCATTATCAGTGATTTGTTACGCAGTGGTCCGATTGAAATGTCAAAGCATTAGACATGTTTGTGTGTTTACTTCTGCTGTTAGATAATACCACGTTCCAGAAATTTAAAATGGATATACATTTATTGAATATGTTGCACGACCTTACCAATACAAATGCATGTACTTCGATATTATTATTAGATGTACTTAAGAACAAGGTTAAAAGTATGTTTTTCGTAAGAAGGAAGCTATCCTGTCAAAGCATTTAAACTGCATATAGAGAAAACCAATGGATTTTAGGCTCGCTATATCCAGAATTCTGGAAGTTGGAGGTTTTATTTTGCATCATTTCAGCCATTTCATATACTCACGTCCGACATGTTTTATCCGACTAAAGGATATTAACCACCCACCCAAACAAAGGACCAAGTGACTGTCTTGTTGTTGATAATGACTTGGTCCTCTTTGGCCCGAGCAGGACGGGAATGAACCCGCTCATTGGTTATTATTTGAGTGTCGTGCTGAATACCTATCTCTGTTCTGAATGAATCAGTACGTAAAGCAGGAGAAGTCCTGGCGAGTTTCCGGGTGGGGAAAGCAATATGAATTAGAGCTGCTTTTACATGCGCAGCATATCCTCTCTTCTTAATAAAAACCACTATGTGCTTTTTAAGTGTTGCATCTTATATACATTGCGGCACGGGATTTGCAGGAATGGTCCCGGGTTCGATGCTAGTTCAGGGATTTGCATGGATCCTGAATCTCAGGTTGTTGGTTAACACGACTGATTCATTTTCCTGCCCATTTATTTCCCCTCGCCTCACACACGCTCATTTCTTTACTGCTGTGCTTCATACCATCGCCCATATCCGTCGACACATTGTTTCTACAACCACCTCCAAGGAAATACCACGAAGAAGAAGTGGTATCTACTCTCCTGTTTCTTTATTTCAAATTTTCCTATCTCCCAATTTCTACCTTCTTTCCCATTGGATGCCTATGAGTGATAAGAGCACTGAACTTTTTCCACACATCTGTTTTTCAGGCGACCTAACGGTACACTAACTACAATTGAGGGAAAAGCCAAACCCGTTTCCGTTCTGCTGCTGGCACTGTCTTTTCAACCCATATTCACATTTACAGTAACACTCGCTTCCCCGCCTTATTTAATAATACTATTCCTATCGTGATTTACATTCATTTTCCCTATGATTATAATTTTATATTTAGCTACTCAGAACGCATTGCTTCAACATTCAACGGACTTCGTCAAATAAAACACGTTTTTATCATATTGTGGACATATTTGTGTATCAATGCTTTGCGTTTAGTATATTTAGCTAAGGTTCAGTCCGTTCTTTAATACTACATTATAGGATAAGGCAGCACGTTTACCACTAATACTATGCCTTAAGTATTAAAAATAAATAAATAAAAATGTCTGAAAAATGTGTTCATAACAACAACGCACTCAAAATCCATCAAATGTATTATAGGTAATGCTCTACAAAGTATTATATAGCCAGAAATTGGAATAAATTCCCATTGTTTCGTTGTAAATACAAAATTAAATATCTGATTTTGGTGTTTGTATGTAAATGTTTTAACAACTGCAGCACAGGATGCACAGTAACGATCTTTATTCCAGGTTATATACTGTAATATATCCAGATTGTCAGCATTACAACACCTTTAAATTAAGGATCACAATTAAAATCATCATTAGGAAATAATTTCCATAACGAAAATTATTTTCCGTACTTTAAATTAATAGAATTATGTTGATTTATTCATTGTTTGTTATTTTAGTGCTATAAATATTATTTGAGCACTATACTTTCTTCTATTTTACCCTTGAGTGTTAATTAATAAAGATTTTGTATAATTAAATTAAATTGTGTAACTGAAAATTATTGAAGCTATAGCTTACTGCTTTTATCGTCACAAATACTAACTTAGTCATTCTTAATTTCTAGTATTTTATTTTATATTATATATGCTATGGATGTCTATTTGTGAGCAATCCCCCCCTTTCCATTCAGGGACGATGTTAGAAATTGGCCTTTATTGTTTATATTTTATTTAGTAGCTATTTCAGGCAAATAAAGAAATAAATGAAGCGTGTGCAAGATGTTGTGTTGCCCCTCTTTCCTATCAAATTCTTAGAAAGGGCTGCTACTTCTTGTGGCGCGCACTTAATTAGTATGGTTTCATCTAGACTAGATGCCAATAATCTCAGAATTACACTGCGCTGCTTAGATACTTGTGCTGTGTTTGTGTGCCGCCGGGTAAACATCGTCTTGTAGAACACAAGGAGATGGTTATAGCAACCTAAGTTACACAAACTGTTTTCCTTTATATCGATAAAGACAGTACTTGGCCCCGGAGCGACACTCGACTAACAAGACCGTAACTTAATGATGCTGCATTCCCAAGATAACATACCCCCGAGGGTGCTTACGACATCTAATTCGGGAATCAATGACCCGTCACCAAGACTCTGCCTTTTAGAAAACCTTAATCACTGCGTGTATGGTTATTGCAGTGTATTTCAGTAGTGCTCTACTGAGAATACAGCTAATGGTAGGTATTATAAAGTCACTGTGCTTTCTTGCACGATAAAGCCCACTTTTTAAAATCCTTTTGTGTTTTATAAATAGACGGTGACTAATTCAAAATCTTGTCTTGCGCATCATAAAGATAAACAAATGAAATTACTGAGCCTATTCATAAAATATTTCGTGAAGTATGAAAACAAAATCCGTTTTTACATTATGTATTCCATTAGCTTTTTCTAATTCTTATTGTTTCATAATGTTCGTAGTATGTGTTGCTTTAGCTTAAATTCTAATTTAATTTGTTTTTTTTAAAGTTCAGAATATATATATATATATATATATATATATATATTCAGGATTGCACGAAGTCACCGATATAATTATATAAAGTACTTTGATTTAAAAAGAATTGTGCCTAAAGAACTTTTTCAAAAATACTTGGCAAATTCGACCAATTTCGGCCTTAGCCACATTTGAATCGTGAAGCATTTCTTTTTCTTTTTCTTTTTTTTTTTTAAAGAAAATGCTATATGTTAGACCAATTATTGGAAAATTTTACTTCCTTTACCGACTACCTACAGGATTCTTCCCAAAAAATCGATGTTTTTAAGTTCCTTTGGACCCCTCAAAAAGCAATTTTAGAAAAAGGGCCCATATATATGTTAATATACCTGCTTGCATCTTTGTAAACAGCATAACCTGTAACGATAGATGCGAAAGGTACCAAATTTCATATTTGAGTCCGTCACTGTATTAGCATGCCAGGCAAACATTTTCGGTGAAAAATATTTCGTTATGTTTTATTATTTCAAAACTGGCTCTCACGATGACTAATAAAAATGACTCCGTGACCAATAAAAATGTCAGTAGCCCGAGAAGTCCATTTTATTCTGTTTGAGTTCCATGTAGTTAGATATGAGGAAACGATAAATTACTTTAGGAGCCTATTTCATGAAGTTTTTACTGTAATATTATAAGTAAGAAGGTAGTAATATGAACTGATAATATTACCATTCTATTTCATAAATCTATTAATTAATAATATTAAGTATCAGTGTATTATCTAATGCTATTAACACATGTTACTAATAATCAGTAAAGCTTTTCATAAAAGAGCAAGGGTAATAAAATTGGCTAATTTTATTAGGCGCAGTTTTCATGAGGAAGTTCATATTAATAATAATTTTATTAGTGGAAGCCACTTGATTTGTTGGTGTAGGTTTACACAGTAATACTTGCAAAATCAGTATCATATGTAATTGTGATTCAAATAGTGATGAAGACATGTCAAATGTTCGTCATTCAAGAAATGTTAGGCCATGGATAAGCTATAAGCGTCCAATTATTAATTCGAGCACACTTTCTGCTGAAAAGATTGCGTTTTCAAACTGCATTTTTTTTTTTTTTTTACTAGGTTCCCTGACTCAGAGCTCATAAACTGGAAACAATACAACTGAAATTGTGGTTGGAAAACAGCCTTATCTAAACTTAACATTCAATATTGTAATAAGAACTAATAACATATAAACACTACCATATAAAAAATCTGATGTGTTACACTCACATGACTTTCTCTACTCTCGTACAAACTATTTTTACAAACGCTTATTCTCCATATGCTTCATGTTAATCGAGATGTTAATCTTATTGCTAATTTTCTTGTAGATGCAAGGGGAATATGGTAGGTTTTAAGCGATAGTCAAATCTTTTAAGAGCTGGTTACTATGTGACGCATTCCATTCTCTCTGTATGTCCAGTACATAAAAAAATCTGATGTGTTACACTCACATGACTTTCTCTACTCTTGTATATTCTATTTTTACAAACGCTTATTCTCCATATGCCTCATGTTAATCGAGATATCGAGCTGTCAATCTTATTGCTAATTTTCTTGTAGATGCAAGGGAAATATGGTAGGTTTTAAGCGATAGTCGAATATTTTAACGCTGGTTGCTATATGGCGTATTCCTTTCTCTTTGCATGTCCAGGACATAAAAAAAATGAATAACGAATTTGAGAAAAATTATAAGTATTGGAAATTTTAAGGAAATAACAAGCAATATCTCGAAAACGGTTCACTCAACAAAAGAAATGTATATGACATAAATTGTGTATTTTAACGCGATCTACATTTTTTGTGTAGTAAAATTTTGTCTATCTCTTATGGTTTACCAGTTATGCAAAAGTCGTTCACAATGAAGAATACTTTTGGAGACATTCCCAGAAAATTCGAGATATACATTTCATTTCTCATGACATTATCTTAATCATATGATATTTTCATCAAAATCGTTAGAGCCATTTTTGAGAAAATTAAAATTTTCGAAAAATGTTCCATGTAAAGGGTAGTTTGGGGTGGGGGAATTTTCTTGAAAACCTTCGTGTCGCATCTCTGGAAGATACTGAACCTAAATACCAAGTTTGGTGTTTATCCGACTGTTCGTTTTTGAGTTATTCTGTTCACAGACACACAAACACACACACGGACATGTTTCCAAAAATGCTTTTTTTGGATTCAGGAGGTCTCAAAACATGTATTTCCGGTGAAATCTCGGTATCGAATTTTTGGGTGGAATGCAATACTTCCCCTATTTACTATACGTAGTAGAGAAAGTAAAAAATGAATAACGAATTCCCATTTGAGAGAAAGTATTGGAAAATTTAAGGGAATAACAAGCAATATCTCTAAAATGGTTCACTCAACCAAAAAAAAAGAAAGAAAGAGGGAAAAACTTATATGACATAAATGTGTATTTTAACGCGATCTACATTTTTTGTGTAGTAAAATTTTGTCTCTCTTAAGGTTTACCAGGTATGCAAAAGTCGTTCACAATGAAGAATACTTTGGAGACATTCCCAGAAAATTCGAGATATACATTTCATTAGTCATGAAAATATCTTATACATATGATATTTTAATCAAAATCGTTAGTCATTTTTGAGAAAATTAAAATTTTCGAAAAATGTTCCATGTAAAGGGTAATCTGGTGTGGGGGGATTTTCTTGAAAACTTTCGTGTCGTATCTCTGGAAGATACTGAACCTAAGTACCAAGTTTGGTGTTTAGCCGACTGTTCGTTTCTGAGTTATGCTGTTCACAGACAGACATACAGACACACACACGGACATGTTTCCAAAAACACTTTTTTTGGATTCATGGGGTCTCAAAACATATATTTCCGGTGAAATCTCGGTATCGATATTTTGGCTGGAATACAATACTTCCCCTACTTACTATATGTAGTAGAGAAAGTAAAAAGATGATGAGATCAGCAACACATTTTTATATAATTGCAGTAGTACTAAGGGTGAGATACAGAGCTGCAAGCAAAAATTTCTAATATAAATTTAATAATAGTTGAAGGATTATTTTAGATTTTTTTAGGAGGAGGTGTATTGTTACGTTATTTTCATCACGTATGGAAGCCAATTTGAAGGAGGTTTATTTTTTATTGTTGCTTCACGTATGGAAAGGTAATTTGAGAAGGTTGGATGCCTGACATATGGTACAAAGTTTCCGGTGGCCTTCGCCCCAATGTTCACTTTCCGGTGGTCTTCGTCCCAATGTTTAAGAATCAACTTTGTATTTTTATGTTTCTTTAAAAAGTATATATATTTATGTTTGCCTCGGCTGCGTCAGTATTACTTTGTAGAAACATGTTTCTCCTTGCAGTGAGAGGTGGGGCTAAAGAATGTAGGCTTACGCAAATTATAATTTTTACTTCACTCCATTTATTAATCCTTCACACGCTTAAATAACACTTCACTGATATAGAGAGCTGTGAGATTATTTATTAATTACTTGCACTTTTTTTTAACACGTAAACTTTATAATGAATTTTCGTCTCACACTGAATACGTATTACACTTCTCGAGGACGCGTCTCGCGTCGAGTTAGGAACGCTGTCTACTAGCAACTAATTTCTACGGCCTGAATTTTTTAAATTTCTGTATTTCAAGTCTCTGATTGGTTAATCCTACTCCAATAGAATACCTTCATTTAACTTAAGCTTTTTCTGGTTGTTGATTGGCTATTTATAAACAGTCTCAAAAATTACATTATTGTTGCTCCAAGAATTACTAGTAGCATTACTAAACTTTCCAATTCATTATTACCTCAAGGTTACCTCATTGTTACCTCATTGTTAGCAACTTTTGACCTATATTCTCACAGCTCTTACATTATTAAATTAGGTAATACATTCAGATAGTATTATTAAACATGTACATAATAATATAAACATATACAATGACTGTAACATACATTTTATATGTTATTTATACACATATTGCTTTAAGGCGGGCTGTTTTTATGTTTTATATTATATAATTAGACTGAAATCATTTAAGTGTTAAAAATACTGCCTCATATTATACTGAGTAGTATAAACAAATTTTGATTTGTCAAAATGATCCGTATAGAGAGAGCTGTAAATGTCGATTTGTCAACTATTAAAATGTTATTTCTTTAAGATTTCATTGGTTTTTCTTTTAAAATCTTTTATTTTTATAAGTTTTTAACTCTATAGGTAGAGGATTGTATAACTTTTAATGAAATGTAACGTTAATGTTGAGGTCATAAGTAGAAGTAATTACAGTTGATTGTATTATATGCATGCTTAGAGCTTTCAAATACTAAATTACTATTTAATGGGTTATTGTTTATTTTATGGAGGTGTATTATCATACCGGTTTCCCATTTTTATTGAAAACATAAAAATTTGTCAATAGAAACCATAACCAAGGTGTCTAAAATGTAATACAGTAAGAAACAAAAGAAAAGCTACAACAAAACACCCTTATGACAACTATTAATATTAGTGAGGTTCTTTTATTAGTTGCCAAGGAAATTTATGAAGTAGAATTTCGTCAATTAATAGTTCTTTTCCATTGGTCGAATAATTTTATCTAATATCATTAGTGTGTTTTATGAAACAGGCCCCTGGATACATGTAGAGCGCACTAAAACTTACATAGACTTCTTGTCAAATAATTTATTTTTCGCAGCGTTAGCCGTTTTTGAAATATTTTATAGTCTGTGTTTGAAATGTAAGGGCGTCATCTGAAGGAAGATGCTAGAAAGCTTCCGATTCTTCCTTTTCCAAGAGGTCGTTTCTATCAAATTTATTTTTCTGTGCTTCCAATAAACATTTGAATGCGACATATAAAAGTACTCATTGCTTAATTTGATTTTATTTCTAAACTTTTTGTAAAGAAGGTATGTATGCGAATTTGTAACGGATAGAAAAAGTTACATTACTTAACTCCATCAGATATTTAAACATACGATACAGTGGAGGTATTTGCATCTAAGAAGCTTTTTACTTGAATAACAATAACGGTTATTAAATCACCGAGAAAAAGTTTCACCATTATAAATTGATTTGAACTGAAAATATTCGGTTTTCTCCTTTTCTCAAAATCAGATCTTATGATCGGAAAACGATAGCATACTCCGGCGTTTCTGCTGATCAGTAAAAGTGTTTATGGCCCTCTGGTTGGTTATAATTGGATATCACTGGTTAACAACTCGAGCGACCCCTTTTTCATTAAAATGCCGATGCCATCGCCTATAAATTCGGATCCTTTTGACGTTAACTAGAGCATAAAAAGTTTTTTGCTTAGGATGGTTGAAATGATCGTCCACTTTCTTCTAGGGATATATCCTTAGAACCTGTCGAAAGGTTTACAGCGCCTATAAAAATCCCTATACTAGCGTCTTAAGCGCGTTAATACCTGATCGTAAAAGCCTGAAAGCGAAAGTCCAAGAAGAAGGGAGCAGAAGAGTCCAACCCCTCGCCCATCTCGTAAGTTTGAATGACACTCACAAAAGCAGTTGTAGACTGCTTGACGCTGGAGGCTGACGGGGTAGGTAACACAAATCGACAGTGACAGCAGCAGCAGAACCGAGGATCGATAGTCGACTCCTACTCTTACTCTTTACACGACGTAATCGTTTCATTATCGTTGCAGCTGTTTTCTCTTTAAATGTGACGTAAGGTTTAATTTGTGCAGCAATAAAGTCTGGAATAGCAGAAATGGAGATAAAAGTTAATTCGGACTGAATAGGAGAGGATGTAAGGATAAGAAGGTAATATGCGCCGTGGCTGGAGGAGGAAAATAAAGGAAACGTCTTAATCTTTCTGCGAAGCTACAAATCTGATGCTTAACAGGCACACAAATTTCTGTACTCAGTACCAAATCACGAGCATCCCTTATGCAGGGGCGAACAAAAGTATTCGTATACAGTTTTAAAAACTCTGGTAGCCAAATTAATGAAGAATTATTGTGAACGCTCCCAATTGAATACGTGTATTTCAACTTTCTCATTCTGGTTACTGTCCTCGGTTGTGAGCCAGCCTTAAGTCTACAAAGAGGAGCGTAATCTGTTAAAGAAGAAGAATTGAATAGTCTGTGAGGTCCTCTTGAATGAGTATTGTGTAATTTGTATAATTGATACAAGATGGATGGATGGGTGGATGTTTATTTTATCTTGTAGAGCTTGTAAGCTATAAGTCATAAAATTACAACTTAAGATTAAGTTCATGTAAATCATAAGGGAACATTTTAATTAGAATTTTCTTAAGATTTCTTTTGAAATATTTAAAATTTCTTTTAAAATACTTAAAATTTGTTGTAGTTTTAATATTAACAGGCAAGGAGTTAAACAATTTCAAACCATAAACGATAGGAGATTATTAAATTTCAAGTGTTGCATTGGAATGTTACAATTATGTCTTATACGTGTATCTTGCGTATGAAAATCAGCATTTCTAAGAAAGTAATCTCTGAAATATAAATTCCAATAATTTAAAAAAAATCTGATGTGCCGCACTCACATGACTTTCTCTACTCTTGTACAAACTATTTATACAAACGCTTATTCTCCATCTACTTCATGTTAATCGAGATAACGAGATGTTAATCTTGTTACTAATTTCCTTGTAGGTGCAAGGGGAATATGGTAGGCTTTAAGCGATAGTCAAATCTTTTTAAGAGCTGGTTGCTATGTGGAGCATTCCATTCTCTTTGCTTGTCCAAGACAAAAAATCTGATTTGTTACACTCACAGGACTTTCTCTACTCTTGTACAAACTACTTTTACAAACGCTTATTCTCCATCTACTTCATGTTAATCGAGATAAACATTTGCAGACTCTTATTGCTAATTTTCTTGTAGATGTAAGGAAATATATATTTACAAGGGCAATATAGATATACAGTAGCCTTTAAGCACATACATATCTCTTAATAGCTGGTTGCTAGGTACAGCACTATTCCCTTTGCCACAGATAATACTCTTTGCATATCCAAGACAAAAAAATGAATACCGAATTCCCATTTGAGAAAATAAGTATTGAAAAATTTAAGGGAATAACAAGCAATATCTCGAAAATGGTTCACTGAACAAAAAAAATGTATGTGACATAAATTGTGTATTTTAAAGCGATCTACATTTTTTGTGCAGTAAAATTTTGTCTATCTTTTATGGTTTACCAGTTATGCAAAAGTCGTTCACAATGAGGAATACTTTTGGAGACATTCCCAGAAAATTCAAGATATACATTTTAATTGTCATGAAAATATCTTAAACACATGATATTTTAATCAAAATCGTTAGATCCATTTTTGAGAAAATTAAAATTTTCTAAAAATCATCCATGTAAACGGTAATCTGGGGTGGGGGGATTTGCTTGAAAACCTTCGTGTCACATCTCTGGATTCTGAGTTATGCTGTTTACAGACAGACACACAGACAGACACACAGACACAAACACTGACATGTTTCCAAAAATGCTTTTTTTGGATTCAGGGGGTCTCAAACATGTATTTCCGGTGAAATCTCGGTATCGAATTTTTGGGTGGAATACAATACTTCCCCTACTTACTATACGTAGTAGAGAAAGTAAAAATTAATAACTAATTCCCACTTGAAAAGTGTAAGCATTGGAAAATTTAAGGGAATAACAAGCAATATCTCGAAAATGGTTCACTCAACAAAAAATATGTATAAAATAAATTATGTATTTTAACGCGATCTACATTTTTTGTGTAGTAAAATTTTGTCTATCTCTTATGGTTTACCAGTTATGCAAAAGTCGTTCACAATGAAGAATACTTTTGGAGACATTCCCAGAAAATTCGAGATATACATTTCATTTGTCATGAAAATATATTAAACATATGATATTTTAATCAAAATCGTTAGAGCCATTTTTGAGAAAATTTTCGAAAAATGTTCCATGTAAAGGGTAATCTGGGGTGGGGGGATTTTCTTGAAAACCTTCGTGTCGCATCTCTGTTAGATACTGAACCTAAATACCAAGTTAGGTGTTTATCGGACTGTTCGTTTCTGAGTTATGCTGTTCACAGACACACACGCACGCGCGTGGACATGTTTTCAAAAATGCTTTTTTTTTATTCAGGGGGTCTCAAAACATATATTTCCGGTGAAATCTCGGTATCGAATTTTTGGGTGGAATACAATACTTCCCCTACTTACTATACGTAGTAGAGAAAGTAATATATAAATCGTAATAGTCAATATATTAAAACTAATAAAATAATCCTTATAGGATACGCTGCTATCAATGCCTGCAATACATCACATACCTGCTGCATCGTATATCCTGACACCCAAAAACAATAGCTGCTATAAGCAAGAACTTGCTGCAGGGCTCATTAAAGTACAAGTTTGTTGCGAAGAAATTTTTTCGTAAAGCTAGCTCATATTATCTGACGGACGTGCTTTAGAGTTTACGATTCTGTTTGCTCTCCATCGCAAGAGCCCGTCTCGTTACCGCGGCTAAGCATTTGAATGCTGTTTTTGCGTTTTTTTGTGTACCCAAGTGCTTTTTGTTTAAATTTGTGAATAAGTGACGTGATTAGAAAAATAATGCATACCGGATATGTGTGAATTTGTCTGAGTGTTGACATCAGATTTTATTTTCGTTTCTTTTGTCCAATGGAGTAAAACAGACAGCAAAATGGTCGAGGCTTGTTCCGCTTGAATGCTTTTAGTACGTTAGGTGTGATGTCGCTATTATTTTAAGATGCACTGTACTCATAGGCGTATTTTAGAAATGTCACAATTGTTAAGCCATTGATACATATAATGAATAGCATTTGCAAGTGTATTATTTATGTTCTCCATGCTCTATTAATCACTATGGATGCAGAGTATCGATGAAAGCGATGAGAGAGTTTCGCTTTAAACAACCAAGGCTTCGGTTAAAGCCATTACAGTGTTGTTTGGATACCAAGCGGGCTTTGCGAATAGAGGTTTTCATTCATTGTGAATACCACGCCGTCAATGGTGCTTGTTGCTATGCTTTGTCCGGAAAACAGAAGGCTTTTTTCCCTTTCCCTCGTCGGCGGATTTTCTATAGCCTCAGATTTATAAGCTTAGAGAGATTTTATGGCGTTTGTTTTAATATTTATTTATCGATTGCCGCCTTTCACACGCTTATTCCCCAGTTGTGTCCAATAAGTGGAAAGGCTTCCATATATGCGTAAATGCTGGACAGAAAGTAACGGTTTCACTGGAAATGAAATAAATATGCCCGAAACCCATATGCTTTTACAAGAGCTGTTATCCATTAATGGAAATGTGGTGTTAAAATTTCACAGAAACAAAATACAGGCTTTACTCCCATTTGCACAGGCCTTGTTGTGTTCCCATACCAATCGAAAGTGATATTTTTCAGCTATAAATGGAAAATAAACCAAAACAAAACTTCTAAGCCCAGAATCTTCAACGAGATCCACAGATACATTTTCTATATTGTCACAGCTAGTATTTCCATATACGTACTTGATTGGATTTCATATTTGCCAGTTCCTAGTAGTTAACAGTTAATTATACATGCTGAAAGTATTGAATATTTATTGGTATATCAGGAGTACTTTAATGGCGATTATAATACGACGAGGTTAGAAATCCCATGTTAGTTCTCCTAGAGCATAATCATTAATAACTCCCGGTGTGTGTACAATAATTTATGTTACACTTAGCTTCTTATCGAATAAAAAACGTTCAGAGAAAAGCTGTGAATTAAAAATTCGATTAAATTTTTCTTGTAAATGATAACTAATGACACTTTATTTAGTAAATAAAGCTAATTCATTTTGAACGAAATTAGAGAATTTGGAGGTATTCCTGCTAAAACTGTAATCAAAGTTAAAGAAGCTGCTGACAGGGAAATCTGAGGATTTTTATAATAATAAGAAATATTAGTTTTGAAAGCTGGTTGACAGACATTTCGCTGGGGAGTATTAATTAAACTATAATCCTAGTTTTACTTCAGGTATTGCTAAAACATTTTCCTAACTGTGGGCCAAGTAATGAGTGCTAAAAAAGAAGCTGTTGGTTAAGTGGCAATGTTGGAAGCTACAGAAGATATGAATTTTTTGAAGCAGTTCGATGTGCAGTTCAAATTTTACACCTTCATAGGTATAAAAATGCTAAAAGCCCGTGAGAATATCAATTCTGTAACAATTCTCGTATCTAAATAATAAATATTCAACAACTACTGCGCCATAAAGTTAATTTTAATACTTTAATACAGAGTTGGTCATATAAGATTCAATCATTGGTATGCGAACTGATTACTGGAATACTGCAATACATTGCCTATAACAATAGCATATGAAAAGGCCTCACAAACGAAAAGTCGAATAAAATACCAGTTTCATACTTTAAGCTGACTCCAGGCGAAGAAAGATTTTCAAGAAAAAAATTGTGTTTTATTTAAGGATAAAACTGCTGTGGACCTTAGCACCCGGTTCTGTACTGGGCGTGAAAGACCGATAATTTTGCTTTATCAGACTTGAGGTTCTTTTACGTGCTGTAAACCTACGACACGGGACCACCGGCTTTACTACCCTTCCGAAGGAAGCCATGCTAAGGATTTTTACGCCCGAAAAACAAAAAAATCCATCGCCCTCCGCCTGGTTCAAATCCCCCTACCCCAAACTACCCTATACATGGAAAAGTATGTTTTTATTTTTATTTTCTACAATTGGCTCTAACGGTTTTAATTAAAATGTCTTGTTTTTTATGTATTACATGACAAACGTATTATCTTGAAGCATTATCTTACAGTGCCATTCCTTTGTTTTCCTCAGCTGGTGCAAGGAGAACCTAGTATCAAGGCAGGAATATATTAAACGGTTGGCTCTAATATGTTTATGTACACTGCTACTAAGAGCGTTTTGAAATCATTTTTGCTAACATTTAGTATGGTAATAGGAAGTAGCTACAAAAACCAGCTTTTGCATAAACAATTCTTAGAGCTTTAACGTTAACTTTATGCCTTAATTCCAGTCCTAAATTACCTTTGTAAAATATGGCTCTTATTATTGAAGATGTAATTAATAAATAAATAAATACATTCTTAGAGAATAATAGTATTTTAGTGAAAATAAATAATAGTAGAGAAAATGGTGTGGTGGTAACACCTAAGGATTTAGGTTATTGTGTTTGCACTGATATGGATGGTAAAAATGTGTTCCTTTTGGGAACAAACTTCTAAGATGCCGCTGAATTGATTACCTCCATTTTTCCCCAATTCAGTTTTCATAAATGTTACTCCATAATCATACAGTGATTCTGATTGTTGTAGATATGTCCTTATAATTCCTCTGCGCAAGTTATAAATGTATGTAGAAACTGTGTTAGCAAGCAAAGCGAAGGAAAAATCTTAAAAATTCAAGGGACTGATTAGCTTAACGTTCCGTAATGTGGTTATACAGCTGTCGTGTTCTCTCCCGCTTTTAAATTAAGTTATTCATATACTGCTTTATAACTAGGTATTTAACGTGCTTTCCCTTTAGTAGCTTTTATCCGGCATTGCATTTCAAAAGGATTTCGTAAACTGCAGGATTCTTGTCGGAGGCCTGTAAGTTTACTGAACTGGCTAAATTACTACAGTTTAGAATAATAGGAGGTTGCAAGTTTCTTTCATTTTGGATTCACATGAATATTTGAGTCTTATATCGAAATGTGATATACTGTGGGCAGAGGAAGTTGTAATACATACAAAAATTCGTTATCAAGATTTCACCTTAATGCGTCTTTTGAGGTCCTCTGGTTTCAACGGCCTTCCGTAGAATTTGTAGGGACAGCACTTCTCCGGACCCAGCCATCGTCGCTACTAGCTTATCAGCCCTGATTGAATTTCGACACATTGAGGCAGTATTTTTAATACTTAAATGACTTCAGTCTAATTATATATATATATATATATATATATATATTCAATAACAGCCCGCCTTAAAGCAATATGAGTATTTAACAATATATAAAATATATTATTACAGACATTGCATATGTTTATATTGTTGTATCCATGTGTAATAATGTTATGTGAATATATTACGTAATTTAATAATGTAGGAGCTGTGAGAATAATAAGTTAAAAGTTGCTAACAATGAGGTAACCTTGAGGCAATAATGAGTTTGTGAGTTTAATAATACTACTTGTGATTCTTGGAAGCAATAATGTAATTTTAGTAACAGTTTATAAAATAGCCAATCAACAACCAGAAAAGGTTTAGTTAAAAGAAGGTATTCTATTTAATTAGAAATAGCCAATCAGAGACTTGAAATACAGAAATTTACAAATTTTAGACGCTAGAAATCTATTCATTTGGTTGCAGACAGCGTTATTAACCAGACGCAAAAAAAGTGTCCTCAAGAGATTTAATACGTATTCGTGTGAGACAAAAATAGTTTACGTATTAAAAAGTGCAAGTATTTAATAAAAACACCTCACAGCTCTCTCTCTCTCTCTCTATATATATATATATATATATATTATATATCAGTAAAGTGTTATTTAAATCGTATCAAGCGTTAATAAAAGGAGTGTAGTAAATTATAATCTGTGTAAGCCTACATTCTTAGTCACACCACAACCCTGCTAAGAGAAACGTGTCTCTAAAAATAATACTGACGCAGCCGAGGCAAACATAAATATTTAATACTTAAAGAAGCAGTCAAATTACAAGGTTAATATTTTTAAAACTTGGGGCAAAGGCCAACTGAAAGTACATTTGGGGCGAAGGCTACCGGAAACTGTTTACTATACGTGCGGTTGCAACTACTACATGTTCGGCTCTCCAGTTGAACTATAATACAACTCATTCAATTCAACTTCTTCAAATTGACGCCCAAAGCGTGTGGCAAATAACAATATAACAATAAAACTAGAAACTCTTCCCGTCAACCAATCATGTATTAGCGACATCTATACAGACTCTTCTTGAACCAATAAATTGCTACCTCTTCCGTAGAGCTTAAATACTCGGAACGTGGATGAAAGGCTATATGGATGGTCCATATTCCGTATCCAGTGTATTCCTACTGGCTGGAAAGCGGTAGTATACGCTGCAGTTAATAACATAATTCCCACAGGAGAGAAACAGTGGCGACGTAAGATGCGCGCACATGGTGACTGAGAGTCTTGCAGGAGAGCAGACACTTTACACCGTTTGTTGTATTGTAAGAATGTGGACCAGATATGGCATTGAGTGGCGCACCGAATGACAGTAACGGGGAGGAGGGGAACAAGAAAAAATCTATCTTCCGTTGGAGCTTTGCTCTCTAGAGGTTCCCGGAAAACCAACTCTATTACGGAATAGCTGCACTTCTCTCGTATTTGCTACATTTTACTGGATACTGGAGGTGAATCGTGATGCTACGACGATGGAATTAACAGCTTTTGTTACTTTTCTTCGGTCCTGCCGCTGGATGGTTCTACAGCGTGGGTTAGCAGAGAAAATTCGTCGTCACCTAGTTAAAATTTGAGAGGTCAGCTAAGCAGCTACACACACACGCGCGCGCGGGCTTATGGAATTGTATGTATTATAAACAATGTAAAACATTAAAAAATGCAATGTCAAAAAAAGATATATGATAAATCAGAAAAAAAAATGGCTAGAGACTCAAGCATTTAATACTCTAGATAAATTATGTAAAAAAACAAAAAACAAAAAAACACACCAAGACCCCAAGAAAAAACATTAAAACCCGTGTGTCTGTGGACACCATAAATAAACAACAATTTTGATTCAAATATCAAGTGTTGGAGAGACTGACATGAAGAACAAAACATATCTTGAATTCTCTGTAAATAATGCGTATACATGTTAATTTTGATTGAATTCTGTGTAATTTTGTATAACTGAGTAACCGTAAGAGACAGACAGAATCATAACATAGAAAAATCTGATGTGTGGCACTCATATGACTTTCTCTATTTTTGTACAAACTATTTTTACAAACGCTTATTCTCCATCTACTTCATATTAATCGACATAAACATTTGCAGAAATTTCCAACTTATTGCTAATTTTCTTGTAGGTGCAAGGGAAATATGATAAGCTTTAATCGATAGTAAAATCTTTTAAAAGCTGGTTGCTGTGTGGAGCATTCCATTCTCTTTGCATGTTCAAGACATAAACAAAATACTGATATGTTGCACTCACATGACTTTCTCTACTCTTGTACAAACTACATCTTACTGCTAATTTTCTTGTAGGTGCAAGGGGAATATGGTAGGCTGTAAGCGATAATCAAACCTTAAGAGCTGGTTGCTTTGTGAAGCATTCTATTCTCTTTGCATGTCCAACACAAAAAACGAATAACAATTCCCATTTGACAAAAAATATAAATATAGCAAAATTCAAACAAATAACAAGGAATATCTGGAAAATAGAACACTCGACAAAAAAATCCATATGACATAATGGGTGTTCTAACGAGATCTGCAATTATTTGTGTAGAAAAGGGTTGTCTATATCTTACGGTTTACCAGTTATGCGAGTCATTCAGGATGAAGAGGACTTTTGGGGACATTCTCAGAAAATTCATAATATACATTTTATTTAGCATGAAAATATGTTAAACATATGACATTTTAATAAAAAATCTTAGAGCCATTTTTGAGAAAATCAAAATTATGAAAAATATTCCATATAAAGAATAGTCTGGGGTGCGGCATTTTCGTGTCGCATCTCTGAAAGGTAGTAACCTAAATACCAAGTTTGATATTTATCCGACTTTTCGCTTTTGAGTTGTGCTGTTCACACACACACATACACATACACATACACATACACGGACCTTTTCCTAATTTTTTTTTCTGGATTCAGGGGCCTCAGTGGCCGGTGAAATCTCGGTATCCAAATTTTGGTGAAATGCAATACTTTCCCTTCTTACTATACAGTAGGGAAAGTAAAAATGTAACGTTGATTTAAATAAAATACAATGTCTATTAATTAAGTTAAAGTAGTTTAAGAAATGCCCCTTGAAATGCTTGCATTGGTTCTTCTGTTTCTCGTGAGATCATGCAAAGGGTGTGCTGTATCAAATCCAGCTTATAGTGAAGTATTTTTAAACACATGACTGTCTCCTGTTCTCGTTTGTGTACCCACAACACAGTGTGCCGAAACCATTTCGCCCAATATTTATCAAGATTAGCAGGAACTAGACAGAAAAATAAGAATTTGTGAAATAGTTGACGATAATGGGTCGAGGTCATGTGATTATAACACCAGATTTTCTGTGATTGGAGTTTGTTCCTTATCCTCTATAGAGACTGGAAATTAAAGTGTGAATGTGTTTGGGTTTAAAACGAGGATTAGGAAAACCCAGGCATGTTAACCAAATGTGTACTAGTTATCATTGCTTTCAGAGACCATGTGTTCGTGTGTGGGTATGTGTGTCTACAGACGGGAAAGAAATTCTATTTCAAAATATAACTCTCTTTATAGGGGTCATAACTTTCTTGGAAAGTATTTCTCCCATTGCAATAACAGCTCAAATTTGTCCTCCATCCCAGCTATAATTGCGTAATGTTTCAAGGGCCGTTTCATATTTTAAGACTATGCTTAGCATTTTATGCAAATAAAAAATAAGTAAATTTTCTATCGTTCAACTGCGGTGAAAATTTAGGTTTTTTCTTTAACCCTTTCATAATAGTTTTTTATATTGTTGTACTTCATAAGCTCTATGGAGAAGTTATCCGTAGGAAAACTTTAAGTAAAATTCATGAAGAAAACTCAGACTTTTAACGCTATCAGCAGCAAATGGTTAACAGAAAATTTCTGGAAAGCAAATGCGAGCGAGAAACTTAAGCTGCAATCGTCCAGCACTAAGGGCAAGCATCTTCCACGTCGAATTCCGTTTTAGATCCACAGAGGTAGGTAAATAACCGATCTTTCTATGAAATCGCTTCCCCTTGTGTGAATATGTTGGGTTGTTTACGTCCCCTTACGGTTTTAGAAAAACTCCCACCTGTAACATGAAAACCTTGAGGAACATGCAGAGGGTGCGTTGAAAAAAAAATCAATTCCAAAACAAATATAACAAGTGCGTGAGCGTGGTGCGATCCCTCCCCAAAGTTCTCCCCCTCTCTTTTCAAGAGGCCACTTTATGACTCCAGCTCTTCCCCCAAGGGAGAGGGTACATCACGCTTCTTGCTAACATATGGAATGTTCGTTGTTGTATCTTAAGGACTTCGAGTAGCGCAGTTTCCTGCTGTGACTTGCTCAGATTCCACTAACCGGAGGACGGCATTAAGGGGAGTCTTGGTGAAATTTATATAAAAACGTACTGAATGTACCAACATTTTATACCAGTTTGTGATATAATTAAGGCATTTCGACTAAAAAAAATCTGATGTGTTACACTCACATGACTTTCTCTACTCTTGTACAAAGTATTTTTACAAACGCTTATTCTCCATCTAGTTCATGTTAATCGAGATAAACATTTGCAAACTCTATCTTATTGCTAATTTTCTTGTAGATGTAGGGGAAAATATATTTACAAGGGCAATATAAAACAACAGTAGCCTTTAAGCACATACATATCTCTTAATAGCTGGTTGCTAGGTGCAACACCATTCCCTTTGCCACAGATTATAACTCTTTGCATATCCAAGACAAAAAAAATGAATAACGAATTCCCATTTGAGAAAATAAGTATTGAAAAATTTAAGGGAATAACAAGCAATATCTCGAAAATGGTTCACTCAACAAAAAAAATGTATATGACATAAATTGTGTATTTTAACGCGATTTACATTTTTTGTGTAGTAAAATTTTGTCTATCTCTTATGGTTTACCAGTTATGCAAAAGTCGTTCACAATAAAGAATACTTTTGGAGACATTCCCAGAAAATTCAAGATATACATTTTATTTGTCATAAAAATATCTTAAACATATGATATTTTAATCAAAATCGTTAGAGCCATTTTTGAGAAAATTAAAATTTTCGAAAAATCTTCCATGTAAAGGGTACTCTGGGGTGGGGGGATTTTCTTGAAAACCTTTGTGTCGCATCCTTGGAAGATACTGAACCCAAATACCAAGTTTGGTGTTTATCCGACTGTTCGTTTCTGAGTTATGCTGTTCACAGACACACACAGACACACAGTCACATACACGGACATGTTTCCAAAAATGCTTTTTTTGGATTCAGGGGGTCTCAAAACATGTATTTCCGGTGAAATCTCTGTATCGAAATTTTGGGTGGAATACAATACTTTCCCTACTTACTATACGTAGTAGAGAAAGTAAAAAAGGCTAAAATTACCTTATTTGTAACATTCACAAATTGTCTCTACCCACCATCGTTTATTTTTGTATAGCCTGTCCAAACTTTTCTTACAAAAGCTTATTTTTCTATCCATGTCATCCCAATCGAGGTAAATACTTACACATTTCGTTATAAGTTCAAGGGGATAGAGGTAATCAAATCGATAGTCGGATGTTTAAAAGTGGGTCGCTATTTGCTGGACCTGAAATTCGTCATTCTTTCCATAACATCGTGAGAAACAACTGAATAGCAATTGTACTTTAAAAACTTGAAACCAGTAGTAACGTATATCTCGGAAATGGCTGATGCCACAAAAACGTTATTTGAAATACATTGGTTGTTTTAAAGAGATCCACATTTTTGTCTATCTCTTAAAGTTTAGTATTCATACAAAACAATATAAAATTTCTTCCGAAATAAAGGCTATTACTAGAAAATTGGGGATACACATATTATTTATCATGTAAATATTCTCTCAGTTCTCACTATCACTGTTTTGATATGGTTCAAGTTTCACTGGGACTACATTTAGTTCACATAGTCACTTCACTAGTGTGAACTGTCGCTTCATTTTCTTCATGAATGTAGCCTCTTCTTTCGGACGATTCACTCACCGGGGAGTCGAACACAAGACATACAATCTCTCACTGCGTAGTATCACTCGCGGCACGTCACAGCAATCGTCACCAACTCGCTCGGAGAATCGCACTTGATGTCGCAGCAGAAACGCGTTCACCAACTCGCTTACTTACTTACTCACTCACTGACCAACTCAGCTCATTTGACTGGCTCCTCTCGCAAGAACCTCACTTATACAGCCAATGGAATGTTTCACAGAACATTCTATAACTATCTGGAGAAATGTTCTGGGAAAGAAACTTCCAGAAGATTCTGGTTATCTGCCGATACCCCTTCGTTGTTTACGCCGGCGGAGAGTGCGACTTATCTTTGTTTATCTCCGACTGCCTGGCGGCGACTCCGCGAAAACCTTGGACCATAGTAGCCGCTGCGTCACAATATTTTAAATACGTGGATTTTAATCAAAATCGTTGGAGCCAGTTTTGAAAAAATAAATTTGAAAAATATTCCATGTAAAGTGTAGTTTGGGGTGGAGGAATATTCTTCAAAATTTTCATTTCGCAACTTTGATAGATCCCAAACTTAAATTTCAAGTTTGGTATTTATTCAAGTTTTTGTTTTTGAGTTATACTGTCCACACGCGCGCGCGCGCTCACATCCACACCCATACATGACCTTTTCCTAAACATATTTTTTTTTTTGATTCAGGGTGCCACAAAACATGTAATTCCGGTGAAACCTTGGTGTCGAATTTTTCGGTGGAATACTAGGTACGTGGTAGAAATATAAATAATAATAATAATAATAATAATAATAATAATAATAGTAATGTTAACAAACATTATTATACAATATCCAAATGTGGTATCAATAGCTAGAGTGGTGTTTATGCTATTACGCATTCCCCAGAAACACTATCATTGTCAGAGAGGAGTTTCTCTTCGCCCCTTGTCAAGCGCATTGTATATAACAGAAACAGCAGCCTCTTTACATTCCGGAACCGTTGTTGACCGTAAACCACAACAGTGCGGCAACAAAACACATTGTGAATGCTTGGCAATCACAACACAGGTAGGCTTCCTATTCATCTTCGTTCTGTTCCACACGCCACCTGTTCTGCGCTTCAACTTTACGGCTTTCACCTTTCGCATGAGTAAAGGTCAAGTTTCCCTCCTGACATTTCCAATTGTAGCACAGGCTGCTTCCTACTTAATTGCTGCATTCTATTGTCTCCGTAAGCGAGGCTAAACGTTTTAAACCTGTTTATAACCGAAGCACAAACATTAAATAAATTCTTCGATGATTTTTTAATCTCGCAAATTGTCAATAAAATTCTTATTTATGGATTTGTTTACAATTTTGAGTTGGGTTTCTCTTGCAGTAGCATGGTTATTGTAGGAAATTAAAATGAAATAAGTGGATAGATTTAAACACTCAGTATGTAAATTCATCGTCAGAGATGGTTGGCTGGATGTAAACAAAACAAGAGGTCGGCTTATGTTTCTCAGTTCTTTGGTTAAAGTGTCCTACGTTTATGCTTCAAGTGCAGTTTAGGACATATAATTTGGAAATGTAGACTTCGGAAACAAGTTTATAAACAAAGCCAAAACATCTAGAATTCACAAAAAACAAATACGAACAAATTACAAATCTGGGCGCTTTAATATGGTTTGTAGAATTAGTTGACTTTTGCAGTATGTTTATTGTTTAAAGGTATAGCGTTATAAGAATCTCACCATTCAAACATTTTAATAAAACACAACAGTTATGAGTCGACCTCTGTACAAGGGACACTGAAAGTTCTTTTATCAAGAAAGCACAGGATTTAAGAAATATGATTTTGTTTCTTTTAACATCCTCAGTAACATAAGATCTGTGTGAAATAAGCATTTGTCTGAGCTTCATCTGCATCATGTGATGCGGATCTTCTTGCGACCGCCATTTCTTCAAGTTAGGGAACAACACGTAATCACTGGATGTCAAACCAGCGAATATGGTGAAAGTTGAGGCACTGGAAGCGAAGATCTTGCAGTTTTGCTGTAAATATCCCAAACTTGTGTTAAGGCGCTCTTTTGCAAGGCGTGGACAATTTGTTTGAATAGCATCTTCAAGTTGGTCCAGTAGTGAAACGTAATACTCACCGGAGGTGGTTCTGTCCTCCTGGAGGTAGTCTATTAGCACCACACCGTGAGAATTTCGGAAAACCGTAGCTTTACTTTCCTGCTCAGGGAACCGCTTTTGTTCCTTTGGTACACATTCGCCTGCTGCCATCCGTAGTTTGGACTGTTCCTTCATCTCTGGCATGTAGTGATGAATCCATGTTTCATCTACTGTTACAAAACGTCGGAGAAACTTATTGGAATTGCGTTTAAACAAGTCTAAACACTATTCTGAAATGTTCATTCGAATACGTTTTTGGTCCTTGTTTAACAAACGTGCCGCCCATTGAGCGGAAAGCTTTTTGATATCCAAGACTTCGTGTAAAGTGAAGTGAACATTTTACGACATTGAAAGATCTCGATCAGACATCTCGTGTACCTTGAATCAGCAATCATCATTGTGAATTTTTGTCGCAGTCTTGTCGGTCGTGGCGGTTTTGAGACGCCCTGAGCGCTCCTCTTGAATCGATGTGGGTACAACCAACTTAAATTCAGCAGCCCACTTTCTAACCGTTGAAAACAAAGGGAATGGAAGAATCATTTCTGTTGGGGACTGGGATCCTTCGATACTAACTACTTAATCTCAGCTTGTATTTCAGTTTTATCCATTTTGCAGAAACTGTTAACACTAGTTTGTTTGCACGATAGTAACAAATATGCGACTACACTTACGCGTCTGAAACTTTACTGTGCGCCATCGAGCTGATTGTATCACAAGTAGCAGCACGTGTTGTTTTGAAATAGTCAAACAGAGGAAAGTAGCATCAGAGGAAGCTTTTAACTAAAAACATCTGATGTGTTACATTCACATGACTTTCTCTACCCTGTAGCGCTTATTAGTAGGTATACAGATCATTCTTACGAAAGTTTATTTTCCTATCTTCATTTTAATCGAGATAAAACTTTTTCTAAAAGGCTGCATTACACATTTCGTTATTGTATATACAAAGGGAATAGCGATGGTCAAATGTTTAAGAACTGGGCGCTATGTACTGACCTTACAATTTCATGCTCTTTGCGTGCAGTCACGAGAAATAACCGAATATAAGCTGAAGAGAATGACAAAAATATTGAACAATTCGAACTATTAATAACGAATAGGTATCTCGGAAATGACTGATGCCATAAAAAAGTTATTTAAAATAAATCCTGTGTTTTAAAGAGATTTAATTTTTTTTTGTGCAGTAGGGTTTTGTCTATTGCTTAATGTGCACCAGCTATACAAGATTATACCTACAAGGTTTCTTTCAAACAAATGGACTTGAAGGCTACTTCCAGAAAATTCAAGATATACATCTTATTTGTAATGTAAATATATTTAATATGTGGTATTTTAATTAAAATCGTTAGAGCCATTTTTTATAAAATACATTTCGAAACATTTTCCATGTAAAGGGTAGTTTAAGGTGGGGTATTCTCTGGAAAATCTTCGTGTCGCATCTTTGAAAGGTACTGAATGTAAATACCAAGTTGATGTTTATCCTACTTTTCGTTTTTGAGTTATGTTCACACACACACACACACACAAACGGAACTTTTTCTAAAACTGCTTTTTTTTTAATTCAGGGCCCTCAGAACATGTATTTCCCGTGAAATCTTGGGTGGAATGCAACACCCTCTCTATCTATTAGGTACGCAGTATAGAAGGTAAAAAGAATCATTTTCTGTGCACCCTTGAAAAAAGTGCTAAGTAAGAAATTGACGAAACGCTTTTCGCTTAGTACAAAAAATAAGAGATTGTGACGAAGTGAGGGATATTACAGAAATCATTTGAAGTGTTTATACGGAGAAGAAAACGGTTTGTGTAATGAACGGAAAAAATTAAGAAATAATGCTATTTTTGGAAGAGGGGACCAAGGAAAACAAGGCTGAAGCTGGAAACTTGAATTACAATTGAAAAATTCAATTCCACGGACGGGATTCGAACCATTGATTTTCGGCTTTCCATACCGATGCTCCGCTGTTGCAAGATGGACGTACGTGTGTAAAATCTCATTGGTTGAAACATTTCTGTAAATCTTCAAGGTGATCTCAAATACTCGAGATACCGTGCTTACATTAAATGTGAAGGATTAAGTTTATAATACGTACTATACCTAGGTACGAGGCGCATCCAGAAAGTATTCCCGATTTTGTTTCCTTTAAAGTAAAATTGTTTAGCCGGAAAAATTGCGCATGCGTAACATCTATGACGTAACAATCATATGCCGGCCGGACAGATCCCACGTGGTGCCAGTAGCGCGGCAGCACTGGCCCGAAATGGCGGCTCTTATTCGTTCTCCTGCCGCCTGCGAGGTTCCTTACTGCACAAAACATAGCGCTGATAGAAATTCATCGTCAGCTCCGTCAGATCTACGGGCCGAACATCATGAGCAAACAGATTGGTGCGTGGTTGGTGTGGGCAGATTTCCGAAGGTTGTCAAAATGTCCATGATGAAAAGCGCAGTGGGCGACCGTCCTTCATCAATGATGACCTTGTTGAGCTGGTACGGCAGCGCATCGTGGAGAACCGTTGCTTCACGATTACGGAGCTCAGCAGCCATTTTCCGCAGATATCGCGATCCTTGTTGCATGAAATTGTCACTAAACACCTGCTGTTCAGGAAATTGTGTGCCAGAAAAACATACATGCATGCCGAAAAACCTGACACCCAAGCACAATGAAACACTTAGGAGCAGCATTGACATGTCTGCAGTGGTATCGTGATGACGGCGACGAGCTCCTCCACAGAATCGTCACGGCAATGAAACGTGCATTTCGCACTTTACCCAGTAAACCAAGCAGCAGTCAATGCATTGGCGTCACAGTGGATCTCCGATCAAGACGAAATTCAAACAGACTGTGTCGGTGCAGAAAGTGATGTGCACCGTGTTCTGGGACAGGAAGGGCATTCTGCTCATTGACTTCCTGCCCAGAGGTGAAACAGTGAACGCTACCATTACTGTGAAACACTGCGGAAGTTGTGACGTGCCATTCAAAACAAGAAGCGTGGAATGCTTACTGCAGGTGTTGTGCTGCTCCATGACAATGCTCGTCCACATACGGCTCAGCGCACAGCAACTGTTCTGCAGGAGTTCGGCTGGGAGCTGTTTGATCGTCCACCATACAGTCCTGATCTTGCTCCTAGCGATTTCCATCTTTTCTTGCACCTCAATAAATTCCTGTCGTCTGGTCAGCGTTTTGACAACGACGAAGAGCTGAAGACGACTGTCACACGCTGGTTCCATTCACAGGCGGCAGACTTGTACGGCACAGGAATACAAAAGTTGATCTCAGGATATGACAAGTGTCTCAATTATTATGGTGACCATGTCGAAAAATAGCTCAAACATTGCTGTACCTGTTGCCAATAAAGTTTTTATGTAACTGTGTTTTCTTTGTTTAAAAAAATAGGGAAACTTACTTTCTGGATGTGCCTCGTATATCTAAAGCACTGCTAAGGAAACAGCTGGCTTCTGAAATAAATTAAACATTATCAGTATTTGAACATAAAGGATGATTCTTTTTAACAGCAATAATTAATAGAGAAAACACTACTCAATATTCTTTATAGTGTCTTTTTAATCCATTTAGGTAGCCGTTCATTTGGAATTAGTTTAAAGCAATGCACTGTTAAATATAAGGAGAGTTACAAATAATTTGGGAATGTAAGTATTACGTCCCGATTGCTGTCATTTGAGTGGGATTCTTATTAATTAACTCTGTATTACTACTACTACTACTACTACTACTACTACTACTACTACTACTACTACTACTACTACTACTACTACTACTACTACTACTACTACTACTGCTGCTGCTGCTGCTGCTGCTGCTGCTAACATCATCGGTATTTCAGTGGTATTAGCTCTACACTGAAGAAGTACTTTAGCCTTTTACTTTCTGTAACACATAGGAAAAGTAGGTAGAAAAGGTATTACATTCCAATAAAAAATTCGATACCGAGACTTCGCCGGAAATGCACAGGTCCCGAATAAAAAAAATAGAAAAAGATTCGTGTGTATGTGTGTCTGTAACAGCATAACTCAGAAACGAAAAGTGTGATAAATACCAAATTTGGTTTTTAAGTTCAGTATCTTCCAAAGATGCGACACGAAGATTTTCAAGAAAATACCGGCACCCCAACTACCCTTACACATGTAAACATTTTTCGAAATTTTTTATGTTCTCAAAATTGGCCCCGACTATTTTGATTAAAATGCCATATATTAAATATATTTACATGACAAAGAAAACGTATACCTTGAATTTTCTGAGAAGCCGTGAAATCCCCTTCACTCGGAAGGAAATTTATATAATCTTGCATAACTGGTAAACTTTAAGCGATAGGCGAAAACGTACTATAAAAAATGTAGATCACTTTAAAATACGCAATTTATTTCAAACAGCGTTTTGCGACATTAGCCATTTCCGAGATATCCGTTATTAATGGTTCGCATTGTTCACGACAGCAGTTTTTCAAGTCCTATCGATATTCTGTTGATTCTTGCGATGTCATGGAAACCGCATGAAATTTAAGGCTACCGCATAGCCTCCAGTTCTTAAAAATTTGACTCTGGCTATTCCCTTTGTATCTATAACGGAATGTGCAATGCAGGTATTTCCGGAAAGATTTATCTCGATTAATAGGAGATGGGAAAATAAACTTTCGTAAGAATAAATTATATACCTACTAATAAGCGATAGGGATAGAGAAAGTCATGTGAATATGTAACTACTTTTTTACTTTCTCTACTACGTATAGTAAGTAGGGGAAGTATTGCATTCCACCCAAAAATTCGATACCGAGATTTCACCAGAAATACATGTTTTGAGACCTCCTGAATCCAAAAAAAGCATTTTTGGAAACATGTCCGTGTGTGTGTGTGTGTGTGTGTGTGTGTGTGTGTCTGTGTGTGTGTGTCTGTGAACAGCATAACTCAAAAACGAACAGTCGGATAAACACCAAACTTGGTATTTAGGTTCAGTATCTTCCAGAGATGCGACACGAAGGTTTTCAAGAAAATCCCCCCACCCCAGATTACCCTTTACATGGAACATTTATCGAAAATTTTAATTTTATCAAAAATGACTAATGATTTTGATTAAAATATCATATGTTTAAGATATTTTCATGACAAATGAAATGTATATCTCGAATTTTCTGGGAATGTCTCCAAAAGTATTCTTCATTGTGAACGACTTTTGCATAACTGGTAAACCATAAGAGATAGACAAACTTTTACTACTCAAAAAATGTAGATCGCGTTAAAACACACAATTTATGTCATATACATTTTTTTGTTGAGTGAACCATTTTCGAGATATTGCTTGTTATTCCCTTAAATTTTCCAATACTTATACTTTTTCTCAAATTCGTTATTCATTTTTTTTGTCCTGGTAATGCAAAGAGAATGAAATACTCCACATAGCAACCAGCTGTTAAAATATTTGACTGTCGCTTAAAGCCTACCAATTTCCCTTGCATCTACAAGAAAATTAGCAGTAAGATTAACATCTCGATATCTCGATTAACATGAAGCATATGGAGAATAAGCGCTTGTAAAAATAGTTTGTGCAAGAGTAGAGAAATTCATGTGAGTGTAACACATCAGATTTTTATAATAGTGACCAACTATGTAACCTTGTGATTACCAGTAACTATTTAGAAAATATAATTCAGCCTGTGGTGTATACCTACTTGAGGCCATTCATGTATTTACTGCACTTCTTTACTTCCTGTAGGAGTTAAAAGTATATGTTTACGCTTGAAATACGAGCAACTTCAGGGTTTATGTTCTTTCCAAAGTTCTTTCTTTTCTCCCCATCCCGTATTTCTTTTCTGTTTCGACCTTTGATGTTTGTGTTTTTTTCCGAAGTAGCATTGAATATCGCCTTGACAGTCTTCTCCGGCAACACTGCGTAAGGAATGCCATTTCTTTTATTTTTCTTTTCCTGCAGACGGGGAGAGCTCACATAAAATGCGAGTGCGAGGACAGTAGTTATTCAGTGAGAAGCGTGCCCCTACAATTCCGTGATTAGACTTCCTCCAGCAACGCCCCTCTTGTCTTCACTATTCCACTCTTCCCTCAAGAAGAATGAGGAAAAGGCTTAACGCTCAATTTCTTTGTTCATTTTGTAGTTTCCTTTCACTATTACCTTAGTCTTTTTACAAGCAAATGGCGTAAAAAGTAACCACTCTTCCTCTCTTTGGAAGTTCGCATGGAGGAGTGTTATCCAACACTTGACAAACGCACCTATAGTCTCATTCATGTAATTTATTTATTTATTTACCCCTTTCAACAGTCCGAATTACGGGAACTAGGGAAACAATAAAAACATTCTTAACACAAATATATGTGCATACACACACGTACACCCACAAACTTAACCATGGATACTTAAACAAGAGCTTTATAAAGCAGCTTTTGTTAAATTCACAGAAACTAAGGGAAAATCAAAATAGTTAAATTTAATCAAAGTTTTATTTCATGTTGCTTAATACTAAATCCCTAAAGGCTACTGACCTTGAAATTAGGCACACAAATAGTGGTCGCACTCATACAGCAGATTTATTTATGTCAAAATTCAGGTATTTAACAAATTTTGGATTATTCATTGTTTATTAATTCATATCATAAAATTATTTGTGCAATGTCTCTTCCCGTACTCGATTTAATTAATGTGCTAAATAAATCCTTATAATTAATGTTGGTAGAATGCTAGAATATTAGTATTCTTAAAATATAAATATCCAGGAAGTTTCTTCTGGACCTTCTCTGTTCTATTTTGATGAATTTGAAAGTAAGGACTCCAGATACGTGAAGTATATTCCAACTTACCTCACATATACATTACAAATCAAAATTAAAGTTTGGAAATTATTAAGGTGTTTTGAATTTCTAAACATGAATGCAAGATTTTTAAACGCATGTTCAATTTAATCAATGGTAATGCAGACTGATTAAATTAAATTTTCTTTAATATATGGGACAATTTTATCAAGCGTTAAATGCCTCGGTTAATCATATACAGAGTGGAAAATTTAAGATGAAACTGTTCAATATCTCTAAAACTAAGCGTTGTAGAAAGAAATGTATTTAATAAAACTTTCTGGATATTATGGGGGAAAGTAAATGCCATTAGTCGTGTTTTATTTGGAGGACGTTATGATGGTCATTTTAGGGGCAATTAATGTTTTAAATGGGAACCTGCAATTAGATTCAATTTAAATCGACCCTAAATGACCATCACAGCGTCCTCCAAACAAAATACGACTAATGACATTTATTTTCGTCCATAATATCAAGCAACGTTTATTCAACATTCTTTCTACAACACTTAGTTTTGGAGATACTGTACAGTCTCACTCTATATAGGGAAACTCAATGAAACAAAGCTTTTATCAGTAAACAAAAGGTTTACATATGAAATAGAAAAAATAACAAACATATCAAAATCGGACATTCTGCCAGCCCTCTATGTAGACCATGAAAGGAATATCGTAGCATTCTAGCTGGAATAACAGTAAGAATCATTTATTTCAGTTCAAGGTGTACTTGACTTGAATACATGTTACTCTTTGGATATTCCTTGAGAAATAATCGCACACAGACAAATCTGGCATCTTGGAGGCCAAGTAATATTCCCTTACTTAGAAATTATGTGATTGCCGAGTAGCTAGTGGCAGTTGCCATAGAAATTTTAACGTTGTATGATGGTGCTGAATCTATGATGGCTTCTCAGAGGGAAATCTTGCTGTGTTGGGAGCCAAAATCCCTCCAGTATGAGGACAAACGTTATTCTCTTCTTCTCTTGTTGCAAAGTCGAGTTATCGCTGTTATAAACTAGTTTTACGTCTATGGCACTTGATAATATAAATGTGTTCCCGAATTATCGTTCACTTGTTTGAATAGGTAGCCCAAATGACAATATCAGGGATAGTAAAATATTTCTTCGGATTTATTTTTACATTTTTGTTGTTAAATCGATGTAGCCGATATAATATTTGCGAATTATTAATTGTGTACTTCGTCTAGTATAATGTGTGTAACATGAACAATAATGCAATATTCCATAATAGGCAATAATAATAATAATAATAATAATAATAATAATAATAATAATAATAATAATAAACAATGCGTCCCATACATGCTGAATCAGCCATCTGAAGATTGCCTGTTAGATAACTGCTTTGACTTACATTTTCCCAACTGTGCCATGTGCACGAATGATTAGAACGACGAGTTTCTAAAGAGGTTCCGAGTTCCAATCCCGCTTCCGTCAACAGAAGTTACTGTACTTTACGTATGCATGTACATACGTACATTCAGTCAAACTAAATGTGGTCGGCCTCTTAAGCAGTTATTTTTTTTCAAAGTCCCTTCTAGTGGGCACTCAGTTCACAACCGTCAACTTCTGTGCACCGCTTTGGCTAACTCTATAATACAAGCCACAAGGCACTGATTTGAGTTACCTCCATACCGCGCTCGGCGTGGAGCAGTGGTTAAGCTACTTCACTTCCGCAAGCAGTTCGAATTCGATCCTCCATGTTGGGCTGTTATCTTTTATTCTTTACAACTCGTTTTACTGTAATATGGTTAAAATAGAATTGTTTGTGTTTCTTCATTTTCTTACAAATATAGGTATAATTACAATATAGGTGAAATTTGTCGTTATAAATTGAAACTGAGTATGAAAGTACCTCCCGACCGATAAATTAATGTCATTGTTGCCAACTACCGATATGACGGACTACTAAGTAAACGCCACATACATAAAAATCTGATGTGTTACACTCACATGACTTTTTTACAAACTTATTCTACATATGCTTCATGTTAATCGAGGTGTTAATCTTATTGCTAATTTTCTTGTAGGTGCAAGGGGAATATGGTAGGCTTTAAGCGTTAGTTAAATCTTTTAAGAGCTGGTTGCTATGTGGAGTATTCCATTCTTTTTGCATGTCCAGGACATAAAAAAATGAATAACGAATTGCCATTTGAGAAAAAGTATAAGTATTGGCAAATTTAAGGAAATAACAAGCAATATCTCGAAAATGGTTCACTCAACAAAAAAATGTATATGACATAAATTGTGTATTTTAACGCGATCTACATTTTTTGTGTAGTAAAATTTTGTCTATCTTTTATGGTTTACCAGTTATGCAAAAATCGTTCACAATGAAGAATACTTTTGGAAACATTCCCAGAAAATTCAAGATATACATTTTATTTGTCATGAAAGTATCTTAAATATATGATATTTTAATCAAAATCATTTGAACCATTTCTGAGAAAATTAAAATTTTCGAAAAATGTTCCATGTAAAGGGTAACCTGGGGTGGGGGGATTTTCTTAAAAACCTTCGTGTCGCATCTCTGTAAGATACTGAACCTAAATGCCAAGTTTGGTGTTTATCCGACTGTTCTTTTCTGAGTTATGCTGTTCATAGACACACACACACACACACACACACACGGACATGTTTCCAAAAATGCTTTTTTTTTTTGTTTCAGGGGGCCTCAAAACATATATTTCCGGTGAAATCTTGGTATCGAATCTTTGGGTGGAATACAATACTTCCCCTATTTACTATACGTAGTAGAGAAAGTAAAAATGAAGAAAACCTGTTAAATTTTTGCTTGTGTATTTAAAATGAAAGGGAAAAATAGTTGAGTAGCTCCACGGAGATTTGAACTTGCAACCTCAGAAACAGTAAGCTAAGCCTACCACTGAGCTAAAAGTACTGCAGTAAGCGTGGGATTGTAACCAGCTTTAATCATAATCCACTTGACAACCATAAATCAATAAAGTGTGTTTTGGTTACAAATATTGAGTGTTGAAACTTCTGTTCTGTTTGAAATCTAGTATACAATTTTCTCGAGTGACTTCTGGGATTATAGTTGTGATCCCAATTATAACATATACTACGAGACTTGGTATACTAGTCTTGTGAACAAAGCCTGGCTGTCCCGAGCGCTCACGGAAGCACCCGATTCGAGTTCGTCTCTACGCGACCAATTTTAAATGGACCTAGTGTACAGAGCCACAACTCGTAAGTGTTTGAAATTAGTATCACCCCTGAAATCCTTACACCATAAAACTAACGTAACGGGCGCGCCGTGTACAACTACAGATATAAATTCAAGAAGTATACGGGGATTTGTGAGCGCCGGGATTTACAGCAATGGTACGAAGTGATTGAACAGCTGAAATCGATTCAATGATTCTACCATTGTCCGAATAAAAGAAATGCTATAAATTAAAAATATATTGTTTTGTTTGTGTACCTCGTACTATTTTCGAACCCATTAATAATTAGCCTCACGTATTTATCATCACTTACGTTTCCTTCAGTCTAAAAATGTTCCATGCGTCTAACATAGTTTCTGACAAAGCTCTACTAATTCAGCATTTGTAATACTGGAAATTCCGAGTTCCCCTGAGGTTTGGTCAGAAAACCTTGACAAGAGTCATCATGCAGGTGCCTGCAGCACAGAGTTTAGGATATCTTTCTGTCGAGTCCTCAACGTTGTAATCTGGTTCATCTTCCCGCATATCACTTCAAGCGCCGTCTTCTGGGGACAATATAGACCCTAAAAATATAATTTGTTGTATTCACATGACTTTATCAACTCATTCTTCTACAAACTATTCTTACAAAACCTTATTCTTCTATCTGCCTCTTGTTAATAGAAATAAACTATAATTGCACATTTCGTTGTAAGTAGAAGAAGAATACAGCCGACTATAGATATAGTGAGATTTTTAAAATGCGGATCATTGTTTGATAGCTTTGAAATCCTATACTCGTTGCATGACGAAAAAAAACAAAAAAAACAAAAAAAAAGGTGAATAGCGACTTAAAACTTGAAAAAGTTGAAATATGTTAAAATTCATAGCAATAACAATGAATAACTTGTTTATGGTTAGGAATGCCATAATTTTTTGTAATTTGGTATAATCTGTATGTTTGGTGTAGTAAGACATATCTCTTACGGTTTACCAATTACACAAAAGAGGACTTCACAGAAAATTCATGACATTTTGTCATGAAAATGTCTTAAATATGTGGTATTTTAATCAAAATCGTTTGAGGCATTTTTGAGAAAATAAAATATAACGAACTTTTTTCATCTAAAGGGTAGTTTGGGGTGGAAGGATTTTCTTGAAAATCATCGTGTTGCATCCTCGTAAGACACTGAACTTAAAATACCAAGTTTGAGTGTTTAACTAACATTTTGTTTTATAGTATGCTCTTCATACACACATACCTTTTTTTTTTACTTTCTCTACTACGTATAGTAAGGGAAGTATTGTATTCCACCCAAAAATTCTATACCGAGATTTCACCGGAAATTAATATGTTTTGAGACATCCTGAATCCAAAAAAAGCATTTTTGGAAGCATGTCCATGTGTGTGTGTGTCTGTGTTCTGTGAACAGCATAACTCAGAAACGAACAGTCGGATAAACACCAAACTTGGTATTTAGGTTCAGTATCTTCCAGAGATGCGACGCGAAGGTTTTCAAGAAAATCCCCTCACCCCAGATTACCCTTTATATGGAACATTTTTCGAAAATTTTAATTTTGTCAAAAATGGCACTAACGAGTTTGATTAAAATATCATATGTTTAAGATATTTTCATGACAAATAAAATGTATATCTTGAATTTTCTGGGAATGTCCCCAAAAGTATTCTTCATTGTGAACGACTTTTGCATAACTGGTAAACCATAAGAGATAGACAAAATTTTACTGCACAAAAATGTAGATTGCGTTAAAATACACAATTTATGTTATACACATTTTTGTTCTTGAGTGAACCATTTTCGAGATATTGCTTGTTATTCCCTTAAATTTTTCAATACTTATTTTCTCAAATGGGAATTCGTTATTCATGTTTTTGTCTTGGATATACTAAGAGTATTAATCTGTGGCAAAGAGAATGGTGCTGAACCTAGCAACCAGCTATTAAGATATATGTCTATGCTTAAAGGCTACTGTGGTTCTATATTGCCCTTGCAAATACAAAACAAGTGGAACATAGTACGCGTTAAGCGATAGTCAAATATTTTTAGAACTGGTCGCTATGTGTAAAATGTGATTCTCTTTGCACGTCAAAAGATCGTTTCTGCAGTTGTTTATCTCGATTAATATGAAATAGATGGAGAATAAGAGTTTGTAAAAATAGTTTGTACAAGAGTAGAGAAAGTCATGTGAGTGTAAAACATCAGAAATTTTTTTATTTAGGCAGTCTTAAAGTTGTATTTCTGATGAAAGCTCGGTACTGAATTTTTGGATGGAATGTAATGCAATACTTCTCTACTTGCTACAGATAAGTAGTAGGGAAAAGTAAAAAGAACATGAGATGTGGCGTAGTTGTCAGGAGAGTCTAGCTATAATTAGCTAAAGTATTGCAGACATGCACATAACTGAGCTGCAAGGGTAACGAGAGATATAAAGAAGAAAATACAGACAAGAGCTTGAGTTTCACATTGTTTACACTTTAATAAGCTTCTTGTGTGATTACATAGTTTTACACCATTGTAGTTATTTCCCGGTGTGCTTGCCCCTTTCCCCGGAGGAAACGGTGGTAGCTGTCATCCACAATCGTTCCCAAGATATTCCCTAACGTATGCACGGGATCAATTCTGTAATTGCTTTTCGCTGAAAATTGCATCGAAAATAAATATGCCCACGTCTCTCGACATTCTCTCACGTATGCTTTGGTTTAGAGTAAGTAATGCAATGGATTAAATATCTAATTAGCTGTTGCACAAAAGAATCATGTTATATTCATATGCAACTGCATTAAAATAAGACTGCTGATTTTTTCTAGAAACTCAATGTAAATATACTACATCCTTTAGGGGGGGGGATTCTGCGCGTGAGATGAATGACGTGATACCTTCACATGACTTTCTCTACCCTCTCTCGTTTATTAGTGGGTAATCAAATTATTCTTACTAAAGGTTATTTTTCTGTCTATTAAATTTCAATCCAAATAAACCTTTGCAGAAATAGCTACATTACACATTTCGTTATAGATGCAGTGATAGTCAAATGTTAGGAACTGGACGCCGTATGCTGGTCTTAAAATTCCATACTGTTTCCATGCAATCGTGAGAAACAACTATGACGACATGTCTATGAGAATGGCCAAGTAATGAACAATTCAAACCATTAAGAACAGATATCTCAGAAATGGCTTATGCCACGAAACAACTTACTTGATAAATTGTGTGTTTTAAAGAGATCTACATTTCTAGTGTAGTACGTTTTCGTTTATCACTTATGTTTACTAGTTATACAAGATCATACAAAATTTCTTTTGAATGAAGAGGATATCGCAGGCTATTCCCAAAAAATTCAAGATATACATTTTATTTGTCATGTAAATATCTTTAATATGTCGTATTTTAATCAAAATCGTTAGAGCCGTTTTTAGAGAATCAAAATTTTTAAAATGTGTTCCATGTAAAGGGTAGTTGGGGTGGGGATTTTCCTTAAAATCTTCGTGTCGCATCCTTGGACGAATACTGAACTTAAATACCAAGTTTGGTATTTATCCGAGTTTTCGTTTTTGAGTTATGCTGTTCACAGACATACATGTTTCCAAAAATGCTTTATTTGGATCTAGGGGGCCTCAAAGCATCTATTTTCGATGAAATCTCGGTATCGAATTGTTGGGTGGCATGTAATACCTTCTCTGCCTATTAGGTACGTGGTAGAGAAAGTAAAAAACGCCTCCGCGCGCGTGTATGTGTATGCATTTGTGTCTTTGAACAGTAGAACCCATTAATGAAAAATCGGTTAAATACCAAACTTGGTATTTAAGTTCGACGTCTTCCAAGGATACAACACGAGGATTTTCAAGAAAATCCCCCTCATCACAAACTATCGTTTTCATGGAAAATTTATCGTAAGGTGAACGATTTTGATTTACTATATGTTTAACTATTTTCATGACATATAAAATGCATATCGAGAATTTTCTGGGAATAGTCTGTAAAGCTTTCTGTTAAAGCACACAATTTGTTAAATATTTTTTTTACGATAATCATTTCCGATATATTCTTTATTATTAGTTTAAAATTTCAAATAAATATATACTTTTTTTCTTTTCGAAGTGGTAAGGCGCTCCTATTCGCTTTTCTTGTGGTCGTGCAAGAAAAATGGCATTTTAAAGTCATGACATAGGGACGCGCTTTTTAAAAATATAACTTAATATACCCTCCTTATACCTACTTACAACAGAATGTGCTGCAATGAAAGTTTCTATCGATTAACAAGAAAGAGAAATAAAAGGTTTTTGTATAAGTAGTAGGTAAAGAATGAGTAGAAAAATCAGTGAATGTAGCACACCAGATTTTTATCATCTTGTCTTTCTTTCTTAAGTGACAAGTCTTTCTTTTCTTCTTCTGCCTTTTAAGGATTAGGCCTATCCACCTGTTTCGGCCTCAATTTCATCTTTTAACTGGCCTTCCTATGTCTCTCTTTCTATAGGTTTGTATTGTAAAGCCATCTTTGAAATCATTCTTTCCAAATGTTCTTTCCATTTTTGTTTTTGTTCTTCTAGTTTGTCCCTCACTACATAAATATCCAATTCTTGGCTAATTACTTCATTAGGGATCCTGTCCAATTTAATGCAACCTTTAACTGTTCGTAAAAATTTCATTTCTGCAGCCTGAACATGACTACAATCTTTTCTCCTCATCATTCAGGATTTACTACCATATAGTAGAATAGGTACAGCCATCACCGTATAAAATTTAATTTTTGTTTCTCTTCTTGTGATTTTTTAATGTTCTGCTTATAGTACCGCAGATACTCTGATATTTCTGTAATTTGATATCTATGTCCTTATCCTGGGTAAAAGTAATATAACTTTAAGGGCCTAGTTTCGGCGCAATTTACAATTTTGTATTGTATAAAGCGCAATTTTCGCGAGATTTATTAGGTTGCAAACACGCGCTGAGTCCGTTGCTCCCTGACCTAGCACTCGATTCAGAGACTTAATGCAGGTCCAAATAAAATAGGTTAGTTTTTATTCTCTTGTATTAAAGGTTTAAATAAAATAATTTTGGCTTATTAAATGGTGAAATAAAACGCGCCCTTTTCTTTCGTTAGGTAAGTTAGGTAACTTTTATTTTGACAGTTAAAACTACTGTACTTGTTTCTTTCTGCTTTAAGTTCCTATAAATAAAGTTTATTTTTAAGGAAGCGTTTGTTTTCTCTCGCTCCTTCCTTCAAACTTAAAGCAAGTGTTTCGGCTTTAGTTTCTTTCGTTAATTCGCTTTAAATGTACGGAAGAACTTCCTTGAGAACTAAAAACTACCAACAAAAGTTAATGTCATTCCTTTAATGTAGTCGCATCGTAGCTTCTGTTGTGAGGCAAACTCCAACCCGAATGCTCTCTCATTTGCAAGGCGAATCGCCTGGTTACCAAGCATTCCCCTTTGTAAGCATTTACTTTCTCTACCACGCACTTATTAGGTAGAGGAAGTATTGCATTCCACCCAAAATTCCGATGTCGAGATTTCACCATAAATGCATTTTTGGAGGCTCCGTGAATAAAAAGGAGACTTTTTAGAAAAAAAAAGCCGTGTGTGTGTGCGTGTGTGTGTGTGTGTGTGTGCGTGTGCGTGTGTGTGTGTGTGTGTGTGTGTGTGTGTGTGTGTGTGTGTGTGTGTGACAAGCGTAACTGAAAAAGGAAAAGCCAGGTAAATACGAGACTTGGTATTTAAGTTCAGTGTCTTCCAAAATTGCTACACGATTTTCAAGAAAATCCCTTCACCACAAACCAACTTGTACATGGAAACATTTTCAATATTCTTGATTTTCTTAAAAATGGCTAACGAGTTCTGATTTAAATACTATATATTTGAGATATTTACATTAAAAATAAAATGTGCATCCTGAATTTTCTGGGAATAGACTGTAGAGTCCCGTTCATTTGGATGGAATATTGTATAATTTGCTATAACTGGTACACGTAAAATATAGATGTCTTTAAAACACAATTTATTTAAAATAAATTTTGTGTGTCGTTAACATTCGTTGTTACTGGTGTGAATTTTTCAAAACGTTGTCTTTTTTTCTGTGTTGTCGCTATTCTGTTGTTTCTCGCGATGTCGTGGAAAGAGCTTGGAATTTCAAGGCCAACGTACAGCGACTCGCTTTTTAACATCTATCTGGTTTCTTGTATCCCCCTTGTACCTACAACGTAATGTGTAATAATGAAACTATTTCTATCTCGATTAGCTTTCGTAAGAGAAGTTTTTAGATGATGTATAAAAAATAAACAGTAATGGATAGAGAAAGTCGTGTAGATGTAACCTATCAATTTTTTTGAATGTACTCGTCCAGATCTCTGTCTCATTTAAAGAATGACATCTTCGGTGTGTTCCTTCCTATGATATTAATGGCTTCAAGAGGAAAGTAATATTTCATATTTATTTTCTCAGCCTGTGCAGAGAATGCACAGACCGTTATTATCTTCCTCTTTAACTGATTGCCCCCTTCTTTGTAGTAGTTACAAGCCAATGCCTTGTGTCAGCAGAGTGTCGAGGAGCAAGCAAACTAGATCATAACATATCCAGCATAGGTGATCAGTCCAATGCCCGGTACGACGGTGAATAAGAAGGAAATGAAATGTAGTAATGAAAGGGATTATGAAAATTCACGGATTAAATTATCCAACCCAGCATTCGCCTAGCAAAAATACCTTCTGTCAGGAGATTCGGCCCCGGAGGTTTGAACCTGGACCACCCAAATGCGGGCTTTAGACGTTACGGCCTAAACCATGCCGCTGGGTGATCGTTATTATTACGATTTTTAATTTACTTTCCCTTTACGAAGTTGTGTTCTAGAAATACCACCGGCTTGTTTGCCAACTAGGCCTAGCGCTAGTAAAGCTGGTAGCAATCTGTTTGAATTTCCTCTCTGTATTGAACAGTTTCTGTTGAGGTTACGTTTATTTAGTTAGTAGTCTAACATTGTCAGTATTGCAATCAGAAGTTACCGCCATAATAGCTCCAAGTGACATATATGGTTGGTGCGCGTTTCACGGTAGAGAGGTCGAGCCGCACTATACCGACGTGTCAACATTCTTGATGGAAACGCTGCTTTGATCCGGTCCACCTACGGCCCGTAGTTTTCCCACTGGATCTCGCTGAAAGAGATGGACCGACCACAGTATATTTTATCCAGAGAGCCACCACCCCGCATCTCCATGTTTGCCGGTAATGCTGTCCTCTCCAGATCGTTAAAAGCCTGTATAAAGTTCAAACTCCCTGGAGCAAGCGAGGGACTTCCGACATGTCCGGAACAATATCCCATGAAGGAAGGAAATCTAAGGCAGATTTTCTTTCTCCGCAACTCCAGTGTCTTCTGTTCTCGGAGCTGCAATTTGTTCCCGTATTTCAATATTTAATGTGCTTTAAACAATAGTCCTTTTAGAAAGAATAATGCAACTTACGAGCTTATTGAAAAATACATGCTGCATTCGTGTGGCTTTCTCTACTCACTCTTCTACAGACTATTCTAAAAAAAGCTTATTATTTCTATTTACCTCTTGTTTATCCAGATGAACTTTCAATGCACATTTACACATTTCATTTTAGGATACCGTAGGCAAATGAAAGCCAGGTTCTAAAGAACGTGAACGCCATGTGATTGCGAGGGGAAAAATAGCGGCTTACCAGTTAAAAAAAAGTATAAGTATTTTAAAATTCAATCCAATAACAAGGAATATGTCCAAAATGGCCAACTCCACTAATACCGTAATTATTGACAGGAAGATATAAATAATTCAATAAGGAAGTAATAGTAAGTTAAAGAAATAATTGCTATAAATAATTTGCGGATATAATTCAACGTATAATGTAACAAGCTTGAGTTGAAAAGATTTGTCCGGAGAAAAAAGTAATTAGCGAGCAAAGTCATTGCTAATAGCTGAGGAGTGAACGCGTAGGTATAAAAATTTCTTGAGTGCAGTTAAGATTATACGTTCAGTACGTTTGCAGAGTCACTTAGATAGAAATTCTGTATATAAGAGAAAGGTAAATGAAATTCTTAGATTGTGGGAGGTATCGCGTCGTCCTCCGTGGACTAGTGGTACCGTGCTAGTCTCTAGTTCCCAAGGTCACGGGTTCAAACCCGGCGGAGGGCGATGGATTTTTTCGGGCGTAAATATAGAGTGGGACGCTAAGGACCACAGTAGTTAAAGAGCGTCCATAAATAAAACTCAATTTAATTTTTACTTTCTCTACTACGTATAGTAAGTAGGGGAAGTATTGCATTCCACCCAAAAATTCGATACCGAGATTTCACCGGAAATACATGTTTTGAGAATCACTGAATCCAAAAAAAGCATTTTTGGAAACATGTCCGTGTGTGTGTCTGTCTGTGTGTCTGTGTGTCTGTCTGTGTGTCTGTGTGTCTGTGAACAGCATAACTCAAAAACGAACAGTCGGATAAACACCAAACTTGGTATTTAGGTTCAGTATCTTCCAGAGATGCGACACGAAGGTTTTCAAGAAAATCCCCCCACCCCAGACTACCCTTTACATGGATCATTTTTCGAAAATTTTAATTTTCTCAAAAACGGCTCTAACGATTTTGATTAAAATATCATATGTTTAAGATATTGTCATGACAAATAAAATGTATATCTCGAATTTTCTGGGAATGTCTCCAAAAATATTCTTCATTGTGAACGACTTTTGCATAACTGGTAAACCATAAGAGATAGACAAAATTTTACTACACAAAAAATGTAGATCGCGTTAAAATACACAACTTATGTCATATACGTTTCTTTTGTTGAGTGAACCGTTTTCGAGATATTGCTTGTTATTTCCTTAAATTTTCCAATACTTATACTTTTTCTCAAATTCGTTATTCATTTTTTTATGTCCTGAACATGCAAAGAGAATGGAATTCGCCACATAGCAACCAGCGTTAAAATATTTGACTATCGCTTAAAAGCTACCATATTCCCCTTGCATCTACAAGAAAATTACCAATAAGATTGACATCTCGATATCTCGATTAACATGAAGCATATGGAGAATAGGCGTTTGTAAAATTAGATTGTACAAGAGTAGAGAAAGTTATGTGAGTGTAACACATCAGATTTTTTTTAGGAGGTATCGCATAGTAAGAAGGTAAGAGACGCACACGTAGGGTTTTGAGATTGGCCCAGCGCGAAAAGGAACCTTGGTGGGATTAGCGATAAGTAGGCGGAGCTTAAGTAATAAAAGAGCGTGTATTGCTAAAATTAACGTCTGTCTTTCTTTTCTTTTACGCACAGCCTGCGGAGCTTAAGAGTCTTTTACAGTGATCGGCAGTTCGTAGCGCCTAAGACCGCGCTGGTTTATCAGTTATTTAGCGGTAGCCACGAGGGGTTTGCCGGTAAGCATTTAGTGACTTACGACAATTACACTTCTAATTTCTTTTATTGCGGAAACAGTTTTTTCAAGCCGTAAAATTGATACTGCAGAAGTTAGCAGCTATAATAATTCAATTGTTATAGTTCCCAGTGCTACGATTCCTAATCAATTTCATTCTTTATCTTCAAACGGTTAGCAACTCGCTTCAGTGGCTCACGTATTAGATCACGTTAAATTTCTCAGTCAATTTAAATTCGTGTTATACTTTTATAGTACGCCCACGCATACTCTGAGAGAAAGCTCTCATAGCCAACCACTGTACTAGCCGGCAGCAGAATCAACAGCAGATATTGAAGCAAAGGGTACGGATCAAAAAGTGACGACCATCGTCTAGCTTCAGCACAAAGGAATGTTATTTGACATACATTGTGTGACAGTCTCTCGGGTTATCAGCCGTGTGATATTAATAAAGTTACTCGGGCTTTCTGCCATGTGGCCTTCTTTCTGTTTTAATGAAATACGCATTTTTTGTGAAGTATGACTTTGTTTATCTCTTACGTTTTACCAGTTATACAGCAATAAATAAGAATGGAGAGGATTTCATAGTTATTCCCAGAAAATTAACACTATACAGTTTGTTTGTCATGCAAATATCTTAAACATATAGTATTTTACTTAAAATCGTTAGAAACATTTTTGAGAAAATAGAAAATAACAGACCTTTATCCATGTAAAGAGTTGTTTGGTGTTTGCGGATTTTCATTGATAATTTTCGTGTTTCATTCTTGGAAGATGCTAAATTTATAGTATGAGGTATGCTGTTTAGCCGACTTTACATTTTTAACTTGTGCTGTTCCAGACAGATACATACACATACCTTTTTCTAAAAATGTTTGGAATGTTATGCAATACTTCCTCTGCTTACCATAGATAAGGAAAAACTGCCGAAATGTCTTTTCCCATACACATAAATTGGAAAATATGCTAATAAGTCATTATGAAGAATTAAAGCATCATTTATTTTTCTATGTATAATTTGCAAAGAGTTGTTTGGAATTTTAGGCAAAAATAATTCTGTTTTGAATACCGAAAATAGACCATAAAGTTATTAAAATAGGCGCTAAACTAGGCAAAATTTTAATTTTACAGCAAAACATTGAGAAAGGTGTTGTTTCACGTATGGAAAAGCCGATTTGAAGTGTGTGTGTGCAACCGCACGTATGGTACCCGGTTTCCGGTAGCCTTTGCCCCAGTTTTTAAAAATATTAACTTTGTAATTAAACTGTTTCTTTAAATATTTAATATTTATGTTTGCTCGGCTGCGTCAGTATTATTTTTAGAGACATGAAGTCTTGGTAGGGCGTGGTACGACAAGAATGTAGACTTACAAGATTTTTAAGTTTGAATTCACTCCTTTTTATTAATCCTTGACACAAATTAAATAGCACTTCACTGATATAGAGAGAGCTGTGAGATTCTTTTACTTAATACTTGCACTTTTTAATACTTATACTATTTTCGTCTCACATGAATACATATTAAATTTCTTGAGGACACCTTTGCGTCTGGTTAGTCACTGTTTGCAGGCAACTGAACTGATTTCAACCGCCCAAACTTGTAAATTTCTGTATTTCAAGCCTCTGATTAGCTAATTCTACTCCAATAGAAAACCTGCATTAAACTAAAGCTTTTTATGGTTGTTGATTGGCTATTTTTATAAATTGTCACTAAAATCACATCATTGTTACTCCAATAATCAGAAGTAGTATTATTAAACTTTCAAACTCATTATTGCCTCAAGGTTACCTCATTTTTACCTCATTGTTAGCATCTTTTAACTTATTATTCTCACAGCTCCTACATTATTAAATTACGTAATACATTCACATAACATTATTGAACATGTATACAATAATATAAGCATATGCAATGACTGTTACATACATTTTACAAATTATTACATACACATATTGTTTCAAGGCGGGCTGTTATTGAATTTACCTATAATATAATTTGACTGAAATTATTTAAATGTTAAAAATACTGCCTCCATATTTTTACATGTGATTGTGAATTTACAAACATAACATAGGGGAAACGGGTCTAGTAGGCACAGATTTTAGATTTTATTTTTATGAGCTTTAATATAGCCAACATTATTATGAAATTCTATCAGTGAGAAAGTTTATTTACTTATGTAGGTTTGGAAAATAAAATATAATAATACTTCGTAAAGGTAATTAATAAACTGTAATTTATTTGTACCTCGACACACTATCAACTTAACTCATCGTCGGTGTATGTTGGCACAAGTTGAACAACAAATTAGTATAATGAAAGTAACAAAGCAAAAACTAACGCATTTAGCGAAAAAGAAAGTTCTGTTTCATCAAGACAATGCACCAGTTCACACATCCATATCGCCATGGCCAAAATAAATGAGTTAGAGTTCGAATTGCTTCCTCAGTGAATCAATAATTCAAACATATGAAGACGATAATGCTATTTGCGTTCATTCAACAAAGGGTTCACAGAGATCACTTAAAAGTCGTCATCTGACATCAGAATTACAGTTCAGACAGTCAAACGAGATTTTATTACGCATGTGCTTTTTAAATGGGCTAGAGTTCAAATTTTAAATGTAAGCTACGATCTTATATTGGATGAATTGAATCTGTTCTTTACCCACGCTTCTCGAGAACTTATCCAAGCAAACCAAGCAAAATGTTTCATTGCTTTCATCATCGTCATCTGCGTATTCACGCAGAATTTAAATAAGATGCAAGCTACACATGTATTAAAATGAGTTTAAGCCATATTAGAATTAAATTCAAAGAGATGGACAATACTTGATATGTATATCATTGTTATGAATACATTGTGTTAAAATTATGAAGTAATTCTGTTGGAAAATACTATATAAAATTTTAATATTTGCAAAGAATGCGTGTATTATACAAAATCAATTAAAATGTATCGTGTTTAAAGAATAAAATAAAATTGAATAACATAAAAAGAGACGTTAATAAGAATGAACGAAAGCATTGCACTCGCAGTATTTTAAACACAATAGGAAATGAAAAATGTCAACAAAAGAGAACACTAATATAGAAATAGGCTAATAATTGAATTGCTACTATCCGGGCTTGTAGGCCGTGGTCTAGAAGGCATCATAGATACTGTACTTGGCGAAACGTCGGCCGTGAAAGCCTCAGAATGTATAATATAGAAATATGTTAAGGAATGAACTTACATTGTAAATACGTTATTTATATCAAAATGTGATTTGTTTAAGCGCAAATAATCTGTATATGTTATAATTTATTTCATTACACACAGCAACCAAGTTAGAAAGAAAACAACGTTGAATTATTTTTTTATTGCCTTAAAAAGTTTTTCTCACTGAAGCAGACATCTTGAACAAGGCTCCCAGAAATTTATTTAAATTGTAACGCATATTGAATTGTATCATATGCAAAAAGAGATTGTCTATAAAGATTTGTGAAATACAAAGAATCCGGGAACAAAAGTAGAAAAATGGAGTAAGTGAAATTAAAATATAAAGTGTACGGGACAACGCGACGACCAGATCGAGATAATGCAGAGTCATATCCGGAGCCGAGATCAGAACCCTCGATCACCCACAATCCTGCATCAGTATTTTTATGGCAATTTCCCACGTAACTTAATGTTGGTTCCTTTTTGTAGTTTCTCAAAAAGTCGTCTTCTGGTTCCCGCTGTATTTTGATGTTATTAAGTTTTTTGGTTTTCGCTTACAGCTTTTAAGTGGAATTAATGTATTTACGGCTACGGGATGTGCAGGTATTTGAACGTGGTTTTTGTTCTCTGGAAGAACCACTCTTATCAATGGCAAAGATGGGTTAGGTCTATCACATAAAACGGTATAATGTCTTTATCCTTTTCCTTGGCATATTTGCGGCTGCTAAAATACGAACACACAAAGTCAAGCAAAACTTTTTTTCGAAAATGTTAGATATATCGACGGCGAGGCTAGTTGGCTCAGTGAACCAACCCTAAAACTTCTGCCAATTTAGCCCGATGTATGTGGTTGAAAAGACGGTTCGGTTTTATGTCACAAAACAACAGTGTAGACCATAAACTGCTCAGACATGAAGTTAAAGTCTTCACTCTACACAGACACCACAAAAGCAACTACTTCTCAAAAACCGGGTGTTGTAAACTTTTATTCTCCAGAAGGACAAATATTAACTTGCACGTACTATGGAAGTACAAAAGCACACCATAAGAAGAGGAGGGCCCCAAATGCAATAAAACTTGTAACAAACGCTAACGGTAGATGACCAACCCCCTTTGTACAAAGTCGTAGGGTTGCCAAGTTATTAACAGTGTGCAAACTAGTCCCGTGGTCCCCTATTCGTAATTAGCAAATTTTATATTGCTAAGAATTTGGGCGTTTTAAAGGCTGAAAAGGACACTCTTATGCAACTACAAAAATAAATTTAAAGTGCTCTATTCAGCAATAAAACTAACATTCTAAAACCGACTTCGGGCTTCATGGCCAAAACATCAAAGTTTAAATGTTTTGAAAGTTTCATAAACATTTTCATTGTGTTTAACTTTCATTTACTTTCATTTGTTTCAGGTAAGTGTAATGATTCTTTAGATCATTGCTCGCATGCAAGATGTGGAGTAACTAGGGAGGAGTGCGAAACAAAATTGGTAAGCCTATTTATATTCTCCAATGAGCAATATTTATTATAAGATATAGGAAGTTTTTATTTCCATGTGCGTTATTTTTATGCTGAATTAAAAATGCATAATCGTTTGAAAATTGGGTTTTGGGAATTTGTTGTGTAGATAATTATTATGATGCGAAGTCGCCGTCTTTCTCGTTCTGCTAACTCACTCGGTAGAGTTGTCGCTGTGAGACATTTTTTAAAATTAAATTTCTTCTCAGGTAGATGGTACTCGGAGATAAGATAATAATCATGCATTTCTTATACTTGGCATTATTTATAAAGTCTAAAATTACCTTATGATGAATAATATCGTTGTGTTTGAAATCTCGATGGAGTTACAAACGTAGTGTGCATACTTTCCGCGTTTCCTGTAGAAGCGAGTTTAGCGTATGACGTAGCTTGGCGTCTTATTGTTGCTAGGAACAAATATGAATAAAATGCCCTAATGTAAGACCTTATTGGTTAAATTATACATTATAAAAGCAATATTCAATATATATATATGTATATTGAGAAATAAAAATAAAGTTAAGTCGTAACAAGCTTTATTTAATAAGCGAGATGCGTTATAAGCCTCCCTTTGCATTTGACATACAATTCGCTCTCAACTATCTCGTAACTTATCTCAACATTTTATTTTATGCAGTCTTTTTATAGTATCCTGTTGCAAGGGAGAGATATTAATGCAGTGTTTCAGAATATATCATAATGCAGATGGCGAACTTTCTCGAAGAGTAGCCAGTCAAATCTTATCCCGACTGTACCATACGTTTGCTTTTCGAGTCTCCCGCGCTCAAGCCTTCATCGATGGCTTGACCGACTGTTCTTAAGGCTTTTATTTGAGTATTAGCATATCTACATTATATTATTCAACTCGCATTGTTTGTTCACGTTCTCTTGCGTCAGACACTACTTTTAATGTATGCTGAGCTCTTATGTTTGTGTGTGTGTGTGTGTGTGTGTGTGTGTGTGTGTTGGTGCATAACTTCAGCTTTGCTTATACTCTATAATAATAGTTAGATACAAAAGTTTCAGTGTGTACAATAAATTAACACAATGATGGAATTACACAAATATTTAAGCACAAAATTTGGCTTGTTTTAAAATTTAGAATACTCTGTAAATCATATAAACGCAATCATTTGGTCTTCGCGCTATTAAGCATAATTAACAAAACTGTTCAACAGAGTAATAATTAACTCTTCGGGCAAAACAAAGTTTAATTACATTTGATTAATTATCGGTCAAAAATCCGAATGTGTTATGTTGTGCCATTTCTATCGTTACCTATTCTGTTTCACATCCATGATAGATTGGACTGAAATTCCCTCGAAATTCTTTCACTAGACAACTAATAAACACATGCTCCCTGGCGCCATAGCATAGAAACCTGTCGATTTAACTATTTTTCCATATTTAATTTTCTTATCTCTTTTATCACTGATGTCGAAACTTGACGCTTGATGAACCACTCTGTTAATTTTTTGAAATAAATTTCGACGCAGTTACCTTATGCTATGAACAAAGGCCAGTTCTAGGGAGAAGCGAAAGGTTAGATGTAACGAGCGCTTTAACTGAGTGGCTAAGGGGCAAACCTTTGTTATGCACTTGTTGATAAAAGGTTATAGAGTTGCAAGGGCTGCTGAGCAATGGTGTGTATAATTTGCTTTACTATTACTGAATTATGGTATTGCTCATAGAATAACAGATAGCACAAAGCAAGACCAAGCGGTACTTGGTAAAGTTTACAATTAGATGATGATGGTGATTAGTATAATTAAGCCACTTTCATATTTTCATCCTGTTGTAATTCGAAGATCAGAGCTATCTGTGAACGCCTTGTTCAACTTTTATATCAGTCCTAACAATTTACAGAAGTAGTTAACATTAAAGGAAGTTGATACAACTTCCCCCTCCCAATGAAGACCAGTTTCTTCTTCATCACATCTTTGATTATTATTATTATACTGAATGTAAAGAAAATTGCTTTTAAATGCCTTAATTTTTCATAATGCTATTGTAATTTTATGCTCATTTTTACAGTTCTATAAAGCGATGGAACTGTTAAATTTACAACCTAACCGGATTCGTCTAATTGCATAAAATTACGTATTTTCCATCGAAAGGAAGTAATTGGAACATTCAGGAAAACAACAGGGTATATAATTAAATGAAGATGTATGATTAATTTTAAATCTTGATGAGGTTACTCAGCACATTTGACTTTAAAACTCCATCATAGTTCACAGAGCTAGAACAGAAAGTATTCGTTCACCCCTTTAAAAATTTTTAACATTCAGAAAAACTCTCATTTTTAATATGTACAAAGAACAACCGATAATACAGTTTAGTTATTCTAGTGGTGTATTTCATTAGTTTTGTATTTTTGAAAAGTTGAACAACCACTTAGCTATCGACAGTACTTTCAGAATTGGCTTACATGCATTTCATAGAGGAAATTCTTTCTCTCTGTGTGTGTGTGTGTGTGTGAGAGAGAGAGAGAGAGAGAGAGAGAGAGAGAGAGATGGAAATGCCATTTAAAGTAGCGGAGAAATAAAATATCTGTAGTATGAAATGCATGCAACACTATACATTAAAAGGTTGAACAGTCTGAGCAATTTTCAAACAAACAAACAAACAAACAAACCTCTTATAAAACGCAAATTACTAAAATTCATCAGGATCATGTAAATTGTATTATTGTTCTTCTTTGTACCTGTAAAAATCAAAATTTTCCCATTAAATTGACTGCTAGAAATTTCTAAAAGGATGTACGAGTGTACATGTAATATGTTCTACCCGTATATGCGGGTAACCACCTACTGTGAACTGAAAGCCTGCCCGTCAACACAAGGGAATTGGTAACACGAGATAAGAGGAAGGGCGGAGACGTTTTAACTTATCAACATTGACACTATTGATTGTTATATCGGCACGTTATTATGTTCTGGCGTTGAATTGCGTGCGTTTGGAGGAGGGCGCCACTGTTTTTTTGACAGTGCGTTATATCTTCAAGGCCTTAGATCCGAGGGAATGTGGGGCAAGGCGATAGTGGGAATGTGAAGTTGGACAATGAAAGGAGTACTGACCTGCTGATGTCTTCACATTAGTTCTCGGAAGCAGCATCTCTGTGAATGTTTTGTTTACCTGAGTGCACTTCCGATGTCCGTCCACTTGTTCCGTAACTGTTTAGTTTTTCTTCCCATCAACGCATTCATATCGCGGCCGATTTATTTATGTTCGCATGATCGTAGTGTATGGCGTGCTGTAAAAACGCTGAGTTACGACAGCCTGTTTATTGCACTTCTTCCATTAAAATCATTGTGTCTTCCTGTAGTCTTTGGTATGGCGTTAGAGTTACACCCCTTTTTAGAAATTAAAACATCACAGCAATAGTAGTATTTATAGAATCGCAGGTTAATATTTCGCATTTTTAAAGTGGAAAACACTAATGATCGTATATTCTAAGGATTGGAACTGTAGGTTTAATCTCTAATGTTCTCAAGAAAGGATGCAATACTATATCGCGATTCAAGTGCGATAATTGCTTCATTGGAGAACGAGAAAACGTTTGAAATTACTAGACGAATTCCAGTGTCTTCTACTTCCGAGATTCTCCAATGGTTTAACGCATGTGTATTGCGTGCTATTTTTACTACGATAGTGAACAATAGATATAGCACTTACGCCAAAGCAAAATAAATTACTAACCAGCTGTTTATCATGGCGGTTCAGTAGCAAGGTCACCCAACATTAACATTGGGGCAAACTGGCGATAAGTTATCCATGCCTAGTTGTTGACGTCATAAAGAATGAATAACTAGCAGCTCATACTAAGCTGCTCCTAAAATTAAATCTTAAATGAGTATTACGAAATACCTACAGTTAAAGTAAACTCCCAGGTAAGTTTTAGATAGTAAAATTCAATCATAAAAAATACGAATATATTTTATGTCTGCAATATTAAATATATCAAATGTTAAGATGATTTAATTAAGCTAATGCACATACGTGCAAAAAAACAAAAAAAAAACACCACGCCGGTAGCTTAGGATTCCAGCACCGAATGCAGGAAATTCAAATTTCCATCATGATAGCATGAAGAGAAAGTGGATTGAAATGCACTATCGTCGAAAAAAATGCATTTTATCTTCATTCGACACTAAAGATTCCAAGTAAGTTAATACAGTTAACAGTTCGGAGACTATTATTATTCTGCCGCCAAAAATTGCTTTTACAGCTCAACCAGGTATAGCTCTAACTTTTTGCATTTAAATAATTTCGTACAATCAATCTTTAAATGTCAATCTACAGCAAAATAAGATGAGAAGATATATATATATATATATATATATATATATATATATATATATATAGGGATGGGACCTCGATACTCGGCGGTATCTTAGTATTCCTAATACCTTGAGATAAATCTTCGATAGTTTTTAAGATTTTTTACTTTTGCATTATTGAAGGTTGCTGCATTTAACTTTATGCTAAATAAGGAATGAAAGGAGTCAAGACTTCTCGTTATTGCCTCGCTCGTGTCCCCAAAGAGTTGCTGAACTATAGTTCTTGATAGGCCTTGATTGTGTTTTCTGTGGGTGAATGAATGCAACATTCCATACACCCTTGTGTCTAAATGAAAACATGCAAAACAAGGGGGGAAGGGAGTAGAACTACTCACATAACATGCAGCGTTAACTGAGTTGTGAATGAAGCTGATTTAGGTGACGCACTAAATCACGTTTCTGCGATAGCCTGGCCTGATGACTCACTTTCAGCCATTACATTTACCTACTCCAGTGAAATCTGTGAATCCAGCAGAAACAAATCAGAACTTAAGACGTGAGATACTGCAGCGCATAAAAATATTTGATCTTTGCTTCCATCTGTTTGTGCTTACGCTAGTAAAACCTTTGTGTTAAACATGTATATGCTAATGTATGATGGTGGCTAGTAGAGAGGCTTAATCTACAAACTTCTTATGTTTCCAAATGTTATATAGCTAATTACTTACTTACTATTACCGAATGAAAAAAGAAAATATGCATATGTTATGTAGTAGTTGTGAATATTGGTATAATGGTGTAACGGACATTTCATTTTTAGTTGTTTGAGTTTCATGTAAAATATGTATTAGTTTATATTTTCAAGAATGCAAAATAAAGAGGAATAGCTAGTATTTCTATGGTTAGACAATCTTTTAAAAGAAGGTTTTCAGCGCAAAATATAGCTACATAAAAAGGAACTAAAGAAACTATTATTATTATTATTATTATTATTAGTCTTGACAATCAATAAGGGATATAGGTATAACCTGCGGCATTATCAAGATAAAAAGATTGCTGCCGATTGGAGTATGTCAAACAAGAACAATTTCGGAATTAGCATACAATACACAAAACTGCTTACATGCGTTTATACACAGAAAACTACAAATAAGAATATAATTCAGAGAACAAGCAATCGCCTTTACATTTTTTTTACAAAGTGAGTATCGAACATAGGTGCTCAAAAATCATTATCGGTATCGAGAAATAGTGGCATCGTCCCTTACTAATAATATGTGTGCGTGTGTGTGTGTGTGTGAGCATGCGCGCAAATATTCACTGCCATTGTATCCATGCGTAATTAAAATAAACACAGCCCTGCTTACCTTTCTCTTGGAGAGAGGTTGAATGAAATGAATTAATGGCTCCTGCGCTGAAATGCTGATGTCCCTTTTACACGAATCGTACTCTATCTACACTCAATATTGACTTACGCTTGACCGTCGAGTCGCTGAAACCTCCAGTCTAAGCCATTCGTGCTTTAATGGACATTATCTCATGGCTTATTTGGAAAGGGATTCTTCGTATTATATTAACTACTACAAGCCCCATTGGAACTTTGCCATAGTTGTGCAGCAATTCAATCCCAAATTATGTTCCAGCCTAAGGACATAACCGCAACTCATTTCTGCACCTATTAAACCTGGCTGTTACGATTTTTGGCAATCGTATTCCGCAGTCAGATTAAATTTAGTGTCGTCGAAATGAAGAACTGGCGTTACAGCATTGACTTCAGCACTTCAATACAAAGCGATCAAATTACGTTTCGGCCGGGAGTAGCTACTCGTGTTGCGCTTGGCTACCGGAAGCCTCCATTCATCATCCCGCTTATTACTTTCTCTACTACGTCTAGTAAGTAGGGAACTATTGTATTCCATCCAAAACTTCTATGTCGAGATTTCACCGGAAATATATGTTTTGAGACCCCTGAACCCGCCGCGTGCGTGTTTGTGAACAGCATAACTTGGTATTTAAGCTCAGCATCTTCCAAGGATGCGACGTAGAGATGTTCAAGAAAATCCTCCCACCCCAAACTATCCTTTACATGGAGCATTTTTCGAAAAAAAATGTTCCTCAAAAATAGCTCTAAAATATTAAGATACCCTATGTTTAAGATATTTTCATGATAAATGAAATGTGCATTTTGAATTTTCGGATAAATAGCCTGTGAAGTTCTCTTCATTCTGAATGCCTTTTAAGATAGAAAAAAAAACTTACTACACAGAAAAATATAGATCTCGTTAAAGCACATAGTTTGTCTTTTTTTTTTTTTTTTTTTGTCCTAGATGTTCCTTGTTATTGTTTTGAATTTTCAAATACTTATACTTTTCTCAAATGGGAAGTCATTCGTTCCTTTCTTTCTGTCTGTCTTTCTTTCTTTCTTTCTTTCTTTCTTTCTTTCTTTCTTTCTTTCTTTCTTTCCTCTCCTGGCCATGCGAATTGAACGGAATTTCAAAGCCATCACAATGACCAGCTCTTAAAGGATTTGACTGTCGTTAAAGCCTACTGTATACCCCTATTCCAATTATACTTAAAAGGAAGTATAAAATAAAACTATTTCTACAAATGTTTATCTCGATTAACATGAAGTAGATAGAAGAATAAGCTTTTGTAAGAATAGTTGGTTGGAGAGCGGATAGAGAAAGTCATGTGAATATAACACAGATATTTTTTTTTACTTTCTCTACCACATACCTAGTAGATAGAGAAGCTATTGCATTCCACTCAAAAATCGATGCCGGTATTTCACTGGAAATACAGGTTTTGAGGTACACTCAATCCAAAAAAAAAACATTTTTAGAAAAAGATCCTTGCTTGTGTGTGTGTGCGTGCGTGCGTGTGTATGTAAACAGTGTAACTCAAAAAGAAAAGTCGGATAAATACCAAACCTGGTATTTAAGTTCAGTATATTACAAACATGCGACACGAAGATTTTAACTACACTACACTTTAGATGAAACATTTTTCGAAAGTTTTGATTTTCTAAAATGTGACTCTTAACGATTTTGATTAAAATACCAATTAAAGATATTTACATGAGAAATAAAATGTATATCTTGAATTTTCTGGAAATAGTCTGTGAAGTCCTCTTCATTCGGAAGGAATATTTGTATAATCTTGTATAAGTGGTAAACGTTAAGCGATAGACGAAAACGTACTGCACAAAAATTGTAGATCCATTTAAAATAATCTCAGGCATTTTCGAGATATCCGTTATGGTTCGAACTGTTCAATAGTTAGCCATTCCTTTAAAGTCCGGCCTATTTTCATTTGTGTTTTGCGATTTCGTGGAAACAGTATGGAATTTTAGGGCAAGCGTATAGCGTTCAGTTCATTTTGCCACCGCTATTATCTTTGTATCTATAAGGAAATGTGTAATGCAACTATTTCCGGAAAGGTTCTATCTCGATTAAAATGAAGTAGATATGAAAATAAATTTTCGTAAGAATAATTTGTATATCCACTAATAAGCGATGGATGAGGCAGTATTTTTAACCCTTCAATGATTGCAGTCTAATTATATAATATATAAATTCATAACATCCCGCCTTAAAGCAATATGTGTATGTAACAAGATATAAAAAGTGTATATTATAGTCATTGTATATGTTTATATTATTGTATACATGTTCAATAACGCTATGTGAATGTATTACGTAATTTAATAATGTAGGAGCTGTGAGAATAATAGGTTAAAAATTGCTAACAATGGGGTAACCTTGAGGCAATAATGAATTTGAAAGTTTAACAATACTACTTGTAATTCTTGGAAGCAATAATGTAATTTTTGTGACAATTTATAAAATTGCCAATCAACAACCAGAAAAAAGCTTAAGTTAAATAAAAGTATTCTATTCAGAGACTTGAAATACAGAAATTTACAAATTTAGGCGGTAGAAATCAAGTCAGTTGCTTGTAGACAGCTCTCATAACTGGATGCGTTGGTTGTAGACAGTGTTCCTAACCGGACGCGAGATGCGTCCTCCGGAAATTTAATACGTATTCAGTGTGAGACGAAAATAGTTTACATGTTTAAAAAAGTGCAAGTATTTAATAAAATAATTTTACAGCTCCCTATATCAGTGAAGTGTTATTTAAATCGTGTCAAGAATTAATAAAAAGGAATGAATTAAAAATTGTGATCTGTGTAAGCCTACATTCTTAAGCCGCACCACGCCTTGCAAAGAAATTCATTAACACTAATACTGACGCAGCCGAGGCAAACATAAATATATAATATTTAAAGAAACAGTCAAATTACAAAGTTAATATTTTTAAATTTGGGACGAAGGCTACCGGGTACCATACCTGCGATTGTAGCTACTTCAAGTTCGGCTCCCCAACATAAGAACTACAATACAACTACTTCAAATCGGCTTACCATACGTGAAGCAACAACTTACTTCTTCAAATTGACGCCCAAAGCGTGGTGCAAATAACGTAATGATAATTACTTCTTCATGGAGGATCGAGAAAGTCATATGAATATGATTTTTATAGTTACTTGTAAACAATGTATTTGTGAATAGCTTGCCTTATAATGTAATATACCCCATTTGATTACTTCATTGCAGAAAGAAATTAAAAGAAACTATCCAGCTCATTAACTATTATACAGGAGTATGCAGTACTGGTTAATCTTCCGATAATAAGAAATAGATAGTGTATAGACAAATGCTCGTACATTAAATAATTTAGTGTTCAACAATATTAAAATTAAGCCTGAGTTATATACCTTTCGTAATGAAAATATTAGATGTCGTTTCCAAATGAAATACTTTTCATAGATTAATTTTATTAACTGAACATTATTCCTATTCATGTTATCCAATATTGCATGAAATTTATAAATAGCTTATATTTGTCTAGATTATAAATTAGTTCAGAACGAATTAAAATTAATATTTGTAGTTCTCTCCTGTTGGATTTGAGCGAGAATTTATATTAAAAAAATAAAAATTATTATACACTAAATTTAAAGTTAAGTACTAATTGGCTGTTGAGTTTCTCTTCGCCGCAGGTGACAAAAAATTAAAAGTTAAATAAATAAAAGAGGTGTTGTGATGTAATGCGGATTGAACCATGGATCAAAACCAAGTCCAACAGAGCAGATGTGGGGTATTAATCCAGTCTACCAAAGGCTACTGTTCATATGTACACTATAATGAAACGTTTCTGTTTTACTCTGCTTTCATGTCAAAGCCAGTCTGATGTTTTGGAGGGGATGGTGGTGGTGGTTGTGGTTGTTGTTTTTTTTTTACTTTCTCGGTGTTCTTTGTATTTGTATTGAAACAAACAAGTAATGCCGGTAGGCACAGGAACGAGTACATGTGCTGCAAGAATCATAAAGCTGAAGAGGAACGCGGTTGTTTTTTATTATTATTTTTGGCAAAAAGGCCGATGTTTTCACGAAAGACTTTAAAAATGCGTGTTGCATAGATATGGAAACCAAGGGGCGACTTATTCACCTGGTGTATGTTTATAAAAGCGACAGCCTACTACACCTACTATAAAATTAACTATGAAGGGAGAAAGGAGCATAAATGAGTATTAGAAAGCAAAAATAAATAATGAATTCATTGGCATCTGAGAGCAGCAGAAACGACAGAGAAAGAAGCAAAAGATAAACAAAAAACATACGAAGCAGCGTGTCACAGCCAGTGAACAACGCGCTCTCTCGACTTGCCATATATAATTCATCGCTTTCAAAAACCTTCCAGTACACGGCATGCGATTCACAATCTCGTACAAAAATAAAACTTCTCTTTTACAGTGATATTTAACTTTGCTATATAATCTGAAAAAGAGAGAACTTTATCAGCTAAATATAGCTACAGCACGCAGCGTTTTAACCAAATTATTTATGGATCGGGGATTTAAACCCCAGTGTACATTATGTTTCCATTAGTGAGGTATGACCGTGTTTTAAATCACGGTTGAAATACTGATAGATCTTACATTTGGCATTGCAACATCGGTTTTTACTTGCAAATGAATTTGTTTTCATGTAACTCATCAATCAACCAAAGGGAGCCAATTTTAGCAGCTCTGTTAATGGAAATGCGTACCAGCAAACTAATAGAGACTTTTCTGCCATGCCGCAGTTAAAGTGGTAGTAATCCTACACTAATGGGGCTGCCATCTAATTGTGGCTGCGGAGTTCGGTTTATTAAGCCCTATAAAGTACACCATAATCCTGAAACCGATCTCTCATATGGATACGGGTCCATAATGGTGCTGATTTAGAAGCAGGGAATTTCAGAAAGGTTTTTAAAGTAGTAGAGGTAGTGCTAATATAAGGGGCTCAGTGGACAATTTTTGTTGTAAAAAATCGAAATACGAGGGTCATCTGAAAAGTTGTCGGCCTCGAACAGGCAGTGCTAATATAAATATGTTCTCTCCAATAATTTGGTACGTCGTTTATAAGAGTTCCTGAAGAAAAAAAGTCCAAGCCTTTCTATCGCGGATTTGTTGTATATATCTACTTTGTCGCAGTTCTCATGGCTCGTGTTATCTTATTTGTTGAGCGCAAATTATTTTATTATTTTAAACTTTGGTTCTTTGTCCCCCGGCTAGCTATTATAACTCAGTCGAACACGTGTCTCTAAGCAGGATGTTTAAACGGAATGGAGTTGTTGCTAAAAGATAACACTGATGAAAAAAAATTGTTTCTACACATTTATTGCCGTCACACATAATTAATAATTCACATATTTAATCTCTATACACGCCTGACTGAAACTGTGATATTTCCGAATGTAACTACAGTCGTATTCGTTGCCGCGCACCAACTACTTCGCGTACTTTACATTTTTGTAACTAACTCTGCGACGTGCACCTCGTGAAAGATTCTTCGCAAATGTGCGAGACTTGCTTATGGCTCGAGAATATACACTCCTTCACCTCGAATTGCCTAAACATTATAATAGAGCTGCTATTGGTTACCAAATCGCGCCCAATTTAGCGTCTGTTTTGGTTAGCCAATCACTACTACTAGCATATATACTCTAGGGAAGATATTCCCTCCATTTCTAAAAAAGGCACGCTACCCTGACGTCATTTGTTTATTATCTCTTCTTAGTGATAAACAACTCACGCCCTGGGTTTATTGTTACCCACTTCTATTGTCAGTTTTAGTGAGGTCGTGTAAACTTATTTCCTAACAATACTTATGGCTAACAAACATCTAAAATCCTGTACATACAATAATATTAATTTACACTACAATCAGTTTGGCATTCACAGCGTGTTATGACATAAAATATTACCTCAACTTCAAGGAATATATTCGCTTCAGTTTGTTGATGTAGATAAAATCGAGTATTGTGCAGTCATCTCAGATTCTTCCTATAGGGTTTGATGCAGTAATTTGTATCACAAATTATTTAAATGTCAAGAGTAATTGTAGTGTGAATATGCATTTTTGTGCGACATTGATTTGAGATGTTTGTTGATTGTAATTATTGTTGAGAAGTAAGTTTATATGGCCTTACTGAAACTGACAATAATAGCGTGCAATAATGCAGCGAGGAAGTGAGCTGTTTATCATTATTAGAGACGAGGAAATTACGTAATGTTGGCGCGTTTTTCTTTAGAATTTGCTGGAACATTTTTCCTAGAGCATATGTGTTCATAATTTTCATTGGATATAAAAATAGACGCTAATGTTGGCGCGTTTTATTAGCCAATAGCAGCTCGGTTATAATCTTTAGGCATATCGGGGTGTAGGAGTATAAAAAGGGCTAGGTTAGAGGTAAAGTTCTTCAGTCCAGCAGAAATATTTGTACAGTACACGTCGGCTCCAGTCCATCGAATGTCGTCGAGCAGTCATGGTGAATACCTCGCATAGTTTATCGATTCGCAGGTTACGCGTAGCAGAGTTATGAAAAATCTCAAGTGTTGTAAAGTTAATTACACAAAAAGTTGAAGTACGCGAATTAATAATGGGCAGTAATGAAGTTATTATAACAGTTTCAGTTTAGCGAGTGTCAAGATTAATATGTGAAAGTGCATAATATGTTAAGACAATAAAAAGTGTAAAACAAATTCTTTCATCAGTGTTATCTTTGAATAAAAGACTCCTTTCCGTTTACACAACCTGTATAAAGAGAAGTGCTCGACCAAAAAGATCATAGCTAGCCGGAGGACAGTGAACCAAAAATTAAATAAACTAACAGGCGCTCAGTAAAAGATAACACGAAGTGACCGGGACAAATTATATTCAATACGTGCGTCAAATAAACAGTAGCATTCTTTCAAACAAACACTAATACCGTCACAAAATGGCTTCACAACGTGGGGCAAAACACAAGTAAACACAAATACTCAAATAACATTAATAATACCGTCACATGTTTGACACGAATGAAATTCATACGAGCTTCATTAAAGTGAATGACGTAGTTTTGTCTTCATTTTCGAGGTAAAGTAAGCCGATTCGAAGTTTAAGTATGGACGTATCAGCCTTGTGAAAAGGACGCTCAAAATGTGCAATACCGGAAATTATTGAAAAAGTGCACGATATGGTGCTGGACGATCGGTAGGTCAAGGTGCGTGAAATTGCTAAGGCTTAGGCACATCTAAAGAGCGCGTGGGTTATTTCTTGCATGAAGATTTTGGAATGAGAAAACTTTACGCAAGATGGGTGCCGCGTTTGCTCACAGAAGATCAAAAGCGAATTCGCATGCGAAGCTCTATGCAATATTTAGAGAGATTGAACAGAAACAAAACCGATTTTATTCGCCGATTCGTTACAGTGGATAAAACTTGGATTCACCACCATCATCAACAACAGGCTATGGATCTGGGATAAGTGGACTTTTTCGGGCGTAAAACTCCTTAGCAAGGAATTCAACTCGTGTCATACATTTAGTATTTTAATCAAGCATTTTAAACCAATTTTTATGAAATAAAAAATAAAGGAAAATTCTTCTTGTAAAGCGTAGATTGGGGTGGGAGGATTTTCTTGAAAATTTCCGTGCCACCTACAGCCGGGAGGAAAAAAAAAAAGGTGCCGACATGAGGAACCGTGGTTTAAATTGGCAATCAATAATTAACACGCCTCTGCCGCGCCATCCATTCTTTCTTTCTTTTTTTTACTTTTTTTAAGGAGTATCGGAATTAGGATGGATTGGAGTTGGGGTAGAGGCGAGTGAGGAGAAGGTATTGGGGTTCCACATATAGCACCCCCGGAAGTGAGGAAGATAGTGCCAGCTTACTGTGCTGGCAGCGGATGTGGAGATGTCAGGAAGACAGCCATGATCGCGAAGGCCCTAACTGCCCCCCCCCCGAGGAATGAACGGGATTGGATGGGATTTAGATGCATTTTATTTATTGAAATTCCAGGTTCTTGTTAGTGATCTCAAGTTTGCCGATGGTACCTGCTACAATGTTTCCAATATCGTGCTTGTGTGAGAAGGAAGTGCCCAGCCTTTCCTGACCAATCTTCAGGTCCTTCAAGTACCGGAGTCCAATCGGCCGTTTCCATTTCTCATTCGATTACAGAGGTTAATACTTGAATGCCGAACCTATAAGCGCGGGACTCATTCCGGGGATAGTATGGGCAGTCTGGGAGGCATATTGTTTCAACCATTCAGGTGATATACGCGGGTTCTCCACCCCTTTCATCGCCCAGCTAGGCTTGACATTTCTTCATAAGGTAATGCTAGCGTATCGGACTCCAGCTAAAACCAATTAGAGGATAGCTCACCTAAGGCAGACGCGGAACACAAATGATGGGATTCTGCCAGTCAAAAATGGAAAACACTAATAGTAACCAAAAGCATCGACACTTTTTTTTCTTTCCTTTTTTCTTTCTTTCTTTTTCTTTTTCAATCGACTGCATACACTTGGAAGATGAAACCTTGCCGCTCAGGTTACGCTAATATCAGCGTAGGTGCTCACAGGGCATCTGGTGGTCTCTGGTTCGAAGTCCTGCGACTGCTCTCTCGTGCTGGGGAAGTGCTGGAAATTAAGCCTATACCTATCGACTTTATCTCAGAAGTCTTTGAAGACAATGGTAACCGCGTTGTCGGTTATTAGCTGGACTTCATTCCAAATATAAGAATCTGAAGTGTTATTTTCACATGACTTTCTGTATTCTCTATCGCTTATTATGGGTGTACAAACTATTCTTACTAAAGCTTTTTTTTCTATCTACTTCATTTTAATCCAAATAAACTTTTTCATAAATAGCTAAATTACACATTTCGTTATAGATATAAAGAGAACGGTGATAGACAAATGTATAAGAACTGGACGCTGCTTTATAATTCCATACTGTTTCCATGCAATCGCGAGTAACAACTGAATGTTGAATAACCAAGAAATGAACAATTCCAACCATTAATAACGGATACCTCGGATATACCTGGTCCACAAAAGAAGTTATTTGAAATAGCTGTGCTTTTTGTGTAGTAGGTTTTCTTCTCTCGCTTAACGTTTTCTAGTTATACAAGATTATACAAAATTCCTTCCGAATGAAAAGGACTTCAAAGGCTATTCCCAGAAAACTCAATATATACATTTTATTTATCATATAAGTTTCATTAATATATGGTATTTAAATCCAATTTAGTACAGCCATTTTAGAACACCAGAAAGTCTAAAACAATAACCACTGAAATTAAATTAAATTGAATTTTACTTATGGGCCCTCTAACTGCTATGGTTCATAGCGTCCCATTCTATATTGAGCGTGAAAGACCTATAATTTTGCTCAGAGGCCTCTTTATCAGGCTTGAGGTACATTTACGTGCCGTAAATAAATCTACGACACGGGACCACTGTCTTTACTTCCCTTCCGAAGAAAGCTATGCTAAGGATTTTTACAGCCGAAAAAATCCATCACCCCCCCTGGATATGAACCCGCGACCTCGGGAACAAATGATCCCTATAAGGGGTCGTTTGGGGCATTTTCTTGAAAATCTTCGTGTCGCATCTTCAGAAGATACTGAACCTAAATACCAGTTTGGTGTTTATCCGTTTTTTCGTTTTTGAGTTATGCTGTTCACAGGCGCGCGCGCGCACACACACAGACTCACACTCACAGACACACACACAAACACACCCACACACACAAACACACACACACATACACATACACGGACCTTTTTATAAAAGTGATTTTTTTCTTTGGATTCAGGTGCCTCAAAACATGTATTTCCGGTGAAATCTGGGTATCGAATTTTTGGGTGGATTGCAATACCTCCCCCCACCCTTCACACAACATTCAATGTCTCGCGGCTAAAGAATCTGAGTGACAATGTGGGCTGCCTGGATAAAATTTCTGCTTTTATATAAAATGCCTTGACGCGCACTTTCGCGCCAATAATTGTAACATCTACCTTTGATTTGTGCTTTGTCTAGCGTTGTGTAAGAGTTCAATCGCTCGTATTTCTGCTTTCATGCTTCTGGTGTCATATTTGGGAATCCCATGTATGTCTTTCTTAAGTCCGTCCTCTCTCTCCGTCTCATACAATGTTATTTTTCCAACTCCCTGTGCTGCTACTGGCATATCGGGGAATTCCACACTATCTCTGTCTCTTTCTCTTGTCGATTCCCTCTCTCATACAAGCTATTACTTTTACCAGCTCCCTGTGCTGCCTAAGTCTAACGCTTATTGCTTTAACTTGCTAGCTGATTTTTCTGTGCCGTACATAAAGTTATAATATTAATATTACATGTTATGTACAGTATTATTTACAATACTTTTGCTATTTACTTCTGTTATTTTGTTTTATTTATTTCCATTGTTTACTATTTATTCTTTGCTATTCATTTCCCTTTTGTTTATTACCATCTGTGATAATATTCTTTGCAATCACTTGTGTATAATGATTATGGGGTGGATTTTCCCCTAAAACTTTTACCCTAAGAAATGCTCTTTTACTTCACTTGACCTCAAAACTCATACTTCCAGTGAAATACTAATATAGATAGAACTTTTAGGGAAATGCAATCTTAAAGGGATAGAGAGAGAAACTAAAACTCAGTACCTTTTTACATACAGTTTCTAAAAATCGCCAGGAAATATTGATTTCTGCATATACGCTATAATCACTCACGAGATTTTTACTTTCTCTACTACGTATAGTAAGTAGGGGAAGTATTGTATTCCACCCAAAAATTCGATACCGAGATTTCACCGGAAATATAAATTTTGAGACCCCCTGAATTCAAAAAAATAATTTTTGGAAAAACGAACAATCGGATAAACACCAAACTTGGTATTTAGGTTCAGTATCTTCCAGAGATGCGACACGAAGGTTTTCAAGAAAATCCCCCCACCTCAGATTACCCTTTACATGGAACATTTTTCGAAAATTTTAATTTTCTCAAAAATGGCTCTAACGATTTTGATTAAAATACCATATGTTTAAGATATTTTCATGACAAATAAAATGTATATTTTGAATTTTCTGGAAATGTCTGCAAAAGTATTCTTCATTGTGAACGACTTTTGCATAACTGGTAAACCATAAAAGATAGACAAAATTTTACTACACAACAAATGTAGCTGGCGTTAAAATAAACATTTTCGAGATATTGCTTGTTGTTTCTTTAAATTTTTCAATACTTATTTTCTCAAATGGGAATTTGTTATTCTTTTTTTTTTTTTTTGCCTTGGATATGCAAAGAGTATTAATCTGTGGCAAAGAGAATGGTGCTGCACATAGCAACCAGCTATTGAGAGATATGTCTATGCTTAAAGGCTACTGTATTTCTATATTGTCCTTGGAAATACAAAACAAGGGGAACATAGTATGCCTTAAGCGATAGTCAAATATTTTTAGAACTGGTCGCTATGTGTAAAATGTAATTCTCTTTGCATGTCAAAAGATCGTTTCTGCAAATGTTTATCTCGATTAATATGAAATAGATGGAGAATAAGAGTTTGTAAAAATAGTTTGTACAAGAATTGAGAAAGCCATGTGAGTGTAACATCAGATTTTTAAATTTACGTTAATATTTTGTAATTGCCACTATTCTGTAAACAAGGTTTGAAAATAACTGTATTTATTTGTAACCTCTAACACATAAAGCAACAAAGCTCCTTTTACCTTTTTGGTTCCCGATCTTATATTATAGCTACCAGCTGATGGAGAGCGATGCTCCTCTCCTTCTTCCCATTTTTTGCCAAGAATTACGAGGACTGAAATGTTTAACCAGCATTTAAGAACTCCACAGTTTCTGTAGCTGTTAGGTTGAATTTGGTAGGTAATTGAAACGAGATGGTCAGGAATAGGCAAGTGATAAGGCATAATGCGTGGGTTAATTGTTTCTCGTGTCACACATGGGCTGGTGCACGCTCACATGACAGATTAGATTTGTAACTGTCGCGTTAATGTGTGTGAGAGAACAAGACATGTGCCTGCTGCCTACTCTAACAGGCTTACAGATTCAACCGGCCGTGAATGTAGCAAAGAGCTTAGCAAGAACGTCCAACAATACAGCCTTGTGCATCTATTGATGCAGTTCACTAATGTTCGTCTAATAATTCAAGAAAAACAGTTCTTATGTATTACGTTCACATTACTTTCTTTACCTTCTATCGCTTATTAGTGGGTATACAACTTATTCTTACGAAAGTTTATTTTCCTATCTACTTCATTTTAATGAGATAACCCTTTCGGAAATAGCTGAATTACACATTTTCTAGAACTGGAAAATGTTCTAGAACTGGACGCTATATACGCTGACTTAAAATACCATACTCTTTCCATGACATCGCGAGAAACAGCCGAAAATCGACAGGACTTTAAAAGAGTGGCTAAGTATTCAACAATTCGAACCATTAATAACGGATATCTGGGAAATGGCTGATGTCACAAAAAAAGATATTTGAATCAGTTGTATGTTTCATCATTGAAATCTATATTTTTTTAGTACGATTTCTTCTTTTGCTTAATTTTACTAGTTATACAAGGTTATACAAAATTTCTTCCGAATGAAGAAGACTTCACAAGTTATTCTTAAAAAATTCAAAATATTCGTTTTATTTGTCATGTAAATATGCTTAATATCTGGTATTTTAATCAAAATCGTTATAGCCAATTTTTAGAAAATAAAAAATTTCGAAAAACGTTTCATGTAAAGAGTAGTTTGGGGTTGGGGAATTTTCTTGAAAATGATTCGTGTCGCATCTTTCGAGGGTACTGAACTTAAATACCAAGTATAATGCTTATTCGACTTTACATTTTTGAGTTATGCTGTTCACACACACACACACACACTCACGGTCCTTTTTGTAACAATATTTTTATTTAAGGTGCCTCAACACGTGTATTTCCGAAGAAATCTTGGTATTGAATTTTTGGGTGCTAGAGAAAGTAAAAATGCATTTCATTCCCACGACATTCTCTACCCACTTAATATTTATTTTTATATAGCTTCTACAAATATTCTTGTGAAAGGTTTAGTTTCTTCTACCTACTTCAAGTGAATTGGGATAAACATTAGCAGAAATAGTTTCATTACATATTTATTAAGTATAAAGGGAGCAGCAATAGTTAAATATTTAAAAATGCTCACTATATAATGGCCTTAAAATTCCTTACTTTTTCCATGACATTGCGAGCAATAACTAAAGTTAGCACCACTTTAAAGAACTGATGCGTTAAATTCATATTACTTTCTTTAGCCACTATATTTTATTTTTATATAGCGTCTATAAACTATTCTTTCAAAGGCTTATAATTGTATCTACCACAAATCAATTTAGATAAGTTTACAGAAATAGAATTCATTATAGATATCGTGATAGATACAAGGGGTATAGAGGAAACCGAGTATTAATCAAAGGTTTACATATACTGGGTTTGAAATTCCATACTCTTTCAGAAACAACTGAATAGCGACAGCTTTTTAAAAATGAAAAAGTATTGAAAAGTTGAAACCATTCATCATGAATATCTCAGAAATGGCTGATCTAATGGAAGAGTTATTTGAAATATACTGTGTTTTTTAAAGATATCTAGATTATTTGACTATCTCTTTTGTTTTACCAGTTATTCAAAATTATCCTTTTTTTTACCTTACCAGAAACATCAGTATGTTCATTTTATTTGTCGTGTAAATATCTTCAGTATATTTTGACGCTCCTACCTACATACTAACCAGAGATTCGATACGAACATTTTCAAAACAACCCCACCCCAAACTACCCTTTACTAATAAAGGTTTAGATTTTTTTTTATTTTCTCAAACCGGCTAACGGCTTTGATTAAAATACGACATATATATATATATATATATATATATATATTTAACTATAAGAGATGAGCAGAAGCTTAATGCAAAAAAGTGTATATCTTTAAAAGACACAATTTATTTAGAAAGCTCAATTAACAGTTAGTACATAGAAAAATACGGTTTTGCAAGAATATTTTATAGAAGCTTTACAAAAATAAACGATAATGTCTTGTCAATGTAATCCACGAGATTTTGTTTTTGTGTTCCATTTATAAGCCATCATTTAAGGTTAAATAGCTGGTTTTGGTTAGGTTTTTTACTTTTTGTTTTCTTTAAACATAAAAAAGACACATATTCTTAACTCCAGACTCTATGGGGAATAGGAGGAAAAGAAAAGTTCATACCTTTCAGCTGGGACACCTGGATTTGTAAGCTAGCATGCTAACCACTAGACCACAGAGGCAGCCCAAGAATATGTTTTTGTTTCATAATAAAGACTAGAGCTATACTTTGTCTCTATAGTGATAAGCTAAGCAAGACATATATATATATATATATATATATATATAGCTAGTTGCCTGGAAAAAGAAAGAACTGAAAATTCGATTTATGTTTGATATGAAAAGGGGAGCGCGGTTCTTATTGCACTTGTGTAACTAGATTTCCTTTATTTTGCCACCTAGGAGGAAGGGAACTTGCACATAAACTTCCTGCTAGCTTCCTCCGTGACGTTTCTTGCATTTCCTTGTCCTTACTTCCCCTAGGAGATTAATGGCTACTAGTTTTCCCTCACTGCATCCTGGTTCCTTCTTCCCCCAACTTGGACACATTCTCAAAGAAATTAAAGTTTCCTTCTTCCCCACCGTCATTAGTTCCAGTATTAACACCTGAAGATAAAAATTGATCCCGCTCTTCATCGATTGAACACAGAGAGGACGAACAATTTGCATATTTCATATCCCTAATAAGACTTTAAGAATTAATGGCACAGGACGGACAGTTACAAAAAAGTTTTGAGTTTCCTAAAGATCGGATATTTTCCTCAAAAGAGTTCCAAGTAAATGGATGGTTGAAGAAGCTTTTCTTCCGCTCTGTCTTAATGAGCTGTTTTATCAGCCGTCTTTGTTGGATGAAACACGTTAATTTTCAGCACAGTTTATTTCGTAGCTGTTTAAAATTCATTAAAAGTGAAAAGCGTTCCTAAAACCCTTCCCTTCTGCGTTCCTTTATCAGCAGTGGGCAAAACGCCTGAAATTTTCTTTGAAGCTCGTTTTTGGTCGACCACACTATAATACCCGATTGCACGTGATGTACGAGAACTATAATGGCGTCATTATACTACAGCGACTCATGATGATCTTACGCAGCTTGCCCATACCTTTCAACACTTTCAAAACAGCACTCCACTTGGATCCATTCCCCCGATAAACAATGAAATATGTGTATTTAAAATAAAATAAATTCTGTTCATTGTAATGTTAATATTCTAATAAATGGAGTTAATTTCTTTTGCCTTAATATCACTTTCATTCACGATACCTGCAAAAATCAATACATACGGCCTGGACTCAAGAGTACTGCCATCTGTTTCATTAGTCGTCAACACGCTCAAGCTCCTGACATCTTATCAGCATTTAATTACATACAATTAAGAAGGAAGGATCTTTTTTTTATTAAAGGTTTATTTAAGGTCGTTTTGACTACATGGTTATCATAAAAATACATTATGATATACATATGTAATACATGAGTTACACATTAATTTACAATTGCATACATTGGAATTAGGTAAACATTTACAGCAAATCAGAGAGTTTTGTATCCATTAGAAACTGTAGCGTCTTCTTGAGCCTGTTGGGTCTGTTAACTGCGTTGGGAAGATTGGAAATGCCGGCTTGTTGTCTACATCTACTGTGCTGTGGACAATCTGTAAGGATATGCAGAATGGTTAGAGAATGTTACAGCTGGTACAGTTTGGAGGTTGGTCCTTAGTGAAAAGATAACAGTGCGTTAGTTTGGAGTGCCCAATTCTAAGCCGGCTGACGATAACTTGGTCTCTTCTTTTGAGAGTTCAGTAATGCAGAAAAGGTTGTGTGCAGCCTGAGCGAGCTTCATAAAATTTGATGTTGATTGATAACCATTTCAATTTCCATTTTTGCATGTACATGTGTTTAATGAAACTGATGACGTCTTGGTGTGGAGAGGCGATTGATGAATCACCGACGGGATGTTTAGTTGCTTCTAAGATATGTTTGTAAAAACTCAAAGTTTTGAAGCTATAGTGTGGTCGACCAAAGACAGTCTCGGCTATAGTGGTAGGTAATTAAGACGCTCTTATGGAAATTGTTGAACTAGCTACTGCTCGTTTTATAAACATACTCCCGACTTAATTGCTACCATTTTTGTTGCATACTATGTGGTTAAGATTGCAGATTGTAAATGGATTTTGTTAACTTTACCTACTAGGAGTTTACGGCGGTTAGAAAGAAATACTCCAGGCGTTCGATTATGCCCTCGGAGAATAAACAGAGATATTTTAAGAGCAAACAACAGTCCTTTTAGTGAAATGTATTAATGCATAAAAAACTCTGTGACAGTAAATATTAGTAAAAAAAAGTCCAAGTGGCAGTATATTCATATTCATATTATTACTATTACATCATCATACTTGCCAACATATGCTGTTTGCCCGTAAAATATACGGGAGCTGAGGTGTCTTTTTACGACTAAGAAGGCATTTTTATGGTTTCAAAGTATTAAATATTTTCACCGCGTACATGACAAAGCATTAAATTATATTGCAGCGTGTTGTAATTTAAAGTAACAGCCCGAATGTATCGCACTAATTAGTATAAAGTATTATAATAGACCAGAGCTTATCTGTGCGTCTATTCTTCATCATGACCATAGTCTACCTTCATTAGGCTGCAATAAAATTTATACAGTGCGGATTTAAAATTTATTGCACCAGTAATGACCGCTGGTAATCAGCAGTAAATGAACGCGAACATTCAGTAATGGGCGATGTGAAGTCTAAAATCAGGTCCTTCACGTAAACTGTTTGTTATTTGTGTCTTATATTTGTGTGGCCTTTTTTATTTTTTAGTTCAGGTTATGAAGCGTAAAATATGGACTACAAATCTGATAGCCCAGGAAGTGGTGTTCTTTGCTGTAATGTCTGCTAATGGTGACACCAGGAAGAATTTCAGCATGTGACATAAGTAAACACTACTTCCGAGTCTTCAAGGATTCTTATAAAAAGGAATTCACGTTTATTTGAGGTGTACTTTTGTACATTTACTGCACGGAACGTTTTACGCAATGTAAATTCATGTGGTCACAAAATTATTATGCTTTGCTGGACGAGGGAAGTTTTGCGGGTTGGAAGTTGGAAGGTATGCTTTGGGTTACTTACCCAGGTACCGGGAGCCCCTCCAGCCACGGAATACAAACTAAGACTACAGGTCATGCATCTGCCCTCTTTCCCATACATGCGAATAGCACCAAAATGCTTCACATAATCACAAAATGTAACAACATATGCCTACATAAATAAATGAGCAGTAACAAATATTTCAAATGAATATCTAGATATATTACCGCTCCTAAGATAAACAATACTTGGGTTAAACCAGCAACTTAATAACCATTGCATGCTGTTACTTAAGGGTCATATTAATAAATGCGGTAATTCCAGCCGCATGTTGTCTCAGTCAACGAGCTCGGAAAATAAATCACCGATGTAGCCTGCCAAGAACCTCGCATTTTAGACAGTCTTTTTCCAAGAAAGACCTCTGGATTGGACTAGTGAACGGAGGGGACACCTAGCACTGCGATGCTCAAGAGATCTATTGTGCATACACCCCCCAGGAGGGTGTAAGTGAGGGAACCGCAGGAAACACAGGTTGCAGAGTGGAGCCGGCGCAAGTTGACAGAGACGCGCAGAGTTCCCTAACAGCTTCAGGCTTGATCATCCGATCGCAGGAGGGCCGCTCGGAGACGCCCCTCCAGTGAGACCGGGGAAACATTTCCAAAAGGCAAGCCTCTGCGCCATCTGTCAACACCGAGCCACAGTCCCGGAGTCAACCTGAAATATGAAGGGAAAATGAAATGAGAGGAAGTGGGGGAGATAGGAGGGTCGTGGTGGAATACACTACTCCACCATTCCCCTTAGTCAATCGGGAAAACCACGTAAGACCTATGGTCAGAGTTTTTTTATGGACGCTCTTTAACTACCATGGTCCTTAGCGTCCCATTCTATATTGGGCGTGTAAGACCAGTAATTTTGCTCAGAGGCCTCTTTATCAGGCTTGAGGTTCTTTTACGTGCCGTAGATCTACGACACGGGACCACCGGCTTTAGTTCCCTTCCAAAGGAAGCCATGGTAAAGATTTTTACGCCCGAAAAATCCATCGCCTTCCGCCGGGTTAGTACCCGCGACCTTAAGAACTAGAGGCTAGCACGGTACCACTAGTCCATGGAGGACGACATGGTCAGAGTGTGCCACCACCGGGAATCCAACCCGGGACCTTCCGAATGCGAGCCTCACGCGTTACTGCGGAGCCATTTAACTAGGCCAGGCTGTTCCATCTCTATTTGGCTGTCAGAGTACTCGCGTGTATGCAGCAACAGTACTCGGAAGGGAGCGTGTTACCAACACATCATTAAGCTTGCATTTCATTCCAACACTTCATTCAGCCGGACGACAGCTTGCCCCCAATGCAGAGCTGCATTGCATGCTGCAGGCAGACTCCTGTGAGTCGGAAGTACTTCGCCCGCAAGCCTGGAGCAGCCTGCTCTAGGGCTTGCAAACTCATCCGCTTACTCTTAGAGAAGACTAGGTAAGATGTTTGCTAAGTCGATAACTGCTGCATACACGACAGTATGTTTGATTGTACTTGACAAAAGTTACACCACCAAATAGCCGGCTAGCCGGGTTGGTTGTCGGATACTACAGAGTGAGCCAAAAGACTCCGAACCCCCTCGCGGTGTTTTTCCTGTCCGCGACCTCGGAGCTCGTTGCCGTCTGCCGCTATCACAGAAAGGCGCGGATGAAACATACATTTTTAAAACTACTTTTAAAGGCTTTACTTACCAACTTTATGAAAGGAAATGCTGAAACTGGCCTCCGTCGTTGTCCATACATTTTTGGCACCTATTTAGGAAACTATCCATCGTGGAATTTTTGCGAGGAAATTTTCCAAACGATGACCGATGTCGTCTAATGTTTCTTCGGTAAGAACCGAACGCCGTCTTTTAGATTTCTTATCGAATTTATCATAATTTATGACGATTTTCCATATCTTCCGATCTATCCTGCCCAGCTAGAGGATTTTGAGAGGCGAACCAAAATAATATAACTTAAACGAAAGGAAACGCATTTTTCTTGTTGAGCGACTGTTTCCTTGTTGATATTAAGTTTGTGTTGCCGTTTGTATTGATTTTAGGGCACTTTCGCACTGCGGTTTGTAGGAACAGATGGACAGCGAAAGAGCAAAGCCAATACCTGGAGCACCGCCATCCTCGTTCTTTCACCCCTTGCCAGTTGGTTCCCTTTGGCACTGATCCATACAGGGGAACAATCCCCTGGAATTTCGTGCATGTAATTATTAGTGAGGTGGTAGACAGTGGCAACATAAGTTATTGCCTACTTAAAATGTCTGTGCCGTCGCATCCTAAGATGCAAGCCTCCAAGCGGTAAGCTAGAACTACTACAAGAAACCCGGTATTCATGAAATACCGGGGTTTCTCTGCCTAAACTCCTACATTTAAATTCTTTTCAAGTCATAGCTAGGGATGGTGAATTTTAGAATTTTGAAAGCAGAAATTCAGCATTTTGATTTGTACGTTTAGCATTTTGTAGAAAAGCATACAGCTGATAAGCAGGTAACGTGTTTGATATAACCTAAAATTATAGTCACGTTTGTAAATTATTAAGAGTAAATAAAAAATGCATAAAGTCAACTTCACACTTTTATAAAGTTAATGCAGGTTAAAGAACAGAGAACAAAATAGAATTGATACAGGCTTAAAGTATAACACAGAAAAAAGAGAAATTCTTATGCGATCCCAGAATAATAAAAAGCCAATACACAAAATTAACTCCATTCAAGTAAGTTTATAAATTAGTAACCCGTTGAATGAAACCTTAGAACATACCTCAATATTTTCTTCTGTCATTCCTGTTCTCCTGGCATTACAATTAATTGTATAGGAGACGCAGCTATAAAAAACAAAGTTGCTGATGCCGCGTTTTAGAGCGGCCAACGTTCTAACTTGAGTCACCAGATAACCTATTTACAAAAGACAAACTATTTCGGTTTTCTGCAAGTATTATGAGTCATTGACATATCATATACCTCTATTACTCTGTAATATTCTTTTCTTCGGTGCAAAGGTTTGGTCATCACCATCCTTCTACGCCATAATCGCTGATTACCTGTAACCTATAATCTGGATGCCGCTTAAATGTTAAATTAAGCACTTAACCGCGCTAAGTCGCACTTAACATAAATAGACAACCCTTACACCAAAAATTTTAAGAAGTATTTTATTAGCTCCACGTTTGGAAGCCAATTTGAAGTAGTATGTACTGAAGGAGTTTTATTATATTTCAACTGTTGGGGAGCCGAACTTGAAGTTGTTTACAACCGCACGTATGGTAAATAGTTTCCGGTAGCCTTCGCCCCAAATTTAAAAAATATTAACTTTATAATTTGAATGTTTCTTTAAATATTATATATTTATGTTTGCCTCGGCTGCGTCAGTATTATTGTTAGAGACATGGATGTCTTGGCAGGGTTGTGGTGCGACAAGAATGTAGGTTTACACAGATTATAATTTTACTTCACTCCTTTTATTAATGCGTCACACGATTTTAAATAACACTTCACTGATATACTGTGAGATTCTTTAATTAATTGCACTTTTATCACGTAAACTATTTTTCGTCTCACACGAATACGTATTAAATCTCTCGAGGACACTTTTTGCGTCTGGTTAGGAACACTGTTTGCAGGCAACTGAACTGATTTCAACCTCCTAAACTTGTAAATTTCTGTATTTCAAGTCTCTGATTGGCTATTCCTAATCCAATAGAATACCTTCTTTTAACTAAAGCTTTTTCTGGTTGTTGATTGGCTATTTTTTAAACTATCTCAAAATTTACATTATTGCTGCTCTAATAATGACTAGTAGTATTATTAAACTTCCTTACCCATTATTGCCTCAAGGTTACCTCATTGTTAGCAACTTTAAACCTATTTCTCACAGCTCCTACATTATTAAATTACGTAATATATTCACATAACATTATTACACATGACTGCAATAATATAAGCATATGCAATGACTGTTACATACATTTTACAAATGATTACATACACATATTGCTTCAAGGCGGGCTGTTATTGAATTTACATATTATTTGACTGAAATCATTTAAGTGTTAAAAATACTGCCTCAAATTGCAAAACAAATCAAATTTCTAATTAAATGCAAAGGTAAGGCTTAATATTTAATAACCTAATAATAGCCCAATAATCTAACTTAGTAATATTAATATTTAAATGCCCGTGTAATTAGCCCAATTAATATAATAACATTAATATTATAATCACTTCGTCAATTTGCGATTAAATGGTCGGCGTGCAAGATTCGAACAGCTTCGAATATAGAAATAGGGCGCCAATGTGTGAGATACAATATAACTAACCTTCCTAATATGAGCGCAGCAGTGAAACATTTTTATAAAATCAAACAAGAATTAGTTTTAACATTTTTAAATGATTTTTATTTTTTTTTTAGAAAATTCCCCTTTAACACCAATACATTTTTGCATTCGATGAAACCAATCTTAAAGCAATGATGTCACTATTCCTGAGGCACTACAGAAACCAGTTCTTTATAATGTTCCACTGCTTCATCTGATGACAAAAAAGTGATTCCCACGCATTATCTTCAATTTTTGGAAACAAAAAGATATCTCAAGGTGCTGGTCAGAGCTGTATTGTAGAAGGTCCATTGTGCTGAACTTTAGGGCATTCAGATACCCAGTTGTTAGTTTTGATGTATGCGACTATGCGTTGTCATGATGTAGCATTATTTCCCTTTTGGACGTTTTTCATGAACTTTTTCAAATAATGGCTGTAAACAGACATTTGTGTGCAAATCGGCAGTAATGTTACGTCTATCTTCTAATACTATAGTAGCAGTATGGCCCGTTTTAGGAAAAAAAAACCAAACAAATCAGCAACCATCTTATTACCAGCACTGCGAATTCGTCGGACTTTTGTAGGTTTTGGTTCTGTTCGAATGGCCCATTGAGTGGATTGACTTTTCTTTTCAGGGTTAAAACAATAAATCCAAGATTTATCACCAGTAACGATATTTCAAACAAAATCTGAAGTGCACCTTGCAATTTTTCCAGAGTTTTTCTACACCAATCAATGTGTTGTTGTTTTTGATCGGGAGTCAGTTTATGTGGAATCCTTGACATCAAAGTTTTCTCAGTCTAACTGCTGATGTAAATTTTTTTGAATTTGACTCATACAAATGACCGATGTCGCCCGAATAAATCATAAGAAGCCCATCGATCTTCTTCAAGCATTGCTTGAACAGCGGCAATATTTTCATCAGTAACAGCAGTGCTGGGACGTCCTTCAGAAATTCATTACTAAGCGAAAATGGATCTCCTTTGAATTCGGGGTACCAATTATAAATAGTTGCCTTAGATGGAGCTTCTTCGCCAAATGCATTTGCCGATCCTCATAATGTTTAGGCGTTAACGACGATTTAAAATTGCAAAAATTATAGCCCGGAAATGTTCTATAGTCAAACTCATTTTGGGGCGAATACAAAATCTTTAAACGATTATAATGAACTATTAGAGCAAATCGAGCAAAATAACAAAACATTAAAAAGTAGCTGTCGAATAGAAAGAAATTTCATATGTTTTTAGAAACATGGCATTCTATAAATCTTCAGTTTCGCCCTCGTACACGTAACTGGTGCATATTTGCAGAGAAGTTGCCGATTTATAAATGGAACCTAACAACCGATCACCAGATTCTGGTTGGTGACTTCTCCCATAATGGTGGAAAAATTTCAAAGTTATACTTTGGTAACCTCTCGTATATTGTAACCTCTACATTTAATGAAGTATTTTTGAGCATCTGCGCTATAGGTTGTATCCAAATACATTGCAGAGCTACTTAAGCAAACTCTGCGCATTTGGGCTTAACAGTCAATAGCATTAGCATTTTCCTGCATAGTCTGTTGTTGGGAATGAATTCATATACCTTAAAAAAGCACTTTCCATATTAACAACTCGAAAAGAAAGGGGATCTTTCCTTTACTTTCATTTAAATCTTTCAAATCTATTGACAATACTCGGTAGCTGTGACACGATTAAAACTTTGCCACCTCTTGGGAGAGAAAAAACAGTATTTTTCATATTTGCTTCGAATTTATTGTTCAATATTTTGTTGCACTTAAGTAAACATTCCATAAACTTGTTTTCATTTTAATTTCTGCATTTTCATTTGAAAAAGAATTCATGAATTGCAACACATTTCGCATTTATATCGCATTTCAGTACAATTTTTGCATTTTGAGCCAGTTTCGCACCTCATCGCATTATCAAAAAACATAAACAGAGGTTTATAGGCGGTGAAAACGAAAATACAAGAGTGAAAATTTCAGAAGTACTGGAAGATAAACGTTCATAAAATAAAGAAGAACAAGATTAAAGATTACAAACTCTAGCCACCCAATGTCTGTCGCTTGCATGCGAGAGATAGTGGGTTCAAATTCCATGTGTTGGCCAGTTTGACTTATTTATTTATTTTTTTACTTTTTTTAGCTCTAATTTAAATCCGGAATTGATGTACAATACCACGCCTCATAGCTCCACCTACAGAGTGAAAGAAACATAAATAAAATGTACAGGGAGGTGTCTACACAACTAAGGCCATGTATCCGGCAGCCCATAAATTATCCATATGCACCAGCTATCGATCCCACGATTACAAAAGTTCACACTAAGTCAGCAGCAGTAAAATAAATGACATACGAATTAAGGCTGCGTACCACGCTTTAAATAATATGTTGCAAAGAATCTAAAGACGACATAAAATACAAATATGAAACTGCCTACCTTTCTAGCAGTCAAAGACTTAAGACCTCAGAAATGAAGGTTTCGATTCTCAAGAAACATGATTCAAGTTCTCTAGAATAAAATGCTTCAAGGAATTGCTAATACCCCTTGGTATATTCACAATAGCGACCTCCATCACAGTTTAAAAACACTTGTGGTCTGTAAAGAAATTTCAAGAAATGCTTTAGAATTATCAGCGTCTGTGAATCCAGTGATGCGAGCCTCCGCGATCAAGATGGTGATTAAAGAGGACTAGAACTCACGAGCTGGCTTGTAACGTAATTGTGAAAATCATTGACGATGTGTACTATTTTGGATCTCGTAATTGATATTAATATAATAAGTAAAGAGGGCGTGGGAATTGTGAATGTGTGTCGTCTTTAAGGAATGTGTACTGCTGCTAAAGAATGAGAAGGTGTTTTTGTTGTATTGTTATTTGCGCCACGTTTTGGGAGCCAATTTGAGAAGATGTTTGTTGCTACGTATGGTAAGTCAGTTTGAAGATGATGTATTATATTTCAACTGTTGGGGAACCGAACTTGTAGTAGTTGCAACCGCACGTATAGTAAACAGTTTCCGGTAGTCTTCGCCCCAAATGTACTTTCAGGTGGCCTTTGCCCCAAGTTTAAAAATATTAACTTTGTAATTTGACTGTTTCTTTAAATATTAAATATTTATGTGTGCCTCGGCTGCGTCAGTATTATTGTTAGAGACACATTTCTCTTAGCAGGGTTGTGATGCGACAAGGAATGTAGACTTACGCAAATTATAATTTTACTTCACTTCTTTTATTAATTTTTGACACGATTTAAATAACACTTCACTTATATAGAGAGCTGTAGTATTCTTTTTTTATTTATTAATTACTTCCACTTTTTAACACGTAAACTATTTTCGTCTCACACGAATACGTATTATATTTCTCAAGGACGCATCACGCATCCAGTTACAAACACTGTCCGCAGGCAACTGAACTGATTCCAACCGCCTAAACTTTGTAAATCTCTGTATTTCAAGTCTCTGGCTAATCCTAGTCCAATAGAATACCTTCATTTAACTAAAGTTTTTTCTGGTTGTTGATTGGCTATTTTATAAGCTGTCACTAAAATTACATTATTGCTTCCAAGAATCACAATTAGTATTGTTAAACTCTCACATTCATTATTGACTCAATTGTTAGCAACTTTTAACTTTTTATTCTCACAGCTCCTACATTATTAAATTACGTAATATATTCACATAACATTATTACGCATGGATACAATAATATAAGCATACATTTTGCAAATTATTACATATACATATTACTTCAAGGTAGGCTGTTAATGAATTTACATATTATATAATCAGACTGAAATTATATAAGTGTTAAAAATACTGCCTCAAGAAAGTGGCTCATTCCCCTACCAGTGTTTTGACGACAGAGCTGTAGGCGATGTTGTAATTTCAATATGAGTAAGAAAATGGCACTTTGTAGTATTTACGCAGTATTCTTTGTTCTGCATTATGTAGAAATTACATCAACAATTACAATTTCTTCAGCTGTCGCTGCTGCTGCTAGACAAGGATGCCTATTCCGCGTTCGAAGTGTGTAAACCATCTTTTTCTTAGTCTTTCCAGATGTATTTCTTTAGGCATGTAGTTGAATGCTGCGTTTGTGATCCTACTTGGCGGCAATCTGTCTCCATTTCTGAAATTTGTGTTTCTTTTCTTTCAAAGAAATTGTTCCTTGCTCGAATTTTATTATTTGCGAATTTATCTAAAACAGTAGATCATCATGAAGATTGTTTCGTCAGTTTGTATGGGTATGTTTGTCGCTACAGTCAGTGTCCTGTTTCAGCTCCATAAATAACGGCCATTACTTTATATATTGAATACGCACTGCTTTTTACTTTCTCTACTACGTATAGTAAGTAGGGGAAGTATTGTATTCCACCGAAAAATTCGATACCGAGATTTCACCAGAAATACATATTTTGAGACCTCATGAATCCAAAAAAAAGCATTTTTGGAAACATGTCCGTGTGTGTGTCTGTGAACAGCATAACTCAGTAACGAACAGACGCATAAATACCAAACTTGGTATTTAGGTTCAGTATCTTCCAGAGATACGACACGAAGGTTTTCAAGAAAATCCCCCACCCCAGATTACCCTTTAAGTGGAACATTTCTCGAAAATTTTAATTTTCTCAAAAATGGCTCTAACGATTTTGATTAAAATATCACATATTTAAGATACTTTCATGACAAATAAAATGTATATCTTGAATTTTCTGGGAATGTCTCCAAAAGTATTCTTCATTGTGAACGACTTTTGCATAACTGGTAAACCATAAGAGATAGTCTAAAATTTACTACACAAAAAATGTAGATCGCGTTAAAATACTCAATTTATGCCATATACATTTTTTTTGTTGAGTGAACCATTTTCGAGATATTGCTTATTATTCCCTTAAATTTTCTAATATACGTTTTCTCAAATGGGAATTCGTTATTCATTTTTTTGTCCTGGACATGCAAAGAGAATGGAATGCACCAAATAGTAACCAGCTCTTAAAAGATTTGACAATTGCTTAAAGCCTACCATATTTCTCTTGCATCTACAAGAAAATTAGCAATAAGATTAACATCTCGATTAACATGAAGCATATGGAGAATAAGCGTTTCTAAAAATAGTTTGTACAAGAGTAGAGAAAGTCATGTGAGTGAAATACATAAGATTTTTTTTTACTGAGAACTGTGCACTCCGAACAAGAACGTACCGGGCAGGTCGAGAGAAAAAGCAGTTTCAAAATACATATTTTTACAACCATATAGAAATATTTTCAGTTACAAAACATCTTACTTTGTGTTCACTTCATGTTATATTTTCAGAGATTGAAAAGGTGTGTGAATAACTTGCTTCACATTGTCCTCAGTACTAAAAATAATCTGCACTTAGTATTAACTCGTTTTACATTTGTATTTGTGTTATGCAGTTAAAATTTGCAATGCTCGTATATTAGTGTATGTTAGGTAATAGTTATTTATTTCTTCTGCTTCGCATATAGGAATAATATGAAAGAATTAGAGAAAAAAATTAAAGCAGGAGTTGCTAAAGTTAATTTATAAGCTCTTTAAACTTTGCTTTTTAGCCAGCCAATATCTACACCCGAGACTTACAATTAATGCATGGAGGTGAAAACGAGTATGTAGCTAAATTTAGGGAAAATTCTTAAGACAATATTATCTTATAAGGATGAAACCAGAATAAGGGGTAACTTTCCATGGTGTTGTTAATTTTACAAAATATATCGGATTGTCATGAACCTGTTAGCTAGACCCGGTACTAGCACATACAAAAGCACGTATCTTTGGACTGCATCTCGGTCAGGGCGCGAGAAAACGAAAAAGGGGTGCTATCCAGCGTTGTATGAGAGCGGAACACGCCCAGCGTGTGCCAGTGACGTTTCTAATTAAGTGAAAAAGCTCTCCAGAAATCCACAGTCAACGGGAAGAGTCAAACCAAGATTTTGTTTTCATTATTTTTGTTTCTATAGAGAATGAAGTGGCTTTACTTGGCGAATGGTTTACACAGAGAATGATGAAAAGAACTGGTGTTGATTAAAAGACTGTGTTACCACGATTGAGTGTTTTGTATTTTTCTTTAGAGAAGGTGGCTTAAAGAATAACATTCGTTCTTCTTCTGGCAGCGACAGTCATTATTTTACTCTCGGCAGGTTTATTGCTTTGATCCTGAAAACGGGAGCGAGCGAGAGAGAGAGTACTATATTTCATGAACTGATTTAACTATGTAGACGTTAGCACTGGAAGCTAAAGAGAAAAGCTCCACGACTGTAACTGAAATCTGTATACTGTAATGAAACCAGGAGTTTTGCGTCCTCGGGAATGTAAACTTTCGGGTAGTAGCTCCTAACTCTAGGTTCTGGAAGGAAAGCAACGTTATGGTTATCTTTATCGGAAAGCGAAGGAGTATTTTGACAGTTAAACTTACAGTCGCCTACTGTGTTTCTAGAAACCTCCAAGAGGAAGGGCGGAAACGAAGGACACAGAGGATGACCATATCCGTGGTGACAAAACTTGGACACAAACGGGGTCCCTAACTTCTCCAGATATTGCATCCTGACTCGGCGAGGACCCTAAAGGTCTACCTCTCTCCAAGGAAAGATTCTCTGTCAGCCCATCACACACCAAACGCCAGGGTAGACAGTTCTACAAAGCAAACTCCACGCCATACTCCCTTGTCCGCCGCCCATTCGCCTGATCCGTTGACCCTGAAATATAAGGAAACGGAAGACAGAAAAGTTCGCCACATTATATAATGCAACCCAGCATTCGGCTACCAACCAGGGAAAACAGCAAACATCCACTCTGCCGTCCGTACTGCAACACTGGGGAACCCTCATTACTCATCTGGCACCACGGCTAACAATGAAGAAAGCTATGACAATTTGTGTAATTTCAGTACTTAATTTTTTTTTGTGTACTAGTATAAGAAATACACAAACAAGTTTTTTATTTAACTCTTAATTAATTGCAAAATGCAACTTTCCTTCCTAATACATATCTCAAAGTTAGGGCAAGTTTTTCTGCTCGTGAAATGGGCATTTTCACTCGAGTTCATGGTTTTGTACATAAATCATCTTGAGTTAGGTTAACCAGGAAACTAAACTGTTCTCGGATGAATCTGAAGAATGCTTTATATTTCACATCGTCTTCTAATAGGTGTTTCTCAATTAGTATTTTAAAAACTTCCTCGTCTTCCTCTAAGAAAACACTCACTAACAGACTTCCTAATGCAATAATGATCAACTACGTAATCAATTTCGTCTTCTATATCTTCACAGTCTTCTAACAGCCACAATAAGCTCAGTGTTTTTCTGTTTTGACACACAACTCATTTTTTAAACCGTTCACAACTGGAGAGTTACTGCGACAAGCCACCTTTTATCCGTTTGTAGAAAAACACAATACGCAGGTCATTGCGTGATGCGTTCAAGGTCGGCGTTTTAAGTTACACGCGACATAATAAGTGCGCCGCTAGGAAAAACCCGCATTTAGGATGTGCGTCGTTGAGCGATCTTTGGCCGGGTAATCATGCCTGTAACTCTTAGGGAACCCTGCGTCTGCCGGTCCTCCAGCCCATACGTTTCCTGTGGTTCCTTCATTCATCCGTTCTTCCCGGAGGTGTATGCACAAAATATCCCTTGCGGATCGAGGTGCTTACGTCATCCAATCCAATCCTAATCAAATTCATTGAGCCATTTTTGAGAAAATCAAAGTTTGGAAAGATTTTTCATGCAAAGGGTAGTTTGGGGCGGGGTATTTTCTTGAAAATCTTCATGTCACATTTTTGGAAGATTCCTTTTTGAGTTACCGTGTTCATAGACACACGCGGATCTTTTTCTAAAAATACCATTCTTTTGTTCAGGGAGCCTCAAAGTATATATTTCCAGTGAATTCCCGACATCGAATTTTTGGGGGAAGTACAATACTTCTCCTACTTACTGTACATAGTAGAGTGTGAGTGAGAGAGAGAGAGAGTGTGTGTGTAAAAATTCAAGGAAAAAGAAGTTTAGGAAACAGTGAACAAATGAAAACCAAACCCCATTGTTTGCGCAATACAATACTGTTTTTACTTTTTCCCTAACTCAAATTTCTAACATCCATAATGCTTTAGCGTTTGAAGCGGCTTTTAATTCACTGTACTTCCGATGTCAAATCTGAACTCTCACGAATAATGTTTCTTCATTTCGCATCTCGTATTGCGTAATCCTTTACACGTAACATGTTTTTCGCATGTGATGCATTGTACGTCATCGCCGTGTTTAATACGCGAGCTCTGAACTACCCAGTCCCCAATAGCTCTCTGCGGCCTGTCAAATTTCTCTATCGTGGTAATTAATGTATGATGCACATCGTGTCACTGCATGTATTCAAGCTATGCGCTTTTAAAATTTCGTGTTACTATTGAATGTGGGGGAGATGTCTTACGGAAGTTGACCTTCCACTCACAGTAATCTCGTTCCTGGTCACTAGAAACTTGTACTCAGGATGAAGTTTCTTTTTGCTGAACTGTTCACCGATGAAGTGCAGTTTACCTGAAAGAGAGGACAGAGCTTTCACAATAATCAATATGGCCTGACGATATTCCGCACACAATTTTGGAAACAACATACCAACCACACTTCAGCATTAAGTTTGGGCAGGAATGATAGAGGATACGTGGAACATTGACAGGAATTATGTTAACGAATAATTTAAATGGTTTGTTGGAAGATCCTCTGAAAATAATTCACCTACATCGTTCATGCACGATGGGAAGTCGCCTCATTTTTGCTGTTTCTTAGAACGTTGCAATATCTCAAACGTATGGTGTTTTAATAAAAATCCTTAGTTGTTTCTAAGAAAAGAAAACCTAACGATTATTTGTCTACGTAAATCGTTGCTTGGGATGGATGACATATTCTGAAAAGCTTCAATTAACACGCTTAAAATGTGCCCGACTTGAGTATGGAAGTTTGGTATTTACCTGGCTTTTTTTTGTTTTGTTTTGTTTTGTTTTACTGCTGTTCTAACAAGGTCAGACATATAACATGTTTTTTCCCTTTCTTTTGCTTTATTAAAGGAAATCCTTAAATGCAGTGGTAATAAATGGGTATAGTGTTTATAAATTCCAAGAATTTGAGCTCTTTTCTGTCACATTTTGAAGAGCTGAACAAGCTAGTATAACTAAATGATTCTATCTTAGAACATCTGAATTATAGCAAATGAACAGTAATGAAAAGTGGTACAACATAGGTAAGTACTACCTGTTAGCTTCTCTTCACCACTTCACTAAGCTATGTGCAATGATTATTCTTTGACAATGTTGCAGGGGCTAGTGTTCCGAGACAGTCAGAGCTCTGTAGCATTCAAATAGTTATATCCGCTTGAATATCTCGGGTACACGCATTTGGTGTTTAGCGCCTGCGGTTATCCTGCAGTTTGAAAACCGCAACAGAGTTGTTCACTAATTAATTTATTGCTGTTGCTTTTGTCTCTGAAAACTACATACCAAGTGGTTCGTTCACCTGTCCCTTATTACTTGGTTTTATACAAACTGAAAACATCGACCCCAGAGCTCTTAAAACGATTCCAAATGTAATAAGAAATACGAGGTCTTTTGCATAAAGTAAGTTTTAAAGTTGGTTCCGTTATGCAATAAAATTAGAACTACTGGGTATTTTGGCTAACTTTTTATTTCATTTCATTTGACAGGCTTGCTTCCACACAGTTTGCACAGTTTGCTGGTGTAGAATAAAAGTTAGTGGCTCCTAATAGAATTTCGCCGCCAGTCCATAACATTTTCTGTCTAAGATTCCTTGATAGAAGAAATTGGGTTATGGTATCGTTGGTTTCAGGGGATGGGAATTGAAACTACTGGTCCGGAAGTTAAATCTTTATCACAGAGTAGCTGAAAGGAAACATTGTGAATCTGTAAGTTAATGTGATGTTAGCCAAAACAGAAGACTCACTATTTATGTCCTTCAAGAAGCTTTCGTACGTGTGACGCATATACCCTAGGATATTATCATAGCTCGTTTTGATTACGAAACATTAACTCCGGAAATAGCTATACGTTTGCTGGATGGACTGGCGGCGGAAGTCTATGGTGACGAGATCCTAAAACAAGTGTTCGAAAAACATTAATAACTGGTAGAAGGCAGTGTAAGGTATTAGGAAAAAAAGAACTATTGGAAAATATTTAGCAGTTCCTACTTTATTGCAAAACACCTTACTTTTAAAATACTCCTCATAAATGCGTGTGTGCCAACGCTATGTAATTCGTGATGCATATACACAACAACCTAGTTTATCCGCCCTCATTAATTGGGATTTCCAGTTTATCCGGATTGGTTAAATTTTCACCACGAAAATATGTGCGTCCTTTGACAAATACATATGAACGGTTGTAATGTTGGCACCTAGTCCACGGTGGACTAGTGGTACCGTGCTAGCCACTAGTTCCCAAGGTCGCGGGTTCAAACCCGGCGGAGGGCGATGGATATTTTCGGGCGTAAAAATCTTTAGCATGGCTTCCTTCGGAAGAGAAGTAAAGCCGGTGGTCCCGTGTCGTAGATTTACGGCACGTAAAAGAACCTCAAGCCTGATAAAGAGGCCTCTGAGCAAAATTACCGGTGTTTCACGCCCAATATAGAATGGGACGCTAAGAACCATAGTAGTTAAAGAGCGTCCATAAATAAAACTCAATTTATTTATTTACCTCGTAGCATAGAGATCGTCGTCGATTGCAACTTCAAGCTACACAGAAAAACGCTAAAATGCGTGAGATTATGTTTCATTAGTTTTCACGACAGTCTTGATAGTGATCGTACACGCCTTTCAATTCTCTTTCCTTCTGCTGCTGCGCTGATCCAAATTTAACTGTCATGCATCAAGTGTGTATTCATTTAAGAGCTGTTTCCAGATTATCCGGGTTTTCGTTAATCCGGATTATCTCCGGTCCCACTTAGTGGGGATAAATGCGGTTCTTGTGTTCTCTAAATGATACATGTCTATCCATGCGCAAGTGCACAGTGCCATTGTCTTCAGCTTCAAGATGCTTGATTCAGGTTCGGAACCTCCCGAGACTGTTTCATACATGTATATTCTTTCATTTTCCTTCTAAATTTATTCATATGCCACACTGTGGGAAATTAAAGATTTCTTGGTTTACTTCAGTTTTTTTCCTTTCTTTATCCTACTTAAAATGTTTATTGTTTTTGCACACTGCACAACTTTGAGATTTTAATTACAGAAAATAAAAGGAAAAAAACAGCCTGATGCATATTCGTTTAGGTTCAACTAAACGATGTTTTAAAGTTGAAAACATTTCAAATTAAAGTAAAAAACAAGATCAAAAATGTCCAGGATTCCTTTTGTAGGATAAATAACAATCACAGAAAGTATATCAAGTACCTATCCAGCTGCCCTTTCAAGTGAAAGAAAATAAAGTCAATCCTCATAAGCAGGCATAGGAATTTCCAAGTGTTTAAACCGGAAAGAAAGGAAATTAGATTTAACAGTTACTGGATTTTACGCAATGACGTCGTAGATACCAAACCACCCCATCCCTCGTACAGTCTGTTGGCGGTTGCAGACCGCACTCAACAACCGGTTTTACCTGACGTCATTGACACTTAGCCGCTGTTGTTTTTTGTTTTTGCTTTGTATTGACAATATTTAATATAGTTAACTTGATGCCAACTGCTTAAGAATTCCTGTGCCTACTCATTGGTCAAAACACTTCTTCCCTGATTAAAACGTTTCCGACACTTACACAAGAATCTAGAACCGAGCGGCATGGCTCAGTGGTAATGTCTGTGGCCCGCATTCAGGAGGTCTCGGGTTCAAATCCCGTGGGCCGACCAATCTGACTGAGGTTTACCGCTAAGGTAAATAGCGGACTGATATTTAATACCAGACCCAAATTCCACCTTAAGTCTAAAACAATAGTAAAAATAAAAAAATAGGTAGTAATAGCGAATGCTGTGCCATCTATCCACGGACAATGAAAGCAGGTAGACTGGACCGCACCTTAATGCCATCTGCACGGCTCGAAGCAGCACATCCAGTTGCTCTGCACTAGAGTCTCTGTGGACACGACGAAGCGGGTGGTTACAGGGAGGAGACCTAGATTATTGATTTCATGGTTATTCATATAGAGTTTAGTATATTGTCTTCTACGTGTAAAGGTAACATAGTTTGTTTTTTGTTTTAGAAAATTTAAACCCTACATATTTAGCCAAGTGTAGAAGGGAGTGGATAGGCATTTGAAGGATTTCTTGTGTCGTGGTGATGTTTTTACCTTTGCAGAATATCGTCAAGTTATCTACAAAAAGGCAAGCCTTGACAGGAACATCGATATAGGACGTTGCCTTGTTAATAGCAACTACAAATAAAGTAACACTCAACACTGATCCTTGGGGGACTCCATTTTCAATAGTTATATGTTAGGATAACACCCCGTTGGCTTTTACTTGGATATACCTCTTCCGAAGAAAATTACAAATAAACATTAGCATATTGCCAGTAATATTGTTTTTCCGAAAAGTTTCTATTATGTGTGTCATACAGGCGTATCATAGGCCTTCTCCATATCGAGCTATTAGGTGTTGGAAGTTGTTAAAGGGTCCATAATTTTCGACCGGAGAGTAATAAAATAGTCAACTTTGAATGAAACTGTCGAAATCCACTCTGTTCTTCACTGAAAAATTTTTGTTTTTCTAACGTCCATCCGCTGTTTTCTAGTTTTTCAGCAATTTACGTATTGCACAGGTAATTGCAATTGCCTATAGCTTTAAGAAAGTGTCAGATCGCAGTTATGTTTCGGAATAGGAATTACTATTGTCTTTCGCACTCGTAAAGGAAAAATTATTTTTTTCTAAATGAAGTTGTAGATTTCCTTTAAATAATTCAGTGCTGTATCAGGTAGCGCTTTAGTGCATCATACGTAATGTTATCAGATTCTGAGATGGTTGATTTACGTTGTTGGAGGGCATCTTTGATTTCTGGAAAGAGGGTTTTGGATAAAAAGGCTGCTCACAGTTTACACTGCGTAATACCCACTGGCAAACAAACTATTCAAAGTCGCGACAAGAAGTTCTTTGTCGTCCTCCGTGTTCTATGGTAACCTATGCTAGTTTCTGGTTCCCAAGGTCGCGGATTCAAATCCGACGGAGGGCGATGGATATTTTTAGGGCGTAAAAATTCTTGTCATGGCTTCCTTCGGAAGGGAAGTAAAGCCGGTGGTCCCGTGTCGTAGATTTACGACACGTAAAAGAACCTCAAGCCTGATATAGAATGGGAGGCTAAGAACCATCCGTAGTTAAGGAGCGTCCATAAATGAAACTCCATTAATGTTTATTTTATGGTGTACCTGCAGGGTGAAATTTAATGTGCAGTATTCTTGTTACTGTCGATCTATTTATGTTGTGTCCTGTGCTAACGCGAGGATTATACAAGACAGCTTGTAATGCAATCGTTTCATTATGGCAAGAGCTAACTACTATTCTCTAAAAGGAGTTGCCCTTGAAGTGTCCTTGTCTTACGTGAACGACGTTCAATATTCAGAAAAGTGTTGTCTGCCGGTTATTGTCTTTTCGGAGATCGGCGAGTAATGCGCTCCGTTGTGCTTCTCCGTGAAGAAGTAGCACATCAACATACTGATTACTAGAATATTTACCTCGCGACAATAATTCTACCTTTATGATATGAGGTTGAAAAAAGATAAGCTTACTTTATATGCAAGTGTAATTTGTATCTTATTGGGTAATTTAGATCCCACAGTGATTTCAGAAAGTACTCGACATTACTTCGAGGGTCCTCCCAGCCAAGTTGCGAGGGGAAAATTCTAATTATTAATGCATACACGAAACAAAGGGGACTTAGATGTTCTGGCATGTTTCAATGATTTTGTTAATTTTATACTTTTTGAAAACTGCAGAATACGTCAACTGAATTGCTTGTTCTCTATGCATTCGTTTTACTGCTAAACTTTTTGGAGCGGCAAACAAATATTCTGGGGACCATCCTCGTGATGGATGAAGGACGTAGAAAAATGTTCACGCATATCTGCGCTCGAAACGCTCACACACCCTAAGTGTGGACAAGGGAATACACACTTTAACTGGGTCATCCATATATCGCGGCACCGTAGTTGTGGTGGACTGCACTCGGTCGATAAGCTATCGCTTCCCGCTTGCCGGACAACACGAGAGCCCGTTGTTAAGCAAGCTAGACTGATTGCCTAATAATTTTGAATACCTTCTCGCCATGATGCAGGTAGGTTTTACGGCACTGCATTGTCGGCAGTTTTGAGAATTTACATACCCATGTAAATGAAAACACGCATTGTCCGGAGAGAGAGAATGAGAATTAGATTAGAATCAATTTCTCCGCCATGCACTTATTCAAAATCCATTCACAAAATCTAATACTACATACAGAATCACCCAGTTTAAGTCCTTGCACCACTGTACATTTATAGGGATTTAATCCAAATAACTACATAGCCCTTGGTAAGAAATTCTCGTTTGCTAGAATGACGACTATGGGATTTCTGGAGGAATTTTCCAATCGTTGTCCAGTGTCCTCAAGAATTTCTTCTGTGAGCATTGTACGTTGCTTTCTTCGCTTCGTATCAAAAACACGAAATCTATGTACTAATCTATGAATCATATGTAATAGAATAACTGGGCCTATTATTTGCCATTACTCTCGCTTCACTACACTTGTTCACTTTAGTCACTGAAAAATAGGACAGACTGTGTTGCGAAACCTTGAATAAACCACTTTGCTCTCCTCCCGCACGCACAAGCGCGCTGCTATCAGCTGAGGCGTGTCACGCAGCTCCGGTTGCAAGATATTGGATGACGTAGTACTTGTGAGTATGCCTTAAGTCCTCCTCCAATCACACAAAGGGCTGCGCGTGCCATTTGTACTGGTTCGCTCAGCTTTCGTTCTAAGTATGAAGGTCGTTACGGTATGTCCACAAATGTCACATTTCTTATTATTTAAAAGAAGGCCATAGGAATTAATACAAGTTCATCTTATAGTGCCGAATGCAGACACTTGTTCAGAAGTTTAAAAATATTTACTATTATTAAGGAATATACTTATAACTGCTTGCTTTTTATGAAAACTAACTTGAATAGTTTTGATATTCAATCTCCGTTTCATAACTTTCCTACTCGTAATAGTTTTATAATTGTTGCATCCAATGTAAAATTATTGAAAACTAAACAGCGGTTTCCTATTGATGCTATTGATATGTTTAACCGATTGCCCACGGATGCCCACTCTATTAGCTTAAATACATTTAAACATATTTTAAAAAGCTGGTCAATTGACAATCCTTTTTATTATATTAAGGCACTTTTAAACTATAATATAGAATTTTTATTTTAATATAATGTTTTTGACTACTGTCCGTAATCGCTTACGGTATTTAATGACAAGTAAATAAATCTTAAATACAAGTATTATCCACTCAGCCACAAGCACTGCGTTCGCTTTCTCTCTTAGAGCATATACAAGCACATGCTTTCTCTCTGTTTCTCATTTCTTCATAACTGTTCCTAACTTCCTGTTGTAGTTTAATTCCTTCATTTAGTTTACTTCCATTAAGTCACATTACAAAACAAAGTCGTCGTGATGCGTCACGTGCTTTGGAACCGCGTGTTTTTGTAATGGATGAGAAACCTGGATTTACACTGGTACCAAACAACAAGCAGGTATATGAGATGAATATGGGACATTCCATGTGAAATCGAACGGCTAAAAACCTCGCATTTTTTTGTTTCCTTTGTAATTTTTCTTATTAATAAGGGGTCCTAAGAAAAGCATATTTATCAAATATCAGCATCTAAAACCCAACGGTTGTCACGATGTTATTGAATGATAAATGTATCACATTAATTCATTTTGTTGCACTTTAATTGCGTATAGCTCCGGTACCCTTTACTTCAGGATATTGTAGCAAATCTCATTTTGTAGATAAAAGTTCGCATTTCATTACAACATATACTAATTATTTTTGTAATATTCACAAACATCTACATACCGTATATACTTATTTTAAGCATCTCCGGATTTTTATAAAACTAAAATGTTAGATTGAGAATAATCCATAGTGTCAATAAGAGAAGACAGCAATGTTGGTAAAGTGATGTTAGGGTCTTCGTAATTATAACACAAAATTGAATAAGCGCAGTGATTTACGTGGCTGATGTACGATGATCGCCAAGCAATCTGTGAAAAAACACTCAGAACAGCATACTGCTTAGTAAGCACTCTCATTGTTTAACCTAACGCATAGCAGCTTGCTTGACCTTCAGTTCAAAACAAACGTACGTGAGCGACCATGAGCACGTGTTTTACTACCTCCGCTCAGTGTAATTTACTTCTTTAATTATTTTAGACAAATCCTTATCAGTACCCATTTAAATAAAATATATGTTTGATTAGTTTAAATTACGGAATCTTACTATATAATTATAAGAGTTATTTATCTTAATCAGATACTGGCTACACTTGAAAAAATAGAAATTGCTTCACTTAAATAAAAATAAGAAAATCTTTTTTATTTATCAGTATGAAATTAAGGTTTATGGAATCAAAATAAAGCTCGATTTAAATAATTAGATTTAATGGTTTCAGAGTCTTGAGAAAACGCAGAAAGCTTGACGTAGAGAAAAGGTGTTAAATTGTTAAGTAAGCAAACTGACTCGCCGTTGTTGAAAGGCTTGGTGCCAGTGTGTTTTATAAGTTTTAAGTGCTTTAACTTCCAGCAATTCCGTTCATGGCATTCTACACTTGAAGCTGAACCCAGCTGGTTGAAATTCACACTGTTCGGCATGAAACAGTACACGGACGTGGAGGCAATGTGTCAATACGTCAATAAAACGTCACTTCTAAAACATCAAATGTTATGCACATTTATGCTTTTAAATAAATTTACATCATAATGTACCCTCATAGCTGATATGCTTTATTGCAGAGCTTGTGCATCTGTCGCGACTGGTAGTACCACTACGTAATCTGCTTTAGAGCAAAAAGCTCAGATGAAGAAACCTAAATTTGTTCTAACTTAGGCTTTTGTTCTGAGTTTGATTATATAGTGAGTTTTTCCAGTTTTTCCGATCTCATTCCTCGCTGTTTTTATTGTCACTGTTTTATTTTTCTCTAGTTCAATTTCACTGAGCATTCCCTTCACTACGGTGAACTAGTTCAGTTCTCCATCACTTCATTTCCTTCGTAACGTAGCCTCTTCACACGAACGGTTCACTTCACTCGGGAGTGAAGACCACAACCCGTCGCTCCGCAGAAACACTCGCTGAACGTCAGAGCAGCTGTCACCAACTCGCTCGGAAAATCGCTCTTAATGTCGCACGGGAATCTCACCCGCCAACTCGCTCTCTGACAACCGAGGCTATTCAATAAATGCTCGATTCGCACCGACTAACTCCTGTGAGGGCGCTCGCTTATATAGGTAGTGGAAACTTTCCACAAGGTTCTCGAACGTTCTAGAACGGTTTCGACACACATCCTGGAGGAGGGAGAAATAGTTTCCAGAAGGTTCTAGTTATCTCCCCAAGCGCGCCCGGTATTTACGCTGGCGAACGGTAGTTAACTTGTTTACTCCAACCGCCCGGCAGCGAGCTCCCGATAACCTTGGGCCGCTGCGTCACAGTATAATCCCATAACTAATAAACAGTGTGTGTCGTTTCTATAGGTAGGTTGAGGAAGTATTCTGTTCCACTTAAATATTCTATATTTGGAGTTCACCAGAAATGCGCGTTTGAAGGCCGAACAATTTTTTTTTTTTTTTAGAAAAATTTTCATCTTCGTGTTTCTGAGTTTCAAATTTAAGACAGACACTGTTTAAGCGTACATTTTCAAGGAAATCCCTCCATTCCGGGCTTTCTTTTATATGGTAAAATATTAGTTATTTTTGTTTTTCTCAAAAACTGCTCAAACGGTTTCTAATTCAGTATCTATCAGGTATTTAATATATTCATGAACATATGCATCTTGAATATTCTGTGAATACTCTTTCCAATATCTGAATGAATTTTGTATAACGGTAAACATAAGAGAAAGCAAAAAGCTTATTGCATGAAACGAAAAGGCTCTTCGAAATATACAACTTTTGTGTAGCATTGGTTATTTTCGAATACTCGGTAAACCATTAGCTTTTCCGGGTTTGACTGTCATGCGGCGTCTATAAAGCATCTTAGGCGATTCTTCTTTTCTCCCGCATGGAATAATGGTAACAAACTGGCTTATGATGTGCATGCATGTAGCCAGTCCGATACTGTGTAATTTGGGATTATATTTAGTAAGAAAAAATATGATGGATTGCAATCACATGACTTTCTCTAACCATATCTTGTACAAACTATTTTTACAAACGCTTATTCTTCTGTCTGCTTCATGTTAATCGAGATAAACATTTGCAGAAGTTGTCTTTTTGCATATTTCCTTCTAGGTACAACGGGGTTAGGAGAATAGGGGTATACAGTAGGCTTTAAGCGATAGTCAAATCTTTTAAGAGCGGTAGCGCTATGTAATGGCTTAAAAATTACGTTCTCTTTGCAGGAGCAAGAGAGAGAGAGAGAGGGGGGGGGAAAGAAAAACATAGTAATGACATCCCTTTTGAGAAAAGTATAAGTATTTTGACACAAATACGTGCTTCAACGAAATCTACGTTTTTTGTGTAGCAAGATTTTGTCTCTCTCTTACCAGTTATGCAAAGATGTCCTTAATGAAGAGGACCTCAAAGGTTATTCCCAGAAAATTCAAGGGTTAGATTCCATTCGTCATGAAAACAACTTAAACATAGTCATTAAAATAGTGTCATTTTGAAAAAATCCAAATTTTCGAAAGTGTTTCCTCGTAAAGGGTAGCTTGAGGTGGGGGAATTTTCTTGAACATCTTTATGCCATCCTTGGGGGATGCTGAACTTAAATACCAAGTTTGGTTTTTAACCTACTTTTCGTTTTTGAGTTATGTTGTTCACAGTTACACAACACGCGCGCGCACGGACCTTTATCTAAAAGCGCTATTTTGAGTTCAGGGGTCAAAACATATTTTCGATGAAACCTCGACATCGAATTTTTTGTGGAATGCAATACCGTCCGATCTCCAACAATATTATACAGTGAGGATTTATCGAGGACTTTTGTTATTTCAGGATCGGACATAGGAAACGTAGTTACGCATTCATTAACATTACAAATTTCCTAATTCTACGTAAACAGGAACGGTAGCGGAATATCCCTTCAAAAACTGAACATTATTCAAAGAGAACAAATAAGCTAATTTATTATAAAAAGACAAATTCAAATTTGTACCTGGTGGTCGGAAGAAGGGTGCGTGTGCTCCACCCATGCTGACTGTCAGACGACAGCACACTGAAAGAGGAAGATAACTGTGTATCCACCAGATGAACTCTGCCCATAGAACTTAAGTCACAACCAGCTCATACGGCCAACCTCTGTATATCTAACTTCCCAAATGTATTAAACTAAACCCTTAAAATCCCACTAAACGACACAATATTCCCCTGCTGATTATACGTAGTAGAAAAAGAAAGTGTGTCATGTGTAACGTAACGCGACTAGAAGCATCACTTTTATATAACTACAATACTATTTAGGGCTGATGTGTATTTGTAATCGGCAGAGAAGGTTTTGTGAGTGTGATACACTGGATATTTTCGTAATATTACTGTACTATCTTTGCCTATTGCTTTTTTATGTTTTCGTCATAAAATAATTGATTAAACAGTATCTTTAAAGCTACTGGAAAGGAAATTTATGTATGCTATTCATTGCATTCGTAGTGGTGGGATTTAGAATTTTCATCCGTGGGTACACGCTTTGGATATAGTTGATATGGATAACTGAAGACTTGTTTGGGGTAGGTAATCATCAACCAACAAGAGGCTGGCGGACTGATATTGAATAAAACATTTGCGTATAATTTTTATTACTATATTATATTACCTTTCTTGTCAAAAGCAGGTACCATCAAACTTGTAGCAAGTAAGTTTTTAGTTAAACAAAGAAAATACAAAGGACATTAGTAGAATCGTTAACGCTTAGGGCCGGTTTTACCGAACGATGTTAAAATTACTCTAACATCTTGTTTGTTAATGAGGTGCTCAAAGTTTAACATAAGCTTAAAACTTTTGCGTTTCATCAAGCTTTCACAGCAAATTGTTAGCTAACATTTTGTTAAGGGAAAAACAACTGCGAACTATGGCTTTCGAGAAGGCGGTGGCCGAAATATACCGCTTCTGAACGTGCTCCGATGCACTTTTGTCTACGTATTGCTGCGCTTTCTGTGTCAGTAGCAAATAACTATTTACATTCATGGCAATTGCCATGTGATATCTCCAAATATTTGAGGTCAGTATCGCGATGTCAACTAAAGTAATTGTAAATAAGTATGGCGTACTATCAATCGCGAAAAAGCTGACGGTCTTACATTAAAGGATAAGATTGTAGTCTGGGACAAAATCCTTGGGTAACTTAATTGGAATTAACGCGTTTCCCTTAAGTCCAGTAAGCAACTGAGGCAATTTTATGCTAACATAAAGTGCAGCACCAGAAACGTTAGGTGCGAAGAGCGTTTAAGACGGTTTAAAACTGGCGGTGGACACTGCATTGAAACTAAAGTGGACAAAAATGTGTTATCGCTGATTAATCAAGCACTGCTTCTTAAAACAATTGCTTTGGAAACCTTCCGGATAAACCCAAAACGGTATCTTTGGAAATACCAAAATTATCATACACCAAGTGAATGAAATATGTTAGTAGCATAAAATCTAAGTAGTTAATTAACATTTGTAGTGTAGGAGAAAGAGGCATGCTTCTGCTGTCAATATTCTAACCTCTCGTATTTCCCCCAAAAAACCATGCCCATGATCCCTTGAACAGTCTATAGTGCTTTAAAAATCCCTCCTTTTGCAAGGCTTAAACTTATGACGACGTACGACTACTCTTCTATTAGGAATGGCATTCAAAAATGCCATTTTTAACAAACTCGTATCAACAGCTTGGTTTGCGGCAGCCATTTTCCAACTTCTATCGTCTGTTAAACGTCTTAACACAGAGGAACGGCGATGTTAGCTTAACACCGGTTTTAATACATTGTAAGGTTAACATTGTTTGATGAAACAGAATTTGTGTTAACTTCAGTGTTAAATCAGTTTAACATTGTGTTAAAATTTAACACCTGTTGGTGAAACCGGTCCTGAGTGCATTCAGATTGGGATGTGACGAATTTTAAACTTGAGATGCTGAGTTAGTGGATTTACCGCATGCTTGAAAACATATTCTATTGTTGTTTTTCAGAGAATATTCATATCATGCGTGCAAGATACTGTGTGACTTCCTGATATAATAATATATAACAGATCATATTGTTTGGCGAGACATTCTTGTTCGCTATCGTTGAGATATATTCACAACGGACTAGATAGGTGGCATCAATCGATAGAGTTGTGGGATTCCATCAATAAAAATCTGTGTTACACTCACATGACTTTCTCTACTCTTGTACAAACTATTTTTACAAACGCATATTCTCCATCTAATTCATGATAATCGAGATAAACATTTGCAGATTCTATCTTATTGCTAATTTTCTTGTAGATGTAAAGGGAATATATATGTACAAGCGCAATATGGAAATACAGTAGCCTTTAAGCACATACATATCTCTTAATAGCTGGTTGCTAGGTGCAGCACCATTCCCTTTCCCACAGATTAATACTCTTTGCATATCCAAGACAAAAAAATGAATAACGAATTCCCATTTGAGAAAATAAGTATTGAAAAATTTAAGGGAATAACAAGCAATATCTCGAAAATGGTTCACTCAACAAAAAAATGTATATGACATAAATTGTGTATTTTAACACGATCTACATCTTTTGTGTAGTAAAATTTTGTCTATCTCTTATGGTTTACCAGTTATGCAAAAGTCGTTCACAATGAAGAATGCTTTTGGAGACATTCCCAGGAAATTCAAGATATACATTTTATTTATCATAAAAACATCTTAAACATATGATATTTTAATCAAAATCGTTAGAGCCATTTTTGAGAAAATTAAAACTTTCGAAAAATGTTCCATGAAAAGGGTAATCTGGGGTGGGGGGCTTTTCTTGAAAACCTTCGTGTCGCATTCTTGGAAGATACTGAACCTAAATACCAAGTTTGGTGTTTATCCGACTGTTCGTTTCTGAGTTATGCTGTTCACAGACAGACAGACAGACAGACACACAGACAGACAGACACACACGGACATGTTTCCAGAAATACTTTTTTTGGATTCAGGGGGTCTCAAAACATGTATTTCCGGTGAAATCTCGGTATCGAATTTTTGGGTGGAATACAATACTTCCCCTACTTACTACACGTAGTAGAGAAAGTAAAAATGGGATGGTTACATCCTGATTCAAGGAAGTTCGGTCTGTTTCCAAAGAGTACAATATCTTTATATATTGCAATATGAGCGTAGGAAGTGTACTATTACAGAATCGAGGAATGGTTTGAATAGACGAGACGAGTCTTATGTATTTCCAAGGTTCTGTTATGCATTTCACACACATGCATTGCACAATATTTTTGGACGATCTTATGTTTTTTTATTTTGAATGAATTGTGAATAAGAAACATAATTTCTGATTAACTTACCCATCGTCATTTCGGATTTCCGTTAACGCAAAGCAGCCAGTTCAGCAGTTATAAAAATATGATAGCTTCGTAAGATACTGTAATTTAGGAGGCTTTGAGTCAATTATTTGATGATTGATACTGTGACTCAGAGCGGGTTGTTTGAAAATAACATGGCTAATGCAGAGATTCATTATTTCGAAAAGAATTTGAAGTCGGCGACGTGGATTATGAAGGCGCAGGTAATGAAGAGACATAGAAAATTGGGTTGTATTTCACCTTCCGCCCTAGTGTACATTGCGTTTTATTACAGCCACCAAATTTATGTTGGTAGAAATGGGTTTCCTTGGAAACGAATTCATGTGTTAGAATATAATCGGGAAGACGTAGAAAATACATTATTGTGCAAAAAGGAGCGGCAATTTGGCCGGTTAACGCTTTCAGGAGCTTTTGAAAAGCTTTAGAATGTCCCCTACGAAAATATTAGGGGTGTCTAAAAGTAACTGCAATTATTTTTTCTGTGTAAATACGCGAGCGCCAAAATTCACCAATCATGGTAACGATGAGATACGACCTTAATTTACTCTGTAATATGCGCGACATTGTCCATGAGCTGTTCAGTTTGTCAGTGGGAGCGATTGTGCAAACACGAGTTTCAGTGGTCCAGCATAGATTTCAATTAGGTTTTGTGTTCTGAAAAAAACAACCAGGAACTGAAACGCTTCAAGTTATACAGGAAGCATATGAAGAAAGCAAATGGAGACCAAGTTTTATCAAACACGTGCTTTCTAATGACATAAAAAGTTTAAAGATAATGGAGAAAAAAAAATTTTTGAAGATGCTCCACTTCAAAAACTTGAGGTGAGCCGCAACACCATTGACGCCATGTTGCAGGACGATTGACGGTTAACAAAGGCAAAGGTTGCAGTCATTATGCACATTTTGTATGCGTCAGTTGAAGTAATAATTCGTAATTATTTGGGCTACAGAAAAATTGCAGCAAAATGGATTCAACGAGTGCTTCATGACGAACAGATGTCATCACTCAACTAACCATTGAAGCCATGCCCCACCCACTATATTCGCCGGATCTTGCACCATGTGACTTCTACCTGTTTCCAGGAGTGAAAAAGCACTTAGTGGGCACCATTTTTAAATAGATACTGAACTAAATAGTGTTTCGGGTATACTGATGTCAATCAAGAGCTCTTTGAGGGTTTTGAAAAGTGGATAGAACGTTGCAACAAATGTGTAGCCTCAGGAGGAGAGTATTTTGAAAGTTTGTAATTGAACTTGAATAAAACAATTCGTGCTGTCGAAAACAAAAGTTTTCCGGTTAGTTTTTGACACCCCCTCTAACATAGCCTTCTGCTGATACCCAACTCCTCTGAAGTTCAAAATCCTATTTGTGTTTATACTTTTACATTCGACCGTTGTGAACTGCAAAGGTGCTGATTAGTCTTTTACGGCTATAATGTGAGCATTTTTATGCTTGGAACTAAGAATGGGACGATACCGCTGTTTCTCAATACCGGATACTACATACCGTTACTGAGATTTGAACACTGGATTTAATATTCACTGTATAAAAGATTTAAAGACAATAGCTTGCTCACTGAATTATTATGAGATTATTTTTAGTTTTCAGTGTGTAAATATTCCGTATTATATGCTGACCCTGCGAAATATTTTTATTTAATAAAGCTGTAGATTAGATATATAGTTCCTATTGTAAGGCTAATAATAATAATAATAATAATAATAATAATAATAATAATAATATAATAATAATAATAAGTTAACTACCACCATGCGATTTTTTATATATTTTAGACATCGCTCTATTGTTATTAGTTGCTCCTCTTCATAATATTTCCATAGTTCTGCTAAATTCTTTTTAATATCGCTGTTATACATAATTTAGCTTAAAGAATTAAACAAAGTGATCTTACGATATACGTTGTGGACTACATTTAAGCTGACATAATGACCTGAGTGTGGTGCGTATTTAAAACCTAACAGATTGAAGGAGAAATAACTTTCAAACGCTGACGTTCTGATTCGTATGTGCTGTATTCTCCTATTTTGGCCAGGCTAAGAGCGAGTTACTTACCAAGCCCGGCGGTTGGACAAGCAATGCGATGTGTGCTTGAGTTAAATCATCTTCATTCACAAATCATATGTTTTTCTCTCTGTCCCACTTTGTTTAGGTTATTTTCATTTAGATATGAGACCAAGAATGCCGCAAACGCAGAATGATAAATCCAGCAATTATCTGGTAACAATATCAACAATGTGAAGCCCTACTGTTTACTTCCTTGTCTAGCGCAAAGTGAAACACAACTGCCAATAATGGTGTCTAGTGCAGAAATGCGAAATTAGAGAATTAAAATTATCGGAAAAAATATACCGGAGTTTTACTTCAAGGCATTAGACATAATATTTGGCTGTCACCGAGTATCTAGAAATCATCCCTTTTTGGAACATAGTTTCTGGTTTGTTCGTAGAACTCCATCTTGGAAACTTATTATGAGTATTAGTGGACTATTGTATGCAAAAAGGAGCTGTTTCTCCATTAAACATCTAAGTCGGATAATAAATCGTAAGTGTATAAAGAAGTGACAGATTTATCCCTTGGATCGATAAATCACGGAATGTACAGAAAAATATCCTGAATTAAATAAGGTGGTACGCCACTGGAGAAAAGTTGAGAATCCCTGCTATACAGCTTGGATCTAGACTGTTGTGAATGAAAGGAAAGGAAGTGTGAAAGTCCTGCTGAAGTACCAGCTTTCTTCAGTAGGTTACGCACCGGTCTGTAGGCAGCAATCGATCCACACAAAGCTCAGAGATTTAACCTACAGAAGCAGCAAGTATATTGAAAGAGCAAAAGAGGACATTCAGAGGCTAGAGGTGGCGTGTGAAGAATTTATACGGAGCAAACAACATGAATCGCGCCCGGAAAGAAATATATAAGGGTGCAGTTGCAAGCAGGGGCGAGCGGCACGTGGGGAAGTCCTTCCCCTCTCTACCCTACCCTACCCCATTACACTCACGTGCCGCCGTGGCGGGACCCGAGTACGACCTCGACATATCGACTGTGCACGCCTCCTGGGTGCACAATGTACTCGGCAATTAACACGCATTACCCTGCAAAAGTCTCCAGATTTCCCCTCTCTTCTCATACATTTCCTTCGTGACAGGGTTGATGACGTGGGTTGCGAGAGAACGCCTACCCTAAGGCGAAACTGCATTATGCCTTTTGTTGAGAGCGCAGGGATACTCTGAACAAATATTCCTCATAATGAGGAACCAGACAATCGATTTCTCGTTTCGTGTTGCTGCACAGAATGCAGGCAGGTACCTACGTATTTCTTTCCCTCGCACTTTTTTGAGTTTTGTATAATTGCAAATAAAATGTGTGATAACTAACATTAAGATTTTAAACGCGGCGCACCATCCTAATGTAACGATTAGGGAATTAGAAATTCGGTGCTTTCATCATTGTGCAGAACTCCTCGTAGTGTTGCCCGCGGTGTGGCTCAAAAGAGATCTGGACGGATCAAATTATAGACAAAATTAAGACACAATGAAGTTTCAAATTCTACTTACAATTTATTAAACAAGTTACTCAAATGATTATTGGCCAAACACAACAGGCTTAACTTGAAATGCATTAAGAAAGTGAGGATAATGAAAGTGCAGATCGTCTTGCAACACTGGGAGCTTAATCTACTTTAGCGGCCCAGGGCCGTTTTATGGACTTCCAAACTCCTGTTTAAGGGATGGAATGAGACACCCGGGACACGAAACCGAAGATAAGTTCTGGAAGTCAATTCCTTGGCTCAATTCTGCCAAAAAGTCCATTACCATTTTGGCTAAAAGAGCTAAAGATCTTCTTATGTTAAGCAAAAGGAAAACTGAGACTAGCTATTGGACTTTTAGGGAGCAGTTCCTTTGCGAATAATGTCTGTAAAATGGTTTAAAATAATGTAAATACTTAACGCTTCTGCAATGAAGCGAAAGAAACGGTAAAACATTTTCTGCTATGTGAATATACCGCACGCATTAGAATAAGGCACTTTGAGGTTCCTTTCTTAATACCAAAGTATATTGATTAACTACCACACAAGCAGTAAAATTGTCAATTTCGTTATAAATATTAAATTGAACTGGGACGTACATCTAGGTATATTAATTAGGGTTTCAAAATATAATACGTAATTAAATCTCATTTTGAGAGGTTAAAAGTAGCCTCTACCTTCAACTATGTAATGTTGCTCTTAATAACCCAAATGACTGCACCTTTACTAATGTATGTTGGAAGCAAGATCAAATTATCTCCGAAGCAGGCGACTATAAAATTCAGAAGGCTGCAGGTAGATGCACGCATTTTGTTCAAGACAGGTGAGAAAGTCATCTTTAAAATTCTTAAAAAAACAGAATTTTTCCAATAATGCAATAATGAATGCGTGGAATTTGCTGACATTGGAATGCAGACATATCGTGTAAATGTTACACGTAGAAGTTAACTTACAGAATTGACGCGTGAGTTGGTGACTTTGAGAGCATAAAATGCAACAATTTCGGATCCTTTAAGCCTAGAGAAGATTAACAGTCCTAACTCAATACTTCCCATTTGCCATATAACTAAATGTACCGTGTAAACTGTGTGGGATGGTGAGGCAATATTTTATATCATAACATACTGGGATTGCCAAAGTGATTGTAGTGCAAATTAATATTATTGTATGTAAGGTATTTTAGATGTTTGTTAGCCATAAGTATTGTTAGGAAATAAGTTTACACGGCCTCACTGAAACTGACAATAGAAGTGGGTAACAATAAACCGAGGGGGTGAGTTGTTTATCACTAAGAAGAGATAAACAAATGACGTCAGGGTAGCGTGCCTTTTTTAGAAATGGAGGGAATATCTTCCCTAGAGCATATATGTTAGTAGTAGTGATTGGCTAACCAAAACAGACGCTAAAGTGGGCGCGATTTAGTAACCAATAAGCAGCTCTATTATAATGTTTAGGCAATTCGAGGTGAAGGACTATATATTTTCGAGCCATAAGCAAGTTTCGCACATTTGCGAAGAATCTTTCACGAGGTGCACGTCGCAGAGTTAGTTACAAAAATGTAAAGTACGCGAAGTAGTTGGTACGCGGCATCGAATAGACTGTAGTTACATTCGGAAATATCACAGTTTCAGTCAGGCGTGTATAAATGTTAAATATGTGAATTATTAATTAATTGTGACGGCAATAAAAGTCTAGATTCAAATTTTTTTATCGGTGTTATCTTTTAACAATAACTCCTTTCCGTTTACACGCCCTGCTTAGAGATATTTGCTCGATTAAGTTATAATAGCTAGCCGGAGGACAAAGAACCCAAATTTAAAATAATAAAACAAGAGGCGCTCAACAAATAAGATAACACTAGCCATGAGAACGGCGACAATGGTTAGAAATGCTGCAAGGGGGACCTTGTTTGGGATATTGTAAAATACTTTTCAAGCCATTTAAACTGAATAATATCGTGGCGCAAGTTACGATTTCACATGCTAAGACACCAGTACATTTTATCAACCAGTTTCCCTCCCTCTTTTTATGAAAGAATATCAAAGCCTCATTCATTAATTCTGGTCTTCACCGTGCAACCTAAATGCTGAAGATTGATAATGGTTGTTCAGGAAAATCTAAAATGTTATTCGAGGAAATTCAAGGAACAGGCTTTTTCCTTCCTCAAGTGGACCGCATATTTTAAGAATATTTTTCACACGTGTGTTGCAAACACATTTTCAATAAATCCCTTGCCTGTGCTCAATGCAGAAGGCCATTTTCAGCAATACTTATTGAACGTATCACGAGTTCAAGTAAGTTAAATCCGCTACAAACTTGGAGACATGCTGCTCTTACCTCTGTGAAGGTGACAGATGTGAACCTTGGAGCTTGTAAAGTTGGTGACCCCAGTTTCTCTTTCATCTTAGCGTCCCCCTTCTTGCTGGAAGGTCTTGTAATTGAGGAGGGTCCCGCCTCCGACTTTTCATCGGGAGGGACAAGGAACGCCTGCTTATGTAGACACCAAAAGAGGAGCGGCAGCGTGCTATCTTATCGTCTTCTGCAGATTCCTTCCTTTCGCGCAGGAGCACCTTCGTAGTATATGTAGCATATTAACCATATGCTATCCCAGGTCTTGGCATAGTTGAGCAGATAACTTTCCCGTCATTTAACTTCCTTCTCAGCGGCAGGGTTGCATGTTTTAACAGGAGGTTGAATGGAAAAGCTGATAAATACATATTTTAATGCTGGATTAACATTTGAACTTTTGGTAATTAATTTGGTATACAGGATGGATGGTGTACCAATGTCATACTCGTTGTAGATAATTTTATGCACAACAATGGATAAACTTTCTTAATACCATTTTAGTGTGTGAATGCTTGTTGTAGCAGAACAAAAGATTTCCGCACTTTACCTCCCATACGAAGCGATCGAGGCAAGTTTTATTGAAGTATATGATAGAACAGCAACTAATCTTCATTTTCTCCCTTAAGGTCTCATTTCGCCAAAATAGCATTTTTATTTTATACAAATAATGATTTGTGCTTAAGTTACGACGTTGCAACAGCGCGCTACTTAAGCCGAATAACTGACCACACACACGCCTCACACGACTTAACTCTCATCGGTTTGCTATCAGGCTTTCGCGTCTTGGCTATTATATCAGCAGTGCATATCGGTTTTACTTAATTATATATATTGAAAGCTTAAATAAAGGTATGATAATCCAGTTGTAAGGTTCGTTTATAAAATGTTAAATTTAAATTTACTGGGTTATAGTGGCATTTCCTTAAACTTTTAAGTAAATACACCCACTTTACTTCATATGTTATCACTGAATGCTTCCATAACATTTTGTTGTTGTTGCTGATAGCTATAAATTAGTTCTCCTATTTAGTTTTTATTTTAAATACATAATAAACAAACGTTCTAAGTTAATACATTTCTTTTCTTTTACTGGTTTATTCAAACTTAACAAATGCGCTTCGGTTTTCATTGTTTTCATTAAGCATTCGCTGAAAATAAGACATGTAGAGCCTTGGTAATTAAGCATTACTAGTATCGTAAATATAGTTACCAAAATACAGTAACAACTTCGCAGCGGTATTGGAAAAAAATCGTGCATTCTATCGGTGATCTCCTACCCATCGAGTGTGATTTCTCCATCTATCTGCAAGATAAAGTGCGCTTTTGCCAAACGTCTTAAAGATTTGTTTATGCAAATATATGAAATAGAAAAAAAAGTTATCATTAAAAGCTTTCAATTACTCGTCGAGGTCCATCTCTAGTTTAAAGAGGAGATCTATACAACTTTCACTTGCTATAGTTTATTCTTTTTGTTTGATTAGAAGAACTTTAATAACATTTGTGTTATTTTGCATAATCTTTTATGATTTAGGCTTACTTGTGCATTTTTTATTTAAACATTTATATATAAAACCCTATATAGTAGGTTTTGGTGTGGTTTGAAATTTAGAAATCCATCGCACATATTATTATATGATCTTGGTTCCGGTTTCTTCCCACCTTGAATTTGTTGACACTGTCATGTGTCCACTAGTTATCTGCGGTTGTTGATTAAATCAGAATTTGTGTAAAGTTAATAATTTTAAACAAGTAACCCTGTTTTTAGGAACCTTTCAGGTTAAAATTTTAAAAACAAGTTTACATTAAGACATTTTGCCACTATCATTACTAGAAACATTATGAGAAAAACGTGTTAGAAATATTGGATATACTGTTTAAAACTTATATCCCAATTGATAACAGAAACATAGGAATAAAACTAATAAATATATGTATAAACCATCAGTGTAAGTTGATAGAAAAACTTTTTGTAATAACTTGATTAATTGAATTTGCTAAATTTAACTTCAACCAAATAGGCCGTTTAATCTCCCCTAAACTACAAGGTATATTATTTTAAACGTGATAGATCTTAAGAATGTAGTTGATTAGAGTATTAAAGGCCTTATACCGAATTGTCAAATTTCGCATAAAGTAAGATAGAAATAGAGTGTCAGATAGCCTCACGAATTACAGTTTTATATGCAGATGTTACGTTCTACAATTGACAGTCTACATTGTTAACGACTTAAGCATTATTGCGACAAGCTGTTACTTAAAATAAGACGAAAATAATTACCTTTCATAACGTATCGATCTATAGCAGGGAAAACCTTGGAAACCCGCAACATTAAGAATTTTGTGCACCTAGGGCTCTCTTTCAATAAACGGAAAATGGACGAAGTCATAAAAACAGGAATAAACGCACGCTGTATGTTTACTCTAAACCATATACCAAGCAAAAGTTAGGTACACATGAGCACAAATGGGTATTCTGGTTCTGGTGAATTCTACGTAAAGGGGGACACAACCAACTACAGAATAAGGCAATTCAGTGCACATACCACACAGTAGACTGCGAAATTAGTGCTGGATGCGAAGTAAAATCTCTGAGACAAGCTCCAAATATGCCATCTGCTGCCATGTACATTTGAGAATGGAAGAGAATTTGGCATGGCCATCAACATTTGGAAAAGTTGCAAACTATGAGGGAAGGTTACATTGAACAGCGGCTCAGGACAATACAAGTGTATGAAGGAAGGTTAAGAACCACCTAAGTTAACATGAGGAAGATTCCATGGGCGTGCAGTTGGGACTAAACATCTGACTGGGCTGTGGAACGGCGCATTAATCATAGACTTCGTGCATGCGGAATTGTGGATGATAAGATCATTGATGAAATAGTTCTAAAATATGCCCCTTTGCAGGGGCAGCGTGTTTTCTATGCCTTTTTTTTAAAAGTTTTGTAATATTTTTATTGAAGATGTCCTTCATTATGCTTTATTTCTTTTCCTTGATATTTTTGCTTTATTTAATATCATTGCATCATCGAGGCATGCCTGGTCTCCTAAATCTATTTTAATTGTTAAGTGTCAGTGTATATGCCTTTAAATTGAAACAAGTATACTCATAGATTCATTAATAATTCCTCTGTATCATCTGAACGACCTTCCATTGATTATTGATCTGTAACTAAAAAGCTTCCAAACAAATACGCTTTAGAAGCTTGATAGTCTCTTCAACATCCGTCTCCAGAAATAATGCTGCTACCGGAATTATCAAAGACCATATGGTTTTGAAAGTACTTTATATTATTCAAAGCTACAAGTTAGACAGAACAGGTGCAATTTAAAGCACGCAACGAACAGAGATTTCACTGCACACCTCCAAGAGGAAGAATAGCGCGTGGTCTTCCAAAACTCTCATGTCTTGAGAGTCGCGTGCGATACCATTAACTCTGTTGAACCCGGATGTTCATAAATCAGAACATGCTGTTTTACAAGAGAACTAAAGGAACTAAATGCCTTTTTCCTGACATGCACAGCCACCGCACATTTAACCCAACAGTTTTTACTAGCACTTGTGAATCCTGTGTAACCTGTGAAGTCCGCCTTCTTCTGAATGAAATGTGCTAATTCTGTATAACTTGGAAATCGTAAGAGAAGGACAGATAAAATGTAGAAAAAATAAAAATATAGAATTTGTATGGAATAATTTTCTTTCGAAATATTCCATCATTACAATTTCCAAAATGTAAGTACACCATCTCAAGGAAGATGTTTGAATGTTGCGGTGTACTCCTCGTGCTGGTAGCATAACTCGCAGCATGTTCGCATGTTGATATATTAATATATGAATTAATATGTTATATATGATGATTATCTTAGTGTTTAGGTTTTTGCTATTAAATTGATAATGAAGTTGTGTTTACTGCTTGCCACGGCTGCTGTTGTATGGGTTTTTGGTAGAGCATGCGTAACTCATCAGGGTCTGGTACAGGAAGGAAAGTATGTGATAACAACACTAACATAAGATTAAATCAGTGGAAGAACACAATAATTTAATGACACACGCATTTTTTGCGTTAGTAAGAAGCTACGCAGTTACTTTAGTAATGATCGAGTTTGTTGGAGCTGTAGAAGATTCCTTAGCTAGGTAACGTAGCAATCAAAGTATCATTTTTAAAGTGCTTGTTTAATAATGGAACCATGTATCACTCGTGCCTAAATTATACTTCGTTCCCCTTGCAATTACCTGCACTTTTGAATTGATATATTTTTAACGTTCTCACTACATTATGTGAGGTAATTAGTAACTCCTGCTTCGGAGAGCTTACACGTATATTCCTGCACATCGCCGCACTTTACACCCAACTGACTTAGGCTTGAGAACGCTATCTCTAACTTTCCTGAACTTAAACATTCAAACATATTTTTCTTGAAATAATATTGGCTGCGTTCCTTCAGCTTGGAACATTCTCGAAAACTTAACAAGCTATCATTCGCTGTTTCTAGACATGTGACCTCTCTTCAAAAATATTCGTTGAGCTAGCTTGTGATTTTCTGCTACACAATGACTTATGTGTCAACCCCCTACAAGTCGGTTTACCTGCACCCTAATTCTAACAAAAATGTTGTTTGTCTGTTTTATACAAGTGCCCCACAGCTTCAGCTAAACTCCTACACATACATAAAACCTATACTTAACATCTATTTACATAACAAGTATTTCGCTTATTACTATTATTTGACATTATTATTAATATGTATATATGACCATACTTACTGTCTCAATGTTTCCGATTCTGTTTACTTTCTCTACTACGTATAGTAAATAGGGGAAGTATTGTATTCCACCCAAATATTCGATACCGAGATTTCACCGGAAATACATGTTTTGAGACCCCTGAATCCAAAAAAAGCATTTTTGGAAACATGTCCGTATGTGTGTCTGTGTGTGTGTGTGTGTGTGTGTGTGTGTGTGTGTGTGTGTGTGTGTGTGTGTGTGTCTGTGAACAGCATAACTCAGAAACGAACAGTCGGATAACACCAAACTTGGTATTTAGGTTCAGTATCTTCCAGAGATGCGACACGAAGGTTTTCAAGAAAATCCCCCACCCCAGACTACCCTTTACATGGAATATTTTTCGAAAATTTTCTCAAAAATGGCTCTTAACGATTTTGATTAAAATATCATATGCTTAAGATATTTTCATGACAAATGAAATGTATATCTCGAATTTTCTGGGAATGTCTCCAAAAGTATTCTTCATTGTGAACGACTTTTGCATAACTGTAAACCATGAGAGATAGACAAAATTTTACTACACAAAAAATGTAGATCGCGTTAAAATACACAATTTATGTCATATACTTTTTTTTTGTTGAGTGAACCATTTTCGAGATATTGCTTGTTATTCCCTTAAATTTTCCAATACTTATACTTTTTCTCAAATTCGTTATTAATTTTTTTTGTCTTGGTAATGCAAAGAGAACTGAATACTTCACATAGCAACCAGCTCTTAAAATATTTGACTATCGCTTAAAGCCTACCAATTCCCCTTGCATCTACAAGAAAATGGGCAATAAGATTAACATCTGGATATCTCGATTAACATGAAGCATATGGAGAATAAGCGTTTGTAAAAATAGTTTGTACAAGAGTAGAGAAAGTCATGTGAATGTAACACATCAGATTTTTTCTTTTCCTTCGCAAACTTGTTGCTTTCACCATGGAGGGGTAGGCCATTTATTATTCCCTAAGATTTATGAATTTATTCGTCTTTGCGCCTCTAATAAATATTTGAGCACTTATTCTCCGTGTTGTACATAATTAAACTTAATTTGAAATCATTTGTATGAAAAACCTATCGTGAATAACGTAACGAGGTTGGGAGATTAACTTTTTAATGTATTCTGTAATATATAAATTATATATGCAAATTTATTAATATTGATTTGGCGTTTTCTCATTGAATGTTTGCGCTTTTTATATAACATTTACTTTAATAATTGGTAGATAAATGATGATGGGTAGATAAAGTTGCCCGACAGTACCATATCAGGATTTCATCTAATGCTAAAACAACAGTATGAAAAATTTAGACAACATATCCGCTCATTAAATTCAAAGGATTCTTCATTAAATGTTGAATTCCTTAGGCAGTCCACATTTATGACCATTAGATACTCTTATGAAAGGCCTATAAGCGTCACCATTGTCTTCCAGCCTTGGTTTGTGACGTAGCACCGCCACGACAAAGCTGTGAGTATTCTCAGAGATTCGGCTTAGTATCCATTCAACATGGGAGAAGTAAGAGGATTAAGTTGTACACGAAGCTTGGCAAATAACGATTTTTAACAAATGTATTTCTGTCTTATTCTTTAATATCGAGGTTTTGACATTCATTTGAAAAATAATTGGTTAATTGGCATAATTTTGACGATATGTATACTTTGGTTTAAGGTGCTTCTTATATTCATTTGTAAAAAAATAACTTTTATTTTAGATTATAAAGTCCGATAAATGCGATACTACTTGTAAGCCAGTTTTCAAAAGTATAGTAGTCTATCGGTCCTGACAATATGCCATTACGAACGTATCTAGCAGCTAGTCAAGCGCTTTCATTGGATAAAAAATGAAGTAAGAATAGAGGTGAACGTTTAAAATAGAGAAAAACGTAAATAATTAAATATGTTAACAGTCATCCAAGCTTGCGCGGCGCGTGTACACATACACTGTGTGATCAAAAGTATCCGGACACCCCACAAACATACGTTTTTCATCTTAGGTGCATTGTGCTGCCACCTGCTGCCTCGTACTTATTATCCGCGACCTCAGTAATCATTAGACATCGCGAAACAGCAGAATGGGACGCTCCGTGGAACTCACGGACTTCGAACGTGGTCAGGTGACTGGGTGTCACTTGTGTCAGAAGTCTGTACGCGAGATTTCCACACTCCTATACATCCCTAGGTCCACTGTTGCTGATGTGATAGTGAAGGGACATGTACAGCACAAAAGCGTAGACGCCGACCTCGTCTGTTGACTGACAGAGACCGCCGACATTTGAAGGGGGTCGTAAAGAGTAATAGGCAGACATCTATCCAGACCATCACACAGGAATTCTAAACTGCATCAGGATCTACTCCAAGTACTATGACAGGCGTGAGGTGAGAAACCTTGGATTCCATGGTCGAGCGGCTGCTTATAAGCCACACATCACGCAGGGAAATGCCAAACGACGCCTCGCTTAGTGTAAGGAGCGTCAACATTACACGAGTGAACAGTGGCAAAACGTTGTGTGGAGTGACGAATCACAGTACACAATGTGGCGATCCCATGGCAGGGTGTGGGTATGGCTAATCCCGGTGAACATCATCTCCCAGCGTGCCAACAGTGAAATTCGGAGGTGGTGGTGTTATGGCGTGGTCGTGTTTTTCCTGGAGGGGGCTTGCACACCTTGTTGTTTTGCGTGGCACGATCACAGCGCAGACCTACATTGATATTTTAAGCACCTTCATGTTTCCCACTGTTGAAGAGCAATTCGGGGATGACGATTGCATCTTCCTACACGATCGAGCATCTGTTCATATTTCACGGGCTTTGGCGGAGTGGTTACACGACAATAACATCCCTGTAATGGACTGGCCTCCACAGAGTCCTGACTTGAATCCTATAGAACACCATTGGGATGTTTTGGAACGCCGACTTCGTGCCAGGCCTCACCGACCTACATGGATACCTCTCCTCAGTTCCGCACTCCATGAAGAATGGGCTGCAATTCCCCAAGAAATCTTCCAGCACCTGATTGAAAGTATGCCTGCGAGAGTGAACGCTGTCATCAACGCTAAGGGTGGGCCATCACCATATTTATTTCAGCATTACCGATGGAGGACGCCACGAACTTGTACCTCATTTTCAGCCAGATATCCGGATAGTTTTGATCACGTAGTGTACAGACAAAAACAAAACTTTCTGGACCCATTTCCGATACACATTTATCGCTCATATATAAATTTATTTTCTATCCCTTTAACTTAAATACAATATATACTTGCCAATAAATGCCTTTTAGTTATGCAATGTAGAGTTGGTTTCTTTATACTATATGAAAATAATGCTCAGCTCTCAATACCAGAAGTCGATATTTGCTCTTGATGAATCCGGAATAAAAGAAGAATTGAAATAGTTCTAAACATGTTCCATTAGAAGATGCAATAACGGTAACTTCAACGAGACACTGGGATTATTCTAGGAAACATTTAAATTTAAGCTTTTTTTTTAATAGGAACCTTCAATTAGGGCCAATTTAAATTGACCCTAAAATGATTATCACAACGTTCTGCAAATAAAACGCTACGAATGACATTTACTTTCCCCCATAAAATTAAGCCAGTTTTATTCAAGACATTTCTTTCTACAACGCTTAGTTTTGTAGATATTGTACAATCTCAACTTAAATGGTCCACCATATATATATATATATATATATATATATATACATAATATATACTTTTTGTGTGAACAGGTTGGTTCAGAATTCGAGCGATTAGCTTTAAAGAATAATAAAGAGGTTTTGAGAGAAGAATTGGTGATAGGACACATATGGTCCCAGAGTACATGGTTTTTTTTAATAAGCCAAAATAAATTTAAGCCAGTACGCCACTGATATCACCTCAATGGTATATGCAAGCATTTGCTACACTGCCAAGAAGTGTACGTGTGTGGCTCAGTAGTAAAGTAGGGAGTTCTCAAGCCAGCGATTCCAAGTTCATATCCTGCCAAAAGTTTTCTCTCTCTCTCTCTCTCTCTCTCTCTCTCTCTCTCTTTGATTTTCTTTTTTTTTTAAGTTGTTGATTGTGAAGAATATGGAATACTGCACTGCTTCATTTGTTATTACCGCTGCTGTTAAATGCAATCAAGCAAATCAAATGAATGAATTTTGAACAGGAATGGTACTGTAATATTCTAAACATACACTTGGTATGTAATCAGAATCTCTAGTGAAGATGTCTTTAAAATGGCGTTACCATGGCCTGGCTAATACACTATTGTTGTTGCGAATTGAAAGAAAGCGCTGTTAGTCTGGAAAAGAAATAACTAGTGTGCAAGGCAAATCACAATCACATTCCTATTTAAGCTTTACTTACTCACTTCCAGGAACCGTAGAAAAGCGTATTTCTTCTTCAGATATAGCTAACAGTGAGCATTCACATTTGTGAACTATGATTTTCGAAATATTTTCCTTTTGGGAAGCGCTAATGAATCAGGGGATAGCACTGCTATTCATTTGCAGAAGTCAAATATAACTATGAAAGTGCTTGTTGCCACTTGTAGCTCACTCGTTAACATGGTTGACTATAGTGAAAGGTGCTGTGTTCGATTACCTCTGTGAAATAACTTTTGTTTTTCTTCTTAAGATGAGAGGTGCATGTATACGCGAATAGCAATAGTAATTTTAATTTCTGAATAATCCAGAAGAAAAGACATTTAGCTTTAGTGCAATAAAGTCATTTCTATATGCTTTATTATATATGTATTATACATACATAGTACATAATACAGGCAAATCCGCAGATTTTCTAAAAGCGCTTCTTTTGGTTTCGAGGGAAATCAAAACGTATTTTTCAAGCGAAGTAGCGTTGTCGAACTTTTGGATTAAAGGTAGTGTGTGTTGTGCCTTAGAAGCGATAGAAAAATTGGAGGCAATGAGACATAATCTATTTTGTTAAGGAGAGGAGCATTGCAATTTTTGCTCATTAGAGTCTCCTGTGCAGCGATGAGTGATCGCTGCTTCAGATTCCAACATGCATTTTAATGTCTCTGTTGTCCTGTGATGAAGGAGGCCATGCATAATGCGTGGCCACATTTGCATTTAGTGCTGTAGATCGGTCGAGTTAATTGGTTCATCTAGGCTGGACCTAAAGAGAAGACGGCAGCTATTTCAGCTAGACCTTTATCATCGCGTAGCCTGCCTTGCACGTCTTCATATCATACAGTTACCTGTTCTTCCTAGTATATGCCTTTATTCTGTTATCTCCCTCTCACCTCTGACCTGTTCTTTGTTGACGTGTAGACATCTTACTATTATCATGCGGGATATTTGTGTAAGTCATTTTTGTCCAAGTGACAGCTCAGTGACGTCAGAGAACACGCCTCTCTTGCTCCCGGAGAAAGAACAACTCACTGGGGAAGTGTAGGATAGATAAGGCTAAGTTAAATAAGTTACTGATAAGAGAAAGATTAGCTGTGCAAGGGGAATGCATGCTGTAACATACTGAGTGTAAAACAGGATCTAGCCAGTCAACCATCACCTTCCCTTCAATCTGCTTATTAAAAGCGGTCTATTACGTCACACAGGGTTTGCGACGCCACCATTATCCGTAGCTTTTTTTTATTTTTTTGAGGGGGGAGCTTAATGGTAATGAAAGAGTGGCTCAGAAAAAAAAATGTAACGCGGCATTGTCTGAAAGTAAAGAGTTGCTTTTATTTTTCATAATGAAGACGGTTTTCAGAATCATCGCTTAGAATGAGCGGTTGAATTAGAAACTGTGGAAGCCATGTGGCATCGAATTAATGGATCAGATTTACGCAGTCGCCAGAGGTCAGGACCGAGAACCTTAATAAAACAAGAATTTCAAGAATATTGAATAAGAATATCCGAAACGACAAGTGTATTATTGCAGAAGGGGAGACAGCAGTACATGTTGTATTCTTTTCTTAAGAGCTTGCAGTAAACGAATTTTGAAGAGTAGGCATAGATATCACGCAGGATTAAGAACAAAGAAGTGTCAGATGCTGATTGTAGAAATATGCAAGATGTGTAATATTTTGAACTAGAAACAAGACTTAGATTTTGTAAATTTGTTCCACCTGTTCACTTTGAGCGTGATACTTTCTCTGGAGGTACCAACTTCTGAGGCAGTCTTTTTAACACTTAAATGATTTCAATCTAATTATATAATATAAAATATATTAACAGCCCGCCTGAAAGAAATATGTATATACTACAATATATAAAAAGTGTATATTACAGTCATTGTATTATGTTTATATTATTACGTACATGTATAATAATGTTATGTGAATGTATTAAGTAATTTAACAATGTAGGAGCTGTGAGAATAGAAGCCGAAGTTGCTAACAATGAGGTAACCTTGAAGCAATTATAAATTGGAAAGTTTAATAATGGTATTAGTAATTCTTGTAAACAATAATGTAATATTTAAAACAGTTTATAAATAGCCAATCAAAAACTAGAAAAGCTGAAAGTTAAATAAAGGTATTCTATTGGAGTAGGATTAGTCAATCAGAGACTTGAAATAGAGGAATTTACAAATTTAAGCGTTAAACGCCAGTCGCTAGTAGACAGCGTTCCCAACCGGACACTAGACGGCAACGTTCCTGAGCAGTTCAATGCGTATTCAGTGTGAGACGAAAATTCATTACGGCGAGAATAAAATAAAGTTTAGGTGTTTAAAAGTGCAATTAATAAAAAAAAATCTCACAGCTCTATATATATATATATATATATATATGTGTGAAGTGTTATTTAATCGTGTGAAGGATTAATAAAAGGAGTGAAGTAAAAATTATAATTTGTCGAAGCCTACATTCTTTAGCCGCATCACCCCCTGCTAAGAGATACATGTTACTACAAATTAATACTGACGCAGCCGAGGCAAACACAAATATGTATAATATTTAAAGAAACATAAAAATACAAAGTTGATTCCTAAACGTTGGGGCGAAGGCCACCGGAAACTTTGTACCATACGTGGGGCAGTTACTTCATCAAGTTTGGCTCCCCAACAGTGGAACTACAATACATTCCTTCAAATTGGCATCTAAACAGGGAGCTACAACTACTTCACTTCCTAGTGTCGGAGAACCATCCCTTAGAACTAACACTATGACATACGAGGGCAGTCCCAAATGTACTCGACCTGATGTATAGATAGTGGTTGCGGTTTCAAACAAATGACTGGTAGAAAGTACCAACCTTATAAAGCTTAAGTTTGAAGCTTGGTGATGCTACGTCGTTTAGTAATTGTTTGGCGGCCATCAATAGTGAACGCTCTCTGCGAATTTGTAAACATAGATAAAACTGGTCATCGTTATATGATACAATGCTTTCATATGAAATGTCTTAGTCCAACTAATATTAAAGCTGAGCTAGATTCTACTCTGGGGGAGTTCCTTCGTTTACAACAGTAAAATATTGGTTGGCAGAGTTCAAGCGAGGCGCTAGGAGCTGACAAGACGAACATCACAGTGGTGGACCAAATGAGGTGACCACGCCAGAAATTGTGAAAAAAATCCACAAAATGGTATTGGATGACCGTCGACTGAGTGCGCAAGCTAGCAGACATCGTAGGCATTTCAAAAAGTGCTCTACATCGCATACTGACTGAAAATTTAGACCTGAGAAAGCTATGCGCAAGATGGGTGCCTCGTTTACTCATAATGGAACAAAAGCAGCATCGTGAAGATGTTTCAGTCGAGTGTTTGGCGATGTTTTGCTGCAATAAAGCCGCATTTTTATGTGGATTTATAACCATGGATGAAACATTGGTCCATGACTTAACACCTGAGACGAAGAACAGTCAAAACAGTGGATTGAAGGGGGAGAATCGGCTCCAAAGAAGGTGATAGAGTACCTTTTGCAGGCAAGATCATGGCGTCAGTTTTTTGGAATGTTGTCTGGAATAATTTTCATTGATTATCTTCAAAAAGGAAAGGCAATCAATGACGAGTATTATGCAAATTTATTGCAGCATTTGAGTGATGAAATCAAGCAAAAGAAACTTTTGTTTCATCAAGACAATGCACCAGTTCACGCATGCATTATCGTCATGGCCAAAATCAATGAGCTAAAGTTTGAATTGCTTCCTCATGCATCCTATTCGGCAGATTTAGCCCCCTCTGATTATTTTCTATTTCCAAAGTTGAAGAAACAGCTTGGTGCTAAAAGATTTGCCAAGAGTGAAGAGCTGGAGTCTGCAGTTGATGTCTATTTTGCAGAACTCGATGGTTCTCAGTATAAACAGGGTATCGAAGCTATTGAATACCGCTGGGAAAAGTGTATCGAGCTGAAAGGAAACTATGTGGAGAATTAAAGATGCTTTTTCCCAAAATTGTTTTTTTCTTTATTAGATTTGGTACTTCTGGGACAGCCTCGTAACATAACAAACATTTTACTTTTTCTACCCACTATCGTTTATTTTTATGCAGCTTCTGGAAACGACTCATACGAAAGCAGATTGCTCTACCCGAAATAAAACTGCAGAAATATTTTCTTAACACATTTCGTTGTAGGTGGAATGGGCATAGAAGAAACCAAACTTATGCACTCAGAGTTTCAGTAAACGTGTATCAGATTATTGTTGCTACTACTATTATTATTATTATTTATTATTATTATTGTTTGTATATTATTTCCTCAATGTTTCTTTTCTGATTAATTGCTTAGAAATCCCTCACATCCTTCAATAGGGCGCGCTGGACCTTTTGGAATCCCTGCATTAATGTATAGATAATGTAAACGTTGCATTTCAAAAATCCTCGGATTACTCAAATTATAAAGTCAATAAATTGCGCGTGGCAATCCCACCATTTCAATTTAGAGAGAAATGTGTGACAACAACGATGAAATCGGTAAGTTGGCAATTGTGTGATGCGAGTTATTTAATTTGCTTTTATTGATCCAATTGGGAAAGCATTTCGTCATCTGTAGAAAAGTGTATTTAAATACAAAATACGTAACAGGCATATAGAGCGTAATGTATTTATGGAAATGGCATTACGTATGCACTTGATAGCCAAGCTACAGGTAGCCATGATGCCTCAATTTACGCGGGCCGTCTGACATGCAAATGTTCACGCCGCTCCTGGGACTAACAGATATGAAGCAGCATTAACTCTACCCTTTGAACCAGGATTCTGAATATGAAGTGCTTCCAAAAACTTGTGCTGTCCTCATATTTTGCAAGAACAGGGGGGAAATGTTCTAATGAAACGCACAGCACATGGGGAAGCTGTAGCCCTTGGTAAACTACATTGAGCTTTAGTTTCCGTCTAGGGTGAAACGCAACGGGTAACAAAATATCTACAGAAAAAATACATCTTTTCTATTGCGCTTTTTACATTGTTAGAAGCATTTATTATAACTGATAGAATTTCTGCACCCTGGATCCCTTCTGTGTTTTGTGGATGTCATAGTTGAACAGGGTGTATAGGGACTATCCTAAAGTATTCTGATTTAATTTGATGAAAACGCTTTATATAAGCATATTAAAACGGAATTTTCTGACGTTTTACCAAAAAATAATTTTATTATTTTTATGCTAATTATCTGGTATAAACGTATTGCATTCGATATCGAAATTTCATTGGATGTACACGCTTCGACCCATTTTTAACCCTCTCAAAAAGGGTTTCTAAGAGAAAGATTTGTATGTTTGGTTGTGTTCGTTATAGTCATTAAACGAAAAGTTGGACAAATGCCAAACGTATTATGTAATTCGAGCATGTATCAAGGATGCAAGACTGTGGTTTTTTACTTTCCCACTATCCCTTAGCCGATTCAACAAATTTCCTTGTTTTTATTAAATGTTATAAGTTAGCGGTATTGACACGACAAACTAAAATACAGGGTGATCTTTTGTGTATGGATAATATTGATTATTGTTATAAAAGTTAATATAGTAGTACGAGGCACTCTTGGTAATAATATTATGCTCAAACAGAATTTTGGAACGCGAAAATCAACACTGCATAATGCCAAATGAATATTGATACAAATCAACAGAGAGCGCAATGCATTCTTTGATTTGCTAAATCTGAAAGAGTGAAACTAGCCCAAAGAGAATTTCGACACGAATAAAGTACCTAAATACGATTCAATAATGTTGTGACATCGATCATTGGTAGAAACAGTTCTGTGTTTACCAAAAGGAAAAAAAAATTCTGATGTGTTACATTCACGTTACTTTCTCTACCCATTCTTCAACAAAGTATTATTACTAAAGCGTATTTCTGTGTCGACTTCATTTAACCCAGATAAACATTTATAGAAATCGTTTTATTATATATACAAGGGGATTAGGGGGATACATCAGGCTTAACGATAGTTAAATCTTTTAAGTGCGGGTCGCTATGTGATGGCTTTAAAATTTCGTTCTTTTTGCATGAACATAAGAAAATAAAATAGCGAGTATTTGAAAATTCAAATCAATAATAAAGAATATCTCAAAATGGTCAATGCCACAACAAATTTATTTTAGCTTAAATCGTGTGCTTTAATGAGATCTGCGTTTTTTCTGTAGTAAGATTTTGTCTCTCTCTTACGATTTACCAATTATATAAAATCCATTCAGTGTAAGCAGAATATGCAGGTATTCCCAGAAAATTCAAGACTTTTGTCATGAAAATATCTTAAATGTATTGTATTTTAATCAAAATCGTTAGAACCATTCTTGAGAAAATAATTTTCGAAAAATGTTCCAACTAAAGGGTAGTTAAGGTTGGTGGGATTCTCTTGAAAATCTTCGTGTCGCATCCTTGGAAGTTGGAGAACTTAAATACCAAGTTTGATACTTATCCTCTTCGAGTTATGCCATTCACAGACACACATGTACTAATTAGCTTTTTCTAAAAGTTCTGTTACATTTGCATGACTTTCTCTACCCTCAACATTTTATTAGTGGGTATACAGATTATTCTTACAAAAGTTTATTTTTCTATCTACCGCTTAACGTTTACCAGATTTACAAGATTTTATAAAATTCCTTCCGAACGAAGAGAACGTCACACGCTTTTCCCAGAAAATTCGAGATATACATTTCATTTGTCATGTATCTTTAATGTATGATATTTTAATCAAAATTATTAGAGCCATTTTTTAAAAAAATTAAACATTTTCGAAAAGTGTTCCATGTAAAGGGTAGTTGGGGTGTGAGTGTTTTCTTGAAAATCTTCATGTCGCATCCTTGGAAAGTACTGAACCTAAATACCATGTATGGTATTTATCTGACTTTTTACTTTCTCTACTACGTATAGTAAGTAGGGGAAGTATTGTATTCCACCCAAAAATTCGATACCGAGATTTCACCGGAAATATATGTTTTGAGACCCCTGAATCCAAAAAGAGCATTTTTGGAAACATGTCCGTGTGTGTGTGTGTGTGTGTGTGTGTGTGTGTGTGTGTGTGTGTGTGTGTGTCTGTATGTCTGTGAACAGCATAACTCAGAAACGAACAGTGGAATAAACACCAAACTTGGTATTTAGGTTCAGTATCTTCCAGAGATGCGACACGAAGGTTTTCAAGAAAATCCCCCCACCCCAGACTACCCTTTACATGGAACATTTTTCGAAAATTTTAATTTTCTCAAAAACGGCTCTAACGATTTTGATTAAACTATCATATGTTTAAGATATTGTCATGACAAATAAAATGTATATCTCGAATTTTCTGGGAATGTCTCCAAAAGTGTTCTTCATTATGAACGACTTTTTCATAACTGGTAAACCATAAGAGATAGACAAACGTTTACTACACGAAAAATGTAGATCGCATTAAAATACACAATTTATGTCATATACATTTCTTTTGTTGAGTGAACCGTTTGCGAGATATTGCTTGTTATTACCTTAAATTTTCCAATATTTATACTTTTTCTCAAATTCGTTATTCATTTTTTTATGTCCTGGACATGCAAAGAGAATGGAATGCGCCACATAGCAACCAGCGTTAAAATATTTTACTATCGCTTAAAACTTACCATATTCCCCTTGCATCTACAAGAAAATTATCAATAAGATTGACATCTCGATATCTCGATTAACATGAAGCATATGGAGATTAAGCGTTTGTAAAAATAGTTTGTACAAGAGTAGAGAAAGTCATGTGAGTGTAACACATCAGATTTGTTTAGTTATGCTGTTCACACACGCACGGACACCTTTTTATAAACTTGTTTTGATTCAGGGTCTCTCAAAACATGTATTTCTGGTGAAATCTCGGTATCAAATTTTTTGGTAGAATGCAATACCTTCTCTACCTGCTGTGTATGTGGCAGAGAAAGTAAAAAGGATTTCTACCTGGAAAACATTTAGAATTCATTACAATATACAATCTGAATCAATTTTTTCCGTGGCAGTAAGAATTGAGGAAATATTTTTTTTGTGCTTAAATATATTCTATACTATTATAAACGCGTGGAGTGAGTGCGTGTACACGGAGTAATCTAAGAAAGTAGTCTATAGATTTTGATATTTTTTCGCGATTGAAATCTCTTTTTCTCACTATGACACAGATATTTAAGTTTGGTGTTTAGGGGAGATTTTCATATTTATGCCACCCAATTCACTTGGGCTTCCCAAAATCTTGCATACGTAAGTTTTTCTGTTTATGTTTTCCTTACGCTATATATGTTTAAATGAATAATCCACTATTTTAAAAATGTGTATACATAAAAACCTGTTAACATGAAAGCTGTTGAGGTAATTTAAAGCTTCTAATTTCAACCCCTGGACGTCAAAAATTCTAAAAGTGACATAAAAGGATTGGGTATTAAACGTATGGACACAGTGCAGAAGATAGGTGAGTTTGTTTTTCCTTTAAGAAGGAGAGTAAAAGTGAAACTCAGGTCGTCTATAGACATACTGTTACAATAGATATAGATGGCCATAAACTAACAGCTGACAAACAAAATACTCGTTCTGCTTATAAGGATATAATAGGCATTTATTACTTTATCATGTTATTCAAAACCTGCAGACTGTATTTGTTTTAGTTGTCTTGGTACATGGGGGAATACATTTGCTTACAGCAAACCTAACAATCAGCACCCAATACCCCTAAATAACCTCTGTTCTAAGACTGCAGATGCATGTAGCGAAGTTTCTAGATTCCGAAGCCCTTTAATAGGCTTGTAAATAACTTTTCTTTATTTGCTTTCCTGTCAGTCTCAAGGGCTAATCAACGAATTTTTTTCTATTCAGTTTTCTCGGTAGTCAAGTCTCCATATCATCTCCAAAATTTAAAACTTGGTAGATTACGAAGTAGGAATTCTTATATGCCTGACTTATTTCAGCGAATATTAATAGCACACGCTTCATTTCTCCCTTAACCTGAGCATTTTGGTACGTTCGTTATGAACTAACGTCATGAACTAATTACGCATCTGCTTACTTTTATTATTTCTCGTCAAGTTTTAACCTGGACTTTTAACATTTTCCGAAGTTTATTTTACGCTGTTTTAATTTTCTGGCTGGTTTTTAAACTGTTAATTTACCTATATTTTATTTATGACAGCCGCTAATGACCTTTCTGGTTTTGCGCCCTTAAACCCCACTTCGTTCATTCATAACTACGCCTCTGAGTGGAAGACGAAATGTTTTACGTTTCACTTCTTTCATTTCACTAAAAGTTAATCTTCAAATCATTTGGACAATACCTTAACCAGTGAAATATATTTATAGACTGCATGGCATGTCAAGAATTGAAAGGTAGAGGGATTTGAGATCAGTCATACAGCATCAAGGGGTAAACAGAGGACTATTTTAGATAATTGTGCATAGATTACATAGAACTGGGTGGCTCAGGCGGTAAGTGCGGTATTGCCGCGTTTGGGAGGTCCCGGGTTCAAACCCACGGGGCCTACCAATCTGACCGAAGGCTTTTTCGCGATTTTCTTCGGTCACTAGGCGATTGCTGGGCTGTGCGGTATACTCGTGTTGGGAGCATAACTCGCAGTATGTCCGATATATTAATATATGAATTAATATACTAATTATGGTGTTTATCTTGTGTTTTGGTTGTTACTAGTAAGTTTTTTTATGATGATATACTTTTTTTGCCACGGCTGCAGCTGTTTGGGTTTTTGGCTAGAGCATGTTTAACTTTGCAGGGTGTTGTACGGGAAGGAAGGAAAGTAGTAACAACACTAACAAAAGATTAAATCCGTGGAAGAACACAATGCTTTAATGGCGCACGCATTTTCTGCTTTAGCACGAAGCTACACAGTTGCTTTAGTTAGTTGGAGCTGTAGTACGGTCGCTGAGCAATCAAGTCTTTTTATAAGCGATCTAGAAATAATGATAGTATTTATCACACGTTCCTAAAATATAATTTATTTCCCTTATCATTTCTTTAACTTTTAAATTAACATTTCAACATTCCCACTCCATTATGAGCAGTAAATAATAACGCCTGCTTCTGAGAGCTTACATGTAATGCTACTCACATCCCAGCACTTAAACGTAACAGCCTTGGCTGATGGGGACGCTCTAACTAACTTTGCTGCAAACATAATCTTTCTTAAAATCTCATTGGCTGTCTTCGTTCAGCTTGGAACCTTCTAGAAAACTTACCAGGTTATTGTTCGTTGCTTCCAAACATGTGGCCTCTCTACAAAAATATATTGCGTTCACTTGCCGCATTTTCCCTTGCACAAAGACTCAAGGTGTTGCTTTTATGACTTACCCTTACAAGTCCTTTTTGCCTGGGCCCATATTCTAATAAAAACACGTTCGTCGGCTTTTAACAAGGGTTCCACAGCTCCAGCTAAACTGTTGCTCATACATACAACTTATGCTTATTAATATCATTTTACATTATAATTTACATGGTATATATAGCCATAGTTACTGTCTCAGTTGGATAATTTGATCCGGGAATTTTCCTGTCATGCTTTTCATTACTACATTTCATTTCCCTCTTCACCGCCATACCTGGCATACATCGTGGATATGCTATGATTTAAAAGTTTACTTGCTGCTCGACAGGCTACTGACCCCAGGCTTGTAAGTCCTAAAAAGAGGAGGGTAATCCTTTGAAGAAGAAGAAGAAGTGCATATATTACAATGCCTAAAGAATGCAAGCGTTTAAACAAACTAAACAGTAATCATTCAAAATTTAAAACAAGTCATCCCTATAACCAGAATAAGGTATCTAGCTTTCCATAATTAAAGCTAATTTGGAGGGATGTCGGATAACATGTTTGTAAAGAAAACGTAATGCTACAAAAAAGTTAGTGTTGCATGTAATAAAGTACATATACCTTTATTTAAAACAATTTCTAGACAAAACATACATTTTGTGATTATATAAGGGTAGACGAATCAGATATAAGATCTGATGCATGAGAAAGAGGAAACGATAAAGAATTTTGACTTTGCCACAATTACTTGGTCATCAAGGCCGTTTTTACTTAAGTGTCGTCCTCGTTTTTACTTAAGTGTCGTCCTCCGTAGTGTTACCACGTCGGTTAGTTCTCGAGGTCGCGGGTTCAAACCGGCGGAGGGGGATGCATTTTTTATGGCGTAAAAATCCTTGGCATGGCTTCCTTGGGAAGGGAAGTAAAACCGGTGGTCCCGTGTCGTAGATTTACGGTACGTAAAAGAACCTCAAGCCTGATAAAGAGGCCTCTGAACAAAATTACCGGTCTTTCACACCCAATATAGAATGGGATGTTAAGGACCACAGCAGTTAAACAGCATCCATAAATAAAAACATATGATGTGTTACACTCACATGACTTTCTCTACTCTGTACAAACTATTTTTACAAACGCTTATTCTCCATATGCTTCATGTTAATCGAGATATCGAGATGTTAATCTTATTGCTAATTTTCTTGTAGATGCAAGGGGAATTGGTAGGCTTTAAGCGATAGTCAAATATTTTAACAGCTGGTTTCTATGTGGAGTATTCCATTCTCTTTGCATTACCAGAACAAAAAAATGAATATCGAATTTGAGAAAAATTATAAGTATTGGAAAATTTAAGGGAATAACAAGCAATATCTCGAAAATGGTTCACTCAACAAAAATATGTATATGACAAAAATTGTGTGTTTTAACGCGATCTACATTTTTTTGTGTAGTAAAATTTTGTCTATCTCTTATGGTTTACCAGTTATGCAGAAGTCGTTCACAATGAAGGATACTTTTAGAGACATACCCAGAAAATTCAAGATATACGTTTTATTTGTCATGAAAATATCTTAAACTTATGACATTTTAATCAAAATCGTTAGAGCCATTTTTGAGAAAATTAAAATTTTTGAAAAATGTTCCATGTAAAGGGTAATCTGGGGTGGGGGGATTTTCTTGAAAACCTCCGTGTCGCATCTCTGGAAGATACTGAACCTAAATACCAAGTTTGGTGTTTATCCGACTGTTCGTTTCTGAGTTATGCTGTTCACAGACAGACACACACAGACGGACATGTTTCCAAAAATGCTTTTTTTGGATTCAGGGGGTTTCAAAACATGTATTTCCGGTGAAATCTCGGTATCGAATTTTTGGCTGGAATACAATAGTTTCCCTACTTACTATTCGTAGTAGAGAAAGTAAAAACTCCCCCATTGGCCTGTTATGGAAACAAAACGGCATCATAAGGAGGAAAAGAGCGCTTCTCTGGAAGTAACATTTTAAAATGTAATGTTTTTATTTTATGTGAATTCAGCAGAAGAATCTTTCTCTGTATGGATCGCTATAGGTAGTGTTCACTGTGGGCTAACATCTGCAAATGAAACTGACATCGTGTGAAAGAGAAGTGGGTCATGAGCCCATAAATTTTTAACTTACAAACTCCGCTACCCTTCCACGTGGCGCACAATCAAATCGCCGTTTCCATTCCGGCACCAATATTTTTCCAAGCAGCATTGCCGCGTATAATGAGAAAGAAAGAATCTATGGTGTAGCCGAGGTGCGAAAAATACGTTCTGGGGGCGAAATGATGTAACTAGTAAGGCCAGCTGTTGCTAACCCTAAATTAAAACGGCTGCTTTTCTCCAAGCTAATATTTATACTTTCCCGGTTTGCCCAGAGGAACCTTGCGTTATTTCCCCTCCAGGGAAAGCAATATACACGGAGCTGCTCAAATTTGCGAATACGGTAGAAAATTGATATTTCATTACGCGGAACTTCCATGTTACATGACTCCAGGAAGAAAACATTTGCACAAAGCTAATAAGAGATAGTGGAGCTTTTGTTTAACTGGTTCCAAGCAAAAGTAATTTCATACATTCAAACAGAATATGCTGAAAGGTTCTGTTTTAAGTTACAAACAATTTTACAACTCTTGTAACCTCTTGTAGTATAGTTGCTACCGGATAATAGTAGAAAACAAATTCATTATTTCACAGAGGAGTGAAGTGAAAGTATATGCTAAATGTAACAGCATTATTCAGGATTATTTACCAGTAGTTCCCGAATTGTTACTCTTTAGATTTCTAAAATTCTTGATGCCAATCACATTCGGAGTTGTTGCGGTATATTATGAAAATAAAGGTGGTGTTGTGTTACAGTTATCTTATATGGATGGTACGAATAAGACATTTTCTAACCAAGTATTCACAACTGAAAGTAATGAATGCATAAAATGACTCTGGAAAGTATTCGCCTAAGCTTTAAAAAGTTCTAGCATCCAAATTAATGGAGAGAAAATTTTAATTTTTAATGTGTAGGCAAATTATGTTATGACGTTTTTCAAGATTTTTCTATCTATAATTTTTTCGTATTTGGTGTTTCAGAATTATTTTACATCCAGTTAATGGAGAAATTGTTTGGTATACTACCTGAAAATTCTGTGAAAACAGTTTTTGATCTGACAGAGAAAAAAACAAAGTGTGGGCCGGGAAATTTGTAATTAGAATTATTCCCCACTCTCCGCAGAATCTGGAAGTATGAATGTGGTACTAAATGTGAGTGTGTTTCCTAATGAAAAATCAGTAAAAAGCAACAGTTAAAATCTGCAGTCCACGAGTTTTGTTTTTAAAGTCAAAGCTTCCGATAGACCATAGAAGTTAAAGGGAACTATATAAATGAAACCATAGAAAAACCAGTCACGAATTATCAACATCAGATTTTACCCTTTACAGATTTATTTCTCATATGTCAGTGACTTATATTATATAAAAATGCATTAACTGTTATTTGTATAGTCATTAAAGCAGTAGGTTTTACGGTACAAAAGTAAAACATTAGCAATTCCTTCAGTTGTAAAACAGCTTCATTTAATAAACAGATGTGTAAACGCCTTGTTAAATCTGGACATTATATGAATGTTCATTTTGTCCACCTTTGCTTGGTATTCATTCCTGTATTTACTATAGTACTCTCCAGCAAGAACTGATGTGTATTTGTTAAGATGATATTGTTCGTCCTTACACCACCTCAATTGAAAAAAGTATACACATCTGGATCTATGGATGTGCTATGTGGAGTTGTGCCTTTAACACTAAGACTAACAGAATTCAAACAATACAGAAATGAACACTAAGATTAATCGTGGATGCACCTTGGCACATTCGCCTGCATACTGAACGTTATGTTCTTACTGTAAAATTCACTATCCATTCATGCTACGAAAAACATTCATAGTCATTCCATAGGCAATCGCTCAAAAGAACTGCATGCTAATATTCCGGATCATCTACTTCCTGAGCGCCATCTATTTCGCCTTTAGAGAGAGACTATGTTGATCAACTGAATCTAACCTATCTACCGTGTATAGAAACAAGTTACTAGTGTTTATCACACATGTATGCATGCTTCCTGAGAAAAACTGTACGATGACAATTCGTAGAAGAATTTTAAAGAATTCTACTTTATTTTTGGAACTTTTGTTAAAGAAGTGAAAAGTAAATCGTTAAATTATTTTTGGATATAATTTACATTTACATTCAGACATTTTCCGTACCGCTTCTCAAACTTTGAAATCCCCTGTGTGATGTGAGCCACCCAGTAACTATCTCCTTGAGCTCCACAATCGTTTCAAAATGACAGGACCCAAGTCATTTCTACATGTGTGTGAAACAAGTGGTAGCCATTCGGAGCCCAAGGCATATTATACGCTGGATGATCGAAAACCTCTCACTTGAACTGTTGAAGAAAATTCCGATTCCGAGTGCAATCAGCAGTATGCAACCGAGCATTATCGAAAAAGAAAAACACACCAGAGCTCAACATGCTAGGTCGTTCGTTCTAAATTGCTATCCTGAGTTTGGTTAGGATGTGCCTCGTTCTATGAACTCCACCGACAATACACCTTCCTCGTCCAAAAAAGAAAGAAAGAAAAAGAAACGGTTGCCGCAATCTTTTTGTTGAAAGTATTTAAAGACTTTTTTGTTTGTTTTGTTTTGTTTCGTATCGTAGTGGTGTTTATGTAATCCCATGCCATTGAATGTCGTTTTGTTTTGATGTTCACGTACCGAACTCATTCTCGTAGCGTAGAAGGAATGTGCACTGCTAGTGTTTGTTTTTTAAAGGGGGACTTCAGACAGAATATTGGCAACCACCACTCACAAAACATGCGATAGCCTAAGCTTTATTTCGTCACTTCATACATAACAATCCTACTGACTTGCCGAAGATGTTCATGGAGTTCTGAAATTTTGAAACGGCGATTTTGTCTGACATCTTCGAACTTGCAACAAGTTCGTCGTTCACAATAGACACTTGTCCCTTTCGTTCATCATGGATGTTAGTGCGCCCATCTTGAAACTGACGACACCAAGGTCCAACAAAATTCTCACTCATAAAGTTTCGGCACACTGCAGTTATCTCACGATGATTTGGAACTGACGTTTGATTTTTCGCTCACAGAAACCGTATCATTGCGTGTATCTTACACTTTGTAATAGCTTCTGTTTCTGCACAGATCTTACAAGTCTTACAGTCTTCACAAAACTTTAAGGTGAAAGGAACAGTGGAATGCAACTTCACAATAGCACTGTCAGCGCCTCTCCTCCTGGTGAATAACGATACTGGAACTTTACGAACTGCCCTCGAAATATACACCTTCCGTAATAAACTTTTCTAAATTAAAGATAAAAGTTGTTCGTTCTCATCCACAAATCGGATACCGCTGCAAGTCATTAATTCGCCTTACTTTATTGTACATATTGACATCTTTATCTTTTCTTGTGAAGGAAGCAAGCTATTCCTCATTATTTCATGAATTTTCTGCTATCTCTGTGACTTAAAACGTTATAAATTACCTCCCTTCGTCTATCATCTATTCTCCAATTACTTAATTGAAAACGGTTATATTGAAAGATTTTTTCTATGATTATCTTACACCATGAGACCAAATAGTCAAGCCATATTTGGCAATAAATGTTGTTTATTTCTGATTTTTATTCACAGGTTACGAAGTGATATACAGCAGAAATAGCTATAACCAGTACATCCGAATACACTAATAAAAAATAAAATGAAATACTATGCGTTGTTAATGGCTTTCCCCAACAGGATGAAGTAAATCTGTTGGTCACTAGTTACTGGACGTTTTGTGTATCTTAGTTTACTTTACTTCCACTCTGCTAGACGAAAACAGTTATATTATTTATATATATATTTATATAATTTATTATACATATATGTATATATACATATATATATATAGACACACAAAAATGCTGCATGAAGTGTGGAAAAAAAGACAGCAAAAGGAAAAAAAAACACAAGTTAAAAATATTTAACAATATTTGGCAAGTAAAGTGCAGGATGGCCTTGTAGCTCAGTCGGTAGAGCAACTGCTTGCTGTGCAAGGTGTCCCGGGTTCGATTTCCAGCTGGGGGTTATACAAACGCTTATCTTCTACTACTTCTCCATCTACTTCATCTTAATCGAGATAAACTATCTTATTCCTAATAAGAAGAATATGATAGGCTTTAAGCGATAGTCAAATCTTTTAAGAGCTGCTTGTTATGTGGAACATTTCATTCTCTTTGCATGTCCAGAACAAAAAAAAAAAAAAAAAAAAAATACAGAATTCCAGAACAGAATTTCAGAAAAAGAATTAGTATTGGAAAATTCAAACAAATAACAAGGAATATATCGGAAGTGGTTCACTCCACAAAAAAATGCATGAGGCATAAATTGTGTGTTTTAGCGAGATCTACATTTTTTGTGTAGAAACACTTTGTCTATCTTCTTACGGTTTACCAATTGTGCAAAAGCCATTCAGAAAGAAGAGGACTTTTGGGGGACATTCCCAGATAATTCAAGATATAAATTTTATTTGTTATGAAAATATCTTAAATATGTGATGTTTTAATCAAAGTCGTCATAGCCGTTTTTGAGAAAATCAGAATTTTCGAAAAATGTTCAATGTAAAGGGTAGTCTGGGGTGTGGGATTTTTTCAAAATCTTCGTGTCGCATCATTAAAGGATAGTGAGCCTAAATACCAGCTTTGGTATTTATCCGACTTTTCATTTTGAGTTATGCTATTCACAATCAGACACACACGAGATTCGTTTTCTAAAGGTACCTTTTTTGGATTCGCGGGGCCTCAAAACATGTATTTCCGGTGAAATCTCGGTATCGAATTTTTGGGTGGAATACAATACCGACTTCCCCTAGTTTCTCTATGTAGTAGAGAAAGTAAAAAAGATGAAGTGCAGCTGCCGACTTTTGATAACGCAGTATTGGTTTTTCTTTCTAAAGTTGCCGTATTTTCTCAACTTTGGAATGTGCAAAGAAAACTTACAAATCTTAATATTCCGTAACTCATAATTTAACTTTACTCGAGTTTAGTTCACTCTTTAACTTTGCTTAAGACGGTTGTTTAATAGTAAATCTTGATTGACGTAGAATATTAATGGATTATAATTTATAATCTATCAGATTTTTCTCTATTTGACATTTGAAGAAGCATCGTGGGTCTGTAAAGGAAAGTAGGAGTCCGCTGCGACTTTGTGAGTGTGATTGAGACCCACTTTGAAGAACTAGTGAGTCATGCAACCTTAGGGTCATATCCCTAAACGAAAGCACATTTATGCTTTTTGGTCTCAGTAACGCTATTGGTAGAAACGCTAGGTTTCTTTAAAACGAATCAAACGAGTGGTGTTATTATACTTATAATAATAATAATAATAATAATAATAATAATAATAATAATAATAATAATAATAATAATAATAATAATAATAATAATAATAATAATAATAATAATAATAATAATAATAATAATAAAGTCAGTAAAGGTGATATTAATTTTGCATATAAGAGTATGTGAATTGATTCGTGTTCTGCAAACTGTAACCGCGGAATGTATTAACAGTTTGAAATTAGCCGCTGCGAGAATTGAATTCCAACGAAACAGCGATGAAATGCCAATATTTCCCCAAACAGGACTGTAATGAAATCACTCACATGACTTTCTGTACTCTTGTACAAACTATTTTTACAAACGCTTATTCTCCATCTACTTCATGTTAAGCGAGATAAACATTTGCAGACTCTATCTTATTGCTAGGTTTCTTGTAGATGTAAGGGGAAAATATATTTACAAGGGCAATATAGAAAAACAGTAGCCTTTAAGCACATACATATCTCTTAATAGCTGGTTGCTAGGTGCAGCACCATTCCCTTTGCCACAGATTATAACTCTTTGCATATCCAAGACAAAAAATGAATAACGAGTTCCCATTTTAGAAAATAAACATTGAAAAATTTAAGGGAATGACAAGCAATATCTCGAAAATGGTTCACTCAACAAAAAATATATATATGACATAAATTATGTATTTTAACTCGATCTACATTTTTTGTGTAGTAAAATTTTGTCTATCTCTTATGGTTTACCAGTTATGCAAAAGTCGATCACAATGGCGAATACTTTTGGAGACATTCCCAGAAAATGCAAAAGTCGATCACAATGGAGAACACTTTTGGAGACATTCCTAGAAAATTCAAGATATACATTTTATTTTTCATGAAAATATCTCAAAACTATGATATTTTAATCAAATCGTTAGAGCCATTTTTGAGAAAATTAACCTTTTCGAAAAATATTCGATGTAAAGGGTAATCTGGGGTGGGGGATTTTCTTGAAAACCTTCGTGTCGCATCTCTGGAAGATACTGAACCTAAATACCAAGTTTGGTGGTTATCCGACTGTTTGCTTCTGAGTTATGCTGTTCACACACAGACACACACACGGCAATGTTTCCAAAAATGCTTTTTTTGGATTCTAGGGAGTCTCAAAACATGTATTTCCGGTGAAATCTCGGTATCGAATTTTTGGGTGGAATACACTACTTCCCCTACTTACTATAGTATTAGAGAAAGTAAAAAGAGAATCGCTTGTGTTTTTAAAAAGGCGTATATTGTGGGATGTTAAAGATTCTAGTGTATTCTTGAAATAAGGCAAATATGCCCAGAATTGAACAAAGTGAACCGAGAACGTAAAGTTGCTTGGCTAAAAGAAAAGTTGTCAATAGTCCTTTAGTGACAATTCCAAGTGATCTCATCTGGTTTGTGAAATTATTAATATAAACATTTGTAAAATGGCTATAATTACTTTGTAATGCATGAGCAGGTATTTCTTTTTGTATATTAGTTTGGTCAGTATTAGAATTGTAATTTTTATTAAAATTTTTGTTAAGAAATCAGGACGTTACTTGCCGTGCTTGAAACGCGTTGCTTAATAGTTTTGAAGATAAAACATTAGTTTAGCATTGTGTTTCTATTCTAAAAACTACCTGAATCTTTAGTTTGCTGAGTTATAATTCATTGAAGAAAGACTGGTTTTGTTACCAGTTTGTTTTCTATTTTAAAACTTCTGCAGAAAACCGCTTAAGCACTTGTTAAATGCGTGTAATCTTGAGGAGCGGTTGTGAAAGACCAAGTTGCGGTTTCCGATATTGGAATGCTACTTGGAGCAGAACAGGATGCATGGATGTGTGCTTACATACGCGCAGCAAGTAATCAAGATAAGCGTTAGACATTCTCAGATTTGGGTAACGGAGAGACTATTTAACAAAGCTAAGCCAAGCCTGGTGGCAGTAGTGGGACGCATTCTACAAGAGTTGCCTTCGGAGACCGTGAAAAAACTACATAGATTTGTCTTTCCAAATTCATTTTGCAGCGTTTTCCTTTATACTCGGTTAGAAAGAAAAGGGACTAAGCATTTCGTGTAGGTATTACTTTACCACAGCGGTTGAAAGTGAAGCGTGTGGCACGAAGTTGACTGTTCTTGGCTCTTGGCGAGGAGAAAGCAAGTCGTAAAGTTTGCCAACTCTTGGTTCCTGGCGAATACTTTACCTTTGCCTGTTAACCAACGGGCTTTCTTGAGGTTGCAGTTCCTCCTCCTCGTTTACCATTGATCCAAGCGCTCGGAAGCAGTGGCGAACCCTGGTTTCAGATTCGGATTATGTAGTGACACAGTATATATGCAGAGTGGTTATATATTAAAATAAATTATTAACATTATTCTTACTGTTGTTATTGCTGATTTATGCAACAGCATAATGAACGTTATGTTGTAATGAACGCAAATCTGTGTGCATAGATTTCTGTTAATTTTCATAGCGGTTGACATGAAAACGTCTGTGTAAAGTACCAAATTTGTTAGAACCCAGTGGGGCATAATGTAGTTTCTCAAGATTTCGGAAACGAACTTGCGAATTAATTATCATTCCTTACAGTTCCATTTTTATGGAATGTGTTAGGTTATGGTAGAGTTGGGCAGGTCTTAAAATTGCTCATTTGTTTAATTTCCTGTCTGTTTTGTATAGATTGGTTTGTCCATGAATCTTGGGCACATATTTCTAGCTCCCACTCATTGCTAAGGCAGGTTTAATAAAAACAAATCTAAGAATTTCGTCTTTAAAATAAAAGTCCACGTAATATATTTCACCATTTATTACCTCCTGCAATAAGAATTTCCTTACTATTGCATTTACTAAGGAACAATCCCACATCTATAGTGGGTTTTGTTCTTAGTTCCTGCTCAAAACAAACCTAAACAAATGTGGCCGCTCCACCTCTTAAACTTGAATTTTTGGTGTGAGCCGCTATTTTCTCTCCGAGTACTTCGTTCAGTGCACGGAAGATAACTTTACTTGAAGTTTAAAGATAACACAGGGAAGTTTTGTTTGTTTGTTTGTTTGTTTGCAACTTGTAGTATAATTCATTACCTCTGAAGTGGCAATATTTCCTCGGTGTTATTACTAGAGATAGGGAAAAAGTTAGGTATCCGTTATTTTGCAAACAGTTGATACCGTAATTATTGACCGGAATATATGAAAAATTAAATAAAGAAATAATAGTAAAATAGAGAAATAATTGCAGTAATAATTTATGTATATTAAATCAGTGTATAATATAACAAACTTGAGTTGAAATGTTTGTCAAGAGAGGCCCGGACAAGACTTAAAGTTAGGAGGGGGAGTAAGGAAGTAGGTGGAGCTAAAACTAATAAAGGCTTGTAAATTTAAGTCCAGAGGGTTACACTGACTTTGGTACCGGCAGTGTTACGACTGCTCGTGTGATATTTAAAGCGCCTAGTGACGCGCTTGTATCAATAAGATTTCACGGTTATTGTGAGAGGTCTCGCCGATAAGCATTTTAGCGACTCACGGAAAGTTACGCTACTAGTTTCTTTTATTGCGGAAAGAGTTATTTCAAACCATAACTTTGATACTGCAGAAGTTAGCAGGTATAATAATTCAGTTGTTATATTTCGAGTGCTACGACTTTATAATGGGTTTCATTCTTTATTTTCAAAAGGTCGGCAACTCGTTTCAATAGCTCAAGTATTAAATTTCTCAGTCAATTTAAACTGGTGTTATTCTTTAACTATACGCCCACGTGTAAGAGAGAAAGATCTCATATCCATACCACTAGAGCAGATGGCGCACGAGACAACAGAACGAGCTACGAGATCACAGCAGCAGAATAAAAAACTAAGCAGGTAAACTAAACGGCTTCAACGCCCTGTATCAAACTGGCGACTCATCGTGGTGCAAACTTTCTGCTTCAAACTGGCCACCACCTTGGGGCTGTGGCGGCAATCTCTTGTATCACAGTTCTAAAATAAAATCCTACGTCTTTCCACTAACTGATCGTGTATTTTTATTAACAGCTCCAAAAGTAATGCTCTTAACATAGATGGCACATTGTATTAAAATACAAGAATTATAGATATATATGGGCCTTAGAGCCGTCCCTGATTTCAAGTTCCAATAGAGGGCAGTGCCTACTAGAAATCTTTCTATCAATGATATTTAATTATACTATTGAGTCCTTGTGATGCACCTGGGAAGGGCAAATATGCGAAGTGGTGTTTTGTTTCATTAGCACCATGGAAACTAATACAAGATAGTTTGGTGCGGTGATAACGATGATGATTACGTGATTCCTTTAAGGTATATTAGTTTAGCAATGTCGTAACATATGTATTGCTATTAACAGTAGTTAAGAATTCACTGAATGGAAGGAAAGGAGGGGCGTTCTCTTGCAGCTTCGCAATGTTCGCAACGGGACGAATAATCACGACTTAACGCGAAGGAACCCGATATGAGTATTAACAGTGGACCAAGAGTATCTTGATGTTAGACTTGTGCATAAATAGCAAATGTTTGTGTACATACTTGACTGTTTATTTGGAACCCAGATTGTCGGAACTGAAAAACAACAATCTTTCCCCTCCTCTAATTATACTGCTATGTAGGCAAAGTCGCTAATATAACAACAGACACATGTAATTCCGCATAATGTTTTACCTAGTAAAGAAATCAAATAAAGTGCATACAGAATAAAAAAGTCAATACATGAAATATAATAAAATAATCTGACGTGTTGCATTCACCTGACCTTCTCCACTCACTTTTTTATAAACCATTCTTACAAAACTTTATTCTTGTATATATTTCCTGTTAATAGTCATAAGCTTTCATTACACATTTCATTGTAGGTATAAGAAGGATACAGTAGGCTCAAGCAATTGCCGGATTTTTAAAAAACTGATATCGCTATGACTGTGAAGGCTTTTGAGATACCTTGCTCTTCGCATGGCCACGAGAAAAAACGCATAGCGGCTTACAACTTGACACAAATATACTTACTTTTTACTTTCTCTACTACGTAGAGTAAGTAGGGGAAGTATTGTATTCCACCCAAAAATTCGATACCGAGATTTCACCGGAAATACATGTTTTGAGATCCCCTGAATCCAAAAAAGCATTTTTGGAAATATGTCCGTGTGTATGTGTGTGTGTGTGTGTCTGTGAACAGCATAACTCAGAAACGAACAGTCGGATAAACACCAAACTTGGTATTTAGGTTCAGTATCTTCCAGAGATGCGACACGAAGGTTTTCAAGAAAATCCCCCACCCCAGACTACCCTTTACATGGAACATTTTTCGAAAATTTTAATTTTCTCAAAAATGGCTCTAACGATTTTGATTAAAATATTATATGTTTAAGATATTTTCATGACAAATGAAATGTATATCTCGAATTTTCTGGGAATGTCTCCAAAAGTATTCTTCATTGTGAACGACTTTTACATAGCTGGTAAACCATAATTTTACTACACAAAAATGTAGATCGCGTTAAAATACACAATTTATGTCATACACATTTTTTTTTGTTGAGTGAATCATTCTCGAGATATTGCTTGTTATTCCCTTAAATTTTCCAATACTTATACTTTTTCTCAAATTCGTTATTCATTTTTACTTTCTCTACTATGTATAGTAAGTAGGGGAAGTATTGTATTCCACCCAAAAATTCGATACCGAGATTTCACCGGAAATATATGTTTTGAGACCCCCTGTATCCAAACAAAGCATTTTTGGAAACATGTCCGTGTGTGTGTCTGTCTGTGAACAGCATAACTCAGAAACGAACAGTTCGATAAACACCAAACTTGGTATTTAGGTTCAGTATCTTCCAGAGATGCGACACGAAGGTTTTCAAGAAAATTCCCCCACTCCAGATTACCCTTTACATGGAACATTTTTCGAAAATTTTAATTTTCTCAAAAATGTGCCTAACGATTTTGATTAAAATATCATATGTTTAAGATATTTTCATGAGAAATAAAATGTATATCTTGCATTTTCTGGGAATGTCTCCAAAAGTATTCTTCATTGTGAACGACTTCGGAATAACTGGTAAACCATAATAGATGGATAAAATTTTACTACATAAAAATGTAGATCGCGTTAAAATACACAATTTATGTCATATACATTTTTTGTTGTTGAGTGAACCATTTTCGAGATATTGCTTGTTATTCCCTTAAATTTTCCAATACTTATACTTTTTCTCAAATTCGATATTCATTTTTTTGTTCTGGTAATGCAAAGAGAATGGAATACTCGACATAGCAACCAGCTCTTAAAATATTTGACTATCGCTTAAAGCCTACCAATTCCCCTTGCATCTACAAGAAAATGAGCAATAAGATTAACATCTCGATTAACATGAAGCATATGGAGAATAAGCGTTTGTAAAAATAGTTTGTGCAAGAGTAGAGAAAGTCATGTGAGTGTAACACATCAGATTTTTTTTAAAAATTCAAGCCAATAACAAAGAATATCTCTAAATGCTTAACTCTATAAAAATGACTAGACATAAATACTGTGTTTTAGGGAGTGTAGTAAGCTTTCGTCCATCTCTCACACTTTACCAATTATACAAAGGTAATTCAGAATGAAGAGAACTTCTCAGGATATTTCCGGAAAATTCCAGACATATATTTTATTTATCATGTAAATATCTTAAATATCTGGTATTTTAATCAAAGTCGTTGGAGCTATTTTTGAGAAAATAAAATTTTCTAAAACGTTTGCATATAACGGGTAGTTTGGGAGATTTTGTTGAAAATCGTCGTTTTTGAGTTACGCTGTTTAGAGAGAGAGAGAGAGAGAGAGAGAGAGAGAGAGAGAGAGAGAGAGACGCGCGCGCGCGAATCTTTTTCTTAGAGATTTTTTTCTTTTATTCAGGAAGCCTCAAAACATTTGTTACCAGTGAAATCTCGGTATCGAATTTTAGGGTAGAATGCACTACTTCCTATGCTTACTATCGGAAGTAGTAGAGAAATAAAAATAAAATGATATGCGTCGCTAACCAAGCCATACCAGAGAAATCGCCACTGCTCCGAAGTCGGAAGGGGTAGGTAGGAGTTAAAGCACATTTCACCAGTGAAATATCCTGTACCTACGAATACGGGCGGTTTGAACAACTTTTCCCACGCCTGAATGTTGAGTGGATGTGAATCACGTGATTCATCTTAAGAAAAAAGGGCAAGATGGTGCTTCTCTCTTGCTTTTCCATTTGTGGCATTCAAGAGATCCTGTGTTTCCTTGATATTGGCTGAGAAGGAAGAGTGAAGTACCGTCGGTTTCCCAGGGAATTTTGTGAAGCTTTGGAGAGAGGAATATCCCTTTATCTGTGTTACCACTCTTTCCATAAATCCTTATAAATATTGCATCTGGAGCAAAGGTATTATATGCTTTAAGTCTGCTTGTCTTTGCCGGTTTTAGAAACATGTGAGCTTATCAAAGCATAGCAAGTCGATTAAACTTTTCAAGATAGCATCTGAGAAGTTAGAGATCTTGTATTAAACTATTGCTTAACCTCTTCTAACGGTTGGAATTGTTTACGTCCGTGTTTGGAAGAAGACAACGGTAGTCGCTTACCTTCTCTGAGTATATAACTACTGAATAGCCAAATAGTATATTACAACACTGAAAACGGGTTACTATTTTAAACATATGCAGCACATCATTGCCAATTCTTGAACGCATTGCTTTCATATCGTTGAATTCGGAAGAATAGAAACTACTTGTTCCTGAATTAATCATAAAAATAAAAAGAAATAACTAGCAAACACAGCATAAGCTAAATGCTGCAATAGGAGAAAATTATTCATATATAGGTATTACAGATTAAAATATCGCATATGAACAAACTCATTGCTTTCTCTACCCAAACAAATTCTTATATATTAAGACGCAGTGGCTATGGCCCAAGGTTATCTGCAGGTCAGCGCCGGGCAATCGGAGATAAAGAAAAGAAGCGCGTAAACACCGCAAGCGTTATCGTCAAATAACCAGAATCTTCTTGCTGTTTCTCCTTTTCGAACGTTCTAGAACTCTGTGGAAATTTCCAACGGCTATATAAGCGAGCGCTTTCGCAAGTACGTCAGTCGAGTCGGTCAGTGAAAGATTAAGCGAGTTGGTGAGTGCGTTTCTGCTGCGACGTCAAGTGCAGTTCTCCGAACGAGTTGATGACGACTGCTGTAACGTGCAGCGAGTGCTACTGTGGAGCGAGAGATTGTAGAAGTCTTGTGTTCGACTCCCCGGCGAGTGAACCATCCGGAAGCAGAGGCTACGTCACGAAGAACCTGAAGTGACAGTGTGAAATAAGTGTAGTCGTAGCGAAAGTTGAACCAGATCAAAATAGCGACAGTGAAAATATAGAGAAGTAACAGTTGAAAAACTGGACAAAGTCGCAATATGTTATAGTATCTATAAATATAAATACTTATTCTTCCGTTCAAGTTATGTTATTCATGATATGCGCTTTCAGCTATGAAAGATTTCAAATTAAGTAGTAAGTGCTTAGTTACATACAATATACGGATGCAGTATTCAACTATTTAGCCGTAATAACGAGTGGAAGCTGAAGGAAACAGAGAACGGAATACCAAGAGAACAATTTGATGGATGGGATCCGAAGAAGCATGGCGTCTGACAGGACCAACATATGGAGATGCATAGGATAGGGATTTATGGAGAAATAAAATTATGAATGGGTTGGATGAAAACTACTGTATGGTAGACAATTCTTAAATAAATAAAAGAACAGAATAATTGCCGACTTTTAACAATGGAAGGCCTTATGCGACAGTGGAAGGAAAACGTAGAAAGAATTACAGATTCAAGACGAAGTGAACAAAATATGGACATATAGCCCCGACAAGGAGATGATCTGCAGACCGATTCAGAAAGACATGGTTAGATAAGAATGTTTAAAAACGGGATAGGTATTTATTGCCTATGCCTTAAAGAAGAAATACCCAACATCAGCTAATGTTTTTCTTGCCTATGCAGCTTGTGCCCCGTATATTTTATGTGTTTGAAATGTGTGGCATCCTAAGTGTGTCGGATTAAGTCGTTCACAAACACAAGTACTGGCAGTTGTTACTCCAGGAAGTTACTTTTTGTTGTCCTACAGGCACGTCGCGTTAAGTAGGTAGCACTTGAAGGTGCGTGGCGTCACTTCCCATGATGTCAAAGTTACGTAATCCCTGAGCTACTGTCTTCCCTCCTCGCAGTTACAACGTCAAAAGTTAGGGAAATTTTTTGCTCATTTGGCAGCTACACCTGGAAGGAAAACTCTGCATAAGGTCGTTAGCACTTGCACGGAGAACCCCTTTTGTTTTCTTTAGTCTTTCAAGCCGGCGAGTGCATATACCGAAACCAATTAACAAGCCGCCCGCATGCTGCACCAGTAACCTGTGAATTTAATGGTGTTCCAACACAAAGAAAAGGACTTCTATGTATTCCGACTGACCTGTCCTCTGCAGCTTGCTCGTTAACTGGAACTTATATTGATATCTCTTTCGAACTGCTCGCTATATTCATTCCTCTTTTACTTTATTCGTTACCTTTTACGAAGGTGTGAAGATGGTAACAAAGACTTCATTGAAATTAAGGGTGGTACTGCAAAAGAAAGAGGGAAAAGCCGAACGCGAAAATGAACGTCAAGCATAAGAGCCGCAATCTAAATGCCATCTAGGAAATGTACAATAGTGTGCGAATTTGGTGACACTTTTGATGTTTTAATTGGCACAGAACGTTTATACACTAAACCGTAATGCTGACGTATCTATATTTGTTTTTAATGAAGTTGGTCGCTTTTATGGCTAAGAAATTTTTTTTGACGTGGATGTATTCCTTTATTCATTTGAGAAAATGCATAATTTGATGGAGGCGATTCGAGCGAACGTGATCCCAGAAATAATATACACTGCACCTTATGCTCCCGTCTTTATGTAGATCGTTAACTAATTATTGTCTGTGACGTTATTAGTGTAAAGAATTTTGAACAAATCTATGTAGGTTAACTGTGTTCGACTAAAGACTTCTTTGCCTACAAACTATTGAAATGGGCGTTCGCTAGCCTGTAGTGTCTTAGATCACACTTTTCAGTAAAACTCAAATGTTGCACGCCCAAAAAAAGTTTATGTAGATTAATTTCTTAATATTCTTAAAAGTCTTTGTTAAGGCGGTATATCTATGGAAGACCGGGTTCATCTATGTACATTCGGTTGCACTAAAAGTGACCGGTCTATTCAGCATTTAAATATTTTCAAGAACCCTTCGAGTGAGCCCGCGGTTCACAACCACCAATATCTGCTCACCGCTTTGCTAACACTATAATACAGGCCACAAGGCACTGATTTGGGCTACCCCTAGCCATGCAGTAGTTAAGTTAACTTCAATGCAAGCAGCTTGAGATTGGTTATCCGTAGGTGGATTATCACCTTTTATTTTTTACAACTCTTTTTACTGTAATAAGTTAAATACTATTGCTTGTGTTACTTTAGTTTACTTGCAAATATAGCTACAATAATGATGGAATTTGTGGTTATGAAATTAAATTAACTAAGTATGAAACCTGCTCCCGATCGATAAATTAATATCATGATTGCCATCTGTCGGTATGACGGACTTCAAATTAAGCGCGACATACATAAAACATCTGATGTGATGTACTCACATGACTTTCTCTATTCCTTTACAAACGCTTATTCTCCATCACCTTCGTGTTAATCAAGATATAGAGATGTTAATCTTATTGCTCATTTTCTTGAAGGTGTAAGGGGAATATGGTAGGCTTTAAGCGAGAGTCAAGTCTTTTAAGAGCTGGTTGCTATGTGGAGCATTCTGTTATCTTTGTATGTCCAGAACTTTAAAAAAAATCCCATTTGAGACAAGTTAAACCTATTGGAAAATTCAAGCAAATAACAAGGAATATCTAGGAAACGTTTCACTCCACAAAAAATGTACGACTTAAATTGTGTTTTAACGAGATCTACATTTTTTGTGTAGTAAAAGCTTGTCTATCTCTTAGCGTCTACCAGTTATGCAAAAGCCATTCAGAATGTAGAGGGCTTGTGGGGACATTCCCAGAAAATTCAAGTATACACTTCATTTGTTATAAAAATATCTTAAACATAGATATATTAATCAAAATTGTTAGAGCCATTTTTTAGAAGTTTTCGAAAAATGCTCTATGTAAAGGATACTCTGGGGTGGGGATTTTCTTGAAAACCTTCGTGTCGCATCCTTGGAAGATAGTGAACTCGAGTACCAAGTACGTTATTTATCCGATTTTTTGTTTTTGAGTTAAGCTGTTCACAGATTGATAGATAGACAGACGGATAGACTCACGGACATGTTTCCAAAAATGCTTTATTTGGATTCAGGGAACCTCAAAACATGCATTTCCGGTGAAATCTCGATATCGAATTTTTGGGTGGAATGCAATACTTCCTTACGTCCCCTACGTAATAGGTGGAGATGGTATTGCATTCTATCCAAAAATTCGATAGCGAGATTTCACTGGAAATACATGTTTTGAAACCCCTGAATAAAAAAAAGCATTTTTAGAAAAAGGTCCCTCTGTGTGTCTGTATGTGTGTGAACAGCACAACTCAAAAACAAAAGTCGGATAAATAACAAACTTGGCATTTAGGTTCAACATCTCTCAAAGATGGGACACGAAGATTTTCAAGAAAATACCCCTCCAGACTACTCTTTACATGAAACATTTTCGAAAATTATGATTTTCTCAAAAATGGCTCTAACGATTTTGATTAAAGTGTCATATATTTAAGATATTTTCATGATAAATGAAACGTATACCTTGAAATTTTTGGGAATGTCACCAAAAGTCCTCTTCATTCTGAATGACCTTTGCCGGTAAACCGTAAAGATAGACAAAATTTTACTACACAAAAAATGCAGTTCTCGTTAAAACACAGAATTATGTCATAATGTTTTTTCGAGTGAATCATTTCCGAGATATTCCTTGTTATTTGTGTGAATTCCCAATACTGTTTCTCAAATGATTATTCGTTATTTATTTTTTAATGTCCTGGACGTGCTGAGAGGATGGAATGCTCTCAGCACGTTTTGAACTATCGCTTAAAGCCTACCATAATGCCTTTGCATTTACAAGAAAATTATAAATAAAATTAACATCTGGATTAACATGATGTAGATGGAGAATAAGCGTTGGTAAAAATAGTTTGTACAAAAGTAGGGAAAGTCATGTGAGAGCAACGCATCAGATTTTTCCTCATGTATTTAAAATAAAATGGGGGAAAAAGTTCAGTAGTTCCACGGAGATTTGAACTTGAACCACGGGAACAGTAAGCTAAGTCTGACTGTAAGCCAGACTAAGCTAAGTCAAAGCCTGATAAATAAGTACTAAGAGTACTGCAGTAAATGTGGAATTGTAATGAGCTTTAGTGATACTCCACTTAATAACCATCAATTAATAAAGTGTGTTTTGCTTACAAATATTCCTTGTTGAAACCCTTTGAAACGTTGAAACCTCGTATATGAATTATTTTCTCGGAAGACTTTTGTGATTATAGTTGTGTTCCCCATCATAACTACCACAAACCACAAGAATATACGTAGTGTTGTGAGCAAAGCCTGGCTCTCCCAAGCTCTCACGGAAGTACCCGATTTGAGTTCCATCTCTCAAACGCCGGCCAGTTTTAAATGATCGAGTGAGCGAATTTTAGTGCACAGGTCATTCATTGTCATTTGTTTGAAAAAGACATGTCAGCGATAGTGAATATGGCATATTCGCTCATTGTTACATCTCAAATTAACAGAACATCTTTAAAAGATGTAGTTACTCGATTGATTCCCATATAAGATGAACAAAAGCAAGTTGGTAAGAAATCGTAAATTAGTTACTCCTGCGGTATCGGCAATAGGAATATATTTCTAAATTGCTATAAATGAGAAATTCCTTCATCGCACTCTCAAAATGTCATCTGCTGCAGTCAGTGATCAAGAAAATTAATTAAATGGCGATTATGACATCTATTTGTCAAGGAGTTATTGCAGCTTATCTTTACCCTGTTGGCTTATCAGATTATTACTCAGAATTTCTAGGAAAATTTGCCTCTATTACCAAACTTTTATAAAATATGTATCTCGGTATGTTTGGAAACATTCCCTTAAATGCAAGAGAATGGAGTAGATGTGTGTATAATCAGTTCCTCTTACAGATAATCAGGTTGTCATAGCACAGGGAACATTCCACTTGTATGCATGACCAACGCTCACAGTTACACAAAAGAATCGGCAAAGTATTAATTTGAAGAAAACGGAAAATATAAATGGAGATTTGGATAACTGATTTATTCATGGAAAATAATACAAAAGGATGCACAGTCTTTGTCTTTTTAAGGTGGTTTTTGGAGAAGGAGGGATCACAAATTTGGAAATTATTAAAGAAATCAGTAATGCAAGAAAGGCGACTGGTGTGCTGGATGCTCTCTTATGGAGCAGACACATCAATTGAACCAAAATGAGTTCAAGTCAGTGTTATGTTTCATACGAACCTAAAGCCTGGACTATGAATGATCCACATAAGAAAGAAAAAATCATCCAGAAAATCAGGGAAACCAGGATAAAGAACACAAGGGATTTGGAGAATAATGGAAACTAATGAAGACATAAGTAGCTGAAAAAGAAGATGGTAATGCTGTGGACCTGTACAAACGGTGGGGAACGCTGAGGAAGGACAGGGTCCCTAAGTTAATGAATGAATGGCAAGTTAAAGGAAGATGACATGGACAGCCAATGACCACTTCATTTCACAATCATAAACGTTGATTGCAACAGTTTGGTCTATCAAAGGAAGATGAGCACAACAGAAGTGTTTGGCGAAGCGACTTAAACAGTTAGCGTGTAATCAATTGAAGATTAACCTCTGTTATTAGGGAAGATTTATTAAAAAGGATGAAAAACAGAAAACTACACAGTAAAACTTACCAGGAAAGACTGCAACTACTGGCGTGAGGTGTCCCGATTCTCCAAAGTAAAACAAAAGTGCATCGACTATCCGTAGAGCATATACTCAATTATTACATTTAGGGTACATCTCTTAGCCTACGTTTAGGACACGATTCTACTTGGTTATGGCTTTCTGCTTTCGGGGAAAGATTTTTACAACCTTAAATGACCTACATATAGATGGGACCCGACGCAACCGGGTTAAACTTCAGAGGGATTCTCAATGACATCCAACAGCTGTGGCAGTTTAGCATATGTGCATCATTTCTGGAATCACTCTTGTGCATTCCTCATCGGAGAATTGTGTCTGTGGATTTGCTGCAATATTACAAGGAAGCACTGAGGGTTACAAATGCACCAGAATTGCTTTCAGAGACATTTTGCCTAGCTGCTTGTGTATACTCGTATAGAGAGAACAGAGGAAAGGACATCTTAAAAACAACTTTCTCTGAGTTGTATGGTAATGGGTTAAAAACTGTATAATTAACCCACATTCTGTATAAGAACGTGAAGAATAAACCAAGCAGAAACCTTTGTTTACTTAAAGGGGACACGAAGGTTACCCTATGGTTGACCAGGCGTGGCGTACATTTCTCGGCGCTGGCGATAATTAAGGAGAGTTAGGTTCTCCTGGGATTAATTTATATCGCATGTAGTTTCAGCGGGTTGCCATATCTAGTCTAATAGCAAAGCCTCTTGAGATAAGGCAACTATTCAGCCTTTATACGCCTGCATTTGCAGTTACGCTTCGTTGTCCATTTCTCGTCTGGTTTCTCCCTTTATTATTTCCAGCATAAGCTTCTAATTGCTAATTATTTTATAGAGGCATACATCTTAATGTAAGTGGAATAGAAACTATTTAGATCTCTTCCCCTAAAGGTATGTTATGGGATGTTTCAACAGCTATATCTATACATTAATTTTGTGCAAAGAAAACGCTATTTCAGCAGAGTATATGAGTACTTGTGAAAAATGAATTAACTTGCCTCATTTTTTATCTGGTTCAGTGTATAATATTCGGGAGATTGCCTTTTTCGCATACGCAATAAAGCTACAGAAATTTCAGCGGTCGGGGAGAGTAGAATCCTTTATATGTATGAGAGATAATAATAGAAAACAAATAATGTGGGGTATTTAAGGTATTTGTCGTCTACTGGAGTTGGTTATCATTTCTTCAGAGAGTGTAAGAAGCACAAATATATTTAAATATATTAGCTTTCTATAAATGTGTTAAATCTGAAGAATTAGGGCCCTGCACTTAACGCAGTGAGTTAATTTCAGTTTTTGTCCAGAGGCATAACAGCAACTGGTAAATATTCCTTGTATTTTCAATCATGCCAAATGATTATGGACTCAATTTTATCCTATCTTGTATCAGTTTCATGATTTGAAAAATAAAGAAATGCAGGCCTAAAAATTATTCATTTGTTTGAAATGAATAATATTAATTAAGAACATACTATCTCTAGTGCAAGTACAGTGTTTTGCAATCGATGTCCTTTCTGTTTGAATGATCCCTTCTTACTGATCCTATTGTGTAGTGTTTACAACTAGTCCCTTTTTCAGAGTACAGGAGTACTCGTATATCATTTCTTGCTAATTGGTATCGTTTTTCCGTGCCCTTTGTGATTTGGTGAAATGCATAAAACGTTAAGTTTAGTACACGGAAGTGAACCTGAGCTACTTGCCGGATTTTGTTAGTCTCAAATGATGATGGTTTGTAAAAAAATATAAATGATAGGAAAACAATTATTTCAGCGTTAATTCAGTATGTCAATATCACTAAAATACCCTGCTTTCTAGTAAACCCCACAAAATAGATAGTCCAGTGAAATGCTAGAATTTTTCAGCATTTTTCCTGGACAACTATATTCAAAAGCTTTAAGCTTCTTCTACAAACTACCAATTAATTGCATTGTTTTATTTATCAGCAAGTACTTTATAAAGTCCTTAGACTTTTCAAATGTAGAGTGCACACTAGTATCTATAAGATATTACAGAAATCGATAAACATTTACGTGAACATCTGTCGTGGCTTCTCCGGCGAAATTCAAATGTACCAAGAAAAGCTCTATTTACCTGTCATCTCATCAACTTGCGGCGGTATTATTTGTAAAGTTATTTATTTATTGAGCCCCACATTTGGGAGCCAATTTGCGATGGTAAATTTATAATGTTATTTGTGTATGTGTGTTTACTTCATGTGGTGAAGCCATTTTTGTGACGTGATTCTTTGTTAGGTTTGTAGCTCCATCTGGTGTTAGCAATTTGCGGTAGTATTAGTGTTCGTTTGAAAGAATGCTACTGTTATTTTATTTAATTTTTTTGTTCACTGTCCTCCGGCTAGCTATGATCTTTTGGTCAAGCACTTCTCTTTATACAGGTTGTGTAAACGGAAGGGAGTCTCTTATCCAAAGATAACACTGATGAAGGAATTTGTTTTACACTATTATTGTCGAACACATTTACTATCACATTTACACATTGATCTTGACACTCGCCAAACTGAAACTGTTATAACAACTTCTTACTGATCACTTTTAATCCACGTACTTCAACCTTTTGTATAATTAACTTTACCATACTTGAGATTTTTCATAACTCTTATACGCGTAACTTGCGAATCGATAGCCGACGTGTAATATTTCTGCTGGACTGAAGGCGACGTGTATCATACAAAATATTTTCGACGAACTGACGGACCGAAGGTGACGTTTAGTGTACAAAGATTTTAGATGAACTGGCGGTCTCTACCTCTAACCTACCTTTTATACTCCTTCACCCAGATATGCCTAAAGATTATAACTGAGCTGCAATTGGCTAATAAAACGCGCCAACATTAGCGTCTATTTTTATATCCAATGAAAATTATGAATACATATGCTCTAGGGAAATGTTCCAGCAAATTTTAAAAGAAAAACGCGCCAATATTACGCAACTTCCTCGTTTCCAATAATGATAAACAGCTCACCCCCTCGCTGCATTATTGCACGCTATTATTGTCAGTTTCAGTAAGGCAGTATAAACTTACTTCCCAACAATAATTACAATCAACAAACATCTCAAATGAATGTCACATAATAATGCATATTCATACTATAATCACTCTTTACATTTAAATAATTTGTGATACAAATTACTGCATCAAACTTGAGTGAAAACCCTTAGAAGCAAATCTGAGGAAGAAGGAATATCAATCTTGGAGTACCTTACTACAGAAAGGATAACGTGTCATCTCAGTAGCAGTGACTGTAAGTCCACAATGAAAATGACATCTACAGGACCCAAGACAGAAACTTTTGTCGGCGTTGCCTTGCTGAGACAGAAGCTCTTGACCAGGTTTTGAGCACCTGTCCGTTTAGCGCGACGTGAAGGATCATCCGTCGCCATAAAAGTATGTCCTTGATAGCCGAAGCACTAAGAAAACAAAATGATGAGTTAACGAAGAAGCTCATTCATTAGCATCCGATGGGTCTTGCCGCAGAATGGAGATGTCGACATTTCATCTGACTCGTCCTCGGTTTCATTATCTACCCGACAGTAAGAACAGATTCACATGATTGCCTGCAGAAGTTCATGCCGGGGGGAAAAGAATATACGAGCCTACCCAAGTTACAAGGAGAAGTACCACCTTGTCCATCGGGTGATTGAACTCAGGGTCGGAGCTAGTCACGATATCTTGTGAGTTGGTGAACTTTTGCAAGCAATTCGGCATCCTAAAGCCTACTGCAAGAAATAGAACTTACTACAACCAGAGGATCCCTTAATACTAAAGAATCATCTTCAAAAGTTCTCTACCCCCTCTCTCTGTGTATATATGTATATAATATCTATCTGAATTATGTTGAGAAATATTTTATGGCATTATTAAATATATTTCTCTTCTGTCATACTATCCGCCTCTTGTAATTGTATTAATTTTGTACATCATTTTGAAATTTTCTTCAGCATGCTTCGTCAATCCCTACAGTCACGTATTAGGGAAGCTGAAAGATGGATAAATCGTTCGATTATTATCAACTGAACGTACACTGTGTTACTTAGAGATTGCTAAACGGTCCTTTACACTATTTATGCCTTTCTATTATGGTGCAGTATATCAGCAGCGTTCATGTGGAATGACCAAGTGCAATGAACCGTCGTTCTGTACTACCCAATTAAATGAATTATGGAGTATTCATTTGTATTTCTAATTTTATTTTGATTCTGTACCGTCGCACACTTGGCTGCTTTCCAACTGAGGTTCCACCCTCAAGCACTTGGCAATTCTGCAGGCCACTTTCGTTCAGCGCCATTCAATTGTGGTTTACCTCCTCCGCTCAGCTGTGCACAGAGTTTGAGAAAGGCCAACTGGAGACATACATACTACACGGGCGTAGACGTGTGAGCTTTAGATCATTTGCACCTTCGGCAGTCAATACACGTCTTAAATCTAATCTTGCCACCTTTATATCCCGCCCTTCCTCACACTCATAGCTGATTCTTTCGTCTTTCTTCAATTTTCTCCACACGTTTGCTGCCAAGTTCTTTGTAGTTAATTGTAGTGGACTGCCAATTTTCTGCGCGAGTGCTTGAGGTTTCCAGTACATTTGATGTTAGCAGTGATGGGCGCTTATCTTCGTTTTACCAGTCTTGTCATATATATCTAGCCTGAGGTGTCGTCAGTTTCTCTTCTGTACCTCCTATTTTTCACGTTCGAGATTATAGACGAGAATGGCAAAGAGTCGCCCATAAGAACGAGGTTTCCAATTGTATCTTTGACTTCAAGGACTGGATAATTTGAGGTGATGCACCAAAAAGGGAGAATGATGCAAACTGTAAAGAACCGAACACAAAGTTTCTATCGTTTCTGACATGTGTATGCGTAGTATTGTAACAATAGAAATTAGCTTTACACGAGATCATTTTGTAATACCCCTGAAAGTTTGTAATTCCGTGTATAACGCAGAATTGTCCTTTCGGGGCGGGTGATATGTGATTTGGATCACAATTTACATTATGTTTTGTGACAGAAATTATCTAAAACTTGTCACAAATCTTTGGAATACGTAAATCATTAATAACAATAATAAAGTGCTTAGATTTTCATAACAGTGAATTAACATTATAAACATAACCTGGTTATTAGCTGCAAATGTAGTATTCTTTGTGTATAAATGCGTATAGAAAAAGCACCGACAAGGCTTAGTATGTTGGGCGGGACTTTAAAGTGAACATTTTTTAAGAGGGAACCCATATCCGGAAATACATTGTTTGGACGCTGTGAGGCGTCCAAGATTGCGAACGGTTCGATAATTATTTTTATAGGTGTGCTTCCACATTCTGTTAAGAAACCCAACAATAACATCACATCGTGCAGTAAATTACAAAAGGGTTCAAACTGTTGACCTCCTACTTGACTGAAGAGCGTGCAATCCGCGGTGCAGAGACAGACGCAAATGGTTAAAAAAAAGTGCGGCTCTGCGTTCAGTCGCAAGGATTCGTACGATAATCGTGCACGAATCGTACATGTATTGGTGGATTCATCCTCCTCTGATGATACAGGGGTATACATCATAGTCTCTATGGAACCCCAGAGAAAATAGTCACATCAAGTATTGGCTACACATACTAAGCGTTGACGGTTTTCTCTATGCACACTGTATAAAGTATTATTGAGATGAAAATATACATAAAGCACACCTAGATCTATAATTTCAACTGTTTTGTGAATGGTTTTATTTCAACACAAACATTTTTACCTTCTCTACCCTTTACACGTTGTAGATGAAGTATACAATAGCTCTATACAATATATGTGTATATATGTATAGAGCTATTTCACTTCATTGTATTTACCTCTTCTTGCATATTATGTATTGAACAGATTCTGAATTTTTATTGCTAAAAGGAACATAATTTACCATTCGGGGTTAAAACGGTTTGAAGAGGTACACTCATAATGGTTACCACACGCTGCCTTGCTTGTTATTCTCTTATTTGGTATCAGCCCAGTGCACATGAATGCTACTGATGTTTCATTATGAACTAATTGTGCCGCTGCCTTTGTTGCTATAGATTCAGCAGTGGATCGGAGATGTGGCTATCAGATCGAGAATATCAAAGAATTGTAGCAATTCTATTTATACATTCTCCCATAGCCCTAATAAATACCTCAAAAGAAATGCAGGGTTTTAAATGGAATGTTCGTGAATAAAGATACAACTGTCCGATGGAATGATGCGAAAGAAACAGAAATTACAGCTTACGACAAGTATATTAAGAAAGTTTGTTGTGACATGCACGAAAGCGATACTATTTTATCGATTTTCTTGAATATTTGTAGTTAAATAATGATCCATAAATTCATATAAAAATGACTGGAACACTTACAAACTGTATCTACTAACTAGTTTATATACATATTACGTCACGTTTTTAGTTAAATTTTCAGAAAAATAGGCCAATTATTATATTGCGATACAGGTGTTGTAGATGCATCGTCGCAGAACGAGGGAGAAGTTTGAATGTAGAGACGAAGTCGATTAGTTCACTTCCGAGGTTCTGTAAAGCATTCAACGCGTGTGTATTGCATACTATTTTCCCGGCGATAGTGAATAATAGAAATGCTTACGCGAAAATAAAATTAATCATTGTCAACTGTTCAAAAGCAGCATCAAGGTCGGGCGCGCTAGTTTCTGGAACTGGTCGTCGAGTAATCTCACCTGGTATGTTGGCCAATTCAACAACTGAAAGTGAGTGGCTGCTTGCGCCGAAAGAGTTATATTTAAATTCATGAACTAAACCGTACGTAAATGCTAGCAAATAAAGAATAGCAAAGAGGATAACATTTAAATGATAAAATTCAACTATATATATTTGAATATGGGGTCTCCAGATTTATTCGGCCGTTGCCGCCAGTCGGTTGTCTGCGCATGGCGTTAATACTTTGAAGCGAGTTTATCATCATTGTCTCTGGCAGAGGACTAATGAAAGATGAGTGGATGGGGTAGATGTGAACAGTTTCGAGGACAACTTAATGAAGAGGGACTTGTATCTACTTTCCAGTATTTACGTTTAGAACGTCTTTTCCTTGCGCGCTGTAACTTTAGTTACGGTAGGGGTATATTTCTTAATTTGATTCAGCAAAACCTTTCCTAATTGGTTCCCATAAACTCGCAATCCAGCATGTATGCTGATAGGTAACTCAAATAATTGGACGGTTTTTGTAGTGTAGTGTGTCTCGGCTTAGCACTCAACCATGCAAATTCTGTGATCGATGTTCACATGTAAAGAACGCACAAAATGTCTTAGTTAAAAACAGTTCTGCACCGCCACAGTATATCAACCTGTTCCATCACCCCAGTACATCACCGTATGCAGTTCGAGATTTAACTCCGCACCTCCCCTTTGAGACAAAGGGCTCCTGAACTAATAACGACGCCATTCATTTAATCCGACTGATGGTAAAAGCCGAATTACTTTGAAGGCCCTCACGAAATGCAGAAGTTTCAACAAACCACGTGGGATAGCATAGTGAGAAGAGAACAAAAAATACTATCGCGGAAAATATTAATGACAATGGGGTAGGGAAACGCATACAAAACGAGACGCGAACTGTCCAGGGGCTCACAAGGCATTGTTGTAAAGCTTTTACATCATAATATTTAGTGCTTTACACTATTTTTAGGAAAATATTAGCTTCTTCTCCAAAGACAATAGAATTTATCACCCTTTGCGAGAATCATCCAGAAATAATATATAACCGTTGTCTCTTGCAGCTCCAAAGGCTAGCATTTTATATATTGGCTATGTAGATTTACATTATGATCATTCCTGTCACCTCATGGACCCGGCAAAGTTAATATTATCAGGATAAAACCAGACAATTTTTTTTGTATTTTCTATACACTAATTTTAATATATTTGGAGCACATATCAGAGAATGTCAAAGTTTAATGCAGCCATTTTCTACAGCGCATAGAGGTATGTTATGATTTAACACACCAGATATCCGTCTCTTGTGAGTATGAAACATCATGCTCCACACAAAACCTGTCATTCTGGAAAGGACTTCATAGATCTTTGAATGTGTTCCTTCCTCTGTGCACTGGCCGCATACGGCGTTACGTATTGAATGTCTTACAATGCAGTCCATTCAGCTCATCCTAGTCCAGAACTTGAAAGGATTTACTGCTGAATAGCAGAAGGAGAGAGGGGGTGGGAAGGAGTGTGTCTTCCGGTAAGGTATCACTAGTTTGTGTTGACCTATTGCGACACGGTTTCCAGCAGCACTAGGAATTACACACACGATTTCATGTGATAGAGTGATATCAACCTGCGAAAGCCTAGCGATACCCGGGCAAAGATGACCAAAAGGTAAAGTAACGGTTACAATAGGAACATAACATAAACTAGTTAATAATGGCTAGAGAATTACTATGTGACCTGGGTATACTTAGCTCGCTAGGAGTTACTCGATGTTACCTATGGAACTCGTGAATTAAACGTCATTGCGTAATATTGCTTTGTTCCTCAAGATAGCGTGGTACTATTGCACCATTATATAATAACTACATTCCTGGTAGCACTAACGTAAAGGTTTAGAATACCTTGTAGTTCATCTTCCGCTCCCGATTGGACTGGCCATAAACTACAAAATCATTAAATTAGTAGTAAACTAGTAATATTGGATTTAACTTACAAGTGTCAATAATCTATGTAAATTAATATGGCCGTGTAATACTATCTAAATAAATTATACGAAAATAATAATTGCACCGTAAGCGATATAATACGGCAATCAAATAGCCGGCATATCAAAAAACGCAGAGCCTGTTTTATCTCAGGTTACAAAGATAGCACTGCTGTCACGTTTCTTACGAATTACAATACATGTTGCCTATCTGTTGCTCATATCCTCAGCGATACTGAAATGTTACAATGCTAAATATATCCACCTGAGAATCTATTCACTGTTTAGCCACTGATTAAAGTAGCATTTCACAAGTCGCAACTTGTGATAGTTCACTCATGGCTGGGAAGTGGAACAGTGTTGTATTAGAAAGCTAGTAAGCAGTATAAAAGCACGTGCTACAACGTAATATAAAATGGCTACACCTCAAAGTTAAACTTGTAGGCGTAGGGAAAGAAGGGTGGTAGAGCCTTACTGGTAACGCAATAGTGGAGGGGAGCTTGCCATGAAACTACACGGAAACATGCCCCTCCAGTAACTGTCACAAGCTACTCATTGTTTAAATTTTAAACTTTAGTCGTTTTCACATCTGATGGCTCACTGGTTCTTCTGTCAGTGCATTATTGCCAACTCTGTCCTCTCGCCTTGGATATCCGGTTCCTTTCACGGTCAGAGAGTTCTCTTCTTCATTATCATTAATCTTTTATTGGCTTTATTATTTTCACAGTTTACTCTTATTTCTTTCTTTTGTTCAATACAGTTTCTTAGTACTTACAGCAGCACTTGAATACCTGAGTTAATTCACCTGAAGAACCAGCACGGATAATTGAAACCATTGTTAACGTGAAAAAGATCTGTGCTCATTTTAGGTTAGAGATAGGGAGAAAGAAACAGGAAAAAAACCAAACAAACAAACAAACATAACGTTGCTTATTTCTGAACGGTTCGGAGAATGGAATCGTTCCCAAAGAAATAACCGTAGGGTACGGCAGAAAAAATGGAGAATCCCATAAATTATGTAATTTGTGTCAAATAAAAGTTGTAGGGGTGTAGCAGGATATTTCGTGCTCTAGCTTTGAATTTCCAATATTTAAAACTCTGTCCGTTCTTTTGTTTCTCATCAACCCAAACAGTGAGTATGCAATAGTAAGGCCTGCGTACAGGGAGCTGCTTTTCAAAAATATAGTCATGTAGTTTTGTATGGCTCTATATAGCTACGCAAAATATGAATAAGGACAGTTTCGGAAAAGTTTATCATTATTAACAGGAAGTAGATAGAAATATAATTTTTAACCAGCAATTTGAAGAATAGATATGAAAACAAATTGTGATTCTATCACATCCGAGTTTTGCTTTTTCTACCACGTACATAGTAGGTAGAGAAGGTACTGCATTCCAACCAAATATTCGACAGCGAGATTTTACCGGAAATACATGTTTTGAGGCCCTTGCATAAAAAAACATTTTTGGAAAAGCGTCCGTGTGTGTAAACAGCATAACTGAAAAACGAAGTCTGATAAATATCACACTTGGATAAGTACCTCTTTAGGTTCAGTGCCTTCCAAAGAGGCGACACGAAGTTATCAAGAAAATCTCCCCCACCCCAGCTGTCCTTTACGTGGAACATTTTTGGAATTTTTTTTTAAAAAAAATTACCCTAAAAATTTTGCTTCAAATATCATATATTAAAGATATTTACATCACAAATAAGTCTCTCTTGCATTTTCTGGGAATAACCTGTGAAGTCCTCTTTATTCAAAAGGAATTTTGTATAATCATGTATAGCTGGTAAACGTTAAGGGATAGACGAAAACGTATCATACAAAAAATGTAGATCTGTGTAAAACACACAATTTACTAAAATATGTTTTTCTGTGACATAAGCCGTTTCTGAGATATCCGTTAATAAGAGTTCAAATTGTCCAGTACTTGTAATGCTTTGTCTAGTCTATTTTCAATTGTTTCTACGATTGCATGGAAACAGTATTGAATTTTAAGGCCAGTATATAGCGTCCAGTTCTTAAACATTTGGGTTTCGCTTTTCTGTTTGTGTCTATAACGAAATGTATAATGTAGGTATGTTTGCAAAGGTTTATTTGGATTAAAATACAGTAGATAGAAAAATAAGCTTTAGCAACAGTAGTTTTTATAGTCACTAATAGAGATAGAGGGTAGAGAAAGTCATGTGCATGTATGGATGTATCACATTAATTTTTTTTAAATCAGAAATTTATTTTTATGTATTAGTAAATTTTAAGTGTTTTCATAAATTTTCAAACCCAAATGCTTATATCTGTTTTAGTTGCATTTGAAAAAAGTACTCAATTTGCAACAATGCATTTGTTTCCTTCATAAGAAAGACATAAGTGCGCATTATGCCTTCACGATACCGAGGGAGGTGGTAATGTGTGCGACTCGCATTCGGGAGGTTCCGGGTTCGATCCCCGGTGACCACTCACTCTGACCCATGTGTTTTTTGTGGTTTCCCCCGCGTCGAGAGGCAAATGCTGGTGTGGTTTCTTCTCTCCCACGATTTCCATTCCATATTCCCCTTTCATTCCGTTCCTTCTCATCTTTCAGGTGTGCTTCAGGATTTCATGGTGTATGGCAGTAACGGACAGATGGCGCGGATGCATGCTCAATGGGAAAAGTATTCCCCGTGAACACCACAGGGCTGCTTGATCATTGAGTTGTTCATCGCGCTCTCTCGGCGGTGGATCCGCGAGCTTGGAAATGTTAGGGACTGCCGCACGTCTCTGTGGCCTAAGGTCTGTAGCCTCCTATGGTTCCTTCACCGCATCCCTTTCTACTGGTAGGGGTGATAGTCCTGTTAGGTCGCAGTACGCAAGGTGTCCCCCTTCGTTGAAATACCTATAACTATAAGCTACGCCTTCACGATTTGAAAACGACTGCGGTTTACTGGAAAGAAAGAAGATAAAGATTGCTTATTTTCGCTGCGCAGAAAAGGATTACGTTACTTGTTGTGGTTAACGGCATAGTCAGTATAATATACAAAGAATTGTAGGTTATAGTTCCTGAAAGTGCTTCTTTTAGTGGTAGTTAAAAGGACAAACAGGTGCTAAGTGTTCTGCAAGGCAGAAAGCAACATGGAACTCCCATGTGTTTGAAAGTTAAGACTTTACAAGAAAGTGCATCCTTAAAATCACTCGCCAATTTGTTTCATGCGGTAACCCAGTTGCGAACAACTAACAGCAAAAGTTGGTAAAGTAGGGCACAAAAAAAGCTAAACTTTTGAACAAAAGTTACACCGCCGGGACTTGTGTTTTAGGTTCAGGGTTATTGCTTGTCATAAACAAAGCGGAGATTATTACGGCGCCAAATATTTGCAGCGATATGAAACCAAATATTGTGTTAATAAAGCTCAACAGGTAGAGTATTCCGTTTCTCGTCGTCGTTGTTGTTGTTGAAGGTAAATCTTCACTGAGAAAGCGTGTACATTATCACAATGGAGTGTGTGAGTTAATATGCCCCATATACACACTTAATTAGGGAAGCTTACGAAACAAGAATAGAGGGATTTACCTGAATAACCAAGCGCTTTATCACCTACTCATGCACATAGTGTAATTTGAGATCCTACTGCATGATAAGGTTTATTCTATTAAATAATACTCCAGTTTTGTTAAACATGGTTTGCGAGTTTGGCGTTGGGAGGAGTTGGAGAAACTCTCTCTGAACTAAACATCATCTTAGAACTGTATGTTTTCATTCATGCAATAGAGAAAAATATGTTTCAAGAGGTGTATGAAAAAATGGTGGTTGCACTGTCTTCGTCGACTTGAGGATCGAGAAGATGGGGATGCTATTTGTTGAGCAAACTGAAACTTGGCTTTCGCGTGCGGTTTGCTGGTATCGTAGTTTTCCCCAATTTTGGGAAATGTGATACTACAGTTTCGTTGCTATGTCTCCAGTCCTGACGTTTCGTGAAGGTTTAGAGAGGTAGAGGGTGGGAGAGAGAGAGAGAGAGGATAGATTTCAGCATTACTGAATCAATGCTGTGAATAACATTTTTACTTTAAGGAAGAGCAAGTATTGCATTTCTCCCAAAAAATTCGATATCGAGATTTCAATAAAAATATGTTCTGACGTCCCGTGAATAAATGTGTTACACTCACATGACTTTCTCTACTCTTGTACAAACTATTTTTACAAATGCTTATTCTGCATATGCTTCATGTTAATCGAGATGTTAATCTTATTGCTAATTTTCTTGTATGTGCAAGGGGAATATGGTAGGCTTTAAGCGACAGTCAAATCTTTTAAGAGCTGGTTGCTATGTGGCGCATTCCATTCTCTTTACATGTCCAGTACGTAAAAAAAAAAGTGAATAACGAATTCCCATTTGAGAAAAAGTATTGGAAAATTTAAGGGAATAACAAGCAATATCTCGAAAATGGTTCACTGAAAAAAAAAATGTATATGACATAAATTGTGTATTTTAACGCGATCTACATTTTTTGTGTATTAAAATTTTGTTTATCTCTTATGGTTTACCAGTTATGCAAAAGTCGTTCACAATGAAGAATAGTTTTGGAGACATTCCCAGAAAATTCGAGATATACATTTCATTTGTCATGAAAATATTCTTAAACATATATATTTTGATCAAAATCGTTAGAGCCATTTTGAGAAAATTAAAATTTTCGAAAAGTGTTCCATGTAAAGGGTAATTTGGGGTGGGGAATTTTCTTGAAAACCTTCGTGTCGCATCTATGGAAGATACTGAACCTAAATACCAAGTTTGGTGTTTATCCGACTGTTCGTTTCTGAGTTATGCTGTTCACAGACACACACACGGACATGTTTCGAAATTTTTTTTTTGATTCAGGGGGTCTCATAACATATATTTCCGGTGAAATCTCGGTATCGAATTTTTGGGTGGAATACAATACTTCCCCTACTTGCTACACGTCATAGAGAAAGTAAAAATCTTTTAAGAAAACGGTATGTGTCTGTTTAGGAATATTACTCAAAACGAAAACACACATAAATACTTCGTATTTAAATTCAGTATCTTCAAAGGATGAACCCGAACATTCTCAAGAAATTCCTCTTTCTCCCCCCCCCCCCCTCCCACATCAAGCTGCCCTTAAATGATGTGTTCCTTATTCTTCTCCAAATTGGATGTAACGATTTTGATTGAAATACCACATTTTTAAGATTGAGGTTTCTGCGAATAGCCTGTGAATTTAAAAAGTTAAATTTACCCATTGGCGTACCATCCCAGCTGTCGACCTCACCCCCACATACCCAAAGCAGAGGTGGACGATCGCTTAGCCGATAAGTTCTGTATAATTCTGTTTGGCTTGTAAACAATAAGAGATAGACAAAAACATGCTATACAAAAATATAGAGATCTTTAAAATGCATGATTTATTTCAAATGGCTTCTGTTGTGGTATAAGCCATGCCCGAGATATTCCTTGTTTATGGGTTAGAATGCTTCATAAAGTGTTGTCACCATTCAGTTGTTTCTGGCGATGTCATGGAAGGCCAATATATAGCGACCCATTTTTAAAATTTGATTGTCGCGATGAACTAGAAGTAGGGAGAAAAATAAGCTTTTGTAACAAACGTTCTGGAAGAGAAAAATACTGTAGTTGCAGAGACTCTTGTGAATGTAGCAGATTAGATTTTGAAGTAATTGAAGATACTCTATTACTTTTTACTGATAAATGTTGACATTCGGCACTGTTGTTCGATTTGTAACAATGTTTTTAATAACAACTGTTTTCTTCCACGAGATTTAGCTCTGCTACACGCAGAACTGATGTTGGGAGGGAACTCGCACATTATGGGTTAAGGTTGTCTACCAGCACCAATCACTGGTCCTCTCCCCATGAGTCTCCCCGCTTCCTGCACCATGTTGCCAACTCTAATATGCGAAGCACGTGACCACGGTTCGTTGTGTTACTCCAGATGAAAGCGATTTCTTTGGCACCTGAGAGATTTATCATGCCGTTCTTGTTATGGTTAGTCATATTGTATAATAATGTGCACATCACAGGCATTAAAGTTCTACATATCTTCACAGCTGTAACACAGATCGGCAACACTGTCCCTCTTGGTCGCGAGAAACGTCAAGGTAGGAGACAGAATAGCTCGACTATAGGAGTTGATACTGAAAAGTCTGATGTAATACATTCACATGACTTTCTCTACCCTCTATCTTTATTAGTGGGTATAAAAGCTACTGATACTAAAGCTTTATATATACTACATTTTAATCCAAATAAACATTTGCAGAAATAGCTACGTGAGACATTTCGTTATAGATAAAAAGGGAACAGACAGCCAAATGTTTAAGAACTCGACACTATATGCTGGCCTTAAAATTCCATACTATGTAAATTTTAATGCAATCGCGAGAAACAACTGAATGTTGAAAGTACTTTAAGAGAATGACCAAGAAATGAACAGTTCGAACCTTTAATAAGAGATATCTCAGAAGCGATTTATGCTACAAAAAACTTAATTTAAATAAATTGTATTTTAAACAGGTGTACATTTTTTGTGTAGTACGTCTTCGTCTATCGCTTAACGTTTACCAGTTATATAAGATTATACAAAATTCCCTCCGAATAAAAAGAACTCGCATAGCTCTTCCCCGAAAACTAAAGATAAACATTTTATTTGTCATGTAAATATCTTTAATATATGAAATTTTATTCAAAATCGTTAATGCCATTTTTTAGAAAATTAAAAATAAATATGTTCCATGTAAAGGGTGGTTTGTGGTGGGGATATTTTGTTGAAAAACTTTATGTGGCATCTTTGGAAGATATTGAACGTAAATACCAAGTTTGGTATTTATCCGACTTTTCCTTTTTGAGTTATGCTGTTCACACTCTCGCAGACAGACACACAAACACACGGACATGTTTCCAAAAATGCTTTATTTGGATTCAGGGTGCCTGAAAACATGTATTTCCGATGAAATAACGCAATCGAATTTTGTAGTGAAATGCAATACTTCCCCTGCTTACTGTAGGTAGTACACAAAATAAAAAGCTATTCTAAATCAGCAAAACCGAAAGTTACGCCCGCGAAGTTTACATTCTCTCCTCTTACTGCCTCTGTTTAACGTTTATGGTCATGTGATGCTGTCAAAGCCGGTAATAAATTTAATAAATATTAGCATAAAATTTCAGGGTGAGTAAAAAGTCCCAGGATATCCTATTATTTTGGAAACGGTACTTAAATATATCTTTGGTTACTGTTCAGAGGGCTAATGACCAAATGTTACTAGTATGTCAGGAACATGTGAATAATCTTGAAAATAATAGAGTTTTGAACTTCAGTCTCACCCGTTCCTGGGACATTAGACTCATCGTTTTAAAGGAATTATGTTCGTTATGCTTGTTTTACATTCGGTACTTCCCCATGATAGCCATCAAATTACAATACAGAACCATAATGACTATAATATATCGAGCATGAATCGGTTTCTTTGCACATTTAACTGTAAGTAAAACAATTTCTGTAACTTTTAACTTTTCATCTTGGCAAAAGCAAAGCTTATGTTTATAAACTATTGCTGTGTATCGCTTTTTCACAGACTTCAATAATAAAAAAGGTTATTAAGATTTTTGACAGTCTTAACGCAATATTATCCATTTTAGGTGAAAATATTCAAGATGCCATATAGTGGAAGTGAAACCTTACGTAGGTCTATTGTATACCACATTTCATACCAATCGATTCTGCCATTCTTGAGTGAATAGTGCTACGTTCGGGCCCCACGATTGGGCGCCAAACGTGCGGTATAATCGTGGTGGGGGAGCATAACTCGCAGTATGTCCGATATATTAATATATGAACTATGGTGATACTGATAATTATGTTGTGTTTAAGTTGTTACTCTTAAAGTGTTATTTTTATTTCTTGCCACGGCTGCTGTTATTTGGGTTTTTAGTAGAGCTTGTTTAACTTTTCAGGGTGTGATACGGCAAGGAAGGTAAAAATCTGATGTGTTACACTCACATGACTTTCTCTACTCTTGTACAAACTATTTATACAAACGCTTATTCTCCATCTACTTCATGTTAATCGAGATAAACATTTGCAGACTCTATCTTATTGCTAATTTTCTTGTAGATGTAAGGGGAATATATATTTACAAGACAATATAGAAATACAGTAGCCTTTAAGCACATACATATCTCTTAATAGCTGGTTGATAGGTGCAGCACCATTCCCTTTCCCACAGATTAATACTCTTTGCATATCCAAGACAAAAAATGAATAACGAATTCCAATTTGAGAAAATAAGTATTGAAAAATTTAAGGGAATAACAAGCAATATCTCGAAAATGGTTCACTCAACAAAAAAATGTATATGACATAAGCTGTGTATTTTAACGCGATCTACATTCTTTGTGTAGTAAAATGTTGTCTATTTCTTATGGTTTACCTGTTATGCAAAAGTCGTTCACAATGAAGAATACTTTTGGAGACATTCCCAGGAAATTCAAGATATACATTTTATTTGTCATAAAAATATCTTAAACATATGATATTTTAATCAAAATCGTTAGAGCCATTTTTGAGAGAATTAAAATTTTCGAAAAATGTTCCATGTAAAGGGTAATCTGGGGCAGGGGGATTTTCTTGAAAACCTTCGTGTCGCATCTCTGGAAGATACTAAACCTAAATATGAAGTTTGGTGTTTATCCGACTGTTCCTTTCTGAGTTATGCTGTTCACAGACAGACAGACACACGGACATGTTTCCAAAAATGCTTTTTTTGGATTCAGGGGGTCTCAAAACATGTATTTCCGGTGAAATCTCGGTATCGAATTTTTGGGTGGAATACAATACTTCCCCTACTTACTTACTATACGTAGTAGAGAAAGTAAAAAGTAACAACTCTAACAATACATTAAGTTAATGAAGAACATTATGCTTTAATGGCACACACATTTACTGTCTTAGTAATAGGCTACACATTTACTTAAGTTAGTTGGAGCTGTAGAACGGTCTAGCCCTACCACGTTCGTCCGCCAAACTTGTGGTCGCTGAGTAGTCAAGTATTTTATACGTGCTCTAGAAATAATTGTAGTATTTATCACACGTTCCTATGGACTTTTAAATTGATAACATTTCAACGTTCCTACTACATATGAGAAGTAACTAATAACGCCTGCTTCTGAGAGCTTACATGTATGTTATTCACATCGCAGCACTTTATACGCAACCGCCTTGGCTGAAGGGGACGCTACAACTAACTTTGCTCCACTTAAACATTTTAAACATATTCTTTCTTAAAATCTCATTGTCTGTCTTCGTTCAGCTTGGAACCTTCTAGAAGACTTACCAGGTTATTGTTCGTTGTTTGCAAACATGTGACCTCTATACAAAAATATGTTGTGTTCACTTGTCGCCTATTTCACAAAGACTCAAGGTCTGGCTTTTATGACTTTCCTGTACAAGTCCTTTTTGCCTGGGCCCTAATTCTAACACAAAGATATGTGTGTCGGCTTTTAACAAGGGTTCTACAGCTTCAGCTACACTTGCACATACATAAAACGTATGCCTTAACTTCTATTTATATAACCAGTATTTTGCTTATTTATATTATTTTACATTATAATTTACATTATTATATACATGGTATATGCAACCATAGTTAATGTCTTAATAGGTAACATATTCGCATACTGGCGTTTTTAAAGTGCGCATTTTGGACGTTATACGCGTTTACATAATTTATTCCAAATCTAAAATTACCAAAACAACCAGGTACAGTTCTGTGGAAATAACTAAGGAATTTAGATTTTCCGAAGAAATAATAACATATTGGTTATCATATTACCTTTTAGAACATTTTAAGGTTTCTACAACACACAGAATTTCCGACAATTTCCGCAGAAAATGTTTTAAACCTCGCAATCAGGATAACTTTCTTCAGTTTTTTTTCTTCCTTTTTTACTCTATTTTACTTCGCTTTAACTACGCGGCCATATCACGACGGATCTATTGGGAGATACCTCTTGCATCGGTGTGTAGCGGACAGTTAGCCTTCTAGGTCTCATCCCTACCATACCATCTTGCTTCGTCACATGTCCACAGAGGCCTTAGAGCTAGGCAATTGTGCCCCCCTTCTATACGTGACGGGCGGATGGCTGCTTCGACACAAGTCCACGGAGGCCTTAGTGCTAGGCAATTGTACATCTGATTCTATACGTGACGGGCAGATGATGCTTCGAGACCTTAGTGCTAGGCAACTGTATCTCTGCTTCCACCGGGCAGGTGGCATTAGGGTGCCTTCCAGTCTACCTGCTTTCATTATCTGATGATAGATGGCAAAGCATGTGCTGTTACCGTGTATTTTCATTTTTTCTATTGTTTTACACTTAAGGTAGGGCTTTGGGTCGTGGTATTAAATATACAATCGGCTGAGGAAAACCGCAAAAACCCGTCAGATTGGTCGACCCACGAGATTTGAACCAGGGAACTCCCGATTGCGGGCCGCAGACGTTACCGCCTGAGCCATCCCGATCGGTTTCAGTTCATTACAAAAGTTGTTTAGCATAAATAAACTTCCGCACATATTCGATATAAAAAGGAACAGTAAGGATATTTATAATATTTGTAGTTTATGCTGATGATTCCAGCATGTTGTGTTAGGTAGCCATTACCGACATAGCCGAGATCGTTAAAGCACGAACTCGTGAACGGGAAGTTTGCTGTTCAAATCCTACCAGCGTCCTCCTTGACTGAGATTTTCCTAGGTCATCATAACTCGTAAATGCCGGGGAGTTACCCTAAACTTAGACCTGAAAAGTTGCCTTCCCAAATTTCCTTTCATTATTATTTTATTTCATGTATCATCAGTGTCACAAACTGTGCTGGGTATAGTAAGTGCGGGCGTTAAACACTGTTATATTATATATAATCTTATATCTGTTTCTACCCCTAACAGCATTTATTTGACTAATTATTTGTATTTCCTTTGATTTCAGGTGAGTAACCCATGGAGTCAGGAGTTTGACGGTGAGCACACATGTATACATGGTTTTATAGATTATTTCATAGAGATGTATGGTTTCTAAATGGTTTAAACTAAAATAGCTTGTGTAAACAAAGCCTATTACAGAGAGTTTATTGTGAATCAATGAGGTAAGGCACGACGACTGATATAATTATGTCCATAGTAAGTGCAGGGTAGTTATCCTGTAAAAGTTAACTTGTCAAACTGAAGTATGTGAAGTTTATAACTGCATACTCGTTGATTCAAAGTGCAATAAAATTATTAAAATGCTTATACCAATGCATCTCGACCTAGTTTTATTAATCAGAGCAATTTTAGTGTAATGTAGCACAAGTATTGCATTCTGTCCAAAAATTCTATATCAACATCTCAGTTTTAGATGACAGTTTCTCTGTGTGTCTAATGATAGGACAACTCGAAAACTAAAAGCTGGATGAGTATCTTCTTCTTTAACTGATTACCCTCCTCCTTGTGGGACTTATACCCCCAATGACTTACAAGCCAATGCTTTGGTCAGTAGCCTGTCGAGGAGCAAGTCAACTCTGAATCATAGCATATCCAAGATAGGTGATCAGCCCAATGCCTGGTATGGCGGTGAAAAAGAAGGAAATGAAGTGTACTGATAAAAGGGATGATAGGAAAATTCGCGCATAAAATTATTCAATCCCATATTCGCTTAGCGAAGAAACTTTCGGTCAGATTGGTCGGTCCCGGGACCTCCCGACTGCGGACCCAGAATTTACCGCCTGAGCCGTCCCGTTCGGTTAGATGGATATCAAACGTCATATTTAAGGCCAGTCTCTTTCATGCTACACGATTATCATTACATTTCCTGTTACCAAATTACATGGGAAATGCTCGTTATTGTTTATCTCCTTAAAAACTGCTCCAACGACTCTCTACAATACAATATGTTTGAAATATTGACATGAATAAAATTCCTATCTTGAATTCTCCATAAATAGCCTGTGAAGGGTTCTTCATTCGGAATGAATAAATAACAGATATTCAGAAACTTCCTACAGCAAAAACGTTTACACCGTTACAAGTAAAATCTGTACAGAATTTTTTTTCATGGCATTAGCCGTTTTTTAAATGTTCCGTATTGTATGTTCACGTTTTTCCAAGCTGAACTTCGTCACCTGTGATTCCCCTTTTCCCTTTCCTTACAAGCGATCTGAATTTATTCCTTCATGATTCGAAATTAACGCTCGAATATTGTTTCCGTATGTTGCACGTAAACACTGTGTATTTGAAATAATTTTTAGGCATGAGGTTAACGCAACGTGGGCAGATGGATCACCGCTGAAATAATATTAGTTTAAGACAAGGGCAAGCAGCTCACCTCATCCCACTGCCTGCTGCACGTACCATATAATATTGCATGATTCAACTTTCGTTCTATGAAGAAAAGCCGTTTAAGTTTGTCCCGTAGTAGATAAGTCATGTTTATGTGAATCTGTAATCCGTAGAAATTAAATTGGGTTTTATTTTAACTGCTGTGGTCCTTACCGTCCCATTCTATATTGGGCGTGAAGGATCGGTAATTTTGTTCAGAGGCCTCTTTATCAGGCTTGAGATTTTTTTACGTGCTGTAAATCTACGACACGGGACCACCGGCTTTACTTCCCTTCCGAAGGAGGCCATGCTAAGGACTTTTACGCCCGAAAAATCCATCGCCCTCCGCTGGATTTGAACATTTTGTACATCTTTTTTTTTATTTATTTTACGAGGGGAGCTTAGAATGAAACACACACCCACTGAGTTACGTGCAAGCACATCTTGCCCTGATCCAGGGAGCAGCGATGCTGTTTCCCCCAGCTCTCTCTCTTCCCCCTTTTTATTTTATAAAGTTGCCCCAATTTTCCATCATCAACCGAATTTTTCTTTTTCTCTGATTGACTGACAAATTTTAAGCAAGCCTTTGGAAATAAGTTAGCTAATGATGAAATATCACGGAGGTAAGAAGGATTAATCGTACAGCAAATTTGCATGACTGGTTGTAAGTAAGGCGAGCGTCGGCTCACCAAGTTTCAAGGCCCCAGTTCTTTTAGGGAGGCGAAATTTGTTTATCTGTTTGACAACGCGTTGCCAGTTCTAATTCTTCGGAAGGTAGGAGAGATGGAAATGTTTCCATTAAAAGAGTCTGATATTTGATATCAAATGAAACAGTTCTGCCTTATAGCGAATATGTTTTGAATGCAATTGTACTAGGTCGTAACGATAGTGTATATATTGAAGCCGAAATTATAAAGTCAATAATTATCATAATAATCTGGGAAGAATAGCGAAATAAAATAAATAATAAAATATTTAAAATCAGTGCATGTATTAAAAGGAGAAGCATTGGGAAAATTGTTGACTGTTAAAAGCGACAGAAAGACCAGACAGGCACAGTTTAGCTAATTGGGGACCAGCCCCAGGTATAAAGGGTAAGTCCGCTGAAGCCAGTTTCTCTTGGAATTAATGGGTGCAGTTGCACTGGCCGGGATGCGAAAGTCATTAGAAGCTTCATTGCTGAGTTTTTGGTGAAATGTTTTAAGGGGCGAGAGGGGAAGTTAGGAGGATTTTCTTTATATCGCGCGTGTGGTGAGGACATTCTCGCGGGGACGCTCGTGTGGTGAGGACACACTATCGTTGGGGGCCCTCTTGGGGTGCGGAACAATACTCTCTGGGTGTGAACTTGCAAGAGGATTGAACGTTCAGCTGTAATTGATAATCTTCGGTCTTGGAAAAGACACAGTAACATCGTAAGAATTTAAAAGTGATCGGAAAATGTTGTCTTATTTTAATGGTGAATAAAAGGGTTCCAAGAAAGCGTTCGTGTTTCTATGTACATACACTCACGCATACCCAGTGATTAGAATCTCATGCTCGAGCAGTCGTGGCAAAGTATAAAAAAACAACTAGGAGGACAAATGCAACAATCGTGAGGCAAAGGTAGTGCTTCATTGTTGGAGGACGTAGCGTGGCTGCGTCATTATATAATAGTGCTTTTTAGTAATGCATATGGAATAAACAGATTTTTTCTCTGATTTTTTCCCGTCATGCTTTGGGAATAATGAATGGCACTTTCAAGGGTAAAAAATGAATTTCTTTATGTTTCGCATATTAATTTGCATATCGTGTATCGTGATCACACTTGGATGTAATGCTGCAGAATAGCGCTCTGTTTATATAATGTTCCAACTGCCAATAAATATAACATAAAAGTTGTCCACAAAAAAGACAAAAGTAATACTCCAAAGGAAAATTTCTAGTGAAAACAAAAATAAATATTGAAAATAATATACTGGAACAAGTCGTAAATTTTAATTATTTGGGTTGTGACGCAAGTTTCGATGTTTATAGAGTTATGGAAGATAAGATAAATTTCAATAACTATGTGGAATGATAACAAGAACTCTAGAAATAAGAACAAGGAAAGAAACAAACTGAAGTTCTATGGCGGTCACTGTGTGCTCATGTATGGCAGCGAATCGTGGATAATAAAAGAAAAGGACAAAAACAATATTCAGACAGCGGAGATGAGATTTTAACGACAACTAAAGGATGAACCAAACTAGACTAAATAAGAAATGAAGCAATTAGAGAAGAAATGAATATTTATAAATTATATGATAGAGTTGAAGAAAATAAATATAATTGAAAAGAGCACGTGAAGAAGGATGCCACTTTTAATTAATAAATATAAACCTTCAGGAAAAAGAGAAATCGGATGCCCCAGAAAAAGATGGGAGTAAAGTGAAGATGGAACAGTGGAATGCTCAATCCTTGAAATGAAGAAGAAGAATCTGGAACTAACTTTCAGGTTTATGATCGTAAAAACTATTTTAATACTTACAATATTGTCCAAATTATGCATTTATCGTATTCATGTGCTTTAACCCTTAAATTTACCCGGACGACATGATGTAAAGCTGGTTGGATAAAATTTTCCACTAAGTAAATTAATTAAAATTTATTTTTGTATTATTATCAACAGGAAATAGTTAAGAGGGTTTACGTTTTAAAAGAGTAAAGCTTAGGATTCAAATTTTAAACACAAACAAGTCACCAATTTTTCTTACTAGTCGGCCTTGATATGAAAGCAATTGGAGGAGGGCGCCAGTGTTTTAGTTGGCGTGCGTAACTTCATCTAGGGATCAGAGGGGAATGAGGAGCAAGGCGAATATGGAATGTACAGTTGCACAAAGAAAACAGTATTAAATTTTGCAGGCCTGAGCCTCACTAGTAAATGCAGCTCAGAAGTTGAGATGTTTTCTTTACCTGACTATCCTTAAGATGTCCCGTCTACTTGTTCTGTAACTGTTTAGTTCCACCACCGCACGCACTCACTCGTATCGTGGCCGACTAGTACGTACATTTTATCAATATATGTTTGGTTTACGATTCACATGTTGCTATAGTAACAAAATAAAAATTAACCAGAAAAAGTTCACTATCCTAGACAGTGTAAATTCTCTTTTGATGCAAATGATAGATAATGATTTACAAATTTTCCGTTTTACATAAAATAAGCTTTTAAGTAAACACACACTTCTCTAGTTCCTGAAGGAGGCGGTAAAGCGTGTAAAACAAGCGCGTTTTGAAGTATCGAAGATGTGAATCCCCCCTCCCCCTAACGTCGGTATCTTTCGACTTGCATCACTTGGAAGCTAAATAACGCAGCTGAAACTTTAACGTATCGTTGATACATTCTAAGAATGGGAGTTCACAAAAAAATGCACGGTATTTGCGTTTCTGAAACTACAGACACATTGAGACTTCTAGGAGGGAAGCCCTGCAATGCATCTGTTGCTTGCCAGAATGAAGCGGAACTACTAGAAAGAAAGAAAGAAAAAAACAAAAAACAAAGATGTTGCTGCGGAAAGAATAATGAATTCCCCCTCCCTGCAATGAAAACATGACAGTTTCAGGAGCGCTTCTTTGTGACGATCAAACGCTGAAAGCAAGAGAAATGAGAACTCAAGATGAGAGCGATTAAATTAAAAAAAGAAATAAGAAAAGAACGGTAACGGCCCCGACGTTTAAAGAGAGAAAACGACTCAAATGTCTTGCAAACTTCTTCCGCGGTGCACCTCCAACTCGTTTCTAGAGGCAGGTCTTTTTGGTGTGTAACAAATCGTTGATTATCCAAGTGTTTCAATATATTATGTTTCTTAAAACTACAATATGCTTGAAAACACACTTTCATTTTGCTTTTCTATCTATAAGGAATGCCTACTTCTCTGGATTTCGTGTTACATAGGTAGAACCTTGAAAAACGCATAAGTATTTGATCACTCAAGCCAATAACAAAGAATATCTCTTAAATGCTTAACGCTACAAAACAAATCTGATGTGTTGCACTCACATGACTTTCCCTACTCTTGTACAAACTATTTTTACAAACTCTTATGCTGCATCTATTTCATATTAATCGAGATAAACATTTGCAGAAATGATCTTTTGACATGCAAAGAGAATTACATTTTACGCATAGTGCCCAGTTCTAAAAATATTTGACTATCGCTTAAGGCGTACTATGTTCCCTTTATTATGTAATTGCAAGGGCAATATAGAAACATAGTAACCTTTAAGCATAGACATCTCTCTTAATAGCTGGTTGATAGGTGCAGCACCATTGTCTTTGCCACAGATTAATACTCCTTGCATATCCAAGACAAAAAAATGAATAATGAATTCCCATTTGAGAAAATAAGTATTGAAAAATTTAAGGGAATAACAAGCAATATCTCGAAAATGGTTCACTCAAAAAAAATGTATATGACATAAACTGTGTATTTTAACGCGATCTACATTTTTTGTGTAATAAAATTTTGTCTATCCAGTTATGTAAAAATCGTTCATAATGAAGAATACTTTTGGAGACATTACCAGAAAATTCAAGATATACATTTTATTTGCCATGAAAATGTCTTAAACATATGATATTTTAATCATAATCGTTAGAGCCATTTTTGAGAAAATTAAAATTTTCGAAAAATGTTCTATGTAAAGGGTACTCTGGGGTTGGGGAATTTTCTTGAAAACCTTCGTGTCGCATCTCTGGAGGTTACTGAACCTAAATACCAAGTTTGGTGTTTATCGACTGTTCGTTTCTGAGTTATGCTATTCACACACACACACACACACACACACACACACACACACACACACACACTGACATGTTTCCAAAAATGTTTTTTTTGGATTCAGGGGGTCTCAAAACATATATTTCCGGTGAAATCTCGGTATCGAATTTTTGGGTGGAATACAATACTTCTCCTACTTACTGTACGTAGTAGAGAAAGTAAAAATATTTGACTTAAATTGTGCGGTTTAACGAGATCTACATTGTGTGTGTGTGTGTGTGTGTGTGTGTGTGTGTGTGTGTGTGTGTGTGTGTGTGTGTGTGTGTGTGTGTAATAAGATGTTTTCCCTATCTCTTACGGTTTAACAAAACACTTACACAAAAGTCATTAAGAATGAAGAGGACTTCACAGGCCATTCCCAGAAAACTCAAGATATACATATTATTTGCTATGCAAACATATATAACACTATTGTATTTTAATCAAAATTATTAGAGACATTTTTGAGAAAATCAAAATAACGAACATTTTTCCTTGTAAAGGAAATGGAGGGAAGATAAACTTTCTTGAAAATCTTCATGTCACGTTCCTTGAAAGATAATGAACTTAAATAGCATGTTTGTTATTCGTCCATCTTTTCGTTTTTGAGTTATGCTGTCCACATAGGGAACTTCTTTTTTGTTATTTTTTTCGTTTTCAGGAATACCCAAAACGTGCATTTCCAGTGAAATCTTGGTATCGTATTTTTGGATAGAGTGGAATACCTCCTCTATTTACTGTAAATATAGAGAAAGTAAAAATGTTTTTGAGTCGTTACCAAAGACAAAGAGAACTATAGAGTGAATAGATACCTTCTCACTCTGAGCGTTCCCGGTCTGATTTGGTGGCAACTGTTGACACGAAGCTTGCTGAATGTTAAGACATTCTTACTGCACTTTCTTTAGAAAGTGAGGTGAATCGAACCTTTCCTCACATACCTCACGTTTACATAGCATTCAAATGAAACGTAGCAGAAAGAAAGAGGGGAGAGGAAGCACAAAAGTAAACAACTGCTCCGTCTCTCCTTACTCTGGAAACGCACGACGCTGTTGATGCAGGTTTCCGTGAACCATAACAAGCACCTTGATGTAGGTGTACATTAAACACTTACGCTCCGTGGCTACACTAACTCAATTAATTACTAAGCCTTGCGGTTGCTATCGATCGTCGAGAAACACTTCACTCCGATTAATTGCTTCAACTCTGTTATGTGTAACCTCCTAAAACACCCTTGCTTTTTCGATTTAAAATAAATTTTTAAATATTTAAAGTGATTAGAGCTACAATTTTTCCTTAATACAACAGGCCGTCCTTTTTACTTTCTCTACTTAGTAAAGGTAAACAATAGACTTTTACTTTATCTACTGCTTACCTTCAGTAAGTAGAAAAAGTATTGCATATCATCCTAAAATTGGATACCGAGATTTCATTAGAAATAACACATTTCGAGACTTCCTGAATAAAAAAATTAGGAAAGAGACACGAGTATGTGTGCCGGTCCGTCTGTCTGTGAACGGTATAATTAAAAAATGAGAATTTGATTAAATACTAAATTTGATATTTAAAGTCAGTACCTTCCAAAGATGTGACACGGACATTTTCAAGAAGCCTCCCCCACAAACTACCGTTTACATGGAAAAAGTTCGTTATTTTTTATTTTCTCATAAATGACAATAATTTTGATTAAAATACCACCTGTTTAGGATGTTTTATGACAAATAAAATGTATATGTTGAATTTTCTCGGACCAACCTGTGAAGTCCGTTTTATTTTGAATTACCTTTGTATAATTGGTAAACCGTAAGAGATAAACGGTATCTTAATACACAGAAAATGTAGATCTCCTTAAAGCACACAATTTATGTCAAATAAAATTTTTGTAACGTTAGCCATTTCCATGATATTTTCTGTTGTGGGTTTAATTTCCAAATCCTGGTACCTTTTTTAAGTCGTAAGTCGCTATTCGTTTTTTCACCGTGGTCGTACAAAGAGCATAGAGTTTCAAAGCCATTATATAGCGATCCGCTTTTTAAGGAATCTGACTATTGCTTCAGCTTACTGAACATTCTTATTATTTCGGTTAACAAGAAGTAAATAGAAGAAGCTTTTGTAAGAATATTTAGAAGAAGAGTAAATAAAGCCATGTGAGTCGAACACGTCAGAAATTTTTTTAAGTGATAACCAAGAATTATTTGAAACGTGTCTCTATGTTCTCTGTGTTTTCCAAATCGACCATTAAGGTATAAAGCATCTTACAGAAGAATACGTTGCCCTTTGCACACCAGTTTCTTTGCTTTTTACGTACTGCAAGCACTAACTTGCAGCAGTCAGATTGATAAACTTACACCCAGTGATGTTTTGACTTGTTTTTAATTTTTCGGCGCCTCTAGGACCATTTCTGAAACACGGGTGTATTCGTTTTTCATATGCCATCACTGAAAAAGTAATTGTGATATTACGTGTCGGTAACACCTGAGTGCGTGGAAAGTTTTTCGTGTGTACATGTTCAGCTTTTTCTTTGTGTAACTGTTACTTTCTTGTGGAAGAAATAAACCGAAAGGCCACCGGAAATGAAAACCGAGCTAATCATGTTGGTTTTGTTTACCTTATTGAAGATTTTTTTTCCTAAGCTCCAAAAAGTACTGTCCTGCTAGAACCCAGTCATTTTCACTCCAACATTGATGCGCGTATAATTTTTAAACTTCACGGAATATCCAATGAAGCAAACGGTGATCGACAAGTGAAAGGTTGAGTTATCGCTATTGACGCCATTCAGTGACGCATAGGAGGGGCATAGTTTGAAGTACTGGGTATTCATATCAAGGTACATCGTGACATGCGTTCGACGTCACTGGCCTAGCTGCTGAGCTCATATTCACTTCGCCTAGTAGAAGCGTATGACTCGTGTGTCGGAGAAGCTGCCTAGCAAGCACGGCAGTCTCTACCAAAACCTATTTCAAAGTTTTGTTAGGTCGATATCGAGGGTCCATGAAAGATATAAGCGGGGTACTTGTTTTCTCTTCGCAACATGAATTTGTCAACAGTGTGTGTTGCTGTTCACTTCCACGGATGTGAGCAAAAACATTACCTATGTGAAATTAATGTGCATTAGTAGGGTTATTCAAGAAAGATTAACATGTTTGATTATTTCATTTTACGCTTTTCTGTGACACTGCGAGGCGCTATTTGGTCTACATTTTATGATTGTTGTTATTCGGATTGAAGGCTGTGCTTACCTAGCAACTTCTCCGTCACACGTGTATTACGTTACGTCCTTCTCCTTAGGCTTGACACTCGCTTCAAAGAACTGACTCAGAACAATGGCGTGAAATGAACACTCAGTAGAATTGTCCGTGAACTCAAGAACGCTCCACAATAGAAAGTTCGCATTCATGTCAAAAGTTTCACAACGATACAGAGTAGAATTTCAACTGGGCAGCAGTCAGTCGACAGGTTGAACGGGGAAGATATGTTTTCTCTAATACCATCGATTTGTTAAAATAAAACTGATGCTAGACTTTTGAACTAGGTTTGCTAAAACTTAAAAATGAGGACACTGTTGAGAAGAAATGTCAGTAAGAGAAAGTCGATCCAGGACCCAATAAAATAAATACGCTGGAGTTTGCTGTCACAGTTTCAATTAAGCCGAAGGATTTCATATTTACCATCACTTCAAAAGAATATTCTTTGTACTATAGTCATTCTCGATTTGACATGTGAAGTAACGCACGTATCCAAAGTGCAAAATAAAACAAAAGGGAAGAAAGAAAGAAAAAAAAAGAACGGAGCAGAATATAAATGCAATAATAAAGAAATAATCTTTGCAAAACTCTTCTGCTCTTTTTCTCGAACTCAAACATAAAAAAATATTAATAATAAATAAATAAAAGTTAGCTTAAAATAAAACACAAACCAATTTAAATCGGAACCAAAAACGTAACCTATAGTGCCAGTTGCTATTACTAATAATAAAATAACTACTCTTACTATTCATTTATACAATTTGGGAATCCTGTAATTACCAAAATAGGTTGATTCAAACACTGAATCTACGACAGTATTCATAATATTCATAAGTTTAGGGTGTGCTCTATAAAAAGTAATTAAAAATGAGGAAACTTTCCGTTTAGCGAATTATCTCTACTGCGTCTTCTACCGCGTGACTGACTTTTCTTCTTAAACAAATTTAGATTGTAAATGGAAATGGACACAAAACAGTTGAGAAGACTTCAAAATAGACACCTTCATCTTATGAGCATTTCAAACACGTTCTCTCTTTTAAAGAGATAACAATTTTGAATATTTCGTGTTTCATACTCGATTCCAAGGCATGAATGTATCCCGAAAAAAGAAAATATTTCTCGTCGGGACAAACGTGAAATTCTAGAACTCTCCCGAAAAATCTGATCGTATTGTAACTGTAGGACGTCAGAAATATTCGTCGCCATTTTAAAACATTAACGGAAAACTTATCGTTTTTAATATTTAGAAAGAACAAAGGATAATACAAATTGGTTCTGGAGTTTTTCCGGTTTTAGTTTATTACTTTTTAATTTTTGAAAATGCGCCAATTTTTCAGCTGTTACATATGTGCTGTTTATTTAATTATTTTATGTGTGTTTTGTGTAATGCCGTGACAATCTTACCAACTCATTATTTAAAGTGACAGAGAAATAAATTTGTGAAATTGTAAGAACTAAGGCTTTAATGAGAAAGTTGATAAAAACGATTTTAATGCCTGATTTTCATATTTTTCTTCCGTCATATCAAAATCCATTTTCAGCGATTTTGAGGTATTATACAAATAAATTATTCTATTAAATGGAAGTAAAATAATGTTTAAATAACCACACGAAACAGGTTGAAAAATAAGCGCAATTTTCAAATCGAATACTGCAAGGTTTGGACCTTTTGGCGGCCCGTTCCGTCTTCAAAAAGTTTTAAAATTGATCCTTCCAAAATCTTCTCGATCTTTCGACCTCGCTTCTTCCTGGGCTTGTATTTATATATGCTGACTGGCATACCATTGTTTTCTGTATGGTTCTGTTACTTCTGAAATGTTGGTTACATTTAATTTCCCCGAATGTAATCGTTTCTCTGATGTCCAGAAGCGAATATCCAGCCAGAGGTCTAAGTAATTTCATTTCTGCTATTTCAGCATCCCTTGTTTGTTTTTTTTTTGTTAATGTCCAAGTCTCAGCCCCATAAATCAAGCTTGGTAGGACCATCATCATATAAAATTTTAAAATAGTCTCTCTATGGACTTCATTTAATAATGCCCGTTTAATAGTCACACTTAGCTTTATAAATATGTTTATTTTCTAAAGCAGTATTTCGTAAAGAAAATTATAAAACTAATAAAATGAAAAATCTTTAAATAAACGCCGGAATACCTAAATTGTAATGTTGTTTGTTATTTCTGCATATTATAAATTATAATTTATTGTCCGTTATCTTGGGTACTAGAGTTTGGAAGTGGATACCAATGGTTTCTGAAGTCACTGTAGGTATGTATTACAAATATGAGAGCATTTCTCCATATCTTACGTTCACTATGCTACAGGGGCATTCACGCGTAACAATTCGCGGCTCTATTGATACACTGTATACACCCTTCTGATAGCACTCTTGTTAGCCAGAGTTAACGTGCTTTAGAAACACAGCTGATGTTATTGGCCGCTGGTGTTGTCCGAGATCTCGAGAGCGGTAAACAAACTCTCGAGAGTAGGAAGTGCAGAGAGCAGAGATCGCACACGTTGTTACTGTCGTTCTCACCCCGAATTTCTCGACAGCGACTAAATACATTATTTTACGACATAGGAAAAACAATTTGGCGTGTAACTTAGTTTGAGCAAGCGAACCGAAGGAGGAACGAACGCAATGATGAGAGCTAGTGAAATTAATCCGAGGGGGACCGAGTCGGACCGAGCGAGGCGCGGATGGGATACAGCTAGCACAGGGTAGCAGATCGATGGATGCGTGGTAGTTTGCCATCCCCGTGCCTCCTCGACGCTGCTGCTACCTATGTACGTCTGCCCGCCCGGCTTGCTCGGGTGGAGCAAGGGTAGTAGTGGTGGTGTGCTGATTTAGTTTGGTGGGGTAGTCTCACTGCAGTACGTTGCGGTGCTCCCTGGTAGCGAAAGTGGTATACGCGCGCGAGCGAGTACGTGCGTGCGTGTGTGTGTTGTTTAGCTTCTAGTGTCAAGGTTTCGCTCATCACAGTGTGTTAGCCAACGGGAATGTTGCTTTACTGGCTGGACACGTGGTCTGCTGTGTAAGTCACATGCATGTGTTGATAACCTCTGATACAACTTTACAAGTTAACTTCGGAGAAATTAGAAGTATCCATCGCTGGCCATGAATTGTTTTAATATTTGAGCTTCACGAAATACGTTTTATTGAATTAATTTACTGTTTACAACTCTGTGTGAGGAACGTATTGTTTTTATACGGTGTACTGACCAAATTCAACGGGATTACCATTCTTATTTATCTCATTTATCGTTTCGCAAGTCTTCTTCTTGCAACGGTGATTACTTACAATCATAAAGACATTTTTAGCTTGACAGGAAAGCCACTAAAATATCACATAACTTTATTGCTATCAGAGGTTCTTTAGATTTCATTTACAATCACGTAAGTACTAGATTTTTAGTCATTGGCTACTGATTTCAGGCAGGAATATGATTAAATATTCGAACAGTATAAAATTAAGCAGTATGAATCTTAATGTAACAGTTAGATTTGCTGTACAGTTTAAGGTTTTCACTGTTTTATATTTTGCTTACATCTCCGCTTGTGACAACAGTTAAGAATTACATTGCAGTAGAATACAAACAGGAAATTATCGAGTAACTACAGAAATATTCTGCTAATAGGGAGCAGAGACCAGTTTGACATACTTAAATATCTTCACAATTCGATTATTTTGCTTTAGAGAACAAATGGGAACGCGTCAGTTTGTTGTAAACCTAAATTGTTACATTGAGACTCTTACTTTTGTTCAAAACGAAAGGGCAGATGATGCTGAAAATTACGGAATTGACCACACCTCTTCAAATCCAAAGTTACCTATTCTCATACATAGCTGCACTCTTTTGGTGCTTTCCGTACAGATAATCATTGGTCTAGAGTTTCTAAGGCTTCTCACTTACGAGCGATTTGGTTGAGGCAAGGCCAGAGTGTAGTGAAGTGTGCTTACATCGTGCCACGTGGCTTTAGACCGGCATGTTCTTCGACTGTTTCGTCGTTAGCTTGCCAAAGGCCATGTTTTTGTTAACCGGACGGCGTTGTGAATGACGGGATAAAGAGGATGAATCTTTTAGGAGTGGAAGAGGTCTGCGGCGAAAAAAGTTGTCGCCTCTTGCCGGGTGTATAAGTGAGAAGATTGCCAGTATGAAGCCAAAATTAAAATGTTTGTTGTAAGTTCCGTACCTTTATTTCCACTCACACGTGAACAGAAATATTTAAAATATATTTTATCTAGTTTCGCTGTTTTAAACGTACTATTACGTATAAAACCACAGGTACTGCTTATACGTAGTCACTCCAAGTCGTGAATTTTATAAACGTTGTCATATTTGAGATAGTTGTGCTTTTCTAAAACATTCTGTTGTACTCTTTTCTGATCTGCACACGACCTTGGAAATAGCATCAGTGTATTTATAGGATGCATTACGAAAAATCGCTTTAACTGCTTCACTCCTAGCTTTATTTATTTTCAACCACGCCGTTCCTATATACTTTTACCCTACATATATATTCATGCTTTGTAGCACATTTGCTAAATAATTTAACATCACGCTAGTTGAATACAAATAGAGAGTGGCATGTATGGATGACGGCTTCAGAACTGCATTTAAATTAAAACAGGAATGTTAATGAAAAAAGATTATCTTTATTATTTAGCATAATTCAGGCTGACAATTTAATAACACTACTGGAATGTGTAGCAATAAGACTAAAACAATTTTGCAGTAAATGAATTATAGGTGAGTAAAGGATCTAGCGACTTAAAGGATCAAGTTAGGATTGTCAATGTCACGAATAATAGAGGTGCTTTTGACCCAAACCATGTCACCTCCCAGAGGAAAGAGCGAGCGTCTTGTAGCATGTCACCATGGAATCGTCCGTGCTACTTCACCAATATAACAGCATGAATTTCCGTGAATATCCGCAGGTTAAGTTCAGAGCGAAGGTTTACCAGAAGCTCCCCTCCTAGAGCCAGGGAGGATGCCAATCGAGTGCCTCTTTCTCCGTGTTTTTTTTTACATGGCTAATACCTGTTTTTCTAAAAAGCCTATCCTCCCCTCGTTTGCTCAGGAACCGCCACTTACGCGCGTCAACCCAAAGGGAAGAATTCCAAAGAATCTCGGTGGGGGCTATAGCATCTAGCTCACTGTCTCCTAGGTCTCCAGTCTGATCTGGAGGACATATTTCGAGCATTACTGCAAAGGCACACCCAATCTTCCACGCGCCCCGCCGAGTTCAACCCAATCAATCCTAACAACTCTCTGAATGGAGGAGCTCAAGACGTTCGGCCCGACCTACTCGAGTAACGTCGAGGCATCTTGCGATAGCGCATCCGCAGGTGCGATTCTGAACGTCCACAGAATAATAGGGCTATTTTTGCTTTTTGAAACTAGTACCAATGTACAAAGATATCGACATGACATATTAAAACCATTTTGCAAACAGTTAACAGACATTGGATGCCAGCAATCATGTTTACAGCAGGTCCCTCGTACCGTTCACGTTGCTTACGAATCACTTAGATGATATTTTTAGGATAAAATTATCAGTACTCGTCGTCTTCCGTGGTCTAGGGGTAATATGCCAGCCTCTAGTTCCCTAGGTCGCGGGTACAAATCCAGCGGAGTGCGATTTTTCAAACGTAAAAATCCTTAGCATGGCTTCCTTCTGAAGGGAAGTACGGCCGGTAGCCAGGTGTCGTTGATTTACTGCACGTAAAAGAACCTCAAGCTTGATAAAGAGGTCTCTGAGCAAAATTTCCAGTCTTAACACGACCAATATAGAATGAGACGCTAAGGACCATAGCAGTAAGAGAGCGTCCATAAATAAAACTCAATTTAATTTTTTTTGTGGCCCCCCTCTAACCCTGATCTGACGATTTTTATTCATCTGGAAACGTAAACATTAAGTATATAAGAATAGCTTGCATTAAATTGAAGATCTAAAACAAAATATCACAGGAGAAATTTCTAGAATCACACCTGCGTAGCTTATGGATAGTTATGGGAGTTTCTCTCTCTCTCTCTCTCTCTCTCTCTCACTCACACACACACACATATGCCGGAAATGTGTAGCTGTCGAGGGAGATGGTTTTGAACACTGGTATAAGAGGTTATAAATATCATGCTATGCTTATGTTATCGGTGAAAACGCAAAATCCCTTATGCGCGGAGATGCTGGTTCTCTTCTCCGCCTTTGCCGGCTCGGTTCCTCATTGCACGGTCCCGCTCCTACGGCCCGCAAAACAAATGAACTCCCTGTGTGCAGCAAATACCCGTATTTGGAAATGATGGTTAACGCATTTTCGTTATGTATGTGACATAATGTGGGATAATATTACTCAAAACAATTTAGTTTTTATTTTATTGCAAAATAAACCAACCATGTTGAAAAATACTTCCCGTTTAATGTACCACTGAAACTTGGTGAAAATATCGGAAATGTTGACACTAGGGTTGCGCGGCAAAAATGATTTTCCAAAAATAAAAATTTCAAAATGCATTTTCACTTTTGATATTCTGGATTATTTATATGATAGATATTATGAATGTAACAAAAAATGTATATGTTAACAAAATTAGCAAGTTAACGCGAATTTAAATTATTTTCCTTTAAAGTTTGAGTTTCTAAATTTTTCTTCGGCACTTTTGCTTGTTTAAAATGTTCCACAAGTTGCAGTCTTTATCTAGTTCTTCTGAAGTTATTTATGTACATTCTCAAAAGTCAAACAATTCAAGCTATCATATAATTAAAAGGATTCTTAATAATGTATTTTTAAAATTAAAAGAAGTTGTAGAATCTATAAATTTGCAATAATTTTGTGCACTATGATTAGATAAATGACACGATATTTCAAAGAAAGGATCATTTTTATTTTTTCACCGTTTGGAAGCTTTGACATAGAACTAAAATCGATTTTGAAACTCAATAACATGAAAACTACAAAGACATAGAAAGAAAATGTAAATGTTCAATGATCTCTTAAGACAATCTTAAAATTAAATTTTCAATTAAATTGACTGAAAAGTTAGGAAAATGATATTTTCAGAGGTGCATTCCCTTAAAGCAAGTATGGTGAGAATGCTTTCATTCGCTGAATCGCCAAACATGTAACATGCATAGCATCACCTAACTGCACGTAGGCATAAATAAGACAGGAGTCCAATTAATGTCATTGGTGCCCCTCATGTTAATTATATTCTGAACGAACTCATCCACAGTTGTTTGTTTTTTATGACGACTTGTTCTGTGCTATTATTTGAATATGTTTTCTAAATTACTAAAACTGTGTCTTCTAAAAGGACCAAGTACGAAAAATAAGTTGATGTTTTGAGCTGTTTGAAATTACCATATCCGTTGCAGAGAGTGCCATTTTAAAAAGGGAATAAATTCCGTAATGATAGGCAGCCACATGTTGAAAGCCGTGCATTGTGAGCACTCCATTCATCGTTTCAGTTTGTAACTCGTTTTCCTCTCGCGCTTGATGGCCCTTGTTACTCTCACTGTTCCTGGGAGAGCTCATTTCAGATGTCGTCACGTGCATTGTCTTGAGAGACGTCTACAGCCCTCCCTCAGTGTTTATTTCTTCCTAAAGCGAAAATGATGGCTGGTGCAAGAGCTTTCCTGTTGTGCGGACTGCGCTTAGCAGGATTCTGTGTATTCTAAAACAGCATTTTTCGGCGTACGTTTTTTTCCCTTGTATTTTAGTGAAATACTAGAATTCAAATTGCCAAAGATTAGAATAGATACTTATTTGTTAGATGCGTTTACCGCCGCACATCACCTATTAGCACCGTCTGTCTTTATTCAAACATTTCCTTTACAGCAGCGTATTAAAAACTAGAGACGAGGGAAAGTCATGAAGGATAAAGTATGTTAAAACCAGAAACCACATGTTATTTTAAAATGAAAGTAAAGAAAATGACGTTCAAAGTTATCGGCACACTTGTTATTAATGTCACAGACCTAAGGAAAATATTAACACTTATTTTTTAAATAACACAGTATTGCATGTCACATACAATTTGAAGCAGGAGCACTTTTCGCGGTCTACGGAACAAACAGACAAATAAAAACAGTAAGTTTTAAAAGAAATTGCACACTGAGACCACCTCAAACACAATTTTTCAATGTTTCAATTTAATAGAGCGGTTAAAAAAAATTACTGTACATAAATGCCTCTGTGGTCGAGTGGCCAGCGTTCTAGCTTCTCAACCAAGTGGTACCGGTTGGGGCGAGGAATTTGCTTTTAACCAGAATAATTCCCTATCCCCCACAGAGTCTAGAAATATGAATGTGAATGTGTTTAACAGTAACAGGTATTAAACGTCACCTAGTAATAACATCATCAGTTGATTGCCACTGCGGTCTGCAGGTCAGTGTTCTGACTTCTCAACCCAGAGGTTCCGGGTCGATTCCCGGCTGGTGCGGGCAATTTTTCTTTAACTAGAATAATTTCCTACCCCCCACAGATTCTATAAATATGAATGTGTGTGTGTTTAATAGTAAAATACTGAAAAAGAACCAACGTTAAGGAAAGCTTACAGTTCAGCGAGCAATAACACCATCAGTTGTTTCAATTCAAAGCCCCCACAGGACCGAAGAAGTTGAATGGGCTATATAAATGAAACAGTTAAGAAAAACAGCATCAGTTTTTCAAGTAAAAGTCTTCGGTATGACCATAGAAGTTAAATGGGCTATATAAATGAAACGATTAAGAAATACAGCATCAGTTGTTTCTCAAGTAAAAGTCTCCGGTATGACCATAGAAGTTAAAGGGAACTATATAAATGAAACAATTGAAAGCATAATTCACTATTTTGTAGTTCTTTTTAGAAACAACTATTTAATGTCAGAATAGTTACGTTGTGTTTCTGTTCTTCATTTAATCCCTCAGCTTTATTTTCATTACATTGTATTATTTTCATAGGTATTTCGAAAGTTCTTATTGCAGCCACTTGTGAACAAATCGAAAGTATTTCAATGAATTGATTAACATGCCGAGCATAAGCTTTAATTTATCTTCAGTTAAACTCAATACTGGTGTATTTATTTGTAATAATAATAATAATAATAATAATAATAATTATTATTATTATTATTATTATTATTTAAGACCTAATAGCGTAATTATATCACACACTCTACGCCAAAATATTTAATAAACGTACAAAATAATGTAATACAAAAAATAAAAGCATTTTGAAAGATATAGTAATACAGAGCTAAAAAGCACTAGCTCCAAAAAGTTAGTTTCTATAATTACAAAAGCACCAGATATCAAGATAAAGAACACTGTAATTGCTGCACAGTTCCCAATATATCACCAAAGACATTCAAAGATTTGTATTGAGGTACATAGAGATTTTTCATTCCCTGACAGTACACAGTGCTGCCCAGCTTATTGAGCAATTTTATCACTTCTTCACTGCTCTGTCGTCTCTTCGTAGATATTTCTTCAATTTTTCAAAGAGATAAACATCAGAAGGGTCAGTTAGGGCTATATAATGAACGTTGCCAATGCCAGGAGTGTAATGGGGCCAAACATTGTCGTGCATCAGGTTTACTGCTCGTGTAAGAAGACCAAGACAAATAATTGCTGTTTGCATTTTAGAATGGGCTAGTGATGCCTCCTCCTAACCTGGAGCAGGTATTCAATTGTAAACTGCAAAAGTAAGTATGTAATATAATGTAATATAAACATCAAACAACTGATTTGGAAATAAAAAAGAATACAGATATCACACCACATGTTTTTCTATACCTATTAAAACTTCACATATCTCAGTATCCAGCTCTTGGGTGGAATACGACACTTTCCCGTGGCAGAGATACGAGGGTCGTCCTATAAGTAAGTTTCCCTATTTTATAAAAAAACATTGCACATAATTGATCATGTTGAATTAATTTTATTCATATTGTACAATCATTCTGCTACTTTTGGGGACGTGACACAAGTTTTTCCAAGCCAGTGTTGTAGCAGGTCGGGTCCTGTGCTCGCATCCAGCTGTTCACTGATTTGATTTCATCATCGGTGTTAAAAGTGCTTATCTTTGAGTTAGTTGGAGTAACATGTGGAAATCACTTGGGGCAAGCTCCGGTGAATACGGAGGATACGAGAAAACTAAGTTGAATCTTGACCCAGGTGAAGCTCAGAAGATTCAACTGGGACATTTTCTCGCATCCTCCATATTCACCAGTTATTTTCCAGTGATTTTCACATGTTCTCCTGACTCAAAGGTCATCTTGGAGGTAAGCACTTTAACACCGTGACGAAGATGAATCAGAAGTGAACCAGAAGTTGGGTCCTGTGCTCATAACAACCTGTTCACTGATTTGACTTCGTCATCGGTGTTAAAAGTGCTTAACTTTGAGTTGGAGGAACATGTGAAAATCACTTGGAAAAAGATCTGGTCAATATGGAGGATGCGAGAAAACTTCCCAGTTGAATCTTCCGAGCTCCGCCTGGGTCAAGATTCAACATGAGCAATTGTGTGTAATGTTTTTTTATAAAATAGGGAAACTTACTTATTAGACGCCCCTCGTAGTAAACAGAAATGTACATAATGTTCACTCGGCAGCGCTTGAATGATATATAATTTGCTCGATCAATTTGAGATAAGGTTGGAAAGGTAGAATCAGACGACTGAAAAATTCAATGCCAAAGCCGGGATTAGAACCACGGATCTCCGTGATGGAGATTGCATTGAATTTTTCAGTCGTCTGATTCTACCTTTCCAACCCTGTCCAACACACGGCTTGTGTGGAAGAATCAATTAATTCCATTAATTTGAGATAAGCATTACACTGTTTCTTTTTCATTCTTTCTTTTTTTCAAATTGAAGCAAGTCTAAATAACAATTGTCTCTGTGCTGTTGATCAATAGAAGTAAACTTGTACAAGCTCATCAATAAAGTCAGCTCCAATGCTTATTAGATGTTATTACTTTCTCTACCACGTACATAATAGGTAGAGAAGGCATTGTATTCCACCAAAAACTTTTCGATACTGAGATTTCACCGGAAATACATGTCTGGAGGCCCCCTACATACAAAAGAAAGCATTTTTAGAAAAAAGGCCGTGTGTGTTTCTGTGAACGGCATAACCCAAAGAAAAAGTCGGTTAAGTACCAAGTTTGGTATTTAAGTTCATTATCTTCCAAGGATGCGACACGAAGATTTTCAAGAAAGTCCCCCACCCCAACTACCCCTTACATGGATCATTTTTCAAAATTGTGATTTTCTAAAAACTGACTAACGATTTTGATTAAAATACCATATATTAAAGATATTTACATGAAAATAAAATGTATGTCTTGAATTTTCTGGGAATAGCTGTGAAGTCCTCTTCATTCGAAGAACTTTTGTGTAGTCTTGTATAACTTGTAAACATTAAACGATAGACGAAAACCTACTGCACAAGAAATGTAGATCTCTTTAAAACATTCAATTTATTTCAAATAACGTTTTTGTGGCAAAAGCCATTTCTGAGATGTCCGTTGTTAATGGTTCGAATTGTTCATTTATCCGTCACTCTTAAAATACTGTCAACATTTAGTTGTTTCTCGCGATTGCATGCAAACAGCATGGAATTTTAAAGCCAGCGTATAGTGTTCATTTCTTAAACATTTGACTGTCGCTATTCTCTTTGTATCTATAATGAAATGTGTAATGTAGCCATTTCTGCAAATGTTTATTTGCATTAAAGTATAGTAGATAGAAAAATAAGCTTTAGTAAGAATAGTTTGTGTACCCATCAATAAAGATAGAGGTTAGAGAAAGTCATGTGAATGTATCACATCGGCATTTTTTTTATAACATCGTCACCTCTTAAAACAGTTAAAGATTTTTTGATATCTTGCAGTCTAAGTTTTTTTTTATGGGCGCCCTTTAATTGCGTGATCCTTAGCGTCCCATTCTATATTGGGCGTGAAAGACCGGTAATTTTGCTCAGAGGCCTCTTTATCAGGCTTGAGGTCCTTTTACGTGCCGTAAATCTACGACACGGGATCCCCCGGCATTATTCCCTTCCGAAGGAAGCCATGCTAAGGATTTTTACGCCCGAAAAAAATCCATCGCCCTCCGCCGGGATTGAACCCGCGAGTTGCATTATTTTACTGCTCTTGGGTGACGGCTTTGCCTTTTCCAGAATAATTGACATAAGTCGTTGGCCTATATATACCCATTGCCACTTTAATGAAGCACACGGCAATGATGATAATAGTTAATAATTGGATGCGCACTACATTTAGCCAGGAAGTAAACAGAATTACTCGTTCTAAAGTAAAACCGCGGGCTCTGCATGAGAGCTATCAACGTACCCACCGTATTGCGGTGCTGATGAAGGATGCACACATTCATAATCGGAGCCTTTGAAGCGTACCTCTCGTATGCTCACTTGTATATTATGATGACAGATGTTAATTACAAACATAATGTGCAATTAAGCGACCACAAGTCAGCATTTCAGTCAACAAAGCAATCAGAGTCGTGCAAGACGGACCAAGTAAGTAGAAAATAAGGGATAAGGCCACACACAAGGTTTAATGTGCTTGAGTGCAAATTCTATTATGGAATCCGAATGTTTGAAGCGGGTAAACAGTTTAAAACTTGCTCCACTTCTTGCATAACAGCGAAAAAGGGTGCAAGGGTTACCGTTTATTGTACACACAGTCGTATACGGATCACTCTGTGCAGAAACTAATCACTTTTTTGTTTTTTATCATATTTTGGTTGAAGAAAGCTGCATATTAATTTGTGTTTTAAATATTAATGGAAATTTTAAACTGATCAGTATTGGTTTTAAAAGAATGCTATCAAGTTGTAGGATCCATGGAACCTTGGAATCGCCGCCTCTCTTTAAATTTGGGTTTCTTAATTTTGTCTTGTTCCCATCTACTTTATTGCAAAATGGTGTTCACCTTAAGCGCTAGCCATTTCACGTCAAGGGGGCCATGATATTTACTGCCATCAATGTCATCCCAAGTGCCTCAGGGTCGACGAGTGCTGTCTTCAGCATGTAAGCGCCCTTTACAAATGAGATTGCTGTGTTTGGATGCCAATATTGAAGTAGTTATATTTATTACATTAATGTTTAGCCCCTCGCTTTGGGAGCCAATTTTAAAAAGGTATTTTGTTGTAACTTTTTTGCAACACGCTTTGGGCGTCAAGGTAGGTCGTATTGAAGGAGTTGTGTTATAGTTCAACTGTTGGGGAGCCGAACTTGTAGTAGTTGCAACCGCACGTATAGTAAACAGTTTCCGGTAGCCTTCGTCCCAAATGTACTTTCAGGTGGCCTTTTCCCCAAGTTTTAAAAAAAATATTAACTTTGTAATTTGACTGTTTCTTTAAATATTATATATTTGTTTTTGCCTCGGCTGCGCCAGTATTATTGTTAGAGACACCTTTCACTTAGCAGGGTTGTAGTGTGACTAAAGAATGTAGGCTTACACAGATTATAATTTTACTTCACTCCTTTTATTAATACTTGATACGATTAAAATAACACTTCGCTGATATAGAGAGCTGTGAGATTCTTTTTATTAATTAATTACACCTTTTAACACGTAAATTTATTTTTCGTCTCACATGAAAACGTATTAAATCTCTCGAGAACGCATCACGCATCCGGTTACAAACACGGTCTGCAGGCAACTTAACTGATTTCAACCGCCTAAACTTGTAAATTTCTGTATTTCAAGTTTCTGATTGGCTAATCCCACTTCAATAGAGTACCTTCTTTTAACTAAAGCTTTTTCTGGTTGCTGATTGGCTATTTTTTTTAAACTGCCACAAAAATTTCATTACTGCTTCCAAGTATCACAAGTAGTATTGTTAAACTCTCAAACTCATTATTGCCTCAAGGTTACCTCACTGTTAGCAGCTTTTAACCTATTATTCTCACAGCTTCTACATTATTAAATTACGTAATATATTCACATAACATTATTACACATGGATACAATAATATAAACATATACAATGACTGTAATATACACCTTTTATGTGTTGTTACATACACATATTGCTTTAAGGCGGGCTGTTATTGAATTTATATATTATATAATTTGACTGAAATCATTTCAGTGTTAAAAATACTGTCTCAATATACAGGCGCCACGCTTCCCGCACTTGCTAATGGATATGTTTTTCCCGGTTCCTCTGCATATTTCGGGGCTTAAGAGAATGTGCAACTGATATTTGATGAAAGTCTCGAGAGATTGGTAGACATCCCAATTGTACATTCGTTTAAGTGTTTAAATTTTATAATTTAAAGATTTCATGCTCACTTTTGATACTGTGGATGTTTAACATTTATGTAAAACAAGGTAACAACCTAGGAATTTTGGAATTTCTTTCTCAGCAGTTTTGCTAGTTCAAAAGCTTCTTACGATGGATTTTTCATCCAATTCTTCTGAACTTTTACATGCCCATTCCAAAAAGTTAAATAAATAAAACTGTAATATAAACGCTAAATGTTTGAAATTATTTTCTTTATGAACAAAAGTTAGCACAAAATTATATGACCATTTTGCTTCCTCAGTTAAGGTAAAACTACCCTAAGGTTCTGTTGATAGACATTACTCGATCGATTTTACGCCAGTAAATTTTTTTGTAAACTTGCTTTATCCATTGGTAACAATGGGCTTCTTGAACCGAGGAGATGCAAACCCTTTCCAGTCAGGATCTCTTGCTGTTCCATTCAGCTACTAAGAATCAATGGGGGCGTTGGCCAGTTTCATTTCTACTATTTTATTATCTTTGTAAAGTAAACTGCAGTGGTGTCGATTTTGAAGTTTGAAAGTGTTACTGATGAGATAAATGTATCATTGCTTCTTATTTTTATGATTGCTAATGAGAGAGAAAAATAAGAAGACCAGTGAAATATCCTGTACTGGGGATAAAATAAAGTGAGCATAGTATCAGCTGTTGCTATATTTTCCCAGCATCCAGCATTTTAATCGTATATGCTTATAAAGCGTGCGAGGCTCGATGTCAGAACTATAAAACTAGCTAAGGGAACAGGCTGACTCTAGTGTAGAAACCTTCCAATGTTTCACAGGCTTTATAGGGGAGGGGGTAAATAGCGGAAAAAGAGAAAAACATGAATCGTCCATGAAATAAAGTAAGCAAGAATTGTCCTCCATTAAGCTGGAAGATGATGTAAATCTGAAGACTGGTAGACAGAGTTTCTGTTGTACTTACGCCTTCACAGTTCTAATCCTCAAGCAGAGCACGTAGTATCTCATATAATACCGGGTTATTAAAAAAAGCTGGAAACTTCAACAATTTATCCTAGTCAATTTCTTGATAGTTCTTAAGGAGAGGTTCTCTTGCCACTGCTTTGGAACCTTGTTGTGGATGATTTGAATAGGGACTTGAACAATAGTGGTTATTTTACCATTGGATGTGTGGATGATTTCGCAATACTAACCAGAGGAAAATTTCCTAGACCTGTTTCTGAGGTACTACAAGCAGCTTTAGAAAGAGCAACTGTATTGGCTGTTAATTAAGAATTAACCCAGCAAAATTCTATTGTACCCTTCACAAGGCAACGCGGACTCGGGGACCTGAAAGAACCAGTATTGAAGGGACAGTGATCCACATTATCCAAAACTTGAAGACCAGATGACATAAACAACTCGGTTTATTTTGTGTACTCCCACGTATGCAGAACACACAGGTTATACTCGGTTTTATCTACAATGTAATCACTTTTTACTTTCTCTACTACGTATAGTAAGTAGGGGAAGTATTGCATTCCACCCAAAAATTCGATACCGAGATTTCACCGGAAATACATGTTTTGAGACCCCCTGAATCCAAAAAAAGCATTTTTGGAAACATGTCCGTGTGTGTGTCTGTGTGTGTGTGTGTGTGTGTGTGTGTGTGTGTCTGTGTGTCTGTGAACAGCATAACTCAAAAACGAACAGTCGTTAAGCACCAAACTTGGTATTTAGGTTAAGTATCTTCCAGAGATGCGACACGAAGGTTTTCAAGAAAATCCCCCCACCCCAGACTACCCTTTACATGGAAGATTTTTCGAAAATTTTAATTTTCTCAAAAATGACTAACGATTTTGATGAAAATATCATATGTTTAAGATATTGTCATGAGAAATGAAATGTATATCTCGAATTTTCTGGGAATGTCTCCAAAAGTATTCTTCATTGTGAACGACTTTTGCATAACTGGTAAACCATAAGAGATAGACAAAATTTTACTGCACAAAAAATGTAGATCGCGTTAAAATACACAACTTATGTCATATACATTTCTTTTGTTCAGTGAACCGTTTTCGAGATACTGCTTGTTATTTCCTTAAATTTTCCAATACTTATACTTTTTCTCAAATGCGTTATTCCTTTTTTTATGTCCTGGACATGCAAAGAGAATGGAATGCGCCACATAGCAACCAGCGTTAAAAATTTGACTATCGCTTAAAAGCTACCATATTTCCCTTGCATCTACAAGAAAATTACCAATAAGATTGACATCTCGATATCTCGATTAACATGAAGCATATGGAGAATAGGCGTTTGTAAAATTAGATTGTACAAGAGTAGAGAAAGTCATGTGAGTGTAACACATCAGATTTTTTTTATGTTCTGGACATGCAAAGGAGAATGGAATGCGTCACATAGCAACCAGCGCTTAAAACCTACCATATTCCCCTTGCATCTACAAGAAAATTAGCAATAAGATCGACATCTCGATATCTCGATTAACATGAAGCATATGGAGAATAAGCGTTTGTAAAAATAGTCTGTACAAGAATAGAGAAAGTCATGTGAGTGTAACACATCAGATTTTTTACTTTCTTTACCACTTATTAAACCAGTAGAAGTATTGCATTCTACCCAAAAATTCAATATCAAGATTTTGCTGATACATGTGTGTGTGTGAACAGCATAACACAAAAACTAAAAATCGAATAAATACCAAATTGGTACTTAAGTCAAGCATGTTTTAAAGATGTAGCATAAGGATTTATAAGGAAGTCGCACACCCTAAGCTACCTTCTACGTGTAAAAAGTTTACTTATTTGTTATTGTCTCAAGAACTCATTAAACATAGAATCTAGATCTCGTTAAAAGGCAAAATAGCAGAAACCGAGAGGAAGAAAAGTATTGATAAATGGCAAAGGATATGTTCAGACACAACGAAAGGGGCGATTACCAAGAGATTCTTACCATTAGTGATAGATAGAATAAAGATCAACTTTCTAATTACAGCAAACTTAACAACTACTGGACACGAGAACCTCACATTGTACGTTTACAGCGTCAGGTTATTGAAAAGATCCAGGATGTCCAGTTCATCATCTGTGGTAGTCTCGTTACTAAACCGACAACGCAGCATATTCAAGACGACAGTAAAATGTTAGAAATTGGTTAATTAATGATTATAATGAGATAATTAAAAATCATTTGATCATTTGTGCGTTTCGTTAAGAGTATTAATTTTGAACAGTTGCAAGCAAAGAATATAACATTCTCAATAATAAATATTGGGGCGTGTATGTGTGTGTATTGTCACGCCAGACACATTATTGTGTCGTTGGCGACAGTATTGTTAGGGTAATTCTTTCGGCTGGGGTTTTGAAGTTTCGTCTGGCGTGGCGACTCGCCACTTTCTAGCTGGTGATCCTAGCTACCGGTGGAGAGTCGGGGAAGTGAGCGTTATTCATTTGTGTGTTGTGTGGTTAGCGTCACGTTTGTCTGAGTGTCTGGTATTTTAGGTTGTACTGAAATCGTGTAAATGTAGCCTCGTGTGTGTAGCATCTCCCTTCAATCTCTTCCTTTTTATCTTTTGTGTGCGATGTAGGGGTACCATGTTCATACTGAATAAACCACAGGTAATGTGATAATGTAAAATTTTGGGTATTTTGTTATAATTATCCCACATCTGCTCTGGAAAGTGTAGTTTAATATTCTGGCCCTCTTACTACCTATGCAGCTATGCCTCCCGATGTATATGCTGGGGTAACTAAAACTTAATTTAGCTGCAAACCTTTTGGCCTCATCCCGGTATATAACAATATGTATATATCAATTTTAGTTTGTTAAGAGAATAAATTTTCAAGTTGTGAACTCATTGTTAATAATAATGTATATACCTATATTAATTTGCATTTAAATAATTAAATTGTCTTGTTTATGTAAACCATGTAATATACTATGGGACATGGCATTAGATATTCGCAATAGTAATTCAGTAACAATTTATGCATTTTTCCTTCTTTTTTGTGGCATAATTTCCGAGTTATTTTTATTACTGGCATGCAGTATTCAATTCTTTATCATACATTCTTTGAAGTGCTAAGTCATCATTCATTTATTTCTAGCATTTCATGCAAGGAGTGTGTAGTTTCAAAGCCAGCAGATGGTTAAATTAAATTGTTTTATTTATGGACGCTCTTTAACTACTATGGTCCTTAGCGTCCCATTCTATATTGAGCGTGAAAGACCGGACATTTTGCTCAGAGGCCTCTTATCAGGCTTGAGGTTCTTTTACGTGCCGTAAATCTACGACACGGGACCACCGGCTTTACTTCCCTTCCGAAGGAAGCCATGCTAAGAATTTTTACGCCCGGAAAATCCATCGCCCTCCTCCGGGTTTGAACCCGCGACCTTGGGAACTAGCAGATGGTGATCCCCATTTTAATGGTCTGTATCTTTCTTGCACGTACAACGAAATGTGTAATGTAACTATTTCTGCAAACTCGATCAACACGAAGAGATGCAAAAGTAAGCTTTGTTGAAGATATATAAAAATAACAATAGTGAGAGGAAGTCATGTGAGTGTACCCCATCAGATTTTTTCCTTTAAACAGCCAGCGACAGTGTGTGGCATTGAATGGAAGTTCTAAACTTATTCCTAAAACGACTGTCTTCTGTTTAGCGATGAGGAGAGCGCATTTTTGTCTTTCACATTTTGTTTGAAATAAAATATTTAAGCATACTCCTACCTTCTGAATAATGCTGTATATTTTCAAGCCGGAAACCGTCAAAGAGTTTACTAGTGATGTAAATGGAGTGAGAGGAAGGAGCTGGGCGGTTCAAACAGCATAAATCGTGGTACCCAAATGTCATCGAACGAATGAAGCTATTAGCAAAGTCGAAGATGAATTTGTAGCCCATAAGCCCCTAAAACTATGCGGTCTTTGCTTTGCAGAGGTTGCCAAGCTAAGGAGGATGTGATATGTCCACAGACAGACATCAACAAAGTCACGATCGTTTAAATCGTATATTGATATCACTGGATATAGTCCTAAATTCACAAAGATAGAAGAAGTGCTCATTTGAACCCCAGTGACATTATTAAACAAAAGGTAATAGGATGGAAAAGACTGAAGTGTGCACCTTTGAGAAGCATGCTTCACGATAAAGTGAGCAGATTTTGTCTTATGATGGTGTTTATGCTTATAAATAAAAATTAACCGTTCGCTTATCATACCGTTGTGTGATAGCGCTAATGACCTTAGCTTAAACCCTCCTTTCTATAAAGATGTACATTAAAAAGTGGAGCAATTTGGCGTCCAGTAAAGTAATTCTCTTAACATAATATATAGGTATAACGGGTGGAATACTATTTTTGCTTCATATGCCCGCACTAGTGGCGCATGTGCCAAACTTTGAAACAGGCGCTTGCGTTAGAGATGGTGTAGCTTGGTGTAATAAAGTGACTTAATTACCCCAGAACTATGATACAGCTACAGCAAAATTGAGACTATTCCTCTCATTTCCATATATTCTTAAGATCAGCATGTTATACCTGTATGTTTGAAACCAGAGAAAATAAACATACTTTTAACGTTTCCTAAAATCCCAAATACAAAATCACCCCCCCCCCAAAACGGTTTAAATGGAATGTATATATGTATATTTACAGGGTCCGCCAAAAATGTATACACACTTTAAGGAACGAAAACTATTTATTATGCGTTTGTTTAACATTTAAATACTGATCACACATGTAGTACTGTCTTCAGTTCGGCACATGGTTACTTTAGAATGTTTACAATGTTGGCCGTTGGCGGCCAGACACATAGCGGAACAACGAACGGTCGCCGCAACTACGTCGGTCAATGTTTCGATGAGGATCGCGGCACTTGCCGCTGTAATCTTCTGGCGAAGTGCCTCCAGAATGCGCGGCTTGCGTCAATAGACTTCATCTTTCACAGTTCCCACACAAGTAAAAGTCCATAGAGGTTAGATCTGGTGACCGTGGAGGGAACTCAATGGGCCCTCTTCGTCCAATCCAATGTCCCTGCAAATTGTCATCCAGGAAAGCTCGTTCGGCTATGTCGTAGTGTGGTGGCACCCCGTCCTGCTGGTAGAAGATCTTATCAGCAGCTTCATAAAGCGCACGTATACCCAGTAAAATTGATGTGCGTAACTGTTACAGATACACTTCTCTAGTGACAGTAGCATCAAAGAAAAGCGGTCCTATTAAGCCTCGAGATGATAGTCCACACCACACATGAAGCCCGGGTAGATTAACCGCCTTATCCACATAAACATGCGGATTTGCCAGTGCCTAGTAGACGCAGTTATGACGATTCATTACCCCATTGAGTTTAAACGGGGCATCATCGGACCACACTACCCTCGTCACAAATTGTTCATCTTCAGTTACCATTTGCTGATACCATTCGCAAAATTGCATTCGACGATCAGGATCATCATCATTAAGCGCGTGCAGTAATCGTGGTATGTACATTTTCCACTTAGCAACTTCCAAAACTCGTATACTTGTACTGCACATTTCGTAGCCGATTTCTGTGGAGAAGTAACAAAGTTTTCCAACACAAGAGCTAACGAAGCAGGGCTGTACGTGGTCTTCCCGATCTTCCTTTGTGAATATCACAAATCGTTTCTTGGACCTCAAACTTGTCAATAATGCGTTTAATTGTTAGACGGGTTCCAAACTCCCGCCTCCAGAGACGCTGCACTTCAATGGCATTATCAAACCTTATAAACCACTTCAGAATGGATTTGCGCTCCTCGAAAGTCAAGCGTGCTCCAGTCATTTCGTTTTCTCACTGTCGTACTGAAAGTACTGACATCTGTTGAGCGAAAGACCATACTAAAAATACTCATAATCCAAATCAATTAACAATATCAATATCCGGATACAGTCTGACAAACAGTGTATACATTTTTTTGGCGGACTCTGTATTATAAACAATATTTAAACAATATATATATATAACATATAAACAATATATACATCTTATAAATAATATATAATCTACAAGAGCTTATATTTTCTGAGTCGGAAGGAATCAAAATTTATTTTCATAAAAATACCAAGCGTCAAGTTTGAATAATTTATTTTTATAAATGCCCTTAAAATCATGTGCACAACCTCCAATCTTAATTCCTCTTGAGTTCTAGGCATAATGCTAGTTTTCTAGTCCCCTGAAACCAGAAAGAAAACTATTACTAAAATAAGTTGTGTACATGTAAATGTGCATGGGGCGCGCTTATGGGGGGGAGAGGGGGAAAACATAGTAGCTCAGAAACGCGAAGAAATATTAAATTCAATTCAACTCATGACATTTTTTAAGAACAGAAGACGAAGATTTCATGTAATTACGCTTTCATTGCAAACAAGCCTTTACATGGAAAACTTTACTTTTCAAAAACTTGAAATATTATGGCAAAATCTATAGTTACAATTTTCTGAAAACAGCCTGTGAAATTCTCTTCTTGCTGTTTGAATTTTCTATAACTGGCAAAACAATATGGTTGCTGCAGGAAAAATCTTATGTGTTGCACTCATGTAACTTTATCTACCCCTCTTACGTTTATTATTGGGTATACAAATTATTCTTACGCACGTTTATTTCTCTATTTCATTTTAAACGAGATAAATCTTTTACAGAATAGCTACATTACACATTTCGTTATATATACAAAGGAATACCGATAGTCAAATATTTAAGAACTGGACGCTATATGCTAGCCTTAAAATTCCATACTGTTTCCATGCAATCGCGAGAAACAACTTAATGTTAAAAGGACTTCAAAGGATGACCAAGTAATGAACAATTCGAAACATTAGTAACGGATATCTCGGAAATACCTTATGCCACAAAAATTTTTATTTCAAATTTGTTTTACGGTTACAGTTGTACAAGATTATACAAAAGTTCTTCCGAATGAAAGTAGTCCATAGGCTATTCCCAGAAAATTTCGGATATACATTTTATTTGTCATGTATATACCTTTAATACATAGTATTTCAATAAACATTGCTAGCCATTTTTTAGGAAATAAAAACATTTGAAAATATTCCATGCAAAGGGTAGTTGGAATGGGGTCTTCCTGTCGCATCTTTTGAAAATACTGAACTTAAATACTAAGTTTGGTATTTATCCGATTCTTCGTTTTTAAGTTAAGCTATTCACACACACACGCACACACACATGTGCTATTCTTTTTCGAAAAAAATGCTGTTTTTCATTTATTCAAGGGGCCTCAAAACGTGTATTTCCGAATGAATTCTCGATATCGAATTTTTGGGTGGAATCAACACCTTCTCTACCTACTGTGTACGTAGCGGAGAAAGTAAAAATGTAGAGTTAGTTAAAGAATACTATTAACGGCAAATAACTTGCAATTCACTTACTATTTCTCCATCAAACTGGATCAAACAATCCCCTAGGTATTAATAGTAATATTGCTTCAAATGAATTATTTTCTTATTCAAATAAAATATTATTTATTATTCTTCTTGTATTCCTCTTTGTAGTATTACTCGTTCGCGCAATATTCTTTTCACTTTTAAAGTTTTCCTAGGTGAAGGTCTATTTTGTTTGTTATCATTCAACACTAAAATAAGTAATTCTCATTTTTCGCTTGAGACCAGGACTAAAAAGAATCCAATTTTTGAGTTGTTTCACATCCTGCATAGGACAAAGTCGGTATCGCCTGTTTTCAAATAATTTATTTTTGGGTATAAACATTTATATCGTGATTACTTAAAGTAAATATAAGAGTGAGTTTTAATATGAACAAGGAATTCCTGCAAAATGGTATTGGATTAGAGGTGGGTAACTAATACGCATCAACATTTTTGTTACATTTCGTTCCTCATTTTACGATTAGCGTATGAAAATGTTGGTTCCTAAATCCCCGCTATTATAACTCGCTAGCATTACTGACCCCCCGGGTCACGTTGCGCATTGGCTAATAATTGACCTCATGGCTAAATAAGTATACAAGCAGGTGGAATAGGTTCCTCGGGTGTAGTGCTTTTCATAAACGCAGCAGAGAGCTGAGTTTACTATCGTATGCTACATTTGTATGCTACCATATGGGGCCTGGAACCGCCCCAGGCTTTTATCGTGATCAGGGTTTTCAGGGCAGCAGATAAAATGTGAGCACATGCTAGCTTCTCGACAGGTTCGATCCTTCGGCAAATTTAAGAGAGTTTCTTACCCGAATACTGGAATACATACCTCTGAAAATATATTGCCTAGGAGAGCTGAATGTAGTTGGATGAAACTTAAGCACCATTGCTTTTACATACCTACAGTGTTGGATCTACACACTAAAGATGTCAAGGTGAATGTAATAACCCGATTAGGAAGATTATGTCAGTGCTTTTGTATCCTTTCCCTGAATTTTTAAAATCTTTCGATGAAAAAGACTCTGAACTAGTGATGTGTGGATACCGATCGGATTTTTGAGCACCGATATATAATATTCTCCTTATAAAAAACTGTAAAGGCGATGGCTTGTTCACCAAATTATGCTCTTGTTAATAGTTTTCAGAATATAAACGGAATTTTGTAATGTATGCTAATTCCAAAATTGTTCCTGTTTGACATTCTCCAAATGCAGTATTTTTTTTTTATCCTGATAACGCCACAGGTTGTAAATCCCGTAATGTTATTCAAGGCTGCTGCTGCTGCTGATGATAATAATAATAATAATAATAATAATAATAATAATAATAATAATGTCTTTGCATCCTTTTTATGCTGAATACCTTTTAAAGGAGTTTCTAACTATATTATGGAAATAAGTCGTAGGGTATACCTGTAAGCTATGCGCGTGATCCGGGCTTGACTTGCGTAAATACAAACTAACAGACGGAAGGAAAGAACAAGTGTTTTCATGCGCTTCATTATCTCACGCCTTAAGTTCTGATTCACACATTTTGGTCACCGGCGTAGGTAATGTAAAGAATAAGAGTGAGTCACAAAACCAGGCTATTGCAGAAACGTGATTTAGTGCGTCATCTTGATTAGTTTCATTCACAACTCAGTTAACGCTGTGTGTTACATGAGTCCCTCCACTACTTCCCCCATTGTTTTGCATGTTTTCATTTAGACACAAGAGTGTATCGAATGTTGCATTGATTTACCTTCAGGAAACACAGTCGAGGTTTATCAAGAACTTTAGTCAAGTAACGGGGGGGGGCATGCGATGCAATAACGTAAAGTCTCGACTCCTTTCATTCCTTATTTAGCTTAAAGGCAGACGCAACAGCTTGCAATAATGCAAAACTTAAAAAATTAAAAGTATCGAAAAGCTATCAAGGTTTATCTCAAAGTATTAGACATAATTCAACACTAGCGAGTATCGAGGTATCGACGGTATCGAGGTCCCATCCCTACTCCGAACACATCTGCTTTATCTCATTTTTGCACCATCCTGCGTTAACAGAAAGTTAGTAGGTGATTTAGTAGCTCTATCTAAAAACGTAAACCAGACTATAAGGTTGCTGTTTCAAATGCGTGCTTTAAACGTAAACTTGAAGCTTGCAAGGCCCAAGCTTTAAAGTTTATTTATGTCTACGTCAAACATAAGAGACTAGTCATCAGAGATTCTCATCACGTGATCAACCATCTTGCATCATTTTCAGTCGCCATGTGCTGACTCGTTAACTACACCTTGGTGTGTAACATCACGCGCCAGGAAACACAGGGATATCAATGGGAAAGCAAATTGTGGTGCTAGGTGGTGCTTTTGTTTTTGTTTTTTGTCAGTTTAACGTCCTTAAATCGGGTAGCTAGCTCTTGTTCATTTTGATATGAACATTCATATGCATTAAAAATGGCCCATTTCCCTATATCGCAATAGAAGTTTTTCATCCGTAAGGTTTACACTTTAAGGTAACCAACCTTTGACTCCATCCAGCCGGTATCAGTTCTGTTTGTAGATGGCCTGCAATACAATCCAGAGAAACAAATTCGACCAAATGAACCATGTTATCGATATAAATGAAGGGGTGGTTCGGATGCCGCCTCTATTAAAGACTTTCGCTACGATTGGTAGAAAAAGAAAGGCTAGACCAATGCCACCTAATTTGGCCTTCTATAGGAAGGGGTGAAGAAATATTTTGCATGTGAGGCTACGAGGGCGATGCTGAAAATTTAGGGAATGCATGTTTCTAAAAATAAACGAAATGTTTTTATATTTTACAGTTACTTTCTGATGTTGCGAGTTAATTGGGGTGTAGTTTGTTCGATTTGGTCTAATAGATTTTAATTGTCATTTTAACGATTTTATTGTTCACCCAAAAATGAATTTGACTAGAGAACATTCACTATGACTTTCTTACGATTTAAATCGTCATTAACGCCTAAACAATATGAAGATCGGCTTAGAAATGCATTTAGCGAATAAATCCCATCTAAGGCAAAAATTTATGATTGGTTCAGCAAATTCAAAAGAGAGATGTTTTTTCTTAGTGATCAATTTCGCGAAGGACACCCATGAACTGCCGTTACTGATGAAAATATTGCCGCTGTTCGAGTAATACATGAAGGTGATCTTATGAATTTATTCGGGCGACATTGGTCATTGTATGAGTCAAATCCAAAACATCTTACGTCAACAGTTAGACGTGAAAAAACTTTGTTGTCGATGGATTTCACATAAACTGACTCCCGATCAAAACCAACGCATTGATTGGTGCAGAAAAACTGAAAAAGTTCCAAAGCGGCTTTTCAAATTTGGTTTGTAATATCGTTACTGGCATCAATCTTGGATTTATTTTATGATCCTGAAAAGAAACGTTAATCGGCTCAGTGGGTCTTTCGAATAGAATCTAAGCCTACAAATGTCCCACGAATTCGCAGTGCTATTAAGAAGGTGGTTGCTAGGTTCTTTTTCCCCCTAAAACGGGCCATATTGCTACTATAGCGTTAGAAGATAGACGTACCGTTACTGCCGAGTGGTACACAAATGTCTCCTTTACCGCAGATTTTTGAAAAAAAGTTCGTGAAAAACGCCCAAAAGGAAATATGATGCTACATCATGACAATCGAGCAGGATGGCTCTCCTTCCTCTCATTTCCTGCACCCATCATCTTACTTGTCATCTGTTCAGGGTAGTAGTACCAGGCGATGGTTTCGGCTGCTTGCGGCTGGGCGGTGGCTTGCGCTCTGTAAAGGTATCTTACCTGGCGTCACTGCGGTCCCTAGTTAGGCCTCTCCTCAGCGTGGGGTTCGGTCCGGGGGACCCTGGAGGTTGGTGGCTTGTGGGCAGGGACCGTGCAGCGTAGGATGAGTTTTATCTGGAAACGATAAGAACACCGTCCATGCTTCCGTGGGCATCCGAATTTCGTCCCCTTTGGGTCTCTCCCCTCATCCTTCCCTCCCAGAGATCATATTGCAAGCAAAAAGAGCCAACGTGATACGTACCTTTACCTTTTACTCATGACAACGAATCGTCGCATACAGCAAAACTAATAAACTACTGAGTGTCTGGATGCCCTAAAGGTCAGCATCATGGTCCCTGCACCTACAGCCTTGACCTAGCATTTTGCAATTTATTTTTGTTTCCAAAAATTGAAGATAAAATGCCTGGAATCACTTTTTCGTCAGATGAAGCAGTGGAACATTATAAAAACCGGTTTCTGAAGCGCCTCAGGAAGAGTGGCGTCATTGCTTTAAGGACTGGTTTCATCGAATGCAGAACTGTATTGACGTTAAAGGGAATATTTTGAAAAACAATAAAATAATTTACATTTTTTAATAATTTAAATTTTTTAAAACTAATGCTCGATCAGTTTCTAAAAATTGTCTTCTTTCTCGTAAACTAAACAACAGGTTTGACATTTATATGCGAGCGTTCTTCAGCGATGTGGAGATGAAAAGAAAAGGTTGTTCGTGTTTATTTTTACGTGTAATTCAACGAAGCTTAATGGTGTAGTGAAGGACATTCCGATAAATTGGGTAACTTCCTCTAGTGTATCGTCGTGAGGAAGTGATTTTGGCTCGGTTGCGGTTGCAATTTTACGCACGGTTATCCTTTTAAGGGTTACCCTGCTCCTATCTGTCCGCTTTCTAGCGAAGGTCTGTGGTCCGTTACGTGTTGCTGGAGTGTATTGCTCTAGCACATCTTCGGGATGCTCTGCAACTGCCGGCCAGTCTTACAGAGGTCTTAGAGGATGATAAGCAAACGGCTGATACGATTTTTAATTTTGTGTTAAAGGTAAATTTCCAAATGCGAATTTAGTCATGTTAATAGCAGCTGTTTCATACTTCTCGGTTTAGTTTTATATATTTATATTTATTTCTGCCTTGTGCTATGATTTGTTTATATTCATATTTATCTCTGGCTTTTGCTATGATATTTTGGAACTGAACTGTATCGCTGGCCTTTGCTATCATCTGTTTTACAAGGGCGCTAATGACCTAGCAGTTGAGCGCCTTAAACACAAAGCATCATCACCTTAACGGTACTCCGCTACTGAGAACATGCAAGCATTATAATGATACCTTTCATCAGTTCGGGTATATTTTGGGGTAGTGAAAGTACCCTGGCAATCCATTGGCTTGAAATTATCCTCGAGGAATAGAGCAGCTCACGCTGACAAAGGGCTGGACTACATTCCACCCAAAAATTCGACACCGAGATTTCACCGGAAATATATGTTTTGAGACCCCTGAATCCAAAAAAAAGCATTTTTGGAAACATGTCCGTCTGTGTGTCTGTGAACAGCATAACTCAGAAACGAACAGTTGGATAAACACCAAACTTGTTATTCAGGTTTAGTATCTTCCAGAGATGCGAACAGGGAGGTTTTCAAGAAAATCGCCCACCCCAGATTACCCTTTACATGGAACATTTTTCGAACATTTTAATTTTCTAAAAATGGCTCTGACGACTTTGATTAAAATATCATATGTTTTAAGATATTTGCATGACAAATAAAGTGTAAATCTTGAATTTTCTGGGAATGTCTCCAAAAGTATTCTTCATTGTGATCGACTTTTGCATAACTGGTAAACCATAAGAGATAGACAAAATTTTACTACACAAAAAATGTAGATCGCGTTAAAATACGCAATTTATGTCATATACATTTTTTTTTGTTGAGTGAATCATTTTCGAGATATTGCTTGTTATTCCCTTAATTTTCCAATACTTACACTTTTTCTCAAATGGGAATTCGTTATTCATTTTTTTTTGTCTTGGACATACAAAGAGAATGGAATGCGCCACATAACAACCAGCTCTTAAAAGATTTGACTATCGCTTAAAGCCTACCATATTCCCCTTGCACCTACAAGAAAATTAGCACTAAGATTAACATCTCGATTAACATGTGAGGCAGTATTTTATATCACAACACTGTGAATGCCAGAGTGGTTGTAGTGTAAATTAACATTATTGTATGACAATGATGTTAGATGTTTGTTAGCTATAAGCATTGTTAGGAAATAAGTTTACACGGCCTCACTGAAACTGACAATAGGAGTGGGTAACAATGAAGCGATGGGGTGAGTTGTTTATCAATTAGAAGAGACAAACAAATGACGTCAGGGTAGCGCGCCTTTCTTTAGAAATGGAGGGAATATCTTCCCTAGAGCATATGTTTTAGTAATTATGATTGGCTGACAAAATAGACGCTAATGTTGGAGCGATTTATTAACCAATAGCAGCTCTATTATAATCTTTAGGCATATCGTGGTAAGGGAGTATAAATTCTTGAGCCAAAAGCAAGTATCGCGCAGTTCTAAGAAATCTCTCTCGCGAGTTACACGTCAGGCAGTTATAAGGAAGCATTCACGAAGTACACATTACGCAATTCTACAGGATCTCTCGCGTCGTAAGGTTAGTTACAAAAATGTGAAGTGCGCGGTAAATAAGTGATTGTAGTTACTACATTCGGAAATATAACAGTTTCAGTCAGGTGTGTGTCAAGATTAAATATGTGAAATTAATTAAGTGTGACGGCAATAAAAGTGTAAAAACAAATTCTTTTATCAGTGTTATCTTTTAGTAACAACTCCTTTCCGTTTACACGCCCTGCTCAAGAGATATTTTCTCGACCGAGTAATAATAGCTAGCCGGAGGACAAAGAACCCAAAATTCAAAATAGTAAAACAATGACAGGCGCCAAGTAAAAAAAGATAACACGACAGAATACTGCGACACATGAAGCATATGGAGAATAAGCGTTTGTAAAAATAGTTGTACAGGAGTAGGGAAAGTCATGTGAGTGTAAAACTCAGATTTTTTAATTAGCAACATAATCAACTGCGTTCCATTGTGAGCCACTTTTTATGCACATGTGTATATATAAAACCTCTCTAGTCACGTGTACTGTCGATGGGTGCTTCGCAGACCGCCATATTAGCTTAGCTGTTTCACGGTACTTAAGTTTGGCTGCTGTTTGTGTTTCCATTTGTCCTTGTGAATGACAACAAATCGCGTTAACTTTGTGCTTAACTTTTACGTCGTTATGTTAATGTCTAATATTGATTGTGAATGGTCAGCAACATGCGACCGCTGTGAGTGCAGCTATTTAGCAGGAGAAAAGTTAATAGCTTTCGTGCGTTTATGCAAATGAACAGCCGGATTGAAGTTTATTTACATGGAGGAGAATAACAGCAGGAGCAATGCTAGGAAGCAGGAGTACAGCTGTTTGGGAAACTCTACTAATTAATTACTTAATGACGTTAAAAGCTTTCTGAAAATGAGACGAGGTAGCTACGCAAATGCCAGTCATAAGCAAACGTTTAAATATTCACACCTGTGCTAATATTATAAACAGCGAAAATGTGTGTATAGGTTAATTTCGCAAACCACTCACATGATTTTGATAGTTCTTTCACCATTGAAAACCCTTGTTCCTGCAGATGGACATGGGCTATACAACAGTCTCTAATTTCAACTCCTAAATTACTAAAACCTTAACGAAGCGAGGTAGCGCTGCGGTAACGTGTGCGACTCGCATTCGAAAGGCCCTGGATTCAGTCCCCGGCGACCGCCCACCGAAGATCCATGGGGTTTCCTCGGGTCGGCAGACCAATGCTGGAGTGATTCCTCTTCTACCACGGCTTTCCTGTACCCACCATCTTCTTCATTGTGATCTGTTTCAGGGTTGTAGGATCAGGCGACGGTGTTCAGCGGATTGTGGCTGGGCGGTGGATGTACGCTATGCACCGGATTTATGGGTACATAAGTGGTAGAGAAAGTAAAAACCACAGAGCTTAGCACGGGCTTGAAACAAACTCCAAGAAACGAGCATGAAACAACGTAAACTATGTTATAGTCGACATGAAACGAAGGGAAGGTTAGAAGCAGTCTTTCTTAACGAATTCGGCTCTGATCAGTGTAAATAACGAGCGATAGATCGGATCTTGTGTTATGATTAGGCTCTTACTTGTAGAAGAAGCGTTGGGTGAGGAAATGTCAAGCATTTCTTCTGAATTAGACATGGACACGAAATCTTAACTCATTACTGGGCAGTGATGTAGCGGTGTAAGGGCTGCTGAATTGCGTGACATGTCTCAAAACTGTATCATGCACGTCATTAATCTGAGATGGTCAACACACCTCAGGAACATTCAAAAACCCAAAAGAGGTCTGGGGCTTCTCCAGACACTTTTTTTTTTAATCTTTCTTTCTAATTTTAATCTAGTAAGCAACGTCCCCGACATTTGTAAAAATCTGCATATAAAGTAAAAAGTGTGGTAATAATTATCAGGTTTTTCTCGTCTTAGGAATTCTGGCGAGAGTAAAGAGTTTACTTTCGCCATCGCTAAGCTCATCAATGGCTATACGTGAGATCAGGTTTGCCTGATGCAACTTTCACTCTAAACAGTGCATACGTGTTTATTATACCCTAAAACCGGGAACTTTAGAGACCTCTATTAGCACCAATAAGAGTGGAATTTGAGGCAGTAGTTTTAACACTTACATGATTTCAGTATAATTATATAATATATAAATTCAATAACAACCCATCTTAAAGCAATATGTGTATGTAACAATATATAAAAAGTGTATATTACAGTCATTGTATATGTTTATATTATTGTATACATGTACGAATGTTATGTGAATGTATTACGTAATTTAATAATGTAGGAGCTGTGAGAATAATAGGTTAAAAGTTGCTAACAATGAGGTAACCTTGAGGCAATAATGAGTAAGAAAGTGTAATAATACTACTAGTCATTCTTGGAGGAAGCAATAATGTAATTTTTGAGACAGTATAAAAATAGCCAATCAACAATCAGAAAAAGCTTTAGTTAAATAAAAGTATTCTATTGGATTAGGAAGAACCAATCAGAGACTTGAAATACAGAAATTTACAAATTTAGGTGGTAGAAACGAGGTCAGTTGCTTGTAGACAGTTCTCATAACTGGACGCGAGACACGTCCTCGAGAAGTATAATACATATTTTGTGTGAGACAAAAAAGAAGGTTTACGTGTTAAAAAGTGCAAGTAATTAATTTAAAAATATCTCACAGCTCTATATCAGTGAAGTGTTATTTAAATCGTGTCAAGCATTAATAAATGGAGTGAAGAAAAACTTAAAAATCTGTGTAAGCCTACATTCTTCAGTCGCACCACAACCCTGCAAAGAGAAACGTGTCTCTAACAATAATACTGACGCAGCCTAGGCAAACATAAAATATAATATTTAAAGACAGTCAAAATTACAAAGTTAATATATTTTTAAACATCTGGGGCAAAAGTAACGTAAACAAAATATCTACTTCAAATTGATCAATGTTTATCCACACTTTGAAATAAAGTGTAACAGTAACAAATTCTCAAATATTCAACTTAAAGCTTAACGCCCAAATTGAAAAAAAAATGAAATGGCTGGCATTGAGAGCTGAAGGAAAACAACAATTTTGTAACCATTGGAGTACAACCTCTCAAGCATGGAAGTATGTAACTGCTTCAACAGATAATACGTGATCCTGTAATATTTAGTTGGTGTTATAGCTACGGTGTGCTGACCAGTTTTAGGATCAGTGGGATGCTGAGCACGTTGCGTTACCGCTGTGCAGTATTTTCCGTTTCTGTGGACTCGGGGAAAATCAACTTTCCGCGTACAATCGCCTGAGCAATAACGGGGGCGTTTCCAAATGTGGCAGCAGTGCTTTTATTAGGAGAGAAGAGGTTTGGGGTCAGACATGCTGCTGTGGGTGATCACGTTACGTCATTAAGGCAGACTACCACTTCTCCCTTGTTATTTTTGCCCCTCGTCCTACCCGACTCGCTCTTCTCTTTGTCCTTTTGCATCCAAATTCGAACTTTTTTGTATTTGTTTACATTAGGTTTGAATGTGGGTCTCGGATCAAAACTGCGATGATAAACCACAGACGAGCCGGGAAATTAGTAAGCGCAATCAAAATTTATGATCAACTCTGCATAGCACAGTTCTGTGGTGTCGAGGTAGCGTATGTGCCTTTAAACCTGAAGGATCTGAGTATGGTCCTCGTTACTGTGAATTGGCTTGATAAAAGTGTAAAACTTTGTGTAATAATGTTATGTGAATATATTACGTAATTTAATAATGTAGGAGCTGTGAGAAATAGGTCAAAAGTTGCTAACAATGAGGTAACCTTGAGGCAATAATGAGTTTGAAACTTTAAAAATGTTACTTGTGATTCTTGGAATCAATAATGTAAGTTTTAAGACAGTTTAAAAATAGCCAATCAACAACCAGAAAAAGCTTTAGTTAAATGAAGGTATTCTATTGGACTACGAATAGGCAATCAGAAACTAAAAAGGAGAAACATTTACAAATTTAGAAGTCAGTTGGTTGCAGACAGCGTTATTAACCAGACGCAAAAAGTGTCCTCAAGAAATATAATATGTATTCGTGTGAGACGAAAAATAAGTTTACGTATTAAAAAGTGTAATTAATAAAAATAATCTCACAGCTCTCTATATCAGTGAAGTGTTATTTAAATTGTGTCAAGGATTAATAAATGTAGTGAAGTAAAATTATATTCTGTGTAAGCCTACATTCTTCATTTGCACCACAACCCTGCTAAGAGAAACGTGTCTGGAACAATAATACTGACGCAGCAGAGGCAAATATAAATATATAATATTTAAAGAAACAGTCAAATTACAAAGTAAATATTTTTTTTTAAACTTGGGGCAAAGGGTACCTGAAAGTACATTTGGGGCGAAGCCTACCGGAAACTGTTTACTACACGTGCGGTTGCAACTACTACATGTTCGGCTCCCCAACAGTTGAAATATAATACAACTCCTTCAATACGACCTACTTCAAATTGACGCCCAAAGCGTAATGCAAATAACGTAACAAACCATCTTTCTCAACCACAACTAGAACGGAAAGCGACGTTTAGTTCACAATACAAGGGGAAAGGAAACACCTATCGATACCAACGTCGAAAGTCGATTTTGCGCGTTTGAATTTCATTTGTTTGTAATTGACCAATGGCATTTTTTGAAATGTTTGCAATTCAGGCAACATAATGTAGGCCATCCAACGGAAAACTGATACAATAAACATTTTCTAATGGCAATGTCATTACTAGTTTTGTTCCTTTTCGGGAAAGCATCATCGTATATCAGTCCATTATACCATTTCTGGAATCGAGTAAGCTTCCCGTTAAGTGTGAAGGCGATTAATATGATTTTTACTCTGCTGTTCCCTTCCGATTCCCGATCCCGGTTATTTCAACTTAACATTTTTCCGTTTCAATCGCCGTCCCTGTTTAAAGCGGTGTTAAAGGGAGATTAAGTTACAGAAATTGCCAAAAAATACATATGTAGTATTTGTGTAGCCTTGAAAATTGGAATTTTCTCTTTAATTTGACATATAATTTGTCATTGTAAGTACAAAACTTCTTCTTTAACGGATTTTCCTTCTCTGTATAGAACTTACAAGGATGGGTGATAAGCGCAAAGCGGTATGTTGGAGAAGGAAATAAAATGTAGCGATGAAAGAGTTGATAGGAAAATTCACGAATCAAATTATACAACCCAGCATTCGCCTAGCGACCTAGGAAAACAGAAAAAAAATCTGATGTGTTACACTCACATGACTTTCTCTACTCTTGTACAAACTATTTTTACAAACTCTTATTCTCCATCTATTTCATATTTATCGAGATAAACATTTGCAGAAACGATCTTTTGACATGCAAAGGGAATTACATTTTACACATAGGGACCAGTTCTAAAAATATTTGACTATCGCTTAAAGCGTACCATGTTCCCCTTGTTTTGTATTTGCAAGGGCAATATAGAAATACAGTAGCCTTTAAGCATCGACATATCTCTTAATAACTGGTTGCTAGGTGCAGCACCATTCTCTTTGCCACAGATTAATACTCTTTGCATATCCAAGACAAAAAAATGAATAACGAATTCCCATTTGAGAAAATAAGTATTGAAAAATTTAAGGGAATAACAAGCAATATCTCGAAAATGGTTCACTCAACAAAACAAAATGTATATGACATAAATTGTGTATTTTAACGCGATCTACATTTATTGTGTAGTAAAATTTTGTCTATCTTTTATAGTTTACCAGTTATGCAAACGTCGTTTACAATGAAGAATACTTTTGGAGACATTCCCAGGAAAATCAAGATATACAATTTATTTGTCATGAAAATATCTTAAACATATGATATTTTAATCAAAATCGTTAGAGCCATTTTTGAGAAAATTAAAATTTTCGAAAATTGTTCCATGTAAAGGGTAATCTGGGGTGGGGGATTTTCTTGAAAAGCTTCGTGTCGCATCTCTGGAAGATACTGAACCTAAATACCAAGTTTGGTGTTTATCCGACTGTTCGTTTCTGAGTTATGCTGTTCACAGGCACACACACATACACACACACACGAACTTTTCCAAAAATGTTTTTTTTGGATTCAGGGGTCTCAAAACATATATTTACGGTGAAATCTCGGTATGGAATTTTTGGGTGGAATACAATACTTCCCCTACTTGCTATACGTAGTAGAGAAAGTAAAAAAAAAAAAAAAAAATCCCGGAACTTCCCGAATGCGGGCAACGACGTTACCGCCTGAACCATCCTGCTCGATGTAAACACAATACTTATATTTTAAATAAATATTTTTAAAACATTTACTGCATCTGGTATTTTTACTGTGAATTCTGCAACACTTCACAGAAAAATCAAAGCTCCTACACGCCTTGGAGTAGACAGGTGAACTTTGGCCCATTCTTTGGGGAATTTTTGCACTACAAATTGGCACTACTCTTCAGTGTGGCAGCATCTGTGTGTTCAAATCGTTTGGCTGCTTTATTTGCAGATATTTACGAATTCGTTTTTTCTGTTTTCTTGAACAGCGTTTGGGAGTGGCATTTGTTGGTCCGTTTACTCAGAAACTATCGAAAATGGCTAAATTAAATTTTACGATGGTAAATAGAGCCTGTAAATGTTGTTGTGGATCTATTTTGGTGGTAATAAGATGGTTGGTTATTTTAAGAAGAAATAATTGTTGATAAATTGTAATCATAAGCTTGTATAATTGCGAAAAGAATCCTGTCTTCCTTATTAAACAAACTTGTTTATGAAACTACATCAATGAGTTAGAAGGCATTCATCTCCATTCTATGAAAATTTCAGTCTATCTTAAGTAGTCTCTGAGATAATGGGTCATGGATTTAGAACATTTAATATTCCCCCTTAAAAAGTTTCAATAAATAAAGGCTGTGCATAAATCAGCTGTACACTTTGTATCTTTTCGCACCTAGAGTCGACGCTGATGTAGTGTTATCCCTAGCCTATGCAATGAAAAGACAGTTATCAGGCAGAAGTAACCAGTTTGGTTAAACTACAAGCCCGATATTAAAAGTCTGATGTGATACATTCACATGACTTTCACTACCCTTTATCGTTTATTGGTGATTGTACAGACTATTGTTACTAAAGCTTATTTTTATGTCTACTACGTTTTAATTCAAATAAACCTTTGCAGAAATAGCTACATTACACTTGAGTTATAGATACAAAGGGAACAGTGATAGCCAAATGTTTTAAGAACTGGATGCTATATGATAACCTTAAAATTCCATACTGTTTACATGCAATCGCGAGAAATAACTGAATGTTGAAATGATTTAAAAGAATGACCAAGAAATGGACAATTAGAGCCATTAGTAACGGAAATCTGAGAAATGGCTTATGCCACAAAAAACATTTGAAATAAATTATGTATTTTAAAGAGAGCTTTATTTTTGTGTAGTACGTTTTCGTCTATTGTTTAACGTTTACCAATTATACAAGATTATACAAAATTCCTTGAGGACTTCATAGGCTATTTCCGAAAGTTCAAGATATACATTTTATTTGTTATGTAAATATCTTTAATACATGATATTTAATCAAAATCATTAGCTATTTTTTAAAAAATCAAATTTTTCGACAAATTTTCCATGTAAAGGATAGTTGGGAGATTTTCTTGAAATTTTTTTATCGCATCCGTGGAAGATACTGAACTTAAATATCAAGTTTGGTACTTATCCGACTCTCCGTTTTTGAATTATGCTGTTTCACAGACACTCGCACACACGCGCGCGGATCTTTTCCTAAAAATGCCTTTTTGTAAACAACAACGTGGCGCCTCAAAACGTGTATTTACAGTGAAATCTTGACATCGAATTTTTGGGGTGGAATACAATGCTTCCTCTGCTTACTGAACGTAATAGAGAAAGTAAAAATGCTTGTAGCAAAGCAAGTCGGCTTTAAGATAATTCAGATCGCCTTGGGGGTTCACCGGAATACACGTATCAAAGGATAAGTTACTGCGCATTCAGGTATAGAGTATCTGCGTCAAAGATACTTGTTTCGAGTTAATGCAAAGTAGAACACATAATCAGCTTATCTTCGGCCGGTCAGGGAACGGTTTGCAAGGTCGCATTTGGCCGAATAATCGCCCTTCATCCTAGTTACCGCCCAAGCCTTGAGAATTAGCCTACATAAAATATCAGCAGACATCCTTTCACCCTGTAAAATATATAAGCTGCATCAAACGTTTTGCTTGAAGCAGTGGTTCAGCATTTGAGGTTTCTTCGCTGGTTATGACAGGTGTCTGGTTCGAGTCAGGATTGTGGCATTGCATTTTATTCAAATCTGATTCAACCTTTGTTTATTATAAATGTTGATATAAATAAATGCTATTCCTTGAAGTTCCAATATTATCATCAGAACTAGTAAATTCGGTCTTAGCTGTTGATGCAAAGTTTAACATACGATTCCAAGATGCTTAATTTGTTGCAATTTTTTGGGGGGGGAGCGTGGGGAAACAAGGAATTCTATCTTAAGGGAGAATTTAACTCTTTTACTCTAAAGGTTAATTTCTCCAAATACAGATATAACTTTCTCGGAAACTGCAAACCTACGTTTGGAATTTTGCATATTTGTTGTTCGAATGTTCCTGAATACACTGTAGTTTATTAGCAGGTGGCGAAATGGTGTTTCACGATTACATTTGGACTCCCTCCGCCTTTTCCCTTCAGAATGGCAGTTCCCTTGATTTCCATTTGTATGGTATCATTAATTACAGACTTTTTTTCGGTGTATAAACTTTTGTACTATGGTTTTACAGTGTGCAGATAGCTCTGCTGTATATTACGAAATTGTGGTCCTCGGTGGTGTAGTGGTTACCATTCTAGCCTTTAAGTTCCTGTGGTCGCGTGTTCAAACCCGGCGGATGGCGATGGATTTTTTTCGGGCGTGAAAATATTTAACCGGCTTCCTTCGGAAGAGAAGTAAAGCCGGTGGTCCCGTGTCGTAGATTTATGGCACGTAAAAGAACCTCATGCCTGATAAAGAAGTCGCTGAGCAAAATTTCCGGTCTTTCACGCTCAATATAGAATGGGACGCTAAGAACTATAGTAGTTAAGGAGCGTCCATAAGTAAAACTCAATATTAGGAAATTTTATAAAATATATAATAATATCATTGATCAGGGTTGACTAGTCTCTTTAAAAAAGTGTACCATTGTTTGCTGGAAATTAATAGCACAGAGAACGACAAAAACAAGAAAAAGTACACAGAGACGCACTATGTTTCAAGAGCATCTCACTCATGATCTGCGAACCTCGTCTAGTGTGTCTATATCGCCCTGGCTTCCTTGTGCATGTCTAAGTTTATGTTGATCCTAATTATAGCCTAATTGTCAAGTTATTTTCGCATTTTCAGATCATTAACAGCAGGAACTAAGTTTATGAATTATAGCGCTTTAACACGATCTAAAGTTCCTTGACATTTACGTACCTTTCTCTACCCTTTATCGTTTAGCTTCTACAAAGTATTCTTAGGGAAGCTTATTTATCTATCTGCATCACGTTAATCGAGATAAACCTTTGCAAAAATAGATTCACTACACACTTCGTTATAGGCAAGGGAGGTAGAGCAAACCTAATCAATAATCAGAGATTAAAAACGGATCACCACATACTGACCTTGAAATGCCATACTTTTTTCCCATGACACCGCAAGAATCAATTAAATAGCGACAGCACTTCAAAATGACTGAATTATTGAAACATTCACATCATTAATAACGGATATCTCGGACTTGGCTGATGCGACAAAAAAAAATTATTCGAAAGAATTTATGTATTTAAGAGAGCTACACTTTGTTAGTGTGTAGTACCTACGTTTATTTATATGTACCACTTATAGAAAATTATACAAAATTCCTTCTGAATAAAGATTACCTTTCAGGCTATTCCCAGAAAATTCAATGTATACTTTTTGTTTATCACGTCAATATCTTAAATACGTGGTATTTTAATCAAAATCGTTGCAACAGTTTTTGAGAAAATAAAAAATTTCGAAATAAAAATTGGCCATGTGAAGGGTAGTTTAGGGGGGGGGGTTCTTGAAAAGCCATAGTGTCAAATACTAAACTTACATACTTTGTTTGGTATTTATCCGAATTTTCTTTTTTGAGTTATGCTCACACATATGGACCTTTTTCTGAAATGCCTGTTTTCGTGGTCCTCAAAAAATGTATCTCTGGTGAAATCTTGGCCTGGAATATTTTGCTGGAATACAGTGCCTTCGCTATTTACTACCGTAGGTAGGTTGTAGAGAAGGTAAAATGTTAAAGACAGCACATAAGAAATGTACTACCAGTATAATTGTATATATGCCATAAGACAAGTGTGGCGAAAACGCGTTCCTTCCGCGAGTCACCAAATATGCAACACGCGTTACACCACTCAGAAGTATATGAAAAGCAAATGTACTAACAAGAGAGGAAGCGGCGCCTGCGAGTCCAAAAGGGTATCACAGCACTTGATCAAACTTTGTTTTTTTCACGTGAATATTTACAGCTTTTACATAACACAATAACAGATGTCCCCATCCGGTAAAAGTTTGAATTTGACGATTAACATCAGTGAAGCCTGTATACTCCTCACAAAATAAGAAACACACTTGAGGTAAACAAAGGCGAGAGGCAGCCCCAAGCACGTGACTTTAGTGGATGTTCTTATTGGCGGTCAGCAACACTTAGTCTAAGAGTAACAAATAGATCTCATATTTCATTTACGTTATTACTTTTAAAATTCGCTAATTTTAAAAGTAATGGAATTCGCTAATGGATACGTTTAATGATTTCAATACAATGTTCTACATTTTCACTGTTATTTGGAAATAGAAACCAATCAGTGTCCTGAAACTGACAGGTATCACATATCTTTGTTTTGCAAATGCTGTGCACTATTGCGCGGCGTAATACAAAATTATATTTCTTAGAGCGGATCCAGTATATAAGCTTTCGTCTTAAGTCGGTGAAAAATGTAAAAGTTGAAAAGTTCCTCCACATAAAAGTTGCACAGCCTATTTTAATGAAATCTAAATGCAATATAAGACCTATCTAGGTGCGTTAAATTAAATTGAGCCTTATTTATGGACGCTCTTTAACTGCTGTGGTCCTTAGCGCCCCATTCTGTATTGGGAGCGAAAGACCAGTAATTTTACTCAGAGGCCGGTTTATCAGGCTTGAGGTTCTTTTACGTGCCGTAAATCTGCGACGCGGGACCATCGGCTTTACTTTCCTTCCGAAGGAAGCCATGCTAAGGATTTTTACGCCCTCCGCCGGGTTTGAACCCGCGACCTCGGGAACTAGAGGCTACACCACGGAGGACGACTCTAGGTGCGTGCTGAATAGCTGTAGACCATTGGAAACCTCGTATTTTGTCCCTCTTTTAACTTAAACACCGAATGTGTGATTTTGAACATTAAATACATTTATTGTTTCTTGTTATGAATGTCGATTCCTAACGTTTGCCTGAGAACTAATTTAATTATACGGGTTTTTATGTGCCTCGTGGTTAATAAGAATCAAGTGAACCCAGAGTAGTAGATTTGTTCCGTTGGTTGGTTTACAGACGTTCTTAGCTACTTCACATTCATATTCGAGTAGAGCAAACCTCACATTGTGTGCATGATTAACTCCTGTGCATACCAGCGAAATACGTTTTTACTTCCTCTTCGTTGCTTTTACTTGGAGTTGGAAGCGCATTAGAGCTCTTAAAACTGTGCTTGTTTTGACGAGAGATTCAGAGGTATATAACGTACGTCCGTGGTAACTCAAGCGAATTAGCGGTATTATTTTGGCATAACATTTAGGCAAGATATTTCATACATTTTTAATTGGAGAGAGTTAGAAAAAGAAGCTGAAACGTTGATTCTACTTACCGTATGCTATAAAACAGAAGGTAAAATACCTTATACATAACAGATACACTAGTTTATCTACTCCTTGCAATTTCACATTTTACTATTCAAACAAAGTATTATGCTTCTGTGTACCTTAAATGTTTGCCTAGAAATTATTTTAGATTATTTTGGTTACAAGTAAGATGCGGAAACAACATTCACTTGTTTATATCACAAGTCCCTTTTAGTCTATGATGAATGCATGCCAAAGAAAAAAATCAGGCATTTTTAACATGTTGACATAGATGGGGAAACTTTAGCCTCTGAGAGTTAAAAATACGCGGAATATTTCGGAAGCGACTAATGCCACGAAAAAGGCTTTGCAAGGTATATTTACACGAGTTTTACATATTTGAGTTACACTTTATCTCCCTCTCTCTCTCTTATGATATCCCGGTTACACAGGTTAAAGGAAAAACAATATTCGATTATTGACTGCCTCTGCGGTCGAGTGTTCAACGGTCTGGTCAAGGTCCTGGGTTCGATCTCCGGCTGGTCTGGGGAATTTTTCATTAACCAGAATTATTTACTTTCCCCACAGAATTAATGGTAGGAATATGTATGTCTACTCAATAGTTAAAAGCTGATAAAACCAACGTTAAGAAACCTGCAGCTGTTTCTCAAGTCAAAGCCCCTGATATAACCAAAGAAGTTAAAGGGGGTTTTACAAATGAAACATTAAAAAGAAGTAGTGCATCTTTCACAGTTTTGGAGTTATTTATCCTTTACAACGACAGTAATTTGCAAAGTCGTACAATTGTAAACCCTGTACTCGATAAATTCGGCATGCGATTTGCAACATGTTTGTACGCTGCAAGGACGGAATTTCACCCAGCTGCTCACAGAATACTCCGATACCATTCTTTTTTTGACATTAGTTTCTCTAAAAACTAGAGGAGTAACAGGAAATTTAAATTGTAAGCATCATCCAGGACTAAAAGACATGAGATTATTTGCTAATTGTTACGCGTTTTACAAACTGATCGTAAATATTTCATGGATTAAAATGTTACTTATGACTGCATAAACATTCCACAGCAAAGCAGTACTGTATTGCTTTGCTCACTTTGTGAAAAATTGCCACCTTCTAACCCAAGTTCAATGAAAATGACGAGAACCTCATAGGCTATGTACAGAAAGCTCAAGCTTTGCATATTGTTTGTGATGTTAATGTAGTAAAACAATGAAAATCATTATAACAATTTTGAGGCAATTAGTAATTACATTATGTTTTCATCTTGAAATTGTTTAAGGGGTAATTCCAGGAAGATATTCGCTCTGCATGCGTAGTTTGACGTGTATAGCTGAATTCACTGTTTTTCGTTTCTGCCCTTTGCTGCAGATCATGCAGGTGAGTCAGTTCAACATTCCATCGGCTCTGATATGTAAATTAAAACTTCTAAAACACTAACACAGCATTGAGGTATGAACTAAGCCGACTTAGTTGACGCGCCACTTCCGTTGTTACCCCAGTCGTCTGGCTTGGCAGGTTACTCGTTTTCAGCCCTTTACGTTTGCTTACTGCAACTGCCAACATCGATGAATTCAATAATATTAGCATTTTCGTTTTTCTCTTTTAGACGTGTATTTCGCGTGAATTTCCGATATCCATACATAAGTGGTGGAGGGTGAAACGTTAGAAGCAGTTGCGAAAAATAAACTATTTTGCTGAGTAACTGTGGTGCACGATTCCTAAGCACTATTCGAAATGGATCTTCCAATTTGAGTTTTAAATACACTCTATATAATCATAAACGGGAAATTTGAGCAGTTAAACGCAGCTTGCATGTTGTAAAACTGGAATTTCGTAGGTATCATGGCTTTCTTTGCGCTGTTTTATTTCCTTTTTTATTATAAAACAGAACCTATACAGCATTGTCACTAAAATATTAAGGGAATAAGTAAGCAATCAAATATGTTGCTTGTAGCGCCCACGAAAGCAAATAAAGCAATGCGAATAAACGATAACACAGTTCGCTTAAAGAATCGAATCTTCTGGGAATTGAAAAGTTTGCAAGAAGCACGTCATGAATATCCTTAAAGCTAATCTGTATGCATTGGAAGCTGAGCTTCCCATACATCAATAGCGGCGGATATAAGAGGAAGCCTTTGGAAACTAGAAATTTGGAGCTATTTGATTTACCAAAATTACTGAAAGGCAGACAGCCTCCTTCAGTAAAGTCACCTGGAGGCAGGTTTCAAAAGAAGAACTTTGCGTGCGTTATACATATCATTTACCTCCTAATAGCTATTCTGAGGAAGTCCATTACAAGGTTTTCCTTTCCTTCTTTCTTACTACGTTTTTACTTTTTCATTTTACGTTATCAAGGCTTACAGAACTTCCCAAATCATTCGCTCTTTGCTTTCTCGATAGTAGATCAATCTTAAGATGAGCGTCCACTTTGAGGAAAGGGAAAAAGAATTTCCTCTTGAGAAAAATAATTTCTCCTTGGGATATAAGCAAATGCCAGCAGGCAAAACTCGGTGTGGTCATTGTTCATCGCGTATATGCATTTGGAAAATTATTTCTTGGCATGTCCTGTCGCCCATTTCTTATAGGGGGCGCTCACAGAAGAATCGCAAACTTTAGGAACGTTAAAAAAGAAAACCAACTTGCGTGTTTTAATGAGCTCTATATGTTTCATCTCGTATGATTTCAGAGTTGTACAAAGTTCAGTCGATATGAAGAGGGCTTCACAGACATTCACAGAAAATTCAGGATATAAATACATTTAATTTTTCACATTCATATCTCCCGCGGTTTCATGCAATTTTTTACTACGTTCCATTTGCAGTAATGTACTAAGAAAGTGTTTCTTTAGTGAAATAACTTGGTGCTGTGGCTGTAGCTCTTAAAGAGCTAAAGTAAGAGCCGATATCTGAAAGGAAAGCTATTAAACTCGTAATCCAGGGTTGGAAGGAGTTGACAATTCAGCGGTTGAAGCATTAATGGAGGCATCAAAAGAACAAATGAATCTGAAACACGGAAGCGCGAATGCACTTCTTTCAAGTGTGGCTTGCAACTGAGCAGACGAAGTTGGCTTAACTGCCAAGTCGTACACGTTAGTGCAGAGTTAATGGTATAATTAAAATTCTCAGTGCTCCTCTTGTGCCACAAAGGAAGTGAAAAACTGCTGCATGTTCCGGTTACATTTAGTCACTATTTTTGCTCGTGATTTTTATTTTTGCAGTTTCCTTTGGGCTTGTTCTTGCATGTGCAGACTGGTTCATTCTTCTTGCGCTCTGTAATTTCAAGCCTTTCGCAGTTCTTTATGTAGGTACATTTTCTTTTGTTATTCGCCTCTGCGGACTTAAGCTGCTAAAATCTAATTCTTCTGTATGCATTCTTTGTTCGCACTACGCACGCGTAATGGAACTTCTACAAGCCTGTAATAAAGCAGTCCACCCATAACTCTAAAGTACGTCCTCCTCTTCCGCTTTATTCTTTTAGCATTTCTCGTCTTGCTGTACATTCCGTTCTGATTATTGATTCATGCTTGCTGGCCAAAAAAAGAAGCGGTAGAGACAGTTTCTGCCAGGCAAATAAATCAGCAAATGCCAAAACTACTTCAAATGGAACGCCTTTTCCATAGAGCTGTGTGTTAACTTTCGTGGTGTTAGCGGTTTGGTTTTGTATCTTCTACTCTCGAGTTGTCTGAATCATCTGTGTTAATGACTTTGACAGCAGTTTTAGCTCCTGTGCATTTGTCTTTATTGGAATAGAGAAAGTATTTGATTCCCTCGAAAGTTTTCAATATAAATACCTAACCGTAAATATGCTTTTGAAGAGTACTGAACCCCTTAAAATAGAAAAACATTCCTAATACAGAGGAAAAGAAAAAAGTCTGATAAATACCAAATTTCATATTAGTTTAAGCATTCCTGAAGCCACAGGTGGAAAACGTTTCGTTATTTCTTCATTCACTCAAAAATGTTTAAAGATTTTTATTAGCATACCACATATTTAAGATATTTGCATAACTAATAAATTTTCTGTGAATTATCAGTGAAATTCGCATTGGAATGAATTTGGTATAATTTTTTATCAACTGCTACAGCATAAATGAACTACACGAGAAATGCAGAGTTCAATGAAATATATACCGTATATTCTTCTTTATAATTAGTTTGAATTGTTGTGTAAGTAAGGGCGGTACAGAGGGAAGACAGCCTTTGTGTCTTACAACCACGTAGGAATGGCGTGATTTAGACTGGAGGGCACAAAAATGACTGACGATTCTACCAGGAGAATCTGCCCTTTCTGTGATTTAGATGAGGATTGGGTACATATTTTGGCGGAATGCGCTCAGTGGGAGAAGCAGCGAACTATTAAACTCAAAGAAAAATTCTTAAGTCCCTCAAGAAAGAGATTGGTAGGTTGAGATCTATTGGCTGGCCAGAGGAACTGGCAAAACATGGGCAATTTCTTGGCTAAAGTGCGCGAAGTTAGGTCAAATTTGCTCAATTTGTCAAAGCTAGTTTATCTCTATTTTCCTTTTTCTTGTTTTTTTTTTTGTTTTGTATCTTTTTCTGTTGTTTATTTTGTCACCATACCTTGTATCTTAAATATGCATGTACGGCCAATGGCCCATGCACGAATTACTTGTGTAATAACTATAACTACAACCACATGGGTACAGAGTACAAAATACATTCCTTTTACTTTGCTTCGCCTTTCCCCGTTGATTTACGTACCTTATGTTGTTCACAGCGTTCCTAGCTCAGAAGAGACTTGCTCGCTCACGTCACAGAGCTTTCTCTTGGCTGACACTGATCTAAATGCATGATGCATGGTACTTTCACTGTGAACGTCACTGGTTTAGTTCACACTTGAAAATTAAAACCTTTCGATCGGCCTACAGTTTATGAACAAAATGGTTAGATTTCCACACTGCAGCCTCTTGCGTTATTGAGTTTAGTGCAGAAGCTACCTGTTGGCGACCAGTGTGTTCTATTATATTTTGCGAGAGCTGTAATATTATGGTAGGTTTTTGGAACACAGGCAAAGACAAAGCATTCAGCGGAGGAAATAATCGGAATGGGAAGGATAGATTAGAATCTGAATAGGGGAAGAGCCGGAGGTTAAATAAACGAGTAAAGGAAGAGGACTACGACATTACCAAAGTAATGTCTTGAGACATGATCCGCTGTGCTCTTCCTGAAGACGTTTAGTTCAGCAAGGTTCCCCGGAGCACAACATTGAATTAAGCGCCATCGCCTGGAAACGTTCTCCCCTTATTACCATATTCCAATTAAAGGGGCAGAGTAGAGGCTTTACCTTGAGCGTGCCATGTTCTCTGCAGATGCGGCCACAAGCAATTGCAAGGGAGTTAATCGCATCATTAACAATAGCGTGCAGTTAAGAGCGACGGCTTTTTAAACGCGAACTATGCTGACTTTTTTGGGTACTCAAACACTCTAGAAGTTTCATGCTGCACGGAGAGAAACCAAACATAAGGCATCTACCCAGTATACAAGGCAAAGATTGCAAAGTAAGCTGCTTTCTTACAGTAGTGAAAGCATAATGGCTAAAATATAAGTTTGAAATAGTTGCATGATAATTAGGCGCATGTTTTTAAGCTTCTATATTACCTATGTACCATTTCATTTCCATTCTCAAATATTATAATATATACAGGTCTGTGTGTGTGTGTGTGTGTGTGTGTGTGTGTGTGTGTGTGTCCCTCTCTCTCTCTCCCTTGTAGGCTTCTTCACCGTAGCACCAACTTCGATCAAACTTAGCACAGATAACCTTTGACACAAGGTGAAAATTACTGTCCAGCTTAGAATTCGAAATTTGGATCCATCTAACAAGATTAATTATTTAATTTTATATTATGCCCACAAAACCGTGCAAGACCATCTGTATCGTTCTCACGATAATCGAAATACCTCTTTGTCAACATAAAAAAATTCTGATGTGACACTTTCACATGACTTTCTCTACCCTATCGTTTATTAATGAGTATGCAAACTATTGTTCCTAGAGCTTATGATTATATCTACTGCTTTTAATTCACATAAACGTTTCCAGAAATAGCTACGTTACACATTCGGTTATAGATACAAAGAGAACAGCGATAGTCAAATGTTTTAAGAACCTAACGCTATATGCTGGCTTTAAAATCCCATACTGCTTCTATGCAATCGATAGAAACAACTGAATATTAAAAGGACTTGAAAGAAATAAACAATTCGAACCATTAATATCGGATATCTCAGAAACCGCTTATGCCAAACAAAATTTATTTGAAATAAATTGTGTGTTCTAGAGAGATCTATATTCTTTATATAATATGTAAGTTTTCGTCTATTCCTTAATGTTTACAAGTTATACAAGATTATATAGAATTCATTCCGGATGAGGGGAGCTTAAAAGGCTATTCCCAGAAAATTCAAGATGTACATTTTGCCATGTAAACATCTTTAATATATGGTATTTTAATCAAAATCATTAGAGCCATTTCTTAGAAAATAAAAATTTTCGTTAAATGTTCCAAGTAAAGGCTAGTTGGGAGTTGGGGGATGGGGGATATCTTTATGGGGGGGGGATTCATGTCGCATCCTTAAAAGATACTAAACTTAAAATACAGACCTTGGTACTTATCCGACTTGACGTTTTTGGATTATGCTGTTCACACACACACAGAGACCTTTTTTTAAACGTTTTTTTTTATTTATTCAGAAGGGCTCAAAACATATATCTCCGCTGAAGTTTCGACATCGAATTTTTGGGTGGAATGCAATACTTCCCGTACTTACTATACGTAGTAGAGAAAGTAATAATACTAACTACATATAGACTTCCACAGCCTTATAACACAAGGAACAGCGTGTTCACATCTTATTTATTGATCTTTTCTCTGACAGTGCACGGAGTAACAACAGTCAAAATGCGCGGATATTCACTTATTATAATTTATAGTCCCTCATTTTTTGTAGGCAGCTAGTTTGTTTCTCTATAGAAAGTTTGTGATGTTTTCATAGGCAGAAAAACAAAAACTGACCAGCGGAGGTCTTAGCATGGCTTCCTTCGGAAGGCAAGTAAAACTGGTAGTCCTGTGTCGTAGATTTACGGTAGGTAAAAGAACCTCAAGCCTGATAAAGAGGTCTCTGAGCAAAATTTCCGGTTTTTCACGCCCAATATAGAATGGTACGCTAAGAACCATAGCAGTTAAACAGCGTTCATAAATAAAACTCGATTTAAAAAAGACTGAATGAGATATACAAATGATAGTGGGAGTGGATTAACAGCAATAGCATCAAACTAGACGAAGTACCCCTTATCTTCTGTTAATTTTGGCTCTTTTTTGTTTTGTCTTACTTGTGTTTTCTTAATGTTTTATGTGTGATGGTTACTGAGAATAAGCAAGTTATATTTGCGTTATTTAAACTGCTATTATTTCTATCCAATTCGGATTTTCTATATAAATAACGACGAGGCAGCACAGAATGTGACAACGTGGAAGTCACTCAGGTGTATTCATAGAAATAATCATTATAAACTGCGATGTTTGTGATTCAGCAACGCTTTTGCATAGAGCTTTCTCGGTGTTTTTGTTCCTTTGTTCTTTATATAGTGTCCTGGGAGTTGTAATTAATTCTTTGCTTAAGTAACTTTTGATATAATTATTAAATGACACTAAAGAAACGCAAGGTTATTCGTTAAATGTAATCTAAGGCTAAATGCTGTAGGGATGAACCGCCAAACCACGGGCAACACCGGGTAGTTCAGTTAATGCATATTATAAATTCAAATGAAGTAAAAACAAAGGTTCATTGAGACATTTACATGGCTTTTTCTATCTGCTATAGTTTATTTTTATATAACTTCAACAAACTATTCTTATGAAAGCTTAGTTTTCTATCTACTTTATGTTAATGGAAATAAATTTAGGGGGTTAGAGGAAATCAACTCGATAGTCGGATGTTTAAAACCTGGTCGCTAAATATTTATCACATGAAGTCTCTGCTTTCGGAAGGTGTGTAATAGTAGACAGTAAGAGATAGGCAAAAACATACTATCCAAAGCCTATAGAACTCCTTAAAATATGCAATTTACTCAATCGTTTTGTGGTATTAGCTATTCCGCGATATATGCTGATATTGGTTTGAATTTTTCGATAGCTTTGTCACTTTTGAAGTACTGTCGCCATTCAGTTGTTTCTCGCAATGTCACAACCTTTATGCGGAAAATGTAATATACATTTTATTTACAATGTAAATATCTTAATGATGTGCATTTTAATCAAAATATTTAAGAGCCATTTTTTAGAGAATCAACAATATTGAAAATGTTTCCATGTAAAGGGGGTTCTGGATAGGGGATTTTCTAGAAGCTCCCTGGATGTCTTGTGATAGATACTACATTTAAATACCAAATTTTTTATTTATCGATCTTGTATTAGATGTGTGCGCGAGACTTGTTTTTGAATTCAGGGGGTCTCAAAACAGATATAAATGCATTGCTGTTTTCTCAGCTCAATCTGAAATCACACTATTTCTAAAGCTAGATTCTTCAATTCGATGTAATTTAATTATCCGAATTTGTCGTGAGAGTTACGATTTTGGTTTTTTAAAACACCCTGATACCATTTCATTGGTTGAGCCTAGTGCTACCGTAATATTTTAATGCAGAATGGTCTAAGACGGTTTGTAAGTACATCATGTGTATCATATATACACTCGTGCCTTCGCGTTATGCCGAGGCCGCGGATCGGGCGAATGCGTGCTCTGCACACAGTCTACTATACTGCGGGATTTTCCGTTCTGTAACTCCCGCGTTAATTACTCACGAGTGTTAGTAACATATATGTTATGAGTACTAACCGTGTTATACGTATTGTTCAAAGTAGTGTCCGTCTGTTCGAAGACATTCTTTACATCGTCCGATGAAATTGCCATTCAAACGCATAAGTTCTTGCGTAATGTTCATAATTTCTGCTTTTATATGTCCTTAAGTTCGTCTGTGGTGTGAGGATTGTTCCTATAAACTTTATCTTTTAGCGTTTAACGATCCCGTTCTTCTAAATTTATTGACTAGACATCTCACAGTGTCTCTACCAGGAACTGGATAACCAGGAAATTGCTGCTGAAATTGTCTACACACCTGTCTACATGATTCAGTTTTCACGTATGTATCATACATAAAAATACGCTGTTAAAGCGTGAATTTGTTGGCAGGCATTTCCGTGGGTTAGTAAGAGAATAACATTCCTAAGGAAATCACACACAATGCACGTATTGTCGAAACGCTTCACAACACGAAGACAAAGCAACGACTGAGACAGCTCACAGCTGATAAACGTACCCTTGACACGTCCTGTGCCGCTTCTGTGCAGCAGCATAATACCGAGGTCACTTGTCGTCTCAGCCGATACGCATATAAGACGGCTGTGGCCTTGGCATAAAACGAAGCCACTGTATAAGCTATTTCAAGAGAGAAAGAGAGAAAAATGTTTCTTTTTAAAGATCGAAGTCGCTCGCTAATGCTGATTGCCATGAGCACATAGCCAATCTAGCCTCATCAAATAAAAATGCTAACACACTAAGAAGTATACAGAAACATTCAAGACGGCTGGAGAACACGAGTCGTGCAGTAAAATATCGTTTAGATACTCATTTCTATAATAATACTATATTTTACAAACAGATAAGCCTACGTTAGTAAACAGATTTTAAACTATCCATCGTTGAAATGGTTTAGATGGAGTAGTTACCAAGATACCCAACAAAAATCTCGTGTTGCATTCGAGTGGCTTTTCTTACTCACTATTCTATGGCTATTCTTACAAAAGTTGTTCTGTCTAATTCTTATTAATCGAGATAAGCGTTCATTACACATTAACATATTTCGTTGTAGACATAAGGAGGATACAATACGCATAACCCATGGAATATTTTTACAAAGCGGATCGTTATGTAATTACTAGATTCTATCGTCCTTGCATGACCATTTGAAAAAGAAAGTATAATTAATTGAAAATTCAAACTAATGACGAAGATATCTAGGGAATTGATAAGGGCACACACGTATTTATTTGAATTCAATTGTAGGCTTTAACGAGATCTACATTTTTTGTACAGTAAGATTTGTGTATATCCTAGGATTTACCAGTTATAGAAAAGTCATTCAGAATGAAGAGGACTCCACAGGCTATTCTCAGATAATTCCAGATTTACATTTTATTTGGCACGAAAATATCTTAGACGTGTGGTATTTTAGTAAAAACATTAGAGCTATTTTTGGAAAAAAAAGATTACGAAACAAATAGTAGTTTGGGATGGGGAAATTTTCTTGAAAATCTTCGTGTCGCATCCTTGGAAAATGCTGAACTGAAATATCAGGTTCGTATTTAATCAAACTTTCATTTTTGAGTTATGTTGTTCACATAGGGGGAGCTTTTTCTATAAATATCTCTTATGGACTCAAGGGACCTCAAAACTTGTGTTTCCGGTGAAATCTCGGTATCGAAGAGTAATAGAGAAAGTAAAAAATGTTTGAATACAATGACATTTGGTATACCGAAAATATATCAAGCTCTGGCGTTAAATGTTTATTTGTTGCGCTTTTTAACGCATTTGCAGTGTAAGCTAACGCCTTTCCCCCATTTCATTGGCAACGAAACAAATAAACCCGGATACTGCATTAATGCTAATATTCAAACATAGTCCTGCTAGTTAGCGACTGAATTGCAAACACATTTAACACTCGGTCCTCGTTTTAAACACGCAAATGCGAGCATCATGTTGCATGTAAATCATGGCGGTAATTTATTTGCAGCGGAGTGGAGGTTGGTGTTGCCGGGTTTTTACATAAATCATGTTTACACTTAACACGGAAACTCGTACACCTGGTTTTGGCTATAATTTCCGGAGAGGAAGGCGATTATATTATCAAGCTTCTGTATGTGTGTGCAAGTTAAATATCGTTCACATGAACGCGTATCATACAGCGCCTCGGAGAGTAATTCGCTTACCTCAATTTGCAACGGTATGTGTGGGTCTTCTGCAGGCGCGGTCGGTCAATATGATTATCTAACCCCTCCAGTAGGGAAGAGATTGAATGTTCTTGCGAGGCATATGTTCTGCTTTGATAGCACCGCATACCTCTCATTTATACCCAAAAACACTTTATCAGAAACGTTTTCCACAAAAAAAGCCATTCGGAAGTTAATGCATATTCATGCCGATAAAATCACGCACCTGTTTGAGTTTAAAGTAAATCTGCACCTACCTTGAGGCAAACTTCTTTCTGTCTATTTTTTATTTTACGACGCTGCAACTACGTGGTCATATCGCAACGGATCTATTAGGAGAAACCTTATGGATCTCTGTGTGGTGGACAATTAGTTTTCTAGGTCTCATCCCTGCACCATACCATCTTACTTCATCACGTGTTCACACAAGTAAGTGCTCAGCAACTACACATCTGCTTTGAGACGGGCAGATGGCAGCCTCGAAACATGTCCTGAGATGCATGTGTACAGCAACTGTACCTCTGCTTTGAGACGGGCAGATGGCAGCCTTGACACATGTCCTGAGATGCATGTATACAGCAACTGTACCTCTGCTTTGAGACGGGCAGATGTCAGCCGCGACACATGTCCTGAGATGCATGTATACAGCAACTGTACCTCTGCTTTGAGACGGGCAGATGTCAGCCTCGACACATGTCCTGAGATGCATGTGTACAGCAACTGTACCTCTGCTTTGAGACGGGCAGATGGCAGCCTTGACACATGTCCTGAGATGCATGTATACAGCAACTGTACCTCTGCTTTGAGACGGGCAGATGTCAGCCGCGACACATGTCCTGAGATGCATGTATACAGCAACTGTACCTCTGCTTTGAGACGGGCAGATGGCAGCCTTGACACATGTCCTGAGATGCATGTGTACAGCAACTGTACCTCTGCTTTGAGACGGGCAGATGGCAGCCTTGACACATGTCCTGAGATGCATGTGTACACCAACTATACCTCTGCTTTGAGACGGGCAGATGGCAGCCTTGACACATGTCCTGAGATGCATGTGTACAGCAACTGTACCTCTGCTTTGAGACGGGCAGATGGCAGCCTCGACACATGTCCTGAGATGCATGTGTACAGCAACTATACCTCTGCTTTGAGACGGGCAGATGGCAGCCTCGACACATGTCCTGAGATGCATGTGTACAGCAACTGTACCTCTGCTTTGAGACGGGCAGATGGCAGCCTCGACACATGTCCTGAGATGCATGTGTACAGCAACTGTACCTCTGCTTTGAGACGGGCAGATGGCAGCCTCGACACATGTCCTGAGATGCATGTGTACAGCAACTGTACCTCTGCTTTGAGACGGGCAGATGGCAGCCTCGACACATGTCCTGAGATGCATGTGTACAGCAACTGTACCTCTGCTTTGAGACGGGCAGATGGCAGCCTCGACACATGTCCTGAGATGCATGTGTACAGCAACTGTACCTCTGCTTTGAGACGGGCAGATGGCAGCCTCGACACATGTCCTGAGAGGCATGTGTACAGCAACTCTACCTCTGCTTTGAGACGGGCAGATGGCAGCCTCGACACATGTCCTGAGATGCATGTGTACAGCAACTGTACCTCTGCTTTGAGACGGGCAGATGGCAGCCTCGACACATGTCCTGAGATGCATGTGTACAGCAACTCTACCGCTGCTTTGAGACGGGCCGGCAGATGGCATTAGGGTGCCATCCAGCTTAACTGCTTTCATTACCTATGTATAGATGATAGAGCATTCGTATTACCACCTATTTTTGTTGTTTTTACTATTGTTTTAGATTTAAGGTCCAACTTTTTGTCGTTGTATTAAATAAGTAGCCAATCCTTGGCGACTGAGGGAAACCGCAAGAAAACCCAGTCATATTGGGACTTGAACCCGGGACCTCCCGAATGCGGGCTACAGATGCGCCTGAACCATCCCACTCCCAGTGGTAAACTTGTTTTTTATACTTGTATCTCTAATTTCCTCTTTCCCCCATTCCTAATTTAAAATGCTGCTTGTATAAGTCAGAGAACTGATGTGTTGCATTCGCATGCTTTCTCTACTTTCCTGCAAAGTAGCTTATTCTTCTGTCTACTTCTTATTTATCCAGATAAACTTTCGTTGCACATTTACGCATTTCGCTGTAAGTATAAGATCTCGTAAAATAGAGTAAAGTAAGTCAGACTTTTTAAAAACCGTGTCGTGGTGGCTTTAAAATTTCATGCATTGTGCATGACCACGAGAAAAGACGACTAGATATACCAGTTGAACATTCGAACCATTAACAAAGAAAATCTCGGAAATAGTCAATGTTATATTTGATATACATGAATGTTGTGCTTTAACGAGGTCTACATTTTTTGTATAGATTTCGTCCATCTCTTATGGTTTACCAATTATGAATGAAGAGGACTTCACAGGCTATTTCCAGAAAATTCAAGATATGACTACATTTTATAATTGTTACAAATATCTTAAACGTATAGTTTTATAATCAAAATCGTTATAGCTATTTTTGAGAAATATCGACAACTTTTCCATGTGAAGGGTACTTTGGGGTGGGGGATTTTCTTGAAAGTCTTCGTGTCCAACTTTAAAAGATGCTGAACTTAAATACCAGGTTTGCTATATAGCAGACTTTGCGTGTTTGATTTATGTTGTTTACAGACGCGCGCATGCGCGAACCTTTTTTCCAAAACTGTTTTTTCTGGATTTAGGGAGCTTCAAATAGTGCATTTCCGGTGAAGTCCTGATAACGAATTTTTGGGTGGAATGCAGTACTTCTCTAATTCCTACAGGTAAAAAGTAGAGAAAGAAAAAATCTCGTGTGTTGCAGTGACATGACTTTCTTTACCAACTGTCTTTCATTTTTTTTACTTCATCCTACAAACCTTATTTACAAAGCCTAATTTTCCCTCAATTTCACGCTGAGATAAGCGTTTTTAGAAATGGTTTCATTGCACATTTAGTTGTGGTTACAAGGAAGATCCTGGGGGATGAAGTCAAATGTTTAGAAAGCGGGTCGCTATATCTTGGCTTTGAAATCCCATTGCCTTTTCATAACCTTACGATAAAGAACGTCGACTAAAGCGTTTCGAAAATCTTATAAGATATGTATTAGAAAAGTTATATAAAAACAACGTACATCACGGAATCACGGAAGTAGTTAATGCCACCAGTATAGTGTAGGAATACTTGTTATTATACTCGCATCTTAATCATATAGTATTTTAATAAAAAACGTTATTTCTATTATGAGGAAATAAAAAAATAACAAAAACGTTTCCACGCAAAGGGTAGTTTGGGATGGAGGGATTTCCTTGAAATTCGTGTCGCATGTCGGAAAATGCAGGTACAAGTTTGGTATTTATCTGATGTTTCATTTTTAAGTCATACTACGCACATATGCACGTGCCTACCCCGCCCCCACACACACCTTTTTAAGGCAATGCATCGGTGAAATTTGGTAAAAATGTGAGCATTTTAGATTTTTTTGTGTTTTTGCCTTTTTATTAGTTCATGTCGCACAATTGGCTTTTTAATATCAACTTTAAAGGCAGCAATAGCTATTTAGCAGGTTCTGTACGTTTAGGTAAAAGCACTGCGTTGAACGTTAAATGCAACTTTTCTGAATTCCTTTTTTTTTTCAGAATTTTTTTCAACTTTTAAAACGCTCCTTTGGCTATTAGCTTTAAATTTTCAGGAGATATTCAAGAATTGCAGCTTTAAAGATTCTTGTATACTAGTTAAAACATGAAGTAGTTCAGCTGAATTGAATTATTTTTCATAATTCAAATTGAAAAATCTGAAGTGTTACATTCACATGCCTTTCTCTAGCCTTGTACAAGCTATTTTTACAAACGCTTATTCTTCATCTACTCTATGTTAATCGATATAAGCATTTGCAGAAACTATCTTATTGCTAATTTTCTTGAAAGTGCAAGGGGAATGTTGTAAACTTTAAGCGATAGTCAAATCTTTTAAGAGCTGGTTGCTATGTGGAGCATTCCATTCTCTTTGCATGTTCAGAACATAAAAAAAAAACGAATAGCAAATTCGCATTTGAGAAAAAGTATAAGTATTAGAAAATTCAAACAAATAACAAGAAATATCTCGGAAATGGTTCACTCGAGAAAAAAAACTATATGACATAAATTGTGTGTTTTAACAATGTCTACGAGTTGAGTAGTAAACTTTTATCTATCTCTTACGGTTTACCAGTTATTACAAAATTCATTCCGAATGAAGACTTTAGGGGATATTCCCAGTAAATTCAAGATATAAATTTAATTTTCCATGAAAGTATCTTAAACATATGATGTTTTAATCAAAATCGTTAGCCATTTTTGAGAAAATCAGAATTTTCAAAAATGTTCCATGTAAAGGGTAGTTTGGGGTGGGGGATTTTCTTGAAAACTTCGTGTTGCATCTTTGAAAGATACTGAACCTAAATACCAAGTTTGGTATTTATCCGACTTTTTGTTTATGAGTTATGCTGTTCACAGACACACACGCACATGAACCTTTTACTAAAATGCTTTTTTTTTTTTGGATTCAGGAGGCCTCAAAACGTGTATTTCCGGTGAAATTTCGATATCGAATTTAGGGTGGAATACAATACTTCCACCACTATCTATACGTATTAGAGTAATTAAAAACTTGAAAAATTCAATAAGATATGAACAAAAAATGTTTTTCTTATCATCTTTACAACGGTTTGATACAACTCGTTAAACTTCCGTGCACTATACATGTTATGTCCTGAGTATATTGTAAAACGGTCAATGCAATCAGAAGAAAGTCCTGAAATTTTTATTTTCACAAATACATTGCCTTAAAATCACTTTATTGAGGTTACGAGTACTTAAACACATTTGTGGTGAAATTTCGATATGGAATTTTTGTGCAGAATACAATACTTCCTTTGCATAGCGTACTCTTGGAAGCAAATGAGACGCTCCAGGTGAATGTTATGCTTGTGTGGTAAAGTGAAACATCGTTAAATGTGATTCGAGAGAGGTGGTAGGTACATATCAGAATCAGGTCAGAGGAATCCACATGCGAATGCCTACATGTCCTTGAGCAAGGAATCCTGTGTGTTTGCGAGCAGCGGTCCCGAAATTACACGCATACCAATTCGGAAGCGCGTGTTCACTGGCTTTCATCTTCCACCCTGTTGTTCCTTGCTGATTACTGTGCAGCAACGTTCTGAATACGGCTGTGCCCCGAGTTTTCCTGCAATAAACTTCATGATATCGATTCACCGTTCCGCGTGTTTGTCTGTCTCGAGGAAGGAATAAAATGCTCTTTGTGCATTCGTGTGTAAGAAGGCTGATGACCGAATTTAGGTCCATCCTCAGCTGCACCTCTGGCGTTCATTCCAGTTCCTCTGTTGAATTCAAAGAGGAGCTCTCAGACTGCGCGATATTGGATCAGTTTTCTACATGGGCACATAGTACTCTCGGTAATCAGATGTTGCATACTAGATGAGCCAAAAGGAATTCACTATTGGTGCCACGTCTTGAAATGCTTGGGGCAAAACCTCGTGTCCATTTCCCAATACGGGGTGGATATAATATTCGTCGTGAACCGCAGATACAGCACCCAGCTGAAAAATTTATCAATCAGGATTGTGCCGTTTTCGCCCCCCCCCATGATCATGGCTCATGCAACCAGCACGTCACAATGCTTCGGAGTGATGACGTCATTCATAACCAGAGATAACATCCAAAGCTTCGAACAACATATTGCCATGAGTGACGTAAGACATCACCTCACCACGTAATGCATCATGGACATTCAGGATTGACTGGTTTGCGACACGCTACTGACGCTAGCGCCATCACGCTCTCCGACGGTTCCAGCAACCCCTGGGTAGGCAGACACAAGCAGTCGCTTTTTCGCCAGGGACCGAGAGGGAACAGCTAGCCATCGTGACAGGTTTTCAGCATAATTCACCAAGAGTTGTTTTGGCCTTTTCTAAATTATCTTTTACACTTTATTCGGTAAGCTTTGAAATTTAATCTTTAACTCTTGGTGCCTTTCTAAATTCTTGTACGGGAGAAGTATTCACATTTGCATTTCATGTAACTTTATTGTATTCGTCACTTTGTTACAAAAGCTTTAAACTCATATGGTAACTTTAAGTGCACAAAGCGAAAGAAAATATTACATTGCATTTGAGCATAGTAATTTCTTAAATGAATGTTAAAGCAAGCTGATTTAAGCACTGTGAACGAATATATCACTTTAAAATAAATTGTTAATCTATGTGTTGGTGAATATTTCCTATTTTCTAGCTCCTAAGCAATAGTACCTTTTCACGGTAACTTTCCCTCTGGGTATGGTAAACAAAAATGCTGCAAGTATAGAGCACCCAGTGGTGCAGGCTGCATCCTGTAAAAGTGTAACACAACGCATTTTTCGACGAAAGCGATTTTTGATCCTCGTCCCGCTCATGCTGTCATGGTGGAAAGTTGAATTCCCTGTATTCAGTGCTGTTAATCTAACCTACCTGAATGTTTTCTCTGTTTTACTGCACCCATGTTCATGAATTGTATTAAATCCTCTAAATGTTTATATTTGTATTGTTGCAGGCATGTATATAATCATATTTGATAGCTGAGTTTTACCATTTAAATCTTATCTGCGTCTTTGTTAATATTTAGTTACAATTCAATTCATGCAGCAACTAAGTATGAGTTGCAGGTTATTCAAGTTTTTAAGGTCGACAAACAGGTGTGGATAATTGATCGCCAGTTGGTGTCTTGCTATTGCTGGAAGCAATGTTTAACATCTGGTAGTAAATAATTTTGTTTTTATTTATATATTATGAAATTAATAGGCATAAATCCAATTCCAAAGTTCATTATAAAATGTAGTCACTTACAATGATTCATATCTAGCTAACATCTAGCAAAGTGATGAGTTGCATTCACATGACTTACTCTACCCTCTAGCCCTTGCTAGTGGCATACGAATTATTCTTACGAAGGTGCACTTTCCTATCTTCTTCATTTTAATCGAGCTTCCAGAAATAGCTACATTACACATTTCGTTATAAATATAAAGGGAATAGCGATAGTCAAATATTTCCAAACTGGACACTATATACTGGCCTTAAAACCCCATGCTTTTTGCGTGCATAAATCGAAGGATCTTGAAAAGAATGACAAGGTATTGAACAATTCGAACGATTAATAACGGATATCTCGGAAATGGCTTGTGCCACAAAGAAAGGTATTTGAAATAAATTGCGTGTTTTAAGGAGATCTATACCTTTGGTCAGTACATTTTCGTCTATCGCTTAACGTTTCCCAGTTATACAAGATTATACAAAATTCCTTCCGAATGAAGCGGAGTTCACAGGCTATTCCCAGAAAATTCAAAATATACGTTTTATTTGTCGTGGAAATATTTTTAATATATGGCATTTTAATCACAATCGTTACAGCCATTTTTTAAAAAATAAAAAAATTCTAAAAATCTTCAGTGTAAAGTGTAATTTGGTGTGGGGAAAGTTTCTTGCAAATCTTAGCGTCGTATCTTTGGATAATTACCAAGTTTGGTAGTTATCCTACTTTATCTTTTTTGAGTTTTTGCTGTTCACAGACGCATACACAGACCTTTTTCTAAAAAACATGTATTTCCGATGAAATTTTGGTATTCAATTTTTGAATGGAATGCAATACATTCTTTACCTATTATGTATGTGGTAGAGAAAGTAAACAAGTTATAGAATAAAATGGAAGCAGTGATGAAAAATAAAAGAATAAGGAACAGAAACAACTAAGAAAGAAAGAGGTGGCATGGGTGTTTATTACGCAATTATTTAAACATTTGTTTATTTTCGCGCAAGTATTATTCACCATCGCTGAAAAAATAGAATGTAACGCACGCGCATTGGAGAATCTCGGAAATAGATTCGGAAATAGAAATCGGACTACGTCTCGCATTTTCAAACTCTTTCTTGTTATCGCACTTGTAGAACGGTGTTTAGTCCTAAGTAATGCGCATGCCAATTTCCATATAGTGAAATTATCGTTTTGCAGGGACACTTATTGAAGAAGGTTGTTTTCATTGGCTATGAACACTTTTCTTTTACTTACTTGAATAGCTGAAAAAACCAAGTGGAAGGAGTATAGATGCCATCCTTTAAACCAGAGATAGATCTGGATGAAATGAAAAGAGTTTGGCAGCAGCGCGCTTTTTTTTGCTATTGTGTTATTTTCTCTACTACGTATCGTAAGTAGGGGATGTATGGAATTCCATCAAAAAATTCCATATCGTGATTTTACCGGAAATATACCTTTTGAGATTCCCTGAATCCAAGCCTTTTTAGAAAAAGTTCCGTATGTGTGTCTATGTGTCTGTGAACAGCATAACTTAAAACCGAGAAGTCTGATAAATACCAAACTTGGTATTTAGGTTCAGTATCTTTCAAAGATGCGACACAAAGATTTTCAGAAAAATCCCCCACCCCAGACTATCCTTTACAGGGAATATTTTTCAAAAATTTTGAGTTTCAAAAATGGCCCTACGATTTTGATTAAAATATCATATGTTTAAGATATTTTTATGACAAATAAAATGTATATCTTAAATTTTCTGGGAATGTCCCCAAAACTCCACTTCATTTGAATGGCTGTTGCATAACTGGTAAACCGTAAGATATACATAAAATCTTTCTATAGAAAATGCAGAGCTCGTTAAGACACACGTTTGTGATATACATTATTTTTTTGTGGAGTGAACCATTTCCGAGATATTCCTTGTTATTTGAATTTTCCAATACTTATACTGTTTCTGAAATGGGAACTCCTCATTGGTTTTTTTATGTCCTGGACATGCAAAGAGAATAAAGGCTCCACATAGCGACCAGCTCTTAAAAGTTTTGACTATCGTTTAAAGCCTACCATATTCCCCTTGCACGTGCAAGAGAATTAGCAATAAAAAATTTCTACAAATGTTTATCTCGATTAACATGAAGTAGATGAAGAATACGCGTTTGTAACAAATAGTTTTACAAGAGTAGAGAAAGACATGTGAGTTCAACATATCAGATTTTTTGTAAGTAAAACTAGCCATTTTGTTTCCTTTTTGCTGTTTTAAATAAGTATAAACAATTGCCTTGAAGTAATTTTACTATTAATGCCATGGGCATTTATTTCTTCACAATTTCTTGTCCCATTTTGCTTCCACCAAGGCCTAAAATGGGCGTGTGTTGAAGATGGCTGAAAAACAATTCCTACGTAAATGAAACTTTGGTTATCTTTTAATTTTTTTATCGGCCGCATATTTCGCTGAAATAAAGTCAAAGCTAATCATCCTACTTCTGGGGTTTAATGTATAATCAGAAGTTACTGAACTTTGCGGTAAGTCAGCCTCATTCATACAATTACATTATCGTTGAAATGTCAGAAGAACGGCGGGAATTAAATAGAATGCGATATCAGCACAGCTGAATAAACAGAATAGAATTTGAGAGCTCCTTTGCACATAGTCAATGAACGTACTCTATTGGAGGATTTATTAGCCAGTGATGCGTTAAGTCCATGTTCTCCCTTCGCTTGCCTCAGTAAATGTATTAAAGTTCATCACTTAGTACACTGCTAAGTTTTTTCTTATCATTAAAGGACTTTAATCATGCGGCTAAAAACACGAAAGGAATGTTCATAGCAAAGCCTTAGCAAGAAGTGAATTTTCACGGAAGGAATGATGTAAAACTCAAGTCCAAAGGGAAAGGAGAGCGCGATTAAAGTGATATAGTCAAGGGTAATTCATGTCTTACAACGCTTACAACGTATATATCAATCGCAGTGCAGTCTTTCGTAGTAGTCTTCTGTGATTCTGTTTCGCTTATTCTCTCGTCACACCGGTGTGCTCTGGTATATACTTTCTTCACTAATTGCACGTATCCGTGTTTAATTTTTTTTTTCAGGTGTTGCTAATCTCATCAAGCTTTTCCAACAAACCTGTTAGTTTGTTGAGCACTGAGCTGAGGCAAATGTGGGTAGACACACAGGACTACCCCGCTCATCCAAGCCATGTCACTATTCCCGAGAAACAGTCTTGATATACTTGTTGAATTTACCTTGATAGATTGCAGTTTTAGCAGAGGTTGAAGTTGTATTTTATTGTATTGTTATCTGCCCCACGCTTTGGGAGCCAATCTGAAGTAGTTGCAACGGCACGTACGATAAAATGTTTCCGGTAGCCTTCGTCCCAAAAATGTTTAAAAAATTATTAACTTTGTAATTTTGATTGTTTCTTTAAATATTATATATTTATGTTTGCCTCGCTGCGACAGTATTATTTTTAGAGATTTGAATTTCTTAACAGGGCGTGATGCGGTGAAGAATGTAGGCTTACACAGATTATAATTTTTAATTCACTCCTTTTTATTAATTCTTGTCACGATTTTAATAACACTTCACTGATATAGAGAGCTGTGAGATTCTTTTGTTAATTACTTGCACTTTTTAACACGTAAACTATTTCCGTCTCACACGAATACGTATTAAATTTCTCGAGGACGCATCTCGCGTCCGGTTAGGAACACTGTCTACAACCAACGCGTCCAGTTATGAGCGCTGTCTACAAGCAACTGACGGATTTCTATCGCCTAAATTTGTAAATTTCTGTATTTCAAGACCCTGATTAGCTATTCGTAATCCAATGGAATACTTTTATTTAACTTAAGCTTTTTTCTGGTTGTTGATTGGCTATTTTATAAACTGTCACAAAAATTACATTATTGTTGCTGCAATAATGACTAGTGGCATTTAAACTTTCAAATTCATTATTGCCTCAAGGTTACCTCATTGTTACCTCTTGTTAGCGACTTTTAACCTATTATTCTCACAGTTCCTACATTATTAAACTACGTAATACATTCAGATAACATTATTACATATGTATACAATAATATAAACATATACAATGACTGTAATATACACTTTTTATATATTGCTACATACACATATTGCTTTAAGGCGGGCTGTTATTACATTTTATATTACATAATTTGACTGAAATCATTTAAGTGTTAAAAATACTGCCTCAAGGTTGAAATTTTGTTCATGTTTGTGCCTTCTTCGAGCTAAACGCAGAGAGACTGAATTGCTCAGGAAATATTACCTACATAAAAAAAACTCTTATTGTTTTGTGTCAGCATTTAATGCCTGAGCAGATGACTTGCACTCCAAAACTCAGACTGTGGGGAGAAGGTAAGCGTCTTTCTACATCTCCAGTGAAGATTCCTCAAGTGTGTGAGGAGAATTTGGGAAAAGGATAGCGTTTCTTAAGTCAGCTGTTCCAGTATTCCCATCCGCTTTTCTTCTTTTCTTTCATCCTTTTGGCTGCATAACGAAAATTCCCTCTTGCATTATTCACTCGGCTTGTTAATTGCATATCTAGTACAAGAGCTAAATTAACTACAGTTAAAAGATCAAAGGTTTCGCTGTGCAAATTCCTGTGCTGTTTTAATTAAAATGTTTGCAATTATTTTAATGATGGTGGTGGAAATGTTGAAATGATTATGCGAGAAAATAACGAGACATGTTAATTATGATGACTTCATGTAAGAAAGTCTGTAGACAGTCACTCTAATTTGTGTTGCGACTCCCCCATTCCTTGCAAATGTACTGTTTTCCTCAGTTATTCTTTTACCAGCACTACTGCTTTAAGTCCCTCGAACAGGGGCTCCGAAAGGTAAAAGCTAAAAAATGCTTAGTAGTTAGTCCTGAACTGGTTCAACACAAGTGGCTTTCGTAAAAAACAATCCGCTACCTTCCGCACTTCGGTATGTTATCAGAACTGCTTCTGAAATGTCACATCGGGGATGTCTAACTACTGAACAGTAGCGTCATGTTGAAGGTTTGTTGCTGCTACGTACGGAAAGCCAGATTGAAGAAGATGTATTATATTTCGACTGTTGGGCAGCCGAACTTGAAGTAGTTGCAACCGCACGAAGGTAAAGTTTCCGGTAGCCTTCACCCCAAATGTACTTTCCGGTGGCATTTGCCCCAAAATTTTTAAAAAAATATTAACTTTGTAATTTTTACTGTTTCTTTAAATATTATATATTTATGTTTGACTCGGCTGCGTCAGTATTTATATTTTTTAGAGACATAAATGTCTTAGCAGGGAGTGGTGCGACTGAAGAATGTAGGCTTACACAGATTATAATTTTACTTCACTCCTTTTATTAATGCTTGACACGAGTTAAATAACACTTCACTGATATAGAGAGCTGTGAGATTTTTTTATTAATTACTTGCACTTTTTAACACGTAAACTATTTTTGTCTCACACTGAATACCTATTAAACTTCTCGAGGACGCATCTCGCGTCCGGTTAGGAACACGTCTACATGCAGCTGACTTCTGAATTTGTAAATTTTGCTCCATTTTAGTTTCTGATTGGCTAATCCTAGTCCAATAGAATACCTTCATTTAACTAAAGCTTTTTCTAGTTGTTGATTGGCTATTTTATAAGCTGTTTCAAAAATTACATTATTGTTGCTCCAAGAATTACCAGTAGCATTTAAACTTTCTAATTCATTATTACCTCAAGATTACCTCATTGTTACTTCATTTTAGCAACGTTTAACCTATTATTCTCACACCTCCTACATTATTAAATTACGTAATACATTCACATAACATTATTGAACATGTACATATTAATATAAACATTAATACAATGACTGTTACATACATTTTTATATATTGTTACATACACATATTGCTTTAAGGCGGTCTGTTATTGAATTTATATATTATATAATTAGACTGAAATCATTTATGTGTTAAAAATACTGCCTCAATGTAACAACATATCTATACCATTTTGTATTGCTGGCTAACAAACATCCTCGACTAACACCTCACGTTTTCATTGTTTCATTGCTTGTCCGAGAGAGGTTTATTTCTTCCTAATATACAAAGCATATCTATATTTTAAATACGATATTCTGTACCGATATGCTGATTCAAACTTTTAGCTTCAAAGTCTTTTATACTCTCCATGGCTCTTCATCGCAGTACTAGCAGCGAAGCATTTCTTGGAACTATTATCCCTAACTCACGTGCACTATAGATAACAATTATTTATCGTTTTTCGTCTTTCTGAGAAGGATTTAGGACGGTCGACATATTTTAGGTTCGAAATTGATAATAAATCGTGTATGAAAATTGAACGAAATTGCAAGTTCTACTGTTCATAATAAACTCACCAAACAATTGTAGGTATTAACACACTACTTTAAAGCTCACAGATACACTAACAAATCTTCTACCAACACTCGTACACCTCTCAGATGAAAGTTAACATTATGTCAGTGGACGATGCACAGACGAAAGTGATCGACTATAGACATGTCTACCCTGGCCACCAAGCAAGCAGGGAAAAAATAATCGATCCATAATATTTAAAAGATTAAAATAATGCTTAATCTATATTTAAATAAAATTCGAATTTCAAATATATCTGTATCATCAATTAACCATATGGAAATTAGTTAAAGAAAAAGAATTAATCCTACATATTAATGAAGGTTACACCTATTTTCCGATTTGCACCGAACACGAGAAATGAAGTGAGAGTATGTGCAAGAGGATTCCGAGCACTGCTGAAGGTAGATGTTATGTGGTAAACTGTCTACCCAAAAGGTGTTAGAAGCCGGCTGCGGAAGGAAAGTGAAGGAAGCAGCGTAACCATGTATTATTTTGTCGCTTTGCTTTATCAGAAGCAGAGTAGACACATAAGGAAATGTGTATCCAAAAGGGACAGTTTTGTGCAAGACAGTGGAATATCTGTTTTCCAATTATGTACATACGTAATTTTTACAATAGAATACACTAATTATATTTAAATGTGACAGAAGTCTAAAAACCAATATCTGCTGAAGCGTTTGTTTAAAAATTTTGGGTAGACGCTGTCTACCCTGTGTTTCCTGATGCAACGCCACTGCTACTGGAAACCTCATTTTTGCACTTTAACCTTTTGGGGACACTTTACAAGCACATTTAACTGCAACTAAAGAAGCTTTTTATTTCGGTTAACCAGGCAAATTTGATAACAGTAATGCAACATACTTTATAGTATTTTTTTTAAATAGACCTTGACTGGTATTTATAAGAGCTGGCTATACCTGCATTATTACATTTCTCCAAATATACTCGTGTCATTGTTAGATGGCGGTTCAGACTTAGCGGTGTAGCTGAGCATTTATTCTTATCCCCTCAGGTTTATGCGCTGTGATGGAAACTCACTAGGGAAGAAAAGAAAGAAAGAAAAGCAATGCTTGCATTTATTAAGCCTTACGTCGCTCGTTTTGAAGAACGTTTCCTCGATTCTGTAGCGCATAAACTTAAGAGCGAGAGAGAGAGAGAGATATTTCCTTGGAGAATCATTGATCAGGCTTATCACTGTCGCTGAACTTTTTTATTCTTGTTTAAAAAGTTAAACTAGTTGCACTAACGTTTGAACAAACTTTTAGTTTTTCATAAACCAGTATTATTTTACACTTATTATGGTTTTTTAGAACTACAGTAATCGAGTTTATAAATCCGTTCTCTTTGGAATCCTAGATCGACAAAATTCTGTTCAGGGTACATTTGGAACGGCCATAAATGTTGTCCTTTAAATCAGAGATAGATATCCACAAGTACAGTGCAAGTTTTTATGGACACTTTGTTACGGGGTTAATACATCTAGAAAAGCTTTTCGAAATGTAGAATACGTTTGGTAAGAACGGGCTTTGCCATGCAGGTGGGTAGGAAAATCACATTTGACGACTAAGGTCAGGTGCGCCGCAAAGTAGGATGTGTTCGCTCGCTCTGTCACAGATCAAATAAATCCTGTAGCGCTACAGCCCCAAAAGGCCTGGGCCTGCCAACCCGACTGCCCGCGTGCTCACAACAGAGGTGGGCGATCATCCAACCGATACGGTGTGGTAATGTGGCCAGCATCACGCATCCCCCAGCCGGAAAGTTGCCTACCGCAGCTTTTCACTTTCCTCACGATGCTGAGTGGGCACCGGTCCTATACCCAAACCTAAAATTCGCACACCACCATGGGTGGGATCGAACCCGGGAACCAAAGCAGCACGCTCCAGCCCACTGCGCCACGGCGCAGGACTCTGTCACATTTGCCGCTACGAATTAGTTATTAATTTGGGTTTAATCACCAAGACATGTCTTGCGTAGATATTTACCAAACTGCTTAGTATTAAATGAAAGCAAGTAAAACGGAAACACCCTTGTTTAATTTTAAATGAAACTATAACAGAAAATAAAAATGTTTCAGCGTAAGTGTTAACTTATTGTGCATCTAATGTAAAAACCAAATTGTAAAGTACTAACTAACTATCGCATACAACAAAGTTCAAGACTTTGGCGAAGTATTAATTGAAAACACATAACAAAGAAAAGGAAGATGGATATTTTCATTTAACAATTTAAGGAAAAACAATTAAGCAAAGTAAGTGATTATATTTAAACATTTAATAAAAGAAATTAACAGATATTGAGTTGATGGTAGATCGAGTCACACTTTTTGACACTCACCTTCACTAAGATCTGACTCACCCAGTCGCTGAGGATGAATGACCTCGAAAACGTTTCTGTTTTATACAGCGTTTAATTAGTGAAGGTGAGTGACAAAAAGTGTGACTCAATCTACCATCATGAAGAATACTTCACTGCTAATAGTGCTTTTGTTTTTAATCTTTAAGATATGGTATTGTTATTTATATTTTCAGTAAAAGAAAAGAAATAAAGGCTTACAATGATAACGTGCGTTAGCGAGCGGGCGAGAGATGCCATAGCTGTGCGAGTCGTGCGTATGGTCAGTTCTGCAGGCGCTGTTTCGACGTTGTAAATCAGCGTGAATTACGAGTTGCATAAAATAAAAAAGTGTGGCAAAAGGAGGCACTTAAGGTAGAAAATTAGGATGATAAAGTGTAAATTAACTGCTGTTCTGTGATGCATTTCAGTAAGACCGCCCTTTATCTTGCCTTACACGTATTATAATGCGCTGGAAGGTGCGAAGGTTCTTTTTCTGCTGAAATAAACGTTCACTGCCTAAAATAGTGCAATAAGACTTGTATTAAGCGACCACCAATGGTTCCATTGAAAATTGGTCTTTAAGAATGGTGGTTGCTTGAGAGGACTGAAGACTTTTTTTCACATGCACTATATTAAACTATTTAGTGATCGTGACTAAGATACAAGAAATAAATCTAAACTGCACATTACAGGTCATAAAAGAACCCTATATGAAAAAGTTTATATTATAATGACGTTCAATTGTTTAATAAACCCTAACAGTCTTCAAAAAAGATTTGAAAAAATGCTAATACAGGGTTATTTTTATTCAGTGGAAGAATATCTAGAAATGAATTGGTTTATAAGCTTTCTTATGGAATATACTATGTTTACAATTCCAAAATTTAGTTTAGGTATCTAAATTAGGATTTCTGTATTTATGCATTACATCTAATTAGACCTGTGACTTTTGTACTAATAATTGTATTGTTAAAATGAAATGGTGAATAAATTTGTGTGACTAGGCATGCGATATAAAAGATTTGAACTGTTTGTGTATCCAGGAACTTCAAACCCTTGGTATGGAACGCAGGTGGTCGAATCCCTTGAAGAATAGCATTCTTCCAGCTCGCATTTCCTAGTGGATTATCCATGTTTCATTAAGTCAGTTAACAGTGTTGCCAGACATCGTGAAATCTGGTATTAGGAAAGTAATTCCTTCGATTCTTAGAAAAATACATTCTGAGAGAGAGAGAGGAGGGTAAATAAACCGATTTGCCTTCTTTCTTGCACACAAGGCGCTTCACGGCCAGTATTTTGTCAAAAGTCAACCCCTACACCAATAAATCTTTGTTTATAGCTATGTATGTGACAGATTCATACCAGGTACCCGTCTCTTCTTAATTCTGTTGACATGGGAGAAAGAACGACCGCTTGAGATTTGTGTGGTAAAGAGAGATGAGTTATATGGTCAAACTATAGTCTGCTTAGGCGACAATAAATTCGAAGGCAATTTGTGGAAATGGAAAGGGTGAGAGGAGGAAATCGGTTCCGTACATTTACATACATTTGGGATAGGCGTGCTGAAGATCTGTATTATCACTTCGAAAAACTAATTTAAAAAGCTACAATTTTCAATTCAATAGAAAGGTGGTCTTTGAAAAGGGTTGCAAATGAATAAACTAGCTCACCAAAGACTGGTGAGAGGGGTAGTCTCTAAATAGGGGTAAAATGTATTGATTGTACGCGTTTTTAAATCGGTTTCTGCAAAAATTGCTCCTAATTGCTGATGTCTAAATAGGAGTGGTCGTTAACAGTTTTTTCACTGTATTATACTTTTTCATTCGTTTTTGAACATGGAACCACCCCCTTCCATCCTATATAAGGTGCTGAGTTTGTATACGTGTATTGCTTAAGGGTTCCTCTGCAAATCATATGTTTTTAATTTATCTAACGTCAACAGAGAAAACTAACACATTAATAAACATTTAAACCCTGTTACGTATAACTTAGCTCCGTATTTCATAACTGTTACGTACACTAGTCACTCATTGGCTGCTGCCGTGGAGTAAATTGTCTTGCGATACATTACTTCCTCCTTTAACGTGGTCATTTAATTTGACCTTAACATAGTCGAAGGGAGTTGTCAAATTTATATTTTCATAATTGTATGAATAAAATATATTACGTAACAGAGTTAATACACCTGAAATGTACGTAAATTCTTATAAAATAGGTAGGAGGAAACTTCGGTTGAAAGTGGCCTTTCAGATGACGATAGCATGTGCGTCTATTATGACAGTTTGTTTATGCTTTTATCGCATGACCTTGCATTGCACCAGGCTTGTGTGTCATAAATACTCGCCAATGAAAGTGCACATTAGCCAATCAGGGGAAAGGAAAGGAAAAGAGACTGCAAGAATACGTGAGCTGAGTAAGGTTGTTAGAAGTGTTTATGTAAAAAACTAACTTAATAGTCAGTACACTTGGTACGGGATGTTTATTATTAGCTGCATCCAAAGTGTCTTGAACCCTATTAATTTGTATTAAATATTCTATACATGAATGGAACAGGCAGCTTAAGGCCATGGCTGTAATTTGCTTCATCTACTAGTCGATATTCAATTTGTGCTCTCGTTGTGCCATAATTGTGGAAGTGGAATATTATTGGAGGGTTGAACTCATTAAAAGCGACTATAAAGTTAACATATTCGCGATTTGTGTTTTCATCGAGAGAAAGGTTGACTCATGTGTTCGAATTGTTTCAGTAAAGCACAGATTTTAAGTGTTCATACCAACTGCGCAGCGAAGTGGTATTTTGGAGAACAAATTTAACGGTAGACCGGGTGCTTTCCAGTGAATTAGCATACAGAGGCTACGAACTATTTCACAGTGAAAACTGCTTCTGAAATGTATGGAAAGCATTCAAATATTTGCATGCAAAGTGAAACGACAAACTTGGATAGAAACTATTTTTGTTTATACATTAAAGTTTAGATTATTTATGTTTACTTTAGTAAGTCATTTTCCATTAACTAAAACAGTTTGAATGCAGTTAAAATTTTACTTCATACTCTATTATGATTTATTTTTCTAACTATTTTCCATCAAACTCCCCCCCCCGAAACTGTAGAGTTTTATGTTGTGTTCATATTTATAAGAAACATCTTATGCTTATGTTGACCGCATATTGTATGTATAATCTCAGTTCGTGTCTCCTTGCACCTCTAAATTGCTCACTTTTTACTTTTTCTACCACGTACCTAGTAGGCAGAGAAAATATTGCATTTCGCCCAAAAATACGATACCGAGATTTCACTAAAATACACGTTTTGCGGCCCTGAATAATAAAGAAAGAATTTTTCTAAAACGTTCTCAAAAACTAAAAGTCGGATCAACACCAAACTTGGTTTATAGGTTCAGTACCATCCAAAGATGCACACAAAGATTTTCAAGAAAATTTCTTTACTCCAACTACCCTTTACGTGGAACATTTTTCGAAGTTTTGATTTTCTAAAAAAATGGCTTTATTGATTAAAATATCATATATTAAAGATTTTTACCTGACAAAATGTATATTCTGAATTTTCTGAAGTCCTTTTCATTCGGCTGGAATTTTGTATAATCTTGTATTTAACCGGTAAACATTAAGCGGTAGAGGAAAAGTACTACGCAAGAGATGTAGATCTCTTTAAAACCTACAATTTATTTCGAATAACTTTTTTGTGGCATCAGTCCTTTGAGATATCCGTTATTAATGGTTTGAATTCTTCAATACTCTTAAAGTCCTGTCAACATTCAGTTGTTTCTCGCGATTCCATTGAAACAATATATAATTTTAAGGCCAGCGTATAGCGTCCAGTTCTTAAACATTCGACTACGGCTGTTCCCTATGTATCTATAACGAAATTTGTAACGTAGCTATTCCTGTAAAAGTTTGTTTGGATTAAAATGATGCAGATATAACAACAAGCTTTAGTAAGAGTAGTTTGTATTTCCACTAATAAACGATAGTGGTTAGAGAAAGTCATGTGAGCGTATCACAGAATTTTTAGGAAGTACTGTTTAACAGTCAGTAAACATCTTCAGTGATACAAATACTGGTAGCATTCTGGTACTTTTAAGCTTAACGAATATTTGTTAACACGATAATGCTTTCGAGATCAAAGGTCGAGACACAATATTATCTTAGGAAAACACGCATCGTTTTGAAGGGAGATTATAATACCAGTTGCAATGCAGCAGCTTTTGGTGGCTGTTTTCCTTGAGATAATTAGCACTTTTATTGCATACTCATGATAGTCACGACATTCACGTACACATGTCAGCTCCCTTTTTAGCAAGCACACACAGTTTTATTAGTTTTTATTCCAAAATACGGGTAGACGTCTGAATATAAAAGTACATTAATAACATTTAAATATTTAAGGTGCCGCCAATACAAGCAAATGTATAGGTATAAGTTATAGAACGAATGGCGACACCTCGCGCACTGCCACTTAAATAGATCTGTGGCTACCACAACCCCCCAGGAGAAAGGGATGAAGTGAAGGAACTACAGTAAGCTACAAGCCGCAGAGAAGCGCGAATTCCCTAAAGTTACAGGTTCGAAGACCCGTTCCACCGCTGGGGCAGCCTACAGAGAGTTTTTGTTTTGTTTTGTTTAAGGTCGTCAACTGCTAGGTCATTAGCGCCCTTTTAAAACGGACCATGGCAAAGGCCAGATATAAAGACCAGTTCAAAATACCATGGCAAAGTACAGAGATAAACTTGAAGATAAAAGGCAAAGCAAAAGCCATAGGTAAATATCAATATATAAAACATAGCACAAGTCACAAATAAATATAAATATATAAACCTAAACCAATCAGTATGAAAAACCTGCTATTAACATGACTAAATCCGCATTTGGAAATTTACTTTTGACACAGACTTAAAAATTCTATCAATCGCTTGCTTATCATCCGCTAAGACCTCTGCAAGACGGCCGGCAGTTGCAGAGAGTCTCGAAGATGTGCTAGAGCAATACACTCTAGCAAGACGTGACGAACCGACAGACCCTCGCCACAAAAGATAACCTGCAATTGTTTTCTCATTCCATAATCCAATCTTAGCTGAATGATGGGTACTAAACAAATAGGCTTCACCTACTGCTTACCGTACTCGGAAGGAAATCCGGAGTTCCATCAAATAACCTCACGAAATTAGAGAAATTTTCCGTTTTTTACAAATAATTTGAATCCTTCGGATTTTATGAGCGTTGCGATAACACTCAGGTTTTATTTTGAATAAGTTAAATGCTGTTTTTAAAACCTTCCCACTTTTGTTATTATTACACTGGTCTGCATTTTCAAGCTTTCTGTCAGACGATTTCTTAAAAGTAGGTGTTCTTGAATAAAGTTTTTATACTGAGTCCAGAAATAACTTCCGTTTTTTTCTATCACGTCAGGTTTTTACACAAAATAAGTAATGTTTTGACAATTTTACTAATGAGCGTAGAAAAGCATTCAAATACCATTTCACACAAGATAAGTTTTTATTCAAGAAACATTTTAAGAATGCTGTCAAGAACTCCCCTAATTTATTTCATGGCTACATTTTTACAAAACAAGAAGCCAAAATGTTTCATTTAATTTCTTTCAAACTATCACTTCTTTGACTTCCTTGCAGATTCTTGAAGATGACTGTCCTCCTCAACATCCAACCGTAGTCGGCCATCATAGTTTCATTCCATCTCCCCTGGTACCTCCTCTCTACTTCCTTAATATCTTGGTGAGAACGTTCACCCTGCTCTTCACTATAATGTCCCAGATTTTCTGGAAAGTAGTCCATATGTGAATGCAGAAAATGCACCTTTACACTCATGTTACAACCCATCTTCTTGAAATTTTCCAACATTGTTTCAACAATGGCCTTGTAATTAGGATCTAACTGATCGGAAGTCGGTCCATGCTTCTATTTCTCTCTCATTCATTGTTTTCTCATAATCTTATCCTTCATCAATTTCTGTATTTGAGGACCAACAAAAATTCAGCCTTTAATTTGTCTTGTGTAATGAAGGGAAATTTCTTGGAAAGGTACTTGAAGCAGGGTCCATCCTGTGGTAGAGACCTTACAAATTGCTTCAACCCCAATTTTATGTGTAGTGGCGTAAGCAATATCTCTATATTTTTGAAGTGAAATTGTGAAAAAGCGTGATAGAAAACAAACTAAAAGCAGTTGTGAAATCAGCATGAAAAAGTGAGTCAGAATCACTTATTAGTTTTCAGTCATCTGACATCTTGCAGAATAGTGTTATTATTATTGTTGTTGTTCGGTAGAACGTAACAGTAGTGAACAATTGTTGTCTTTCTTTCTTTTTAAAATAAGCCCGTTAATCGTAATCCAGGTTACCAGGCATAAGCATGGCGTTTATTTTACCTCAAACGTTGAGGTTAGTGGTTTAAAATTGCACGTTTTCACTGAAGGGTTAATTCTAGAGAGAGTAAAACCTCTCAAAGCGTGTAAATCACGTAATGAACAATTAATTACGGAATATATAAAAATATTTGCTTTTTGTTTTAGGTAGGTACTATCCGTGTGAGAAGCAAATGTTTCATTTTATACACTCTTTGGTCTTTTTATAGAAATCATGTTGATAATCTATGCTTTCACACTGCAAATTCCTGCCTATACGTGAAATAACCTGCAAATTATCTGCAGCAGTGTGATTCAAACAATAATATTACTTTCTCCACACGTACCTAGTAGGTATAGTGAGTATTGCATTCTATCCAAAAATTCGATACCGACATTTCACCGGAAATACATATTTTGAGGCCCTTTAAATAAAAACGGCTTGTAGAAAAAGGTCCGCGCGGGTGTGTGAACAGCATAAATCAAAAACGAAAAGTCGGATAAGTACCAAACGTGGTATTTAAGTTCAGTATCTTCAAAGCATGCGACACGATTTTCAAGAAAGTCCCCCACCGCCAACTACCTTTTACATACGAATTTTTCAAAAAGAATTATTTTCTAAAAAATGGCTAACGGTTATGATTAAAATATCGTACCATATTTAAGCATATTTACAAGACAAGTAAAATGTATATTTAGAATTTTCTGGGAATCGCCTGTGTAGTGCTCTTTATTCGGAAGTAATTTTATATAATCTTGTATAACTAGTAAACGTTAAGCGATAGACGAAAACGTACTACACAAAATAATGTAGATCTCTTTAAAATACAGAACTTATTCCAAATAACTTTTTTGTAGCATCAGGTATTTCCGAGAAATCCGTTATTAATGGTTCGAAATGTTCATTTTTTGGTTATTCTTTTATCCCTGTCAACATTTAGTTCTTTCTCGCGATTGCATTGAAACAGTATGGAATTTTAAGGCTGCCGGCCCTCCTAGCCGTGGTCGCTCCGACGCTCCGCCAAGCTAAGGGTCGCGGGTTCGAGTCCCCCCCCCGGGCATGGGTGTTTGTGTGTGTATGTGTGTTGCGGAAATAAGCTGAAAACAGTAAACCACAGTAGCATAAACTGGGTACAATAAGGGAACTTAAAAAAAAAGGCCAGCATATAGCGTCCAGTTCTTAAATGTTTGACTATCGCTGTTCCCTTTGTATCTATAACAAAATGTAGAATATACCAAAGGTTTATTTGGATTAAAATGTAGATGGAACAATAAGCTTTACTAAGAATAGTTTATATCCCACTAATAAACGAATGTGGATAGAGAAAGTAATGTGAATATATCGCATCAGAATTTTTTCTGGATAGTGATGTAAACCCACAGGCCTTATTGCAGAATAGAAGGGTTTAGGAGATTCTTTATTTTTCTTTTCTTATTTTTCAGCTTTCTAAATGAAAAATATATATAAGCACCAAAGCGTTTTCGGAGGTGGTATTCGATTTCATCTGGCAAATTCCTGACGTGGTTGGGCTCCGATAAATATTTTATTATTGCGTGAAAGAAGCAAGGAAGGAATTCACCGCTCCCGGCAAATTCACACTGATGAAGCAGAAATTGATATCGCTTCTGGATCGGTGGGGGTCGCCAAAGAATTTGTGAAAATGCAAATTAAATAGAAATTAAGTATTAATTACAGGGAATTCATTATATTTTGCAGATGAAGACCGAAAGGAAGGTTTAATAGGAAGGTTTAATTGCTCAATCTGTCGGTGTAATTGGTGTGTTTATCGAGTTACCAGGAGCACATGAGTTCTAGTCTCATCTGCGGTGAACTTTTTATAATCTTTACCTTCTCTGTCGCTTACCTAAGCAGAGAAGCGTATAGCATTGGACTCACAAAATTCTGTGTCCAAATTTGAGGCCAAATATGCATTTTGAAGTATACGATTGCAAACATTTAGAAAAACCTATGTGTCCAAGTTACAATATTCAAACAAGTGAATTCGAACAAATACAGAACTCGTTATTTAAAAGGACTCTTTGAGAATGTAAGGCGAAAATTCCCCTACGTGAATCAATTCTTTGCCTGAAAACATTGTGGTTTTATATTTTTTTAAAACTGACAAGATTTTGGCATGAAAAAAAGTGCGTATCTCGAGTGTTCTCGAGAATAACTAGGGGGTCCTTCTTAATTCTTGCTGAATTTTATATAACTGAGAAACCATAAAGCAGAGAACGACAAGAAATTACTTCAGGAAAAACAGCGAGCTCATTAAAATATGCAATATATGTCAAAAAAATTTTCAGCATTAACGGTTTCCGAAATAATTGTTACCCGTTTATTATTCATGCGAAAGTTTACGTTAATGTGCCAGCTATGTCATAAACGCATGTAAATATATATTCTATAATGTGTTTTTCGCACTTTGCTTGATAATAAAAACCGACATATCATTTAAACAGCTAAGTGCTGTATTGTCCTCTTGCATAATATAACCAAATCATGTTGTCTGTTTCAAAACTGTTTCTAGGCTAAGTTTAAAGTGATACGCGTAAACTGGATGGAAAAATAACGTTCTCGTATGAGTTGTGTAATGTGTAATTGTGCTGATAATGGATTATGACGGATAATATGTACTGCATTTTTCTTAAGTTTGGATAACAATCAACTGATCGGAACGCGGGATCATTTGAGAACTCATTAATCACCATAATCGTTAAAATTTTAATCAGTTATTGTTTTCAATGGCAGAGAAGTTCTTCGCATTTAATCTTTCTAAGCTTTACTTAAATTCTTATCCTCATTCGCTGACTCACTTCTGCAGCTCTTTAATACGCACAACAATCGATTTTCGCCCTAACGGCATCATTCCGACATTTCTTATTGCTTCAATGACTGACCTACTGACCTGCCTGACTGACTAAGCAACACAAAAGGTTTTCTTTCATTTAGGCGCCCGTCTTCCAGAGTCTTCGCTTTCAGGTCATATCTGTTTACTTTTCTAAAATTTACAATATTCAGGACCCTTTTTGGACTTCTCTCCTCAGTTCGCCAAATTAGCGGCCGTGCGGCAGACCAGGTAGCTTTGAGATCGCTATTGGTGTTCGCCTATTCCCCAAACCACTCTTAAAAAAGAAACGTTTATTCCTGCAATGCGGTTTCTGAGGGACCGGTGAATAGATCAATAAACTCCGGTTATGGAGGAAAAAGAAGAAACGAAAACGCAAATATAGATAGATCAACTTTAACCCAGCACACAAGTATGCGGTGACCACAAATTTTCACCGTATAAATTTACGGCCAATAGAATACCACCACAGTGCCAAAAGTCTTAACGGAAACCCTTCTGTAAATCCAGCCCTTAATTTTATCCTTTTTCTAGCCCTTGGAATGGCGCTCCATAAACGAAAAACGAATTTGGCAAATATAGTCGGACTGTGTCTGAGGAAAGGAAAATGGCATTCATTGACAAACTGCATCATAAAACAGGGAATACAATTTATTGCGTCATATTTCTAGCATGTGCTGGCTATGAAAGCTACTCGTGAGCAAATAAGTGAGATAAATATATTTGTGTCTAATTCACAAGATGTTTTTTCTTTGCCTTAGGCCGGAAATGAGCGACGTAGCTGACAAGAAGGCGATAGCGTGCATTACACAAAATAATTGTTTGTTCCCTTAATAGCTTCCAACGAAAATAAAATTAGCAAAGGTATATTTATAAATGGAATGATATATTTACTTTAGCCAGTACTTTACCAATATACTTTTTTACATTGATAGTACAAAGTAGGTACTCAAAAACTTAATAGATTATAGTTTATAATTTCGCGACCGCTGAAGTGCTGATGACTGGCAAACAAAAGTTTTAAAACTAAAATTTTACTGATAGTGATCGTTTTCAGATCCCAGAATAAAATCAGCTTACGTCAGCGTTTGTTCTTTGCGCCTTGCTAATTGTTTGTTTGTCCGTCTGTGTATAACATTTCTCAATCGAAACGTCGAGTAAAAGCAAACTTCAGGCGTAAGACAGTCATGTTTTAAGGATACAAGTAAGACTTTCATCCAAGTCCCCCTCAACCCCCTGTTTACACCGACACTACTTTTGCGCTATGCCAGAAACCAACTGGCATCCTGTAAACGGGAGTGAATATATGCAGAGTTTGTAGTTCAGCACTCGCTTGTAAGTTAAAAGACATACCTGTGCCTCAGTTCTACCTCTGCTTTACGTGGAAACATTTTCGTTAGTTTTATTTTTTAAAAAGAACTATAAATAAAACGTACATCTTGAATTTTAGTCTTTGAAGCCCTATGCATTCTTGTTGCATTTTATATTACTGTGAAACCTAAGGGGTAAAAAGAACCTGTACAGGAACGAGGTAGATCTTGTTAATGTATACAATTTTTGCTAAACTTGTGGCATTGTACGATTCGAAAATATTCTCGGCTATTTGTTTTGCAATTTCTTTTTTTTTTATTTTCTTTTTCCATTTAGAAGAATGAGTTTTGAAACATTAATTTGTCGTTCGTTTGTTTCTCAAGAACTCTTAATATAATTACTGCTGCTTTTAAAGCGGTTCAGTGTTGTCTCAACTTACAACATATGCCCTAGTATTACCTAACAGAAACCATGTTAACAGGAAGTGGTAGCAGAGTTTTCGTAAGAATAATTTGAAGGATGAGTATAAAATGAATTTCTATAGCCTATACCCACTTGTTCAGCATGTCCATGATCAGTTGCATCCTTTACATTTTGCTGGCTTTAGGGTGGTCTTCATTTGGGTTCTTGGACATCGTGGCATTGTAGGAAACGAACAAGTAGTTCAGGCAGCGAAGAATGCGATTCTGCATCCGGATGAACGGATTCTCCACTATCTCTCCACGGGTTTGAAGTTTTTTTTTTTGCAGAAAGATAGTACTTTCAATTGCAAGAGGAGTGGTTTACATCTACTGCCAAACAACGCTTCCCATCGCGAGGAGACCGAGGTTGCTCGGCTTCGTATTGGTCACTATTATTTTACTCATGGCTACCTCTTCAAGAGTGAACAACCACCACCACCACCATGCTGTATCCATTGCAATGTGCTCTTAACGGTGAAGAATTTCCCCACTGAACGACTTGATCTATCTAACAATTCAATTACTTTTTAGGCGACAACTCTGCCTCTATCGCCAAACTTCTCCGATATGTTAAATTAAGTGGTTTCGTTAAACAACCTTAACTCGTACAGTTTCTTGTGTGTTATTGACTTTCAAACTGTGCCAGTACTGTAATAACTGCTTATGTTTACTGAGGATTCGTTCGTGTTTATCCTGATTAGTGCTTTTATATTGCTTTTGTATCAAACGTGAATAAATACATAGCCAGAGTGTGGCGCTGATGGCCTCAGCAGTTTTGCACCACCAAAAGCTACTACTACTACCACTACCATCACTATTACATAAAACGAATTAATATGGATTGAACGAATATATGAATTAAAACATTTTGGTATGTGGGCTATACAGCATACAATTTAAATATGAATGAAAGTACTCATTCGATGTGCGCACAGTCTGATGACCTTTCTACCCGTACAGGAGGAAATTCACTCTGATCAGTAGTATAATTTTCTAAAATGTAGGCACAAAATACTCGTACCCTGATGTATTTGGCTGAATTACTAAGCGTTAGCTGTAAAACAATCCTCAACTTCAGTGGCCAAGGAATAATTAAAAAAATTACTGCTATCACAGTCCTGTTGCCTATAGTGAATGCTGAACCCCAGAGAATTCATCTTACACCATCGTGATTGAGAAATGTAACCGGCAACGCATACTTATGCACTAATATATCAAACACTTTTTTAAAATTTATACACATGTAATGTAGAAAAAGTTCAATCGCAATCGTTATATTTCCGTGACTGCAAATTGTGAAACTGCGATGTATGTTTTGCTGCACTTGGTAACCGTTTCCCACTATTGTTTCAGCGAAAAATGGTAAGGAATTCATGTGATTATTTCATTAACCCAGGAAGAAATTCACATGGTGTCCTTACCTGTTTGCCATAAATCACAAGGGAATCGCGTTCTCCCATCAGTTTAGCTGTCGGCATGTGTTTGTTTCCTGGCCGGGTATCGTTTAAGAGCTCACATCACTGTAAACCCTGTTCCGTATAATTTGCCCCGTATCTCTTAACTGTCACGTTCAGTCAGCTCTCATTGGCTGCTGTGGCGGAAAAGGTGGTTTTGCGACACTATGTCCTTATTTCACATGCTCATTTATCTTCATATACTCGAAGAGAAGTGTCAAGTTTACGTTTTCATAACCGCAAGTATCAAATATATCTGAAATGTATAGAAATTCTCATCAACAATAGGTAGGAGGATCCTTCGATTTAAATATGCAAATCAGAATGATCTGCATGTGACGTGCATGTATCATGATAGAGTATTGTTATCGTTTATCCCTGATTGTGCATTTTGCTTGCTATTCAAAGATACACATTTGCCAAACAGGGTAGAATGTCAGCTGGGCAAGGTTATAAGAATTAATGTTTAGGAAACCTTGCACGTTCTTGCAGTAATATATCAGCCTTACGTGGACAGAATAGGTTATACCGGCATTTTGATCGGAGCGAAGACTTGAAATGAAAAGAGACGAACATAGATCACAAACTGCTGAAATGAGATCTTTAATGTCTATAGTGCGTGTCATAAGGGGTGATAACATACGAAATGTAGCAGCCTATAAGGATGAAGAGTATAAATGACGTTATGAACAGTTATAGACAGAATTGGGTAAACCTCATACGCCGTATGCCGATCAGGTATAAACCAAGAGGAAAAATAAACACAGGTCACCTTTATAAAAGATGGATAGACCATATGAAGGCACAACGGACTAATCAGTCGATTGCACTAAGAAGAAATAAAACTGAATTATTCTATGATGAGTACCTTCTCATGTCAAATTGCTAGCTCGTAAATTGATGTTGGAAAGAGTTGCTGATAAATAAGTGGGTGATTCCAGTGACATCAGGGATTGGATACGCCTGAGGCTTCCTTTTGGTAAAGTCGATCAAGACCAAAGGCGCCACCGGATCCATGCCTTGCGGCTGTTTCAGACGTACGATAGAGTTGCCTGTTAGTTGCAGGAACAAGTAACTTTCCGTCTAACTTGTTCCCGCTGTAGCGTGAAGCATTCTGGCACGGTTCCTTCAACTGTTGCTTCAGCTTTCCACGTCATGTTTCCATTGTGACGTTAATTCGAATCTGATTAATCGCAAATAATTCCGTGCTGAAAGCACTTGAGTTGCCTAAATTGCTGCGGGAAAGATTTATAGTACCACAGGCTATTCTTCTAGACAACACGATGTTGGTCAGGGTGCTCTCCCCCTGTTTGCTCAGCGGTTCTGGGGCTGACAGGAGTCCGGAGAGATTTACTTGGTGTGCCGCTTGTATAATGTTACAGCTCACAGCTCTGGTTGGAAAAACAAAAGCAGCTTTGTTTGCAGAGGTACACCGTCTGTTCATTTAAAATCGATGTATTTATCTCTACATACATGGTGGAAAATCGTAATGAAATATGCAATAATAGTACATATACTGCGAAGCAAGTGCGCTAAGTGCATCATTGCAGGAGGAGGAAAACTGAAACTACGAGACGAAGTAGAATATTTTCTACTTCCGGGATTTTTACGGGACTTAAATGCGTGTTTTGCATGCTGTTTTTTTTCGACGATAGTGACTAATAGAAATAGCACTTACGCAAAAATAAAATTAATAATTTACTAACACCTGTTGGGCATGATGGTTCTACTAGCAAGGTCAGCATTAATTTCGGTGATAAAGTGGCGATCGATTAGCGCTTGCTTGTTCACCTACAAAAATCGGTAAATTATTAGCTGCTGAATTAAATCGTAATAAAGGTTAACAAATAAAAAGAAAATAAAGCTCCAGATAATATTTAATGGTAATATCCAAGTATCAAATATGATTATACTTTACGTCTGCAATAATAATAATAATAATAATAATAATAATAATAATAATAATAATAATAATAATAATAATAATTAATGTTTCAAACGTTAAGATTATTTAATACAGTTCATCCTTATACGTGCAATAAAATAGGGAAAACATGCAGGTAAGTATGTTTCCAGCACTGAATGCAGGAGAATGCAACTCTTCACTATTACAGCATGAATGGAATGTGAATAAATTAATCACTATCGTCGAAAAAATACAACTTCATATAGAAACCAAATATCTGTTCCACTCACATACAGTTATCATCTTTGTGATCGTCCCACGTCTCGGTTTTCTGTCAATGTGTATAGTGTTTAGATTGCCATGCCAGCCTATATTAATTCATTCTTTGCTAAGTATGTGTAACAGCTTTGTTTTCTATTATTTTCCTCCTGTATTAAAGTTCTTCTCTGGCTATCTCACTACGTCTTTTATCTTCTGTTCTTAAAAAAAATCATTTCTGCTGTTTCGTTTTGATTCTTATCACGAAACTAAAACTTTTAAGTTATATATCTACAATGCCACAACCATCATTTTGTAGAAGTTAAGTTTAGTCGCTTTCCTAATTTTGTTGCTAAGCTGAAAGTTAGGAGGTCCTCAGATTTTTTTTTAAACGTTTATAATGTATTCATGAACCTTCATCACATGAAAGGTTATGGTTATAAGGCAGCGGAAGAGGATTTCGGTACCTAACCGCACACTCGCCTGTTGTGCTTCTGGAAACCTCCAAGAGGAAGAGGTGAAGCGAAGGACTCGGAGGGCGACCAGAACCGAGGCGGTATGACATAGACAGGTGGGATCCCTAACGTCCCGTGGTATTAATCCTGAATCTGGCGGAATCCCCCAACAGGCCTACCTCTCTACGGAGACGTATCTCTTGAGAGTGGCACACCGAACGCAAGGCAAACTCCACCGCCACACGCCTCGCCAGGCGTCCACTCGCCTGATCCTTTGATCCTGAAACATGATAACGAAATGAATTAACGGAAATTGGGAAATTCGCCTACCAACCAGGGGAAACCGCGAAAAAAACCAAGGTCAGGGTATGCGGCCCAATGGAAATCGAATCCGAGCGAATGTGAGCCTCACACGTTAGCGTGGAGTCATCTAACTCGGTACATGAAAACTATAAATTAGATTTGAATGTTTTGATATGTTTATCGTCTATGACACCTTACTGGCGTTTTCCCTTGAAATGCCGTTGCTTTTGATTTGCCTACTCATATTTCAATATTACTTTATTAGTTGGTTATATTGTGTATTTATGGCTAGTTTTGGGTTTTTCTTGCTGCCCTAGCAGACTTATTTTCTGCAAATAAAATGGTGTTCAATGCCAACGTGCCTAGTTTAAAAGTTGAGTGTAGTTATCCCGCCACTTAAAAAGACCTGGGATAATGGACATCCGTCGATTTATAGCTTCACTAGAGGCTAAAAGCTGCGAGTTGAAGACTAATTGTTGAAGGCAGAAATGTATTTATCAAGAATGCTCATATACTTAATGCATATAACTTTAAATACAGTATTGTGGGTAAATTTCCACTCACGAAAAAAAAATCATTTTGAATAGTGTTGCGACCTAAGAGACTTGCATCTCTTTCACAAATATTTTTACCATCATTCATATTCTGAATCTTGTCATTAAAGAATCCCTTAGCACTATACCATGCCGACGTAGAGGTCCTCTTAAATGATAATTCATTATTAAAAATATAGAACAAAATAAATACGTAATGCAGTATAGTAATCCAGTATAACACATTGAACAGAACAAAATAATACCGTATTTACGCGAATCTAATGCACATCTCAAATTTAAAACTCCCAATAAAAAGAGTTGTTTGGCGAATGCATGCGCATCAGTGGTAGGATAAGTTCATTTAAATTTATCTTGTACAACAGTGGATTTTTGCGTAACGTTCAGAACATACCTAGTATTAATAAATAGCCAATTGTTACGTGACACAGCCAGTGTTAAAAAAGTTACCCTCACTTATTAAAGTAAATATAGAATACCTATGCTACATAAACATTAATAAGAATATTGGACAGAATGTGAACTGTTTGTGGATTTAGAGAAAAATCTGTTTCTTGTTCACATCTAATTCTGTTGGCAAGACTGGAATCTATTATATATAATTGACCCTAAGATGGTAGGCAATTTATTTTAAGGAGTATTAAGTCCGATATATATGAATCTATTCCTGAATCTTGAAACAGTAAGGGCCTACTCCAGGAACATGACTACGGTTAGCAGAAAAGGAAGCAATGCTATTGCACTATTATGCTCTCTTATATGTTTCATGAAGTTAGCATCATTTAACATTAAATTCTTAAGATTATTGTTTACCTGTGACTGCGGAAAATGACGCATTATGGCAGTATGAATTGAAATGTGCATCCACAATTTCATTTTTAGAATGCCTTGCATCACATTGGTTGTGCGTATATTTCATTTGGCAGACCTACACTGAACTCTGCATTCATTTTCAATACTGTTACGAACTAATGGACTTATGTTCTCTTTCACGAATATCTTGTAACCTCATTCGATTTCTGGCTCTTGCTGCTGAAGAAATCCCTTAGCACTGTACCACCTCCTAAACGATGACTCATTATTAAACAAACCAATATAACACAACGAACAGAACAAAATAATATAACAACACTTTTATGCTTGTGGTACCGTCTTGACTTTTAGCGGCTAAAAGTTTAGTGACATGGTTACCAACGCCGTGATCAACAATCAGAATTTAATGTCTTTGCAACACTGTAGAGGCTGTGTGGCATTGACTGGTATGCTACTCTTGACGTTTTCAGATAAAAAAATAAATCGAATAAACCAATGTAACAGAAAGATCAGAACAAAATAATTTAGTTTTAAGCTTGTGGCACTGTCTTCTTTTTAGAGGTTAAAAATTTGGTGACATGCTTACCAACGCTGTGAACAACGTTTCAGTGGCAAATGCACGCTTTCTTCTGTTTTATTGCAACAAATGTAGGTGGCTGTGAGCTTAAAGCAGCCAATTGTTATAAAATTGACGTATGCTTTGCAATAGCACAACGAGACAGAACAAAATACAGAACAAAATACTTTAGGTTTAAGCGCATGTTTAGTTTTTAGCTTGTGGCACCATCTTCTTTTTAGCGGGTAAACATTTGGTGACGTTGTGACCAACGCACCAAGGTATTCTTCTATTTGATTGCAAAAAATATAGGTGGCAATGAATTTACAACAGCCTAATTGTTGTGAAATCGACACATATTTTGCAAATAGTTTGGCAATTAAGAAATAATTTTAGAATTTAATATTTTTGCGACCTTATAAAAATCGAGAGCTTACGATTGGTATGCTACACTTAGTCCGTACTTCCAGGATTAATGCCTAAATTCGTGTACAGCTCCAATATATATTCTTGTCTATTCAAATACAAATGCCTTAGTAATTGGTACTTGATTCAGATGACGTGTGTTGTATTTTTGGGCATAATTCTTTATGGCAATTGCCGTGGGATTTGTAAACGATGTTTTACAATCACTATAATGCTGATTTAATTAAGCCCAATAACTGCTGGTGAACTTCTATTATAATCAGTGACGCAGTGATGAGGGTGTCGCAGAAATCTGTCGGGAAAGGCAGTACTGACACCCATTTTAGCTTTAATCCTAAATCTTCCAGGTTAATATAAAAGCTATTAACAATGTCCGTTCGAGCTGTTACAATCTTTTATTGTTTGTAGAATTTCATTAGCTTTAGAAATCTTTTACTGAGATTGAATTTTATTTTTGCAAATGATTATATACAGTGACTCCATTATGAGAGTGAATTTTATGTTCAAATGATTATGTACAGTGACTCCAGTTTAAGAACTTTTAGCACCCGAACAAAGAAAATTAATTAAAGAATTAACAGAAAGAAAATCGTGGTTTTTAATATGCAGAAATAACTATGTTCATATGTCCCAACATTTATCAAGCTTTGTTTTCATGTTTTTAGCTTCATATTTTGTTTTGAAAACTGCACAGCTTCAAGTTTTACATGTTTTATATTCATTCATTGCTTTACATGCATTTTGTAGAGCAAAGTCTTGGCATAATATCTTAAACTAAGATGAAAGTTGATCTTTTATACGGCAGAGGCGGGAAATGAAAAAGAAACAAATTATCAACGCATTTACTCAACTTCCCTATTGACGTCCGAATTTTTACGACTTCACAAATGTATTTCTCCTTCCGTTTAATTAATGTGTTTCGATGACCAATTCCACTTAGTAAAATGTAAAACATACAATATGGGACTGTTTCAAAAACATCTAACACTACGAAAATGCTTAAGTTGGCACACATATTACATTTTAATTGCTCTGTAGTTTTTCTGTATTAAGTTTTTGTCTATCTCTACAAAACATACAAAATTCATTCAGAATGAAAAGTGCTCCAATCACTATTTACGAAATGCAAAGATATTTACTCTCCATGTGAATATCTCAAACATTTGATATTTAATCCGAAGTATTAGAGCTGTTACTGCGAAAATAAGAAGTAACGAACTTTTTTCCATATAAAAGCAATTTAGTTGGGGGATTTCTTGAAAATCTTCGGGTTGTATCCTTAAAAGACGCTGGAATCAAATACGACTTTTTACTATTCAACCAATTGTTTGATTCTGAGTTTTGTATATAAGGGATTACATATGTATATAATGGGATAGAGAAAGTGGCGTGAGTGTCAGATATTATAGGGAAAACATACAACAAATGCGAACTATGTATCAACAAGCAATTTGCGTAGTTTTTAAAATATGAAAGAGAAACTTTAACGTATTTTAAGACTCAAACATCGGATAAAGAGAATGAGGTAGCTACTACAGGGCTATTTAATTATTTATTTATTGACGGATGCCAAGGTGATCATTGTTACGGCAATGAAATGGAAGTTATAGAAGAAGCATTGGGAAAATATCATTTCTACTGCACCATCAGGCGAATTCCTTGTTCGGAAAAGAAAAAAGAAGGAAACTGTTCCACTTGGCAAAGGTTTTCGTCTCACGGGAGTTGGAATTTCTAACTCGGACGTGTCTTACTTTTTCACTAGCGTTGTATTGGTTTCTTCTTATTCTCTGCATCTCTTCCCTCCAAACGAAGAAGGAACTGTTGTGTCATGGAATTGAATCAGGTCGGCTGAACCATGCAGGCCAGTAGTGGACATTGTCAGCTCCTTCAGCTCTAATCAAACGTTTACCTTCCACGTATTTGTTGTATTGACGTTGTTGACACTGATTCACTGGTTCGGTGCCTTTAGCAAAGGGATTGGGTGCCTAATCGTCTATAAACAACATTGTTTGGCTCTGACGTGCTAATTTTATTTGCATTACTTACACAGAGACTACATGGGACCAGAGATGCCAACTTAGCTCTTTTGGTGGAAAATCTAGCTTTCTGAAGAGACAGTAACCATTAGTTTGCGAAAAAGACAATGCATTTTCAGGCATTCTAAGTAATGAGCAAATAATTAGCCATTTTTTTTTTCAAAATATTCAGCCATTTCTACCCATTTTCAGTTTTCGCTGTCCAATTTTTAAATTAAAATCACTAAAAGATCAAAGAGAAGCTGAAAAAATGGATCGATCAGGTAAAAAAAAAAGTGTCAATCTCTCACTTTGGTATCTGCGCAGAGGAGTGAAGACGGGGAGGATTTGCAGTCAAGACATTTGCGAGCTATAAGTTAGAATTTGTGTGGATGAGTGTTTATATATGGCAGATCACATGAAATTGTTATGGCCAGTGAGTGCTGAATACCCATATTTCTTCTCTCTTTAAGTTTGTTTTCTAGCATAACCATAATACTTACTCATGAGCCGACATAGGACTTCTTTAGCAATTGGCTTCAAGTTATCTACACTCAAAAACCCATTATGACTACAAAGAAGGCAAAGCAGCAGAGGTCGAGGGTCACTGAGAAGCAGGTAAAAACCGGTCCGAGTGCTTTCTGCAAACGCCAAAAGACTGTACGAAGGGTGGGGATGGTTTGTTATTCCAACCTTCATGCCTAAAGTCCAATGACAATAGTTCGGTCTTATTCCTTTCGTCCTGGCTTTAATGCTTTGAAATTCCAATGCTTGCTCATGAGCATTTTGTGAAGAAACGGCGGAAAATTATTCCCGATTGAAATAAATTCCTTTGACAAGCCAGGAGAAATTATTTTCGAGGTTGGGAAATCCCCCTACTCTCTCTCGTTAATACAACATAATTTTCACACATACAATGACTGTTTATAAGTTGGTCCATACCTAGATATTTCAGGCCTTTCTGATAGTGTCTTTAGCCATTTTTCATCACCAAGAGTTGGCAACACGCATGGTATTCTGTACAAATCTTTCTACGTAATACCGCTTTTTTCTTTTTTTACCTTATGTGGTAGAAATTTTTAAATAACTAGAACCATATAAACCTAACCTAGTTCTACATTTATTTATAAGGAAGGATTGTTCATTTCGATTTGTGACAATGCATACACTGGGCGCGAAAATGCAGTTTTCATTCAATTATACTGAAAATGTCCCCACTAATATATCAATGATGTATTAAAATAATTGAATTTTTTGCATAAAGCAAGATATAACTGAGTAAATAAATATGTTCCCTTGAACTTAATTTAAACGGCGAAGAAAGAGGTTATACTAATAAATAATCTTTTAATTACAAACTAATAGATGTTTCTTAAAAACTCTAGTAAGATTGTTTATGTTACTGATAAAATCTTAAAATTAAGTTTTGATTCAGAAATGCCTTGTGGTTCGCTGCAAGCAGCATATAGGTAACATTTCTACAAAGTTGGTGAAAAATGAAATTAATAACTAATGTTGGCAATCCAATCAACATTTCACAAAGTTTGCTAATTTCAAATTAAATTGTATAATGTTATCGATTCATATAAACTAATTTAAGTATCATATGAACTTTCATTTGATATTCGCACAATTGTTGCGTTTCCCCTCAATTATTGGTTAGAAGTTAGCGATGACCTTGCCTCGTTCCCATACGTGTTTAAACCGTTTTCCCTCCTAAAATGAGGAAATTTTTTAAAAGAAATTCTTTTATACTTTACCGGTTTGCTAGTACACAAAGGAACACAGCATTGTACAAGTGCAGAAGGATTTAACTTGTTGAATGCACACTTAAGATTGTACAGTGGCTTTCTGTGGTAAAGTACGACAGTTTCAGGCCAATTTAAACATGGTTTAAATGCAAATGAGTAGGGTTGCTTATGTACATATATAGATCTAGACCAAAAATAAATACCTTTTCAATTTAGGCTCAGTTGATTTGCAGCGTTTAATACAAACGGGATTTTTTCTGATGACCACAAAACATGCTGTGATCTTTGTAGCATTGAGAAGACAACGATAGTGGCGGTGAAGATATTTTCGATTCCCTCCATGAGGCAGTGTTAGGCTGCTGACGAGAAACGCGTCAAGTGGTTTAGTGAAAGAAACTATAGTGAATTTGCAATAACATTACAGGTCTTAGGACACTAGTGTTGCCACATAAGAAAGGTGAACGTACCTGCAGTGGTCAGTTGTTTTTGACATCGGGATTATACCTTCTTCAGAATTTATGCCAAAGCAATGTAATAGTTTACTATGAAACACTTTATAACCTTTGGAATTATGGTAGGAATAAACACTGAATGCAGGAACTCTTGGAATCAATTATCATCTTTGCTATTTAACTTTTTAGTTTTAGCATTATAAACATAGCAGGAAATATTTTAAGCGTCGTCACAGTATTTAAGAAGAAGAATAATCTGAGGGAGCAGAGGTTACGACGAAAGTCCTGCACGAATAGCTAATACTCGTACTCTTTTACTACCATTGAGCACTACTATTCATAATCTGCCTCTACTTTCTTCGTTTTCATTTAATAACTCACAAGAACTCAAAAACCGAGCATCACACAACCACTGACCTCGTGATGTTACAGTGCATTAGGATCACCAAGGCAGTAATGCAACAGTCGTTATGTAATCAAGGAAAAACTGCATAGAAGTGAAAATATGTCAACCATGAGGGCTGTTCCAAAAAAAAATGCGTCGCAAAACTGAATAATTTGAAGTAGCAAAGGCAGTAATAGAGAAGTAAATTGTTCGTTTAATATCTGCTATAAATACATTTTACCAGTACAAAATGATAGGCATACCAAGATCCACAATTCCTCAAATGTCCCTTTTAATATGGTTTTTGCATTAAAAACAAAATTGCGGTTCGTGGTCGACAGCATAGTTGAATAACCCTGTGGCAAGATGCAGTAGCGAAGCCAAAATTTGTTACGGTGAGGGCGCATGCATTTGGAAAGGGGTGCAAAAAATAAATTAAATTAAGTTTTATTTATGGGGGCTCTTTAACTGCTGTGGTCCTTAACGTCCCATTCTATATTTGCGTGAAAGACCGGGAATTTTGCTCAGAGGCCTCTTAGTCAGGCTTGAGGTTTTTTTACATGCCGTAAGTCTACGAAATGGGACCACCGGCTTTACTTCCCTTCCGAAGGAAGCATGCTAAGGATTTTTACACCCGAAAAAATCCATCGCTCTCCGCCGGGTTTGAGGAAAGGGGTGCAGCTCTTGTAATAATAATAATAATAATAATAATAATAATAATAATAATAATAATAATAATAATCAACTTTTAGGTCCGCAAGTTATAGGCGGACAATACTGTGACCGCGCGCGCACAAAATTACCTACGGATCGCAGGTGCGAGCGCATCCCGACCCCTATCTGACCGGTTGGGTGCGGCTAATGACCGGTTCCTTCAGAGTAATAGTCGCATAAAGAGCTCATAAAGTACCACGTCCCCATAATACTGGGCAATTACTGCTCCAGAAGATTCCTTTGGTCCGGTTATAGTAACCTTCCTTTCTAGAACATTCCGCTTTGTATGCGGGTCTTATACAGGATGGACTATTTAAGTTGAGACTACAATATCTCCATAACTAAGCTTTTCATAAGGAAATGTCTTTATTAAAAGTTGCTTGATATTATGGTGTGAAGTAAATGACATTAGTCGTGTTTTGTTTGGAGGACGTTATGATAGTCATTTTAGGGTCAATTTAATTGTTTTAAATTTGAACCTAAAATTGGGGGCAGGGCGTACGCAAGAAGATATTCTAAACAGAGATATGCTTAGAATCAAAGTGTATAAGCGGCAACTTGACCACGAGGACACCCAAAGAAAAAACATGGACACATGAAAGAAAGAAAGTCCACAGCTAAGGAATGGGAGAACTATGGATTCAAAGGAAAACAAAGAAACGTCTCTGCGTTCTTTGCGCAGTCCTATATGGGCTCATTTGCTATTAAAAAAATAAATTAATAACAATGACGATAATAATAATAGACCTTAATTATAAGCACTTTCTGTTTCCACCATTTTTCATTAATATCATCAGTAGCAATAAATTTATGTTATAAAGTTTAGTTTAAATGAAAGAAGTTACGTTTACTTCGATGCAACATAGCCAGTCTTATTGCTAAAAATTGGAAGCTGGTTCCTTTTTGGATTGTGATAATTTGCGTTACTCTTTTGTTTTCTCTTAGTGATATATTATAATGTGAAAAACTCCTATGTGTTTACATTCATATGAATCCCTCTACTCGCTCTTCTAGTGCTTATTTTTTACAAAAGCTCAATCTTCTGTCTACTTCTTGTTAATAGAGATAAACTTTAATTACAAATTTATACATTCGTTGTAGGTATAGTACGATTTTTTCCCTTCTGGCCCTACTCAGCTGGACGCGCGTTAGTTGCACGAGCTCGTTATCTCCCGGGAAGGATTTTGGGTTAATTGTAAAGTGGTTTTACTTTAAGTTTAAAGGAGTTGTAAACATAACCACGTGGCAAGAGAGCACCTCATTGGCTGGTGGGCAAACTACAGTACAGCAGTAACTCAACTACCTCTCGTTACCGAAGCCCCCAGACAGACTTCCACTGGCCGCGAGGCAGGCAGGCACCAACCCGCCCAGGGCAAGGCGACAACCATGTAAAAACAAAATCAAGTACCGGAGATACCAACATAAATGTCATGACAGGCTATTCTAAGTGACTGGCCGTACAATAAAAGAATATCTCCAAGCGAATCAGCACAAGTAGAGGTTTGTTGCTGCTACGTATGGAAAATAGTTTGAAGATTATGTATTATCTTTACGTTATTTGCCCCACGTTGTGCGCAAATTTGAGAAAAGTTATTTTTAGAAGGAGTTGTATCGTATTTCAACTGTTGGGGAGCCTAAATTAAAATTCATTGCAACCGCACGTATAGTAAACAGTTTCCGGTAGCCTTCGCCCCAAATGTATTTTCAGGTAGCCTTTGCCCCAAGGTTAAAAAAATATTAACTTTGTAATTAAACTGTTTCTTTAAATATTTAATATTTATGTTTGCCTCGACTGCGTCAGTATTATTTTAGAGACATGGATATCTTGGCAGTGCGTGATGCGACAAGAATGTAGGCTCACGCAGATTTTAAGTTTTAATTCACTCCTTGTTATTAATCCTTGACAAAAAATTAAATAGCACTTCACTGATATCGAGAGCTGTGAGATTCTTTATTTAATACTTGCACTTTTTAACACGTATACTCGTCTCACACGAATGCATAACTAGTTTCTCGAGGACACATCTCGCGTCTGGTTATGATCACTGTCTAGAAGCAACACGTCTGGTTATGAGTACTGTTTGGAGGCAACTGAATTGATTTCAACCTCTAAACTTGTAAATTTCTGTATTTCAAGTCTCTGATTGGCTAATCCTACTCCAATAGAATACCTTCATTTAACTAAAGCTTTTTCTTGTTGTTGATTGGCTATTTTTAAACTGTGACTAAAATCACATTATTGTTGCTCCAAGAATCACAAGTAGTACTGTTAAACTTTCCTACTCATTATTGACTCAAGGTTACCTCATTGTTACCTCATTGTTAGCAACTTTAAACATATTAGTCTCACAGCTCCTACATTATTAAATTACGTAATATATTCACATAACATTATTGAACATGTTTACAATAATATAAGCATATGCAATGCCTGTTACATACATTTTACAGATTATTACATACACATATTGTTCAAGGTGGGCCCCCCCAGGGGCTCACCTTCTGTGAGTACGGGTTTTTGGCGCACCCGGGGGTTCCCGAGCCAATCATCACCATATTCATCCCCTCACCCCCATCTGGACTAGCCACGTTATGTTTTCCTTACTTTACTCTTCCTCTTCTACAATTATTCCTTATACTAGGTTTAGGCTTCTTAGGGTTATTTACTCCTGTCTCACCAACAGGGATCTTTTCTATTTCCGTGGTTGCTGTCCCACGGTTTCAGCGCAGCTTCCAACTTGTGTGCTCTCCGGAGGTCTCAGGCGTGAAGGTCGGGTGCACCCTCCTCACTACCCCTTTCATGCGACACTAGGTGCGGAGCCGATCCACTGTCATGTACACCCACGTAGCCCCATAGGGGCCGGGTCCCCTCGAGCGGTTCGGTGGCCGCGCGTGGCTGGGTTGACCGGGGGGACTCGACGTGTTACCGCTGTCTGGGGCCCGACGTAATCAACCACAAGTCCCCTGAATCCGCGTTTTCTCTGTTGAGGCAGCGTGGCCTAAAGTGGGGGGCCACTGGCGGTTATTCCAGTGGTAGGGGCATAAAGTCGGGCCTGCCTGTGGTGAAACTGTTGCATACCGGTACGTAGTGAGAGTCGGAGGGTAACTCCTCTGAAGTATTCTTAGAGATCGGGCCTGTAACGGGTGTTCCAGGCCGGCACAGACCGGAAGATTTAGGTGTCTTTTCTTTTTAACCCCCGGATGGCAGGCTGACGCCGACGGTTCCGGAAGGGGGCTCTTTCCATTATGGCTCCTCTGCGCTTAACCTCCTCAACACCTCGTTTTTTTTGTAATGCGGCTGAATTGTGAAGGCAAGACGATGCAAGATGTCAGTCCGTTTTATATACAAAGGGAAATAGATCGCATCTGTGGAAAAGTGAAAAACGCAACGCGTTGTAGGGATGGCACGCTTTTAATTGAAGTGTTCCATGACGAACAACCGGCGAAGTTACTGAACGCCACTCTGCTGGGTTCTTACCCCATTACGGTGGTAAAACACAAAACCCTGAATAGCAGCCGCGGTGTGGTAACCACCGCCAGTTTGGACGGCCTTTCCAATGAGGACATTGTGAATTGCCTGTCAGATCAAGGCGTTACTGCGTCATATCGACTCATTGGAAAAAGGGATGACCAGCCGTTTCCTCTCCGCACGGTGTTTCTGACGTTTGAGCGGACCGAGTTACCTACCTATATCTTCTGCGGTTATGAGAGAGCATCTGTCCGACCTTATATACCAAATCCAATGCGCTGCTTCCGTTGCCAGAAGTTCGGGCACACCCAACAGCGTTGTTCCGGCTCACCTGTTTGTCCGCGTTGTGGTAGAGCCGCGCATGACGGTTCGATGTGTGCTCAGGACCCCGCTTGTGTTAACTGTGGTGCTGGTCATCCATCCAACTCCAAAGAGTGCCCACGGTTTCTAGCGGAAAGGGCTATCCAAGAAGTACGGATCAAGGATCGTCTAACGTTTCCTGAAGCACGAAAGCGTTACCACGAACTGCACCCGACTACCTCCCTGAAGTACTCCGCTGCTGTACGCGAGGGCGTTCGGAAGCAGGATGCCGTGGCGCAGACCTCTTCCGTCTCTCATCCACGTGTTTCTGTTGGCACTCAAACCGACACCGCTTCCGAATCCGTCCTTTCTCCACCTAAACATCCACAGGCCACTTCTTCCATACAGACCCTTTCAGCTTCCACCTCTGGCACTGTTTCTGAACGCACCCACCGCAAATCTCCCACACGTCGTCCCACGAGTCGCTCCCGCTCTCGTACTCGGACGACATGCTCTGACACCGGTACTAGTGACGGTGACGCGGATAGCTTCCAGGTTGTCGGTCTTACCCGACCGAGCCGTAGTCCTGCGCGCAAGAAAAAGCTCAAGTTAAACCGCGTCGGTGTAGCCAAAGGTGCTTCATAAGTATCTTCTTGTCGCATACGCCTTTCTAGTCCCATCTGCTCTTTCGTCTATCTCATGGCTCTCCTCCAGTGGAATATACGTGGTGTGCGGGCACAACGAGCTGAATTAGAGGTTCTCTTACGTCATCATTCACCACTTATCGTTTGCTTGCAGGAGACCAAACTTCGTCCTCAAGACGCATTTGTTTTGCGGAGTTTCTCAGTGGTGCGCTACGATCTAGCCCCGGAGATAGGTTGTCCTGCTCATGGTGGAGTTTCTACCTTGATACGTGATGATGTGTTTTATGAACCTCTTCCGCTCAACACCCCCTTGCAAGCTGTTGCTGTGCATGTTTCTGTTTCTGGCTTCCACTTTTCCGTTTGCAACATTTATGTTCCGCCTTCCTCTCCCCTCGCATTGGCTGATCTCCTTCATCTAGTGTCGCAACTACCGTCACCTTACTTACTATTGGGGGACTTCAATGCTCATCATCCGCTTTGGGGGTCTCCTCGAACCTGCGCGAGGGGAGGCCTTCTTTCTGACCTCATTCATCACTTCAATCTTTGCGTCCTGAACACTGGAGAACCAACATTCCTCTCTGACGCATCTGGGACTCTTTCATATTTGGATTTGAGTTTTTGTTCTGCACAGCTTGCTAGTCGTTTGGTGTGGAACATTATTTCCGATTCACATTCTAGCGATCATTTCCCGTGCATCATCACTTTACTAACTGCCACTGTATCTTCCACTGGTGTTTCTAAGTTCCAATTCAATAAGGCAGACTGGGAACTTTATTCACGTCTTGCCTGTTTCTCTAGCTGCGAATTTCCAACTATTGACCACCTGATAGCGTACCTGACTTCAGTAGTAATGGCCGCCGCTGAACGCTCCATTCCTCATTCGTCTTCCCACCCAAAACGTCTACCGGTTCCTTGGTGGAACGAAGATTGTCGGACAGCAATTCGGGAAAGAAGAGGTGCGCTGAGAATCTTTAGGCGGCATCCTACTACGGAGAACTTGATAATTTATAAACAACTGCGTGCAAGGGCTCGAAGGACTATTCGCAGTAGTAAACAGGACTCTTGGTCCCGCTATGTGGCAAGCTTTAATAGATTTACTCCCGCGTCCGTTATTTGGGACAAACTTAAGCGTGTTGCTGGTAAATCCAACTTCACTACCATACCCGGTCTTAGAATCGGTACGAACATCCTGGTTGATCCTGCTCTTATAGCAGACACCCTGGGCACGACGTTTGCAGCCTCATCCAGTTCTACCAATTACCATTCTGGATTTCTTGCCCATAAGGTTGCGATGGAAGCTCAAGATATCTCCTTTCGTTCGGGCAACAACGAGGATTATAACCGTCCGTTTTCGTTGCGTGAGCTGGAACATGCCCTAACTACCTCTCGGCCTTCTGCCCCTGGGCCCGATGGCGTACACGTGTTACTGCTCCAGCGTCTGTCTACGGATGGTAAGCGCTTTCTCCTCCAGCTGTATAACCGTATCTGGCAGGATGGTACGTTTCCCACAGTTTGGCGTGAAGCCACCATTATTCCGATATTGAAACCTGGGAAGGACCGTCAACTACCTTCCAGTTACCGCCCGATTTCCCTAACCAGTTGCGTTTGCAAGGTTATGGAACGCATGATCAACGGGCGGTTAACTTGGTGGCTGGAATCTCGGGAACTTTTAACGAACGTGCAGTGCGGTTTCCGCCGGTACCGCTCCACTGTAGACCATCTAGTCAACCTTTCGACAGCTATAATGAATGGTTTTGTGAATCGGTGTCATACTGTAGCCGTGTTTTTCGACTTAGAGAAAGCTTACGATACCTGCTGGAGGACGGGCGTTCTTGCTATTCTGCATCGATGGGGTTTTCGTGGTCGTCTCCCTACCTTCGTTCGGGAGTTTATGAAGGACCGGGTATTTCGTGTACGTGTGGGTTCGGTTTTGTCCCAGCTTTTTACTCAGGAGAACGGTGTACCTCAGGGCTCTGTGCTCAGCGTCACACTGTTTGCTGCAGCTATTAACTCTATTGTAGACTGTGTTCCACCAGGAATTTCAGCGTCGCTTTTTGTTGATGATTTTGCTATTTACCTTACCTCTCGGCGGACCATCCTCGTGGAACGACTACTCCAGCGTTGCCTTGACAGTCTGTACTCCTGGAGCATTACACACGGGTTCCGGTTTTCTGTCGAAAAGACCGTGTGTGTCAATTTCTGGCGCCGAATAGAGTTCCCCCAGCCTATCCTCCGGCTCGGTCCAGAAGCTCTGCCTTTCGCAGACCAAGTGAAATTCCTGGGTTTACTCTTTGACCGAAAACTCTGTTGGTCCTCCCACATAGCATACTTGAAAGCTCGGTGTCATCGTTCTCTTTCTCTTTTACGGGTTTTAAGCGGCACATCCTGGGGAGCTGATCGGACCGTTCTTTTACGTCTTTATCGGCTGTTGGTCCGCTCCAAACTGGACTACGGGTGTATTGTGTATGGTTCTGCGCGACCCTCCATCTTACGTCGCCTAAACGCCACTCACCACCTTGGTATTCGGCTATCCACAGGTGCCTTTCACACCAGCCCTGTAATGAGTCTTTGTGCTGAAGCTGCCGAACCTCCGCTGTCTTATAGGCGTGACGATCTTCTTTGCAGTTATGCTTGCCGCCTTTCCAGCATGCCGGAACACCCAACACATGGACCATTTTTTAACGATTCCCTGGATCGTTTATATGCGTCTCGCTCCCTGGCACTTCTTCCCCCGGGAGTGCGTTTTCGACGGTTGCTTCGGGGATTAAACGTCGAACTTCCTGGTGTGGTTTCCCGGGGAGGAAGCAGTTTTCCCCCGTGGCTGTGCCCAGAATCCTCTTTTTATCAGGGGCTAGCGTCTATGCCTAAGTCCACAACCCCCGGCTTCATTTTTCGATCTGCCTTTTTATCGCTCCAAGAGTCACTGGGGGATGGGGTTTTTATTTATACTGATGGATCGAAGGACGATCGGGGTGTAGGATGTGCTTTTGTTGTAGGTCCCCGCAGTTTTAAATTTCGACTCTCACGGCAGTGTTCTATTTTTACAGCCGAGCTTTTTGGTATACTCCAGGCTCTTTTTTATGTACGGCGACGTGGTATACGGCGGTGTTTTATTTGTTCGGATTCCCTGAGCGCCCTTCAGAGCCTCCAGCCGTTGTACACCTTCCATCCTATTGTGCAGCGTATTCAGGATTGCCTTCACACTCTCGGACGTGTCGGCACACACGTATCGTTTGTGTGGGTTCCTGGTCATGTCGGCTTGCCAGGGAACGAGTCCGCTGATACTGCTGCTAAGGCTGCTATTTTATCTACTACGCGTTTTAGCTCCTCTGTTCCTTTGCGCGATTTGCTATTGTTTTTACGCCGCGCCATTTATTTGCGTTGGGGAGCGGAATGGTCCTTGCTCCAGGGGAACAAACTCCGAGATGTTAAGCCCATCCCTATCCACTGGGTTACCTCTACGCGCCGCTCTCGTCGCGAGGAAGTTATTTTAACCAGACTGCGCATTGGACACTGCCGTTTTAGCCATAGTCATTTAATAAGTGGTGAACCTGCACCAGTTTGCGTGCACTGTGGAGTACCTTTGACGGTCCGTCACGTTTTACTCCAGTGTCACTTTTTAGCTACTTTACGCCGGCGTCTGTCTCTGCCGAACTGTCTTTCTGCTCTGCTTGCTGATAATTTTACTGTTGTGGAACGTCTTTTAGACTTTATCTCTCAAAGTGGTTTTAAAGCCCGGATATAGATTGTCCTATGAGATTTATCTGTCTCAGGGATTTCTACCTATCGTTTTTTACTCGTTTTATTCCTCTTTTACCGCTCTCGGACTTTCACATGATGTTCTACCGCAAGTGGCGCTGTTCGTCTTTACTCTTGTACTTCTATGTTTTAACTGATCGTTTAGACTATATGTTCTAACTGATCGTTTAGACTCTCTTTTATCGTGCTTATATTCTAATTGTTGACCTTTTTTTTTTTTAACTTAGTGAGGGCGCTTATAACCTGGGCTGTTGTGCGCCCTAAAGCCTCATTGCTCTCTCTCTCTCTCAAGGTGGGCTGTTATTGAATTTACATATTAGATAATTTGACTGAAATCATTTAAGTGTTAATAATACTGCCTCATAACAAGACTTTTCAAATTCTACCTGAATGTTATCATCAAACTTGCCCGAAGCACCCAAAATAGATATCTCATACTTGAGATTATCCCATAGCTGCTGATGTGCGCTGGAACCCAGACTGACAACAGCTTATAGGCCCCAAGTGTAAACATAATGTTACCTCCAAAATGTTGTATTGGGGAGATTTCTTTCTTTCTTAATAAGATCATACTGAGCGAAGAATAAAAGTATGAAATGAATGTTCGAATGAGCCTGGGTTTCGTTGAGACGAGAGTTCCCCGAGCTTTACCTTCTCAGGTAGGTAACGAAAGAGATAGGTAAGCAAACCTTTACTCAGGCAACCCATGCCAACGGAATTAGAACACCGGCTCTCCCCATAATGAGACAATCAGAATACCCGTACTCCACGGAGATAGACTCTGCGACCAAATTGGAAGTCCGAGAGACGAAATCTTATAACGCACATTACGACACGCCTGCCATGTTGGGTTACAAGCGTATGCATTTTATTGAAACTACCCTAAGTTGACGCGAGTGATTCTTTCCAAATAATGCACTATCGTGCGTTTTCTTGACTTTATAGAGTAATGAAATGTTATAGGAAGTGGATTTTACAAATATGAAAAAAATCCGGTGTTTCATTCATACGACATTCTCCGCCCGTTCTTCTACATTCTATTTATAAAAAAGTTTAAATTTTCTATGTACTTCATGTTAATTGAGATAGACATTTGTAAAAATGATGTCAGTACACATTTCGTTATATGTACAAGGGTTAGTCAAAATTTTAAAAGTGAGTAGCTCTATGCTCGTTTTGAAATTACTCTTTGTGATTGGCTACTATAGTAATTAGAACACAAATTAATTCAAATCAGTAAATAAAAATTGAAAGTAATGGATACATAGGGAATTATTAATGCCCCAAGTAACATAATTGCAGTGAAGTGTATTTTAATTATATCTGCATTTTTCTTGGAGTAAGTATATCATGCGTCTCTTATGGTTAAGTAGTTACTCAAAAATAAGTAAAATTTATTCAGAAGGAAGAGAACTTCCCAGACAATTTCCAAAGAATTCATAATATATATTTCATTTATCATACTAATATCTCAAACATTTGGTATTTTAATGAAAATGGTTGAATCCATTTATGAGAAAAAAAAATCCATGTAAAGGTATTTTGGGGTAGCGGGATTTTTATGAGTTATGCTAGCACCATTAAAGTTAACTATAATTGTGAAACAAATGACGCAACCGATGACTCGTGGCATTTTCGACAAAATCACGTTGATTAAAATATTGGTGACTGACTTCTATAGAAATGTCCACAAAAACTTATTCAACACAGTAATAGTCAACCAGTCCTGTTTACGCTCAAAATCCTTCATTGTAACACACTCTCCTCTATTCTTCCTCTTTACCTTTAAATGCTGATATTTTGTTGCGCGACAGTGCTTTAGGATATTGGTTTAAGAACCCGGATGGCGACTGCAGACGATATAACAGATATATGGACAGCATCAAGCTGTTCCAGCCGGAGTGTTGGTTATCTTGACCTACAGACAGCTATTTATGGTAGCTCAGATACATCATGATGCTGAGTGGCACCGATCCTATATCATTATCATCATCATCACCACTACAAGGTTTAGACAGCTGGCCATTCCGACTTCACAAAACATCAACCCAACACTTCCTAACACACCCATCAACTCGTCCTCTGTATATAGACCAAAAATTCCGCACCCTGAGACAGGAATTACCTACCACCCCAAAATTAATATCTGCTTATGCATTATGTTATTGTGATTTGTTTGATATGTGTATATAAATTACTCTATTGCCATCTGGTTAGTTAATATTTTTATATTCATGTATTTTGCTTCCATGTGTAAGATGTTCCTGGCTAGGCTCGTTCAACTATGTTAGAAAGTGCGTTTTCGCTAGAATTTCGTTCATTTTATGGGCAAGGTGCCTGCAACGTTTTGTTCGATTGTGCGAGGGGATATTTTTATTCTTCTTTTGTCATGCAAGACATGCGCTGTAGTAGGCGGAGTAGTAGTGAGAAGCCAATTACTGCTTGATATAAGAAAATGTATCATGTGAGTCGCATAAGTAATCTATAAGGTTACGGTATTTAGAAGCCACGCATTCAAGACCATGAAATACTAGCCAATAAGAAGTAGATTTAGTTGTAGGCTTAGGGTAGGGATAGGTTTTATAAGAGCAGTGTGAATTTGGATTCTGGGAGCCACGCTCGAAAAGTCACTGAAGTGAAATCCACGCTCCCCGACGTCAGTGTTTACCGCCAAAACAATGTTGATGTTAAGTGTTATAGTTCCGTAGAAGTTAAGTGCTTAATCACATTAAAAGTCCGAACAAAGTTACCGGTGAAAGTTGCAATACATAAAAATGATCGCGCAAATAAAATATCGCCGGTGAGATATAAACGAGAATATTCCCGCGAAGTTTACTAAGATAACATTCAAAAAACAAGCGTGGCGTGAATGAGCATTGTAGCCGAAGTTATATGCCGGCAAATTCGAATAAGGAAAAGGATTTGATAGTTCTGTACACGAGACTTGCGCATAAAAGTCTGATTTTTTAGTATATCACCAGGAACATCCGTTATTTCTGGTAATATTGATAGGCAATAAATTAAGTGTTAGTGACTTTACTGGTTTACCTCATTAACCTTCTCCAGAACCTGAACGCCTAAGATCTAATTCCCGCTTGGCGGCATTCTACACTGCAAGCAGAATCCATCCTCACCACTGAGCACTCCAATGAGCCAGGGCAATAACGACTAGTACACCACGACCAAATCTAGAATTACTCAACAGATTCGTATCAGCATAGCGTCGGAGATACGCGAAGAAGCAGAAGCGACCATCGGGGGATCTCAGAACAAGCATTGGGGATCGAGCTCAGCAGTTTTTCTTTCCCTCCCGGTTAGTGGTAAGAGGAGGCGAGCTCGAGCCTATTCCATGGCGGAGAACTGGAACTCCCGCTCTAACCCACTATGTCAGGACGCAGGACTCTTCGCCTTCATATATTAACTACTAAATTAACATAATTAGCAAGTATGTTTTTCTCGTCCGTAAATTCCTTTTCCTCCTCAGTTTCAGTATTGTTTCTCAGTTTACGCTTTCTAAATTGTTTCCATTGCGACGCCCGATTGACGAATTCTTTATAAAAAGATTATGATGTGTTGCACTTACATGACTTTCTCTACTCTTGTACAAATATTGTTATTAACGCTTATTCTCCATCTACTTCATGTTAATCGATTAATCGAATAATCTTTTTGCTAAATTTCTTATAGGTGCAAGGGGGACATGGTAGGCTTTAAGCGATAGTCAAATCTTTTAAGAGCTGGTTGCTATGTGCAGCATTCCATTTTCTTTGCATAATGATTTCCCATTTGAGAAAAAGTATAAGTATTGGAAAAATCAAGCAAATAACAAGGAATATCTCGGAAATGGTTCACTCGACAAAAAAATGTACACGATATAAATTGTGTTCTAACGAGATCTACATTTTTTGTTTAGTAAAATTTTGTCTATCCCTTACGCTTTAGCAGTTATGCAAAAGTCATTCAGAATGAGGAGGGCTTTTGGGGACATTCCCAGGAAATTAAAGGAATACATTTCATTTGTCATAAAAATATATTATATGTTAAACAAAATTCTTAGAGACATTTTTGAGAAAATCAGAAGTTTCGAAAAATGTTCCATGTAAAGGGTAGTCTGAGATGGGGGGGATTTTCTTGAAAATCTTCGTGCCGCATCCTTGAAAGTTACTAAACTCAAATACCAAGGTTGGTATTCATCTGACATTTTGTTTTTTAGTTATGGTGTTTACAGACACACACACACACACAGATTTACAAAAATGATTTATTTGGATTCAAGGCGCCTCAAAACATGTATTTCCGGTGAAATCTGGTATCGAATTTTTGAGTGGAATGCAATACTTCCCCTACTTTATACGTAGTTAAGAAAGTAAAAACATAGTTTGTAACATTTATTTGATACTTTGCTTTAGTTTCGATTGCATGGTTTATAGGGTTTCTTCAATAAAATTTGGTGTTTGTAAGTGAATCCGTTATGTTTTAGAACAAAATTTTAATGATTTTAACACAAAGTTCCTTACGATGTAATTTGAAGAATGCTATTCGTCTTAGACTAAGCATTAGATAGTAGGCTTCAGTTGATATGTAATTTTATGGCAATAAGTTAAAACATTTTAAATAGCCATATTAAAATGTTTCCTAAGCTTTGAAGCACATAATACGTAGCTGTTAAAGCTAAATATTAATTTTTAGAGGATTTATTGTGACTTTTTATCGATCGCCTACATTAATTTGTCTATGTTTCATAGTCCTATTTCTTTCATATTTATATTTAAAATGCTTCTATTCGTTGTTCCTCACTTCGTCGCAAGGTCCATGATTCTGCTTTAAAGTGTCACGCAAAAGTATGTCTTCTCAATGGTCCACGGAATATATTTTTCTATTAAAACTTCCTTTACCATTGCATTTCTATGTTATAATAATTTCTTCAGAGCAGCTTTAGGTGTTTTACAAGTAGGTATCTGAAGCTATCCTCTTGCTCCACTATTTAAGATTTCCAGGAATGTTTAAGTTAATAGTTGGCACAGCGTGCCATCGGATAAAGTTTAATGCAAAAACAACCTCTACAGAATCTTAAAGCAATAGGTGTTGAACAAAGTAGTGGGTCCGGATTTATGGTGCTATCACCTTTACTACGATGCCATCAATGTACCATTTAATATCTGTATGAAGTTTTGTGATCCATCTAATGGAAACTTCACCTCACAGCTGTTTATGTTATGCTACTATCTCTGCGATGGAGTTTACTGTACCAGGAAGCCTTTGGCGCACAAATAAACGAGTCGATACATGCAGTGTAGTGTGCTTCTCTAAACTGGCTATAGGGGAGAGTCGCTTGTCAGGTTATGACTCTCTTTACAAAGCAGCTGGTGTCCCTCATTTCGTTCACATTGTCTGTACATTGCCAACATGTCTGGGAACTATTGCTCCATTAGATCACAACCAGAGCGTATTCATCTCTCTCCAGCATAAGCAGATAACCAACCTTCCCTTTCAGAATGCTTTCGTCCCTGGAGAATTATGGACATCGGCTTGCCTGCAATAATTCGAATAGATTACCTAATTTACTGAAGTGTTTGTTTCTGCAACAGCCTCTAGCAAATAAACAAGCTGTTGATACAGAGGTATATGCCTCAGATAGTAGCGACTGCACCTCGTACCGGCCAATCTGACTGGTGCTTTTCGTAGTTTCTCTGTTGCCATGTAAATACACGATTGGATATTCAATACGACTCAAAGTTCCATCTGTAATAAAAGAAATAGAAATAGATGGTACAGGAAGGAAACTACTCACCGAGGCTACCTGTCTAGCTTCACAATGACTCTGTACATTCTAAGAACAGCCAGCAGTTCCACGATTCCAAATTCCACATTCCGCCAACTCAATGCAGCAAAATAGGTGATACATTAAGGTAAAAAATATTGCAAAGTTCCTCAAGCACGTGGCACAGGCAGGCAACTACGCAAATAAGGCCATCTATCCGGCATGCACTGGCTCAGTGAACTTATGAATCTTCAGTAACCCTTGTGATATGGCCAAGAAGATAAAATGACACTCTCAGTGATGTGACTAACATTCTATTATAGCTCAGGCGCGCAGGGGGGGGCCTCTTCGCAGAGAGTGAGAGACGGAGAGAGAGAGAGAGAGAGAGAGAGAGAGAGAGAGAGAGAGAGAATGTGAATGAGAGGGGGATGGTACACTGCCTCATTCTTTAATTCTCCTCGGTAGGTCACGTGACTCACAGCAATGCCGCTGTGCAACCTGCACTCACCCGCCTTCGTATGTTCTTTGACTATCGCTGTCTGTCGCGTGGTGATCAGGGGGCGTGAGTAGTGCCAAAACCTGTGTTAGATTGATATGGTTTTCTCTACCCTCCATCGCTTATTAGTGGGTATACAAATTATTCTTACGAAAGTTTTTCCTATCTATATCACTTTAATTGAGCTAAATCTTTCCGGAACCAACTTGAATACACATTTCGCTATATATACAAAGGGAATAGCGATAGTCAAATGTTTTAGAACTGGACGTTCTACGCTGCCTTAATATTCCTCTACTCTTTCCATCATATCACGAGTCACGAGAAACAACTAAAAATCGACAGGACTTTAAAATAATGACTCAAGTATTGAACAACTCTAACCATTAATAACGGATATCTCGGAAGTGGCTGGTGCCACAATAAAGTTATTTGAAATAAATTGGGTATTTTAAAGAGATCTACATTTTTCGTACATAGCGTTTTTGTTTTCTTTTCTTTCTTTAACGTTTGCCATTATGCAAGATTATATAAATTTCCTTCCGATTGAAGAGGACTTCACAAGTTATTCACAAAAAATTAATTGACAAATAAAATGTTTATCTTAAATATTTTTAATATATGGCATTTTAATCAAAATCGTTAGCCACTTTTTTCAGAAAATCAAAAAATTCAAAAGATCTTCCATGTAATGGGTAGTTTGGAGTGTAGGGATTTTCTTGAAAATATCGTGCCACATCTTTGGAAGGTACTGAACTTAAACACCCACTTTGGTATTTATCCGAAATTTCGTTTTTGAGTTGTGCTGTTCACACACACAGAGAATACATAGATCTTTTTCTAAAAATGCATTTTTAAACTTGAATTCAGGGGGCCTCAAACTACGTATTTCCGTTGAAATCTTGATATCGAGATTTTGGGTGGAATGCAATAACTTCTTTGCCTACTAGGTATGTGGTAGAGAACGTAAAAAATCTGATATGTTACACTCACATGACTTTCTCTACTCTTGCACAAACTATTTTTACAAACTCTTATTCTCCATCTATTTCATATTAATCGAGATAAACATTTGCAGAAACGATATTTTGACATGCAACGAGAATTACATTTTACCCATAGCGACCAGTTCTAAAAATATTTGTCAATCGCTTAAGGCCTACTATGTTCCCCTTGTTTTTTATTTGCAAGGGCAACATAAAAATACAGTAGGCTTTAAGCATATACATATCTCTTAATTGCTGGTTGTTAGGTGCAGCACCATTCTCTTTGCCACAGATTAATACTCTTTGCATATCCAAGACAAACAATGAATAACGAATTCCCATTTGAGAAAATAAGTATAAGGGAATAACAAGCAATATCTCCAAAATGGTTCACTCAACAAAAAATGTATATGACATAAATTGTGTATTTTAACACGATCTATATTTGTTGTGTAGTAAAATGTTGTCTATCTCTTATGGTTTACCAGTTATGCAAAAGTCGTTCACATTGAAGAATACTTTTGGAGACATTCCCAGAAAATTCAAGATACACATTTTATTTGTCATGAAAATATCTTAAACATACGATATTTTAATCAAAATCGTTAAAGCCATTTTTGAGAAAATTAAAATTTTCGATAAATGTTCCATGTAAAGGGTAATCTGGGGTGGGGGGATTTTCTTGAAAACCTTCGTGTCGCATCTCTGGAAGATACTGAACCTAAATACCAAGTTTGGTGTTTATCCGACTGTTCGTTTCTGAGTTATGCTGTTCACAGACTCACACACACACACACACACACACACAAACACACAGAAACGGACATGTTTCCAAAAATGCCCATAATGCAGCAGATCTTGCATATTATTCTCATAGCAGTAGTAGTGTTGCAGTTCCAGTTGCAAAACAATACTAGGTTTCCAAACAAGTCATATCTCCAGGAGTATTTGCAGGCCAGCAGTCGCCCCATGCGACAATTGCAAGAGCCGCCATCTCCTCACGCTTTCAGACATAACCTAATTTTTATTCGCAATGTCAATCTTTCGTGACTGCTTATTCTCACATATATCTGCATGAGTGAGCAATAAATAAAACTGAAGAAGAGACTATGTCTTGAAAGAACAAGATTGTTCTGAGCGAAAGATAAACACGGGCAAAATCTTCTTGTTTTTTCCCTGTTTACACTCTCCGTTATTAGGGCTAACACTCCCCCCCCTAGGACTTGCAAGCGGGTGCCATGGGGTCAGACGCCTGTCGGCTAGCACAGACTATGGATCAGAGAGAACAGCCAGGATGGGTGATCAGCCCGAAGCCTGATATGAGAGCGAGGAAGGAGATCATGTGAAATGATGCTGAGAGGAATGAAAGGAAAGGAATGATGGAGCAATTGTGGAATGAATTACGGGGAAAACCGGAGAAAGCCAGCCTAGACGCTGCCTTTGTCCACCATAAATCCCGCATACGGTTCCCTGGGACTGAACTCTGGCCGCTTTGGTGAAAGGCGAGCGGTCTAACTACTCGACCACGGCTCCACCCCCAAAAAGCAGGCAAAGTCACACAATAAAAATGTTCATTATTTTGGGTTTACCCCTTCATCAGGACATTCAAAGTTTAAAAACTACGCAAAACGAGGAAAAAAGAAAACACTTGATGGTCGTCTGCACAATCATGTATTATAGGGTATACAACGGACGGGGACACCTCGCGCACAGCAACCTACGAGATATCTATTGCGGCTACCATCCCTCAGGAGAAAGGGATAAAGCTATAGTGGCTTAAAACGCTCCCGTTTATAAATGTGATGCTTATTCTTGATGAACACCTGAAGCGCATGGGATGTTTAAACGATAATTATTTTAATAATAATAATTCACTAGTCTGGATTTTCAAACTTTTTGTTAGATTTCTTAAAAGTAGGTGTTCTTAAATCAAGTGTTTATGCTGATTCCAGAAATAACTTCCGTTTTTTTTCTATCACGTCAGGTTTTTACACAAAATAAGTAATGTTTTGGCAGTTTTACTAATGAGCGTAGAAAAGTATTCAAATACCATTTCACACAAGATAAGTTTTTATTCAAGAAACATTTTAAGAATACTCTCAAGAACTCCCCTAATTTATTTCATGACTACATTTTAACAAAACAAGAAGCCAAAGTGTTTCATTTAATTTTTTTTTTCAAACTTTCACTTCTTTGACTTCCTTGCAGATTCTTGAAGATGACTGTCCCTCCTCAACATCCAACAGTAGTCGGCCATCTCCCCTGGTACCTCCTCTCCATTTCCTTAATATCTTGGTGAAAACGTTCATCCTGCTCTTCATTATAATGTCCCAGATTTTCTGGAAAGTAGTCGATATGTAAATGCATAAAATGCACCTTTACACTCATGTTACAACCCATCTTCTTGAAATTTTCCAACATTGTTTCGACAATGGCCGTGTAATTAGGATCTTTGTTATTGCCTAAGAAGTTTTCAGTAACTGATCGGAAGGCGGTCTATGCTTCTATTTCTCTCTCATTCATTGTCTTCTCAAAATCTTCATCCTTCATCAATTTCTTTATTTGAGGACCAACGAAAATTCCAGCCTTTTATTTGTCTTGTGTAATGAAGGGAAATTTCTTGGAAAGGTATTTGAAGCAGGATCCATCCTGTGGTAGAGCCCTTACAAATTTCATCAGCCCAATTTTATCTGTAGTGGCGGAAGCAATATCTTTAATCTCTGTATTTTTGAAGTGAAATTGTGAAAAACCTGTACGTGATACAAACACAAAACTAAAAGCAGTTCTGAAATCAGCATAAAAAGTGAGTCAGAATCACTTATTAGTTTTCAGTTATCCGATATCATACAGACTAGTGTAATCTAAATGAGGGTAACATCCAAAATGATCAACTCTGGTTTTTATTTGTCACTAATTTCATAACAAAAACCCTTCAGGGTGTCGCTAGAATTTAGCCAGTCTGCAATATTTATAATTTAGCTAAGTATATGCGGGAGTAACAAAGTATCGCAAAGTAACTTAGGTGGTATCCTTTAAGAAAACCCAATGAACACGTACAGTGCCATTTAAATAACTTGAGATTCCTGAAATTTCATTGTAAGCGGAGAAGTGGGAGAGCTGTGTTGCCACATTGTATTGGAGCATATGTCAGCTGTTTAGCAGCGCGCCAAATAGCAAACAGCACCTGGGATGTAACGCCAGTGAGTAGTAGTAAACCATGCTAACATGGCAACGTGTAACCCCTCAAAAGTTCAGCTTGTAGACGAAGGGAAAGGAGGTGGCGTCACCTTACTGGCTAGAGCAACAGTGGAGGGGAGGTTGCCATGGAGACATACTCCCCCAAGAAGTGTTAGAAGTCTCACGTTATTTAAATTCTACTGTAGATAGGTGTGTTGGCTCCCGTCACTTCTCTCCCTGCCGTCCTACGTCCAGCCTAGCCCGCGTGAATTCACAACGCCCTGTTAATAACAGCAATGTGCAGCAAAGTACTTGTGGCCGAGTGCATCAATCCCGGTAAATATAAGCTTTTACGATACCGCGGTTAAACTGTTACTGTGTAAAATCATAAATCCTGTTAATCACTCTTCGTTTGAATTCCGCGGTTTCATAGTGCCTGTTTTTCTTGCTATTATTCTCCCCCACAGCAATTAAAATCAGTATTCGCAGTGATTAATTTTAGATATCCACTTGCTTCTTGTGTTTATGTGTAGAGTGCAGGCAACGGCTGAAGTTAGTAGCCTACATCTTACTTGTATTTCATCCATTTGCGGATAGTTGTGTCTCGAAATAAATTCGCAATGGACTTAATGAAGAATTTAGGCGATAAACCGTCTAGACGTCCAAGAGCGACGAATTTAGCACGATGAAAATTCCGTGTTATTGGATTTAGCAGATAAATACAAATCCACAGTGGAAAACAAGGAGATGATTGGTGTTACCATTCAAGTCAAAGCGAAAACTTAGCAAAATTTTGTTGTTTTACATACGCATGCCTTTCTTTACCCTCTATCTTTCTTTTTATACATCTTCTACACACTATTCTTACGAAAGCTCTTTTCCTAAGTACTTCATGTTAATCTAGATAAACGTTTGCAGAAATAGTTAATTGTACATTTCGTTTAGGTACAAGAGGGATAGAGGAATCCGAATCGTTAGATGTTTAAAAGCGAGTGGCTGGTCTTGAAGTTCTATACAATTTCCATGACATTGCGAGAAACAACTGAATAAAAACACTTTAAAAATGCCAAAGGGATTAAAACTTCAAACCAATAACATATCTCGGAAACGATTGATGCCACAAAAAAGGTATTTGAAATAAATTGTTTGTTTTTAAAGAGTTCTACAGTTTTTTTTGTGCAGCTATTAAAAATTACCAGTTAAAGAAAATTATGCAAAATTCTTTTCGAATGAAGAGGACTTCACAACAAACTATTCCCAGAAATTTCAAGCTATGAGCTTTATTTGGCATTTAAATATTTTGAATGTATGTTATTTTAATCAAAATCGTTAGCAATATTTTATAAAATCAAAAAATTCGAAAAATATTCCATGTAACGGGTAGCTTGGGGTGGGGGATTTTCTCGAAAAGCTTCGTGTCGCATTTTTGTCCCCATTGTGTTAGAGGCAGTTTTGCATTGAAGTGATAACGAAGCAATGATATCTAAAATCCTGGGTTTATGCAACATGCCATTGTTCTGTCTATAATCACTCACATCATCTATCACTCCTGGAAATGTTCCAGTCGCATAAAATCGCGGGGCTACACAATGATGCTTTCTGGAGGTACTGGCTGTTTCCATGTTGTTGGGAACTGTAGCTGTTCACACATCTAAAATTGCAATTGACGTTTTTGTTTTCATCCAGAATTTTCGAAATGAAATGTCGTTAAGTTCTTCAAATACAATCCTCCTCTCTTCTGTCACTCTCTTCGTTGCCTGCAAATCGATGAAAATGTTGCAGATACAAATGTAATGATTAAGCTCCGTTTTATGTTCTTTACTGCGGTTTTTGATGAAAATCGCACACCAGCGAGCGGCAATTATTTTACCACCATTAAGTGCGGGTAAAGTCGAAACCGAGCTTGGTTTAACAGAACTACGGCTTTGCCGTGGTAAATTATGAACTTTACCGCGGTATTCTCTTAACCAGAAATGGTGCTCTCGGCTATTACTATAATTACTGCTCAATTAACTCAAAGGGGATTCACTTCATCGCAGTAACTGTCTTGTATCAGTTTATGTAAAGCAGATGATTAGATGTTCCAAAATGGCATATCGGGTAATTACCTTTCGCATGTGCATCAGGAGAGTTCAGCAGCGTAATCAAATCTGATTAGTCGAACGGTTTCTGCGCGTTCATTTAGCAACCAATGCGCAGACCACTTAAAGAAGTTTCTGTTATATCTGCTTAAATAGAGTGAAAATCCTTTATGCTGGTCAGTAAGTCCTTCATGACGTATAATTAAATGTGGATTAAGAATCCTGTATTGAAACTTGGAAGCACTAAAGCAACGGTTGCGATATGTGGTATCATATATATGCCTGTGAACTGTTGGCCTTTTTCCTATCCACCGGCCGTCCACTCCCTCTAGATCACTCCTCTTCACGCCACCGCTTTTTACGTGCTTTCCAATGCTTTCAACGTCACATGTTTGTAGAGAACTGTCTACGGTCACAGCTTTCAATCCATGTTCTGTAAATGTGGAATAAGAGCCAATGTCACGTGTTTCCATAATTTTCTTCTTAGAGCACTCGCAGATTTCTCAGGTAGCATTCAATTATCAAATATAGAATACGAACTAAGCTTTGATTACATTCTTCTTGGGTTTTATGTGTGTAAAATTCTTATAAGAAACTTTCTTTTCCAGTCAGTATTATTTTCATACAGAAGCTTATTTTTCTTACTACGTCATGTCAAATATCATAAATTTCCACAGGAACTTACATAAGATTGTGGTATCTAGATTGTGTGGAGGTGTGCAGGAGATTGAGACAATACTCAATAGTTTAAAAGGCATATGGTAGCATGATGTTACGAACTATTTACGCGAGTTCCTGTGGAACGAAATAAATGTCACTTAACCCGCAAAGTGCAAAGCCTAAAATGAGGCAAAACCTAAAGTAAGAATGGCTTTTAATGTTAATGTAATGCTAAATGCATTTTTTATATTTTAACAATACCTAGTGAGCTCTTTTCTTTAGAAATTTTTCTGTCTATGATGGTTTCCCGAATATAAAATTCAGCTACAATGAAAAGACTTCACGAGTTACTGCATCTTAAACTTATGATGTTCACATTTTTGAGAAACCAAAAAAAGAGCGGTTCTTCGGTGTAAAAGGTGTAAAAGGTGTAAAAGGCCTTGCGAGAATATCCTTGAATATCATCACCTTGCGTCTTCAAAGAGCGCCCGATTCTTAATATATAAGAAACTATTCAGAAGTTTTCGTTTTTAGGTGTGGTACACAACACACAAACACACCTTGCTGTAAAGCTTCTTTTCTTGTAAATAAAGGACCTCAAACGTGATTGCAGGTGAAATCTAATATCGAATTTGGGTAGAATTCAATGCTTCCTTTACTTTAGTTCAGCAATACACTAAACAACTATGACTTCATCTAATACTCAGTTGGAGAAAAGAAAGCACAAAGTGCATTATATTTGGCGAGTTATTGCTATAAATCTCAAGTTTGTAATACTGAGCACGAGTGTTGCAACTTCTATGTCATGCAAACTGGCCACCCGCTCATTCTAGTGTTAATAACTGTGATACGTCTTAGGGATATTAACCATGTGAGGGATGTTTTCCAAGCTCTACACCATCAAATGAATGAGATACTATTGTGGCAGTTTAAGCACATTTTACAAAAATCTTACCTTCCGTTTTGCCAACAAACATGTATGGTGAGAGAGGAAAACGCAATGTCAATAGACTAATGTTTCTTCAAGAACATTTGACAAACCTCTTTATTAAAATGTGCTTTTTACTTTATTTTCGCGGTAGATATATCAAAGTTGAACATCAGTTTTGTGTCATCGCACATGTATGGCGTTGCATGTTTCATTTACCTAATTCAATATAAGTGCAAAATGCAAACGCTTCGTACTCCCAAGGTTTCCTCTACCGAGGGTAGACGGATATGCTATTGACATACTGATATACATAGGAGAAATATCCAAAACAATGGCAGTGCTTACTATTCTAGTACTACTTGGAAATGTAATAGTAAGTGATGTCATTCTTATCAACACTTTCCAGTATCGAGTGGTATCTACAATGTGCACGAGTGAGGATGGGGATGGTGATATGACGCCGATATGTTTTGTAGGTTTCGGAATAATACTGCCGGCTTTTATCAGTAGTTTACATATGATCTACCACAAAGGCCCTGCCGCGTGCTCAGCACATGAACTCGGTGGTGCAGCTTTGTCAAATATTGCATTGCAAATCACGTATTTGTAGATAAATACTTATAAACACATCAAAAGTTGTTACATTTTTATAGGTGGAGTTTCGTTGAATTCTCATAGCAGTTTTACATTTATTTTATGTATCTACCACTTTCAATCCATATAATAAGCATAATATGTAGATGCCAACGGTTGGTTGTGTCCACGTAAACTGCAGCACTTTCTTTCGGTATTCTACTTATTTGCCTAATTTAGTTATTTTAAATAGTAATACATGATATATACAAATTTTAGGGTTAACTATGTTTGGATTTTTATGATCAGTTAATACTTCTAACAATTTAAATATTATATGAAGGAAGAACATGCTGTTGCTATTACATAGTAAACAGCATACGAATGTTTAAAAGCATAATGTAATATTTAAGTCAGTATATTCCGGGAAGAAACAGAAGATACCTGGGAAGTTTAAGCTTTTATAACATTTTAACAAAGGAAATTTGTTAAGGTCTGGGAAAGAGTCCTCCAAACAAGTTAGAGGTCATTATGTAAGAAGACAAAAGATTTGACATGAGAATAGCTGCGGCAGTAAACAAGCGGCTTCTCTAGTAAGATATTTTAAGACTTAAAGAGAAACAGCACAGAAGATTAAATTCTCGAAAGCGGCAGCTTTACCCTCTAAAAGAGAAAGTTAACAATAAGGACTTTTTTCTCTCTCTTATAAGAAGGGAAATCGCAGAAAAGAGAATCTGTCCATTGTTAGCGCCATTAGATACGTAAGCATTAGGGTAAACAGCACACGTAGTAATTGGGGCAGGTCAACAAAGTGCCTAACCAGCTTATAGGCTAGACTGTGAAAGAAATTTTAGCAACAAAGAGAGTATGCCATAGTCTTTTGAAACTCCCGCAAAATGGAAATAAAGGGCAAAAAGAAAGATCAGACACACCTCCTTGTGCTATCAGAACTGTGGTAAATAATCACTCAATAAACAGCAACCAGTACACTTGCCTAAGTGACGCCTCAGCCTGGCGCTACAGCGTCAGGCGTCATAAAAAATACAAATGTTCACGGTGTATTGACTACTTCTTTTAAATCACTGCTAATAGGAACCTTTCACAGCTTCCCTACAAGAACTTATCTCTTATGTCAGAATACTAACAGGTTATACCTCTACCTCGCGACCTACATAGATCTATTGAGGCTAACATCTCCCGGGAGGAATGTATGAAGTGAGGGAACCACAGAGATGCGCAGAAGTTCCTAATATTTCCTGGCTGGAGTTACTGGAGTTACTTCGAAAGCGGTAAAGGACCCCTACAGCCAAGCAGCCCTCTCGTGTCCATAGAGAATACTCTTTGCTCGGAGCAAGTGCCCGCGATACCTAAAAGCACATCTGAAACAAGAAAAGGAAACAGAATGAAAGGTAAAGAAAATCGTGGTAGAAGAGAAACCAGCATTCTCCTATCGATCGGGGAAATCACTGAAAACCCAAGGTGAAAGTGGTCGGCCAACGTGAAGGCGGGACCTCCCTAACGCGAGTCTCATGTTATCGCGCAGCCATCGCTCGATGAGAGTCCTGCATACTATTAGTCTGGATGAACAGTTTAGTTGTTCTCTGTAAAAAGAGATGGAGGGAAGATGCTTCCCCAGTTTTTGAAACGTTGGACATTGGCATTAAGAGGGACTTAGCAGGAAATGTGAAGCCTTATCGTGTAAACTTTGGCCTTTAAGGCTGTAGATTCTGTTTGTATGCCTTTGCAACCCCACTGAAGACGCCAGGTCCCGCCTTTGAAGTCTTCTCAAATAACAGTGGTAGCACGCTCTAGTAAGTCAATCTCCTGCTGCCTGCCTCCTGGACGGACGAAGTCAGAGACAGAAAGGGAAATCTTTACCCATCCTGCATGCATCATTCTCTTTCTGGCATTACAGCGAATGTGAAGACGGAAATAGAAGTGGTTCTTTAACTTCCCTCGCGCAACTGCTGAAGCTTCGTGTGTTGTTTGTACGCAATTTTCTCTCTCAAAATATTGGGCCGCACTTTCCGCTAGGAAATTATCTTTGGTCGGCATTTGGAATAGCGAAAAAGGGGAGATTAGAAGCACTATCCCACCAATGTTAAATCTGCTCAATTCATGACTCATTATCTCAGAAACGACTCAAGATATAAGTCTGAAACTGTTGCAAGATGTAGGTTCACGCCTTCTAGGTTGAGTGATCTAATTTTATTCAATACGTTTATTTATTGTGAAAGATACGATTACTTTCTTAATTACACCGTGTTTTGATTAATATTTATCATAAATTATTTTTAAATAAATAACCAACCATGTTATTAACACCAAAGTAGGTCCAAAACTGCACTTAGAGGTTGTTTCTATCATCATAAAATTTAATTCAGCTACCTCCCAATAGTTTATGGGAAAACGGATCATTTATACCAAGAAACGTCATTCACAGAAAAGGCTGCTGAAAGCAAAAATAGAGAAAACAAATTCTTATATGTTTGCAAAGAAAAAACTACATGACTTGAGCACATAGAAGCTGCCATACTTAACAGTATTACCAATTTAAAGAGAAAAGGTTTCTTTGGGCTAAAGCTTACCACTCTACTTCAAAGTGTGCAGAAGTTGTAATCTTTATGTGTGAAGTGGTATAGAATTCACAGTAGAAAATGGCAGATGTAGTACCATTTTTAAAAATATATTTAAAATATAAGTATGTTTTGAATACTTGTATACGAAATTAAAGTGGAAATCCCAATTAGTAGGACTGCATAAAAAACGAAAGGTCTATATATCACATGAGTTTCTCTACCCTCTATCGTTTATTGGTGAGTATTCAAACTATTCTTACTAAAGCTTATCTTTCTATCTACTACATTTTAATCCAAATAGAACTTTACAGAAATAGCTACATGACACATTTCTTATAGATACAAAGGGAAGAGCGAAGTCAAATGTTTAACAACTGGACCTTATATACTGGCCTTAATCGTGAGAATCAACTGAATGTTGAAAGGGCTTCAAAGAATGACCAAGAAATGAACAATTCGAACCATTAATAGCGGATATCTCAGAAATGGCTTAAGCTACAAAAAACTTATTTGAAACAAATTGTGTGCTTTAAAGAGATCTACATGTTTTGTGTAGTACGTTTTCGTCTATCACTATAACGTTTCCCAGTTATACAAGATTATACCAAATTCCTTCGAATGAAGAGGACTTCAAAGATTATTCGCAGAAAATTCAAGATATACATTTTGCCATGTAAATATCTTTAATATACAGTATTTCAATCTCAATCGTTAGAGCCGTTATTTAGAAAATAGAAATTTTCGAAAAATATTTCATTTAAAAGATATTTGGGGTGGGGGGATTTTCTTAAAAATCTTCGTGTCGCATCCTTGGATGATACTGAACTTAAATACCAAGTTTGGTAATTATCCGACTTTTCGTTTTTGAGTTATGTTGTTCACAGACACGTGCGCGCGTGTATTTCTAAATTTTGTTTATTAAGGGGCCTCAAAATATTTCCGGTGAAATCTCGACATCAAATTTTTGGGTGGAACACAACACTTCTCCTACTTACTATACGTAATAAGGAAAGTAAAAATATCATTTTTGTCAGATTTCTTCATTTAGTCTCCCCTTAAAGTGAATAGGGGGAGGGAATCCATCCTTTAGGTACTTTCACAGCCTCTTTTAGAAAAGTTGCTGTTAATACTGGGTACACAAGTCATGTCGCCTGAGATTGAAAGCGTTGCAGTGTAGTGTTTTTAATCACCGTTTACTCTCGGGTGCAGGGTCGGTGAAAACTAATCATTTAATTCCCATTGTCTCTCCCACCTGCTGCTAGGTGTTGCTGTATATCTGGCGACTCTGCGAAAGCAGGCATGTTCGCCACACCTGCTTTAGGGGTCAAAAATGATGTGAACACACAAAAATCTGTGTAGGCTTTAGAACTACTTGGAATGCCATGGCAAAAAGCGTTTTTAGAACAACATTAACCATGGCACATGATCTTATTGATGAGGATAGCTGTAAATTTACTTGCTTACTTTAGTACCTGCCTAAGGTAGAGGAGTCACTGCATTTAGTCCAAAAAACCGAATTAGTGGTGTCACCGGAAAGACACACACAAAACAAAGTATCACACAAACACAAATTCAACAGAGAAATAACGCTTTTGTTATGCCCGATATTTATGTGGTGATATTTGTGGATTTAGTGTTTTGAAATTGTGTTTGTGATATTGTGATCTCTATGGATCAACATTTGCTGTTCCCTAACGTAGGGTTTTTTCTTTTTTGTTTAAGGTTTCTGGGTCCCCTTATAATATACACACCCATATGTCTATCGTGACAGCGTAACTAAAAAAAAAGTAAAGTAACTTCCAAACTTCATAAGTCAACCACCTTTTAAGAATGTCAGGCAAAGATTTTCAGGAAAATTTCTGCTGCTCTGTTCTTTGCATGAACGGATTTTATACCAGTTTTAATTCATCTACACCTCTTATGATAAATAAAAATACAGCATTGCATCCAAAAGTTCGATGTTGAGATTTCACCGGCATTATATAGGTGGCTGGCCTCGTAGCTCAGTCGCTCGAGTATCTGCCTGTTGTGCGAGGGACCTGGGTTCGCCTCCCGACTGGAAGTGGGAATTTTTCTGTAGCCAAGGTTATTCCCTATCCTCCCGAGTCTGGAAGTGTGACTGTGTGTGTGTATGTGATCTAATGAATAAAACCCAAAGTTGACCAGAAATCCAACGAAAGCGAATAACCCATTGCCTATATGCAATAATATTACATCATTCCGAAAGTAATGGTCCTATTTATTTTCATGGAAACTACAACAGATACAGAAAGCACAATAACACAGTTAAATAGAGCAAGATTCCAGCTAGTACTGTTATTTTACCATATAATCACCAGCATTCGTTATGCACGTTTGCCAACGATGAACAAGAGCCTGCATGCCACGCTCGTAAAAATCTGAACAAGCTGAGGCTAGTCACTGTCTTGCCTGGCTGTGCATGGCTGTGTCTTGAACTTCTTTGTTGAAGTCGGATGTTGCCACTCCATGCACTGTCGTTTAGATTCCGGCTCGTAGTGGTGACAGCACGTCTCATCTCCGGTGATGATGGAGCTCAGGAAATTGTCATCTTTAGCCTGTATTGGTCCAGCAGGTCCCGACAAATTTCCATTCGGCGAGCTTTTTTGTCTTGTGAAAGCATCCGCGGTACCCATCTCGCACACTTTTTGCGATAGTTGAGGTTGCATAACATCTTGTCTAAGTCATTACAGCCGACATTCAGCTCTACACACAATTCCTTGGTCGTAATCCGCCAATCATTACGGATGAGTGATCTAGACGGTGCTCATTGTTTGCTGTGACAGCCTAGCAGGGTCGACCAAAGCGTGGCTTGTCCTGCACATCCTTTTCACCACTTTTCAAACGCTGTAACCACCGTTTCACATTACTCACATCTACTGTATAGTCTCCATACGCCTTTAGCAAGCGTCGATAGATTTGAATTGCCGCAATTTGTTTAGCGGTAAGGAATTCAATCACACATCTTTGATTTGTACGCACCTCGATGTCAGTAGCCATTTTGGAACGCTCCCCTGCTGCTGCTGCTGCTGCTATTTTTTGCAGGACAGATCTGTCGTATGTTTCAAAAGGAAAAGAACTTCCTAGAAAAGGACTACGTGGACACAGCTTAACTTAACGAAACATTTGAAAAGTATAGTTTCTTTTCTAGTCAGGCTTTTTTTAAGGATCCAAGGAGACTTTACATGAAATTTACCTAGAGTACCCTCCTTTGGAAAAAGTTTCGTTATTTTGCGTTTTCTCAGAAATGGCTCTTAACTACTTTTGTTATAATATTGTATGTTGTATGGGATTATAAATCAAATATGTATCTTCAATTTTGTGTGAAAACACTCGAGGTGATTTTTCTCATTGAGTTCACCATCAATAATTTCTCTGATATAGTCCACTAACATTTGCCAATAAACAGCTAAATAATAACATAAGAGAAAACATAAGAGATAGTTATAAGTTGTTACAGAAAATATAGAAATCATTAAAATAGATAATTATTACTCTCAGTAACTTTTCTCTTAGCCATAGTAGTTTCCAAAATATTTTCGGTCCATTTTTAAGTTCTCCTAGTCAGAAGCTTTGGTGCATTGTGTGTATAATACCTATACAGAATGATTCGGTGAAACCATTTTTTCACGCAGGTATAGTACGTGTTATATTCATGTACCATATACATATAAGATAAATGCCAAAGTGCAGCATTATGTTTCTTGAAAATTATGACCGCTAATGGACTCCATTTCTACGACACAATCTGTCAGACTACGAGGCATTACGTTAGACGATTTTTGTAACCCTCAACTGGAGTTATGTTAATCTTTATATAAATGGTGTGTGCAAGCTTTACAATGGAGCAGCAAAAATAGTTCCAGGAAGAGGTGCCACGCACATATTGTTAGAATTTTCGTGGCAGCTGTGCTATAGTGGGTGCTCTTTGGAAGTCAAGTCGTTTCAAAAATGGAGGTAGTATTTATGGCCTCCAAGATCCCCAGATTTTTCTATCTGTATCTGTTTTGTGGATGGGTACTTGAAAACCAAGGTTTATGCAAGTCGTCCACAAACCTCTATATTCTGACTACTAAGACTATTCCATTCATACCCCGCATATTTCATATTGACCAATAACGTTTAGCAATGCCTCGCATATCGATCAGTCACGGCGGTTTATCTTTTAATGTGTTTGAATTTGCGATTTTATGGAACAAAACACTGGCTCGTTAATGAGCCGTAAAGTATCAGTATGCAGTAATTAATAGCCTATGTCATCCATCACGTCAATCAACAGTTGTGGGAAATTACGAAATCTTACTACCACAGCATCCACTTGAGTCCAATCCACTTCATTTTCCATTACCGAAAGCCAGCGGTAATTATATATCCTTCAAGTTTCAACTTCGAAAACAGTGTTTTTAATCACTGCACATTCTAATAGTGTAAATTTTCAAATAAATTACGCATGTTCTCGGAAAAATTGTGTTCTGATTTTAGCTTATTAAGTATAGGTTAACCATTTTATCATGTTGGTAGGTTGGTTAGTATTTCGTAACACATTTCATTGTTCATTTATTTGACATGTGTGAGCTTACAGCTGACACGATGGAGGTTTTAATTTTAAATAACATAACCAAGAAAGTAATTATTGTTATTTATATAATCTGTTACATTTTATTCATAAAATAATCTTAATAAGTCTCGTTCGAGGTTACGAATTTCATGAGATAAATTCTTTTGTGTTTCACACCCACGAACCGTCGATAAACTCGTAACTCTAGGATTACCTAGATAAAATTGCTGGTGCTATGAATGGCTGTTGCACATTTAGCATGGAGCCAAGTCAGCGTGGCTTAGCTTAAAGCCATTTCTAAACAAAGGCAGAATGCATATATAGATCCATGGATATCTGAGCTGTAATTACAAATGGAATGTCTGTGAATTGGTAACGGGTAAGGGAAGTAGTTAGAGCGTTATACGTCAGATGATTTATCTTTAAAATCGAAATTGAAAACCTCAGCATCTGCAGACGAATATGCGAAAGACCATTGGCACTTAACTAGAATATAGTGAGGAAGCAATAACGATTTAATCATACCTACTGCTTGGTCTGAATGAAATGCTATAGTTGCAATTCATCTAATACCGACGGCTTTAGAGTTTTTGCTGCGGATTATATATCATACGGAAATTAGTTCTGTTGGAAATGCGATAACTTTTAATGCGGATTTGTGAGCATTATGGAGAATTATTGGCTCGCTAATCTGGAGCTAATTTATGGAATGCGCTGCAGCACTGGCCAAAGCGGGTTCTAAATCATTGTTCGGTTTGAACATATGAGAAATTTTGTTAATTACTTTATGGCTCACACTGATTATGTAGATAGCAGGCAACTACTAACAGATCTGGCCTTCTGTGCCCAATTGGGTTCGTCTCCCATGCAGGACAGTGGTATCAAAAGGATATCTGTAGATTTACTAAAGAAATCTACGGGTCAAATGCTGGCATACTAGCTAGCTGATGTGACTGCTAGTTAATAGTGTCTTCAAACTAACTTAGATTTATGGCCATCACCGAAAGACGGCACCAAGACACAGGGGTTTGTTGCCCAGGTGGTTAAAGCAATTGAAAATTCTCTGTGGTGCGTTAGCTTGCTCTGAATGAGGTTACTATGAGTGATTTTCAAAATTTATAGTTACTAAACAAATTTAATCTTTCCACTGCCAACAAAATACACTACAAATACCAAAAATCGCAACTAGTATATTACGTCGATTATTATTATGTGTTGTAGATCTTCTCTTTTTGTCGTCCTGCGTGGTGTAGTGGTTACCATTCTAGCCTCTAGTCCCCGAGGTTGCGGGTTCAAACCTGGCATGGCTTCCTTCGGAAGGGAAGTAAAACTGGTGGTCTCGTGTCGTAGATTTACCGCACATAAAAGAACCTCAAGCCTGATAAAAGGGCCTCTGAGGAAAATTACCGGTCTTTCACGCCCAATGTAGAATGGGACGCCAAGGACCACAGCAGTTGAAGAGCGTTCATAAATAAATAAAAAAAAATCTTCTCCACACACTGGACGTTGATCTTGCATAAAATTGTTGATCTTTCAGTCTTCACATGCCTGCGCTTATCTAGATCCCACTTAAAGTTAAATATAAAATATAGTTTAACATTCTAATAGACCAAACTAATTATAATAAACATTCTCATGATCGAGTTATTGATATTAAAACAGATAAATGGAATTTAATTTAGCTGTAGATGAGGATACTGTATAAACCGATGCTTTAAAATGTTTATAAAGGCCATCTCAAAAAATGTAGCCACTCTGGAGAAGGCTATATCAATATGTACTGGACGAAAGGAAGATGTATTTACCTTATCTATATTTTTATTCCTTTGACTTTGATTTTTTTTCTTGGTATAAAATATTAATAAATTTTCTTCTATTCCACAAAAAATTTTTGATTTTCAATGTCTTCAAATAAGTTTAGCTTCAAATGAAATATTTTTTATTCAAATAAAATTCTTCTAACAATTATCATCATAGAATGGTTTTATATAAATTGCAGTTGCAATAAAGTTTGCAGCTCCTATAATTCTTGATATTCTTTTAGTTTTCTCTACTACGTATAGTAAGTAGGGGAAGTGTATTCCATCCAAAAATTTGAAACCGAGATTTCACCGGAAAATACATGTTTTGAGGCGCCCTGAATCCAAGTAAAGCATTTTTGGGAACATGTCCGTGTTTGTGGTCTGCTGTGAACAGCATAACTCAAAAACGAAAAGTCGGATAAATACCAAACTTCATATTTTTGTTTAGCATCCAAGAATTCGACATGAAGATTTTCAAGAAAATGCCCACCCCCAACTTCCTTTACATGGAACATTTTTCGACGTTTGTTATTTTTTAAAAAAGATGGCTCCAACGATTTTGATTAAAATACCATGTGTGAAAGATATTTACATGACAAATAAAATTTATATCTTGAATTTACTGGGAATAGCATAGGAAGTTCTCTTCATTCGGAAGGAATTTTGTATAATCTTGTATAACTTGTAAACGTTAAGCGACAGGCGAAAACGTACCACTCACAAAAAATGTAGATTCTATTAAAACACGCAATTTTCTTAAAATAAGTTTTTTTGTGCCATAAGCCGCTTCTGAAGCATCCGTTATTAAAGGTTCAAATTTTTCAATACTTGTCATTCTTTTAAAGTCCCATCGATTTTCAGTTTTTCTCGCGATTGCGTGAAAACAGCATGGAATTTTAAGGCCAGCATATAGTGTCCAGTTCTTAAACATTTGACTATCGCTACTCTTTTTGTATTTATAACAAAAGGTGTAATCTAGCTATTTTTGCAAAGGTTTATTTGCATTAAATGCATTAGATAGAAAAAAGCTTTAGTAGGAATACTTTGTATGGCCACTAATGAAGTTAGAGGGTAGAGAAAGTTATGTAAATGTATCACATAAGATTTTCTTGTTTCTTTCCAGAAAGCTTTCCTTATTTTTACTCATTCTTCATTTATCACCCAACCAAGTACACTTTAAAATTGTTCTGTAGTAAATGGATCCATCCACTCTACTTAGCATACTTTCCTGATATTTCAGACATCGGTTTAAGATTCGAGGGTAATCCTGGAAGTAACGACCGTTTGGCTTTAATAAATTCTAAAACATTTTTATTAAAAAAAACACGTCACTTACAAAATTAAAGCTTGCGTTAATTCTCTAAATAATCACCTCAGATATTTAAGATTTGTCATGTCTGTCCCCGAGCTTGATATTTTCCATGTAGTAGTCGGCTGCCGCCAGTCCATTAAGCAAGATGTTCGGACACAATTTCACCAAGGAGAAATATTTGGGAAAGTAATTTAACTCGTCCAGGGTTACGCATGTCTTGTACGGTTTTGTTGCTAACTTGATTGAAATCATCTATGATGAGTTGTCCGGGTCGAGTTTCGTCATGCAATTCGTTGAACATTTCACACCACTTTCTCACATCTGTTTTATTTATTCCTGTATCACCATCCACTCCCTTTAGATAAATTTCGAGTATCGAATAATGCCTCTCACCCCACTTTGTATCACACAAGCGTTTTGAGCAATCACAGATGCACAATAACTTCGACTGGCACTCTCACGACATTGAAAAAAGACATCGAGGAAACCATTCGACTTTGGATAAAATCGACAGCGAACTGAGCAGCGGGAGTGCGCAAACGGTCGTTAATTCCCAAATTATTCTCACATTACCTTCATTTATTTTTCATATTGTGTACTAGCATTTTAAGCATCGTTCTTTAATCAACAGTGAATAGATTAAAGAGTGAGCATAGGGTCAGGAACCATTGCCCACAGAGAAATATACAACTCGTAACGTGTGTATAACGGTTAATGTGAATCGTGGTATATATTTATGATAAATAAGCTTAATGATAATAATAACATTCACCCGAAAATAGTCGTTAGAGCTGTCCCGGATCATTTTAATTCTTCTCATATGCTGTCTTATCAAACTGTTATGGAAATAAAGAATAAATAAAATGGAGTTTCCATCGTTTTACTCTACTAATGTTTTGCTGTTTTCTATTGCTTTCTGATGGGAAGCACGGAGAGGTAATCGTCCAAAGCAGAGACTGAATGAAGACTCGTTAACGTTCTGTAATTGATTTGTATTGCTGTGGAGAGGTAGTACTGCAGCATGCTGTGAACGCAAATATCGGATCAAAGAATCTGCCTCACATCTGTCCCCTTTAGCTTTGTCTTCTATTTTAACGTAGCAATTAGTGCCAGTTTGATTTTATGTGGGCCGTTAGAGCAACGCGGAGCGATGACAAACTGCAGCAATCTGTTGAACACCTGCAGTACCGAGTAATAGAACCATCGATAGAAATGTACAGGAAACTTCTCTGCTATGAAACTCAAACGAAACTTTTTCCAGTAAATTTAAAGTTTTATTAATTACTAGCAGAACCCACGCAAAACGTGGTATTGCGTTCCTTCTTCCTGAATTTCCGGTGTTCTCTCTCTCTCTCTGTCTCTCTCTTCCCTTTACTGTCTTTTCTCCCTCTGTCTTCTTTTCCACTCTCTCACTTGTCTCCCCATCCGTCGTCAACGCTTTCTTCTCTGGGCAACTTGGATGTAGCGTAATGTTTTTAAAATTGTTAACGTTATGCGTTTTCTGGAATGTTAATAAAAATAAAGCACTGTTAAAGATTTTACATTATTCTTGGTGAGAAATATTGTGCTTGTAAACTTTTGTAATTCAACATTAAAAAAAAGACTGAATTAAACAAATATTGTACTTACGTAAATGCACATAAATGCAGGTGCTGATAAACAGAAAAACAGTATGCTAAGATACAGGAATCGAAATGGAGAGAGCGTAAATGTAAACAGTGTCCTAACCCCTCCGTTACTACCGGTTATCTTCGTAGGGTTTGAGGTCGGTTGTTTGACAGAGAGCGCCATAGGGTTTTGTTACGCCGTGGGTACTAGGCAACTTCTTTGGCACAGACGTACCTCGTCTTTGCAGCCTCTGAAAAGGGGAAACTTGCATCAAAATAGTGACGTAATTTAGAGCAAGAGTGAACTACAACAGGACCTATTTGAAATCAACATCTCTGGATCTCAATAAATCAAAAATATTTTTTTTGTGGCTGAGGTGCGTGAGGAGCAATAAGGGAAATCTGTATCAGATACGACAAGACCTTACATTTGCAATTTGAACAAAACTCGTGCTCCTAGATGCACTTTTCGAAATTCTAAACATGCCATAATGATCTGTTTGCAGGTTTCTGGGAAATTGTTTTCAACCTGACTTCTTTATGCTAGGAATTACAGTAGTAAGCTAACAATAAACGTTAAGCAAGAATAAAACATTAGGTAATTCTGATAATAAATGACTGTAAGTAGGATATGAAACGTTATCGTATTTTAATCTTTTGTAATTTTAAACGTTACGACAATTCGCTTTACCTCGGAGCTAAGCTCCCTCGTGACGTTAGTCTTATATAAAAAACACAAACCAGTAAAAAAATTGCAAGATGATATTAATTTATAATGTTCTTCATAAATGTTTAATCAAATCTGCAAAGAAAATAAACGGATTATATAACATTATAACAGTGAATTTTATTCATATGAGTGTGTCAGTTCATGAATAGGCTGAATAGATTTATAGATTCATTTAATCACTTTCATCCCTTTAATATCATCCAGTAATTCAACAAAAGCTCTCTAACTACACACGAGGTGTACTAATTACATTACTTATTCATGAATTTATGTTTTATCTTCACTTTTGTGTGAGTTCGTTGTACACACTATAGACCAAACGGGCAGAACTGAGTGGCGGGCTTCAAACTTCAAATCCGTCCAATAGCTGGTTGCTATGTACTTCTTCGTAAGCCAAGGTAGTATCAAGGTCGTGGATAGTATTGCCATTGTAGCAGGTATGTCCCAATATTTTGTAGAAACAATAATGTTTTTCAATATCTATGCGGATGTAGGAACGTATTTCATATATTGGTAGAAAATATAGCAACTTTTTGGGTTACAGAATGAGAAGAAACTGTACTATAATTGTCCATTTTGCTGTAATCTGGTGCAATACAGGAACTCTTGCTTTTTGAATATACATGGATTTAATCCTTTCTTCTCAAATTTGGTAATATGCCAAGATGAACAAGTAATCTGCAGTTGCGAGAGAATAAACTACGCCAGCAATGACATTTCAATGTGTTCCTGAATGAAACGTGGAGAGAGAATTGGAGTTTGTAACATACATATTGTGGGCTGTTAAACATTACCATATAAATCACAATGTATTAACGACAAGCGCAACAAGTGATGGTGTCTACACCGAAAAGAAAAAAAAGGTCAAATGCGTTAAGAACTGTAATACCGAAAAAACATTGCAATAAAACTTCAATATATCCTTAGTTGGAAGGTGAAGCAGTTAAGACCTCGTTAGTATTGGATCATCTGGATCCCTGTAACTATCTTAGTATAAATTGCTTAATTACATTTGTAATGCATGGGTATATGTTCAGTTTTATCTCAAGGAATCAGTCAGTGTTGGAATTGAATTTTTTAGTTACAGTATTTGTAGTGAGTGGAGTAAAAAGTAATTGACAAATTGATCGCGACTCGCCTGTGTCCATCTATCGTACTAGTCAGCCACAATATGAGTACGCTTGGAGGAGGGCGCCACTGTTTTTGTTGACAATGCGTAACGTTATCGAGGCTAGGGATCAGAGGGGAGAGAGGGACAAGGCGATATAAAAATATACAGCTGCCCAATGAAAACAGTACTATATATACAGGCCCGAACCTCGCTAGTAAATGTAACTCGGAGCTGCATATATTTTCTTTACCAGATTGCCATTACGATGCCCCACCAACCAGTTCTGTAACTGTTTAGTTCCTCTTACCACCGCACGCACTGATATCGTGGCCCACTAGTACGCGATGGCTTGTAATCAAATGACCCGTATAAAACAAGGTTTCTGCTGCCTAAATGTATACTGACGTGAATAAAAAGTGATTCATAATGGAACGCAGCTGTTCAGATTTTACCCCACCTCTGCCAGCATGATCTCCTCTTCCTTAAGCACAAGTCCAGCCACTGGATTACCAGGGTACTTTACCTCCCCCACAGTATGCCCGGACTGCCGAAGGTAGCATTACAAGCTAGTTGTCCATGTTGTCACTAGCGAATACCGTTAATGCAATGCTCATCGAATTTTGCTGCAAAAATAAAATATAATAAAGTTAAGCATTGAATTAAACACGAAAGTTAAGAACATTTTGTTTTTTATTTTAGTACACTTAAACCTTGTATTTTCATATTATACTACCGTTTTCTTAATATCGGTGTTCTTATTTTCGTTCGATGGTAGCAATAACTTTAACCTTCGTCTCCATATCCCTGATGGAAACTGTTGTATAAATGTCATAGCTGTTGTCCAGTTTAACGACGACACATGCAAACAATTTTTCATCCCTTCCTCTAGAAAGCTGAATTATGTTGTATTGGTTTAGCTTTTCCTTGAGTACCAATTTAGCGACTCTCTTTTGTAGAGGCAATATCCGAAACACACTTCATATCACATCGGTTATATTATTGGTTCCTTTTTGTGTCTCCGAGAGCTGATGCAGGCTGGACGGAGGGAAAAACACTATTGCGATCTATAGAAATGATTCACCTTTTATGTACGTCACTATACACTCGACTAAACTAAAAGTGACCGGTCTCTTGAGTAGTTGATATTTCTCAACGTCGTTTCGAGTGACCGCGCGATTCACAACCGTCAACTTTTGTGCGCCGCTTTAGCTAACTGGAAACAAGCCACAAGACATTGATTTGGGCTACCTTCACTTCGTGTCTGGCGTAGAGCTGTGGTTAAGCTACTTAACTTCTACGCAATCAGCTCGAGTTCATTTCTCCGTAGTGGATTATCTTTTATTTTTCACCTTGTCCAGACTACGTGGGAGGCAGTTGCCAGAAAATGAAACTTTTTTCCACGAATAGTGAACTATGTGGGTTACAGATTCAGGAAAGTTATAAACGCAGAAGGCTACTGGAGGGATATTGGGAATGTGAGAATTGTTTTTGTTTCCTTCTATTAATTATTTTTTCTTTTGAAGTATAAAATTAACGGTTTTTTTTCAATTTTAGAAGTTAAATCTCTTATTTTATGCCACAAATATAGCTTTGTAAGAAATCATGTGCGCTCTTCTTTTAATTTCGTGTTTGGCAAATATGTGAGGCGAAATAATATAGCAAAAATTAGTTTAAGAATAAACAATGAAGAAAACCTGTTATATTTTTTACTCGTTATATTTTTTAAACGAAAGGGAAAACATTGAATAGCTCCATGGAGATATGAACAAGCAACCCCAGAAAAAGTAAGCTCTCTATCACTGGGCTAAGAGTGCTGTATTAAGGGTGGCATTGTAACGAGCTTTAGTAATACGCTACTTGAGAACTATAAACCAATAAAGTGTGTGTTGCAAATATTCATTCATTGGCGAAACGCTCTGAAACATCAATCTGTTTGAAATCTCGTATATGAATTATTTTCTCGGAAGGCTTTTGCGATTATATTTGTGTTCCCTATTATAACTATCCAAGATAGTTCACAACTATCTTGTGAACAGAGACGGGCGTCCCTGGGCTCACGGAAGTACCCGATTCTAGCTCCATGTCTCAGAGGGCTGGCCAGTTTTAAATTGACTAAGTGTACATGCTGAGCCGCGCTCAATTGTACAGCATGTTTAAATTATCGGCGAGATGACTCAGTCGTAATGCTAGTATCGCATTTCGAAGGGTTTCTCGTAGTTTTCCCTAGGCTTACCAGTGAGCGCGTGATTGATACACAATTTTCACGGCTCTCATAGTTCTGAAAGTGTGTGTGTGTGTGTGTGTGTGTGTGTGTGTGTGTGTGTGTGTAAATCAAGGTCAAAATACAATAGGAAACTAACGCTGATCGTCATGATATGGTACATAAAGTGGCTGTTAAGGTCAACCGTCCAACATAAGAACTGCTTCCCACAAAAGCATTCAAATAAACGACTAAAATGCCCGGAGATTACCTTAGAAGTTAAAACTATAAAAGAAAATTAATAAATCAGGGAATAATAGGCTTTTAAATATGGATCTAAATTTTAATAATTCTAAATGTCTGGTTGTTTTGAAAGTTGTGCCGTCGTGAGATTGTTAGAAGTGAATTGTGCGACACAGCTGTAATTAAAGTAACTTTGTTAATTACGGTCCATATACAGGAAGTATGAAAATTTGACAAGAATGAAAATATTCCAAGATTTGATTAGGACTGCAGTGTTACTTTCTAAGCCGCATGCTAGATCAAGTGTAAAATGTTCAGAACAGCCCCATTAACATCTAAGTATGTTGGCCAGCGCTGTTATGAAGAGCATAGGCCAGGAGGCCGCCATATGGAGCAGGTGTGGACAGTATAAGTGAATGCTGCTGTTATTGGGAACAGGGCTGATCACTGTCTGGTAGCGGATATCCAGCAGCTGCTGTGGGCTACACGGCGATAATTAAAGGAGATATACGTGGGCTATTATCACAATTAACCCTTTGTGCACACGGCTTTATAGGATACCTCCATTATCACACTTGGTTGCGAAACAGGTAAACGCCATTAAGTGCAAAAAGAACACTGTTGTTTAGTGCGCCGTGTTAAAAAGAGTTACGACTTCGTCGAAAGCGTTTTGTACGTTGTACATCTTTTAGCCTTTAAACGGTTCAAATACAAAAGCTCGTGCTAGGTAGATAAATTAAAATCTGACATGCTGTCATTATATCTGACAGTTACATCAAAACGTAGCAACTGCTGATTTTGTTTTCTATTTTACATACTGCGTATTACTGAACATTATTTGTAGGATTTTTGGAGTTATGACTGAATAACTGTTCTTAACTATATCTACACTTTCTGGAAATCAGGAAATATACTTCCAAAGCAGTCAATGCTTCCATTGCATCAGGCGCCATGAAGTGTTTTGAAGACGCGTTACCTCAGAACTAATGCCATGAAGCGTTGAGGCTTTGAGTCAATTGTTTGGTGGTGGTTATTTGAAAATGATGATGATGCTGATGATGAAGAAAATAATATGGAGGATAATAGAGATTCATTATTCCAATGATTTGAAGCCGGAGACGTGAATTATGAAGATGTGGTTATTGAAAAGGCATGAAGAATCGGATGCACGTCATTGATTCCTGAAAAATAAATTCCAAAAAAAGAGGTATGAAATTTTCATACACCTTTAATTACAGTTGATAGTTTGAAATAATGTAAGTTTTTATGTTCAAAGTGTGCCATTTACTGTAATGTATTAATTGCTGATTATTACAACGATCTAATCTAAGGGTCAAATATGTTTTACTTTCCGCGCTATATATATGTTATTACTGACACCAAATTTATGTTGGTAACTATGGCTTTTCTTGGAAACAAACTCATGTGTTGGAATTCTAAGCTTCTTTCTGTGTATATCTTATCTGGAAGACGTAGAAAACGCACAATATTATGAAAAAATGCCGTTTTCATTCGTTTAGAAACTTTTAGGATGTATTACAGAATAAGGGAATCGCAAATGAGCTCTTAGGATCCGTATCAAACGAATATCCACGAATGTTTGTTTTCACATCACTAAAAGCGTAAAGTTTGTAAACGGAAAGGCACCGTTTGAACCACATGAAATCCTCCCCTTGGAAAGTAAACCCAAAGTCGTACAAATAATTTCCGGCGAAGTCAAGTTGACCTCCTTCGATCGCAATGTGAGGAAAGATTTATCTTCGATCTTGGAGTCATAGTCTATTGGACGGGAGCGCATCAACATCATCCAAGAGCTCGTACCCAGCTAAGTTTTTTTTTTAAATATAGGCTCTCGCAGTCTTTGATTTAAACCATACGAAGACTTACGGCTCTTTTCAAGAGGTTACTCATCAATCTATAAACTAAGTGCTGACTAATTATTTATCTATTAGTTTTCAAAATGCTTACTAACCTTAATTTATCAAATGTGGTATGCTACTTCCATCGTTACTTGGGCTGTCCGGATACGTACTTAACTGGAAACATAGTAATGGTCATAATCGCTGGAAAAAGTTATGGATTCATCAGATGATCTCAGAAAGCTTCACTGTTATCGTTTATTTAGTGATCCCGTTTCTCCACCCATACCTTCTTTAGAAAGTCCACCATACAGTCATCTTGCAAGGGAAGCATCAGACCCTCATACCGAAAACAACCCTGAAATTCCTTTGAAAGTAGTGATGTAGTTTAAGGAGATCACACCCAAAACATCAATTGCTAGTTTTAAATGCAGGGTGTGGAAATCGAAGCTGAAGCCTGACAACTCACTATGCCATCCAGATGGAGATGGACATCCCTTCATCATAGAGCACCGAGTTTGAATAACTGGACGGAGCATTCTGTCTCCACCTTTTAGCGACTAGAAACCAGTTATCTGAGCTCCTGTCCATACCCTCGCGTGGTAATCCAGTAAGGAGTCAAGACTATCCAATCGAGCTATTTTATAGAATAATATTTCCATGCAATATAGGTATATGGAAGATTTGGCGTTCGTTTTGGGGGGTTTGCAGTTAAAACTGGAAGCTGATATTTGGGTGTAGCCTCCTTATACTACATCGCTTCTGTCACGGAATTTCAGGGTGAATTTCGGCATGTGGAGTCTAATACTTGCCTTGTCAGACCTATAACTTGATTCATCCATTTAGTTCCAAAGTTCTCATATGTGGGGTGATTTTTTAGTAGTGACAACCCTACTGCAGCGATGCCGTGCAACGGAGCCAGGCAAAGTCGTTTTTACACAGGTTGCTTACTTGCTTTCCCTCCCTCACAGCACATGGACTCGCCCTGCTTCCTCCACGTTCTCGAGATACAGTCGTAATGTTTTAAAAGCATGAACAGAGAAGCTGGTTAAAAATCCAGTATGTTAGAGGTCGCACGCCACGACAGTATCATCAAGTACTGCAAGAGGCTTGCAGTGCAGCTGTGTTACCTTACAGAACCGTAGTAAGGTGGGTGGCAGCCTTCCGACAAGGACGCGAAGGTATGTTGGACATGCCTCGATCTTACCCACCATTAGGCACAAGGATGTACAGACTGTATCCGTGTTAGTGGAAACGGATCGAAACATACCCATTCGTGAGTTAGCGCAAGATACAGGACTGGCGCCTTTGATTGTGCGTCACATTCTGAAGGACCACCTAAAAATGCGGAATATTGCGTCAAAATGGGTTCCGCACGAGTTAACGGACATGCAGAAATAGTTGCGGTATTACGCTTCTCGTACGCACTTGCAGCGCTATGAGCGCGAAGAAGAGGACTTCTTAAGGCGTATCATTACCACTGATGAGACCTGGGCCAAATCTTATGAACCACAGCTTAACGCCAATCGGACAAGTGGTGTCATCACGCGTCACCATGAAATCATACAGTTCAGCATACCTCCACCTATGTGAAGGCAATGCTGATTCTTGCGTATGATTGGGATGGTGTGATCTTAAAGCATACCGTTCCCTCAAGGCAGAACGTTAATCCGAGAAGAAAACTGTTACACTTCATAGATAACTCACCCATAGTTCTGCACGACAATACTAAGGCTATACAGCAAGAGTTGTGTCTAAATTGTTAAATAGCTGGGTGTGGGAGGTTCTCTATCACCTCCATACTCAATCTCATCCCTAAGACGAAGGAACCACTGCGCGGGATTCGCTTCCGTACAGTTGAAGACGTTTTACAGGCAACCGACCTTGAAGAGATTAGATAGTGTCGACGGGATCTAACGGCTTCCTCACCGCTAGTAACAGGTTGTACACAACGCTGGTGACTATATCGACGGCCTATAAAACTTAGAACCGGTACGTATACTATGGAGAAATAAAATAGTTGCTAGAACTAAAAAATCACCCCTTGTATTAACATTGCTCTTGCTCATTAGGTTTTCTGTCTCCATTTTTTCAATATTCTCCACTTCGTGAATCAAGAAGTCAACCGTATTTTTAATGTATAAGGGTCATTCAAATGAAACCCGGTCACTTGTGTAAAGTAACGGTGACGATTTTATTAACTCAAAAATAGTCGCCAAAACTGTTGGCACATTTATCCCATCGCGACACTAGCCGGTCGATTCCATCTTTCAAGAAGCTAGTAGGCTGCTGTCGGATCCAGGCCTGGATCCATTCACACACTTCGTCGTCCGTTGTGAATCGAGATCCGCGAATAGTTTATTTTAGAGGTCCATAAACATGAAAGTCACACGGTGAAAGGTCTGGACTGTACTGTGGATGTTCCGGCGTATCTCGTCGAAACTGCTGCAATGCCGTCTTCACTGCATTGGCAGTGTGTGGGTGGGCATTTTTCTGGAGAATAACGCCATTGGACAACACGCCTGGGTGTTTCGACTGGATGGCTCGTCTAAGATTCTGTAAAGTGGCTTGATAACGCTGGGCATTGATGGTGATTCCCCGTTCAAGGAACCGACAAGCAGTGGGCCCTTGTAGTCAAAAAAGGACATCATGACCTTACCAGAACTGGTGTGCACGGCCTTTGATTTCTTTGGAGGTGGTGAAGTCGCATGTTTCCACTGCTTGCTCTGACTCACTCCTCATTGTACCTGCTTACTCGCCTTCATGTTCAGTAGTGGACGATAACTTGTGAGACCGCCTTCTCTTCGGCGTGAAACCACACTGTCGCTATGCAACGACAAACGTTGCACACGTTGTAGTCGCACTACCAATATACGATGCCACCATACACGCAGTTACGTGGTGCCACCTTACGTGCAGTGCAAAGTTAGACGCACTGACCAGGTTTCATTTGAATGCCCCTCATAATTCTTATGAATCTCCAGATGAGTTTCTGTGTCACTTTGCTACCCAATTGTAGTTTTATGTTACTGTGTAAGTCTAGATACTTTATTCCATATTTCTTCTAAAATGTGTGGTGATCTTTATTTCTCGGTATATCTCATATATCTTTATTCCCAATAATGTTTTTGTTCCTTCATTAACATTATATAATCCAATTGTCAGCCAGCTAAATGCTCTGTAATTTCAGCGGACAAGTCTCTTCACTCTCCCGACTGGGAGAGAGGAACCCAGAAGTATATGGAGATGAGCAAATAGGAACGGCGAAATTAATGTTGAGAACACTAGGGAAGTAAGGGGACCGTAGGCTGTGATTTGTATCTACGTATCATTCTGACCCATTCCAATGCTTTTATATTATTTCTTTTTGGAGTCCTTATATTTTTCGATAATTTATAAGGCTTTCTGTCTCTCTTTTTGAGTTTGTATCTTGCATGCGTTTTAAACCATAGCCGTAGGCGGTTTTCCCCATCTATAATGCCCGTTCGTTCTGTTACCTCTGAAGATTTTTATTTATTCTTTTCGCTCCCTTATAGATTGTATTTCAATAAAGTTATTCCCAGAACTTCTCCTACTTATTGTTGAATCAGCTGTCGAACATCCTCATTAAAATTGATAGTGCTAATGTTGGTGTTGTGAACATTCTAACTTGTGTTTTCTGCTCTCTCTATGTGTATACTGGAATGTCTTATTTTATACTATCCTTAAAATTTTGTGCCTATGTAACGCTTAATGTAATAACAGAATAACCATTTATCTATCGAGTAGGTACGTAAAATAAGGCTTTAGCGGAAGAATTTCTCATTGGAAATACCGGATGAGTCTGCTAAAGCTTTTGCGAACGTAGTGCATGCAATCATTCTTAGTAAAAGCGTTCTAAGTTATATAAAATAAATGCAATATAATCACTGTTTAAATTTAAAAGCATAGTCAGTCATTTGTTGACTAATTCTCACATCCGCCTGAATCCTAACGTCTCGTAGGAAGGGTTGACCGTAACAGTTGTAAGATGCTGATGTCGATGGCAGTGCTTATTCTGAGCACTCGTTTCTAAACAACAAGCCTGTGATTGAAAATATATGTGAAAATACCGCGGAAATTTCAATCCGAGCCAGAAACATTAATCGGAGTTGCAGCCAGCAAAATCTCGGCAGCTGTATGAGAAGGATTATATTGCATTTAAAGGCTGTTCAAGGGTCAAGTATTTCGTTTAAAACCCTGTTAAAATTGGTATGACATACCACTGTCTTCTGCATTTTGCTTATTACGCCGCTAAAAGTTTCCACAGCGACTTTTTCGGCATGTTAACAGTTCAACAAGCAGCTGTTTTAGAGTACGTATACTTTTAAAAAATAAAAAACAAAACAAAAAACAACACGGTAGCAGCATAGCTGTTAGATGCTTTTGAAGAAGCGGAAAGAAAACTTCTAAAAGGGATGTACTTTTTAAAGGATAATGGATACTATAGCAAGAAGCAGCCAAAGTCCAGAGAACAGCTGTTTTAACTACACTTCATGCTTGGTTGGCGAAACGCATTTCAGGCATACTGTGCTGGTCGAGGCCAATGGGTGGGAGTGCCGACACTTGCTGTTTAGCTAAGCGTGAAGTAGGTAGAACGTAAACTACAAATGGCTTACAGTTACAATATATTTTTTTTTCTAATTCAAATCAGGCTGTGTGTGTGTGTCTGTCTGTCTGTGTGTTTATTTGTAAAATTGTGGCACTGTTCCCGGCGTCGAGCCAGCTATAAATGCACTTATTACAGAAGGGTTTGTTAATTAAATAGGTTATAAAGGCATCGCAGAAAACAAAACTTCGTGTAATTTAGATAGTCTTCTCCTTTATCAACAGCGAAACTGAGATTACAAGATAGTGTTCGATATTCACATTATGAGAGGATGAGATGAGAGTGATCTATCTATAATATATGCCTTTAGTCTTTCCAGCATTTCCTCTAAAATTTTAATCCACTCAAAAGCTGTGATTAAATATTACAGGGTATCGGTTTCATTTTATAGGAAGCGGGTTTATTACAGGTATTTGTTTTCGGTTGTACACTAGATCATAGTAAAGGGGAGGGGGGCTTTTTGTTTAGCGTGAATAATATGTTAGTACAGGTTAATGCTATAATCTGTTTATTGCGTGACAGAAGAGCTTATAGAGCACATGGTGAACAGGGTAAATTGGTAGTTACATGTAAGTGCAGCATTTCGCGCTTAACCACGTCGTTTTATCTGGTGGTGGGGATTTACTTTATTAGCTAAATAAACCTTTAAAGGTAATTGCTTCGAAAATATCCAATGCATGCATTACATGTACGAGCTGAACTGCTGACGAAATTGATTTTCCACCTTTTTACACCTTTTGAAATCTCTGCTTTGCGGGTTTTAAGGTCTAATCCAGCACATGTGCTGGAACGATTTTAAAACCTGATGTGGTGCACTCAAATGAGTTTCTGTGCCCTCTATCGCTTATTTTTTACGTCTGTAAGTTATTATCGCAAACGCGTGTTCTTTTAATTAATTTTAATCGAAATAATTTCATTGCACATTTCCATGTAGGTACAAAGAGCGCTAAAAAAAAATCTCACTGCACCTTGCGTTCATGTCCATTATTTATCGTTGTATGTGGCCTTGCAAAGCCATGGCCATTTCATTGGTTGCCTTAGGCCACGGTGCAAGGGTACACCAATTAATTACACCAATAACCACAGCAGAGGTTACAAAATGGCGTAGAAACGAAATATATGTTTACGCTCTCGATCATATTGACTAAAAGAGAAAGACGTACAGTGAGTGGGTGCATTCAGTTTGTCATACAGACCTCTTATCGTGATTGGTAGCCCATACCTTATCGGCTAGTGCAGGACACTCCTTTGAAAGGGTCAAAAGCTAAGGGGAAAACTTGATGAGCGCCCAGGTTAGCGAAATGTAGAACGCGTAGTGTGAGAAGATTTTCAGGGGGTGCAAATTAAATCTTGAATGTTAATCATTAAATACATAGCAAGGCAGCAGTTTATAACAAAAAATAAATAGAACTGAATTCTCACAGTGGTATCAATGCTTGTTGCGGCATAGAAGCAAACATAACTAAATAATAAATAAATAAAGCTATTTTCTCTCTAATTCAAACTATAATTGCTTAATATACCTTTACTAACATATTGCTGATCATAGGAATAGAACAGGATTATAGACAAAAATATAACCCAATTTTATTACCATAATATGTATGTCATATTCGGTAAACCATATACATATTTATCTCTAGTTTCTAAACATGATCAGTCAATTATAACAAAAGAGTAATTTGCATTTAGTAAACGAATATCATCATCTGCGAATGTTTTATGAGGAGTGCCCACTTTCTGACGAGTATGTAGACCGTCTTCACCACTTTCCTGGAATATTTTTATCCAGTAATTTACTATAAAAACAATTTTATTCAATTGCTGTAGCAGTGCGACCAGCCTCCCATATACCCACGATACGTCCACGAGTAATTTCGCTAGTATACGGCATGACTGGTTCTGAGACAAACATGTTTTGGTTTGATCAACCTCCCCTCTTTTCCCCCATATTGCTGTGTTATCAAGCCACCACGCTCTGCGATAGGTAAGGTGAAGGACAAGCCTCAAAAGACCCCAGAAAAGGATACAAATCCGTCAAAGATTTTCTTTGGCTATTCCCAGGAAATTCAAGATATACATTTTTTTGGTCATATAAATATCTTAAATATATGGCATTTTAATCAGAATCGTTATAGCCAATTTTGAGAAAATCAAAAATAACGAAAACTTTTCCATGTAATGGGAGGTTTGGTGTCGGGAGATTTTCTGGAAAATCCTTCTGCCGCATTTTGGAAGATGCTGGATTTAAATACCGACATTTCGTTTTTGAGATATGCACAAAATACAAGCAAACACTCGCGCACGGGAACTTTTTCCTAAAACTGCCTTTTCTTTTCATCCTATTCCTTTTTTCTTTCTTTTTTATCGGGATTCCAAATCATCTATTTCCGGTGAAATCTCAATATGGGAGAAATTAACAAGACGTTTTTGAGAAGAAACCAACTAATTATTTCTGTTCATTTCGCATGGTTTCTTTCTTTCTGTCTGTTTTCTTGCTTTTATCATTTTAGGCACTTTCACTACCGCAGAGCACGTATTAGCGTCGCTTTTTACGTCTGCGCGCCTGAAACAATTCGCGTACCGCCCAAAATCTGAAGTTGGGATTTTTTTACACAGAATTTAAAGAATATATGTCAAGAAATTTCAAATTTGATTGAAGGCGTAACAAAATTAATGGAGAAGAGAACTTCTTAAAGCTTTTCGGTTCTTAAGCGAACTTGAACCATTGAAATGTTATATACGGGAATTTTAAGACGTCAGTTGAAATCGGTTCTTAATTTAGTATAGTTTATGTGAAAAACCTCCTAAAATGTTGATTTTTTAGACCAACCACCACATAACCTCCAAATTACCGTGAAACTACCAATGTTTGTTTGTAAAGATTCCTTGTTTTTAAAATTGCATACCTACAGGTATAAGGTTCGCATAACTGTTGAGATATAAAGTTTATATTTTATATATAATATATGTATTAATATATATATATATATTTTATATATATTCGATACTTCATATGTTTCATTTCGTTCAGTTGCTTTTTAAGGCATTTGCTTGCTTCTTCAACACACGAGGTTATAGTTTTCTATCACAAACTCTGCATAAGAGCTAGCTTGAAACGCTTGATTCCCTTATTGATACATTTTATAACAAAAAGACAATATTTGCTTGAGTATAAAAGCTCTGAGATGACACTTATTCTTTGATAAGTCTATTTACATTTATTGACCACAGTTTTGTAAACCCATAATTTGTTTATGCATTTTTCAGAAGTAGCTATCGGAAGTGATTTTGAATGGGGGGCTAAGAAAACCGAAGTTTATATTTATGATGCATACAAATGAGATAATTCCATTATTATATAATAATAAGATTAAATATCACGAAAAGCCTGTCTCTCTCTCAAGATGAAGTTTCAGTTTACGGTCTTATTTTGGAAGTTTGGAGGGTCACTATAAATTACAAGAGATCAAGTTTTGCAGTTATATAACTTTGAAAAAGAATGAAGATGGCCACAGGCTTTAATTCAGGGTTTAAGTTTTTTTATGGCTGTATCTCAAATGTGTGATATTTTAATCAAATTCGTTAAGAGACGCACAAAAATAAGCAGCATCTACAGCTTGGCATTTAAAGGGTAGTTTGAGAATTAGCTGTAAATTTTCATTTTGCATTTTAAATAGGTCTCAGTAATGATCTGTGCTTAGTTAAGATGAAAAGGGTCGGCAAGCCCAGAAGGTAAAAGTCAGTTGCGTATTCAGAGCGTAACAGAACGTAATTGATCCCAGAAGGACTGATCGACTGCGCAGCGAGATTAGTGTTTTATTTCTATACACTGTATTGTGCAAACGCTTCGTGTTACTCGTTTATTAGTTTAGGAAAAGAGATGTATTTATATGGGAGTATTTCGGGATTCTAGCCCTATACTCTCTTATTTTACGCTATCGTTTTATAAGTGCCAGATTTATATACTTTACAGTGGAGATAAAATAAAATGTATATGAAAGTTTTACGTTAATTAAAATGGGTAAGTAGCCATTATGGCATCATTTAAAGTTTTGGTCTATATTGCCTTTTCTCCGTTGTGCGATATATTATGACTGTGTCTATATGAATAAGGTTCCTAAAAGACAGTGAAATTATGCTTTCGAGATCTAACAGTGCTCCGTAGAGATAAACTGAGGAAATTCCCAGAACTGTTGTACGAAGGGAGTCTGTTTGCAATGGTGGGTAAAACAGTCAGTTTAATAAGTGAGGTCATTGAATATGGAAAACTTATGTAAATTTTGTGCGCAAATCTTCATTTCCGCGCATCTCCAATCCTGAGACTTTTAGCGGAAGCAGAGAAATAGTGCTCTCTTTGTTTTATGGTAATCCTGAATGGAAATTAAGTTTCCGTTGAAAGACCTAATATTTCTCTCGTTTGTCTGCTTTCGGCCTTTTTATCATAAAATCCCACAAGTATGATCAGAACTTTTGCGATGTGTTTAGAAATTCGGCGTAATATGCCTAACTGCTGCTAAACAAATGAACCATAATTAGTCGCAGCTTTAACTTAAAATTAGCCAACTTAGTCAGCTAAAAATAACTGACACACTTGCCAACTTTTAGGGTTTTCCCATAAAATGCATGGTAGCGAAGGCTTTTTTACGACGTCAAAGGAGGCGTTATTATGCATTTGTGGGCAGATGCAAAGAGCTACATATTTTTACCACGGATATGACAAAGCACTAAATTCTATAGCAGTATATGGTAACGTAAGATTGCAGACTGAGTGTACCGTGCTAAATGGTATATAGTGCTATGATAGGCCGGAACTTATCTCTGTGTCTATCCATCGCGAACATGGTCCACCTTCACTGGGCTGTAACAAAATACATAGCAGATTTAAACCTTTATTGCAGCACTAGTGACGTCTAGTAACCTGCAGTAAATGGGCGCGAACATTCAGTAATGGACGAGTGAATTGTAATGTCAACTACTTCATGTAAATTGATTACCTTTTCGCGTTCTATGGCTGCGGGTTGTGAGTTTACCATTTTTGCGACAGTGTTTGTTTATAACTGTCTGTAGTTAGGAAGTGGTATTTTTTTCCTTGAGACACGATTATCTGTGGTAAAAGGAAGAATTTCACCATGTGTAATAGAAAGAAACAATAGTATCAGTCTTCAGGTATTCTTATGAAACGAAATTCCCATTTATTTTACCCGTTTCTTTCTTTTTATTTTTCTCCTTTGGTGCACTGAACATTTTAGTCATTCTAAATTTTATGTGAGCTCAAACTTATTACGCTTTGCTGAATGAAGGAAAGTTTTGCAGGTTTCGATTTCAGGAAGTTAGCAAGTATGAACTGATTTCAGGGCAAAGTTTCCTCCCAAAAATGAAAAAGAAAGAAAGAAAATCTAGCATTTAAAACTCCATTCACAGTAAGGAATACTGATCTCAAGTTGTAGCTCACTAGATGATATTCAGCATCTTATCTTAAGATGAGGCATTATTGGAATGCAATATCAGCTCTTCCTGTGTCATAACCAACAAAGCGTTTTGATTCAAGCCAGAGTCCCCACCTGAAAACCCTTTGCAGACTTAAAATTGAACTGAGGTAGATTTATGCTGGCATGTGTGTCTTTTGGGAGCGTCTGCAGCTTTATAACGCATTCCTGAAGGAGCACCCTTATGACGGTCCTTTGAGCAGGATCTGTCCTCCGTTATCCAGGTTATGACATTCCTGCCTTAGCTCGCATTTCAAATTATCGTAACGTAAAGTTCTCTCTTGCTTGTATATGGCAGACAGCTTTTTACCTCCTCTTTGTCGTTTATATACGTGCTCTGCCTTATGTCCCTATTATAAACCACTACTGCAATCTAGTTAAACTTACATATGATTTGTGTCATTTGAAGCTGTGTACAATAGCATATCAAAGCGTTTAGCTGAAGAAAATATCACCTTATTAACATTTTTGTTTACACAAACGAACAAGAAATAAAATGTCACATTCACATGACCTTCTCTACTTTTCTACAAAGTATTCTTATAAAAGCTTATTCATCTAATATGTACTTCTTGTTAAGCATATTTACACATTCCGTTACAGATTTAAGGTTACAGTAGACTAAAGCTACAGTCAGATTTTTAAAAAGCGAATCCATTTGTGATGGCTTTAAAGTTCCATGCCCCTTGCATGATAGCATGAGAAAAAACAAATAATCGAATTGCCATTTGAGAGAAGTATAATTCAAACCAATAACAGACAATATCTCGGAAATGATTAAGACCACATACATTTTTATATGACATAAATTCTGTGCTTTAACGAAATCCACGTGTTTGTGTAATACGATTTTACTTTTCTCTTAAGGTTTACCAGTTATAGAATTAAGAGGTCTTCGCAGTTATTTATATAAAATTCAAGATATACATACATTTTATTTGCCATTTTTTTCGTAACACTCATAACAACGGTAAGTGCTATATATCCTCATGTTTTATTTTCTGTGTTCCTAAAAGAAAGAGGAAATAAAGAAAAAAGAAAAAAAAACGACGGTCGACATGTGTCAACCACGCGCCCAAACATGTAAGAAAAACTACCTGCATTCTCCAGGATGCATCAAACTATATTTGGGACGTTGCGTGTACCGGGCAATCTCGATTTTTTCTTGGCTTCCTTCAATCGTCAGATAAATACAGGATTAGCTTGAACCCTAATAGAACATAAATAGAAATAAGAGATGCTACAGGAAGATCATATACCTATAATAAGTTAAAATTAATTAAATTGATTTTTATATATGGACGCTCTTTAACTACTATTGTCCTTACTCCCATTCTATATTGGGTGTGAAAGACCGGTAATTTTGCTCAAAGACCTGTTTATCAGGCATGAGGTTCTTTTACGTGATGTAAATCTACGACACGGGACCACCGGCTTTACTTCCCTTCCGAAGGAAGCCATGCTAAGGATTCTATAATTAGTTCCCTCTTCTATCGCGCTATGCACGCGAAATTGCCACTCCGTGGTTAATGCTAAGGGGCCATTCACAACGAAAATTAAGTATTGACATAACAACGTACAACTTAAGCATATACTTAAGGCGATAGCACAAACAGGAGATGGAGCTGCTATAGCTGCTGGTAACCAAGCCGAAAAAGGAATTTGAGCACTTTTTGTTATACCAGCCAGAATAACTGAAATTTTGTCATTCACAATCGCAAATGAAAACTTAAACAGCAGCCAATCGCAAGAGAGAGAGTAAAACAGCTTACCTATATTATGGCGGTCTGAGAAGCGACCACCGACAGTATACACGACAAAAGAGTATGTACACCCTAAGAAAGAGAAAGAAAAAAAAAACATACAAAATCGCTAAGCGTATATTTGTCGAAGCTCAAATCTTTCCGCTGCCAGTTCACAATGGTGTCTCGGGACGCGTGTTGTTAGCTTCGTTCGACTGTTGTATTTTTTGTTGAGTGCCAGCTACTAAATATGCGCCGATAGCCGAGCGGTTACAAACAGGTACATAGCAATGAGGTCTACCGAGGTTTGCATCCCGAGCATACTTTTTTTCCAGACAAATGCAGTGTTTATTACGCACATTATAATAGAATTTCAAATTGCTAGGGCTTATTTGATTTCAAGGTATTGATACTCACATAAAAACTGAAACATTCTTCTTTTCGTTTTCAAACTAAATATGAAATAAGTAAATATTATATTCTTAAATGAAAAAGCAAATAAAAATAGAAATTAACTTAATATCGGGTGTGTAACCCGCATCTATTACTGCCCTTATTCTATGGGCATGGATAATAGCAAATGCCTAGTCAAATTTTCACGAGAGTATACTTCCTCCGAAACAACCAGTACCTTATCCCACAAAACCTCTTTTGCTCTGTATTGTCTTGTAACCAGTTTAACTCTAAAATCTTCACCTCTGCCCACACATTTTCATAGGATTCAAATCTGGTGAGCAAGGAGGCTGATCAGCACTGTGATATCTTCCCATTGCCAGAACCAGTTTGAAACCTGCTGACTTGTGTGGGCAGGGTGGTTATTCTACTGGAATTCAATCACTCCATTGGAATAGCCAGTCCTTACAGAAGAAAATATAGTGTTTTCGAGGATGCCTTTATACTGCTGGTAATTTAATGTGCCATCAAGCTGCCACAACACACCTAGGCCATCTCGTGACATCCAACCCCAGCACGACACGGATACGCGTCCTTGGCGATCCATTTGTGCCACGTATTTTGCGTCGTAACGTTTTGCTCTGGGGCGGTAGACAATTACTTTTTCCCATTTGTAGATGAAAATGTCACCTCGTCTGTGAGTATAACCCTATTCCAGTTATGGTAAATTTTCTTCTGCAAATGCGAGGCGAGAAAATCTGTGATCGCTGCGCTGCTTCTTAACCACCGATCAAGCAAAGAGCCCTGCTAAGTTAAACGACGCAGGACTGTGCGGTTCGATCCAGAAAATTAGAATTGCTTGTAATTGTAGACACACGCTGGAAGGGATTCCTGTCTGCCTCTTCTTTATGTACAGTGTGCTACTGAGGAGTGGACAAACGCTCCCGACCCGAACCAGGTCGACGACGAACCATCCCTTCCCTGAATAACCGCACCCACCTCGTAGCCTTAGATATAAGGCCTTAAAGCGCCCCTACAGCCTGAGACACAAAGTATCCAGCAATGTTCACTAACCTAAGGAGAGATCTTCTTGTAGCTTTGTCTTTATATGTGCACTCAGCCACAGCAAAAGTCAGTATGATTGCTAGCATATCATGCAGAACTCCAAGACTATAAGTTACGCGCGCATGATCACGACAGCGCCATTCATAACTGAAGGATGTGAGAACGAGTTTCACATTCAATATAAAGTCAATTAAATATTTGGTTTAGTTTTTCACTTTAGAGTTCTTTCGTACTAATATGGCATTTATTTTGAAAATGAAAATAGTAATTTGTGCTTTTATGCATGAATGTCTTAAAATTAATAGATATCTTATGAATGGAAAACATAGGCCTTTGCCATATATTTAAAAAATTAAAATTTAAGTAATAAAAAAACATAAACCAAAGATTCCAGGTTATTCCAGTTATGAGACACATGGGTTTTACCGCTCGGCTACCATGCATACAGTTAACTGAAAGGCATCTTTCCACTTATCGCATAGCTTTGAAATGAACGCAGGGTGGTATTAAATCGCATATTGTGAACGCAGCGTCAGGAATGCTTCCGATGTTTTCCTAATTGAACTCCCTCTCTGGCTGTTGCTCATTTATTTTACCTTAGGCTGTATATCAAAATTCACCTGCTTAAAGGAAGTTAAAGCCGCCAAAAAGCACCAGCTAACGTTACAATTTCTTTTTCTTGCGATTTCCATAGATGTTTTAGTGATTCCTGACCCGTGATCTTACAGAAAGGCAGTTAGTGAGCCAACATAGATGGCGACGAAAACTCTGATGTGCGAAGGCAGAAAAGTTATGTCATGAAAATCGCTTTGTGATTGGCTTGTTCCTTATGTTTGACATAGACATAAACTTGACAGCTTGGACTTGCAAGCTTCTAAGCTTAAGTTGAATTCAATGTTTACTTTTATGTTTACGTGATTCATTGTGAACTGTTTCATTACAATACGTATCATCTAACTTTAAGGTTTGCGTTATGTTTACGCTTAAATTTACATTATGAATGGGGATTAAGATTGGTTAGAAAAATTAGTGACCTCTTTCCACTATTCTATCGAGCCGTTCTTAGAATCCTGCAAGATGACTTTCCAAAACCTGAAGTTTCCCAAGAAAAAAATGTCTAGTTTTTTAGTTCGTAGACCTTATTGGCGCAGTTAGAAAGTAAGTTAGAAACCAGACTTAGAAACGGTTTCAGCCATCCACTGCAGAGGATGAAAGTGGGTTCACTCAAATCATATACACAATGCACTGATAGTTGCCTTGAATTGGTAAAGCAGAATTTCGATCCTCCGTATAAGAATAAAGCAGGCTTTATTTTCACTTTTTCTACAACATACATAGTAGATACAGAAGGCTTGCATTCCACTAAAAAATGTCGACACCTAGTTTTCATATGCAAAATAATATTTTTCTGCCCCCACAACCCAAAAAAGAATAACTGGAAGTTATTTCCGGGCTGTTTTGCCGTGGTCTATTGGAGATAGATGTTCCAGCGCAACCTTCTCCTAGAAGACTTCGACAGCGCCACTGAAGATGTCTACCGTAGTTGTAGTAGACGAAACGTCTAGAACATCTATCTCCAGCAGCCACGGCAAAACAGCACGGAAATAACTTCCAGTTATACTGACTCCGGCCGTGAAAGCCTACATTCTCTCAAAAAAGAATCTTTAGAAAAAGGTCCGTCCGTGTGCGTTGTGAACAGCATACTCAAAAACGAAAAGTCGGATAAATACCAAACTTGGTATCTAGGTTCAGCACTTCCCGAAGATGCGACACGATGATTTTCAATAAAATCCTCCCACGCCAAACTACTCTTTACATGCAACACTTCATAAAATTTGCTAGGAATAGCCTGTCAAGTCTTCTTCATTCGGAAGGAGTTTTATATGCACTTGTATAACGAAAACACACGATACAAAAAAGTACATCTCTTTAAAGTACACAATTTACTTCAAATAAATTTTTTGTAGCATAAGCCGTTTCCGAGATACAGTTATTAATTGTTCAAACTTTGTCATTCTTTTAAAGTCCTCTTGACACAGTTGTTTTTTGCTTTTGCTTGGAAAGAGTGAGGCCACCATATAGCGTCCAGCTCTTAAACACTCGAGCATCACTAGTCCCTTTTCATTTAATCGGAATGAGTAATGAAGCTATTTCTGCGAAGGCTTATCTCGACTAAAATGAAATAGACAGAAAAATAAGCTTTCGCAAGAATAGCTTTATACGTATTGATACATGATACTGGCTAGAGAAATTTATGTGAGTGTAACACACAAGATACTTAAATTAGCTTGGGCCATTGTTTCAAAATATGAATAATGTTATGGGACAAAACAGCATTTATAGTAGTTTAAAGCCATTGGAATTCCCGGTAGGAGAGCTTAGTATTTGTCGCCTCAATGCTAATAGACAGAACCTTCACATCTGGCGGGAAACCCGCTAACTTGGCAATACTGACTACATTGGGCTAGGAACAAGTATGTGCGCGAAATCATAAGATACAAAGTCCCCTAATAAGTTATTCTTAACACCTGATTTAGCCTCTATTCCGTGCCTTACAGCTATGGCAGGGAAAGAAAGAGAAAGAAAGTTAAAACAGCTTGACGAGATGGCTCAGTGATAACGCTGAGACTTGATTTGCAAAAGTATTGTATGTAAGATCTTAATTCCTACCAGCTTGACAAGCATTTCTCGTGGTTTTGCTTAAACCTAACGGAGCGTTGACATCACCAATGCCCTCGAGGTTTACAATGCCGTGAAAATGCAGTAAAACCACGTGAACAATACAAATGGAACATTTAAGGCTGTTCAACAGGAACAAAACACACGGTAGAATAGGTGTGTGGACTTCCAACAAGTACGCATATAAATATGTCGCTGTATGACGTGGTAAGTAAAAGCTATGTTAATTAACTACGAAACATAAAACTCTCTTGACTTCACACAGCGAATATCACTGGGAACATGTGTTTTCAGTATACACTGCACATAGGGAAGATGCGTATTTCTGAGCTTTCTTTACTACTTAAACAATTTTCCATTAGCAGCGTTCTTCAAGCAATTTTCATACATTTTACTTTCTCTTATAGGTACTTATAGTAAGTAGGGGAAGTATTGTATTCCACCCAAAAATTGGATATCGAGATTTCACCGGAAATACACGTTTTGAGGCCTCCTGGACCCCCCAAAAGCATTTTTTAGAAAAAGGCCCGCGTGTGCATGTGTGTGTAAACAGCGTAACTCAATAACGAAAAGTCCGATAAATACCAAACTTGGTACGTGTATTTAATTTCAGTACCTTCCAAAGATTCGATCCTAAGATTCTCAAGATACTCCCCCCTTCCTAAACTACTCTATACGCGGAAAATTGTTCTAGTCAAAAATCGGTCCAACAATTTTGATTAAAATACCACATGTTTAAGATATTTGCATGTTAAATGAACTTATATTTTGAATTTGGAGAGAATAGCCTCTGAAGTCCTCTTCAGTCTGAATGATCTTTGTATAATTGGTAAACCGTAAAAGATTTTTGTGGCATTCGCCATTTCTGAGATATTCTTTATTATTCCTTCGAATTATCATATACTTTATCTTTTTCAGCTGCAAGTCGCTTTATTTCTGTCTCTCTTTTCCCCCCTCATCATCGTGCAAAGAGAACGCAGTTTTAAATCCATCACATAACAAGCCGTTCTTAAAAGGTTTGACTATTGCATAAGCCTTCTGTATCGTGTTCCCTTATTCCTCTTCTACCTACAAGGTAATACATATTAAAACCATTTCTGCAAAGGTATATCAGAATTAACATGAAGTAGCTGGAAGAATAGGCATTTGTAAGAATAGTTCTTGAAGAATGGTTAGAGAAACTCATGCGAATGTACATAACATTTTTTTTATTTGCATCGAAATATCGAACTCTAGCTCAGAAAGATTATACCACGTTTGGCAGTGCCGCTTTATTTTACTGTCCTATCCAGTGTGCAGCAGCAGAATTCTTTCAACTGTTGACTTCGCGATCACGTTTGACCTACTGCCACTGCAACCTAAAATAAATAGCAAGCAGGCCACTTTGTTTGACTAACCAATTTGTCTACATCCGAAATGCTGGAGCATCCTAGAGTTTTTTGTTAATTTTATCACCAAGGTCACGGCGAGTGTATTTATCTTTCTGGGGGTAAAATTTTGAAACTTTTTGTCAGTAGTTTACACATTTAATTCGCCAGCCTTCCCAAAAAGTATACAGTTTTTTATTTTTTTTAATTGTAGGGAGATTCAAAATAAATATTCCACATTTGCTATGCCTCAGACTATTCTAATATTTTAAGAATTTTCTCTGTCGTAAAACTTCAGTTTACATTTAATAGTTTGGAGATCTGGTGCGTAACAACCGCACTACTTTTGCTATCAATTATAATTCATTTCCATTGCTGCTCTATAAATTCTTCAAACAAAACTTTGTTTTTAACTTACTTTTATTAATCATGTAATCATGCATAATTGAAAATGGCACTATTTAGGTAATGGTAAGCTAATACACATGGTATGTACACATATTGAATGAAACAAGGAAGCTGCTTTTGATGAAACAGGTCAAACTGCTAAACATTATATTATACGTCTTCGTAGGTGTCCAGGGGAAACAAAAGAACGGCCCTTTAAAATGTTCGGTAAGGTTCTATAAACAACAACGAATATTACGAAATTGGTTATTGCTACAGAAATGTTAAACATGAATTGTGTAATTTAATAAGATCGCGTTTGCTCCTTGAATAAGTTTTCCGTCTGCCTCCTATAGTTTCCCATTTATGTGAAAATTCAGTGAGAACAAACAGTACTCTACATACTAAAAATAGTCAATATGCACATTTTTGCTTAAATTATCCCAATTATAAATCATTTTAATCAACATTTTTAGGAACGTACCAGAAAATATTTGAATTGTGAATTTTCCCCATGTAGAGGGCAATGCAAGCGGGTAAATTCCCTGAAACGCTTTGCCTTGCATCGTTAAAATATGTCAGTTAAGTATGCAGTGCAGTATTTATTCTACTCTTAGCTTTTTAAATTAAGCCTCCTCAAAGCTGCATTTCGTATAAGTTAATGCCAACATAGAGTTTTGGTCCATTCTGTAGGTCTTTCCTCTGACTTGGAAAAGTGACAAAAATGTAATAAGAAGCTATTTTTATATTATATTTTAATAAAAATAGTGATAATGAAAAAGTTATCTTAATATCTGTTGACTATTTGTTGTTCAATGTAAAATTTTATAAAACAATGTCATTTCATTGAAATATATTTGATAGACTTTTATTATGTATACCCTAAGCTTACAAAACTGCTTAGATATCAGCATCATATCACCTTAAGTACCTGAAGTTGATATTACAAGGCGGCTCACAAAATCTTCAAGATAAAACATATAAGTAACAATATTGTTTTATTCAGTACCTTTCACTGTCACTGCACTAATGTCAAATAATTAATGTGATTAAGTTCAATGCTCACTGTCACTTCATTAATGTGATTTGGTTCAGTTTCACTGTCACTTCACTTTTCCTCGGTAAAATGAATCACGCGCGAAGCAGCCTCTTCTTCCTTCCGCTTCACTCGCTGTGATGTCGAACACGGGTCTTCTCTAAACACTCGCAGTGTCAGCACTCCGTATACGTCGAAACTGTCATTACAACTTCACTCGTAGAACGACGTTTTATGTCGCATTTCGCTGTTCGTTCTACTCGGCATATGGGCGCAGCATTGCGCGTCATTTTGGCGGATGACTTGCTAGCTGTAGAACGTGTTTTAACTTCTATTTGACACAGCAATCTACAGGACAGCGTCTGAACTCCCCCTGCGCTATTTTTCTTAAACCTCGCTTAAACACCACCATAATCATCATGTCGCGTCAAGAACTCGCTCATTCGCGAGCATGTCGTTCGTCCTCCGTGGACTGGTGGTACCGTGCTGCCTCTAGTTCTGGTGCCTCTGGCATCAGCGTCTCTTTTACGTGGATTCCAGGTCATGTGGGTATCTCAGGGAATGAGTCGGCCGACGCCGCTGCGAAATCGGCGATTTTATTACCCAGATTTTTTACTTCTGTTGTTCCCTCGTCAGATTCGTGTGTTATTTTACGTCGCCACATCCTCTCGCGCTGGCGCGATGAGTGGACGGCCCTCCGGGGGAACAAGTTGCGGGAGGTTAAACCTCTTCCGCTAGTCTGGGCTACCTCTTCCCGTGCTTCTCGTCGGGAAGAGGTACTTTTAACACGCCTTCGTATCGGACATTGCCTTTTTAGTCATAGATACCTGTTAAGTGGTGATCCCGCACCTCTGTGTGGTCAGTGTGACGTGCCCTTAACGGTCCGTCACATTTTAACCGAGTGTCAAGTTTTAGCTCCACTGCGCGTTCGCGTGGGTCTGCCTGTTGGCCTAGCCAACGTGTTGGCAGACGACGCGCATGCTGTAGAATGTCTTTTACGTTTTATCACTGACATTGGTTTTAGCCGTCGCATTTGATGCGCTGAGCGCCTTTTAGCTGTTTGATTTTATATTGTTAGTTTTAATGGGGCCCTTCTCCCCAGACATAAGGCGCTCATGTTCCTTGCATTCTACAGTTCTTGACACGTTTTATTCTTTTAGTGACCATGATTTTAGTGTGTTGGTTTTTCAGATATTTGTATTGTTATTATTGTTATTGTTATTATTGTTGTTATTGTTGTTATTATTATTGTTATTGTTATATTATTGTTATTTTTATCCTTTTTTGGACATCGCGGGTTTCTGTCCCGTTTTTTAATTATGCGGTTATTTTATCCTTTTGACTTTATATTTTATACATTGTAAGGGCGCTGATGACCTTAGTAGTTTAGCGCCCTTAAACCGCATCTCATCATCACGCCTCTAGTTCCCGAGGTCGCGTGTTCAAACCCGGCGGAGTGCGATGGATTTTTTTCGGGCGTAAAAATCCTTAGATTGGCTTCCTCCGGAAGGGAAGTAAAGCCGTGGTCCCGTTCGTAGATTATGGGTAAACAGTGAGTGACAATGCCCGGTCACAAACAGCCAACAAACTCAAGATCTGATCGCATCAAACTACAGTCCGGATTTGGCAACAAGGTATTTTCATCAGTTTCTTCATCTGAAGAAATTCTTTGTTGGAAAACAGATCAACAACGATGATGTTATGAAATACAAAATGTAACTTGGCTTTCATCACAGGTCGCGGCATCATTCTTTGTCGAAGGCATACAAGTACCTGAATAACGGCAATGACTATGTGGAGAAGTAGTGTGAGGCAATGGATGATGATAAAGTATTTGGAAAACAATGTTGTTATTTAAAAAAAAAATATCGGTGCTTGCTTTAAAAACACGTCTGGTGAATACTCCACTGTCCTCCTAACCATACGCAATTAGAATAGGTGTTTCACCTCAGTGCTGACTGCTCGCAGCGAGTATGTCAAACAAGTGTACTCGCCCAAACACCTCCCTCATACTGGATAATAAATTATTTATAGGTTATACCTACAGTATCTCAAGCTTTGGCCGATTACTCTTTAATCTGTATTCTGTGCAGTGTACGTAGGACCCATCTTCTCGTCACCATACTGTTTAGCAATGTTTAATATTCCTTCAGCAGAAGGTGATACCGAGATAATTTATTAAAGAATCTCCCTTGCGCTGATAAATGGTGATTCCCAGGAGGAGCTCCGTGGTTGCTCGTTGCTTCCCTCGTGTTTGCAAGCGTCGCACATCCTGAAGAGGCTATATCTTCCACACTGTAAACATTTGGTGTACGACCCTTTTTAGTTCTCTGCTGAGGCAACATGCTTCAGTGAAGCGTTCGTTATCTTCTCTAGCATGTCACCTCGACTTAGAGTAAATTGCGTCATACTTCCCTTCAGATAAATGTGTTGTCTTCTTGTTTGCCACAACCTATGCAATAAATGGCAATCGATGCTAAAAGCAACATCTCAGTCAGTTTCTGGGTCCAAGGATGTTCATTAAATCGGGATCTGCTTCAATTTTTCGAGCATCTCATCTCTTCAGTCCTGAAATCACATTAAGTCGTAAATTTACTCCTATCTCCTATACTTTCTGGGTTTTAAGGAGCAAAATAAAACACATTTGCAAAGAAACAATTTTTGGGGCCCCGGCTTGAACTTAAAAATATGTTGATTTGTGTCTGATATCAAGGAATGATTATGACATGCCTGAAAATGCAGATTTTGAGATTTGACTTTTCGTAGTTTCATGGAGGCTTGTATGAAATATATTTTTGTCACAGTCAATTTCCTGATGCCATCTATACATTTCATTTGGAATTGAAAAGAATAAATATTATGCCAACACACACACGACGTTCTCTACTCACGAAAAAGTTGTTTTTTCTGTCCACTTTATGTCGTTTACCGTACGAGCAGCCTAAGAATAGTTTCAAGTTGAACGATAAGAAGACCAATAACGAGACGAGCTCTTACGAGTGAGTGAGAGAGAGAGAGAGAGAGAGAGACGGACAGAAAAAACAATCTCAAACTTTCTGGCATATATTTCAGATAAATTTGGGAAGCGTCAATATTTCGAAAACAGCTAACGTAAAAGAAAAGTTTACACAAACTGTGTATCTTGATGAGCCATGCAGTTTTCCTATAGTATTTTTTTGCCGATCTCGTGTGATTTCCAGGTTCTACCAGTTATTTAAAGCTCAAACGTATGAAAATACTTTAAAAGCTACGAATAGAAAATGCAAATTATTCATTTTATTATTCATGGAAATATCTTAAAAATGGTGTATTTTAATTAGCCAGCTTATAGACTATAAAAAAAAGAAATAATTTGCACATAAATGGTACTATGGATGGAGGAAACATACGCACGGGTCGTTTTCAAACAATACTGTTTTTATTCATTAAACCTCGAAACGTGCATTTGCTCTTTTCTCGATATCGAACTTTTGGGTGGAATAAAATCTTCCTCCGTCTACTATACGCAGTTGGTACAGAGAGTGATGAAGACTTGAATCAAAGAATGTATACATTAGGTATAACAGGTTCTACAAATTACTTCTTACTTCGCGTAATGTATCATATGCGATACGCATAGGCTGAACATAAGAAAAATGCTTTTCAAAATCTGACAAACCGATGCATCAATACAGCTCTTAGAATTTATTTATCTGAGAGAATTTAACAAGATACGCTTTGGAATAACTTAAGATAAAAAATAAAGTACGAAAAGAAATCGCATCGGAAAAAACCCATTTTTTCTTGGTAATTTAGTTTCCTGGTAAATATATATATCGGCTCTCGATTTGTGTTTCGATGTTTACCATGTTTGTTATCGACCAACAGCTAGCTTACATTAAAAGCAGAGAACAACTGAGGGCCCCTCGTTGGTAATGTTCCTTTGTGTATTAATCCTAACAGTTTATCTTCTTCCTGGTCTAGGGGTACCACGTTAGTGTCTAGTTCCGGAGGTTGCCTGTTCAAACCCGGCGGAAGGCGATGGATTTTTTCGGGCGTAAAAATCCTTAGCATGGTTTCCTTCGGAAGGAAAGTATAGCCGGTGGTCCCGTTTCGTAGATTTACCGCACATAAAAAACCTCGAGCCTGATACAGACCTCTAGCAAAATTTCCGATCTTTCACATCCAATATAGAATATGACGCTAAGAACCATAGTAGTTAAACAGCATCCATAAATAAAACTCAATTTCCTTTAATTTTCAACAGTTTATTCTGCTTGAGAAATGTTTTGCCATATGTTGTGTAATGTATTACTTTCTCTCCAGAGTAGGTAGAGAGGTGTTGCATTCCACCCAAACATTTCATATCGAGATTTCACCGAAAATGCCTGTTGTGACACCCTCTCAATATAAAAACAGCCTTTTTCTAAAGGTCCGCATGTGTGTGTGTGTGTGTGTGTGTGTGTGTGTGTGTGTGAACAGCATAACTCAAACACGAAAAATGGGACAACTGACAAACTTGGTATTTAAGTTAGTATTTTCCAAAGATACGATACAAAGGTTTTCTAGAAAATCTCCCTACCCCAAACTACCATTTGCGTGGATGATATTTCGAAATTTTTGATTTTGTGCAAAATGGCTCCAAAAGTTTGGTTAAAATACCATAATAAAAATATTTACGTGAAAAATAAAAGCTATACCTTTAATTTTCTGGGAGTAGCCTGTGAGGTCCTCTTCATTCAGAAGGAATTTTATATAAACTTGTATAACTGATTGTTGTCCAACGTTATACATTATCCTGTATAACGTTGAGCAATAGACGAAAACGTACTGCACAAGATCTCTCTTTAAAACCTAGCATTTATTTCAAATAACCTTTTTTTCTGGCACAAGCCATTTCCGAGATATCCGTTATTAATAGTTAGAGTTGTTCAAACTTTGACATACTTTTAAAAGCGTCATTTTCTTAAACACTTGACTACCCTTGTTCCCTTTGTTATCTGTAACGAAATTTAGGTAATTCTACAAAGGTTCACGCCATCTAAAATGAAGTAGAAAAAAAATAGTTTCGTACGAGTAGCTTGTATGGCTACTAGTAAATGATGAGTGTGGAGAAAGTCATGTGAATGTAACACATTTTTTCACTTACAAAAAGTAAAAGTCGGTGAAACAATTCAATAGTGATACGGATTTAAACATGCTGGTAGAGAAAGTTGCTACAAGAAAACTTGAGGGGAGATTAAAAGTCCTATCTTTCCAATGTTAAGTCTGGTAAGTTCATGACTCATTACCTGAGAAAGTATGCAAGATATTGACTGAACTTTTTATAGGATGTAGATGCACATTAGTTTCCCTCATGCGCTCACCTTATGTGAGTACGGGTTTTTGGCGCACCCGGGGGTTCCCGAGCCAATCATCACCATATTCATCCCCTCACCCCCATCTGGACTAGCCACGTTATGTTTTCCTTACTTTACTCTTCCTCTTCTACAATTATTCCTTATACTAGGTTTAGGCTTCTTAGGTTTATTTACTCCTGTCTCACCAACAGGGATCTTTTCTATTTCCGTGGTTGCTGTCCCACGGTTTCAGCGCAGCTTCCAACTTGTGTGCTCTCCGGAGGTCTCAGGCGTGAAGGTCGGGTGCACCCTCCTCACTACCCCTTTCATGCGACACTAGGTGCGGAGCCGATCCACTGTCATGTACACCCACGTAGCCCCATAGGGGCCGGGTCCCCTCGAGCGGTTCGGTGGCCGCGCGTGGCTGGGTTGACCGGGGGGACTCGACGTGTTACCGCTGTCTGGGGCCCGACGTAATCAACCACAAGTCCCCTGAATCCGCGTTTTCTCTGTTGAGGCAGCGTGGCCTAAAGTGGGGGGCCACTGGCGGTTATTCCAGTGGTAGGGGCATAAAGTCGGGCCTGCCTGTGGCGAAACTGTTGCATACCGGTACGTAGTGAGAGTCGGAGGGTAACTCCTCTGAGGTATTCTTAGAGATCGGGCCTGAAACGGGTGTTCCAGGCCGGCACAGACCGGAAGATTTAGGTGTCTTTTCTTTTTAACCCCCGGATGGCAGGCTGACGCCGACGGTTCCGGAAGGGGGCTCTTTCCATTATGGCTCCTCTGCGCTTAACCTCCTCAACACCTCGTTTTTTTTTTGTAATGCGGCTGAATTGTGAAGGCAAGACGATGCAAGATGTCAGTCCGTTTTATATACAAAGGGAAATAGATCGCATCTGTGGAAAAGTGAAAAACGCAACGCGTTGTAGGGATGGCACGCTTTTAATTGAAGTGTTCCATGACGACCAACCGGCGAAGTTACTGAACGCCACTCTACTGGGTTCTTACCCCATTACGGTGGTAAAACACAAAACCCTGAATAGCAGCCGCGGTGTGGTAACCACCACCAGTTTGGACGGCCTTTCCAATGAGGACATTGTGAATTGCCTGTCAGATCAAGGAGTTACTGCGTCATATCGACTCATTGGAAAAACGGATGACCAACCGTTTCCTCTCCGCACGGTGTTTCTGACGTTTGAGCGGACCGAGTTACCTACCTATATCTTCTGTGGTTATGAGAGAGCATCTGTCCGACCTTATATACCAAATCCAATGCGCTGCTTCCGTTGCCAGAAGTTCGGGCACACCCAACAGCGTTGTTCCGGCTCACCTGTTTGTCCGCGTTGTGGTAGAGCCGCGCATGACGGTTCGATGTGTGCTCAGGACCCCGCTTGTGTTAACTGTGGTGCTGGTCATCCATCCAACTCCAAAGAGTGCCCACGGTTTCTAGCGGAAAGGGCTATCCAAGAAGTACGGATCAAGGATCGTCTAACGTTTCCTGAAGCACGAAAGCGTTACCACGAACTGCACCCGACTACCTCCCTGAAGTACTCCGCTGCTGTACGCGAGGGCGTTCGGAAGCAGGATGCCGTGGCGCAGACCTCTCCCGTCTCTCATTCACGTGTTTCTGTTGGCACTCAAACCGACACCGCTTCCGAATCCGTCCTTTCTCCACCTAAACATCCACAGGCCACTTCTTCCATACAGACCATTTCAGCTTCCACCTCTGGCACTGTTTCTGAACGCACCCACCGCAAATCTCCCACACGTCGTCCCGCGAGTCACTCCCGCTCTCGTACTCGGACGACATGCTCTGACACCGGTACTAGTGACGGTGACGCGGATAGCTTCCAGGTTGTCGGTCTTACCCGACCGAGCCGTAGTCCTGCGCGCAAGAAAAAGCTCAAGTTAAACCGCGTCGGTGTAGCCAAAGGTACTTCATAAGTATCTTCTTGTCGCATACGCCTTTTTAGTCCCATCTCCTCTTTCGCCTATCTCATGGCTCTCCTCCAGTGGAATATACGTGGTGTGCGGGCACAACGAGCTGAATTAGAGGTTCTCTTACGTCATCATTCACCACTTATCGTGTGCTTGCAGGAGACCAAACTTCGTCCTCAAGACGCATTTGTTTTGCGGAGTTTCTCAGTGGTGCGCTACGATCTAGCCCCGGAGATAGGTTGTCCTGCTCATGGTGGAGTTTCTACCTTGATACGTGATGATGTGTTTTATGAACCTCTTCCGCTCAACACCCCCTTGCAAGCTGTTGCTGTGCATGTTTCTGTTTCTGGCTTCCACTTTTCCGTTTGCAACATTTATGTTCCGCCTTCCTCTCCCCTCGCATTGGCTGATCTCCTTCATCTAGTGTCGCAACTACCGTCCCCTTACTTACTATTGGGGGACTTCAATGCTCATCACCCGCTTTGGGGGTCTCCTCGAACCTGCGCGAGGGGAGGCCTTCTTTCTGACCTCATTCATCACTTCAATCTTTGCGTCCTGAACACTGGAGAACCAACATTCCTCTCTGACGCATCTGGGACTCTTTCATATTTGGATTTGAGTTTTTGTTCTGCACAGCTTGCTAGTCGTTTGGTGTGGAACATTATTTCCGATTCACATTCTAGCGATCATTTCCCGTGCATCATCACTTTACTAACTGCCACTGTATCTTCCACTGGTGTTTCTAAGTTCCAATTCAATAAGGCAGACTGGGAACTTTATTCACGTCTTGCCTGTTTCTCTAGCTGCGAATTTCCAACTATTGACCACCTGATAGCGTACCTGACTTCAGTAGTAATGGCCGCCGCTGAACGCTCCATTCCTCATTCGTCTTCCCACCCAAAACGTCTACCGGTTCCTTGGTGGAACGAAGATTGTCGGACAGCAATTCGGGAAAGAAGAGGTGCGCTGAGAATCTTTAGGCGGCATCCTACTACGGAGAACTTGATAATTTATAAACAACTGCGTGCAAGGGCTCGAAGGACTATTCGCAGTAGTAAACAGGACTCTTGGTCCCGCTATGTGGCAAGCTTTAATAGATTTACTCCCGCGTCCGTTATTTGGGACAAACTTAAGCGTGTTGCTAGTAAATCCAACTTCACTACCATACCCGGTCTTAGAATCGGTACGAACATCCTGGTTGATCCTACTCTTATAGCAGACACCCTGGGCACGACGTTTGCAGCCTCATCCAGTTCTACCAATTACCATTCTGGATTTCTTGCCCATAAGGTTGCGATGGAAGCTCAAGATATCTCCTTTCGTTCGGGCAACAACGAGGATTATAACCGTCCGTTTTCGTTGCGTGAGCTGGAACATGCCCTAACTACCTCTCGGCCTTCTGCCCCTGGGCCCGATGGCGTACACGTGTTACTGCTCCAGCGTCTGTCTACGGATGGTAAGCGCTTTCTCCTCCAGCTGTATAACCGTATCTGGCAGGATGGTACGTTTCCCACAGTTTGGCGTGAAGCCACCATTATTCCGATATTGAAACCAGGGAAGGACCGTCAACTACCTTCCAGTTACCGCCCGATTTCCCTAACCAGTTGCGTTTGCAAGGTTATGGAACGCATGATCAACGGGCGGTTAACTTGGTGGCTGGAATCTCGGGAACTTTTAACGAACGTGCAGTGCGGTTTCCGCCGGTACCGCTCCACTGTAGACCATCTAGTAAACCTCTCGACAGCTATAATGAATGGATTTGTGAATCGGTGTCATACTGTAGCCGTGTTTTTCGACTTAGAGAAAGCTTACGATACCTGCTGGAGGACGGGCGTTCTTGCTATTCTGCATCGATGGGGTTTTCGTGGTCGTCTCCCTACCTTCGTTCGGGAGTTTATGAAGGACCGGGTATTTCGTGTACGTGTGGGTTCGGTTTTGTCCCAGCTTTTTACTCAGGAGAACGGTGTACCTCAGGGCTCTGTGCTCAGCGTCACACTGTTTGCTGCAGCTATTAACTCTATTGTAGACTGTGTTCCACCAGGAATTTCAGCGTCGCTTTTTGTTGATGATTTTGCTATTTACCTTACCTCTCGGCGGACCATCCTCATGGAACGACTACTCCAGCGTTGCCTTGACAGTCTGTACTCCTGGAGCATTACACACGGGTTCCGGTTTTCTGTCGAAAAGACCGTGTGTGTCAATTTCTGGCGCCGAATAGAGTTCCTCCAGCCTATCCTCCGGCTCGGTCCAGAAGCTCTGCCTTTCGCAGACCAAGTGAAATTCCTGGGTTTACTCTTTGACCGAAAACTCTGTTGGTCCTCCCACATAGCATACTTGAAAGCTCGGTGTCATCGTTCTCTTTCTCTTTTACGGGTTTTAAGCGGCACATCCTGGGGAGCTGATCGGACCGTTCTTTTACGTCCTTATCGGCTGTTGGTCCGCTCCAAACTGGACTACGGGTGTATTGTGTATGGTTCTGCGCGACCCTCCATCTTACGTCGCCTAAACGCCACTCACCACCTTGGTATTCGGCTATCCACAGGTGCCTTTCACACCAGCCCTGTAATGAGTCTTTGTGCTGAAGCTGCCGAACCTCCGCTGTCTTATAGGCGTGACGATCTTCTTTGCAGTTATGCTTGCCGCCTTTCCAGCATGCCGGAACACCCAACACATGGACCATTTTTTAACGATTCCCTGGATCGTTTATATGCGTCTCGCTCCCTGGCACTTCTTCCCCCGGGAGTGCGTTTTCGACGGTTGCTTCGGGGATTAAACGTCGAACTTCCTTGTGTGGTTTCCCGGGGAGGAAGCAGTTTTCCCCCGTGGCTGTGCCCAGAATCCTCTTTTTATCAGGGGCTAGCGTCTATGCCTAAGTCCACAACCCCTGGCTTCATTTTTCGATCTGCCTTTTTATCGCTCCAAGAGTCGCTGGGGGATGGGGTTTTTATTTATACTGATGGATCGAAGGACGATCGGGGTGTAGGATGTGCTTTTGTTGTAGGTCCCCGCAGTTTTAAATTTCGACTCTCACGGCAGTGTTCTATTTTTACAGCCGAGCTTTTTGGTATACTCCAGGCTCTTTTTTATGTACGGCGACGTGGTATACGGCGGTGTTTTATTTGTTCGGATTCCTTGAGCGCCCTTCAGAGCCTCCAGCCGTTGTACACCTTCCATCCTATTGTGCAGCGTATTCAGGATTGCCTTCACACTCTCGGACGTGTCGGCACACACGTATCGTTTGTGTGGGTTCCTGGTCATGTCGGCTTGCCAGGGAACGAGTCCGCTGATACTGCTGCTAAGGCTGCTATTTTATCTACTACGCGTTTTAGCTCCTCTGTTCCTTTGCGCGATTTGCTATTGTTTTTACGCCGCGCCATTTATTTGCGTTGGGGAGCGGATTGGTCCTTGCTCCAGGGGAACAAACTCCGAGATGTTAAGCCCATCCCTATCCACTGGGTTACCTCTACGCGCCGCTCTCGTCGCGAGGAAGTTATTTTAACCAGACTGCGCATTGGACATTGCCGTTTTAGCCATAGTCATTTAATAAGTGGTGAACCTGCACCAGTTTGCGTGCACTGTGGAGTACCTTTGACGGTCCGTCACGTTTTACTCCAGTGTCACTTTTTAGCTACTTTACGCCGGCGTCTGTCTCTGCCGAACTGTCTTTCTGCTCTGCTTGCTGATAATTTTACTGTTGTGGAACGTCTTTTAGACTTTATCTCTCAAAGTGGTTTTAAAACCCGGATATAGATTGTCCTATGAGATTTATCTGACTCAGGGATTTCTACCTATCGTTTTTTACTCGTTTTATTCCTCTTTTACCGCTCTCGGACTTTCACATGATGTTCTACCGCAAGTGGCGCTGTTCGTTTTTACTCTTGTACTTCTATGTTTTAACTGATCGTTTAGACTATATGTTTTAACTGATCGTTTAGACTCTCTTTTATCGTGCTTTTATTCTAATTGTTGACGTTTTTAACTTAGTGAGGGCGCTTATAACCTGAGCTGTTGTGCGCCCTAAAGCCTCATTGCTCTCTCTCTGTGCACATTAGTCCAATAATATCCACTTATTGTAGTGCGATTTAAACAATCTGTGACTCCTGACATTTCACTCTCAACCGAGAAATGGGGGAGCTGCGTTGCCACGTTGTATTATGTGATCAAAAGTATCCGGACACCCCACAAACATACGTTTTTCATCTTAGGTGCATTGTGCTGCCTGGTACTCATTATCCGCGACCTCAGTAGTCATTAGACATCGTGAAACAGCAGAATGGGACACTCCGTGGAACTCACGGACTTCGAACGTGGTCAGGTGACTGGGTGTCACTTGTGTCAGAAGTCTGTACACGAGATTTCCACACTTCTAAACATCCCTAGTTCCACTGTTTCTGATGTGATAGTGAAGTGGAAACGTGAAGGAACATGTACAGCACAAAAGCGTACAGGCCGACCTCGTCTGTTGACTGACAGAGACCACCGACATTTGAAGAGGGTCGTAAAGAGTAATAGGCAGATATCTATCCACACCATCACACAAGAATTCCAAACTGCATCAGGATCCACTCCAAGTACTATGACAGGCGTGAGGTGAGAAACCTTGGATTCCATGGTCGAGCGGCTGCTCATAAGCCACACATCACATCGCCAAACGACGCCTCGCTTGGTGTAAGGGGCGTCAATATTGCACGATTGAACAGTGGCAAAACGTTGTGTGGAGTGACGAATCACGGTACACAATGTGGCGATCCGATGGCAGGGTGTGGGTATGGCGAATGCCCGGTGAACGTCATCTGCCAGTGTGAGTAGTGCCAACAGTGAAATTCGGAGGTGGTGGTGTTATGGTGTGGTGGCGTTTTTCCTGGAGGGGGCTTGCACCCCTTGTTGTTTTGCGTGGCACGATCACAGCGCAGACCTACATTGATATTTTAAGCACCTTCTTGCTTCCCACTGTTGAAGAGCAATTCGGGGATGGCGACTGCATCTTTCAACACGATCGAGCACCTGTTCATACTGCACGGGCTGTGGCGGAGTAGTTATACGACAATAATTTTCCTGTAATGAACAGGCCTGTACAGAGTCCTGACTTGAATGATATAGAACACCTTTGGGATGTTTTGGAACGACGACTTCGTGCCAGGCCTCACCGAACTACATCGATACCTCTCCTCAGTTCCGCACTCCGTGAAGAATGGGCTGCCATTCCCCAAGAAACCTTCCAGCACCTGATTGAAAGTATTTCTGCGAGAGTGAACGCTGTCATCAAGGGTGGGCCAACACCATATTGACTTCCAGCATTACCGATGGAGGGCGTCACGAACTTGTACGTCATTTTCAGCCAAGTGTCCGGATACTTTTGATCACGTAGTGTATATCTGTTTAGCAGTGCGCCGAATAGCAAACAGATCGCTGGGACGTAATGCTAGTGAGCATCAGTAAACCACAACAACGTGGCAATATGTCACCCTTTAAAGTTGACTTGTGGCGAAGGAAAGGAGGGTGGCGGCAGCTTACTGGCTAGACCAACTGCGGAGGGGACATCGCCATGGAAATAGTACACCCCTCCAAGAAGTGTTAGAAGTCTCATGTTATTTAAATTTTACCGTAAGGAAGATGGGTTTATTTGCTTAGTTATGCTATTTTTATTATGTTATCAGCAATTATAGTTTTAGAAACTAACCCCCTGCTTACTAACATCATCCTATATCCACATATAAAGGTTGTTTTTATTATCCTAAAATTTAATTTAGCTATCTTGGATAGTTTTTTAAAAAACGGGTAATTTATCCCAGAAAATTTAATTAACAGAAGAAGCAATTCAAAGCAAGTGGGAGAAAACAAACTCGCATATATTTGCCAAGAGAGAAATTGCATGACTTGAGCACACAGAAGCTGTCGTATTTACCTAACAGTAGTACCAACTTTTAGAACAAAACTTTCCCTAAAAGATGTGGTAAAGTTTACGTCTCTACTCCAAATGTGTGTAGAACTTATGATGCCGAAATTCACATTACAAAATGGCAATAGAAATCTGATTTGTTGCATTCATATGGCTTTCTCTACTCACTCTTATACAAACGATTCTTACAAACGCTTATTCTTCTATCTACTTCATGTTAATTGAGAATAACATTGCATAAATTATCTTATTACATATTTCCCTGTAGAAACAACGCGATTAGGGAATAGGGAATGCAATAGGTTTTAAGCGATAGCCAAATATTTTAAGATCGGAGCCTTTAAATATTCTGCTTTTTTGCATGGGATAGAGAGAGAGAGAGAGAGACAGAGAGAGAGAGAGAGAGAGAGAGAGGAGACGAATAATGACTTCCCATTTGAGAATAGTATAGGTGTTGTAAAATGCAAACCAATACGAAAGAATATCTCGTAAATGGTTAACGGCATAAAGAAAAATATATTTGAAATAAATTATGCGTTTTGACGAGATCTACTTTTTTGTGATCTACTCTTATGCAACAATACAGAAGAGGATATGGAAGAACACCATCTGGACACCTGCATTGCATTACAAAGTGAAGATTGCAGGACAGCAAATTACTGGAGCGCAAGACTGCTAATGCCTTTGGTGTCAAATGCAGCACATTAGAAAACAACAATAACAACACTTTTGTGTATACTAAGATATATTTCCCGTCTCTAGCGGTTTAGGAGTTATGCAAATGTCATTCAGAATGAAAAGGACTTCAAAGGCTATTCCCAGAAAATTGAAGATAATAGATTTCATTTCCCATGAAAATATTTTAGTGATATTTTAATCAAAATCGTTAGATCCATTGTTGAGAAAATCAAAGTTTTAGAAACATATTCCATGTAAAGGGTAGTTTGGAGTGGGGGATTTTCTTGAAATTCTTTATGCCGTATCCTTGTACGATACTGAACTTAAATACCAAGGTTCGTTTTTGAGTTACGCTGTTCACAGACACATATACACGGACTTTTTTCCAAACTTGCTTTTTTGGAGAGATTCAGGGGGGTCTCAAAACATATTTCCGGTGAAATCCTGACATAGAATTGTTGTACTTCCCCTACCTATATACGTAGTAGAGAAAGTAAAAATGCGCAAAAACATGATTATATATATAATTAAAGAGTAAATTCCAATTTATAGTAGTGAACAAAACACTAAGAATGTCATTTTTTTTTTGCAGTTTTCGCCATTAGTCTCCCATTAAATGGGGAGACGGCCAAATAGAGCGGAAACAAACTTGTTTTCACGAGAGACTGGTCGCCTTTAGTTAGACCACCTTGATTGCCTATTGTTCGAAGAGCAATGATAAGATATGATATGGGACTAATTACCATGCTAAATATAAAGCCTGATTGAACAAGCACAAAAAATGCGCGTTATTTGTCAAACAGTATGAAACGTCAAAAAAAAACGCTGTACGAGCAGTAATATTTGTGGAAAAAAAATATATTCGATTTATTATACAGATCTGTTGTCAATAAACAACCTCCAGCTGCAAGAGAAGCAGCGCTGCTACCCTGGGGGCTATTGCGGGGAAAAGGGACGACTTTGACATCGCTGCTATTCCCGTTATCGGCGAATTCCTCAATAAAGACATGCTTCAAGCACCCAGTTTGAAAACTAGATATCTACCTCCGAATGCGGTAATACTTCGCTTCATTTCACTTTTTGTATGAACTTTGTGACAAGCATCATGAATTTGTATAAACTGTATAATATTCGGGTATGCTTTTTCAGAAGCGAATATTATTAATAATTTTATTAAGTTGTGGATGCTTGCATAGTTTCAGCGTTAAAGCATGCAGGAAGTATTTTGCATGCCGACATATGCTTCTAGTCGCCCCAAGCTTTGGCATATTCCAAATTCCAACGCCTTGCACTTGAAATCGCATGCTGGCGTGAACCACAGCATTCTTTCTCATATCATACCCCACATTCTTGTGCTTGCGTTGCTGTGTGAACCTCGGGGCACACTTTCTCTAGTCTTTTTTATAACGCAAGTGTTAGGGGTTTTCTCTCTCATAATCCCTGTTGGGTTTTGCTAGTATGTGACTAAGCGACTCCCGTACGCTCTTAACATTCCTTCAATGTAATTATGGTTTTTGTGTTCCAACTTATCCTGTGAACAGCAGTTTTCGTCCACGCTATTCTTGTTCTGTTAAATACAACCCAATTCAAAATGTTGCGCACAAACTTGCGAAGTCGTAGAGGGGTGCAAATTCAAAAAGTTTAGAAAACGGACTTATGGTCTAGAAGCACTCCTGAGTCATTGCAAGCTGGGACTGTCATGAAACACATGAGGATTTTGTACACACACTTAGGATAAGTAGCGATCATATTTACCCATCAAATTTGTTTTACTGAAGGGGTTCAAAGTGGCGACTACCATTAGTCAATGCAGGCATAACATCTTCGTAGACGGGAAGAGGTAATTTTAACACGCCTTCGTATCGGACATTGCATTTTTAGTCATAGGTATTTGCTCAGTGGTGACCCCACACCACTCTGTGGGCAGTGTGATGCGCCCTTAACGGTGCGTCACATTTTAGAAGAGTGTCAGGTTTTAGCTGCATTGCGTGTTCGTGTGGGTCTGCCTGTTGGCCTAGCCAACGTTTTGACAGACGACGCGCGTGCTGTAGAATGTGCTTTACGTTTTATTCGTGACAGTGATTTTAATCTGCGCATTTGATGCGTTGAGCGACCTTTAGCTTTCTAATTTTATTCTGTTTTAATGGGGACTCTACTCCCCAGTGGACATAAGGCGCTCATGTCCCTCGCATTCTACAGTTTTTGACACGTTTTACTCTTTTATTGCCTATGCTTTTAGTGTGTTTTTGGGATTGGTGTATTGTTGTTTTTAGCTTTTTGGACATCGCGGGTTTCTGTCCCGTTTTTTACTTATGCGTTTTTTTATATTTTGGACTTTATATTTTCATACATTGTAAGGGCGCTGATGACTTAGCAGTTTAGCGCCCTTAAACCGCATTTCATCATCATCATCATCATCATCACATCTTCCTAGAAAATTCTAGCCATTCTACCAAGTACACCACACTTCTCAGGAACGTCATCAGACGCTGCGAGTTTCCTGTCAAAAATGTTTCTTGGCCAGGATCTGGTGTCATGTTCACGAGGCCTGCACTCAAAAGAAGAAATCAAGAAGAGGCGTTGGGTTCGGTCAGGGGAGCGGAGTGGCCATGGAATTAAACCACTTCTACCAATCCAGGTAAATGTGTCATTTAGTCTGCCACGTACTTCAAACAAAAAGTGTGCCGTCGCTCCGTCTAGTTGCATCCACATCTGATCGACTTCATTAGTCGAACCCATTGCAAAGTAGGCGTACATCCGCAATGTTATTCCTGACATTTCCACTCAGGATTACTTCCTAAGTTGTATTTTGACCCCCCTAAAAGCTCCAAGTTTTTGTGCAATTTTTTTAATCCCATATATTTCAGATGTCTGGTTCATAAGAATCTTGTTTAATTATACAGTTGCTTTGGCTGAACAGAACAATAATGGGATGCATTACAAATCTGTTCTATATTATAAGTTCTGTAACTACTGGTGTTGGATAGTTTATCAATAAAGGGTAAGGGAAAATGCTGTAAATTAAACTCTTATATGGAGTAACTGCATTAGCATTAATTATGAATTAAACGAGGATACGAAGGACAAATAGAATTACTAACCGAGCAGTTATCTCTTTTGTTTGGAAGCGAAACTCAAGAATTGATTACAGTGTTAGTCTTCTAACCTTAGGTATTGGACTCAACTTGTAGATGTCATTATCAGCTCACCTAAAACAGCTCCTTCGCTAAACAGAAAAGAAAATGACTCTTCTCTGTTTCTGATTGTCATACTCAGGTTAAATAAGACCTTTCAAATTCTGGGAATGCTTTATTATCAATATATATTTTCATGGTTAAAGTATTATTACAGGTCAAATTTTAGGTAAGCGTAACAGCGAAATTTTAAAGTGTTTATACTTCGTTTTGGTCATGTAACTATTAAATAATATAAAGGCTTTAGATATTTCGCGTTAAAAGAGAAAATCTTAATATTCAATGAACTAGAAGCGAAATTGGCTGGTAGTATGAAGGAACTCGGGCCGTGTAATCATTTTGACATTTAGCACGTAAGTACCGATAAAAATAATTATCAGTCATTAAAGAGTTTTGGAATAAATCTATTTACATATTTAGTATAGGTTATTCATTGGTGTAGGAATAATACAGTAATATTGTTTGAATAAAGATAAGTAACATTTTGAGCATCTAATATGTAGCATTTGAATAAACGTCGTTAGGTGTTGAAATAAAGTTGTAAATTAGAAAATACCTTTCGATGCTAATCGAGTCCTACATTCTAGTTCCCAAGGCCGCGGCTTCAAACCCAGCGGAGGGCGATGGATTTTTTTCGGCGTTAAACTCCTTAGCGTGGCTTGCTTTGAAGGGAAGTAAAGCCCATGGTCCCGTGTTGTAGATTCACGGCACGTAAAAGAACCTCAAAACTCGGATCAAAATTTCCGGTCATTCACGCCCAAATAGAATGGAACGCTAGAAACCATAGTAGTTAAAGAACGTCCATAAATAAACATTCAATTTTGCTTTTAACCCTACATTGCTTTTTAATGCCTTGAATGCATTTGGAGACGCATTTGTAATGACCAATCAAAATAATCTACATAACTGTGTATTGCTTCGTATTCGGCTCTAATATCTTACCTTATAAAACGTTTATCGTCGTTTAGTCTTGCAGGAGTTGAGATTCATGCATTGGTTCCCGTAAATCTAATCTTTTAAGCTGGCTGGATTCTAGTTGTTTAAAATCCATTGCAAAATGAAACATCCAGGAAAACTTGCTCCTATATTCATCTTTGCATGAGTGGGTAAATAAATAGGTAAACAAACAAGAAGCTTTGTTCGAGTTATACAATTGTTGAATAGTATTACCAAGCTTTAAGAAAGAAAAAAAAGCTGATGTGTTGCACTCACATGACTTTCCCTGCTCACCTTTCTGCAAATTATTCTTATAAAATCTTATTCTTCTCTCTACCTTTTGATAATAGAAGTAAATTTTCATTACGCATTTCGTTGTATGAGTAAAAAATCTGATGTGTTACACTCGTATGGCTTTGTCTTTTCTTGTACAAACTATTTTTACAAACGTTTATTCTTTATCTACTTCATGTTATCGATATAAAAATTTTCAGGAACTATCGTGTTGCTAATTTTATTATAAATGCAAGACGAATATGGTAGGCTTTAAGTGACAGTCAAGCCTTTTAAGAGCTGGTTGCTATGTGGAGCATTTCATTCTCTTTGCATGTCCAGAAACAAAAATTCCCATTTGAGAATAAGTAAAAGTATTGGGAAATTCAAACAAATAACAAGGACAATTTCGGAAATGGGTCACCGGACCAAAAAAGCATATGACATGAATTGTGTGTTTTAACGAGATCTACATTTTTTGTGTCGTAAAAGTTTGTCTATCTCTTACTTTACTAGTTTCAAAACATGTATTTCCGGTGAAATCTCGATATCGAATTTTTGGCAATGCAATACTTCCCCTATTTAACTATACGTAGTAGAGAAAATAAAAAGTGGATGGCTATATGATGGCTTTGAAATTCCAGACTAGTTAGATGGCTTCCACAAAAAAAGAGCAGCTAATTACCTCTTGAAAAAAGTATCTGAAAATTCAAACAAATAACAAAAAAATCTCGGAAATGTAACGCCACAAACAAAAAACTATTTAACACAAATTGTGTGCTTTAATGACATCTAGTTTTTGTGTACTAATATTTTATCTATCAATTATACAAAAGCCAATAAGAATGAAGAGACTATTCGTAGCAAATTCTAGTACAAATCTTATTTGTTAAGTAAATATTTTCAAGATATGGTATTTCAATCTAAATCGTTTGTCATTTCTGTGAAAATGAAAAATAACGAAACATTTTTTATGTAAATAACAGTCTAGAATGGGGGGATCTTCTTTAATATTTCCATGTTGCAACCTTGGAAGGCACTGAACGTAAATACCAAATTTGGTACTTAACCGACTTTTCGTTTTTGAGTTATGCTGCTGACAAACACAAATACACGCGCCCAGAGCTTTTTCTGAAAATGATTTACTTTGGATTAAGAGAGACTCAAAATGTGCATTTCCGTGAAATCTTGGTACCGAATGTTTTGTTACTTGCTAATAGATAAACAGCAAAGGAAGTGATAAAGCTATGCTTATTCTGGAACACAAGGGTTTTGCTGCACATTGCTATGTTATGCTTGAAATGTCCTATATTTTCCGACCTGTGCTGCATCAATGCATCCATTTGAATTACAAGTGTCCTATCAACAGGTCTGGAAATCATGCTTGATGAAAAGCAACATTCCTAGTTCCTAACGTTGGACACCCGAAGTGCGTCATGCCGCTGCCATTGCATGTTCTTCTATCACAATAGCTCACCTATCTCTCGACATAGCGTGCAGGTTTTTAGTCTCGTGTAATCTTGAGCTCGACCCCAAGCATTGCATGTTTCATCACAGTTATTCTTGCACAGAATCCTTCCTTTCCTTGGAGTGCATTATCGAGTAGGGTTGTTCGTAATCAACGTTAGAAGTGCTACATCATCTGCTTCTAGGTGGCGATTCTGATCACAAGATGGAATAATTAATGGCAGACTACTTCACTTACTATCTCTTACTCAGGCTAATCCTGTGTTATTTTAAGTCGTTTATGACATGAAAATTACTTTCTAAAGCTAAAGCATCAATGATGCATTTCCTAAGACTCGTCAGGTATTCACGATGTTAAACTGTAATGCAAATGAAATGCGTATCTTGGAAGTTCATTCTCATCGACTCGGGTACAACTGGGAAATCTTAGAAGATAAGCGAAAGCTTGGTATGTATAGATTTCGTTACAATGTACAATTTTTAAATAAAATTTGCCGCCTACAATATTAAAAGATGTCCACTGTTGCTGGTTTCAATTTACAAAAGCCTAGTCAAACTAATTTGAGACTTAAACTATACTCCTTGAATTCTTTTCTTACGAATATTTACTACAGTTAATCAGGAAGTAGAAAGAACAGAGAGATGTTTGATAATTTTCATCACTGTCTTACAGAGAAAAGGAAACGTGATGTGTTGCATTCACATGGCTTTCTCTACTTACTCTTCTACAAACTATTCTTACAAAGGCTTATTCTTTTATATACTTATTTTTAATCTAGATAAACTTCGTTACACATTTACCTCTTGCGTTGTAGGTATACGGAAGATAGAGTTTTTACTTTCTCTTCTACGTATAGTAAGTAGGGGAAGTATTGCATTCTACCCAAAAATCCGATACCGAGATTTCTCGGAAATACATTTTTTTGAAACATGCCAGAGTGTGTGTGAACAAGCATAATTCAAAAATGATAACTCGGATAAATACCACACTTGATGCTTGAATTTAGTATCTTTCAAGGATGCGACCCGAAGATTTTTAATAAACTGTCCCAATTCCAACTACCATTAACACAGAATATTTTTTCGAAAAGTTTGATTTTCTAAAAAATTGCTTTAACGATTTGATTAAAATACTGTATGTAACATATATTTACACGACAAATAAAATGTACATCTTGAATTTGCTGGAAATAGTCTAGGAAGTTCTCTTCATTCGTAAGGGAGTTTGTATAGCCTAGTATAACTTGTAAATGTTAAGGATAGACGAAAACGTACCTCACAAAAAATGTAGATCTTTTTGAAACACACAATTTACTTTAAAATATGTTTTTAATTGTTGCATAAGCCGTTTCTGATATACCCTTTATTGAAGATTCGAATTGTTCAGTACTTGTCATTCTTTAAGTCCCATCGATTTTCAGTTGTTTCTCGCGAATGCCTGGAAACATTGTGGAATTTTAAAGCTAGCATATTAGCGTCCAGCTCTTTAACATTTGACTGTCACTGTTCTCTTTGTATTGATAACGAAACATGTAGGTAATGTAGCTATGTTTGCAAAGGTTTATTTGGATTGAATGTAGTAGTTAGAAAAATAAGCTTTAGCGTTAGTAGTTTTTATATCCACTAATAAAGATAGAAGGCGGCGCCGTGGCCGAGCGGTTAGACCGCTCGCCTCCCACCGAGGCAGCCCGGGTTCAATTCCAGGGACCTGCATGTGGGATTTGTGGTGGACGAAGCGGCGTCTGGGCGGGTTTTCTCCGGGTTCTCCGGTTTCCCCCGCCATTCATTCCACCAACTGCTCCATCATCACCTTTCCTTTCATCCATTTCACCGACATTTCGTTTCATCTACTTCCTTCATCCCATACCAGGCATTAGGCTGATCACCCATCCTGGATGCTCTGTCCGATCCATGAGTGTCTGCTCCTCCACGGGCCTCTGACCCCAGGCACCCGCTTGTAAGTCCTGGGGGGTGTAAGTCCTACATAAGAGGAGGGTAAACAGATAATGAATGAATAATAAAGATAGAGGGTAGACAAAGTTATGTGAATGTATCACATCAGATTTTTTATAACGTTGCTCGCTATGTGATGGCTTTGAAATTCATGATCTTTGCATTGCTATGAGGAAAAACGAATAGTGACTTACCACTTGAAAGTATTAGAAAGTTCAAACCAATAACAGAAAATATCTCGGAAATTGTAAACGCCGCATCAATTTTTTTTCTCTATTTTATTTTACTTGCGTTAACTACGTCGACATATCGCGAAGGATGTGTGGTCTCCTCCTTGTACCATTACCATCATGCTTCGTCACGTGTCCACAGAGGCTTTAGTGCCAGGCAACTGTACGTCTGCTTCTATACACTATCTGATCAAAAGTATCCGGATGTCCTTATTTAATATGGAATTGAAACCTATATGCCACGAGAGGCTGACCTGCCAGTATAAAAAGAGGGAGGGTGTACTGTATTGTCAATAGATAGGGGTAGGTCAAGAGAGCTCAATGTATTCGAACGCGGATTAGTCATTGATTGTTACCTGAGTAACAAAATCATCGGGAACATTTCGGCATTTAGCTCTCCAAGTCAGCTTTGGTCATATGATTGTAAAACACAAATTTGAAAGAACCTCAGTTAAACCAAGACTATACCAACCTCATTTAATGTCAGACAGAACCGTCGAGTATTGCAGAGGGTGGTTTTAAAACATTGAAAGGAATCGTTTATGAGTTCCAAAGTGTTGTGAATAGTCCAGCCAGCACACTAACTGTGCATCGAGAGTTAAAAGGAATAGAGTACTAGGTTGAGTTGCTGCCCAAAAGTCAAACGTTTCTGTAGTCAATGCTAAGCGACGCTTAAGATGGTGTAAAGAGCAAGGCCAGTGGACAGTGGATGACTGGAAGCGAGTGATTGGGGTGATGAATCAAGCTTTGCCTTATGGCAATCCGTTGGAAGTATTTGGGTTTGCTGAATACTTGGAGAAGGATACCTGCCATCATGTGTAGTGAAGTACGGAGGAGGTAGTGTTATGATGTGGGGGTGTTTGACGTGGTTTGGATGTGTGCTTAAGAAAAAAATCTGATGTGTTACACTCACATGACTTTCTCTACTCTTGTACAATCTAATTTTACAAACGCCTATTCTCCATATGCTTCATGTTAATCGAGATATCGAGATGTCAATCTTATTGGTAATTTTCTTGTAGATGCAAGGGGAATATGGTAGCTTTTAAGCGATAGTCAAATATTTTAACGCTGGTTGCTATGTGGTGCATTCCATTCTCTTTGCATGTCCAGGACATAAAAAAAATGAATAACGAATTTGAGAAAAAGTATAAGTATTTGAAAATTTAAGGAAATAACAAGCAATATCTCCAAAACGGTTCACTCAACAAAAGAAATGTATATGACATAAGTTGTGTATTTTAACGCGATCTACACTTTTTGTGTAGTAACATTTTGTGTATCTCTTATGGTTTACCAGTTATGCAAAAGTTGTTCACAATAAAGAATACTTTTGGAGACATTCCCAGAAAATTCGAGATATACATTTCATTTCCCATGACATTATCTTAAACATATGATATTTTCATCAAAATCGTTAGAGCCATTTTTGAGAAAATTAAAATTTTCGAAAAATCTTCCATGTAAAGGGTAGTTTGGGGTGGGGGGATTTTCTTGAAAACCTTCGTGTCGCATCTCTGGAAGATACTGAACCTAAATACCAAGTTTGGTGCTTATCCGACTGTTCGTTTTTGAGTTATGCTGTTCACACACACACAGACACACACACAGACACACAGACACACAGACACACACACGGACATGTTTCCAAAAATTCTTTTTTTGGATTCAGGAGGTCTCAAAACATGTATTTCCGGTGAAATCTCGGTATCGAATTTTTGGGTGGAATGCAATACTTCCCCTACTTACTATACGTAGTAGAGAAAGTAAAAATGAATAACGAATTTGAGAAAAAGTATAAGTATTGGAAAATTTAAGGAAATAACAAGCAATATCTCGAAAACGGTTCACTCAACAAAAAAAATGTATATGATATAAGTTGTGTATTTTAACGCGATCTACATTTTTTGTGTAGTACAATTTTGTCTATCTCTTATGGTTTACCAGTTATGCAAAAGTCGTTCATAATGAAGAAGACTTTTGGAGACATTCCCAGAAATTTCGATATATACATTTCATTTCCCATGACATTATCTTAAACATATGATATTTTCATCAAAATCGTTAGAGCCATTTTTGAGAAAATTAAAATTTTCGAAAAATGTTCCATGTAAAGGGTAGTCTGGGGTGGGGGGATTTTCTTGAAAATCTTCGTGTCGCATCTCTGGAAGATACTGAACGTAAATACCAAGTTTGGTATTTATCCGACTGTTAGTTTTTGAGTTATGCTGTTCACAGACACACACACACACACACACACACACAGACACACACACACACAGACACACACACGGACATGTTTCCAAAAATGCTTTTTTTGGATTCAGGAGGTCTCAAAACATGTATTTCCGGTGAAATCTCGGTATCGAATTTTTGGGTGGAATGCAATACTTCCCCTACTTACTATACGTAGTAGAGAAAGTAAAAATTAGAAGCGGAAGAATATGAACACATTTTAAACAATTGCGTACTGCCTACAATTGAGAACCAGATAGAAGATGATTGTTTCAGCAGGGCAATGCATCCTGTCATATAGCTCTGTCTCTGAGGCAATAGTTTGTGGACAGTAGCACTCCTGAAATGGACTGGCCTGCCCAGAGTCCCGACCTGAACCATTCCTTTGGAATGAGTTAGAATATTAACTTCAGCTCCAGACCCTGCCTCCAATGTCACTAACTTATCTAGTTTCAGCTCTTGAGGAAGAATGGGCTGCCATTCCTCCAGAGACATCCAGACACCTCATTTAGTGTCCCCAGAGGTGTAAAAGCCATCATAAAGACGAAGGGAGGACCCACCCCATATTAATATCTAATAGCAGGGAACGCGACGCAGGTAAGGTCTTAAGTACAATTTCAGATAGGTGTCCGGATACTTTTGATCAGATAGTGTACGTGACGGGCAAATGGTCGCTTCGACACGTGTCAATAGAGGTCTTAGTGCAAGCAACTTACCTCTGCTTCTACATGCGCCGGGTAGATGGCATTAAGATGCCGTCCAGTTTACCTGCTTTATCTGTGCATAGATGGCAGAGCAATTGCTATTACCACCTATTTTAATATTTGCTATTGTTATAGACTTCAGGTGGAACTTTGGGTCGTGGTATTAAATATCCAATCCGGTATTTACCTTGGCGAGTTGGCGACTGAGGGAATCACAAAAAAAGCTCCAGTCAGATCAGTTGGCCCACGGAATTTGAATCTGGTACCTCCAGAATGTGGGTCACAGAGTTGCCGCCTGACGTTTCCGCTTGGCAACAAATTTTATGTTAAATAAATTGGGTGCTTTAACGAGATTTTGTCGTCCTCCGTGGTCTAGGGGTACCATGCTAGCCTCTAGTTCCCGAGGTGGCTGGGTTCAAACCTGGCTTCTTTCGTGGTGAAAATCCTTGGCATGGCTTCCTTCCAAAGGGAAGTAAAGCCGGTGACTCCATGTCTTAGATTTACGGCACGTAAAAGAACCTCGAGCCTGATAAAGCAGCCTCTGAGCAAAATTTCCGGTGTTTCATGTCCATTATAGATGGAACGCTAAGGACCATAGTAGTTAAAGAGTGTCCATAAATAAAAAACTCAATTTAATTTAACGATATCTACTTTTTTCTATAGTAGGATTTTGTTTATTTCGTACGGTTTTCCAAATATGCAAAAGTATTTCATAATGAAGTGGACTTTTCATACTATTCGCAGAAAATTCAATATATAGATTTTGATGCAAATATCTTAATCATATTGTATTTTCATAAAAATCGTCAGAGCCATTTTTGAGAAACTAAAAATAATTGAAAATGTTTCCATCTAAGTGGTCGTCTGGGGTTGGTTTTTTTTGTTGAGATTCCCTGTGTCGCATCCTTGGAAGATGCTGAATTTAAATACCAAATTTGATGTTTAAGCGACTCTCGTTTCTGAGTTACGCTGTTCTTTCTCTCTCCCTGTCACACACACGTGTACTCTATTATTCAGGGAGTCTCAAAACGTGTATCTTAGGTGAAATCTCGTATCGAATATTTGAGTGGAATTCAACATTTCCTCTGCTTATTATAGGTTAGTAACAGAGGAAGTAAAACTGTATGAATGGGGTTCTGGTCTATTTAAGCAATGTCATCGCTTGGAGGATGGGGAGAAAGCTCGACCACGTACGTATCAAGGGACAGAGTTAGCGTGTTCATGGACAGCGCAAGGTGCACGAGTACGTGATGCTGCCCTTCCCGCATCTCCGCGCACAAGTATACCGTATTGCAGAAACCCCAAGTGAGAGAACTCGCCTCCCGCATCTCCTATCTTTGTCACGCAGGTAAAACGAATGACCTCTGCACAGAGTGGCAGCTCACTCCCATTTTTCCCCGCTCTCCATTCCCAAAGGAAGGGCGCGCCACACTTTGAAGTATTTAATGGAAAAGTCGTCGAGTTCGCTTCCCTAGTCTGTTAAAACGCAAAGTAAATCCGTGTTTGAAATACCCTCTTTAAAGGAACGTTTCGTTCGGAAAAACAATTAATATCCTGGCCGAGGAATTCACTGTACTAGCTCAATAATAGTTCTCTAAAATGAACCTCTTCCTCTGATCATCTGCGTATTTATTTCTCCACTACTTACCTACTAAGGAGGTATTCCATTCCACCCAAAAATTCGGGTGGAGAACCCCTGAATAAAAAAGAAATTTAAAAAATAGTCTGTGTGTCTATCTGTGAACAGCATAACTAAAAAAAATTCTGATGTCATACATTCACGTGATTTTCTCTACCCTCTATCTTTATAGTAGGTATACAAACTATTCTTACTAAAGCTTATTTTGATATCCACTACTTTTAATCCAAATAAACATTTACAGAAATAGCTGCATTACACATTTCGTTATAAATACAAAGAGAATAGCGATAGTCAAATGTTTAAGAACTGGACGCTATATGCTGGCCTTAAAATTCCGTGTTGTTTCCATGGAATAGCGAGAAACAGTTGAAAATCTGGGACTTAAGGATGACAAGTATTGAAAAATTGAGCCTTTAATAACGGATATGTCAGAAAAAAAAACTTATTTTAAGTAAATTGCGTGTTTGAAATTTTTTGTGTAGTACATTTTCGTCTATCGCTTAACGTTTACCAGTTATTCAAGATTATACGAAATTCCTTTCGAATGAAGAGGACTGCACAGGCTATTCCCAGAAAATTCAAGACATACATTTTATTTGTCATGTAAATGTTTTTCGTATACATTATTTTAATCAAAATCGTTAGAGCCATTTTTTAGAAAATAAAAATTTTCAAAAAATGTTCTATGCAAAGGGTAGTTGGGAAGGGGTTTTCTTGAAAACCTTCGTGTCGTATCCTTGGAAGATTCTAAACTCAAATAGCCAGTTTGGTATTTATCCGACTTTTCGTTTTTGAGTTACGCTGTTCACAGACACACACACACACACGCGCGCGCGGACATGTTTTTAAAAATGCTTTATTTGGTTTCAGGGCGCCTCAAAACATGTATTTCCGTTAAAATCTCGGTATCTAATTTTGGGTGGAATGCAATACTTCACCCTACTTACTATACGTAAGTAGTATTAGTCCCGGATGAGCCAATTGATTTAACGATAATCCTGCCGCTAGGGGCGCTGGTGTCGCTAGTGTCGGTGCGTGCGACGGCGGCGGCGGTGTGTTTGAAAAGCGCCCTGAGCGGTAGGATTATCGTTAAATCGGTTGGCTCATCCGGGACGAGTTGAAAGAATTGAGGAAGTGACGTGGAGTGTTTTTGATTGGTTCGTTAATTTGGGGTGGGAGATGGAGGAAGGGAGATGGAGGAGTATGGAGGTCGCGTGATGGAGAGGAGCTGGGTGGCGAGGTGTTGTCTGTGCGGAGGTCGGTACTGAAAGAGGGGTAAAGATGGGGAGCGAGGGATAAAAAGTGTAACAGAAAGTGACGTGTGAAGTTGTGATTGGTGGGAATAAGAAGTGATTTTATTGGTGGAAAGGAACAAATGAGAGTTGTTGATTGGTAGGAATAAGAGGGATTATGATTGGTGGAAAAGAAAAAGTTGTGGGAGTGGGGTATGTTGGAGGTGGTGGGAAAGGTGAGTTTTGCTAGCAGCAAGATTTGCAAAAGCCTGTCTTGAACTGATCAGCAATTTTTGAACGTCGGATGGTAGTTTTCTTGAGTGGATAGAGAGATGGGGGCGATATGAGATGCGGTGGCGAAAATGGGGACTAGACAAGGTTGTTGAGACAAGAGGTTTAAGGACGAGGAAATTTGGAGGTTAGTGGTGAACACGGCGGTCGCAAGAGGTGGGGGTAAGGAGACGCGGTGGTGAGAATGGGAACTAAAAGAAGATGGCGGTAGCAAGAGGTTAGAAGAGTAGATTTTGAGGTTAAAATAGCGGGAACTAAAAATGGCGGAGGGTCTGCGACAAGGAGATGCGGTGAGAACTAAACAAGATGGCGGACGCAAGAGGTGGGAAAGGAGGTTTGAGGTTACAGTACCAAAACACGAAAGGATATATTCCTACGCCAAGCAGGTCCGAAAAATAATTATGCGTGTGTTACTTACCTGTTACCGGTGTGGATGCGTCACCAAAAGCGCGGCACGCGAGACGGAAAAATAAAAGCAAACTGTTTTTGAAAATGCTTAACCAGCTTTAAGATCAACCAACATCACTACGCACTGATATACCTAGGTTTTTAAAGCGGTACAGACACCCTTTGCAGAGGCGTAATTTAACTATACCAAAAACCTGGTACTGGACCATCGTGATGGTCGCTAGCGTACGTAGGAGCAGGGTTCTCATAGCCGGTCGAAAGCGGTCAAAAACGTGTACGACGTAGGTGTTGGCAGTAGCTGCTGCCGAGGCAACCGTCGAGGTGCGAATGAACGAGATCTGTTCTTGCAGGCAATCTGGTTGAGAGATGAGAGGCGCGGTGGTAAAAATGTGAACTAAACAAGATGGCGGAGGCACGAAGTTGAGGTTAAGGAGCGGCGAGGTGTTGACTGTGCGGCGGTTGGGGTCTGAAAGAGGGGGAAAGATGGCGAACGAGGGATAAAAAGTATAACAGAAAGTGACGTGTGAAGTTGTCATTGGTGGGAATAAGAAGTGATGTTATTGGTGGAAAGGAACAAATGAAAGTTGCTGATTGGCGAGAATAAGAGAGATTATGATTGGTGGAAAGAAAAAAAAGGTGTGGGAGTGGGGTATGTTGGAGGTGATGGAAAAGGCAAGTTTTGCTACCAACAACATTTGCAAAAGCCTATCCAGAACTCATCAGCAATTTTAAATAACTAGTGTTTCGGGGGTTTTCTCTGGTTGGTAGACGAATGCAAGCTGTTTCTACCATACTTATATTATTCGTCTTTTTGCTTTTTTTTTTAAAATGACTAGTTTTTTTTTGTTTTTTTTTTTTGGGAGTTTTCTGCGGATGGTAAACAAATGCAAGCTCTTTCTGCTTTTTCATAGGTTTTCCCTGGTTGGTAGGCGTTTTCTGTACTGGTTGACGAAGGCGTTTCTAATTTTGGAGGTTTTCTCAGGTTTTTAGCGGTTGTCCCTGCCCGGTAGGCAAATGATGAAGTTTTACCTTGTCGGCGCACGGATATTAGGCACGTACTGGCGCGCGCACACACACACACACACACACACACACACAGAGAGACAGACAGACACACAGACAGGCACACACACACGGACATGTTTCGAAAAATGCTTTTTTTTTTTTTTTTTTTTTTTTGATTCAGGAGGTCTCAAAACGTGTATTTCCGGTGAAATCTCGGTATCGAATTTTTGGGCGGAATGCAATACTTCCCCTACTTACTATACGTAGTAGAGAAAGTAAAAAAGTATTGAAAAATTTAAGGAAATAACAAGCAATACCTCAAAAGTGTACTATCTTGTTTTCACGGGTTTTCCAGATCGGTAAGCGTTAGAATACTCTTAGAGCTTTTTTCAGGTTTTTTCGCGTTTTACCTGGCAGGTAGGCAGATGATAAAGTTTTTCTATAATGTCATCGTTTTGGCTTGTGGCGCACAGACACTAGGCACATACTCACACACACACACACACACAAACACACACACACACACACACAAACACACACACACACACACACACACTAAAATAGTAGCGTATAAAAAAATTTAACAAACCGTAGATTTTCAAGAAAATTCCCACACCGCAAACTACCCGTTTAGCGGGAGAAAGTTCATTATTTTTATTGTTTTAAAAATGGCTCTAACCCCTTTTGATTACGGTACGGTATGTTTAAGATATCTGCATGACAAATAAAATGTATAACTTCAATTTTCTGGGAATTGCTGTGAAGTAGTCTCATTGTGAATGTCTTTTGTACAACTGTTAAACCGTAGGAAACGAAGCCTTACTGTACAAGGACGTTAAAGCACACAATTTATGTGTATTATTATTATTATTATTATTATTACTTTGTGGCGTTGTGTATTTACAAAGTTTGCATGTTGATTTTAATGTTTAAAAGCTTTAGACCTTTCTCACTAAAACTCGACATTCGTTTAACTTTTCTTTTTTCATTTTCATACAAAGAGAACGGAATTTCACAAGTGAAACAGCACTGGAAAACTAAATACTTATTTTGAGGTCCACTGAATAAAAACATTTTTAGAAAATTCTGTGTGTGTATGTGTCAGAGCAGCATAACTCAAAAATGAAAAGTTGGATAAATACTAAACTTGGTATTTAGGTTGAGTACCTTCCAAAGATACGACACAGAGAGTTTCAAGAAAACCCCTCCACCCCCAAACTACCCTTTACATGAACTATTTTCCGAAATGTTTTATTTTCTAAAATTGATTCTGACGATTTTAATTACAACACCATATATTAAAGACATTTATATGAAAAATAAAATGTATATCTTGAATTTTGTGGAAATAGCCTGTGAAGTCCTCTTGATTCGGAAGAAATTTTCTATGATCTTGTATAACTGCTAAGGTTTGAGAAAAACATAGAACACAAAAAATTTAGATCTTTTTAAAAACACGCACAATTTATTTGAAATAACTTTTTTGTGACGATAGCCATTTCCGAAATATTTGTTATAAATGGTTCGAATTGTACAATGCTTAGCCATTCTACTTCACTTCTTTCAAACTGCTTAAAAATCATATAAATGAATGTATCACCTCATAATAAGCCTCTATATACGAAAAATGCTGAGTATTCAAAAAGTCAAGAAATTCGATTTTCTAGCCCCTAGTGAGTGAAAAATCGCGTTTACTTCGCTTCTTTCAAACTGCTTCTACCCTTTACATGAACTATTTTCCGGAATGTTTTATTTTCTAAAACTGTCTCTGACGATTTTAATTACAACACCATATATTAAAGACATTTATATGAAAATAAAATGTATATCTTGAATTTTGTGGAAATAGCCTGTGAAGTCCTCTTGATTCGGAAGAAATTTTCTATGATCTTGTATAACTGCTAAGGTTTGAGAAAAACATAGAACACAAAAAATTTAGATCTTTTTAAAAACACGCACAATTTATTTGAAATAACTTTTTTGTGACGTCAGCCATTTCCGAAATATTTGTTATAAATGGTTCGAATTGTACAATGCTTAGCCATTCTACTTCACTTCTTTCAAACTGCTTAAAAATCATATAAATGAATGTATCACCTCATAATAAGCCTCTATATACGAAAAATGCTGAGTATTCAAAAAGTCAAGAAATTCGATTTTCTAGCCCCTAGTGAGTGAAAAGGTTTGAGGAAACACACACAATTTATTTGAAATAACTTTTTTGTGACGTCAGCCATTTTGGAGATATGTGTTATAAATGGTTGGAATTGTACAGTGCTTAGCCATTCTTTTTTAAAAGGCATGACGCCATGTTGATGGAAAGAATTTAGAATTTTAAGACCAGTGTATAGCGTCCCTTTGGATGTCTAACGGTTGTGCAATGCAACCATTTCCCGAAAAGTTTATCCGGATTAAAATTAAGTGGATATGAAAATAAACTTTCGTACTCACCTATAAGAAATAGAGGGTAGAGGACGTACGAACGAAGCACTTTGAGAATTTATATTCAACAGTTGGTGTTACTCCTTAGAAAGGAAGTATCTGCTGATTGTATTTAATTCATACATTTTACATAACACGTATGCACTGGCACAACATAAAACACTACACACGATACTCATAGTTTTAATATTGCACTAATAACATCAGGAATAACTGAGGTCAGCTCGTTCGCATTCAGCGCTACACGCAAAAGAGCCGTGTGCTGATGACAGTGAAAGGTGAGAGATGCGGAAATTCGTCAGCAATACAATAAATGCAACCTTTATGTCGGCGGTGAGAATTGTACAGTGGCGGTTGGTGTCAGCATGACTCTAAGTTTTTAAAACTAGACAATTTTTTAGCGAAACGAGGCATTTAACTCGACACAAATGATGAAACAACGGTTGCAATAAGCGAGCTTATAAAAACCCTGTGCGAACAGCAAAAGCCCGTAGTTAGAAACGAAAGCGATAGTGTGTTTTTCTACAAAATCGTTCTATTTGACGAAAAATAATTTTAAAATAAAAACAAAATAGCCGCAGTACTTTGCAGGGAAAGAGCGATCGGTGCATTCGGACGATAAGATGGACCAACAACCCGGAGGAAGTCGCGATGACACCTTGCAGCCTACGTTCGAAATTATAGGACACAAGCAGAGGAGGTTGCCAAAGCTTTTTTCCGGCTTTACAGAGTCTCAAATTACGTTAAACCCGGTCCCCAGAGATGTTAACCCGGAGCAATGGGTATCGCATTTGTTTAACGATATTCTAAACTTTGCGAAAGAGAACCTGTTAGAAAACGAACCCGGATATTTAGGCATATCCATAACAGACGAAAAGGAGACGTCCAAAGCCTTCAACATGAGCGTGAGGCGCATAGAGCAATTGAATGCGGATGTCATTGTTGGAAGCATCGAAAAAGTAATGCAAAGTAACCAACAATTCTTGCTAAGCGGGCCTCTTCACGTCACGTTTGTGTGGACCAAGGAGGTCTCGGGTTCGTGCCACCAACCTTGCGATGCCTGTAGGGACAATAAAGGCATTGTCGAAATAGCCAACAAAGACAACTTGTGTTTAGCAAGAGCCATTGTTGTAGTTAAAGCCAAAGTGGATCGCGACGTCAATTATAGAACGATGACGCGTTCCGAGTATCTACAAAAATCGAAGGCCGTAGCCTTGTGCGCGAGCATCGGTCAAGGTCACGACAGGTGCACGATAGACGACGTGAGACGCTTCGACGCAGCGTTAAAGGGCTACGCTGTGACGGTGTTTGGCGATCATACGGGGAAGCACGTGCTGTACGCGTCGGATAAGAAATGCGATAAATACATCGACGTCATGCTCCACGCCGGGCACTTTAATGCTATCGTGAACCTTCACAAGTGCTTTAAATGCAAATGGTATTGCCGCCGGTGTCATCATCCCTCGGCACACAAAAAAGAATTTCATAGGTGCGACGCCAGGTGTGCTAAATGCCATCAGCAGTGCGATGCGCGATTTGACGCCTACATACGCTGCGCCGAGTGCAACAGAGATTTTAAGGGACCGACATGCTTTGCAAACCACGCAAAGAAAGGCGTTTTTTACCCAAAGGCGCTGTCGGTGTGCGATGTAGAAAAGGTGTGCACGTCTTGCAATAAGCTCGTGAATGCGAGGCACAGAAAAACCGCGCACCAGTGCGGGGAAAAGTACTGCAATCATTGCAAGGCACACGTGAATTCTAGCCACATGTGCTATATGCAGCCGTATGCTACAAAGAACAAAAGAAACCGGTACGTGTTTATGTTTATCGACTTTGAATGCACGCAAAACATTCCATATACCGGCAAAAAGGACACATACCAGCATGTACCTAACTTGTGCGTGTTGTACCAAGCCTGTTCGCTGTGCATCGACCAACGCCACAAGACGGCATACTGTACCGAATGCGGTTGCAAAGAATGGGTGTTTATGGACGAGCCCGTGAAGCAGCTTTTCGAGCACATCGCGCAGGCGAGGTTCGAAGCCTGGGACGTCTACGTCGTGGCGCATAACCTCAGAGCTTACGACGGGCAGTTTCTATTAAAGTACATGGTGGCGCACTTAGACTGGGTGCCGGAGCTCATCATGAACGGCAGCAAGATCTACAGGATGAGGTACGGTGACGTCACATTTCTAGACTCGCTCAACTTCATACCCATGCCACTCTCCCGCTTTTCCAAGACCTTCGGATTGAAGGAATGCAAAGGTTATTTCCCGTACCTGTTTAACACGAAGGAAAACGAGCGGTACGTGGGTTCGATTCCCGACAAAAGGCATTACTGCCCGGAGGGCATGTCGGCGGAGGGTCGGAAAGCCTTCGAGCAGTGGCACGAAGAAAAGGCGTCCTCCGGGTACGTCTTCGACATGAGGGCGGAAATGGTGGCGTATTGCAAGATGGACGTATTTCTACTCAGTCAGGGAGTTTCCAAATTCAGAAGGGAATTCTTGGACGAGAACGGAATAGACCCGTTCAGAGAATGCGTCACCATTGCGCAGGCGTGCATGTGCGTGTATAGAAAGCGCTTCATGCCGCTTAAAAAAATTGCCCTCTTGCCAGCGGGCGGGTATCGACTAGCGGACCGGCAGTCTCGCGCCGCATGCATATGGCTAACTTGGCTAGAGATGCAAAACCGCATCGTCATCCAGCACGCCATGCGAGGACGCGAAGTTAAAATCGTGGGGCACAAGGTGGACGGGTACAGAGAGGCCGAAAAAACCGCGTACTTTTTCCACGGGTGCTTTTACCACGGCTGCAGGCGGTGCTTTCACAATCGCCATGCGGCGATATACAACTCGGGACACGAAACCATGACCTCCAGGTTAGAGAGCACCGAGAAGGTCACGGCCAAGATCAAGGCCGCCGGCTACGCCGTGGTGGAAATGTGGGAGTGCGAGTTTAACGCCGCGATGAAGGCCAACCAGGACCTGGCGCGCCACGCAAGGGACTTTCCGGTACCCGAACCCCTGAACCCCAGAGACGCCTTCTACGGAGGTCGCACCAACTGCACCAAGACGTACTGCGAGGCGAAGGGGGATAGCAAGATCTACTACTACGACGTATGCAGCCTGTACCCGTACGTGAACAAGACGAAGCCCTACCCCGTGGGCCACCCCAAGATCCACGTGGATCGATTCCCGCGCTTGGAAGACGTGGGGGGCGGGTTGGTGAAGTGCGAGGTTCTACCGCCGCAACACCTGTACCACCCGGTGTTACCGGCGCGCATCGGCGGCAAGCTCATGTTCCCGCTATGCCGCGCTTGTGCGGAGGCGGAGAACCAAGACGAGTGCCACCACGGAGAGCGCGAGAGGGCGTTGTCGGGTACCTGGGTGATCGACGAGATGAAGGTCGCCCTGGAGGAGGGGTACCGCCTGCTGCGGGTCCACGAGATCTGGGAGTACGACGTGGTGCGGCACGAACCGACCACCGGAGCCAAGGGTCTCTTCGAGGACTACGTGAATCAGTTCTTGAAGATCAAGACCGAAGCCTCCGGCTGGCCCTCGGATTGCGACGACCCTGCCGCAAAGCAGCAGTACGTGGAGCAATTCTTCGAGCACGAAGGCGTCGCCCTGGATCCCCAGGCCGTCGCCACCAACCCCGGCAGGCGGGAGCTGGCCAAGCTGATGCTCAACAGCTTCTGGGGCAAACTCGGGCAGAGGGAAAACCTCCCCACGTGCGAGCTGGTGGACCGGTACGACCGACTCCTGGAGCTGCTCAACGACCCGGGCGTGGAAGTGCAGACCTACGTGCCCGTCACCGACCGGATCATGTACGTGGTGTGGAGGTACCGCGAGGAGTGCCGCAAGGTCAACCCCGCCGCCAACGCCGTCCTGGCGGCCTACACCACGGCTCACGCGCGCCTGGTGCTCTACTCCTACCTGAAGAGGTTGGGAGAACGCGTCTGCTACTTCGACACCGATTCCGTCGTCGTCGCCGCCGCTCCGGGCGACTGGACGCCGTCCGTCGGACGCCTCCTGGGGGACATGACGGACGAGCTGGAGAAGTACGGGCGGGGCTCTTACATCGCCCGGTTCGCCTCCACGGGGCCCAAGAGCTACTGCATGGAGATCGTTTGCCCCGAAACGGGCAAGACCTTCTCGGTGTGCAAGGTGAAGGGGATCACGCTCAATTCGGGCAACCTGGAGCTGGTGAACGCGGAGGTGATTCGCGACACGGTGCTGAGGGACAACGACCGCGCGGTGAAGCTGGCGGGCACGCAGATCTCGCGGAAACCGTCTTGGACGGTCGTCACCGAACCCAGCTCGAAGACGTTTAGGATGGTGGTCAACAAGCGCGTGCTCGCCGGCGATCACGATTCCTATCCCTACGGGTTCAAGAGGAACGCATAAATGAGACGTCCGCAGCCGCGCCAAAGTCATTTCGAACCGGGCGCCCTGAGGAGACGATGCCCGGTCCCCGAGACCTGCGGCGATTCGAGTTTCCCAGCACGATGCTCGTGGCGGGGCCGTCGCGCTGCGGCAAGTCGACCTTCGTGAAAAACCTGTTGCGCCACGCGCACCGGATGTTCGACGTGCGCCCCAGGAGGGTGCTGTGGTGCCACCCTCCGGAGTATTCGCCGAGACTCGAACCCTCGGCTCTGCGTTGCGAGACCCACGCGGGCATACCCGAACTTGCTTCGGTGGGCGAGAACGACCTCGTCGTCCTCGACGATCTGATGCTGGAGGGTGGCGGGAAGGACGTGTCCAATTTTTTCACCAGAGACTCCCATCATAAGCGCTTCGGCATCGTCTACATCCTGCAGAACGTGTTTCCGCAGGGTCAGAAATATCGCAACATCTCTCTGAATGCGAACTACGTCGTGGTCTTCAAGAACAACCGGGACAAGATGCAGATCGAGAGACTGTGCCAGCAGATCGAACCCAGGAACTCTAGGTTTCTCTTGGAGGCCTTCGAGAAGGCCGCCGAACGCCCTCACGGGTATCTCGTGTTGGACTCCACCCAGTACACGCCCGCCCGATACAGGTATCGAACCGGCGTGCTGCCGGGGGAAAACCTCTCTTATTTCGTACCCAACTGAGACCGCCGAGAGGACTCGGGTTCGTATCGTTCCATATCATCCCGGCAGGGCCTTGCCCGACTGAGGCCGTCGAGTCTAAATAAAAAGTATCGCTTTTGGAGCGAACGTCATTATCGCGCAAGCATGGCTAGAGGTAGGTCAAGGCTCGCGACGCTGACCAGTCCTCGCATAGCGAGACAGCACGGTAATTTGGCGGCTCTGGCTAAGGCGAAGGCCCCTCTGCGCAAAAAGTTGTTAAAAAATGCCGACGGCGATCTGATCAAGGCCATTAGCGAATGCATGCTCAACGTGTGCAGAGGTCACGTGCAACTTCCCGCAAAGTGCTTGGCTCGCCTAAAGAAGCACAAGGCTTCTTGGAGGAAGTTGACGGATAAACGGGTTCCTCTGAAGAAGAAGAAGAGCATCTTGGTTCAAAAAGGAGGTTTTTTGCCGGCATTCCTCCTACCCGTCCTGGCTTCGCTCGGCGGCGCGCTAGTGTCGAAATTAACAGGATGAAGTACGGCAGGCAGATCCTGGTTGCACCGCAACCGAAGACCGTCGACAAGCTTCACGCTGTAGACCGCACCATATCCAGATTGGCTAAAGAAATTCGGAACCTGCAGAGCGCAAAGCTCTCTGCCGACGAAAAGTGGCGGCTCGTAAAACATAAATTGGACAACTACCTCGATCTCGTGGCACAAGTCAGAAAGCCCTTCCTCGGCGACGACGACGACGACGACGATTACGAAGACGTGCACGAGCGCGTGCCGGTGAAGCAGGAGGTCGAACCCCGAACCATAAAGGTCAACCTCCTCTCGCCTCGCAAAAAGAAGAGGGCGAACCCTGCCACTCCGAAAAAGAAATCGAAATCGCCTTCCGCGTCGTACCATTTTCGCAAGCGCGTCTGGCAGCCCCTGTACAAGTAAAGCATGAAGGAATGGAAGGCGCTAAGGCGATACTATGCCAGACCGGAACACTATGCCGGTTTGGGCACGGTCAAGCCCCTTCGAAAGGCCACGGGCGCGTCTAAGGCGAACATCGAGTCCTTCCTTCGAACCCGGGACAGTTACACTCTGCACAAACCGGTCAGAAAGCGGTTCCCCACCAGATGTTATCACGTGACGAATATGGACGATCTTTGGGAGGCCGATCTAAACGTCATGAACAGCGTGAGGGAACATAACAAACCTTACGTGTACATTCTGACCGTTATCGACGTATTTTCCAAATATGCTTGGGCCGTACCCCTGAAATCGAAGCTGGGTACCGAGGTCGCGCAAGCGTTTCGCTCCATATTCTCCCAACGCGTCCCCAGGGTCCTCCAGACGGACAAGGGAACAGAGTTTACCAACAAGACTTTTCGCGACTTTCTGAAGAAACACGACGTGAAACATTACTCAACCAAAAATAACGTTAAAGCCAGCGTCGTGGAGCGCTTCAACCGCACCTTAAAAACCAAGATGTGGAGGTATTTCACGCACAAAAACAGTTACAGATACCTGGATGTCCTTCCGGCCTTACTCGAGTCGTACAATAGCTCGCATCACAGGTCCATAAAAATGGCTCCGAAGGACGTGAACGAATCTAACATTTTACGAGTGTACCGCAATCTCTATGCAAATAGGACCCTACCTCGCGCAGGGAAACCCACATTTTCCGTCGGCGATCACGTGCGCATCTCTAAAGAAAAAATGAAATTCGACAAGGGCTACGAGCAGAATTGGACGGACGAAATATTTCGGATAGCCGAGGTGGTGCGCGGTCGGCCGGTGGTATATAAGTTGAAGGATCTGGCCGGAGAAACCATAGACGGCACATTTTACACCCAGGAGCTACAAAAGGTCGCGCTACCTCGGACGTTTAAGATCGAGCGCGTTTTACAGACCAAGGGCCGAGGGCGCCACAAGCAGGTCTTGGTAAAGTGGAAGGGGTATCCGGCAAAGTTTAACTCGTGGGTTCTGGCTTCGACCGTCGATTCGACATGATTAAGACCAAGCCCTTCTCCATCACTCTCGTGAGCAACGCTTCCATGGAACACTTTACCGACAACACCACGGCTAGATTTTCTAACATCTTGCCCGAGAGAATCGTTCTGCAGGGAGAATGGGAGGTCGCCCTGCAAAAGGTCAGGTATCCGGTGAAATTTTATAACCTTTCGCCAGACCATGCCCGTCTCGCGGGCGCCAAGTACACCATGACGCTCCTCCCAACGCATTCCAAATTCAGTTTGCAAATGCCGCAAGGCATCGTGCACAATCCCAAAGACTTGGTGAACCTCGTCAACGCCGTTCTACTCGAACACTTGCACGTGGAAAACTTCTTCCTCTTCGACGAGCGCAAGCAGACGGTGGGCGTGAATGCCGCCGTCGCCCATCCCGAACCACTACCCGACATTCCGTTCGACGGGTTTGTGGAAAATGTCGCGCGCACGGTCGTACCGTACGCGGTTGGCGAATACGAAGCTCTCAACGATGCGCCCCACCAGAGACCCAAGCCGAAACCGAAACCGAAGCCCCGGGCTTCGGGGCAGCAGAAACCCGCGGCGGCTCGTTCCGTCAGACCCAAACGAGACGTTTCAAAATCGGAGGACCCTCCGGGACCTCTACACCGCATCCACAGTTTGCTCTTAACGCCCGCTATGGCAAAAATGTTGGGTTTCGAACCCTACGTCAACGTCGTTCTCGAAAAAGCTGCTAAACACCCCGTAGATCCTTATATGGGGTTTCCTTACGAAATGTTCGTCTATTGTAATCTAGTGTCCCCGCAAGTCGTGGGCGACACCTTCGCCCAAGTCATAGAGAGCGCTGCCGTGGAATACGAAAGAAGCAACAAAACTTACATGAGCGACGAAAAGACGTTTTTTCCCCAAAATTGGGTACCCTTGATTCAGCAAGACTTCAAGACGGTCAGCATAGATTTAAGGAACGGTTACGGCGATCTCTTGCCATTCGCCGACGGATTTTCCTCTACTGTAGTTCTCGCTTTTCGTCCGAAACAGGCGTAATGGACGTGCACGCCGTAACGCGGTACTACCTGAATCAGACCGGCGGAGCGTTCCACCATCGCGATTTCGCTCTCTACAGGGGCAAGCGCTACCAAAGAGGCAGCGGTCTCTTTTCAGCCCTCGGAGGACTCTTCAGAAGGTTGCTACCGTTTTTAAAGAGCGGAGCAAAAGCAGTCGGAAAGGAGGCCTTAAAGGCGGGCGCTCACGTTCTGTCCGATGTGACTGTGGCGGGAGCAGCGCCGAAGCAAGCGCTCCAGCGGAGGCTCAAGGAGTCCGGATACAATTTAAAGCGAAAAGCCGACAAAAAGCTCGATGCCATGCTCGGTTCCGGCGCCAGTCGTCTCAAGAGAATAAAACCGAGCAAATCCAGAAAGAGCAAGCAGTCCAAGCTGAAACGCGGTAGGCGCAAGGTGCAAGACGTATTTTCGTAATGGCAGACGCGACCGTCCACATGAGTTCCGAACTGGATCTCTTTACAGAGGTGCCGGTTCAGATGAGCATCGAGGAGTCACGGTTCCTATACCTAAACCCTCAAAACACTTTAATGAAAAATGCCCCCATCACCTTTCATTATTCCGGAAATGCGGACGATTACCTAGACCTGACCTACGTCGTACTCGAACTCATGGTGCGCATTGTAGATGACAAAGGAGAGGCCTTAAACGCTGACGCTAACGCCACTCTGGTCAACAACGCCTTAAATTCCCTGTTTCAACAGATGGAGGTAACCCTCAATAACGTCATCGTCTCCATGCCGCAAGCCGGTTACCCCTATAGAACCTACCTCGAGACGCTTCTCAATTACTCCGAAGATGCCATGAACACCAAACTAGAATCTACCCTCTGGAGAAAGGACACGGCAGGCATCATGGACACTTTTATCGCCAATGCGGGTTTTCAGTGGCGTCAGGGGTTTACCAAAGGGAGCAACGTCGTGCAGCTTATCGGTCCTCTGTCCAACGCTCTTTTTAGACAGGAGAAGCTGCTTTTGAACAACGTTAGCATGACCGTCAAGCTCACTCCCGCCTCTCCCCAGTTTTATCTGTTTTCCGACGTAGATACCTTTAAGGGGTACGCCGACATCGTGTCTGCCACGCTGCGCTTAAAATCGGTGCGGCCCTCGCCGACCATAAAGCTCGCGCACCAGGCCGTGCTCGCAAAGGGCAACGCAAAGTACCATCTCAAAGACGTCAGCTTTCACGCTCTCAGCATCCCCAAGGAGTCCAGGGCAATGACGTTTAGCGACGTGTGCGTAGGGCAAGTTCCAAGGAGAGTGGTAGTAGCCATGGTCACCGACAAGGCCTATTCCGGCCATTTTAACTCAAATCCGTACAACTTGAAACATTTTAAAATGAACTTCTTTCAGCTCTACGTGAATGGGCAACCCGTTCCCTCCCAACCTCTGCAACCCGACTTTACAAAAGGACACTATTTGCAATGCTTTCAAACCCTGCAGGACGGCCTAGGCATTCATTTCAAGGACGAGGGACACTCCATCTCCAGAGAAACCTACCCGCAAGGGTATACGATAATGGTTTTCGATCTCACTGCAGACATGAGCGCTAACGAGTCTCACATCTCGGGTCAGCGCCACGGAACCGTCTCTATAAGCATCGGTTTTGCCGATAAATTGACAGAACCGGTCATACTTCTGCTGCTAGCGGAAATACATCGCACGGTCGAAATCGACGCCAACCGATCCATTTTGGTATCATGAACACCTTTCAAATTCAACGGTTTCTATCGACATGTCCCTCTACGCGCTCTCACTTTTTAGGCGTCTACCCCTGCGATAAACTACCCGTACTTCACGGCATTCGAACGCCTCCCTTGGCGCTAGTGGCTAACACCGACCCCAGCACCAAATCAGGGCAACACTGGGTTTGCATCTTTGTGGACAAAAACTCGCATGCAGAATATTTTGACAGTTACGGCATAGGACCGCTTTCACCCCATTTTCTCCGGTTCTTAAATTCGGTCTGCGGGACGCATTGGTCCACCAACGCTAGAAGGCTGCAAGGTTTCGACAGCACCACGTGCGGTCATTACGTCATCGCCTACCTCACCCACCGCTGCTCCGGCTTGCCTAAGCATACATTCTTCTCAAAATTTCACGTCAGCAATCACGCGCATAATGATGTCGTCATTCGCAAAACGTTCAAAAACGCATGCCGCGCAAAGTGCTCTGACGCTCGGCAAACTTGTCAACCCTTGAAGGTGAGTACGTGTGTGTGTGTGTGTGTCACTATTCAGCACATCTAAGCTAATCTATCGTCTTGCACGTGCTTTCAGAAGACGCTCCTGCTCATATAAAAAGCAACGTCACGGTGCCGCTCGCCTCATTCAGAGTGTACCATGCAGCGCGCGGATACAGTCCTGCTGCCATGCAGCACGCCGACCAGGTAGGTCCGCACCTATGTATTAGCTTGCTTTTTTTTCTATCCTGTTTATCTCTCTCTATCCCTCACATTATTATTATTGTTTTGTGTGTTCCAGTATAACCGGATGTCGAACCCCGACCACCTCAAAACCCGGGGAAAAAAGGAAACTACCCATCTTCGACCTCCAACAGCATCCCGACAGCCCTGCTCCGCCAGCACAGTTCCAACACAGTGCAGTTGTGGGTCCTCTGGCGGATATCTACTTCCTCAACCCGCAACAAACTAAATTCGTCAGTGTGGGATTCTCCCCCCGGCCGCCGCACCATCTCGTCGTCACCATTGCCAAATGTGGACAGCACAACGCAGTCGTCATGAGTTCCTCGCAGTGGCACAAACTCGTCGAAGCCATCCCCATCATTCACAAACGCTTGAATGACCCGCAGGGACGTCTACAGCAATTTCAGTTCAGCGACAGCGTCACCATCGTGTTTAAGTTTGTGTTCGGAAAGCTAAAGCTCGTTTTCAAAGAACCGCAAGGCGCATCCGTTACGCTCAACCAACAAGAATGGCACGTGTTGCATACCCTGCAGCGCATCATTACCGACATCATCTATCACAAAAAGAAGGAAGAGACGGACGTGCAAAATCAAATCATGGCATACCACAAGTACATGCTTCACAACCATGCCTCCAACGTTCCCTTACATGACATGAATTTCACGCAGTTCACCAAGTACATACGGTGCGCCAATTTTAGAACATTCCTCGAGGTTCATCATTTCCTCAACACCCATTTCGCACTGCGCATCTCACAAAATAGTTCTTAGTGCGCATGTTTTTCTACCAGCGTTCCAACCGCACCTCACCCAAACATCTCGCGCCCTTCGCTCCCGCATTCGGGTCGCGAAGCATCCTATATCATACCCGATCACATTCACGGCGTTTGCATGTTCAGCACCGTTCAAAACAGAGTTCTCCTCCAAGTCGAAAACCGTTAAATCAACGGACACAGTGTTTTTCCTGCGGATGTTGCGCAATAATCACTAAGCGCTTCCGGCGGATGTAGTGAACCTCCAACTAACGTTCCCCCACCAGTGCTTCCCCTGATGTGGTAATTCTCCAACCAACTTTTCCCCACCAGTGCTTCCCCCTGATGTGGTCGTTTGCATGTTCAGCACCGTTCAAAAAAAGAGTTCTCCTCCAAGTCGAAAACCGTTAAATAACGGACACAGTGTTTTTCCTGCGGATGTAGTGAACCTCCAACGAACGTTCCCCCACCAGTGCTTCCCCTGATGTGGTAATTCTCCAACCAACTTTTCCCCACCAGTGCTTCCCCCTCATGTGGTCGTTTGCATGTTCAGCACCGTTCAAAACAGAGTTCTCCTCCAAGGCGAAAACCGTTAAATCAACGGACACAGTGTTTTTCCTGCGGATGTAGTGAACCTCCAACGAACGTTCCCCCACCAGTGCTTCCCCTGATGTGGTAATTCTCCAACCAACTTTTCCCCACCAGTGCTTCCCCCTCATGTGGTCGTTTGCATGTTCAGCACCGTTCAAAACAGAGTTCTCCTCCAAGGCGAAAACCGTTAAATCAACGGACACAGTGTTTTTCCTGCGGATGTTGTGCAATAATCGCTAAGCGCTTCCGGCGTATGTAGCCAACCTCCAACGAACGTTTCCCCCACCACTGCTTCCCCTGATGTGGTGTTTCTCCAACGAACTTTTCCCCCACCAGTGCTTCCCCTGATGTGGTAAATCTCCAACGAACTTTTCCCCCACCAGTGATTTCCTGCTTCCGGCAGTTGGGTTATATTTATGCACGCGCATTCTTTACCCCTTCATTCGGTGCTAGCCAGCCGTGGGGAATGCCAGGACCGTCGTGTAAAGACTTCCACTGCTCGTTTTGCTTTCACCAAACGTGCAGCTGCGAACTTAAGCACCGTCTCACCCTCCTGTGCACGCAGTGTCAACACGGTTTCTACGAAGACCTCGATCATCTCAACAAGCAAATTCAGCAATTCCTTCGAAGGTACTCCGCTAGAAACACCACATGAACTGCTTCATCGTGCTCTATCGGTATCTCGATAACGGACGAAGAATCCACCTGCTACTGCCCAGGGAACGCCAAGTGCTGCTGCAGAACGGCATATACATCTTCGAACGTTATCCCCCAAGCGACGTCGACCTTGTGTGGAACCAACTTCCCGCAGACGCACAGGTAGTTTGCGCACCTTATCGCAGGTGTAAACAACACTACAACCTTCCTCATCAAACCACTCATATAGACGGTCCTCCCCCGTTTATCAAAAACTGCCATCTGTGCCGTCAGAATGTCACAGGACGTCCTTAAAGAGCTAGAAGAACTTTCCAGCAGCGCCCACACTCTCAGCGTATCTACGCTTCAACAGCACGTACCATATCGCGTCGTCGGCGTCAAAACAATCGACACCGTTCACGGTACAAAGCTCGTCGCCAAACTCGACAACGACACAGAAGTTTTCCTACCAACAAGATTTGCAAAAGCCTCTCCAGAACTCGTCAACAAACTCAACTCTAACTCATTCTGCATCATATACGCAGGCGAGGAAAAACTACGCAGCGGTTTCAAACGTCACATCGTCACGTTCTCCCCATATAACCCTAAATAATGTCCGACGAAACCTACCCCGTCCCCGTGGGGAACAATCTTAACCTACAACTCATTCTCAACGCAGCTTCACCTATCCGTATCCTCTGCATCTCCAACTCCTATTTCCGCAACAGCAGAGTTGTCACCATCACACTCGACGTCCAAGGGGCTCACGCCGTCCACGTCAAATGCGTACCTACCAAAGTACACCAGCATAAACAAGACGCACTATGCGTCATATACCTCGGCAACAGCAACATTCCTGCTCTAACCAACAAAGTCACATCCACAGGATGCTTCTCAACCAGCCATTACAACGAATTTACCATCCCCATCTATATACCAACCTTCACCGAGTTCGTCAACGAAAGTTTCTCTCACCTGCTCGTCACCTGCATCACCAAACCTATCCACCAATTTACCGCCGATAGCAGCAGCAGCGATGACGAGGACTCAAAGTGCACCACGTACTTTAAAATCATTGTTGTGCGCGAAATCTGTGTGTCCTAGTGCCTCAAAACAAAAACTATGAATTTTAATGTGCTTTTTTTTCTCCTAATATTTCTTATATTGTCCATTTATTCTATTCATATGTTAATCTCCTGTAATTAAATAATCCATTATGTTATTCTCAAACTATGTATTCATATGTTAAGCAAATAATACATCATGTTAATCAAAAAACTATGTATACATATCTTTATCCAATGTACTGTATTCAAATTATAAATAAAGAAAACAGTCCCGGATGAGCCAATTGCAATAACGATAATCCTACCGCTCAGGGCGCTTTTCAAACACACCGCCGCCGCCGTCGCACGCACCGACACTAGCGACACCAGCGCCCCTAGCGGCAGGATTATCGTTAAATCAATTGGCTCATCCGGGACTAATACTACTTACGTAGCAGATAAAGTAAAAACGAAAGTCTGCAAACTTGGTGTTTAAGTTCGGCTTCTTCCAGCAAAATCCCCTTATCCCAAACCACCCTTTAAATGGAAATATATTTTTTTATAAAAAATGTCTCATAATTTTATTAAAATGCTAGGTTTAAAATATTTGTATGACAAATAAAAGATATATGTTGAATTTTCTGGGAACAACCTATGAAGTTCCTCTTCTTTCTCAATGACTATTCTAATTGGCTAAATGTCTTACTACACAGATCTTGTAAACCGCACAATTTATGTGAAATAAAAATATTTGTGACTTAGACCAGTTCCGAGATGTTCTTTGTTATTGGGTTGGATTTTCAAATACTTATACTTTTTCCAAGTGGCAAATCGCTACTTGTTTTTTTTCTTTCTTTTCTTTTTTTTCCTTTCCTTTTTTCGTGGTCATGCAAAGGGGCATGGAATGCCAAGGCCTTTAATATCCACTCGCTTTTTAAAAACCTGACTATCCCTTTAATCTATTGTATCCTTTCTATACCCACCACGATGTGTAGCTGAATTTTATATGGATTAACTAGGAGTACTTCGAAGTATAAGCTTTTCTAAGAATAGCTTATAGAGGAGTGATTAGACAAAGTCATGTGAATGCAATACATCAGGTTTATCTCTGTTCTGAAAATTTTAGCATTCAAGTTCTTTCCAGTGCATCCCATTTCTTAGCAGTCAGTGTCTTCTCATCCAATGACCCACCAATTTCTCTTCCTCTTCCTGGACAATTTGTCTGCTATTCTTCTTTTACTCCTTCTTTCTAAAACATGTTTACTTATTTAATCCGTCCTTTTCACGATACTCATCTTATCCACGTTTTATAACTCTCGATTGTTTTGCCTCGCTTTCACCCAACGTTAAAGTTTTCGTGATGTACAAAGCTACACACCGGGTAAGGAACTTCAGTAATCACTTCTTTATTTCTGTATTTCTTCAAGGGACCACAGAAGAAGCTGCTTGCATGAGCTTCCTTTAATGCTGCTATACTGCGTTTGACTTTTGACTTCTATATAACAGTTCATTTTGCTCTTTACGGGACACAAGACTTCTCAACTACCTAAGGCTCCGCACTGTCAATTTACAAGTGTGTCCTCTTTGCCTTTCTTCTAATAACAGTTCTATGTTTTTTGTAAACGTCACCAGAGAAGGTTAATACGACTCATTTCTGATAGATAATAGCTGTGCTCATAAATGGCTCTTGCAGTATTCTTTTTGATTTCAACAATATGCAGTGTTCTGCACTGCCCTCTTTGCCCTACCGCTTACACCTTAAAGAGGAGGAATTATGCACCCAGAAGCCGTCAGAAAAAGCACTGAAAATACACTTAAGGAAATATACTTCCGTTTCATAACAAATGTATATAAAGCCAACACAAATGCGATTATAAAATTTACAAGTTATTTTTAAGGCATCTTGCTGAAGATTTATGATCTTCTTTTAAGTCTTAAGTATCTTTGACACTCCACAGGATAGGAACTATTGGCCACAAATTGGCAAAAAGCACATAGTTTCTTCCTAGGAAACATTTACAATAATAACCCTTAATTATCTGAAACCCCGCCGGCTAAAATTTAAAAGCCCTAAACACACATTTAAAGTGATAAATCTGAATTGCAACACTTCCGGCTACATATTATAAATTACAAAGCGAGCAGGAACCAAAAGACGGTCAGAAAAAGTGAGACGAAAGCAAGTTCCATTAGCGAACAAAATGAAAAGTTGTGGGTGAACTTACCAGATCACGCACTGCGCCAGCCGAAGAGCAAGAGCGCACTGTGTAAGCCTCAGCCAGTGGCCCGAACGCTATAACGACGGTGGCGCCCTCCCCACTCTCCAACAAATGATAGGCGAGGACGTCACTACCGACACCCATCGGTGGACCGGCAAATTAACAATAAGACTATAACGAAGAGTACGCGGTAAAAACAAACATGTGGCGGATTTAGAGAATCCAAGGTTACCAGTACGCGAGAAATTACGATGTGGTGGTTTCAGCTTAGAGAGCCCAAGAGGGAAAAAGCGTGTTTGAAAATCGCTGGGCTTTCTGTTTGTGCACAGCATAGTCCAGGAAGAAAAATAGTAAAATTATCAAATTGAATATTCCAAACCAGCCTGTACTGAAGCATGCAAGTTGGTTTGCAAAAAATGTGCCCCACCACAATTATTAGTAAATTGCGGCCCGTAAATAGGAAGAATGTGAAGTTGTGTTTTTAAACAAACAACTTTCCAAGTATAACCTTTTAAGTAACCTTTAAGATGCGACATTCAGATTGTTATCTACGATAGGCCGGATGCACGAACCCTTCAGAGACATCGATTGCTAGCCCCATTGCTGGAGCATATCTCGTGTTGCATCAAGTTTCCAGTCAACTAAATCTTTAACTGGTCTGGATTTGTGAAGAGCTCCATAGTTCACTTCCTTATGCTCTACGTCACCTCTCTTTATCTCACGGCAGCTTAATGTCACTACTCTCAACTTCTCTCACTACACACGACCTACAAAACTAAGGTAAGGAATCCGCAGCATGAGCGAGAGGCGTATCATACTGGTGTTGCTAGATGCAGCACACAAACATTAAGGTTGTGCATTGAAGATAGTTATTTTATTAGCTCCACGTATGGACGCCAATTTGAAGAAGTAGTTTGTTGTAGGAGTATTTTAGAAGGTCCTGTATTGTAGTTCAACTGTTGGGGAGCCGAACTTATAGTAGTTGCAACCGCACGTATAGTAAACAGTTTCCGGTAGCCTTCGCACCAAATGTACTTTCAGGTGACTTTGTCCCAAGTTTAAAAAAAATATTAACTTTGTAATTTGAATGTCTCTTTAAATATTATATATTTATGTTTGCCTCGGCTGCGTCAGTATTATTGTTAGAGACACGTTTCTCTTAGCAGGATTGTGGTGTGACTAAGAATGTAGGCTTACACAGATTATAATTTTACTTCACTCCTTTTATTAATGCTTGATACGATTTATATAACGCTTCACTAATACAGAGCTGTGAGATTCTTTTATGAATTATTTGCACTTTTTAACACGTAAGCTATTTTCGTCTCGCACGAATACGTATTATATTTCTCGAGGACGCATCCAGTTATAATCACTGTCTGCAGGCAACTGAACTGATTTCAAGCGCCTAAACTTTGTAAATTTATGTATTTTAAGTCTCTGATTGGCTAATCCTACTCCAATAGAATATCTTCATTTAACTAAAGCTTTTTCTGGTTGTTGATTGGCTATTTTATTAACTGTCACTAAAATTGCATTATTGCTTCCAAGAATCACAAGTACTATTGTTAAAATCTCAAACTCATTATTGCCTCAAGGTTACCTCATTGTTACCTCATTGTTAGCAACTTTTAACTTATTGTTCTCACAGCTCCTACATTATTAAATTACGTAATACATTCACATAACATTATTGAACATGTATACAATAATATAAGCATATGCAATGACTGTTATGTACATTTTACAAATTATTACATACACATATTGCTTCAAGGGGGCTGTTATTGAATTTACATATTATATAATTTGACGGAAATCATTTAAGTGTTAAAAAATACTGCCTCAAATTGCCCCCTTTTAGAAAAATTTAGAATCTGTTTTTTGTTTTTGTTCTTTTTTTTTAAAATACTGCCTCAGCATCCCAATAGCTAATTATGCAATGAGCCCATTAATTTTACAATATGTATACATACATACATACATACATATATCTATATCTATATATAAATTGTCGTCTACCGTGCCCTTATTCGCGTGCGTTGATATTTACACGCATCACAGAGTACTTGCTTTACGAAGTCCAGTAGCTTATCGTTGAAGGAGAATTTATTGCTGAGAGAAAAGTGGTACAAAATTATTTCACTTAATAAATAATGAAGAATCAACATTTAAGCTTGGACGCGCCTTAACCCTTTTGGTTTTTATATTGCTTGCAAGTGAGCGCATATTAGAAATATGTGACCACCGCAAATTAGCGAAAAAATAAGCATTGGCTGGCATACACGATATCTACATATGCACTAAACAAAGTCATCTCAATTCAATTATAACACTCAATTTCTTTCACAGTACAGTTCACTATACTAATCATAATTTTCATCAAGATTCAACGGGGACTACCGACTGCATTATAATTTCTCTAAGTAGACCATAATACCATCAAATTATAAAGCATGCTTCAAAATGACCCATAACAAGCGTAATAATTAAGACTGTGAAACTGCCCTGTTTGGCGATATACTCATTTCCTTTTTAACATTTTTGTGCATGGGGTACCGCGATAGCGCAGTGGTTTCTTTTCCTGCTCTCGTACTTAGGATCTGGGGTTCGATTCCCTTCTCTGGGGTGGCGATTTTAAGCGGAACATATCCACGGCTTCATCTCTGACTTGCTCCCCTGAAGTATTCCCAAGTACCCCCGTGATTCGGAGTCCAAGGAAAAGGCTGTAGGTCCTCTCATCCCACCTCAATCCTCATCACCCTACCATCGGAGGCAACGGATTCCGCCCGCTGCGTGCCTCCACTCAGAAATGGGTCCAATAATCGCTTGGTGGAATGAGGTATCCCCCAAAGGTCGCAGGCCATATGGGGAGCGTTAGAAACATTTCTATTTGTTAACATTTTGACTGAGAAAAGTGGTTTTAATCTCAATATATAATTATATGCTTATACTGTATTATAAATGGAGGTCGTGGACAATCGATTTTTTCCTTAGCATGGCTTCCTTCGAAAGGGAAGTAAACCCGGTGGTCCCGTGTCGTAGATTTACGACGTAAAAGAACCTCAAGCCTGATAAAGAGGCCTCTGAACAAAATTACCGGTCTTTCACGCCCGAAATAGAATGGGATGCTAAGGACCACAGCAACTAGAGAGCGTCCAGAAATAAAACTCAAATTTTTGTATCATAAATGCTTAGAATCGCGAAATTGCCCTATAAAATTTTAGAATTTGATGCAGAATTATTGAAAGCGTTTGACTTGCACATAACGGATCCATTCTACTGTACAAATCACCACCACCATCATCATCTCGTTCTCAATTTGGTGGCCTCTAACAAACATCCTTGAGATGTCCATAGGCCTTTGGATGTGCTCATGTTTTGAAACATCACTGGAAACGTCCAAGCTCTCTGTTGGGAAGGATTGCCAAGGAAAGTAGATATTTTATTACTATGGGCAATTCCCTCAAACTTTAAAGACACACGTGTGTGCAAGAATAAAAGAATTTATGTAAGCGGACAATTAGAAACGAAAGCGCGGTATAGGGCAGCACGTCATCAAAGACATAAAGGAGAATCAACGAACATGAGATAAAGAGGAAGCGGGGCAGACAGCAGCGGAGAGAAGCGTTCCAAATATTATGCAACGGAGTGGAAGGCCAGAGATTGCGCGAGGACAGATTGTGAGACAGGAAGAAATATCAGAGGAAGTCAACATTCATGGAAGATTAGTTTCCACGGAGGAGGAAAATTCTTGCTGCGCCAAGCCAACTTTCAGCCTATGCAGATCAATAAAGTCGAGAGTCGAGCCGATATAGCGCGAGGTCTGCAACAAGTACACACAGAAACCTCAACGACTGAGACGAGTTCCGGAATTGAATAAAAGTGCGCGCGCATGTGTATGCTTCCCTTGTCATTTGACATTTCTTTCTTCACCTTTTTCTGCTGTAGGCAAGGAAACAAAATCAGAGAAAACATGCTCCTGTTTGTCGCGACGTCGCTACGGTGGTTTCAATTTGGGGACAAAACAAGGTATACCAAATTTTCCTACTTTGCACTTCCACAGCCACAAAGACTTCCGTGGAAGTACCTCCAGAAATAATCCCCAAGCGACCTGAGCCAGTATAACGCGCAACCCCCACCTGAGACAGCTGCTGCAGGTTCATTCAAAGCGTCTGGCTAAGTGGCAAGAGAGTATCTACTCAGCTGGGCGGGTACAATTAAAGTACAGTCATTTCATTGGGCTTTACTTACTACTTACTCGCACAATGACACGCCATCAATCAGTTTTGGAAACATAATCATCGTATTTTAAAGCAAACGGAATTCAACATAATTCTCTTACCCGAAACAGTACTCTTGCTAGAGAATTCTGGCACACGCTGATATGACTGACAGCAAATAAAACAAATATCAACATTGGATCTCTGAAATGATTTCCTTGGATCAAGGGCAAACTCCCTAGGGACGGATGACAGATTCCTCGGGCATACATCTTATTGCTCCATATAATAGACACCAATGTCTCTTCATTATAATAATCTCACAAACCGTGATCGGTAAATTTACAAACGAAAATATCACTGAGTAAATTTATAATTATACAGAAAATCTAAACCTTTAGTGTGATTAAATTACACTAGCTCCTGAATAAACTGTAGTAATTTGTGCAATTAAGCTCTTTTACGAGATAAAGGAACAGAATACCCCCTTTTTACTTTCTCTACTACTTCGCTGTAGTACGTAGAGGAAATATTGCATTCCAGTAAAAAGTTCGATACGAGCTTTATATTTATGATTACAGACTTAAGTAATATTCACCGTGCTGCCACTTTTAAGGTTGTTGAAGTTGTGTATAATTCAGGGAATTCATCCGAGTGGTTAGTGAAAACAACAGTCAGGTTGTTCGAAATAAGAATTTTAACTGGAAGCGATGTAGAATATTTTTAAAAAGCGAAACTGTCTTTAATTTGGGAATATGTGATAACCCTTAATTATTTATAAGGTCAAACTATTGTAGAAGTTAAAGAGGAGCTGAAAGCTCTCCTTGAAAAGTTTATAAAGCAATAGCCCTGGAAGTTATTGGAAGAAGAGGAACTCGTAAGGATAAATCGTTAGCGATTGAGAGCTATGATTCAACTTCTCCTTTCGCTTTACCGTTCGAAGAAAATGTCAGTTAAAAGTATGAGAATCTTAACGAATAATTGCCAATCAAAACAGGCTTATCAGTGTTTCACATCAGTATAAATATGACTTCAGTAGTGCTTGATGCAATCATTAACGCTCGTTTCATCATTTTGGGAGCTTCAGAACGAGAGTAAATGAAGGACTTGCGTGATGCCGCATGATCCGATTAAAAAAGTCTCTTTTGACTAACAATGTTATTCACAGATGAATGGTTATCGAGTTCCAATAGTTGAAGCGGAGTTTTTGGAGTCCAGCTAACTTCATTATCGAACCGCAAACAATTAATTACTGGCTACAAGCTATCTTTGGCTGGATATCTGGCAGGCTTTGTTTCGTGCTGCATCCTGGTTTTGCGGCTGTGCCTATATTCCTACCAGCGAACATTAGATGTAGGCTGCAATCCCCCGGGAGCACGAGAATGGGGAATGTATCTCCGTACATTAAATTATTCACTCCTGGCTGTGGGCAAACACGAGAGTTTGCTGCCTGGTATTAGGGCTTCTCCCTAAAGATTCTTCTCCCTTTTACCAGCAAGAATTTTGTCTACAAGATATTTCCATCACTACACTGTATCTTATTTAAATTCAGTTTAAAATAAACCGATATTAATCCATAAGAAGGGCTTCGAGAGGGTTCGGTAACTCGAGCCATGTTGGTTGCGATTGTGTGAAGCTGATCGTTCTGCAGCCTGACAACTAGGTTCTTCTGACAACAGGACAGTTATAGAGTTTTGGTTGGAAAGGTGAATAATATTTGATTTGGTTTGTTTCTGGAAGAAGCGGTGTGTTTTTGTGAGAGTTTTACATTTATTACGTATCCAATTAATTTCCACACTAGATATTAAGGCAGTATTGCGGATTAGACATTTGTTGTAGATGGGGATTATTTTCTTAGTATTTAATAAGCTGAACATATTCATGGACATAATATCTGGCATTTCTGTGTTTTTGTATTTGATAACTTGTGTACCTACATTAAGGAATGGGGCGAGTTGTCGTCTACTTGATAGTCATGTGGTGTTAATCTCTTTCCTCAATGGCATGAGAAAGTTTGAAAATAGCTGGTCAAAAGTGGAAACATAAAATTATAGATGTATGAAATTATTTAGTGTTGTATAAAGTATAATATAAGCGTTGAGTAATTACGTATAGAAATCTAAAAAAAAAAAAAAAAAAAAAAAAAAAAACAAAGAAACAAAAACAAAAAAACAGACATACAGTGCGCCTGTTCAGTGTCTTGAGAAATATATAATCAGCTGCATCAGTTTGACAGATAACTATCATCCTTTTCAAATACAAATCTGGCCCCGTAGCTCAGTCGGTAGAGCAACTGCCTGCTGCGCGAAGGGTTCCGTGTTCCATTCGGGCTAGGGGGTGGAAATTTTTCTCTGGCTAAAATTATTCCCTATCTTCCCCAGAGCCTGGAAGTGTGAATGAGTGTGTGAATGTGCGTGTGATCTAATGATTAAAAACCATAAAGTGCAAGACAGGAGTACACACAATAACACCATTGCTAATAGGCAATAAGTTCCAAAGCAAAGGCCGCCGGTAAGTCCAATGTAGTTAAAGGCAGCATATAAATGGAACTATATATATATATATATATATATATATGTTGAAACAAGAACTGCCCTCTTACAATGAACTAATTGATGTGTCACATTTAAATGTCGTTCACTATCTACTATCGGGCTATTTGTACAGAGCTGTGCCGTGTTTTACCTGTCCACGTCCTCGGCGCTAGTTACCGTCTGCCGCTATCATAGAAGGGCGCGGATGAAACCATACACCATTTTTAAAACTACTTTTGAAGGCTTTACTTACCAACTTTATGAAAGGAGCTGCTGAAACTGGCCACCGTCGTTGTCCATACATTTTTGGCACGGTTTATCTTTTATTTATTATTTTTTTGAGTCAATTGTTGAAACCCGTGCATATGTGAATACAATGTTGTCCCTGTTTTTAGAGAATTAACAGCCAAGGAGTCTGATTTTGTCTTTTTTCAACAAGATTTTGCAACAGCTCATACGGCCAATATTTTGATGAGAACAGTTGTAAGTGTGTTTGAGGACAGAACTATCAGTAGAGATTTGTTGCCCCCTCGGTCAGGGGGACTTAACCCTCTGCGATTTCTATCTTTGGGGTAACTTAAAACATAAAGTGTACAACACAAACCCCCACACCCTGGAAGAATTAAAACAAAATATCCGCCAGGAAATTGCCACCATTTTTCAACCTGGATAGTTTCCAAAAGAGGTGCCAAAAATGTATGTAGAACGACGGTGGCTAGTTTCAGCATTTCCTTTCATAAAGTTGGTAAGTAAAGCCTTTAAAAGTAGCTTTAAAAATTTTGTATGGGTTCATCTGCGCCTTTCTATGATAGCGGCAACGAGCGCCAATAGCGCGGACAGGTAAAACACCGCGCAGCCGGTTCGTAGTTTTTTTTGGCTCTCCCTGTATATGCTCTATACTATTTTTATCTTTCATCGTAATCGAGATAAGCCTTTGCAGAAACAGTTTCGTTCGTTCCCGCACATTTTCCCGTGGATATTTTTCCTCTACTGCAATGTTTTCCGAAAGATCCAAAAAGAACAAAGCGATAACTCAACTATCTCTGGGCTAAACAGTAAAAGGTAAACCGAAAAAAATGGCTATAAGTGCAGCAAAGAATGCGCTCCATCTTTGAGGATTACGATACATACAAAGAGGAGAACAGGATTGCAGAATATTTAGGGACTCTGGGTTATCATTTCATATTATGAAAAATTGTTAAATTTTGGTAAGTTTCTGAATAAAAAATTAGAGAAAATGAAGTATGTGATTCTTATTGGATGATGGGAGAAAATTAGATAAAATTATTCTAGGGAGAAATACATTGTTGTATATAAAACAGCAGGGAACTTATGTACTGGGGAAAAATAAAATTTGATCAAGTTGTGTAGGGGAAAAAAAAGGTTTGGGGAATATATGTATAGGGAAAAGTCCCTAGGGAACAAGACTTTTTATGTCTGGCCTCGTAGCTCAGTCCGTAGAGCACCTGCCTACTGTTCGAGGAGTCCCGGGTCCGATTCCCGGGTGGGGGTGGGAATTTTTCTCTAGCCAAGGTTATTCCCTATGTGTGAATGTGTGTGTGATCTAATGACTAAAACGCAAAAAGTGCAAGAAACCCACCGACAAAAGAATACGAATTAACACCATTGCCAATAGGCAGTAAGTTCCAAAGGAAAGGCCGCCGATAAGACCAATGTAGTTGAAGGCGGGGTATAAATGGAATTCAAAAAAATATATTTACAGGAGGCTGAAACGATAGTCAAAAACCCTTAGCTCCACCTAGCTCGTCCTAGCGCCATTGGCTTGCTTTGGCATACCGAGACTAAGACTGCTGCTAAGAAATTGTTAGGAATTTCATTGTCAAACTTAGTTATTCTGGACGCTGAGAGCATGCCCTCGGTCACTGTTATGAGGATCTAAAACGGTATTCTTCTACTGCACGGTATAGGTTATCTCAGCCTGTTCCGGCTCCAAATTCGTGTTCTAACCATCTCTTTTTGAATCTTCATGGGTTTAGTTACGGCATTATTGTCTTTAGTGAACAACTCTCATAATTAGTTTCTGGAGAAATATACTGCTTTTTTTACGGTTTAGGAATTTGCCTGTTCCGGTTTCATATCTGTTGATGCTATACTACCCACCCCCCTCGTCATCCAATTGATCTTTGTCTTGTGTGCGTATTATTTCTTCTGGCATATGATTTAAATTTTCAGTATATTGAAATTTTTAATATATACCTATGAGATATATTGAAATATACTTTTCCCTTAAAACTTTGGTGACACACATTGATTGCAGGAAGATTTGAACAGAAATGTATGAATTGCTGTGTAGAGTTGAATGTTTCTTATAAAGCAGCAATAAGCAAGCGCTTGCTACTTAAGTTTAGTTCTGAATGTATTTAATACGAGGCAAAAGTGTCGTTTGTGTGAGATTATGAATTAGTTTTTCAATTTGTTGAAGGCATGAATTTACCTTACACAATTTGAAATACGCCATTTTTTAAATTTAGAAACATTACATTTTCTTTGTCTGTCATTAATTGATCGAAGTTTAGGTCATATCATTCTACTCATAAATTAAACATATATTTCGGGTATTAGATAAGCTGAGTTTTTTCTGCAATTACCTAGAAGGGTTTATTGCCCTTCGGAAACAAAATACTTCACTGTTACGGAGTTGCTGAGCCTTGTGGTACTTGTTTTGCTATGTGCTAAACAGTTTTATAACTTAATTACCTAACCTGTTCGAGGCGAGAGGTTTACGCAGCAAACTTTGGGGGTAGGTCCGAGATCAGCCATGTGTAAAGCAATATGGTAGAGAACTACTCCACTGATTAATTACCCAAGTAAAGCGGGTGTATGCTAAACTAATTGCTTTATTTGCAGCACTTGGTGACCTAGAAATCTGCAGGACCGTGCTTCTAATGCTGTTTCTTTAAAATTAAACTTTATAGAATAGCTGTTAATAATTCGAACAACACAGGGTGTGGAATAAGCCTACCGGCGCCCCAGAATAATACTTAGTGATGAAATTGGAAACAAATATGTTGTAAAGTGCCTTCCTAGTGCAAGACCGTAAGGGTATCCGTTAAAAATTAAACAATAAAAAAATGGCCAATTTCATTATACAAATGTCTTCGCAGTTTCTAACCCCTTGTCCGTGAACAGGAAAGTGAAGCTACACATGTTGGAAATAGGAGTTTCTGACACAATGAATAGTTTCCATTGGTTTTAAGTACTGCAAATTCAACTAACAGGTTTAGGGACTCTAGGTTCAAATTTATTTCTTGAAACGAAAACCTCCTTGAGGCACTTACTCCATACAAGATACAAGATTTTGAACGCTGGCCCCGTAGCTCAATGGGTAGAGCACCTGCCTGATGTCCTATGAGTTTGATTCCCGGCTGGGGGTGGGAATTTTTCTCTAGCCAAGATTATTCCTTATCCTCCCCAGAGTCTGGAAGTATGAATGAGAGTGTGAATGTGTGTATGATCTAATGATTAAAATCCAAAGTGCAAACCCAACAACAAGAGTAACACGAGTTAACACCATTGCCAATAGGTAATACATTCCAAAGGAAAGGCCGCCGATAAAACTAGTGTAGTTAAATGGAACTAAAAAAATCTGATGTGTTACACTCACATGACTTTCTCTACTCTTGTACAAACTATTTTTACAAAAGCTTATTCTCAATATCCTTCATGTTAATCGAGATGTTAATCTTATTGCTAATTTTCTTGTAGGTGCAAGGGAAATATGGTAGGTTTTAAGCGATATCAAATATTTTAAGCGCTAGTTGCTATGTGGCACATTCCATTCTCTTTGCATGTCCAGGACATAAAAAAAATGAATAACGAATTCCCATTTGAGAACTGTATAAGTATTGCAAAATTTAAGGGAATAACAAGCAATATCTCGAAAATGGTTCACTCAATAAAAAAACATGTATATGACATAAATTGTGTATTTTAACGCGATCTACATATTTTGTATAGTAAAATTTTGTCTATCTCTTATGGTTTACAAGTTATGCAAAAGTCGTTCACAAGGAAGACTACTTTTGGAGACATTTCCAAAAAATTCGAGATATACATTTCATTTGTCATGAAAATATCTTAAACATATCTACATTTTTTGTATAGTAAAATTTTGTCTATCTCTTATGGTTTACAAGTTATGCAAAAGTCGTTCACAATGAAGAATACTTTTGGAGACATTCCCAGAAAATTCGAGATATACATTTCATTTGTCATGAAAATATCTTAAACATATGATATTTTAAAATAAAATTTTGTCTATCTCTTATGGTTTACAAGTTATGCAAAAGTCGTTCACAAGGAAGACTACTTTTGGAGACATTTCCAAAAAATTCGAGATATACATTTCATTTGTCATGAAAATATCTTAAACATATCTACATTTTTTGTATAGTAAAATTTTGTCTATCTCTTATGGTTTACAAGTTATGCAAAAGTCGTTCACAATGAAGAATACTTTTGGAGACATTCCCAGAAAATTCGAGATATACATTTCATTTGTCATGAAAATATCTTAAACATATGATATTTTTATCAAAATCGTTAGAACCATTTTTGAGAAAATTAAAGTTTTCGAAAAATGTTCCATGTAAAGGGTAATTTGGGATGGGGGATTTTCTTGAAAACCTTCGTGACGCATCTCTGGAAGATACTGAACCTAAATACCAAGTTTGGTGTTTATCCGACTGTTCGTTTCTGAGTTATGCTGTTCACAGACATACACACGGACATGTTTCCAAAAATGCTTTTTTTGGATTCAGGGGGTCTCAAAACATGTGAAATCTCTGTATCGAATTTTTGGGTGGAATACAATACTTCCCCTACTTACTATACGTAGTAGAGAAAGTAAAAAAGATTATGAAGAGCCTGGTAAAGATTCCGCATTCTTAGTTTGGTACATCTTTGCAATCTATGATATATCAACTTTTAGGATCATAGGTCATATCGGACGGTGAATGAATGAAATAGTTGAAATTATGCTCAAATTGTCCCGGTGTGGCTTGAGCTTAGAGTTACCCGACATTCCTTGTTTCAAGATAAAGGAAAACTCCGGGAGAAATCCTATCCAGTTAAGACATGCTACCCTATATTCGAATTCGCAATCTCTTGAATGCGAGGCAGACACGACCCCTAGACTATTTAGGAATTATTTTCAAAACGACTGCTGAACTCAGTTTGGAGCCCATTTTACTAGGTTATCTATGGGCTTTCCCTCAACTTTCTGTCTGTAGAAGAAACGCAAGGATGTTTCACCTTCTCGGCATGTGTAATGTTGAGAGGTTCTATCAGATTACCTGCAGTGCCCATAGGATGGTAAAGATTGCATTTTAAAAATGCTCTCCCTGGGTTTAAAAAATGGCGGAACATGGTAGAAAATTAAATTAAATTGAGTTTTATTTATGGACGCCCTTGACTATAGGGTCTTTCAACAAGAGTGTCTAACTTTAACATGTGATAGCTTCCGTTGTTATTGAGTTACAACAGTCGTTTTTTTCATGTGGTTATAGTTGTTATTGACAAATAGCCATGGAACGTTACAGCATTCAGCAACGCGTAAAAATTGTGAAAATTTATTATCAAAATGGATCATCTGTTTGCCAAACCTTCCCTGTATTGCGTGAAGTTTATGATATGCATAATCGTCCCTGCGAGAGAACGATTCGGCGTTTGATCGATAAATTTGAAAGAAGTGGTTCTATTAGCGATCAAAGAACGCCTGTACGTAATCGACGTAAGCGCTCCAACGAAAACAATGTTGCCGTTCGTGAGAGTGTACGCGAGAATGGAAACAAATCAATTACTCGTCGAGCGCAAGAATTGGGGCTTTCGCCGACCACAACTTGGCGAATTCTGCATCTGGACTTGAAGTTTCACGCTTACAAAATGGTGTTAACTCAAGAGCTAAAGTCCAACGACCATAGGTTGCGCCGTGTATTCCCTGACAGGGCTTTGTCGCTGAAGATGATTTTTCGACAAAAATCCGGGTCAGCCCACTTTTGAATGGATGGTTGTGTTAACAAACAAAATTGCCGCTATTGGAGCAATCACAATCCACTGCAGATTCAACAACGACCACTTCATCACCAAAAGGTTAATGTGAAGTGTGGATTTTGGTATGGTGGAACCATTGGTCCATATTTTTTCCAAGATGAAGATGGAGAAGCTCTAACTGTCAATGGAGAAAGATACCGGGCTCTTATAAGGGTCTATTTTTGGCCTCAATTCGATGGTATGGATCTCGGAAACAACTTGTTCCAGCAAGATGGTGCCACATACTGCTCTTGAAACAATCGATCTCTTAAAGGAGAAGTTCAGAGGTTTCATCTTTTCCCGTGGTGGTGATGTTAACTGGCCCCCGAGGTCATGTGATTTAACGCCGTTGGATTACTTCTTTGGGGAAGTTCAAAGATAGGACACTATTGTTGAAAGACCCTATACTATGGCTCTTAGCGTCCCATTCTACATTGGGCGTGAAAGTCCGGTAATTTTGCTCAGAGGCCTCTTTATCAGGCTTGAGGTTCTTTTACGTGCCATAAATCTACGACACGGGACCACCGGCTTTACTTCCCTTCCGATGGAAGTCATGCTAAGGATTTTTACGCCCGAAAAAAGCTATTGCCCTCCGCTGGCTCTGAACCCGCGACCTTGGGAACTAGAGGTTAGCACGGTACTACAAGTCCAGGAGGACGACGGAACATGGTGGGTAATAAGATTTTCTGAAAGCAAGAACTGAACTGTTTTTAAAACAAAAATCTAAGAAATGCAGTTTTTGCCTCACATTCTTAAAATTTCAGTCATTTTACCTTAAAAGGCAACTAGGCACTCCGCTTACATAGTCTACCATTCACCGTGTTTAGCTCGCCGGCTTAAACGCCCTATCGCGCCAAAGTTAAATTTGCTTATCTTAGAACACCTTTAAGATAACAGATTGAAGTTTTTGCAGGATATAGGTGCATGTCTTAAGTTTACTGATTTGATTTTGTACATTAAGTTTGTTCATTGAGGAATTTAGGACCTTTTTTCTTAATTGTATAATATTTTGATAAAAGTTTGTCAATTATTTTTTTTAAATCTGATGTGATCCATTCACACTACTTTCTCTGGCCTCTATCGTTTATTAGTGGGTATACAGTTAGTCTTACTAAGGTTTATCTTCATATCTACTTAATTTTAATCGAAATAAACTTTTGCGGAAATAGCTACATTACACATTCTGTTATAGATACAAAGGGAATAGCCTAGTCAAATGGAAAGGTAGAATCAGACGACTGAAAAATTCTATGCCATAGCCGGGATTTGCACTACGGATCTCCCGGTCTTTGTCCGGTTGCTCTAACCACTGAGCTACCATGGCAACGTGCCGGTAGAACATTAAATTTCCCAAGTGATTCGAATGTTTCCCGGTAAACCACAAAGAGATCTCAAATTATATTGAGATGAATTTTTCAGTCGTCTGATTCTACTTTTCAACTTTGTCCAACACACGTCTTGTGTGAAAGAACAATTAAGCCTAGTCAAACGTTTAAGAACTGGACGCTATATGATGGCATTAAAATTCCTTACTGTTTCATGGAATCGCGAGAAACAACTGAATGTTGATGGTATACTTTAATAGAATGGCTTAGAATGAATAATTCGAACCATTAACAACAGATATCTCGGAAATAGCTGATGCCATAAAAATAAGTGTTTGAAATAAACTGTGTTTTTTAAAGAGCACTACATTTCTTGTATAATAATCTTTGTCTATTGCTTAACATTTACCAGTTATATATAAAACTCCATACAATATTGCTTCCGAATGGAGAGGAATTCAAAGGCCATTCCCAGAAAATTCAAGGTATACATTTAATTTGTAACGTAAATATCTTTAAATGTATGGTATTTTAATCAAAATCGTTAGAGCCAGTTTTTAGAAAATTAACAGTTATGAAAGATGTTCCATGTAAAGGGTAATTTGGGGTAGGGGTATTTTTGGTATTTGTCGCATCTTTGGAAGATACTTGCTGAACTTACCAAGTTTAAAGTTGATCGAACTTTTCGTTTTTGAGTTATGCTGATCCCATACACAATACACGAAACTTTTTGTAAAAATGCTTTTTTTTGTATTCAGGGGCCTCAAAACATTTATTTCCGGCCAAAAATCTGTATCGAATTAATGTGTGGAATGCAGTACCTTCTCTACATATTATGTATATGGTAGAGAAAGTAAAAATAGCCAACCATCGTATTAACCTTAAAAGTAGATCCAAAGTAGCACTTAGAGATATTTTTAACACCTTAAAATTTAATATATTTATGTTCTATAGTTTCTGAGAAAGCGGGTCCTTTTAACAAGAAAATGTCATTTAGTAAGATGTAATTTTTAAGCAAAAATAGATAAAACAAAATCGCATGTGTTTGCAAAGAAATAAACCACATAGCTTGAGCACACAGTAGCTGCCATACTAACAGAAGTACCAAGTTGCAAAAGAAAACGTCCCCTAAAAGATGACAAAGTTTACTACTGTACCCCTAAGTATGTGGGAGTTGTTATTTTTACTTTCTCTACTACGTATAGTAAGTAGGGGAAGTATTGCATTCCACCCAAAAATTCGATACCGAGATTTCACCGGAAATACATTTTTTTTATTCAAGGAGCCTTCAAAACATTTTTAGAAAAGGGTCCGTGTGTGTGTGTCTGTCTGTCTGTAAACAACATAACTCAAAAACGAAAATTCGGATAAATATCAAACTTGGTATTTAGGTTCAGTATCTTTCAAAGATGTGACACGAAGATTTTCAAGAAATGTCAGACTACACTTTACATGGAAAATTTTTCGAAAATTGTTACTTTTTCAAATATGGCTCTAACGATCTTGATTAAAATATCATGTATTTAAGATATTTTCATGACAAATAAAATGTATATCTTGAATTTCCTGGGAATGTGCCCAAAAGTCCTCTTCATTGTGAACGGCTTTTGCATAACGGGTAAACTGTAGGAGGTAGACAAAAATATCCTACATAAAAAATGTAGAGCTTGTTAAAACGCGCAGTATATGACATATACTTTTTTGCGGAGTGAACCATTTCCGAGATATTCCTTTATTTTTTTTAATTTGCCAATACTTGTACTTTTTCTCAAATGGGAATTCGTTATTCGTGTTTTATATCCTGGACATGCAAGGTGAATGGAATGCCCCACATAGCGACCAGCTCTTAAAAGATTTGGCTATCGCTTAAAGCCTACCAATTCCCCTTGCACCTACAAGAAAATTAGCAATAATATTCACATCCCGATATCTCGATCAGCTTGAAGTAGATGGAGAATAAGCGTTTGTAAAAATATTTTGTACAAGAGTAGAAAAGGTCATGTGAGTGCAACACATCAGATTTTTAAAAACATATTTAAAATATAAGTATTGTCTCTGCAGTGATAAAATATATATCAAATTAAGGAGGAAGCTCCAGTTAATTTAGTACATAAATATACATTATTTTGTACTTACGCCATTTAATCTTCCCTTGATGCGACAATATTTATCTACATAACCTCAATTAAGGTCAATACACATATTTCTAGTACAATTATTCTACTTCAGATTGTATTCCTTAAGATATAATTATACATAATCATTCTGTTAATCTGTCTAATTAATGGCTGTAAATTTGAGTTTGGAATTTATCTTTGTTTAGATTCTGGTAGAGCCTAAGCTAATCTAAAATCCCAATACTTCCCCTTCTGTTTTCCTTCCTATACTGTTACAGAGCACCAGCTGTGCCTTGTTTGTAGCAGCATTTCAAGCCTTTGTCAGGTTTATTGTGCTGGGGGATACACAACATTAAAATCGATGCAATGTGAATCTCATATGAGGGAACGGGTATTCCGAACTCAAAGCACGTGCTCTATCACTACTTTTTGTTTCTATGCGTATACTCGGAATTTTTATCATTCTTGAATTTATTTTTAGTATCTCTTCAAAATCTGTAAGATCTGCCTATTGTGTGAATATTTCCTCTTTCACCTTTAAATCATAACTAATAGCTAGATTGTTTATACTTCTCCCCCAAATGGGACTGGGGGGAGAAGTATAAACAATCAATTGATAATTTTAAACATTAATCTGCTGAAAAGATATATATTTAACAAATCGTGTAATTTAATAATTGAGAAGAATGCGAGCCGATTTTTTACCATTATACAGCAATTAAATTAATAACTAGGGACATGTTTAGTACATCAATCTTCTCCATTTTCAACCTATCGACTACTGATTCCTAGTTGACGTAGGTGAGTTGTAGTTCCCTTATGGCGGTTCTAGAAACTCGCTGATAAAAAATCTTTCAGTGGAATTTCAAAATTGATGACTTTGTACTCCTATGCTCTTAAAGCAATTAACAACACAACAGGAACTCACCACTTGGGAGCACATCTGCATTTAAAAATACAAAAACAGCGTACAATTGTAAAAAGTGCATGTATTGTGAATATGGGCCAAAATACCAAATTCAAAAGATGATGTTTTGTTGCAATGAGATTTTTGAGTGACGCAGTGAAAATACGCAACTTCTACTTCATCTCCTAAACATTAAAGTCATGAAATTTGGAGAAATTTGTGTTATACAGTTTTATAAAGTTCTAATAATAATGGTAGCTATATGCTTTGTTACCTCATAGATATCCTTTGATGAGTTGAAATAACTTCTTAAAGTATCTGGTTTCCTAAGAGGGTATACAGATTGCTGAGAATGGAAACACTATCAGTGCTTTTAAAAACGTGTTTCGAATAGCCGGTAAGAAACGGAAAAAGGGAAAAATCCAATTAATTCCAAACCTAAAAAGTATTTTCAAATGAAACAGATGTTCGTACGTATCTTTCCGACAGTCTTGTTTTTATTGTTGGAACAAAGTTTTACTAAAACTTTCTTTCGTTGATAAATTGATAAAACGTTTCCGACAGTCCGCAAATGATTGAGTGAGATCTTGCCTTAGAGCTCTACCGCATGAAAGGAACAAAAGGTCCTCAGATTACTTTAAAACAAAATTTGAAGAAACGCTCTACATAATATGCACAATACCTTCTTGATCATTATCATTGGTGACTTTCTCTAGAACTTATCTTTATTAAGTAGAGAAAACAGGCCAATTGGCTCCGCGGTAAAGTGTGAGGCTATCATTCGGGAAGTATCGGGTTCGATTTCCGTCGACTGCCCACTCTGACCTTGAGTTTTCATGGTTTTCCCTGGTCGGTAGGCGAATGCTTGGGGTAGTTTTTCATCTACCATGTTTTCCTTTTCCTCATTTTCCTTTCATTCCGTTTCCTTCTCATTCTTCAGGTGAACTTCTAGGTTTCTGGGCGTGTGGCGTTGCCGGGCAGATGGCACGGATACTTGCTCCAAGGAAAGATTATTCCCGTGGGCACCAGAGGGCTGCTTGGTTGGACGGGTCGTTCATCGCCTCTGATCAGCTCCAGTAGTATGTCGGCTCTTCGAGCTGGGAACTTTAAGGGACTTCGGCTCGTTTCTGTGGTCTGTTTACCTGCGGCCTGTAGCCTCCTGTGGTTCCTTCACCTCACCCCTTCCTCGTGAGGGGTGATGGTAGCCGCAATAGATCCCCCGTAGGTCTCAGTGTTTCGTTCTGTTGTTTTCCCTATACCTAATTAGAGAAAGTATTGCATTTCACCAAATTTAGATGCCGAGATTTCATCGGAAATAAGTGTTTTGAACTCTCTGAATCCTAAAAGTTGATTTTAGAAAAATTCTGTTAAGTATGGCTCTTACGATTTTAATTAAAATCCATGCATACATAAAATATTATAAATTACTTGTGGGATTAACCAATTCCGAGATATTCTTTCTTATTGATTTGAATTTTCCAATACTTATGATTTTTCCTAGTGGTGACTAGTTATTCGTTTTTTCTTTTCATAGCCATGCAAAGAACATGGAATTATAAAGCCATCACTAGCAGAAACTTTTTAAAAATCAGGCTGTTGGATTAGCCTACTGTATTATCTGTATACAACGAAATGTGCAATGGAAGTTTATCTCGTTTAACAAAAAGTTGATAGAAGAATATGCTCTTGTAAGCTTAGTTTGTGGAATGATGAGTAGGGAAAGTCATGTGAATGCAACACATCAGATTTTTTTGTCGGCTACATACGTGAAACTCAAAGGTCGGTTCATGCTCTGGTCTCTGGGAAACAGGATAGCGCTTCTGGTGCCATTCATCCCCTCTCCAGGGTGGTGTAATTCCTGTACGGGGTCATGCGGAACCTGCAAGGGAGCTCATCCGTATAAACGTGATAGCAGGGTTACAGGTGCTAGGCCCAGCTGCGTAGTTGTGAGAGTGATATATAATGTACACATGATAAAGCAAATGTGTGCAATACTACTCTGGTGGTGAACCGTCTGCTTTCTGTTTCAGGTATCCATTTAGTGAGGCTGAAACTTGAAAATGTTTCCGAGATTGTGTGACAAATACAGATAATCAACCCATTTAGAATACCGGGTTGTATAGACTTTGTTCTCAAAAAATCTCATGTGTTACACGTACATGACTTTCTCTACTCTTGTACAAACTATTTTTATAAACGCTTATTCTCCATATGCTTCATGTTAATCGAGATGTTAATCTTATTGCTAATTTTCTTGTAGGTGCAAGGGGAATATGGTAGGCTTTAAGCGATAGTCAAATATTTTAAGAGCTGGTTGCTATGTGGCACATTCCATTCTTTTTGCATGTGCAGGACATAAAAAAATGAATAACGAATTCCCACTTGAGAAAAAGTCTAAGTATTGGAAAATTTAAGGGAATAACAAGTGATATCTCGAAAATGGTTCACTCAATAAAAAAAATGTATACGACATAAATTGTGTATTTTAACGCGATCTACATTTTTTGTGTAGTAAAAATTTGTCTATCTCTTATGGTTTACCAGTTATGCAAAAGTCGTTCACAATGAAGAATACTTTTGGAGATACTCCCAGAAAATTCAAGATATACATTTTATTTGTCATGAAAGTTTCTTAAATATGTCATTTTAATCAAAATCGTTAGAGCCATTTCTGAGAAAATTAAAATTTTCGAAAAATGTTCCCTGTAAAGGGTATTCTGGGGTGGGGGATTTTCTTGAAAACCTTCGTGTCGCATATCTGGAAGCTACTGAACATAAAGTCCAAGTTTGGTGTTTATCCGACTGTTCCTTTATGAGTTATGTTGTTAACAGACAGACACACACACGGACATGTTTTCAAAAATGCTTTTTTTTGGATTCAGGTGGTCTCAAAACATATATTTCCGATGAAACCTTGGTATCGAATTTTTGGGTGGAATACAATACTTCCCCTACTTACTATACGTAGTAGAGGAAGTAAAAAGAACCTACATGGCCTGTAAAGACATTGTGTCCATAGTATAGTTTGCTGAATCTTATAAAACTTTCCCAGGCCAGTGTATTCGATCAGAAGTTCAATGACGCAGAACTTTCGCACGAATCACTCCTATTTTGAGGATTCCAGGATTTACAATTCGAAGCAAAACTATATCGAGCCCGAGATAAATTTTATACTTGCTGTTTATACTAACAGGGAATATAACATCAAATATAGGCAAATTCATGGCGTTCCTTACTCGCTCGACCACTAACTATTCTTACTACAGTTTATTATACTACGCATTTATTGTTAATTCAGATAAACTTTCAGTTTGCGCTAAATATGAATTCGAATTATTTGAAATGTAAAAGAATTTTAGGAAAACTATAATATCAGCTAGTATTGCGTGTTGGGCTCATTTGATTTTTTAAATATGTAGTAGTATAAACACTCTAGAATAATAAAATAGTAGTGGCTGACTCATGTGATAGGCGAGAAACAATGAAACACGGTTTAAAAACAATACCTTCAACAAATAAAACGTTTGGTTCCTGCAGCTGTATGATTCAAATACATTCTATCAAGCATTAACAAATTAGAAAAGCTTTACAATTCCAATTACATTCGATAGACAGTTCAGTGTCTTTGTTCTTGCTAAAACAATTACGTAAATGCAACTTTACACAACTCGCTCTAGTCCGCGAATTAACGATAGGCCACCGTACTGAATTAGCAGAATTTAGAATATTACTTACAAAAGAATGCCTGGAATAAACCGAAAGACGTGTAGGCGTGGTCGCTTCTCAAAGCCGCGAGCTAAATGTTCCTTCTCAGCGATTCTACAATCTCGACTAATCTTCACTATTCGTGATCAACCCAGCCCAACTCCGAGCCGGACCTGCGGAGAAGGGTCACATGATGTGACGTCCTGCTGCACAAGCGCCACCCTGTATGCGACCAACTGGCCACCTACTACATGTACAGCGAAGCTTCTTCTAAGTAGTACGGGAGGCAAGACATGTTAGGTTGCATAGTCCCTTAGCTAGGCGAAAAAAGTTCTGGCGTAGCCGATAAGACAGGTGACATAGTAGACTTGGTCACCGCTCAGCCCGAAGAGACCAAAACCGAGGCAAAGGGGAGCCTTCCATGGCTCACGTTTTAAGATACTATAGGTAAATGCATAGGGTATACAACGGATGGGAATACTTGCGACCTACAAGAGGTCTATTGCGGCTAACACCCTCAGGAAGGAGGGATCAAGTGAAGGAACTACAGAAGGTTACAGGTCGCAGCCAAACAGGCCAGAGGGACGCGCGGAATTCCCTAACATTTCTGGCTCGAAGACCCGTCACACTATCGAACTGCCCAGAGAGGGCGCCTGTCTACCAAACAACGCTCTAGTGTCCACAGAGAAAATATGTTTTCCTTTGAGCAAGCATCCGCGCCATCTATCCGGCACCACCACGCCACGAAACCTACAAGCACATCTGAAACATGAGAAGGAAAGTGATGAAAGTGAAGTTATGGGTAGGAAATCGTGGTGGATGAGAAACCATACCAACATTAGCCTACCGACCAGAGAAAACGACGAAAAATCAAAGGTCAGAATGGGCGATCGGCAGCAATTGAATCCGGAACCTCTTGAATGCGAGCCTTCGTTAGCACAGAAATATCTCCCTCGGTTAGGTAAAGGTAAAGCTAAAGGAGAGAGAGAGAGAGAGAGAGAGAGAGAGAGAGAGAGTGAGAGTGAGTTGGTGCAGTGAAGTTTGGAAAGAAGACAGAGTGGAAGATGGTGTAGAAAAGCGGGAGATTTTTACAAACTTTGAGAAGAATATCTCTTTAAATCTGTATAAAATAAAAATAATTTGGGAACGGGAGAAATATATGGATAAGTGTGATCAATTAGGAAGACGTGGTCTTGAGTGGATGCACACTAGGGCAAGTATTCCTAAAAGGATTAAGTAAAAATTTCGCGAAAAGGTGTATTTTGTGCGGAAAATTAGATGATACTTTCCATTGTTTAATACAGCGTGAAATATTAGAAATGTGAAAAGATAGTGTCCGGGATGGAAATGGGATAAATCCACAAAAGATGCTGTAGCAGTTAAAATGTGCAGATATGGGGGTAATGGACATTAATGAGATGGGGGATTCTCTAGGAAAAGTAAGGCATAACTGGAATAGAAGTTTAAAGAAGGAGCTTGAGAGTATACATAGTTGTTATTAATAATGATGTATTGCAGAGGATCTTTATCATACATACATTCTGGGGGTTAAGGTATGGGAGAGCCTTGGTACAACAGTACTAGATGTTTCTTTGAAATATACGATTTGCTATGTTTTTTGTAGTGTGTTGAAGTTATAAATAGAAATTTATTCAGGTAAAGCGAAAGTCACATGTATAAAGAATGTGATGCCAATGGTTTTGAAATTCCATGTACTTTGTATAACCATCAGAAGAAAACCAATAGCGACTTCACAGTTGAGAAAACTAAGTATTTGAAAATTTAAAACAATAACAAGGAATATCTCGAAATAATTAGGTCACAATAAATTTTAGTTTGTTATAAATTGTGTGCTTTAACGATATATTTTGTCCATCTATTACGGTTTACCAATTACTTATACAAAAGTAATTCCAAATAAAGGGGACTTCAGAGGCCAGTCCCAGAAAATTCAACATATGCATTTCATTTCATGATGATGTCTTCAATATATATTTTAATGGAAATTGTTAGAGCCATTTTTGGGAAAATAAAAAATAACGAAAAATATTCCATCTAAGGGATAGTTTTGGATGGGGAAATCTTTGTACATCTTGGCATCTTCCTTGGGATATGCCGGGTTTTCGTTTTTGAGTTATGGTGTTCACAATACACACATGGTCCTTTTTTCTAAAACTGCTCTTTTTGAATTCAGGTATTTGAAGATGCCTATGTATTTCCGGTGAAATCTCGGGGGAACGCAATACTTCTTGTACTTACTATAGGTAGCTAAGTGATAGAGAAAGTAAAAAGAACGTACAACTCCGTTATTGCTATGGAGTGCAATGTGTAGAGCATTTAGTTCGACACCTTGGTTGATAATTCCGATGACAGAACGCATCGCCATCAACAGGCTGGTCAGCATTAACCGCCCGCTCAACCAGTACGGATGATCGAGTATTTATACCAGTTAAGCAAAGAGACCTAGTCATGCATGGTACACACCTTTCAATCTATTTATTTAATTTCTCTGGATATAAATAGAAACGTCTGCTTAAGCACCTATAGCGAAGATTATAAAGCTATTTAACTGTTATACATGCCCGAAGGGGAGCTTAGCAAGCGGTCGAATATCAGAAATAAAATGCTGAGAAACGTGCATAGATCATATGTAAAATATCTGTTCAACTGCGATGAAAAAAAATAACTATTTCGTATCATTTTTATGAAATGTGGCGATATTTTCGTTGTGAAATTCTAACTGTATTATGCTGATTTATTGCTCAGATGTATCATAGCAGCACTTATGTGCATTCAACATTTTCTTGCATTACCTTATTACAATACATGCTACCCTCAAGCTTTAAACGAATTAACTTTAAGTATATGGCTAATGGATCTGAGTAGTTTTGAAATAGACATCATTTTTCCATATGAACTCGGGACTCCAGGGTTTGAGTTCGAAAGAAACCTGAGAAAGTAATTTGTTACGAGTTGTATCGTATTTCAATTTTTGGGGAGCCGAACTTGTAGTTGCAACAGCATGTATAGTAAACAGTTTCCGGTAGCCTTCGCCCCAAATGTATTTTTAGGTGGCCTTTGCCCCAAGTTGAAAAAAATATTAACTTTGTAATTAAACTGCTTCTTTAAGTATTAAATATTTGTTTGCCTCGGCTGCGTCAGTATTATTGTTAGAGACATGGAAGTCTTGGCAGGGCGTGATGCTTACACAGATTTTAAGTTTTAATTCACTCCTTTTTATTAATCCTTGACACAAATTAGATACCACTTCACTGTTATCGAGAGCTGTGAGATTCTTTTATTTATTACTTGCACTTTTTAACAAGTATGCTGTTTTTCGTCTCACACGAATACGTAATTAATTTCCCGAGGACACATCTCGCATCCAGTTACAAACACTGTCCGCAGGCAACTGACTGGATTTCAACCGTCTAAACTTGTAAATTTCTGTATTTCAAGTCTCTGGTTGGCTATTTTTACTTCAATAAAATACCTGCATTTAACTGAAGCTTTTTTTCTGGTTGTTGATTGGCTATTTTTATAAACTGTCACTAAAATTACATTAATGCTTCCAAGAATCACAAATAACATTTAAACTCTCAAACTCATTATTGCCTCAAGGTTACCTCATTGTTACCTCATTGTTAGCAACGTTTAACTTATTATTCTCACAGCTCCTACATTATTAAATTACGTAATATATTCACATAACATTACACATGGATACAATAATATAAGCATATGCAATGACTGTTACATACATTTTACAAATTATTACATACACATATTGTTTCAAGGCGGGCTGTTATTGAATTTACATATTATATAATTTGACTGAAAATAATTTAAGTGTAAAAATACTGCCTCAAATTTTCAGCTTGATACAAGATAGCAGGTGGTGTATACCTGTATACCGTAAAAGCAGTTAGGATTATAAATTATGCTTTTAACCGAGGAGATAATTCAAGTACTGAATCCCTTCTCTCAATTTACAATCTTATTCTCTTCTGATTTTTAGAACATCATTTGCTCCAGACCTCAAGGGATCTTTTGAATCGTTTGCATAAAAGTGATCTCAAAATTGTACAATTTTATTTTCGAAGCCTTAAGTAGTACAGTTAGAATGCTTAAGTATTCCAGATATGAGGCAAATTCTACACAAGAAAAATATTTATTTTAAACCTTGTGTTATTGATAGCAATTTAATTTTTTCCTCTCTGGATATTTTTCATTCAGACAATGATGAATAAACATTATCTTCATTTGCCTTCGGAAAGCAGCTGGTACGTTCTCTAGAGGAGTTCTCTCCAAGATATTCAAACGAGACAAGGGTGGGAGTAAAATTCGTTTTCCTGCACGCTGGCTCAGTTGCATCCGTATTTCATCCTCTTAAACCCCTTGCCGCACATCCTGCTGCAAAAACACTTCCTTCCCCGGATTCTAACGCCTCTTCATCTCTATCCCCTGTTAACCAATTTACTCAAACCGAATGGCTTTTTGTTAGATCTCTCTCCATTTCGAAAACGGATTTTTTTTTTTGCTAAATGTCTGTATGTGGTAGATGTGATATATTTTTAAAATTTCTCCATCACTAGATGGCTAGCTTAAAGATTTATTGAAACCAAGCTCAGTATGAAAAGAAAACAAAAGAAGAGCAGAGCAGGAGTGAAGTAGTTTGTTGCTTCACGTATGGAAAACCAATTTGAAGTAGGAGTTGTAGTTCAACTGTTGGAGAGCCGAATTTGAAGTGGTTGCAACCGCACGTATGGTACCCGCTAGCCTTCGTCCCAAATTTAAAAATATTAACTTTGTAATTTGACTGTTTCTTTAAATATTATATGTTTATGTTTGCCTCGGCTGCGTCAGTATTATTGTTAGAGACATAGATTTCTTTGCAGGGAGTAGTGCGGCTAAGAATGTAGGCTTACACAGATTATAATTTTTACTTCACTCCATTTATTAATGCTTGACACGATTTAAATAACACGTCACTGATATAGAGAGCTGTGAGATTCTTTTGTTAATTACTTGCACTTTTTAACACGTAAAGTATTTTCGTCTCGCACGAATACATATTAAGTTTCTCGAGGACGCATCTCGCATCCCGTTAGGAACACTGTCTACAACCAACTGATAGTTGTAAATTTTGCTATATTTCAGTTTCTGATTGGATAATCCTACTCCAATAGAATACCTGCATTTAACTAAAGCTTTTTTTCTGGTTGTTCATTGGTTATTTATAAACTGTCACAAAAATTACATTATTGTTGCTCCATGAATGACTAGTAGTATTGTTAAACTTTCAAATTCATTATTGCCTCAAGGCTACCTCATTGTTAGCAACCTATTATTCTCACAGCTCCTTCATTATTAAATTACGTAATATTCACATAACATTATTACATGTATACAATAATATAAACATATACAATGACAGTAATACACACTTTTTATATCTTGTTACATACATATATTGCTTTAAGGCGGGTTGTTATTGAATTTATTATATAATTTGACTGAAGTCATTTAAGAGTTAAAAATACTGCCTCAGAAGGCCCAACTACCTGGATGTCCTTTGCATGCATTTATATATTAGTACGCCATAATCTTAAGAATTGAAGGTTTAGAAGTACAAAAATGTTTTTCTTAAGAAATTAAGGAATGTATAAAAGGTGTCTTTTTATTCATATATTGTTTTTTCCACTCGAGTGGCCCCAGAAATTTCTATGCAAAGAGGTAAATTGAGAGGAAATGAAACGAAATTTGAACATGGCAAAGCTGTATTGTGTGTGAAAAATTAAAGCGGGTACATCATAAGAAGTGCAGGAAATAACCTCTTGCAACTTTTAAACACAGTTCAACACGTCGCAAGTTCGTGAATGTGGCTGCCAGAATGTCTGGTATCACTGCTTGCATTTCATGGGGATGTTGAGAGTGCGTAGTTTGCTTCTATAGACCTTTCGTTCTGTTACCTCACAGGGAAATGTAAGGTGGGGTCACATCCGATGATTTTAGAGGCCATAATCCTTATGAAATGACTGCCAGGGAAACATTATTCTATCTCAGCTTTACTCATTCGAGAAGTGTGGCATGTTGCGCCATCTTGTTTGTACCAGCCAAATGAACGTTCCTGATTGTCTAACTAGTTCACAATCGCAATAATGTCGATCTAACACTGTTCCACTGTTTTTCCATCTTCCTCACTAACAGTGTTTAGATTTTCGCTGACAGGTCTTATGAAACTTCACAAGAAACACGCGCTCCTCAGCAGAATAGCGATACATTTCAACAAGTACTAGCAGGCAAACAGGTTTGGTCATTTATTTCTCTGTTAATACACTTCCAGCGTATTTGGAGTACAGGGTTACACAGCAATTTCTCATATAATGGATTGTCTTCTATCAAAATTTGATCGCATTCGGCGAAATATTTACACAACGATGTTACAATTTTTGGAACCTCTGTCGAGTGGAGCATTCTCGTAATGCGGGGTATCCCACTCGTATGAATATTTCAAGCCTCATTGTGATACTTTGTCAGAGTTCAGTTTACAAGTTTTGTTCTCTGGCAAGTAGCATTCAAAAGAGTTGATCACTTTCTTTCAAACTAAATTAGAACTTTACAGGAAAAATAAATAAAAAGACTCGATAAGAATCTGTATATTATCAGATATTCAGAAATGCTATGGATGATACCTGAACATGTGTAACATTGTTCTTTCACAAACACCATGTGAAGGCAAAGATTGGGAAGTTGGATCAGGTTTTATAATGAGAATTCGAACTACAATGTTACACCTGGATCTGTGGATAAATGCCACTCGAGCTATATCCCACTTATGTAGCTGGAGGGTTGGAGGACACTCTACAATCTGTACAGGTTGAGTGCTACCCTTTCATAGCACTCGTATACTGAAATATTTCGTTTTCGTAAAACGATTTCATTAGTTGCTAATACTGAATTTGTACGCATACTAACGATTCATTCCGTTTTCTAAGCGTCTCCCCAAGTATATATGGTTCTATTAGTTCTGAATGGGAACAGGGCCAATGTTTGTAGGTTATTTGTAAAATTAGTACTGCATAAAATCAATCTCTAGTTGTAAATGTAAACTTTAGGGTTTCGAGCCAACCATGTAAAACTAACGTTTCTTCGTCTCGTTCTGTGTGCTCAGGTTCAAATACCGTTTAGGTCAAAAGGGGTAGTAACTATAGATATAATATTCAAGTAAGGTTAAGTGAACCAATACAATAGCTGTGTTTGTATTATTTTAAAGAATGTGGTTTACCTTATAATAAATATAACGTGTCCTTGTGTTTCTAACCCTGAGCATAAAATGTAACCATTATTACTTTGTCTACTGCTTACCTATAGTAAGTAGAGGAAGTACTGCATTCCACCCAAAAATTCTATACCGAGATTTCACTGGAAATACACCTATTATGAACCTTCACAACAGCTATACAACCTTCTGGGCTAGGTTCTGGCCGCATTATACTTAGTTGCTAAGATCGCCACACAGAGGCACTAATGTAAATAGTTAATACAATACAACAGATAGGAAACCTGCTAATTGCAGTGGACTAACGAGCCACTAGCTCCGGTATAAAAGGGAGAGGGAACCAGCCATGAGTCAGTCATTGCACCGCACTCAGCCAGCCAGCCAACACGACGCTTGTTATGCCGCACGGTTATGCCTCCTAAGTTAAAGTGTAAACTCAAGACATTCATTCTCCCTCGAGCATGGGTTGACCCGGATTCTAACCTGACGATCCGGTTCTGCATCTTCGAGCTAATCAGGATAATTCCTGACAGCGTGTCTCGATGCAGATCTGCGGAGCCGACTGGGGCAAAGGCATTCTGTTCTTCTGTGTGAACCTTCACGTTGTAGTTCCACAGACAAACAGTTATAGCGTCTAAGTCCTGACAGAGGACTACAACAACAAGCTTTGAGTCTCTCTGATCAAAAAAGGGCATTTTTAGAAAAAGGAGCCCTTTTGTGTGGTTTTTATTGTAGTGTGTGTGTTGTTGTTGTTGGTCTGTCTGTCGTGAACATCTTTACTCAGAACCGAATAGTCAGTTAAATATGAAACTTGGTATTTAAGTTCAGCATCTTCCAAGAACGCGACATGAAGATTTTAAGGAAAGTTGCCACAAACTACCCTTTAAATGTAAGGTTTTTTAAAATTGTTATTTTCTCAAAACTGGCTCTAACGTTTTGAATTAAAATACTATATGTTTAAAATATTTTCATGACAAGTAAAATATATAACCTGAATTTTTTTGTAATAGCCTGTGAAGTCCTCTTCAGTCCGAACGACTTTTGTATACTAATTGGTAAATCGTAAGCAATAGACAAAATCCTAGTGCACGATTTCATTGAAGGGCAGTTTATGTCAAATAGCAATCTTTTTAGCCTTAACCATTTCCGAGATTTTCTTTCTTATTATTTTGAAATTTTAAATACTTATGCTTTTTATAAGTGTTAGGTCGGTATCGGTTTTTTGTTCCTTTTGTCTCGTGGTCATGCAAATATTAAAGCCATCACATAGCTATCCACGTTTTTAAAAAATCTGATTATCGCTTTAGCCTATTGTAAACTTCTTATACATTCAACGAACGTGAAAGTTTATCTCGATTGTTTTTAGAAGAGTGGAGAAAGTCATGTGAATGCAGTACATCAGATTTTTCTTCTAATTTTTGTAGTGTGTGAGAACAAGCAACAGGCTTTTTAGTAAGCTATAATGAGTGTTTCTGAGTACATGAATACTTTATGCAACCTTCAGGCTGAAATTAATAAGCGTACACATTTGAATGTTTCTCTGTATCAACAAATTCGTTTGTGACTATAAAAAGCTCGAAACAGTTAAAATCAATGCACCATGAACAAAACCGCGTTACACCGATGCGACGTAATCTCCCTAATTGGCTCAAAATAACATGTTAGCAACACAAACATAGGAATGGAATACACACGCCAGTGTTTGCTGGAAAAACCAGAATGGTGGAAACTGTGGTTTATGCAGCCTTCATTGCTACAACCTCAACTCTTGTGTATATTATACACAAAAATGAATAGCGTGGAGAGCCTATTCACATGAAATGTGCGTAGAAACACTTATATAAATGGTTTATTCTGTCGTAATTCTGTTCTGCAGCACAGCACGTGAAAGTTCAAACTACCAATAATGTTAGGAGTATGTGTGGAACTACTATAAACCTGTTGGAGATAAATTTATGAGTACCCTGTTAGAATTCCCCAACCCTGGTAACTTCTTTGTCCGTTTCTTTCAGTATTAAAGTCCTCTCATTTCCAGTTGTATGTTTATAACTTTATCTCATCCTGCTGTTAATATAAACTGCTGCAAACTTTCCGTTTATATAGGGAGGCATTACGTGCAATCGCCAGAACAAGCGTGTCAAGGTTGCATACTTGTGGCAGTAGCAAGAGTCACTCCGCTGGTGGTTCATGGTTTGGTTAAAAAATGGACTGTGTTTCGTCTAGGTACCAGTTACGTGAGTGGGTTTGTCTCGTGTTACGAAAGCCTGTGCAGTGGTTAGTGCTAACAGCGAGGGAGACAAATAACCAGTCAATCTTAGCAATCGAATTGTCGCTGGGATTGTATCTCAAACCAGAGGCCGCAGGTTCGCTGCATGTCTGACGGGGAGTTTTTCTTTAGTTGGAATCATTCTTTACCCCTGCTACAGCCTGTAAGCGTGAATGGGATGTCATTTGCTGTTAAGTTAGGCGGCACAGGAGTGACAGAATTAAAAAGAATAGGTTGCCTCTGCGGTCCAGTAGTCGGCGTGTTTACTTCTCAACCCAGAGGTACCAGTTTCAATTCCTGACTGGCTTGGGAAATTTCTCTTGAATTTGATCGTTTCGTATCACCTGCAGAGCCCGAAATTCTCAATGCAAGTGTGTACGTAGCGTGCTTCAAACAGTGGAGGGGGGCTAATAATAAACGAGTTAATATCACACGATTTTCCTCTTAATCCAATATAACTGGAGTAGTTAAAGGTATAAATAAAAGTATAACAAATTAAAAATTGTAAAATATCTATGTTACAGTGTGGAAAATAAGAAGACAAGTCACTTCTTAAACTGTTAGCTTTTCAGACTGTAACCTGATATACCGAGAATGTTGGGCATTCCTAAGGGTAATGTGCCATCACATCATGAATGAAGTGCCTCACCTAGAAAACACAGATATAATTTAGTCTTGTGATGTACCTCATTGTTATGGATGTACGAAAATGTAAAAGACTTGCGACGGCTTCAGCTCATTCAACTCACTGAATTTAAATATAAAATTAATTCTGTTCATTCAAAATCAGTTAAGTATTTAAATGTAACATGCATTTATGAAACATACGCAGCTAAGCACTAGGTGATCAAAAGTATCCGGGCACCCCCACAAACATACGTTTTTCATCTTAGGTGCATTGTGCTGCCACTTACTGCCTGGTACTCATTATCCGCGACCTCAGTAGTCATTAGACATCGTGAAACAGCAGAATGGGACGTTCCGTGGAACTCACGGACTTCGAACATGGTCAGAGGATTGGATGTCACTTGTGTCAGAAGTCTGTACGCGAGATTTCCACACTCTTAAACATCCCCATCTGATGTGATATTGAAGTGGAAACGTGAAGGAACATGTACAGCACAAAAGCGTACAGGCCGACCTCGTCTGTTGACTGACAGAGACCACCGACATTTGAAGAGGGTCGTAAAGAGTAATACGCAGACATCTATCCAGACCATCACATAGGAATTCCAAACTGCATCAGGATGCACTCCAAGTACTATGACAGTTAGGCGTGAGGTGAGAAACCTTGGATTCCATGGTCGAGCGGCTGCTCATAAGCCACACATCACGCAGGAAAATGCCAAACGACGCCTCGCTTGGTGTAAGGAGCGTCAATATTGCACGATTGAACAGTGGCAAAACGTTGTGTGGAGTGACGAATCACGGTACACAATGTGGCGATCCGATGGTAGGGTGTGGGTATGGGCGAATGCCCGGTGAACGTCATCTGCCAGTGTGAGTAGTGCCAACAGTGAAATTCGGAGGTGGTGGTGTTATGGTGTGGTGGTGTTTTTCCTGGAGGGGGCTTGCACCCCTTTTGTTTTGCGTGGCACGATCACAGCGCAGACCTACATTGATATTTTAAGCACCTTCTTGCTTCCCACTTTTGAAGAGCAATTCGGGGATGGCGATTGCATCTTTCAACACGATCGAGCACCTGTTCATACTGCACGGGCTGTGGAGGAGTGGTTACACGACAATAATATCCCTTTAATCGACTTGCCTGCACAGAGTCCTGACTTGAATCCTATAGAACACCTTTGGGATGTTTTGGAACGCCGACTTCGTGCCAGGCCTCACCGACCTACATCGATGCCTCTCGTCAGTTCCGCATTCCGTGAAGAATGGGCTGCCATTCCCCAAGAAACCTTCGAGCACCTGACTGAAAGTATGCCTGCGAGAGTGAACGCTGTCATCAGGGCTAAGGGTCGGCCAACACCATATTGACTTCCAGCATTACCGATGGAGGGCGCCACGAACTTGTACGTCATTTTCAGCCAGGTGTCCGGATACTTTTGATCACGTAGTGTATCTCGAAACCATATTATTTAGTTTATATTGCCTAAATAAAGGCAAACTTTTAAAAAGTTATATTTTATACTTTAATTTTATACTTTGAACTAAACTACGAGGACCGTAGAGTGAGTAAGCTTCCCTATTTTTTAAAAAGCATTGCGCACAATTTATTATGTTGAAATAATTTTCTTTACCTTGTACAATCCTTTTGTTACTTTTCTACATAATCGCCATATTTTACCAAGCATTTTTGGTAACATGATGCAAGTTTTTCTAAATCAGTGTTGTACCAGGAGGGTACTGTTACGAGTACACTGCTGTTCACTTCTAATTTGACTTCATCGCCTCCAAAATGACCTTTGAGTTGGGGGAATATGTGAAATTCACTTGGGACAAGATCTTGTGAATATGGAGGATGCGAGAAAACTTCCCAGTTGAATCTTCCGAGCTCCGCCTGGGTCATTCGAGGCCGAATAGTGTCATGAGGGACGAGAACTTTGCGAAACTAAAGTCCAGGACGTTTTCTTTTGATGGTATATATATATATATATATATATATATATATATATATATAGCATTACATCGATGATGAAGTCAAATCAGAAGCGAACAGCTGGTTGGTTTCGAGCAGGGGATCCGACCTGGTAGAACACTTTTTGGAAAACTTGTGTGCGTTACCTAAAATTCGAAAAACATGGGGACTATGTAGAAAAGTAACAGAAGGATTGTACAATGTAAATAAAATTATTTCAACATGATAAATTGTGTGTAATGTTTTTTATAGAAAAGGAAACCTTACTTATGGTACATCCTCGTATCTTGGAAGTTTTGTTTTACCAAAAGTTCAAATGAGGCTCGAGAACTGTGTCAATTACTTATAATATTTCTTTCCAACGTTGCTTTAATCATTAGATCTAGAATGTCTTGAATATTTGTTTGAATGTTTTCTTTAATTATATGCACTCTCTGCTCAAATGTTATTCTTAGTTTATATAAGTTAAAACAGAAAGTAATATTGTGTCATTATTAGAGCGCGTTCTTAACATTTATCGATCATTGTATGTAATATCTTTAGTTTTTCTTTTCCGTATCTCCATTTTATGAATTCATGGGCCCTTCATCTACACGTTTGTTTTCGAATAACTTAGTAAATAAACGAATTTAGTATCTCGTTGTTACGTAAACCTAAATATTTGTAGGCCTTACTGAGGATGCACGTGTTCTCGGACATATAAGTGGCAAATATGTTGCAGTGGCATCGCCCGCCTTTATCCCTAAGTAATCCCCGCGCTCATTTCATGCTAAGAGAGAGCTAAATGCAGGCCGTGACGGTGTCCTTGCGAATTGGATTTAATTAGTTAGGCTCATGTTTACTCATGGGATCAACCGAAGGACATTTTCCATCTCTCAACTAACTTATGTTATGGAGAGGGCAGTAACATGCTCTAGAAACTCTCCGCAAATATTGGCCCAGAGCCCTAAGCAATTAACACACGATTCCCTGGCAGAGTGTTAAGCAGAAGTGAAAATCATATCCATGGTACTTCCGGTCAGCATCGGCTGCCATGGAGGAAACACTGCAAAATAAGACAAATATAGCTGCCAAGTTGCGTATAAACAAAACATATCTAATGTGAACAGTCACACGGCATTCTCTACCCATAACGAGTTACAAATTATAGTACATATACAGGGTGGAAATCAAGCCATTGGATAAAGCCTACTTTTGTGTGTTGGGTAGCATGTCTGCCTCACGTTAAAGAGATCCCGAGTTCTAATCTCGGTTAGGCTGTTATCCGGAGGTTTTCCCTTGCCCTAAGAAGACGAACGTGGGTAACGTTAAGCTCTATGGACTCCAGGCCCATTTGGGCATCATTTCACCCATTTCATTTATTTATTGTCCATATGACCCATGGGTTAAAGGACTTGAAAACTTAAAAAGGAAATATCTGGACATAGGGAACTTCTGAAAAATCAGTTTTCCTCAGATACTCTCTCCCCTGTTGATTTCACAGGTACCTACATTCTATAAGAACATTTTTGACAAAGTTAAGAAGAAATAGAATCCAAAAACAGCAAGTTTATTTTTTGTTTATTTTAGAGAAGCTAATAATGTAAGCTTTAATTAATAATAACGAATTATTCTTTACATTTATAATTTTGTTTCATTGTCATCGGCATTATTCAAAGTTTTTAACAAATGGGAATCATGATATGGAACCTAGTTTAATCACAGCAACTGTCACAGAAAGTAACTAAAGATGCTAAAATTGTAATGAATCATTGCTGAGAGAAATGATTAGTAACTTAATTTTTTAGATATTGTATTCCGATTTGCTTTTTAACTCTTATTACAATAGACTTGGAATACTTTTCTTTGAAATTAACAGGTAGAGATTGTTAGATAAATACGTATTTTCCTTGTTAAAACTCTATGTCCAGTGTTTTGATTTCTACCCTGATATTAAGCGAATCTTCTATCGAGCTTAGTGTATTCACGATATGTTTACATAGGAATTATTTCATTTTAAGCAGTATGTCCTAATTACAACATAGAGTATTCAAATGTTTATTGTGGTAACCAGCGCATGCGATGGAAAGACAAAGTAAGAATCACAAAGTGCTCAAATGACATTCTTGAGAAAGTGTAAGCACGTAGCATGGCATATTTCGAGAGGAGTTTAAGCCAATGAAAACATGTTAATACAAACTGAGCTCTATGTTACCTACAGTAAGTTTATGAGTAGGTCCTATGATTTCCCAGTTATACAAAAAACTGTACAATATTCAATTATTAGGAAGCAGACACAGAAAATACAAGATATTTTTATCAAAATCGTTGAGCAATTTTTGAATACAGCAAACTGCAACAAAAACTGTTCCGTGTAAAGATTGTTGCGGGTGCGAAAAATCTTTCACTGGGATGCTTAAAGAGCGCTTGATTCAAGTATGAAATTTGATATTTATTCAACTTTTGTAAGCTGACTTTTCACACAACTTTTTTTTCACAGCTTTCAGTGTATCTCAAAACATGCATTTCCTTTGGAACTCCCGATGCTTTGGGTGGAATGCAACAAATTCTTCCTTGAGTTTGTATATGTAGATGTTAAAGAAAGTAATAAATAAAATTGTGGTATAGTTAGACTATTATTCAGTTTACAGTATTAGTTCATTGGATGTTAATAGATTTTGGTTTTAATTGTTGAACGAAAGTTGATGTAGCAGTAAACAACAACAACAACAACAACAATAATAATAATAATAATAATAATAATAATAATAATAATAATAATAATAATATTACTTATAATGAGGGGAGGACTAAGAGGGCCAGTTACACTTCTTTTTATTGTTTTTCTCTGTAGATCAAAGTTCTGCCAAGGAAAGTGGCAAGTTAAACTCCTGACTTGCATCTAACATCCTGATTCTCTGTTGACATTTGCACTCAGCACAACTATGCGTGCCTTGTCGCTTAAGATATTTTTACTTTCCCTACTACGTATAGTAAGGAGGGCAAGTATTGTATTTCACACAAAAATTCGATGCCGAGATTTCACCGGAAATACATGTTTTGAGACCTCCTGAATCCAAAAAAGCAGTTTTTGAAAAAGGCCGGTGTGTCTTTGAATAGTATAACTTGATATTTAGGTCCAATACCTTCCAAACATGTGATACGATGATTTTCAAGAAAATCCCCTCACACTAGGACACCCTTTACGTGGAAGAGTTTTTGAAATTTTTTATTTTCCAAAAAATGGCTAACGATTTTAATTAAAATACCACAAACTAAAGATATTTACATTACAAATAAAATGTATATCTTGAATTTTCGGAATAGGCTGTGAAGTCCACTTCATTTGGAAGAAATTGCATACAATCTTATTTCACTGGTAAATGTTAAGCCATAGGCGAAAACGTACTACACAAACAATGTAGATCCCTTTAAAACACAATTTATTTCAAATAAATTCTTTGTAGCATTAGCAGTTTCTGAGATATAAGTTATTAATGGTTTGATTTGCTCACTACTTTGTCGTTCTTTTTAAGTCCCATCAATTTTCAGTTGTTTCTCATGATTGCATGGAAACAGTGTGGAATTTTAAGGCCAGCATAAAGCGTCTAGTTCTTAAACATTTGAATATCGCTGATCTCGTATCTCTAACGAAGTGTGTAATGTAGCTATTTCTGTAAAGGTTTATTTAGATTAAAATGAAGTAGATAGAAAATTAACCTTTAGTAAGAATAGATTGTATACCACTAAAGAATAGTGGGAATAGAAAGTCACGTGAAGGTGTCACATGTTTTTTTCACTAGAGGCAAAGAGCGGCAAGCATGACCAAACGTTTTTCAAATGTATGGAAAGAAATGTAAACGCCACTGCACTATGCCTTTAGTAATGATAATTCGCTTTTCACATTAGTTAAGTAGGCAGTAAATTTGAAAATTGAATCATTTGAAAATTCAATGTCACAGCCGGACCCGCACCACGGATCTTATACTCTTTGCTGAGCTACGGGGTGAGACACACACTAAACACTCCTCTGATTCAAGTATTCCGGTAAACCTTCAAGACAATCAGTTAAGAGCGAAGGTCTACCCGGGCCAAAGCCCCCCCTCCTATGCCCAGGGTTAGCGCCAACCGAGCGTCTTTCCAACCGGGGTTTTCCCACGAGGCCAATACCTGGTTTCCTAAAAAGGCCCCCCCGCTTACGCGCAGATGGAAGTTGTTACGTCACTTACGCGCGTCATCCCGAAAGGGCGACCGATAACCACGGTAGGGCCGACAGCTCTCTAGCAAGCCGTCTACCGGCTATCCAGGGCGGTACCGGAGGACATGAGGCATCTCACAACCCCGCCTGGGCGGAAACCCATACAGACGTACACAATCTCCCATGGGTATCGGGAACCACTGCTCCATCGAGACTAACCCAATCCGAACAGCTCCGCAACGGGAGGGGCTCGAATGTTCGGCCCGACGTACTTCTAGTAACGTCAGAAGTAGCACGGTGCTAAGGGTCCTCAGCGCCCGCACCACGGCAGCTGAAGGGGTCGGAAACCATCCCCTACGGGAACCCAAGAGAATGTAAAAAAAAACTTCACATACCATACGTCAATGGCGACCTTCACTGTTATGAAAATGTGAATGGTGTTACGGGTGGCTGAGGTCGTTAAGGCAGGGATTTGTGAACGGGAGGTCCGTGATACAAATCACGCCAGGACCGAGTTTTTTTCCAGGTTTTCCCTAGTTCTCATTACTTTTACATCCGGGTAGGCACCCTTCTCAGATTTTCTTTCCCAATTATCATTTCATGCCTTGCATCATCATCAGTGTGCATTCCCCACCGGTGGAACCGTATGTAATAAGAACGGAGTTAAGCACTATTAAAATGAAATAGTACTTTCTTTCATCAGCATTAAGTGAACACAGTTATTGAAGTCACTCACTGGATAGCGTACAGACACACCATTTCTCTGTTTGTAAAAATAAATGATATTTTAGCATTATTTTAGCCCAAGAATTCTGAATCTTCAGCCTAGATTGGTTGTCATTATGCCACACTCATTGCTGAGGAGAAACATGAAAAACTCTTCTTTTTTTTTAAAAAAAAAGAGAAGCAGTTTGGTTCACATTTAATCAGCAAACACCTTCCATATCATATTTCCGAAAACGTCTTTCCGAACTGTCTCATTTCCAATTGGTAAAATTTTCAAATGGTCCCTCTTCCTAACAACCGGATTCCAAATGTCTTACTCCCGAAATTGCAAAGGGACAATGTATTTACTAATTCACTATTTCTTAAAACACTTATTCATAAATTAAATAATACTTAACCAATTAAATAACTGTGTTAATACATTTATTACATCCTTTCAGGTAATTTTAGTTTATAGGTTTAAGTAGTGACCACAATTTTCAGATGTTTCAAGCGACAACCAACTTGCTTAAACATGTTGCAAATGGAATGTTTCAAATACTGTCTTGCAGGCAGTAGTTATAATTATTACATTGGATTGGTCGAGCTCTGAAAAGCATATTGAGTAAGAAAAACAATGAAAAACCAAACAGGTTCATGTTTTGGTAGTAATTATTGTGATTGCAAGCTAACTTTTTGACATTAATCATTAAAGCTGTCTGTGTACTAAACAGTTTAAAGTTCATATAATAAATTTCTTGATACTAAAGTAGCGTATATTTATGTATTGATTTACTAATAATAAATTGTTTAACTTCAATTGGGACTGATGAGGAGATGCAAAATTTTGAACTAATTGTTAGGAAACAGTTGGGTAACTTAAGTTCATAATTAACAAAATATAATCATTAAGGAATAATATAATCGAAATGTGTAAGTAAACGTGTAATAAATGAAAAGTAAGTGAATGTGAACTGAAGGATATAAAATCTGATTTTGGATATCGTATACCCATAACAGAATTTGATATTATCGATAAATTGTTCGATTTTGCAATAATGTTAATATTTTATTAATAAACATGCCATGTAAACAGGGAGGTTGCACAGTGCAAATGGTTCTGCAAGCGGAATTATTAAGGCACATTTTGTAAGTATACCCTGTGATGCTGTGGAAGTAGGCTCTTCAAAGCCATTTAGCTCAGAACTCTTAGAAATAATTCTGTTCAGAGCACCTGCATTTTGAAAAAGAGACGTTAGGAAAACTGTATTCGGAAGTACGACCGGGAATTCAGTAGACACCCTGAGCATTTCTGCGAAGAACTTTACTCTTTTTACGTTTCCTTGCCTCTATTTGCGCATACTCGGTTATAGCAGCAGCAGCAGATCTAACGTAAGACAGCTCTTTCTATAATAGACAAATGTCTATTATTACGTGCTGGTAACCTGGAGTATTGGAAATAAGACGATCGCTGCAGCAACGTTGCAGACTTTTTCCTTTATTAAATTGGTCCGCCACCATAAACTATCCGAAATGGCGTTTACATTGGCCTTCCGTAACGAACCAATAGAGCGGGCTTATGGTGACAGGTTCTAATAATGATATAGCAGCAGTGATATGTTAGGTCGACCTCTTACTCGGAGAATGAGGGATTTTGCACTGCTTGTCACGCAGTGGTATTATACTTGGACCGAGTGACAGCGAAATATATCTCCACACCATGTAAAATGCAATTTCCGCCACCAAAATATCTGTCCCAATGAAGAAAAGCCGGCATGTGCGAAAGACTACGTTATTCAGCTGTATATCAGTGTCACCGATGGCTGAGGCCGCCAGAGGAGTGTTTTGCTCCGCCGATATCTCTGATTTAACGTTCTTCACAGCTCTTCGCAATTTTTACTTATACATACTACAGTTAAAGAAGAAAAAAAAAATGAATGCATGAAGTTAGAAGTGAAACTTCTTAGGTTCTAGCATTTGTTGACAATTTTATTTCGTCAGGAATAGGAAATGGTCATGTGGAATTTGATTGAAGAAAATCTCTCCTAATTAAATGAAATATTTCTTATATTCATCAATTTCCATTAATTCATACTCTAAGAAAGAATGTACGTTTATGATAGCTCATCTATAATGCAAATAATTTAGACTGTAAACTTTCTAAATATCGAGAGAATACTGCGATGGTAGTGCCTGATCTTGAGGCAGTATTTTATATCACAACACTGTGAATGCCAGTGTGATTGTAGTGTAAATTAACATTATTGTATGACAATGATTTGAGATGTTTGTTAATTATAAGCATTGTTAGGAAATACGTTTACACGGCCTCACTGAAACTGACAATAGGAGCGGGTAACAATGAAGCGATGGGGTGAGTTGTTTATTAATTAGAAAACACTAACAAATTGTAATTTTGATTGGTTGATAAAACAGACGCTGATGTTGGCGCGATTTATTAACCAATAGCAACTCTATTATAATGTTTAAGCATATCGGGGTGAAGGAGTATAAATTCTGAAGCCAACGGCAAGTATCGCGCAGTTCTACAGAATCATTCACAAGGCAAACGTCGCGCAGTTCTAAGAAATCTCTCTCGCGAGTTACACGTCAGGTAGTTTGAAGGAAGCATTCACGAAGTACACATTACGCAATTCTCAGAATCTCTCGCGTCGTAAAGTTAGTTACAAAATGTGAAATACGCGAATTAATAGTGCGCGGCAAATAAGTGATTATAGTTACATTCGAAAATATAACAGTTTCAGTCAGGCGTGTATCAAAATTAAATATTTGAAATTAATTAAGTGTGACGGCAGTAAAAGTGTAAAAACAATTTCTTTTATTAGTGTTATCTTTTAGTAACAACTCCTTTCCGTTTACACGCCCTGTTCAAGAGAAATTTGCTCGACTGAGTAATAATAGTTAGCCGAAGGACAAAGAACCCAAAATTCAAAATAGTAAAACAATAACAGGCGCTCAGCAAATAAGATAACACGAACAGTTACCGCGACAATCTGGTTGTAGACTGAGCTTTGTCAGTGTTCAATTATAACTTGAATTTTTCATCCAAAAATCTTGATCAGCGGTTGAGCTTTGTCTGAGTTTATGTTGAAATCACCACTTATAATCATTGGAATTTTGCCCATATCTTTTTCCAACAATTTTTCCAACCTTCAATAATGTAGACCAGTAAGTCTTTATGAATGAGTTCAATGGTATCATTAACTCTTGCATTGTTTGATATGTGCATGGCCGCCATCATAAAAATCTGACCAGTTTTCAGCAATACACGATCGCTTTAAAAGTTTATTTAAAACATGAAGTTCGCTAATACAATAATAATAATAATAATATTACAACGTGCTCAGCTAATGTACAGTATAATACTCAAACGTCTACAGGTTCCCTGTGCTACGTATTAACACAGTACACGCGGCGCATGCTCGTAGACTGTCTATGATGTATGCGACGGAGAGAGTAGAAATGTTTCTCCCACTCTTTCTTCTCAACTGCCGGTTGGAGCCTCTCGATCAGGCGAACTCATGCGTTTCACTTTTTTGTCTGATCCAGGCCAATTGCCTAAAGAAGTTTTACTGAAAACGCGCGTTTTGTTACACACCAGATTTTGTTACAGCAGGCTTCGTTTTTAAAGTAACAAACCGGGCATTTCAAATGCAAGGGTTTTAAAAATAGTTTGAAAAATTATGCGCTATGTACGGTGTTGACCAATCTCCATCCACTTATTGAAGATATATATCGCGTAGATGTGTACGCCGCGTTTGTAATGTTGGTTGTATGTTGCAGAGGTTTCAGGGGCGGTATAAATTTTAAAATTTACGAGTTGTGGCTCCTAAAGTGTACGTAAAGCACAGTTTGTGATTATAGATATCAATCTGCAGATAGGAGCGGGATTCAAACTCCGAACGCCTTCGTTAGAAATCCGCCGCCTTATCTGCACGTGTACAAATTACAGCTACGGATATATAAGGTCAAAGCAGCTATTACTCGCGCAAAACTTCTGGACTCGTGACCTTGATTGCCAATCCAGCTGCCGAGCCTAGGAATGGTTTATGTTTAGCTTTATCAACGAAAGCGATATAATACCTTTGCTTACTCACAGTGTGTAACACATACAGTCTGCATAGAAAGTGTCTGCATCTGGTTGTAATTTTAAAGAGAGCTGCAGTATCTAAATAGTACTTATTTCATATTTGTTATATTTATAACCATGGCTCCTATGTTTTCAAAGTTAAGTGGTAAGGTGTTACATAGTCAAAGTAGGGAAATAATTGCAAATGTCCTCGACTTCATGAAGCAAGAAGCAGAGATGAAGGAAGAAAATATATGTTCATCCGATTTCCACAAAAGCCTTAAGAGAATGAAAGAAAGAGTAGTCAAAGCAAGTGGTGTTTCACCGAGTTCCGATTCCAGAGTTCTCAAGGATAAGAAAAAAAACATATGGATGAAAGAGTACCATTTGACACACCTGGGAAGAAACATAAGGTCCCTAAACGTATTACAGAAATAGACGATTTCGAATGCGTCATTCGGCGCACGATTCACAATTCCTATGTGGAAGAAAAAGCTGTGCTAACAATAAGCAGATTGCTCATCCAGCTGAAACACAGCAGAAACTTACAAGGTTGTGCTACAAATCTCAGAAAAATTATTAAAGATTTAGGGTTCAAGTGGAAGAAACCGAAATCAAATAGAACTCTAACAGAAAAGCAAAATAAATAAATAAAAAAATAAATAAAATAAAAAATAATAAAATAAAAAAATAAAAAGTAAATGTTGCCATGATAGCTTAGTCGGTTAGACCAACGGCACGGAAAGCCTAAGATCCGTGGTTCAAATCCCGGCTATGGCATTGAATTTTTCAGTCTGATTCTACCTTTCCAAATGAGTATAATTTTATATGTACTTATATCAGTGTGTACTTATATCAGCATTAATTTTAAGGTGGTGCTACAAATTTCAGAAAAATACTATAGTGTATGAAGATGAGTCATACATACACAGCAGTCGTACAGCATCTAAAAGTTGGAGTGACGATAGCGAATTAGGTTGCAGGTTCCTGTTGCAAAGGGCAAATACTTATCATCGTTCATGCTGTTGGAGAGATCGGCTTCGTTCCATATGCCCTTCTTTTACAAGTTGCAAAAACAACAGGAGATTTTCATCAAGAAATGAATACAGAAAAGTACATGAAGTGAATCAACGCCATGTTGAGACCTAATATGCCTGCTGGGTCTGTTCTGGTCATCGACAATGCTTCACAATGCGTCAACACTCAAATTCACAAACCACCTACCTCAACTTCCTTGAAAGAAGAAATGAGAGCTTGGTTACTTAGACATAATATAGCTTTAGATGAAAGCATGAGTAAAACAAAGCTATATAACTTAATTAAAACCAACAAACAGCTTCAGACGTCATACATACTTGACCAGATAGTAATACAACATCGCCATAATGTACTTAGACTCCCATCGCATCACCCAGATCTAAACCCAATCGAATTAATCTGGGCTGATATCAAAAAATGGGTGGCATGCAGAAATATGACTTTTAAATTAAAATATGTGGAGCAGTTATAACGCCAGCAATTTGCTGAAATTGGAAAGCCAGAATGGGAAAACGTATGTCGACATGTTGAATAAATTAAGAATCATTATTTCGAAAAATACGGAATTGCAGAAAATCAAATAGAAAGAATTCTCATCCAAGATAATGGTGCAGAAAGTAGTGACAGCAGCGATGACGGCAATAATGTGAGTGATTCCGCAGAAGAGGAAGGGTTGTTAGGTGTGGAAGAATTGGAGGCAATGATTGACAGCATTTTTTATATTAAGCGCTTTTTACAGCGTGGATTTTAATATACTGTATATAACTAAGTTTATCAGCTCAAAGCAGTGCATAACCGGTGAGGATATTTGACGATGACTGTCTCACGCACTCCTGCACACACGACCGGTCACCACCTGATCTGGTAAGCAACTCGCATCATAGCTCTCATTAAGATCTTCACGTGTCTAGAACTGTTGCGCCGATTATACCTAGCAAGTCATTTGCAGGTGTCCGTTTCACGACGCAGGATGGACGGGACCTATTATTGTTATCATCATCATACAGTAAAATATGACGCAGCGCTACATTACTACTCATATTACAAATCTCTTAATAACTTCACGAAGTAAACAATGGGTGATATAAATAAAAACAAGCAAAAGCTTGTGAGCTGTAGCTCCAAGCAAGTTGAGAAACGAGCATCAGGTCGTGGTTTGGTATAGAAAATAAAAATTCCCCCTCTTCGATGAGCTATTGCTATCACCTACCAAGCTTTTGCTCAGTGACCTTCACCACGAAACATCATCTGAGTAAACAAACACGCCCATTCTTTGTCAGGAGGCGATTTAAATCTTTACTGCACCTAAATATCCATATACTCATTCATGTTAATCATACTCTCATTTATGAAATCTAATAGACATGCAAATTTTAAATAACACAATTATAATTAAAGATTTCGCAAATGAAACAGACATTGAGATTCACCCAATTTTTAACAGATAATGCTCCTCCCCTTTTCTAAAGAAAATCCCTCATTTCCTTATTTGATAGTATTACACACGTGTCACCAACTGATATATTGAAAGTAGATTATTTGTAATTCTGTTTTTGCACCTTTATATTGATATCCTCTGCATCTATATAAAATATCACTACGTAATTCGTAGAGTTTATAAGATGTCATCATGAATTAAAGTTAAACTGGATTAAAGAGTTTCATTTGAAAGTTAAATTTAAGTTTGGTTTTAATTGAAATTCTTTAGTTATAATCCGGTTTTGATTTGTGCGAACATTCTGCTTAGGTGTTTATTTGTATATCGCTTTGATTATATTACCAGTCTGTCTTCCGGTAATAAGAGCGGCTTGCTATGACCTCACTCACATTCTGTTTAGCATTATAGTAACCCAGCAGTGTTGCCAACTTAGCTATTTTATGGCTAAATCTAGCATTTTTACAGTGGCGTTTAGCCATATAAAATCGTAAAATGCTTATAGCCTGAAATCCAACCTATTTAACAAACGCCTTAGCCAAACTCTAGCCTAAATAGCATACTTTCATCTGCACTTTAGCTATACAAAAGGAATAAATGGTTAGGGTGAATCCCCAGTTGTATTATGTTCCTATGAAATATCTAACAAACCACTTAACATTTTTAAACACAAACTGTATGACTACTTAATAGAACATCCTATTTATGATATAAGTGAATTCTTTGAAAATCATATTCACTAAATAGGCTAATTAGTAAAATAGATAAAGACTATATATATATATATACTGTATTTGTGTAAATAATGACATAAGGTAATCTCAATTGTAAATGTGGAACTGACTTTGTCTATTGCTGTACAAGCTTAATGACAATAACATTATATTAATATTATTATTACTATAATCATCATGAGTCATGGCATGTCATAAAAATGTGTGCTGATCATAAGGTCGACTTTCTGGAGTATGCGCCCAAAATGTATGATTTTTGACACATAGAATTGATCAATTTTTACATATTTTACTCAAAGAATTTCAATTGTATAACACGTACGGTGTTGGTGCTTAGCAAAAATATACCTTATTCCATTTCAGTTTTACATTAAATAAATTATTGTTTTACAATATTTAAATATTATGGATTTATCTAATCAATTATAAAGAGGATAGAGAAAGTCGTGTGATTTTTATTTTCCTCTCTGGAACCATGATCATGAACTCCACCAATGCATTAAAATGCAGTTGAGCAAGCTGAGGTACCTACGGAGGTACCTCAAGAAATAGCAAGCAAAAGCTTACTAAAGGCGAGCAAGTCTTGTTTTTATTTATACCATATCGCAAGCAATAGCTCAGCGATCAAGGTCAGCAAGCTTTTGCTCGCGAGGAGGTTGAGCAGAAAAGTTTTATTTATACGAAACCTAGCAAATGCTTGGAATTAGTGAGAAATGAGCTAATGCTTGCTTTTATTTATACCACCCATTATGTCGGTTAGAGGGATGTGACAATCAAAGATAAATGATAGTGTACCAAATACACTTGTGTCGTACGCGCTGACAGTGCTAGCAATCTCAGAGCTCTTTTAAATAAAATAATTGAAAACAGAAGCAAACAGTATTATTAATATAATGTTAAAGCAGCGGATATATATTATCATCCCTGATTTTGTAATTTGGGTTACCTATTCGAACAAAATATACAGATATTCGTGAAAGCCGTGTACTGTTATTTCAAGCAGAAGAAAGGTTATAATACACTGAAACTTTACTGACTGGTTTGTAAACAAATAAGAGTGAATAGCTCCTTACTGGATCGTAGTTACTCTTGGATCTTATGTTATAACACATTCTTTTTCTGGTCTCTTGCTAGCAATAACTTCCCTGCCATGAAGTTCGGCTGGAAAGTGAGTAATTACTTGAAGTATTATCTTCATGTTACATGTTTTAAAGAAGAGCTACCTCAGTATCAAATAAATAAGAGGTCGTCTTAGATTTATGTGAAATTACCTCGTACACTAGACCGGGAGTTCGGCCAAATAATATTGTTCACAAGGAGTGATAAACGGAGTTTTAGCGGCAATAACTTGCTATAAAATTAGGTCACAGTTTCTAACCCAAATTATGTATATATCTACATTTTTGTGTTATAATGATTTAGAATGTTTGCTGTTCTGTTAGATGAATAAGTGTATTCCATTGTTCCCGTTTTTCTTGGGTATTTCCATCCACAAGCCTTGAAAAAACCAATCATTGCAACGTCCATTATTTATTTAAATAATATTTACTGAAATATATGGCGGCTAATGCATTTTTACCTCACATCTTACACATTTAAGCTTCAAAATAATTGCTCTCTTAGGCTTAGTAGAAAAAACATAGTAAAAAAAACTTCTTAATGTATTACATAGAAATGATTCGTCAATAATCAACGTGTGTTTGTTTTTAATCGAAATGGAAAATATGTAGTGAGTTGTTATTGAAATGCAAGACCAGCAAACTGCCCGAGACCTGAGTTGAAGTATAATGAGTAATTATGTCAAAACGTATGCCCACGAAGGTTACACGTACCGATAATTGATAGCTCATATATAGGTTTGCCGCAGTTGTCATAAAGCAGCAAGTAAAATGCAAAGGTAAAGTACTCTATACATGATGAACGATTTACAATTTACTGCGCTTCAGGGCGTGAACAAACTTCATTTACCAATTTTGTTGTATCTTTAGTTTTGAAGTGATTAATAACTTCTTAGACAGCATTGCCTAAAACTACGAGTTCTGAAACAGAGCACACGAGCTAAAAACTTTAGATAATCGCACTATGAGAGCTAATCACTATCACACTTGTGCGATAATCTTCATTTTGACCAACTTTGGTTTCAAGTCCATCACATGGCAATTATCCTTTGCATTTGCACATGTTAATAACTTGACTTGGTTTGATTAGGTGTTACTTGTCATTATGTCTTTTTGCATGATTAATTTCTCATAGCGCTCGCATTATCTGCCTACAATACAAATCGTCATACTTCAATTTATCACAATTCGTTGTAGAGTTAGCCTATGCGTTATATTGGCAGCTTTCTTTGATCTAAAACGTTATTCTTTTAGCTAACCTACACAAAGAATAAATGACGAAAATTATGAATTCAGGAGAAACTGAAATGCAAGTGAATTTATGGAAGCAGCAGAAAGAGTAACACTAGCAGTACTTACACAAAAAATCCAGAAAGCCACATGATATAACATTTAATTGCTTCATTGCCTGCTGTAAGGCAAAACATGTTGAAAATAATTTCACTGAAAATGACTGCTAGCGAATCTACAAAACATTAAAATATCTGACATCTCGCTTTTATAACGTCATATGTCTTGTTTCAAGAATGCGTTCTAAACGTGGTCTCTGTTAGCTTCGCGAGTCAATATAATAGTATTGATATTTTACAAATTCGAGCGCTTTCTAAAAAATAGTGTATGCCATTCATATTAAAAGTAGTTTACTCGTAGGATTGTGAAACTCGGGAGCCTACGGCCTTCGTTTCGCAAACATTGTTACTCGCAAATAAAACCCTACTTTTACCCCTTGTATCATAGTCTACTATTATAACACTAAGTTGCGATATCGCGCAATACAGTTACCGTTTTTGAAATGTCAGAGCTTTTGATTTGCATCACATATATGCACTGCAAGGACAGAATTCCATCTCGTCACATATATGTACTAGAAGGAAAGAAGAAGGGTGCAAGGAAACTGTTGCAATTTGTTACAACTATCCTGAGGAACAGACAAAATCGTAATTGTTGACTTCCTCGCATTTTTACAGTATAATTAGCAATAAGGTGATGACCAGTAGGCCTAAATAAAGCAAAACTGTAACCATAACGTTTTATTAATTACCTCGAAGAATTTTCCTATGGAGGAAGCATATTTTAATTCTCTTTACCATGTATGTGTACTCGTTTGATCAGTGTCCAAAATTTTATGTTTAATTTATTGTTTATATTAAATTTTACTTTTCAGTTTACCTTCACCACCAAACTCTTACGCAAAAAAAAACTTGGAAGTGCTTAATTGTGCGAATCCGAGTTTAAATAGATTTTTATCATTTTTCACCTCCAATTTTTAAGACAGTGCAGGTGCCTAAAAGGAATATTTTTAATGCTATAACATTCAACTCTGAAAGGTATGCGTAAAAAGGTAAATAAATTAAGTGTTCAGGTGCCGTGGGATCAAACATGACAAGGATTTTATCGGTATAAAGCGATTTAATTTTGTAATATTCTGTTGTGTGATGCTAGTTAATACGTTTTAGTGTTTGTTACATTAGGTATTAATCTGAGCAGGACAGTAATGTCTACCGCGGTGTCGGGTCCTATTAGTACAGTGATGGTGTTAGATATAATCCCCGTAACTCTATTTATCGATGATTTCCATTAGCATGATGGCTGAACGTAATGGTCGCATCAGCTTCTATGTGCATTACAAGTTGCTTAATACGACCCAATACTTTTTTAAATTTCGGTATTGCAGTTGGAGGGAACTGATTTGCCTGGATCTTATACGAGGGCAGTTCCACCTTAAACAAAGTGCTGTTTGCAGTTAACTCTGATCCGGTCCTCCCAAACTTAAAACGAACCTCCCTCCACAAGTTGCTCCTGGAGATAGGTTTCGAGTTTGTCAGCAGGAAAAGAAAAAGTGTTATTTTGGACAGAGATGACATTATTTTATGACGTAGAGATTTTCTCCGTAAAATAAAAGAACTGCGAAAAACACGAAAAGTGTAATAGAGATGACATAAGTAAATAGCAATTTCCGTTACTAGCGTGCTGTATGTTTTTTTTAGAGTGAATAAATATGTCCTAGTGGTGAAAAACTCATATAATAGTTACCCTATGGGTAAATGTGTTCAATAAACTGAACATAATTAATTAAATACTGATACCTGATGGAGAGTGGGCGTAACCTCATTTGGATCGCATGTGACCGCGAAGTGATACAACCGGTGATTTGTTTATGTCTACTTTATTCTCCTGGTGTAGAGTTTAGGTAGCGCTTATGCTGTCTCCACGACATCACCTGATTTCCCTGAGCGATGCGTTCCGATGAAGAAGCGTTGTGACAGTTCTCGACGACCAGTGAAGGACTTTTCTTGAGCCACACTTTTTGGCCTTGTCTAAATTATACATATACGTTTTGGCGTAAGTAAAATCCTAAATTATTTTAGCGTGTGGAGCGGCATTGGAAATCTTATAGAAGCAAGTTTATCATATTATCGCGTGTCAAGTTCTATTTCAAAATGGCAAATCTTGTGTGAGAAGGACAAATTCAGATGCTATGTGCTTCAGTTATAATATATCTCTGTTTTTACATTTGAATGTTAATATGTCCAGTGCTTTTGGGGCTGTATGGATTGTCACTTTTATTTAGAGCTGCTTTAAATCCTTGTTTCATTTCCTTTAACCTTTGGTAGTACAAACAATTATTACTCTGGGGAAATGCTTTATTTTCATTGCATTCTATAATGGGCCAGGCATTTTATTTTTCTGGTTAATTTTTTCTTTTTTTCAAGTAATTGTGACATTCTACCTATATGCATCGACTACTTTTAAATAGGTCTTGCAAGAACGTTACAAACTAAATAAAATAGTGTTTTGCACAATGTCTCCTTAAAAAGTATTTTTTACGATAATATAGTATAAAACTGAAGTAAATCATAATTTTTACTCTCAAAGAGGACATATTTAATGGTAATTATTTTAATAATCTGTCCAGCTTCCATTCTTGCTCAATAGCTGATTTAGCCGCCTAGGCACCTAGTCCTTAGGTGCTGGAAGAACTCGACCCTAAACGCACATATTCCCACATTTCATGAAAGTATTCCCAGAGGGCGACGAGTGATTCAGTGCCTAGGCGGCTATATCATGTATTGGGCAAGAATGGAGAGTGGACGGATTATTAAAGTAATGTCTAGTAAACGTATTCTATTTAAGGGTAAAATGTATGTATTTCAGTTTTACATAATGTTGCCATTAAAATACTTTTGCATGGAGAAGTTGTGCAAAACATGGTTTTATTTAGTTATATATTGAAGATAGTTTTTTATTGTCTTTATTGGCTGCCCCACGTTGGGCGCCAACTTGAAGTGTTTTGTTGGAGTTGTTTATTTATTTAGCTCCACGTATGGACGCCAATTTGAAGTAGAATTGTTCTTTACGTTGTTTGCTGCTACGTATGAAAAGCCGATTTGAAGTGGTTTGTATTGAAGGAGTTGTATTATATTTCAACTGTTGGGGAACCGAACTTGTAGTAGTTGCAACCCCACGTATAGTAAACAGTTTCCGGTAGCCTTCGCCCCAAATGTACTTTCAGGAGGCCTTTGCCCCAAGTTGAAAAAAATATTAACTTTCTAAATTTGACTGTTTCTTTCAGTATTAAATATTTATGTTTGCCTCGGCTGCGTCAGTATTATTTTAGAAACATGGATATCTTGGCAGGGCGTGATGCGACAAGAATGTAGGCTTACACAGATTTTAAGTATTAATTCACTCCTTTTTTATTAATCCTTGACACAAATTAAATAGCACATCACTGATACCGAGAGCTGTGAGATCCTTTTATTTAATACTTGCATTTTTTAACACGTATACTATTTTCGTCTCTCACGAATACGTATGAGATCTCTCAAGGACGCACAAGCAACCGGTTATTGACACTGTCCCCAGGCAGCTGACTAGATTTCAACCGTCTAAACTTGTAAATTTATGTATTTCAAGTCTCTGATGGGCTATTTTTACTCCAATAGAATACCTGCATTTAACTAAAGCTTTTTCTGGTTGTTGATTGGCTATTTTTTATAAACTGTCACTAGAATTACATGAATGCTTCCAAGAATCAAAAATGAATATGATGACGGCTCTGAAAGAAATTATTGCTCCTATTGATGATAAGATATTTCATGTAAAAGTGTTTTCCTTTATCTTTAAATTTTTAATTTTTTTATTTAGGGTAAAAGTTTAATTTTAAGGGTTTAAATAAGTAAAGTCAAATAAAATTTAAACTCTCAAACTCATTATTGCCTCAAGGTTACCACATTGTTACCTCATTGTTGGCAACGTTTAACTTATTATTCTCACAGCTCCCACATTATTAAATTATGTAATATATTCACATAACATTATTGCACATGGATACAATAATATAAGTATATGAAATTATTACACACAAATATTGCTTATTGAATTTACATATTATAATTTGATTGCAATGATTTAAGTGTTAAAAATACTGCCTCAATATTTAAACACGGTTATTAAATGTAAGTGATGATGGGTGAAGCTATTGCTCAAAGTTGTATATTCATATGAGAAAACTCAAGAATTGTGCACTAAAACAGGACGCCCTTTGCATGCGCAAAAAGGTAAACAGATAAAGCACCTCCTCCTTGTTATAAATATCTATGAAGATCAGTAGAATCCCCCCCCCCAAGCTGCTGGAAGGGCATAAATAGAAGCCAGTGTACATTGCACATACGTCCCGTCTGCTAAGAGATGGGTGACTTTTATTAGCAGTGTTGTTACAAGGGAAGTATCCCAAATGGATAGGCCCAGTTTTTTCTAAAATGGATAGATTTTTGGTCGATAAAATATGGCGCTAGGTTTTCCGCCTGTCCCGATATATTGTGATTCGAATTGCATTGATTCTGCCGCTCTAGCAATCACCTCGACTCTTGCTATAGACTACCACATTAACACGGTAGGTATTTTTGTAACCTTTAAGCGTGGATATTATATGGTTAGGAGCATGTTTATCATTGACCTTATCGGATTTAACACAAAGTGGCCTGGACACAGCATCCTGGAACAATACAAACAGGTAACTTCACGACCGCTGCATTTTCACATTCATCTTCAACACGCATGCGCACACACGCACACACGCACACACACACACACACACAAACACACACAGCGAAACACCGAGCAATGTTTGGAGGACATTAAAGTCCGTCCCTTACTTCAGGAATGTATCTACGCTTTTACCGTGCATTTATCAACATATCTTTCACGATAGATGAACTGAACTGCTGGTACGCACCAAAATGCAATTTCATTACAAAATCACTATCATAAAGTTTATGCGTTACTTCCATGGCTAATATTTTATTCATGAACAGTTCTTATACTCTTCGTATTACAAGTTAATGTCCTTCGCCGTGGCGCTGTGGGCTAGAGCGTGGAGCTCTGGTTCCCGTGCCTAATAAAGCGCACGGGTTCGAACTCACCATGGGGTTGCATCCTCAGCATCGTGAGGAAAGTGAGGAGCTGCGATTGGCAGCGATCTCTGCCATGAAGGTCAACATTCTGGCGGGGGATGCGTGATGCTGGCCACGTCACTTTCTAATATCGGCTGGAAGATCGTGCGTACGTGAGCGTGAGACCAGCAGTCCTCCATGGGCTGTAACGCCACAGGATTATTATTATTATTATTATTATTATTATTATTATTATTATTATTATTATTTTTGTTTGCTGTCAAAAAACTGCAACGTATAGGGGTTGCACGAATCTTGTATTTGGAGGAATGTTTCACTAATAATTCTCTTGTTATTTCCTCATTAAAGCTGAGATTGTCCATCTGTTCACTCCAAGAATCCAAAAGGAGCAATGTGTCGTTTGTGACATTGGACGACTCGTTTCTATTCTATACGCTTTACGTGTTAGCGCAATACTGGAATAAGTGAAGTTTTGAATTACGATATCTAGTAATAGGGCGATCTATTACAGCTACCCTCCTCCCAGGAGGGAGGAATGAAGTGAAGGAACCTTAGCAGGCAGACAGGACATAAGAGACGTGCGGAAGTCCTTAACAGTTCCTGGCTCGAAGCCCCGTTCCATTATTGGAGCCGTCCAGAGAGGGCGATGAACCACCCGTTAAACATGCAGCACTCTAGTGTCCGCGGAATACAGTATCCGCGCCATCTGTCCGGCGCCGCCATACGCCACCACGCGCAACTGAAACATAAGAAGGAAACGGAATGAAAGGGAATTTATGGAAAGGAAATCGTAGTAGAGAAACCACCCTAGCATTCGCCTACCGATCAAGAAAAACACGAGAAACCCAAAATCAAAGTGGGTGGTAGACGGGAATCAAACCCAAGACCTCCCGAATGCGAGCCTCGCACATTATCGCGGAGTCATCTCGCTAGGTTAGCTACAGTAAGTAGAGGAAGTATTGCAGTCCAACCAAAAAAAATCGATACCGAGATTTCACCGAAAATACACGTTTTGAGACCTCCTAAACCCAAAGAAAGCATTTTAGAAAACATATTTGTGTGTGTGTGTGTGAACAGCATAACTTAAAAAACGAAAAGTCGGTTGAATACTGCGCTGTATGAGCTTTTCAAAATAATGTGTAACGCCAACAAGTTGTTGCGTACTGGGCCCATTAGATTTTTATTTTTAAACGTGGAACGTGCACACTCTGCAAAGGAAAATAACCTAGTGGCTAACTCGTCTAACCGGCGAGGGATAACAAAGGTTTAAAACAACATATTTAGGAAATAAATCTTTATTCTTGCAGCTCTATGACTCAATATATTTTACAATTCACCAAAATTCAGAAAGCTTTACAATCAAATTGGTATTTAGCATATATTCCAGAAGTCTTTGTTCTTCTTGCACATTTAATTATATAAATTTAACTTCATTTCTATGAATCAGGAACTTTCTCTATTCCCCGAAATTGACGATACGCCACACCAAAGTATGTTGGAATTTAGAACAGTACTTACAAACTCAACGAAAGCATTTAGAAAAGGCCGAAAGGCGCGTGTGTGTGGCCGCTTCCGTATATAACGAGCTAAACTCGCCGCTTCTGTTTCCAGTAGATTCTCGACTATGGAAATGACCTTCCTTCCTCGTACTCGGGGTAAGTTAAAACCTGCGGAGGTAGACCTCCTGGTACGACGTCATGCTGCACCAGCGCCGCGCAGCGAGCAATCAGCCCGCCATCTGTGGTTTGTGGAACCCAGCTGTTTCCAATCTGCACGGCAGGCAAACCATGCTAGGTTGCGTCGTCTCTTCAATAGGCGAAAGCATATAGTGATGTCAATAATGCAGGTGACAGATAATCAGATAATTTAGTCACCGCTCAGTCTGGCGAGACGAAAACTGCTGGAATAAGGGGGGGTATTCAAGTTCAGCATCTTCCAAGAATGGAGCTAAAAGATTTTGAAGATAATCTCCCACCCCAAACTACCCTTTACATGAAAATTATTTCATTACTTTTAATTTTCTTAAAAATGGCTCTACCGATTTTTATTTAAATACAATATGTTTAAAAATGAAAAGTATATCTAGGATTAATTTCTGAAGTCTTCTTCACTGTAGGATTTTTGTTTAATTGGTAAACCCTAGGAGAATGTAAAATCTTACTACACAAAAAAATGTAGATTTCGTTAAAGCGTACAGTTTATGTAAAATACATTTTTGTGGATATAACCATTTCCCAGATGCTTTGTTATTGGTTTGAATTTTCATGCTTATACATTTGTCAATTGGGAAGTCACCATTCGTTTTCTTTTCGTAGTCGTACAAAGAGCATGAGCTTTCAAAGCCATCACATAGTGACACGCTCCTTAAATAGTGTCTTTAACCGCTGTATCCTACGACGAAGTATGTAAATGCGAATTAAAGTTTACCTTGGTTATCAAGAAGTAGGTAGAATAATAAGATTTAGTGAGAATAGTTTGTTGAAGAGTGATTAGAGAAAATCGTGTGAATGGGACAAATAAGATTTTTTTTGTTAAATTTACCAAATGTAAAAAGTTTGATATTTTTGATCCCATTTGCACGCTAAAGTCAAAGTTTAATTAAATATAGTTATTTCAGTTTCCCTTTTTACATATGCATTATTTTAGTACCCTAATAGATAAATATGTTGGATAATATACCGAATAGTATGGTATCTACATTTTAAATGCTAACTTATATTTATTGGTGTAAATAATCAAATATAATAACATTATTCGCCACAGAAGAAAAAAACCGTGCTGATGTCAATACTTTTGTGGACCTTTCTAGATTTCATTGCACAATGGATAAGGTTCCTTCAACTGTGAGGCTATGTTCTGACAGAAATTAATTAGCTATAATGTATTTCATGGGCGTTATCTCTGTTCTACCGATTCAAACATGTCCGACTTTTTTCATCATTGGAACATGGCATATCTAGATCCTACTTTTACAATCTGTTAATTAAACAGTTATGATAATGCTGTTACAGGTCTTACGTACCTGAAGGCGTTTCCTAAAACCTACTCGTAATTTAAGCCTGGTTAGTCCGCTCCAAGCTCTATTGAAAAGCACGTTATCAGTTATTAGTAAAATTACCTTCGAAGTGGTTTCCGGAAGGAACGTTTTCCAATTATCTCATTCTTAATTGTTTCTGAAAGAAAAATTAAATTAAATTGAGTTTTATGTATGGACTTATTTAACTGCTGTGGCCCTTAGCGTCCCATTTTATATTGGGCGTGAAAGACCGGTAATTTGCTCAGAGGCCTCTTTATCAAGTTTAAGGTTCTTTTACATGCTGTAAATCTACGACATGGGACCATCGGCTTTACTTCCCTTCCGAAGAAAGCAATGCTAAGGGTTTTTGCGTCCGAAAAAATCCATCGCCCTACGCCGGGTTTGAACCCGCGAGTTTCTCAGCAAGAGGGCAGCAGCCAAATAATATCGCTGCTGCTACTACTACTGCTATTATTATTATTTATTATTATTATTATTATTATTATTATTATTATTATTATTATTATTGATGTTACTGCTGCTACTTTTATAAATAATCGATGTTATTGAGCTCATACATAATGTTATACATTATATGGAAAATAATGGATCATCCATCTCTCCTGGCTAATGTATTAAATATAAAATCCAGAAAGTTGCATGAACCAAGCAGCTTGTTTTTGAAGATACATTTGTTATACAGTGAATAAGGAAAGTCACTCCGCAGTCACTCTGGCGGTGTCTGTGTCATAAACAACAATAGACTAGTTACACCTGTTCCTGTATGTTATAAGAAAGTATTTTTCACTATCAAATACATGTTTCAAGAGCCTGTATTTTGTGCCTTGCAGTATTATTTCCTGTGATTATTTTGTAAACAAGACAAAAGAAGGGCGAATCGTCTACTGGTTTTTGTCGTTTCTTATTCAGCTTGATATACAAATTTATGGGTGAAAGCGCTTAGTTTATTAGAAAAGAAACTTTTTATTTAACATATTTCGTATTGAAACTATCTCAAGCACAAACGTATAGCCTAAAGCTACAAAGTGCATCTCTCAACAGCCTTAAAAAGGTGTTCGTCTGTCAAATGAACACTTCGTCGAAGGCGCATCCGTTTTCTAGACCAGGGACAACCAAGCATGCCGTACCTGTACTGTGCGCACGGAGCTGTAGGTCACCCAGTACAAATCACTTATAGCCTTTAGTCCTATACAACCAAATGATAGTATATACATGCAATATCTTTCACTAGAAGAACGAAACAGTACTTTGTTAGTGGAAATTAGCACAATTTTGATTCTGGAAAAGTTAAACAAACATAAAATAACAAAATAAAACTTACTGTACTGTGATATTGCAAAGAGGAACTTCAAATTAAACGAATATAAACTGTAGTGAATACATGTTTCAAGTAAGAATTTGATACATTCAGTTCCTCTCGGTAGACATTCTTGCTTTCTGACATCTTTTGGTTTTCAAAATAATCGCCACATTTGGAGACAATGAAATGCAACTCTGAACACTTAATGCTCACCTTAAGTTATGATCATAGATTTTGGTCTCTTTGGGCCTTTATTATGTTTCACAGCTGCAAATAAGGCGTCACATACATAGGTCGAACCAAACATTGCAATCATAAATGCCGACGCCTGTATAGACGAGGGAATCTTGATTTAGGCAATCGACTGTAGAAGTCTAGCATACTTCCTCTGTTTCTGTAACTGTCAGCTAAGTCAGTGTCACACTTGATTAGCTCCAGTTGAACATCTTAGTCATCAATATTCATGCTAACTAGTGTAGCGAATAAATTAAAATCCATTTATAAAACCATCGTGAAATCTTTCATCAAACGCACGAGAAAGCAAGTGCAGATTCGATCTCAACATAAAATCCTATCTTTAGGGAAACAGTATCACGGATCACACTTTTCAACGGGAAAATGACAGGGATCACCATTTGACAGTTGATGTTCCCATAATGGTAGCTTATTTTTGAAAGCTTCGATACTACAGAACATAGCTGTGATTAATTTGTTTTTTCCTTGAAGTGATACATCTAAATCATTCAAATGTTCACTTATATCGGCCATAGATGCAAGATCACATTTCCTTTTAATATTTGCGAGCACTGCAATAGGATCTCCACACATTTCCGCCTTGGGCTAACGTCGATGCCGAAGACTGAGACCCCTTCTTCAGTCTTTAGATCGGCTTTTTTAGAAGTTAGGGCTCAATTCGAGGACTTCCATTTTATCTTTACCGATGGATCTAAGACTGAAGCTGGAGTTGGATGTGCCTTTGTTTTTGGTCACTGTAGTTTTACGTTTCGTTTACCTGGACAATGTTCAATTTTTACCGCCGAACTTTTTAGCATTTATCAATCTGTTTTATACATTCAGCGGCACGACTTACGGCACTGTTTTATTTGTACGAACTCTCTGAGTGCCCTTCAGAGTATTAATGCGCTGTACCATTACCACCCACTCGTACAGCGCATACATGACCTGCTCCACTCGCTTGGTGTCTCTGGCATCAGCGTCTCTTTCATGTGGATTCCAGGTCATGTGGGCATCTCAGGTAATGAGTCTGCCGACGCCGCTGCGAAATCGGCGATTTTATTACCCAGATTTTTTACCTCTGTTGTTCCCTCGTCAGATTCGTGTGTTATTTTACGTCCCCGCATCCTCTCGCTTTGGCGCGATGAGTGGACGGCCCTCCGGGGGAACAAATTGGGGGAGGTTAAGCCTCTCCCGTTAATCTGGGGTACCTCTTCTCGTTCTTCACGTCGGAAAGAGGTACTTTTAGCCCGTTTACGAATTGGACATTGTCATAGTTACCTGCTCAGTGGTGATCCCGCTCCATTGTATCAGCAGTGTGACGTGCCCTTAACGGTGCGTCACATTTTAACTGAGTGTCAAGTTTTAGCTCCACTGCGCGTTCGCGTGGGTCTGCCTGTTGGCATAGCCAACGTTTTGGTAGATGACGCGCATGCTGTAGAATGTCTTTTACGTTTTATAAGTGACATTGGTTTTAACCGTCGCATTTGATGCGCTGAGCTCCTTTAGCTTTGAGATTTCATATTGTCAGTTTTAATGGGGATTTTCTCCCCGACGGACATAAGGCGCTCATGTCCCTTACATTCTACTGTTCTTGACACGTTTTATTCTTTTAGTGACCATGATTTTAGTGTGTAGATTTTAGCTTTGGGTCTGTTGTGTTTTTAGCGTTTTTGACCAAGCGGGTTTGTGTATGGGTTTTTTAGTTTTTTGACTTTTCGATTTTATATTTTATACATTGTAAGGGCGCTAATAACCCTAGCAGTTGAGCGCCCTTAAGCCCTATCACATCACATCACATCACATCACACATTTCCGAGAACAAACGTATCTCCGATAATTCGAAGAATCTACTTAAAACTTTGCCTCCGCTGAGCCACCAAACTTCTGTATGATATCCTATATCGCCATACTCGTGCTCCAAATCTGCTAAGAAGCTTTTAAATTGTCTGGTTTTAGACCGTGGGACCTCAGTTTGTTTACAACCTTCGCTACCAGACTTATTACATCTTTACATTCACTGTTTTGGTACACAAGTTTTCGTGATGAACTAAAGCAATGGACCGTGTTATTTCTTTCTTAAATTAATTTTTTTAAGAGAGTCACAAACCAAGTTGTGCGAACCAACCATAACCGGAGTATTATCGGTGGCTAGCGATGCAAGTGTATTCCATGGAATCCCTGCATTCTACACAGTTCAGAATGTCTGTTCCTGTTGTGCCTTTCATTAGCACCAGATCTAGCATTTCTTCCAAGTTGCCATTCACTACAGGAATAAAAATACATAATTGAGCCATACTTGATTTGTCAGTGCTCCCATCGATGGCAGTAGAGAATGCAGGGAATTTTCTGCTCTTTTAATAAGATGTCCAAGATTGTCCGTCAGATCTTGAATTCTACGTGACACAGTAGGAAGTGACAGACTTACACTCTCGAGCTGATGAAGATTAACAGGGGTGAATTTACTGGCAGCTATAAGCATACGTCGTTTAATAAGTGGACCATCCGAAAAACAACTAAAAGGACCTGGCAATTTCTAGTGATGTCTCGTAACTCTCATATATGGAGCTTTCTGTCATGCCGCCATTCCCTTCTTCCTGTTTCTTTTCTATGAGTTTTCTGTATCTCTGCATTGCGAGCTTCATTTTCAAGAGCTGAATAATCATTGGAATGCATTGTATAAAAAATGAGTTAAAGATTAAATCATCTTAACACTTGCAATATTTTGTGATAAATTACACAAATGGCACTACCGCTACACTGCGTGAAGTTGGACGCAGCTTCCCATTCACGATTGAAATAATTTGTTATTGTGGCGTCCTTCGCTTTAACGAGTGTCCTTCCATTACAAAACGATGCCCATGTACTGACGACTACTATTACGGAGGAACCGACGCTCTCAATGCGCAGCTCGCACTGAGTCAGCACAGTGCCGTATTCAAGCACATGCACCGCGGTAAGCCAGTTGGCTGCTCTAGGCCATCCATATCCAACGGACACTCACCTACGCCACAATTCACCCCACCTCCTGAACTTGAATGAGAACCGTGCTTCATCTAGCAGATGACCCGTCATTAATTAGCGCAAAGTGTAAATTCGCCTCCCCTTCCTTTGTTTGTTTTTGGACATGTCCGCTTTATCCTCTGGCAGTTATGGGAGTTGCGAACTGAATTCTCACGAAGATTGACCTTCTCCGAGTAAGTTCCCTAATGCCCTGTGTTTCAAAGCTTTTGAACGGGCGCATTTGGTTTTATGTTAAGAGAAAGACTTTTCTGGATCAGGTTCATATACAAGAGTCTATGATAATTAAAAGCAACAGTGAATATAAACTATTTTTAGGGTTTCCTTACCATTTTCCTACTCCTTGTAGTATTCGTGTATGTTGTATACGTTATTTGCATTTGTCTGGAAGGGGCGAGTCGGTAACAGCAGCGGGGTTTTCCCTGATAGAACTCGGTGATAACTTTAACGATATTGACAATCCTCGATCTTGCAAGTGGAAATGTCAATATTATAGTGTTTCCTAACCCAATGTCTTCAAAAATGCTGACACAGTAGCAGGTATTGGCTGCAGATATTTTCGTCCAGCATAATCAGTTGCCTTTGCAGGAGCTCGACCCTCATCTAGAGGTGTACATTTCTGCAGTTTTTACTGCGTGAGTCTGCTTGCCCCAGCAGCTAGGTTTCCCACGGTCCAACCTACGCATGGGTAGGAAGTTTTCCTCAGTGCTGGGCAGGTCTTATACTACATGACGAAGGAGCGAACGTTTAGAAGTGGGATTGGGAAGCCTCTTATTCTCGTGACTGTTGACAGTGGTAAACGGGCGAAGCGTGGTCTTACTATATCAAAATCCTAATACTTAGGTATTTGTTTTTACTGTTAGATTTAAGTTGGTTTCATAATTATATGCTCCAAAATGCTAATGAAGTAATGAAAGTCACCACGTTAGAGCTATTCGGGAAATTTTAGTTGGAATTGCTTCAACCATTACATCGAATAGCCTTTCTGGACTTTTAAAATTATTATTATTAGTATTATTATTATTATTATTATTATTATTATTATTATTATTATTATTATTATTAACATAATATACTTTGCTTTCAGCTGTTCAAAATGTATGTTCTTAACAGCTCACAAATGACCGCAAGTGTTTCTTGATTATTTCATAATTATGTATTAGCAAATTTTTTCCGCATTTAACTGTCGCCATGAAGACGCTGCGCTGCCAGTCTAATAATCGCACTCCCATAGAAGCGTATCTACCTTTTGGTCTCCATCACCGTAAAAACATTCTTTTAAACGTGATCTAATAAAAGGATCGAAAACGTGTACGAATGTAAAAATTGTCAAAGATCGAAACATGTATGTTAAAGTGAAATTAAAACAACTAACGAGTCGAAAACATATAAAAATGTCGAAAAATGCACAAAGTGTGGGAATCAGATACAAAATTTGGCGAAGTGTAAAAGATTAAGCGTTGTAAAATTGTTTAACATTAATTAAAAAGCTTTCTTTCCTAATACTTTCAAAAGTATAAAGAAATAAACCACTCTCGCTACTAAAGAGTTTGCAAAAAATAGTATGTATATTAAGTTATGAAAATATAATATGATTGTTAACTCCTAATGCACCTCATAAGTAAGCATTGTTTTATTCGACGCATGCATCCAGCAATGTTCCAGGTCCTGTAGGCATACCACAGCAACCAGTATGTCTTGACCGCACTTCGCAGTGTAGAGGGGAGGGTTGGAGAAGATAAAATACTGCCTCCCTTGATGCCAAGACAAGATCTCGTGCATGTTGCCTAAGCAAGCGGGCGTAGGCAGTAGTAGGTCGTACCTGTACAGCTCTACTTGCATCTAATTTCAGACATCAATCTTCTTACCCTTGGATAGCGCAAGGCAATACTGCATATTCTCATTATCTATGATGAAAGTGGACTGTATTTCTACCACGTGCTACTTAATTTTTTACAAAAAGAAAGCTGACTATTGATGGTTCTGCTGTCGCAAATGGGCGGTCTGGCGGTAGAAAGGGCCCCTGTTAGTGCACAAAATTACTGCGATCGCTCATTGTGGTATTTCTTCAAAATAGGTATTCATTTACTCATTACTGGTCAGTAATGACCTAGTACTAATAACAAAATCGAATTACAGCTAATATCCCATTTTAAGAGTTGTACTCGCACACATATGTATTATTTGTCGAGTTGGCCGTTGTTCGAACAGAGCAACATCCCACTGATAGCTTAACAGTCGCATGATTCTCACTGGGGCAGAAAGAATAGTAACAAAATACTCGTAACTCATAAGCAAAACTCAGGAAAATTATAACACTACTATTAATGAATAAAGAACACGGGTAGTCTGTAGTTATTATTTCTGTAAAACAAACGTTTTACATTTCACTAGACATATACAAAAACCTCTGCGGTTTTATTGCTGAATAACGTTGTAGCTTTTCACTCTTTTCCATTCAGTAATTCCTGCTGAATGTGCAATTGGCCTCGAGGAATTCATTTATTCTGTTCCAGTTATAGGATTATTCACTGAGCTAGTAATAAATTTCTCTCTGTACAATACTTTTTTTCTGCTTTTAATTTTTCGGCCGCAACGAAATGCTAAGCGAGAGAAACTGTATGTATGTTGCTTCCTGGTCCGCATATTTTGATTAGTGCTTGGAAATAGCAGCGTACTTTTTACTTGCGATACACATCAATAAATGCATAGCGCAGAACGAATGAACAATGTACTGCGGTTTCGTAGAGTGGAACGTGTATGCGTGTTTATACGGAAAGTGCATATTTATCAACCAAATGGCGTTATCTGGGCTCTTTAAGGGAAAAAGCAAAAATATAATTGAAATTACAGTGCATAACGTGTGCATTACATGGCTTTCGGGCACGCTCGGGAACAAAAGGGAATAAAAATGCTGTTCACCGCATTCCAAACCAGGAGAAACGTGCCTAATGCTGTTTGGTGTACTTTGTCGTTGAATCTGCAAGCGCGGTGGATAGAACTGTCTACAATATGAATTCCACAAATTTGAGTTCATTTATGCAGTCACATTTTTACTTTCTCTATTGCGTAACTGCAATAAGTAGACGAAGTATTGTATTCTACCGAAAAATTCAATGTCGAGATTTCACAGGAAATACATGTTTTGAGGCCCCTGGAACCCTAAAAAGCATTTTGTGTTTGTGAACAGCAGAACCCGAAAACGAAAAGTGCTATAAATACCAAACTTATTTCATTTCAATATATTCCAAAGATGCGACATTGGAGGTACTCCTTATATTATAGTGCTTCATGGATGGGGCATTTTGAAAATCTGTGTTATGAGCTTTCTTGTCCTTTGCAATAGCTCACTGTTACAGAAATCTATGACTTAAAGCTAAATGTTGTTTATACAATGTTGTAATATTCACAATATGAAATTATCTTTAGGCAAATATTTATACTGAAACGTAACATGTATAGAGGAATAACATTTTGTATGACTAGTAAATATAATACCAGGCGTGTTTTTAACGTAACTACCGATACTTTTTAAAAAAAGTAATAGAACACTAATATCCAAATGCTTTATTATCATTCATTACTTTACACCTTACATTACTTCTCCACATAGTCGCCGCTGTTATTCAGGCACTTCTAATGGGAAACTATTTTTTGTATGCCTTCGTCAAAGAATGATGCCGCCTGGATGAAAGCTAAGTCTGCACTTCTTGTTTCACATCATCATCATCATCGTTGAAGTATTTTCCACCAAGTAATTTCTTCAGATGAACAAGATACAGAAGAAAATCTCTCGGTGCCAAATCCGGACTTACGGAGGGTGGTCTAATTGGCCCCAAACAAATGATGCGATCAGATCTTGAGTTTGTGTCGACTTCCGTGGTCTAGGGATTCAAACCCGGCGGAGGGCGATGGATTTTTCGGGCGTAAAAATCCTTAGCATGGCTTCCTTCGGAAGGGAAGTAAAATCGGTGGTCCCTTGGTGGAATCATACTAAAGGTGTGGGACAAGCGCTGCCTGTTTTCGCAGTGACGTCACCTTGACTGCAACGTGAGGAAGAAGGCTAGAGTTAGCTATGACTGCAGAGAGTACAATAATAAATTGTAATGTGAATACCTGAATGCTTTATCTAATTTCTAATACAAAAAAATGGAAAGTACATGAAGCACAGATAATAATGTTTAGCTTATATGTACAAAGAAGTCACTAACTTTGTATTGTAAGCTGAACAGCACTGCTCTATTACTCTAAGACGCTTGTATCTACGTATTTACTCACGCTAAACATCCTTATAAATGACAGCTATATAACTGTAATAAACAAGAATATTTGTGAGTTGTAATAACACTACAAATAATTGATTACAGTGCATTTTAATTCATTTTGGTTACAGTAGTAATAACATTTTCTTTTATAGAACCAAGATAAATAGTAACCACGTTTACTACATACTTCTTCCAATCTACCCTTAAGGATACTCGTCCATGAAAGTAAAGCCAAAAATACTAAAAATAATTATGAATTTTGTCTTATTAAATACAACATGTCTTTCATTTTAGTTCTCTGCAGTTTTTATAGTCATATGGTCATTTAGCCATGGTAGATGTACATTTAAATGTTTATAAAGCCTAAAATATTATGTTCAAAAGTGTGCGTACATAAAAGTGAACAAACCATTCAAAGAAGCCGCAGGAATTTTCAGATGACTAACCTAGGTGCAGACGACGGAGGGCCTGCACATATATTAAATGCTTTTAAACAGCTGGAAGGCCAGAAACAACATTATGTGTTTAGCGTCGTAGCTTTAAATATAGGGTATTTTAAAATTATTTCACATAATGCAGCTTCTGGTATACATGTCTGACATTTGCTATATTTCCTCATAAATAGTAACAAAAATGATGAGATGTTTTGTTAGCATGATGATTGGTGGAGCATATATGCTATACCAACATATCAATGCTGTATAAATGTTTAAGTTAAAAATTGAATATATTTAATATTTTCTCCTAAACTAGTAGGATAATTAATTGAACGTTCATTCCTACTTTTATTCAAATAGTTTTAAAGAGTGAAATTAGAAAACCTTATTTTTAAAAAACTATAATTATATTTTTGGAGCAGTTTTTCAAAACAGCAAAAAAGTAATAAGAAGAAATGAAATAAAACAAATTTAAAAAAATACAACTATCTCTGGAACCAATTTGAACCCATACATGATAATTAGAAATGCATTAAAACCTAAATGCTATATTAAATTTAAAATTAATGTAACTGAAATTTATTAGAAATTTCACAGATGGCCATCCTTAAGTAATCTGTTTCATTTTCTTTGTGATTATTCTTTTTGATCTATTAGATATTTTTATTCTTTTATTAAATTCTCTTATTCTAAAAAAATTTCGTCCTAATCAATATTCCTAATACTTCCTTTGGAATGGAAGAAGTTATTTCCTAATTGTTCTTTATTGTTTCATTGAGTAATTCCGCGGTTGCATTAATTATATGTATGTTTATTATGGGTAACAAAGTCCCCATGCACGTTTAAAAACATGCTTTCCATTTCAGTAGCTAACAGTTTCATGCAATGCAAAACTAAATTTCTTGTTGAAACAGTACTAATTGATGCAGTAATTTGTATCACAAATTATTTAAATGTAAAGAGTGATTACAGTATGAATATGCATTTTTATGTGACATTGATTTGAGATGTTTGTTGATAGTAATTATTGTTGAGAAGTAAGTTTATACTGCCTTACTGAAACTGACAATAATAGCGTGCAATAATGCAGCGAGGGGGTGAGCTGTTTATCATTATTAGAGACGAGGAAGTTACGTAATGTTGGCGCGTTTTTCTGTAGAAATTGCTGGAACATTGTACCTAGAGCATATGTATTCATAATTTTCATTGGATATAAAAATAGACGCTAATGTTGGCGCGTTTTATTAGCCAATTGCAGCTCAGTTATAATCTTTAGGCATATCGGGGTGTAGGAGTATAAAAGGGCTAGGTTAGAGGTAGAGTCCGTCAGTTCGCCGCAAAAATTTGTATGATACACGTCGCCTTCAGACCAGCAGAAATAGTACACGCCGGCTATCGATTCGCAAGTTACGCGTATCAGAGTTATGAAAAATCTCAAGTATTGTAAAGTTAATGATACAAAAAGTTGAAGTACGTGAATTAAGAATGATCAGTAAATAAGTTATTATAACAGTTTCAGTTTGGCGAGTGTTAAGATCAATGTGTAAATGTGATAGTGACTGTGTTCGACAATAAAAGTGTAAAACAAATTCCTTCATCAGTGTTATCTTTGGATAAAAGATTCCTTTCCGTTTACACCACCTGTATAAAGAGAAGTGCTCGACCAAAAAGATCATAGCTAGCCGGAGGACAGTGAACAAAAATTAAATAAAATAACAGTAGCCTTCTTTCAAACAAATACCAATACTGCCGCAAATTGCTAACACCAGATGGAGCTAACAAACATTATAAATAATCACGTCACAAAATGGCTTCACCACGTGAAGTAAACACAAATACACAAACATTATAAATTTACCATCGCAAATTGGCTTCCCAACGTGGGGCTAACAAAAATGTTAAATATAAATAACATTAATGTTACTTCATAATCCAGTCTTTGTTGCCAAATGACATTAATTTTGTGTATATTCCTAAGCCGGGATAATAATTAATGTGTTTAAATGTTGTGTAACGTGCAACATTTTTAAGCTCCTCCTGAGTTATTCGCTTTTGTGTCGATATTTCACAGTTTATGTACATTTTCTTCTTCATGTTCTTGGGCTTCTACGCCACACCAGGTGGAGAAGACCAGGTGGTTTTAAGATTCCTTTAAATGATTTCTGCCGTTGCACGGACCTTTAGTTGTAATGTACATGCGCTTTTTTTCCTGGTTTACATCACAAGTAGTAAGAATTTCTTCCCTTTGCAGAAAGATCAGAAATATTATTACTTTGACTAAACTCAAACTATTGCTGAAATATAGCCAAACTGATACGGAAAAACAATATACCTAATGATTAAGGATACTATAACGTTGTTATAATGTTGTAAAGTAAATACGTAATATTATGCTATTGTTACTAATTATAGAGCGTCAAGTTACTTAATTTAGGAAGGGATGTTGCCTTAGGCAACAATGTTCCCGTTTTCAACGAGTCTGTTTATCCATCTAAATGAGAAGTATAGTAAGGTATATGCCATTTTTGTTTTGTTTTCCTATAGTAATTATCACACCCTTACACTGCACAATGACTCATTTTAAAATTGGAGCTCAAAAGCAAAAGAAAAGCTATCAATCCAGTCTCAGTGTTATCGTAAATGTCCCATTAACGCACATAAAGCACTAATAATGGCCACCAAGAGTGTTTTCAAGGAAGGTGACGTCACCTCTCGCTTACCTCCGCCCTACATGCGCAGTCCCACATCTTTACTATGATTCCCCCATGGGTGGTCACGTGTCGTAGATTTATATCCGTAAAACAATCTCAAGCCTGATAAAGAGGCCTCTGAGCAAAATTTTGTGTTATTAAATACAACGTATCTCTTATTTTAGTTCTGCAGTTTTTATAGCCATGTGGTTGTTTAACCATGCAGGATGTGCATTTAAATATCTGTAAAGCCTAAATATTATGGTCAAAAGTGTGCGTACATGAAAGTGAACAAACCATTCAAAAAAGCCGCAAGAATTTTCAGATGACTAACTTAGGTGCAGAGGAGCAGACGACATAGGGTCTGCACATATATTAAATTTTTTTAAACAGCTTGAAAGCCGGAAACAACACTGTGTTTAGCGTCGTAGTTTTAAATATAAGATATTTTAAAATTATTCCACATAATGTAGTTTTTGGTTTATTTTTCAATAAACAAATTTTAAATTGTTTTAATTCGGTCTTTCACGCCCAATGTAGAATGGGAGGCTAAGAACCTAAGTAGTTAAAGAGCGACCAAAAATACAATTCAATTTAATTTTTAATTTCTTGAGTATGCTTTAATGTGTGTGTGTGTGTGTGTGTGTGTGTGTGTGTGGCCGGGCATTGTCACTCATTATTGTTTCGCCATAAACCTCACACAATTGGCGATGAATGTTTGCTAGCGTAGCATTTATCGCATTTGAAGAACGAATCACTGATCTGACTTCACAGTCGGCGGGTAGTTCGATTGTTTTCAACATTTCGAAACGCTCTAACAACAGGAAAACACAAAGTGACGATCGCGTACAGCTGCGTCTTGCTTCCTAATGAACGGAGGAAGTGATCGCGCATACTCAAAATCGCGACTGCAGTGCTGCAGCGGCAAAATATTAAAACGGTGCTTACTTTAAAAACACGGCCTGTATGTAAGGGATACACGTGAATTAGTTGTAATGAATTATTGCACTATCGAACTGAGTCGTCGATATGTGTAAAGTTGTAGCTTTTTGCAAGGAAACACTTTTTTTTAACAAATTAAACTAATGGTCGTTTTCAAAATTTTAGCAGAAGGTGTTTTAGTTGAGAAAAATTAAATACGTAAACTCATTAAAATGGGAAGGAAATAATTAGTAACTAATTGTTTAGCTGTATCACACAGTAGTGTATGAGGTGTTTTAGCTATCCTCCACGGAGGCTTTATTAAAACAAGTTGTTTTAATTCGATAGGAAAGCCAGATTGGGTAACCAGATCAGGCATGCGTGTAATTGCGCTCATTAACGAATGGTGCGTGTGGTTTACATAGATCGTGACTGTTGTTGCAGAAGCTGGTGCCCGGAGGAGTCCGGAACAACGCCTCGGAGTGCGCTCGGTAGAGGTACAAACTCCTCCTGCCTCCCCTACTAGCCCGCGCCTTACGCCCACCGGCCTCCTAGCCAGCTTCGACAAGTCTATTTTACAGGTGAGTACTCAAGCCTTGGCTTAAAGTAATTATAGCAGGTTCTCCTTAGCTGTCTAAGAGCAAGGGGAACCTGCTTTTCCTTTCTTTCTGTGAAGAAATTTGAGGTTGATGTTAGCAGATGTAGCTGTGTTAAGTAACTGCCAAAATTAACGCTTTCACTGCGCTACAACAGATGTATTCTTAAGTGTGTTGTATATTTTTTGAATGTCCTGTGTTTTATTAATTTTAACTCTCTTACTTTCTCTACTACGTATAGTACTTCCCCTACGGAAGTATTGTATTCCACCCAAAAATTCGATAGCGAGATTTCACCGGAAATACATGTTTTGAGACCCCCTGAATAAAAAAAAGCATTTTTGGAAACATGTCCGTGTGTGTGTCTGTGTGTGAACAGCATAACTCAGAAACGAACAGTCGGATAAACACCAAACTTGGTATTTAGGTTCAGCATCTTCCAGAGATGCGACACGAAGGTTTTCAAGAAAATCCCCCCCCAGGTTACTCTTTACATGGAAGATTTTTGAAAATTTTAATTTTCTAAAAAACGTTTCTAACGATTTTGATTAAAATATCATATGTTTAAGATATTGTCATGACAAATAAAATGTATATCTTGAATTTTCTGGGAATGTCTCCAAAAGCATTCTTCATTGTGAACGACTTTTGCATAACTGGTAAACCATAAGAGATAGACAAAATTTTACTACACAAAAAATGTAGATCGCGTTAAATACACAGTTTGTCATATACATTTTTGTTGTTGAGTGAACCATTTTCGAGATATTGCTTGTTATTCTCTTAAATTTTTCAATACTTATTTTCTCAAATGGGAATTCGTTATTCATTTTTTTGTCTTGGATATGCAAAGAGTATTAATCTGTGGCAAAGGAAAGGTGCTGCATCTAGCAACCAGCTATTAAGAGATATGTATGTGCTTAAAGGCTACTGTATTTCTATATTGCCCTTGTAAATATGTATTCCCCTTGCATCTACAAGAAAATTAGCAATAAGAGTCTGCAAATGTTTATCTCGATTAACATGAAGTAGATGGAGAATAAGCGTTTGTAAAAATAGTTTGTACAAGAGTAGAGAAAGTCATGTGAGTGTAACACATCAGATTTTTTTATTTTATTCTTGTTGGGATTTTGGATACTCGAACTATTGCCGATAACCTCGCTGGCTCTGATCCTTTCAGCTTTCTGTGAATGTAGGGAGGGGCAGACAAGAAGTCCATCGTTAAACGCATTTGTTTGCATATAGTAGGTATACTTGAAAAGATGTAATGACTCCAAAAAGTATTTGTTTCCTGTTTACAAAGTTCTAGTAGCCGAATGAATGAAGACAGCATTTTCAGTTTTAATATGCAGAAAGAACAAACTCTATTACAGCTTATGTGTTCTGGTCTTTCTAAAAATTTTCATGGTTTTTAAGTTTGATAATCGTTTGTAAAAATTACAACCGTTTTTCGGTTTTTTGTATGTATACTGTGGTACAAAACTATTTTACATGTATTTAGTTGAAACGTTTTACGTTCTCTATCACGTATAGTAAGTGGGGGGAAGCATTGCATTCCACCCAAAAATTCGATACTGAGATTTCCCCGGAAATACTTGTTTTGAGCCCCCCTAAATCTAAATAAAGCATTTTTGGAAACATTTTTATGCGCGTGTCCGTCTGTGTGATTGTGAACAACATAACTCACAAACGAAAAGTCGGATAAGTACCAAACTTGGTATTGCAGTTCAGTATCTTTCAAGGATGCGTTACAAAGATTTTAAGGAAAATCCCCAATCCCCAACTATCCTTTACGTGAAACATTTTTGGAACATTTTGATTTTGTAAAAAATGGCTCTTAACGATTTTTATTAAAATACTATATGTTAAAGATATTTACATGACAAATAAAATGTATATCCTGAATTTTCTGGGAATAGCTTTGAAGTCGTCTTCATTCGGAAGGAATTTTGTATAATCTTGCATAACTGGTAAACATTAAGTGATAGACGAAAACCTACTACACAAAAAAATGTAGATCTCTTTAAAATACGCAATTTATTTCAAACATTTTTTTTTGTGGCATAAGCCTTTCTGAGATAACCGTTATTAGGTTCATTTCTTCGTCATTCTTTGAAGTCCTTTCAACATTCAGTTGTTTCTCGCGATTGCATGGAAACAGTAAGGAATTTTACGGCTTGCATATAGCGTCCAGTTCTTAAATATGTGAGTATCGTTGTTCTCTTAGTGTCTTAACGAAATGTGTAATGTAGCTATTTATACAAAGGCTTATTTAGGTAAAATTGTAGAAGAGAGAAAAATAAGCTTTAGTAAAACTAGTTTGTATACTCTAATAAATGATACAGGGTAGAGAAAGTCATGTGAATGTATCACATCAGAGTTTTTTTGTAGTGCAATACCTGAAATTGCGATGAAAGCGGATTTTGATCTGATGGAGGGAAAAAAAATATCTGGAATTTTAATGGAAAGAGTTGGAGTCATTTTTAAAAATAAAAGTTTTTGAAAAATGTTCCATTTAAAGGGTAGTTAGGGTTTGGGGGATTTTCTTGAAAATCTTTGTGTCACATCCTTGGAAGATACTAAACTCAAATAAGCAAGTTTGGAACTTATCCGACTTTTCGTTTTTGAGTTACGCTGTTCACTGGTATACACATGAACCTTTTTCTAAAACTCGATGAGGTACATTCAAATGACTTTCTCTACCTTCTATCGCGTATTAGTATGTATACAATCTATTCTTACCAAAGCTTATTTTCCCATCTACTTCATTTTAATCTAAATATAACTTTGCAGAAATAGCTACATTACACATTTCGTTATAGATACAAAAGCAACAGCCATAGTCAGATGTTTAAGAACTGGATACGATATGTTTCCATACTGTTTTCATGCAATCGCGAGAAAATCTGACTATTAAAAAGACTTCAAAGAATTGCCAAGTAACAAACAATTCGAACTATTATTAACGGATATCTTGGAAATGGCTTATGCCACAAAAAAGTTATTTGAAATAAATTGTGTGCCTTTAAAGAGGTTTATATTTCTTGTGTAGTAATTTCTCTTCTTTCATTTAACGTTTACTAGTTATACAACATTATAAAAAATCCTTCCGAGTGAAGAGCTCTTGAAAGGCTGATCCCAGAAAGTTCAAGGTATACATTTTATTTGCCATGTAAGTATAATTAGTATACGGTATTTTAATCAAAATCGTTAGAGCCATTTTTTAGAAAATAAAGAAATTCGAAAAATGTTCCATGTAAAGGATAGTTTTGGGTGAGGGGATCTTCTTAAAAATCTTCGTGTTGCATCTTCAGAAAATACTAAACCTATAAACCAGGCTTGGTATTGATCCGAGTTTTCGTTTTTGAATTATGCTGTTCAGACACATACACGGACCTTGTTCTAAAGGTTTTTTTTTTTGTTTGAGGTTCCAATTTTTCGTGGAATGCAATACCTTCTCTATCTACTATGTACGTGTTAGAGAAAGTAAAAATGCATCAAAGTCAGGAATTATCAGTGTCAGACTCAGTTTCTTCGATTTCACAAATTTATATCTATGTCAGTTTAAATCATATTTTCGCGATATTGTCATATTTTGTATACAATTGTTCTACCAAATGGATATGACAGAATTTTGTAAACAATTGAAGCAAAATGGTTTAAAATATGATCCTATATCATTAATCGTCATAGTATGATTTGAGTCTAAGGTGCTTAGATGGCGTCTAAATGTGTATGTGTTGCAGGCGACTCGTACTATATTATTTCAAGTATTGCTCCTGCTGTTATTTGTCTAAATTATTATTTCAGGCGATGTAACTCGAAGATATCGTATAATAAAAACAAGTTATTAAGTTTAACACTCTGTACTTGTTTGTCAACTTATGCTTGTCTCGGAACGAAAAATTTCAATGTTCCCGAATATAACACATTACAAATTTCTCAATTCATATTTTTTCTGATAATTGCTTTATAATTCAGCATTTCTGACACCATGATTATAACGGATATTTAAAGACTACTTTAAATATCCGTTATTAAGGCACGTGATTCTGTAACTACTGTAAAGATGCATATTCTCTCTGCTGCTTTCTGACACCAAGTTGGCATGGCTTCCTTTCCTAGCATGTGCTCATAAAGTTTGTTTGTATGTGGATAATTGCTGGTTCGTTCGCAACATACCAGATTTACTGATTGCCTTTATAGTTTCTAGTATTATTTGTGTCGTAAGTCGTTACAGGATATGACTTATCATTAAATATTGTTTAGTTGTCTATCCACTGGCCTAGTTTATTTTCTTCCCATTCAAGCACTATCGTGCCGATAATATTGCTTCAAAATTTTGTAAACACCTCTCTGAATGGTTGTTTTAGCTTTACAGTCACATACATAGAATTAATTGTTCTTCCACACAAGCCTTGTGTTGGACAGGGTTGGAAAGGTAGAATCAGACGACTGAAATATTCAATGCAATAGCCGGGATTTGAACGACGTATCTCCCACGATTTAATGTAGTACTGGCAAGTTTCCATGGTAGCTCAGTGGTTAGAGTAACCCGGCTATTGCATTGAATTTTTCAGTCGTCTGATTCTACCTTTCCAGCCCTGTACAACACACGGCTTGTGTGGAAGAACAATTAATTCCATTAATTGAACCAATAGTGGTTGAAGCCTGGGACTTAAAGTACTTACAACATTGTAGGTCGCCATTGGGGTATGTCATCTCAATACAATTTGAGATCTCCTTGCGGTTTACCGGGAAACATGTGAATCAGTTGGGGAATTTAATGTCGTACTGGCAAGTTGCCATGGTAGCTCAGTGGTTAGAGCAGCCGGACGGAGTCCGGGAGATCCGTGGTTCAAATCCCGGCTATTGCATTCATTTTTTCAGTCGTCTGATTCTATCCTCGCATACATAGTTTATTTATAGCTTTATTTCAGGAAGGAGTTCAACGAATTAAACCAAATTAAAGTTTAATTTCTTCTTACATTCTTTTATGATTTCCTTTGAACTGTTATAATAATTATTGTATAAGTTCAACGACAAACCCACATAAATTAATAACAAAGTCAATTCCTGTTTCACATCACACATGAAAAAGCTGTAAAGTCCGTGCTTTTTATCAAGCTTATAAAACTAATGAAACAAGTTCAAAGCCAGAAGTCGCCAACCGTAATACCGCTTGTATTTCTGCATATTAGAATTAAAGTGAAGACGAATGCGTGCTGTAGTCTTTGTAGGTCCTGGAGGTCCTAAATTAGAGAATTACCTTCTTTAAACCAAAAAAAATCGTTAAGATGTTTTAATATTTTCAAAGCGTTTCCTACAACCTAAAACGCAATCTCCGGGGAGTATTGAGAGAAATAATTCGTAAGTTATTAATGAACTTTTTACTTCTTCTTTTTCTTAAGATGCTTACTTTTAAAGTCTCTTAAATAATACGCGAAGTAATATGTCTTTATTTCTGTTGTTTCGGAAACTCATTTGCATCTTCTAGTAAAATGATAACATTTGGTATTAATTATTTAATGAGGTTGTTCAATCTTGGTATACTTGGTACCTGCAGCTGTAGTAGCATCCAAATCATTTCACAGATTCGTGCATCAGATTATCTTTGTTGTTAATCAGAATGACTATGCCGTTAATGTAAGAAATCCTTCCCCTCAAAAAAGACAATAGATTCCACAGAAATAAACACTAAATGAATCAGCAAACAAATGCACAGATTTTGCATCTCTTTTTGTGCCTCCTGTGTTCTGCAAAGGTTTTATTTGAAAACAAAGAAGAAAGTAATCGTGCATTGACACGCTTTGTTCATTTTAGCGTGTGCATAATGGTGAATGTAGGACAGACATTAAACTTAAATCCATGTTAATATAGAGCTCTATCCCTCTCCATTCTTTGGACACTCGGTCGTTGGAGGGTTGCACGAAAACAAATTTGGAAGGTTTGGTGGACCACTGTAACTTATGCAGTACTATGGTTTATTAGTGGGAATACAAACTATTCTTTCCAAAGCGTATTATTCTATTTACTTCATTTTAATCCAAATAAACCTTTGCAAAAATAGCTACATTACACATTTTATTATAGATATAAAGAGAATAGTGATAGTCAAATGTTTAAGAACTGGACGCTATACCCTGGCCATAAAATTCCACATTGTTTCCGTGCAATCGTAAGAAGCAGCAGAATGTTGACAGAACTTTAAATGAATGACCAAGGAATGAACAGTTTTTGTGTAGCAAAATTTTGTCTATCTCTTACTCGTTGCAAAAGTCATTCAGAATGAAGAGGGCTTTTGGTGACATTCCCAGAAAATTAGAGATATACATTTCATTTGCAATAAAAATATCTTAAACATACCATATTTTATTCAAAATGTTTAGAGCGATTTTGAGAAAATTAAAATTTTCGAAAAATGGTCCATGTAAAGGGTAGTCTCGGGTGGGGGGGATTTTCTTGAATATCTTCATGTTTCATCCTTGGAAGATAGTAAACTCAAATACCAAGTTTGGTATTTATCAGACCTTTTTTTTTTATTTTAGTTTTTGAGTTATGCTGTTCACAAGCACACACACGGACATGCTTCCAAAAATGATTTACTTGGATTCAGGGCGGCTCAAAACTGTATTTCCGGTGAAATCTCAGTATCGAATTTTTGGGTGAAATGAAATACTTCCCCCTACTTACTATACGCAGTAGGGAAAGTAAAAACGAAAACTCGGATAAGTACCAAATTTGTTATTTAAGTTCAATATGTTCCAAGATGTAACACGAAGATTTGTAAGAAAATTCCCTCACTCCAAACTGCCCTTTACGTGGAAAGTTTTTAAAAAAATTTCTTTTCTCAAAAAAAAAGACAACGATTTTTATTAAAATTTCATATCTTTAAGATATTTGCATGGCACATAAAATGCATATCTCAATATTTTTGGCAACAGCCTGTGAAGTCCTATTCGTTCAGAATGAACTTTTATATAACTGGTAAACTAAAACAAAATCACAAAATAATTACAAAAAACATATACATCTCGCTAAAGCGGACAGTTTATGTCATATATATACATACATACATATTCTTTTATATATTCCTCGTACTTTTCTCAACTGGTAAGTCGCTATTCGTTTTTTTTCCCTTCATGTTCCGACGGACCTTCCCTCTCTAGCTGCTCGTCGTTTTCCTTCTGGTGTGAGTGGTGAGTTGCTGTAAGAGAAGGCCCTACAACACGTTTGTGTTGGTCTGTGCTCTTAACTCTTATCTCGGGAGTGGTCACAGCAGACGAAATAAAGAAGTTTAAATTCACTTTAAATGCAATTTATTTGCACACTTATTCGCAGCAAGCCGTGAATTCTATCCCCCAATGATTTGACTGGGTTGTGAAGCCTATCTAACCGGCTGTACCACCCACTCTGTTGCTTTCCTAAATTGCTAACATTTTCATACGCTCAGCCATCTGAGAGGCATGGAGTTGTCCCTCCCGGAAATTGTACAAGTAGTGTGAATGCCAGAGCTCTGCTATATTTATACACCCTGCTAAAGACGCCATTTCTCCCGTCGTATCTTAAAGCAATATTGTAGTTTTCTGATCACCTTAGCATCGTATGAGAACATGTGCTCTCGTATCTTCCACACTGCTATTTCATGACGAATTCGGACTTCCACTATCTGTCCCAGCCTCTCGCTATCTGCTTTCAACCTCTACTGCTCTCTCTCTCTCTCTCACTCCCTCTCCCTCACTCACTCACTCACTCACTTAAGCGTCTCTGCTGGTCATATTCAGCCGATTTCCTGCGATTTGTGCAAGTCTAGAAATACCTCCACCTGGTACGGTGTGGTTTCAAGCACCAAAATGACAATGATGCATGGCTTTATATTTATCATTTAACATATTTACACTTGTATAATATATTTACGTTAAAACCAGTATTTACACTGATTCACCAGTACTCCTGCTAGACATAGAATTTCAAAACACAGGGACACGCTCTTTAAAAATATTACATATTATCACATTACCTTCTGACAAAGACTGTAAATGCGAAAGTTTTTGAAATAACATGTAGACAGATCAATAACGTTTGTAGAAGAGTGAGTTGAGAAAATCATGTGAAGGCAACACATATTTCGTTCTAAAATTCTAAGAGCATTTTGCCATGAGTGTAGCTACCACAGTTGAGCACTTAGGCAAATTCCTTGGCTTTGTTTTGAGAATATTCAAAAGATCCTTTCTACCTCCGCATTGGAATGTGGAAAGTAGTGCATTGCAATTGCACAATCACTTCTCTAAACGAATTTGATCTTTATGGCAATATACTTCTATGCAGAATTTCAGTGAGTTTAGCCATTTGATAGTATTTAAGTAGGCCACTGATGGTGTATTTCGCTTATTTGATAACAGCATTCCTTCTCAAGGCAATATTTTTTACAGTGTGTAATTTTATTTTATGCTTAGAAATCCAATTCAATTACTAAATGTATCAAACAGAATTGACTTTAAATGGCTTCTAAAATCTTCAGTAAATTCGCCAATCACTATTTTTTAATACTGTCGCTATATCACTTTAAAATACTGCAGATCTAGCAAGTTATCATTAGAGTTGGCAACACTGCACGTACACTAGGGTTGACGTAACGCCACGGAATATAACCTCTCACGTATCTCTCAATGCCGAATTTGCTAACATCATGCCCTCTTGCGGACCGGTACAATACTACGTAATGACGTGCAGATAACCAGTTCGCAGAAGTAACTATGCATTTAGTAATATAACGGAGAGTGGGTTGGTAGTTATTTTTTCTCCTTGTTATTTTTGTAACAGTTACGTTTATTTCTTAATTATCATGTTGATTGCTACAAAACACTTAATCGCTATTCCCTATAACCTTTCCCTGCTGACATGTATTCTTCCGCGCTTCCTTACCTTCCCCTTTCCCCTGATTGGCTAATGTATACCTGTGATTGGCGATGTATAAGCCCTATGCAATGTAAGGTCAGGCGAAAAAAGCGATATAAACACCCTTCATGCTGGATGCACGTACTTTCGTCATCCTGAGAGGCAGGTTTAAACCCCAGGATCTTCCTACCTATTTGTTGATAATAAATTACATGCATCCTAGCTGCATTAACTCTGTTACGTAGTGATTTGATTCATACGGTTATGAAAATATACAGGGTGAATCACCTAAAACCTGCACCGCAAATATTTCGGAAATTGAAAGTGCTATTGATGTGCAGTTTTCACAGCATTGATTGGTAGTCAGGGGCTCGTACATTTAGCCTATAAACAGATTTTAATAATACTGAGAAAGTGTATTTTTTGAGCAAACATACATTTTTTTAAATGATACAATACCTAGTTAGATGAACAGAATAAAGGTGGAGTAAATTAGAATGTCAATGGTCTTTGTTACAGGATTGTGGTGCAAGTGGTTTATGAGAAATCGTATTTTGAAAAGTTTCCACCCTGACAATTGTTTATCCTATTCAACCTGCTTAGTTGCTAGGTACGATGTTATGTTTGTTTGCATTGTATTTTCTGTTCATTGATTGCATTGCAACTTTCTGGTCAGTTAGTTTGTGACAGTTGAAGCAGTAAGTCATGAGTGGAAGATGGGGTTTACTAATGCAGAAAAAGCCGACATGCTCATGGTGTATGGAGAGTGTAGGAATAATGCAGTTCGTTCCTCTACGGTGTATGCGGAAACGTATCCCAATAGACGTCAACCATCTCGCCAATTATTTATCAACCTCTTCAACCAATTATGTGTAAATGGTACTGTAACACCTAGAAAACTTAACAGAAACAAACAAGTGACTGGAGAAGAGGCAGAAATTAATGTTTTGGCTGCCGTTGCAGTAGACCCGCAAATTAGTTGCCGCACAATCGCACGTGGAAGTGCCATAAGTCAAGCAAGTGTACTGCACATTCTCCATCGACGTAGGTTCCATCCCTATCACATCTCTCTCCATCAAGAGCTACATGGAAACGATTTTGAGAATCGTGCTAACTTTTGTACATGGGCATTAAGACATGATACTCCATATTCATCATGATCTTGTTTAGTGATGAGGCAACATTTACTACTCATGGCCAGGTAAACCGCAGAAACAGTGCTATTGGTCTGTTGACAATCCCCTTTGGCTTCGTCAGGTGGAACGTCAGCGTCCATGGAGTTTAAACGTGTGGTGTGGGATAGTGAACCATCAGCTCGTAGGCCCTATTTTCATAGAAGAAACAATGAACTCGCACAAGTATCGCAGCCTCCTGATAGACCATCTGCCACAGATGCTATAAGACGTTCCTTTGCAGACTAGGCGGAACCTGTGGTACCAACATGATGGCTGTCCAGCCCATAGTGCACGAAGTACTACAGCTTGTCTTAACGGATTGTTTCCAAGTCGTTGGATTGGACGAAGAAGACCTGTACCTTGGCCGGCCCGTTCACCGGATCTGCCCCTTTAGACTTTTTTCTGTGGGGAAGGCTGAAAGACACCTTCTACAAAGGATGTACCAACTACACCAGACGATATAAAACGACGTATTACTGCTGCCTGCTCTGAAATTTCCGCTGAAATGCTAGAACGTGTGCAGCAGTCTTTTCCATAGCAGACTGGAAGCGTGTATTGAAGCCGCCGGTGGTCATTTTGAACACAACCTTTGAAGGGCTATGTTCTCTTTACTTGTAAGAATCCACAGAAGTATTGTAATTCCCTTTTGTTTTTCTTTGGTTTGTGCTACCACAGGTTGTACAAGTTTCGGTGCGTAAAAGTTTCAAAATAAGGTTTCTCGTAAACTACTTACACTAGAATCTTGCAACAAACGCCACTGACATTCTAATTTACCCTACGTTTATTCTGTTGATGTAACTAGGCATTGTTCCATTTAAAAATTGTATGTTTGCTCAAAAAATACACTTTCTCATTATTATTAAAATCTGTTTATAGGCTAAATGTACGAGCCCCTGACTACCAATCAGTGCTGTGAAAACTGCACATCAATAGCACTTTCCATTTCCGAAATATTTGCGTTGCAAGTTTTAGGTGATTCACCCTGTAGATTTGACAAGTCTCTTGAAATATATTTTGATAAATAATCGTGTTAAATAAGATACCAGTTTGTACCGCACAGCAACCTATTCCACGATAGAGTCAATGATAGGTGACGAGTACACATGACAGTTAAGAGATGTGGTCAAAGTTACATGAAACAGGATTTAATGGCTATTTCTGTCACCAGAATGGCAATCTACGCATACTCAGATACTTTCTGTTCCCATTACATTTGTAACCGTTGCTGAGTAACTAGTTACTTTTACCCCCTGTAGCTTCGTAACGGTTATTATAACGTAAGGGCTACGAAATAAGCTTTCGTTAATTTTTTTTCTATCTCAACTGTGATGTAACGTATTACGGAGCCTTTAGAAGTGCTGTGAGAGTATCGGCCTTAGGCATCTAACGAAGTTGTGGGCAGGGGAAAAAAAGAATATACAAAGCTCCCGCTGTTCCATTTGCACAATAATGAAATGCAAGTAACTATGGACCGACGCAGGACAGACAGTAAAGTGGATGGTCAAAGTTTTACCTCCATGATATTATGAAAGTTAACTGCATTAGCACTACCCAGCGGAATAGCACGAGGAACCGCATGTGAGACGAGATGCATAGAGCGTTTACACGCACACGTATGGCTTTTTACTTGCTTCTTTCCTTCGCTTATATTTTTTACTTTAAACTGAAAAATAAAACTAACCATAGCTCGGTTCGGATTATTTACGCATCAGACGTGTTTTCCCTAGCACTGCATCCATTTCCTATATGGTTTCAAGTTTGCACTCAACTGCCAGTCTAGCTGTCGTAGTCTCGCCACTGTTTGAAAGAAATACAGATGCATGCAGCATCTCCCACAGCTCGAAATTAAATCACCTTTGGCGCACGTAGTCGAAAGATTTCCATCTCTGCGAAAATCTTGTACTGATTTGCTGTGCTCCATGCATCCCATTAGAATAAGTCTACGCTGACGAATTTAACTTAAAGTAAAAATATCCTTTCTCATATGTTTCGAGTAGTGGTCGCCTGCCTCGGGCATATAACGAATATTTCAAATTGTGATATGTTACATTCACATGACTTTCTCTATCTACTATACTTTATTTTTATATAGCTTAACTACTCTTATAAAACCTTACTTTCTATTTCATATTAATCGAGATAAACGCCTGCAGAAATAGCTTCATTACACATTTCGTAAGGGTAGTACAGAAACCGAAACGATATTCAAATGTTTAAAGGCGGGTGGCTATATGCTGGCCTTGAAATTGCACACTCTTTTCGTGACATCACGAGAAACAATGAATAGTGACAGCACTTCAAACAAATGACAAAGTTTTTAAAAGTTCAAACCAAATCTCAGAAATGACTAATGCCACAAAAAATTATCGAATATAAGCTTTTACTTTAAATATAGAGTACAATTTTTGTGGATTAAGTTCTTGTCTATCTCGTATTTTGTTATGTTCCGTTTATATGCCGCCTTTAACACCTGAGGTCATATCGGCGGCATTTTACCTTTGGAATAATTGCTCATCAGCAATGATTTTCACCCGCTTACAGCTATGTTAATATTTTGAGTTGTTATTAGTTTTGGTTATTACATTAAATTCACACACTCATTCGCACTTTCAACTCTAGGGAGCATAGGGAATAATCCTGACTAAAGAAAAATTCCCACTCTCCAGCCGGAAATCGAACCACGGACCTCTGGATTTGAAGGTTAACATGCTAACCACCAGGCACAGAAGCAATCTCTATTTCTTATGGTCCACCTATAATTCAAATGAAGATTAGTTTACAGGCTATTATGACAGAAAATTCAAAATAAATGTTTTATTTGTCATGTAAATATCCTAAACATACAATAGTATTTTATTCAGAATCGTCAGAGTCATTTCTGATAAAATAAAGATATATCAAAAAATTTTCCATGTAGAAGGTAGTTTTAGGTGACAGGATTTTCTAGAAAATCTTATTGCTGCATCTTTGGACGGTACTAAACTTTAATCCCGAGTTTGGTGTTTATTGGAGTTTTCATTTTTGAGTTACATTGTTGATAAACACACACACACACAGACACCCACATTAAGATATGAATCAATTTCTAAAATGTTTTTTCCTTCAAGGATGCCTCAAAACATGTATTTCAGGAAGTTTTGATATCGAATTTTTGGATGGAATGCCATACTCCCTTTACCTTCTAGGTACATACATGCTGTAGAAAGTAAAAACTGCGTGCACAAACCATTAATGAAATAGGTAGGATGAATGCTCAAATGAGCCCGGAGTTCATGAGCTCATAGAAATAGCAGAAAACCGCGGGAATGTCTTATCCATGTAGCCCATGTCTTATCCCTCCAACCGAGGTTGAACTCGGGCCATGTTGGATTGGGACAGCTATTCCTACACCATGTGCGTGAAATACGAGAGCTGTGCAGACAAAATCGTAGGATACGTCTTAATAGTGATATTATAAACTTCTATGCCCATGCAATTACAATAAAAGTCAACTGCAGCAGTTGTTCCGGACGATGTAAAATATATATATTTACTTATTTGAAGTTTCAAACTTTTAATTCATAAATAGGAATAAATTAGGATTCTAAAATAAAGTTCGCTACTCATTTTATTGAATATTAATTAAATTGCCATCCCTTGGTCCTTTTATAGTGCCTGTAGTTTAGTCGATTTTTAAGCCTGAATACTATTTAGTGCTCCCCCCAAAGAACGAATAAAGAGACGCATTAATAAAGAAGAAAAATACATGTATTATTTAAATCAAATTAAAAAATACATTTTAGTGGTATTTTAACCAAAATTATTAGAGATATCGAGTATGGCAGCTTTTTAACAACGCTTAAAATTGTATTATTAATTACGCAGAAAATCTTATAATAACTTAGTAGCTGTACACAGTGGAGGTGCCATCCTCCGTGGTTAGGGCTACCATGCTAGTCTCTAGTTACCGAGGTCACGGGTTCAAACTCGGCGGAGGGCGATGGATTTTTTCGGGCGTAAAAACCCATAGCGTGGGTTCTTTCGGAAGGGAAATAAAGCCAGTGGTCCCGGTTTATGTGTCGTAGATTTACGGCACGTAAAGGAACCTCAAGCCTGATAAAAGAGGCCTCTGAGTAAATTCTCGGTGTTTCACGCCCAATATAGAATGGGACGCTAAGAAGAACCATTGTAGTTAAAGAGCGCCCATAAATAAATAAAAAAGGTGTATGTTTTCTTAAAAAAACTTGGAGCATAAAAATACTTTTTATTTCTGTATACTAGAAAATAGTATCAACCTATGGAATCATTGTCTCTAGTTCCCGAGGTCGCGGGTTCAAACCAGGCGGGGGGGGTGGACTTTGTCGGGCGTAAAAATTCTTAGGATGGCTTTCTTCGAAAGGGAAGTAAAGCCGGTGTTCCCATGTCGTAGGTTTGCGGCACGTAAAAGAACCTCAAGCCTGATAAAGAGGCCTTTGAGCAAAATTACGGGTTTTTCACGCCCAATATAGAATGGGACGCTAAGGACTACAGCAGTTTAATGAGCATCCATAAATAAAACTCAATGTAATTTTTAATTTACGAGATGATTGTGGTTTTTCGTTGTCTTTATATCGAAGCTAAAAGTGAGTTAAGACCTGAAAAGCATTGGTCAGCGATTTCTAAATATTATAGGTATGGAAAATTAAATGCTTCTAATTGTATTAAACATCCACAAAAATGAAATAATTTGGGTTGAACAGTTTCATAGAAAATATATATTACATGAGTAAAGCCTAGGTTTACTGGATATGTAAAAAACAAAAGGATGTTGTTATGCAATATAAAGTTCTATCTTTTTACGAGTGCTTTAGTAACTTTCTGCTTACTTTTCAGAGGTTGCCATGACGTCGTATTAAATGAAATATTAATGACGTAAAACACACAAGGCAAACTATCATTTAACAATATATTCCTTAATAACCCCTTTGGTTTCGTTCTGCACTTTGTAATACTTCAATTCTGTTAAACATTTGTTTTGTATTTAGGCGCACTTTATATATTACGAATGTTTAGAGCTAGTAGTCCAAAGTCTAAATTTTAGTTCGACTGATGTAAACCACCTTCAGTATCACGAGTTCAGATTGTAACAAATGGATAAACAAACTTTAACTTTTGTGATCTTTATTCTTGTCAAACTAACAACGCAACATTTTACAAATTTTCAGTGCGAAATCTCTCTTCTTCGGTTCCCGGATCAGAACTAAGCTGTTATTCTGTTGCGCTGGAATCTTATGTCTATACCTCGGCATTTGCCTCTTTACTTGTCTTGTTCCTTTGTTTAAAGTCGTAGGCTTTATATACGTATAAATAAGTTTCATGCTTAACAGAGTAAAATATATTAATTTTTGTGGTGTCTATAATTGCTTATGGCTTATGGCCATATAGTGTATGCATATTTTGTAGCTTAAGGACCTACTATGTTTTCTTTTTCTTTCTTTCTTTCTTTTTTCTTATTTCTTTCTTCTTTTTTGTGAATTAGAAGTTTTATCAAGTATTTTGACTATCGTAATTTCATTGTGTTCGTTATTGGCGGTTATTTATTAATGCGATGTTAACCTTAGTATTGCAATTAATATTTCGTACTGAGACAATAGCTATTGTTGGCATGCCTGAGGAAGTTTGTAATACCGGCATTCCGTTTCTAACGTCAGCAACTGCATTGTTTCGTGTAATAATAAAAAGCACAATGCTTAGCGCAATAAAGCGTTGGGTAATTTGTCAACTACAAAAAGCTATTGGTTTACGACTGGGTAATCGATCAGTTTAGTATTAACTCCTCGCTTTGTTCATTAATACGATGACGTTATTGTTTTCTATTTCTCACATGGGCAAAAACACAGTAGTCAGTAAAAAGACCGGACTTATTTCATTGCAAACGCAACAATAGCTGGTTTAACAGTAATACATAACAGACTCAATAATAATTACAAACCAGTGTGAGAGTGTAAAACGTATTTAAGAGAGAAATTATTTAAGAAAAACTAATAATGGGGTTTCCCTAGGGGAAATGAAACAAACAAATAATTGAAGAGCGCAAATTTAAAGAAATAATGTTTACAGTTTACACTTCATTAAGAGAATAGCGGAATTTAGAAATTGAATATATGATACATGGAATCGGGTTATTTAATATTTCTGTACTGTTGTCAGGTCAAAATGTGCTTTTAAGTGGTACATGAGCAATTGATTGTGCTTACTTCAGTGCTTATGATTACTGGTAGTGCCTATTTTGGACTTGTAGTGCCTGTTTGCCCGTCAAGTTGTTTTAGCGTCTATTGCTCAGAGTTCTGCTTGGAGCGATACGATCGTTACTGATGCTGTTTTGAAACAGCGCTATCTCATTTTGTACGCTTCTGGATTTTCCGAAAACAAAACACCCAACTGGCCTGTTAAGCCAAAGCCGCCTCTAGCTTTGACGTAAAAAGATAATGACGTGCCTTTCTGACAGATTGTTTAAAGCATTTAATTGTTATATTACAGTAAACGAGAAACAATAAAATAATTTAATTTTAGGAAGAAACTTTTAGCAAATGCCTTACTCGTGGGCTTTTATATGGACAATTTTATTGTTATTAATAGTTTTTGTCTGCGATTACTTTTAAACAGTCTGATCAGACTTAGAATAAGATATTTGAAACGGCATTTTCCTCTAAGTAAACCGCAATGATAACTAAACATCGTATATGTATTCATTAAAGTTTATAAAATATGCATACATTTATGCTGTTAAAATATTTAAAATATGCTATATGATTCGAAAATATGCACTAAAGTTGTTAACTTTAAGCTTGTACATTTTGGTACTTACATTGCAGGACATAATCCCGGTTGTTGTAATTTTTCAGTATACAATGTATTTTCTCCAAATGATCAGTTAGTACGTTTATGACATTTATCGGTTTACACAAGTTTTCATGCTGAGAAGAGTCTTTCACATTGAGCAAAATTTGAAAGCACTTGTTAACTCTGAGGAAATTTCTCCAAGAACCTCTACGTATTCACATTGAATATATTTATCCATAGAATACAAAACAATTGTCAGAATTTTTTTCTCTAAAACACAGAAATTTGCCGCATTTCCTGCATACTTTAAAGGGGCACTCTCAAGCTTACTCTGAACCTCCTTTATTGTTGTTATTGTTGTTATTATTATTATTATTATTATTATTATATTCTTTATTGTCGCTTCAACTATATAGTTATATCGCGATTACCTTAGAATACAGAACATGGTGACAATGAAAAATACAATATTTTAAACAGTAATAGTACACACAACATTAAACTCTCTAGATAGGTGTGCTACACATTATTATACAATTCTGTCGCTTTCATAAAGTTTAAAGTTCTTTGTTGTGCTGAATTTAGGGCGTCTGGTAGGCTGCTGGGAATGTTCTCTGTGTTGTACATAGCGACGGCAGGCTGTAACGAGATGATGATCCGCGAGGTTGGATCTGCAGAGGTCGCGCACAGAAGGAAGGTCACGGTTGAAGAGATGTTTGTGCATTATAGAAGTATGTCCATACATAGTTGAGTTAATACAACTTGGTCTTTGCGGTTGAAATGATAGTGTTGAAGTTTGGACTTGGAAATGTATACATCGTGTAACTTGTTTCTAGATGTGGATTTCCATGTTTGTCTCCATTGATTAATGCAAGTGTTTTTGATGAAGTTGATCAAGTCCGTGTGGGGGATGTTGGCTTCTTATCTCTCCGCAGTAAAGAAAGTTATTCTATCATTACCTAATGTGTTTAAACAGTTATTTGAACATTAAAAATTTAAATTACGCGTATTATATGCTCGATGCAGGACAATTATGAAACATACAGCAACATTGGGCATATGCAATTATATTTACTGTAAAACTTTAAGTACAGGCACAGAAGAACATGAAAGATATTGCAAAACTTAATTCCATATGTTAAGTAAAACACTAAATATGCATTTGCGTACAATTCCTATGTCTAATGATAACTAACACGACGATTTTGTTTTAAATTGGAAAGTTTTAAAGTTTTGAGGAAGCAAATGCATAATTTGAGATACTCACGCGTCAGACTTATGTCATGATGGAACTTTATATATATATATATATATATATATATATATATATATATATATATATATATATATATATATTTGTATCTATGTCTCGTGAATGTATTAATGATTTACGGAATATTCAAAGAACGGCATATTTCATGTTTCACTATGAGACATCCATCATAATGAACTCATGCTTTCTGCTGCACTGTCGAAAACTAATATCCATTTTGATGTCAATAGCTCACCAAGGGTTCGTTACCAGGGACCCGTATGTGGGATTTTTGGTGGACAACGGGGCGTCTGGGCCGGTTTTCTCCGGTTTCCCCCGACATTCATTCCACCAACTGCTCCATCATCACCTTTCCTTTCATCCATTTCACCCTCATTTTATATCGTCTACACCTCGCTCTCATACCAGGCATCGGGCTGATTACCCATCCTGGTTAATCTATCTGATCCAAAGTGTTTGCTCCTCGACAGGCCTCTGACCCCAGGCACCCCTTGTAAGTCCTGGAGGGTGAAATAGAAGATGTGAATAGCACGTAAACAATTGGGTCGAAACGTTAGGTGAAACCAATGTAACCTGTGGACCAAGGCAAAACAGCCCGGAAATTGTAGAAGACGAAGCTATGAACACCGGCCGTTAAAGCTTACGCATATATTTAATATCTGCTATTTTAGCGAACGTTAAATTAGGTATAACTATTTTTACTTTCTCTACTACGTATAGTAAGTAGAGGAAGGATTGTATTCCACCCAAAAATTCGATACCGAGATTTCACCGGAAATACATGTTTTGAGGCCCCCTGAATCCAAAATAAGCATTTTTGGAAACATGTCCGTGTGTGTGTCTGTGAACAACATAAGTCAGAAACGAACAGTCGGATAAACACCAAACTTGGTATTTAGGTTCAGTATCTTCCAGAGATGCGACACGAAGGTTTTCAAGAAAATCCCACCACCCCAGATTACGCTTTACATGAAACGTTTTTCGAAAATTTTAATTTTCTCAAAAATGGCTCTAATGATTTTGATTAAAATATCATATGTTTAAGATATTTTCATGATAAATGAAATGTATATCTCGATTTTTCTGGGAATGTCTCCAAAAGTATTCTTCATTGTGAACGACTTTTGCATAACTGGTAAATCATAAGAGATAGACAAAATTTTAACTACACAAAAATGTAGGTCGCGTTAAAATACACAATTTATGTCATATACATTTTTTCTTGTTGAGTGAACCATTTTCGAGATATTGCTTGATATTCCCTTAAATTTTCTAATACTTCTCAAATGGGAATTCGTTATTCATTTATTTTGTCCTGGTAATGCAAATAGAATGGAATACTCCACATAACAACCAATTCTTAAAATATTTGATTATCGCTTGAAGCCTACCAATTCCCCTTGCATCTACAAGAAAATTAGCAATAAGATTAACATCTCGATATCTCGATTAACATGAAGCATATGGAGAATAAGCGTTTGTAAAAATGGTTTCTACAAGAGTAGAGAAAGTCATGTGAGTGTAACACATCAGATTTTTTAACATAGAGTCAATTGAAGAATTCAGTGCCACAGACGGGATTTGAACACGGTTCTCCCGCTCTCCGGTGGTCGTTCTAACCATTGAGCTACTTTGACAACATGCCTATGGGACATTGACTTCCCCAATTGACTCAAGTTGTTTCCCAGACAATAATAACAAGGTATAACTATGCTAATAGATAGTAACAATTGTTAGGAACGTTTCAGTCAATTACATACCAGTGACATTTCTATGAAAGAAAGCAAGAAAGGAAAATAGTTATTTGTAGAAATCCGTAACAGCATTTAGAATGTGGGTACATTTTTCAGAAAGGTATAAACATTTGTTAAACCAATCAAAAGAAAAACACATTGCAGAAAATTCCTCTGTAGCTCTTTTGGAGAACAGTGGGAAAAGCGGGGAGGTGGAGTTAAAAGTTGAAAGTTATGGAGACAGGACTGTTCCATCGAGGTATGAAAACGAAAGCGGCAAAGCATAACGTACGGGAGAAAGCAACACTGTAAAAGTTTACCATATGGGAATAAACAAAGACGAAAATGCCATGGAGATAGAAAATAAAGCAGTGAAATACAGTGATGGCCACAATTTATTGAGTCACAGCTGTTGCCCATATTGTTTGCATATTTTATTAACAGCAACGTCTCTTGTTTGTCAAATACGTGTGTTTGCGTTACTTTTGCATAGAATGGTTATTGCAGTACCAGGGCATTGAAGTCCCTCCTCCCCTTTCCATCCTATATACTCTTTGTCACATTTCGGAATAGCATCGACATAATGGATGCCCTACCGCTCGTGACGCTGGTGCTGATGTATGCGTTATATGCCGTTTGTCGTGTCTTCGGTATTGCATTATTTGTTTCTGCGCTGTGTTTATGATTCTGCAGCACGTTACCGAATTTAGGTCATTCCAGGGAGGTTACATTTTTACCAGTAGAGGAAGCATTGTACTCCCAGAATTATGACATTCAGATTTCACCGAAATGTTTTGAGGTCCTCTGAGCTATAAAGCATTTTTAGAAAAGCACCCGCGTCCATGAATGAGAGAGGGGAGAGAGAGAGAGAGAATCGAAATGTTGGATAAGCATCAATTTGCTTTTTAAGTACAGTGTCCTCCAAGGAAACGACATAAAGATTTTGTAGCCCTCCACTTCAAACATGGAAAATTATTCTAATTTGGTGATTTTTTCGAAAATTGGCAACTTTGTTTCAAGATATTTGCATGACCAATAAAACGAACATCGTGAATTTTCTGCAAACCTGTGTAGTCCTCTTCGTTCTGAATGAATTTTGTATACTTTTGTATAACTGGTAGAGCAGAAGAGGTAGAGAAACATTTTCTACACGGAAAATGAATACCTCCTTAAAGCACAGCATATTTTTTTTTTTTTTTTTTTTTTTTTTTTTTTTGGAGGTCTGTTAATCTTTTCCGAAAATTTGTTGCTGTTGCTTTCGATTTCCAAATAGCTCATCATACATTTTTTGAAGAGCTAATTCACAATTCTTTTGTTTCTCGTCATGCACATGCCAGCGTATTACAGCGACCTTTAGTTTAAACATCATTAGTTTTTCTCGACCCACACGAATATTTTAAACAAGGGATATGAAAAAGTCAGATTTTTAATACTTTTAAGCTCTTACTCCAAATTAACTAGTTTTTGTTACATTTCACAGCTATAATTATTGTAGTAGGTTAGCATTGATAGGTAAATGCTTTATTCAACGAAATACATTATGATTGCAAAAAGTGAGTACACAATTGTTTCGCGTATTTTTAACATTTAAAGACTAATTTAACCAATTTTTAACGGAAATTACATAATTTGTTTACCTAGCTTAGGTAACATTTGTTTGATAACCATAGTGATGTTTGAAAGCTACGTAAATCTAGTGTTATCCAGTTCACAAAGACGCATTAAATGTCTCTTTAATAGCTCAAAATGTTCAGTCGAACTGTAACATAACTCACAATTTCTGAGTGGTCAGTATCCGGCTAATAAAACCAGATGTGGTTTCGATTCGTGGTTGCGCGGTAGAGTTTTTCTGTAATTACTAATTAGGATGTTTTCCTACCCTCCTTAGAGTCCGAAAATAGAAAATGCGGGAGTAAAGGTATGTTTCATAGAAAAAATGAATAAGACCAATTTTAAAACCTACAGTTTGTACATCATCTATGAATTGCCTCACAGATCAAAGCCTCCGATATAATACAGACGTAAAAGAAAGAAGACGAAAACCGTAATCGAAATACAATACACATCTTAAACTATTAAATGTCTTCCTCCGTGGACAAGAGGTACCGTGCTAGCCTCTAGTTCCCAAGGTCGCGGGTTCAAACCCGGCGGAGGCGATGGATTTTTTCGGGCGTAATAAGCCTATGCATAGCTTCCTTCGGAAGGGAAGTAAAGCCGGTGGTCCCGTGTCGTAGATTTACGACACGTAAAAGAACCTCAAGCCTGATAAAGAGACCTCTGAGCAAAATTACCGGTCTTTCACGCTCAATATAGAATGGAACGCTAAGGACCATAGTAGATATAAAGAGCGTCCATAAATAAAACTCAATTTAATTTTTTTAAACTATTAAAATATAGAATAGGAGAAACAAAGTATTGCTGGTTGGCATATAAACCAAAATAATTGTGCTTCAGTAATAATAAAAGGACGAAAAACAAGTACATACTGTCAACTGTAGGGGTACGAGACATTGGCCGCCATCCAGCATAAATTATTCAGCTTCAATGCCGTTTAAGTATCCGAAAATGTTTGCTTTTTGAAACTAAAACATCGGAATACTTAAATTTATAATGGAATCTTAATAAAACACAGACATTCTGAAAAAGATGTTATTGAAACTAGAAAATATTTTCCTCAAATAAACTAATTCTCTTTGGGCTTATCAATTTCAGCTATCTGAAGGGCATTAATGTCTTAGTAACTTAATGAAAGTCTTGTTGCTATTCGTTAGTATTTTTCAAGATGAAGTTTGGTTTAAAATGTTGTCCTTTTGGGGAAGACACTTGGTAGTTCTTAAAAATGTGCTTCTCTAACCTCAGATTTGGTACACATAAATATGATGGGTCTAATAAGAAGTTGTATAAATATCACACAATTCAGACATAGCAGTATTCTTGTATAAGACAATGGTTTAAAATAGACGTAACTCCGCCTGAATGAATCATTAATCACCTTGTTAGCGAACTAAGAACACACATCGTTCTATTTTGATAAGTATATTTGCATTGCAAAGAACGGTCTTCATTTCTTCGTTTTCTTCATTACAATAGCAATAACAAATAGAATACATAAAACAACGAACATAAAACAACCTGGCATGACTGCAGCCTTAAATATAGTGTTACTAAACATTTTGGGCAGTGAATCTTTTGAAATGTGAGACCTTTTACTTGGCTATACATACATCTGAAGTAAATAATAAGAACCCATTTAGCTTAAATTATTTATACATATATAGATAAACAGTTGTGACTTTTTCCAGTTATTCAATTGTCACTTCTCTCAGTTCTCACTGTCACTGATTTGATCTGATTCAGCTCCCACTGGGACTTCACTTAGTTCACATTGTCACTTCACTAGTTCAATTTCCCCGTCACTTCACTTTCTTCGTGACGTAGCCTCCTATTCCGGACGGTTTCGTCGTTGGGGAGTCGAGCACAAGACTTCTACAATCTCTCGCTCCACAGCACTTGCTGCACGTCAAGGCAGTCAACACAAACTCGCTCGGAGAACCACACTTATTGTCGCAGCAGAAACACACTCGCCGACTCCCTTAGTCACACACTGTCTCCTCTCGCGAGAACGCTTGCTTATAAAGCCAATGGAATCTTCTGTAGAACATTCCAGACTATCTGGACAAACGTTCGGGAGGCGGGGTGAGAAACGTCCAGAAGATTCTGGTTATTTGCCGATAGCGCTTCTGTGTTTACGCCGGGCGAGAGCGCGACTTATCTTTGTTTATCTCCGACTGCCTGGTGTCGACCTCCCGATAACCTTGGGCCTTAGCGGATGTGTCAATATGTGTATTCAGTTTTGGTTATGTACAAACACAGGCACAGCTGTAGATGATAGGCATGAGTGCAAAATATGTTTTATTTCCTTGATGTTTATTTTTATTTAAACTAATTTTTAGAGATACAATAATTTTATTTAATAAATCAAAAGAATTAAAGTCGATCAGATTTTATATAGTGAACATTATGGTACAAACATTTTTATTCTGTTATTTATTTCTTTGCGTCAGGTTTTTTTCTAAATGGCAACATAACATACATTGCCAATTCTCGAGTATATCTGTCAGCGCCATCTTTTACTACCTAGACGTGTTTTATAGCTAATATGATGGCTAATTTTATACGACTACACATTACAGTATACAAACTAATTTCTCTACTGAACGGTAAAATCATTCTCATATTTATAGGAGGTTTCCTTTTATATTTATCACTAAATGCTCCACCATCGCTGATAAATGCAATCCCCGATTATTTAAGTGAAACTTAATACCGCCTCTGAGGAATGTAGAGAGGACGAGTTGCCTGTGACTGTTTTTGATACCTCCCGCGGCACATTCAGAAAGTTTTTCTTTCTCTTTGTATCGGCTAGCGCTGCTGGTTTTTAGTTCCTTTTGTGAAACTTGTACTTTTTGTTATTGTTTCATCGCCTTGAGTGCTTTTAAACAACGTGCACTACACAGCAAAATCAGTTCGTGCTAGTGACTGATGTGCTGTAGAAGGAAGGGTGCTCAGTGTGGGGAAGTTAGCATGCTGCAACCGTCTCCAGTACCTTAAACTTTACCATTCAACCCCACCCCCAGACTACAACCCTCTTTCCCATATTCCCTTTGATATTGTTGTAGCTATTGACAGTGACATTTCAAATTATGTTTGACACCGTGCATTACCATAAGCTCTATTAACGTTCATTGGAAACACACGTTTTGAAGTTCCCTTAATAAAAAATAGAAAATGATGTGTATGTGGCTTCTGTAAACAGCATACCTCAAAGACGAAAATTTGGTTACTGCCCTATGCGTGGAAAAGGTTTAGTTAATTTTGCCTTTATGAAAAGTGGTTGCAACTATTTTGATTAAAATACCATATCTTTAAGATATATACATGCCAACGAAATGTATATCTGGAATTTTCTGGGAATGGCCTGTGGAGTCCTCTTCATTCTGAATGACTTTTGTGTAACCGGTAAACCCTAAGAGATAGACAAAATCTGAATACACAAAAATGTTGATCTCGTTAAAGCACACTGTTTATATCAATAAATTATTTTGTGGCAACATACCATTTCCGAGATACTCTCTATTTTGTTTAAATAATTAAGGTATTTATACATTTTTTCAAATATAAGGCGCTATTGGTTTTTTCTCATGGTCATACAAGGAGCATGGAATTTCAAAGCCATCATATTGTGATTGGCTTTTAAAAATCTGGCTATCGCTTTAGCCCAATGTATCGCTCTTATATCTACAATGAAATATGTAAATGTGTAATGTAAGTTTACCTCAGTTAACAAGAAATAAATAAAAGGTTAAGCTGTTATAAGAATAGTTTGTAGAAGAGAGAGAGAATACAGAAAGTCAACATATCAGATGTTTTCAGAACTGCTTTCGGAAAGAAATTAGGAATATGTCAGTTAGTGAGAAAGTAGTGGTTAAAATGTAAGTTATTATATGATATATATTATATAAGAAATGCAAAAAGTAACGACTTCGAATAAATTAATTGGAAGAATATGTATGTGCTTATGAAGAAAGGAATTGCAGTGTTCTTCGTCCTTGAATTTTCTGGCTTCATTCTGTTTTTCTATCAGTAACACTCGAATAGCTTGCTGAAGTTTTCATAACTCGAACTGAAAGTGGTCGAGTGGTTAGATCGCTCGCCTCTTACCGAGGCGGCCCGGGTTCAATCCCAGGGACCCGCATGTAGGATTTGTGGTGGACGAAGCAGCGTCTGGGCGGGTTTTCTCCGGTTTCCCCCGCCATTCATTCCACCAATGCTCCATCATCACCTTTCCTTTCACCTATTTCGCCATCATTTCGTTTCATCTACTTGCTTCATCCCATTCCAGGCATCGGGCTGATCACCCATCCTGGCTATTCTGTCTACTCCTCGACGGGCCTCTGACCCCAGGCACCCGCCTGTAAGTCCTGGGGGGTGTTAAAGTTAAACAGAGAATGAATAAATGAACAAACTGAAGGTTCACTTCTGCAACACTTCAACAGGCATCTAAACATACGGAACAATGCTCATGTTACTGTCCTTACTTTGTTTACTGGGCCATAGTAATTGGAGGCATTCGGGTCACAAGAACTGCTGTATTATCATTCCCCCTTAAATACTTTTATGTGCTCGAGTTCCAGAGTTCTTCTTTCATAATATTCTGGCATCTAGAAAATAGCGCTTAGGCGTCTGTGGTCAAAGGCTTATAGTCTGTGGTCCAATGGAGGGGACCTCACCTGATGCTTCACCCGTCTCCATCGGGCATCTTCAGAGGAGTGACTCCTGAAACGTGAAATCTCATCTTCTGGAACACCGCATACAATACCAGTCTATGCTTTTGTTGCACTTCTGTTTTTTTTTTTGCGTGCCCCTTTAAGTGCTCCATAGTTTCGAATATCCTCTCATAACAGGCTTGCTCATTTGACCGCAAAGGACCGATTGCGAGTCCGACAATGCGGCCGTCTGCTTGTCAGCATCGAAGCCCACATATCAGTAAATTGTCCTTAGCTTCCGGATAGCGTCTACAAATTTAAGCTATTCTCTCCCATAGTTACATGTATAAAGTTGAACTCTCCCATCACAAGAAAATGACCTTTCGGAAGTTTTATCAACTCATATATACAAACTTTCATAGAAAGTATATAGTGTGAGTGTAGATTTTGCTTCCCAGACATGCTTGTGTATGTGAAAATCCATCTCGTTGTTTCGGATAGAAATTGTTTAAACTTCCAAGGTAAAAAAATCATTAACATTCCTACACGGGATTTCCAAATAACAGTAATGACGAACCCCTCTTAAATATGCTGCTGGCACCAACCAAATTCTTAAGAGATTTAGGTATAAAACCGTAAAGGTTTTAGTGTGTTGTTTCAGACACAAATACGTCGGTCTCACTTATAAAGTTAAAGTTACGCAAACGGAGGGGCCACCAGAACCAGGGCAGAGCACCGCAACGGCCTTTTCGCTACCAACATAGCCCCCGGAGGGAGGGATAAGGGGAGAGACCCGAAGGGCGACCAGGTCCAGATTACGACGGACGCAAGCATGGGCGGGGTCCCTAACATTTCCAGATTAAACGCATCTTACGCTGCCCGGTGCCTGCCCACAAGCCACCAACCTCTAGAGTCCCTGGGGCGGAAACCACTTGGAGGAGAGACCTAACTGAGCGGTACCGCAGGGACGCCGGAAAGAAACCTTTACAGAGCGCAAGCCACCGCCCAGCCGCAACCGGCCGAACATGGTAGCCTGGTCTACAACTCTGAAACAGATGACAAGGAAGATCATGGGTACAGGAAATGAGAGGAAGGAGAGTCATGTTAGAATATGAACCACCCCATCATTCGCCTGGCGACCCGGGAAAACCATGAAAAACCCATGGGCCAAAGTGGGCGTCGCCGGGGATCGATCCGGATCTCCCGAATGCGGGCCATAGACGTTGCCGCCGAGCCACCCCGATAGGAGGTCTCAAGTGTACTCCATGAGGTTTTTGTGTGTGTGTGTGTGTGTGTGTGTGTTGTGATGGTATATAATAACATTTTTCCGTATTAATATATATAGAGAAAATGAATTAGTTTTATTCTAAGTATTTTGGAAACTATTTATCACGTAGTAAAGTAAATAAATTATCTCTACGTTTGGCTCAAGCGATACGATGTCTGCTACACACATACAGGACCCAGGTGTGATCTCAATTTGTTTAAGTTTTTCTCTCTTAAAACTGAATGTACCTCCACATCGGAAATACGAATCTTGAACAAAGTTTAACCGTTTAGTTGAGTTAAACAGTTGTCTCAGATTTCTCCAAACGCATGGTAATGATGCATGTTTTGAATGCAAGATTTTATTTCTGCCTAGCTTTTATATAAATTAAAGTTATTAATGCATACTAGTTTATATGCATTTAGGGCTATCCTTGAGAAGAACCGAACCCTGCATGTAGCTTTAGATCCAGTCTAGACAACTAGTTAGATTATTCGGTTCGAGCTCCACGTCAATTTTTGCATGGGGATTGTTTAGTCTTATGCTTACAAATAGTATTTTGTGTGTAGTAATGTAATTAGTATATATGAATACAGCTTGAACATACTCTAGATGGGGTGTGGTTCAGTTTTTATATTGCTTCATAAAGCACCATTGGGACATAAAGAGGTGGATGTAATAGTTATAATGGGGAACACAAGTATAATCACAGAAGTCTTCCGAGAAAATAATTCATATACGAGATTTCAAACAGACAGATGCCAGAGTGTTTCACTACTGAACATTTGTAACCAAAACACAATTTGTGGTTCTTAAATGGAGTATGACTTAAGCCTATTACAATGCCAGGCTTACTGCAGTACTCCGCTCAGGTACACAGAGCTTACTGTTCTGAGGTTGTAAGTTCAAATCTCTGTGGGTCTGCTCAACTTTCCCCCCTTTAATTTTAAATACATGAGTAAAAATATAACAGTTTTTTTCATTGTTTAGGCATGTGACGATTGTTTAGTAGTCCGTATACCAGTAGATGGCAACCATGGCATTAATTTATCAGTTGGGTGGAGGTTTCATACCCAGTCAATTTAATTTTATAGCCACAAATGTCGTTATCGACATTCTCCTCTTAGTGTATGCCCCTCAGCGATGAAAATGATGTGTCATAAGTCCAACAGATGTCACTTTATGTCATACGCTTGCTCTAACGTAATGCTGTCAACATATGAATAATGCCACCGAAGCCGGTAAGATACTTAGCCTCAAGGCGTAGTCGAGATATTGAGGGCCCTCGCCCTCAAAGCGTAGCCGAGGGATGTATTTTAGAAGGAGAGGAGTGTAGCAAGTTGCGGCCTAAACTGCGAAGCGACGACAGGGCGTAGCCGAGGGATCTGCGCGTCTAAAACTCGAATGATTCACGTTCGCAGAAACAACAGCACATCGCATATTTAGTGCATTTCACTTTTTATTTAGGTTGGCAGTACCCACTTTGCATGTGATTTATCGGAAAAATGGCTACGTTTGTTGTGTTCCTGACGCGATTTGCCTATATAAGTAAAACACCTAAAACAGGTGGGCACCAGATATAGAAGAGACCACATCATGTTCTAAACTCATTCCTAAGGTAATTTATTCGCTTTCCTTTTGATTTTATAAGCATTTTCAACGGGCATACTATAAGAGGAGATTAGCCGTCGTTATTATTGTAAATATATTTGTAGTTAAAATGAACTAACTCAATATTATTTACTACATTGCAGTAAAACGAGTTGTAAAAAATAAAGGATCACAATTCGCCATGGAAAATCGAAATCGAGCTACTTGAATAGAAGTTAAGTAGCTTAACCATGCCAAGTACGGTGCGGAGGTAGCCCAAATCAGTTCCTGGCTTGTATTATAGTTAATTAAAGCGGTACACAGAAGTTGGCGGGTGAATCAGCTCGCTTACTCGAAGGGACTTTGAAAAAATGTAACTACTCAAGAGACCGACCACTTTTGGTTTGACCGACTGTAATCCAGTTTCTCCGTAGCTATGTCTTCGCATTTTAACGCGTCGTAGTTTCCATTTTTACAAGAGTGTAATGTGAAACTTTGCAGCTTCCTTGCCAGACCGTTAGGTACAATTCCCGAGGAACCCTACTTGTGAGATGGAACACCTGAGGTACCACTGGGAGATAGAAACTACGAGCATGGCTTAAAATGTCTCAAGCAAAGCTTGTTGTTCGGCAGAAATCGCGCAGCTGTGTTCGAAATCTCGGTTTTTAGAGGTAACCTTAACCGTTATTCAACTACCTTCCTTCTTTTGCTTTTCGTTCTTTCTTTTCGATGCCTCTTATAGGCTTTTCGAATGAAAATCGTTCCTAGATGCAGAGGATTTGAGTGCCCTTTTACCTTCGACCTTTAAAGTATTTCTATACTTATCCTCCAAATGTAACTATTGCACACAACATACCAGCCTAATGCTGTGTGCAAAAATGTTAATTTTTGTCGTGAAATTTAGTTCAGCAGTTGCAGTAGTTAGGGTACGTAAACGTGCGCGATGGAAGAGGGGCATTTTCTGTATTCCTTTTATGTTGAAGTTATCAAAATAAGAAAAGGTATTTGTACACATTATTCCAAATATTACATAAGAAAGGCATTCAGTGTAATGTTTAAGGGGAAGAAATCTGACAGCTTTAACAACCAGCATTGAAGAATGAAGAAATCAGCGAAAAAACGCATTTTATTTGTGAAAATTTTCAGTACAGTTTGTGTAAATGCATAGTGTAAACATGATTTATTAAACTCTATATTTGATACTTAATTTCGCATAACTTATTTTGAATCGCTAAGTTTATTTAAATGTCCTCTAAATTAGTTTAAAAACTGAAATAACAGCATCACTCAAAAACGAAATATCGGTTAAAAACCAAACTTGGTATTTAAGTTCAGCTTATTCCAAGAATGCAACACCAAGATTTTTAAGAAATTCCCTTACCTCAAACTAGCATTTGGAAAAGTTAAATTTTCTCAAAAATGCTTCTAACAATTTTGATTAAAGTACCCTATTTTTAATATATATTCATGAGAAATGAAATGTGGGTAACTGGACAAAATGGTACTACACAAAAAATGTAGATCTCGTTAAAGCTTGCAATTTATCAAATAATTTTGAGTTAACCGATTCCATTTCCGAAATATTGTTTGTTATTAGTTTGAATTTTAAAATACCTGTACTTACCTCAAATGGGAAGTCGTTATTCATTCTCTCTCTCTCTCTCTCTCTCTCTCTCTCTCTCTCTCTCTCTCTCTCTCTCTCGCCCATGCAAAGAGAACGGAATCTCCAAACCATTACATAGCGACCCGCTGTTAAAATATTTGACTATCCTTAAAGCCTAATATGTTCCCCATATCCCGTTGTATCTACATAGAAATTATGTAATACGGCAATTTCTGCAAGTATTTATCTCGATTAACATGAAGTACATTGAAGAATAAGCCTTTGTAAGAATAGTTTGTACAAGAGTGAGTAGATAAAGTTATACGATTGTTACGCATCAGGTTTTTCTGTATGTTGTGTGTGATTATTTCGTCTGGCAAAATTCCATCGTAAATGTCCAGATATCACAGTTTCTAACTAAACGAAGCGCACAAGTCTGTTTGTTGATTGGAGAAAAACAGGACGAAATGGAAGCCAGGATAGTGTGATATCAATCAAGGTCATTTTCAACACCTGTTGAAACGTTGGGCAAAAGTTAATCATCAGACAATAGTATTGTCTGTAATACAGGGTTATTCAAAAAGAAGGAACTGACTTTAAATATTTGTTTCTAATGAACGACATATACGACACATCGTTAAATAGAGGAAAGTTCAAAGTTTTAAGCCCCACCTATTAGTTCCATTCAGTTCCTATAGCGGCGCTGTGTTTGTTTACGAGAAAATGACGACGCCACAAGAAAAGTAGTTTTGTGTGCTGCATTATGCAAAGAGTGAATCCATTGTTTCATTGCAGATTGAATTTCTTTGTAAGTTCAACAACGAGCTGCCTCGTCATAAAAAAATTACAATTTATACAATAAATTGCTAGAAGATGATTGCCTATGCAAACGGAAGAGCGCTGGTCGTCCTCGCAAAACAAATGGTGCCATTTTGAACACATAAAATAAAACTTTGAACTTTTCTCTATTCAGTGATGTATGGCATGTGTCACCATCTATTGTCGTTCATTAGAAATAAATATTTAAAATCTGTCCTTTTTTTTAATATATATATTTAAGACAATATAGTGCCTGATGTTTAACTTTATGTTTACAGGTTAATAATAAGCTAAACAGTTGTACCCCAAACCTTCACTTCTCTGCAAAATAAGTCAAGCGGTTAATGGGCTTTGGGGATGAATTTCGGCAATGTTGTGCGTGACTTGCCGCACCTAAATTCGGCAGCAAGTTTCTGGCCGAGGCCAAGTCCCACAAGCTTAAAGTCCTTTCACTTCTGTAGAACTTGAAACTTGTTCATTAATTAAAATTCTTTGTTAAATCGTAAACTAAATCTGTATTTATCGACACTTCGCCGTTTATCGACCTTATATTTTGTTTTCAGAAAATTAAAGATAGACATTTACAATTAAGTTGTCCAGTGTCAGAACCGCCTAGTGAGCTTCTTGTGAAAACGGGATGCTGAAGCTCGATCTTCTGCATAATTTAATAATTACAAATCAGACAAGCAGTTCTAACTGTCATTGTTGCAAGGATTATGTGTGTAGGTTCTTAAGCAGCATTAACAACTCTGGCACACAAGGAGAGTTTTCGCAAGGATCTAATGTTCAGTAATATATAATTTTTAAATTTGTGGGATAGGTAACTGGCATTGAACTACTCATGAGATAATATCAACATTTTTGTGGAAGTAAACGCACAGTATAACTTGTAGCTTGCAAGCATGGGCTAGGCCCGGATTTTTAGATTCGTATAAGCCCCTTTTTAGTATTTTTTAAAAAATTGAACTAGTTTCTTAGTTAATTTAACCTTGTAGGCTTTTTATTTTATTTGTTAGTAAAGTTGTAATATTCGGAAAACATTTTACCATGCCTTATTTTAACCTTCACGACTCTAGACAAAGACATTAAATATTTCTAAATTCTTAAATTATTCCTAACACCAACTAATTTAAAAAAAAGTAGCACTGATGCTCAATTTCTGTTAATGATTCACACATTGTCACTTCCAATATACGAGAAAAATAAACACACATTTGCAAACTACAGAACAGAGTTTTTACTTACTGTAATACACTTCTGGGTTTTGGGAACCAGCTAAATAAAAAAAAACAAGTATAGTTTCATTTAATGATTGATTTTTATATTGTCATTTTCAATATATGTACCAGGAAACTAAACACACATTTTCAAACTACAAAACAAAGCTTTCACTTGCTGTTATATCGTATAATCAAACATTTACAGGTTTTGCGGCACAAAGATTTCCCTGCTATCCTTTAAAACATTCTTGTAGCACGAAAATGCTCGCTCCACACAGCAAGTAGTCACTGGCGCAAACTTCATCGAAGCAACTGCTCCCGGTCCCCATGGTACCTCGTCACTGATTTGTTCTCCCTGGAGAATTGCAGAAACATTCTTCGTGGTTGAAAACCCAGGGTTTCGATGTAGGATGTTGATGAGCTTCAATGAACTGGATGCCTCTACTGGTCCTGGTATATCGTTTTTGGAAATGGAATCGATAATTTCTGTTGCATCTTTTAGTGGCAAAGATGCAGATTCCAGGCTCTCAATAGCTGCAGGAAGATCAGCAAAGTTTGCATTGATGAAGGCTATTGAAGTTATTGTTCTGGAAAGAGATTTTGGCCTTCGCTATACAGGCTGCCTCATTGACATCAAACGAGTAAATTATGCTTTTGATGTCTTCAAAGTGGTCGGGATAGTAGATGGCTGCCTTCAGCCATGTCCCCCAGCGAGTGATGATGGGTTTGGGTGGAAGGGGGGTTTGAGGTATCATTTCCCTGAAAATGCGGCTAGGGGCTTTTACGTAACATATCTTTTTCAAGAAGAAACGATACTCTCCACACCTGCAGAACTATCTTTAACCTCTTTAGCCAATCGGTGTAAGCCATAGGCTATGCAAGTGACATGAAGCATGTTAGGGTAGAATCTCTTCAGTACATCGCCTGCTTTTATCATTGATATAATCTCTACTACCTACATATAGTAAATAAGCGAAGAATTGTATTCCACCCAAAAATCCGATATCGAGATTTCACCTGAAATACATGTTTTAAAATTCCTTGAATCCCAAAAAAGGCATTTTTATAAAAGTTGTCTCTCTCTCTCTCTCTCTCTCTCTCTCTGCGTGTGTCTGTGAACAGCGTAACTCAAAAACGAGAAGACGGTGAAATACTAAACTTGGTATTTTAGCTCAGCATTTTCCAAGGACTTGACACGAAGTTTTTAAAAAAAATCCCCCCACCACAGACTACTCTTTACATGGCACATTTTCCAAAAATTTAGATTTTCCCAAGAATCTCTTGATGTAACATTATTTGTGTATGTTTTGAGCCCCACGTTTGGGAGCCAATTTGATGTGGTTTAAATGTTATGTTATTTATATTTATTGTAGTCCCACGTTGTGGTAGCCAATTTGTGACGGTATTACTTACAAATGTTTGTGTATGTTTACTTCAGTGTTGAAGCCATCTTGTGACGTCATTCATTTGTTCGGTTTGTAGCTCCATCTAGTGTTAGCAATTTGTGGTAGTATTAGTGTTTGAAAGAATTTTAAGTTTTGTTTACTGTCCTCCGGCTAGCTATTATGTCTCAGTCGAACATGTCTCTTGATCAGAGTGTGTAAACGGAAAGGAATCTTTTATCCAAATATAACACTGATGAAGAAATTTGTTTTACACATTTATTGTCCAACACGTTAACTATCACATTTATACATTGATCTTAACACTCGCCAAACTGAAACTGTTTTAATAACTTCATTACTAATCACTCTTAATTCGCGTACTTCAACTTTGTGTATAATTAACTTTATAGTACTTTAGATTTTCGTAACTTGTGAATCTATAGCCGATGTATCTCATACAAATATTTTGACGAACTGACGAACTGAAGACGACGTGTAGTGCACAAAGAATTTTGATGAACTGAGCATGAAGCTACCTCTAACCTACCCTATTTATACTCCTGCATCCAGATACGCCTAAAGATTATAACTGAGCTGCAATTGGCTAATAAAACGCGCCAACATTACGTAACTTCCTCGTTTCCAATAATGATAAACAGCTCACCCCCCTCTCTGCATTATTGCGCGCTATTATTGACAGTTTCAGTAAGGTCGTATAAACTTATTTCCCAATAATATTTACAATTAATAAACATCTGAAATCAATGTCACATAAAAATGCATATTCATATTACAATCATTATTTACATTTAAGTAATTTGTGATACAAATTACTGCATCACTCTCTAACGATTTTGATTAAAATACCATTTTAAGATATTTTAATGATAAATGAAACGTATATCTTCAATTTTCTGGGAATGTTCTGAAGTTCTCTTTATTCTGAACGACTTTTGCATAACTGGTAAACCGTAAGAGATAGACAAAATTTAGTGCACAAAAGGTATAGATCTGGTTAAAACTTACAATTTATGTGACATATATATTTTTTGTCGAATTAATCATTTCCGAGATATTCCTTGTTATTTGTTTGAATATTTAATGGTTATACTTTTCTCAAATGGGAATTCGTTAATCTTATATCCTGGACATGCAAATAAAATGGAATGCTCTACATAGCGACCAGCTCTTAAAAGATTTGAGTATTACTTAAAGCATACTGTGTTTTCATATTCCCCTTGCACCTACAAGAAAATTAGCAATAACATAATTTCTGCAAATATTTGTCTGGATTAAAGTGAAGTAAATGGAGGAATAAACGTTTGTAAAAATAGTTGTACAAGAGTAGAGAAAGTCATATGTGTAGAACACATCAGATTTTTATATCACTATCGTTAACGGAAATGGGATCAATTACTGGGTAATACAATGCTATACTTATTTAAGGAATAAATAATTCAGCATTATTTAGCATTAGCTTCCAGCATGCTATGCAAACAAGATGCAGACAAAGAAGTCGTAAATGGAGAAAGAATTCTAAATATTTTTATCTCTGTATTTTAAAATGGGCAGGTATATTAAATTGTTATCTGTTTTTGATAAACATGGCAATATACAACTTTTCTATCTGAGGTGAAATTCGTATCGTTAGCGTTTCACTGACGAATCAGCTAACTTCGAGATGACTTGACTTTAGGCATGTCGCCTGCGATCTTGCTGCTTGAAAGTACCTAAGATGAATGTCTAAGGAATAACTTCAGTTTGTCATGCACAGTGTGTTTAATGCTAAACAATGCGGCACTATCATGGCGGTCTAAGCTAGCGCGAATAAATCTGTATAGTCTAAAGTACAAATGTTGACTCAGACAAGAGAAATCGCAGTACTAACTTTCAGGGTGATAGCGACAAACTTTTTTTTTAGAACCATACAGCAGAATTGTTGCAGAGGGTATGTGTGCCTAGGCTAAGTGACCATACAATGATTTTTTAAAATAAAAATTATTCATATTTCGCTTCTCCTACTTTAATTTTTAAAATAATGAGTGCTTTTTCCCCTTCCCTTTCTTCTTTAATAGCAGATTTAGCCATTTTTTTTGGTGATTACGTCCTACTTTGCCATTTTTAGGTTTTATAAGATTTGAGTATTTGATGCCGTGATAATCATGATGCATGATGATTAAATGAACAATTATATTAACGTACTGCAGTTAACTAGCAAGGAATGAAATAGTTTTAAACGTAAGAATCCTTACCCTATAACTAAAGTGTACGCAATACCTTTGAATAATAGTATTCTACAGCATGTATTGGTTTCAGATTACTTCAACTTTGTGGAATAGGCCCTTTGACGAGATTTGCTAAACTTTTTACAGCAAAAACAGCACATATGCCTTGATGTGATGATAACCCACGATCCTGCTTCTTGTGGGTTTGTGCAAGTTCGAGTCTTTACGCTGGGGCCGATAAGCCCATGGCAGCTTAAGGCGTCAGCCTTCCAGTCCATTCAGCCTTAACGCTGCGACATGTAATGTTATCGACATGTGGAGAGTGCGTTAGAGTATTTAACAAGGCGGAAGACTCAGCACCTTCAGGCTTACTCAACTAACGGAAGGTTGAAACTATTTCATTCATAATCTCATCAAAATGGTCGGAAATAATGCTTGTAAGATGTAGACGCAAGTTTAAACAATAAAGTATTGGGAATAAACGAACATGTTAATGAATGTACTCATTTAAACGCTGGATTGTTTAAATGAAAAATCTGATGTGTTACACTCACATGACTTTCTCTACTTTTGTAAAGCTATTTTTCAAACGCTTATTCTCGATATGCTTCATGTTAATCGAGATATCGAGATGTTAATCTTATTGCTAATTTTCTTGTAGATGGAAGGGGAATTGGTAGGCTTGAAGAAGATGGTTTGTTACATATTATATTTCTCTAGAGGACGCATCTTGCATCCAGTTACTATCACGGTCTGCAGGCAACTGAATAGATTTCAACCGTCTAAACTAGTAAATCCCTGTATTCCACGTCTGATTGGCTAATCCTACTCCAATAGAATACCTACATTTAACTAAGGCCCTTTCTGGCTGTTGATTACCTATTTTTAAGCTGTCTCAAAATTTACATTATTGCTGCTCTAATAATGACTAGTAGCATTTAAACTCTCAAACTCATTATTACCTCAAGGTTACCTCATTGTTACCTCATTGTTAGCAACTTTCAACTTATTATTCTCACAACTCCTACATTATTAAATTACGTAATGCATTCACATAGCATTATTGAACATGTTTACAATAATATAACCATATGCACTGACTGTTACATACATTTTACAAATTATTACATACATATTGCTTCAAGGCGGGCTGTTATTGAATTTACATATTATATAATTATTTAAGTGTTAAAAATACTGCCTCAGGCTTAAGCCATAGTCAAATATTTTAAGAGGTGGTTGCTATGTGGAGTATTCCATTCTCTTGACATTACCACGACAAAAATAAAAAAAAGAATAACGAATTCCCATTTGAGAAAAGGTACAAGTATTGAAAAATATAAGGGAGTAACAAGCAATATCTCGAAAATGGTTCACCCAACAACAAAAATGTATATGACATAAATTGTGTATTTTAACGCGATCTACATTTTTTGTGTAGTAAAATTTTGTCTATCCTTTATGGTTTACCAGTTATGCAAAGGTCGTTCACAATGAAGAATAATTTTGGAGACATTCCCAAAAAATTCGAGATATGCATTTCATTTGTCACGAAAATATCTTAAACGTATGATATTTTAATCAAAATCGTTATAGCCGTTTTTGAGAAAATTAAAATTTTCGAAAAATGTTCCATGTAAACGGTAATCTGGTGTTGAGAGCTTTTCTTGAAAACCTTCGTGTCGCATCTCTGGAAGATACTGAGCCTAAATACCAAGTTTGTGTTTATCCGACTGTTCGTTTCTGAGTTATGCTGTTCACAGACAGACAGACACGCAGGCACACACACGGACATCTTTCCAAGAATGCTTTTTTTTTTGGATTCAGGGGGCCTCAAAACATATATTTCCGGCGAAATCTCGGTATCGAATTTTTGGGTGGAATACAATTCTTCCCCTATTTACTATACGTAGTAGAGAAAGTAAAAATAGATCTGCGATGCTAGACATTTAAAATGTTTGAAGTCCTTTAACCCTCTAGTTATCCCTACGCTTCTCGCTGCTACAGATAAACGTGACATTCTATCCGTGATAGTTAACGCATACCTGAAAGGTTGCGGAGACACTTCGATTGCTTTTGCACTAACTACACCAGACAAATTACACTGCAGATGTTTCCAGCAGTCTTGAGATGCCGCGTTGATAAACCGAATCAATCAGTTCTGCTGCTGAAGGAATGAAAAAGTGGGAAATGGGTGGGAAATTAGTTTCACACCTTTGGCGCCTCGTATCCACCCCTGGTACGTAATCTACGGATCTGCACAAACATTAATAGGACAAAGTAATTATAACTTCCCAAATTTATTTATTGTGACAGAATTAAGGCCATTTGGCCTACTCTTCCACTCAACACACAGAAAAATCATGAGTATAGCATCCTGAACACAATGATGGTACAGGTAAACTATATCCAAAGTAACACAAAACAGAGATAACACAAATGTTAGAACACAAATATGTTAATTGAACATATAGAGAAACTAAGTTAAAAGTAATAAATATCTTTAAAATATATGTATACAACTATATACACCATGAAAATGATAATGCCTCTAAATTAACAATTATTTTAACTAAAATGTGCAACTTATGACAAAAATCATATTAACTTTTCCTAACAACACATTTTGCATCACACGACATCAATGCTAATCGTAGAAGCGACTTTTGGATTCTACTTTTCTTCTTGACTTAAGGGCCTGGAAGATGTAACTGGAACTTAGGTCCTAACATAAAAAAAAAACCTATGCACTGGATCTCTGTCGCAATTACTTAAGATTCCTTTATAAAGCTTGCACATATTTTATTGCTTATTAACATCTCTTATATGCGAAAACTTTTGATGAGGAAATTACCCTGTCATTTTGACATGGATGTGAATTGTAACATCTAAACTAAATAAGAATTCCGGCTGCCAAACAATTATTCTTTCGTTAATGGCGATTCAAAATGGCTGCCAAATCGAATTTCTGCGCATGGCTAACTATTCCCATTTCGTTGGCGATATTTCATCACTCTTCCTCGTTTCCACTAACAGAGTTGATTGCAACAAGCATTATAATACAGTTTAATGACTTAAGCATTGCTGTGGTCGCTTTGAATCGTGAGAACAGGGTTTGATTATGATCTATCAAACCAACAACAGGGAATATTTCGGAAATTTTACCTCAAATAAATTTTATTTGAACATAAATTGATTGTTTTTGGAAATCCTTATTTTTCCTGAGTAAGATTTTATCGGACTTGTGGTAAACATTCAAACAAAAAGTAGAGGATTTTGTAGACTAATTTGAATCTCTCAAACACGACCTTTTAATAAATAATGTTAATACCATTTTTGTGAAAATAAATGAATTTAGAAAATATTCCCTTTAAAGGGTAGTTTTGGGCGGGGGAATTTCGAACGCAGCATCACTTTATATTATTAAAAGTGCCTGACCTTTTAAATTTGATAATTATATCACTTTTCATTTTTGAGTTAACACCGATCACAATTTCCTAATACACAACAGTTTTCTAAACGTGCGTTTTGTGAGTGCAATGAAACGTTGGGTAAAATGAGAAACTTAATTCTACTTATCATAGATACAGCAGGTAGAGAAAGTAAAAATAACCTATAACATAGGGTTCCATTTTCCGTAACGTTATCAGTATGAGCAAGTACATGTCGAGTTGGTATTTACAAACCAACTGTTTTTTTCATCTGCATACAATTTTCATGCTTTGCATACATTTAAATTAATTTTCTCGATGTGGAAAGACTTCCAGAGTTACCAGCAATGTTAATAAAGCAGAAGAAAGTACCTAAAGCGTGGAAACAGAAGCGTAACCCAGACCTGTATACTAAAACTGGAAAGTTTTGGGGAGGCATTTTTTAACGTTGTAAAAATAAATACTTTTCATTATAATATTTATAAAATAAATCCTCTGTATAAACTTGTCTCACAGTGCACTTTTAAACGCCATGTTACTTACTTAAAAATGAAGGGTTTAGGATGAATTGCAAGAACGACCCATAAGAGTCGAATGCTCCCATTAAGGTATAGGTCGAGAAGGAGACCAGCAAACTGCTAACTCACAATGCATCACCATGTTGCATCACTCAAGCAATCTCGTGAATATGTAATCACAAGATACTGCTAGCATACCATTGTTAACAAATATGCAGCTCTATTGTACCGATGTATCGCAATTAACGATAGTGCGCAACGGTGCGCCTGAAGCCAAATTGCTATTCTTCTTAGAAATAGTTTACGTCCTTATTTCTGCAATCTTTAAATCCACGCCTGAATCAGTGAACAGAACACCTCCATGTTCGTCATGGACCGTCTTTACCAGTCGTGCTTTAGCTTTTTGAATTAATAAGTTGTCTAAATATACCGAATATGAATGTATATATATATTATTTATATATATATATATATACTATGTGATCAAACGTATCCGGACACCCCACAAACATGCGTTTTTCATCTTAGGTGCATTGTGCTGCCACCTTCAGTAGTCATTAGACATCGTAAAACAGCAGAATGGGACGCTCCGTGGAAGTCACGGACTTCGAACGTGGTCAGGTGATTGGGTGTCACTTGTGTCAGAAGTCTGTATGCGAGATTTCCACACTCCTAAACATCCCTAGGTCCATTGTTTCTGATGTGATAGTGAAGTGGAAACGTGAAGGGACATGTACAGCACAAAAGCGTACATGCCGACTCATCTTTTGACTGACAGAGACCGCCGACTTTTGAAGGGTGTCGTAAAGAGTAATAGCCACACATCTATCCAGACCATCACACAGGAATTCCAAACTGCATCAGGATCCATGCGAAGTACTATGGCAGTTAGGCGTGAAGTGACACACCTTGGATTCTATGGTCGAGCGGCTGCTCATAAGCCACACATCACGCAGGAAAATGCCAAACGACGCCTCGCTTGGTGTAAGGAGCGTCAACATTACACGATTGAACAGTGGCAAAACGTTGTGTCGAGTGACGAATCACGGTACACAATGTGGCGGTCCGATGGCAGGGTGTGGGTATGGCGAATGCCATGTGAACGTCATCTGCCAGCGTGTGTAGTGCCAAAAGTGAAATTCGGAGGTGGTGGTCTTATGGTGTAGTCGTGTTTTTCCTGGAGGGGGCTTGCACCCCTTGTTTTGCGTGGCAGGATCACAGCGCAGACCTACATTGATATTTTAAGTACCTTCTTGCTTCCCACTGTTGAAGAGGAATTCGAGGATGGTGTTTGCATCTTTCAACACGATCGAGCACCTTTCATATTGTGCGGGCTGTGGCGGAATGGTTACACAACAATAACATCCCTCTAATGGACATCCCAATAACATCCCTGGACTGGCCTACACAGAGTCCTGACTTAAATCCTATAAAACACCTTTGGGATGTTTTGGAACGCCGACTTCGTACCAGGCCTCACCGGCCTACATCGATACCTCTCCTCAGTTCCGCACTCCGTGAAGAATGGGCTGTCATTCCCCAAGAAATCTTCCAGCACCTGATTGAAAGTATGCCTGCGAAAGTATGAACGCTTCATCAAGGCTAAGGGTGGGCCAACACCATATTGCCTTCCAGCATTACCGATGGAGGGCGCCACGAACTTGTACGTCATTTTCAGCCAGGTGTCCGGATACATTTGATCACATACTGTATATATGGGGTGGACCATTTAAGTTGAGACTGTACAACATCTCCAAAACTAAGCGTTGTAAAAAAGAAATGTCTTGAATAAAAGTTGCTTGGTATCATGGGGGAAAGTAAATGTCATTAGATGTGTTTTGTTTACAGGACGTTATGATAGTAATTTTGGGGTCAATTTAGACTTTTTAAATGGGAACCTACAATTAGGTTCAATTTAACTTTTTTAAATGGAAACCTACAATTAAGGTCAAATTAAATGTACCCTAAAATGACCATCATAAGGTCCTTTAAACAAAACAGGACTAATGGCATTTACTTTCCCCCATAATATCAAACAACTTTTACTCAAGTCATTTCTTTCTACAGCGCTTAGTTTTGGAGATATTGTACAGTCTCAACTTAAATGGTCCCTCCTGTATATCTGGTTACCAAAATGTTAACATAAATAAAACAAGGAATGGAAATTAAAATTAGGATGAGTTTATTGATATTCGCATCCGCCTTTTTGTTTTCAGCGATATATTTATGTTGTGCTATGGTATTCCATAAATCATTTTTGTTGCATTATTGTGTTGTTGCATTTCGTGTCTCTATTAATCGTTTTAAATGTACTGATTTCTGTTTTTTCTACTACTTGCTTATAGTAAGTAGAGAAAACATTGCATTCCACCCAAAAGTTTTATACCAAGGTTTTACCGGAAATGCAGGTTTTGAGATTCCCTGAATTAAAATAGAAGCGTTTCTCTCTGTCTGTGAACACGTAACTCAAAGACTAAAATTCCATTAAATATCGAACTTGTAGTCTTGCAAGAATGCGACAAGAAGATTTTCAATGAAATCCCTACACCGCAAACTACCCTTTATATGGAAAATGTTTCGGTTTTTATGGCTTTGACGATTTTGATTTAAATACCATATGTTCAAAATATTTGTATGACACATAAAATACATATCCTCTCCTGATTCTTAACGAGTTTTGCATAACTAGTAAATCTTAAGAGATAGATAAAATTGTATAACACAAAAAGTTTAAATTTTGTTACAGCATACAATTTATGTGTAACAAAATTTTTCTTAGCCTTAGCCATTTGCGAGATGCAATTATTTGTTACTGGTTTGAATATTCAAATACTTATAGATACTTTTTAAATTGGTAAGTCGTTATTCGATTTTTCTCCTGCTAATGCGAGGAGCGTAGGGTTAACAATTAGTAAATAGAAGAATAAACTTTTGTGAGAGTATATGATGAAGAGTGAATAGAAGGAGCATGGGAATGCAACATATCAGATGTTCATGAACACAGATCGAGAATAATGCCGTTCAGAGTTATTTCATAAGGCAGCATTTCATGAAGGAATGGCTTGAACTGTTCCGTTATCTCAGTCGATAAGCTAATACTGTTGCTGACAACAATGAGTGCCCATGATACAAAGTCCATAGAACCGATAACTAACTACAGAATAGCTTACTTGCAACCGACAATAACAAGCTTACTCCTATTTAGGTATGCATTCACGTTTAAAAAAAATATTTTTCCTGCAAATTTTCAAACTTTGTTTTTCCTGTTTTATGAAACTACAGCCCTTGCTGTTTAAAATGATGTGTGGTTTATTTAAATATTCCTACTTTTAAGTAGGATTTAAATTATGCCCTGCGCTCTCGTATTTCAGAAAGATGGACGTGGTAGCACATTTTGAATTACTTTGCTGCTCGTTCCTTTGATTTTTCTGATTCAAATCTCCCTCCATCCAGCTAGCATAGATTCTGCAAACATTTTCATGTTTTCAACAGATCACACTAAAAGCAAATGCCATAGAAATTGTATTTTAGAATTTTTTAGTAGTCTATACATACCGCTTCTTGGAGGCATATTTTTTTTACAAACAAATTTCAGAGCTATTAGCATTTTCTGAGTAATTATGAGTTAACGGGTAACGAACTAATGTTCATTCAGGGGAGAGGACGTTTAACAGTCATAGACATACTGAACAATGCAGTGTTCAGACAGTGAATACTGATAAACCTAGTGCTTCTCATTCTAAGATTGAATGTATTGACAGTGCTAATTATGATTGGATGTATTAATATTTTAGCATTATTAAACTATAATATTATTTTATATAATTTTTAATAAATTATAGCTTCAGTATTTTAAAGTTTTCAAGTAAGTGGTTCGTCATTTTTAAAACCATTTTCTCAAAAATGAAAAGTCTAGTCTTTGCAATCTTCAAACAACAAAAGGTATACTAGAAATTGAACTAGAAACTTCTTCATACATCAAACTGAATTTTAAGGAACAGGTTCTTTTGTGAACTAGAACTTTTAAATTACAATGAAAATTACCACCTGCTATGAAGTTTTAAAATAAATTTACCCAGCATTTTGTATGGGTTTAACCAAAACGATCAAGCAGTATAACTACTAATCGTGGTATTCAAAATATTCTGGTTCTCAAATGAAGGTCACATTAAAGTGAAAAGAAATCTGAGAGTAATAATTTTTGACAGTACTACTATGTTTTGAAAGATAACCGATTTTTGTTTCAAATTTTTGTTTCCCTTTTATCTAAAATTAGCATTTTTCATGTTGTGCTATATATTTTTACTTTCTCTACGACGTATAGTAAGTAGGGGAAGTATTGCATTCCACCCAAAAATTCAATACCGAGATTTCACCGGAAATACATGTTTGAGACCCCCTGAATCCAAAAAAAATCTTTTTTGGAAACATGTCCGTGTGTGTGTGTGTGTGTGTGTGTGTGTGTGTGTGAACAGCATAACTCCGAAACGAACAGTCGGATAAACACCAAACTTGGTATTTAGGTTCAGTATCTTCCAGAGATGCGACACGAAGGTTTTCAAGAAAATCCCCACACCCCAGACTACCCTTTATATGGAACATTTTTCGAAATTTTTAATTTTCTCAATAATGACTAACGATTTTGATTAAAATATCATATGTTTAAGATATTTTCATGACAAATGAAATATATATCTCAAATTTTCTGGGAATGTCTCCAAAAGTATTCTTCATTGTGAACGACTTTTGCATAACTGGTAAACCATAAGAGATAGTCAAAATTTTACTACACAAAAAATGTAGATCACGCTAAAATACACAATTTATGTCATATACATTTTTTTTGAGTGAACCATTGTCGAGAGTTTGCTTGTTATTCCCTTAAACCAGCCCTTTAAAATATTTGACTATAGCTTAAAGCCTATCAATTCCCCTTGCATCTACAAGAAAATTAGCAATAAGATTAACATATACATATCTCGATTAACATGAAGTATATGGAGAATAAGCGTTTGTAAAAATAGTTTGCACAAGAGTAGAGAAAGCTATGTGAGTGTAACACATCAGATTTTTCTTAATTAAACTTAGTTGATTTAACTGTAAAAAAAATCATAAACTTTTTATCGAAACTAGAATTTCTTTCCAAACGCGAATGCATACGTTACACGCATGTCTGCAAACTGGCATTAACTGGGAAACTTGAACTTGTTTGAAATCTCTTTGCTGGCGGTTTTAATACTATAGACGACTTCCTTTGTATGAAATGAAGCTGTGAGGCAGCGCCCTTCCTGTAACTCTTAAGTGAACTCCACATATACAGACATTCTCTTTGTACCTAAATGGTACGCGACTGAGAGTGCAGCTTTCTCAGGATTTCCGCCAGCAGTTGTTTTCAACTGCGGAATCTAGCTTATGAAAATTAGTACACGAGAGTACTTCTCATCGCAGTAGATAACCTGCACAAACAGCTTAGCTTCCAGACTGTTACAAACAAGTTTTTAATTGCGATGGCGACAATAGTGTATGGGACTGGTTTCCCCGTTGATTTCAACGTAATGTACAGCTAATGACAAGTGTCTGCCGGGGTACGCACAAATGTGTTTAGATAACTGAAGATAAACGTTATAGTCTTACTTCAGTTGCAGTGTAAGATATGATAGGAAAATCTGATGTGTCACGCTCACATGCCTTTCTCTACGTATTATAACATAATCTATTGTGTGTTAAGATATAAAATCTAATATGCTGAGTAGAGACCTAAATCTTCACATGAAAATTAAATTAATTTTTAGTTCTCAGCACGTGCATTGAAGGGACAGATACTCGCTTGACCGCGGAGGACCGAAACGTGGTGTGGAGGTTAAGAGGAAGGCGTGGGTTTCACAGTACAGAATTCATAACACAAATCTGCTTACATATTCCTAGATTTATTTCCCAACCGTTTGGGGTTCATACATAATTAAATATGAAAGGTAAGAGGAGATGTCCACCGATCCAACAGCCGGCTTGCACACGCGATCCGATTCTTAAGGAATCCTAACTAAGACAGACGCCTTCCCCACCACTCGTGGCTAGCAAAAACTCTCAGCCAGGAGTGACGTCATCGCAGTGAACATAAAACGAAAACAACTATGTCTGGTCATGACAATGTAGAACCCCCCAAGTTATTAATACGCCACAACATATATATTAAAAAACATGCTCACATGTGTTTAGATAACTGAAGATAAACGTTATACTCTTGTTTTAGTTGCACTGTAAGATATAAAAGGAATATGAGAGGAAAATCGGTTGTGTCACGCTCGCATCGTTTCTCTACATATTATAACATAATCTATTGTGTACTATGATATATATTAGTGATGGGACGATACCATTATTTCTCGATACTCGATACCGATACTGATTTTTGAGCTTTGATACGCCATCCTTTATAAAAAAAACTGTAAATGCGACAGCTTTTTCACTGAATTCTGTTCTTATTGGTAGTTTTCTGTGTAAAAACGCATTCAACCAATTTTGTATTGTATGCTAGTTCCGAAATTGTTTCTGTTTGACATTCTCCAATTGGCAGTAACTTTTTTTTTATCTTGATAATGCCACAGACCAAGCGGGATGGCTCAGGTTTATGGCTCGCATTTGGGAGGTCCCGGGTTCAAACCTCCGGGGCCGAGCAATCTGACCGAAGGTCTTTTCACGGTTTTGCTTGGCCGTTAGGTGACTGTTGGGTTGGATAATTGTATCCTGCTAATTTTTCTATCATTCCTCTCATCACTACATTTCACTTCCTTTTTCTTTATCGCCATACCAGGCACTGGGATGATCACCCATCTTGGATATGTTATGATCCAGAGTTTCCTCCTCGGCTGCTGACCCAAAGCATTGGCTTATAAGTCCTTGGGGGTGCAAGTCCTACAAAGATGTGGGTAATCAGTTAAAGAAGATGCCACAGATTATATATCACATATTGTTAATCAGACTAATAATAATAATAATAATAATAATAATAATAATAATAATAATAATAATTGTTTTCCTTTTAATGTAGTTATATTTTATGCTGAAAGCTTTATTTTGAAGGATTTTACAACCGTGTTATGGAAATTAGTCGCTAAATCAGCTGACGCTAAGGTATAACCAAACGTTGCATCTTACGTGAGTATCTCTACTCCTTCCCCCATTGTTTTGCATGTTTTCATTTAGATACAAGAGTCTATGCAATGTTGCATGCAACGTAGTCAAGGTCTATCAAGAACTATAGTCCAGCAACTCTTTGGGAACACGTGCGAGGCAATAACATGAAGTTTCGACTTCTTTCATTCCTTATATAGCATAAATTTAAACACAACTTTTAATAATTTAAAACTAAAAAATAATTAAAAGTATCGAAGGTTTATTTCAAAGTATTAGACATACTTCGATACCACCAAACATCGAAGTATCAAGGTATCGACGGTATCGAAGTCTCATCCCTAATAAATAATTATAATATTATAGTGCTTATAATTGCCTTTTTATGTTTTTTTAGAACTCTTTATCAAGGTTTCTGCCTGTCGTAATTTCATTACTTTTCGTTGTTGGCGGTTAATTATGAATATGATAACCATTTCAGTTAATATTTCGCACTCTGAGCCAATGAGCAATTGTTGATAACATGCCTGAGGGAGTTTGTAATACCGACATTCCTTTCTTAACGTCAGCAGTTGTAATAATAAAATAGTAGCTACTTAGCACGGTAAATGATCAACTATACAAAACTATTGGTTTACGACTGGATAGTCGTAGTTTAGTTCTAATTCATGGCTTTGTTCATTAATACGATGGCTGTCGTATTTGCATAAAAAATACACATTAGCTGAAGAGTGCAAATTTAAATAAATAATGCTTACAGTTCACACTTCATTAAGACAATAATAGAATTTAGTACATCTAATATATGGGATATGGATATTTGATATTTCTAAATTGTTCTTTGAAAATGTTAAGTGGTAAATTAATAAATGATTGTGCCTACTTCAGTGCTTATCAATACTGATGTTCCCTATATTAGTGCGTATTTTGACCTTATAGTGCCTATTTTAATTTTTAGGGCCTATTGCGCCGAGCTCAAATTATGATATTCATATAAAAATTATGCCTCTACTTATTTACATTATTCATAACACTCTTTTAACTAAGAATTATTTTAAAGTAAGCAATACGGATTAGATTGCATGCGAATTACGAAAAGTAAAACATAGTTTTTTCCCCTTATTTAGTTCATTTGTTTCTCATGAATTCACTCGTAAGATGCTTTATATATAGATGCTGAATGAAGTTCAACCTGGGAAAAGTTAGATACGTAATAATAAACATTTCGAAAACTACAAATTCTAGAGAAAAATGTTTGACATGAACTGAATATTTCAATGCGCCCGTATTTTTTTTTTTTTTTGAAGTTAAGTTTTTATCTATCTCTCATTATTTATCAATTATACCAAATTCAGGAGAATGAACAAGCTTCACATAAAAAAATGAAGCTATATGCACATTTTATTATCATTATTCGTTAAATCATTTTTTTTGAGAAATTGGAAAATAACTTAAGTTTTTTACGTAACAATTAATTTGGAATAGGGGAATTTCTGTGAAACTTTTCATGATGGGATTCTTTGAAGATGCTGTGCTTAAATACAAAGTTTGTTTGTTTGTTTGTATTTTTTTTTGGCTTTTGTATTAATACTGTTCACTGACATACTTCTCCACAGAGTATTTCTAAAGGAGATAATTTAACAGCACTAGTTGTATGAAATTTTAAAAAAAACAGGAACTGCATTCCATATGATTGGGGTATTAACCCTTTCAGGTAACCCATAAAGCAGCTTTCTGTAGGAAGGAATAGGACTGTAGAAAACTCCTGTAATTCTCTATCCGTACTGCTATATATTTAGGATGTGTAGTAAATATTAGCATCGTTTGCACTATATAAAACATAAAAAATAGTTGATAGCTTTCAGATAGCCTAAATGCAAAACATAGGTTTCTCCATATTTCTACCGAAGTCCTTTCACCACAGCAAATGTATGTTTACTTTACGAGGGACAACCACGTGCTTTACCATGCGCTCGGTAGCATCGTGGCGAGGGCCCGAATCTGCCTAAATACTGACTAGTTCTGTGCTTTGGTCCAAAAATGAATTGGGAATGAAAGGTTGAACAAACTTAAATTTTGATATAACTTTCTCACACACTATGCTTCGTTAAACGTTCTCAAATCTCAAAGATTGTTGGAAACGACAGAACACTGTGATTAAAGGAAATACAGAACATCCCAGGCTTGTTTTTAAAACTGCCTAACTATTACAAAACCAGCAATGCTCAAATGTGCTTGAATCTGAGTAATGAAGGATGAGGTTTTTGATGGTAATAGACAGAAAGGGAGAAGGGGAAAACTAATAATTGTACAAGGCACTCATTGCTAAACTTGAAGATGCAGCTTCGTTTATAGCTAAAGAGGAGTACTTGGGCATATTTGCTGTCTGCGAAGACAAGTTCTGCTTCAGCTGTCATCTTGCAGTTGCGGAAGGCAATCAGTGGCAGATTATATCCTGGAACAGTGGGCACTAATGACGCAAACGTAGATACCTTTCTTCCCTTTATCGTTCCTTGCTCTTCGTGCGTCAGAAACGTGTTTAAGGATCGATCAATGCCATATCACGTCTGGTGGATACTGATGCTCCTAAATGTCGTCTTCTGGCAGCTAAAATGGAGTTGTATATCTACTGTCAGAAAGCGTTCGCGTTACGTGAAGCTATTTTAGCTTAAGTGCCATAGCAATTTGCATTATTCTGTTAATCTGTTTGCCACTTGCTTCTGTGTGTTTCTATGGTAAACTGGAACAAATCGCACTCCGAAAATTTAATAAACTCGCCGCTTGCAACTTTACAGGCCAGGAAAACCAAAGTTTGAAACATCCTGAATAATCAGGGTATGATTACCGTTACTTTCTCCACTACTTATAGTAAGCAGAGGAAATAAAAAGCGCATCTCGTGAATTTTCTGTCATCGGATTTTCAATTCCCTTTTATTTGATTGAATTTTGTTTAAGTAGGGAATCGTAAGCCATGGAAAAAATACATGTTAAAATATTCAATTTAATTCACTTACATGTACTTGTTGCATTAGCCTTTTCCAAATATTCCTTGGAACAAGTGTGAATGCGTCATCTAACGGGCATGCATGCAAGTGATAGTTCTTTATTTATTTATACAAAAACATTTTAATATTTCCGCATCTTATAATAAGCAGTCCTCCTCTAATTTGATATCATTTGTAGGCAAACTAGGTGTTCATTTTAAAGTGGGTCATGAATTCTTGGTATTTTGTATGACGTCACTCTTGACTATCCGCTGACTCCAGAATTCAATCCGCCTAGCACTTCCACAGAGGCATATGATTTCTGTGTCGGTGAGGTTACCTAGCAAGCACAGTGTTCGGCTTGAACTGAGAACCTTTCACGTCTTATCAAAAGTATGCTGTGTGTCCAACCAAAACCTCTCTCGCATTGAGTTTTGTTTCATTAGTGTTGCCAAAATCACTCAATTCTTAATTAAAAGTCGCCAAAATGTCGCTAAATCAAATTAAAAGCCATAGGAATTTAGAAAGTAAAGATTTGCTGATTCAAAATCTGAGATTTCTATCAAAGGGATCTGATCCAATATAAACTTTGTAGCGCAAGTCCATTGTGCTGATAATAATGCTTTGCCATTTTATAATATCTGAGTTAAGCCACTAATTTCCTGTTTCACTTACTTTGGAAGGAATTCAGTTGCTTTCATCTGAAAGTCAAAAATGGTTTCTTTTAAAACATTCAGACGGTTACTCACAGATAGCAGGGCAGTTTTTACAACAATTGCACATTATTTGGGATTTCGTGCTTCAGTTCATTCAATAGTTTCGTAATACGTTCCACGCATAAGTAAATCGGACAGTTGTCTAAATTAATACCCCAAAAGGGTAGGTAACTGTCAGCTCTAGTTGTTGCAGCCAAAATATATTCGAACATAGGATTAATTATCTATTTGCTGACAAGAATTATTAAATTTGGTTAAATATTCCAGTGAACATTTAGTGTCAGTATTTCCATCCTCTTTTGTTGTTCGCTATTCATCTCGGAGAGAATGGTAAGAAGATAATTCGAATACAATTTTATTGCCTAATTCCAAATACTTAAAAGTCATTAAAAAGCTCTATAGATCGAACTAGCTGTTCTATAGAAGAGTTGTTTTATCAAATGCAACATTACTATCACGCGAAGGATCACATCCGTTGGTATTTGTTTAATGTTGCATGGATACAAAGAAAGAAATGAAAAAGAAATACATATAATTTTACGGAGCATGCCTTAATTTTATATTTAAAAATAAAATTATTCTTAGCAAATATGTCATGCCATAAATTAAAACCCGCCCAGAATTGTCTTTAAATAGTTCCTAAAATCGCCAGAAAGGCAACATTTTTAAAATTCTGTCGCTGAATTACTTAAGAAGGACTCCAGATCTAGTGACTTGTCGCCAGAGTTGACATCACTTGTTTGATCGATATCGAAGGTCTGTGAAAGCTATAAGCATTTTGGAATTAGGTATAAAACAGAGGACTGGAATAGCATGTCTTAGGTTGGGAGGGTGGAAAGCTCGCAAGATTGTTGATGACGATGGCAGGAGGATTTGCCCATTATGCGGGGAACAAGAAGACTGGACGCATATTTTGGTAGCATGCGTGCAGACGGAGGGTATTAGGAAAAAACTATTACCGGAAGTATTTTTGGCTTCCAACAGACGGAGGACAGCATGCTGGGACTTGATTCTAAACAGCCAAAACTGGCCAAGCTTGGGCACATACTTAATGGAAGTACGTGTACTAAGAGATAAGGTGTTTATGTAATTTTTCTTTAAACATATGTGGTGCTTGAGTACTTGTGCGCGACTGTGTGTGTGTGTGTGTGTTTGAGTGTGTGATTCAGAGTGTTTTTTAAATTTTATATATATGTATATAGTGCGGTGATTATAAAAAAAAATAATTGTTTTCTGGTTGATACTGCAAGTCACGTATACAGACCAGGTATTTTTCTAGAGAGCATGTACGGTCTTATGACCCATGTGACTGTGTTATGCAATTGATGTAATACTAAATACTTAATAAATACCATCACTACTGGGTACTTGTTATCATCGCTAGGTAAGGCAGCATGAATTTGTCCATAGTGTGTGTTGCGAATCCCTTGTGTGAATGTAAACAGAAACATTATCAGTGGGGAATGAATGGACATTGTTAGAGTTATACAAGAAGGATTAACATGTTTGTTTTATTTTGTTGAACGCTTTTGTGTGCGACATTGCGAGGCACGTTATTTGGTCCATGTTACCGTATTAATACTCTTCGGATTGTACGCCGTGCTAGCTAGGCAACTTGTCCACCACACGTGATGTTATCTAGCTTCGCCTTAGAGGTCACACTCTCTTTAAAAAATTGACACAAAACAGTGACGCAATGACACACTTTGAAATAAACACTCAGTGTAGCCAAACGTGGTTATAACGACCTTTCATACAATATTGCAACACATAAAGGGCATACGTGAATTTCTCATTGGTGGAGAAAGTCGTGTGAATGCTCGCGTTATATTTGTTCTTTTGTGAGTACTGTGTATCAAAGGCGACTGGAGCGCTCGCGTATTTTGAAACGTGTCACATCGCCTTCAGTAGCTTTAACCCTCCTGGAGCACAGCTGGTTTTCCGAGAATGAAATCGTAAGGTAAATGACAGGTACACCTTCCTTCTCGAGCGAACGGCTGTTTCGCTTATTCATTTCCGGCGTTTCTGAAGGCTGCTCTTTTTCGGGCTCTGCAGAGGAAGGTCCTAGATGTCCCATCTCAATATTTGAAAGCTTCGCGATCGATGCCACGCCGAAAGAAAAGTCGCGGTAGAAGGAGGAGAAGTGGGGTTTATACCGCCTCCTGCTGTAGACACATTCCTCACCTTAATAGACTTACTCCTGCCTGCCTTTAAATAGCCATCAGCTGCTGAGAATGATAATGCGACTGCTCTACGAACAACTGAACTAACAGCAATAAAGTGGATTTAACCATTTTGGTGTGCAGGAAATATCTAATCTGTCCAAATGTCTAAAGTGAGATTATAAATTATACCTGCTTTCAGCATCTCAGTTAACATTGTCATTCAGTTATGCAATAATGACAATTATGATGATAATAACGAAGATGATGATGATGATAGTAATAATAATAATAATGATAATGGGCAATAAAAGATCATCCAAACCAGTACTTAAGTATTATAAAATAGTAATTGGTATTAGTTCGTCATTTTGATTAACCTAGTAATACGAGCGAGGGGCGCGACTCCTATTCGGGAGGTCCCGTGTTCGATTCCCGTGACCGTCCACCCTGACCAATAGCTTTTTTCGGGGATTTTCCGGGTCGTCAGGTGAATGCTGGAGTGGTTTCTTTCAGCCCACGAATTTCTTGTCCGTCCATTTCGTTCCATTCATCACTTCATTTACCCTTCACCCCATCACTCTGTTTTTGGATTGGAGGTGTGGGCGAAGGTGTTTCGGTGCGCGTGGCAGGGAAAAAGGATGCTCTCGGTGGAAATTTCCTTCCCTCGCCTTTTGGCTGGCTGCCGGAGTGTACGGACCACTCCTTCGGAGCGAGGTGTTGGACCCTCTTGTGGGGCGGGGTTTCCCGGTCTGCCTCTCCGACTGTAGGGGCGTCTCAATCTGGAAACTATAGGAACCCTGTCATTGCTGTGGGTCACTCCTGGTTCCGCCCACCGATGTCTCCTCTCACCTCCCCCTCCCTCTCGGAGGTGCCCCCTTATGGGGCAAAGATACAATATCCTCACTGGAGCAATGCCGACTCCTCTCCGGGAATCAGGGGAAAAAAATTGTACTTATGAAGCAGATCTAAGAGTATATTGTGGCGTATATAGGTATTAGTAGGTATGTCATGCCAAACACATTATTGCTTCTCATTGGCGACAGCATTGTTGGGGTAATTCAGTATTTCTTTCGGCTTGTGTTTGAATTTCCGTCTGGCATAACACTCTCCACTTCTGGCTGGCGAGCCTAGTCAGAGTTGGAGAGAAGGGGGATAGATGTTAGCGTTACTTTCTTTGTGTGTGAGCGTCAGTCTGAAAGTTGGTGTGTAAGGTGTAAGTTGTGTGTGTGTGTGTGTGTGTGTGTGTGTGTGTGTGTGTGTGTGTGTGTGTAAGGCATCTCACCTCAATCCTTTGCTTCCTTGTGTATGTAACGCAGGGCCACAAAATTACTTTATTAAGAAACCACAGGTAATGTGAATTATGTGAAATTTGTGTAATTTGTTACAAAACCCCACGCCTGCATCGGAATGTGAACATCAAGGTCCTGGTTCTCTCGCTGTGTCTGTGCTACATTCTCCCATGTTCATGTTGGGGTGATTAAAATTTAATATTTTGTTGGAAATCTTTTGGCCCTCACCTCAGAATTTAACAATATATATATGCACCGTGTCTTAAAATACAAAACGACACGCGCAACGTTTATTAAACCAGTGAGATGGCTCAGGCGGTTGCGTCCGTAGCTCTCATTCAGAGGATCAGGCTTCAAATCCCGAGTATTGGCCTTTGACTGGGTTTTTCCTCATGCTTTCGTTAAGGTTACTAAGTGAATACCGTATTGGTAATTCAATACTATGACCCATAGTTTTACTCACGAAATAAAAACAATGGAAGTAAAATAGTGAGTATCCGGTATATGTACAATGTACTTCCACTGATCAGCAATCACACGATCACAAAAATCCACATTGAGATTAAATCTGTAAGAATAAATTACTTATGAAACCGACTACCTTATTAGTAGGTTTCTCAAGTAGATGTTTCAGAAATGACTTAATTTCAGAGTACTTTGTACCCTGAAAGTGGAGCATTTGTCTGCCTGCAGCAGATGGTATAGGAAGGTGACTACGCAAATAAAGTTATCTGTCCCCATAAATCATACTATCAAAAAGTACTACCTGGATATTGAAACGTGCACCTGTAATTTAATAAACGTGTGTGCCTAGAAATAATCCATTAATGATGGAACAATTCACCGAACAGAATTCGGTATGCCTTTTCTGGGTTTAATTTAGGTCTTAATTTACTAGTCCACGTATAGAGAGGAAATCTTTGAAAAAGGTTCTAAAAGGAGCAAATGATTATGACACGCTCAATCACAGCTTTCTGTACAAAGTAGGTCCCTTCACTGCAAGCTTAACTTCTTCCTTTCTTCACTGAAAACCCAGTGTTCATTCTTTCCTCTTTTCCACATTCTTAATATCATTACCGGGAATCTTGATTGCGAACAAGGTAACAGACACTCATCTGGCCTGACACACAGATGACTCTAAGACCACAGTGGACAAACGAATTCATGAGGAGGCACCAAGGTATATATTTGTCCTTTTGGGTAGCTTTGCCACACTGTTCTCGGCTGGAGTATAGCCTATTAAATCCTTCATCTGAGAGAATCTACGAAATGTACCTATATGTATCAGGGTAGCAACATTTGGATACTGTATTTAGTCAGCAGCTATTAAAGTGCTTGCAAGCTTCCAGATCAAGTCCGAATTTGTCTGGAATTGCATACAAAACTATTAAAGCGGCTAAAGGCGTCACTGATGCTGTTGGGTGGATATAAAATAAAGAAAATCGAGGGCAAAGTAAAAGTGCGTTTCCCTAGACGAAAAGATCTACGAAACACTTAATTGGTTCTGAACCAGTTTTGGGAGTCCCTTAAGCTCCATAAAGAGATGCATAGAGGAATGCCTTACATAAAATATGAGATGTATTGGATCAGAACGGAAAGGAATAAGCGCATAAACGAATGATGGATCTTTATTGTGGTGACAGGATATTCCGAGGGCGGTAGTTGCCGGATCATTGCGCTCTCAGGAAACATCTGCACACATTGGGAATATAAAAGGAAAACCTCATCTGCCGGGAAGATAGCCTCTTAAAACTGGAATGCAAATGCCTAACTCATATGAGATACAAACTCTTTTGGATTACCAACCGAGAGGAAGAACTTCCTAAAAGAAACACTTAAACTTCTGGCCATGATAAATGGAACTAGAACTTTGAAGTAGATATTGTTCTTGGAGTTGTTTAGTTATTTATTTAGCTCCACAGTTGGGAAACCAATTTGAAAAAAAAATGTTTTGTTGAAGTTAGTTTGCACCACGCTTTGGGCGTCAATTTGAGAAAGATTGTTTGTTACGTAATATGATACTACGTATGTAAAGCTGATTTGAAGATGATGTTTTTGTTGTTATGCTTCGGGTTTAGAAAAAATATATTAACTTTGTTATTAAGCTGCTTCTATAGATATTATTTATGTTTGTTTTTGCCTCGGCTGCATCAGTATTGTTTTAGTCACGTATCTCTTAGACAGGGTGTGGTGCGACAAGAATGTAGGCTTACACAGATTTTAAGTTTAAATTCACTTCTTTTTATTAATCCTTGACACAAATTAAATAGCACTACACTGATATCAAGAGCTGTGAGATTCTTTTACTTAAAACTTGCACTTTGTAAACCGTATACATAATTTTCGTTTCACACGAATACGTAATATTTCTTTAGAGAACACATCTTCCATCCGGTCACTACCAAGGTATGCGGCCAACTGAACATATTTCAACCGTCCAAACCCGTAAGTTTCTGTATTTGAAGTATCTGATTGGTTAATCCTAGTCCAATAGAATATCTGCATTTAATTAAAGCTTTTTCTGACTGTTGATTGGCTATTGTCAACTGTCACAAAATTTACATTATCGTTGCTCTAATCATGACTAGCAACATTTAAACTCTCAAATACATTATTGCCTCAAGGTTACCTCATTGTTAGCAACTTTAAACTTATTATTCTCACAGCTCTTACATTATTAAATTACTTAATGCATTCACATACAATTATTAAACATGTTTACAATAATATAAGCATATGCAATGACTGTTATGTACATGTTTTTTACAAATTATTACATACATATTGCTTGTTATTGAAATTACATATTATATAATTTAATAAAAATTATTCAAGTGTTAAAAACACTGCCTCAAATTACAAAGTCGGAAATACTACAATAGACTGTTGATTTCAGTGATAGGGTACTACTAGTTGGTTCCGTCTTCATTTTAATCCAATCCAGGAGTCGTTGTATATTCTAAATTTATTTTGCACCTGTGTCTTTGGGATTGACAATAACCATGTTGTTCTGGCTGATACTTTATGTGCTATAGATCGTGTACGATTTATTTTTATTTGTCATTGCGGTATGTAGCACCGCGTGTAATCTGCGTAACTTTACCTTTTTAAATTGTATTAGTATGGCGTTTGGGGCTTTTCACGCTTTTTGACTGGTCTAGGAGTGTGACTCTTTTAGCTATGTATTCTACAGTTTCTGACACTGTTTTAGCAAGAATTTTATTTTGTTTTTATATTTTTCGAACGCAGGATTAGTACCAGATTTTTACTTTTATGTGGTCTTCTTCACGGTGCTAATGACCTTGTAGTTGAGCGCCTTAAAGCTCTACTACTACAACTACTCTCAGGCGTTGCCTTTTTCTCTATGACCACATTTTGATTGCTTCCATTGTTCTTTCCTCACTTTGTCGCAATATAAAATTTGCACACTATACAGTTGCACACTCCACGCAGAAGCCACCACAAATGTCTTCGCTATGAGCTTAGATTGTTTTAAAAACATATTTATTTTGTTGTAGAAATTGTTTCATGGACTCTAAATAACAAACACGAAAAGTCACTCATTAGCAAAGGATACTGTAAAGCAATTAATGGATTTGAACTACGCACACTTTGACGATATTCAGAATTTGATGTGCCCCAGCATGCTGCGTACCTCAAGCGGAAGTGGCGACCTTTAGCATACATTAGCATACAACAACCATCGGCTTACACGCGATCCATTGATCCCTTGCAGATGTGTTTCATCTACAGATTGTGGTTTCTCTTGCAGTGAACCCATCGTTGGAGAATTCACACTTCTGAAAGTAGATTCGATGTAATGGGAACATATTATTGTTAAGTTACTTTAGGACCATGTTAGTAACCGTTCCATTGTTCATCCATCGATGTACAGCAGACAACATATAGTTTCCTGCACCAAGGAGGATATATAATATACCTATATCTAATAGTTTTATTAATTGATGAACACATTTAAAATGTGCTTGAAGTCTGGCAAAACTTAAGAGTTAGTTTAAAAGCATAGTGTTATATACCGCGGTGAGGCTAAAAGGTTTGATTCTAGATATTAAATTTTAGTTACCCCGGCATATACATTGGGAGGCATAGCTGCAGAGGCAACAAGAGGACCAGAATCTTAAACTACGCGTTCCAGAGCAGGCGTGGGATAGTTATAATAAAATACACAGAATATCACATTATCACATTGCCTGTGGTTTATTCAGTATAAGCCCGGTACCCCTAGATCATACACAAAAGATAAAAAGCAATTTAAGGGTGATGCTACACACACGCGGTTACATTCACACAATTCACATACGACCTTCCATACCAGACACTCAACCTAAAGTGACGCTCACCACACAGCACACAAAGAACTAATGCTCACTTCCCCCACTCTAACCCTCGTCACGCCAGAAGAAATTTCAAAACCCAAGCCGAAAGATTTACCCCAACAATACTGTCGCCAACGACGCAATAATGTGTCTGGCGTGACAATACACACATACACGCCACAATAGTCTATTAAATATTTATTACTCTATTTCTCAAACTTGATGCAGTAATTTGTATCACAAATTACTTAAATGTAAATAATGATTGGAACATGAATATGCATTTTTATGTGACATTGATTTGAGATGTTTGTTGATTGTAATTATTGTTGGGAAGTAAGTTTATACTGCCTTACTGAAACTGACAATAATAGCGTGCAATAATGCAGCGAGGGGGTGAGCTGTTTATCATTATTGGAAACGAGGAAGTTACGTAATGTTGGCGCGTTTTTTTCCTTGAGAATCTTCTGGAACGTTTCCCTAGAGCATATGTATTCATAATTTTCATTGGATATTAAAATAGACGCTAATGTTGGCGCGTTTTATTAGCCAATTGCAGCTCAGTTATAATCTTTAGGCATATCGCGGTGTATGAGTATAAAAAGCCAAGTCAGAGGTAGATCGCCCTCAGTTCATCAAAATTCTTTATACATGACACGTCGCTTTCAGTCTCTCAGTTCGTCGAAAATATTTTGTATGATACACGTCGCCTTCAGTCCAGCAGAAATATTACACGTCGGCTATAGATTCACAAGTTACGCGTAGCAGAATTATGAAAAATCTAAAGTGTTGTAAAGTTAATTACACAAAAGGTTGAAGTACGTGGATTAAAAGTGATCAGTAAGAAGTTATTATAACAGTTTCAGTTTGGCAAGTGTCGAGATCAATGTATAAATGTGATAGTGACTGTGTTTCGACAATAAAAGTGCAAAACAAATTTCTTCATCAGTGTTATCTTTGGATAAAAGATTCCTTTCCGTTTACACAACCTGTATAAAGAGAAGTGCTCGACCCAAAATAAGATAATAGCTAGCCGGAGGACAGTAAACCAAAATTAAATAAAATAACAGTCGCATTCTTTCAAACAAACATTAATACTACCGCAAATTGCTAACACCAGATGGAGCTACAAACCTAACAAAGAATCACGTCACAAGATGGTTTCAACACGTTGAGTAAACACACATACACAAACAACGTGGGTTATAAAAAACATTATAAGTAATACCACCGCAAATTGGCACCACAACGTGGGGCTACAATAATGTTAAATATAACATCAAGTATACTACCACGAACTACGCATATTATAAATACTGCCTCAAGCATAACGCTTGGAGCTTGTTAACATTTATGTATCTGATAAACTACACGAGAATGAAATTACAGTTTTTAAAAATCTGATGCGTTTCACTCACACAACCTTCTCTACTCTCTCTTCTACAAACTATTCTTGCAAAAGCTTATTATTCTATCTACTACCTATTAATCCAGATAAATCTTCATTGAAGATTTACAGATTTCGTTGTAGGTTGTCGGACAGTAAACAAAGTTTCCGGAAACTTTCTTTTTTCAGGATCGGAAAAATGAAACGTAGTTATGCATGCATTAACGGTACAAATTTCCTAAACACGAATGGCAGGGGAATATTTCTTCAAATACTCAACATGATCCAAAGAGGACAGTTAAGCTAATTTATTATAAAAAGACAAATTCAAAATCATTGTCTGGTGGTCGGAAGAAGGTTTACGTGTGCTCCACCATGTTTACTGTCCGACGACAGCGCACGGAAATATAACAGTATGCACGTTAGTATCTACCTGATAGCTCCACCCATAATCCCTATGACATTACCGGCACTGGCTGCCAACCTCTGAATACCTAACTCCCCAAATATATAAAACTAAACCTCTAAAATTCCGCTAAATTCCAGTAATTCCGTCACAATATGCTACTCCGAAAATTAATACATACATTTTATTTGTCATGCAGATATCTTAATAATATGGTATTTTATTCAAAATCTTTAGAATCATTTTTGTGGGAATCAAAAATAACAAAATAATTCCTTGAAAGGGGGAATTTGGAATGGGATTTTTTTTTTAAATCTTCGTGTCGAATCCTTAGAAGACTGCGAACGTAAATACCAAGTTTGATATTAAATTGACATTTTGAGTTACCCTGTTCGCACATACACACAGACCTTTTCCAAAAAAATATTTTTTGGGAATAAGATTTGGATTTTTTGGATTAGAGTAAATGAGGTGATAGGGGATTTTTGTTGGAGTTTTATTGAGCTCTCGCACGTCAGCGTAAAAGGTTTATTGTGCAACCCCACTGAAAAGGATGCTTTCATTGTTTCCAAAATCTGTTTCCAAACAAATTGCAGTATCTTGGTTCCAATGTCAGCATTCTTTCCTAGATATTCTATGGTTATGGAAAGAGTAAGTCTCTTTCTTGCCAGGAATGGGCCGTCAAAGAGGATGTGTGAGACAGTTTCCTCAACGTCTTTGCACATTTTACAGATGGGTTCACCCTTTCAAAATCCTACTTTACGTATTCCTATTCCATCGAATGTCAGCAGAGATGAGAAAGGACTGATCTAAGAAAATTTTTCTGGCTTGTCTTTATCCAGGATAGTTTTGCCACCTGAGTTGGTGGTTTTCTTTTAACCCAGCTTTTACCGTGATTTTGGTAGTACGTGTAGGTACTGATTCCAACTACGGGTTCATAGCTTTCTAGTCAGCTGATCAGCTTTTTCATTTCCATGAATGCCCTGCTGCCCTGGTACCCACCGCATTTCGAGCCTGTTGCCTGATGACAGGACAGACATTCCCAAACCAGTTATGATTTTTCCTGGTCTGAATTGTATTCTGAAGGTCTCAAAACGTGTATTTACGGGAGAATTTCGGTATGAATTTTTGTGTAGAACGCAATACTTCCTCTACTTGCTATAGGCAAGTATTAGAGAAAGTAAAATGAAAATCTACCTTCTGTGTGTGCATTCAGAAAATATTGTGGGATGTCACAGGCCCCATCATCGTACAAATTATGAGGTAGCACGTTTCGTCACGTAGTCTAGATTTTATGTGGCGTCTCTACAGCTGAGATATGCATGAATTACTCTCGTGCTCTAAGCGCTCCCAGGAAAACCTTTCTATATAACACAACGGATCTCTAATTTTTGGGGGGGCTATGTATGTCTAAATGCGTAATCCTTCATAAAGCGAAATAATTTAAATGAACATGCAAAATTTAATAAAAGGCTCCACAAAATGTTCTCATACAAGTACAAACTGATAGTTTACTATAGATACGGCAGTTTATATATGTATGCATATTTTATGTATTGTGGCCACACATACATGTACCTTTGTAACATTACATATTCAGTTAATACTTTAAGAGACATGCACCGAAATGCGTGGATATGCGCTTTCAACCTTGATTGATACAACCATTTTGGCACATAAAACTAGTTTCCTGTCACTCCAGTTTAGAAGAGGATGCTTATCCAGTCTGCAGCAGCATCTAAATATGTATTATTTAGAGTGTAGGAGGGTTTATATTGCATTAATGACGTTCGCCCATATAATAAATTGAAATTGTACCTCATGGATTAGCTGTTACAGTCACGTGATTTGCATTACGTCCTTTGTCGTTCTCGAAGGCAGTGGCACAGTGGTTTGTATACCTGTTTTCATCCAAATGTATATTTGCGCCTTAAAGAAAATGTGCCGAATGTTAGGTGCTATATAATCACTACTATGACTCCTCTTAGCGTTTTAGAACATATTTTATGTATCCATAAACTCAGCAAATTAGCTGACAGGCAATTTATTTTCTAGAATAGTTCGTGAAATGCTGCGAACATACCGAATATACCTCGGTTGACCGTTTTCTTTTAACCTCTTCAATTTCAAATATTTATTTAATGAATTCTTGCTATCGTAGAGAAGCGCTTTATGAGGTACATTCGTAAAGCTTGTATTTTATGTATTAATTTCGATATTGTTTATAAGATTATATTGAGTAGTGCCTTTAATAGCGCTTTCTAAGCTGCTGATGAGATTTCGAAACAATTTTATATTAGCTAATGTTAGTTACTGTATATTGCTAACGTTCTCTTTGCCGGTAATTCAATTAATATTTTAATATTCAGGCCAAAACTACATTTAATGCAAGGTTTCAAAACTTCAGGTATTCTTTTCGTCAACTTCATTCTTTTATATTCCTGTTAGTGGTTATATAAATATTAAGCGTGAGATAATTGCTTTCTGCTGAATGTATTTCATCTAATCAACAGAGAAAAAGGTACTTTGCAATGCAGCTCTGTTTTCTAATAGTTTTACACAGAGAGAAAACCTTGACGCAAACAAAACACGTTACCTTAATGTCAAACGTTGACCCCTGCGATGTTTACTTTAAGAAAGAAAACGAAAAGCGAATATTTCAGCATGCGCAAACGACTGCATATTTTTCCAGACTGCTACATTCTCTCCATCTTGCGGGCAGGTCGGGAACTATCTGCTTTGTGGTCGTGCATGCGCAAAGGTATCACTGCCTAGGTTTGAATTTGTTCGCAAGTAATAATGACTGTATTTTTGCTTTCAAATTGAATGATTGTCTAGAATACTGTCCTAAGTCCGTTTTGACAATTTTTCAACAAAGAGAAATGGGGTGTCTATACATATAAACCTGTAATCAAACTCTTCCTATTAAGTTTCGATTTTGGATAAATGACCGGTGTGTGTATAGTGAGCTAACCTAAACGGAAAACTAGCATTTTAAAAATGTTTGTGTGTATGCGTGCGTTTTTCACTGAAGAATGGCTAAGCCATTTGCTATAAAACTTGGTATATGATCTACCTTAGATTTAGAAAATAGAACTTAACCCCAAAAGGTAGGGTTATAATGTAGCACAAAAAAGTTATTTGAAATAAATTGTGTCTTTTAAAGAGATCCACAATTTTTGTGTAGTGCGTTTTCGTCTATTGCTTAACGTTAACTAGTTATACAAGATTATACAAAATTCCTTCTGAACGAAGGGGACTTCAGAGGCTATTCTCAGAAAATTCAAGATACACATTTTATTTGTCATGTAAATAACTTTAATAACTTTTATGAGAGCAGCCCGAGTTTTGTGAAAGTGCTATAGAAAGGTTCTTAAGAAAGTTTTTTGTGACAAGTTTGATTTTTTTTATTTACAAAATTTCGATACGTTGAATATGGGGTTATAAAATTTTGTTGTTATTCGAGTGCGCAAAGGAATGTGTAATAAATTCTTATGTTTCCTGGTGTACGGATTCCCTATGTCTAAAGAGCATAAAGATTTTGTCTTTAATGCTGGTGTTTCTGGTTAGAATCCCGGCTGGATCAAGCCGCTTGGCTAACGTATTTATTGAGATTTCCCTCAGTTCTACAGTCCACTGATAACTGCGTACATCCAACTGCAAAAGTAGTTGATTTGCATACAAGGCGCCCAGAATTAAAACAAACCCGCCTATTATGTGCAGCTTAATCTTTCACATAAACTCGACCATGGAATGCTAGGCAATTTTCAACAGGATAGAACACCTTGAGTATATTTTCCGCTTAAACTTGAACGAATAAGCCTACAGTTATTGAATTTCTATTATTAAATTTCTTTAAGTGGTTATACAATTTTACTTTCTCTGCTGCTTACGTATAGTAAAAAAAGAAAGTATTTCATTCTACACAAAAATTCGTTACCGAGATTTCACCGTAAATACAAGTTTTGAGATTCTCTAATTCCAAAAAAGGGATAAAAAAGATAAACCTCTGTGTGTGCGTGCGTGTGTGTGTGTGTGTGTGTGTTAATACCTGTATGTGAAAAGCATAACTCAAAATAAAAAATTCTGTTAAACTTGGAATTTAAGTTCGGATCTTCCAAGGATGCGACGTGGAAGATTTTCAAGAAAATTCCTCCACCCCAAACTGCCCTTTACGTGGAAAAGCTTTCGTTATTTTTTTATTTTCTCAAAAAACGGCGCCAACGATTTTGATTGATGTAATATATGCTTAAAATATTTGTGTGGCAAATAAAACGTGTATCTTGAATTTTATGAGAATAGCCTGTTAAGTCCTCTCCATTCTGAATGACTTTTGCATAACTGGTAAACTGTAAAAAATAGACATACTACACAATTCTTTTTGAGTTAACCACCTTGTTATTATCTTGAATACTTATGCTTTTCTCAAATGGGAAGTCGTTTTTTATTTTTTATTTATTTATTTTTTGCGCTCTAGCCTAATGTATTCCTTTATTCCCTTGTACCTAAAAGAAATATGTAGTACAGCATTTCTGAAAATGTTTATCTCGATTAGCATATAGTAGATAGAAGAATAAACCTTTGTAAGAATAGTGTATAGAAGAATGAGTATAGAAAGTTATGTGTGTGTAACATGGGATTTTTACTTTCTTTACTACGTATAGTAAGGAAGGGATGTATTGCATTCTATCCAAAAATTTGATACCGAGTTTTCTCCGGTAATACATGCTTTGAGGACCCCTGAATTCAAATAAAACATTTTAGAAACGTGCGTGTGTGTGTGTGTGTGTGTGTGTGTGTGTGTGTGTGTCTGTCTGTGAACAGCATAACTCAAAAACGAGAAGTCGGATAAATATCAAACTTGGTATTTAGATTCAGTACCTTCCAAGGAAGTGACGCGAAAATTTTCAACAAAATCCGCCACCCCAAACTACTCTTTACCTGGAAACTTTTTGAAACTTTTAATTTTCTGAAAAATAGCTCTAGCGATTTTAGTTAAAATACCATACGTTAAAGATATTTACATGACAATTAAAGTGTATATCTTGAATTTTCTGGTAATAGCTGCCAAGTCTTCATCCGGAAGAAATTTTGTGTAACTGGTAAATGTTAAGCAACAAAGGAAAACGTACTACACAAAAGAATGTAGATCTCTTTAAAACGCACAATTTATTTCAAATAACTTTGTTGTGGCATCATCCATTTCCGAGATATCCGTTATTAATGGTTCAAATTGTTCTGTACTTTGTCATTATTTTCAAGTCCTTTCGAAATTCAGTTGTTTCTCGCAAATGCACGCAAAGAGCATCGAATTTTAAGGCCAGCGTATAGCGTCCAGTCCTTAAACATTTGACTGTCGCTATTTCCTGTGTATCTATAATAAAATGTGTAATGCGGCTATTTCCGAAAGATCTATCTCTATTAAAATGAGTAAATCGAAAAAATAAACTTTCGTAAGAATAATTGGTATATCCACTAATAAACGATGGGAAGTAGAGAAAGTTGTGAATGTAATAATCTGATTTCTAGAATAAGTTTTATGTGTTGAGTGTATGTAAACAGCATAACTACAAAAATAAATTTGGATAAATAAATCACTTGTTATTTAATCCTTTATCTCGCACTCGTAGAGTGAAACATGTTTTCGGCCAAGGAAAGAAGTAAATAAGGTCTCCTGAAACTTTTATATGGTTTTAAAATATTTCAAGTATTGTTAATAAAAATGCATTATGTTGCTCAAGAGCAACATTGCCCATACAAGGGCTAGCCAGAATGCTTCACTAATTTTTACTTATACTTTGTGTGAAAGACTTAAAACAATTGTTCCTAGGAACAAAACAGTTCTTGCATAAGCACATAATAAACTGATGGTCATCCTCCGTGGTGTAGTGGTTACCATGCTAGCCCCTAGTTCCCGAAGTCGCGGGTTCAAACCCGTGGAGGGCGATGATTTTTTCGGGCGTAAAAATCCTTAGCATGGCTTCCTTCGGAAGGGAAGTAAAGCCGGTGGTCCCATGTTGTAGATTTACGGCACGCAAAGAACCTCAAGCCTGACAAAGAGGACCTCTGAGCAAACTTATCGGTCTTTTACGCCCAATATAGAATGGGACGCTAAGGGCCACATCAGTTAAAGAGCGTCCATAAATAAAAACTCAATTTCAATTTGCTAAACTGTTGTTTGTGAGCAAGTTTGCCAGATAAAGGGTTATGTTCAGCGTCTTCCAAGGGTATGACACAAATATTTTCAAGAAAATCGCCCATCCGCAAACTTTCACATGAAAATTTTTCGAAATATGTTATTTTCTAAAACGTGACAACGATTATTATTGAAATACCATATATTTAAGATATTTACCTTATTTTCGTATAACCTATACATCCCGTCATCTGAAAATAAAATTGCATTCCATTATGTATAGGCTTTGCACTTCAGTTGCTTATTTATAGAGTGTATTACCTTTCTTTTGGAATATAATCCAGGATTTACCCCTTCTAACCTAACGGAAATTGACTTCCTGTAAACATACGTGTAAAATCTATACTCACCTAAGACCTGATGAGTGGAGAAACATTTTCCTCTTGTGCACGAAGTATGAAGCCTATATTGACTACATATATACACCGTCAAAGTTTTAGAGCAAGGCCAGGATGCAAGAGCCTCTTAGCGGTCGCAAAGTTTTAGCAAACGACTTTAGAGTTGAGCCGCTTCTTGTGCTCTTCTTCTTCTTCGCCTGCAGCATCTCTACTCGACTATATCTGCCTTTATGTCGTAACTTGCTTCCGGCGATGCTTTGTCCCCTTCCTGATGCTTTATCAGGGATGCTAATTGCTTGGAGGAAGGCATTGCAGCAGAATTGGCTTTTGGCAGTTTTGGAAGTTTAAGATTTTATACATTGTTTATAATTACAGCATTTGGAAAACATACTTAAGCGTTAAACTCTTAACATAGCTGTGTACTGAAGAAGTTATTTATTAGCTCCACGTATGGACGCTAATTTGAGATTTGTTACGTTTTTAGCACCATGCTTTGGGCGTTAAATTGAAATAGTTGCATTGTATTGTATTGTATTGTATTGTATTGTATTGAAGGAGTTGTACTATATTTCAACTGTTGGAGAGCCGAACATGAAGTAGTTGCAACCGCACGTTTGGTAGCCTTCGCCCCAAGTGTACTTTCAGGTGTCCTTTGCCCCAGGTTTAAAAAAAATATTATCTTTGTAATTTGACTGTTTCTTTAAATATTATATATATTTATGTTTGCCTCGGCTGCGTCAGTATTATTGTTAGAGACATGTTTCTCTTTGTATGGTTGTGGTACGTCAAGAATGTAGGTTTACACAGATTATAATCTTACTTCACTCCTTTTATTAATGCTTTATACGATTTAAATAACACTTCGCTGATATAGAGAGCTGTGAGACTCTTTTTATTAATTAATTACACTTTTTAACACGTAAGCTTATTTTTCGTCTCACACGAATACATATTATATTTCTTGAGGACGCACAAGCCACGCATCCAGTTATGAGCACTGTCTGCAGGCAACTGAACTGATTTCAACCGACTGAACTTGAAAATTTTTGTATTTTAAGTCTCTGATTGGCTAATCCTACTCCAATAGAATACTTTCATTTTACTAAAGCTTTTTCTGGTTGTTGATTGGCTATTTTATAAACTGTCACTAAAATTACATTATTGCTGCTCCAATAATGACTAGTAGTATTGTTAAACTCTCAAACTCATTATTGCCTCAAGGTTACCTCATTGTTAGCAACTTTTAACTTATTATTCTCACAGCTCCTACATTATTAAATTACGTAATGCATTCACATAACATTATTGAACATGTTTACAATAATATAAGCATATGCAATGACTTACATACATTTTACAAATTATTACATACATTGCTTCAAGGCGGGCCGTTATTAAATTTACATATTATATAATTTGACTGAAATCATTTAAGTGCTCAATACTCCTGATCTTCTTTGTATGATATTGCCGTTTGCCGCTGAATAGACATAGGGCAGCATTATCTACACGGAGTATTTTAAAAGTGTGTAAATAAAGAAAAAACTATACGGTGTTCATGCATGTTTAAAATGCAAAGAAAAGGAAGAAATAAGAATTGAGTCAGGAAAAGGCAAATAGCATTACAAATTATAATTCTGGTATTAAAATTCAGAAAATGTCAAAGTTGAAACATAGAAACATACTAATACTTCTACTTTCAGGATGAGTGCTACGATACAAATCAATGTTAAAATTATACTGAGCCTCACTCGTCTTCTATTTCTATAGACTAGACAAATTGGTTGTTCTGCTCCCGCAGTTCTTGTTTTCGGCTTCTCATAGGTCTTCCTAAATTCCTGTTAGGTTTATAATCATATGCTACTTTAGTTGGTTCCATTCTGTAGCTTCTATTTTTCTTGATATTCCTTGGTTTCATCATTTATGGAATATATATTTAATTCTGTTCCTATATCTTCATTACGTATTCTATCTAAATTTTGTACAGCCTTTGGTTCTTCTGAGAGAGTTCATCTCTGCAGCCTCCTACTTTTCAACTTTTTGTACTTGTCCAGGTTTTTCACCTATAAAATCACATAAGACCAGCCAAATTTTATAAAACGTTAATCTTGAAGCTTTCGCTGTTTTACTTTTTAAGGTAAAACGTGAGAGACTTATTATCTAATTTATAATTCACTTGGGCACATGTGTTAAAAAATTGGTAGACAATTTTCATTGCTACTATGCTTCAAACTGTAGGCACATTTAAGCATTCTTTTTTCTCCCCCCTTCCCCGGCAAAGAGAACTTTAAGCATAGGGTATCTCCAATTCTGTTCCAAATAAGTTTATCTTGCTACGAACAGCAAGGTTCATCTGGTGAACCTTGGTTGCCTATAGTAATATCTCCAGATGCGATGTATTTGGCACATAGGGCTTCTTGTGTCATTTTCGGAGGGTCCTTCAGAAAATATATTATCAACGTTCGTCTGTAGCAATTTAAGATGCCTCGCATTATGTATCATGTACATGGAAATATTTATTTGGTATATAACTACGCCATAAAAATGTTAAATAGACCTAGGGGGGGAAAGCCTTGTACAAAACATATGAATGGAGACTATAAATTGCTCGTGCGACGAATTCAAATTAATTACCTCCCAACTATTGTGAACTTACAGTACTGGTAACCAAAAATTATTGAGTTCTAATAAAAGGATTATGTGGTTTTTGTATAAATGTCATTGTGCTCTTCTGGCAAATAAAAATAGTTTTTCTCAAGTCCTTTTTCGCCGGTGATGGAATTTATACGTAATTATTTGCAGTTTTGCCAAAGAAGATATATCCTCTTATCTTCATGTATTTTTTATGATCCAGGACTATATATTATGAAGTACCTTCTAACAAACGCATGGCAAAGGCTTTCCTTGGTATTTTTACCTAGAAATATTGGGAAATTTTAATTTTAGGCATATAGAAACACGTCTCCAGCTTTGCATGCATGATAAACTTCATGATGTACGTGGAACTTCAACTCAAGAATATCCAATAAGACAGCTATAGCGGTGAAACCAAATTGTAATATCCCTACTACGAATTGGGCATACCAAACTGACACACTCTTATTTGTTAAATAGAAGCTCTCCACCAATTTGTGAAACATGTAAAACAGCATTAACAGTAGTAAATATTATACTAACGTGTCCAAAATTTGAAATCAACGTAGTCAAGTTGGTATGCCCAGAAATATTTCTGCAGCACTCAATGATGCAACTTTCATCCAGAAAGTAATTACTTTTCTTAAATTAATTAATATATATCAATACATTTAACCAAATTGTAACCTGTATGTATACATAATGTGTATTATACTGTAATCCAATAATGTAAGCAACTGTACATGAAAGGTCGTGATAAAGCCTAGGAAGTTTAAAACGACCCTAAATAAAGCTGTTTGAAAAAAAAATGGAATCTTTTGGTTAGGCAGCTGTAGCCGATGACAAAATGCGTAACATAGTTTCACGGGTGCCATCTACAGATACACTTAAAAATAATAGCTCAGACTTTTTTTTTGAAAGTACGAGAAACCCAGACGTTTAAACTGAGTGTCTGTTATTTTTAGAGGAAGAATTGCATTCTAATAAAAATTTCGATTTTTGAGATATCATCGGGTATATAGGTTTTGAGGCTACCTGCATCAAAAGAAAAGTGGTTGTATAGAATTTTTAAAATAAAATAAAGAGTGAGAAACAGAGAAAGAGGGAGGGTGAAGGGTTCGTATGATCATAATTCTTCTCTGCTTAATCTATGGTAAATGTTTTGTACTTTGTAATAATTTCGAAAATATTCAATGTTTGAGACATACCATTAAAGCTATATACTCTGCGAAGTTACCTCATACATCGAATTTTACGTAACGGGAAACCACAAGAGGCAGAAACTTTCTATCTCATTAAATTAAAAGCTGCTGTAAAATTCAAAGCAGTAAATCATATCGGAAACATGTTTTTTCTAAAAATGATCTTATGCTTTTACGCACTATGCTTGAATTGTTAAGCCCTATTATTTTATTTTTCTTGAATACCTAATATCGTGAATAGTAGTTTTTAAGCAGTTGACTGTTTTTTCATATTGCTCTGTAGTACAACATAATGCTTATTCGTGTATAATTATGAATATTATTAGTAAACGGCCAATATGCAAATAAGTCTGTTTGACTAAGCAGAACAGCAGCTTTAAAGTGAGGTTCAGAGAAATCCATGAGAGTCCTGCACATCACACTGTGCAATTCTCACACTTAGATCGTCTCAATTTAGTATTAGTCTACAAAACTGAAGGGATAAACAGCATAGTTGCCTTAATGACACAAAATATTTTATGGATACAAAATAAACTGTGCAACATGAATTGGAACATTGCTTCTCCACTAGCATTGTCGTACCTGTCTCGTTTTCAATGAGGAAATTCTGTTCCCTTTGCTAGAAAATGGAATGGGCGTTTAAGTAAAATTATGAAATAGTGCCTACTTCTTTACCTCCTTCGCCGTAGAAGCTGACTTCATCGTAGGGCTAGCTAGTGCTTATTAATTTTTATTACAAAAATAACTATTCTTATGTTTTGCTTTTTCAGATTCGTGATTGGTTAACACTAGAAGAAGAAATGTTGCGCCAACAAGCAGTAGTCGTCGGCGATGTGGACGACATCTTGCAAGTCCTGGATAAGCAGAAGGTAGGAACTCCGTCCATTTCCTGCTTTAGTATTACCATATAGAAGAAGAACATTTTAAGCCTTCAAACTTAAAATTACTGTTTTCTGGCTTTCACGTTCTAGAATAATAGCTACAGGGCGGATTAGAGTGACCTGATCCGTGATTTCAAGTTACCAATGCAGAGAGCATAATGTTTTGGTACGTGTCCTCTGTGTACAGACAGTGGGTAAAGAAATATACCGTAGTACGCATGATGTTCCGCTTCACAAATAAAGTAAGGACTATATCAGACTGTGATATAAGTGTATTATTCCTATGCACATATTATCTCTTGCGATGAAAGGAGTTTCTCACAAAGTAGCTTTTGTTTAAGTGAGAGACGGAGAAAGTTTACTTTCGCCAATCTCCGCGTGTACTGTCCACTGCAGTGCACAGACCATGTAGTATTCACTTTTAACATGTATGTGTAAAATGTAGTGTTCTATATAGAATAAAAACATTAACAGTCGCCATGCACAGCACGGTATACGCATTCTTTTGATACAACTTGTACGAGCACTGCAGGCACGCCCCCATTGTTTACATCTGGACTCCCCTTCTCATTTTCAACATAAACAGACTACTGTACAAGGTAAGTTAACCTCATAAAAACGGCCACTCTGATCCGCCCTTTAATAATGACCCTCAATGATGATTGTTCTTGTCGACGTAATAAGAGTAGTACATGCAGGAATGTTTGCCTATTCCGCTGTATAACGTTCCAGGGCCCGATACTAACGCCCTATGAGATTCATCCCATGCTGGGAAATCTAATGCATAATGCTTAGCTTGATGAGATCCTTGGGATACAATTGAAGCTGGGACAATATAATGACAAGCCACATTCTGACAATTTCACTCGTCAGCATCAGTTCAGCTCACTTATTACAGTTAGTGTGTGTGTTGTGAGAACTCCGCTGTCATATCATGATATTCTCGCTTAAAATTTACTTGCCTTTTATAAGATTTGGAAGACAGTCTAAATTATATTTTACCTTCCCCAACCCCTTTCACGCCCTAAAACACTGGAAAAAATCACCAAAGTAAGAAGAAACATATCAGGTTTGCAGCGTTTGGATGTAAACGAGTTTGGGGAGGCTCATTTATAGCATGACGTAGGGGTGAAATAAAGACGTTCGTCATTTGTCTCGCTATAAACACCTAGTAACGGCTTTTTATAGGAAGATGACTGGCACTGGAAGAGGAAAGGGCTGCCTGATATTTCGATATTTACCAACTGTAACCGCTATCCTCCCTTATGACTAAGGGCAAAACACGTTGCTCAAGAGTATACATCAGTGAATAAAGTATTGGACTAATTCTCGGAACTGCTTTCAGAGCACCCTACACACGTTGGTATTGGTCTCTTTTTCGACCCAGTTGAGATGTTATGTTAATCTCTCAAAAACCTTTTTAGTTAACTGGTTACAATGTTTGCGTGTAATTCGTAAGACATCCTGCTCATACCTTCTCGTTTTCGAGTGCTTTTTCTCCCAGAATGACATTGCAATTGATTGTTTCAGAGGAGTCCCGCATAGAGAAAGAGAGAAGCTCGTGCTACTCTATTCTTGTGAGCTTTTGTTATGCTGCACCTAAACTTAAAAACATAAATATTTTGACTGTAAAATATAAAATTGTCTTCCTCAAAGAAAATAAATAAAGCCCCCTCCCCCAAAAAAGAACAAAAGTGGATTTAATATCTTGTCAATTTTTTACTTTCTCTACTACGTATAGTATGTTGTATTGCACCCAAAAATTCAATGTCGAGATTTCTTTTCTTCCTTTTCTGCTTACCCTCCCCGTTGTTAGGGCTTACACACCCAGGACTTACAAGCGGGAGCCTGGGATCAGACGCCTGTTGGGAAGCACAGCCTTTCAGGCCCCCGAAACATAAAAAAACAATTTTAGAAAAGCTCCGCGCGCGCGCGCGTATCTGTCTGTGTACAGCATAACTCAAAAACGAAAAGTCGGATAAATAGCATACTTGGTATTTAGGTTCAGTATCTTCCAAAGATGCGACACGAAGATTTTTAAGAAATCCCCTACCCCAGCTACCCTTTACATAGAGCATCTTTCGAATTTTTTTATTTTCTAGAATTGGCTCTAACGATTTTGGTTAGAGCCATACATAAAGATATTTGAATTAAAAATAAAATGTATATTTTGAATTTTTCTGGGAATAGATGTGAAGTCCTCTTCATTCAGAAGGAATTATGTTTAATCTTGCATAACTGGTAAACGTTAAGCCATAGAATAAAACGTACTACACAAAAAATGTAGATCCCTCCATAAACCATTATTTATTTCAAATAACTTTGTTTGTGGCAGTAGCCATTTCTGAGATACCTGTTATTAATCGTTCGAACTGTTCAATACTTTGTCGCTTTTTCAAAATTCTTTCGATTTTCAGTTGTTTCTCGCATGATATTGAAACAGTATGGAATTTTATGGCCAGCGTATAGCGTCCAGTTCTTAAACATTTGACTGTCGCTGTTCCCTTTGTATTACAGTGAAGTGCATAATGCAGCTATTTCTGCAAAGTGTTATTTGGGTTAAAGTGAAGTTGATAGACATCCTTTAATAAGAATAGTTGTATACCCATTAATATACAATAGAAGGTAGAGTAAGTCGTATGATTGTAAAAATTAGATGGCATCTCAATAGAGACTCCTCTTTTTTGGTAAGTGTATCCATTTATGGTCAATGCGCCGGAGATACTCCAGAGCATTCGTTTTCAAAAACTTGCGAGATTCCCCAATTCCCCAAGTTTAGTTACTTTTAGTAGTAGCTTTTACTTTGTTTCAGCCTGAGAAAGCAGCGTAGCAGACGCCCAGGTTCACTTGGCTTTCCCATGCGCACATTCTTAGATGTTAAGAGAAAGGATGGAATCTTGGCATTACACGAAAATTCTTATACTAAAACTCCGTGAACAAATCACAGTCCATTGGAGAATCATGGTTTTCCGCTTTTAATCAAAATAAAAAAGAATGTATTCAGTTCTTCCTGCCGAAATGCAGTCAATTCCTTTAACAGTTGATTATGATAAGGGTTATAACCACTTTTAAGACGTGTGGCATATACTATTTTTTAGACAACGCTCGAATTTGTACAATAATATATAGATTCCTGAAACTATACCCTCAGGGGCTCACCTTATGTGAGTACGGGTATTTGGCGCACCCGGGGGTTCCCGAGCCAATCATCGCCACATTCATCCCCTCACCCCCATCCGGTCGCGGTGGGTTCTTCAAGTGACCGGTGGACACAAGGTAGGCTCTCGTGCGTTCTTTACATTCCATTCATACCGCACCTCACCGTCGTTTCTTTCTTCCCTTATCACTTTCCGGCCATTTCGCACCACGACATTCCCCCTCAGGGGCTCACCTTATGTGAGTACGGGTTTTTGGCGCACCCGGGGGTTCCCGAGCCAATCATCGCCATATTCATCCCCTCACCCCCATCCGGTCGAGGTGGGTTCTTCAAGTGACCGGTGGACCCAAGGTAGGCTCTCGTGCGTTCTTTGCATTCCATTCATACCGCACCTCACCATCGTTTCTTTCTTCTCTTGTCACTTTCCGGCCATTTCGCACCACGACATTCGCATATCTCTCTTTTTCTTCCCCGCCGGCCTACCTTGCGTGCGAAACGCCCACACAGTTTTAGTTTCTTTTATCTTTTTATTTAAATCCTCCGTGGACACAGCCTGACGGATACCCGCGCACCGCGTGCGCAGCTGGGTGAGTGGGTAATGGCGTCATCCCCACCACCCGGGGTCGTCATGTAGGGTTGTTGTTCGTATCCGCTGTTCAACTGCAGTCCCGCGGGGGGGCCATTGCATGAGCTGCTGGCTTCCGACGGCGATTGGGTCCCTCTGTCTATGTTCTGGGAGGTGTGACCCTGGGGTGAGCTAGGTATAGATAGGCCACTCACCCAAGCCGGGGTAACGCCCGGGAAGTCAGAGCCCGAGGTCGGAGACGGTTGCAATGGTGGAGGATTTTTTTCGCTATGGAGCACCCTTTCTCCATTGTTAACAACAAGCGCCGCAAAGTTTTTGTAACAGAAGTAGCACCGCCAACAGCTGGTTGTTACTTAGTGATTACCCGTACAGAGGAGGGACAATCATTCGAGAAGGTGAACCCTTTTATTATCCAGAAGGGCATTGACTCAATTGCTGGTCCGGTTCTTTCCTGCACTCGTCTTCGTAATGGTTCGTTGCTAGTTCAAAGCAAATCCGAGGCACAAAGTAAGTCCTTGTTGAGCGCCACGCTTCTCCACGGTTATCCTATCCGTGTTGAGAAGCACCGCACCTTGAATTCTTGTAGAGGCGTTGTCACCACGCATAGCCTCGATGGTATCTCTGACGAAGACCTGGTGGAATATCTTGCAGACCAGAGGGTGACAGCGGTTCATCGAGTGCAGGCCAAACGCGACGGCGTGTTGGTACCCACTCGTACCCTGTTTATTACATTTGATGGCGTCGATCTGCCCACGAGCATTTCCGCAGGGTACGAACGGATTTCTGTGAGGCCTTATATTCCTAGACCTCTGCGTTGTTTTAAATGCCAACGTTTTGGGCATACGCAAGTCTCATGTAAGAGTGCCGTTAACATCTGTGCAACCTGTAGCCAGCCCTCACACGAAGGTACCTGTTCAACAGCCCCCGTCTGCGTTAATTGTAAAGGGTCTCATTCTGCTTCGTTTGCCGACTGTCCGCGGTACTTAGACGAGAAGGCGATCCAGGAGATCCGGGTAAAGGAAAAACTCTCCTTCGCTGAAGCCCGGAGGCGTTACCATGCGCGCCAACCTTCACTCCTGCGATCTGGCACATTTAGTTCTGTTGTTGCCTCGCCAGTACCACGCGTAGATGCCGAAACTCAGACCTGGACCTTGACTGGATTAACCGCCACTACCATCCGGCCGTCTATTAAGGCTACAGTTACCAAGCCGTATAAACCTGGTCCCAAGTCAATGAAGTCGCAAGCCGTTGAAAAGAAGCCCAAGCAGAAACTTCGTAGGGAAGATTTTTTGAAAGACCCTCCGCGTGCGCGCGGTAACAAAAGTTCACCTTCTCCTCCTCGGAGGTCGCTGTCCCAGGATGGTCCTGGGACAAGCCGCGCTCAGCGGCACCCTTCACCCATCGCCACCCAGAACCGATTCACGGCGCTTGAATCGGTTTCTGGCACTGAGCGCGTGGGCCCTCCCTCCGAGGAAGCTATGGAGTCTGACCAACTCCATACCAAAAGCCCGAGCCCAAAGGTTAAACAAAAGGTAATTTTAAGCCGCCCTTCTAAATAGAAAGTTTATCCCCTTATTCTTAATGGCTATCCTGACCTGGAATGTACGTGGTGTACGATCGCATAGGGCGGAACTGCAACTTTTATTGCGTTCCCATTCGCCTATGGTCGTATGTTTGCAGGAGACTAAGCTTCGCCCTCACGATCCTTTTGATCTCCGAGGATATACTCCGGTTCGCTACGACCTTGAACCGGAGGAGGGTACTCCTGCTCATGGTGGTGTCATGATTTTGGTGCGTACTGACGTTCATTTTCAAACTATCACACTTACGTCCGACTTGCAAGCTGTTGCCATTAGACTGCAGTTACCCGGTTTTTTCTTTTCTGTTTGTTCTGTGTATACACCTCCATCGTCTCCCCTCGCTCCCGCGGACATTCGAGCTCTCCTGTCCGCTCTCCCAACACCATTTCTTCTGTTGGGAGATTTTAATGCCCATCACCCACTATGGGGTTCGCCAAGGGCTTGTGCGAGGGGAACTCTTCTTTCCGACATTTTGTATCAGTTCAATCTTTCCATCCTCAATACCGGTGCACCTACTTTTATTTCTGATTCTTCTGGTACATTTTCTCACCTGGACCTTGCCATATGCTCAATCCAGCTTGCACGTCGTCTTCAGTGGAACGTCGTCGCTGATACCTACTCCAGCGACCATTTCCCCTGCATCGTTTCTCTTCTGTCGCACCACGTACAGCATTCCAGAGTACCTACCTGGATATTCGCAAAAGCCGACTGGAGCTTGTATTCCAGCCTCGTGCATTTTGACGGCCAGCCCTTCTCCGACATTAATCAACTAGTGCAGCACCTTACGTCTATTATTTTCTCAGCCGCCGAACGTGCAATACCCCGTTCATCCTCCCAACCTCGGCGGCCACCTGTTCCGTGGTGGAACGAGGATTGTCGGGACGCCGTTCGTGCCCGTAGGACTGCACTTAGGGTGTTTCGGCGCCACCCTACACTTGATAATTTGGTGACTTTTAAACAATCGCGCGCCAGGGCTCGTCGCATTATTCAGGATAGCAAGAAGGCATCTTGGGCTCGTTTTGTCGAGTCTTTTAATCGTTTTACGCCTTCATCCGTTGTTTGGGATAAACTTCGTCGCTTCTCAGGTAAAGTGTCACATTGTACTGTTTCTGGCCTTCAGGTTTCTAATGCCACCATAGTGGATCCGGCTGCCATCGCTAACACTCTGGGTTCTGCCTTTGAGGCGGTTTCCAGTTCAGACCATTATTCCGCCGGCTTTCGCTCTATTAAAGACCGGCAGGATTCCGCATCATATTCTTTTCGGTCTGCTAATGCTGAATGCTATAACGAACTATTCACAATGAGGGAGCTGGAGCACGCTCTTCATTGCTCTCGGCACTCCGCTCCCGGGCCGGACGGCATTCATGTCCTGATGTTAAAGAACCTTTCAGCCGACAGTAAACTATTTCTCTTACAGGTCTATAACCGTATTTGGCAAGACGGCATTTTTCCTTCCGTTTGGCGCGAAGCCACCATTGTCCCTATACTTAAGCCTGGGAAGGATCGCCAACTACCTTCCAGCTACCGCCCTATCTCCCTCACCAGTTGCATTTGCAAGGTGATGGAGCGCATGATCAACGGGCGGTTGACATGGTGGCTTGAGTCTCAGAAACTTCTAGCGAACGCTCAGTGCGGGTTTCGTCGCTATCGCTCTACCGTCGACCATCTGGTGTCCTTGTCGACGCATATTATGAATGGGTTTCTGAGAAAGTGTCAAACCGTGGCTGTATTTTTTGACCTGGAGAACGCTTATGACACTTGTTGGAGGGGCGGCATTTTACGTACACTTCACGATTGGAATATCCGCGGTCGTCTTCCCATATTTCTTCGGGAGTTTATGACGGACCGCGTCTTTCGTGTACGTGTGGGCTCGGTTTTATCTCGTCGTTTTATTCAAGAGAACGGAGTACCGCAGGGCTCTGTACTCAGTGTCACACTTTTTGCGATTGCTATCAACCCCATTGTTGATTGTATTCCACCTGGCATTTCATCGTCCCTTTTTGTTGACGATTTCGCTATTTATTGCAGTTCACGGCGGACCTGTCTACTCGAACGCCGTCTCCAGAGCTGTATCGACCGTCTCTACGCCTGGAGTAACGCCTACGGCTTTAAATTCTCCGCCGAGAAATCCGTCTGCATCAACTTCTGGCGCCGGAAGTATTTCCCTCCCCCCTCTCTCCGTCTTGGGCCAGGGGTACTTCCGTTTGCAGACGAGGCGAAATTTTTGGGGTTGATTTTTGATAGGAAGATGTGTTGGACCTCGCACGTTTCCTTTTTAAAAGCAAAGTGTGACCGTTCTCTTAATCTTTTACGTGTTTTAAGTGGCACATCCTGGGGAGCTGATCGGACCGTCCTTCTTCGCCTTTATCGCTCTTTGGTCCGATCCAAACTTGATTACGGGTGTTTTGTTTATTCGTCGGCACGTCCATCTGTGTTACGTCGTTTGAATCCCATTCATCATCGTGGTCTTAGAGTCGCTACAGGGGCCTTTCCAACTAGCCCCGTGCCCAGTCTTTATGCTGAAGCTGCAGAGCCTCCGCTGTCCTCCAGGCGTGAGATGCTCTTGTGCAGCTATGCCTGTCGACTCTCAAGCTTACCTGACCACCCGTCTTTCGCGGCATTTTTCGAGGATTCACTTGACCGGCAATATTTAGTTAGCTCCTCTGCATTGCTCCCTCCAGGGGTTCGATTTCGACTGCTCCTTCGGCATTTGGACGTTACGCCAACGCCGGCCCTTCCAAGGGGGGAAACGCGTTTTCCTCCATGGTCGCGCGCTGAGGCCCTCTGTCACCTTGGGTTATCGTCAATGCCGAAGAATGAGACCCCTTCTTCAGTCTTTAGATCAGCGTTTTTAGAACTTCAGTCGCAATTCGGGGACTTGCCTTTTATCTTTACTGATGGATCTAAGACTGATGCTGGAGTAGGATGTGCCTTTTTTTGTGGTGGAAATAGTTTTACCTTTCGTTTACCAGAGCAATGTTCGATTTTTACCGCCGAACTTTTTAGCATTTATCAGTCTCTTTTATATATTCAGCGGCACGACTTACGGCACTGTTTTATTTGTTCCGACTCCCTGAGTGCTCTTCAAAGTATTCGCTCGCTGTACAGTTACCACCCGCTCGTTCAGCGCATTCATGACCTGCTCCACTCGCTTGATGTCACTGGCATCAGCGTCTCCTTCTTGTGGATTCCAGGTCATGTGGGCATCTCAGGTAATGAGTCTGCCGATGTCGCTGCCAAGTCGGCGATTTTATCACCCAGACGTTTTACCTCTGTTGTTCCCTCGTCAGATTTGTTTATTGTTTTACGTCGCCGCATCCTCTCGCTTTGGAGCGATGAGTGGACGGCCCTCCGGGGGAACAAGTTGCGGGAGGTTAAGCCTCTCCCGTTGGTCTGGGCTACCTCTTCCCGTGCCTCTCGTCGGGAAGAGGTAATTTTAACACGCCTTCGTATCGGACATTGCATTTTTAGTCATAAGTATTTGCTAAGTGGTGACCCCGCACCACTCTGTGGGCAGTGTGGTGCGCCCTTAACGGTGCGTCACATTTTAGCAGAGTGTCAAGTTTTAACTCCTTTGCGCGTCCGTGTTGGTCTGCCTGTTGGCCTAGCCAACGTTCTGGCAGACGACGCGCGTGCTGTAGAGTGTGTTTTACGTTTTATCAATGACATTGGATTTACCAGACGCATTTGATGCGCTGAGCGTCTTTTGACTATGTACTTTATTCTTGTTTTTTAATGGGGCATCTCCTCCCCAATGGACACTGGCGCTCGTGTCCCTGACATTCTACAGTTCTTGACACGTTTTAATCTTTTATTGGCTATGTTTTTAGTGTGTTGGCTTTATCAGATATTTGTACTGTTATAATTGTTGTTATTGTTATTATTGTTATTTTTGTTATTGTTATTATTGTTGTTATTGTTATTGTTATTATTGTTGTTATTGTTATATTTGTTATTGTTATATTGTTAGTTTTAGCTTTTTGAACATCGCGGGTTTGTGTCCCGTTTTTAACTATGCGGTTCTTTTACCTGTTTTATATTTTGACCTAATCTTTTATACACTGTAAGGGCGCTGATGACCATAGCAGTTTAGCGCCCTTAAACCGCATATCATCATCATCATCACCACGACATTCGCATATCTCTCTTTTTCTTCCCCGCCGGCCTACCTTGCGTGCGAAACGCCCACACAGTTTTAGTTTCTTTTATCTTTTTACTTAAATCCTCCGTGGACACAGCCTGACGGATACCCGCGCACCGCGTGCGCAGCTGGGTGAGTGGGTAATGGTGTCATCCCCACCACCCGGGGTCGTCATGTAGGGTTGTTGTTCGTATCCGCTGTTCAACTGCAGTCCCGCGGGGGGCCATTGCATGAGCTGCTGGCTTCCGACGGCGATTGGGTCCCTCTGTCTATGTTCTGGGAGGTGTGACCCTGGGGTGAGCTAGGTATAGATAGGCCACTCACCCAAGCCGGGGTAACGCCCGGGAAGTCAGAGCCCGAGGTCGGAGACGGTTGCAATGGTGGAGGATTTTTTTTCGCTATGGAGCACCCTTTCTCCATTGTTAACAACAAGCGCCGCAAAGTTTTAGTAACAGAAGTAGCACCGCCAACAGCTGGTTGTTACTTAGTGATTACCCGTACAGAGGAGGGACAATCATTCGAGAAGGTGAACCCTTTTATAATCCAGAAGGGCATTGACTCAATTGCTGGTCCGGTTCTTTCCTGCACTCGGCTTCGTAATGGTTCGTTGCTAGTTCAAAGCAAATCCGAGGCACAAAGTAAGACCTTGTTGAGCGCCACGCTTCTCCACGGTTATCCTATCCGTGTTGAGAGGCACCGCACCTTGAATTCTTGTCGAGGCGTTGTCACCACGCATAGCCTCGATGGTATCTCTGACGAAGACCTGGTGGAATATCTTGCAGACCAGAGGGTGACAGCGGTTCATCGAGTGCAGGCCAAACGCGACGGCGTGTTGGTACCCACTCGTACCCTGTTTATTACATTTGATGGCGTCGATCTGCCCACGAGCATTTCCGCAGGGTACGAACGGATTTCTGTGAGGCCTTATATTCCTAGACCTCTGCGTTGTTTTAAATGCCAACGTTTTGGGCATACGCAAGTCTCATGTAAGAGTGCCGTTAACATCTGTGCAACATGTAGCCAGCCCTCACACGAAGGTACCTGTTCAACAGCCCCCGTCTGCGTTAATTGTAAAGGGTCTCATTCTGCTTCGTTTGCCGACTGTCCGCGGTACTTGGACGAGAAGGCGATCCAGGAGATCCGGGTAAAGGAAAAACTCTCCTTCGCTGAAGCCCGGAGGCGTTACCATGCGCGCCAACCTTCACTCCTGCGATCTGGCACATTTAGTTCTGTTGTTGCCTCGCCAGTACCACGAGTAGATGCCGAAACTCAGACCTGGACCTTGACTGGATTAACCGCCACTACCATCCGGCCGTCTATTAAGGCTACAGTTACCAAGCCGTATAAACCTGGTCCCAAGTCAATGAAGTCGCAAGCCGTTGAAAAGAAGCCCAAGCAGAAACTACGTAGGGAAGATTTTTTGAAAGACCCTCCGCGTGCGCGCGGTAACAAAAGTTCACCTTCTCCTCCTCGGAGGTCGCTGTCCCAGGAAGGTCCTGGGACAAGCCGCGCTCAGCGGCACCCTTCACCCATCGCCACCCAGAACCGATTCACGGCGCTTGAATCGGTTTCTGGCACTGAGCGCGTGGGCCCTCCCTCCGAGGAAGCTATGGAGTCTGACCAACTCCATACAAAAAGCCCGAGCCCAAAGGTTAAACAAAAGGTAATTTTAAGCCGCCCTTCTAAATAGACAGTTTATCCCCTTATTTTTAATGGCTATCCTGACCTGGAATGTACGTGGTGTACGATCGCATAGGGCGGAACTGCAGCTTTTATTGCGTTCCCATTCACCTATGGTCGTATGTTTGCAGGAGACTAAGCTTCGCCCTCACGATCCTTTTGATCTCCGAGGCTATACTCCGGTTCGCTACGACCTTGAACCGGAGGAGGGTACTCCTGCTCATGGTGGTGTCATGATTTTGGTGCGTAATGACGTTCATTTTACACCTGTCACACTTACATCTGACTTGCAAGCTGTTGCCGTTCGCCTTCACTTACCCGGCTTTTTGTTTTCTGTTTGCTCTGTATATTCACCTCCATCGTCTCCCCTCGCTCCCGCGGACATTCGAGCTCTCCTGTCCGCTCTCCCAACACCCTTTCTTCTGTTGGGAGATTTTAATGCCCATCACCCACTATGGGGTTCGCCAAGGGCTTGTGCGAGGGGAACTCTTCTTTCCGACATTTTCTATCAGTTCAATCTTTCCATCCTCAATACAGGTGCACCTACTTTTATTTCTGATTCTTCTGGTACATTCTCTCACCTGGACCTTGCGATTTGCTCAATCCAGCTTGCACGTCGTCTTCAGTGGAACGTCGTCGCTGACACCCACTCCAGCGACCATTTCCCCTGCATCGTTTCTCTTCTGTCGCACCACGTACAGCATTCCAGAGTACCTACCTGGACATTCGCAAAAGCCGACTGGAACTTGTATTCCAGCCTCGTGCATTTTGACGACCAGCCCTTCTCCGACATTAATCAACTAGTGCAGCACCTTACGTCTATTATTTTCTCAGCCGCCGAACGTGCAATACCCCGTTCATCCTCCCAACCTCGGCGGCCACCTGTTCCGTGGTGGAACGAGGATTGTCGGGACGCCGTTCGTGCCCGTAGGACTGCACTTAGGGTGTTTCGGCGCCACCCTACACTTGATAATTTGGTGACTTTTAAACAATCGCGCGCCAGGGCTCGTCGCATTATTCAGGATAGCAAGAAGGCATCTTGGGCTCGTTTTGTCGAGTCTTTTAATCGTTTTACGCCTTCATCCGTTGTTTGGGATAAACTTCGTCGCTTCTCAGGTAAAGTGTCACATTGTACTGTTTCTGGCCTTCAGGTTTCTAATGCCACCATAGTGGATCCGGCTGCCATCGCTAACACACTGGGTGCTGCCTTTGAGGCGGTTTCCAGTTCAGACCATTATTCCGCCGGCTTTCGCTCTATTAAAGACCGGCTGGATTCCGCATCATACACTTTTCGGTCTGCTAATGATGAATGCTATAACGAACTATTCACAATGAGGGAGCTGGAGCACGCTCTTCATTGCTCTCGGCACTCCGCTCCTGGGCCGGACGGCATTCACGTTCTGATGTTAAAGAACCTTTCAGCCGACAGTAAACTCTTTCTCTTACAGGTCTATAACCGTATTTGGCAAGACGGCATTTTTCCTTCCGTTTGGCGCGAAGCCACCATTGTCCCTATACTTAAGCCTGGGAAGGATCGCCAACTACCTTCCAGCTACCGCCCTATCTCCCTCACCAGTTGCATTTGCAAGGTGATGGAGCGCATGATCAACGGGCGGTTGACATGGTGGCTTGAGTCTCAGAAACTTCTAGCGAACGCTCAGTGCGGGTTTCGTCGCTATCGCTCTACCGTCGACCATCTGGTGTCCTTGTCGACGAATGTTATGAATGGATTTCTGAGAAAGTGTCAAACCGTGGCTGTATTTTTTGACCTGGAGAAAGCTTATGACACTTGTTGGAGGGGCGGCATTTTACGTACACTTCACGATTGGAATATCCGCGGTCGTCTTCCCATATTTCTTCGGGAGTTTATGACGGACCGCGTCTTTCGTGTACGTGTGGGCTCGGTTTTATCTCGTCGTTTTATTCAAGAGAACGGAGTACCGCAGGGCTCTGTACTCAGTGTCACACTTTTTGCGATTGCTATCAACCCCATTGTTGATTGTATTCCACCTGGCATTTCATCGTCCCTTTTTGTTGACGATTTCGCTATTTATTGTAGTTCACGGCGGACATGTCTACTCGAACGCCGTCTCCAGAGCTGTATCGACCGTCTCTACGCCTGGAGTAACGCCAACGGCTTTAATTTCTCCGCCGAGAGATCCGTCTGCATCAACTTCTGGCGTCGGAAGTATTTCCCTCCGCCCTCTCTCCATCTTGGGCCAGGGATACTTCCGTTTGCAGACGAGGCGAAATTTTTGGGGTTGATTTTTGACAGGAAGTTGTGTTGGACCTCGCACGTTTCCTTTTTAAAAGCAAAGTGTGACCGTTCTCTTAATCTTTTACGTGTTTTAAGTGGCACATCCTGGGGAGCTGATCTGACCGTCCTTCTTCGCCTTTATCGCTCTTTGGTCCGATCCAAACTTGATTACGGGTGTATAGTTTATTCGTCGGCACGTCCATCTGTGTTACGTCGTTTGAATCCCATTCATCATCGTGGTATTAGAGTCGCTACAGGGGCCTTTCCAACTAGCCCCGTGCCCAGTCTTTACGCTGAGGCTGCAGAGCCTCCGCTGTCTTTCAGGCGTAAGATGCTCTTATGTAGCTATGCTTGTCGGCTCTCAAGCTTGCCTAACCACCCGTCCTTCGATGTATTTTACGAGGATTCGCTAGATCGACAATATTTCGTTAGCTCCTCTGCATTGCTCCCCCCAGGGGTTCGATTTCGACTGCTACTTCGGCATTTGGACGTTACGACAGCGCCGGCCCTTACCCGAGGGGAAACGCGTTTTCCTCCATGGTCGCGCGCTGAGGCCCACATCCACCTTGGGCTAACATCGATGCCGAAAAATGCGACCCCTGCTTCTGTTCTTAGATCCGCCTTTTTAGAACTACAGGCGCAGTTCGGGGACTGTCATTTTATATATACTGATGGGTCTAAGACTGATGTTGGAGTAGGATGTGCCTTTGTTTTTGGTGTACAGCGTTTTACTTTTCGTTTACCTCAACAATGTTCAATTTTTACCGCCGAACTTTTTAGCATTTATCAATCTGTTTTATTCATTCAGCGGCACGACTTACGGCACTGTTTTATTTGTACGGACTCTCTGAGTGCCCTTCAGGCTATTCATGCGCTGTACAATTACCACCCACTCGTACAGCACATACATGACCTGCTCCACTCGCTCGGTGTCTCTGGCATCAGCGTCTCCTTCATGTGGATTCCAGGTCATGTGGGCATCTCAGGTAACGAGTCTGCCGACGCCGCTGCGAAATCGGCGATTTTATTACCCAGATTTTTTACCTCTGTAGTTCCCTCGTCAGATTCGTGTGCTATTTTACGTCGCCGCATCCTCTCGCGCTGGCGCGATGAGTGGACGGCCCTCCGGGGGAACAAGTTGCGGGAGGTTAAGCCTCTCCCGTTAATCTGGGATACCTCTTCTCGTTCTTCACGTCGGGAGGAGGCACTTTTATCCCGTTTACGAATTGGACATTGTGTTTTTAGTCATAGGTATTTGCTCAGTGGTGACCCCGCACCACTCTGTGGGCAGTGTGACGTGCCCTTAACGGTGCGTCACATTTTAACAGAGTGTCAGGTTTTAGCTGCATTGCGTGCTAGTGTGGGTCTGCCTGTTGGCTTAGCCAACGTTTTGGCAGACGACACGCATGCTGTGGAATGTGTTTTACGTTTTATTCATGACAGTGATTTTAATCTGCGCATTTAATGCGCTGAGCGTCTTTTAGCTTATTACTTTTATTCTGTCAGTTTTTATGAGGACTCTATTCCCCAGTGGACATATGGCGCTCATGTCCCTCGCATTCCATAGTTCTTGACACGTTTTAATCGTTTATTGCCTATGCTTTTAGTGTGTTGGTTTTTTCAGATATTTGTATTGTTATTGTTGTTGTTATTGATTTTATTGTTGTTATTGATTTTATTGTTATTGTTATTCTTGTTGTTATTGTTATCATTATTGTTATTGTTATCTTATTGTTATTTTTAGCCTTTTGGACATCGCGGGTTTACGTCCCGTTTTTTAATTATGCGGTTCTTTTACCTGTTTTTATCTTTTGACTTTATATTTTCTACATTGTAAGGGCGCTGATGACCTCAGCAGTTTAGCGCCCTTAAGCCGCATATCATCATCATCATCATCACCTGAAACTAAGAGAAATCACGTTTAGAACGAGATACATGAAACAAGAGAAATGGCGTTAAAAATACGAGATGTTAGATGTTTTGATGATTCCTTAGGAGTCATTTTCAGTGAAATTATTTTCAACGTTTTGCCTTACACCAGGCAATGAAGCGATTAAATGCTGTATCAAGTTGTTTTCTGCATTTGGGAGGGGGGTAAGTAGTTCTAGTGTTCTTCTTTCTGGGAGTCGGAACTGGGAGTGTGGGACTCGCCAATAAATGGTATATCCACTAAAAACTCCTCCACCGGATTAGGAAAGGAGAAGGTTTGCAGCGGTACCGCCTAAAGCACCCGTGACGGTGTGACTGGGCCGCAGTGCGGTTACCAGGGGAGTAAGCATTTGAGTGCTGATTCCGATCTCCCATACATCGTGTACGTGGTACGGGAGAGAACCCGTGCCATGTACACGAAACTCGCTTACCACACCAACAGGCTGGTGAACTCTTTGGGCCGCTATGACCATAAGACGCCAAGGCGGAGAAAGAGCTACCGGTTGCCGAAGGACGGCTTGGGTCCCCGAGGCTGAGGTCTACCAATCCCTCACATCAAGAGCTCCCCCAAGTTAAGCCGCATTGGGCTTGGTCACTAGCTGGATGAGTGACCATCTAGCAGCGACCCGCCCTGCTGCCAACTTGGATACCCCCATACCACTACCTAATTTCCCCATCCTGCTTTGCTGCCATACCGGCCTGCTAGGCTTGACGACCACACAAGCGGTCGCCCAAGTTAAGCAGTATTGGGCTTGGTCACCATGTGGTCGCTAGTCCGCCCATGTGGAAACACCGAGACCCAGCCAATGGTAGCGCAGAAAGCTAAACTCCGCCCAAGACAAATTGACAAAATCAAAAACTTGTGTATATTCTTTGAAAACCTTCTTTATCGCACAGGTAAAACCGCACATGCGGCTAGGTACTGTGGCGATCACATTCCGCCCAGGTGAACCTGGGCGACCTGTTCTCGATTGCTGGATTGCTGGAAGACCCCTCAGCGGAATTAAGGTGAGGATAGAAGGAATTCTTGGTGGTAGTGTAGAGGATTGATGGCGCTTGGATTTTCGGTTGGAGTTAGGTTGATAGGTAGAGGAGTGGGAGGGGTGTGGCATCACGTAGGATTCTAGGAAGTTGTTGATTAAGGTGTAGCATTCTTGAAGGTGGTTGAAGTGTCCGTGGAGTTCCTTAAAACTCTGGCTGATGGAGTTGTTGGTGGTCGTTTGGAGCTCTCGAATCCCGACAACTGAGGTCCCAAGGGCGCCCAGTCGCGTGGGTCGGTCATCGCTGGCGTCGGTGTAGGGTTCGGCGAGATGGCACTCGATACGTTCCAGCTTACATCGTCGTTTTGTAGCTCGGAGACCTTATTGGAGAGTGCGTTGATTACCCTGGTTGAGGTTCGCTGCTTGGCTCCACAGCCGAGAGACGTGTGAAGGTTGCGCGGCGTAACTCAGCCAGCTGTGAGGAGAGATCCTTGATTTCTGCCTGTATTGTTGACAGGGTGCATTTAAGTTCTGAGCTGTCTCTTTGATGCCACCGGCCGTGTGCTTGGCCCTTCCTGAGGGCTGCGTCGGGTCACTGGTTACGGTAACTGGTGTCGGCGTAGGTCGTGGTTGCTGTTGTCTGCTCCGGGGATATAGGGGACATTGCGCCTGCCCTGTAAAATGTGTGTTCCCGTAACAGGTGGCGCAGAAGCGGCGGCGTTGACGGAGGGAGTGCTGGGTGCAGACTGACGTGAGGGAGCCTGACCCACGGTAGTGACATCTGGGCGGTGCGCAACAGGCCTCCGCTGAGTGCCCGAAGGCACAGCAGCGGCGGCAGGGCAACGGCCGTTCTCTCCTGCTGGCCTCAAACCATAGATTCTGCCCAAGCAGAGGCAGGTCTGAGGATATGGCCACTGTCACGTCCGAATGCGGCGCCCAGGTGCAGGCGCACCAGCAACGTTGTTAACTTTACAATAATTGCGATAAATATAAGTATGACTATTGCGATATTCTAAAGCTTTTAGCTCACGTGCATTGTGTTAGAAGTTCTACTTTTAGGCTATGCTGTCTAAAAAAAGACGTTACGATTGCGCATGTAATAGGCGAGATTTCGATATCGAATCAAGAGTGTCACCTTTAGAGGGCACTCGACATCTGAATATGCGTAGTGCCCTGCAGAGGGACCAATGCTTTCTTCTTAAGTTGTTAAGTTTTGGTTTAAGTTACTGTTGCCTTTCAAACATATTTTTCAGCACAAAAAAATATTTATTTTGTTATTTTCCATAAGGAAATGAAACCGGGAGTATCAGTACATACACAAACCCTCGATCTAAATTTTATTTTGAAATGCAAATTGTAACTGAAGCGCGCATTCATTAACAACAATAATACAAAACAAAATAAATGCTGAAATGGAATGTTGATGAGCTCTCACTAGACTGCTGTTGTTTCAGTGAAGCACAATTAAGCCTAGAGAATAAACAGCGACAAAATTGATATCGATCAAAACGAGCATTGTCTATCAATCAGTGCAAATATTTCGTTAGTGTTTGTGGTATGTTACTGTTCAAAACCATTGATGCTGGTATGTTATGATTCCATACCTGATATTCCTTTCAGATTCACCTTTTGTGCATTACTTCTTTCTTTTTTTTTTATTTTTTTTATTTCTTTTTTTTATTTTTCCTTCACAATATTAAGAAATGGTTCCATTCGTATTACTTCTGTATCCATGATCGCACATGTTTTCAAAGAGTGTTTGCATGCACTGCCCATTAATTTGCAGTAAACAGCCTTGCAGAGATTAAATACATGTATCGAAAAAAAGCCCGAAAAGATGTAATCTGTAGACAAAGCACTGTATTTGGTAGTTTAGTGATCCAACGCCACTTTCTTTAATGCACACAGTATGTCAGACCAAGATTTTCGACAAAACCCCCTACCCAAACTATCGCTTATCTACACGTACATTTTTCTAACTTTTAATTTTTTCAAAGGTGTCAACAATTTTGATAAAAATGCCACATTCCTGGGATATTTGCATGTCTACTAAAATGTATATTGTATATTCATTCTGTTTAGTGGTATCATTTTATATAGTTTTGTATAACTATGAAACCATAAGAGAGGGACAGAAACTTACTTTTCAGTGAAAATGTAGAAATCATTAAGTGATACAATTTTTGTTAAATAATGTTTTTCTTCACGTTAGCCATTTTCAAATGTAAGGGCGTAAAATGACGGAAGAGACTTGAAAGTTACAAAATCTTGTTTGTTCTTTTCCTTCGCAAAAGGTCGTTGACTATTAGTTGTGTTTTTATTTCGCCGTGCTTCTGATAAACATTTGAAGTTTTGGAATTAATTTTTCTTTCCACACAGGACGTGTGTAGGAAAAGTAAAATCAGACGACAAAAAATTCAGAGCCATAGCCGGATTGGAACCACGGATCGCCCGGTTTCCACCCGCTTAATTGACCTAATAAGAGTCTAAATTAATGAAGCCGTGGACTTAAAATGTTGCATTGTAAGTCGCCATTATTATGTGGAAACAATTTGAGATCTCCTTATGGTTTACCGGAAAATAAGTGTCAACTGTGGAGAATTTAATGTCCTACCGGCATGTTTGCCATGGTAAGTGTTCGTTAGAGCAATCGGACGGAAACCGGGAGATCCATGACTCAAATCCGGAATATGGCATCGAATTCTTGAGCCATCTGATTCTACCTTTCCAACGTGTGAACGTTTTATTTTTCATTCGAATTTTGTTTACAACTAAGTGTGTACTGCGTAATTTGAAATCATTTTTAGACAAAAGTATCTTGAATATGAAAACGTGGATACCATCACTTTTTAATGAATGCTGTAACCTTTATGCTATGCTTGTAAATTCGTAATGAATAGAGAAGAGTATACGACTGTGCTACATCAGATCTTTTGTGCTGTAGTACGTATCAAACGGTAATGCCAAGAAAACCAAGAAAAATTAAGTTCTTTTAAACGCTATTTTCTGTTAGTTATTTTCCAAGCCATTTTCACTTCTTCAAGCTGCTTCCTACGTTAGAGTTTTCTTCTTTTTTTCCACGAGACTCTGAAAAGCGAAATAATTAAAACTATGATACACATTTAAATACATTTACTCCCAAACGTATTAATACGTTTTAAGTCAAGAAGTTACATATAAAAGCTATAGTGTGCAACTATACTTCTTTAAAATCTCCGGGCAAAACTCCGTATACATCAGTAAGGTTATAACTTGCATAACACTAACGGAATCGATTACATTCAATATGTAGAGGGATCTAGAAGCAACGAGTTCATTTATTAGGAGGATTCGACATGTGAGCATGGATCATTCGAGTTATAGACAGTCAGATCCTAGGGCTACGCCCCGTCGTCGCTTCCACTCCTCTACTTCTAAAAGACATCCCTTGGCTACCTTTGCGGCTTAGGGCCCTCAACGTTGGACTACGCCTTACGGCTTAGGGTCCTCAATAGCATCACCGGCCTGGACTCATATATCGAATCTTATCCAACATAGCTTTCCTATTGACGGATACAGAACAATGTCGAAATCTTCTTATCCCATACTAAAACTATTACAAAATTATATCACAGTTTTACACATCAGCGATCTGGACCTGTAAAAGAATGGGTTAAGAGATTTTCACCTTACGGAGTAATTCGTATTGGAGCATAAAATTGTGTTTTATTGTAATAATTTGCGATTTAACGTATTTACATGAACATTTAAACTGGTGCAAAACTTATGTAAGACAAATACAGATTGTCTCTGTCCATGTTAAACTTTCAGGGATGATAAAGGGAACCAATATGAGGAAATTAATTTCATATAGGAAACAGCTTATAGAAAAGTAGCGCTTTACAGAGAGGTACTTTTATTACTGTTTCTCATATAACACATATATGAACATTTAATATATTAAATCTATATTATAATAAAACTGTGACCGAAATTTGTTTTGTAATTTTACGTTTTGGATGAGTAATTCATTAATATTGGGGATGATAATTAATATAGCGTGTCTGACGGGCTACCTGAAAGCCAAAAGTAGCACATCGTCAAAGTTTTGTATGTGTGTGTGTGTGTGTGTGTGTGTGTGTGTGTGTGAGAGAGAGAGAGAGAGAGAGAGGTGGTGAAGAGAGAGCTTTTCAGTCAATGAATACACTGATTGTTAAGAACTGATATCTAACATATTTTAACTCCCACTTATAAAATGGGCTATGTGGTATTTTTAACTTTGCTTTTTCAATGGGTTCTTCTAATAGGGTACAAAGTAAAACAAATCGGAATATCTCGCTCATTCTAAAGTCTTTGTAAAATGTTACATGACAGAAGTTAAACGAATTTTGCTGTTATTCGTGTAGGTAAATCGATTACCACAGAAAACACCATAGTTCCGATCGCATTCCGAACATAAGGAAGAGGCACACTTTTGTGTATTGTTTAACCTTTGTTTTAGAGTTTAATTTTTATAGAAACAGTTCTATTACGTTTTATTAAATAACTTTAAGAAAGCAGTTTTATTACTCGTTTTCTAAAACTATTTCGATTGAGTGAGGGATTAGGACGATGGAGGAGAAAAGATTGGAAACGAGAGGGATAGAAAGTGGGAAAGGGATATATGAAGAGGGGAGAAATTGAGATGCATTTATGCAAGTTGCTTGTGTCACATCTTTGAACGCTTGCAGAAATACATGGAGGACCGTTCTTAAGCCTGCTAGTGTCTTAGAACTTAAATGTAACGTATGTTGTTTGAATTTTTAAAGTTCAATAAAATCATTGTGCATTAAAATAAAAAAGTTGTAATGAAATAATAACAAATTCTTGTCTATCAATTGAAACTTTTCATTGTACGTGTTCCAGTATGAAAAATGTTCATACTGATTCCACTCTATCACTCTTGGATGTTAGTAACATAATCAAGGTTACACTCCAGTTTGACAGTAGTTATAGCTGAACTATTTCGAAAAAATATCTGTCATTCATCCCAATAAATTGGTTGAAATTCGCTTATTTGCGACGTCTTGTACCCTATGTTTAACTTAATTTTATACATTTTTACAAGGGAATGTTAGTATTGACCATATTTCAGTTTTGTTTATTTGTTTGTTTGTTCTATCTATTTGCTGCCTTTAACATCTAGATCCTAGTGGCGGCTTTGCCTTTGGAACAATTGCTCATGGCAAAGGTACTCACTCGTTTACTTTTGTGTTAATCGTTAGGTTATTATTTTTAAATTTACACCCACAGATTCACACTTTCTTTTACACTTCCTGAGTGTAGGGAGGGTAATTTAAGTCTTGAGCCTTAAAGCCTTAACAAGGTTGCACGTGAAAGAACAAACTGAAATCCAGAATAACTATTAGGCTATACTGCTTTATGTCAAGTTGAATTATAAATTGCATAAAAAGAACCTATATAAAGATGCTTAAGGACCTAACATCTGGAAAAAGAACACAAAAAATGCAATGTAAATTAACTAATATTTTTAATCTTTTTAACTTTTAATTGCATATTTAAATAATCAATATATGCTTAACATTAGGCATTAACATCATTACATCAGCTATTGCTAAAAGAGAATGTTTGTCATTTTCACCCATATTGTGTCATTTATAGACTTTTGATATGCATTAATAGATAATACAGTAATCATGCAGTTGCTTTATCATTAACATCCAAATTTTATTCTTTGAAATAGAGTTAAATATTTTGCTTACAATTCTGGTGGTATGTAATTTATAGAATAGAATGCTTCTTCTTTCAGTATATTGTTTTAGATTGCTATGTTAATCTGTATAAATCATTGTCTGTTGAAATTGTAGTCTAAAGAAGGTAACGTTTCAAAAAAGGCCGTTAAATCCTAAAAAAAAGTGCTTCAAAAGGACGAATAAGAAAAAACAAATATCGCCAAAAAAGGCCCCCCTTAAAAGTAGAAATAAAACGCACTATTTTCTTGCCTATAGTGTCTCAAGGTGAACACTATTATGTTGGGGCTTGTCTTCGGACACTGGAAACGAAATTTTTTTCCCTCTACCTCAGAGCCTAAGTTATTGTTTAATCATAACCTCAATACAACTTATTTCACTACTAGCTCATTTCTACCTCTGTCATCTAACTTCCAGACGGCACGCCTCTTATTTTTATTGCCCTGCTGAGATCTCCAATTCAGCGATTTAAAAAAGATTCCTCTATAATCGTGGTTTAATCGAAGCCCGAGTTACAACATGCATACGTTTAATAACAAATTAAATTGGCATAGTGAGAATTCACGACTTTGGCAATGATGGATCTAAATGTTTTTCGTGAACTAGGATTCTTATGGACTATGCGAGTAGTACAATACAAACCCTTTGGTGACGAGAGAGACCGTATTTCTGGTGTGAATATTAAAGTTGAATTATACTACGTCGCAGTATATGTTTGTTTACTATTGCACATTCTCTTACCTTTCCCTATATCCTATTTGAGATACCAGGCTGTTGTTCTTCTAAACGATGGACTACGTAATTGATGGATTCAACTAAGAACAGGTGATATTTCGAAAATTTTCATTTTCAGACCAATTTTGCATGTTTTAAACTGTAGCCTTCATCTACATATAAATGACAGATATTTTTAAATAATCCTGTATAGGTAGTTGATTAGTATTCATCTAAACTCTATGACAGTAGTTCAATATAACAACAAATAAAACTGGTTTAGGAAATGGATATAATTCTATAAACAATAAGGTTCAGTTAGGCCAAGGGTACATCTTAATCATTGATGGTTTGCGAATGTTAATTACGGCCATCTTTCTCGCATGTTGGAAATCAAAAAGTAGGCTGCAATGTAAGGTTACAGTTTTGTATGATACCTTTAAGGCAACATGGTGAATAGCGATACATGAATGCATTTTTCTTTTATTGTCGCATTAATATTGCAGATAGCTTGTTAGTTTTGGTTGATTACGAATAATTTAGTATCCTTTTAATATCTGCACACCTTATGATTCAGGTTCTTTTGTGTACTTGCTAAGTTAAACATTGAAGTACAGGAAACTAAATGCTTTAAAAATCTGTAATTTGGTATATATTGGAGCCTTTTTGTTATCAAAGTTTCTCTTCGCTATATTGTTTGAATTACAATTTCTGAAAAAAAGAAACACAAATTACCCTTTATCCCGGAAATGTGCATGCTAGAACTTTGAAAACTTTGAAAGGTATCACGTCACTTTGATTGTAACGTTATTCCACGCTGATATAAGCAATAATCTAAAATAAAGAAATGAGTGAAACATTTCTAACCATATTCTAGTGCCTAAAATAAATGTACTAATGAAAATAGAAGAGTAGCACCATTACGTATTATGTTATTTGTAATTCCTAGATTTGAGGTTCTCTATTCTATAGAAGAACTACATATTTAGTATTTGTGCTATATTTTTGTCTGGTTCTTTAATTGAAATTGTTAAATTTAGGGTTAAAGTAAATACTTTTGAATTACTTGGAAATTTATCAGTTTTACAGACAATCATTTTAAAATAATAAATGTCGCATTATTACTTGATGCATCCTGCACGAATGTCTCATCCCTGTTTACCTAGTATAAACCTGTTGCATAGAAACATTGTAGACAGAGCTTTCCAATAAGTGTATGACATGGCTTTCAAGGTGCTTAAAATAACGTTACTAATGTTAACAGCGCGTAGAGGAACAAATCGATATAAAACACCTGTAGATTTTTGCACTACATGTTCTGTTTAAACTCTCTTTGCACACATTGATCTCGCGGGCGAATTTTAAAGCATTCGTGGCCAAAGAGCTGTACAGATCTGCCGTCTAGCGACGGAGACGCTAACTGCTAGGAAACAGGTGGAGCGTCGCGACGGCGCACGACGCGATTTGGCTCATGCGCGCCACGAAAAGGCCACGCTGTTGCAGTTTCAACACCCCCTACAGCCGCTCATTCACCGCTTGCTGTGCGGGTCAGCCTACCGCTCCAGGCGAGCGCTGCCATTTGCAGCTTATAGGAAACCAATGTTGCTCTTCTGAATCTCTCCCTCAGGATATTTCCCATTAATTAGGAGCCCTGGTAATTGCTGTAAACAGAAAATATCACACCAATGGGATGTTGTTCACCATGCAACACCAAACTGTAGTTAAAGCAGGAAGATTACCTGCTCTTAAGGATTTCCTCTCGTGAACTTGAACTCCACAATCGTTAGCTGGATCATACAGTAGTAATGTGCAAAGTGACACTCTTATAAATCAGTTGATTAATTGGTACTTAATTTCAGGTGTAATTTATTTCATAATTAACATTTGAACCATATTTACTTTCGCAACCACGTACTAACAGTGAAGTACTGTAGTCCACCCAAAAATTCGGTGTCAAGATTTCAAAGTAAATACACGTTTTGAGGCACCTTGCATAAAAATTTAGAAAAAGGTCCATGTGTGTGTGTGCGCACGTGCGTGCGTGTGTGTCGTGTATGAACAACAAAACTCAAAAACGAAAAGTCGCTTAAATCCAAACTTTAAGTTCAGCATCTTACAAGAATGCATCACTAATAATTTAAAGAAAATCTCCATCCCAAACTACCCTTTACATAGACAACTTCTCGAAAATTTTGATTTTCTCAAAAATGGCTTCTAACAGTTTTGATTAAAATACTGTATGTTAAAGATATTACCCGAAAAGAGTGCATTCTTGGATATCCTGGAAATAGCCAATTTATCTTGTATATAGTTTCTTTTTGGAGTTAACTATTTCCGAGATATTCCTTGTTATTGGTTTGAATTTTCTAATACACTTTTTCTCAGTTTCCCATGGTCATGCAGAGAACATAGAATTTCAAAGCCAGCGCATAGCGATACACTCTTTAAAAAGCTGATTATCGCTTTAGCTGCCTCATCCTACAACGAAAGGTTGTAGAAATGTGAATTGAAGGCTTAGCTGGATTAACAAGAAGTGGACAGAAAAATAAGCTTTTTGGGCCTGGTTTGTAGAACAGTGAGTAGAGAAAGTCATATGAGTGTAATACATCAGATTTTAGTTTTACTTTCTCTACTATGTGCTTCTAGGTATAGTATTCCACCCAAAATTTCGATGTCGAAAATTCACGATAAATACATGCCTTGAGGCCACTGAACCCCAAAAAAGGCATCCTTAGGAAAAGGCCGGGCGGCCAAGCTCGCTCTTGTGAGTCTGTCTGCAAACAGCATAACTCAAAAGCGAATAATGCGATAAATACAAAACTTGGTATTTAAGTCCAGTATCTTCCCGAGATTCAGTGAATATTTTAAAGGAAGTCATCCCACGCCGAGCTACCCTTTTCATGGAAATTTTTACGCTATTTTTGAATTTCCGAAAAATGGCTACAACGATTTTGATTAAAATAACATATTTAAGATATTTATATAAAAGCCGAAATATACTAGTATCTTGAGTGTTCTGGGAATAACCCGTGAGTCCTCTTCACTCCACCCAGAAAGTATTTTATATAAAAGTAAACTATAAGGGATAAACAAAAACGTTCTTCACAAAAATGTGGACCTCTTTAAACCACACAATTTATTTAAAATAACTTTTTCCATGACATCAGTCATTTCCGAGATTTTCAACACTTAATTTCATATACTTAAAGTGATGTCGCTATTAATTTGTTTCTCGAAATGTCAAGAAAATAGTAAGAAATTTCAAGGCCAGTATAATATATCGACTATCCTGTAAGCACCTGATTACTTAGTATCCTCTAACGGAGCTGGTTGGCTCACCCGTATTCGGGAAGTTCCTGAATCGTCCCCGGCGACCGTCCATTCTGACTCAAGGGTTTTAGGGGCTTTCCCGGGTTGTCAGGCGAATGCTGGAGTGGTTTCATTCACCCCCCGGAATTTCCTGGCCGTCCATTTCGTTCCATTAATCATTTTATTTATCCTTCACCCGTTTGTTCTCTTTCAGAGTTGAAATGTCGGTGATGGAGTTTCGGTGCAGCGTGGCAGGGTAAAAGGATGCTCTCTGTAAACGGGTATAAAGACCGCCCCCGGGAGGGGTGTCCGGCGAGACACGACTGCCGGGCGTGTCTATCTAGAAACTGTAGGGAACTGCCATTGCTGTGCCGTCACCTAATCATGAATTGATATGATTTCGAATGCTTAGAGCTGTTTGTTTTGGCTTAAAATGTTGAGGGTACACATAGGTGAAATTTTTAAATTCTACATTTATTAACATGTGTGTTTTTTTAAAATTTATACCGCAAGTAATATTAAATCGTTAGCATGTGTACAAATTTTCATTGCAATATGACTAGTAGTTTTCAAGTTATTAATTGTTTAATTATTTTAAGGGCAAAAAATGGTCCAAACGATGTAAAAACTAAAATATTTCTAATATAAATATCTATTTTGACTCTTAACGTAGTGTTTGAAAAATAGTTTTTCCATTCATGTTTTTGGTTTGAAAAATTATAAACTTAGGAGAAGCAACTTTTTCACTAAGTTTAGTGTGTTAATTAGTTATTCTAATTTTATCAACGATAACCAATAAAGCGAAACCACTGCCAACATTTTTATACTCATAGTTTTGGGTGTGTGTCAACATTTGAAGGAAACTGAACAAAAATTGCATCATGTGGTCGTGTGGAACAGTTTGAACGTGTAAAATGTTATGGAAAAACAGAAAGCGAGAAAAACAGCTTTGTTATTCCAAAGGGCTATTTGGCCTTGTGCACAGGCAGTTTTAAAAACTCACGTAAAATCAGTAATATACTCTAAATACTATTATGAAACTAGATGACTAATTCTTAATAACAGACCTGTAAACAAAAATTTACTTTTTGAAGAATTTCGCCCAATTTTCACCTATATGTACCCTTAATTACTGCACTGGCATAAGCATCCGCTCTGTAGTAAAGAAAATTTAGAGCGAGTTCAGAGATACTTGACTTAAATTCCAAATCCTTCATATGTTGTGCCGTAATCTGAGCACAAGGATGCACCCATTATGACAACGCTCTTGACTTAGTGGAATTAAAGATCTAACTCCTAGTTTTCACATACTATCTGACGATTCTAGAGCAGTCTCCTGTGACAAGCGTCCTAAACATGTTTATGCACCTAAAAATTAAATTTTATTTATGCACGCTCTTTAACTCCTATGGTCCTTAGCGTCCCATTCTATATTGGGTATGAAAGACCGGAAAGTTTGCTCAGAGGCATCTTAATCTTTACGTGCCATAAATCTACGACACGGTACCACCGGCTTTACTTTTCTTCCGAAGCTATGCTAAGGAGTTTTACGCCCGAAAACATCCATCGCTCTACGTCGGGTTTGAACCCGCGACCTTGGGAACTAGTTTATGTATTTGCGTGGTTTAATGGGTAGCGGTGTAGTGTAGAAACCCGGAAGGTTCTTTTTCGTGTTTCTGCCTTATTCTAAATGTAATTATAGCCTAACTCTCAGCTCTTTGGACTTCGGGCTCATTTCAGCATTCATTAAGCGATCAATTCGTTCTGTAGACCTGAAAGATTCAAAGGGACGTTGAACTCCCCTCCCCCCACCAAAAAAAAAGAAGTCACAATTCTGTACGACTTTCATGCACGAAGCTTATGGTGAAAGGCTTCTCTGTTACTCTGAAGTGCATGCCTGGAGTTACGAATACAGAGGGGGTTGGTTCTTCGGAACGTTTTCCTCCCAGCTTTAGGTCAACAGCTCATTAGCGCCGTCGTTATTGCCGTTGTCACCTGCCGCCGCTCTCTCTATGTCAAGGTCTTTAAAGGGTTTCCCCAACCCTTGCATGGTTGTAGGCTTTAACGCACCACTGACATGGACGTCACTTTCTATTTCCAGCGGCAATTGCGCTTGCCTTAAGAACTTGCGTGAACCTATCATTCAGATGGAGGAGGAGTAGTCTTATCGTTTATGTTGGCCGACCGCTAGGAAATGTGATATGATACACGAATTACCGTGCGAAAGTAATTGAAGTTTTCCAAAGCATATGCCGATAACTTGTAGCTCAAGTAGTCGTCATCAGAGAGATGGAGCACAAAGATTACATCCTTCCTTAACAATCTAACACTGTACATGGAGATAAGAAATGGCGAAGGATTTCAGCGTAGCGGCTAAGGCTAGGTCCATTGTGTCTGCTAAACCTTCGGAAGGAGGCGATGAGACGTCAGATCTGATTGCAGATTAACGGTGTCCATAATGTTTCGGGATTTAACATTCCCCGCCGACCCTTCGTTGCCCCCTTTGTGCATGGACAGGTTCGGGCAGAAAGTTCTATGGCCAGTGAAGAAACAGTTCTCTCCTGAAAGCACATCCACCGTATACGTTGCACACCACCGATCCTGCAAACCTGAGAGAAGAAGACGAACATGAAGTGAAAGGAAATGAGATACAGAAACGTTCAAGTAGTGGATAATACACCCCAGCAAATGCCTACCGACTTGGAAAGACCACGAAGGTCAGCAAGGCCGGTCCAACGGGAACCCAACCTCGGGGCTCCCGAACGCGAGCCTTAGACGCTGTCTGAGCCATCCCGCTCTGTGACCACTGTGATAGCCTAAGTCATGGGTGGATATCAGGCACTGAAGCTGTGAAACTGCTCTCTCTCCTTCAGCAAAATTGGCTAAACCCGGTTTGTCAAATTGTCTGAAACCAACCAGCGGTGTTTCTTGGGCGAATCTGGCATAGTTCGTTAGCTCAGGAAAATGTAGTGGGAGTTTCACCCATACACATTAAATGTACTCTTTAGCCTTCACTGACACAAAGTTGAGTGCATGTTCTGTCCCGCCCTGAATTCACTGGAGTCAGGTCATTAGAATACCAGGTTCCATTCTCGGACGACATTGGGCATTTTATTTTTCTAGGAGGACTTTTCGCGTGGTAACCACGACCTAATTGGTTTAAAGTCCTTTAGATTTAAGACCTTCCCACATGCATGTTAATCCTCATCTCCACTGCTCCGACGGTTACAGGTATATTAAGAGCATTTGTGCGGATGAGACCACTCATTTCGCTATGAAAATGCTATTGACTTTGATATATTTGTCGAAAACGATTTGGATCCAAATGATGTGCAATGAGAATTGGGGTGTACAGAAATAACTCCCATATATGCAAGAATGACAATATTGGCCTTATCTAGAGCCTCTTTTACCTTTTGTTTGTTTCTTTCTTTCATTATTTCTATCTTCGATATTAGGGTATGTGTATGTTGGGGAAAAATTACGGTTTTGAACTGATTTTATTGATAAGTGGTAGATTAAATGTTTTCATTAGCAAACATTAAAATATGTTTGGAAAATCATTTTATTTTGAAAAGAATCGCACTTCAAAACAATCTCTAATTATTTACAAGAATAACATCTCAAATTCTTTTGCACTAATTTGTTCCTGTGTTTCGTAATGATGCAAATCTCAAATATTTGAAATAAGAGTATTTTTAAAAATGTGATGTGTTACATTCGTATGACTTTCTCTAGCCTCTAATGCTTATTAGTGGGTATACAAATTATTCTTAATGAAATTTTATTTTTATATCTACTTCATTTTAATCGAGATACAACTTTCCAGAAATAGCTACATTTCACTTGTCGTTATAAATACAAAGGAAATGGTGATAGTCAAATGTTTTAGAACTACTAGACGTTACGCTAGTCTTAAAATTTCATGCTCTTTCCATGATATTACGAGAAACAATTGAAAATCAACAGGACTTTAAACGAATGGCTAAGTATTGAACAATTCGAACCATTAATAACGGATATTTCGGAAATGGCTGAGGCCACAAAAATGTTTTTTGAAATAAACTGTGCGTTTTAAAGAGATCTACATTTTCTGCATAGTACGTGTTCGTCTATAGTTTAAGGTTTACCAGTTATACAAGATTATACAAAATTTCTTCCAAATGAAGTGGTCTTCACAGCCTATTCCCAGAAAATTCAAGATATACATTTAATAAAAATCGTTAAAGCAGTTTTTAAAAAATAGACAATTTCGAAAAATTTTCCATGTAAAGGGTAGCTTGGGGTGAGGGATTTTCTTTAAAATCTTCGTGTCGCATCTTTGGAAGGTATTGAGTCGAAATACCAAGTTTTCTATTTCTCCGACTTTTCGTTTTCAAGCTATGCTGTTCACAGACACAAACACGGACCTTTTTCAAAAAAAAAAAATTTTATTCAGGGTGTCTCAGAACAGGTATTGTATTTCAGGTGAAATATCGTATCGAATGTTTTGGTAGAACGCAATACCTTCTCTACCTAATATGTACGTGGTCGAGAAAGTAAAAACGTTTTGTTTCAAATTTATTTGTAGAATAAAATTTTGATTTAAATGCCTGCAGACCTTGTGCAAAGCAACTGAACGTTGCATCCGTTTCAAAAATATGCAGTATGAGTGAATCCTGTAACATAATTTTAAGCACTTTTTTTACTTTCTGTACTACATATAGTAAGTGGGGGAAGTATTACATTCCACCTAAAAATTCGATACCGAGACTTCGTCGAAAATAGAAGTTTTGAGGCCCCCTGAATACAAATAAATTATTTTTGGAAAAATGTGTGTGTGTCTCTGTGTGAGTGTGTGAACGCATTACTAAAAAACGAAAAGTCGGATAAATACCAAACTTGGTATTTAGGTTCAATATTTTCCAAAGAGCGACAAGATTTTCAACAAAATCCCCCACCCCAAGCTACCCTTTACAAGGAACATTTCTAGGTTTTTTATTTTCTAAAAATAGCTAACGATTTTTTTTAAAATACTATATATGAAAGATATTTACATGAAGAATAAAATGTATATCTTGAACTTTTGAGGAATAGCTATGAAGTCCTCTTCATTCGGAGGGAGTTTTGTATAATCCCGTATAACTGGTAAACGGTAAGCAAAAGACAAAAACTCACTACACATAAAATGTGGATGTCTCTAAACCACACACTTAATTTAAAAAAATTGGTATAAGCCGTTTCTGAGATAACCGTTATTAAAGGTTCGAATTGTTCATTTCTTGGTCATTCTCTTCAAGTCCTTTTATATTCAGTTGTTTGTCGCGATTGCATGGAAACAGTGTGGGATTTTAAGGCCAGTATACAGCGTCCTGTTCTTAAGCATTTGACTACACTGTTCTCTTTGTACCTATAACGAAATGTGAAATTTTTGCAAAGGTTTATTTGGATTAAAATGAAGTAGAGAAAAACAAGTTTGAGTAAGAGTAATGTGTATACCCCTAATAGACGATAGAGGGTAGAGAAAGCCGTGTGAATGTCTCACATCAGATTTTTTTAGTACGGAAAACCTGGAAATGTTGATAATTGTAATTTTGGGAGTAAAGGAAAAGAAAATCTACTGGTACATTGCGAAGAGTTTGTGCACGCTGAGGTAAACCATTATTTAAAGCTTCTTCAATGTACTGCCAGAAATCTTAAGAATGTTGTACTGTACCAAAATTAAAACAAATAAAAACTGTAAACATTTTCAACCTGAATGCGTACATTAAAGGGATTATTTAAGTATAGGAGTGATATGTACTAACAACAGTATGCAAAATAAAAACATTGCGAAGTGTAAAAACGTTTTACTAATGAAATTGAAAAATGTCCATTATTTTATTTAGACGTAAATACGGATCTTTTTAATACATCCTAAGGTAAAAAAGGGCAAAGCTTTCACAATCTCGAATACGGAAATTCCCACACAATACAAGACACCTGGCAGCCCTACCTCTGACACACTTGTACCTTTCTCAACATGGCGTTTGGTTTATGTGCACACTAGTCCCTTTTCTCTCTCCTTTACGACGCTATCGGTCACGGTTTCTCAGTAGTGGGCGCATGCTCAGTGCAATAGCTTGGGAGCGACTGTTGGTCAACAAACGACGGTCAGTGGCCTATGTTTACTGCCTGCTTCCGATAGGGTGCTTCGACAGCAGCGGTATCTAAACTGAAGATTTTTCGGTCTGCAAAATCTATGATATCTCTTTCATAAACGCATGCGCATAATCCAGCCAGAAACCAACAACATAGCGTACGGATACTCCGGGACATAAAGGCAATATTTTTACTTGTTTCTACTATGTACTTGTAAGTATAGAGAAGTATTGTATTCCACCCAAAAAATCGATGTCGATATATTACTGGAAATGTATATTTTGAGGACCATGAACCAAAGAAAGCCCTTATAGAAAAAGGCCCACGTGTGTCTGCCTGTGAACACCATAACTCGAAAACGAAAAGTTCTTTAAGTACCAAACTTCGTACCTATAAGTCCAGAATCTTCCAAAGTTGCGACACGAAGTTTTTAAGAAAATTCTCCCATCCCAAATTACCCTTTAGGTACCTGTAAAAAATTAGATAATTTCTCTTCAAAGATGTTTCTAACTATTTTGATTAAAATACTGTATCTTTAATATATACATGGCAAATAAAATGTAGAGATACTTGAATTTTCTTGAATAGCCAGTGAAGTACTCTTTATTTCAAACAACTTTTTGTGGTATCAGCTATTTCCGATATATCCATTATTGTTAGTTTGAATTGTTCTTCTTTCCTGTCATTTTTAAATTGCTATCGCAGTTCAGCTGTTTTCGCGATGTCATAGAGTATGGGATTTCAAAGTCATCATAGCGACAGGCTTTTAAATATTTAACGATTCGGTTTTCTGTATCCCTCTTGTATCTACAACTAAATGCGTAATGAACTACAAATGTTTATTTTATTAACATTAAGTATTAACATTAAGTAAATATAAAAATATGCTTTCGTAAGAATACTGTGTAGAAACTGTGTAAAAAAATAAAGGATAGTGGATAGTTAAGGTTATGTGAATGTAAACACAAGCTATATTGAACTCAGATTTGGCCTCTTCAAAAGTTGAAATGTGTTCCTTGACAGCTTAGCAACCGTGAGTTAGCAGTCCAAAACACAATAGTGTTAAATATTTGGAGAGAGAACGGTTTTTCTTTGGAATCAAGTGTGACAGGTGGTAGGAAGCAGGCAGTCGATAGTTCGTCTGGCGTGATGTGACCCTGCACTGCGGCTCTGGTCACGCTCTACTTGCGATGGATCGATCAGTCTTTCCGACTGCAGGTGACATATCAAATTAGAGAATTTCACTTTCTGGGAAGCTCAGACATAGTTGAATGTATGCATTTGGATTTAATATTTTCCGTCTTATTTAACCCACTGTTGCAGGCTTAGAAAAGTTAGCCTCAATGTAGAAATCAGACTGAACTGAAATCCTTTCTCCATGATTGGTTGTACAGGAGATGTCGAAAGAATTGGAGTGGACGATTCTTTCGAGGTGAGGCAAACAGCTTAGGTTAGCGAACGCAAATTCAAAATTCTACTAGCAGTCAGGAAAAGTTACTTAAAGCTCTTGAAATAAACTTTTTTTTTGGCCCACGTGAAGAAAATAGGTATTGGAATCGGCAAACCTATTAAATAGTTTAATGGTCTTACTGATAGAAAGTTATCTGCGCAATTTCCAATAAAGGACACCTGTTGAATCGTATTGGAAGACTTTAAATGCAACCTGCAGACCTGTGTTTGAGCCTTTGCGAGCTTCTCTTTCTGCCGTTAATGTGGTTATTTATTTGTCTAGAGGTATACTAAAATAAGAGAACTGTAGTTTTATGAACAGATTTAACGTTTTCTTTTCTAATTCCACAATATTACAGAAAGCTATTTTCATTTGAATTATTGTCAGTATATAGCACATTACAAGTTTCTTTTCGATCAAATTGAGACTTCGATCCTCCTTGAGTACCCCAATATTATTCTAGTCGACGCTTATGTAGTAGCAAGGTCAGTATATGGACCACATAGCTATCTAACGTTACAATGATCACTGACACATTCAGCTGAAACGATAGACCATTAGAATAAAGGCAAATGAAAATAATGTCGATAGCAAGAGAGAGAGAGTACTACTGGAACGTCAAACTTATGGTTTGATTTTGTGAGATCGGTACACAACCCGATCCCTTCCCTCGTCATAGTTTAGTTTGAGCTTAAAAGAGACAGTGCAGCATCGGTATGGAAAGACTGCAAACATGCGATACCAATAATGAGATTTCTCATCCTGCCTTAAGCATGATCATGCAGCGAATTTATTTTGCTCTGCGGTTCCGCATTTGTTTTGGTCATGCAGTCGTATGAAGTTCATTTCCTCCCGTTTTTATGTGTTTTCTAGTTTAACTGCTGGAATTATAGTAGCCAGTCAGATTTCTTAGGGATCAAAATCAATTATATTTAGAAAAATCTGAAAATGTTACATTCGCATGACTTTATCTACCCTCTCTTCTACAAATTATTCTTACAAACGGCTATTTTCCTATCTGCTTCATGTTAATTGGGATAAACATTCTGCAGAAATGGTTTTATTGTGAATTTCGTTGTAGGTGCAGGAGGAATACAATGGATTTCAGCGATGATAAAATCCATCGTGTAATGCCTTTTAAATTCCCTTCTCTTTGCATAGCCACGAAAAAAAAAACGAATAGCTACTTAGCAGTTTAAGAAGGTGTGAAAGTATTTGATATTTCAAACCAGTAATAAAAATATTCAGTGGCAAAAAATGTATTTGACATAAATTGTGTGTTTTAACGGGATCTACGCTTTTGTATAGTACCTACGTTTTTGTCTATCCCCTACACTTTACAAGTTATACAAAATCCATTCGGAATGAAGAGAACTTCACAGGCTGTGCCCAGAATGTTCAAATATCGATCTTATTTCCGTATAAGTAATTTAAATATATGGTGCTTTAATCAGAATGTATAGAGCCATTTTTGAGAAAATAAAAATAGTCAGTATTTTTACTTTCTCTACTACGTATAGTAAGTAGGAGAAGTATTGTATTCCACCCAAAAATTCGATACGGAGATTTCACCGGAAATACATGTTTTGAGACCCCCTGAATCCAAAAAAAGCATTTTTGGAAACATTTCCGTGTGTGTGTCTGTGTGTGTGTGTGTGTGTGTGAAGAGCATAACTCAAAAACGAACAGTCGAATAAACACCAAACTTGGTATTTAGGTTCAGTATCTTCCAGGGATGCGACACGAAGGTTTTCAAGAAAATCCCCCCACCAGATTACCCTTTACATGGAACATTTTTCGAAAATTTTAATTTTCTCAAAAATGGCTATAACGATTTTGATTAAAATATCATATGTTTAAGATATTTTGATGACAAATAAAATGTATATCTTGAATTTTCTGGGAATGTCTCCAAAAGTATTCTTCATTGTGAACGACTTTTGCATAACTGGTAAACCATAAGAGATAGACTAAATTTTACTACCCAAAAATGTAGATCGCGTTAAAATACACAATTTATGTCATATATATTTCTTTTGTTCAGTGAACCGTTTTCGAGATATTGCTTGTTATTCCCTTAAATTTTCCAATACTTATACTTTTTCGCAAATTCGTTATTCATTTTTACTTTCTCTACTACGCATAGTAAGTAGGGGAAGTATTTTATTCCACCCAAAATTTCGATACCGAGATTTCACCGGAAATACATGTTTTGAGACCCCCTGAATCCAAAAAAAGCATTTTTGGAAACTTGTCCGTGTGTGTGTGTCTGTGTGTCTGTCTGTGTTTGTGAACAGCATAACTCAGAAACGAACAGTCGGATAAACACCAAACTTGGTATTTGGGTTCCGTATCTTCCAAGGATGCGACACGAAGGTTTTCAAGAAAATCCCCCCACCCCAGAGTACCCTTTATATGGAACATTTTTCGAAAATTTTAATTTTCTCAAAAATGGCTCTAACGATTTTGATTACAATATCATATGTTTAAGATATTTTTATGACAAATAAAATGTATATCTTGAATTTCCTGGGAATGTCTCCAAAAGTATTCTTTATTGTGAACGACTTTTGCATAACTGGTAAACCATAAGAGATAGACAAACCTTTTCTACACAAAAAATGTAGATCGCGTTAAAATGCACAATTTATGTCATATACATTTTTTTAGTTGAGTGAACCATTTTCGAGATATTGCTTGTTATTTCCTTAAAATTTCCAATACTTATACTTTTTCTCAAATTCGTTATTCAATTTTTTATGTCCTGGATATGCAAACAGAATAGAATGCGCCACATAGCAACCAGCGCTTAAAAGATTTGACTATCGCTTATAACCTACCATGTTCCCCTTGCATCTACAAGAAAATTAGCAATAAGATTGACATCTCGATATCTCGATTAACATGAAGCATATGGAGAATAAACGTTTGTAAAAATAGTTCGTACAAGAGTAGAGAAAGTCATGTGAGTGTAGCACATCAGATTTTTTTTATTTTTATGTCCTGGACATGCAAAGAAAAAGGAATGCGCCACATAGCAACCAGCGTTAAAATATTTGACTATCGCTTAAAACCTACCATATTCCCCTTGCATCTACAAGAAAATTAGCAATAAGATTGACCTCACGATATCTCGATTAACATGAAGCGTATGGAGAATAAGCGTTTGTAAAAATAGTTTGTACAAGAGTAGAGAAAGTCATGTGAGTGTAACACATCAGATTTTTACATTTAAAGGGTGGTTTAGAGTGGGGAGTTTCTTGGTAATCTCGTGTCGCATCCTTGTAAGATGCTGAACTTAAATACATGTTTTGTATTTAATGAGTTTACGTTTTTAAGTTATGCTGTTCACAGACACACACAAACCACACAGATCTTTTTCCAAAAATTCTTCATTTTTATGTCAACGCGATGCCGAAATGTATACTTCCCGTGAAATCTCTACATGGAAATGTTGTGTGAAATACAATACTTCCTCTTACTCACTATAAGAGGTAACAGAAAAAGTAATAACGTCGATACCAAGGGAGAGTTCTTGGGATGTCAACTTTATGGTTGTTCGTTATTGTGAAATTGGGAAACTACATGATTCCTTCGCTCAGTCACAGTTTGTTTTGAGCTTAAAAGTACCATGTTGCATCGAGATGTGAGGACTGTTCACCTGTGATACCAATGATGAGATTTTACATCCTATCCCAAGTTTGTTCAACTAATGAATTTAATTTTGCTCTGTTATTTCTTATTTGTTTCGGTAATGAAAGCATATGAAGCTCATTTTTCCTAGTTTTATGCTGATTTCTCAATTAACTTCAACTAGTGACCTAATCTGTAGCTTAAGGATAAAAATCAATTATGTATTTTAGAAGAATTACTTCGGAATGTTTTCAAGTAAGGTCTCTGCGGTGACGAGGCAAAGAAATAAAAAGAAGAAAGTCTAGGTAGTAGAAATCTGTTAGGCATCAGGTAGTGGTGATGATGTGTGACGACAAAATATAAACTAATAGCACCTGGGCTACAGAGTGATGTCTGATCGGGTTTGTTTAGAAATCTTAATCTATATCAAATATTATAAAGAGAGAAATTTTGAATGCAAGCATGTGTGTGTAAGTAGGATAATCTCAACAACTACTCAACCGATTTTGATAATTATTTCTAAAACCGAAGTCTTTCTGACAGACATGGACTATAAAACACCTAATTTCATTTTATAAATTACTAAAATATTAACATGCTTTTATGCATATTATAAAGATGTTCACGATTTAGCAATTAAGATACAGCAAAACAAAAGAGAATAGAATCTGTTAGTGCCAACATACTTTAATAACCTTCAAATAAGAAAGTTTTGCTTTTTATTTTCTTTGTATGTTATAATCAAGTTCCTTACTAGGGTATTACGGTATGTTAAATATTATACATATATATATATAGATATATATATATACACACACGGTGGGAGAGAGAGAGAGCGAGAGAGAACTGTCCAGCTAACATTAGAAATCGGTCAACCGCTATTTTGTAGTTAACAATTTGAAGGTAGCAGATTATGCATCTTTTCTGAGAGGTTAATTTGGTGGCTTGGGGGTGGGGAATCCTCATATTCACCAGCTTCACCTCCATTTCGTTAAGGATGTATGTATTGTGTGAAACTATGTAGCTGATACGTTATTAAATAACTGTGGGACCAAAGAGAAGGTACGAAGATTTAAAATGTCACCTATCGTGAATATTTAAAAAATTACTCTTACTATCAATCACAATGATTGTTCCAATCACCAAATATCAGCATTTCAAAAACTTGGAAGACTGTCGTCGGGAAAAGGTTAAGAAAGTCAAACCTTCTGCTGATGTTTCTCATGCTTTTGCGTGAATATCAGGGGATTTTTCATCCGTTATTAGGAATAACCGGGGCTGTACCATATTAGATAAAGTATCTTTATTGGTTGAAAATTATTAAAGTTATTGCACAAGTACTTAGTACATTGATCATTGACCGTTCATGCGTATTTAGAATAAAAAGTAAGGTGACAAAAGAGACAAAAAACAAAAGGAAAATAGAGATAAATTGCACCGTACTAACTGAACAAAACTGACCTGGCTTCGCACATTTCAGCCAGGAAGCCGCCCACGTTTTGCCAGTTCCTCTGGTCAGCCAGTAGACCCCAACATGCCAGTTTCCTTCTAGCAGGACTCAAGGCTTTTTCCTTGAGTTTAAATATTCGCTGATTATCCGGTTCTCCACTGCGCATATTCCGCCAAAATGTGTACCCAGTCTGCATTCAAACCACGGAATAGGCGGATTCTCCTGCCAGAGTCGTCAGTAATTTTCTGTGCCCTCTAGCCTCCAACCTTCTTTCCTTCCTAAGTTAAGTATATATGTCCCTTTGCCCCAGTTCAATTTTATTTTGTTTACAAGGCTTAGAGTAGCTTGAATTTTACAATCCGATTGTATTTCCTGTCAGCTGATGTCTATTAGATTTCTTTTGACACCTTTCCATAGGTTTTCTGCTGCTATTTATAGCATTTGGAATGTAGTGTGGAATTATTTCCCTGCATCAGCCTCAGCCAGTACTTCACTGCTCTTATTTTACAGCGTATTGTGTCTTCATAACATCCCTCCTCCCTCAGTAACCTAGAATTTGATGTGCATACCATATTACAATTGTAAGGATTGAAAGGCAGGGTTCGCCATATAATCTTCTAGCTCATTGTAGAATGATTTCATAAAGAACGGCGGAAGGTAAGTGAAATTAATTCTCATTCGAGTTTAAAAATGTGCCAAAGTCAATATCTCGCACTGCTAAGTGAAGCAGCCAGTATGGAGGAATGCCTTGAGCAAATTTTATGTCGGTAGTGCTTTTTGTGTGGTGTAGCAATTGCCTGATATACATTAATCGTTTTAGCGGTAGATTGTGAAGCGTTGGGGATTTGGCATCGATCCGCGAATCGAGAGTATTGTAACGACGCCCCACGAGGGAGGGGTAAGGTGAAGGGAGAAGTTCCGAGCGGCCGGGGCCAGGAGTGAGAGACAGCAATGATAAGGTCCCTACAGTATCCAGATATAGACGTCCCAGCAGGCGGACCGGAGAGCCCGCCCCACACAGTGTCTAACGCCGCCCTCCAAGAAGCGGTCCTTCTACCCGGCAACCAGCAGAAGGCATCCAACCATTCATACCAGCCTTCAATTAAAAGACTAATTATTATGCCACCTTTGCACAGTCAAAATACTGTGGCCCTTCAAAATATTTTCAGTGGGCTATTTCAATACTTTTTGAATGCAAATCTGATAAAATTGAAATATTTTCCAATTAAGAAAATGTGTTGATCGAATGTACGGAGAAAGCTCACAGAGAGAATCATTTTTCCCTGCCATGCTGCACCGAAACACCATCGCCGATACTTTCAACCCCGTAACAGACCAATCAGAGCGGAGGATGAATGAAGCGATCAATGGAACGAAAATGGAGGGACAGAAAATTCGTGGGATGAAAAAAAAACACTTTGGCATTCGCTTGACGACTCAGGAAACCCTCCAAAAAACCCATAGATCAGTGTGGGCGGTCATCGGGGATCGAACTCAGGACCTCCCGAGTACGGGAAACAGACGTTACCGCCTGAGCCATCCCGCTCAGTCAAACTAAGTGTGTGTGTGTGTGTGTGTGTGTGTGTGTGTTGTGTGTATATACATATAATAGTAGAAGACACTCTGAAGCTTCATATAAGTATTTTAGTTGTGGCAGTAATTTGTATCACAATAATGTAAATGCTAGAGTGATTGGAGTGTAAATAAGCATTATTGTATGGCAATGATTTGGGATGTTTGTTAATGATAAGCATTGTTAGGAAATAAGTTTACACGGCCTCACTGAAACTGACAATAAGAGTGGATAACAATGAGCGAGGGGGTGAGTTGAATATTAATTAGAAGAGACAAACAAATGACGTCAGATTGGCGCGCTTTTCTTAGAAATGGCGGGAATTTCTTCCTTAGGGCATATGTTTTCGTAATTTTTGATTGGATATAAAAATGGACGCTAATGTTGGCGCGTTTTATTCACCAATAGTAGCTCTGTTATAATGTTTAGGCATATCGGGATGTGGGAGTATAAAAAGCTAAAGCCAGAGGCAAGTATCGCCCAGTTCAACAAAATCATCCACGCATTACACGTCGCTGAGTCCAACAGAATCATTCAGAAGTTAAACGTCGCTTAGTTCATCAGAATCGTTCGCGAGTTACACGTCGCAATTCTACAGAATCTCTAGCGTCTTAAAGTTTGTTATAAATTTGAAACACGCGAATTAATAATGTGCAGTAAATAAATGATTATAGTGATATTAGAAAATATAACAGTTTCAGTCTGGCGTGTATCAAGAGTCAATATGTGAACTTAATTAATTGTGACGGTAATAAAAGTGTAAAAACAAATTCTTTTATCAGTGTTATCTTTGAGTAACAAATCCTTTCCGTTTACACACCTTGTTCAAGAGATGTGCTCGACTGAATAATAATAATAATAGCTAGCCGGAGGACAATGAACCACATTCAAAGTAGTAAAACAATAACAGGCGCTCAGAAATAAGATAACACGAAGTGACCGTGACAAATTGGCTTCCATACATTGTGCATATAAACATGAAGCATCTTCCAACCAACTACCTAAAAAAATAACACACTTCAAATTGGCTCCCAAACGTGGGGCTAAAAAATATTCTACTACATAGTACGCGGAAATAAACCTTAGAGAAGATGTATGACTGAGTACCTCTCGCAAACTAAAAGTGTAAATGTGTTAATACAGTTGCTATCTTTTTAAATTCATATAAAATATAACCTGTTTGCATTATCGACGTTGTAAGAAAAGAAACAACATCCTTTTAAGTCACTCGCTCTAGAATAACAAAACATAGCACGTTATTTGGCGTTGGTACACTTCTGTGTGAACGTCAAGACTTCCTAATGACGTCCACAGATAAAAGAATTGTATAGAGTCTTTGAATTTGTGTGGCACTCAACCTGCCAATGTCGCCTCGCGTCTTCATCGCTAACAAGAAATAAAAGTTCAAAAGATTGTTTAAGATCTTTTTATCGCGCTGGGGTGCCCATGCTCCGCCCACCCAATGTCGTGTTGCTCGTAACAGTGAGGCTAAGGATCATTACTGGGAAAGATGTACGCGCTTTCGTCACAAAGCAAGACTTTTCTTTTTGTTTACTCTGATTTATCTTTCTGTACGCTTCTAAATGCAATTCAACATTATGTTTTTCTTTCAACTCTTTCTCTCTCTACAGCCTGCACTAGAGCATCGCTTGTTTTGGACAGAACACTGGCACACAAGGAGTTTTCTTGCTAACAAGAAAAGTGTCTCATGTCAGGAAGCTCGAATGCAATAACATTATCTCAGTCATTTTTGGAGCTGAACAAAACGTATAATTTGTCATTAGTTACGTTTTACTAGCCTGTGGAGGTCGACGTGCAGATTTTACAGGGTGATTCACGCCCTAATGTCAAGTTCAATGTACCGAATAATTTGTGACTGTCATGGCACGAATGTAACAGATAGCTAGCGGGAACATTGTTTGTAATAAACAATGCGTAATCATATGACCCTCAAACAGAAGAACATTGCTACTGCCACTAATATGTAACCTTGACATATCTGCTTACAAGCCCATGTTAAGACAAGCCATTCTTTCCCCAGCGGTGATGCTCTGTGATAGCTTTGGACTTTATACACCATTCTTTTTGTAACGCACCTGGTAGAGGGCAATGGATTTTTTCGGGCGTAAAAATCCGTAGCATGGCTTCATTTGGAAGGGAAGTAAAGCCGGTGGTTCCGTGTCGTAGATTTACGGCACGTAAAAGAACCTCAAGCCTGGTAAAGAGGCCTCTGAGCAAAATTACCGGTCTTTCACGTCCAATATAGACTGGGACGCTAAGGATCACAGCGTCCATAAATAAAATTCAATTTCATTTTCTTTCTAAAGTAAGTAAATAGAACTACGTCCCGTTATATCTCATTATTCTCTGATACGAGTGCAAGAGGTGCTTTTAGACATGTTGCACACTAAACTGGGATAAGTAACTGTTTTATGAATTCTTTGTGCTTTTGTGCTTCTAAAGTCTTTGGGAACTTTTCAAAAAGAAATCAAGATTTTTACATTTCTCATAATTTCCATCCCTGCTGTTTTCTTATTTCTGGATAAATGCATTCTGTCTTATCTCTGCAGGGTAAGCTAATTCTCTTCCACTCAATTCTACAGGTTTCGAACGTAGTTAACTAGTTCTCTACTTTACGTGAAAATTATCCATCTTCATAAACTTCAAGACTGAAGCTCTGGCTAAAATGTGGCCTTGCATTTCCTACGCTTTTATTTTCTAGGTTTGCCAAAGATGTCATATAAAGCGGGTAACTTCTGCAACGCTTCTGGCTAATTCGAATTCGTACGGCTTATGAATAGGGCGTATCCGGAAATCAAATACTTAGAATATCTCAGTTAAGCCTCAGCAGTGACGTCAGTTCCATAAACGGTGTTCTAAACCTCAGTGTAATAAAGTACTATATGCCAAATGCATATAATTGGAATTGAATAGCTAGAATAGGTTGTAAGGTTTGATTTATATATAATTTATTATACACATGGAGACGTGCAATGGATAAGAAATTTTTGGATATTCGGGCCAATCTTGGAAAGCGCTGTCGAGCGCTTCATGCTGCAGCTTTGAGAAAAGTCTCTCACAAAATTAGGCGACTGTTCCTGTAGCTTCAAATAGCCATTTTGGCGCTACCCACGAACCATGCTATACTTCTCCCTTAAAAGGTTACTCACATCTTACGCTAATACTATAAATGAAACAAAACTCAACTGAGTTCACAAGATAAATGATAAATTCCTAAACGATTGATTAACTCCATGATTCTTGCACTAAATTGCATTCAAGAATCCCATCTGCATACGATAAGATTTTTATCATCGTTCATGATATGACTAATCTTGGATTAAGGAGTGAAGAGCCTTCATCAAAGTTCGATGATCTTGAACATGACGATTCGCTGACGGCAAATTGGGTCTTTTGAAGTGACAGAACCAATTCAGTAGTTTTTCCAGCGTTCTCTACTTAGACACAAATATTTCGCCTTCCCTGGACTTTGCCATTCTGTGAAGCTCAAGAGGAAGAATATGTTGGAAATGTTATTTTTTTCACTCGATACTGCATTTCTTCAGCTAGCATATAACACAAATCTATTTGACATTGTCAAGGTGTATGCACAAGCACAACGCGGAATAGCAAGTGACAACTGCGAAAACTTCCTTGCAATGCAGTATTTTATTGAACAAACAAAAACGCCACGAAATTATGCATCAACCTATTACATTATTTATTCAATTTTATGTCTCTTCGGAGTTTCTGATTATAATGAAAATCATTCGTAAAAGTGACAGTTATGGAAAACGAGCATAAAAATAAAGAAAGTATTATACTTACGTATTGAATTTAAGCACACTGGGACGTGTGCAAAGCACAATGTTTGTGTTCAACTATATCCACTTCAAAATCAAATTCAAGGAGTTTTCTCTGTAATAGGGTAATAAAACTCGCACCATATATCAAGCAACTGTTTCTTAACATGCTGCTAATGCAAAACATGTAATATCAGTTCATATTTTTAGTCAGCATGTTGCTAAAGTCAGGCCAACGAATGAAATTCTAAAAACTATTATTTGGTACACATAGCTGCCACCATTTTGTCGACAAACCTACCATTTTTTTCATGAGAGGTGAAGGATTTAATGATGAAACAAAATGAATGGATTATTTTTTTATTCAGTGATATGTAAGCTTTAAACAAAATTGGCAATAGAGGGAACTATTATTCTTTTAAAACACATGGTCTCAAATTCTTAAAAATTCAGTATGTTGCATCAAAAAATAACTTTCCACTTATTTTATTAAAAATCACATTACAGCCCTCTAACTTAAGCAATTTCTGAGAAAACTGCGCCTAAAGTTCTAAAATGTAAACTTGCAAAAAATCCCCCCCCCGAAAAAACCTAAAGTAATGTGGGGGTGTGGCCTAGGTGACGCCATATTTAATTCACCGTTTACAGAACTTAAACTTTGAGAAAACCTATATGTAATATTTCATTGGATTCAGAAAATCTCTTCAGAAAAGAAATTGTAAATGACAAAACAAAGCCATTTACATGTCCCAGTACCCTTAAAGGAATGAAGCTAATGATATACTTTGACGTTTATGAGCACAGCTCTGGAATTTAGAAGACAGATAAATGTGATTAAATTATCCTAAAGAGCAAAATCCATTCTATAATGGCATGGTTTTCATCGCTTAAGGTAACAACAGTGTGCGTACGCTTGATATAGTTACCTGAAGGCAGGCATACAGCTTCGTACTTTGGTACCTTCTGGTGCTCTTAAAAAGCTGGAAAACGTGGCATCTTATTCTATAAAGTCTGTTGTTTCCTAGAAGTTCTCCCATAAGACTAGTACCAAGAATATGTGTAAGGGTTTCAGACATATATCAATTTTCTCGATAGACATCCTGCTGAAGTGTTTTATTTGTATAGCGTTGGACCATAGTGAGCAGGAGATACATATGTTTATTAATGTCTCTACAACTACATTGTAGATACAGAAGGTACTGCATACCCCCAAAAATTCGATACCGAGATTTCACCCTTAAGCCCCCCGAATGAAATAAATGATCCTTATGAAAAGGTTCATGTGTGTGTGTATCTGTCTATGTGTCTGTAAACAGCATACATCAAAAAGAAAACTGCCGATAAATACCATAATTGGTATTTAAGTTCGGAATCTTCCAAAGATGTGACACGAACATTTTTAAGAAAATTCCCCCAACCACAGCTATGCTTTACATGGAACATTTTTCGAAATCTTTGATTTTCTCTAAAATGGTTGTTAACGATTATGATAAAAATACAGTATATTAAAAGTATTTATATAACCAATAAAATGTCTATCTTGAATTTTATGGAAGTAGCCTGTGAAGTCCTCTTTATTCGCAAAGAATTTTGTATAATCTTGTATAACTAGTAAACGTTAAACGATATACGAAAACATACTGCACAAAAAAATTCATAGCTCTTTACACCACAAAATTTACTTCAAATAGATTTTTTGTTGCATAAGCCATTTCCGGATCTGTTATTAATGGTTCAATTGTTTAATACTTTGTCTTTCTTTGTAAAGTCCTTTCGATTTTCAGTTGTTTCTTCAGATTGCATGAAGAGTATGGAATTTCAAGGCCAACGTATAGCGTCCAGTTCTAAAACATTTGACGATCGCCATTCCCTTTGTATGTGTAACGAAATGTGTAATGTAGCTCTTTCTGCAAAGGTTCATTGCGATTAAAATGAAGTACATCGAAAATTAAGCTTTCATAAGAATAGACACCCACTAATAAACGATAGAGCGTAGAGAAAGTCATGTGAAACCTAACACTAAAATTTTTCTCAAGTATCGTAACACGTCGCTTGAAGCAGCTTTGTATTATGTGCTAAGTAAAATCGATTTTGTTTAAAACATAATACATATAATAGGGATGTATTCATTTCAAATTTGAATTTACAGTAACACAATCCTTTAAATATATTCTCAGCATAGGGAAAAATCTATTGCAATAGCATAGTGTTATGAAATTTTAAGAGTAAGGTTACATCTGTGGCCTCTGGGCGATTGTCCTATGCGTAGATATCTCATTTTCAAGCACCAACTTAAACCGCTGTAAAATTCTGGTATCCGTTGACCATGTAACTATACCTTTCCCATTCCCTACTTCCATACAAGCAAGCTAAATTAATCCTTTATCAATCCTTCGGCGTGTTTGGTGTACTTTTGAGTTATGATGTGAAACAGGCTTCGCATTTAACAGGATTTTGGAAATAAACTTTTCCCTTAAGCTCGTCAACAAACACATCAGCTACATCAGAACATGTATCTTCCATTTATATTCGTTGACACATGAGAATATGAAGGCAAGCTTTTCTCTTGCCAACGCGCATAATTTTCAAGCCCTTTCTCTACATAAAGTGCGGTATATTTGTACTTTCTCTACTACGTATAGTAAACAGGGGAAATATTGCATTCCACCCAAAAATTTGATATCGAGATTTCACCGAAAATACATGTTTTGAGGCCCCTGCACACAAAAAAAGCATTTTTAGAAAAGGGACCGTGTGTGTATCTGTGTGTCTATGTGGATGTGTGTCTGTGAACAGCATAACTCAAAAACGAAGTCGGATAAATACCAAAGTTGGTATTTAGGTTGAGCATCTTTCAAATATACGACACAAAAATTTTCAAAAAAAATCCCCCCGCCTCAGACTACTCTTTACATGGAACATTTTTCGAAGATTTTAATTTTCTCAAAAATGGTTCTAACGATTTTAATTAAAATATCATACGTTTAAAATACTTTCATTTGAAATGAAATGTATATCTTGGAGAGTGTCCCCAAAAGTTGTCTTCATTCTGAATGAATTTTGCATAACTGGTAAACCGTAATAGATGAACAAAATGTTACTACACAAAAAATGTAGATCTCGTTAAAACACACTATTTATGTCATTGCACGTTTTTTTTGTTGAGTGAAGCATTTCCGAGGTATTCCTTATTATTTGTTTGAATGTTCCAATACTTATACTTTTTCTGAAATGAGAAGTCGTTATTCGTTTTTTATGTCCTGGACATGCAAAGAGAATGGAATGCTCCACATAGCAACCAGCTCTTAAAAGATTTGACTATCGCTTAAAGCCTACCATATTCCCCTTACATCTATAAAAATTAGCAATATGATAGTTCTGCAAATTTGTATATCGATTAACCTGAAGTAGATGGAGAATAAGCGTTTGTAAGAACAGTATGTACAAGAGTAGAGAAATTCATGTGAATACAACGCATCATATTTTTATTTAAGGAGTTATAATAAGTTTAACACTGTCTGTTATGCTATATGGTTTTAAGTGTTTCCTATTTAAGCTTGTAGGCTTGTCTCTGTTTTTTGACATTTTACTGTAATAGGAAAATTACTAAAATATTCAAGCCGATATTACAGTTGCGAAAACGATTTATCATAAAAGGGCTGCTTGCATAAATTTAGCTGGCGATTATAACTGCAAGGTTCAGAAATGGAATGATAAATCTCTTATTGTACGAAAGGAATACTTATTTTCGGTAATTGTAATAGAGGAATGGATGGCCTTAACTTCGACATTGGTTTCAAGGTATTCACAATCTACCTTCGCATTTTTCTTTCTTTCTTACTTACCTACTATAGGGAGGTGGGAAAGAATGTAAAAATATTCTCATTCTCCAGCCGATATTCAAGCCTGAGACTTCTGCGATGAAAAGTCCGCATGCTGTCCACTTGACTACAAAGGCAGTTGCTAAAATATTACGAATGTTAAATTGCTAACAGTATTTTTTTTCAGCGCTTTTGTTTTAGTAGTTCATAATATTATCACAAAGAGAGCATTATCCTTGCTTTATTTTTTACTTTTTTTCTGCTTTAACGGGTATGTCATATCGGAGAGGAACCTAATTCTAACTGCAGCAAAGTAACCCTGCGATAATTATGACTACTTTAGAGTTTGCAATAAATTGCATAAGTAAAAATTTTGAATAGCTGTATGTTTTGTTGGAAGATGGTGAAATTGATACACGTAAAATAAGTTGTGTATAGATGTAACTTGTTGTATCAAAATATTATCTACTATCTGCATACTTTGCATACATAACCAGAGGAATGCAGTACTGAAAAACGTACATATGTTACGTTTTATTATGATGAAACAGGTTAAGTGTGTAGCACTGTTTCAGCATAATATTAATTACAGGTAGGAACTTGTACGCTGTTGAATACAATACCAGGTGACCGATTAGCGCCGCCTGGAAAGCAAATATAGACAACCATTGAAACAGGAAGGATTGTCTATGTTGAAGGGGCAATATCAATGTGACAATATTGGGGCAATATTCAGAGAAAATCAATAAAGGAAACTCAAGATGCCTTTGAATTCGACAATTGTTCAGCCTAGACTGCACGGCGAAAATTCAAGTCAACAGATACCGGCGCAGATTGGGCGTTTAATACATCTTGTGCAGTAAGTTGGGTAGCCTAAAATAGTAGATAATGGTAAAAAAGAGGTATGATTCCCGTATACATATCTCATATGCTGCCAGCCTTTGAAGAAGTTATGTTCTTCAACTGTTAGAGTTTATTTTTGTTGAAGTTTTACTGTTGTTAGCCACACGCTTTTGGCGTAAACTTGAAGTAATTGTCTCTGTTACGTAATATACTACTACGTATGAAAAACCGATTTGAAGATGTATTTTTGTTGTTACGCTCCAAGTTTAAAAATATTATTAACTTTGTTATTAAACCGCTTCTATAGGTAGTATTTATGTTTATGTTAGCCTCGGCTGCGTCAGTATTTCTTTAGAGACATGTTTCTCTTAATCAGGGCGTGGTACGACAAGAATGTAGGCTTACACAGATTTTAAGTTTAAATTCACTTCTTTTTATTAATCCTTGGCAAAATTAAATAGCACTACACTGATATCAAGAGCTGTGAGATTCTTTAATTTATAACTTATACTTTGTTAACGCGTATATTTAATTTTACGATTCACACGAATACGTAATATTTCTTTAGAGAACACATCTTCCATCCGGTCACTACCAAGGTCTACAGTCAACTGAACATATTTCAACCGTTCAAACCCATAAACTTTTGTATTTCAAGTCTCTGATTGGCTAATCCTAGTCCAGTAGAATACCTGCATTTAATTAAAGCTTTTTCTGTCTATTGATTGGCTAATTTTAAACTGTCACAAAATTTGCATTATCGTTGCTCTATTCATGACTAGTAACATTTAAACTCTCAAACTCATTATTGCCTCAAGGTTACCTCAATGTTAGCAACTTTAAGCTTATTATTCTCACAGCTCTTACATTATTAAAGTATGTAATGTATTCACATAATATTATTAAACATGCTTACAATAATATAAGCATATGCAATGACTGTTACATATATTTTAAAAATTATTACATACATATTGCTTCAAGACGGCTGTTATTGAAATTACATACTATACAATTTAACTGAAACCATTCAAGTGCTAAAACCATTGCCTCATCTTACTACTTTAGCTTTACAGGTGAAACATGGAACCTGCAGATGCATAAATAGTAGTTAACAGTAGAAGGGTGTCGAACGGGAGTAGACTGTCTCTTATCGTTTGTGGTATGTGTCGTGGTTGGGGATGAAGGAAGATTTCAGCACTGCGGCCAGTAGTTGACCTATTGCGCCCAGGTAACCTCCGCGAAGGAGTGATGAAGTGAGAGAATACAAAGGGTGGTAAAATCTGTGGGACAGACACAGCGCTGAGAATCGCTAACACTTCCAAATGTAGTATCCCGGCATCGGACACTCTCATCAGCCGGACACGTTTAGACAGGGGTTCTAATCCTAACTTCAGGTAGCGGCTCTTCCTCAGAGCACGTTCACCGACGCAAGCTGCACGCTACCGTCCGCTGCGCCTTGATCTTAAGCGTGAAAGATGAAGAAAATGAAATGACGTGGAAGGGGGGAAAATTCGTCGTGTATGTTAACCCATTCCACCATTTGCCTAGCGGTCAGGGAAAACTACTAAAAAGCCAATAGTCAGGATGTGGATGATCTCGGCGTGTGAATCCAAGACCTCCCAAATACGAGTTTCAAGACTGACTGAGCCACCTCTCTGGGTCTTTTGTGGTATAGAAAGACTGCATACTCTAGGCGACTTTCTTCCAACGGGTAGTTGCTATGCTGTTGTACAGAGAGGAAATTTGACCTCTCTTTCAAGCAATACTCGTTTTAGTATGTATACTAAATCACAAAGATACACAATTCCTAAAGCAAGGCTCACCATTAGTTACTCAATAAACTACAACGTAAGCCTATGCAACATGATGCTCATTTTGTTTTCGGCAGCACCAGAAGCACAAGGCAGTCAAATTGGAAGCGGCCACGGCAGTGCCTTGAACCGTGGATCTTTGACTTTCCTTTCACTTGCTCTAGTGCTGTGCTATTATAGTTATCGGAAAGAGCATCGACGAAACTCGTGGAAAGCCAAAAATTCTCCAATTCCAATCCCGCACTGTGGCATGCAATTTCAAAAACTGTTTCAATTTTTCAAATTTAGTCTACACACTACCTAAATGTTATTAAGCGACGAGAAGACCCCATAGAGTTAATATGTGTAATGTTACAATAAATATATTTACATATGTTTATAAATATAGTATAAAATTTAACCTAAATTGTGCAAGACTGAAAGTCGGCTTTAACCCATTCACGTCGTGTGACGAGCTGTAGTTGCATAAGTTAGTAATGGCATTTAAATCGCACGAGGATGTTATTTTCATGTTATACTGGTCTTTAACAATAAAATGCAGTAAGTGAACGTATTTTATATCGCAAATATATTAATTTATGCCAATACTGTTGTGTGTGTTTTTAAGGACCAAAAGCAAAATCTATGCAACTGCAGTGAAATGTAACCCCGTCATCAGCTACATGTGCCATCACACCGTTTGTTTTACGTTGGTGCTTCCCATCCTTTACTGCAGGCTCATGACTGCACTACCCTGTAAAGGTTGGTTCACAACAACCGAGAACGGTATCGAGAACGAGAACGACAAAGACAAAGTTGAAATTCGCGTATTTTAATGGGAGGTCGCAGTGCTGGAAGCTTTCCGGGCCCCGTGAAAGGGAAAGAAGACTTGGGCAAGTTTTAACTTTCTCGTTCTCGTTCCGGGGCACGGCATAATAGATCCATATTGTGCATATTGGACATTTCACTGTAGAGATTATTCTAAGCGGCCGTGAAATGAAACAGCTGCTAGTGGTCTCTGTAGTCGCAAGCTGGAAACATGGAACTGGAAGAAATCTTTAGTAAATGTGCGTCCTAACCTGAGAGATCCTGACCCGCAAATCCATTGAGCGTTGGTTCTTTTAGTGAAGGCGTCATCTGTAGTTTGTTTATATGCAACTCAAAATTGCATATTGGCTCAAGACAGGAGCAAAAGCTACAAAGGACAGCAAAAACCGTTAGAAATTAACACAGAACAATAAACTTTAATGTACGCCATTAAAGGAATGAAAGCTTAGTACGACCAGGGGAGTCAGAAATATAATGGATCTGCACTTAGATAATGTTTACTCTATCGAATTTTGGCGTTAGCTAGCCCTCATTATGTTGGCTGAATTGGAAGTACCTAGGTGAAAAGTACCGTTGGTCAGTTAAAAAGAAATGAAATCCCAATGCGCAAAATCGACTTTCGTTTTGTGATCGATTAGATATTCGATATGCATTCCCGTTCTCGTTTTGGTTAGCGTTCTTGGGCTATTGCGAACCAGCCGTTAGAGTTTAATATTTGTAATCTTATAATAAATATAGAGTTATTCAAAAAGAAGGAACAGGCTTTAAATATTTATTTCTAATGAACGACAATAGATAGCGACACATCATTGAATAGGGGAACGTTCAAAGTTTGAAGCCCCACCTATTAGTTCTATTCAGTGCCTACAGCGGCGCTGTGTTTGTTAACGAGAAAATGGCGGCGCCACAAGAAAAGTCGTTTTATGTGCTGCATTATGCAAAGAGTGAATCCATTGTTTCGCTGGAAGGTCAACAACGAGCCGCATCTTCATAAAAAATGTACAATTGATACAATAAATTCGTAGAAGATGGTTTGGTATGCAAACGGAAAAGCACTGGTCGTCCTCACATAACAAATATTGCTCATTTTGAATACATAAAATAAAACTTTGAATTTTTCTCTATTCATTGATGTATCGCATGTGTCGCCAGTTTGTCGTCCATTAGAAATAAATATTTAAAGCATGTTGCTTCTTTTTGAATAACCCTGTATATGTATATACGAGCGTCTTCTTTTTTAAGTAAGAACCATTTTGTTATAGCACACGAAATATTTTATTTACAAACATAACTTTTATAGGAAATGAAAGTATGAACATTATAATATAAGTATAGTATAGAACTAAACCCTAACTTTTGCAGCATTGTAAGTCCCTTTAAGGTGTATGACATCTCAGAGTAGCTGAAATTCCTTGGAGGTTCGCAAACAAGAGAAATTTGATGCTCGTCGGATGTCTCGTCACGGTAGCACAGCGCTAATGTATTGTCACGGAAAAACCATGTTTAGTACCAACCGTGGATATCAATAACATTTTTCAAATCTTTTTACAAAAATAAGAATGCTTGCGATACAAGAGCTGATGCAGCAGTTTACAAGTCCCTCTGTTATGATTGCTAAATATGGCAGAATACGCTTTGTTTCCTTAAATCTTTCTCATATTCATTCAATCCTTTCTCCTATAGTCACCCCCTTTTGCTTTGTTTTCCAGATTCTCAAATTAGTGTTTGTATACATGCAGTTGCCCTTTACGACCACTGCTGCCAACATTTCGGAAATCTGTTGGCAGAACTGGCTTTGGAAGTGCGGAAGGCTAACAGTAATGCATCCAGTACGATACAATTACATTGCTGGCCAGCAGAATGCGCTACATTACGCATTATGCCATTTGTATTAGCGATCGCCAAAGGGTCGCCGCCGTAGCGATTACATTTTCATTTCAAAGCGCTATTCATTATCAATTCCGTTTCACTGCAGAGCTTCCCTTTTACAGAGCTCCAGCTCGTACGTTTTCTACTCTCTCCCCCTGCGATCGACATGGCAAGTAAATACGTGATATTTTCGCGAGGTTCTAATGTTTTTACAGGAAGGGGCAGGTTTTTCTTAGCTAGCACTTGTTACCTCAGAGTCTTCTAGAACGTTCTTACGCTTCACTTGGCTTGTTTTCTCTGCATGCGGGAGGGAAAACGTTGAAGCCGACATCTGTGGGTTTCCCTGTTTGCTTTAGAAATATGCAGTTTCTTTCTCCAAGGGATCTTAATTTGATTGATTTTGTCAACATTACTGTGAGGGAAATAATGGAATTTATAACAGAAGTGACATTTGAACTGATGTTACTAAGGTTTCTCTTATTCTTATGCCTTTGCATTGTGCCCTTGTCATGGTCTGATAAACAACCTGCTATGCGTGAAGTAGCGGAGTGTTACGTCATACTTGTATCCCTTACACAGGATGTTTCGGAGTATTGTATCATCCTGGCTGATGATACAAACTTCAGGGATGATGGAGAAGGGCAGATGTATAAATCTAAGTTAAGGAACCCTGTTGCGGAAACTACGGAGTCGAAAATTATAGTCGAATTTCTTTGTGTGTGGATGTAATAGTTTTATTTATCTATACAACTTTCATAAGCTGCTAATTCACAACAGGTGTTCAAAATGGCGTCACCCAACTTCTGCAGCCATGTCATAGTCTTACAAAGTTTTGTTATACCCGATGGAATAACTCCAGTGTCATTCGAACATTAACCGCACCGGAGTGTATTGTGTTGATGAGAGACGCACTCCTCAAGTTGTTAGTGCATTTTCCACTTGATATTCTTCAACGTATATGGTTCCAACATTATGGAGCCCCATCTCACTTTGCATATACTGTTCTTGAACACCTGCGTCAGGCGTTCCCTGAAAAGTGGATAGGAAGAGGAGACACTGTTTCGTGGCGCTCGTTTAGTTGATCAGACACACGAATTATTCTTGTGAGGTTATGAGAAAAGTCTTGTGCACGAGACATCTGTCGAGATTGAAGAGGATCTGTCAAGACTATTCGCTGTCTGTGGCATTGTTCGAACCACACCGGGGTTGTGCCAACGGATACAACACCGTTTCACGGCTTCTTTTATCCATGTTGTTATTTTCGGTAAATGTTTGCTTAAACATTATTTCATACTAAGTACAATAAACCTAGCGAGTGGAAACAACAAGCAAGTGTTTTGTTTACGTCGTTAGCGGCGACATAAATGGAAGGAAAGGAAAATCTTGGGTTTTGCACAGACACACACACACACACACACACACACACACACACACACATACATACATTTTTGCACCTGCCCGCACCTTTTCCTAAAAGGGCTTTTAGGGTACCTTAAAACCTGTATTTCAGATAAAACTCCGATATCGAGATTTTGAGTTGAATACGATCCTGCTTCTAACTACCACAATAATTGAGCCGTAGGGCGCAACAATATTTTACATCAAGCATTACAATAAAAGTGCGTGTATTAGAATAAAATTAATACAATGCGCGTTCTGTAAAAAGCACAACAGATAAAGTAATCTGTATCTTCTTCAGATTTATCTAAGAAATAGAGATTTTTGTCATGCTTCTAAAGATATTTAATCCACGAGAAGCAGTCATTGAGTTGTACTTGTAATCTCATAGTGATTTTGTGTAGACTAATGTTGGAGGAAGGCTTAAATGCGCTCGTTGATATCTTGAGATGTCATACCTCAAAGACAACTTAAAATTTTGTAACTACTAAGCGGTCACAATATGCTTCGGCCGGTAGAGCAGAGATCTGAAGGTCGTATTATTTCATACGTATTCGTGCTCTTTGTAAGCAGCCAATTCATTCCGATTGGTCATATCGCGTCCTTTGTTCCGCAAAGAGCAGATCTTGCTCACAGTGATCTTCGTGTCTGTATAATTTGTTTTTTTCAGTGTAATTTCAGTGTATACGGATTATTATGCCATTGAAATGACGACCGAAAAGTTCCCATTAAAACATCAGGTTTTTAGGTATGAAACGTATGAAAAATTTACTCATGCCAAGAGGTCTTTATACAGTTTTCACGAAAACTTCCTGATGGAGTTCCAAGCAGAGATACAGCTTGGTAAGTTCATTCTTAAATTAAGAGAAACTGGTTAAACGCTAGAATTTGTAAGCGGAAAATCAAGAGTTTTAACGGAAGATACAGCTAGATAAAATTGGAACCACTTTCGAACGGTCTCCAGGAAATTGTTTTATGGTCTGTCTCGGGAAGTAGGTGTTTCAAAATGTGAACCCATGCAGAAGTGAACTTTCAAGTTAGGGGTGTGTAGTGCAGAAATGTGTATTTGTCGTTTAATGTGTATATGTATTTGCATCGTTTGCATGTAAATAATGTGTGAAACTTCCATGAGCCAGGCGCAAACGCTGCATACCGCTCCCTTGTTCGCCCGGCCGAAACATTATCTGACCGCTCTATGCCTGAAATTTCCTAGCTTATAAACCACACTGGTAGGTAAATCTACTTCTGCTCTGGCTCTGGTCGTTTGTCGGCTAAACTTATATGTCCCTTTCTGCCTGCCTTAAAACGCAAAATTTCAGCAAAACCTTAGTTGCTTGTCTACGGTTTTCTATTGCTTGAAGCATGTTCTGTCAAAACATGCGTCACGAATCTTTTACTTTCTCATTAGCTTAGGTATCTGAGGTAGAGGAGGTAATTCCATATCGAAATGTCACCAGAAATACATCATTTACGATCACCTGAATCCCTGAAAATATTTTAATAGGAAAGCGGTATGTGTGATTATGAGTAAGACAGAGAGAGAATAGCTCACGAACGAAAAATTGAGTAAACACCTAATTTGATATTTGAGTCGGACACTGGTTAAATGCCCGACGAAGCTCAAGGAATTTCTCCACTCCAAACAATACTTTAAATGGCAAACTTTTCGCTGTCTTCTAATTTCTCTAAAGTGGCTCTAAAATTTTAAATTGAAATACCATAATATGACTGGAATCGTGGCATGGCAAATAAAATGCGTATATTGTTTTCTGTAAATACCTGTGAAGTTTTCTCTATCTGCAAAAGCTGAGAAATATACAAAAATGTGCAAGTAAAACATGGGACTCATTAAATTACAATTAAACCTTTTAGTAACATTAGCTGTAGTACAGTTTTCGTAACGCATCGGTTTAAGCCTGCTTTAATTCGTCTCTATCTTTTGCTTGAGGTCATTACTAATAAAAATGAACTTGTGATACAAACAGTTGCGTTGTTTTCGAATCCAGGATGAGATACAGTCTATGTTACATTTGAAAACAAATTTTCAAGCTAGCTTTATCGTGAGTAAGATAAAGATAAAACATAGTATACCTGAGCATAAGAAAGAGGTGGAAAATGCGTTGATTGTTATGTTAGAATTTTAATAACAGTAATTTTGCGAAATATTCTATGTAGAATGGGTAAGGTATTATTCTCTGGGTTGTTTGCTGCTGCATTGATCTGAAGAGCGAGCATAGGGAAGTCAGACGCTGATCCGTACTTGGTGGAAGGGGGGAATAGTTGCTGCTGTGCCATGAAAAATCTCCACCGCCCTCCGCATGCAGGCATAGAAGGGATTTAGTAGGCGTCTTGTAGCCTTCATGGAGAACGCAGAAAGAGGGATTGGACGCGGCAGTGTTGAGACCCTGGGTTTAAGTTTCTGGGCGCGTGACGAGCAATACAAATGAGATCTCAAGAAGGCGGAGTTCCAACCCATATCGCGAACATGGCCACACGAAAGCCCCCGTTCGTGCCTTCACGTCCAAAAAAATATGATGAAGTGCCAGACCATTGGAAATTGCCACAAACATATGTCCGGATTTATCCCGGAGGACTCCATTAGTTTCTCTTAAACACCATTTGATGATGAGCCAATTCGGGCATGAAACGCCTGTCAGCAAACTGATGGACGGGTTTTTGTCTCGTTTAGAAGCGTTACAAGTGGATGAAGAGGTCGCGATGTCAAGTGTTGCATCGTGATGTAGTGACACAGGTGTTCCCACTAAACACGATTGAATGGCTCTTCCAAACTACCAGGCAAATATATACCACATCGCTTTGTGTTTTATTTTACGGTGGGAAAATACAGTTCTTCAATGTTTTTGTTTGTTGTTTTAACATGCTATAATGCGATGCTCCATAAGGTCCCGTAATTTTTGTTCCCCATGTGTTTCTTTAATGTTTCACAAAGAATCCGCTAACTGAATGTCGGTTAGCGGAAACTTACATTTAAAGAACACCGCACGAGGTGCCTCCGCGGTAATATGTGCGACTTGCATTCGGAAGGTCCCGGGTTCGATCCCCGGCGACCTTCCACCGTCCACCCGTGGTTTTCCGTGCCTTCCGGGTCGCCATTCGAATTCTGGGGTGGTTCATCTTCTGCCACTCTCCTGCCCCTCATTCCCTGTACCGATCATCTTCCTTGTCATCTGTTTCAGCATTGTAAGACCAGTCGACGGTGTTCGGCGGGTTACGGTTGGAATGTGCCTATGCGCCCTGAAGTCGTCCAGGACTGCTCGGTTGGATAGGCGCTTCTTCGGGGACCCCCGAAGGCTCGGTGCCCAATCGGAGGGCGTTGGAGGAGTTCAATCTGGAAACATTAGGCACCCCGACTGTGTTTGTGCCCATCATCGGATCTGGTCGCACTTCGGATCTTTCCTCTCATCCCTCCGTCCCTCCCAGGGGTCACGTTAGAATCACAAGGGGCCGGATGGCCTGCTTGCGGTGTTCTGACCCGGTTTCGGGACCCCTTCGGTCGTCCGTAACTTTACCCTTACGTTTTACATTTAAGGAACAAAATTAAACTAAGTCCCTGTATTATTGTGATTTGTATTTATTCCATAATTTAAATAAATCTGTACACATAGCTGGGAGTGTATACATAAAGTCACTCACGCGGGTAGCCGAGGTCGTTCAGCACGGACTCGTGAACGGGAGGTCTGCGATTCAAATCTCGCCACACGTCCTTCCTGACAGATCTTTTTCCAGGCATTCCCCAGTCTTCATAATTGACAAATGTCGGAGAGATTACCTAAACTTAGGGTTGGAATGTTTCTTTTCCAAATTTTCTTTGCCAATTATCATTTCATTTCATGAATCAATACGATCAGTTCCCACCACCTGCTGTGCTGTATGTAGCAAGAACGGGCGTAAAACACTACTTAAAATTACTTAGAGTTAGTTACTCATTAGAAAACTCTTGTATTAAACAAGGAGCGATCGCGAGTCACATTTACGAGGATTGTTGAACATAAAGTAAAAATTCTGATGAATACATTCACATAACCTTCTCTGTCCTCTATCTTTATTAGTGTGTATACAAACTATTCTTACTAAAGCTTATTTTTCTATATACTACATTTTAATCCAAATAAACCTTTGCAGAAATATCTACATTACACATTTCGTTACAGATACAAAGGGAATAGCGATGGAAATATTTAAGAACTGGACGCTGTATGCCGGTCTTAAATTCCATTCTGTTTCATGCAATCGCGAGAAACAACTGTAACTCGCTAAAATTTAAAGCGTAGGTATTGAACAATTCGAACCTTTAATAACGGATATCTCAGAGACGACTTGTACCACAGAAAAATTTTATAGAAGTAAATTGTGTGTTTTAAAGAGGTACACATTTTTTGTGTGCGCGTTTTCGCATATCGCTTAGCGTTTACCAGTGATACAAAATTATACAAAATCCCTTCCGAATGAAGAGTACTTAAAAAGGCTATTCCTAGAGAATTCAAGATGTACAATTTATTTGTCATGTAAATATATTTAACGTATGATATTTTAATCAAAATCGTTAGTCATTTTTAACAAAATCAAAATTTTCGAAAATCTTCCATGCAAAGGATAGTTGAGGGTGAAAGAATTTTCTTGAAAAACTTCGTGTCGCATCTTCGGAAGGTACTGAACCTAAATACCAAGTGTGGTATTTATCCGACTTTTCGTTTTTGAGTTATGCTGTTCACAAACACACACACGGACCTTTTTCTAACAATGCTTTTTAGGATTCCGGGGTCTCAAAACATGTATTTTTGCCGAAATATCGGTATCGAATTTTTGGGTGGAATGCATTACAATACCTTCTCTGTCTACTAGGTACATGATAGAGAAAGTAAAAAAAGATAAAAGAAAAACAAACTTAACGGTCCAGTGCACTGGTTAACATTGGTTAATAACAATAACCACTGCAGTCGACATTCAAATGTGTTTTCCCTTTGTGTGTTTTAAACCTTTTAATCTCCTGATAAGGGATAAACCCAAAATTTGAACACCTTTATTGTATTGTTTTACGTACTCAGAACAGAGTACAGATACAGATTACAGAGTAATACAGATCCAGAACGATCACAATAAATAATACATAAAGATACATAATAAAAACGGAGACACAAACAAGCGCAATAAATCGGACCATGTTATTGACAAAGTTAGTAGTATTTTCTCCATCAGTTTCTATATTTCTTCTTATGAGCGAGCGCTGTGGGGCTCCTGTAAAATTGTCAACCCCTCCAGGGGTCGCTTCGTCTGTTAGGGAACTGCTGTTTTATAATAACTCCATATCCTCCTCGTCGTTTCTAGCGCTCCCCATATATGGCCCATGACCTTTGGGGGTTACCTCATTCTACCAAGCGATTACTGGACCCATTTCTGAGATGCAAGCACCCGCGGGCGGAGTCCGTTACCTGCGACTGCAGGGTGATGATGAGAATGGCGGTGGAATAAGATGACGTTGAAGTAGTTGAATGCCTCACTGTTGGAAAGCCAATTTGGAGAAGTTGTATTATATTTCCACTGTTTGGGAGCCAAACTTGATGAAGTAACTGACCCACGTACGGTACAAAGTTTCCGGTGGCCTTCACCCCAAGTTTACTTTCTAGTGGCCTTCGCCCCAACCTTTTAGGAAACAACTTTGTATTTTAATGTTCCTTTTAATATTATATATTTATGTTTGCCTCGGCTGCGTCAGTATTAATTTGTAGAAACATGTATCTCTTATCAGGGGGTGATGCGGCTAGAGAATGTAGGCTTACACAAATTATAATTTTTACTTCACTCCTTTTATTAATCCTTTACACGTTAAATAACACTTCACTTACATAGAGAGCTGTGAGATTATTTATTAATTACTTTCACTTTTTAACACGTAAACGTTATAATATTTTCGCCGTAATGAATGTTATATCTCACTCTGAATACGTATTTAACTGCTTGTGAACGCGTATAGCGTCCGGTTGTGAACGCTGTTTACTAGCTACTGGCGCCTGAATTTGTACAATATGCTCTATAGCTTTTTCTGGTTCTTGATTGGCTATTTATAAACTTTTAAAAATTACGTTATTGTTCCTCCAAGAATTACTAGTAGCATTATAAAACTTTCCAATTCATTATTGCCTCAAGGTTACCTCATTGTTGCCTCATTGTTAGCAACTTTCGGCTTCTATTCTCACAGCTTCTACATTATTAAATTACTTAATACATTCACATAAAATTATTATACATGTACATAATAAAAATAAACATAATACAATGAGTGTTACATACATTTTATATATTATATTATACATATATTGCTTTAAGGCGGGCTGTTATTGAATTTATATATTATATAATTAGACTGATATTATTTAAGTGTTAAAAACACTGCCTCAACCTACAGCTTTTATATGAACTGCGAATCATGGCCTTGGGATACTTCACATGAGCAAGTCAGAGGTGAGGGCATGGATAGGGCCGACCTAAAATATACACCCCAGAGCCGGAAATCGAACCCCGGACCCTGAGTAAAGTAGTCGGAGACGAAGCCGCTGCGCTATCCGGCGCACACTCGATAATAACTTGCATTATTCATTACCAGACAGCGTTCTTCAGATTGAGTGCGTCTATATATGAGGCTTATGTGGCATTATTGGGCAATAAGCCTCTTCCTTGCGTATTAATTTTCTAATATCAAGAAATTAGACCTAACCCATTTCAACCCAATAATATTTAATTATATTAGGACCTAAAAATTAAAAATATTATTGATAATACAGATATTAAAACTAAAAAAAATAAATCGATTTAATGTAACATCTCCAGTTATATAATCTTCACTATATAAATAGCGATATTCTTTAATTTGCATGTTTGCCAACTTTTTAAAAAGTAATTAAGATTATATAGAATTTTTAAGAGAAATTATTATTATTATTATTATTATTATTATTATTATTATTATTATTATTATTATTATTATTACCATGACGTTAGGAGGTTATTCCTGTTGTGCCCTAGAAAGCGCTTGATCGTGAATTGCCTGTCAGAAAATGCAATATAAAACGCTGATGGATAGTCTTATAGCACGCAGAGAGGCTTGGAAGGGTGTCGTCGCGTATTTTGAGGAGGTTATATCGGTGGCATTAGCGCGATGGAATTTGGGATCACTGACCCAGAAACAGTTGATCATCCGTTGCGTCAAACTCCAGCCCTCTTCAAGAACGTACATCTTCAAGCTTATACTGTAGATTTGCTGTATGACCCAGTCAAAATATCTTTCTTGCTTTCAGTTACAGTACTCACGTTTTCTGACTGATGGTTGCCCACATGTTGTGTTTATTGGAATGTCACTTTCGAAGATTGTGCTTAGGTACTCCATACTAATTCCCCTCTAAGTTTTTTATAACAAGGCATAATAATAATTATCAGATATTTACACAATCACGTAAGTTTAGTTAACCGTTTAAGCCAAATAACCTTTTTCGTAGCATTAGTCATTTACAGAATCCAAGACCAGAATCATTTCCTATTCCCCACGGAGTCTGTCAGTATGAATGTGTGTAATAGGAAAAATCTGGTGTGTTACACTCACATGACTTTCTCTACTCTTGTAAAAACTATTTTTACAAACGCTTATTCTCCATCTACTTCATGTTAATCGAGATAAACATTTGCAGACTCTATCTTGCTAATTTTCTTGTAGATGTAAGGGGAGTATATATTTACAAGGGCAATATAGAAATACAGAACTTTTAAGCACATACATATCTGTTAATAGCTGTTTGCTAGGTGCAGCAACATTCCCTTTGCCACAGATTAATACTCTTTGCATATCCAAAACAAAAAAATGAATAACAAATTCCCATTTGAGAAAAGAAGTATTGAAACATTTAAGGGAATAACAAGCAATATCTCGAAAATGGTTCACTCAAAAAAAAATGTATATGACATAAATTCTGTATTTTAACGCGATCTACATTTTTTGTGTAGTAAAATTTTGTCTATCCCTTATGGTTTACCAGTTATGCAAAAGTCGTTCACAGTGAAGAATAGTGTTGGAGACATTCCCAGAAAATTCAAGATATACATTTTATTTGTTATAAAATATCTTAAACATACGATATTTTAATCAAAATCGTTAGAGCCATTTTTGAGAAAATTAACATTTTCGAAAAATCTTCCATGTAAAGGGTAATCTGGGGTGGGGGATTTTCTTCAAAACCTTCGTGTCGCATCTCTGTAAGATACTGAACCTAAATACCAAGTTTGGTGTTTATCCGATGTTCGTTTCTGAGTTATGCTGTTCACAGACACAGACACACACACGGACATGTTTCCAAAAATGTATTTTTTTTGGATTCAGGGGGTCTCAAAACATATATTTCCGGTGAAATCTCGGTATCGAATTTTTAGGTGGAATACAATACTTCCCCTACTTACTACACGTAGTAGAGAAAGTAAAAAGCTGATAAAACCAATGTTAAGAAATATTATTACAAGTTCATCGAGCAATGATACCACCGCAGTTGTTTCTCAATTCAAAGCTCCAATATGACTAAAGAAGTTAAAGGGGGCTATACAATAAAACGTTAAAGCCCCTTGTACAAGATCAAACTTTTCAATTCAAGAGTTTACAAAAAAAAAATGAAATGTTTTTGAATGTGTGACAAGATTGGAAAAGTCTTGGCAATGTCAGAAATGTGTATTTACAGATTGTCTCTTCTCCAAACTGAAACCCTTCAGAATACATTGATAATTTATCACGCGCAAAGCAATTTAGTATTTGCGTCACGGTATAATAATTCACATGAAATATTGTTCTTTACTAATATTATGTAGCACTTTCACGTATTATATCTAATGAAATCACATTATGAGTGTGGAATACAATGAAAATAACACCAACCGATAGGTTAACCACACTATATAACATTTCATTAATGTATACTTAGTTCGGAAAACTGCCTGGCAATTATTTCTTCATAATCGCCTTCATCTGCTCCATCTTGTGGTAATCCACGGAGCCCTCGACTACAGACATGGCCAGCTTATGTATAACCTAATCACTTCGCACACTACATACCTTGGTCGGGTAGCCATGTTTGTTTACTTTTCGCTTTCAGCCATGTTTTAGATTTCGTGACGCACCGTGAATACTCGCATATCACTGGCCAAAGCCATCAAATCATTGTGAAATCTTTGATCGTTTAGAGCATGTCTTTATTTGCTTTCAAGACTTTAAAAGTATTGGATGAAATTTGACAAGAAAAGTTGTGAAGTGTGACAACTCTTGAAAAGTTCGTAAAGTATTGAATTTGACAAAAATTTGATCGCGTACAAGCGGCTTAAGAATCATATATCCAAAAGGGATTTTGGATATCCCAAGTTAGCATTTAGTTTGGTGCGCCATCTGTGTAACAACTTTGAAATGTGCGACGCTTCTTTCTTTCGTTTGAGATTCCAAGGATTATTCTTTTGTGTCTCATGAGCTTGTGCAGAATATATGGCTAGTATATTTATCTAGCTAGTTTTAAAGAACAAGCTATTTTAATACAAACACACACATATATATATATATATATAACATATCCGTGGAATAAATATTAATCATAGTCGTCGCGAAGGAAACAAAGCATGTTTAAGCATTGTGGGATTAACACCTGATATTTTATATTGCGATGGAAACAACTTGCATTTCCTAGTCATAAAATGCTTAACTCAGAGTAGCGTGTATCGTCTTTTCCTGTAATGTGTTTATTTAAGGTCGCAGAAATCATATATTGTAAATATTTATGTCGGAAAAGACATATCAGACAAAAGGCAGTTTGAATAATTATCCTAAGGACTGAGGAAAAACTTCAAATAAAATTCGCTCAAGGGAAATAATGATCAATCCCAATTATAATTTGGATTATTTAGGTTGTAAAGTCTTTGTAATGATTCCACAAGCGCTGGCGAACTATCGATAAAGTCGTATTATAGGGTTTTCTATGATAAATGGCGGAATCTCTTTACCAGCGGCTGTTCGAATGTATTTATGCAACTTTGAGAACTTTTCTCATGTTTTAACAGGTGTAATCAAATATTGTTTAGAACGTGTTTTACTATACACCATAGACAAATTCAAATCGGATTCCACTCCTGTTTCTAGCGGATAACACATAAACCTTTAGCCTTTCGAATGCGTTTAGCGTGGATGACAAATTCGTACTGTAACTCAGTCGGTTGAACACCTGTCTGCTGTGCGAGGGGTCCTGTTTGATTCCCGGCTAGGGCGTGAAATTTTTCTCTAGCCAAGATTATTCCCTAACCTCCCCAGAGTCTGGAAGTATGAATGTGCGTGTGTTTGTGTGTGATCTAATGATTAAAATACCCAAGCTGCAATAAATCCAATTCAAAGAGAGTACGAGTTAACACCATTGCCTTAGGCATTAAATTCTAAAAGAAAGCCACCAATGACATCAATATAAATGGAACTAAAAAAAATTCTTACTCATTTTGCCGTGTTCCAGGTAAATAATAGACTAGTAACCCGAATTTGCAATGATATTTTAGTTGTGGAATTCTTTTAACCATCGGAAAGACAGACACTTTCCAAATAAACCTGATGCATTACACTTGCAGGATACTCTCTACGCATGCTACCCCATAGAGCCTCTCATTCATGTATAGTATTCATACAAGAGGCTTTTCTTTTATTCACGTTACGTTAACGATAAATGATGTCTCATAACAGTTTAACCTGAGAAAACGGAATTACAAAATTCATTCAGAATGTATAGGACTTCACAGGCTATTCAGAGATAATTTAAGGTGTAGTTTTTATTAGTCCTGCAAATATCTTAAGACCATTTTTATCAAAATCATTGAAATCATTTTTGAGAAAATGAAAAATAATAGAATCCTTCTCCATGTGAAAGTTTCTTTGGGGTAGAAGGATTCTCTTGAAAGTCTTTGCTGGCGTGGTTAAACAGTGTCCCACTCGAATATACTTATTCCACTTTTTTGAATTATGCTATTTACAGAGAGATGATCCCTGCAAAAAAATCCCTTTTTGGATTATCATCTTTTAACGTGGATTTTTGATATCTCGATATCGGATTTTTGGAAGGAAAAAAATTCTCTCTTTACCGACTATAGATAGGTGTTAAAAAAGTTACACAAGGCAGAGATGGACGATCATGCAGCCGATATACGGGCAGATGGTGCTTCCCCCAGGTGAATGTTGGCTTTCTTGATCTACAGTCCGCTATCTATCGTAGCTCCTCAAATGCATCACGATGTTGAGTGGTCACAAGTCTTATACAAGGGCCGAAAACTCCGCATATGACATACATGGTATAGGAAATATAGATAGGTGGTAGAGAAAGTAAATACTCATCATCTGTTTCAGTAGAACGTGGTAATTAAGGGCCTTTTGAGGGTCGAAAAAGTTTCAGAATAGCTACAAAAATACCCAGTAATGACCGGAGAAAGAGGACTGACGCTTTTTACGGTAATTGCAATGCGCACAATAGTATTCGTGAAATCTTTTTTTTTCAATATCGTTTTCAGAGGGTAATTTAGAATTTGATATTTCATATTTTTCCTATCCCTAGTTATATAAGTTAAACGGACGAATTATTGCTTTCCAATATTTGCGAGACTTCAGATATCTGTGATGAAACAAATGTGTAAAAGATAAAAGCAAAGTAACTGCGAGCTGATTTCAAAGCAGCATCACAGAGTGCGGATGATGACAGAGTTATGGGGGATGAAAGCTCTCATTCTACTTTTTTCTGGAGCGTGGAGAGGGTGAGAGATTAAATTTGGATCGACGTATAGGATGCTGAGATGAGAAGAGGCGGTAAAATAAAAGGTCAGCAGGACTGGAGTGTTTGGGGGTGGAATTGATGAACTGTCACAGGCAAACAATAGCTCGATCGAGTGCTTCTATTCTCACAGCACTTGCCTCGCAACATGTAGCTTGAAGTAAAGGATACATAATGGCTCATCTGTTGCTAGGAATATGATAGATAACCCGCCCTCTAGAGCACGATGCATCTTATAATAATTGCGTCCTCATTACCTTTTCTAGGTGCTGTGAGAAATTCGCAACCCGAGCATTTAATGCAATCTCTACTTTTAAAACTCTTCAAGCAGTAATATTTAGACCTTGGTTCATTTAGGGATTTGTATAATTTCGTAGTAAGTTATTGGTGCCTGGGATGCATTCTGCTATAAAAACGATAAACGAGTACTTCACAACAACTAAAATCTGATGTGTTACACTCACATGAATTTCTCTACTCTTGTACAAACTATTTATACAAATGCTTATTCCCCATCTACTTCATGTTAATCGAGATAAAGATTTGCAGACTCTATCTTCTTGCTAATTTTCTTGTAGATGAAAGGGGAAATATATATTTACAAGGGCAATATAGAAATACAGTAGCCTTTAAGCACATACATATCTCTTAATAGCTGGTTGCTATGTGCCACACCATTCTATTTGCCACGGATTAATACTCTTTGCATATCCAAGACAAAAAAATGAATAACGAATTCCCATTTGAGAAAATAAGTATTGAAAAATTTAAGGGAATAACAAGCATTATCTCGAAAATGGTTCACTCAACAAAAAAAATGTATATGACATAAATTGTGTATTTTAACGCGATCTACATTTCTTGTGCAGTAAAATTGTGTCTATCTCTTATGGTTTACCAGTTAAGCAAAAGTCGTTCACAATGAAGAATACTTTTGGAGACATTCCCAGAAAATTCAAGATATACATTTTATTTGTCATGAAAATATCTTAAACATATGATACTTTAATCAAAATCATTATAGCCAGTTTTGAGAAAATTAAAATTTTCGAAAAATGTTCCATGCAAAGGGTAATCTGTGGTGGGGGGGATTTTCTTGAAAACCTTCGTGTCGCATCTCTGGAAGATACTGAACCTAAATACCAAATTTGGTGTTTATCCGACTGTTCGTTTCTGAGTTATGCTGTTTACAGACAGACCGACAGACACACACACACACACACACACACACACACACAGACACACACACGGACATGTTTCCAAACATGCTTATTTTGGATTCAGGGGGTCTCAAAACATGTATTTCCGGTGAAATCTCAGTATCGAATTTTTGGGTGGAATACAATACTTCCCCTACTTACTATACGTAGAACAGAAAGTAAAAAAGTGATAATCCGTTACCTATTATATACTTTCACAAACCATTCTGCATTATTATTATTATTATTATTATTATTATTATTATTGTTATTATTATTATTATTATTATTATCTGTATTACCTCATATTGTTAACAAGAAAGGTTTTCAAGTGTGCAATACCCATAACACGGTAATACATATTTTGTAGTCTGAAACAACAATTTGGCAAGAAGGTTTTTGTGGTTATGTAAGCTCTACACTCAAAAGAAACAAAGGAACAACCGCTTAACATTTCAATATCCACTGCTTAAAGTGTGGGGAAGTTTAAACAAAGGAATCTTAATGGCAGAGTTTTGTTTGACACAAATTGTATATTTTAACAAGAACTTTGTCTTTTGTTGATGTGCATAGCCATAAAACCTCAAGAATGGGAAGCAACAAATATATATTCAGAACGATCACTATATCTGACACAAATAAAAACGCAGACACAACACAAACGCTTTATAAGCCCTCCTTCAGACTAAGAGATATGTGTACGTAAATTTATTCTCGCCTTTGTGTTTATAAAGTAAAAGTAAAAATTATTACTAACATAATTAGACATTATTACACAATTATGTTATCAAAGTAAAAAAGTATGTTTTTTCCTAATGAGGCAGCTATTTCAGTGTTTTCATAGCTTTCAGGAGAAGGATAAACAAACTTAGTAAAAACAAACACAATTATTATAAAGCACCAGAAAAAAGTATTTAAAAAGTGTGTATCTTAAACATTCATCTACATACGTAATGCTGTTACCATTAATACTATAACATGATCCACGCATTACTTTTAAATGCTGTTTTTTACTTACCCTACCACGAACCTAGTAGGTAGAGAAGGTATTGCATTCCACTCAACAATTCTATACCGACATTTCACAGGAAATACATGTTTTGAGGCCCCCGAATTAAAAATAAATTTTGGAAACATGTCCGTGTATGTGCCTGTGAACAGCATAATTCAAAAACGAAAAGTCGGATAACTACCAAACTTGGTATTAAGTTCAATATTTTCCAAAGGTGCGACACGAAGATTTTCAAGAAAATTATCCCACCTCAACTACCCTTTACATGAAATATTTTTCGAGTTTTTTTTCTTTCTGAAAAATGGCTCTAATGATGTTGATTAAAATACACATGACAAATGAAATGTATATTTTGAATTTTTTGGGAATAGCTTTCGAAATCCACTTCATTCGAAAGAAATTTTGTATAATCTTGTACAACTGGCAAACGTCAAGCGATAGACAAATACAAACTGCACAATAAAAGGTATCACTTTAAAACACACGATTTGTTTAAAATAAGTTTTTTGTGTCATAAGCCATTTCTGAGATATCCGTTATTAAAGGTTCGAATTGTTCATTTCTTGTTCATTATCTTAAATGTTCAGTTGTTTCTCACGATTGCATGGAAGCAGTATGGAATTTTAAGGCCAGCATATAGCGTCCAGTTCTTAAACATTTGACTATCGCTGTATCCTTTGCATCTATAACGAAATGTATAATATAGCTATTTCCGGAAAGATGTATCTGGATTAAAGTAAAGTAGATAGGAAAATAAACTTTGGTAAGAATAATTTGTATACTAACTAATAAGCGATTGAGGGCAGAGAATGTCATGTGCATGGATCATAGATATATTTTTTCTTTCGAATTAAATTTATTTTGCTTATTTATGTAATATATTGTTTGCTATTCTTTGTTCACTCCAGCTGGACACAACATATTTATTGCTTAATAGCAGGGTCGAAGAATAGGGTTAAGCTGTACAGTTCTGCTCGTCACGCCATGGATAGAGTGGAAGATTCGCTATGCATGTACCAATGCATATTTGTTGGGAAATGTCGGCACACTAAATGGATGTCGGTTATGTAATCTGTCGTGTTCACTGAAAACCATTTACCAGTGTCAGCAAGAGGTCTCTCAGCTAGGGACTCAGAAGACTAGGGCAGGTGTAACAAAGGGATAGGTGAAGTTACTGTTAGTGAAGGAATAGGGTATGTGCTACTTTGTACCTATGACGTGTAGGACACAGAAGCCTACTCTTTCCTTCACATCCACTACCTTGCGAATCCCCGAAGAGGTGTTACATCACACGGGTGCAATACGTCGCACGTAATTGAGTTTGCTGTCTTATCAATTAAAGGATGAACTTAGTTTTGTCTTCTATGTATGCATCTCCGAATTTTTTTGCTAGTATGAGCTTTTGGATAAACAACGTATATAATGCTTACCCTGAAGGCAAAAATGTAAAATGCTGGTATGTGTGAGCGTGCACATGCGCGTGTTGTCATTTTATGCAAGAATGGTCAAATGCAGTTTATTTGTATTACTTTTGGCATAAATATACCTTAAGTTCCGCTTAAAGAATGGTTTTTAGGACATCTTTACTTTCTCTAATAGGGCACGAAGTGAAAAAATCGAAACATATTGTTGGTATTGAGCTCTCATTTCTCTCAGCTTATTTTATTTATGTAATGCTTCGGTTAAGTGGGTGTTTTAAGAAGTTATGACTGTTTTCAATATATTATTATTATTATTATTATTATTATTATTATTATTATTATTATTTGAGTACATAAGCAGTTACCACGTCAAGCGGCCTAGTTCGGATTGCATAACACGTTTAAGAAGAAGCACGCCTTTTAATTCTGGTTAACATTAAATTGCCGTTTATTGACGGTTTTCTAAGCAACACATGACTAGTATGTTGCACACGAGAGGAAGGTCAACGGAAAGAGGGGGGAGAGGAGGAGAGATCATCCGCAGTTTACGCAATATCGCGAGCGGAGCTGCAGGTTATGGAAAGCAATTAATATTGAAAATGACTTGCTTTAATTGACTCGGGGGTAAAAAAAAAATGAAGTGCAATTAGTCGAAAATGTTAATTAATATAAAATACTTTCCCCTTGGGAAATAACCTGCGACGCTTGGCTCATTCATTTGTTTCATGCTAATAGAGTGCGCTATGTGAAAGATAAATAATCCCTATGAGCAAATATGTAGGAGCATTCAACTGATGAGATATTCTTGTAAAACAAAGCTGGTAACAAAGTAATTGCTGATGCCTAAAATGTAAATGTTGAGACCTTATTTTTTGCTTTTATCCTGAAAGACATGTACCTGAATAAAGAAAAAAAATTAAGTTCTAGATAAAGGTACTTTATATATTGCATTTGGTGGTTTTTTTTTATAATATGCGTTTGTGTGTTGGCTTCAATTTTAATTTCCTTGTTTTAGATACTGCTCTGCGCTATTTTAACTCTACACGCGAATTTTTCTGAACTGTATAATGCTCCACATAACGCAAACCACTTTGCTTGAGAATTTTAAGATATCTTCGGTTGTCACGCGTATAAAAGATTCGTGCACAATGTTTAAAGTATACAGTTAATTAAAATGTTTATTAAATGGTTTCCAATTTAACATTTAATGAAAAACTGACTGACGCAAATGTAAACGATATTTTTTTCTAATAACCTAAATACAATTTTACGAAAACTGCTGTCATTTTCTCTGCATTAATCTCCGTATTAAGTAACATTAAACCCTTTGGTATGTATAGGGTCTTTCAACAAGAGTGTCCTATCTTTGAACCTAAATAAAACACGTTCTATAAATGATAGAGGTTTTATTTCTTTTTATATTTTGGAACATAATTAATGTCATTACGTGTGGAAGAGAACATCAGTTAAGTGACCGCCGCGACTTCGTTGGGTTGCGCGTATACGGTTGACCCAATTTTCAATGGCAGAAGAACGTAAATTAGGTCCAACTTCACGAATAACACGCATGATGTTATTCATAAGATCATTTACTGTGTCTGGCTTGTTGACATAAACTCGAGATTTAACATAACCCCACAAGACGTAATCCAACGGCGTTAAATCACATGACCTCGGTGGTCATTTAACATCACCACCACGGGAAATGATGAAACCTCTGAACTTCTCCTTCAAAAGATCGATTGTTTTGAGAGTAGTATCACATGTGGCACCATCTTGCTGGAAACAGATGTTTCTGGCATTCATACCATCCAATTGAAGCCAAAAATACTCCCTTATAAGAGCCTGGTATCTTTCTCCATTGACAGAGCTTCTTCATCTTCATCTTGGAAAAAATATGGACCAATGATTCCACTATACCAAAATTCACACCACACAGTAACCTTTTGGGGATGAAGTGCTCGTTCTTGAATCTGCATTGGATTGTGATTGCTCCAATAGCAGCAATTTTGTTTGTTAACACAACCATCCATCCAAATGTGGGCTTTGTCGCTGAAGATGATTTTTCGACAAAAATCCGGGTCAGCTTCCAATTGCTCCATAGCCCAGTCAGCGAATACACGGCGCAACCTATGGTCGTTGTACTTAAGTTCTTGAGTTAACACCATGTTGTAAACGTGAAACTTTAAGTAAGATGCAGAATTCGCCAAGTTGTGGTCGGCGAAAGCCCCAATTCTTGCACTCGACGAGCAATTGATTTGTTTCTGTTCTCGCGTACACTCTCACGAACGCACCTATGTTTTCGTTGGAGGCTTACGTCGATTACGTACAGGCGTTCTTTGATCGCTGACAGAACCACTTCTTTCAAATTTATGGATCAAACGCCAAATTGTTCTCTCGCAGGGACGATTATGCACACCGTAAACTTCACGCAAAGCACGAAATGTTTGGCCAACAGATAATCCATTTTGATAATAAATTTTCACAATTTCTACTGTTGCTAAATGCTGTAAGGCTATTTGTCAATAACCAGTAACCACATGAAAAAAATGACTGTTGTAACTCAATAACAACGGCAGCTATCACATGTTAACGATAGGGTCTTGTTGAAAGACCCTATACATGTAAAATATCAATTGACGTATCAGAATTTTAATGGCCTATAAAGATAAATAATAATATATACGAAATGAGTAGGCATACCGCGTTGAAGTTTTGTGTATTTCCTTCAAGTTATATTCTTGTTAGGATTAAAATCTAAGATTTTGTAGTTAAAAACTGCGAATTTTGAACTTTCCTTCTTAATGAAATTTGTTGACTGTGAAAAATGTCAGACTATGGAATTAAATTATTATTTTTTTGAAACTTCCGTTGTTCCTAAAACATTAGTCTTAGGTTAAGTTTTTATTGGAATTTTCTAGGCATTAATCTCTCAATTGTAGCATTTTCGAAGTAAAAGTCGAAGTTTTATTGGTGAATATAAAACATTCAGTTTTCTTTAGAACGGAAATTTAGACCCGCGCTGTAAAAACACTTCACTTCTCTTCCACTCCTGATGACCAGCGTAGTTTTGTTCAGTGAATTATGAATCGGGTTGATCTAAGACCCCAGCCTAAGGCCAGAATAAATACCTACGTTATATTTATAAGGTTCGGAACTTGGGACCCGGTGTGCCCTGCGGTCAGCTGGGGATACAGGTATAACGTGAATAAAGCTTACACAAGGTGTATTGAGTGACAGTGTGTTGGTAGGAGGTGTTTGACATTGCATTGGATACGCATCGCCTAGACATACAATGTCCCAACTTCCGAGCTTTCGTTATAAACGTCTCCAAGCAGCTCTAGGGGATGTTTAGAACACATTTCTACTAAAAGGTTCGTAGTAATATGTAACAAAACTCACCATAAACTAGAGTTACTAGAGTCGAAATCCTAATTGTTTGCTCTATTAATACCTTAAAATAACATATATTAGCAATAAAATGTTTTGCACAATCAGCAAGATCACGTTTAGCAATGTATTTCTATGTTTTTATTATTAATTAAGTTGAAGATTATTTATAAAATATCAGCTTAAGTAGATCCTGCACGGAAAGTAAAAATAAATATTTTAATACTGATTTTGTATTTATTCACAAATCATTAATAGAATAGTTCTCATAGATAGTGGTTATTGCTAAAGGCATTTGGAGATCTATAGCAGCAACTATTTTAGGATGATGTAAAATTCAGTACCTATTCTAATATTCTTGGACCTTATGGAGAGGACTTCTTTCTCAGTATTATTAGATCTTTTAAATATACAACATGCAAGTTTCTTAATATTGTCATATTGTTAGATTGACACTACTTCAATATTATTTTGTGTTTTAGTATGCGTATTCACATTTGTTTAAGTAAATATTATAACTGCTTCTTATATAATTAAGAATAGTTGCGTGACCTTGTGGGTTTCTCTTAATGTATAGTAAGCAATTCCTAGTCAAATAAAATGCTGTTTTTTGAATGTGCTTTTGGCGGAAGTACACATAGTATTCAATTTTCTGTATATATACATTACAAGTGTCGATGTTCATAAAAGTTGAATACATTTTGTTTCATTTATGACAAGAACATTCCTTCACCATTGCAACAACTTCCACATAATACTGTACTTATGCTTTTCACGTGCACAGTGCTCACTTGCCCAGGATTTCCAGCTATACAACGTTTGTGCATTTAATATGTGGTATTACTAGACATCGTATTTGTATGCAAATTAATATTTAGTTAGTTTTTACTCGTGATATAGAATTTAGTTTTGTAAAATGTTTTTATAGTGGTATAATTTCATATTTCCGATGTTGCTGCATATTTTGTAACTTCTTCATGTATCGAGCATGAAATACGCGTATTTTTAAATTTTTACTTTCTCTACTACGTATAGTAAGTAGGGGAAGTATTGTATTCCATCCAAAAATTTCATACCGAGATTTCACCGGAAATATATGTTTTGAGGTCCCCTAAATCCAAAAAAATATTTTTGGAAACATGTCCGTGTGTGTGTCTGTGTGGTTGTGAACAGCATAACTCAGAAACGAACAGTCGGATAAACACCAAACTTGGTATTTAGGTTCAGTATCATCCATAGATGCGACACGAAGGTTTTCAAGAAAATCCCCCCACCACAAAGTACCCTTTATATGGAACATTTTTCGAAAATTTTAATTTTCTCAAAAATGGCTCTAACGATGTTGATTAAAGTATCATATGTTTAAAATATTTTCATGACAAGTGAAATGTATATCTAGATTTTTCTGGGAATGTCTCCAAAGGTATTCTTCATTGTGAACGACTTTTGCATAACTGGTAAACCAAAAGAGATAGAAAAATTTTACTACACACAAATGTAGATCGTATTAAAATACACATTTATGTCACATACATTTTATGTCACATACATTTTTTTGTTGAGTGAACCATTTTCCAGATATTGCTTGTTATTCCCTTAAATTTTCCAATACTTATACTTTTTCTCAAATGGGAATTCGTTATTCATTTTTTTGTCCTGGTAATGCAAAAAGAATGGAATACGCCACATAGCAACATTTGACTATCACTTAAAGCTTACCAATTCCCCTTGCATCTACAAGAAAATTAGCAATAAGATTGACATCTCGATATCTCGATTAACATGAAGTAGATGGAGAATAAGCGTTTGTAAAAATAGTTTGTACAAGATTAGAGAAAGTCATGTGAGTGTAACACATCAGATTTTTAATTGAAGTTTTAAGGCATTTGTGAGAAAATAATAAAAATTCTTAATATGGAGACACCCCTATGGAAGTTCAGAGTAATCTTTCGTATGTTGTTTAAAGACTTGCAGGTATGCAGGTAAATTAAGTGGTAAATTGTGCATTGTTTTAGAGAGAAATCTTGATCTCAAAGTTTTGTGATCTGTAAATATATATCTTCAAGGTGAAAACGAGCTGTTCCTGAAAAAATTTCCCCAGATTTAATAAATGTTTTCAAATTTTGCCAACAATATCTGAAGATATGGAAAGACCTTCTCAACACACATACTTGTGTTAAACAATAAACAACATACACCTACCGAGCGGGATGGCTCAGGCGGTAACATCTGTGGCCCGCATTCGGGAGGTCCCAGTTCAAAACCCGTGGGCCGACCAATCTGAATGAGGTTTTTTCGTGGTGTCCCTCAGCCGCAAATGTAAATACCGATTTGTATATTTAATACCAAGACCCAAAGTTCCACCTTAAGTCTAAAACAATGGTAAAAATGAAAATATGTGTTAATAGCGAATGCTGTGCCATATATCCACAGTCAGTGATGGCAGGTAGACTGGACGGCACCCTAATGCCATCTACACGGCACGAAGCAGAAGATCCGGCTTCCATGCCCTAGGATCCTATGGCTCGGGACACGTGACGAAGCAAGGTGGCATGGTTACAGGGATGAGACCTAGAAGGTTAACTGTCCACTTTTCTGTGTGAGGGCGGCGGTTGGACTGGACGCACCCTGCCATCTCCACGGCACGAATCAGAATATCCAATTGGTGTGCACTAGGGTCTCTGGGGACACATCGAAGCGCGTGGTTACAGGGATGAGACCTAGAAGACTAACTGTCCACCTTTCCATATGAGGGCGGCAGTTGGACTGGACGGCACCCTAATGCCATCTGCACGGCACGAGGTAGGGGACCCAGTTGCCATGCGCTAGGGTCTCTGTGGACACGACTAGCTGGTGGTTACAGGGATGAGACCTAGAAGGCTAACTGTCCGCCTTTCTGTGTAAGGGCGGCGGTTGGAATGGACGGCACCCTAATGCCATCTGCACGACACGAAGGAGAATAACCACTTGCTGTGCACTAGGATCTCTGTAGACACGTCGAAGCGCGTGGTTACAGGGATGAGGCCTAGAAAGCTAACTGTCCGCCACACCTCGATCTAAGCGTTATCCACTAGTCGTTATATGATCCTGTAGTTAAAGCGACATAAAATAAATACAGTACTAATAATAACATATACCGACAGCTGAGCTTACAGTTAACAATTTTATTGCATATTTCCGAAATAATACAGACATATTAAGGATTTTGACAGCACAAGTGCACGTATTGTAAATATTTTATTACATAAAAATCCGATGTCTAGTTATTTACAAATTCCATGCGCAAGTTCAAATGATTCATCGATTCATGATAACGAACCGATGCTGTCCTTTCTTGTATTTTCTGTCTGCCGTGATTTTTTTTATCATAGTATTGTTCAGTTTACCTAGCGGGAAGCCTCAGGCGGCAACATCCATGGCCCGCATTCGGGAGGTCCCGGGTTCTATTCCCGGTGATCCCCAACCATGGGGTTTTTCGTGGTTTTCGTCTGGTCGCCTAGGCAAATGCTGGTGTGGTGTATTCTACCACGATTTCTGCTTTCCCTCATTTCATCCTTCTCCCTTTCTTTCAGGCAGTTTCTCAGATTCCGTAGTAGTGTGGTGATAAGCAGAGTGCATGGTCGCTGCGTTTTGGAAAGATTCCTCCCCACCAACGACAGGGCGCGTTGTCTTGCCTACGAGGGCCGCTTCGTCTCCCTCTCGCGGGACTCTTCGCGTCTACTGGCCGAGAGCGGGTGTTTCTTACTGGAAATGATAGGGAATTCCGTGCCTCTCTGTAATATGGTCTACCTGCGACCTCATGCAGCTCCTTCACTTCATCCCTCCCTCCCGGAGGGTGCAGCCACAGTAGATCCAGTTGATCGCAGTGACGAGGTGTCCCCCTCCGATAAATGCCTCGTTGTTTAGTTTATGAACAGGGAAATTTAATTCTGTTATTAGCTCACTTTTTCTTCTCATAAGACGATCACAAATTTGACGGAGACGAAGAATTTGTGCAACACGGAGGGGCAGCTTTAAGTTGGGGTAGTTTAGTTTCAGCGTCTTCTTCCATGAAGTTTTCTTTATTCAACGTTTTTTCCATCTAAGGTTAGAAAACCTGGTTCTTAAAAACTGATCTGAATAGCCAGAACTGAAAGCTGCTATTATCGTAAGGTAAGCCATAATGAGTACGTTCGCCATCACAATACACCCGTAGCCTTTGTTCATAAGTTCCACATTCCGATTCAATGTCAGCCGTGAGTCATAGAGTTAAATAATAATCGGTAAATAAACGCTAAAGTTTAAGAAACTCAAAAGAGCCGCAACGGATGAGTCCCTCACTAAACTCGGAATACAAAAACAATGCAGTTTAATTTTTTTATTTTCATTTTATTATGTTTTTTGTTTTTGTTTTTGTTTTGTTTTGTTTTTTTTTTTGCTTGCTTGCTTGTACTATAAAATTCCGTGAAAGGTAGAGCGTAAACTTGTCGTCCTTCTAGCTTGTGAAGAAATGCTTTCCTAATTGACCCCAGTTTCTCCGGGACCCTCAGGCTTATTTACTTTAATATCTCAACTACTAGGTAATGTCCTAAGAGGCCAGAATGGGGTATGCATGGGCGAGGACAGATGTAATGAATTTAAGTGGTCTAACAGGGAGAAGAAGGGTGGAGAGAGGTACTAAATGTAATGGATTACATGGCAATTGACATATTCTGGATTGCGAGGTCACGGATAAATGAGAGAATTTAATACTAGAGAAATGGAAAAAATTACCATTAGAACTAAAGGTTAGGAAGATTTTTAATACAAGATCAAATGAATATATGGATTAACAGTAAAATATTTAGGAAAAATTAGATTAAAGTGATTAAAAGAGATGTGAAGCAAATTGGAGAAAATACGGAGAAGGGGTAACAAGGCAATAAAGTAAATAGTGGAAAAATTATACTTCGCCAATATATATATACAACAAAATGTTAAATATAAGGGGAAGAGAAATGATAAGCAACTCCATTGTATTGTAAACATTGCATATATTGCATGTAAGTACAAAGTAGACAATAAGTTATTCATTCATTCAGGTAATGCCCTGAGTAACACGCATTTAAGTGTGTTAAGCATTACTGAATGCAGACTTTTTTATATTTAATGTTATAAACGTGTTAATTAACAGCATATCGTATATATTCTGTTATCAAGTGTGTAATTAAAATGTCCATAAAGCACTTTTACTACATTAGGCATTACTGTGTTATGTACTGAAAGCCAATTTAATTAATCACATTTTTCGCACGCAGGTTTATTTCGTTTTCTTTGCACAGAAAACCAACTACACGCATCGTCTTATTCACACACTTTTCTATATCAACTATCTCATATCACAATAGGCTGTTTGACTCAAGACCAGGCTTCCTTGAAGGAACGAACAATTCCCCACTCTCTTAAGATAGATACGATAGGGTAGTCAGACGGGGCGGGGCAGCCACTGGAGCTCAACACCATATTTAGGTTCATTGTGTCTTCTCTGAGTGGAAGGGGAGACACGAAGGGCGACCAGATCTGGACAGCGATGCGAGCAAACAAAGGTGGGGCCCGTAACGATTCCAGAGTAACGCCAGCGCGAGCGAACATCTTCCCAGGAAAGGGCGAGTCTGCCCTGCCATCCAAGCGCCAGAGGGAAATCGTTTACACAGCGCAAGCTCCGCCGCCACGCACCACCTGCTGTAGTCTAGTCCTGCAAACCTGAAACATAAGAAGGTGAATCAGATAATAAGGGGTGTGGCAGAAGAGGAAACAATCCAGAATTTGCCTAAAGTTCTGGGAAAATCACGAAAAATCCAAGGCCAGTATGGTCGACCCAACCGTTTTCGAACGCCACACCTCCCGAATGCATGCCGCTTAGTTACGCGGAGGAAACATCGCACCTGTATCCAAAGCGAATATTTTGTGCCTACCATCCCCAAGAGAAGCGGATAAAGGTGAAGGAACTGGAGGCTATAGGCCGGCAGATGCGCGCAGAGGTTCCTTTCGATTCCAAACTTGATGTCGCCGGCTACTCAAGAAGCCTTCCCTCTGGCGGAACTGGGGACAACTCCACCCATCTGAGGCGGCTTAGAATAGGCCACCATCTGGCAGAGCCGAGAACTTTCCAACGAGTGACCAAACCATCTGTCCTACAACACTGCACTCGCCCTAAGCGTACTACTTGAAACATGAAAGAGGAACCGAAATGATAGCAAATGAGGGAAAGGAAATTCGTGGTAGAAGAGAAACTGCCTCAGTATTTGGCTTGCCAAACGGAAAACCAGAAAAACACATGGTCAGAGTGGCGGGCTCCAGGAGCAGGCCTCGCACGGAGCCATCTCGCTCGGTAAACTCCCCTGTAAAAGCCGTCATGTTATCTCCTGAAACGTGTGTTCTTGTCACTACCCGGGAACTCGGAGCATGTCGATCTGTTCCTCTCCACTGAACGCACATGCATTATCGTTCGGCTTGGCATTTCCCTGGATTTGCAATTCTGTTCCTATTCAGCCACACGCTGTCAAACTAATGCAACCTATGCCTCTTTTAAAAATTCATCTTTTGTAGAAGTTATTGGATTCTGTAATTTTATTTGTGTATTTTTGTACCAATGGCTGTTATAGTAACGCTGTATTAGCCAGAGATTTATTTTGTTTTTATAGTTAAGCACGCAGAACTAGGTACCTGATTTTTGCTTTCCCTATTGCTTACATAAAGTAGAGGAAGTGTTTCATCCCATCCAAAATTTCCGATACCAATATTTCAGTCGAAATACACGCTTTGAGTCTCCTGAATCCAAAAAATATTTTCATAAAAATGTCCGTGTGTCTGTGAATAGCGTAACTCAAAAACGAAAAGTCGGTTAGCTACCAAATTTCATACTTATCTTCAGCATCTTCGAAGGATGCGACACGAAGATTTTAAAAAAAAACTCCCCAACCAGAACTACCCTTTACATGGAAAATGTTTCAAAAATATTGATTTTCTCAAAAATGACTCTAAAGATTTTTATTTAAATACTATATGTTTAGGATATTTTCATGACAAATGAAATCTATATGTTAGTTTCTGGGAATAGCGTGTGAAGTTCTCTTCGTTCTGAATGACTTTTCTGTAGCTGGTAAACCGTAAGGGACAGACAAAATTTTACTACACAAAAAAATCTGATGTGTTACACACACATAAGTTTCTCTACTCTTGTATAAACTATTTTCAGAAACGCTTACTCTACGTCTATTTCATGTTAATCGAGATAAACACTTGTAGAAACTATCTTATGGCCAATTTTCTTGTAGATGCAAGGGGAATATGATAGGCTGTAAGCGATAGCCAAATCTTTTAATAGCTGGTTACTATGTGGAGCAATCCATTCTCTTTGCATATCCGGACATAAAAGGAAAGGAAAAAGAAAAACGAATTCCCATTTGAGAAAAAGTATAAATATTGGAACATTCAAAGAAACAACAAGAAATATCTCGGAAATGGTTCACTCCGCATAAAAATGTTTATGACATAAATTGTGTGTTTTAACGAGATCCACTTTTTTGTATGAGAACATTTTGTCTAGCTCTTACGGTTTACCAATTATGCAAAAGCCATTCAGAATGAAGAGGACTTTGGGGGACATTCCCAGAAAATTCAAGATACACATTTCATTTGTTATGAAAATATAAATATATGTTTTTATCAAAATCGTTAAAACCATTTTTGAGAAAATCGAAATTTTCGAAAAATGTTCCATGCAAAGAGTAGTCTGGGTTGGGGGGATTTTCTTTGAAAATCTTCGCGTCGCATCTTTGAAAGATGCTGAACGTAAATACCAAATTTTGTATTTATTCGACTTTTCGTTTTTGACTTTTATTGCTCGCCCACAAACATATGCAAATAAAACCCCGCACACGGACTTTTTTCTAAAAATTGTCTTTTTTATTCAGGGGGCCTCAAAACATGAATTTCCGGTGAAATCTCGGTATCGAATTTTTGGGTGGAACGCAATACTTCCCCTACTTACTATACGTAGTAGAGAAAGTAAAAATGTATACTCGTTAAATCACACAATGCCTTTTTTTATTTTTTGTTTTTTGAGTTAATAATTTTAGAGTTATTCCTTTTTATTGATTTGAATTTTTAAATGTACTATTCTGAAAAAGGATGTTATTTGTGGCTATTTTTTGCTCCTGGCCATACAAAAAGAACGCAATTTAAAGTCATTGCATAGCGACCAGTTCTTAAAAGGTTTGACTATTCTCTTATTCCCATTGTATCGAAAACCATTTTTACAAATGTTTATCTCGAATAACTTGAAGTAGATGGAAGAATAAGCTTTTGTAAGAACAGTTTGTTGAAGAATTGGTAGAACAGGTAATGTGAATGCAACATAAAGATTGTTTACTCCTGCGATGTTGTCAGGACGCAAATTTCTTCAGCAGTTGTGCTCCCAAAAGACCCACTACTACTATCACTATCACAACTAATTTGCATTAGTATTTTTACTTTCTCCACTACGTATAGTACGTAGGGGAAATACTGTATTCCACCCAAAGATTCGATACCGAGATTTCACCGGAAATACATGTTTTAGACCCCCTGAATCCAAAAAAAGCATTTTTAGAAACATGTCCGTTAGTGTGTGTGTGTCTGTCTGTGAACAGCATAACTCAGAAACGAACAGTCAGATAAACACCAAACTTGTTATTTAGGTTCAGTATTTTCCAGAGATGCGACACGAAGGTTTTCAAGAAAATCCACCCACCCCAGATTACCCTTTACATGGAACATTTTTCGAAAATTTTAATTTTCTCAAAAATGGCTCTAACGATTTTGATTAAAATATCATATGTTTGAGATATTTTCATGACTAATGAAATGTATATCTCGAATTTTCTGGGAATGTCTCCAAAAGTATTCTTCATTGTGAACGACTTTTGCATAACTGGTAAACTATAAGAGATTTGACAAAATTTTACTACACAATAAATGTAGATCGCGGTAATACACAATTTATGTCATATACATTTTTTTGTTCTTGTGTGAACAAGATTTCGAGATATTGCTTGTTATTCCCTTGAATAACTTTTTCCAATACTTTTTCTCAAATGGGAATTCGTTATTCCTGGACATGCAGAGAGAATGGAATGCGCCAAATAGCAACCAGCTCTTAAAAGATTTGACTATCGCTTAAATTCATTCATTCATTCATTATCTGTTTACCTTCCTCTTATGTAGGACTTACACCCCCAAGTCTTACAGGGGGGTGCCTGAGATCAGAGGCCCGTCGAGGAGCAGACACTCATGGATCAGACAGAACATCCCGGATGGATGATCAGCCCGATGCCTGGTATGGGAAGAAGGAAGTAGATGAAACGAAATGTTGGTGAAATGGATGAAAGGAAAGGTGATGATGGAGCAGTTGGTGGAATGAATGACGGGGGAAACCGGAGAACCCGGAGAAAACCCGCCCAGACGCCGCTTCGTCCACCACAAATTCCACATGCAGGTCGCTGGGATTGAACCCGGGCCGCCTCGGTGCGAGGCGAGCGGTCTGACCACTCGGCCACGGCGCCGCCGACTATCGCTTAAAGCCTACCATATTCCCCTTGCACCTACAAGAAAATTAGCAATAAGATTAACATCAAGCATATGGAGAATAAGCGTTTGTAAAACTGGTTGGTACAAGAGTAGAGAAAGTCATGTGAGTGTAACACATCAGATTTTTACAAATGTTTGTCTCGAATAACATGAAGTGGATGGAAGAATAAGCTTTTGTAAGAGCAGTTTTTTGAAGAATGTGTAGAACAGGTAATGTGAATGCAACATAAAGATTATTTATTCCTTCGATGTTGTCAGGACGCAAATTTCTTCAGCAGTTGTGCGCCCTAAAGATCCACTATCACTAGCACTATCACAACTAATTTGCATTAGTATTTTTAGGACAGTTTTGCATGCGGTAGAGGCGGCCCGGGTTCAATCCCAGGGACACGCATGTGGGATTTGTGGTGGACGAAGCGGCGTCTGGGCGGGTTTTCTCCGGGTTCTCCGGTTTCCCCGCCATTCCTTCCACCAACTGCTCGATCATCACCTTCCCTTTCTTCCATTTCACCCACATTTCGTTTCATCTACTTACTTCATCCCATAACAGGCATCGGACTGATCACCCATCCTGGATGTTCTCTCTGATCCATGAGTGTCTGTTCCTCGACGGGCCTCTGACCCCAGGCACCCGCCTGTAAGTCCTGGGGGGTGTAAGTCCTACATAAGAGGAGGGTAAACAGATAATGAATGAATGAATGAATGAATTTTGCATGCGGTAGGATGAAAGGGAATAACTTACCGCTTTAACAAGTCTATTACAATATGTTGAGTAAATGTTTATATGACGACAGCAGTGTAAAAATGTACCCTCCTTAAAATAAATGCACAAAATATGGATTATATCCGTAAATAAGCAACACAGTTGTTGATGAACCGCTCTCCTCCCCACTAATCTTTGCTTATTAAAGACTGAAATTTAGAAAGCCTGGGTATCGTGTTCTAACGGTCCGCATAGGAAGATTAAAAGACACGTTAATGAAACATGGTGTTTTTCCTTAAACGTTGAGAGCGTAATTTCTTTAAAAACCAAACTTTGAGGTATTTTTCCATCAAGGGGTTTTATCAAAGGATTAACCCGCAAAAGCAAGGATGAAGCAGAAAGAGTTTATTTTGCCTGAAAAGCATCTATCAAAAACGGTGTTTTCTTCTCTGCCATCCAGAAAGAAGAAAAATGGGCAAGCATGCACCTTAGGTCTTTTGATTTTAATTAAATTTTCCCTTTACTTCATCTTTAGTGTACTTTAATGCTTGTGTCGCGCTGCTTTCTTAAAACCTCCGCAGCATAAAACCTTTGATAGCTAATGGCTTTTTTTCCATTTTTTTCTCAGAAGGCGTGACTTACATCTAAATGCAGTTTCGGAGCGCACTAAATGCCGTGGTGCATTAAAACATAGGATAAAAGCTTCAGTCGTAAAGCAGCTCTTTGGGAGCTCTGTTACCAGTGTGCATTTCGCAAGGAAATTGCTTTAAAATGATGCTGTAAATTTCATTTCCGTGTTGGGAATATGGACACGTGGGATTGGATTACATTAAATTCCGTTTAGCTTTTATTGTGCTTTTTATAAGGTGCTAGCATTAAAGTAACACTCCTATATGTTGTGTGTACACTGGGTGCAGGAAGAATTCCACCCCTTAACTTTTAGAAAAGATAGAGGTAATAATGGCAAACACCATTTTACTTTCTCTACCACTACTTATGTTAAGTAGAAGAGATATTGTATTCTACCCAAAAATTCTTTGTCAAAGTGGAGTATATTTTTTAAGTCCTTTGATTCCACAATATGCATGTTAAAACGAGGCTCTTCATGTATGTGAGTGTGAGAGAGAGAGGGAGAGAGTAGAACAACTCAAAATCTCTATTCGGAAGAATACCAGACTTGGTACCGAAGTTCAGCAACTTCCAAGTATATCCCCCAACAAACTATGCTTTACATTAAACGTTTCTGTATTTTACAAAAATGATTTCCAACAATTTTCATCAAAATATATGCTTAAAATATTTGCATGACTAATAAAAAGTTTATCTTGAATTTTCTGAGCATAGCCTTTGAATTTCTCTTTATTTTGAGTCAATTTTATTTAATATTGTTAACTGGTAAATTATAAGAGACAGAAAAACGTTTATTTTACAAAACATGAATAAATAAATACTATGCATTTTGTTAAAAACGTGATTTATGCCAAATTTTTACGGCATTATCCCAGGTGTTCGTTCTTACCTTTTTTACTATTTTCAATAGTTTATCATGCATTTTTTCAAGTGCTAGGTCAGCATTCTTTGGTTTAACATAGCGAGACCCACGTTTTGAAGATTTGTTTACCCTTCTGTATTCCCTTTGTACCTACGTACAATAACATGTCTAATGAATTCATTTCTACAAACATTAATCTCGATTAACTTTTGTGAGAATAGTTTGTAGAAAAGATAGAAAAATAAACGATAGATAGAGAAAATTAAGACATTGCAACACATGAGGTTTTGTTTTTATAATACACGTGGCACGTCATTACTTACGCTTTTTCATTATTCTAAGTTCACTTGGCAGTTTACTGGAACAAAAATCATCTACAGTATGATGTGCTGCTTTAATGGCAGTTTTATCATATGCGATATTAACGGTAAAGTGTTATTTGCCTCTTCTTCTACTAATCTTTATCAGATTATGGGGAAATGATCTCATTTCTTCAGTCATAAGGACATAAATACCTGGATATATGTACTCTATGTTTGGAAAGACAGAATTAGAGGACTGAAAAATTCAGTGTTATAGCCGGGATTTGAACCACGGATCTCCCAGTTTCCGTTCGGTTGTTCTAACCATTTAGCTACCATAGCAACATCCCGTTACGACATTAAATTCTTCACATGACTCGCATATTTCCCAGTAAACCACAAGGAAATCTCAAAGAATTTTGAGTTGATATACCCGAATGGCGACTAACAATGCTGTAAATACTTTAAATTCCGGGTTTCATTAGTTTAACCTCTTCAGGCGAATTAATTCACTTTACGACATTGTATCTTCGGTCGCAACTTTTTCACTAATTTGCTTGCACAAAACATCCATCGGCTACGCTTTGGGCTCAGGGCCCTCCACCTTGGGTTTTGCTTTACGACTTAGGGCCTAAATAAGTAGCAACGATCCGCTTCTATTTTGGCAGCACTCCGTAACTTCCGCTTTGTTCGGATTGGTAATGTTGGCAACAGGACAATAAGCTTCGGGGGGATCCTTTGGTTGACTTTTGTGTAACACATTTATAAGAAACAAAAGAGCCATAATGAACATAATTGTGCCCCTTATCTGTATTTATGAGTCTTAAGCAATAAAATAGATGCTTAGAACAAGGAGGATCAAAAAGTAACGCACAATAATTTTTTTACAAAAAAGTTTAATAGTTAAAACAAAACAAAAATCGCAAATGAACTTACACCTTTTATCTACTTCTCGACATAGTCACCAAATTTCTCAACACATTTCTCCCATCATGATACCAGTTTCAATATGCCCTGTTCGTAGAAGTCCGTTTCCTTGGAGTATAGCCATCTGCGGACTGCTGATTTCACTTCCGTATCTGTTGCAAAGCGTTGGCCGGCCAGGAATTTCTTCATGGGACCAAATAGATCAAAGTACGACGGTGCAAGGTCCATCTGTATGGTGGATGCCGGAGCACCTCCCAACCAAATTGGTGATTTTCTGACGAACAGCAGCAGCAACATGGGGGCGAGCATTGACATGAAGAACTTTGACATCGTCAGCATTCATGTTGTGGCGTTTGTCACGTAGGGCACGACGCAACTTCACCAAAGTTTTATGTAGGCTGCAGCATTCACAGTGGTCCCGTGTTCAGCAAAACCCCACCAATACAATAACACCATTCATATCCCAGAACACCATCACAAGCACTTTCCTAGCAGATTGAGCCACTTTGAATTTTTTCTTCAAGTGGACCCCTCAGGGGCTCACCTTATGTGAGTACGGGTTTTTGGCGCACCGGGGGTTCGCGAGTCAATCATCGCCATATTCATCCCTTCACCCCCATCCGGTCGAGGTGGGTTCTTCTCCTGACCGGTGGACACAAGGTAGGCTCTCGTGCGTTCTTTGCATTCCATTCATACTGCACCTCACCATCGTTTCTTTCTTCCCTTGTCACTTTCCGGCCATTTCGCACCACGACATTCGCACATCTCTTTTTCTTCCCCGCCGGCCAACCTTGCGTGCGAAACGCCCATACAGCTTTATTTCTTTTATCTTTTCTTTTAATCCTCCGTGAACACAGCCTGACGGATACCCGCGCACGGGGTGCGCAGCTGGGTGAGTGGGTAATGGCGTTATACCCAACACCCGGGGTCGTCATGTAGGGTTTGTGTTCGTATCCGCTGTTTAACTGCAGTCCCGCTGGGGGGGGCCATTGCATGAGCTGCTGACTTCTGAAGGCGATTGGGTCCCTCTGTCTATGTTCTGGGAGGTGTGACCCTGGGGTGAGCTAGGTATAGATAGGCCACTCACCCAAGCCGGGGTAACGCCCGGGAAGTCAGAGCCCGAGGTCGGAGACGGTTGCAATGGTGGAGGATTTATCTCGCTATGGAGCACCCTCCCTCCATTAATACAAACAAGCGCCGAAAAGTTATTGTAACAGAAGTAGCACCGCCGTCATCTGGTTGTTACTTGGTCATTTCAAGAACAGAAGAAGGACAAAACTTTGAGAAGGTGAACCCTTTTATAATTCAGAAGGGCATAGATGCTATTGCTGGTGCGGTTCAATCCTGCACTCGTCTACGGAATGGTTCCTTTTTGGCACAAACTAAGTCCGATCAACAAAGTAAGAACTTGTTGCGCGCTACCCGTCTCCACGGTTATCCCATCCGTGTCGAGAAGCACCGCACATTGAATTCCTGTCGGGGCGTCGTTACCACACATAGCCTCGATGGTATATCGGACGAGGATCTAGTACAATATTTATCCGATCAAAAGGTGACAGCAGTGCATCGAGTGCAGGCCAAACGCGACGGCGTATTGGTACCCCTCGTACCCTGTTTCTAACATTTGATGGCGTCGATCTGCCCACGAGCATTTCCGCAGGGTACGAACGGATTTCTGTGAGGCCTTATATTCCTAGACCTCTGCGTTGTATTAAATGCCAACGTTTTGGGCATACGCAAGTCTCATGTAAAAGTGCCGTTAACATCTGTGCAAGACGTAACCAGCCGTCACACGAAGCTACCTGTTCAACAGCCCCCGTCTGCATTAATTGTAAAGGGTCTCATTCTGCATCGTTTGTTGACTGTCCGCGGTACTTGGACGAGAAGGCGATCCAGGAGATCCGGGTAAAGGAAAAACTCTCCTTCGCTGAGGCCCGGAGGCGTTATCATGAGCGCCAACCTTCCCTCCTGCGATCTGGCACATTTAGTTCTGTTGTTGCCTCGCCAGTACCGCGAGTAGATGACGGAACTCAGACCTGGACCATGACTGCATTAACCACCACTACCATCCGGCCGTCCATTAAGGCTACAGTTACCAAGCCCTATAAACCTGGTCCAAAGTCAATGAAGTCGCAAGCCGCTGAAAAGAAACCCAAGCAGAAACTTCGTAGGGAAAATTTCCTGAAGGACCCTCCGCGTGCGCGCGGTAAGAAAAGTTCTTCTTCTCCGCCTCGGAGGTCGCAGTCCCAAGAAGATCCTGGGACAAGCCGCGCTCAGCGGCACCCCTCACCCATCGCCACCCAGAACCGATTCACGGCGCTTGAATCGGTTTCTGGCACTGAGCGCATGGGCCCTCCCTCCGAGGAAGCTATGGCGTCTGACCAACTCCATATAAAAAGCCCGAGCCCAAAGGTTAAACCAAAGGTAATTTTAAGCCGCCCTTCTAAGTAGACAGTTTATCCCTTTTTCTTAATGTCTATCCTGACCTGGAATGTACGTGGTGTACGATCGCATAGGGCGGAACTGCAACTTGTATTGCGTTCCCATTTACCTATGGTCGTGTGTTTGCAGGAGACCAAGCTTCGCCCTCATGATCCTTTTGATCTCCGAGGATATACTCCGGTTCGCTACGACCTTGAACCGGAGGAGGGTACTCCTGCTCATGGTGGTGTCATGATTTTGGTGCGTAACGACGTTCATTTTCAAACTATCACACTTACATCCGACTTGCAAGCTGTTGCCGTTCGCCTTCACTTACCCGCCTTTTTGTTTTCTGTTTGCTCTGTGTATTCACCTCCATCGTCTCCCCTCGCTCCCGCGGACATTCGAGCTCTGCTGTCCGCTCTCCCAACACCATTTCTTCTGTTGGGAGATTTTAATGCCCATCACCCACTGTGGGGTTCGCCAAGGGCTTGTGCGAGGGGAACTCTTCTTTACGACATTATTTACCAGTTGAATCTTTCCATCCTCAATACAGGTGCACCTACTTTTATTTCAGATTCTTCTGCTACATTCTCTCACTTGGACCTTGCCATTTGCTCACTCCAGCTTGCTCGTCGTCTTCAGTGGAACCTCGTCGCTGACACTTACTCCAGCGACCATTAGCCCTGCATCGTTTCTCTTCTGTCGCACCACGTACAGCATTCCAGAGTACCTACCTGGATATTTGCAAAAGCCGACTGGAGCTTGTATTCCAGCCTCGTGCATTTTGAACGACAGGCCCTTCACCGACATTAACCAACTAGTGCAGCACCTTACGTCTATTATTTTCTCTGCCGCCGAACGCGCAATACCCCGTTCATCCTCTCAACCTCGGCGTATGCCTGTTCCGTGGTGGAACGCGGATTGTCGGGACGCCGTTCTTGCCCATAGAACTGCACTTAGGGTGTTTCGGCGCCATCCTACACTTGATAATTTGATGATTTTTAAACAATCGCGCGCCAGGGCTCGTCGCATAATTTAGGATAGCAAGAAGGCGTCGTGGGCTCGTTTTATCAAAACTTTCTAATTGCTTTACGCCTTCATCTGTTGTTTGGGATAAACTTCGTCGCCTCTCGTAAAGTGTCGGATTGTACTGTTTCCGGCCTTCAGGTTCCCAATGCCATCATAGTAGATCCGGCTGCCATCCCTAACACCCTAGGATCTGCCTTTGAGGCGGTTTCCAGTTCAGACCATTATTCCACCGGCTTTCGCTCTACTAAGGACCGGCTGGATTCCGCACCATATACTTTTCGGTCTGGTAACACTGAATGTTATAACGAACTTTTTACAATGAGGGAGCTGGAGCACGCTCTTCATTGCTCTAGGCACTCCGCTCCTGGGCCGGGCGGCATTCATGTCCTGATGTTAAAGAACCTTTCAGCCGACAGTAAACTCTTTCTCTTACAGGTCTATAACCGTATTTGGCAAGACGGCATTTTTCCTTCCGTTTGGCGCGAAGCCACCATTGTCCCTATACTCAAGCCTGGGAAGGATCGCCAACTGCCTTCCACCTACCGCCCTATCTCCCTCACCAGTTGCATTTGCAAGGTGATGGAGCGCATGATCAACGGGCGGTTGACATGGTGGCTTGAGTCTCAGAAACTTCTAGCAAACGCTCAATGCGGATTTCGTCGCTATCGTTCTACCGTCGACCATCTGGTGTCCCTGTCGACGCATATTATGAATGGATTTCTGAGAAAGTGTCAAACCTTGGCTGTGTTTTTTGACCTGGAGAAAGCTTATGACACGTGTTGGAGGGGCGGTATTTTACGTACACTTCACGCATGGAATATCCGCGGTCGTCTTCCCATATTTCTTCGGGAGTTCATGACGGACCGCGTCTTTCGTGTACGTGTGGGCTCGGTTTTATCTAGTCGTTTTATTCAAAGAACGGAGTACCGCAGGGCTCGGTACTTAGTGTCACACTTTTTGCAGTTGCTATCAACCCCATTGTTGATTGTATTCCACCTGGCATTTCATCGTCCCTTTTTGTTGAGGATTTTGCCATTTATTGCAATTCACGGCGGACCTGTCTACTCGAACGCCGTCTCCAGAGCTGTATCGACCGTCTCTACGCCTGGAGTAACGCCAATGGCTGTAATTTCTCCGCCGAGAAATCCGTCTGCATCAACTTCTGGCGCCAGAAATATTTCCCTCCACCCTCTCTCCATCTTGGGCCGGAGATGCTTCCGTTTCAGACGAGGTGAAATTTTTGGGGTTGATTTTTGATAGGAAGTTGTGTTGGACCTCGCACATTTCCTCTTTAAAAGCTTAGTGTGACCGTTCTCTTAATCTTTTACGTTTTTTAAGTGGCACATCCTGGGGAGCATATCGGACCGTCCTTCTTCGCCTTTATCGCTCTTTGGTCCGATCCAAGCTTGACTACGGGTGCATTGTTTATTCGTCGGCACGTCCATCTGTGTTACGTCGATTGAATGCCATTCACCATCGTGGCATAAGAGTCGCTACAGGAGCCTTTCCAACCAGCCCTGTACCTAGCCTATATGCTGAAGCTGCAGACCCTTCGCTGTCCTTCCGGCGTGAGATGCTTTTGTGCAGCTATGCCTGTCGACTCTCAACCTTGCCTGATCACCCGTCCTTCGAGTTATTTTTCGAGGAGTCACTTGTTCGCCACTATTTGATTAACTCCTCTGCTTTGCTCCCTCCAGGGGTTCGCTTTCGACAGCTCCTTCGGAATTTAGACGTTCCGGCAGCGCCGGCCCTTCCTCGGGGGGAAACGCGTTTTCCTCCTTGGTCGCGCGCTGAGGCCCACTGTCACCTTGGGTTAACGTTTATGCCGAAGAATGGGACCCCTGCTTCAGTCCTTAGATCCGCATTTTTAGAACTACAGGCGCAATTCGGGGGCTGTCCTTTTATTTATACTGATGGGTCTAAGACTGATGGAGTAGGATGTGCCTTTGTTTTAGGTACGCATAGTTTTACTTTTCGTTTACCCGGGCAATGTACGATTTATACCGCCGAACTTTTTAATATATATCAATGTGTTTTATACATTCAGCGGTACGTCTTACGGCGTTGTGTTGTTTGTACGGACTCTCTGAGTGCCCTTCAGAGCATTAACGCGCTGTACACTTACCACCCGCTCGTACAACGCATTCATGACCTGCTCCACTCGCTTGGTGCTTCTGGCATCAGCGTGTCCTTCGTGTGGATTCCAGGTCATGCGGGCATCTCAGGGAACGAGTCTGCCGACGCCGCTGCGAAATCGGCGATTTTATTACCCAGATTTTTTACCTGTGTTGTTCCCTCGTCTGATTCTTGTGTTATTTTACGTCGCCGCATCCTCTCGCTTTGGCGTGATGGGTGGAGGCCCTCCGGGGGAACAAATTGCGGGAGGTTAAGCCTCTCCCGTTAATCTGGGGTACCTCTTCTCGTTCTACACGCAGGGAAGAGGTACTTTTAGCCCGTTTACGAATTGGACATTGCCGTTTTAGTCATAGTTACCTGCTCAGTGGTGACCCCGCTCCACTGTGTCAGCAGTGTGATGTGCCCTTAACGGTGCGTCACATTTTAACTGAGTGTCAAGTTTTAGCTCAACTGCGCGTTTGCGTGGGTCTGCCTGTTGGCATAGCCAACGTTTTGGCAGACGACGCGCATGCTGTAGAATGTCTTTTACGTTTTATAAGTGACATTGGTTTTAATCGTTGCATTTGATGCGCTGAGCATCTTTTAGCTTTGAGATTTTATATTGTCAGTTTTAATGGGGCTCTTCTCCCCGACGGACGTAAGGCGCTCATGTCCCTTGCATTCTACAGTTCTTGACACGTTTTATTCTTTTAGTGGCCATGATTTTAGTGTGTAGATTTTAGTTTTTGGTCTGTTGTGTTTTTAGTGTTTTTCACCAAGCAAGTTTGTGTATGGGTTTTTAGTTTTTTGACTTTTCGATTTTATATTTTGTATATTGTAAGGGCGCTAATAACCCTAGCAGTTGAGCGCCCTTAAGCCCTATCACTTTACTTCTTCAAGTGGAACCAGCATGTTTCCACTCCATACTTGGCTGCTTGGTTTCGGGCATATAGTGGTATGCCCACGACTTATCACCAGTGACGATTCCTTTCAGAAAGTCATGCCCTTCTGTGGTGCACCGCGTTAGGTCATCCAAGCTCGTCATCATTCGCTGGCCCTAGTGGTTGTCTGTCAGGTTCTTAGGCTCGCAACGAGCACTAACTTTACGAAATTCCAACGTGTCATGAACAATATCGTACACTGTACTATAGGAAATGTTGAACTGTTCCGATAAGGTTCGCACTAGCACACGCCGGTCGTTCAAAATTGCTGCCTCAATGACTCTGACATTCTGCGGGATTGCAGCTGTTACCGGCCTCCCGGAGCGTGTCGAATCACTAAGGTTCACACGGCCCTCTAGGAAGAATGCACACCACCTGGAGACAGTGTTACGGTCAATACAATCATCCACATACACGCCACGCATGTCCCTGTGAATATCACTCCGTTTATGCCCTTTGGCCCACAAATATCGATCCTCACCTCTCTGCTCTTCACACGTGGACGACAGTGACATGCGCGCCATGTTTTTGTGTAGTTCACGCATCTCTCGCTAGAGCTGCATACGAAACAAAAAATTCCCTCTGCAGTAAAAATTTGTGTAAAATTGCAACATTCCACCTGCAATACCAAGGCAGAAAATCATTTATTGTGCGTTACGTTTCTATCTGCCCTCGTACATCATGTATATAGAGAATCTGTCTTGTCACCATGAACGGAGCAATAACCTAATGTTGAATTACACATTGAGGAGCGATTTGAACACGATATTTCTCGAACGCCTATCACAAACGCTGTTACCTGAACTATCTCGCTCGATATAGCACTGTCACCTAAAACTGTGGATACATTTGGTACTATTGCGATTGTTATTCGAGAACATAACTGGCGTCGCGAACTACAACTGGCCTCTCTGAGAAGGGTGATTATTGTACAGAATTTGATACTATAACTGGGCAGACAGCAATTAATTTACGTCCTGAATTGCTTGTTTTGCGGAAAAAAAGTTCGTGTAGAACGCTGGATAACCACGTCGATTTAGACCGAGCTTGGCATTAAAATGGAGATAGGATTTCAGTGAGGATCATTATTGAGCCGTTAACGAATTCAGTGAACCATCAACCCACAGTATTTTATCTGCGAGTTTAAACTCGCCAGTGTGAAGTGATAATCGGGATAACATTCTGTGTCTATTAAAGGCTGTATAAGGAACCTCTCTCGACAAAAATTGTTTAGGTCATATTGTATGCCATTAGCAGTCGCCTCCCTGATTGCTTGGAACTGTATGAACATTGTGAGTCAAAAATCTCGAAATTCAATGAAAACGGCTAAATGTGATATAAGAAACGTTATCAGATGGAGGTTTTGGGGTGGACATGCTACAGCAATCCATTATCTTGTGACGAAAATATGAATTTAAACTTGAAGCAACTTTTTGGTAACTATTTCGTAGCTCATTCTCATAAATATAAAATTAAAGCCAAGTATTAAATGTAGTCGTATAGATAATAGGGAAAACCTTAAAAATGTTCAAAAACGTTTATTTTTATTCGCCGCAAAGCATTTATAATATTATTTGCAAGAATAATGTACCTTTCTTAAGGGGTGACTTAAAAATCCTATTCTATCGGACGTATATATATATATATATATCTCCAATAGAATAGGATATACCTTCAATCTTTTTTGCATAGAAGTTGTTATAATACTTAATCATATTCAAATGACATACAAACCAATAGGTATTAAATATTTCGTTTCCAGGAGCAACCGTTCATTACCCGCATTGAAAAATCAATAGTATGAAATAAGGGTCTTGGGCTTCAATTAAAAAAACTCTGATGTGATACATTCACATGGCTTATTAATGAGTATACAAATCATTCTTATTCAAGCTTATCTTTCTATCTACTACGTTTTAATTCAAATAAACTTTTGCAGAAATCGCTACATTACAGATTTCGTTATAGATACAAAAGAACAACGACAGTCAAATGTTGAAGAAGAGGGCGCTATTCCATACTACTGCGAGAAACAACTGAATATTGGGAGGACTAAGAGAATGACCAAGAAGTGAGCAATTCGAACTTTTAATAACGGATATCTCAGAAAGGCATATGCCACAAAAAACTTATTTTAAATAAATTGTATGCTGTAAAGAGATCTGCATTTCTTGTGCAGTACATTTTCGTCTGCCACTTAACGTTTACCAGTTATAGCAGATTATACAAAATCTCTTCCGAATGAAGTGGACTTCACAGCCTATTCCCAGACATTTCAAGATATACATTTTGTCATGTAAATATCTTTAAATATATTACTTTAATCAAAGTCGTTAGTCATTTTTAGAAAATAAAATTTTTCGAAAAACCTTCCATGTAAAGGGTGGGCTGGGGTGGGGATTTTCTTGAAAATCTTCGTGTCGCATCCTTGGAAGATACTGAACTTAAATACCAAGTTTGGTGTAGATCCGACTTTTCATTTTTGAGTTATGCTGTTCACAGACACACACACGGACCTTTTTCTAAAACGTTTTTTGGATCCAGGGGGTCTCAAAACATATATTTCCGGTTAAATCTCAATATCTAATTTTTGGGTGGAATGCAATAGTTCTCCTACTTACTTTACGTGGAGAAAGTAAAAATAAGTTTTATTTTACTGACACACTAATTTTAGTGTATAACAATAAAGGAAGGCTGCCGATCATCTGTTTGGCATTGCATTACAGTGCGGTTGTTAAAAACTAAATCTACATTGATTATAGGATATTCTGGTAAAAAACAAAGTTCCTTGTATAATCCATGCTTTTTCTATTTTCATGGTCTCCTCCCCCACCCCCTTAAGCCGGCACTGAAGTTCATACCTAGGGTTACCGTATGAATCATCCAAGTCCCTTTATTCCAATTCCTTCTCTCTCTCTTTCCTTCTTTCTTTCTTTCCTTCTTTCTTTCTTTCTTTCTTTCTCATTCTCCCTCCCACTCCACGATCTTGCATTTTCTTAGCCTGAATGTGTACGGACGCACACAATGAATATTCCGTGATCACCGTATATAATTTTTCTGCAATGATATGTTTTCCTCGGGCATTGACCGCTTGCGCTTACAGTTGAAACTTGTACATAAACTCCACGTGGAGTTGAAATGCATCATTGCAACATTTTTTTTCCTCCTAATTGTCCGGCCCGCTTCCTTGCATGAAACCAGAATGTAATGTTGCATCGTTGCACTCTTGAGTCTCCCGACAGATGCGTTTAAGCTTGAGGATATAAGTAATGTTGAAGTGCTGATGGTAACGAAATGGGCACGGCTAATTAGTAAATCGCATTTCTCACTGTATGCCAATATCATGGCCTTCAAAATGACTCCGCTAATTTCAGTATTTAAATGTTTTATATTTTAAAAGTAATGCAACACCAGCATACTACCAAATAAATAACACAATTGTCAGAAGAAAAGAAATGAGTACAAAGTCAAAAAAAATACAGATATATAACTCACAAAGGGATAGGATTAGAATAAGAGAAGAGGTAAAATTAAAGACATCGAAACTGAAGTTATGCGGAGAAACAACTGGGGTTGCTTGGGCATGTCTACAGAAAGAGTGAGGAAAGGAAAATTAAGCACACAATAGGGATAAGGGTTGAAGGAAAACTAGGAAGAGGAAATCCAAGAATTAAATTAAAAAAAACACAATAGAAAGAGTAGCATAGAAAGAGGAAAAACAGTGGTTGAAATTAAAAGAATGTGTATGGATAGAGAGATACATGGAAGAAACCGACTAAGGAGGTGAACTTGACGCCTGACGTTTGAACAATAATAAGAAAAAAAAACTATTTTCAAAATATACATTCCTGGGAAAGAAGATTGCATAATAAATGTTTGAAATATTTTGGGAGTATGGGGAATTAAATCGAATAGATAATGGTTAAAGATACGAAACAAAAACGCTGTTATTCTATTTTTCGAAACCTACCTGCTAGTCCTGTAGTATAATGCACTGTCTCTCCCATGGCATTAATTTGCATCAATTCAGTATTGAGTGCAGTACTCAAATCCTTATTTGTGGCTGCTGTGCACCTTCGGGCTGCTACCTGCAAATGTGTCTCTTAAGTGACAGTTATTGTCACGGCATGGACTAAATCCTTGTGGGCAGCTTGATTGTGGTTTCAACGAGCACTGAATTAGTCTAGTGGACACAACAAACTTTTGAACCGGAATTGAGGTCAAGACCCCTTCTGCGTCTATCAGATGGAAGAACCGCAGCTCTTGGTACGTATTTCGCAGCTACCCTTGTCTTCCTTTTGCGGCTTAGCGCTTGTCAACTAACATGAGGGTACTACTGCTTGTCTCCCGGATTTTCGAACTTGTATTGGAATTCTCTACTCTGTCTTTGTCTAGGAAGAGCATGGCGTATTTGTTACTTACTGTGGATATACAAGAGACTCTTGTGGAATAGAAGCTCAAGCTTTAAATTCATAGCGTTGGTTTATACATTAGCACATCGTCAAGGATTGAAAACTGGTGTAGTATCCTATATTGAGCATAACAGTAGGTTTTACTCTCCTTTAAGATTTCTACTTCATACATTTGTGCAATAAAACAATATAAAACATAATTAATACTACATATTGTGACTTTTCCAGTTTTTCTTAACTGTCCGTTCTCTGGTTCTCAATGCCACTTCACTTTTCTATCCAGTTCAACTTCACTGGGTCTTCACTTAGTTCACACTTCACTAATGCGAACTAGTTCAATTTTCCCCGCCACTTTGCTTCCTCGTGACGTAACCTCTTCTGACGGGACGGTTCTGTCCCTGCGGACCCCTTCAATCCCTCGCTCTGCAGCAACACTCACTGCACGTCACAGCAGACGCCACAAACTCGCTCGAAGAACGGCACCCATCGTCGCACCGGAAAACTCACCCGCCAACTCGCTATCTCACTGCTGTCGCGAGAGCAGTCAGTGAGTTGAGTCAGAGATGGTGGGTGCGTTCATGTGTGACGGGGGCTGCCCTTCTCTGAGAGAGTTTGTGGCAACTGCTGTGGCGAGCAGCGGTTGCCGCTGCGGGGCGAGAGATTATGGAGGTCTTGTGTTGGCTTTCATCAAGTGAACCGTCCAGAAGAAGAGGATATGTCACGAAGAAAGTAAAGTGACGGAATGAACTAGTTCACCTTAGTGAAATGACGCTGTGAACTAAGTGAACTGTCAGTGAAAATTGAACTAGATAAAAGCAGTGAAATGACATTGTGAACTTAGAGAAGTGACAGTTCAAAAAGTCACAAAGTCACAATATACTGCAACCCTTAGGATATTTGCCTTTCAAGAAACCGTTATTAGCAAAGAATGATAAGGTATGTAAATAATTGAATAATGTAGGCCAGAAAGACAGTTGAAGCTGTATCAGAACTCATCAAAACTGTTGAACAAGATTCTAGAGTCAGCCACATTTTCAGATAAGCACAAACAACTGAAAAATATCTGACTTTATTTACAACCACCAACGATTGTTTTTCTTTCTCTACTACTTATCTAGTGTAAGTAGAGAAAGTATTACATTCCATCCAACAATTATATACCTAGATTTCACGAAAAATACGCGCTTTGAGACATTCTGGATCAACAGAAAGCACTTTTAGAAACAGGTTCGTTGACTGGGAAAAGCATAACTCGAAAACGAAAAGTCGGATAAATACCAAACTTGATATTTATATTCAGTACCTTCCATGGATGCGACACGAATACTTTTAAGAAAATCCCTCACCCCATAACTACCCTTTACGTTGGACATTTTTAGAAATTTTTTATTTTATAAAAAATAGCTAACGATTTTGATTAAAATACCATATATTAAATGTATATCTTGAATTTAATGGGAATAGCCTGTGAAGTCCTCTTTATACGGAAGGAATTTTGTATAACCTTGTATAACGTAAACATTAAGGGGTAGACGAAAACTTATGACACAAAAAAACAGATCTTTTTAAAACACACGATTTATTTCAAATGATTTCTTTTTTGTGGCATCACCCGTTTCCGAGATATCCTTTATAATGGTTCGAATTGCTCAATACTTAACCATTCTTTTAAACTCCTGTCAATTTTCAGTTGTTTCAAGTGATGTCATGGAAAGAGTATGGAAGCGTCCAGTTCTAAAACAGTTGACTATCGCTATTCCCTTCGTATCTATAACGAAATATGTAATGTAGCATTTTCTGTAAATTATTATCTCGATTAAAATGAAGCTTTTGTAAGAATAGTTCGTATACCAGCTAATAAACAAGAGAGGGTAGAGAAAGTCATATGAATGTAACACAAAGATTGTTTTATTATTTTCGTACGTTGCAGTGAAAATAGGAATGAGAGTTTGCAATGTCTAAAGAAGTGTTGTGTATTGAAATAATTATTATTAGAAGTTGCTAGGAATATCAATGTTAGTAATGTTAGACCAGCTATGTCATGTTAAAATGTGTTTAAATGTTCACAATGCTTGGAACTTTTAGATGTGGAGAAAAAATTGAAGACGACGTGATTCTTACTACTGTACGCAGTTTTGTTGTGCGTATAAATATTGATCTTAAATCATTCAGTTTCGAGTTACTTGAAATATTGATGTTGCGTTTAAATAGCTAATCCATCCAGTGTCTCGGTTTGTACTTTAATTGAGTTTTGTTAAAAGTAAACAAGTAAAAATAATGAAAATGCTTGCCAATGCGCGTTTAGCAATGCTTTTAAGTGTTTCTATCATACATATTCTTCTTTTCATTTCTGTTGTCTTATAATTTTGTTGTTGGAATTTCGGTTATAACGGAAACTTCTTATTAAAATATTGGATTACATCTTACAATACCTACAAAGGCTGCATTTAGTGGGCAAAGGCCATTCATGTCTTCATAAAAATGTAAATGGAATAATGCACAATATTATCAATGAGAGCACAGTATGTAGAGGAATATCAAAACAGCTTTCAGAAATCATTTTCCATACACGATATGTCAATGCAACTTGAATCACGGTTAAAATTTGTAATTGTATACTCATATGTCTTTCAAGTATGTGGTACATGAAAGGAAGATGACAGATATTACCAACTTGTACTCTAATATGACCCATGAACTGAGAAATTTATTATGATAATAGTAGGCTCTTGCAAAACCCCTTTCTATTTTAATAATTAATAAATCTATAACATCCTAGTTAAAACAAAACAAACAATTGTCCTTCGCAACAACGATCCGGTTTTTCACGTTGTTTTGGTTACAATTTTATAAGTATTGCAACAGGAATTAGTAAACTTCAAATCATGATTCTAACAATAATTGTTAAGATACTTAAGGTAAAAGACTCTTGTTAACATTGGAAGAATTTTTCAGTTATTACAACCTGCTATTTTAGATGGGTCACATGAATGATTTTTGGCTGCTTACCGAACAGTCCCATAATAATCGAATGCTTATGCATAAAAATAGTAAAATTCCTTGACCCGGAGCGAAAATCGCTGTACATAATCCTATAGAAACATTGTTGCACTATGGATGAGATTGATGTCGAAGCACAGTTTATAACGTTGTTATAAAACAAGCATTGCAAGGTTGCCTCCTAGCGGCTACAGCACGGCCGAAGCCACGGTGGCGTGCTACAAAACACTTAGTCCATCGCTGGGGAGTGACTTTTGTTCTGCTCAAAACTGGACTGTCATTTGTTTCTGTTAGCTACCTGTTATACCAATAGCCTTAACAGAGACTTGAAGCGACGCTATAGTTAAGCTACGTTATCCACAACTAATTGTCTGCATTGCATTTCACTGTAGGTTTTAATAAATGTTGCAACAGTCCGTTTCAAGAAGTAATTCTCGAAATGAATTACTTTACGCCCTTAGTGGCCGAATTAGATTCCAGTTAAAGAAAAGAAACAAAATTCAGGTCACAAACTTAGTATTTCGAGGTTTTATCTTGCTAAAGTTAGAAGTAAGAAATCCTATACAGCAAGGGTGGCGAAAATGCCTTTCTCTCTCGAGTCACCAAATATGCAACACGCACTACACCACTCAGCAGCACATGGAAAACAAATGAATAGACGGCTAGAAAAGGAGCTGCGCCTGCGAGTCACACTGCCCCGCGAGTCGCGATTTCGCCACTACTGCTATACAGTATTTGTGATTTGAATGCATTGAGCAAAATATCCTAAATTTTTTGTCTTATACCGTTTGGTTTCTTAGAGTTTTAGCTTATTTCAATTCTATAATGTGAATGTCACACTCCACATAATTGTTATAGCATGGACCACAGCTTTATTAACGTGCTATGTCGACTTCCTTAAGGAATCACATCACTGTTGTCCAGATGTTATTAGTTCTTCGTAACGTTTTCGGAAAGACGATCCTTTACATCCTCAGCTGTTTATGGACTGCAAGCTGCTCTCTCCCATGTACCCCGTATATGAAGCCAAAAGCGAAACTACTGCCCTCTGTTGTAACTGGTGACTATTAATATCTATCTCTTTTGTTTCTTTCTGAACTGGAACCACTGCCCTGCGAGGTGAAGATGGAGATCTCCTCTGGATCTTCATCCCTCTACTAAGAGCTGTTTGGATAAGTTGCATCATATCAAATGGAATTTCATAATTCAAAATATGTTTAATGTTATAATGAATAAATATCTTCCACTATATTTTCAATTGTGATGGAGTTTGAATTGCTTTTAATAGCATGATTTCACGACCTATCTCATGGTTTGATGTTCAAAAATGGTTAGCAACAGTATTTATCCATTTGTTTTAATTTAATGTTTCTTTGATTTTCACCTAAACGTGGTTTCAAGTTTCTTTTAGTTCTGCCTATGTTATTACCATCACGAGCTTGACATTGAATCTGGTAAATACCTGATTTTTTTTAATTCTCCGCAGTATTATCTAAAGATGTATTCAGCAAGTTTCTCAAATTAAATATGTTTTGAAATGCAAGTTGAATGTTGTATATCTTAAAAATCTTCTCAAATTGTTTGAATATAGCTGGGCGATGTGAATTTTTTATAAACTATATTTTTTGTGTTAGGATCCTGTAAAGTACTGAAGGATTCTATGGTCTCTTTTTTCTTATATTGCTAAAACTATCAATAAGCTGTGATTTGCATTCATTTTCAATGATTACATGCTTGATGCGTTGTAATTCACTCTTAAACTCTTCTTTCTCAAGAGGTGCATTAAACATATTAAACCAACATTCGTATCTGTTTTCTTACTTCCAGACACATAGGTATCATCCCTAGTTATGCTGTGCCTTCAGAAATGTTTTATTATCCAGAGTTATATCCCTTCTTGTTTGTGCAATACGTTATGGTCATCGGATTCCACATAGCAAATGGTGACACGGGTGGCCGAAGTGGCTAAGGCACGGATTCGTGTATGTATAATATGGGAAGCTAACTTGACACGTTAGGCATTGAGGGTTTGGGGTTGCTCTGATTCGGATCCTTAATAGGTGTTGCAGTTAGAGCAGCTAAAACGTATCCAGGGAATTGTTTGGGGTGGGAGTTGGGGACTTGTTGGACAATATGGACCTCAGTACTGCGAGGATTCTCAGTTGAATGCTCTAGAACCATACAAGTACTCCAACCGATTGAAGCGATCGAATCGTTTCAGTAAACGTTTGTATTCAGGAGGTAGTGGAACATCTTTGGAAGTGGAAGCGTTTTGCCGACGCGCCCGTCGTGGGGATTCGTTTTCATTGTGGAGGGTTGTAGCATACCGGTAGGGTAGAGTAAGGGTGGGGCTACGAGGGGAGGACACAGCAAAGAGGGTGGGAGGAGCACAGCGTCGCTGTAGTCTACGAGCAGGTTTCCGTCCAGTCAGACTAACCTTACCTACAACACAAAACCTTGTAGCACGCTGTCTTCTGTAGTGAGTAGCATCTAAATAAAGAAAGAACTTCTTCACAGTTTTGCCATGTGGCAAGCGACGAATACTCTACAGCACCGCTTCAACGTAAGAGCACGCAAAAATTACTGGGTTTGATGCATGTTGTTAGTGTTTGTAAAGAGATTTCCATTGCTAATCTGATTGGCTTGTTCACATGTCGCTGTTTGTCTTGTGAAGTGGTGCTGTTAGTAGAGCATGGTATTTGTGTTGCTAATGGCGCGATACACTTGAATCTCGATTCTGGTCGTCTCCGACCATGTTGCACGTTGCCCGTATCGATTGTTGCTCAGAGCCACGTTGATCATTGTCCTGCTTGATTTGCGAATGAAAACCGTTCATCTGCCGCTGCTTGTTGTTTGTGGACATTCCCTGTCAACAAAGTGTAAAGGAATTTATCGAAAATTATCGATTTTTATCGACGCACCTTGAGATTTTTCGAACCTCTTATAGGCGACATGCATTGGTTAATACATTGAAAAGGCGGATGAAGTAATGCGATGTGCACAATGAAAACTGTTTAGTTTTGCGTCTATCATTGCTGAATGGATAAAATTATTTGAAAATACTTATTCTGGTGTGCAGAAGATGGTTTTACTTTTTCTGTGGCTTGTCTACGGTAGAGAGTATATTACATTCTACAAAAATCACAAAACCGAGCTTCTACAAAAATGTTGTTTTAAGGCCTGCTGAATAATAATAATAATAATAATAATAATAATAGCAGCTCATAACATAAAATTATAAATGTGTACGCCTTCGCGCCTCTATGTGTGCGTGATTGTGGGTGTGTGAACAGCATAATTAAAAAAAAATAACCCCAGTTGTCACATTAAAACCAAATTTCATAATTACTGGACTATCTTTTAAGGATGAAATTCGAAGTTTTGCAGAAGATTTACCCCTACGCAAATAATGCATTACAATTCATCTTATTTTGTTTTATTTTTTTAGAAATGCTCTAAAACAGTATTGCTTGACATTTTATGTTTGAAATCTTGACATAATGAATAAAATATATCTCGAGTTTACTGTAAATGGTCTCTAAAGTCCTCTTCATTCTTACTTAATTTTATATTACTGCGAAAAAGTGTAAAAAATTAAATCTGATTGACATATGCAGTTTAAATCAAATTATTTTTGTGGCGCTATCCATTTTCTAAATACTTGATGTGTTCATTTGAGATTCTCAACATTTTAAGTACTACGCTTGCCATTCCTGTGTTTCTCATAGTTCATGTGAAGATCATATAAGCTTGTGGCTTGACACGGTTTTGAAACAGTGACTTCCTAGTCCCCAAAACGTACATTAACGTAAAGCTGCGATATCTGGTGGCGAGTATTTACAATTAGCAGAAAGCAGACCGTAAAACCGGTGTTGTTCTAAATAAATGATAGAACACTTAAAAAGGTAGATGAAATGGAAGGAAAAACTTATCTTACATTACACATAATTATTTGTTTTATTTCTCTTTTTATGTGTGCATTGGTGTCTACAAAATGCAATCCCAAAAGTCGAGGTTCCAGGATTTTTCTAGATATGAATTGAGATCTTTTGAATCGAGTATCTTACGAGCTACATACATAGCGTTCCAGGTTAATTTGCATTGAATAAACTAATGGCTTGGCATCAACGAGAAAGGCTAGTTTTTGTAATCTCTGTGCATATGAATAAATAAAATAATTTGTAACTTTTCGATTGATGTGGGTAGGATATATTAACCTTTCGTGTTTTTACTATTATTATTATTATTATTATTATTATTTGTTCCATTTATATGAAATCTTTAACTCTGGACTTGGCATTTGTAACAATTGCTTATCAACTATGATGTTCACTCGCTTACTATTGTACACGAATTAATCACAGGATTTGTATTACACATTCATAGTCTTTCTTACTTCCAGATTGTAGAGGGAATAAATAGAATTTGCTTTGTATGTCACTTTAGCTGAGATTCATTCTACTTTTCTCTAGCTCAGGGAAAATCACAGAAAAGAATGTACAGATAAACGTGTAGAATAAGCTATAGGTTCTCGCTTTTAAATACATGAGTAGTTGAAAACATGGTTAATTTATTTGATGCTAGCAAGACCTGCAGCTCTGCTCGCGTTTTTGCGTTAAATGTGTGCCCTCTTGCACTCTTCCCCACATCTCTGCTTTCCCTCCCTCTCTTTTGCCTCTATCCCTACTAATCTCCCCTCTTTCGCCCATTGTCCTCGTCGCTCTCCCTATCTATGGGTAACTTACCTGTCATGTGATTTTTGAAAACTGGTAATAAAACTGCATTTTTGAAGGAGTTAAAAATGAAAACATCAAAGGTTTCATAATATAAAAATCTGTGTCTATTGTTAATGCTTGTTATGCGATCGAACTACGGAGTTACCCAAAGAATCTGGTATATGTACACTGTCATGATAAAATGTGGTCGACTCCCGTAGATTGGCGTGATTTTGCCTCCGTAAGGTTTCCACCTTCAGGTATTCAGCTTTTGACTCCACCCAGGCGGTATCAGTTTTGTGTGTGACTAGCCTGATAAACAATGCAGTAACATACAAAATAACCAATGAACGATGTTAAAATTAAATTGAGTTTTATTTATGGATGCGCTTTAACTACTATGCGTCCTTAGCGTCCCATTCTATACTGAGCGTGAAAGACCGGAAATTTTGCTCAGAGACCTCTTTATCATGCTTGAGGTTGTTTTACGTGCCGTAAATCTACGACACGGGACCACCTGCTTTACTTCCCTTCCGAAGTAAGCCATGCTAAGGACTTTTACGCCCGAAAAAATCCATCGCCCTCCGCCGGGTTTGAACCCGCGACCTCAGGTACTAGAGGCTAGCATGGTAACCACTACACCACGGAGAGCGACAATGAACGATGTTTATAATCTATGTGCAATAAAAGGATGGTTCGGGTAGCATCTCTGTGAAAGAGGTTCCCTTCGATTGACACACAAGGAAAGGCCAAAACCAATTACAAATAATTGCGGTGAAGAACTGCAGGTCTGGTTAAACTGAACTGCCGCTACTTATTGCCGCTACTAAACGGCAATAAAAAAAACCCGCATTTAGAAAAGGTGATGCAGCAAGAAAATATAAGGTTTAACTTGTAACCTTGCTTTTCGGCGCTTCGGCCATACTTTAGGGGGAGGTAAAGTACCCTGCCAATCCAGTGGCTAGAATTTTGCTCGAAAAACAGGTTGGTAAGAGTGGGGCTATATTTTCTCAGTACCAACATAAACAGCTCCGTTCCATTATGGGCCACATTTTATGCACGCCAGTTACACAAATAAATTACCAACAACTTTATTCATCCTATCGAAATTTTGTAAATAACTTGTCAAAGAGATTATGCTTGCAAGCTTTGTTATGTAGCATTATAAAAACAACCCATGTGAGATATTTAGATTTTTTTATTTTGTGCCCCATGGGAAATCTCTCCCTTCAAAGTATTTAATATGCCATCTTGTCTATTCTCTAAATGGTTCCAAAGGACATTATATGCCAAGTTTAATAATAATCAATTTGACCATTTTTGCGTGAAACGCTTGCGCACGCCCATAGGGTTTATGACTTCAGTGTAGCTCATTATACCGGTTAGTTTAATTAATTATTTATCCATAATGGAGAATTAACAGAAAAATTTCGATATTACGTATAGACAGATATTATATGCCCATGCAACAAAAGTAGAAGATACTATTTTTCTCGTGCTTTTTTGCTTTTAACGAAATTAGTTTGAGGCGATGGCATTATTATTTCTAGATTTGTCTGGGGTTTTTTTTCAGGGTGTAAATAAAAAGCTTAAGAAGCGTATCTTAACACAACATGCACATGAAATTAGCTCAGAAACAGCCTTGTTTTACTTGTTCTGTAAGATTGTAAGATTTTTGGATGTGCACACTTCTATTAAACTAAAACTTAAACGAATTGTCAAAGAGCAATGTGTTATAAACAGAACAAAGAGTAATTGAAAAAATCCGATGTGTTACACTCACATGACTTTCTCTGCTCTTATACAAACTTTTTTTACAAATGCTTATTCTCCATATGCTTCATGTTAATCGAGATATTGAGATGTTAATCTTATTTCCAATTTTCTTGTAGATGCAAAGGGAATTGATAGGTTTTAAGCGATAGTCAGATATATTAAGACCTGGTTGCTATGTGGAGTATTCCATTCTCTTTGCATTACCAAGAAAAAAATCTGATGTGTTACACTCACATGAATTTCTCTACTCTTGTACAATCTAATTTTACAAACGCCTATTCTCCATATGCTTCATGTTAATCGAGATATCGAAATGTCAATCTTATTGGTAATTTTCTTGTAGATGCAAGGGAAATATGGTAGCTTTTAAGCGATAGTCAAATATTTTAACGCTGGTTGCTATGTGGCGCATTCCATTCTCTTTGCATGTCCAGGACATAAAAAAAATGAATAACGAATTTGAGAAAAAGTATAAGTATTGGAAAATTTAAGGAAATAACAAGCAATATCTCGAAAACGGTTCACTCAACAAAAGAAATGTATATGACATAAGTTGTGTATTTTAACGCGATCTACATTTTTTGTGTAGTAAAATTTTGTCTATCTCTTATGGTTTACCAGTTATGCAAAAGTCGTTCACAATGAAGAATACGTTTGGAGACATTCCCAGAAAATTCGAGATATACATTTCATTTCTCATGACATTATCTTAAACATATGATATTTTCATCAAAATCGTTAGAGCCATTTTTGAGAAAATTAAAATTTTCGAAAAATCTTCCATGTAAAGGGTAGTCTGGAGTGGAGGAATTTTCTTGAAAACCTTCGTGTCGCATCTCTGAAAGATACTGAACCTAAATACCAAGTTTGGTGTTTATCCGACTGTTCGTTTTTGAGTTATGCTGTTCACAGACACACAGACAGACACACAGACACACAGACACACAGACAGACACACACACGGACATGTTTCCAAAAATGCTTTTTTTTTGGATTCAGGAGGTCTCAAAACATGTATTTCCGGTGAAATTTCGGTATCGAATTTTTGGGTGGAATGCAATACTTCCCCTACTTACTATACGTAGTAGAGAAAGTAAAAATTAATAACGAATTTGAGAAAAAGTATAAGTATTGGAAAATTTAAGGGAATAACAAGGAATATCTCGAAAATGGTTCACTCAACAACACAATGTATATGACATAAATTGTGTATTTTAACGCCATCTACATTTTTTGTGTAGTAAAACTTTGTCTATTTCTTATAGTTTACCAGTTATGCAGAAGTCGTTCACAATGAAGAATACTTTTGGAGACATTCCCAGAAAATTCGAGATATACATTTCATTTGTCATGAAAATATCTTAAACATATGATATTTTAATCAAAATCGTTAAACCATTTTTGAGAAAAATAAAATTTTCGAAAAATGTTTCATGTAAAGGGTAATCTGGGGTGGGGGGATTTTCATGAAAATCTTCGTGTCGCATCTCTGGAGGATACTGAACCTAAATACCAAGTTTGGTGTTCATCCGACTGTTCGTTTCTGAGTTACGCTGTTCACAGACGCACACACGGACATGTTTGCAAAAATGGTTTTTTTGGACTCAGGGGGCCTCAAAACATGTATTTCCGGTGAAATTTCAGTGTCTAATTTTTGGGTGGATTACAATACTTCCCCTACTTAGTATACGTAGTAGAGAAAGTAAAAAAACAAAAAACAAGGCGACATCCTGTTGTATTCCATTCACGCACATATGATATATAATCTATACCAGGTAGTCCATTAGCGCTGGCCGTTTAGCAAATGTAGGCAACCATTCAAACACAAAGTATGAATAGCTCTCTGGTTTGAAGGACCAATATCAATTAGACTGTCTCTAGTTCAAAGAAAATTAATGAAGAAGACTCGTGACGAATGTTTTGCCGCATCTGAACGGCGCCGATAAGCCACTCGGTGTGTAACGTTCGTTAATTTATCTACAAATAATGGAATATTTGTTTTACATATAAATACCTATAATGCAGCATACACAATTACCTGTGGTAGTGAAATCCAGTGTTGCCAATTGCAACAATGTCATCACTAAATAAGTTTTATAATGCTACCGTTCAGAAGGCCATGACATTGACCATTAATTGGATTCTCTAGAGGATATTATGTAGGATAAAGTTAGGAAGTGTTGTGGTAGGGAAGTAGTTTTTACTGAATCTAGGTAAAGGGTTAAAACAAACTTCAGCAAATTTCTGAAAGTTTCGAGATTCTGCAATACACTTCGCAACCACTTGTTTTAAAATAATATATTAAAGATACCATGAAGATTACTGACTGGAAATACCGTAAATGCCGGAAGTGTTTTAGTTAACATAATAGTAAGCCGTGCCAACAATCAAATATAATATGTGTGATAGTATTGAAAACGATGAAACTGAGTGGCAAGTCGCGTATGCTTTAATTTCAATACATTTCAAGCGCAATGATTATCGTATACTAATTAACACTGCCTTTTGTGTATGCATTCGCTAGGCCACCTAGCATACATAGAATGCATTGGTTTTCCTCACAACATTATACATACGTTATCTAGATTGGCAAATCTAAGTTCAGTAAGATCACCGTCCAATCCTTGTAACTACGAGAAAACCACCATCGCAATCGTGAAGAAAATAATACTGCAGCAAATGAGAATTCCGGTTGCAGCTAAACGCTTTTTATTTGTCACTTAGGTGCTCAGCGCAGCATAAATGTTACTCTTGAGACACTATTGACACACACTCAGAACAGAACACAACTAATCCGTTGAATCGAATCACAACTGAAAACTGCACTCTGCACCGTCTTCTTGATTGTTCGACTTCTTGACTGCACTTAAAATAGTAACTTCTTAACTAACTGAACGCTATCTACTAGGCAGAGCATCCCGGATACAAGGCGGTGCGTTCTCGAAAGATAGTTACTAGAACTACCGAAGGAAATCTTCTGGAGTAGTAACTATCCAAACTGCGGGAAGTGGCACATAATGAGCTGTTCCGCGGCTATTGTTCTGAAAGACCGGTCGAAGTCCCCACCCAGATGCCGGGTCGGGATGCGCTTACCGGCGGCCCGCAGATACCTTCGCATGCGAGGTCTCAATACTTAAGATTGGCTACTTTGGCAGTGCTATCTGAAAGTATGTTCCTCCCTGTAGTTACAATGAGGAAAAATTTGAAAAGTGACGATCTCTGAATTGATTACCCATTTTTCTGGTAAACTAGAGTTTAATAACACTTCGAAATATATATTCTGTTTCTTCTTGCCACATTTAAGTAGAGAACAGTGGCACGATTTTTATTTGCGTTAGGTTACCTTGCTAAGGATTTTTAGATTTTTGTGTCCACGTACGTTACTGTTGGGGTCACATAATTCTTACTTAAAACTGATTTGCTTAAAAAATCAAAGTTTGTAATACGAGAAAGACTTTTAAATGCGTTCACTATGGTAAAACGATATCATTGCGTGTTTCTTTATATTTACTCAAAGTTAAATTCGCCCTCATGCAGTCGCTTCGTTTTAAACACTCCTCTAGCCCTTTGTATCAAAAAGCAAGTTTTCCACGCGACGTTTCTGTTGTGAACGTTGCTTTCATGCAGAGTGGATCGTGTTTCAGATCGAAGCGTTTCCAAACAGGTTTTAATCAGATGTGATAAAGCCAGTGGATCTAATTTCCTCTGAAACAGGAGCAGACATTTAAAAGCGTAATTACCGCGTGTTTAGAAGCATTATAGAGCTCGTTGCAGTGGAGCGTTACAAAGCACTGTAAATTGCAACTGCAATGTGTGGTGGAAATAAAGGAAAAGGGTGGGAATCAGATTACAGTGCCTCCTTTACGCTATCTAAGCCTACCAACTTAAGTATTAGTCTAACCAATGGAGTCTACAACAATATAGCTTTAAAATAATACCAAAACAAAAACGGTTTTGTATTTTAAACTTAAAATTGTTTTAAATATACTCCTTTTTGTAGACGGCCGGGCTGTGCAGGCAGAATCGGAGGATAATTTACAAAGAGCTGTTTGGACGCTACACAAAGTGGCAAAAACCTGAAATCTAAAGTTTTCCTCAAAGAAAACGAAAAGTTAACATTTTGTGGAAACGGCCAACTTAGAGCCAAAATTGTAACCGGGAACGAAATCATAGAACAAGTTCACCTATTCAGTTTTCTTGATGTGATATCTCGTATGTATATGCTAAGGATCCGGAGAAAAAGTATACAAGTTCCAACAAATGGTTGGTACAATAAAAGGAACTCTTTTGAAGAAATCTGATGTGTTACATTCACATGACTTTCTCCCCCTCAGGGGCTCACCTTATGTGAGTACGGGTTTTTGGCGCACCCGGGGGTTCCCGAGCCAATCATCGCCATATTCATCGCCTCACCCCCATCCGGTCGAGGTGGGTTCTTCAAGTGACCGGTGGATCCAAGGTAGGCTCTCGTGCGTTCTTTACATTCCATTCATACCGCACCTCACCATCGTTTCTTTCTTCCCTTATCACTTTCCGGCCATTTCGCACCACGACATTCGCATATCCCTTTTTCTTCCCCGCCGGCCTACCTTGCGTGCGAAACGCCCACACAGTTTTAGTTTCTTTTATCTTTTTATTTAAATCCTCCGTGGACACAGCCTGACGGATACCCGCGCACCGCGTGCGCAGCTGGGTGAGTGGGTAATGGCGTCATCCCCACCACCCGGGGTCGTCATGTAGGGTTTGTGTTCGTATCCGCTGTTCAACTGCAGTCCCGCGGGGGGGGGCCATTGCATGAGCTGCTGACTTCTGACGGCGATTGGGTCCCTCTGTCTATGTTCTGGGAGGTGTGACCCTGGGGTGAGTCTGGTATAGATAGGCACTCACCCAAGCCGGGGTAACGCCCCAGAAGTCAGAGCCCGAGGTCGGAGACGGTTGCAATGGTGGAGGATTTATCTCGCTATGGAGCACCCTTCCTCCATTAATACAAACAAGCGCCGAAAAGTTATTGTAACAGAAGTAGCACCGCCGTCATCTGGTTGTTACTTGGTCATTTCGAGAACAGAAGAAGGACAAAACTTTGAGAAGGTGAACCCTTTTATAATTCAGAAGGGCATAGATGCTATTGCTGGTGCGGTTCAATCATGCACTCGTCTACGGAATGGTTCCTTATTGGCACAAACTAAGTCCGATCAGCAAAGTAAGACCTTGTTGCGCGCCACGCTTCTCCACGGTTACCCCATCCGTGTTGAGAAGCACCGCACATTGAACTCCTGTCGGGGCGTCGTTACCACCCATAGCCTCGATGGTATATCGGACGAGGATCTCGTAGAATATCTATCTGATCAAAAGGTGACTGCAGTGCATCGAGTGCAGGCCAAACGCGACGGCGTGCTGGTACCCACTCGTACCCTGTTTATTACATTTGATGGCGTCGATCTGCCCACGAGCATTTCCGCAGGGTACGAACGTATTACTGTGAGGCCTTATATTCCTAGACCTCTGCGTTGTTTTAAATGCCAACGTTTTGGGCATACGCAAGTCGCATGTAAGAGTGCCGTTAACATCTGTGCAACCTGCAGCCAGCCCTCACACGAAGGTACCTGTTCAACAGCCCCCGTCTGCGTTAATTGTAAAGGGTCTCATTCTGCTTCGTTTGCCGACTGTCCGCGGTACTTGGACGAGAAGGCGATCCAGGAGATCCGGGTAAAGGAAAAACTCTCCTTCGCTGAAGCCCGGAGGCGTTACCATGCGCGACAACCTTCACTCCTGCGATCTGGCACATTTAGTTCTGTTGTTGCCTCGCCAGTACCACGAGTAGATGCCGAAACTCAGACCTGGACCTTGACTGGATTAACCGCCACTACCATCCGGCCGTCTATTAAGGCTACAGTTACCAAGCCGTATAAACCTGGTCCCAAGTCAATGAAGTCGCAAGCCGTTGAAAAGAAGCCCAAGCAGAAACTTCGTAGGGAAGATTTTTTGAAAGACCCTCCGCGTGCGCGCGGTAACAAAAGTTCACCTTCTCCTCCTCGGAGGTCGCTGTCCCAGGATGGTCCTGGGACAAGCCGCGCTCAGCGGCACCCTTCACCCATCGCCACCCAGAACCGATTCACGGCGCTTGAATCGGTTTCTGGCACTGAGCGCGTGGGCCCTCCCTCCGAGGAAGCTATGGAGTCTGACCAACTCCATACAAAAAGCCCGAGCCCAAAGGTTAAACAAAAGGTAATTTTAAGCCGCCCTTCCAAATAGACAGTTTATCCCCTTATTCTTAATGGCAATCCTGACCTGGAATGTACGTGGTGTACGATCGCATAGGGCGGAACTGCAACTTTTATTGCGTTCCCATTCGCCTATGGTCGTATGTTTGCAGGAGACTAAGCTTCGCCCTCACGATCCTTTTGATCTCCGAGGATATACTCCGGTTCGCTACGACCTTGAACCGGAGGAGGGTACTCCCGCTCATGGTGGTGTCATGATTTTGGTGCGTAATGACGTTCATTTTCAAACTATCACACTTACGTCCGACTTGCAAGCTTTTGCCATTAGACTGCAGTTACCCGGTTTTTTCTTTTCTGTTTGTTCTGTGTATACACCTCCATCGTCTCCCCTCGCTCCCGCGGACATTCGATCTCTCCTGTCCGCTCTCCCAACACCATTTCTTCTGTTGGGAGATTTTAATGCCCATCACCCACTATGGGGTTCGCCAAGGGCTTGTGCGAGGGGAACTCTTCTTTCCGACATTTTTTATCAGTTCAATCTTTCCATCCTCAATACAGGTGCACCTACTTTTATTTCTGATTCTTCTGGTACATTCTCTCACCTGGACCTTGCGATTTGCTCAATCCAGCTTGCGCGTCGTCTTCAGTGGAACGTCGTCGCTGACACCTACTCCAGCGACCATTTCCCCTGCATCGTTTCTCTTCTGTCGCACCACGTACAGCTTTCCAGAGTACCTACCTGGACATTCGCAAAAGCCGACTGGAGCTTGTATACCAGCCTCGTGCATTTTGACGACCAGCCCTTCTCCGACATTAATCAACTAGTGCAGCACCTTACGTCTATTATTTTCTCAGCCGCCGAACGTGCAATACCCCGTTCATCCTCCGAAACCTCGGCGGCAACCTGTTCCGTGGTGGAACGAGGATTGTCGGGACGCCGTTCGTGCCCGTAGGACTGCACTTAGGGTGTTTCGGCGCCACCCTACACTTGATAATTTGGTGACTTTTAAACAATCGCGCGCCAGGGCTTGTCGCATTATTCAGGATAGCAAGAAGGCATCTTGGGCTCGTTTTGTCGAGTCTTTTAATCGTTTTACGCCTTCATCCGTTGTTTGGGATAAACTTCGTCGCTTCTCAGGTAAAGTGTCACATTGTACTGTTTCTGGCCTTCAGGTTTCTAATGCCACCATAGTGGATCCGGCTGCCATCGCTAACACTCTGGGTTCTGCCTTTGAGGCGGTTTCCAGTTCAGACCATTATTCCGCCGGCTTTCGCTCTATTAAAGACCGGCAGGATTCCGCATCATATACTTTTCGGTCTGCTAATGATGAATGCTATAACGAACTATTCACAATGAGGGAGCTGGAGCACGCTCTTCATTGCTCTCGGCACTCCGCTCCCGGGCCGGACGGCATTCATGTCCTGATGTTAAAGAACCTTTCAGCCGACAGTAAACTATTTCTCTTACAGGTCTATAACCGTATTTGGCAAGACGGCATTTTTCCTTCCGTTTGGCGCGAAGCCACCATTGTCCCTATACTTAAGCCTGGGAAGGATCGCCAACTACCTTCCAGCTACCGCCCTATCTCCCTCACCAGTTGCATTTGCAAGGTGATGGAGCGCATGATCAACGGGCGGTTGACATGATGGCTTGAGTCTCAGAAACTTCTAGCGAACGCTCAGTGCGGGTTTCGTCGCTATCGCTCTACCGTCGACCATCTGGTGTCCTTGTCGGCGCATATTATGAATGGATTTCTGAGAAAGTGTCAAACCGTGGCTGTATTTTTTGACCTGGAGAAAGCTTATGACACTTGTTGGAGGGGCGGCATTTTACGTACACTTCACGATTGGAATATCCGCGGTCGTCTTCCCATATTTCTTCGGGAGTTTATGACGGACCGCGTCTTTCGTGTACGTGTGGGCTCGGTTTTATCTCGTCGTTTTATTCAAGAGAACGGAGTACCGCAGGGCTCTGTACTCAGTGTCACACTTTTTGCGCTTGCTATCAACCCCATTGTTGATTGTATTCCACCTGGCATTTCATCGTCCCTTTTTGTTGACGATTTCGCTATTTATTGTAGTTCACGGCGGACCTGTCTACTCGAGCGCCGTCTCCAGAGCTGTATCGACCGTCTCTACGCCTGGAGTAACGCCAACGGCTTTAATTTCTCCGCCGAGAAATCCGTCTGCATCAACTTTTGGCGCCGGAAGTATTTCCCTCCGCCCTCTCTCCATCTTGGGCCAGGGATACTTCCGTTTGCAGACGAGGTGAAATTTTTGGGGTTGATTTTTGACAGGAAGTTGTGTTGGACCTCGCACGTTTCCTTTTTAAAAGCAAAGTGTGACCGTTCTCTTAATATTTTACGTGTTTTAAGTGGCACATCCTGGGGAGCTGATCGGACCGTCCTTCTTCGCCTTTATCGCTCTTTGGTCCGATCCAAGCTTGATTACGGGTGTATTGTTTATTCGTCGGCACGTCCATCTGTGTTACGTCGATTGAATACCATTCACCATCGTGGCATAAGAGTCGCTACAGGGGCCTTTCCAACAAGCCCTGTACCCAGTCTGTACGCAGAAGCTGCAGAGCCTCCGCTGTCCTTCCGGCGTGAGATGCTTTTGTGCAGCTATGCTTGTCGACTCTCAAGCTTGCCTAACCAACCGTCCTTCGATGTATTTTACGAGGATTCGCTTGACCGGCAATATTTAGTTAGCTCCTCTGCATTGCTCCCTCCAGGGGTTCGATTTCGACTGCTACTTCGGCATTTGGACGTTACGCCAGCGCCGGCCCTTACCCGAGGGGAAACGCGCTTTCCTCCATGGTCGCGAGCTGAGGCCCACATCCACCTTGGGCTAACGTCGATGCCGAAAAATGCGACCCCTGCTTCTGTTCTTAGATCCGCCTTTTTAGAACTACAAGCGCAGTTCGGGGACTGTCATTTTATATATACTGATGGGTCTAAGACTGATGTTGGAGTAGGATGTGCCTTTGTTTTTGGTGTTCAGAGTTTTACTTTTCGTTTACCTCGACAATGTTCAATTTTTACCGCCGAACTTTTTAGCATTTATCAATCTGTTTTATACATTCAGCGGCTCGACTTACGGCACTGTTTTATTTGTACGGACTCTCTGAGTGCTCTTCAGGCTATTCATGCGATGTACCATTACCACCCACTCGTACAGCGCATACATGACCTGCTCCACTCGCTTGGTGTCTCTGGCATCAGCGTGTCGTTCATGTGGATTCCAGGTCATGTGGGCATCTCAGGTAATGAGTCTGCCGACGCCGCTGCCAAATCGGCGATTTTATTACCCAGATTTTTTACCTCTGTTGTTCCCTCGTCAGATTCGTGTGTTGTTTTACGTCGCCGCATCCTCTCGCGCTGGCGCGATGAGTGGACGGCCCTCCGGGGGAACAAGTTGCGGGAGGTTAAGCCTTTCCCGTTGATCTGGGATACCTCTTCTCGTTCTTGTCGTCGGGAAGAGGTAATTTTAGCTCGTTTACGGATTGGACATTGTGTTTTTAGTCATAGGTATTTGCTCAGTGGTGACCCCGCACCACTCTGTGGGCAGTGTGACGTGCCCTTGACGGTGCGTCATATTTTAACAGAGTGTCAGGTTTTAGCTGCATTGCGTGCCCGCGTGGGTCTGCCTATTGGCCTAGCCAACGTTTTGGCAGACGACACGCGTGCTGTAGAATGTGTTTTACGTTTTATTCATGATAGTGATTTTACTCTGCGCATTTAATGCGTTGAGCGTCTTTTAGCTTAATACTTTTCTTCTGTCAGTTTTTATGGGGACTCTAATCCCCAGTGGACATATGGCGCTCATGTCCCTCGCATTCTATAGTTCTTGACACGTTTTAATTGTTTATTGCCTATGCTTTTAGTGTGTTGGTTTTTTCAGATATTTATATTGTTATTATTGTTGTTATTGATTTTATTGTTGTTATAGATTTTATTGTTGTTATTGATTTTATTGTTGTTATTGATTTTATTGTTGTTATTGATTTTATTGTTGTTATTGATTTTATTGTTGTTATTATTATTGTTATTGTTATCTTATTGTTATTTTTATCCTTTTGGACATCGCGGGTTTACGTCCTGTTTTTAATTATGCGGTTCTTTTACCTGTTTTTATATTTTGACTTTATATTTTATACATTGTAAGGGCGCTGATGACCTCAGTAGTTTAGCGCCCTTAAGCCGCATATCATCATCATCATCATCATCATCACATGACTTTCTCTACTCTTGTACAAACTAGTTTTACAAACACCTATTCTCCATTTACTTCTTGTTAATCGAGATAAGTATTTGCAGAAGCTTCTTATTGATTTTCTGGTAGGTGCAAGGGGAATATGGTAGGCTTTAAGCAATAGAAAATTTTAAGAGCTGGTTGCTATGTGGAGCATTCCATTCTCTTTGCATGTCCAGGACATAAAAAAAAAATGAATAACGAATTCCCAGTTGAGAAAAAGTATTGGAAAATTCGAATAAATAACTAAAAATATCTTGGAAATGATACCCTCCACAAAAAAGTGTGTGTGACAAATTGTATGTTTCAACAAGATCTACGGTTTTTGTGTAGTAAACTTTTGTCTATTTCTTACGGTTTACTAGCTATGAAAAAGTTATTTAGAATGAAGAGGACTTTCGCGGACATTCCCAGAAAATTCAAGACATACGTTTAATTTGTCATGAAAATATTTTAAATGTATGATACTTTAATCAAAATCGTTAGAGCCATTTTTGAGAAATTCAAAATATTCTAAAAAGTTTCCATGTAAAGGCAAGACTGGGGTGGGGAATTTTTTTGAAAATCTTCGTGTCACATCTTTAAAAGATTCCTAGCCTATATGCCATGTTTGGTATTTATCCGACTTTTCGCTTTTGAGTTTTTATTCAGGGGGCCTCAAAACATGTACTTCCGGTGAAATCTCGGTATCGAATTTTTGGCTAGAATGCAATACTTCCCCTACGTAGTAGAGAAAGTAAAAGGTAAGGAAAGAGACGATTCTGAAAGTTATAGCCTTGCTGTGCCTATGTTGCTATATGGTGCAGAAATCTGCACTTTAACAACTAGTATGAAAAGAAGAATTACGATTGTTGAGACCATTGGTAGGTTATCGATTGTAGGATCACAAAAGGAACCAGGAAGTTCGAGAGCAACAAGGTATTATGGAAATAATAGGGAAGATGTACCAATATAGATATACTTGGCATGAGCATGTGATGCGAATGGAGGATGTTCGCGTTTCTTAAGAACTTTATGAACATAAACCCCAAAGGGAGAAGAAACACTGGACGCCCTAGGAAGAGATGGATCAGTTGTGAATTGTTTGGTTTTAGAACAGACATGTACGGTATATCCCGGATTGTAAATGGTGATGACAAGGAGTGTATTTCCTAATAGTAAGCTATTGCAGAAATATCTGTGTGTTACATTCACATTGGATAGGGTATAGTAGAAGCGAAGGAGGACTTAGCACCTCAACCTACGCAGATCTTTTATACCTAGGCCCTTGACGGTGCACCCCCGGGGGGAGCCGGGACAAAGAGACTGCTCGCAGTCCGGGGGACGAAGGTTTCTTCAGAGTATTCCTTTCCCCTGCCATGCACCTCTCGCCGACACTTGTAACTCTGAAAGTTACCAAGCAGATGAAAGGTGAAGTGAAATGAGAATGGAGATGAAATGGAGGGACAGGAAATTCGGGAGATGTATTGTTCCTTCCCAGCATTCGCCAGGCGATCCGGGGAAATAAAAAAAACCATGGGTCAGGAAGGTCTGCCACGGGAATCGAACCCACGACCTCCCGAATGCGAGCAACAGACGTTACCGCCTGAGTCAACCCGCTCGGTTACATTCACATAACTTGCTTTATCCATTATCCTTTATCCTTTATTTTATAAATCTCTTGCAAAGGCTTAGTCTTCAATCTACTTCAGGTTAATTGCGATAAACTATTGTTTTAAATAGTTCATTAGACATTTTCTTATACGAACACAAGGAAAAGCAAAAGACAAATGTGGACAAATTCGTCGCTATATACTGGTCTGGAAATTCGTACTGTTTCCATGACAACGCGAGAAACAACAGAGCAACTGAAGGTTGACAGCACTTAAAATTCGGAACAATAATAAAGATATCTCAGAAATGGCTGGTGCCACAAAACGTTTATTTGAAATAAATTGTTTTTTTTCAAATGGATCAGAATTTTCGGTGTAGTAAGTTTTCATGTCTTTTATGGTTTAAGAGTTGTATAAAATGATACAAAATTCCTACCGAAGAAGCGGGTTCACAAACTATTCCCAGAAAATTCAAGATATACATTTTATTTACACACACACACACACACACACACACACAGATACCTTCTTTGCTTAAGGGGGCCTCAAAACATATATTTCCTGAAATCCGGGTATCGATGTTTAAATGGAATGCAACAATTCCTCAACCAATTAGGTACATGATAAAGTAAAAATCGAAAAACTCTTATGTGTAAACAAACACTCATACGACGTGCTCTTCACTTCACTAGGAGGTAAAACGTACAAGAATTCCTTTGCTAACCAGTTACTGCATACCAGTAACAAAGAATATTTCAGGAACGATTACCCCCCAAAAAAAAAAATAATTTGACATAAACTGTGTGCTTTAATGAGATCCACATTTTTATGCAGTAAGATTTTGTCTATCGCTTACGGTTTACCAATTGTACAAAGGTCATTCAGAATGAAGAGGGCTTCACAGGCTAGTCCCAGAAATTTCAATATATACATTTTATTTGTTATGCAAATATTTTAAACATACGGCATCCTAATCAATACCGTTAGAGCCGTTTTTGAGAAACTAAAAAAATAAGAAACATTTTCATATAAACAGTAGTTTGAGGTGGGGACATGTTATTGACAATCGTGTCGCATCCTTGGAACATTATGAACTTAAAACAGTTTGGTATTTATTTTTTGTTACTTTCTCTGTAAGTAGGGGAAGTATTTATTCCACCCAAAAATTCGATGTCGAGATTTCACCAGAAATATATATTTTGAGGCGCCCTGAAACAATACAAAAATTCATTTTTTTAGAAAAAGCTCCGTGTGTGTCTATTTGTATGTGTGTTTTTGAACATAACTCAAAAACTAATAGTCGGATAAGTACCAAACTTGGTATTTAAATTCAGTGTCTTCCATGAATGCGACATGAAGATTTTCCAGAAAATCCCCCAAACACAACTACCCTTTACATGGAACATTTTTCGAAAAATGGCTCTAACAACTTTAATTAAAATATCATATATGAAAGATATTTAAATGTCAAATAAAATGTATATCCTGAATTTTCTGGAAATAGCCTTTGAAGTCCTCCTCATTCGGAAGGAATTTTGTATAATCTTGTTTAACTGGTAAACGTTAAGCGATAAACGAAAACATACTACACAAGAAATGCAAATATCTTTAAAACGCCCAATTTATTTCCAATACTTTTTTGTGGCATAAACCATTTCCGAGATATATGTTATTAATGGTTCAAATTGTTCATTTCTTAGTGTTTCTTTAAAGTCCTTTCAACATTCAGTTGTTTCTCGCGATTGCATAGAGGCAGTGTGGAATTCTAAGGCCAAATATAAAGTCCAGTTATTAAATATTTGGGTATCGCTATTCCTTTTGTATCTAAAACGAAATGTGTAATGTAGCTATTTCTGTAAAGGTTTATTTCGATTAAAAGGTAGCAGATATAAAAATAAGTTTTAGTAAAAATAGTTTGTATACTCATTAATAAACGACAGAAGGTAGAGAAAGTTATATGTCAGATTTTGTATAAGTTAGGCCGTTCACACACACACACACACACACACACACACACACACACTAACCTAGTATATATGACTAGTAGAAAAAGTAAAAATACTATTATTAGTTGCAAATCAGGGATAAAATGTATAGAACCGAGATATGGATTTGTGCTCTCAGAAATAATGAAATCTTTTTTTTAGTTCCATTTATACCTCGCCTTTAACAACATTGTGGTCTTATCGGCGGCCTTTGCTTTGGAACTTATTGCTTATTGGCAATGGTGCTAACTCGTATTCACTTGTCGTTGGGTTTATTGCACTTCGGATTTTAATGATTAGATCACACACACATTCACACTCTCATTCACACTTCCAAACTCTGGGGAGGATAGGGAATAATCTTGGCTAGAGAAAAATTCCCACCGCCCAGCCGGGAATCAAACCCGGGACCCTTCGCACAGCAGGCAGGTGCTCTACCGTTTATGATCTTAAGAGGTTCATTCAGCGATTTCAAGGATCATCTTACAATGTTGATGAAGGCTCCAGAGTGTACCACATGTATTCGGTGAAGTTAGATCAGACACTTTTTGAAGAATATTTTACCAGTTTTGTTTGCATCTGTGTTGATCAATTTATACAATTCGACCTTCAATTACTGAATTCCGAGGCTGATACTCTCTTGTATTTCTGTTCGCATTGTCTTAATTCCGTATATCCCTGTCCTGTTTTGCTTTTGCAGCTCTGTCGCATTGAAGGCGGGATTAATTAACTAGAATATGACTTAACGTAATTAAGCTGTAGACTGTAGTAATGCTTCGTAAGCAGAGACATCTCGCAGGTCGACATCGTGGATTATGCAGAGCCAGCAAACCAAATCCAAGGCAGTCTTTCTGTATGGTGCTCTTCACGTAGACACTAACTTGGTGTAACATAGCAGAGAAATGTTGTTAAGTATTCAAGTCGTAATGGAGAATCTGTTTTTGTGTAGCTGTGTATCACTTCCATATTTGGTTTAGTTGGCAGCAGCGATCGTATCATACCTTGCCTGGCACACTCACATTGCGTTACCACTGTAAAGACTGATGACAGAAACGGGAAGATTCAACCAAGGATTTTGTTCCCACCTTGCAATCAGCTTCATTAGCTGAAAAATGCTAGATTTCTGTAGTTCCATCGCTAATGAGAATATTCTACTTCAGAATCAGTCAATTAAACGCGCTCTGACGTCAGACATGACTCTCTGGCTCCCTGGCACAGAAAGAACAGCTCACTAAGGAGAATAGGGTAAGTGAGGCAAAAGGAAGAGGAAAGCCAGTGATAAGAGATGATTAGGCGGGGTTGCTTGTACAAGGGCAAATTGTCATCGTCAGAAACAGATTATACACATCACTGGATAGAGGTAAGTTCAGCGTTTTAAAAACGGACTTAGAATTTCCCTTCAGTGAAATAAAGACTGCTGGTTGCTTATAGAAAAATCTGATGTGATATACTCACATGGTTTTATTAATAGGAATACAATCTATTCTTACTAAAGTTTATTTTTCGATCTACTTCATTTCAATCTAAATAAATCTCACAGAAATAGCTATGCAATCGCCAGAAACAACTGAATGTTAACAGAACATATAGATTGACAAGAAATAAGCATTTCAAGCCTTTAATAACGGATATCTCAGAAATGGCTTATGTCACAAAAAACTTATTTGAAATAAATTATGTGTTTTACAGAGATGCACATTTTTTGTGTAGTACGTTTTCGTCTGTCGCTTAACGTTTACCACCTATATAAGATTATACAAAACTTCTTCCAAAGTGGTCTTCACAGACTATTCCCAGAAAATTCAAGGTACGTATACATTTTATTTATAATGTAAATATCTTTAATATATGGTATTTTAAACAAAATCGTTTGAGTCATTACTTTAGAAAATAAAAAACTTCGAAAAATAATCCATGTAAAAGGTAGTCTGGAGTAGGGCGAGTTTCTTAAAACTCTTCTTGTCGCATCTTTGTAAGCTATTGAACTTAAATACCAGCTTTGGTATTTAACCGACTTTTCATTTTTAGGTTATGCTGTTCACACAAAGACAGACAGACACACACTCATACACACACAATGTTTTTGGATTCTGTAAAGGTTTATTTGGATTAAAATGCAGTAGATGGAAAAATAAGCTTTAGTAAGAATAGTTTGTATATCCACTAATAAAGATAGAGGGGAGAGAAAGTTATTTGAATGAGTCACATCAGAAATTTTTTATATCGTTCCTTGTGCATGCCCACGAGGAAAAGAAATAACAAACGCGGATTTAGCAGTTGCAAGAAAAGTACAAACTTCTTGAGATTTAAAACCAATAACCAAGAATACCTCAGAAACTCTTAATCCCACAAAAATTTGACAAATTTTGTGTTTTAATTTGTGTAGTAAGCTCTTGTCGATCTCTAACGGTTTACAAGTTATATAAAATTAATTTGCAATGAAGATGACTTCACAGCTATTCACAGAAAATTTCAAGACATCATTTCATTTGTCATGCAAGTATCTAAACAGATGGTTAGAGCCATTTTGATTAGAATAACACATATTTAAGATATCTATATGTATACCTTGTGTGTTTCGGGAATATCCTGTGAAGTCCTCTTCAGTCGAAAAGAACTTTGCATGTTTTTTTTAAAACCATTAGAGACAGAAGGTGTAGAAATCTTATAAACACATAATTTACTACAAATAACGTTTTCCTGTTAGCCATTTCGGAGATATCCGCTGTTATTTGTTTTAAAAAATTACAAGGTATTGAAAAATTCAATGTGCAGTCGTTAGTTTTTTGTTTCTCGCGATGTCATGAAAGAGTATGTAATTTCAAGGCCACATTTAGCGATCCGGTTTTGAAAATATTACTATTGCTTCGATTTCCGCTATGCTCTTTTAACGGTGTAACGCATAGGCGTTACCTACAACGAAATAGGTAATGAAAGGTTTATCTCAATGAACATGAAACAGGTAGAAAAACAAACTTTTGATCAGAATAGTTTGTAGACGGTATATAAAAATAATGGACAGAGGTTAGATAAAGTTATTTGAGTGTAACGCATTTGTGTTTCAGAGTTTTAGAAAAAAAAATATTATGATACTACAAAAATTTTCACATTTTCAACTATTCTTTTATTAACGTAATATTATTTCTGAATTATTAGTATACGAAAAGGGCCATTTTAGAGCTCTTTGTTTTAGTTGTCCATTCTTATCTTTAAAGTTTCATGGGATAAGTGAACTTTGTAGAATGCGAATTTTTTCAAACCTGTAAAATATTAAAGGTCACATATAAAATTATTTATAGGATTAAATTTCTTTTAAATGGATTCAAACAGCCTAGGTCACACAAGTTTTATTTTTGAAAACTGCAGAGGCTGTTTATTTGCCTAAACAAACATTTTGATGTACTTCAAAACTAGTATATATTCGAGTTTAGTTTTTGGGTTATGTTACACACACACCCACACAATGTGCTCACTTACATGCTTTCTGGAGGCTCAGGTAAGCTCAAAATATACATTTTTGGTGAATTATTTACAGAATTTTTAGTGGAATGCAATATCTGCTCTATTACACGTGTAAAGAAAGAAATACTTATTTGTTTGGAATTAATAAGCAAGTTAAAAAGTATAAAGTGATACACTCACACGGTTTTCTCTACCCATTCCTAATTTACCTATAAACCATATGTATTATTAAAATAAAACAATAGGCAATCCTTCCATGCACGTTAAGTCATTTACGATACTTGCTTGCCTAGAAATTGTTTCAAATTAAAACGTAAGTGATTTACTATGTTCAGCACAAGGGGAAATAAAAGTTCAAAGCTTTAATCAAATGCATGCAAAAATAAATTCCGAAGTTGTAATGTCAAAGTGGCAAAACTCTCTCCGATTGTGCACTTCAGCTTAGGAAAATGTGTACATAGGGAAAGAGGTATGTCGAAAACGGCTAAACCCACGATCCTCTTTAACATGAATTGATTAGGCACTTTAATGAGCTATACATTTTTTTCAGTGACTTTTCGTCTGTTATTATGAAAGAGATTTTAAAAGTTTATTCGCGGGAATTTCGAAATAAAAACTTTGTTCTTCATTTTAACATTTCAAGAATATGCAAATTTAATAAACAAGTTTAGATCGTGTTTGAGAAACTAAAAAAAAAATAACTAAACATTTTTCCATTTAATGAGACTTTGGTGAGGGGATATGTCCTCTCTGCTAGCAAAACTGCATTCCTCGACTCGGACATGGCTCATTGAGGCTAAAGACCATAAACGCCATTACCACAGAGCGCTGGGTTAAATTTTCTTTGTCCTCGATGGTACCTGTTCGAGGCACGTCAGCCCACTGGGACGACGCGGCAGGAGAAACAACTTTTCCCGCCATTGATTTTCTGCCTGGAGCGTGTACTCGGCCTATCTCGGAACTTGAATCTATGCCGGATAATGTATATGCTTCCTCTTGTGCAGCACTTAGCTTCTGGAGGAATACCTGCAGGGCAGCAAAGAAATTCTATGTCCCAGATTTAAAACTGATTAAACTGTTTACTTCCACCGCGCCAATTAAAACCTCGTTGGCTTCTTTATGGTTTAAGAGGCACTCGGGATAATTTGCTGGCTACATTAAGGCAGGGAGAGAGGTGCTGTTTACAACTCCGTTGCTGTTAAAACGTGTAAAACGCAAGTGCTTTGGGTAATGCAATTGCAAAAATCACAGCTATCAAAGTAGACAAGTTATAGTAGAAAAGAGAATTGGTTTATTAGGATTCAGTAAAAAGAAACGTACACACGAGCTTTACAGAACTTCTGTGGTTTCCTATATGTTTTTCTTTATTTCATGTGGCAGAAGCTTATCATCTGTGTACCACACCATCTTGGATGAACCAATCTCTTATCGGTTTGAATTGAAGTCCGACGTACACGCATTAGCCTATAAACAAAGGTCAGACCTAAGCGAGCGGCGAAAGGGGAGGAGTGTGAGAAAATATCACCTTAGTGGCTGGAAGGCATGCTTCCCAACGAAGGTCCACACCAGTCCTTGGATGAGTCACTCTCGTATTGGTTTCATCTCAAAAGTCTGGCACTCAAATTCAATATGAACACAGGTCGGTTTCTGGATCAGCAGCGAAGGAAAAGGCGGAAATAAGACAACTTTAAGGAACGCTGGAATCAGGTAAATGGTGGGGGCTGGGCGTCGCAGAGGCGTTTAGCATTTCCTTACCAACGTAAACCACTGCGCAGTATATCGGCATTCGACTGTGCTTTATTGTGCATGAAGTAACTGCAGTACTAGAACATTTTTAATAGTAAATTTTTTTGCTAAGTATTGATATCATTAGGGTGAAAGCTTCCATAGTCCGTGAAAGAAGCAGTTTGCCTTCTTCTATTTTTCCTAAAGGATCAAGGATCATTTTTCCTAAAGGAGTTCACACTCCCTTTCTTTTTCTTTCTTTTGACTTTTAAGAAGTGTGCGGTTTTGATTCATGTACTATGGTAGAGATTCCAGTAACAAGGTTAATTAATTTCCACATGTATTTTCATTTATTCCTTTTTGCAGTCCACTTACGTGTACCAAGAAGTCCTCTTGTAGTTGAATGGCTGCTTCCCAACCGTAAACTAAACTAAACTATGGCCATTAACGTTGTAAAACGTTGGTCGCGAAGAGGATTCTTCGGCTTGGGGAGAGAATCCTAAACAGATAGACTCCCAGATTGTAGTCTGGGTAAGAGAGCGTTTCTCAATTGCAATCGGCTAGTGTGTCCCATTAATATATCACAATCACTTGTGTTTTCACAAGTCATCCGTTTGCTCTGTTCCAAAACATGGAATACACTTCGCAGCGAGTTTTAAAATTTACTGTCTTTTTTGGCGTTGAATGCCTTTTTCAATAAGGCAACTTTCAAACAACATTTAGACAATCGAGAAATAACGTTACGGTCTAAAGTAGAATACAGACAGTTCACGAATTTCTGTCATGTATTCGCGGCAGGTTTACAACCTGTCATTTCGATGGCTTATAGACGAAGTTTTCAAGGAATTGAGTTAAATGTGCACATTTTTGTTTACAATGACTGACACGAATAGTTATTACCAACACGGGTAACTGAGATCGTAACCGTGAACGGGAGGTCTACGATTCAGATCCGCAAGGGCCTTCCTTCCTGAGTGAGACTTTTTCAAGGTTTTCCTCAGTCCTCATAATCGGAAAATGCCGGGGAATATCCTAAACTTAGGCTTGGAACGCTACCTTCTAAAATTTGTTTCCAAATTATCATTTTATTTCATTATCATTGGGGTCCACCACCTGCAGTGCTGTGCGAAGTAAGAGCGGACATTAAACAGTATTAAAAAATCTGATGTCTTGCGCTCACATGACTCTCTCCACTCTTGTACAAACTATTTTTACGCTTGTTCTCCATCTACTTAATATTACTCGAGATAAAGATTTGCAAAATATTATTGCTAATTTTCTTGTAGGTGCAAGGGAATATGGTAGGCTTTAAGCGATAGTCAAAGCTTTTAAGAGTAGGTTGCTATGTGGAGCATTCCATTCTCTTTGCATGTCCAGGACATAAAAATGAATAAGGAATTCCTATTTAAGAAAAAGTATAAGCATTGGAAAATTCAAACAAAGAACAAGAAATATCCCGGAAATTGTTCACTCGAAAAAAAATGCATATGACATAAATTGTGTTTTAAACAGATCTACGTTTTTATATAGCAATCCCCTCAGGGGCTCACCTTATGTGAGTACGGGTTTTTGGCGCACCCGGGGGTTCCCGAGCCAATCATCGCCACCTTCATCCCCTCACCCCCATCCGGTCGAGGTGGGTTCTTCAAGTGACCGGTGGACACAAGGTAGGCTCTCGTGCGTTCTTTACATTCCATTCATACCGCACCTCACCATCGTTTCTTTCTTCCCTTATCACTTTCCGGCCATTTCGCACCACGACATTCGCATCTCTCTTTTTCTTCCCCGCCGGCCTACCTTGCGTGCGAAACGCCCACACAGTTTTAGTTTCTTTTATATTTTTATTTAAATCCTCCGTGGACACAGCCTGACGGATACCCGCGCACCGCGTGCGCAGCTGGGTGAGTGGGTAATGGCGTCATCCCCACCACCCGGGGTCGTCATGTAGGGTTGTTGTTCGTATCCGCTGTTCAACTGCAGTCCCGCGGGGGGGCCATTGCATGAGCTGCTGGCTTCCGACGGCGATTGGGTCCCTCTGTCAATGTTCTGGGAGGTGTGACCCTGGGGTGAGATCGGTATAGATAGGCCACTCACCCAAGCCGGGGTAACGCCCGGGAAGTCAGAGCCCGAGGTCGGAGACGGTTGCAATGGTGGAGGATTTCGTTTCGCTATGGAGCACCCTTTCTCCATTAATACAAACAAGCGCCGAAAAACTATTGTAACAGAAGTAGCACCGCCGACATCTGGTTGTTACTTAGTCATTTCAAGAACAGAAGAAGGACAAAATTTTGAGAAGGTGAACCCTTTTATCATTCAGAAGGGAATAGATGCTATTGCTGGTGCGGTTCAATCATGCACTCGTCTACGGAATGGTTCCTTATTGGCACAAACTAAGTCCGATCAGCAAAGTAAGACCTTGTTGCGCGCTACGCTTCTCCACGGTTACCCCATCCGTGTTGAGAAGCACCGCACATTGAACTCCTGTCGGGGCGTCGTTACCACCCATAGCCTCGATGGTATATCGGACGAGGATCTCGTAGAATATCTATCCGATCAAAAGGTGACTGCAGTGCATCGAGTGCAGGCCAAACGCGACGGCGTATTGGTACCCACTCGTACCCTGTTTATTACATTTGATGGCGTCGATCTGCCCACGAGCATTTCCGCAGGGTACGAACGGATTTCTGTGAGGCGTTATATTCCTAGACCTCTGCGTTGTTTTAAATGCCAACGTTTTGGGCATACGCAAGTCTCCTGTAAGAGTGCCGTTAACATCTGTGCAACATGTAGCCAGCCCTCACACGAAGGTACCTGTTCAACAGCCCCCGTCTGCGTTAATTGTAAAGGGTCACATTCTGCTTCGTTTGCCGACTGTCCGCGGTATTTGGACGAGAAGGCGATCCAGGAGATCCGGGTAAAGGAAAAACTCTCCTTCGCTGAAGCCCGGAGGCGTTTCCATGCGCGCCAACCTTCACTCCTGCGATCTGGCACATTTAGTTCTGTTGTTGCCTCGCCAGTACCACGAGTAGATGCCGAAACTCAGACTTGGACCTTGACTGGATTAACCGCCACTACCATCCGGCCGTCTATTAAGGCTTCAGTTACCAAGCCGTATAAACCTGGTCCCAAGTCAATGAAGTCGCAAGCCGTTGAAAAGAAGCCCAAGCAGAAACTTCGTAGGGAAGATTTTTTAAAAGACCCTCCGCGTGCGCGCGGTAACAAAGGTTCACCTTCTCCTCCTCGGAGGTCGCTGTCCCAGGATGGTCCTGGGACAAGCCGCGCTCAGCGGCACCCTTCACCCATCGCCACCCAGAACCGATTCACGGCGCTTGAATCGGTTTCTGGCACTGAGCGCGTGGGCCCTCCCTCCGAGGAAGCTATGGAGTCTGACCAACTCCATACAAAAAGCCCGAGCCCAAAGGTTAAACAAAAGGTAATTTTAAGCCGCCCTTCTAAATAGACAGTTTATCCCCTTATTCTTAATGGCTATCCTGACCTGGAATGTACGTGGTGTACGATCGCATAGGGCGGAACTGCAACTTTTATTGCGTTCCCATTCGCCTATGGTCGTATGTTTGCAGGAGACTAAGCTTCGCCCTCACGATCCTTTTGATCTCCGAGGATATACTCCGGTTCGCTACGACCTTGAACCGGAGGAGGGTACTCCTGCTCATGGTGGTGTCATGATTTTGGTGCGTAATGACGTTCATTTTACACCTGTCACACTTACATCTGACTTGCAAGCTGTTGCCGTTCGCCTTCACTTACCCGGCTCTTTGTTTTCTGTTTGCTCTGTGTATACACCTCCATCGTCTCCCCTCGCTCCCGCGGACATTCGATCTCTCCTGTCCGCTCTCCCAACACCATTTCTTCTGTTGGGAGATTTTAATGCCCATCACCCACTATGGGGTTCGCCAAGGGCTTGTGCGAGGGGAACTCTTCTTTCCGACATTTTTTATCAGTTCAATCTTTCCATCCTCAATACAGGTGCACCTACTTTTATTTCTGATTCTTCTGGTACATTTTCTCACCTGGACCTTGCAATTTGCTCACTCCAGCTTGCACGTCGTCTTCAGTGGAACGTCGTCGCTGACACCTACTCCAGCGACCATTACCCCTGCATCGTTTCTCTTCTGTCGCACCACGTACAGCATTCCAGAGTACCTACCTGGATATTCGCAAAAGCCGACTGGAGCTTGTATTCCAGCCTCGTGCATTTTGACGACCAGCCCTTCTCCGACATTAATCAACTAGTGCAGCACCTTACGTCTATTATTTTCTCAGCCGCCGAACGTGCAATACCCCGTTCCTCCTCCCAACCTCGGCGGCCACCTGTTCCGTGGTGGAACGAGGATTGTCGGGACGCCGTTCGTGCCCGTAGGACTGCACTTAGGGTGTTTCGGCGCCACCCTACACTTGATAATTTGGTGACTTTTAAACAATCGCGCGCCAGGGCTCGTCGCATTATTCAGGATAGCAAGAAGGCATCTTGGGCTCGTTTTGTCGAGTCTTTTAATCGTTTTACGCCTTCATCCGTTGTTTGGGATAAACTTCGTCGCTTCTCAGGTAAAGTGTCACATTGTACTGTTTCTGGCTTTCAGGTTTCTAATGCCACCATAGTGGATCCGGCTGCCATCGCTAACACTCTAGGTTCTGCCTTTGAGGCGGTTTCCAGTTCAGACCATTATTCCGCCGGCTTTCGCTCTATTAAGGACCGGCAGGATTCCGCATCATATACTTTTCGGTCTGCTAATGATGAATGCTATAACGAACTATTCACAATGAGGGAGCTGGAGCACGCTCTTCATTGCTCTCGGCACTCCGCTCCCGGGCCGGACGGCATTCATGTCCTGATGTTAAAGAACCTTTCAGCCGACAGTAAACTCTTTCTCTTACAGGTCTATAACCGTATTTGGCAAAACGGCATTTTTCCTTCCGTTTGGCGCGAAGCCACCATTGTCCCTATACTTAAGCCTGGAAAGGATCGCCAACTACCTTCCAGCTACCGCCCTATCTCCCTCACCAGTTGCATTTGCAAGGTGATGGAGCGCATGATCAACGGGCGGTTGACATGGTGGCTTGAGTCTCAGAAACTTCTAGCGAACGCTCAGTGCGGGTTTCGTCGCTATCGCTCTACCGTCGACCATCTGGTGTCCTTGTCGACGCATATTATGAATGGATTTCTGAGAAAGTGTCAAACCGTGGCTGTATTTATTGACCTGGAGAAAGCTTATGACACTTGTTGGAGGGGCGGCATTTTACGTACACTTCACGATTGGAATATCCGCGGTCGTCTTCCCATATTTCTTCGGGAGTTTATGACGGACCGCGTCTTTCGTGTACGTGTGGGCTCGGTTTTATCTCGTCGTTTTATTCAAGAGAACGGAGTACCGCAGGGCTCTGTACTCAGTGTCACACTTTTTGCGATTGCTATCAACCCCATTGTTGATTGTATTCCACCTGGCATTTCATCGTCCCTTTTTGTTGACGATTTCGCTATTTATTGCAGTTCACGGCGGACCTGTCTACTCGAACGCCGTCTCCAGAGCTGTATCGACCGTCTCTACGCCTGGAGTAACGCCAACGGCTTTAATTTCTCCGCCGAGAAATCCGTCTGCATCAACTTCTGGCGCCGGAAGTATTTCCCTCCGCCCTCTCTCCATCTTGGGCCAGGGATACTTCCGTTTGCAGACGAGGCGAAATTTTTGGGGTTGATTTTTGATAGGAAGTTGTGTTGGACCTCGCACGTTTCCTTTTTAAAAGCAAAGTGTGACCGTTCTCTTAATCTTTTACGTGTTTTAAGTGGCACATCCTGGGGAGCTGATCGGACCGTCCTTCTTCGCCTTTATCGCTCTTTGGTCCGATCCAAACTTGATTACGGGTGTATAGTTTATTCGTCGGCACGTCCATCTGTGTTACGTCGTTTGAATCCCATTCATCATCGTGGTATTAGAGTCGCTACAGGGGCCTTTCCAACTAGCCCCGTGCCCAGTCTTTACGCTGAGGCTGCAGAGCCTCCGCTGTCTTTCAGGCGTGAGATGCTCTTATGTAGCTATGCTTGTCGGCTCTCAAGCTTGCCTAACCACCCGTCCTTCGATGTATTTTACGAGGATTCGCTAGATCGGCAATATTTCGTTAGCTCCTCGGCATTGCTCCCCCCAGGGGTTCGATTTCGACTGCTACTTCGGCATTTGGACGTTACGCCAGCGCCGGCCCTTACCCGAGGGGAAACGCGTTTTCCTCCATGGTCGCGCGCTGAGGCCCACATCCACCTTGGGCTAACGTCGATGCCGAAAAATGCGACCCCTGCTTCTGTTCTTAGATCCGCCTTTTTAGAACTACAGGCGCAGTTCGGGGACTGTCATTTTATATATACTGATGGGTCTAAGACTGATGTTGGAGTAGGATGTGCCTTTGTTTTTGGTGTTCAGAGTTTTACTTTTCGTTTACCTCAACAATGTTCAATTTTTACCGCCGAACTTTTTAGCATTTATCAATCTGTTTTATTCATTCAGCGGCACGACTTACGGCACTGTTTTATTTGTACGGACTCTCTGAGTGCCCTTCAGGCTATTCATGCGCTGTACAATTACCACCCACTCGTACAGCGCATACATGACCTGCTCCACTCGCTCGGTGTCTCTGGCATCAGCGTCTCCTTCATGTGGATTCCAGGTCATGTGGGCATCTCAGGTAACGAGTCTGCCGACGCCGCTGCGAAATCGGCGATTTTCTTACCCAGATTTTTTACCTCTGTAGTTCCCTCGTCAGATTCGTGTGCTCTTTTACGTCGCCGCATCCTCTCGCGCTGGCGCGATGAGTGGACGGCCCTCCGGGGGAACAAGTTGCGGGAGGTTAAGCCTCTCCCGTTAATCTGGGGTACCTCTTCTCGTTCTTCACGTCGGGAGGAGGTACTTTTAGCCCGCTTACGAATTGGACATTGTGTTTTTAGTCATAGGTATTTGCTCAGTGGTGACCCCGCACCACTCTGTGGGCAGTGTGACGTGCCCTTAACGGTGCGTCACATTTTAACAGAGTGTCAGGTTTTAGCTGCATTGCGTGCTCGTGTAGGTCTGCCTGTTGGCTTAGCCAACGTTTTGGCAGACGACACGCATGCTGTGGAATGTATTTTACGTTTTATTCATGACAGTGATTTTAATCTGCGCATTTAATGCGTTGAGCGTCTGTTAGCTTGGTACTTTTATTCTGTCTGTTTTTTATGGGAACTCTTATCCCCAGTGGACATATGGCGCTCATGTCCCTCGCATTCTACAGTTCCTGACACGTTTTAATCCTTTACTGCCTATGCTTTTAGTGTGTTGGTTTTCAGATATTTGTCTTGTTCTTTTTATTGTTGTTATTGTTATTATTGTTGTTATTGTTGTTATTGTTATTATTGTTATTGTTATATTTGTTATTGTTATATTGTTAGTTTTAGCCTTTTGAACATCGCGGGTTTGTGTCCCGTTTTTAACTATGCGGTTCTTTTACCTGTTTTATATTTTGACCTTCTCTTTTATACACCGTAAGGGCGCTGATGACCATAGCAGTTTAGCGCCCTTAAACCGCATATCATCATCATCATCATCATATATAGCAAAATTTTGTTTATATCTTACAGTTTACCAGTTAATGTGAAAGTCATTTACAATGAACAGGACTTCTGGAAACATTCCTAGAACGTACATTTCATTTGCCATGAAAATATCTTAAACATATGATATTTTAATCAAAATCGTTAGAGACATTTTTGAGAAATTTTCGAAAAATGTTCCACGTAAAGGGTAGTCTAGTGTTGGGGGATTTTCTTGAAAATCTTCCTGTCGCATTCTTGGAAGATACTAAACTCAAATACCAAGTTTGGTATTTATCTGATTTTTCGTTTTTGAGTGTGCTTTCACAGGCAGACAGGCGGACGTGTTTGCGAAAATGCTTTATTTGGGTTCAGAGAACCTCAAAAGATCTATTTCCGGTGAAATCTCGGTATCGAATTTTTGGATGGAGTGCAATACTTCCCTACTTACTATGCGTAATAGAGACAGTAAACATTTAGAATAGTGTCATAATAACCACGTCTCCTCATAGAGATTGGAGCGCATGCGCAGTGAGAACCATTTCTGGGATCGCACTCACAATTGATTAGGCATGGTATAAGAAAGGAAACCGTAGTATTGGAATCGCATTGTTTACATTCTTATTCGTCCAAAGCAGTACAGTCGCTTTCGAGCTTAAACTGGTTTCTCTGTTCCAATATAGATAACAAAGTAGTATCGCTTCTAAGGAGTGAACTCTCCCTTGCAAAGTATGTCTAACGTGGAGAAGGACACCTTTAATTACCCTGTTTTCACAAAACCTCAGTGAAACACACTCTTTTGTATTTTATGGCTGCAATTTGACTGAAAGGGCTTAATGAAAACGATACTAAATGCTGCTTTAAATCTCTGAACAAATCAGCCACTAACAAAACCTTAAATGCATCTTTAAAAAAAGCTTGGCCGTTAGATTCTACTATAATCCCTTGGCTGACTTCCATTAACTTTAACTCGGAATAGCGTTTTGCACTTAGCGAGTTTTTGCATGTTTGCAGATAACGGCACCATTACTAACTTGGAAGTTTCCACAGGGGTCTGAAACCTTCAGTGTGGTAATGCCTAAAGTCACCTGTTAGTGACCATGAGAGAGAACTAAAGCAATGCTTCTGAGGGCTGGATCGTAAAAAATTCATTTGGGTAAGTGTCATTAAAATCAATAGAAACCGGGCATTCATTCCTGTTTAAACATCATAACTTGGAGTATAAAACTTCCCTCTGCGACTATACAGGTGGGTCATAGGGCAAAATTAATGACACTGCATTAAAGTGAAACTTAGGGCTTTTTACTTTCTCTACCAGTACCTAGTACGGTACCCACTCAAAATTTCGATACCGATGTTTCACCGGAAAATCCATGCTTTCAGGCCCGCGCGCGCGCGCGCGCGCGTGTGTGTGTGTGTGTGTGAACAGCACAACCCAAGAAAGAAAATTCGAATAAATAACCAAACTTGGTATTTAAGTTCAAGATCTTCCAAAGTTGCGACACGAAGATTTTCAAGAAAATTTCTCCTTAGCTATATAGAACTTTTTTCGAAATCCTCCAACGATTTTGATTGAAGTATTATATTTTTAGGATATGTACAGTTAAAAAAAGTGCAGATCTTGATTTTTCTGAGAATTGTCTGTGAAGTCCTCTTGATCTGGAAGAAATTGTTTATACTTTTGTATAACTAGTAAACGCTAAGAAATAGACAAAACGCGTAATTTGCTTTAAAACACACAATTTATTTCAAGAAGCTTTTCTTGTGGCATCAGCCTTTTCCGAGATATGCGTTTTATTTTTTTAAATACTTTGTCATTTTTAAAGTGCTGTCGCTACTCAACTGTTACCCCGTTTCCATGAAAATAATATGGAATTTCAAGTTCAGGATAGCAGGACTCGCTTTTAAACATCTGACTATCGATCTGGCTTATTCGTTCCACTTTGTACCCACAAGGAAACGTGTAATGAAATATTTCTGCAATGGTTTATCTCGATTTATATGAAGTAAATAAAAACCAAGCTTTTGTAAGATAATTTGTAGAAGCTACATAAAAATAAACGATAGCTGGTAGAGAAAGACATGTGAATGTAACACATTAAATTGTTTACGTAAAAGCTGAAGGATTATGATCTGAATCAAGAAGTTTCAGATGTGATAGCTCTTAACACAGGCATAAAGGGAGATTCAGGAATAATTTATCAACCGCACAACATGATAAACGAACGCTGATGATTGTGAACGTATCGCAACTTGATTGGTTGATATTTAGACATTCTTATGACGATTTGTGGCCGACGTATGAGTGGAATAGTCTTACTGATTAAACCTCAGTGCCAAAATGTCAGGGTAATCCGGTTTTAATTGGTGTATTATGTATCATTATGCACATTTTATGGCCGAAACAGCAGCTATTACGCAATAATTTCCCCACTTCGATCTATACATCGTATACTGATCGTTGGCGTTGTTAACAGCTCTTACACGCAATGAGGCATCCTGTCGTAAATGTAGCATGACCACAGAACATGAAATATTCCAATTGCACAAAACATCCAGAAGCATGATTGACGTCACGTTTTCCGTGTGAATGTCGGGTGTTGCGATAAACTTTATTTAAATAACCTACCGTGTTACTGTCGTGGCTGCTGCACGATTTATTTGCTTGTTTCGTATTTTTTATGATTCCATTTTGGATTGCCATCTAGTTTTAGTGGCTTTCATCTCGCATAACGGAAGGTTCCACAGGGAACAGAAAAACGAGCTCTAAGTCTACCATAAAATGTCTAGCTTTAAACAGCGCATATGAAAAATCAAGCAGTAAAAACTGGCACTGTCTAGCGTACCAATGAAGCTATTTGTAAATATTCTCATAGAATTTGGTAACGGGCGAATATTCTAAAATTGCTTGTGTTTTCTACACTTATATCAACCACTGTAGGATTTCTACCAGCCGAAGCTCGACAAATGGCCTAATTTGTAGTTTTAAAGAGGTTAGTTACTAAACGATTTGAGGGTAGCGTCTGTGGCACGTATTCGGAAGGTTGCGGGATCAAATCCATTTGGTATCCCTCAGTCGCCACGGAAACTCCGGATTGGATATTAAATAGCATAACCCAAAGTTTCACCCATTGGAAATAAGGGAAATGGGTACATTACAGAACCCCGAGGCAGTGCATTATATACACGGTTATTAAAAAATAAGGAACAGACTTTAAATATTTATTTGTAATGAACGACAATAGATAGCCACACATACGACATATCACTGAATAGAGGAAGGTTCAAAGTTTTAAGCCCCGCCTATTAGTTCCATTCAGTGCGTACAGCGAAACTGTGTTTGTTTACGAGAAAATGGCGACGCCACAGGAAAAGTCGTTTTGTGTGATGCATTATGCAAAGCGTGAATCCATTGTTTCATTGCAGCGTGCATTTTGTTGTTCAACAACGAGCCGCCTCATCATAAAAAATTTGCAGTTGATACAATAAATTCGTAGAAGATGGTTGCGTATGCAAACGGAAAAGCACTGGTCGTCCGCGCATAACAAATGGTGCTCATTTTGAACTCATTAAATAAAATTTTGAACTTTTCTCTATTCGGTAATGCATCGCATGTGTCGCCATCTATTGTCGTTTATTAGAGATAAATATTGAAAATCTGTTCCTTCTTTCTGAATAACCCTATATTTAAATACGGCACAAACTTTCGCAGACAATTGAGATTCATTTTTTAAAACTATTTACTCCCATTCTTATTTAGTACGGCGCCACAGGCAGTGGACACTCATGATACATGAAATGATTATTTGGAAATAAAAAGAAGCGTCCCAGGCCTAAATTTAGGGAATTTCCCCGGCGATTATCAGTTATGAGACTGAGGAAAACCTGCCGGTTCTGGCGGGATTTGAGTCGCAGACCTCCGTTCATGAGTCCATGCTTGAACGAACCCAGCCACCCGTTCACACGAACCCAGCCACCCGAGCTTCACAACACACGCTTCCGGCATTTAACAATGTTCAGATCATTGTCAGCTTTGACTATAACCCAAAGAAAATGATGTTAGGTATTGTTTTGTCAGCTCGTTGTAAAAATTTTCACATTCTTTTTATCACGGTAAGTAAAAAATTTCCTATTTTATTATATATGCAGAATATTTTCTTTAATTCTGGACTTAAAGCTGCATATTGATATAATTGTCTAGTTAATATCTTCCTTCTAACCTGGATCTAAACGCTATTTGTGGCAAAACAGATCAAGGGTGTGCTACTGATGTTCAAGCCATCTTTGTCAGTGACGTGTTTAGGTTATTGTTAAATCCAAACAAATCAGTTCTCGTAAAGATTTTTGCATAGTTTCTTTTTGTGTGCAAGACCAAATTTTAATGGCAATGTTCAAATTACGAGTTAAAAACATAACTTGTTCAGCTCTACAGCAATATGCTAGTGTTCCATTTGCCCCGGATTCGGGGCAAAACGAAATACAGTACATATTTTCATAAAACTACAAGTAAACATCAGTGTATAGAATTTTTCAGTTTTTGCGGCAAAATTATGCTGTCAATTAATAATAGTGGATTATGGTCCAAGGGTTAAAAGTAGGCTTTATTTTGCAAGTAAGAATATTTACAAATCGAAGGCCGTGGCGTTCGTTTCGCAATCCTACCAGCAAAATAAAACTACTTTTAACATGTATAACATACTAATTTTTAGACAACGCTCGAGTTTGTAAAATATCAATAATATTATATTCATGCCTGAAGCTAACAGATCACTTTTTCCGATTAAAGCGCGTTCTTGAAACTAGAGAAATGCGTTAAAAAAGCGAGATGTCAGTGGTTTTGTTGATTCGCTGTCAGTCATCAGTGAAATTATTTTCCCAATGTTTTGCCTTACACCAGGTAATGAAGCGATTTAACGCTATATCATTATACTTTCTGGATTTTTGGGTAGTACTTCCAGTGTTACTCTTTTCGCTGTTTCTGTAATTTCACTTCCATTTCAGTTTCTTCTGAATTCATAATTTCGGTCATTTAATCTTTATGTAGGTTAGATAAAAGAGTAACGTAGTAGATCAAAGAAAGCCGCCAGTATAACGCATAGGTTAACTCTACAACGAATTGTGATAAATTTGGGTATGACGATTTGTATCGTGAACAGATAATGCGAGCGCCATTAGAAATTAATCATGTAAATGGACATAATGACAAGTAAACGCTAATCAAACCAAGCCGAGTTATTAAACATGTGCAAATATAAAGCGAAATTGCCATGTGGTTGGACTTAAAGCCAAAGTTTGTCACACAGAAGATTATCGAATCTAAAGCTTTTAGTTCGTGTGCTCTGCGTTACAAGTTCTACAGTTGCTGTCTAAAAAATAATGTACTCATTCGTTTTAGGCCTTTGCTTATGCTGTATACTATTTTACAGCACCTCAAACTGAAAGTGTTCTGCCTCGGGTTCCCCATAACAATAAAATAGATGGTACAGGAACGTAACTAGCAATTAAAGTGATCTCTCCAGCAGCACACAGAATAACAATCACATGTTTGCAGAAGTCCACCTTCCGATTAAATAAATAAGAAACAAACTATATTTACTCAGGATGGCAGCTATGAAGCTGAGATCATCTGCCTGACACACACTGAATCATGTGAAAAGAACTTGCAGAAAACCTCCTCCAGTTTTTAATTAACACTGAATGCAGGTACGAGGGTCACTCTCAAAGTTTCGAGAATGGGCAACAATGAGTAATGGTAAGGCAAAGCAGCTTTTCCTAACTTAAGATTGAAGTTTAGATAGCAAGATGTGCAAGTCTGGCCGCGCTCCAACAAAATGCATCGTCAGCACCGCGTGGGTATGTATAGCAGGTGTTGCTATGCCATTCGCTAGGATGGATCTCAAGCGAGAGCATTTCCGCACTATGATTTTCGACGACTTTAAAGTCGGTTTAAAGGACAGAAAGAATGCTTTGAAAGACTGCATCGTGCATTTGGGAATCTTTGTCCTTCGCAATTCACCATTTATTGATGGTATGCAGAGTTTAGAAGAGGAAGGGATTCCCTCGAAGATGAAGACCGAGCAGGACGGCCGGCTACAGCAACAGTAGATGAAAATGTGGTAAAAGCAGAGCGTATCTTGCGGGAAAATCATCGTTGCACATAGGGTCAAATTCAAGAAGCCCTAAATATTGGATCAGCAGTGAAAACAATCCTGAAGGAAAAACTTGACGTCAGGAAGCTCTGCAGTCGCTGGATCCCCCATCACCTCACAGATGAGTAGAAACAAGCACGTGTCCAGTGGTGCTAGAAAATTATTGAAAAATTCAATGCAGGAAGATCCAAAAACGTATTTAACACTATAGCAGGTGACGAAAGCTGGATTTACCATTACGATCCAGAAACTAAACAGCAGTCATCGGCCTGAGTCTTCCCAGGAGAAAATCTCCCAAATAAGTGAGGCGAAAGAGAAGTGTTGGCAAAAAGAAGATCTGTTCCTCCTTCTCAGCTGGTGGCCACATTGTAACGATTCCGCTTGAGGGACAAAAGATTGTTACTGCCAGATGGTACACCACAAAATGTTTGCTACAAGTGTTTAATAAACTGAGAAAAAAGCGTCTTAAGGCTGATCTGCGTGGAATTTTGTTGCACCATGACAATGCTTCCGCCCACACTGCACAAGAAACAACCTAATTTCTGCAAGATTCAGATGTTTGTCCCATCCTCCCTACAGTCCAAATCTGACTCCATGCATCTTTTTTGTATTCGCCAAAATGAAAGAAAAAATTCGAGGTCAACGATTTGAGTCACCTGAAGCCGCAGCAGCTGCTTACGAAGAATATATTTGCACTCTCTCCAAAGAATAGTGGGCATTCAGTGTTTGAGAAACGGTTTGAAAGGATGAGACGGTGTATAGAAGCAACGGAGAATATTTTGAAAATATGCAATGATAAGATCTAGATTTTTAATATTTTATTGCGTCCATTCACAAAATCTGTATTAAGTGACCCTGTATTAAGACACTTCCTTGACGCAACTGTCTCAGAACCTACGAGGCACTGTTCTAACCAGTTGCTCGATTCGCTCACTCTTTGTACTGGTAATGCTGTTAGATAGAAAGGGGAAGCTGATGGTGATACCTACGTTGCTACATAATCAAAGCGATCTCTTCCACACTGCAGGAGGTCACTTGATAACGTACACGTGTTACTAGGCTGTTATTTCCCGGAAATTGGACAGGATAGCCTAACTCTATTGCCGTGTTGTAAAACGTAATAAGTTTGTGTTGAAGATACTTTACTGGCGTATTACTTTCCGAACAGCATATCCTGAAAATCTAATGTGTTACATTTACATGACTTTCTCTGTCGTTTTTGGTGGGTATACAGATTATTCTTACGAAAGTTTATTTTCCTATTTACTTCATTTTAATCAGATAAACTTTTCAGGAAATAGCTGCATTACGCATTTCATTGCAGATACAAAGGGAACAGTGATAGTCAAATGTTTAAGATCTGGATGCTATATAGTGGCATTAAAATTTCACCTTTGCCATGCAATCACGGCGAGAAACAACTGAAAATCGACAGGACTTGAGAAGAATGACTTAAGTATTGAACAATTCGCATCATTAATAACATATCTCGGAAATATCTGATGCCACAAGAAAAGTTATTTGAAATAAATTGTGTGTTTTAAAGATTCTACATTTATTGTGTAATACTGTTTCGTCTATGGCTTAACGTTTACCAGTTGTACAAGATTATACAAAATTGCTTCCCATGCAGTGGACTTCACAGGCTGTTCCCAGAAAATTCAAGATATACATTTTATTTGCCACGTAAATATCTTTAATGTATCTATGTAATTTTAATCAAAATCGGAGCGATTTTTTAGAAAATAAAACATTTTGAGAACTGTTCCATGTAAAGGGTAGTTTGGTGTGGGGAATTTTCTTGAAAATCTCCGTGTTGCATCTTTGAAAAGCACTGAACCTAAATATCAAGTTTGGTATTTATCCGACTCTTCACTTTTACATTCTCTACTACGTATAGTTTGAAGGGGAAGTATTGCATTCCCCCAAAATTCAATACTGAGATTTACCGGAAATACATGTTTTGAGGCCCCCTTGAATAAATAAATGCACTTTTAGAAAAAAGGACCGTGTGTGTGCGTCTGTGAACAGCACAACTCAAAAACGAAAAGTCGGATAAATACCAAACTGGGTATTTAGGCCCAGTATCTTTCAAAGATGCGACACGAAGATTTTCAACAAAATCCCCTTACTCCAGACTAACCTTGACATGGAACGTTTTTCGAAAATTTTGATTTTCTCAAAAATGGATCTAACGATTTGGATTAAAATATCATATACTTAGGATATTTTCATGAAAAATAAAATGTATATCTTGACTTTTCTGGGAATGTCCCGAGAAGTCCTCTTCTTTCTGAATGGCTTTTGCATAACTGGTAAACCGCACGTAAGAGAGACATAATTTTTCTACACACAAAAAACTGCAGAACTCGTTAAAACACACAATTTGTCATATACACATTTTTTTAATGGATTGAACCATTTCTAAGATATTCCTGGTTATTTGTTTGAATTTTTCAATACTTATACTATTTCTCAAATGTGAATTCGTTATTCGTTTTTTTTATCTCCTCGACATGCAAAGAGAATGGAATGCTCCATACAGCAATAAGCTCTTAAAAGATTTGACTATAGCTTAAAGCCTACCATATCCCCGTTGCACCTACAAGAAAATTAGCAATACGTTTCTGCAAATATTTATCTCGATTAACATAAAGTAGATGGAGAATAGGCGTTTCTAAAAATGTTGTACAAGAGTAGGGAACGTCATCTGAGTATAACACCAGGCTTAAGTTATTGCTGTTCACAAACACACACACACGCGCACACACACCCACACCCAAGTGCGTTTTCTGTTTTTATCACGGATCCTCAAAACATGTAGGTGTTTCCGGTGAAATCTGATGTCCAATTTTTGGGTGGAATGTAATACCTTCTCTACCTACTATGTACGTGGTAGAGAAAGTAAAAAGTGCAGTTTTAGAAAATGGTCCACGCATGCGCATAACTCATAAACGAAGTCAAATAAATACCAAGATAGGTACTTCATACAGTTATCTTTTACGGTCATGAGCCTGAGATTTATCTGGACTTCCCACCACTCCAAGTAAGCGTTCACTGGAATAATATTCATTCAAAGAAAACAATAAAGACTTTGAATAAAATATCGTGTCATGACGAATAAAATCTGTATTCTAAATTCTCTTCAAACCCTCTGTGATACCCTCTTTATTCTTATCAAATTTTCTGTAGCTAGAAACCAGAAAAGATCAGCAGAAGCTCAACTCCAAGGAAAATGTAGATTTCTTTAAAATATACAATTTATGTGGTGCAACAAATGTCAAGGTATACGTTTGAATTTTCGAATATTTTAGCAGTTCTTTTTACTTTCCCTACTACGTATAGTAAGTAGGGAAGTATTGCATTCCACCCAAAAATTTGATACCGAGATTTTAGCCTAAATACATGTTTTGAGGCCTCCTGAATCCAAAAAAATTATTTTTGGAAACGTGTCTGTGTGTGAACAGCATAACTCAGAAACGAACAGTCGGATAAACACCAAACTTGGTATTTAGGTTCAGTATCTTCCAGAGATGCGACACAAAGGTTTTCAAGAAGATCCCCCACTCAGATTACACTTTACATGAAACATTTTTCAAAACTGTTAATTTTCTCAAAAAGGCTCTAACGATTTTGATTAAAATATCATGTATTTAAGATACTTTCATGTATATCTTGAATTTTCTGGGAATGTCTCCAAAAGTGTTCTTCATTGTGAACGACGTTTGTATAACTCATAAACCATAAGAGATAGACAAAATTTTACTACACAAAAAATGTAGATCGCTTTAAAATACACAATTTATGTCATATACATTCTTTGTTGTTGAGTGAACCATTTTCGTGATATTGCTTGTTATTCCCTTAAATTTTCCAATACTTATAGTTTTTCTCAAATGGGTATTAGTTATTCATTTTTTTTTGTCCTGGTAATGCAAAGAGAATGGAATACTCCACATAGCAACTAGCTCTTAAAATACTTGACTATAGCTTAAAACCTACCAATTCCCCTTGCATCTACAAGAAAATTAGCAATAAGATTAACATCTCGATATCTCGATTAACATGAAGCATATGGAGAATAAGCGTTTGTAAAAATAGTTTGTACAAGAGTAGAGAAAGCCATGTGAGTGTAACACATCAGATTTCTTAAATCTCTCTCCTGAGGTTATTCAAGAGCATGCAGTATCATTGTTAGTATTCATGAGCTGCTTTTCAAACAACCTGTCATCTCAGCCTCTTGTATCCGCAAAAGTATTTTCTGAAACCATTTCAAGGGTACATTTATCGTAATTAACAGGAAGTAGTTTGAGGAATGAGCTTTTGTGCTACTAAATTTGTAGAATAGCTAAATTTGAAATACAGTTGAAAGAATATGTTATTTACATCTTTTGTTTTTGGAGAGAAACTATTTTAATTTAAAACACCTGACCTGGAAAACTTTTGAGTTAGAATAATATGACAGTAACAGCACGAAATAAATTTTCGGGAATGATTTATAGAAATCTAATCATACGTTCGTTATATTCTAAATGCGCGCCTTCGTAAATTACGCTCTACTATAACTGCTAAATACGGAACTAGATATACAATATACTTCAAAGGTAGTGTCAGTCGCATTAATCCATTTACTGCAGGAATGATAATCAAAACCATCTGTCTTTTCTATTACTTTCATTGAAAACATGTAGCCCAAATAAGTTGACCAGATGACTTTAGTCCAAAAGGAGACTCCCTAACGTGTAGATCCGGTTGAGCAACGAGTTAATTTTCCTATATTTATGCTGTACATGGTAGTAAAACACCTCTTTTCTTTGCCTAAGAAATTATTCTTAGCTGATGCTTACATTGATTCAGGCAGAGAATATACAAGATGTATTAACGCTCGTTCATGAATTCTGAAAGGTATTCAATCGTCTTAACGTATTCAATCATTTTATAGCAGTTATTGGAACGGTGATTTTCTGCTTTGTGCACCGATTTGGAATGAATTTTATTAATTATAAATAAACTGCTGTGACAAGTCTAGCATTTTGTTCCTTTGTTCAGTGTAACTAAACCCTGTTCGCAGCCCATTTCCCGTGCTTCTCGTCGGGAAGAGGTAATTTTAACACGCCTTCGTATCGGACATTGCATTTTTGGTCATAGATATCTGCTCAGTGGTGATCCCGCACCACTCTGTGGGCAGTGTGATGCGCCCTTAACGGTGCGTCACATTTTAGAAGAGTGTCAGGTTTTAGCTGCCTGTTGGCATTGCCAATGTTTTGGCAGACGACGCGCATGCTGTTACATGTCTTTTACGTTTTCTAGGTGACTGTGGTTTTTATCGGCGCATTTGATGCGCTGGGCGTCTTTTAGATTTGTGATTTTATATTGTCTGTTTTACTGGAGGGCTCTTGTGTTTTGCCTTTTCCAGTTCCTGACACGTCTTTTTAATATTTTCTTGACCATGTTTTTAGTGTGTTGGTTTTTAGAATTTGCCGTTTTGTTTTTTAGTGTTTTTGACACCTTGGGTTAGTGGCCCGTATATTGGTTTTTACCTTTTATACATTGTAAGGGCGCTGATGACCGTTGATGTTTAGCGCCCTTAAACCCCATTTCATCATCATCGCAGCCCATTAAGTGACGGCCTTATTCGATAATTCTAGCTACCGTAGTGAACGTAATCTGCTCGAGCTGCAACATCACGCTGCCTCGCTTCTGAAGCTCTTTAAACTGTTGGTGGCTACTCGTCCTTGCATCTCAATTGAGTGATCGACCGACCACCCCTACACCAGCTACCCATTTATACAAGTGCGAGATTTCCAGATAGCTTTATTCTGCATATGATATTCAGGGGTAATTTGCGGCTAGCGATTCCTCCTGCTAACTCTACACTTCATCTCCAATTCCCTCTCCGCCTTCCGACCAACGACAGATCCGTCATCGGCAGTAGCGATTTTGACAATACTTCTGCCCTTTGTTACGGCATCAATATAGAGTATATCTGAATTATGATAAATTATGTAGAAAGAATATTTTGTAATTTTAAACTAAGTAGTTCAATAGGATTCATGGCTTTTTTTTAAACTCATGAATACGGAGTTAAAATTTAGGTAACGTCCTGGAAATGCAAAACGTCTGGTTTATGTTCTACCTTGCTAAGTTTTGTCACACTTAAGAAACCGATAGCCACAGCGGCAGCTGGACTAACCTAGTACTCAGCAACGCAATTGTAGCTGTTTTAAAAACTGTTTTTAAACTGTTAAAAAGGCACAAGTCTGCCTTACATTGCAAATGCAAGCAGCTGTTTCTTTCTGAATCAAAGAATGCGCACCCAATTAACGATTATAATGGAAATTTTATTATGCTATAAAGTATGTAAAACTGTATGTGATAACCCTTTAAGATTAGGATTGCTAGACGGAGAGGACACTAGCACCTCGACCCGCAAGGGATCTTTCGTACATGAACTCCCCAGGAGGAACGGATGAGATGAAGGAACCGAAGGAGACAGAGACGCATGGGCTGCAGGACCGGCCGGCGCAGACGTCAGAGACGCGCAGAGTTCCCTAATAGTTACTGCTTGACCACCTGGCCGGTGAGCGCTCGGCGAGACTCTCCCAAGCCACTGGGTGGCTCATAAGCTCCCCTCCAGCGGAGACCGGGGAAAGCTCGACCCAGCAGTGGAGGCTCGAGCGGCTGTCATCTGACGGGGCCGAGGAGTTCCAGAACTCAAGCCCCTGAGTCATCTGCCCGCCGCCGACCGACACACAACCCTGGAGTCATCCTGTAACGTAAAAGAGGGAGATACAATGAAAGGAAATGGGGAGAGTGGAGAACCGTGGTAGAAGACATCACTCCAGCATTCGCCTTGAAAACCAACCATGGTTTAAAACCCATGGTCAGAGTGGGCGGTCACCAGTAATCGAACCCTGGACCTCCCGAATGCAGGCCACAGACGTTACCGCCTGAGTCATTCCGCTCAGCTTTCCTGTAATTATCTCATCTTACAATCCTGACCATCCTTGGGTTATAAAATACGTTTTGGTTAATCTGGGTATGTTTAAAATAATCATACTTGGAGAAAATATACAAATTGTTTGCTTTTATAAAGCGTTAAAGAAGAATCAGTAATTTGTAGCATTCATAAATTGTGTCTTAAATACCACACAAGTATGGCACCTATACAACACTATTAAGTAAATATTAAATTTCTTTAAAACAAATGATTCATTTACATGAAGTAACATAAACACGGAAAGGAATTTGTTTTGTCACGTACACACTACGTACACTGTCCTCCTTTTAGACACACTTATCATTGTCAATAATACATTTCATTCTCATCAATTTCTTCCCCTCAGGGAGAAAAGCAGCCTTTTCAAAACTTAAGAGCAAAACATGAATTCAGCTTCTCGCACAGGCGGTATCTTGTGTTTTCTTTTAATTAGTTGTGGCACAAGCTGCTTTCTTTAACGATGCTTCAAGGGAGGTCTTTATACATGCAGTTATTTTGAAGGAAAAAAGGAATACCAAGTTTTACTGTGGGGAAATTTGATAACCAATTTCAATTAATCAAAACATGATGACGTGTTCCTCACAAGATAAAGATCCATAGACAAGTTGAACATCTTTAGTACCGATAATATGTATTGCATAATTTTGGATACTTAGCTTGATTCTTCCGATACAGTACACACTTAAATGTATTTTGCAAATAAAAGGTATATTTAATTTCGAAATATGAAATTTTATAAACTTTTCCTTGCTTACACAAAATTTATTCCCAATCACGTAGTTTAACAATGTAGATATATCATTTATAGTATCATTGTTACTCTTGAAAGAGTTCGCTAATTAAAATAGTTTACGATTTAAGCCATGTCTTAGGGATTAATCAAATCATATCCAACGTTTCAAGAGAGTTCTAGGGAGTTTCATGTTTCCTCTTCAGGGATCTGTTTCTTCACTTCGATTTTTATTATGCTTAAGACATTGCTTAAGCCAAAGAATATTTTAATTACACATAACACCGGCCACGATGGACTATGTCATTTTTGACCACTTTGTTTGATTTATAGAAGTTCACATTTTGTTAATAATAAATGCACATTTCAAATATCACGAAGCATAGCTATTAGGCAACAAGCATGGAAATGGTGGAAGATCGCTGTTTCTTTAACATGCTATAACTGCGAATACGATGGCAAGGCACGGTGCAATAAATTATCTTGACAGGTGGCCCACTTTCCCCCATCTCTTTTTCCTGCTTTTAGAATTTTCTTTCAATGTTTTGGTACATAACGTAAGGCAGCTTCAGAATAAATGTGTGTGCAGGGAATGATATTCTTGCTCTGCGTATTTATTGCTGGGAGTTTGTATATGCGCGTGTGTCGACGGCTGGAGCTCGTTTCTCTAGATTTGTTCCTTAGGGAAATTAATTTATGCCACGTGATACAAATCCTGCTTTCTCGGTAGAGCGCACTTTCATTTCTTTTGCTTTATTTTTCATTCAGTGTATGGAACATTAATTTGTAGGACCTTTAACTTTAAAAACAGCGGTACTTGAAATTAATGAGCAAATAAATTAAGAATAAAGAAAAGAGAAAAGGCTGTAATGCATACTAAGAAGGTTATCTAAACGTCGAAAACTGAGAGGTCTTGCAAGGAACCAGTAGGTAATGAACTCTGAAATGAGAGTACTTCCTTTCTGTAACAAAAGTCAAGGAGGGTATGTGAAAACAAGTGAAAGGCCATTTAGTGAATTTCATTGTTGCAGCACGTAGAATGTCCACTGCAGATGAAATTAAGAAATTCATTTATAAATATCAGATTGTTATATTCACATGACTTTCTCTACCCTCTATCGTTTATACACAAAAAAGTCCTTTGAAATAAATTGTGTATTTTAAAGAGATCTACATTTTTTGTATGGTACGTTTTCCTCTGTCACTTAATATTTACCAGTTACAAAATTTCTTCCGAATAAAGAATACTTCACAGGCTATTCCCAGAAAATTCAAGATATTCATTTTATTTATCATGTAAACATCTTTAATATATAGTATTTTAATCAAAACCGTTTAAGCCATTTTTTACAAAATAAAAAACAATTCGAAAAATCTTCCTTGTAAAGGGTAGTTTAGGGTAGAGGATTTTCTTGAAATCATATCGCATCTTTGGAAGGCACTGAACTTAATATACTTTTTGTTTTTGTGTTATACTTTTCACAGACAGACACACGGTCCTTTTTTTTTTTAAAAAATGTTTTTTTTTGGGGGGGGTTCAGGTTGCCTCAAAACATGTATCTTCGGTGAAATCTCGATATCGAATTTTGGGTGGAATGCTATGCCTTCGTAGTATGTACGTGGTAAAGAAAGTAAAAATAGGCCAGTAATTTTTCGAAAAATAATTTTTTAGAGCTTAAGAATCTGAATGACTTGTATTTTATTCTGTGAGGTTTTCAAACTCCACCATTGACTTCTAAGTATTATTCGTTTACTCGTATCGTATATCGGGTTTTTCTTGCAAGCAATTTTGCTTACTTTTCTTGTTTTCCACGATACAGCTTTTATTGAAAGTTTGAACAAGTACGAGAAAGTGACGCAGAAACAAGTTATCACCTGTGCACTTTTACTGTAGATCTGTATTGAATGTGAGATATCTTGCATGCTTAAAGTCAAAAGTTAAAAAGCTTAAATGAAAGAGTATACATTTTTTGAAGTAGCCGTAAAATTGATTTGGGCTTTTATTTGTAGACGCACTTTAACTGCTGTGGTCATTAGCGTCCCATTCTATATTGGGCGTGAAAGACGGTAATTTTGCTCAGAGGTCTCTTTATCAGGCTTGAGTTTATTTTACTTGTCGTAAATCTACGACACGGGACCACCGGCTTTACTTCCCTTCCGAAAGAAGTCATGCTAAGGATTTTTACGCCCGAAAAAATCCGTCGACCTCCGCCGGGTTTGAACCCGAGACCTTGGGAATTAGAGACTAGTATGGTAACCACTACACCACGGAGGACGACGAAGCAGCCGGGCTACTTACAAAGTTATATGTGGAGTTTTATTTCCTAGCCTTAAATATGTTATATGTTCTTTGAATGCAACCGTTTTTCTCATGAAATGAGAACCAAGCTGTGACCCTGTGCATTGTTAATAACTTCTCGGGTCACGTCAACGAAATAAAAGTCCAGCTTTTGGCCAGTGCACGCTCTAGCAATCGGGAACTTTGATCTGGCTGATCATCCGAGAAACTAACATTCGCTATCAAAGTTTTAGGTCTTGTGGTATACTAGAACAGTACAAAACGAAGTTTAGGACAAATTTGGTTGATAAGCGCACAATTTGGGAGTTTCAACTAATAGGATAGTCACACGGAGAGAGTCATCTGATTAGTACATTGTGTCTCATGTGATTCTTGAGAGGAAGGGATATAGGAGAGACTGAAGGATTAGCAAGACGACGACTTGTCGTAACAAGGATGGGATCCCTAACGATTTCAGAGTGACGCCAATTCTGACGCCTTCACCATTTGCATCCCGGAGGTTCCTGGTAACAAGCACCCTTCAGGAAAAGGTATCGGCCGGCCAGCCAAGCGTCAGGGAGAAATCCTTTACACAGCTACGCACTAATCGTCGTCGCATGGCCCCTGAAGGTGAACCAGATGAAAGGAAATGATTGGTATAGAAATGGTGGACAGGAAATTCTGGTAGAAGACGAACCATCCTAGCATTCACCTAGCAACCTGGAAAAACCACGAAAAACCCGAGGTCATGGTGGCGGTTCAGCGGGAATGGAACCCGGGACTTTTTGAACGCGAGTCTCGGTATCATCTCGCTCGGTAAACAGTAATGTAAATAGAGCTTGATCCTTTCTGCCTAGACCCCTAACGGGGCGGCCCTGGGAGGAAGGGTTGAGGTACGAGGAGACAAGAGGGCGACCCGGATCAGAAGGCACGACAGGGCGGACGTCAGGGTCCCTACATTTTCCAAGTTGAAACTCCACGTGTGTCAGCTGGTACAGCCGATTCCACTTCCTCCTTCAGGTTTGCATATCCCACTGGGCTTCCGGGACTCGGAGACCGCCCCCATTCCGGGGGACTAAATGTTACAGAGAGCATCTTTTTCCCCTGGCATGCAATGCCGAGACTCCTATCGACACTTGCAACCCGGGGAAACCCCCGAACAAACCCATGGATCAGGAAAGTCTTCGGTGGAAATCGAACCCACGGCCTCCTGAATGCGAATCTCACCTGCGCCACCTCTCTCGGTAAGACTTGGAACTAGATCGTACTTTCCCCCATTTATTCACACAAGAGAAGGTGCATCGTTCATAGTTTACAGTTAAATTCATCGTTTAGTGGCTGGTGGTTGGAATGGTGAAAACTATTTTCTCATTCAGTTAAGCTTGTATTTGGTTATAGGTTATGCGCGTGTAACGTAATGCGAATATCTTGCAAGAATTCGATATTATGCTTTAAAACGCTCATTTCATGGCTTTCCTGTTAATTTTTTCCAGTACCGAACCGAAAGGTGGTTTGATCTATACAAAGGGGTCTTGTCTTCATACGTTTAAAGTAGAGCAATTAACCTAATTCATGCATTGCGAACTGATTATATTTCCGGATACTCCCTTTGCTGGTTAACTTCTGCAACAATCCCACTGTCGCGTCAGCTCAAGAGTCTTAAGCTTTGCTGTATTTAACCAATTCCAGAATTTTGTAACTTTACAGAACTGTTTCACGACACTCTTCTGTTCCCGCGTTCTTTAGAGTGCGTCAATTTGTTTTTCGGTTTCTTCTGGACATCCAGATATTTTTAGCACCGAATTCACCTTCCGTTATTCACTCATCAATAATGCTGAGCGAATATTCGTGTAGTTCATCTTCATCTACGTCCATTTAAGGAACATTTCACGCGACTCTCTGGAAGACCCGTTAATTTTCCAAGCACGACCCTGTGCATGTTTACAATTCAGAATTTCCGATAAACCAAAAGCTTTGCTTCCAGACTCTGAATTCTACCGCGGCTGATTAAAAACCGAAAAACGTGAAATTCTCCATTTTCTCGTCAATGATGGTTCTGACAACTTAGGCGCGCTTATTACTATGTGAGTTTTGTGGTTATTCGTTGTATTGATTACCGGAAAGTCACTTGGCCCCAGGCAAGCAGTTCAATAATCAATAGGGCCGCTGCTTACTCTCCTGGCTCGTATTTATTTGCAACCAGATTGTGGTAGTTCATCCCCCTCACCCTCTCGTCCGCTTCCCCTTATCTATCCATATGTTGGAGTAGCAGAATAAAAAGGGAAGAGCAGAAAGTTTATCATAATGAGTAGCAGGGTATTTAAGAGGGTGCGGAAGCCATTTAAAACGTCCCATAGCTTTACTGAGGAGCGTTTTAAAATGGATCTGAGAGTTGCCATATGTATGTCTAACTTGTCCGTTGTGTGGTTCAGTATCCCCCAGAAGTCACCAAGACATATACGTGACATTAAGCGCTAGAACTTAAGGGAATATTGAGAGTACACAGGTGGCTTTGCTTTTATACGTTTCTTTCGAAAACAGAATTTAGCACAAACAAATACGAAGATTGCAAGTAACTTTTTCATAGTAGGTAGCTTTTTATGTTCAAGCACAACCAGTGATTTTTATTAAACATCAACCGTGCCGAAATTCTTTTATCATAACACCCTTCAATCAAAATTATGAAAAATATCCCGGAAATATCACATTCACATGACTTTCTCTACCCTCTAGCGTTTATTATTGAGTACATAAACACTCATATCAAAGCTTATTTTTCTACCAACTTCATTTTAATCGCGATTAACCCTTCCGGAAGTAGCTGCATTGCACATTTCGTTATAGATACAAAGGAAACAGCGATAGTCAAATGTTTAAGAACTGTATGCTATATGCTGCCCTTAAAAATCCTACTTTTTACTTTTTCTGCCGCGTACATAGTATATAAAGAAAGCTTTGTATTCCACCCAAAAATTGGATACTGAGATATCATCGGAAATACATATTCTTAGGCCCCTTGAATAAAAACAACGAAAGTCCACATGTGCATGCGTGCGTGCGTGTGTGTCTGAAAGCATAACTCAAAAACAAAAGTAGGATAAACACCAAACTTGATATTTTAGTTCAGTACCTTCCAAAGATGTGACACGAAGATTTTTCAGAAAATCCCCACCCACAACAAACTACCCTTTACATGGAACATTACTCGAATTTTTTTACATTTTCAAAAATGACTAACGGTTTTGATTAAAATACCATATATTAAAGATACCTATTTACATTGCAAATAAAACGTATATTTTGAATTTTCCGGGAACAGCCTGTAACGTCCACTTCATTCGGAAAGATTTTTGTATAATCTTGTATAACTGGTAAACGTTAAGCGATAGAAAAAACGTATTACACCAAAAATGTAGATCTCTTTAAAACACACAAATAACTTTTATGTAACATCAGCCTTTTTCGAGATATCCGTTATTAATGGTTCGAATTGCTCAATTCTTTGTCATTACTTTCAAGGCCTTTCGATATTCTGTTTTTATCACGATTGCATACAGATCATGGAATTTTAAAGCCAGTTCTTAAACATTTAGCTATCGCTATTCCCTTTGTATGTGTAACGAAATATGTAATGCAGCTGTTTCCTTAAAGGTTTATTTCGATTAAAACGAAAATAAACTTTCGAAAAAGTAATTTGTATACCCACTAATAAGCGATAGAGCGTAGAGGAAGTCATGCGAATGTATCACATCAAACTTTTACTTTGACTATCACGTACATAGTACGGAGAGAAGGTATTGAATACCACCCAAAAATTCTATATCGAGATTTCACCAAAAATGAATATTTTGGGATTCCCTTGTGTGTGTCTGTGAACAGCATAACTCAAAAACGAAACGTCGGATAAACACCAAACTTGGTATTTAAGTTCAGTATCTTTCAAAGACGCGATACAAAGATTTTAAAGGAAATCCCCCACACCAAACTACCCTTTACATAGAACATTTTTCGAAATTTGTTTATTTTCTAAAACTAGCTCTAACGATTTTGATTAAAATACGATATATTAAAGATATTTTCATGACAAATAAGATGTATATCTTGAATGTTCTACCTGTGAAGCGCACAGCATTCGGAAGCAATTTTGTATAATCTTATAAAGTTGGTAACGTTAAGCATTGACGAAAACGTACCACAAAGAATGTAGATCTCTTTAAAATGTACAATTTATTTCCAATAAGTTTTCTTGTGGCATCAGACATTTCCGAGATATCTGTTATTAATGATACGCATTGTTCACTACTTATATTATTTTCAAGTCCTGTCAATTTTTAGTTGTTACTCATGATTGCATTGAAGGGGCAGGGAATTATAAAACCACTATATAGCAGCTATTTCCGGAAAGGTTTATCTCGATTAAAATGAAGTAGAAGCGGAAATGAAGAAGTAGTATGATGAACTTAAATAAGAATATATGTATACCCATTAAAAAGTGATGAGTAGAGAAAGTAATGTGAATGTAATACATAAGGTTTATTTATTTCCATTTATATGGCACCATTTAGGTCATATGGTAATGCAATCGCGAGCAACTACTGAATATCTATAAGACTATCTAATTTTTTTAGAGGTCCATTAGACCTTGGAAGGCATCCCGCAGTCAAATCCCAATATTTGAATTTTCTGGTTAAATACCACATACTTCCATATGTATTATAGGTAGATATTAGATGAAGGAGAGGAAAGTTAAAACGCAACACAAAGAAATGGATAGTAATTAAGTTTCTGCAAACACCAGTTTAATTAATTTGCATGCCTTATGCTGGCCTTAATAACTTTCAGTAACGGAAATATTTGCATGTTTTTCTTATTTCAATAGCTCAGATAATTTAGAACATCTCTGGAAAGGTACTTAAAACATCCACTCTAACAGTAGAAGACATCTTGGTTATGAGCATGACGGTTAGGGCAACAACAGCACGACAATTGGGTATTCCAACATCATTTAATTCAACCCTCGGTATCTTATCATTCCAATGTAATCAAGTTTCTCAGAACAAATCAATTATGCAATTACGTTTAAACAAAATAATTAATTAAGAATGCCCGTTATGTTGTGTCTTGTGTTATATTTGTGTTATATTTGTTCATCCTTTTAAAATTCTATTATAAAAAAATTTAAATCGCTCACGATAAAACCAATATTGTTAAGGCGTCCTTAATTAAAAGTCAGAAAAATATCCGCCATATATTCTATTCTACGGGATGGCCCGCTGTATCGGTTTCTTTAGTTGCTGATTTGACTTCAAGATGGCAGATAATCTGCAGATAATTCCTCCAGATAGGGGAGTGGAGTTGTAACCTCAGAAACAAATATTTAATGTTTACATCGACATGATTAAGTTCAGATTCTCCAAATGAAGATCTGCAAGTGCAGCTAAAATTGTTCACCTTGGTTCCTACTCATATTAGGGCGCTTTTTCCCTCCTTTCATTTTGTGATCTGTAACATTGCATCAGTTGCCATTCCATCACTAATTACAAAGTCACGAGTAAGTATCTAAGAAAGTGCGAACATGGGGAAGGACATTTTTTACACTGTGAACTAATATGCTGAACAATGGAAGTTTTACGAAAATTCCATTAAAACAGAAGTTATGGCCTTTTGGAAACCTTCGATAAAAAGAAGCAAAAATGTTATCAGCAACAACACGATAGAACAAGTTACATCATTTAAACTTTTTGGCTATGTCATATCGTATAATTTTGATAATGGTGCCCACAAAAAAGCCAACAAGAAGAATCATATTAACGGATCAATTAACACATATTTAAAAAATAAAGTAAGGAAAGAAAGAAACAAAAATAAATACATACAAAACTCTTGAGCTCCCCACATGCCTTTGTGGAGCTGAAGTCTGGAACCTCAAAGCTGCAGATGAAAGAGGACTCCAGACAGCAGAAATGAGAATTTTAAGAAATATAGCAGGCATAAAAAGAAGAGAAAGAATTAAAAATGAGATTATAAGAAGTCGTTTTATGTGGAGAATATAAATTACATAATAATAAAGCGAAGAAATTAATGGTGGAGTCATTTAAACTAAATGGATAGCAATAGAATACCAAAAACAAACAATAAAATACAAACCAACCGAAATAGAAACTTAAGGCGCCCAAGAAAAGGATGGTGAGGCCAGTCTTTGTTGAAGACGTAACGGGCCTATGTGGACCAATACGTAATATAGATGATGATGATGATGATGATGATGATGATGATGACGATAATGGAAGTTTAGAGACTTAAAAGAACGAAGGTATATTTTGTAACACTATAAAGTAACAACACAGAAACTAAAATTTGAATTCTCCATCTTCAACTCCTCTGAGGTTTTTGCTTAAACCAAGGTAGCTTGGAAAACATCAGGAATTGTCCTAATACTCTTCACAACGAGGGAAAGCTATTGGGGTGGTTTCCGTCCCGTGTTTGTCATTTGATAAACTCTCAGTTACTTCAGAAGCAGATGAAGGTCCTTAAGCATGCTTGCTTAATGAGATCAAAAATCCAATTTTCATGCGCAAAATTAGCTCCGCGCAATTAGTGGGCTTTAATGGCGTTACTTGCAGAGACAATACCTTTATTTTTAGTTTGTGGCGGTAAATGTTGCGGCATGAAAGCTTGTTAGCTGTTGCTGGAGGGGGGGAGAACAATGAGTGTTTGGGTGCGGGCCAAGAGTAGGGTGTTGATGATGATGCTAGAGACCTCTGGGACCCGCTTCCATTAGCTGTTTCATTACGAATACCGGTGCTGCAAGAGAAGAAGGGAGATTCTCATTTGGGATCCTCGCCAAGTAACCTGTAATGAAACATAACTAGTACTGAGGTTGTTCCTCGCGGAGTCCACTTCTGGCGTGTTGACAGCTTAATGTAGGAGCTCCTCTAGACAGCAAGGGACGCTCTTCATAACGTGAAGAGGCATGAATGAAACTCCACAGATAGTTAGGTAGAGCCCCCATCCCCATCAGATAGTCATAAAACACGGACTGTAACTGAGAAACCTACCGCAACAAGAGGTGTATAGAAGCATTCAACTTCATGCTGTTCCCGACCTGCTGATTATATTAGCTGTGCCATTCAATTTATCTTTCACATGGGCGCCGAACTAGCGCAGTGGTTTTGTTTGCGGCTCTCGTGTTGAGGGTCCGAGGTTCAATTCCCAGCTCTGGGGTGGCGATGTTAAGTCGGCCCTATCCACGCCTTCACCTCTGACTTGCTCGTATGAAGTATCCCCCACCCAACCTGGTTCGGAGTCCAAGGTAAAAGCTGTAGGTCCTCTCATTCCACCGTCATCAACATCATCCTAATCGAGGCTAACGGATTACGCGCGGTGGGTGCCTCCACCTCAGAAATAGTTCCAGTCATCGCTTGGCAGAATGACGTAACCCCCCGAAGGTCTAAGTCATATGGAGAGCGTTAGAAACGGCGATATATCTTTCAACTCACGCAGATGTCAACACCCAAATAGATCATGAGGTTGAAGGGTTTGGAATATGACATGGAATGGAAACGTAGTACATAATTTCAAGTTAAAAAATATAAAATGCTGAGCATGAAACGCGAGACTGAGTTGTGATGCAAAATAATATTACTTCTCTGTGGTAGGCCGAAGAAATGCCTATTATGTTGTAACGACCTGAGTTGTTTAAGCCCGATCCCACACAGGAGGGGTAGAGGCAACTCGCTAAAGGCTGAAGGAGAAAAGATAGAAGGGCAGAATAACTAATGCTGAATCCATCTAACCTTATGCCAAAGAGGTTTAATGTAACTGCCATTGGCCAGGGTCTGGAGCGAGCCACATCAACAAATGCTCACGCCTGCGATAGTTCTGGGTGTTGTTGATGGTCACGAAATAATTATTTAACGACTTCATTGACGTGGCCGACAGCCACAGGGCGTCTGACAGCGATGAAGACATTAAGACATCCTGGGCGATAGCGTGAGAGACCTAATTGAGAATAGCTTGTATTGCTTTTTGGATGCTGGCTATAAACATATCAGCACTCTACTGTAACCGATTTCCGACTTGGAGAGTGGGTGGGAGATAGGGAGAGTGAACAGAATGACTGAATAAGATCGTAAATAATGTTCCATTTCATATGCGTTTATTAGTTTTTGAGCCTTATAATCTGGCTTTTATTGGACGTTTTAGGAAATAATTCAAAAATTTGTATGTTTTTAGTTGTCTCCCCATATGAATTACTCTTGCATTTGAATCGGCAGTAAACAAGTTACATTCGTGAACATTCGCTAGGATTTGTCAACATTGTTTATTTAGCTTCATTTACATTCTCGTTGTTTAAAAATATATACGAGGGTAAGTCAATAAGTATCCGCACACAATTTTATAAATTTATTGTAACAACAATAGAAACTTACAATTTCCTCATATTTTAGCGTAGTCTCCTTGGTTCTCAATGCACATGGTCCATCGTTCACAAGCTTTCAGATGCCCTCAGAATTTTTTTGGTCTGAGTAGCAGGCCATGTATGCACCGCTTCCTTCACTTCTTGATCTGTGGTGAATCGACGGCCGCTTAAGGCATTTTTAAGTGGACCAGAAAAGATGTGGTTTGCCGCTTCATCGACAGTAAATTTTCGGTTCTCTGAATCGGGATACGGACTTGCTCAAGTTGGCGTTGCTAGTGGAACTGGATGGGCGTCCTGCTCTTTCCTCGTCCTTCACAGTTGTCCGACCATTTTACACATTTCGCCGAAGTAAAAGATTCCCCCCATATTGTGCGAAAAGTCCTCGATGGATTTCTGCTTCCTGATACACTTTCAGACGACCAAAAAAAGATAAAAAATGACCGCATGCTGTTCTTCTTTGATGCAATCGGTGAAGGGCGCAACAACGCTTATTGTGCAGCAATGCAACACTCGCTGGAGCGATAACGGTCAAAAATTCCAAAGCGGAGGAACAATAATATATCAACGTGTGCGCGAACAAATCGATACAGCCAACCTACAAAACATTAAAAATAGTGTGCGGATACTTATAGACTTACCCTCTTATAAGTGTCGTTTGCATTTTACAAGTCTACTAGATGTACAGAGTTTTACCATTATATTGTGTAAGAGTATTTTTTGTAAATCTATGGGATTTCTCATGGTTTTATGTATTTAACCCTTTAATAATTAATTAAGTACAATAAAATATATAGCCCCAGTTTTTCACTTGGCATGTGCATTTACAAAGCATTGCACCAAGATGCTGAGAAGTGAGTCCATTTCTCAGTAACTCCGGTATAGCTACCTCACTGGATAGTACCATTGTCGTATTCCGCTTCTAATGGCAATAACAATTAAATAAAAGGCTGTGTTTATTCAATTACATTCGAGTATGTGACTGCGTCATTTATTTTAGCTAAAACAGCTAGCATATAGCCTTGGTTCGGAAAACTTTGGTTGCAACTTCAGTTCGAAAGCATGCGGCTATGTAATTGAGAACTAAACCAAACGACTTAAACCAAACATGAAATACGTCGACAACGGTTTGTTTTTCGAGCTCTTCCATTTGAAATTTCCCTTGCGTACGTACAGTGCCCTCTTCTTTCAAACCATCCTTAATTGTGCATTAATATCAACAAAGAGCCTACGATTGGTGTGGGAGTAGCGTATCTGCCTCACATTTAAGAGGTTCCGAGTTCAATGTCGGTTAGGGTGAGTTACCGGGATAAGATTTTTATCCGAGCTTTTTCCATATCCTGAGAAGATGTATGCCGGGTAAGTTAAACTCTATGGACCCCGGGCTCATTTGAGCGTCGCCCAATATGATCTACCTGGTTAAAGAACGTTAAACTAAAATAATAATAATAATAATAATAATAATAATAATCAAACAAATTTGACAGATTTTCTTCAACTTCTGTATATAAAATCTAAATTATATACTTGTATAGGATGGTGAGTTGTTTAATGTGTACATAATACAGACGAACGAGACAAACTTAATAGGTGCTCCGCAGTAATGAACACATTTAAACATAAAAAGTCGTATAAACACCAAACTTGTTATTTACGACCAGCATTTTTCTGGGATGCAATTTCGGAAGCTTTCACTTACTCAGAGATGATTGTCAAGATTTTGATTGAAACGTAATATTTTTTGGATATTGAGCATGAATGTAGTGCTTTTGGGGGGTGTATTTACGTCAGTTTTGGTGCCTTTGGATGAAACCTTTTCTATCTAGGTCATTTAGAAGTGGCTAAACAGTCATTCAAAATGTTTTCAGCTCTGTGGCTGCAATTCAGTGTTCTATATAGCTACTTACGCGGTGCTGCACGGATGCGTTTTGATATTTAAAATGTGCATACCGAGATATAAGTACGTAACTTAAACAGGATCAAAAACAACACTGAGATTTGGAACTATGTCGACATTTTGTAATGGCATTTAATGCTAAAGAACTATTCAGAATTTGCAATATAACTACTACGGTATCGTATTTATAAATACGCACACTTTTTTTCTATATGAATAAGGACAAATTAAAAGCGGTGATCTCATTTGCATTACCTTTGTTAAAGAGCTCCACTGAAGGTCTGTTCTTGTAATCTAAGACAATTTGCGCTTTTTGCTGTGCAATCTTTGTAACTTGCTCTCACAAACATCAGTAACAAATGAATATGGTTGACCCTCTTCAGACTTCAGTCAGCGTTATTTATTTGTGGTGTTTCGCCTGCTTGACGCTATACGGTGCAAGAGTCTTTCTCTTCATATTTAGCAGCGTCAATGAACTCGATTACATCCAGAGGAAGTACAGCAAAACTTTCTTACGTTATTATTAGAAGGTTTAACAGAAGGGTTTGCAGAGAAACCCCTCAATTTTATTCAGATTTTCCGGTTTTTTTCCCTTGCGTTGATGTCACTATCACCTTTTATTTAATTTAATTAGATTATATTACATGCTGTGATTCACTCTGGCGATTGAGACTCGTACGAATACAAATGATGCCAAGGATATGTGCAATTAAGCTATATTTACATATGCATAATATTATATATGAATAAAAAACATATTGCGATTTTGTCCACTTTTAAACTTTCACTTCACTAAGTTCTCGCTGTCGCTTCACTTCACTTCGTGATGCAGCGGAATTACGAAATACGCACGAGTTAGTCTCTTCTTCCGGACGGTTCACACTCTGGGGAGTCGAACACAAGACTTCTCCAATATCTCGCGGAAGCAGCATTCACTGCGCGTCAAAGCAGTCGTTATGAACTCGCTCGGAGAATAGCTCTTTTTGTCGCACCAGAAACGCACTCGCAAACTCGCCTACTAACTCAGCGACCAACTAACTGACTCGCGAGAACCCCGCAGCTGGTTATAGTTCCAGAACGTTGTAGAAGGAGAAACTTCCAGAAGATTCTGGTTATCTGACGTTAGCGCTTCGGTGTTTACGAGCGCTGTTTGTCTGTGACTATCTCACTGAACTGCCCGGCGCCGGCCTCTCGAAGTTTGGGCCATAACCGCTGCGTCACATATTAAATAAGTAAACAAATAAAACAAAATGGAACTAATACAAGCACGCTAGGTATGTACAGTTACAGAAAGCATGAAAATGTGCAAATGTTTGCAGTAATTGCTAAACTTACGAATGTAAGTGTTTCTCATAATATTTTTTGTATAGTTTATTTGGTATTTTTTGCCAGTTTACTCATATACGTTTGTGGTCATGAAGATACATTAGCAATTAGTCTTCCAGGTAGACATTTTCTTTGAGTTATTTGCTTTACCTGCCGCACAGTTAGTCTCAAACGCTCATCTTAGTGCATATTTATGTGTTTTCTAAAAATGTAATTTATTTGTTATAAGTAATTAGGTAACGAGAAACATTTTATGCAAGTTTTTTTGAATAATTACCTTACAAGAAGCCGTTCGTCTCTTATACCTTTCTGTTATTAAGAGTCGTGACGCTTTCGTTATTGGGGACTGTCCAGTGAATGGGAACCATTTGCAGTAATTACATTGAGGTTGTAATCCTTTTGCAGAATGTGCTGCGAGAGTTGGAGCAGAAAAAGCCGCAGCTGGATGAGCTGGTACACACGGCGGAGAACCTCAAGGCGGATTCCAATCGCCAGCAGCTGCACGGCAAAGGTAGGACCACTATTGTTGCTATCGCTTGAATTCAATATTATGAATATTTAAATGATCCATATTTAATATCGAAACATTAATTATCTTCCTTGATAAGATCTTATGCATTCAAAAGATAGCGTTGCGTCCTTCGGATTAACATGCAAAGTTGGCATGAAAATTGGAATCAGTTCACTGCGTGTCAACGCGGTGTAGCACGCCGGACCTTAGCGTGTGAAAATGTAATATCTAACTCTGTTCTAAATAAACAACGGATTACATGGAATCAATTTGCTTGTACCATTAAATACTTTATTCGTGATCTTCCCGCAGTTTTCAAGTTAAGAGGATACCCATCTATGAAATTTCAAACATCCACAATTTCAAGTAGATTCATTTAAAATTTTAATACAGTAATGAGGCTTCAGTATACAATATGTAAACCAAATTTCGTGCATATTTCTACATTAGTCCCAAATATATGAACTTTTATTATTATTATTATTATTATTATTATTATTTTCTGTTTTGAAAAAATGCTACACTATGCAATTATTTTTTCAAAAAATTAATATTTTATAGTTAAACTCTTTAATAGTATACAAACAAATTGTAGATATGAATTTTTATTTATTAATTGTTTATTGAAACACAGCTTCCAGTATATACAGGTAGCCACTATGGAAAACATACTTCCCCTCAGGGGCTCACCTTCTGTGAGTACGGGTTTTTGGCGCACCCGGGGGTTCCCGAGCCAATCATCGCCATATTCATCCCCTCACCCCCATCCGGTCGAGGTGGGTTCTTCAAGTGACCGGAGGACCCAAGGTAGGCTCTCGTGCGTTCTTTGCATTCCATTCATACCGCACCTCACCATCGTTTCTTTCTTCCCTTATCACTTTCCGGCCATTTCGCACCACGCCATTCGCATATCTCTTTTTCTTCCCCGCCGGCCTACCTTGCGTGCGAAACGCCCACACAGTTTTAGTTTCTTTTATCTTTTTATTTAAATCCTCCGTGGACACAGCCTGACGGATACCCGCGCACCGCGTGCGCAGCTGGGTGAGTGGGTAATGGCGTCATCCCCACCACCCGGGGTCGTCATGTAGGGTTTGTGTTCGTATCCGCTGTTCAACTGCAGTGCCGCGGGGGGGCCATTGCATGAGCTGCTGACTACTGACGGCGATTGGGTCCCTCTGTCTATGTTCTGGGAGGTGTGACCCTGGGGTGAGTCTGGTATAGATAGGCCACTCACCCAAGCCGGGGTAACGCCCGAGAAGTCAGAGCCCGAGGTCGGAGACGGTTGCAATGGTGGAGGATTTTTTTCGCTATGGAGCACCCTTTCTCCATTATTAACAACAAGCGCCGAAAAGTCATTGTAACAGAAGTAGCACCGCCGTCATCTGGTTGTTACTTGGTCATTTCGAGAACAGAAGAAGGACAAAACTTTGAGAAGGTGAACCCTTTTATAATTCAGAAGGGCATAGATGCTATTGCTGGTGCGGTTCAATCATGCACTCGTCTACGGAATGGTTCCTTATTGGCACAAACTAAGTCCGATCAGCAAAGTACGACCTTGTTGCGCGCTACGCTTCTCCACGGTTACCCCATCCGTGTTGAGAAGCACCGCACATTGAACTCCTGTCGGGGCGTCGTTACCACCCATAGCCTCGATGGTATATCGGACGAGGATCTCGTAGAATATCTATCCGATCAAAAGGTGACTGCAGTGCATCGAGTGCAGGCCAAACGCGACGGCGTATTGGTACCCACTCGTACCCTGTTTATTACATTTGATGGCGTCGATCTGCCCACGAGCATTTCCGCAGGGTACGAACGGATTTCTGTGAGGCCTTATATTCCTAGACCTCTGCGTTGTTTTAAATGCCAACGTTTTGGGCATACGCAAGTCTCATGTAAGAGTGCCGTTAACATCTGTGCAACATGTAGCCAGCCCTCACACGAAGGTACCTGTTCAACAGCCCCCGTCTGCGTTAATTGTAAAGGGTCTCATTCTGCTTCGTTTGCCGACTGTCCGCGGTACTTGGACGAGAAGGCGATCCAGGAGATCCGGGTAAAGGAAAAACTCTCCTTCGCTGAAGCCCGGAGGCGTTACCATGCGCGCCAACCTTCACTCCTGCGATCTGGCACATTTAGTTCTGTTGTTGCCTCGCCAGTACCACGAGTAGATGCCGAAACTCAGACCTGGACCTTGACTGGATTAACCGCCACTACCATCCGGCCGTCCATTAAGGCTACAGTTACCAAGCCGTATAAACCTGGTCCCAAGTCAATGAAGTCGCAAACCGTTGAAAAGAAGCCCAAGCAGAAACTTCGTAGGGAAGATTTTTTAAAAGACCCTCCGCGTGCGCGCGGTAACAAAGGTTCACCTTCTCCTCCTCGGAGGTCGCTGTCCCAGGATGGTCCTGGGACAAGCCGCGCTCAGCGGCACCCTTCACCCATCGCCACCCAGAACCGATTCACGGCGCTTGAATCGGTTTCTGGCACTGAGCGCGTGGGCCCTCCCTCCGAGGAAGCTATGGAGTCTGACCAACTCCATACAAAAAGCCCGAGCCCAAAGGTTAAACAAAAGGTAATTTTAAGCCGCCCTTCTAAATAGACAGTTTATCCCCTTATTCTTAATGGCTATCCTGACCTGGAATGTACGTGGTGTACGATCGCATAGGGCGGAACTGCAACTTTTATTGCGTTCCCATTCGCCTATGGTCGTATGTTTGCAGGAGACTAAACTTCGCCCTCACGATCCTTTTGATCTCCGAGGTTATACTCCGGTTCGCTACGACCTTGAACCGGAGGAGGGTACTCCTGCTCATGGTGGTGTCATGATTTTGGTGCGTAATGACGTTCATTTTACGCCTGTCACACTTACATCTGACTTGCAAGCTGTTGCCGTTCGCCTTCACTTACCCGGCTTTTTGTTTTCTGTTTGCTCTGTGTATACACCTCCATCGTCTCCACTCGCTCCCGCGGACATTCGATCTCTCCTGTCCGCTCTCCCAACACCATTTCTTCTGTTGGGAGATTTTAATGCCCATCACCCACTATGGGGTTCGCCAAGGGCTTGTGCGAGGGGAACTCTTATTTCCGACATTTTTTATCAGTTCAATCTTTCCATCCTCAATACCGGTGCACCTACTTTTATTTCTGATTCTTCTGGTACATTTTCTCACCTGGACCTTGCCATTTGCTCACTCCAGCTTGCACGTCGTCTTCAGTGGAACGTCGTCGCTGACACCTACTCCAGCGACCATTACCCCTGCATCGTTTCTCTTCTGTCGCACCACGTACAGCATTCCAGAGTACCTACCTGGATATTCGCAAAAGCCGACTGGAGCTTGTATTCCAGCCTCGTGCATTTTGACGACCAGCCCTTCTCCGACATTAATCAACTAGTGCAGCACCTTACGTCTATTATTTTCTCAGCCGCCGAACGTGCAATACCCCGTTCATCCTCCCAACCTCGGCGGCCACCCGTTCCGTGGTGGAACGAGGGTTGTCGGGACGCCGTTCGTGCCCGTAGGACTGCACTTAGGGTGTTTCGGCGCCACCCTACACTTGATAATTTGGTGACTTTTAAACAATCGCGCGCCAGGGCTCGTCGCATTATTCAGGATAGCAAGAAGGCATCTTGGGCTCGTTTTGTCGAGTCTTTTAATCGTTTTACGCCTTCATCCGTTGTTTGGGATAAACTTCGTCGCTTCTCAGGTAAAGTGTCACATTGTACTGTTTCTGGCTTTCAGGTTTCTAATGCCACCATAGTGGATCCGGCTGCCATCGCTAACACTCTGGGTTCTGCCTTTGAGGCGGTTTCCAGTTCAGACCATTATTCCGCCGGCTTTCGCTCTATTAAAGACCGGCAGGATTCCGCATCATATACTTTTCGGACTGCTAATGATGAATGCTATAACGAACTATTCACAATGAGGGAGCTGGAGCACGCTCTTCATTGCTCTCGGCACTCCGCTCCCGGGCCGGACGGCATTCATGTCCTGATGTTAAAGAACCTTTCAGCCGACAGTAAACTATTTCTCTTACAGGTCTATAACCGTATTTGGCAAGACGGCATTTTTCCTTCCGTTTGGCGCGAAGCCACCATTGTCCCTATACTTAAGCCTGGGAAGGATCGCCAACTACCTTCCAGCTACCGCCCTATCTCCCTCACCAGTTGCATTTGCAAGGTGATGGAGCGCATGATCAACGGGCGGTTGACATGGTGGCTTGAGTCTCAGAAACTTCTAGCGAACGCTCAGTGCGGGTTTCGTCGCTATCGCTCTACCGTCGACCATCTGGTGTCCTTGTCGACGCATATTATGAATGGATTTCTGAGAAAGTGTCAAACCGTGGCTGTATTTTTTGACCTGGAGAAAGCTTATGACACTTGTTGGAGGGGCGGCATTTTACGTACACTTCACGATTGGAATATCCGCGGTCGTCTTCCCATATTTCTTCGGGGGTTTATGACGGACCGCGTCTTTCGTGTACGTGTGGGCTCGGTTTTATCTCGTCGTTTTATTCAAGAGAACGGAGTACCGCAGGGCTCTGTACTCAGTGTCACACTTTTTGCGATTGCTATCAACCCCATTGTTGATTGTATTCCACCTGGCATTTCATCGTCCCTTTTTGTTGACGATTTCGCTATTTATTGTAGTTCACGGCGGACCTGCCTACTCGAACGCCGTCTCCAGAGCTGTATCGACCGTCTCTACGCCTGGAGTAACGCCAACGGCTTTAATTTCTCCGCCGAGAAATCCGTCTGCATCAACTTCTGGCGCCGGAAGTATTTCCCTCCGCCCTCTCTCCATCTTGGGCCAGGGATACTTCCGTTTGCAGACGAGGCGAAATTTTTGGGGTTGATTTTTGATAGGAAGTTGTGTTGGACCTCGCACGTTTCCTTTTTAAAAGCAAAGTGTGACCGTTCTCTTAATCTTTTACGTGTTTTAAGTGGCACATCCTGGGGAGCTGATCGGACCGTCCTTCTTCGCCTTTATCGCTCTTTGGTCCGATCCAAACTTGATTACGGGTGTTTTGTTTATTCGTCGGCACGTCCATCTGTGTTGCGTCGTTTGAATCCCATTCATCATCGTGGTCTTAGAGTCGCTACAGGGGCCTTTCCAACTAGCCCCGTGCCCAGTCTTTATGCTGAAGCTGCAGAGCCTCCGCTGTCCTCCAGGCGTGAGATGCTCTTGTGCAGCTATGCCTGTCGACTCTCAAGCTTACCTGACCACCCGTCTTTCGCGGCATTTTTCGAGGATTCACTTGACCGGCAATATTTAGTTAGCTCCTCTGCATTGCTCCCTCCAGGGGTTCGATTTCGACTGCTCCTTCGGCATTTGGACGTTACGCCAGCGCCGGCCCTTCCAAGGGGGGAAACGCGTTTTCCTCCATGGTCGCGCGCTGAGGCCCTCTGTCACCTTGGGTTATCGTCAATGCCGAAGAATGAGACCCCTTCTTCAGTCTTTAGATCAGCGTTTTTAGAACTTCAGTCGCAATTCGGGGACTTGCCTTTTATCTTTACTGATGGATCTAAGACTGATGCTGGAGTAGGATGTGCCTTTTTTTGTGGTGGAAATAGTTTTACCTTTCGTTTACCAGAGCAATTTTCGATTTTTACCGCCGAACTTTTTAGCATTTATCAGTCTCTTTTACATATTCAGCGGCACGACATACGGCACTGTTTTATTTGTTCCGACTCCCTGAGTGCTCTTCAAAGTATTAGCTCGCTGTACAGTTACCACCCGCTCGTACAGCGCATTCATGACCTGCTCCACTCGCTTGATGTCTCTGGCATCAGCGTCTCCTTCTTGTGGATTCCAGGTCATGTGGGCATCTCAGGTAATGAGTCTGCCGATGTCGCTGCCAAGTCGGCAATTTTATCACCCAGACGTTTTACCTCTGTTGTTCCCTCGTCAGATTTGTTTATTGTTTTACGTCGCCGCATCCTCTCGCTTTGGAGCGATGAGTGGACGGCCCTCCGGGGGAGCAAGTTGCGGGAGGTTAAGCCTCTCCCGTTAGTCTGGGCTACCTCTTCCCGTGCTTCTCGTCGGGAAGAGGTAATTTTAACGCGCCTTCGTATCGGACATTGCATTTTTAGTCATAAGTATTTGCTGAGTGGTGAACCCGCGCCCCTCTGTGGGCAGTGTGACGTGCCGTTAACGGTGCGTCACATTTTAACAGAGTGTCAGGTTTTAGCTGCATTGCGTGCTCGTGTGGGTCTGCCTGTTGGCCTAGCCAACGTTTTGGCAGACGACACGCATGCTGTGGAATGTGTTTTACGTTTTATTCATGACAGTGATTTTAATCTGCGCATTTAATGCGTTGAGCGTCTGTTAGCTTCGTACTTTTATCCTGTCGGTTTTTTATGGGAACTCTTATCCCCAGTGGACATATGACGCTCATGTCCCTCGCATTCTACAGTTCCTGACACGTTTTAATCCTTTACTGCCTATGCTTTTAGTGTGTTGTTTTTCAGATCTTTGTCTTGTTCTTATTATTGTTGTTATTGTTATTATTGTTTTTATTGTTATTGTTGTTATTGTTATTATTGTTATTGTTATATTTGTTATTGTTATATTGTTAGTTTTAGCTTTTTGACATCGAGGGTTTGTGTCCCGTTTTTTAATTATGCGGTTTTTTACCTGTCTTTTATTTTTTGACTTTATATTTTATACCTTGTAAGGGCGCTGATGACCTCAGCAGTTTAGCGCCCTTAAGCCGCATATCATCATCATCATCATCATCCCCACCACCCGGGGTCGTCATGTAGGGTATGTGTTCGTATCCGCTGTTCAACTGCAGTCCCGCGGGGGGGGGGCCATTGCATGAGCTGCTGACTTCTGACGGCGATTGGGTCCCTCTGTCTATGTTCTGGGAGGTGTGACCCTGGGGTGAGTCTGGTATAGATAGGCCACTCACCCAAGCCGGGGTAACGCCCGAGAAGTCAGAGCCCGAGGTCGGAGACGGTTGCAATGGTGGAGGATTTCTTTCGCTATGGAGCACCCTTCCTCCATTACTACTAACAAGCGCCGAAAAGTCTATGTAACAGAAGTGACACCACCGACAACTGGTTGTTACTTGGTCATTTCACGAACCGAAGAAGGACAAAGCTTTGAGAAGGTGAACCCTTTCATCATTCAAAAGGGCATTGATGCAATTGCTGGTGCGGTTCAGTCCTGCACTCGTCTACGGAATGGTTCCTTATTAGCCCAAACGAAATCCGATCTGCAAAGTAAGACCTTGTTGCGCGCTACGCTTCTCCACGGCTATCCTATCCGTGTCGAGAAGCACCGCACATTGAATTCCTGTCGAGGCGTTATTACCACCCATAGCCTCGATGGTATATCGGACGAGGACCTGGTAGAATATCTTGCAGACCAGAAGGTGACAGCGGTCCATCGAGTGCAGGCCAAACGCGACGGCGTATTGGTACCCACTCGTACCCTGTTTATTACATTTGATGGCGTCGATCTGCCCACGAGCATTTCCGCAGGGTACGAACGGATTTCTGTGAGGCCTTATATTCCTAGACCTCTGCGTTGTTTTAAATGCCAACGTTTTGGGCATACGCAAGTCTCATGTAAGAGTGCCGTTAACATCTGTGCAACATGTAGCCAGCCCTCACACGAAGGTACCTGTTCAACAGCCCCCGTCTGCGTTAATTGCAAAGGGTCTCATTCTGCTTCGTTTGCCGACTGTCCGCGGTACTTGGACGAGAAGGCGATCCAGGAGATCCGGGTAAAGGAAAAACTCTCCTTCGCTGAAGCCCGGAGGCGTTACCATGCGCGCCAACCTTCCCTCCTGCGATCTGGCACATTTAGTTCTGTTGTTGCCTCGCCAGTACCACGAGTAGATGCCGAAACTCAGACCTGGACCTTGACTGGATTAACCGCCACTACCATCCGGCCGTCTATTAAAGCTACTGTTACCAAGCCTTATAAACCTGGTCCAAAGTCAATGAAGTCGCAAGCCGCTGAAAAGAAGCCCAAGCAGAAACTACGTAGGGAAGATTTCTTGAAAGACCCTCCGCGTGCGCGCGGTAGCAAAAGTTCACCTTCTCCTCCTCGGAGGTCGCTGTCCCAGGAAGGTCCTGGGACAAGCCGCGCTCAGCGGCACCCCTCACCCTTCGCCACCCAGAACCGATTCACGGCGCTTGAATCGGTTTCTGGCACTGAGCGCGTGGGCCCTCCCTCCGAGGAAGCTATGGAGTCTGACCAACTCCATACAAAAAGCCCGAGCCCAAAGGTTAAACAAAAGGTAATTTTAAGCCGCCCTTCTAAGTAGACGGTTTATCCCTTTTATTCATGGCTATCCTGAGCTGGAATGTACGTGGTGTACGATCGCATAGGGCGGAACTGCAACTTTTATTGCGTTCCCATTCACCTATGGTCGTGTGTTTGCAGGAGACCAAGCTTCGCCCTCACGACCCTTTCGATCTCCGAGGGTACACTCCGGTTCGCTACGATCTTGAACCGGAGGAGGGTGCTCCTGCTCATGGAGGTGTCATGTTGTTGGTGCGTAATGACGTTCATTTTCATCCTATCACACTTACGTCCGACTTGCAAGCTGTTGCCATTAGACTGCAGTTACCCGGTTTTTTCTTTTCTGTTTGTTCTGTGTATACACCTCCATCGTCTCCCCTCGCTCCCGCGGACATTCGATCTCTCCTGTCCGCTCTCCCAACACCATTTCTTCTGTTGGGAGATTTTAATGCCCATCACCCACTATGGGGTTCGCCAAGGGCTTGTGCGAGGGGAACTCTTCTTTCCGACATTTTTTATCAGTTCAATCTTTCCATCCTCAATACAGGTGCACCTACTTTTATTTCTGATTCTTCCGGTACATTCTCTCACCTGGACCTTGCCATATGCTCAATCCAGCTTGCACGTCGTCTTCAGTGGAACGTCGTCGCTGACACCTACTCCAGCGACCATTTCCCCTGCATCGTTTCTCTTCTGTCGCACCACGTACAGCATTCCAGAGTACCTACCTGGATATTCGCAAAAGCCGACTGGAGCTTGTATTCCAGCATCGTGCATTTTGACGACCAGCCCTTCTCCGACATTAATCAACTAGTGCAGCACCTTACGTCTATTATTTTCTCAGCCGCCGAACGTGCAATACCCCGTTCATCCTCCCAACCTCGGCGGCCACCTGTTCCGTGGTGGAACGAGGATTGTCGGGACGCCGTTCGTGCCCGTAGGACTGCACTTAGGGTGTTTCGGCGCCACCCTACACTTGATAATTTGGTGACTTTTAAACAATCGCGCGCCAGGGCTCGTCGCATTATTCAGGATAGCAAGAAGGCATCTTGGGCTCGTTTTGTCGAGTCTTTTAATGGTTTTACGCCTTCATCCGTTGTTTGGGATAAACTTCGTCGCTTCTCAGGTAAAGTGTCACATTGTACTGTTTCTGGCCTTCAGGTTTCTAATGCCACCATAGTGGATCCGGCTGCCATCGCTAACACTCTGGGTTCTGCCTTTGAGGCGGTTTCCAGTTCAGACCATTATTCCGCCGGCTTTCGCTCTATTAAAGACCGGCAGGATTCCGCATCATATACTTTTCGGTCTGCTAATGCTGAATGCTATAACGAACTATTCACAATGAGGGAGCTGGAGCACGCTCTTCATTGCTCTCGGCACTCCGCTCCCGGGCCGGACGGCATTCATGTCCTGATGTTAAAGAACCTTTCAGCCGACAGTAAACTATTTCTCTTACAGGTCTATAACCGTATTTGGCAAGACGGCATTTTCCCTTGCGTTTGGCGCGAAGCCACCATTGTCCCTATACTTAAGCCTGGGAAGGATCGCCAACTACCTTCCAGCTACCGCCCTATCTCCCTCACCAGTTGCATTTGCAAGGTGATGGAGCGCATGATCAACGGGCGGTTGACATGGTGGCTTGAGTCTCAGAAACTTCTAGCGAACGCTCAGTGCGGGTTTCGTCGCTATCGCTCTACCGTCGACCATCTGGTGTCCTTGTCGACGCATATTATGAATGGGTTTCTGAGAAAGTGTCAAACCGTGGCTGTATTTTTTGACCTGGAGAAAGCTTATGACACTTGTTGGAGGGGCGGCATTTTACGTACACTTCACGATTGGAATATCCGCGGTCGTCTTCCCATATTTCTTCGGGAGTGTATGACGGACCGCGTCTTTCGTGTACGTGTGGGCTCGGTTTTATCTCGTCGTTTTATTCAAGAGAACGGAGTACCGCAGGGCTCTGTACTCAGTGTCACACTTTTTGCGATTGCTATCAACCCCATTGTTGATTGTATTCCACCTGGCATTTCATCGTCCCTTTTTGTTGACGATTTCGCTATTTATTGCAGTTCACGGCGGACCTGTCTACTCGAACGCCGTCTCCAGAGCTGTATCGACCGTCTCTACGCCTGGAGTAACGCCAACGGCTTTAATTTCTCCGCCGAGAAATCCGTCTGCATCAACTTCTGGCGCCGGAAGTATTTCCCTCCGCCCTCTCTCCATCTTGGGCCAGGGATACTTCCGTTTGCAGACGAGGCGAAATTTTTGGGGTTGAATTTTGACAGGAAGTTGTGTTGGACCTCGCACGTTTCCTTTTTAAAAGCAAAGTGTGACCGTTCTCTTAATATTTTACGTGTTTTAAGTGGCACATCCTGGGGAGCTGATCGGACCGTCCTTCTTCGCCTTTATCGCTCTTTGGTCCGATCCAAGCTTGATTACGGGTGTATTGTTTATTCGTCGGCACGTCCATCTGTGTTACGTCGATTGAATGCCATTCACCATCGTGGCATAACAGTCGCTACAGGGGCCTTTCCAACTAGCCCTGTACCCAGTCTGTACGCAGAAGCTGCAGAGCCTCCGCTGTCCTTCAGGCGTGAGATGCTCTTGTGCAGCTATGCTTGTCGACTCTCAAGCTTGCCTAACCACCCGTCCTTCGAGTTATTTTTCGAGGAGTCACTTGATCGTCACTATTTTATTCGCTCCTCTGCCTTGCTCCCACCAGGGGTTCGCTTTCGACAGCTCCTTCGGCATTTAGACGTTCCGCCAGCGCCGGCCCTTCCACGGGGGGAAACGCGTTTTCCTCCATGGTCTCGCGCTGAGGCCCACTGTCACCTTGGGCTAACGTCGATGCCGAAGACTGAGACCCCTGCTTCAGTCTTTAGATCGGCTTTTTTAGAAGTACGGGCTCAATTCGGAGACTACTATTTTATCTATACCGATGGATCTAAGACTGAAGCTGGAGTTGGATGTGCCTTTGTGTCTGGTCACTGTAGTTTTAAGTTTCGTTTACCTGGACAATGTTCAATTTTTACTGCCGAACTTTTTAGCATTTATCAATCTATTTTATACATTCAGCGGCACGCCTTACAGCACTGTTTTATTTGTACGGACTCTCTGAGTGCCCTTCAGACTATTACTGCGCTGTACCATTACCACCCGCTTGTACAGCGCATACATGACCTGCTCCACTCGCTTGGTGTCACTGGCATCAGCGTGTCCTTCATGTGGATTCCAGGTCATGTGGGCATCTCAGGTAATGTGTCTGCCGACGCCGCTGCGAAATCGGCGATTTTATTACCCAGATTTTTTACCTCTGTTGTTCCCTCGTCAGATTCGTGTGTTATTTTACGTCGCCGCATCCTCTCGCGCTGGCGCGATGAGTGGACGGCCCTCCGGGGGAACAAGTTGCGGGAGGTTAAGCCTCTCCCGTTAATCTGGGGTACCTCTTCTCGTTCTTCACGTCGGGAAGAGGTACTTTTAGCCCGTTTACGAATTGGACATTGTCGTTTTAGTCATAGTTACCTGCTCAGTGGTGATCCCGCTCCGCTGTGTCAGCAGTGTGACGTGCCCTTAACGGTGCGTCACATTTTAACTGAGTGTCAAGTTTTAGCTCCACTGCGCGTTCGCCTGGGTCTGCCTTTTGGCATAGCCAACGTTTTGGCAGACGACGCGCATGCTGTAGAATGTCTTTTACGTTTTATAAGTGACATTGATTTTAATCGTCGCATTTGATGCGCTGAGCGTCTTTTAGCTTTGTTATTTTCTTCTGTATGTTTTTATAGGGACTTACTCCCCAGTGACATGTGGCGCTCATGTCCCGCATTCTACAGTTCTTGACACGTTTTAATCTTTTATTGGCTATGCTTTTAGTGTGTTGGTTTTTGAGATATATTTATTGTTATTATTGTTGTTATTGTTATTCTTGTTGTTATTGTTATTCTTGTTGTTATTTTTATTCTTGTTGTTATTGTTATTGTTATACTATTGTTAGTTTTAACTTTTTGGACATCGCGGGTTTGTGTCCCGTTTTTTAATTATGCGGTTTTTTTACCTTTTATACTTTGACCTTATATTTTACACATTGTAAGGGCGCTGATGACCCTAGCAGTTTAGCGCCCTTAAACCGCATATCATCATCATCATCATCATCACGAAAACATACTTGGCAATAAAATTGAAATGGGAAAAGCAAGGAACTCATAAATGGATAACAAAAAAATCTGATGTTATACATTCACAGCACTTTTTCTGCCCTCTATCGTATACATGTTTTTCTTTCTACTACATTTTAATCCAAATAAACCTTTGCAGAAGTAGTTACATTACACATTTCATTATAGATACAAAGAGGACAGCGATAGCTAAATGTTTAAGAACTGGACGCTATATGCTGGCCTCAAAATTCCATACTGTTTCCATGCAATCACGAGAAACAACTGAATGTTGGAAGGACTTTAAGAGAATGACCAAGAAATGAACAAATCGAATCTTTAGTAACGGATATCTCAGAAACGGCTTATACCACAAAAAAAGCTTTTGTGTAGTACGTTTTCGTCTGTTGCTTAACGTTTACCAGTTGTACAAGATTATACAAAATTTCTTCCAAATGAATGGACTTCACAGGATATTACCAGAAAATTCAAGATATACACTTTATTTGTCATACAAATATCTTTTATATATGTTATTTTGATCAAAATTGTTAGAGCCACTTTTTAGAAGATCTAAAATTGCGAAAAATCTTCCATGTAAAGGGTAGCCTGAGGTTGGGGAATTTTGTTGAAAATTTTCGTGTAGCATCTTTGGAAGGTACTGAAACTAAATACCATGTTTGGTATTTATCGGATTTTTTTTCGTTTTTGAGTTACGCTGTTCACAGACACACGCACGGACATGTTTCTAAAAATGCTTTATTTGGATTCAGGGCCCCTCAAAACATGTATTTCCTGTGAAATTTCGGTTGTGAATTTTAGGGTGGAATGCAATACTTCCTCTACTTACTCTACGTAGTAATAAGCCTGAATTTCAAAATACGGATTAAAGTTATCAAAGAGAGAAAAACAAGAGGAAATTACTACTAATAATGAAAAGAATTGCATCCTATTAATTCGGGAGAAAATAAACTTAAATATGAGAATTTAAATTTTTGTATAAACATTCACACAATATGAATATGATTGTTCAATAACATCATAACCAAGCAGGTTAACAGAAATTCATCACATCACTTTTTTATATTGTTAACAACATAAAGGTATAGATACTTCCATTGATTTATACCGAAAACTACGTCGTGTGGAACAATTTGAAAATGGGAAGATGCCGAGAAATGAAAACCCAAGAAAAGAGGGTTTAAAAATTATAACGCTAAAATAACATTGTTTCCTACCTAATGTTGTTTATAAAGCATTTCCTTTATCCTGTTCTGCTCCTCTGCAACTAATTTAGTATCTTAAGATTCCTTAGGCCACCCTTGAATGGTTGTTCACCTTTATATAGGCAAAAGTTATCGTTTTTTACTACAATTTTATAGTAAGCTAGGCTTACAAACAGACGTTTAAAGCGCTATATGACTTGCTATAAAAGATCGTACAGCAATAAAAGTTGCATATAACTAAAGTAGGTTTGTAGTGTTTAATAACACTAAAATCATATTTCTTAATTTTGGCAAATTTTGCCTTTTTTCACAGAGGGGCATCCTTACGACTTTCTTGAAACTACGAAAAAAGACTAGTACAGTGCTTTTATACTTAATTTTCACATTATACAGATACCATATCCTACCTTTTGGGTCAGATTCATTTAGTTACTCTAAACTAAGTATTTTGAAATAATGAACGACTGCTACGAAATGACGCAGTAATACACCGCTTAACTGAACTGCGCTTAACCGAAAATCCGGCTTAACTGAAACGCAGAGAGAGAGAGAGAGAGAGAGAGAGAAAGAGAGAGAGAGGGAATGAACGAAAAGACGAAAAAATAAGTGATTCTCAAATTCGTGTTGGCAAAATTGTTATGACAGCAATGTTCGTTTGCCTTAACCCTAATTCCGATTCAGGTATATGGTATTTTATGAAGTTAATCCTCACCCCCTACCCCACCTTCCAAGAAATATTATACCGTTATAAGAAGTGTAAACTCCTTATACCAGTGGGCCTACGCAATCAATGCTGAGGCTCACTGTTATTTTCTTATTGGTGTTCAATGTGATTTATTTGTTCTTAAGATGTCAGCGAAAACAAAGCGCGCTGTAATAAGCATTGAACAGGAACTCTAAGCCGTTAGCAACAGCGTGACGAGGGATTTAAAGTATTAGAATTAAGAAAAACAGCAAATTCGTATTCAAATATTAACGGAAAATATTGAATTACACCACTTCCAGTAATGAAAACGTTTCTTCTTTGTTGCGTTGCATTTTGTGGAATAAAGCAATGAATCAACATTAACAGATATAGGTAATGCTTATCAAATGGTGACGTGATATAACTACTCGCAAGCGTTGCAAGACAAACTTCAGGAAAAAAATTGGTTTTATGAAAGTCTTTGTTAGTGCATTCATACATATTTTAATGCCGTGTACAGTACGTAATAGTTTCTTATTAAATGTTTAACAATGTGCATTATTTTCTTTCTTTCTTTCGCTGCTTGAAATCGTTACCATCGATCATTCAAAAAGTTGCCCTTTAATTCGGTTAAGCGGGTTCTGCTGTATTTAAATATTCTTGAGATTTTGAATAGTTATTTAGTACTAGGTTAAATATCCTCAGTTACCCATGAGAAGAGAGAAACAAAATGCATGTGGTGAAGAGAGAAACAAAATGCTGCTCTCATGTTTCTTTTTATATTTCTTGTCTTCCTTAGTATTTTTTAAACTTCCCTCTTAATTCAAAGGCTTGAAGATCTATTTAAATCCTTGCTGTAGTACTGAAGGATATGCTGTATGTTTATTTCATTTATTTAACGTCCTTCATCTCCTATGTTCATATCAGGGCTTTGAATTAAGAAACAACTGATAGCGTAATTGCTCGCTGAACTGTAGGTTTTTCTTAACTTTTTGTTTTTAGTATTTTATTCTTAAACACATATACACACATTCATATTTCCAGACTTTGTGTCTGAATTTTCTGCCCAGGCGGGAATCAAACCCGGGGTCTCTAGGTTGAGAAACCAGAATGCTGACCACTCCACCGCAGGGCAGTCGCAATATTACTTGGTACAAAGATAAGTCTTTTGTGCAATCTATTATAGATCGAGCTGCATAAAATTGCATGCGGGAAAAAGGACTTTGAAGAACCTATAAAATTATTTGAAATAATATTTCTTAAAATTGCGTTTTGTGTTAGCTTTATAGCACTTGGCTTGAACTCCTCCCCTTGTTCCTTAGGGATTAGTTTTTAGCGGTTTGAGACTACGCCAGAATTTCTTAGGCTCAGTGAGCATGCGCGAGGAAGGTTCACAGATTTTACGTGCCCTTCGTGAACCCTCCTTAGATACCGCTGTCATCCTCTTGCCCACCATAACTCCTTTTAATCTGTCCTGTTCCTAGGCACAAGGAGAATACACCCTGGCCAGTTCTCTTCATACATACACAAACACCAAGTTGTTGGCATTCGCCTGACAAGGCGTTTAACTCGCGCGCTTCTCTCTGTTGCAAGCAGGTGCTGAAACATTCAGTTTTGCATTTAAAATTCTATAATTTTTGGGGGGGGGGGTTAACAGTCCATGCAGAAATTACGAGGAATGTTTTTAAACTAGGTTATTTTATGGAATAAAATAAGTTCTACTAAATATTTTGGTTAACTAATGTTTTTAATCCACTGTATATGTCTTAAACTTTCTTTCCACATAGTTTTTACAAACAATCAAATTCTCATTCTGTTGCAGAATAAATTGTAGTGGCTTCTCCTAATAGAACTTCTTGCCAGTACATAAAGTAATCATAAGTTTCTAAGATGCATTTTTCTATATCTAAGAGCACATTGCAAAAGAAATTCCTTTATTGTTGTCATTGGTTTTCGGGTGACTCAAACTAGTATTCCGGAAGTCAGATCATTATCACAGTAGCTGAAAGGAAGCAATTGTGAATCTGCAAGTTAATGTGATGTTAGCTAAAAACAGATGGCCCATTATTTATGCCCTCCAAAATGCTTTCGTCTATGTATCGCAAATGTCCCTAAGAGATTATCACGGTTCATTTTCAATACAGAAAATTTTAATTGCAGAAACAGCTACACGTTCCCTAGATGAACTGTCGGTGGATGTCTGTGACGAGGCTCCAAAGAACGTATGCTACGTTAAGACAAATGCTTGGAAAACAGTGGTAACTGGTAGAAAAAGTAGTGTAAGCTTCGAAGGCTTAGGTAAAAATTAAACTATAAAAAATATTCAGTAGTTCATACTTTATTGCAAAACGGACGTTACTTTTAAAATACCCCTCTTATTTAATTTCTTCTTCTCTATTTAAAGAATTTCATTTAAGGGAGAGCAGAGCCCTTGTACACATTAACATAGCTTACGAGTTTATTTTCTGATCTTATAAACAAGATTATAAAATATCACTATTTCGCTTTAGTTTCAAACCGAGCCAAACCCATTAAATCAAAATCTGCTTTTCTGTTCTAAAAATAAGGTAAACATTTTTACGCGTAAGAAGTTACACCATAAACGAGTTTCATGCGGCGTTTTTGTAATCACGCCGAGAATATTTGCTGGATGAAATAGCCTCGAAAGCGCCCAAAGTTTTCATTTACCTTGAATTCTCTGCTGATATTTGCCGCCAGGAAAAGTGAATCATTAGCAGCGATAAATCGATACGGAAGATAAGGTTGGTAATGAAGCTGCTAAATTGCTGAGAGGGATTGCTTCATCTTCAGCTCTCGAGGATACAGAAGCACTGAAGCAGCATTAGGTATTCGAATACACGATCGACCGTGGTACTGACTTTAAATTGCTCCTCTTTCCTTGTTAGCATTAATGGAGGAGAATATTTGCTGGAGAGAAACTCGGCGATTCAATTAAGTTTAGATAATTGCCAATACATTTTTAAAACCATTACACGCATAATAAATACTGGAAAAATCTGATGTTACAATCACATGACTTTCTTCTATCTCCGTCGTTTATTAGTGGACAAGAGTTAGAGGAGTTTATGTATATAATTATTAGTTTACAAAAATGATTGCTATAACAAGTTTGTTTGTATCATAATTTGTATGTATGTTTGCTGACAACATGGTAATACGGGCTTCAGATAAGAACATAAGATATACTTAAGAAAGCTTATTTTTCTATCTACTTCATTTTAATCGAGATAAACCTTTGCAGAAATAGCTATATCACACATTTCGTTATAGATACAAAGGGAACAGCGTAGTCAAATGTTTAAGAGCTGGACGCTATATGTTGGCCTTAAAATTCTCTACTATTGCCATGCAATCGTGAAAAACAGCTGAATGTCGACAGGACTTTAAAAGAATGACAAAGTATTGAACAATGCGAGCCATTAATAACGGATATCTCGGAAATGGCTTCGACCCTAAAAAAAAAGTTATTTGAAATAAATTTTGTGCTTTAAAAAGATGCACACGTTTTTGTCTATCGCTCAGCATTTACCAGTTACTTCAAGATTATATAAAATGTCTTCAAATTGAACAGGACTTTTCAGCTGTTCTCAGAAAATTCATGTTGTACGTTTTATTTGTCATGTGAAACTCTTTAATACATATTTTAATCAAAATCGTTAACAGCCATTTTTCGGAAAATCAAAAATTTCGAAAAAAACTTCCAATTAAAAGATAGTTTGGGATGGGGGATTTTATTGAAAACCTCGTATCGCATCTTTGGAAGATATGAACTTAAATACCAAGTTTAGTATTTATCCAACATTTCCTTTTTGAGTTATGCTGTTCACAGACACACAGACGCACACACATATACAGACTTTTTATAAAAAGCATTTTGCTTTCTATTCAGAGTTTTCAAGTGGCCTCAAAACACCTATTTTCGGCGAAACTTCTGTGTCTATTTTTGGTCGAAAGCAATACCTTCACTACCTAGTATGTACGTGGCAGAGAAAGTAAAACTACACGTACCTAATCGTTAACCAGTGCACTTTAAAACTTTTGAGTCATTCTTTTCTCTTAGGTATGTTAGATATAATATACGTTATCGACATTTGGTATATTAAAAATCATATAACAAGAGCATCATAGGGTTGCACCTAAAGTCCACAGTTATAAAGCCACCTATTACAATACAAATCTGATATGATGTATTTATATAACTTTCTCTAGCCATTATTGTTTATTTTTATATATTTTTCCATAAAATATTCTTTAAAAAGCGTATTACTTTCTCTGCTGCTTACCTAGAGTAGGTAGAAGTATTGTAATCCACCCAAAAATTCGATACCGGGATTTCACTGGAAATGCAGGGTTTAAGACTCCCTGAATAAAGAAGTATTTTATAAAAAGGTTCATGTGTGCGTTTGTGTGGTGCGTGTGTGTGTGTGTGTGTGTGTGTGTGTGTGTGTCAGTGGACAGCATAATTCAAAAGTCGGTTAAATACCGAACTTGGTATTTAAGTTTAGATCTTCCAAGGGTGCGACCGGAATATTTTAAAGAAAATTGCCTAACACAAAGTACCCTTTACATGCGTAAATTATTTTCGTTATTCTGGTTTTTTCTCCAAAATGGTTCTAAAGATTCTGATTAAAATGCCATATGTTTCAGATGTTTGCATAAAGTAAACTTTATATCTTGAATTTTCTGAGATTAGCCTGTGAAGTCCTCTTCATCCTGAATAGCCTTTGTATGATTGGTAAACCGCGGGGGATAGACAAAATCATGCTGCATAAAAGATGTATTTCTCATTAAGGCACAATTTATATCAAAAATTGTTTTTTTGCATTAACTATTTCCGAGATATAATTTTTTATGTGTCTGAATAATTTTAAAATACTTTTTTCAAATGGTAAGTCTCTATTCATTACTTTCTCTACCACGTATGTAGTAGGGATTACATTCCAGCCAAAAATTCGTTTGAGGCACCTGAATCCAAGAAGAGCATTTTGGAAAAAGGGGCGCCCCGGGAGGGAGGTATGAGGTGAGAGGAGGCAGAGGGCGGCCGGACGGACCAGGGGGCACGGCAGACAGAGGGCAGGGTCCCTACCGTTTACATATTTAAACTCCCCGGATGGCAGCAAATGCAGCCGGCTCCCCTGAGGGCTTACACATCCTCTGGGGTACCGGGACCCGCAGACCGCTTTTGTTCCGGGGAACGAAGGTTTACTCAGAGCATTATTTGCCCCTTCCATGCACATGCCGAGATCTCCGCCGACACTTGCAACCCTGAAAGAAACCAAGCAAATGAAAGGTGAAGGGAAGTGAGAATTGAGGTGAAAAGGAGGGACAAGCAATTCGGGGGATGTAATGATGTTTCCGAGCATTCTCCTAACGACCCGGGTAAAGTCCGAAAAAACCATCGGTCGTGGGAATCGAACACACGACCTCCCGAGTGCGCGCTACAAACATAACCACCTGAGTCATTTCGCTTGTGAATGTAAAACATCAGATTTTTTAACACAAAAGCCTTTCATCTTTGGGATAGGATAATGAAATATTCTTAATAACCTGCATGCACTGCAGATGATCTGATACAGCTAGATTTTTAAATGCGTATATTTTTTAACACGAATGTCTGTACAGACAGGCGTTAATGATGTCAACGAAACAGATATCGCTTCTTGATATATGCACCTATACATAGTGCAGCTACATTTCCGTAGGTTCCATTAATAAATGGACGTTTGCCTTCTTTATTGGATTCGTGTTATATGGTTCTATTTCCCTCTCGCAGCTGCTGTTCGTCGTATACCTTGTAGGAATGTTCCAGTCATTTTAAGCAACTTCGATCGCAGATCGAACAGATCATCAGGTTGTTTATCCTTTTTTCGAACGATGGAGAACGTAATATTAGCAACATTCGTATTGCCAAGAGTATGTTATGATATACAGAATGGCCAGAAATGTGTGTACATTAGGTACACTGCGGTAGTGTTCGTATGTGCGCGCGTGCGTGTGTGTATGTGCGTTAATAAAGTTTATATGTAATGAATTTTTTATTTTTTTAATTATTTATAATTTTATTTAATTTATTCCTCGGCTGCGCCAGTTATATCTGGTAGAGCAAGCATCTCTTAGCAAGGGTGGTATGGCTGCAGAAAAGTTTTACACACTTTACACAAATTATAGTTTTAAAATTCTCACTTCTTTATTACTTCAAGGCAGTTGAATTTTATATATATAGTAACAATTTAATGCAGTATTTACGTATGGAGATGTAAGATATTACGTTCTATATGTCTGCTAACGAACTTCAGTTTACAGAGAATTCCTTTAACTTCTATATTCGCGTTAATTATGAATCACACAAATATATACCTCTGCGAATGTTAAATAAAACTTATTTTATGGTTCTAATAACTATCTGTTCCTAGCTACATTTTTAAACGTCAAAATTTATCTTCTCCACACTGGACTAACATTTCACATCCGCAAACTCAGAGCTTCATCTACTGAACTGACTTCGCTTGGGTACGCTACCTCTTAGCATCCACAGCTTAAAATTTTAAATTTAATCTCTAAGCCTGCTTTAGCAGAACATTTTAGTTTGATTTTCATTGCTTTTTTTGCACTTATGTGGCTATTTACAAACTTTTTGACGTTACACCAATATTTTTCCAATGGACTGTTGGTAACCTTCTTAGCTTTTTAAGTTAATGTTACAAGTTAAGGTTACAACTTATTGTAAGCCACCCTCTACTTCCACTTTATGATACTGTTTGCTACAAAAACCAGCTTGCTTCTCCTTCACAGCACCCCCAGGGGCTCACCTTCTGTGAGTACGGGTTTTTGGCGCACCCGGGGGTTCCCGAGCCAATCATCACCATATTCATCCCCTCACCCCCATCTGGACTAGCCACGTTATGTTTTCCTTACTTTACTCTTCCTCTTCTACAATTATTCCTTATACTAGGTTTAGGCTTGTTAGGGTTATTTACTCCTGTCTCACCAACAGGGATCTTTTCTATTTCCGTGGTTGCTGTCCCACGGTTTCAGCGCAGCTTCCAACTTGTGTGCTCTCCGGAGGTCTCAGGCGTGAAGGTCGGGTGCACCCTCCTCACTACCCCTTTCATGCGACACTAGGTGCGGAGCCGATCCACTGTCATGTACACCCACGTAGCCCCATAGGGGCCGGGTCCCCTCGAGCGGTTCGGTGGCCGCGCGTGGCTGGGTTGACCGGGGGGACTCGACGTGTTACCGCTGTCTGGGGCCCGACGTAATCAACCACAAGTCCCCTGAATCCGCGTTTTCTCTGTTGAGGCAGCGTGGCCTAAAGTGGGGGGCCACTGGCGGTTATTCCAGTGGTAGGGGCATAAAGTCGGGCCTGCCTGTGGTGAAACTGTTGCATACCGGTACGTAGTGAGAGTCGGAGGGTAACTCCTCTGAAGTATTCTTAGAGATCGGGCCTGTAACGGGTGTTCCAGGCCGGCACAGACCGGAAGATTTAGGTGTCTTTTCTTTTTAACCCCCGGATGGCAGGCTGACGCCGACGGTTCCGGAAGGGGGCTCTTTCCATTATGGCTCCTCTGCGCTTAACCTCCTCAACACCTCGTTTTTTTGTAATGCGGCTGAATTGTGAAGGCAAGACGATGCAAGATGTCAGTCCGTTTTATATACAAAGGGAAATAGATCGCATCTGTGGAAAAGTGAAAAACGCAACGCGTTGTAGGGATGGCACGCTCTTAATTGAAGTGTTCCATGACGAACAACCGGCGAAGTTACTGAACGCCACTCTACTGGGTTCTTACCCCATTACGGTGGTAAAACACAAAACCCTGAATAGCAGCCGCGGTGTGGTAACCACCGCCAGTTTGGACGGCCTTTCCAATGAGGACATTGTGAATTGCCTGTCAGATCAAGGAGTTACTGCGTCATATCGACTCATTGGAAAAAGGGATGACCAGCCGTTTCCTCTCCGCACGGTGTTTCTGACGTTTGAGCGGACCGAGTTACCTACCTATATCTTCTGCGGTTATGAGAGAGCATCTGTCCGACCTTATATACCAAATCCAATGCGCTGCTTCCGTTGCCAGAAGTTCGGGCACACCCAACAGCGTTGTTCCGGCTCACCTGTTTGTCCGCGTTGTGGTAGAGCCGCGCATGACGGTTCGATGTGTGCTCAGGACCCCGCTTGTGTTAACTGTGGTGCTGGTCATCCATCCAACTCCAAAGAGTGCCCACGGTTTCTAGCGGAAAGGGCTATCCAAGAAGTACGGATCAAGGATCGTCTAACGTTTCCTGAAGCACGAAAGCGTTACCACGAACTGCACCCGACTACCTCCCTGAAGTACTCCGCTGCTGTACGCGAGGGCGTTCGGAAGCAGGATGCCGTGGCGCAGACCTCTTCCGTCTCTCATCCACGTGTTTCTGTTGGCACTCAAACCGACACCGCTTCCGAATCCGTCCTTTCTCCACCTAAACATCCACAGGCCACTTCTTCCATACAGACCCTTTCAGCTTCCACCTCTGGCACTGTTTCTGAACGCACCCACCGCAAATCTCCCACACGTCGTCCCACGAGTCGCTCCCGCTCTCGTACTCGGACGACATGCTCTGACACCGGTACTAGTGACGGTGACGCGGATAGCTTCCAGGTTGTCGGTCTTACCCGACCGAGCCGTAGTCCTGCGCGCAAGAAAAAGCTCAAGTTAAACCGCGTCGGTGTAGCCAAAGGTGCTTCATAAGTATCTTCTTGTCGCATACGCCTTTTTAGTCCCATCTGCTCTTTCGTCTATCTCATGGCTCTCCTCCAGTGGAATATACGTGGTGTGCGGGCACAACGAGCTGAATTAGAGGTTCTCTTACGTCATCATTCACCACTTATCGTTTGCTTGCAGGAGACCAAACTTCGTCCTCAAGACGCATTTGTTTTGCGGAGTTTCTCAGTGGTGCGCTACGATCTAGCCCCGGAGATAGGTTGTCCTGCTCATGGTGGAGTTTCTACCTTGATACGTGATGATGTGTTTTATGAACCTCTTCCGCTCAACACCCCCTTGCAAGCTGTTGCTGTGCATGTTTCTGTTTCTGGCTTCCACTTTTCCGTTTGCAACATTTATGTTCCGCCTTCCTCTCCCCTCGCATTGGCTGATCTCCTTCATCTAGTGTCGCAACTACCGTCACCTTACTTACTATTGGGGGACTTCAATGCTCATCATCCGCTTTGGGGGTCTCCTCGAACCTGCGCGAGGGGAGGCCTTCTTTCTGACCTCATTCATCACTTCAATCTTTGCGTCCTGAACACTGGAGAACCAACATTCCTCTCTGACGCATCTGGGACTCTCTCATATTTGGATTTGAGTTTTTGTTCTGCACAGCTTGCTAGTCGTTTGGTGTGGAACATTATTTCCGATTCACATTCTAGCGATCATTTCCCGTGCATCATCACTTTACTAACTGCCACTGTATCTTCCACTGGTGTTTCTAAGTTCCAATTCAATAAGGCAGACTGGGAACTTTATTCACGTCTTGCCTGTTTCTCTAGCTGCGAATTTCCAACTATTGACCACCTGATAGCGTACCTGACTTCAGTAGTAATGGCCGCCGCTGAACGCTCCATTCCTCATTCGTCTTCCCACCCAAAACGTCTACCGGTTCCTTGGTGGAACGAAGATTGTCGGACAGCAATTCGGGAAAGAAGAGGTGCGCTGAGAATCTTTAGGCGGCATCCTACTACGGAGAACTTGATAATTTATAAACAACTGCGTGCAAGGGCTCGAAGGACTATTCGCAGTAGTAAACAGGACTCTTGGTCCCGCTATGTGGCAAGCTTTAATAGATTTACTCCCGCGTCCGTTATTTGGGACAAACTTAAGCGTGTTGCTGGTAAATCCAACTTCACTACCATACCCGGTCTTCGAATCGGTACGGACATCCTGGTTGATCCTGCTCTTATAGCAGACACCCTGGGCACGACGTTTGCAGCCTCATCCAGTTCTACCAATTACCATTCTGGATTTCTTGCCCATAAGGTTGCGATGGAAGCTCAAGATATCTCCTTTCGTTCGGGCAACAACGAGGATTATAACCGTCCGTTTTCGTTGCGTGAGCTGGAACATGCCCTAACTACCTCTCGGCCTTCTGCCCCTGGGCCCGATGGCGTACACGTGTTACTGCTCCAGCGTCTGTCTACGGATGGTAAGCGCTTTCTCCTCCAGCTGTATAACCGTATCTGGCAGGATGGTACGTTTCCCACAGTTTGGCGTGAAGCCACCATTATTCCGATATTGAAACCTGGGAAGGACCGTCAACTACCTTCCAGTTACCGCCCGATTTCCCTAACCAGTTGCGTTTGCAAGGTTATGGAACGCATGATCAACGGGCGGTTAACTTGGTGGCTGGAATCTCGGGAACTTTTAACGAACGTGCAGTGCGGTTTCCGCCGGTACCGCTCCACTGTAGACCATCTAGTCAACCTTTCGACAGCTATAATGAATGGTTTTGTGAATCGGTGTCATACTGTAGCCGTGTTTTTCGACTTAGAGAAAGCTTACGATACCTGCTGGAGGACGGGCGTTCTTGCTATTCTGCATCGATGGGGTTTTCGTGGTCGTCTCCCTACCTTCGTTCGGGAGTTTATGAAGGACCGGGTATTTCGTGTACGTGTGGGTTCGGTTTTGTCCCAGCTTTTTACTCAGGAGAACGGTGTACCTCAGGGCTCTGTGCTCAGCGTCACACTATTTGCTGCAGCTATTAACTCTATTGTAGACTGTGTTCCACCAGGAATTTCAGCGTCGCTTTTTGTTGATGATTTTGCTATTTACCTTACCTCTCGGCGGACCATCCTCATGGAACGACTACTCCAGCGTTGCCTTGACAGTCTGTACTCCTGGAGCATTACACACGGGTTCCGGTTTTCTGTCGAAAAGACCGTGTGTGTCAATTTCTGGCGCCGAATAGAGTTCCCCCAGCCTATCCTCCGGCTCGGTCCAGAAGCTCTGCCTTTCGCAGACCAAGTGAAATTCCTGGGTTTACTCTTTGACCGAAAACTCTGTTGGTCCTCCCACATAGCATACTTGAAAGCTCGGTGTCATCGTTCTCTTTCTCTTTTACGGGTTTTAAGCGGCACATCCTGGGGAGCTGATCGGACCGTTCTTTTACGTCTTTATCGGCTGTTGGTCCGCTCCAAACTGGACTACGGGTGTATTGTGTATGGTTCTGCGCGACCCTCCATCTTACGTCGCCTAAACGCCACTCACCACCTTGGTATTCGGCTATCCACAGGTGCCTTTCACACCAGCCCTGTAATGAGTCTTTGTGCTGAAGCTGCCGAACCTCCGCTGTCTTATAGGCGTGACGATCTTCTTTGCAGTTATGCTTGCCGCCTTTCCAGCATGCCGGAACACCCAACACATGGACCATTTTTTAACGATTCCCTGGATCGTTTATATGCGTCTCGCTCCCTGGCACTTCTTCCCCCGGGAGTGCGTTTTCGACGGTTGCTTCGGGGATTAAACGTCGAACTTCCTGGTGTGGTTTCCCGGGGAGGAAGCAGTTTTCCCCCGTGGCTGTGCCCAGAATCCTCTTTTTATCAGGGGCTAGCGTCTATGCCTAAGTCCACAACCCCCGGCTTCATTTTTCGATCTGCCTTTTTATCGCTCCAAGAGTCACTGGGGGATGGGGTGTTTATTTATACTGATGGATCGAAGGACGATCGGGGTGTAGGATGTGCTTTTGTTGTAGGTCCCCGCAGTTTTAAATTTCGACTCTCACGGCAGTGTTCTATTTTTACAGCCGAGCTTTTTGGTATACTCCAGGCTCTTTTTTATGTACGGCGACGTGGTATACGGCGGTGTTTTATTTGTTCGGATTCCCTGAGCGCCCTTCAGAGCCTCCAGCCGTTGTACACCTTCCATCCTATTGTGCAGCGTATTCAGGATTGCCTTCACACTCTCGGACGTGTCGGCACACACGTATCGTTTGTGTGGGTTCCTGGTCATGTCGGCTTGCCAGGGAACGAGTCCGCTGATACTGCTGCTAAGGCTGCTATTTTATCTACTACGCGTTTTAGCTCCTCTGTTCCTTTGCGCGATTTGCTATTGTTTTTACGCCGCGCCATTTATTTGCGTTGGGGAGCGGAATGGTCCTTGCTCCAGGGGAACAAACTCCGAGATGTTAAGCCCATCCCTATCCACTGGGTTACCTCTACGCGCCGCTCTCGTCGCGAGGAAGTTATTTTAACCAGACTGCGCATTGGACACTGCCGTTTTAGCCATAGTCATTTAATAAGTGGTGAACCCGCACCAGTTTGCGTGCACTGTGGAGTACCTTTGACGGTCCGTCACGTTTTACTCCAGTGTCACTTTTTAGCTACTTTACGCCGGCGTCTGTCTCTGCCGAACTGTCTTTCTGCTCTGCTTGCTGATAATTTTACTGTTGTGGAAACGTCTTTTAGACTTTATCTCTCAAAGTGGTTTTAAAGCCCGGATATAGATTGTCCTATGAGATTTATCTGACTCAGGGATTTCTACCTATCGTTTTTTTACTCGTTTTATTCCTCTTTTACCGCTCTCGGACTTTCACATGATGTTCTACCGCAAGTGGCGCTGTTCGTCTTTACTCTTGTACTTCTATGTTTTAACTGATCGTTTAGACTATATGTTCTAACTGATCGTTTAGACTCTCTTTTATCGTGCTTATATTCTAATTGTTGACGTTTTTTAACTTAGTGAGGGCGCTTATAACCTGGGCTGTTGTGCGCCCTAAAGCCTCATTGCTCTCTCTCTCTCTCCTTCACAGCTCCTACGTTTCTAAACTAAGAAATACGTTCACATAATATTTTACACATATGTATATACAATAAATATACATAACACAATGGCTGTAACATACACTTTATAGACTGTAATATACACTGGTTGCTTATAGGCGGGCTGTTATTTTTATATTATATAATTAGATTGATATCAGTTAAGGGATAAAAAATACTGCCTCAACACAATTATAGGTTTAATATTAAAGGAGGACAGCACAATAAATGCTGTTTACAACAAGATGGGATTCTTCTCATTGCCTTTTGAAGGAAGAATTTCCAAATAATTGAATAGGACGAAGGGAATCAATTGAATGGTCACCAAGGTCTTCGGATCTTATCCACGTGTATTTCTTTTTTAGAGATGTGAAGTACTAGGTTTCTGCCAAAGAACTCGTGCTGTTGAAGGCATGGTTCACTTCATTAGTGAGGGATGACACAAATGAACTGAGTAGTAAAATGTGTGTGAGTGTCATATCTAGACTCGTGTAAATGCTGAGTACCAACAGTCTATATATTCACAAGGGAGTATTCTGATGTTATGTGTTATCGTATTGGGCCAGTGCCGGCTCTAGGAACATCTCGATGTTTAGTAAAGAGGCTATTAAGAATTGGCCCAAAGTAGAGCATCATAAAACCTGGCTTAAAACACCAGGAAGCAAACCTGGTAAACTGTTTATTAGAAAACCATGTAAGGAAAGCTTACTTAAACGTAACAGACTGCAGCTGAGAAAAATTATTGCATTTATCGCAGGTCATGCTCTCGTAAAAGGGTATCTAAACACAATGGCACATTATATGCTTTGGCAAAAATGTTTTTAGAACCAGAAGAATTCGAAACCATATCTGCTATGAGACTGTATTCTATATTGGTAAAAGATGCAGGCATAATGAATAAAACGATATAGGAAGCACAATAAGCCCAAGGCTGAAGTGCGTCCGGAGCAATGACGGGAAATCTGTATAAGACAAGACCTATCATACTAAATTAGTTTTTCTTTACATACTTCGTACTTCATTCACGTTGTTCAAACATTGCATATGAATACCTCCGTATCATGTACTTATACTATGAAAGAAGCGCGATAAAATATAATTGGGTTCACTCCGCACGCATGCTATTCGTCTGTTTGGGCAAAAAGAAAAAGTTAACCACTTGTACACGGTTTGAACCCAGCACCAGTATATTAACAGCTAGCAGGTTAATGATTGCGCTATTACTGCAGCGAAATGTTATTTGTTTCTCGGAAGCGTATGATTCTCTATGTAAATGTGATGATATCAGTATTTCGCTTGCCCAGATAAAAAGCAAAGCTTTAGCTTTGAAAATACCACAATGGTAGCTATTTTTGCTTTTGTGGAAGAGTAATGAACCATTTTACATTGTAAATTAATATCGCATTCGTATTAGTTCCTTACTTATTTGCATACATCAGTACGAATATTCAAATAAAAAATCATTACGTAACTTCAAAGTTACAGAACATGGGTGCCATATCACGGAGTTCCTATACCATTCCTCTGTAGCACCTGAAAGTTTGTTGGTTGATTTCTAGCACTATAGATGCACAATACGATGACAATCGAGTATTTTGTTTTCTTTATTTTTGTAGCTAATGAAATAATTACCTGTAAAAGTTTACAGTGATTATAATATCTTATTTCTACTGCAAATAGTGATGGTTTTTTACAAATGAGGTAGGCATTAAAGTGTTGATGATACTAGGCAAATATAACAGTTTCCGGTCTGCCGAGCGTATGTGCGCAGAGAGATACCCTTAACGTTCTTGTCAATCTTGAAATATTTTCAGGCGTCTCGGCGCTCGTATATAAGCAACTGGACAACTGCACCTAGCCACAACAAATGAATAAATATCGTATCGGGGGAACTTGGCACCAATCCAGTGAATGAGAATATTGTACCTATGTCCCTTGAGGGGACGCCCCCGGGAGGGATGAGGTGAGAGGAGACACCGGGCATCCGGAACCAGGAGTGACGGCACAGCATGGCAGGGTCCCTACAGTTTCCAGGGCGGTCCGTATATCCGGCAGCCAGCTGAAGGCCGAGGGACGGAGAAAGTTCCACAGAGAACATCCTTTTTCGCTGCCACGCTGCACCGGAACACCGTCGCAAACACTTCCAACCTTGAAACGGACCTAACGTGATGAAGGATGAATGAAATGATGAATGGAACGATTTGAAGGGGCAGGAAATTCAGAGGCTGAGAGAAACCATTTCAGCGCTCGCCTGACGACCCGGTAAACCCATAAAAAACCATTGGTCAAGTGGGCGGTCGCCGGGAATCCAACCCGGGACTTCCCGCACGCGTTACCGCGGTGCCACCTCGCTCGGTTATATATATATGTGTGTGTGTGTGTGTGTGTGTGTGTGTGCGTGCGCGCGCTTTTCTCCTTGAAAGAGTATGAATTAATAAAACTTTTCTTACGGAAGTTATAAGCTCTATCTAATAGTACTCTATTTGACCCCCACTCTCATTTGAAATGTTTTATACACCACTGACCCACTTTCAGTTAATGGCTATTGAGATCAAGCTTAAATGAAGGTTCACGTGTGCTGAAGTTATAGATAATTTTGTCTCGAAAATTTTCATGTGGCATTTTCCGAAATAAGCTACTCTTAGGGTTGGTCTAGTTCACCCTGTGTAATGAAAATAATTCCCCAAGGACGTTGAAAAGTCTATACATAAAACTTGTGTCATGTGGAATCTGTAATGGTACTCTATTTGACCCCCACTCTCATTTGAAATTTTTTTTTACATCCCTGACCTACTTTCAGTTAATGGCTATTGAGATCAAGTTTAAATGAAGGTTCACATGTGCTGAAGTTATAAATAATCTTGGCTGGAAAGTTTTCATGTGGTATTTTCCGAAATGAGCTATTCTTAGGGTTGGTCTAGTTCACCCTGTGTAATGAAAAATAATGCCCCGACATTGTTGAAAAGTCTATCCATAAACCTTGGTCATGTGGAATCTGTACAATTTATAATATCTAATGTTTAATCCAAGGCATGCTCTTGTTTTTCCGTTTTCCCACTTGAGGTTAATGGCTTTTGTATCACTGTTGGACATAATTAGTTTTTAGATTCATGAGATACCGTGACAGAATCGCCTAGCAGCAGAAGCAACATTCTGGCAGTGCAGTTGTTGCCAACCACTTGATGAGCCATTGCGGGTCCTCAGAGGAAAGTCTCACACATGTTACGCCTTGTGGACATGCAACCACAACAACTAAGAAATTACTGCTTGTGCTTGTGCCATTGTAGTATGTCCAGTGGGTAGCGTTGTAAATCTTGGGGCGCGGTGAATGGCGAGGCACATGCGCTTTTCATTGTTGGTTCCTGTGCTACAACACTGTGGAAACGGTGTGACTTGTTTCTTTTGCTGCGTTAACGTTCCAGAGATCCAATAACAATAACTAGAAAAGGAAGTGCATGAAATTCCGCATGGGATTTTCTTTAAATTGTACAGGTGTTGCAGGGGTAGCAGCTGAAGTGATGTTCTGAGCTTCTCAGAAGAGGTATAATACTCTATATCGTTATACAAGTGTGATATGTGCATTCGAGATTGTCGAATGCACTTAACGCAAGTGTATTTTTGACTCTTTTTCGACGATACTGAACAATATAAATAGAGAAAGGTAGAAACAGACTACTGAAAATTTCAATGCCCTAGCCAGGAAAAAACTGCAGTCAGCTGGGCATTTAATGTCCTCCCGGCATATTGCCATAGTAGCCCAGTTCGTTAGAGCAACCGGACGGAAACCGGAAGATCCGTGCTTCAAATCCCGTCTATGGCATTACATTTTTCAGTCGTCTGATTCTACATTTCCAACCTTGTCCTACATACGCTTGTGTGGAAGAACAATTAATAATTCCAATAGAAATAATACTTACACGAAAATAGAATTAATTATTAACAGCTATTGAACATGGTGGTTCCAATAACAAGGACGCCATCATTAACCTTGGTAGCGAGCTGACGATCAATTATCCACTTCTGGTTGTTGACCTTAAAACATCAATAACTTGTGGCAGCTGCTAAATGAATTATTTCGTGAGTAAATATTTACAAATAAAAAGGTACTAAAAACCCAGATGAATTTGGATTGTAAAATTCAGTAGCAAATATGGTTATATTGCTTGTCTGCAATAATGAATATATCAAAAGTTAGAGAATTTAATATAGTTCATGCATATTAATATAGACAAAACACGCAGCTAGGCTAGTTTACCACCAATAAATGCAACAAATTTAACTTGACAGCATGGACGGAAAGTGGTAAAAAAAACACGATCTTCATATTTTTCTATGGTACTAGTTAATCTCGCTGCAAATGTTAATATGATTAGTGTTACTGCTTAGTAATTGTTGCATTTAGCATTTTCTACTTTTTCTACTAATTCCTATAGTAAGTAGAAGTATTTTACACCACCCAAATAGATTTTGCCAAAAATATACGTTTTGAGGTACGTTTTTAGAAAAAGGTGTGAATGAGAGAGGAGAGAGAAAACAGAACAGAATGGTATTTGAGTTCTCGCTAAAACGCACAATTTAATTAAAATAATTTTTGTGTAATTATCCATTTCTTATAGAGTCATTCTTATTCATATGATATTTCAAATATTTTATGTTTTTTTGAAGTAGCCATTCAATTCTTTCTTGTGGACATGCAAAGAGGGATTTCAAAGCCATCATATAGCGCCTTGCTTTTTAAATATTTGACTGCTGCTTTTAAAACATTTGAATACTCCCAATAAAGCTAATAGCACAAGGTTAAATTCCTTTTTACGTTCTCTACTACTTATCCACAGTAAGTTTTGTATTCCACCCAAATATTGGATATCGAAATTTCACCGGAAAAACATGTTTTGGGACTTCCCAAATCCCCCCAAAAAAGCAGCTTTTGAAAAAAGACATGGAACACTTTTCGAAATTTTGGTCTTCGGTTTGCTTAACATCCAAAGAGCTTCTTCATTAGCTCTGTGCCGCCGTAAAGTCTGACCATCCCCAACACAGAAATTGGAGGGAGATAGGAGGAGAATGACATCCGAGTGTGACAAAATGGCATGGCTGGTTTATAACTTCTCATTAGTGCTTTTCCATATAACCAACGATATTTCTTTCACCTCAGGGTTCTGTTATATCTTCGATTACTTGTTTTATAAGTAAATTTGTTAAACATTTGTTGGTGTTCGTCATCCTTTTTCTCAACAAGTTTCGGATGTGTTCCACGACTACATTTGAAAATCAATTACATTTTAGTTACGTGTGCCTGTAGGGAGATTTTTGTCCAGTGTGAGAGGAAAAGGGTTGCAATCCGTGGGAAAGAGCAGATGTTGACCATGTTATGCTATTGTGAAATGATCAAGCTGCCTGAACCGATGTGGTAGAGGCCATTATTATTTGCAAATAGGGGTAGTTACATCTCCGGAACTTGGAGGTAAATGTGAGATTTGCCTGGTCCATGTGGAACAGCTAGAGTTATATGTTGATTAATTATGTATAACAATTTAAAAACAAGAAGAAATTAGACCTGCGAAGAATAGCACTGTATTTTGTAACAAATTGCATGTACTATAATTTCAGAAGGAAATGGATAAAAATTGCTTAATATTAAACCAATTAAAGATAAAAACAATTAACTGTATTCCATGTACAGTAGATCAAAAAGCGATACTAGAATATACACAAAACTTTCCCTTTTTATTTTTCTACCATTTACCTAAAGCTTTGCATCCGACCCCCCCAAAGGATTTGGTAATTGCACCGAAAATGCACCTTTTTAAATCCTCGTGTATTTGTTGTGTGTGTGTGTGTGTGTGTGTGTGTGTGTGTGTGTGTGTGTGTTAACGTACCAAATATTATAAGTAAGGAATCTGTCAAACAAAGAGGGCAAAACGTTTTAAGCATTTGCCTCTATGGTAAAAATGTTTAATTATTTCTATTTCCTCAAGATGCCTTTCATGATCTGAATTTAAATATCACATGTTTGAGATGTTGCCATTGTATAATAATATGTATATCTTAAATTTCCCGCAAATAACCTGCGGAGACCTCAGCATTCTCACTTAATTTTACATAACTGGGTAACTATAAGCGATAGACAAAAACTTATTGCAAGTTTAATGCAGATCTCCTTAAAATACACACTTCGCTCGAAATAAGATTCATTAATTATACAAATTGCTAAAGTCTCACTACTTAAAAATCACAAGTCCATAAACAGTAACCGGGAATAAGAATTCTTGAGCAGTTGGCTTCAAATTATCTACACTCAAACCATTATCAATTACAATAGTGGTCATGAGTCACTGACTTGCAATAAACACGATTGGGTGAGTGCTGTCTGCAAACGCCAACAGACTGTATGAGGAATGGGGGTGGCTTCAATGCGCAAAGTCCGTAAACAGTTCATATTCATTTCTTTTCGTCCTGTCTTTAATGCCTAGAATTTCTATGCATAATAATAACATTAAGAAATATTTATTGTATTAGGTTTTACTAAAGAAATTTACGTTAAGTGAATGTTTAGCAATATATTAGAAGTTCAAGGCCGGTTAAATCGCCCAAGATTAAGCATCAGTTTAGGTACGTCTGCATGCTTTATGCACAAACGTTTTAGACGTTCAATCGCTCCATGGCTTATAATAGAAAACACATTATTGTGCGACGTTAATCAACGTTACATTTCTGCCACATTTTAAGCACTACGCTTCGAAATATTGAGTGGTTTCTCATGTGAAGGGTTTGTAGTACCATTACTTGGATAATGTATTAACTTAAATAAAAGCTTTTATATCAACATGTGGAATCATTTTGAGAATAAGTGATAGTGGATAGAGAAATTCCTGTGAATGTTATGCATTAGGCATTTTTTATAAAATATAAAAATAGTTGAACATAGTTGCACGCTCTGAATCAGAAATATGCAACGAGTTAACGAAATATGTGTAAGCATATTTAATGGTATGAACATAATAGCATAATAGCTAATAGCTACATATTATTATAATAAAAAGTTTCGATATTTTGCTGAATTGCATAGTTAACAGTATACTACTTCAAATATGCTCTTAACGGTATTTGCAAGTTAATTCAGTGTTGTAGCAAGAACATTTCTTTCATTGACGTTTTATACTCCAAATTCTTTGATCATAAATGATTTGTTCCTGGAAGGGTGCCAGATATTATAGGATCACAATTTTCTGGCCGCCCTCTATGTTGCGATGACCTGACCTTTGTTACTCATTTACACCACATCTAGCCCGCCTGTGTGTGCCATGTAAATATGGTCATACCATTAATCGTTGCGCTCTTCTCAGATGCAATCTAGATAATGAAAGAGCATCATGCCACGTTACACCTTCCTCACTGCACGCTTTTGAAATTCCAATTACGTCAAAGTAATCTGATACCTGCTTTTTGCTGCGAAAAGATCCCCATTTCTCATCAGGTAATGGATTATTGATGGTTAAGGGCTACATTGCATTCCAATGAGCTCATAACGGCTGCTAGAAACTTAAATAACTCATAAAGTCAGTCATAGGCCTTTTGATTTATAGAGATGCGATGCAATTTATCTTGTGCTCTTTGAGAAGTTAGGTAATTCCACTGAATAATGGATAATTCCATAGTCTTTGGCCCTCTAAAGCCTGCTCCAAGAAAAGTAACTTGTGAGGTAACGAAAAAATATTTTAAACATGGATACGAACAGCGCTTCGACAACTCTCATTATGGTGGCCAAGACAAACCAGAAATAAGGCACGTTTCTGTTTAACGACACCCATTTGTGAAAAAACTCCAAAACGGCCAAAATTAATAAATATGAATTTCATTAATATAAAACACTTCAAGCGTTTTCCTTTAGTTCTATGTGACCTTTACAGCTGCATGACCTTTTAAAAAATGTATAGCGACTTAAATGTCCGCCTGTAAACCTAGCTTCCTATAAAGTTATAGTAAACAATATGATGTGTTACATTTACGTACAATTTTCTACCCTCTATCGTTTATTTGTGGGTATACAAATTATTATTACGAAAGTTAATTTTTCTACTTAATTTTAATCGAGATAAAGTTTTGCAGAACTAGTTATATTACACATTTCGTTAGAGTAAAAGGGAACAACGATAGTCAAGTTTTTAAGAACTGGACATTATATGCTGTCCCTAAAATTCTACCCCCCAGGGGCCTGCTTTGCAGGTACGGGTTTTTGGCGCACCCGGGGTCCCGAGCCACCCTGACTTCCTCGGTGTGGGCCCCTCCAAGTGGTGAGGGAGTCAGTCAAAGCGCCCACCCACGTGTAGGCCGTGCGTGGAGACCCGTGTCGGTGGAAAAAAATATCCTGGTGGTTGAGGGAGGCGTATCTGAGCCTGGTTGGTTGTGTTTTACAGTTTTCAGGGAGGATACGCTATACCAATACACCACTTTGGTTTTTGCTTCACCTAAAACGGGCGGCTAGGGACCACCCCTAGCCAATCGGCCTGGACTAGGTTTTGTACTGAACTCCAGGGTGAGTGGGACGGCGTGCCCGCTATATCCCGTGTGTAGCCCTGTCATCCCAGTGGGATGACCCCTTGTCGGGCTCCGTGGTGGGTGGGGAGCACTGCGGGATGAATTCTTTACTATCTTTTATGGTCAACACACCCAATACTCTAAAGCAACCTGTGAAGGGAAAAGAAGTAGTCGAGTCCAGTGGTCCTCGCTACTTGGTGATTTCGAGAACTGAGGAAGGGCAGAAGTTTACCACGGTGAATCCATTTCTGATTCAGAAGGGTTTGGACAGCATTGCTGGTCCTGTTAAATCCTGTGTGCGCTCTCGTAATGGCACGCTCCTGATTGAAGCACTTTCAGCTTCTCAGGTATCGAAACTGCTTAAAGCCAAACTGCTAGCCAGCTATCCTATTCGTGTCGAGCCGCACAGAACTCTCAACTCCTCGCGCGGCGTGGTGAACACCCGTGCGTTGGACGGCATGTCTAATGAGGAGATTCTGGACAACCTCTCTGATCAAGGTGTTACGGCGGTATATCGCGTTCAGCGGAAGGACAGAGGTGAATTCGTGCCGACTCGTACCCTGTTCCTTACCTTTGATCGGGTAGATCTCCCTCAAAGAATTAAGGCAGGGTATGAGGTCATTGTAGTCAGGCCGTATATCCCTAACCCGCTGCGATGCTACAAGTGTCAGCGCTTTGGACACACCAGCGACTTTTGTAATGGCAACTCTACCTGTGTTAACTGTGGTGCAATCTCCCATGATGGGGAATGTACATCCACTCCGACATGTGTTAACTGCGGCGGTGAACATCCATCGAGTTCCCGCGATTGCCCCCGTTTTGTAGAGGAACGCGAGATCCAGGAGATCCGGGTTAGGGAGAAGGTGTCCTTCTCAGAAGCCCGGAAGCTCCTGCGCTTCCGCCAACCGTCTGTCCCGCGGTCCGGTACGTATAGCTCCGTTGCAGCTAAACCGGCACCGAGTCGGGAAATCGCCACACAGACCAGCGATTTGAACGGAGCCACCATTTCAGATAAGATACTTGTCGCCCGCTCGCTTCCAAAGCCCCCGACTTCGCCACCTGCGTCGACATCTGCCAAGACTGTACCTGCTCAACTTCCTCCTGTGCGATCGCATTCTCAGGCGGCGCCTTCCTCCTCTAAGGCTGGAAAGGCCGTTACAAGCACTGCTTTGCCGGTGAAGTTCAAGACCCACTACACCAGATCCGACTTCCTGAAGGACACCCCTCCATCTGTTCCGGGAACGTCGAAGGGGAAGAATAGTCCGCGATGCTCTTCTCATAGATCCTCTTCTGCGGCTTCTTCTGGGACGGACTCCGATCGGCGCTCTACATCTTCGCTGGTCTCTACTTCCAATCGGTTCGAGGTTCTCGAACCGAAATTCTCTATTGGAAAGGGGTCCTCCCCCGTGGAGGAGATGGAGCAGGATTCCTCCGCCGCTGCCAGACCGCCTATGAAGAAGCGGCAGGATAAAACATCCCCTAAAGGTGCTGGTTCGCAACCTAAGAAAAAGGGTCGCTTAATTCGCCCACCGCTCTCGTCATAGTCGCCTCTTCCGATTACGACCCTCCTTTTAATTACAATAGCTATCCTACACTGGAACATACGAGGTATTCGATCCCATCGACCGGAGCTTGAACTTTTGCTCAACGAGTACGAGCCCATGGTTCTTTGTTTGCAGGAGACTAAGCTCCGTCCGCAAGACGCCTTTCAACTTGCACGGTATCGCTCAGCGCGTTGTGATCTTCCACCAGAAGATGGTGTTCCTGCGCACGGGGGCACCATGCTGCTTATCAGAGATGACCTTTTCGTGGACTCTGTGCCCCTTCAATCTGATATCCAGTCGGTTGCTGTCCGGATTCACCTGCCGTCCCTCCGATTTACCATCTGTACGCTTTATCTTCCGCCATCTGCCGACATCTCGGCAACAGATTTAGCCGACCTCATTTCCCAGCTTCCCACACCTTTTGTGTTGGTGGGAGATGTCAATGCCCATCACCCTCTTTGGGGTTCATCTCGGGCTAGTGCGAGCGGCACCTTAATCGCCGACTTTATCGATAGCTTTAACCTCGCTCTTCTGAACACCGGGGAGCCTACCTTTCTTTCTGACGCCTTCCACACTCGTTCACATCTTGACATTGCGGTTTGTTCACCACGGTTAGCAGTTTCCTTTCGCTGGAATGTCATCTCTGATTTGCACTCTAGTGACCACTTCCCTTGTCTTCTTAGTCTCTTAACTCCTGCTGTGTGTTCCACCCGTTTGCCTACCTGGCGCTTCGACCGAGCCAATTGGAGCCTTTTCTCCCAGTTGGCTGTGTTCACGTATACTGAGCAGGACTCTGTGGATTTTTTAGTTCAACATCTCACAGAGACTATTCTTTCTGCTGCTGCGCACTCTATTCCTCGGTCGACCGCCCACCCTCGGCGATTTCCGATCCCTTGGTGGACGGATGAATGTCGAACGGCCATTCGTGCTCGCAGGCGTTCTCTTCGGCTTTTCCAGCGTCGCCCTACCCTGGAGAACCTGATCCAGTACAAGAAACTGCGTTCTCGGTGTCGGCAAATTATTCGGGATAGCAAAAAGACGTCCTGGAGTCGCTTTGTCTCTTCCTTTAACCACCGCACGCCTTCCTCTATCATCTGGGATAAGTTCAGGCGTGTAGCCGGTAAATCGACCCATCTGCCCATTGCTGGTCTTCACACATCTGTAGGAGCTGTTGTTGCTCCATTCGACGTGGCTAATACTTTGGGCAGCGCTTTCGCACAGGTATCAAGCTCCGATTCTTATTCGCCCGAGTTCCTTATTGTCAAGGATCGCGTAGAATCACAGCGCTGCTCGTTTCGTTCTGGTAATCTTGAGGATTATAATCGCCTTTTCACCATGGCGGAGTTGGACTACGCGCTTTCGACTTCGCGCCTATCAGCGCCAGGGTCCGATGGCGTCCACGTTCAAATGTTAACACACCTCCCTCCTGCGGGTAAGACCTTCCTGCTCGAACTCTATAATCGCATCTGGGTTGCTTCCACATTTCCAGATAAGTGGCGAGAGGCCATCATCATTCCCATTTTGAAACCTGGAAAGGACCGTCACCTTCCTTCCAGTTACCGTCCCATTTCCCTCACCAGTTGCGTTTGCAAGGTGTTGGAACGCATGATCAATGGGCGGTTGGTATGGTGGTTGGAGACTCGGAACCTTCTATCCAACACCCAATGCGGTTTTCGACGACGCCGTTCAACTCTAGACCACCTTGTGTCGCTCTCGACGCAGATCATGAACGGGTTTCTGCGGAACTGTCAAACCGTTGCGATATTCTTTGACCTTGAGAAGGCTTTTGATACCTGTTGGCGGGCGGGGATTATGCGTTCCCTACACGCCTGGAACCTTCGTGGACGCTTGCCGCTGTTCCTTCAGGAGTTTCTGGCGGACCGCGTTTTCCGAGTACGGGTCAGCTCGGTTTTTTCGAACCTTTTTATCCAAGAGAACGGCGTGCCTCAGGGCTCCGTACTAAGCGTTACACTCTTCGCTGTAGCGATTAATTCTATCTGCGAATGTGTTCCACCAGGGGTGTCGTCCTGTTTATTTGTGGACGATTTCGCCGTGTACTGTACCTCTCAGCGTACGTCGTTTTTGGAACGCCGCCTGCAGCACTGTTTGGACAACCTTCACTCTTGGAGTTCTAGAACTGGCTTTCGTTTCTCCACTGCGAAAACCACCTGCGTTAACTTCTGGCGCCGTAGGGAACGATTTCCACGTTCTCTCCGTTTCGGTCCAGACTTTCTGCCCTTTGCCGGCGAGGCGCGTTTCTTGGGGTTGACGTTTGACAGGAAGCTTAGCTGGTCATCACATATTGCCCGATTGAAAGCTCGATGTGATCGTTCTCTCAGTCTCTTGCGGGTGTTAAATGGTACGTGTTGGGGAGCGGATCGGGCGGTTTTGCTGCGTCTGTATCGCGCGCTAGTCCGATCCAAGTTAGATTATGGGTGCGTCGTTTATTCCTCCGCCCCTCCATCTGTGCTGAGGGCATTAGACGCCGTCCACAATCGTGGCATTCGCTTAGCTCTTGGTGCGTTTCCAACTAGCCCAGTTCTCAGCCTTTACGCCGAGTCGGCAGAACCTCCTTTGTGTTATCGGCGTGCTTTTCTCCTCGGCAATTATGGCTGTGCGCTTCGCTGCATGCCAACCCATCCAACGTTCGCTTCCTTTTTCCACGCCGCGCTGGACGAACGTTATTGGGGCCGCTCCGTATATCCCAGGCCCTCAGGTGTTCGCTTCCGGGAGCTTCTTCGGCAGCACGGTATTGAACTGCCCAGTATGTTCCCTACCGGGGAGAGGGTGTTTCCTCCTTGGCTTCGTGTGACGTCTCACATTGATCTTGGAATGGCGGCTTACCGGAGGTCTACGCTCCCTATGTCCAGTATACGGGCTTGTTTTTTAGAATTTCTGTCCGGCTACCATGGCTGGATTTTTATTTACACCGACGGATCTAAGTGCTCCAACGGTGTTGGTTGCGCTTACGTTCATGGGCCCGGAACTCATACCTTCGGTCTTCCGGGTGGCACTTCCGTTTATTGTGCTGAACTGTATGCCATATATCGTGCCGTTTTATACGTGCGCCGCCACCACTTGGGTAACAGCCTTATTTTATGTGATTGCCTTAGCGCACTCCAGAGTATACGCGAGCTGTACAATTACCATCCGCTTGTACAGCAAATCCAGGATGCCCTTCATGCTTTATATGCTTCTGGTGTTTTCGTGAAGTGTGCTTGGCTACCTGGTCACGTCGGCTTGGCTGGAAATGAACTAGCGGATTTGGCGGCTAAGGCGGCGACAGTCCAACCCGATGTTGTCATCCCTCGGGTAACGTCGGAGGACCTTCGGCTAGTTTTGCGGAGAGCGGTCCTCTCGTGCTGGCGCGAGAAGTGGGTGGCTCTCCGCGGCAACAAGCTTCGGGTAGTGAAGGACCTTCCTGTTCCCTGGGTTACTTCTAGTCGTTTTTCTCGCCGTGAGGAAGTTCTTTTAGCCCGTTTACGCATTGGCCACTGCAATTTTACCCACGCCTATCTTTTTAGCGGTGACTCTGCTCCGCTTTGTTCCGCGTGCGGCGGACGTCTATCGGTCCGCCACCTGTTGTTGGAGTGCGCCTCCCTGGCGCGTCTTCGGAATGCTTTGCAGCTGCCGGCGAGACTTGCGGAGGTCTTGGCGGACACTCCTCACGCGGTTGATAGGCTTTTTAAGTTTTTATCCGAGGCTGCCTTACCCTTGCGTTTTTAATGTTTCTACCCGAGAAGCTTCACCGCTCGGTGCTTCATGTTTAATATTTATTCTCCTCTTTACGTCTATTTACTTTTGACTTTTCCTTTGCTTCTCTTCTGATTCCTATCCTCCGCTTTTACTCTGCTTTTTAACTTTTGTGTCTACCTTTGGTTTTTACCTTCCTGTTTTAGAACGGCGCTTATAACCCTGGCAGTTGAGCGCCGTAAACCAACATTCCTCCCTTCCTCCTAAAATTCTATACCGTTTCCAAGCAATCGCGAGAAAGAACTGAAAATCGACGGGATTTAAAAAGAATGACAAAGTATTGAACAAATCGAAGCATTAATAACGATATCTCGGAAATGGTTGATGCCACAAAAAATTATTTGAAATAAATTGGTTTTAAAGAGATTTTTCGTGGTTTTCGGCTAACGCTTAACGTTTCCACCAGTTATACCAGATTACATAAAATTTATTCCAAAAGAACAGGAGTTCACAGACTACTCTCAGAAAATTCAAGATACACATTTTATTTGTGATGTAAATATCTTTACTATGTGGCATTTTAATGAAAATCGTTAGGCTTTTTTTAGAAAATAATCTTTTTTAAAAAATGTTACATGTAAGGGGCGGGATTTTCTTAAGAATCTTTGTGTCGCATCTTTGGAAGGTACTGAACTGAAATACTAAGTTTGGCAATTATCCAACTTTTCCTTTTTTGAGTTATGTTGTTCACAGACACACACACACACACGGACCTTTTCCTAAAAGTGTTTTATTTTGTATTCAGGTGTCTCAAAACATGTATTTCCTATAAATCTCGGTATCGAATTTTTGGGTGGAATGCAATTCTTCCCCTGCTCACTATGCATAGTAGAGAAAGTAAAACGAATAACGAATTCCCATTTGAGAAAAAGTATAAGTATTGGAAAATTCAAACGAATAACAAGGAATATCTCGGAAATGGGTCACTCGACAAAAAAGGTATATAACATCAATTGTGTGTTTTAACGAGATCTGCATTTTTTGTGTAGTAAAATTTTGTCTATCTCTTACGGTTTACCAGTTTATGCGAAAGTCATTCAGAACGAAGACGGCTTTTAGGGACATTCCCAAAAAATTCAAGATATACATTTCTTTTGCCATAAAAATAGCTTAAACATATGTTATTCTAATCAGAATTGTTAGAGCTATTTTTGAGAAAATCCAAATTTGCAAACAATGTTCTATATTGTAGTGTGGGTGGGAGAAATTTTCTTGAAAATGTTCGTGTCGCATCCTTGGAAGATACTAAACTCAAATATCAAGTTTGGTATTTATCCGTTGTTTCGTTTTTGAGTTATGCTTTGCACAGATAGACACACCCGGACATGTTTCCAACAATTTTTATTTGGGTTCTGCGCACCTCAAAACATGTATTTCCGGTGAAATCTTTTTATCGAAGTTTTGGGTGGAATGCAATATTTTCCCTACTTACTACACGTAGTAGAGAAAGTAAAATGACTTAAAATGGGCACAAATTACGCAAGAAGGTATTCTAAACAGAATCAGTTTTAGAATCAAAGTGCATGAGTGGCAAGTTGACCAGGAGGACAAAACGAAGAAAAAACCTAGAACAACATGAACAGACGAGAGAAGAAAACCCACAGACAAACAATGAGAGAATTATGGATTCAAAGGAAAAAACAAGAAACATCTTTAATTACTTTGCGTAGTCCTACATGGGCTCATTCACGGTCAAAAGCATATAATAATAGCAATGATAACAATACTAATACGAATACTTAGCGTTTTCAAGCCACCTTGTAGCAAAAGAATATCGATTAATTTGAGACTGAAATAGGAAACAAATGCATTTTGCGACGGAAAAGCCGTTTGGCAATTTCACTGAAATACCCGTCTATGATTGTTCAGAATTCAACGTTTTCTTTCATATCATTAGTCTACTCTGAAGACGTCACATAAGCTAAAAAGTCATAGTAATGATCTACTTTTTTCTACATTTCATTGTCACCTTAAACACTCTTTAACGTTTAATTGTAATGTTTTCAACTGTTTGACTTTTCGGAACGTTTAGGAAGCGTTTCAGAAGATTCGGATCGCGTGGAACATTTTGAATGCGCAAAAGTGGTGACGAAAGTATTTCCAAAAAAGATCAAATTTTGAAATAAAACAATCTGAGATTAAATCATTTTTATTTTATATGTAGCAATCACGTGAAATATTAAAGTGAAAATTAATTTTGAAATTATTGTCTTTGAATGTTTTTGGACGCGTTTGCAAATGTCCAATTTCCCCAGACTTTCACAGCGTTTTAGTGGTAATTCCCTTAACAGAAATATAGGGTTTGCAGTGGTTAACACCAAACAAGCCACTGTAATGTCGACTTTCATTTGTTTCCACCACGCACAGCGGTGTTCCCAATTTGCAATGCTTCTCTTCCGCAATAGAAAACAACAGCGCTATTTAAACCTAGTCCGATAGTCGAGTAATTTAGAAAACAGTGCATCAGAGATAAAGGTAAAACTATTTAGATTACATGGGACATAAAGAACAGTAACACGTAGTCATCATGGGAGAAACATGCACGGTGGAAATGGTCAGCGACACGTGGAGGGTAATTTGGTTACGTCACCTACAACACGTCACTGCTGCTAGCGGTGTTAAAGCCAAAATATAGCAACCCTCTCTCTGTAGCTGTTAGCCTTTGTTGTTTGCTGCCTTTCACACTTGCAGGAACAGGACAGGGTGGAAAAGAAAACTTGCCTTAATAAACTCAAAGGCTGATCGGCTTTTCCCGATTTACATTTTTTTGGGAATTTCTGGGAAACATGATGATTTCCCTCTCGAAGTCCTTTCCCAAGAGAGAGGTACTTTTCTGCTATATTCAATGCATTCCTCATTAAATTTCAGTTGTCTACATTGACCACATAATGTCGAAACATAAAAATGACATGGAAAAGTGGTCTAAAACGACATAAGCGACCCAAATGACACAGCCGTTGACAGAACTCTGTTCTGTTCTGGCTTAAATACACCACTGTGTGGTAATCGTTCTGATTGGTTAGCCATTTGCATGCTTTGTGTGAGTAGGAATAACATCCTTTCGGCGTTATACTAGGTTTCTTTCGAATGACGCAACTGGCAGACCGGTTCATATATTGTATATACAGGAACTACGGACCATCCCGCCTTCTCTCCCTTAGATAATACTAACGATGTGAAGCAATTATATGCTACGCCTACCTTTCGTTATAAAAGATTTTGGAAATGATGCTCCTCTGAATTTATACAAGTCCGCCATCCGTTGAACACTCGACGAATTTCTGCAACCAAATTTACGCACATCGTGCATGTCTTCTAATTCATCGAGTGTTTTGTTCAATAAGCTTTATTTTTAAGCATTCCTCGCATGTAATCACTTTAGGTCTGGACAGCCAGCAGGCTAGTTAATTATTTTGTCATAAAGAATACGTAATGCGAGGCATTCTCTCGTATAACATTTCCTCGGTTAGAACTGTAGGCGGTCTACGTTAGCCTTTTTTACTTTCTCTACTACGTATAGTAAGTAGGGGAAGTATTGTATTCCACCCAAAAATTCGATACCGAAATTTCACCGGAAATATATGTTTTTGGACCCCCTGAATCCAAAAAAAAAGCGTTTTTGGAAACATGTCTGTGTGTGTGTGTGTGTATGTCTGTGAACAGTATAACTCAGAAACAAACAGTCGGATAAACACCAAACTTGGTATTTAGGTTCAGTTTCTTCCAGAGATGCGACACGAAGGTTTTCAAGAAAATTCCCCCACCCCGGATTACCCTTTACATGGAACATTTTTCGAAAATTTTAATTTTCTCAAAAATGCTCTAACGATTTTGATTAAAATATCATATGTTTAAGATATTTTCATGACAAATAAAATGTATATCTTGAATTTTCTGGGAATGTCTCCAAAAGTATTCTTCATTGCGAACGACTTTTCCATAACTGGTTAACAATAAGAGATACACAAAATGTTACTACACAAAAAAATGTAGATCGCGTTAAAATACACAATTTATGCCATATAATTTTTTTTTGTTGAGTGAACCATTTTCGAGATATTGCTTGTTATTCCCTTAAATTTTTCAATACTTTTCTCAAATAGGAATTCGTTATTCATTTTTTTGTCTTGGATATGCAAAGAGTATTAATCTGTGGCAAAGAGAATGGTGCTGCACCTAGCAACCAGCTATTAAGATATATGTCGATGCTTAAAGGCTACTGTATTTCTATATTGTCCGTTATATATATATTTTCCCCTTACATCTATAAGAAAATTGGCAATAAGATAGAGTCTGCAAATGTTTATCTCGATTAACATGAAGTAGATGGAGAATAAGCGTTTGTAAAAATAGTTTGTACAAGAGTAGAGAAAGTCATGTGAGTGTAACCATTAGATTTTTGAACATTGGCTGGCGACCTTTAAATTGTGAGCTTGTTAGAAATGTGACACCGGCGAATTTCTGTATAAATTCAAACTGACAGCGATTCCGTTTGAGGAATGCTTAAGTTACGGTGTTCTGTAGTGTACACAGTAATAACTACACACAGTAAACACTGTCAACAGATTGCATCCAGAACGTTGTTGCTATTATACCCCACGCCAAATAACGCTACCTGAACTTCAAATACCATTATCCTGTAGGCACGTGAGCTAGGCTATTGCAGAGCTAGGTCATTCAACCCGCTATCAGCTACGAGTCAGAATCAGCGCCGCCAGTCCCGACATTCAAGATAAATCCTGTAATTGGAGTTAGATGTTGAAACACTTGTAGCAACTTTATGGAAAGAAAAGACTCCAACCTTCTGGATGAATTGGGAGTATTTTTAGTTTACATATAGCTGTACGTGCTATTAAATAGCCGCTGTGAAAATGTATATAAAATGCTTTAAGTAGTTTCAGTTGCTACGTTTGAGCGATAAGATTATGGTAACGATTATCCGGAAGTGGAGGAAGATTTCGGCGGACATTCACCTATGAGCTTCTGGAAATCTCCAGGATAAAGGAGTGAAGCGAAGGTCACAAAGGGGACCAGAGCGGACAAAGGTGAGGTCCCAAACGTCCCCAGATATTACATTCTGACGATGGCGGATCCTCCAGGACAGGGGGATGGTCTGAAGGTCCGTCGCACATCAAACACGAGGGCAGAGAGTTCTACAAAGCGAATTTATCACCATAAACTTCGACCTTGAAACATAAGGAAATGAAATGACAGTAACATTCGCAGCTTTGTATAATCGACCCGAGCATTGGCCTACCGACAAGGGAAAACCACGAAGAACCCGAAGATCAAAGTGGCCGGCCCAACGGGTATCGAACCCTGGAGCCCCACGCGTTATCGCGGAGCAATCTCTCTCGGTTATGAGCAATAAGGTAAAGCATTACAACAGGCCTTCTTCTCTGAAGTTTGTCGAACATGCTCATCTGACTCAGCTAAAGTTGTGCAGATGGCTTGTAGGCTTTACCTATTCTTTCCAGTACCTCTTGGTGTATTTTCTCTTCCTGGGCATACAGCAATGAACACGGAAGAAAGATGGGAAGCTGGAACTGATGATTTTCCGTCCCTAATGAAACTCGTGATTACAGTGTCGTTATTTCGGCACCAGTCCTATGTTTTAATCAACTATTGCAATTAACAGCAACAGTGGATTAGATTGTGCGGCTCCCGAGGTTCTGTTTCAAAATGGCATTACAGCTCCAGGAGTGACAATGGGGGAAGCTGTTAGATAGCGGCGTCTGTCTGTGTTGCAGGTGCTCAAGCTTGTGTATGCCGTTCACGAAGCCTGTCATTGCATTATTTCATAACGCGAGTGCTTCACTCTTTTACATGAAATTAACACAAGCCCAAAGCACTTGCAATTTTCTGAATAACAGGCTGCCAAAAGTGATGGCTGTCTGTGTGTAGAAATTGTCAGGCCATTGTGTTTTGAAGACAGGTAGAAGCAAGATAAGCGAAGAAGCATAAATATATTTTGAATATTAAGTGTAAAACTGAAATACGAGCAACCCCACGCCTAGTGTAGAGGTAGTTTTGTCGGCGCCTTCAAACTTGAAGGACCCGAGTTTGAATCTTCTTTGGAATAAATTGCCTGGATACTGGGGTTTTCCTTCTCATAAGATAAATTCGGGTAATGAGCGCAACGGACCCCGAGCTCATTTGAGCACCATTTCAACCTTATCATTCACCGTAACTGCCGGCCTGAAGTTTTAAAACAATAACTAAAAAGACTGCAATGTCTTGTTGACAGTTTTCAGGCGGAGTTACGTACACCGGTAACAGAGCTGAGTCCTGCCATGAGATGGCAGGGATAGTTGTGACATTTCTGTCACTGCAAAATCATTCTCCTTCCCATATAACAGACATAAAGCTGTGAGTTGTTATGGAAATAACTGCTGAAAGTATTCTAAGAGCCACGAACCATATTGTTGCAAAGTAAACAAAATCGCACAATAAAATCAAACTAAATAGTATAACTAGTTAGATATTTAATAGTAATTAGTTGGAATTGAATGCAAATGCTTTTTGATTATTTCTACTACTGGGCGTGTTGTAGCCCAGTTGACAGGAGTGAACCGGTTTATATACTATAGTGCAGTTAATGTAGATTATAACGGAGCGAGGTGGCGCCACGATAATATGTGTGACTCGCATTCGGGAGATCCCGTGTTCGGTCCCCGACGACCGCCCACACTGATCCATGGGTTTTTCGTAGTTTCCCCGGGGTGGCAGGCGAATGTTAGGGTGGTTTCTTGTTTACCACGATTTCCTTTCCATTATTTCCCTTTCATTGCGTATCCTTCTCGTCTTTCAGGTGTGCTGCTAAGTTTCGTGGTGTATGGCGGTGCCAGACAGATGGTACGGATGCATGCTCAATGGAAGGAGTATTCCCCTTGGACACCAAAGCGCTGCTTTGTTGCTACCTCTCCTCCCTCGGCGGCTCCAGCTGTTAGACGGTTCTGAGAGCTTGAAAATGTTAGGAACTTTCGCTGTGGCTTGTCTGCCTACGGCCGTAGCCTACTACTTCCATTCCAAACCAAAGTTCCCTGTGATGTAAACAGAAGCACGTGCTTCTGCTTGTCACGAACCCAAGAACACACTCTTACGCCACCATAAATAGTTCCTTAATACATGCATTTTACCGTGAAATATTCGGGCAGGAAAGGTATAGAACTGCACATTTTATTGCGGTTATCATAAGCACTCATTGCTAAAGGTAATGGATACATACTAACTGTTAAGAGATTACAAAATATTATTTTCGTCTGCTGTTGCACTAACGCTGAGAGTATCTTGCTTGTTAATACCAACTGTATGCATGACTGCCATTCTCTTGCATATACAAAAAATGCAGCAATGAATTCCCAGAGTTGCTGAGTACCGAATAAACACTTTGCGTAACACAGGAAATATGATAAGCGAACAGTCATTTATAATACGCTAGCACACATATGCTCAGCTTAGGTCAAATCTTGTTCTTGTGATGTAGTCAGTTGGTATTTGAGCTCACATGGCAGAGGAAGGTGCTTGTAGTGCGAATAAACTGTTCAAACACAAAAACGGCAAACAGTTAAAATGTGGCGAAAAACAGACAAAGCTTAATATATTCAACTCATTATTAGAAAAATACCTGACAGTTGCATTAGTGCATATTACGAAACTAATATCCGAGTTTACAGGCATTTCAGTGAGAAGTATAACCAAAACGTGCAGGGAATATAAACAGACATAATAGAACATACAAAAGGAGAATAAAATGTGGGAACTTGTTTTGTGTGCGACAGGGATGTGGATTGTGGATAAACTTGCCATTATTTTGCAGAGTAGTTCTGATTTTGATATGGCAGCTGAGTCATCTTCGGAGGATTCGGATTTCGGTGTTGCACTTTTGCCCGAGGATTGTGATTAACGTAAGTAAAATGTTCATTGCCGCATACTTATAAAATCGATTGTTACCTCAGGTTGCATTTTGAACTATGATTCTCACGCAGCACCGTTTTACAGATTGAAACGATGTTCAGCAAGCATGTGAGAAGGGAACAAGCAGCCATTAGGGGCGGGGATTGCAACTACTTTCACGCGGAAAATACAAAGAGTTTGTTTTCTGTTTTTTTGGTTTGGAATGGACAGTAGGTTCCTTCACCTCATCCCTTCCTTCTAGAGGTTGATACCCACAATACATCTCTCTAGGTCGCATTGAATAAGCTATACCTATATCTAACATGGATTATCGGTTCCCAAGATTAGAAGCCTAGGTATCACTACACCTATAGATCGAGTCGTCATACCGCATGTTTAGTTAAAAATTGGCTATTGACAGACTGTAGGATGTGCTTATGGAGAGAAACACCTCGCCAATGCGGCCAGCTTGATCTTTTGTGACTATACCCCCCCCCGGAATGAGATGGAGGTCGCAGGTTCGCAGCCAGACTGGTCCATAGAGACGCTCACAAGTTCCTAATATTTCCAGTTTGAACACTCGTGCATCAGTAGAGTCGAAGAATCCCGAGACGGGGAGACGAAGCGAATCTAACGGGCGAGACAACGCACCCTAGCATTCACCAGGAGAAATATTTCCAATGCGCAAACAACTACACCATCTGCCCGACACGGCCAGTACCGCAGGACCCAAAGACACACCTAAAACATGAAAGAGAGAGATGAAACGAAAAGAAATGGGGGAAAGGAGAAATCTTGGTAGAATACACCACCCCAGTATTCGCCTAGGCGACCAGGGGAAATCCACGAAAAACCCCTTAGTCAGGGTGGGCGGGCACGAGGAATCGAACCCGGGGCCTCCTGAATGCGGGCCACAGACACAGCCGCCTGAGCCATCCCGCTCGGTACGCACGGGAGGCCATGGCTTCGATTCTCTAGGGTGACCTTGATCCATGGGTTTTTTCTGGTTTCCCCGGGTCGCAAGGCGAATGCTGGGAAGGATCAGTATATACCCCGAATTTTATGTTCCTCTTTTCATTCCATTAATCATTTCATTCATCCTTCACCCCGTTTGGTCGTTTCAGTGTTGGAGGTCGGCAATGGAGTTTCGGTGCAGCGTGGCAGGGTTACAGGATGCTCTCCGTGAGTCTTCTCCGTCTCTTGTCCTTCGGCTGATTGCCGGGGTATAAGGACCGCGCCCACAGCGAGGGCATTGAACCCCATGTGAGGCGGTGTAATAACAATTTTCATAGCACACTTGCCAAAGTTTACGGTTTGCCTGTAGAGCGTACGGGAGCTGAGGTTTTTTTACGACTTAATGGCAAAGGAGGTGTTTTTATGGCTTTACGCGTAGATTCAAAGTGTTGCATATTTTCACAATGGGCGTGAAAAATCATTAAATTCTATTGCATTATATTGTTGCTTAAGATAACAGACTGAATGTGCCGCGGTAAATTAAACCGTTTATTTATGGACGTTCTGTAACTGCTATGGTTCTTAGCGTCCCATTCTATATTGGGCGTGAAAGACCGGAAATTTTGCTCAGACGCCTCTGATACAGGCTTGAGGTTCTTTTACCTGCCATAAATCTGTGGCACCGGGCCACCGGCCTTACTTCCCTTCCAAAGGAAGCCATACTATGATAATCTCTATTCCCGCAACCTCAGGAATAGTCTATGATAGCACCACTAGACCCGGAAGACGACTATGTGTGTGTGTGTGTGCGTGCGCGCGTGCGTGCGTGTGCGTGCGGTAATTGGTATACAGTGCTGTGATAGACCAGAACTTATCTGGCTATCCTTCATCACGATCATGGTCCTCCTTCACTGGGCTGCAACAAAATGCATAGGGTGCGGATTTAAAACGTTATTGCATTACTAATGATTTCTACTAACCAGAAATAAATGGGCGCAAACATTCAGTAATTGACGACGTGACCTCTTAAAGTCAACTCCCTCACGTAACTTGTTTACGAGCATCTTATTCGCGTCACATGTCTGCGGGATATAAGTTTCCCAGTTTTTGAAAGTTTTTTATTGTAATTCATATTCTGGCGCGTAATATGTGCGTAGCTTAGGAAATGGTACTCTTTGCTGTAATAGATGTTTATTGTGGTACCAGAAAACATTTCAGCATACGTGGCAGAAAGAAGCACTACTAATAGATCTTCAGGAGTTCTTATAAAACTGAATTCTCATTTATTTTACATATAATTTTTGTACATTTACAGTAATTTACATTTTATCTATTCTAAACCCCATATAATCGCAAAACTATTACTCTTTTCTGGACGAGGGAAGGTGTTCGGGCTTTCAGTTTCAGGAAGTTGGCAAGTATGTGCATAAAGGCGTGGCATATGTAGCTATTTGTGATTTTAATGTAGTGGGAATTGCTTTTGTTTATTACTTGCTATGTGTAGGTATACAAGGATGAATAAATACTGCATGGTGTTGAGCAGATTAGTAGTTATATTTTGATTACACGAACACGGTGTTTTGGTGCAGTTTATTTGGAAACTTTTCAAAATTTTACGCCTCCCTCCTCTCTTTGTAGCATGCAAAGTTGCAGTAAATCCGATACCTTCACGCCTATTATTTATATCCAATATAGCGCTGAATATTGCGTGTTTTTGTAACACAAAACCGGGAGAGTAATATTTCATTGTATATACGTCTCAAAGTTAACAGTATTCAGGCAGGGTGGGACTTATTCGAAGTCCCGGAGTGTACCCAGGGTTTAGAGGGGAAAGGGCGGGTTGCTATGGTGACTGAGTTGTGCAGGCTGATGGACGGTCGGCGGCGAGCAAGTAACCCCAGCATGACCGTAGTCGACACAGGCAACCAGCTGCGTCATCGCATTCCCCTCTCCTCGCCTCTTGACGCTATCGAGAGATTCATATTGTTTGGAAATACAATGAAACTGCCATTGGAAGTTCAGATTCTAAAATATTATTAAAGTGCCAAAGCTCCGCGCGCGTTATCCTGCTAAGTGATGCAGTGCTGCCCCTCTCTCGTATCCGTTCTTGCGATGTTTCCAAAACCGATGGTAAATACTTCGGGAGTATGCATAGAAATTAAATCCTGATGGTTTAGGGTCATATTTAACACTCAGTGGACACGTGCAATAAAGACAGAAAGGGACAAAAATCTTATGTGTTGCATTCACGTGGTTTTCTCTACTCATTCTTGTACAAACAATTAAAAAGCATTTTCATCTACTTCTTGTTAATTGAAGCAAACTTTCGTTACACATTTCGCTGTAGACATAAGAAGGATGCAACAGGCAAAACAATAGTCGACTTTTAGAAAGCATGTCAGTATGTGATGGCTTTTAAATGCCATGCTCTATGTATGTCCACGAGAAAAACCGGAGAGCGTTTTATCACTTGAAAAAAGTAGAAGTATTTAAAAATTCAAACCAATAACAAAGAATATCTCGTAAATGGTTAAAGTCACAACAGAATCTACATTTTTTGTGTAATAAGTTTACGGTTTACCAGCTGTACACAAGTCATTCTCAATGAAGAGGGAAGAGAAGGCTATTCCCAGAGAATTTAAGATATACATTTTACTTGCCATCGGATATCCGAAACATATGGTATTTTGATCGAAATCGTTAGAGCCATTTTTGAGAAAATAAAAACACAATGAAAACTTTTCCATGTAAAGGGTTATTTGGGATGGGGAAATTTTCTTTAAAATCTTCGTGTCGCATCCTTCTAAGACACTGAACTTAAATACCAAGTTTGGTATTTTCCTTTTTGAGTATTGCTATGACACAGAAACACACACGGACACACGAGCCTTTTTCTAAAAGAAATTGTTTTGTTTAGGGGCCTTAAAACATGTATTTCCGGTGAAATCTCTGTATCGAATTTTTGGGTGGATTGCAATGCCTTCTCTACCTACTATATGCGTGGTAAAAATTTACAGCTGAATAAAATGTACAACTAATGTCAACCATTTTCGTAGTAATAGCAGTTTTCTAAATCTTCATTTGAGTGGCCAAAGACTACTTCGGTTGGCATATATTAAGGGCATATGAGAAACAGTGATTTTTTTTTTCGCATGGGCTCGTAAAACAAAGAAGAAGTGATATTTAGGGTGGGCAGCTGAATCTTGTTTTCTTCAACTTGCATGTAACTAAATAAAGCATTACTAGGAAAATATTTTGTCACGATTAATGCAAGGCAGATAAAGTAATTAATTTATACATGAATGCATAAAATATAAAGGTTACATGTAAAATGTGGCGGGGCGAGGGGTATGATCATGTGAGTGTTAAATATAAAATTTTTCAAATCTGATCTAAATTCAGTGGGATGACTCATGCGGTAACGTCTGTGGCCCGGGAAGGTCCTGGGTTCTATTCCCTGGCGGACCATCGTGACCTATGGTTTTTTTTCGGGAGTTTACCCGGGTCGCTAAGCGAATGTTGGGAAAGATCATTATGTCCTCCGAATTTCCTGTCCGTCCATTTCGCTTCCATTCTAATTTCATTTCACCTTTCATCCGCTTGGTCTCTTTCAGGGTTGCAAGTGTCGGCGGGAGGTCTCGGCGTGTGCATGGTAGGCGAAAAGAATGCTCTTTGGAAACCTAGGTCCCTCGGAATGGGGGCGGTCTCCGGCTCCCGGCCCCAGAGAATGTATAAGCCCACAGGGGGAAGGGGAGCCGGCTGCACCAGTGCCCATCCGGCGAGTTTAAATCAGAAAATTGTAGGGACCCTGCCCTCTGCCTGTCGTGACTCCTGGTCCGGCCGCCCTCTTTCTCCTTTCACCTTATTCCCTCTTCCCGGCGGCGCCCCACCCGGGGAATGGGTTAAAAAGATCTATGTAAGTCGATGTGGTAACGCGTTGATTCCTAATCCTAATACTTGTGATTAAATAAAGGAGATAAGCGTTTTAAAATCTGAAATACCAATTCTATTTTCAACTAAGTTTTTCAGCATGCTATAACCAATGCTCCTACGTGTAAACTAGCGCCTCCCTTTAACCAGAAACAACTATGAAGCTCTAGCATTTGACTCCACATGTCCTTGGGACTTTAAAAGTTATGTGAACGCCTGAGATTACTTCCCAGTTGCTGTTTGGAATTCTGTTAATAAGAAGCATAAAAAAGCTTCAGACAGACTTCAACTGAGCGAAATGAAATTCCTTAGGGCAGCTGCAGATATAGAAAAACCGATCATAAAAGAAATAAGAGAAGAATTAAGAATATACAACTTGAATGATAAGGCAAAAGAATATAAAACAAAGTGGATGGTTCATGTACAGATAAGTACATCTGAAAGATTATCATATGAATTATAAACTAAGACGAAAGAGACGTACAGGTAAATCTATTGAAAGATCCCATGAACAAGATATGTAGATTACAACACGCAGAAATGTCTAAGGCATGAAGGAAGAATAAGAAGAAGACAAGGTATAAGCTAATCGTATGTTTCATTATTAGAGAGCAGAAAAATAATATCAGAATGTCTGTTTCCATGTTTATGCTCAAAGGTTCCTACTAATTTTACGACGGTTGTTACTGTCATTCGATATTTGTTTTGATGGCTGTTAACCCTGTATAATAACGGGAGGATATTTTAACACCCGGTATAGCTTATGAAAACGTGGCAATTTATCTTAGACAAAACAATGTTAACCACTGAACGATATGGACTAGAGAAGCCGGAGGAAGTTCTGTTCTGTACGACCCAGTGCACGATGGGAAGTTTACTCCGAAATGCTTATAATTAGGATATTACGTCTCCGGTTACGCCAGCCACCCTATCGGTCAACGTCGTTTCAAACATTAGCAAGGTTAATGGATAGAGCTCGACCGACACAATTGCACGTGATATTCCGATGGGGGCCAACGGCAGCAGGATTATGCAGGCTTAATGGGTGCCTGGGCGCGATTGGGGGGAAAATTAGGTCACGTGATTGAGCACATAGTGGAGTCTCGTGACCTCTTCTACCAGTTAATTTTACACCCCCGAAAATAACACAGACGTTACATGTTTCACTGAACGCTTAAGGAACTGTTTCAAGCAAATGTGCCGCAACAAATGGAACTTTGTGGTAGAGAGTATAGGTGTGTAAAGCTTCATCCAATCTCGGAAATTGCTGTTAAACTGGGAAAGACATTGCCTTCTGCTCTAACGAGGAGACGGTATCAGATCAGTGCTCGTGCGTTCATCCGATAGTGTTTGCGTGAAAGCTCATTGAAACAGAGATATAGGCAGACTCAAAATGAAAATTCCATAACCGGGATTTAAACCACGGATCTTCGACTTTCCTTGCCGCTGCTCTAACCAACTGAGCTACCATAACATGCCGGCATATTAAAGTCCCCCACTGATTAACATTTTTCCCAGTGAACCACAATACATTGTCAAATTCATTTTGAAATAACATACCCCAAGGGCTACTTGCAATTTCGCCAATGTTAAATCTGATAAACTCATGATCTATTATCTCAGAAACTATTTAAGATACCAGACTGAAATTTTTATAGCATGTAGAGAATGCCTTCTAAGTTCAGCGATATATTTTTATCCAATACGTATGTTTATTAAGGAAGATAGTATAATTTCACCAATTCACCATTTTCCGTTTAAGATTTATCGGCAATTTTTTTTAAAAAAGTAACCAACCATCTTATTAACACCAAGTTAATAACCAACATCGTTAAACGGTTGTTTTTATCATTCTAAGATTTAATTTAATTATTTTTGGACGAAAAAGAACATTTATAACAGAAAGTTCTTTCACAAAAAAAAAATCTATTCAAAACAAAAATGGAGAAAACAAAATATCATATATTTGCAGTAAAAAAAAAGACGCATGGCTTCAACATACAGAAGCTACAATATTTAAGAGTAGTACCAATTTGTTGAGCTAAACTTTCATAAAAGATGGGCTGAAGCTTACTTCTCTTCAAAGTATGTAAGAGAAATGATTTTTTTTTCTGTGACGTCCTATATTCACAGTACAGAATGACAGAGGAAGTACCGTTTTTAAAATATATTTATAGTATAAGCATACTATATATTTTATTATTGTAAATTATATATATATATATATATATATATAATTAAAGAGGAATTTCCAATTTATAAAACAGCACAAAAAACCAAAAGCGCAGTTCTTTGCCAATTTTTCCCATTAAGTCCCGTGCTTAATAGTTAACCATTACTAGGTAAATGGTAAAATTATTAGGCACGTTTGAGGATAAGTATGGAAAGAGAAGACACTTTGCTGTTATTTTTCTGTTCTCTATAATAACAATTACGATTAGCTTATGCCATATGACTAACAGAATTTCAAACGACCGGAGAAAAAATCTCATGTGCTCACATTGATTGACCTAATAGTGATTGATCGGTCTAGTGCCCTAAAATTCATATTTGGGGACCCTTAAATCATGCTGCTGTCATATAGTTTGTTATATTTATTTGTTACATAAAATATACTGGAACTGTGTTAGAATTGAACATTGCTTTTCGTTTAATTTTACAGCATTCATAAAATAAATTTGAATAGTGTTGAAGTCGTTGTTAAATATTTAAACCTTGTATTTAAATACAATGTACCAAGCGGAATGGTTCAGGCGACGTCTGTGGCCCGCATTCGGGAGGTCTCGTGTTCGATCCCCGGCGATCGCCCACTCTGACCCATGGTCTTTCGTGGTTTCTCTGGGGTCGGTAGGTAAATGCTGGGGTGGTTTGTTCTCTACCAGTATTTCTTTTCCATCCTTTTCTTTTCATTCCGTTTCCTTCTCAGCTTTCAAGTGTGCTTCTAGGTCTAGTGGTGTATGGCTGTGCCGGACAGATGGTGCGAATGCATGCTCACTGGAAATAATGCTACCGTGGACACCGGAGCGCTGCTCGACTGGTGGGCCGTTCTTTGCCCGCTCCGGCGGTGACACGCGGATCTGCGAGATTGGAAATGTTGGGTCTTCCCGTATATCTGGCCTGTAACCTCCCGTGTGGTTCCTTCACTTCAACCCTTCCTCCTGGCGGTGTTAGGCATAATAGATCTCTGTAGGTCGCGGTGCCAAGGTGAACAACCTATATATATATATAATATTGTATATATATAATATATACAATCTCCTGATTATATTTTATATTCCCTAGATAGAATACTTATAGTCCGGGCAGCCTTAGAAACAGACTTGATGTAAACAAAACATTTTGCATGTCTCCGCGTTAACCTCGTGTTCGTATCAGCTGTAATGAACACAAACAAACAAATGTCACATGGGCTCATGTCTTGTGTTAATAATGCAATTGAACGGTGTACTATTTGAATAATAATAATAATAATAATAATAATAATAATTATTATTATTATTATTATTATTATTATTATTATTGTTATTAGCAACACCGAAGAAAAAGCTGAGTTGAAATTAAAAATGCAGGACAGTTAAAATAAAACTCACGTTAACCTGCAGCTGCATCACTGTCGAGAAGAGGTGTAAAATCTGGAACATATTCAATGTAATTGTTTTTTTTTGCAGCTTTTAACGGCTTACTTTTAGAATGCTGCACTATTTCATGTTTACTGTCACTCACGAAGTTTACAGCACTTATAGAAGCAACCATGTTTATCACCTTTCTTACTAATGAATGCAGAAGAGGACAACGAAGCTAAAGCCCTTTTTTAGTTTTATTATTCATATTATTCAAAGTTTCGAACTATGATTAACAGACTTCTTGAAAAACCACAGATAATCACGCATATTTAAGCTAATACTTTACTAGCATTGGTTTCCCGCGTATCGCGAGCTAGTTAATGACGTCGTATATTTATATCAAGTTTGGTTCTAAGGGTGGAGCGGTAGTAGTTTTAGGTAATTATCTGAAAGGACTTTTGAAACTATCTTCCGAACAGCTCATTGGTAAAAACATTATATCTTTTGAGCTGTAAGGTTTATAAGATAATCAAAATAAACGTCTTTACTTCAGGTATAGGGGGCGCAGGGGTAGCGCAGTGATTTCGTTTCCGGCTTCGTTCTGAAAGTCCAGTGTTCGATTCTCGGATCCGATGTGGCGATTTTAAGTCTGCCCTATTCATACCTTCACACTGACTTGTTCATGTAGAGTATCCCCGAGGCGGTTCGGAGTTCACGGAAAAAGTTGTAGGTGATTTCATTTCACCGCCATTCTTATCATCACCCTAGCATATGAGGTAACGGACTTCGCCCGCTGGGTGCCTCCACCTCAGAAATGGGTCCAGTCACTGCTTGGTTGAATGGGATCTCCCGATGGTCATTGACCATGTGTGGGGAGCGTCAGAGAGGCCGATGACGATGGCAACAACACCAATCAGTATCAGGAGCACAATTTCAAATACTGATAGCTCAGTCAATTTTAGTGGAGTAAGACGTCGCAGTTTTATGAAATATTTATAGATGCGATGTTATCAGAAAAATGGACAAAAAGAAATCGTTAAGTTTGAAAATCGAAGACTCATAAAAACGATCGGTGTTTAAACGAATGATCTGAAGAGGTAATAAATATAAAGAAATTAAAAACATAATGAACTTTATTTGTTGCAGTTAAAATATGGCTGTCATAAGGAAGAGATGCACCCAAGTGCAATGCAGAGCAACACTTTAAAGTCTCCGCGCCAGGCTTGCCTAGTACTCTCAGTCATATTAGTGTAAAATACAAAGCATAGCAATCGATTACTCTAGATTTTCTCAATTTGTTATACAACGTTAACAATTTGCATTGAAACGTTGTGATCTTTATCGTTTCTGTCATCTCCTTCGTTGTTCTCATTCCAGAAATAAATTTTGTCTAGACCAGGGGAATCCAATTTGCCTTGGGAATACACAGTTTCTGTGGACTGATTTAATTAACATCTGACAATGTCCTCGCTTTCTGAGAACACCAATCATTTGTGTTGAAATAACGAAAAATAAGTTGCCGGAGTTTATAAAATCGCACACAAAAGGGAGCAGCTGTAGGCTTTCGCCATGGAAAGCCAGTGTTCATTATCCTGGAGGTGAAGGAATAAAGCTGCAGTCAGTTGCATGGCAGTGCTGTTCAAGCGTATCATCTGCCACTTGGATCCAAAGCGTGACAGGCCTTTGTTTCACTAGACGTCAGTTCTCTATCGACAGCAGAACATGAAGAATTGCGGAGTAAAAGTCTAGCGGCCATTACCGATAATCACGGCCTCTTAGAGAAGCACAATGCAGAATTGGCATCACGCTTTGGTTTTAATTAAATTCTACCTAGAGTCAGAACGACTAAGGTGAAATATATTTGGATGTTATACGATTTTGTGAACAGCGAAATGGAGCTTTTCACATAAAACCCGATTTCTCTGCATCTCGGAGGACGTCATCAAAGCTGAATTCACAGCCTTTGTTGCTCTGATACTAGGCTAATTTCCAACTCGAGAAGAACCGAATGGTCTGACAGAGTTTGAATGCGTTGGAACTGTAACGACTAAAGTGGATTGTTGCGAAAATGGTAGATGGTGTTAAAAAGTAAGAAGCTTGCTTTCCTAACTTCATTGCTAATGTATTTGTAGTGCAGAAAACTCAATCATTGTGATTAAATACGTTTCCAGTAACTGCCGCACAGATCCAGATTGTTATAGAACACTCCAAGCAGACATACAATAAAATGTTAATTTGGGTTTTAGGAATAGAAATATCAATAGAAGTACATACAACAGACGTCTCAAATCAGTTGAAGAGAACAGATAAACATTTCCGCCTATTGGGTAGGCAGACATGCAAGTTGGGGGCGTGAACGAAGGCGAGTGAGTGTAGGTTGCGACCACTGCGATAGCACTGATGTCAACCACGTGATCTGCTGCAAATGAGCATCAGCAAGTCGTTACTCCATCGCAAGTGCAACTCGTGGCGCGTTAGCAGTACTCCTTGACACTGAGAAAGGAGTCAAGGCGCGGAGCAAGCGAGTGTGAAAGAAAGAGACAGTGTACTATCCTTGTCTCTCTCTATACGCAGTAGCTTACGCGCCACCCGCCCTGGTTAGTGCTCCCGACACTAAATGGAATTCAAATAGGAACCAGAGTATCAAGCCTGGAAAGGACGAAGAATGGGGAAAGGGGCAGTTGGTGGAAATGAAGGACATACTATTGAAAAACAAATATAGCCTACGACTTTTCTTGGATGGTCACCATCTCGAAGGAGGGAGCGGGAAAGTATGATAATTTTATGGACATCCAACAAAACCCAAATGATGAAAATACACTATTTGAAGGAACAGATCTGGCCAGAATGGAGGTTGGGAATTCAGGTAACCGCTAACAAGTGCAGAGATCGTCATAAGCAAGCATGGCGATTTTCAGTAAAGTAATCTTGTTCAAAATAAAATTATCTTTCAAATGTATTTATCAATCACTTAAGCTGCTCATCCAAAGTCTGTAAAGCCGAACGGTTTCTTAGCGTTTTGCAAATTAGAGTAGGTTTCCTTTTTCTAATCTTGTCATTTCGGCCAATCAGAAAAGCGAAGGGATATGTTAGATTTGTTGGAAGTCATGTTAAATGACTTATTGTGAATTAACTGACCGTAGCAAGTGCCTTTTGACTATTCTTTATTATGAATTTTTTATCGTAGTAAGAACGCCAATTTAGTAAAACTAGTAACATGAGACAATCCTGAAAGTAAAATTATTGGAAGTTCTTGAAATTATACTTTGTGTGAATATACGGGGTGTATTTTTAAAGTAAATACTGATAATTATAAAAAAAGAACAGAACATTGTTTTCCAAATACTTAAGCATCACCATTACCTTACACTACCTCTCCACACAGTTGCCGCCGTTATCCAAGCACTTGTAACGGGAAACCAGTTTTGTATGCATTCGTCAGAGAATACCATCTGTGGTGAAAATCAAGTCTGCACTTCTTGTTTCACATCATCATCATTGAAATGTTTTCCACCAAGGAATTTCTTCAGATGAAGAAACAGATTTAAATCGCTCCGTGCCAAATCCGAACCGTAGGAGGGTGGCAATTGCTCCCAACCAAATGAGGTGATCAGATCTTGAATTTGTTTGGCTGTGTGTGGCCGAAGTGTCACTCATTATTGTTTCGCCATAAACTTCACAGAGTTGGCGATGAATGTTTGCTGGCGTAACATTTCTCGCATTCAAAAAGCGAATTACTGATCTGACTTCACAGTCGCAAGTTGTTCGATTGCTTTGAACATTTCAGAACGCTCTAACAACAGGAAAACACAAAGTGACGATCGCTCGCAGCGTCTGGCTTCCTAATGAATGGAGAAACTGATCACGCATGCTCAAATCGCGACCGCAGCACTGCAGCGACGAAATATTAAAACGGTACTTACTTTGAAAACACGCCTCGTGTATGACAACAGCTCTGTTCCATTACTTTTCCTTGTAAGTCAGATGATCAAGAGATAGATATTGGGCATCTTCAAGGATGCGACACGATTTTAAAAAAAAAATCATTCCAACTCAAGCTACACTACATGGAAAATCTTTTGAAAATTTTGATTTTCTCATAAAGTGGTTTTATTGATTTGTATTAAATTACCATAGGTTTAAGAAATTTTCATGACAAATGAAATGTACATCTATTTATATTAAATTTGCTGGGAATAGGCTCTGTAGTACTCTAAACAGTCTTACTAGACGAAAAATGTACTTCTTGTTTAAGTACACTATTTATGACATTTTAAAATTTATTTTGAATGATTTTAGTGATATTCCTTGTTATTATCTTGAATTTTCAAATACTTGTACTTTTCTCAAATGGAAAATCGTGACCAATTGTTTTATTTATTTATTTTTTTTTTTATTTCTTTCTTCTTTTTTTATGTGCCTTGCAAAGAGAACTGAATTTCAAAACCATTATATAGCGGCTTGAAACATTTGACAATCGTTTAAAACCTACGGCATATCTACAAGAAAGTATGCAATAAGGCGATTTCTGCAGATATTTATCTCGATTAACACAAAGTAGGTAGAATAATAAGCTTTTGTAATAATAGTTTCTTGAGGAATGAGTCAGAAGGTCATGTGAACGTAACACATATGCCTTTTTTTAATTCGTCGTAACTTATCGTTAGTTTGTCTCACGTGAAAGTCATTTTAAAGATTGCTCCTAAGCAGAAAAGCCTCGGTGTCATTTAACTGCCCTAGTTTTGTCCCGACGCTCATTTATCTTCCTTGAACGATGGTCAACAAATTACTATCCATTGTTCGCAGCCCCATTTGTTGGTAGCAGCATATAGTGGAGTAATGAATATTAATTTTAATTAAAGCTTAGCTAGAGCGGCGTTGGAGGTATATTAGTTTCAAAAGCGCAGCAACGTTGCTAGGCTACCTTGATGACCCGTATACAACACACAGCGAGGACTGGAGTTAATTTTCAAGTTGGGAGGGTACCTGAAAGGGCCCATCTTGAGAGAAGTTAGTCAGGTAAGCCATGGTATCCTGAAACTCCAGATGACAATGAAAAGGCTTTGTATTCATGAGAAATGCGTTGATTGTTTTCAGAAATGATTGTGGGAGTGGCTGTTTGACGCAATGTATTTCAATGCGTTGCGCCAAATTAGCCTCATACCTAAAGAAGACAATTTAGGAATTAATTTGGTGTTAATGTGTATCAAAATCAACGCAAAAAACGACTTAGATAGCCTGAAAGAAATGCTCAGATCTGATATGTAAGAGCTTTTGAGCTTTTTCGGCATTCTAAAGTTCTGTGCAATAACGATGTCATGATACAAAAAGTTACAAAACAAAAATTATACAATTAAAAATTGTTATGCATGTTTCATAATGATTAGAATTAGATTTACGCTACGGAGGGGACACCTAGCACCTCAACCCTCCCACCTCCGGGAGGAACGTATGGGCTGCAGAACCGGCCGACGGAGGCGACAGAGACGCGCAGAGGTCCCTAAAAGTTACAGACTTGACCGCCCAGCCAGAGAGCGCTTAAGGCAGCCCTACCAAGCCACCGGAGAGTGGTTCATAGGCTACCCTCCAGCGGAGACCGGAGAAACCTCGACCTAGTAGAGACTGGAGCGACCTCTATCTGAGGAACCGAGAAGAGGTTCCAACAAGCAAGCCATCTGCGCCATCTGTCCGCAGTTGTCCGACATACAGCCCCGGAGTCAATCATAACACGAAAGGGCAAGCTGAAATGAGAGGGAATTAGGGAGAGAGAAATTCGGTGGAGACAGTGATCCTTCCGAGCATTTGTCAAGTGACTCGGGGAAAACCCCGAAAGACCCATGGGTCAGAAGGTCGACTGCAGGAATCGAACCCACCACATCCTGAATGCAGGCATTGACGCAACCGCCTGAGCCATGCCGCTGGGTTTCATGATGTTATAAATGTGTAAACCAGCTAAAAAGTATTACTTCTGGGCCATGTCGGATTCTTATTGTGGCACGTTTTGGAGATGTGGACAAAAGAACCGAAGTCAAGTTGCTTCGATAGCTTACCTGTCGGAACATTAATGCGGCATAACAGACAGTACTATCACAGCCAGAGACATGTCGCGTAATATTTTTCTTCTGTGTTCACATATTTAATACCTTTGCTTTAAAAATTTACAATTGTGATATTTGTAACTAGTTGAATATGCATTATATTACGAAGAGAACAGCTAAAGACTTTGGTCTTAAAATATCATTCGTTCGTCCAAGTAAGGAATTAAAAAATTCACTATAAATGGTATACAGAAGGTTTGTTTTATAGTTTGATTTCTATACAGTAACTCTAGGAGGTACTCGTTGCCACTTTAAAAATTTCTAACAGCCAAATTAATGGAAAAAAAATCTGATTTTTAATATGCGGAAAGAACAGGCAGTTTAGGTGTTCTGACATTTTTCAAGAATGTTTATGTTAATAGTTCCTTCATTTTTATTTTTTGTATGTGTACGTGGTGTTTGCAGATTTGAATGCATTTAAAGAGCAAATAGTTTAGTGTAATACTTGAAATTGAGGTTAAATCGGTGTTAATATAACGTAGGAATTATCAACGATTTTACTGACTTTTCTTATTAACGCCAAAGATTTTAGGAATTCTCCAATGCATTTTAAGGTATATGTCGGTGATATCGTCAGTTTTCATATAACATTTTTCTCTACTAAATGCAGCTCAAATAATTTTGTAAACAATTACATTGAAGAAGCTTAAGAATATACGCAATTTTCAAAACCTTATAAAAATAATAAAATGAAAACTTTTGAAAAACGCCAGAACACATAAACTGTAATTTCGTTTGTTCTTTCGCATTTTAAAATTGAGAACTTTATCACAATTAATTTGGTTGCTAAATTTTTTTAGGTACAATATCCGTGCCTCTTCATCTTGCGACCATAATCCGTTATTATAATCCAGCGTGTCCATGTGACAGAGATGGAGTAATAATTTACAAGTGCATAGACGAGACCTCTAAACCCCTGGAGAAACCGCATGCGCGTAGGCCTCAGGCGGCACAGTTTGCCTTACAGCGATGTTCGGGAGGGAAGGTTGTGTTGAACGGAACCGTAGGACTACACTCGGAAGTTGGCGCGCGTTAAGTGAAGGCGGGGCACTTAACGATTTCAGTATGATTCCACCATGAAGGAACACCTCCTAGGTCCCAAGTCCGGACCACCAAACACCAAAGTGTGTGACCGTACGATGACATAGGAAAGAAATGACGGGAAATTATGTACAGGGGCATACTACCAGGGAAAACCACGAAAGACTCTAGGTCAGGGAATTCCGTTAGACGTCACTTGCAACTTCAATCTTTAATGTTAGGAAAATAACGATTTGTCACATCCCTATTTATAACTATTTCACTCAAGGAGCTGTATAAAAACCGAATTCTATGAAATGCATAGAGTATACCTGAAAATACCTGAAGGGTGTAAATCAAATATTATAACTGCTATACTTTAGGAATATTTTGTGCAACACTCACCTTTATGATGCATTCATGAAAAATGCTTGATGACAATAAAATGATACGGCTACTCTACTATCCGCTTCCGATAGATAAGGAAGTAAATGCGAAAAGGGAGGTAGGAAACGGAAGATAGATAAGCTATTATTGCGAATTCCCACGAGGTGATGGAGTAGCTCCTTCGCTCCTCCAAGAAACAAAAGCTCCGTGGCTGTTATCTTATCCGCGATCTGCACAAACGAAACGTGGCCGCTTTTATCTTCAGTGTTGCCGATCGAACTTTTCGAAAGGGAGTGGAAATACGAACCAGCACTGATGTTATGTTTGGTTTAAAGTAAGACAGACCTTCGGCTTTAGGCTTGATTAACATGCTCAAAAATATGTAACTTGATAGGACTGTATTTGCAGTTTCATGTGGAATGTTTAGTTTAAAATAGTTCCTCTTTCTTCACTCTGTTGTGTAATTTTTGTACCATTCCTATGTTAAAATGCGAAAAAACCTTTCGTAGGTTAGTCATGTAAATTTATTTATTTTGAGAACATTATTCTCTCCAATTTTCAAATTTAAAATTTTCAACCTATATTCTCCATCCTTTTATTTTTTTTCAGAAAATTTTGAAATCACAATGAGAGTATTGAGATTCACGGGCAATACAGCTAAACCTATAAAGTGACAGTACTAAAACCTGCTTGCTATTTTATTATTCCCATTATTGGAAATCAGGTGGAATTGGTGCATGTGCATCTGGAAATAAACTCGATTAGTTTTTAATTTTTAGTATTTTGTGGGTACGGTGTATATCCATGAGAAGGAGGGCGGTATCGAAGGAACAGCGGGGGATGCTCAATCTGGAAGCGTTACAGCCTCCGCTGCGCTGCATTTTTCGCCATCATACTTAGCTCCTTCGCCCCCATACGTTCCGAAGGTTTATTAGTCGCAATAGCCGCAGTGCTCCATGCTATTTCGTAAACTTATCTCATAGCTCAATTGGCAAAGCATTTGGAAGTGTGGCGGGTTCATTTAAAGCTGGGAAGGTCCCTCGATGTCTCCAGAGTCTGGGGTGTTGTGTGGATGTCCCGGTTAACCTATGCTATCAGGACTGCCGCTGGGCAGATGGCTGATCACAGTCATTCTGTGTGGCCTTTTATCAACGTATGAGCACAACTGCATAGCGCCTAGATGTGTGCTGCAAAGTTAAATTAAATAAAACAAATAAATTGTGGAAGTTGTTTTATAATAATAATTGGAATACGATTCAGACCCTTTTTGTATGCGTTTCTTACTTTGGAACTGTTGTTTTAAATGTGGTTTATGATTTAAACTTTTGAAATCGCTTTTTGGCACATACATAATCGAGCACGTACATATCTTAACCTTTTATAGACAGAACCATGTACACTTAGTGTAGATAAAAATATTAGGAGTTAAACAATCCATAATAACGTTTTAATACTCGTCTTCTGATGTAAGATGTAGCAAAACCGCCTCTTCGGACTCAAAAACTCTGTCTGTTATGAGTCGTGCTTTTGAATGACGATGATACGGTTGAAATGGCTCTTTTGATAAGCATAAACGAATATCGAATTATCGGAAATTTTTACGTTATGCATTCCGGAAAATTGATTTTGCAAATCGGCCACTTTTGTTGTTATGAAAGTTAATTTTTATTGTTTGTAAACTCTGTATGTTCAAAATTAATTACATTTTTCAATATTTCACGATTAAAAGCGATGTGAATTGGCATTTCCATGCAGGCCGACATTTTATTGATTTAATTTTTATTCCAACCCCAAAATAAAAAGAATAAATAATGTGGCCACCACCGTTCGGACCTACGCCGAAACAGTTATAATATCCCCGCAGTCGCCTTGCGTTCTCATAGCTACACCTACAATTACAATGGTAATAAGCACATATCTTATCACAAGGGATGTTGGAAATGTTGTCCTTGTCCGCACATTTCTGGTATCTTAGGAAATGTTCACTCATGCTCGAAAGTTCAATATCCGAAACTGAGTGAATTTCCGCCCGATGTTTTCTTTTAGTTCACACAATATATGGGATTTATTGCGTACACCTTATTTTTCATGTGGTCATCAGAGTTGGGTAATCTTCTGTAATTGGATTTATGCGAAATGATAACAGTAATTGACCCACGCTTAATATTCGTCTCTGACGAAGCATGATTCCATTTATATGGCTATGTTTCGTCGTCTGGTAACATATATTGGGTACGGAGAAACTCGATTTTACACACGAAATTCCCTTGCATAATGCGCAAATTGGTGTACAATAAGTGCATACAGAACAGTAGGATCAATATTTTTTTTAACAAACAATCAATGCAGAGAGGTACAGAAATGACTTGCCATTTTTGAACTGCTGACCGACGTTTAATGTCCATCTGGATTTTTCCAACAAGACTTTGCTATCGCATATACAGCTGATGAGTCATTAAGTCTTAAGATTTGTTTTACGATGGGGTAATTAGTAAAGAATTATAGCCTTCAAGATCCCATGATTTAACTGAATGTGATTTTTATCTATGGGGGCAGTTGAAAAATAAGGCGTGTGCAACAAACCCCATACATTATAGGCACTTAAAACAGCAGTCGAGAAATTCACAATTGAGTGTGAATTAAATTTCCTGAGAAGATGCCAGAAATGTGTGGATAGAGGGCAACGTTTCCAACATCTCGTGGCCATGAAATCAAAACGGAATCTCAAAACCATCGCATAGGACCCTAATGTATTCCCCTTGTACCTATAACAAAACCATTTCTCCGATTAACGTGAAACAGGCAGAGGTCCTGGGCCGTGCCGCTGTCTTCTAGAGCGTGGAGCTTTGGTTCCTGGCCACGGAATGTGCCCTCTTCGAACCTACCCATGGGGTGTGGATTTTAAGTCCCGCGTATAGGACCGGTGCCCACTTAGCATCGTGAAGAAAGTAAGGAGCTGCGATAGGTAGCGAATAGACAGCGATCTCGGCCATCGAGGCCAACATTATGGTTGGGGGATGTGTGATGTTGGCCACAGCACCTCCCTGTATCGGTTGGATATTCGCACCTTCATGGATTGTAGCGCCACGGAATGATTATTCATAGGCAGAATAAATTTTTGTAAGAAGTCTTTGTAGAACTATGGGCAGAGAAAGTACTGTGAAGTAATACATGAGATTTTTATAAATTACGCGCTAAATATACAAAAGCATGCAATACTCATTTTTTTATTTATTTAAAACACAAGGAATAAATAACATTAATAACGTTTATGGACTTAGGTTTAGAAATCAACAAAAATGAGAATTGTATCCAGCTTGCAGAGTCTACCGTTTTATGATAAGCAGTTGAGGTGCCACTTGTCTGAAGCTGGCTCTTTTCTTTCAGATCAAGACCACAAATCTTAGAAGTGGTCTACCTTGTTAAGACAGCTACCAAGAAGCGTGTTAGCCATTTATTTATAGCTGTAATTCAGTATCCTTTGCTCTTTGCCAGAGAATCACTCAGACTGTATTCTAAAGGCATTTCTAGAGTATATTACGAGCTCTTCCTTCCTTCCATGGTGGAATTCTCTGGCTTCTTTCCATGCCTGGCGTTTCCTTCTTTCCGGCTGAAACGTAAGAGAAGTCTGGAGGGAGATTAAAGACTAAAGTATACGCAATAAATTATTCAAAGATATTCATCTTGTCTGCTCTAAGACACAACATGGTAGAAACACTATATACAGAGGAATATTTCCACAAAGTCTGTGATTCAGAAACAGCTGAGTGTGTGCGGTAAAGCTGTTACAAGAGAAAGTAAAATAGTCTTTTCTTAGGATTTCTGGAGTTTTCTATTTGGATAGAACGGCTCTTTAGTTTCTTTACCCTCACCTAAAGCAGGGAATATTACATACGATCCAACAGTCTGTATGAATCTTTACCGGAAATACGGTTTTGAGATCCTTTGAAAATATCAACGAATAATAAATATACGATCAGAAAGGAAAGTACAAGTTTTAGAAAAATTTGATTTGCTACATTCACATGACTCTCTGCCATTTTTCTATAAACTGTATTTACAAATCCTTCTAAAAACAAATATTTTGTTTGTTAACGTGCTGTCAATTGCCAGGATCATATCAGCGCCGGTATGCCGGAATTTCGTCCCGCAGGAGTTCTTTTACATGTTAGTAAATCTACTGAGATGGAGTACACTTAAAAACCATCGATCTGGGCTGGATTTGAACCCGCGACAAGGCTAGCACCTAACCAACTGAGCCACCCCCATCGAACCTTATTCTATCTGCTTCATGTCAGTCGAGATAGATGTTTCTAGAAATGGCTTTATTATATATTTCGTACAAGAGGATTGAAGTAGAAAAACTAAAGTAAATGAAGCTATTAAGCTTCTTTCTATCTGTGTTTATCCTTCTCGTATGTAGGGCTTACACCCCCAGAACTTACAAGCGGGTGCCTGCGGTCAGAGGCCTGTCGAAGGGCAGAAACATTGGATCGGATAGAGTATCCCGATGGTATGAGAGAGAGAGAGAGAGTAGATGAAATGAAATGATGATGAAATGGATGAAAGGAAGGGTGATGATGGAGCAGTTGTGGAATGAATGGCGGGGGAAACTAGAGAACTCGGAGAAAACCCGCCCAGACGCTGCTTTGTCTACAAGTCGCACATGCAGGTCCTTGGGATCGAACCCGGGCGTCCTGGTGAGAGGCGAGCGGTCTAACCACTCGGCCAGAGCGCCGCCAAATTATTAAGCATGCTTTATTATTATTATTATTATTATTATTATTACTACTACCAGCAAATTTTAAAAAACACACAGTTTAACAAATGTTTACTAATGTACTGCCATCATCGGTGAAGTTTATTTTAGAATAATGTTACGCACTAATTCCCAATGCCCTTTGTCCATACTAAAGACTAATATAAATGTTAGGAACTAGAATTATTATAAATTAAAATATTCTATTTCAAATTGATATGAACATAATTCACGCACTGAAACGTCCACGTCCCGAATAAAAACAATCAGTGAAATAATTCCAAATGAACGAGTTATTTAGATAAATGTAAAACGTTTTAAATATACAAAGGGAAGCTTATTTTTTTTTTAAAAAAAGCAGTTCGTTGGCAGGAACATTTCACTATCAATTACATGTTTAAAACAATATGCAGTTATTTTAGAATTCTATCAACAGTGACCATAGCAGGTTTTCATATGCTGTGTTAGCATCGTGTTTGCAGAAACTGTAAACTAACACAGACTGCAGGTTTTTCCTGTATATCTAGGCCATAGAAAACTGGCTGTACGCAAAAAATGCTATAAGCGTTATCATTATCTACATAACAAAGCGTTATTACTATTGTTATAGCACTCTGTGGCCGTCCCCACCGGGCCTCGTCCCCTCTGCGGCGCTGCTGTTGATATATGAACATACATCAACCATCTGAAATGTTATGATAAGCCTTTAGAAGCACACTGCTGTATGCCCGATAATTATACAGTGTACCAGATATTGTAATACTGTTTACTTAATTGAAATTAATGAACAGCGCCGATATTTACTAATGCAATAAACAATAAATTGTTTACGCAGAATATTTTAATCTTCCCAAAATATCGATAAAGTTTAAGCTGAGTTCTAACTATGATAAATGAGAGCAATTATATATAATGATAGGTCTACAAGAGGTTTGATAACTGGACTGTGCTCATTAGAACCGTTGTTGCACTAGAATTGTGGTGTTGTCGAAACATCTTGCACATCATGGCCATTTTATGATTTTAAAAAAAAAACCTGTGTTGTGCTAATTGACATCTTTAATCGTATTTTAGTGGGCTAGAAACTGTTTTTACGACAGTTTGTCTATCTACTTCATTTTAATCGAGACAAACTTTTGCAGAAATACTTATGTTACACATTTTGTTATAATAAAAAGAGAAGTGCGATAGTCAAATGTTTAAGACTGGACGCTATTTGTTGGTCTTAAAATTTCATACCCTTCCCATGCCATCACCAGAAGCAATTGAAAATCAGCAGGACTTTAAAAGCATGACAAAGTTTAACAATTCAAACCATTAATGAGGAATATCTCGGAAATGGCGTAATTACAAAAAAAATTGAAATAAATTGTGTGTTTTAAAGAAATATGCCTTTTTTGTGAACATCGCATAATGTTTACCAGTTGCAGAGTAAAAAGGAATTCTCAAAATATTCAAGATAATGCACATCATTTCTAATGAAGCATCTTTGATATATTATATTTTAATCAAAATCGTTAGTCATTTTTGTGAAAATAAAGCATTTCGAAAACTATTCCATGTAAAGGGAGTTGGGGTGAGGAGATTTAATACCTTTTTTCTAAAAATGCTTTTTGGATTCAGAGGGCCTCAAAACATGTATTTCCGGTGAAATCTTTATATAACATTTCTGAGCATAATGTAATACTTTCTCTACTAGTGTACGTGTTAGAAAAAGTAAAAAGTGTGGAGTTTTAAGTACAAACTATATAACCTTTGTAATACACTAGACAACACTAACTGTTTCTTTACCTTAACTGTCTGGTTCGAGATCCCATCGTATCTTTAAGCACAAGGTGAAGCTTTATGCACCACCAAATTCAGTTTCTTTGCTTAAGGGGAGAGCCTTATCTCGTTAGTTCTGAGCACCTCTACCTTTATAAAGTAATGCCATTTATTAAGACATTAGAGGATCGTTTTTCTTAATTATACAATTTTTATTTTTGAATGGTTATTTTTTAAAAGTAACTAAATATATTATTAGCGTCTAAGGACTCCAGCACAGCATTAAGGTATTGCTTTCATCGTACTGAAATTGCATTCATCTTGAACTGTTTCTGAGAAAACGGGTTATTTATATAAAAAGCATTCACAGAAAACGTTTTTTCGAAGTAAAAATGGAGAAAGCAAACTCACATATATTTGTAAAGGAAGAAGACACACGAAAGTTGTCACATTTTGCAGAGATGCCAATTTTTAGAGCGGAGCTTGCCCTAAAAGATGAGCTAAAATGTGTGTATCTACTCTAAAAATATAAAATTAATTCATTTTTCCGTGAAGTGTTGTAGAATTCAGTGCACAAAATGGCTTATAAAGAGCTGCTTATTTGATGCTGAGGAACAAAGAAACAAAAAAATATTGGTTACCAATTACGAAACGTAACTTGACCCTCAAATGACAATCCATTGATGGTCCAAACAATCATTGCGCTCTTCGTACCATTTAGAATTTTCATTGTTATTTACGTTGGCGTAAGAACAATTGCAAAGTGTTTATACAAATGTTGTTTAGGTTTTTATGAGGAGTGAGAAAACAACACAAAAAATCTTATGTGTTACACTCACATGACTTTCTCTACTCTTGTACAAACTATTTATACAAACGCTTATTCTCAATATACTTCATGTTAATCGAGATAAACATTTGCAGAGTCTATCTTATTGCTAGTTTTCTTGTAGATGTAAGGGGAATATATATTTACAAGGGCAATTTGGAAATACAGTAGCCTTTAAGCACATACATATCTCTTAATTGCTGGTTGCTAGGTGCAGCACCATTCCCTTTCCCACAGATTAATACTCTTTGCATATCCAAGACAAAAAAATGAATAACGAATTCCCATTTGAGAAAAGTATTGAAAAACAAGCAATATCTCGAAAATGGTTCACTCAACAACAAAAGTGTATATGACATAAATTGTGTATTTTAACGCGATCTACATTTTTTGTGTAGTAAAATTTTGTCTATCTCTTATGGGTTACCAGTCATGCAAAAGTCGTTCACAATGAAGAATACTTTTAGAGACATTCCCAGGAAATTCAAGATATACATTTTATTTGTCATAAAAATATTTAAACATATGATATTTTAATCAAAATCGTTAAAGCCATTTTTGAGAAAATTAAAATTTTCGAAAAATCTTCCATGTAAAGGGTAGTCTGGGGTGGGGGTATTTTCTTGAAAACATTTGTGTCGCATCCTTGGAAGATACTGAACCTAAATACCAAGTTTGGTGTTTATCCGACTGTTCGTTTCTGAGTTATGCTGTTCACAGACAGACACACAGACACACACACGGACATGTTTCCAAAAATGCTTTTTTTTGGATTCAGGGGGTCTCAAAACATATATTTCCGGTGAAATCTTGGAATCGAATTTTTGGGTGGAATACAATACTTCCCCTACTTACTATACGTAGTAGAGAAAGTAAAAAGGTAGGTTCTCATTTAGAAAAGTTAAATGGACCCTAAAATGACCATCACAGCGTCCTCCAAATAAAACACGACTAATGGCATTTACTTTCCCCCATAATATTATGCAACTTTTATTCAAGACATTTCTTTCTACAATGCTTAGTTTTTGAGATATTGTACAGTCTCAACTTAAATGGTCCACTCTGTATATGTGGAAGAGGAAACAAAATTATCTGCATTGAATCGAAGTTTATAGGTGGTCCAAGAAGAAGACGTAGGGACGACCTGGGTTCCTGGATGAACGGAACAGACCATTGAGGCAGTATTTTATATCATAACATGCTGTGAATGCCAGAGTGATTGTAGTGTAAATTAATATTATTGTATGTACAGGATTTTAGATATTTGTTAGCCATAAGTATTGTTAGGAAATAAGTTTACGCGGCCTAATTGAAACTGACAGTAGAAGTGGGGGTGAGTTGTTTATCACTAAGAAAAGACAAATGACGTCAGGGTAGCGTGCCCTTTTTAGGAATGGAGGGAATATCTTCCCTAGAGTATATATTTTAGTAGAAGTGATTGGCTGGCCAAAACAGACGCTAAAGTGGGCGCGATTTGGTAACCAATAGGAGCTATATTATAATGTTTAGGCAATTAGAGGTGAAGGAGTATATATTCTCGAGTCATAAGCAAGTGTCGCGCAGTCTTGAAGAGTCTTCCACGAGGTGCACGTCACGCAGTCCTGAAGAATCTCTCGCGAGGTACACATCGCAGAGTTAGTTACACGAATGTGAAGTACGTGAAGTAATTGGTGCGCGTCAACTAAAACGACTGTAGCTACATTCGTAAACATCACAGTTTCAGTCAGGCGTGTATAAAGATTAAACATGTCAATTATTAATTAAGTGTGACGGCAATAAAATTGTAGATTCAAATTTGTTATCAGTGTATCTTTTAGTAACAACTCCTTTCCATTTACACACGCTGCTTAGAGACACTTGCTCGACCGAGTTATAACAGCTAGCCGGAGGACAAAGAACCTAAATTTAAAAATAATCAAACAATAAGCGCCCAACAAATAAGATAACACAAGTCATGAGAACTGCGACAACATGATGATTATGATTATGATGATGATGATGATGATGAGGTTGATGTTGGGTAGTTTGAAGCTGAGCTCGTTCGTTGATGACTATTAGTAGCTGTATTTGGTTTTATATTGTAAGATGTGAGCTTGTGCTCTTAGATTGAAAATATATAATGCATAATAAGGACACAATGGCGTTCAGTTTCGTAAGATATCCTGAAGTAAAAGCAGGCTCCTTACCGCTAGAGAGAAGGGATAATCACACCAACAGAAATGCTTTAGGAAGGCACGTAACTTATAACACATAAACAAGAATGATACCAGCCCGCCTTGTAAAGTCTCTTTATATTCTGCAGAGGTCCGTCTCAACTCTCTAACTTATGCTTACGACCAGAGTTTTTTGCTCTCTTGCCTCCCTCAAGCATGAAAACTGCGCTGGGGTTATGTTTCGCTTTTATAAGCCCCCTGGACCATGTTGTGTTAGGAATCTCAGCTGTAGAGATTTCCATTGCATTGGTTTTATTCTAAGAAGTTTGAATGCTCTTTGATATAGAGTTAATGAAGAGAAAACATTTGCTTTGAGGAGTTGATAGCATTTTAGTTTCAGTGAACTGTAGAGTAATCCCAAAGTAGGTACAAGGTCACTTGATATATTATTTTCATTGCGAAATAACGAGCTTTCGAGCTTGCACTGTATAGCAAATCGGTAACTCCTTTAGTGTGTATATCAATTTCCCAGCTAATATCAACATTAAAATTAAAATAATGTCTTATAAATAGGGCTTAATATAATATGTTACAATTCACTATTTCACAATATAATCTTCCGTTTAAGTTAACATAAAACTTGCTTAAAAACGGTTTGCTTGTCTCTGAAAGAAATTTTAACACGTTCATAAAAAATAACAATTGGTATTTCTAGACTCGTGTGTCATGGGTGAAACAAATTGATGCTTAATTCTGTATAGCCGAATTTTGGATAATAATTTTTTGTGCTTGTTTAACGTTGCTTTGACATCTATATCAGAGTTAATCATGTTTAGGGATGGGCAGAAAGTAACATAACGTTACATTATAAAGGTTACCTTACTGTAGTTACCAAAGTAGCGAATACAGAGTAACTGGTTACCCAATGACTTCACCAAAGTAACGAATACAAATTAACTAGTTGCCCGATAACGTTTACTTAAGTAACGAAGACATCGCCTTAACGTTACTAAAGTAATGAGACCGTTACCAAGCCTGGATGACATCGTTCACTGCATGCAGCATTGGTTATCGCTTATCGGGAACTATAGCTTGTCTTAACTATAAAAGACGGTATGCAGGTAAATGGTATAGTTCTGTCTCTATAAAACACATAGGTACATATTGCTATTAACTCCGTCCTTTTCTACTCTCGCGCTGTCGCCAAGTTGCTAATAACATGGTGTAGATATTCAGTTATAAATTTGAGCTTTGAACATATTATTCTATGCAGAATATCATTTTCCATCAGATTCCCCCTCAGGGGCTCACGTTATGTGAGTACGGGTTTTTGGCGCACCCGGGGGTTCCCGAGCCAATCATCGTCATATTCATCCCCTCACCTCCATCTGGACTAGCCACGTTGTTTCTTTACTTTACTCTTCCTCTTCTAGAATTATTCCTTATACTAGGTTTAGGCATCATAGGCTTATTTACTCCTGTCTCACCAACAGGGATCTTTTCTATTTCCGTGGTTGCTGTCCCACGGTTTCGGCGCAGCTTTCAACTTGTGTGCTCACCGGAGGTCTCAAGCGTGAAGGTTGAGTGAACCCTCCTCACTACCCCTTTCCTGCGACACTAGGTGCGAAGCCGTTCCATTGTCACGTACACCCACGTAGCCCCATAGGGGCCGGGTGCCCCTTGGACAGTTCGGCGACCGCGAGTGGCTGGGTTGTCCGGGGGGGCTCGACGTGTTACCGCTGTCTGGGGCCCGATGTAATCTACCACAAGTCCCCTGAATCCACGTTGACTCTGTTGAGGCAGCGTGGCCTAAAGTGGGGGGCCACTGGCGGTTATTCCAGTGGTAGGGGCGTAAAGTCGGGCCTGCCTATGGTGAACGTGTCGTAAACCGGTAAGTAGTGACGGTCGGAGGGTAACTTTTCTGAGGTATTCTCTGAGATCAGGCCTGGAGCGGGGGCTCCAGGCCGGCACAGACCGGAAGATTCAGGTGTCTTTTCTTCTACATCCCCCGGATGGCAGGCTGACGCCGACGGTTCCGGAAGGGGGACCTTCCATTATGGCTCCTCTGCGCTCCACTATTTCAACACCTCGTTTTTTCGTTATGCGGCTAAAGAGCGACAGCAAAGATATGAAGCACCTCAGCCCCTTTTACATTCAGCGGGAGGTTGATAGAATCTGTGGTCCTGTGAAGAATGCTACACGGTGTAGGGATGGAAGCTTACTGATTGAAATTGCACAAGACGCCCAGGCCGCTAAACTGCTAAAGGCCAGTCTACTAGGTTCCTACCCAGTGACTGTGGAAAAACACAAAACTCTTAACAGCTGTCGTGGTGTGGTTACGACTTCATGTTTGGTCGGACTTTCTAATGAAGACATCGTCAACTGTCTCTCCGACCAAGGTGTTATTGCGGCATACAGGCTAATCGGGAGGAGGGACAATCAACCGTTTCCGCTGCGCACGGTCTTTCTTACCTTTGAAAGAACCGTGCTACCGCAGTTCATCTTGTGCGGCTATGAGCGCGCAGCTATTCGTCCCTATGTTCCTAACCCCATGCGTTGTTATCGCTGCCAGAAATTCGGTCATACACAACAACGTTGCACTGGCTCACCAGTTTGTCCTCGTTGTGGAAGCGACAGTCACGATGATTCCATGTGTGCTACGGACCCCGCCTGTGTAAACTGTGGGGGTGCACACCCGTCGAACTCTAGGGAATGCCCACGCTTTGTGGAGGAAAAGACCATACAGGAGATTCGAGTGAAGGAACACCTGACCTTTCCAGAAGCGAGGAAGCGCTATCACGAACTACACCCTACATCCACCATGAGGTATTCAGCTGCCGTCCGCCTCGGTGTCCGGAAACAGGATGCCGTTGTGCAGACCTGTCCCGGCTCGCCCTCGCAGGTTTCCATTGGGGTCCAAACTGATAAACCTTCGGATCTGGTACTTCCCTCGCCGATTCCTGTTCGCACAAAAGATGCTTCCGCCCCATCAGCTTCGTCCGCAGGTTCCACCTCCCTTGACAACACGAGTCGCAAATCACCTGTTCGTCGTCCCACGGGTCGCTCCCGTTCTCGCTCCAGGACTCGCACCACCTGCTCAGATTCAGTTAGCAGCGATGGTGGCACGGAGGGATTCGAGAGGCCTGCGCATTCTCGGCCGGGGCGCAGTCCTACCCGGAAGAAAAAGGTGAAACTCAACCGATCCACTGCGGCTATTAAATAGCCTTACCCGCACGCACTTCTTGCCTATCTTGATATTTATGGCTCTTAATCACATCCTTCAGTGGAATATCCGTGGTCTCCGTGCACACCGAGCGGAGTTGGACATGCTACTGCACACTCACTACCCCCTAGTCGTCTGTCTACAGGAGACAAAACTTCGACCTCAGGATACCTTTGACATTCGTAGGTATACTCCGGAGCGCTTCGATCTTGCTCCAGCGGATGGTTCTCCTGCGCACGGTGGTGTTACAGTACTTGTTCGCGATGATGTGTTTTATAATCGGGTTCCGCTTGCCACACCTCTGCAAGCTGTTGGGATCCTCCTTTCTCTTCCTGGTTTTAACTTCTGTATCTGTAGCCTCTATGTTCCTCCTTCTTCTCCTCTTGCACAGGATGACCTAGACCGCCTGATTTTACAGCTCCCTGCCCCTTATTTACTCTTGGGGGATTTCAATGCACACCACCCTCTTTGGGGTTCTCCTAGGGCGTGCGCGAGGTGAGAACCTTTGGCTGCACTTCTTGGTCAGCACTGCCTTTCTGTTCTGAATACCGGCGAACCCACTTTTCTCTCCGATTCAACCGGCACATTTTCCCATCTGGATTTGTTTATTTGCTCTGCGCAGCTTGCTCATCGTATGGAATGGTATGTCATAGCTGATACACATTCTAGCGATCACTTTCCGTAATTACTCTCCTGTCTTCTTCTGTCGATTCACCTGTCCTTCCTAAATGGCAGTTCCGCAAAGCTGACTGGACCCTTTTTTCCCGTCTAGCGCGGTTTTCTCACTGCGCTTTTTCCTCTGTGGATCTCATGATGGACCCCTCAGGGGCTCACCTTATGTGAGTACGGGTTTTTGGCGCACCCGGGGGTACCCGAGCCAATCATCGCCACATTCATCCCCTCACCCCCATCCGGTCGAGGTGGGTTCATCAAGTGACCGGTGGACACAAGGTAGGCTCTCGTGCGTTCGTTACATTCCATTCATACCGCACCTCACCATCGTTTCTTTCTTCTCTTGTCACTTTCCGGCCATTTCGCACCACGACATTCGCATATCTCTCTTTTTCTTCTCCGCCGGCCTACCTTGCGTGCGAAACGCCCACACAGTTTTAGTTTCTTTTATCTTTTTATTTAAATCCTCCGTGGACACAGCCTGACGGATACCCGCGCACCGCGTGCGCAGCTGGGTGAGTGGGTAATGGCGTCATCCCCACCACCCGGGGTCGTCATGTAGGGTTTGTGTTCGTATCCGCTGTTCAACTGCAGTCCCGCGGGGGGCCATTGCATGAGCTGCTGACTTCTGACGGCGATTGGGTCCCTCTGTCTATGTTCTGGGAGGTGTGACCCTGGGGTGAGTCTGGTATAGATAGGCCACTCACCCAAGCCGGGGTAACGCCCGAGAAGTCAGAGCCCGAGGTCGGAGACGGTTGCAATGGTGGAGGATTTTTTTCGCTATGGAGCACCCTTTCTCCATTATTAACAACAAGCGCCGAAAAGTCATTGTAACAGAAGTAGCACCGCCGTCATCTGGTTGTTACTTGGTCATTTCGAGAACAGAAGAAGGACAAAACTTTGAGAAGGTGAACCCTTTTATAATTCAGAAGGGCATAGATGCTATTGCTGGTGCGGTTCAATCATGCACTCGTCTACGGAATGGTTCCTTATTGGCACAAACTAAGTCCGATCAGCAAAGTAAGACCTTGTTGCGCGCTACGCTTCTCCACGGTTACCCCATCCGTGTTGAGAAGCACCGCACATTGAACTCCTGTCGGGGCGTCGTTACCACCCATAGCCTCGATGGTATATCGGACGAGGATCTCGTAGAATATCTATCCGATCAAAAGGTGACTGCAGTGCATCGAGTGCAGGCCAAACGCGACGGCGTATTGGTACCCACTCGTACCCTGTTTATTACATTGATGGCGTCGATCTGCCCACGAGCATTTCCGCAGGGTACGAACGGATTTCTGTGAGGCCTTATATTCCTAGACCTCTGCGTTGTTTTAAATGCCAACGTTTTGGGCATACGCAAGTCTCATGTAAGAGTGCCGTTAACATCTGTGCAACCTGTAGCCAGCCCTCACACGAAGGTACCTGTTCAACAGCCCCCGTCTGCGTTAATTGTAAAGGGTCTCATTCTGCTTCGTTTGCCGACTGTCCGCGGTACTTGGACGAGAAGGCGATCCAGGAGATCCGGGTAAAGGAAAAACTCTCCTTCGCTGAAGCCCGGAGGCGTTACCATGCGCGCCAACCTTCACTCCTGCGATCTGGCACATTTAGTTCTGTTGTTGCCTCGCCGGTACCACGAGTAGATGCCGAAACTCAGACCTGGACCTTTACTGGATTAACCGCCACTACCATCCGACCGTCTATTAAGGCTACAGTTACCAAGCCGTATAAACCTGGTCCCAAGTCTATGAAGTCGCAAGCCGTTGAAAAGAAGCCCAAGCAGAAACTTCGTCGGGAAGATTTTTTGAAAGACCCTCCGCGTGCGCGCGGTAACAAAAGTTCACCTTCTCCTCCTCGGAGGTCGCTGTCCCAGGATGGTCCTGGGACAAGCCGCGCTCAGCGGCACACTTCACCCATCGCCACCCAGAACCGATTCACGGCGCTTGAATCGGTTTCTGGCACTGAGCGCGTGGGCCCTCCCTCCGAGGAAGCTATGGAGTCTGACCAACTCCATACAAAAAGCCCGAGCCCAAAGGTTAAACAAAAGGTAATTTTAAGCCGCCCTTCTAAATAGAGAGTATATCCCCTTATTCTTAATGGATATCCTGACCTGGAATGTACGTGGTGTACGATCGCATAGGGCGGAACTGCAACTTTTATTGCGTTCCCATTCGCCTATGGTCGTATGTCTGCAGGAGACTAAGCTTCGCCCTCACGATCCTTTTGATCTCCGAGGATATACTCCGGTTCGCTACGACCTTGAACCGGAGGAGGGTACTCCTGCTCATGGTGGTGTCATGATTTTGGTGCGTACTGACGTTCATTTTCAAACTATCACACTTACGTCCGACTTGCAAGCTGTTGCCATTAGACTGCAGTTACCCGGTTTTTTCTTTTCTGTTTGTTCTGTGTATACACCTCCATCGTCTCCCGTCGCTCCCGCGGACATTCGATCTCTCCTGTCCGCTCTCCCAACACCATTTCTTCTGTTGGGAGATTTTAATGCCCATCACCCACTATGGGGTTCGCCAAGGGCTTGTGCGAGGGGAACTCTTCTTTCCGACATTTTTTATTAGTTCAATCTTTCCATCCTCAATACAGGTGCACCTACTTTTATTTCTGATTCTTCTGGTACATTTTCTCACCTGGACCTTGCAATTTGCTCACTCCAGCTTGCACGTCGTCTTCAGTGGAACGTCGTCGCTGACACCTACTCCAGCGACCATTACCCTTGCATCGTTTCTCTTCTGTCGCACCACGTACAGCATTCCAGAGTACCTACCTGGATATTCGCAAAAGCCGACTGGAGCGTGTATTCCAGCCTCGTGCATTTTGACGACCAGCCCTTCTCCGACATTCACCAACTAGTGCAGCACCTTACGTCTGTTATTTTCTCTGCCGCCGAACGCGCAATACCCCGTTCATCCTCCCAACCTCGGCGGCCACCTGTTCCGTGGTGGAACGAGGATTGTCGGGACGCCGTTCGTGCCCGTAGGACTGCACTTAGGGTGTTTCGGCGACACCCTACACTTGATAATTTGGTGACTTTTAAACAATCGCGCGCCAGGGCTCGTCGCATTATTCAGGATAGCAAGAAGGCATCTTGGGCTCGTTTTGTCGAGTCTTTTAATCGTTTTACGCCTTCATCCGTTGTTTGGGATAAACTTCGTCGCTTCTCAGGTAAAGTGTCACATTGTACTGTTTCTGGCCTTCAGGTTTCTAATGCCACCATAGTGGAACCGGCTGCCATCGCTAACACTCTGGGTTCTGCCTTTGAGGCGGTTTCCAGTTCAGACCATTATTCCGCCGGCTTTCGCTCTATTAAAGACCGGCAGGATTCCGCATCATATACTTTTCGGTCTGTTAATGATGAATGCTATAACGAACTATTCACAATGAGGGAGCTGGAGCACGCTCTTCATTGCTCTCGGCACTCCGCTCCCGGGCCGGACGGCATTCATGTCCTGATGTTAAAGAACCTTTCAGACGACAGTAAACTATTTCTCTTACAGGTCTATAACCGTATTTGGCAAGACGGCATTTTTCCTTCCGTTTGGCGCGAAGCCACCATTGTCCCTATACTTAAGCCTGGGAAGGATCGCCAACTACCTTCCAGCTACCGCCCTATCTCCCTCACCAGTTGCATTTGCAAGGTGATGGAGCGCATGATCAACGGGCGGTTGACATGGTGGCTTGAGTCTCAGAAACTTCTAGCGAACGCTCAGTGCGGGTTTCGTCGCTATCGCTCTACCGTCGACCATCTGGTGTCCTTGTCGACGCATATTATGAATGGATTTCTGAGAAAGTGTCAAACCGTGGCTGTATTTTTTGACCTGGAGAAAGCTTATGACACTTGTTGGAGGGGCGGCATATTACGTACACTTCACAATTGGAATATCCGCGGTCGTCTTCCCATATTTCTTCGGGAGTTTATGACGGACCGCGTCTTTCGTGTACGTGTGGGCTCGGTTTTATCTCGTCGTTTTATTCAAGAGAACGGAGTACCGCAGGGCTCTGTACTCAGTGTCACACTTTTTGCGATTGCTATCAACCCCATTGTTGATTGTATTCCACCTGGCATTTCATCGTCCCTTTTTGTTGACGATTTCGCTATTTATTGCAGTTCACGGCGGACCTGTCTACTCGAACGCCGTCTCCAGAGCTGTATCGACCGTCTCTACGCCTGGAGTAACGCCAACGGCTTTAATTTCTCCGCCGAGAAATCCGTCTGCATCAACTTTTGGCGCCGGAAGTATTTCCCTCCGCCCACTCTACATCTTGGGCCAGGGATACTTCCGTTTGCAGACGAGGCGAAATTTTTGGGGTTGATTTTTGACAGGAAGTTGTGTTGGACCTCGCACGTTTCCTTTTTAAAAGCAAAGTGTGACCGTTCTCTTAATCTTTTACGTGTTTTAAGTGGCACATCCTGGGGAGCTGATCGGACCGTCCTTCTTCGCCTTTATCGCTCTTTGGTCCGATCCAAGCTTGATTACGGGTGTATTGTTTATTCGTCGGCACGTCCATCTGTGTTACGTCGATTGAATGCCATTCACCATCGTGGCATAAGAGTCGCTACAGGGGCCTTTCCAACTAGCCCTGTACCCAGTCTGTACGCAGAAGCTGCAGAGCCTCCGCTGTCCTTCCGGCGTGAGATGCTTTTGTGCAGCTATGCTTGTCGACTCTCAACTTGCCTAACCACCCGTCCTTCGATGTATTTTACGAGGATTCGCTTGATCGCCAATATTTTGTTAGCTCCTCTGCATTGCTCCCTCCAGGGGTTCGATTTCGACTGCTACTTCGGCATTTGGACGTTACGCCAGCGCCGGCCCTTACCCGAGGGGAAACGCGCTTTCCTCCATGGTCGCGCGCTGAGGCCCACATCCACCTTGGGCTGACGTCGATGCCGAAGAATGAGACCCCTGCTTCAGTCCTTAGATCCGCATTTTTAGAACTTCAGGCAACATTCGGGGACTGTAATTTTATTTATACTGATGCGTCTAAGACTGATGTTGGAGCAGGATGTGCCTTTGTTTTAGGTGCGCATTTTCGTTTACCCGGGCAATGTTCGATTTCTACCGCCGAACTTTTTAGTATCTATCAATGTGTTTTATACATTCAGCGGCATGTCTTACGGCGTTGTGTTGTTTGTTCGGACTCTCTGAGTGCCCTTCAGAGTATTAACGCGCTGTACTCTTACCACCCCCTCGTACAGCGCATTCATGACCTGCTCCATTCGCTAGGTGCCTCTGGCATCAGCGTCTCTTTTATGTGGATTCCAGGTCATGTGGGTATCTCAGGGAATGAGTCGGCCGACGCCGCTGCGAAATCGGCGATTTTATTACCCAGATTTTTTACTTCTGTTGTTCCCTCGTCAGATTCGTGTGTTATTTTACGTCGCCGCATCCTCTCGCGCTGGCGCGTTGAGTGGACGTCTCTCCGGGGGAACAAGTTGCGGGAGGTTAAACCTCTTCCGCTAGTCTGGGCTACCTCTTCCCGTGCTTCTCGTCGGGAAGAGGTACTTTTAACACGCCTTCGTATCGGACATTGCCTTTTTAGTCATAGATACCTGTTAAGTGGTGATCCCGCACCTCTGTGTGGTCAGTGTGACGTGCCCTTAACGGTCCGTCACATTTTAAACGAGTGTCAAGTTTTAGCCCCACTGCGCGTTCGCGTGGGTCTGCCTGTTGGCCTAGCCAACGTGTTGGCAGACGACGCACATGCTGTAGAATGTCTTTTACGTTTTATCACTGACATTGGTTTTAGCCGTCGCATTTGATGCGCTGAGCGCCTTTTAGCTGTTTGACTTTATATTGTTAGTTTTAATGGGGCCCTTCTCCCCAGACATAAGGCGCTCATGTTCCTTACATTCTACAGTTCTTGACACGTTTTATTCTGTTAGTGACCATGATTTTAGTGTGTTGGTTTTTTAGATATTTGTATTGTTATTTTGTTATTGATATTGTTGTTATTGTTTTTATTGTTGTTATTGTTATTATTGTTGTTATTGTTGTTATTATTATTGTTATTGTTATATTATTGTTATTTTAGCCTTTTTAGACATCGCGGGTTTCTGTCCCGTTTATTAATTATGCGGTTATTTTATCCTTTTGACTTTATCTTTTATACATTGTAAGGGCGCTGATGACCTTAGTAGTTTAGCGCCCTTAAACCGCATCTCATCATCATCATCATCATCTCATGATGGAACACCTGCGTACTGTCATTTTCGCCGCTGCCGAACGTTCCATTCCCCGCACGTCTTCACATCCCAGGCGTTTACCGGTCCCTTGGTGGAACACGGAATGTCGGGACGCCGTTCGTGCACGACGCGGTGCTCTTAGGGTATTTCGGCGGCACCCTACTCTTGCTAATCTGGTCCGTTATAAGGAATTACGCGCTAAGGCTCGCAGAGTAATTCGCATCAGCAAGAAAGCCTCCTGGGAGCGCTATGTAGCCGGTTTCAATAGCTCTACACCTACATCGGTTGTCTGGGACAAACTTAGGCGTGTGGCCGGCAAGACCCGTTCTTCTTCTATTCTCGGTCTTCGGGTAGGCTCTAGTACTATTTGCGAACCACCTGCTATTGCCGACACCCTCGGCAAGAACTTTGAACGCATTTCCAGCTCTGCCCGTTATGACCCGGATTTTCTTCCACACAAGGCCGCGGTGGAGGCCCATGCACTTTCTTTTCACTCCAGCAACCAGGAGGTATATAATCGCCCATTTACCTTCCGCGAGCTAGAGCATGCCCTAGCATCTTCTAAGCCTACCGCACCTGGGCCTGATTCTATTCACGTGGTGTTCCTTCAAAATCTCTCCTCTGCTGGACTGCGCTTTCTCCTTCAGATTTACAACCGCATCTGGGAAACTAGTACTCTTCCTACAGGTTGGCAAGCAGCCACCATCGTTCCAGTTTTTAAACCCGGAAAGGAACGCCACCTACCATCTAGCTATCGCCCGATTTCCTTAACCAGTTGCATTTGCAAGGTTATGGAACGCATGATCAACGGGCGTTTGGTCTGGTGCCTTGAGTCTCGGAACCTTATAGCGAATGTGCAATGTGGTTTTCGCCGACACCGTTCTCCTGTGGATCATCTTGTCCATCTTTCGACCTCCATTCTGGACGGCTTCCTAAGAGGGTGCCAGACTGTGGCAGTATTTTTTGACTTGGAGAAGGCTTATGACACATGTTGGAGGACTGGTATTCTTCGTACACTACATCTGTGGGGTTTCCGTGGTCGTCTCCCTGCCTTTATTTGTGAGTTTATGAGGGACCGGATATTTCGTGTGCGCGTGGGATCGATTTTATCTTCACTTTTTATCCAAGAGAACGGAGTACCTCAAGGCTCGGTACTCAGCGTCACACTGTTTGCTATAGCGATTAACCCCATTGCTGACTGTGTTCCAGCTGGAATTTCCTCATCGCTTTTTGTTGACGATTTCGCCATCTTCGCAACTTCTCGTCGCACCTGTCTTTTGGAACGCCGACTGCAGCAATGTCTTAACTCCCTTCACTCCTGGAGCGTTGCAAACGGGTTTCAATTTTCTCCGGATAAGACAGTCTGCATTAACTTCTGGCGCCGTAAAGAGTTCCCTCCACCTTGTCTCCGACTCGGTGCGGCACTCCTCCCATTTTCGGACGAAACGAAATTCCTCGGGTTAATCTTGGATAGGAAGTTGTGTTGATCGTCGCATATCAGCTATTTGAAAGCAAGGTGTGAACGTTCTCTTTGTATTTTACGTGTTTTAAGTGGCACATCCTGGGGTGCAGATCGCACGGTCCTTTTGCGACTTTATCGATCATTGTTTCGCTCTAAGCTTGACTATGGGTGTATTGTGTATTCTGCTGCGCGACCTTCCATCCTGAGTCGCTTGAATCCAGTCCACCACCAGGCCCTTCGTCTCCCAACTGGTGCTTTTCGTACTAGCCCTGTTTTGAGTCTTTGTGCAGAAGCTGCAGAACCTCCGCTCTCTTATCGTCGTGACGTTCTTCTTTGCAGCTATGCTTGCCGGTTGTCCTGTATGCCTCAACACCCCACTTATTCGTCTTTCTTTGAGGACTCGCTGGATTGTCATTATGCGTCTCGACCCCTGGCCTTGCTCCCGCCAGGGGTACGTTTCCGCCGGATACTTCGGAATTTAAATATCACATTGCCCACTATACTTCCAGACGTCACACACAGTTCCCCCCTTGGCTGCATTCTGGAGTATCTTGCTACCTTGATTTGACGTCCATGCCTAAGTCCACGACCCCCGCTCCGGTCATCCGTTCGGCTTTTGCCGAAGTTCAGTCTCACTTTGGCAGCCATTGTTTTATTTATACCGACGGCTCAAAGGATGACCGTGGAGTTGGATGTGCCTTTTTATTTGGTGTAGAACGTTTTATGTTTCGTCTCTCTGACCAGTGCTCGATTTTTACTGCTGAACTTATTGCTCTGTCTTTTATCCGTCAACGCGGTCTGCAGAATTGTGTTATATGCACGGACTCTTTAAGCGCCCTTTCTAGCCTTCGTGCGCTGTACGTACGCCATCCTATCGTGCAGCGTCTCCAGGATTGTTCCCACCGGCTTACCTCTGATGGAGTCAGCCTATTCTTTGTCTGGATTCCTGGACACTTTGGCATTCCTGGTAATGAAGGTGCAGATGCTGCTGCCAAGAGCGCTATTTTATCTCGTTCTTGTTTTAGCTCCTCTGTTCCTGCGGACGATTTTAGTCACTATTTAAAGAAGTCTATTCTCTCTCTATGGTTTTCTGCCTGGTCCTCTGTCCAGGCTAGCAAATTGCGGGAGATAAAGCCTTTACCCTCGGCCTGGGCTACTTCTTCCCGATCCTCCCGTCGGGAGGAGGTTATTTTATGTAGACTTCGAATCGGGCACTGTCGTTTTAGCCACTGTCACTTGTTGCGCCGTGAGCCCGCTCCCGTTTGTAATCGTTGCGGTGCGGCGTTGACGGTGCGGCATGTTTTAGAGCAGTGTCAGTATTTCGCTACTCTTCGTACTGCTCTGCAGATGGACGTAGCATTGCCCGACATTTTAGCGGACAACATGTTAGCTGTGGAACGTGTTTTAACTTTCATTCGGCGCAGCAGCTTCCAGGACAGCGTTTGACCTCTCTGCGTTCGTTCTTTCTGGTTTTTAGTGCTATAGACCCATTTTTTTAGCTGCCTTGTTTTAAGCCTCTCGTTCTACAGTCTCTGACACTGACTCTTTTATTCTTTTTCGTCGACTTTTAACCTGACATTTTATAGCTTTTATGTCCTTCCTTCTCGGCCCTATTGTCTGTTTGGCTTTTTAACTGCTCGCTAACCTGTATTTTATCTGTGGCGGGCGCTAATGACCTTTCTGGTTTTGCGCCCTTCATCCTCCCACTTCTCTCTCTCCATCAGATTTTATCATTTTTAGAGCATTTATAGATTTCTGTGGGCACAAATTTCTAAAGAACACGAGTTTTTCAGTAAAAGTCCCATATTTGCTGTTTCAATCCTTATCCGTCAGTAATTAATCAACTAAAGGGTATAACGAAACAGTATATTTTTCTTAGCTAGAGTAAACTGACCTGGGTTATATTTTATAAATTAAATATCTTCGGAAATTCTATACCTATGCGAGAAAAATCAGCCAGGAAGAAACGTTTTTGTTATTGGGTTTACACCGCAAACCAACTGGGAGAATATCCTGAGGAGGGTTGGAGACAGTTTTTAAAATGCGCCGGAATCCTTTAACTTCTTTCATTCATTGTATATGACAAACAAAAGCATCCATCTATTCAAATAACAGGTGCCAGTATTTAGGCAGAAGGCCGTAAAGATTAACATTAGTTTTAAGGAACTGTGTATGTTTAAAGCGTGTGGAACACTGTGATTGTTATGTAGGATAATTAACATTTTACGTAAATACTTATAGTTGTGGAGGGAGAAGCTAGGAAGAGACGAAATGTTTGTAAACTAAGAAGAAAGGCGAGTTAATAATGAATGTGTTAGATTATTTTTCAAGTAAAATGAGTGTTAGTAGGACAGTAAAGGAAAAGCTAAGTCTACCGGGTGTTCAGAAATAATAATGTATAGGATAAAAAAGGAACGAATCAAGGACCCATCAGTAAAAAAGCAAAAGGGGTAAGGGAAACAAACATTCTAGGTTAACGCAATATGATAGAATAACGCAAAGCGGAGTGCAACGCATCGGTCATTCTATGCGGTTTCAAAACATCCCACCCATGTTGAATGTGATTTTGTCAAGGGTAAACAATGCTTGGTCCAACTTGGGAGGTCCAACCAAATTATAGGTTTTATCCTTTTCTATCTTCATATTTCTTTGATAATATATATTTTTGTGCCGGCAAAATCGTATTTCGAAACTCTAAAAATACAAAAAGGAGGGATAAAGTGCAGATGAAAATTTAATGTCTTACAATATTAAATAGCAATGTAGATATTTCACTACTTGTTGATGTATAATTCACAAGTATGAGTTGCACTCTACCAAAACTGTGGTAAGATAGTTTTGGTAGTACATAAATGCCGTAATAAATTGTAGGATTACCGGTAGTATTTGTAGCAAATGGTAGGGAAAGAAACATAACACAAAATGCAACTAGTTAAGAAAATTAATGAGAAATTCCAAATAATAATCACCAAAGACTGTGAACACGACTTTGGTCGCTGTAGTCAAAATGCAAATTGTACTTTTCGGTTCAAAATAACATTACTCGTGATCACTATCAGTGTCTTCGATCTGAACTGTAGTATACTTAGTGGAGCTTCCAAGAGCTTTTGAAAACACAGATTGATTGTTTTCCATATAACATAAGTTCCACTGCACGGAAACTAACTTTTGAGTTGTTGCAGAAGAAAGTCTGTTTCTAATTTTACTATGGATCACCCCTTGCGCCGACCAATTGCGCTTGCTTGCAGCTGTTCACTGTATACTTTGCAGGCGAGATAGCTCAGCGACTGACTGCTACAGAATCCTTTCCATCAGGTACCAGGAGAAACATGTTCAGCAGCAGCCCACACACCATCTGTGAGAAGAGACCATCGCTCTGAATTCAGCGACATTAGCTAGCATACGTCCTCTTTCATACCCCAACAATTGGCACAAAGAGCTGATGAACTGCAATGCATGGCCTTCATATTCAGCATTCAGGCTAGTGCCTTTATACCGTGGATCTAACAGACTTGCCGCAGCATGCATAGGTTTGTAGGTGAATTTTGTTGTGCTTGTAAATTGCAGATGTAATACATAGCTGGTCTTCTGGAGATAGCATTGAGCTATTGTTTTTTGCTTAGAAAGTGCACTTCTACTGTAAGTGATGATGCACATCTGACAACGGGGCATTATCTGCCTCATGCTGGGTGATGGCAGTGGACACTGGTCGTAGTAAGCAACCTGCTTGTTCAAGTTTGTCCCTTGTGTCCTCCTTTAACTCAGCACGTCATACTGTGTTATCGAAACGAACTGAAGGAGAAACAGTGGCTTCTAGAATAGCCTCTTTGTTGTTTATGAGGCTCCCAAAACTTATTAAAGCTCCAGCCCAACCAGTTGGCGAGGGTAGTTTCAAAATTACAGCCGAATTTCCATATTTTTTTTCTGCTTCGCTTCCAACATAGCATGAGGTACATGACTGAATTTGATTATTTTCTTACTAAGCTGGAATATCTCCTGGAGTACAGGTACATCCATGATGTCTTTGATGAGGAAATTGATGCTATGAGCAGCACATTCTACACATGTTATATATGCGTGTACTTCTTTCACTATTCTCCAAGCAGCCCGCATATTTCTTGCATTGTCGGTGATCACTGCTATGAACTTTTCGTCCCCTATCTCTTGAACTACTGTGATAAGGCTTGCGATAAACTGTGCTGTTTCTCTGCACTCGTCAGGACGAATACTCTTGAAGAAAATTGGTTCTGATGTCGTGACAATGAAATTAATCACTTGGTGATCGGACACATCTGTCCATCCACCAGAAATTAAAGCGAGAGCATTTCATTGTTTAATCTTATCTGTGACAACAGCGCGAACACGTTGATATTTAGCGTTGAGCAACGTTGTGCCCATAGCATGGTGATTAGGTAGCTCGTAGTCAGGACGAATTAAACGAAAAGCTTTCCTCCATTATTGGGTCTCTAGCATTGATAACGAGACCTCTAAAGCACAAACAGCTCTAGCGACGCATTCAGAAATGATGTGGGGTTCGAGAGGTGTATTGTTCATCAGGTGAGGTCGCAGACATGGTAGACATCGACGTTTCATTGTTTCAGAAGTAGTCCTCGAATTTTTTCCTTATCTCTATAAAGGTTCCTAAGCCACACATTTGATAGATTGTTGACAGAATCTACACTTCTGAAGGTGATCCCGTAGACAAGTAGCCACTGCATTATGATATATGGTTCCGCAGTACTTACAAGTGGCTTCTGTCTTGTTTTCGATGGTTCTTGAATTGTACAATTCCCACACCTCCGAACGATTACGCGTGTTGAAGAACGCTGGTCGCATACTAATGTTCTTTAGGTTAAGCGGCCTTTATATACCCTCACTCAGTTTCTAGAAGCTTCAAAGTTCAACGCTTCCGGTTTTTAGGGGAATCTAGTAAACCACTAACCTTAAAGGTAAACAACACGATGGATATGAAGTAACGCCCGATAGGTATGCAACACACCTAACGTGCACGTAACGCGGGTAACTGACCAATTCTATTAGGAAAATCGTCGTAGTCTGCGCTTACTTATGATAGGCTACCGTAGCCTACGGTAGTTTTTACAACCCTTTTCACAAGATAACAGATTGGATTGATCGCAGCTAAGCGTCAAAGTTGCGAGCGTACGTACGTATTGTACACTTAACCTGTATTGTATTTTAAGCGTTAGACGCGCTATAGTTAGCTCATTCTCGTTTACAACCATAGTCATCCTGGAACGCAGTTGCAAGTGCATATTTGTTTATTTCAACGCGTTGCTTATTGCTTCGAATGTAGATCACAGGCCACAGATGACAGGTCAGACAGCATTCAGGCTGTTTAGTAGTAAAATACTCACAGGCCGCTAAGCTCAAACAAGTACACAAATTTTAACAGTGGTGAATCAAGAGTCAGAGTTGCAAAATTTCAGCAGGTCTGTACCCTGAGATTGCTTAAAGAAACGTGAAATTTCTTCAATTTTAGAATTCGAAAGGACATGTGAAGGTGTGTATTTCCGCTCTTTTGGATTTGATATCATGGATATTTACACCTTGCATAGCAAAGAACAACGAAAGACCGACAGATATACGACAGGGTTAAATCAGTATTTCGCGAATCAAATTTGAAGTTGAAGGGGTGGTTTCATTTCCAAACTCACCGCAATTGTAAGCTGAATATTATTTGTTATTATATAACTTCATGCTTTCCACTTCAATTTGCATGAATATAACGATTTTTTCATTTACTCATGGCTGTTCCCATCTGCATGTGCTAAGAGAGGCGCACTTAAGGCGTGAATACCATAGGCAAAAGAGAGAAGGCAACGCGGAGGAATACGTCTTGGTGTGTGTGTGTGTGTGTGTGTGTGTGTGTGTGTGGTTTTTTTGTATGTAGAAGTACATTTTGAGATTATAAATTAAAACCACCGTAGTAGTCAAAGTGTTGACACAGCTAAAGAAACTTATTTTTAGAATACATTAAATAACAAAGTATGTCTGAATCGTCATCGTCCATATGGAAACTTACTTACATCTTACTAGTAATCATTAATGTAATGTAACTGCGAACGTGATAACCGTGAAAAGAAATAACTTAATCGTTACTGGTAGCCGTTTACGTGTATCCGTTAATGTACTGTAACTGCGAAAGTTTTAACCGTTTCTCGAAAATAACTGTTTGTCACATCCCTAGTCGTTTTGATGTAACATGGTTTCGGAGTTTCGCAGGCAACGGGTGTGGAGGGTAGGGGAGAGCCTTAATACCACATAGGTACAAAGTACAACAGACATCGCCCTTGCTCTTCCTAATCCTTCGTTAAGAGTAACTTCGCTTTCCCGCTGGTCTCACTAGCTGAAAGGCGGGGAACAAGCGATTTGCTCATTGGAGTCACAGGGTATTCAGTCACAGATTACCTTTTGGTTCTTTGATACACATGATTGAATGTATGACAGATTGCCTTAGTTGTGCAGTCGCCTTCCCGTTCGATCTATTCAATTTGTATTTATTTTGTTCTGAGGGTGGAACCTTTTTATTTAATATCCAATCCGGTATATCCCTGGTAACTAAGGGGAAATCACGAGGGGAAAAAATTAGATTCGCCGGTACATGAGCTTTGAACCCCCAATCGTCCCGAATGCGACTCTCAGGCACTATCACATAAGCTTGGTGGTTAAACATTAAGAGCAAAGTGCATCCTTAATGCAATATAACGATAGAAGGAAATAAATGAAAACATTCCACATATTGCACCCGTGCTTTAGTGACAGAAATCTTGACACTTTCTCAACTTAAATTTTATTAAAATAAGACCAATTCCCAATCACTAACTTTGGCACCCACAATAAGTTTCAAAACTATATTTTCATCCAAATGTGTCCATTTTGAAGCAAATGATGTGCATTATATTTATTTTTATACTCTCCGAAGAAGCTTCTTTGTTTAATGTACACACCAGAAAGTTTCAAAACAAACTTCTCATAACAAACTCTCCTTTAATAGCGGATTGCCATTTGTCCCACATACGCGATGTTAATTCTATATTTTGGAGGCAGTTTCAGTGCCGCATAAAGGTAATGAAAGCTTGGAGCGTATTCTAATTTAACATAATCAGGCAGAGGGGTTTTGGTAAGTAAGCCATCAAGTTAGGAACGCACCGAGAAATGGTGGCGAGGGAAGTTGGAAGGGCTTGTGACCTTGCAGTGCTTTTTATAAACAAAATATGATGTAAAATTGTATGCAGTGCACCCTACTTCGAAGGTAGATCAAGATTAAGGAGTACATATTCGAAGGAAAACGACAATGTATGTTTAGCTATTGATAATGTGTAATTTGTTTATGAAAAATATTATGAAAAACACTAAACAAGCGTTTCGAAAGCTGTACATTTTTTAAAAGCAATATCCACTCTTATTAGTGTATGAAACAGATCCCCGGGTTAGTAATTTGGGGCTGAGAGGGTTGAAAGTCTACTGCTCTCAGTATTCCTTTACAAATAATGTCACATGTTCTTTGTGTTTCATTAAATTACAGTGTTGTGTATCATGATGTTTTAAACGTCTTTGTTAAATCTGATGGTTTCACCATGTGTGCTAAGTGTTCCCAGCAATATTCGCCCACACATGATTCTAATTTTGTTGTGTAAACTCTTATTTGCTTTAGGTATATTGCCACAGTTCTTCACTGGTATGTATGCAGCGAATAAATGGTACAGTCGCAACCAAATCGTCCGTTGGGGAGGGAAGGAGAGGAGTGTGCCCGTGGTATCTGTTATCACCTACACTCCGTGCGGTAACAGGATTGCTCTGTTTACTTACTAAAACCCTCTTCCTGAACATGATATTCAGATACGTAAAGAAATGTGCTCTGAAGTACTCAAAAGAAGAGTTATGAATTCCTAAGCCTGGTTATCTCCCTCTTTTGAGTAAATGCTTTATACAAAAGCAATTCTAACTCAGAATTCAGTACCTTTTTCTGCAGTGAAACTTTCCTTAATGGAGCTTCTTCCAATTTAGGGATATATCACGGAAAATTCACAGTTGTAGCATGGCGTGTTCATTTCACCAGTCGTCGTGGAAATTAGTGAAGACCGAAACATGCTCAAAGATTATTTAATTTCTGTTCAAAGGAAAAATAGAAACAAACATCACAAGGGGATGTTTGATGTAGCAGAATATAATTATTTTTTTGAAACATGCCAGGCACAAAGCAAACTTCGAGTTCCAGATGAGACAGGTGTACAGGTGTGTGAGATATGGCGTACATTTTGAGACATGTTTCCTTTGTCATTGGTTTTGCAGGGCTGTGTAATTATGGAGAAATTTAAAGGTCACTGTTGCTGTTGTACGAGGATGTACATAACACGCTGCATCCTGAACAGGTCGTAGTTAGAAATCTGTTTAGACGTTTCTGATACACTTCTCTCTTTCCTTCTGATGTATGCTATTTATTCTCCGAACCAGAAAACATTGCTGCATTCCCCCAGATTCCAATAAGGTTTTTTGTTCCGTAAGGTTTCCACATTTATCTAACACAAGTTTCCACCCAGTCCTTGTGAAGTCTCTCTCTCTGTGATTTGCTTGAAGCAAATTCCCAATGAGCGAAGCTATACTAAGTGTGAAACGGAAGAGTCAGACATTACCTTCCAAATGAATTCTCTCCAGATTCTGAAAACAAGTAGAGTGTGCTAGCGCAGTATAATTTGATTAGCGAGTATGCCTTGTAGAGGGTGGGCTAGGTGAGAAATGAGTTATTTGCATCGCTAAAATGCATAACAGCCATAGTATTTACGTAAAACCTTTCTTCTGAAATACATATTTTAAAAATAGTTCAAAATTATTGCAGCAAAAGAAAATTATTTCGTAATCTTTCCCAATTTCAATAATTAGCTTGGTAACATAATAATAATTCATTTATATTCTTGTTATTATTGTGGCTCTAGTATGTATGTTAAAATGCACTACTGCATCAAACTTTTTAATACATTACGATTATTAATAGTTTAACGGTAATAACCAGCCAGAACATACGCAGCTCACTGACATGGTTACCCTCCGTTCATCTTTTTGGAATGAAATAAGTAGCTTGTCAATGAAGTGGCTAGAATTACCAAGAAAGAACCATGGAGAGGTCAAAGCTGCACATTTTAGTAACATCTTAAATCCCCTAGTTCATATTTGGGTAATTGTTTCTGCTTTCAAGTGTACGAATTTGTAATGTGTGCCATATTTTCCAGCACTGCCTCAAGGATTTATCGGATATGTTTAGTTCCTAAAGTAACAACAAAGTTCCTCTTTTTATGTCCACTGGTTTCAGTGGTGCAATGTTAATTTCGGGTACTCGCGCTGATTTGAGGGAAAAAGAGCTGTGCTTTTGTACCAGCTTACAGCGCTACATACGAGTAGATGAGACCAACTAGCGAATCTTTCGAAGGGAATATATTATGCGAGAAAGTTTAAAGAGGGTTGAAGGATAAGGAAAGAGGCCAAAACGGATAGCCAAGATGGGACTATTTTTCCATCTCTTGGTCTAATGAAGTATGTATTTGGTGGACTGACTGCGGCAGCTATGTTGTGAATTATGAATGCGATACTCCACTTTGAGCAGTTTGTTTAAAGGCGGAAAAGGCTTTCACTTGGGCTTTATAAACACAGATTTAGGATCTGCAAAGTGACTCAAACTTTCCGCGATCATGTGGTCAACATTTATGTCTCTTGTGCGAAGACCTCATGTTTTCTTCCTAACATTGCCACTGGCATTTCTTTGCGTTTAATTTGTGCTAGGTGCAAGTCAAGTTAAGCATGTATTACGAAACAAATCAATTATCATGTTCATTGCTATACAATGGACTCAAACGGAGTATTCCTTTAAAATGTTTTTGCTATGTGTATGTAGTTTTGGGTTTCAAATTTCAGTTTGAAATCCACGTTTTGATCTTCGAAACGCTTCATCCGTGAAATGCACTAATGTTTTTACCTAAAATAACATTATTTCATACTAATATGTGAACATGACTATTTTATTGAATATCAGCAATCTGTATTTTGTTTTTATATAGACATCTTTTCACGAAGCGTGTTTTTTATAAAGCAATTAAAGACACTGCTTATAAATTCATCTACTTATTGTCTAAAACTAACTATAGAGACAAATCATTGCATGCGTGGACTCCGGTGAGGCATGCATGAAAAGGCTGAAGTGTATACTCATTCAACGCTTTTGACGTAGCAGAAAATGAAACAGATACCCTGCTTACACACGCAATTATGCTTTTGCATATTATTCACATTATAATTCTGAGTTACTGTATGGTAGGAGAAATTAACTTCTGATTGTCGTATTGCTTGTATTATTTAGCTTTTGGAGAACTGGTTATCTTGCTGATTTGGAGGGATATTTTCCAGAAATAATTGACTAGAGAGACGTCGAAAACTCCAATAGTCATCTCAGGATATGTGCCACCTTCGAGCTATTTTGTTCCCCCAGTTATTATGATGGAGGTATCACCTGCATCTCTTACATTTACCGTTGGTAGAAATATACATATTTGTTTTTCCATGCAGGAAGAGGACCATTGAGGCAGTGTATATCCATTATTGCCAAGTTATAAAGCCAGGCTTATCTTGTTATGCTGCAGCGTTATTCTCTTCATGCTTACGGTTCAGTGGCACAGTGCTAATAGTGCTACCAGCAATATGCTGGTTTTAGTCTTATACAGTTATGCTTCCCTCGCTGCTTCTGGCAACATCGTGTCGTTTCTTTGGGTTCTTGAACACTTTAAACATGTCAGTGAACGAAGCGACTGATTCTGTTCCCAGATCTGACATTTTCCCTAGGTCCCAATTCCCACGAATGATTTTAGTCGCGCTGCGGCAGGCATTCCATTCACGTTGGTCGAGGATGGCCTTCTCTCCGGTGGAGCAATTTGAAGGAGTTCAAGCCTCCCTCCACTGCTTGAGTTGCGTCTTCCTGAGCCTTTTGGCGCGATCAAGTTTTTCTTGGCTCGTTTAGTATTGAGTTATGCAGTTTTAACCACCGGCATCTTCCTCAACAGGCGCCACTTCCCACGTGTGTCCGTAGTGGCCAAACTTTGTGGACGTTTTCATCACTCTTTAGACCTCGCCAACTCCTTCTCTGGGATCTTAGCAAAGGTTGAGGCAGCTGTTCGGCGTCTGCTGAATTGCATTCGCCACTGCAGTATGTCTAGTCCAATTTTTATGTTTATTCTATAGGCCTAATTTAATTCATGCTTTTTGACACTCTATTTGTCCTTTTATGTTTTATTTCCTATGTTTGTGAAGATTTTGGCTTATGTTACCGTGTATTTGTACATTCCAACAAGTTTCCCTTTCGAATCCTTTTTAGCGTCCAATTAAATGACTTGAAATTAGAGATCGTTCAACATTACCAAATGGCATACTATTGTGAACGAGTCGTTCACACATGGTTTATGCTCACAGGATCGTGATAGTGCACAAGCACAAGCTAGGAAAATTGCGTCACCACACACTTCTCTCTCACCGCTTACCACCACTCAGGGGCTCACCTTATGTGAGTACGGGTTTTTGGCGCACCCGGGGGTTCCCGAGACAATCATCGCCATATTCATCCCTTCACCCCCATCCGATCGAGGTGGGTTCCTCTCGTGACCGGTGGACACAAGGTAGGCTCTCGTGCGTTCTTTGCATTCCATTCATACTGCACCTCACCATCGTTTCTTTCTTACCTTGTCACTTTCCGGCCATTTCGCACCACGAGATTCGCACATCTCTTTTTCTTCCTCACCGGCCTACCTTGCGTGCGAAACGCCCACACAGTTTTATTTATATTATCTTTTCTTTTAATCCTCCGTGGACACAGCCTGACGGATACCCGCGCACGGGGTGCGCAGCTGGGTGAGTGGGTAATGGCGTCATTCCCACCACCCGGGTCGTCATGTAGGGTTTGTGTTCGTATCCGCTGTTCAACTGCAGTCCCGCGGGGGGCCATTGCATGAGCTGCTGACTTCTGACGGCGATTGGGTCCCTCTGTCTATGTTCTGGGAGGTGTGACCCTGGGGTGAGTCTGGTATAGAAAGGCCACTCACCCAAGCCGGTGTAACGCCCGGGAAGTCAGAGCCCGAGGTCGGAGACGGTTGCAATGGTGGAGGATTTATCTCGCTATGGAGCACCCTCCCTCCATTAATACAAACAAGCGCCGAAAAACTTTTGTAACAGAAGTAGCACCGCCGTCATCTGGTTGCTACTTGGTCATTTCAAGAACAGAAGAAGGACAAAACTTTGAGAAAGTAAACCCTTTTATAATTCAGGAGGGCATAAATGCTATTGCTGGTGCGGTTCAATCTTGCACTCGTCTACGGAATGGTTCCTTATTGGGACAAACTAAGTCCGATCAGCAAAGTAAGAACTTGTTGCGCGCTACCCTTCTCCACGGTTATCCCATCCGTGTCGAGAAGCACCGCACATTGAATTCCTGTCCGGGCGTCGTTACCACCCATAGTCTCGATGGTATATCGGACGAGGATCTAGTAGAATATTCATCCGATCAAAAGGTGACAGCAGTGCATCGAGTGCAGGCCAAACGCGACGGCGTATTGGTACCCACTCGTACCCTGTTTCTAACATTTGATGGCGTCGATCTGCCCACGAGCATTTCCGCAGGGTACGAACGGATTTCTGTGAGGCCTTATATTCCTAGACCTCTGCGTTGTTTTAAATGCCAACGTTTTGGGCATACGCAAGTCTCATGTAAGAGTGCCGTTAACATCTGTGCAACCTGAAGCCAGCCCTCACACGAAGGTACCTGTTCAACAGCCCCCGTCTGCGTTAATTGTAAAGGGTCTCATTCTGCTTCGTTTGCCGACTGTCCGCGGTACTTGGACGAGAAGGCGATCCAGGAGATCCGGGTAAAGGAAAAACTCTCCTTCGCTGAAGCCCGGAGGCGTTACCATGCGCGCCAACCTTCACTCCTGCGATCTGGCACATTTAGTTCTGTTGTTGCCTCGCCGGTACCACGAGTAGATGCCGAAACTCAGACCTGGACCTTGACTGGATTAACCGCCACTACCATCCGGCCGTCTATTAAGGCTACAGTTACCAAGCCGTATAAACCTGGTCCCAAGTCTATGAAGTCGCAAGCCGTTGAAAAGAAGCCCAAGCAGAAACTTCGTCGGGAAGATTTTTTGAAAGACCCTCCGCGTGCGCGCGGTAACAAAAGTTCACCTTCTCCTCCTCGGAGGTCGCTGTCCCAGGATGGTCCTGGGACAAGCCGCGCTCAGCGGCACACTTCACCCATCGCCACCCAGAACCGATTCACGGCGCTTGAATCGGTTTCTGGCACTGAGCGCGTGGGCCCTCCCTCCGAGGAAGCTATGGAGTCTGACCAACTCCATACAAAAAGCCCGAGCCCAAAGGTTAAACACAAGGTAATTTTAAGCCGCCCTTCTAAATAGACAGTTTATCCCCTTATTCTTAATGGCTATCCTGACCTGGAATGTACGTGGTGTACGATCGTATAGGGCGGAACTGCAACTTTTATTGCGTTCCCATTCGCCTATGGTCGTATGTTTGCAGGAGACTAAGCTTCGCCCTCACGATCCTTTTGATCTCCGAGGATATACTCCGGTTCGCTACGACCTTGAACCGGAGGAGGGTACTGCTGCTCATGGAGGTGTCATGTTCTTAGTGCGTAACGACGTTCATTTTACACCTGTCACACTTACATCCGACTTGCAAGCTGTTGCCGTTCGCCTTCACTTACCCGGCTTTTTGTTTTCTGTTTGCTCTGTATATTCACCTCCATCGTCTCCCCTCGCTCCCGCGGACATTCGAGCTCTCCTGTCCGCTCTCCCAACACCATTTCTTCTGTTGGGAGATTTTAATGCCCATCACCCACTATGGGGTTCGCCAAGGGCTTGTGCGAGGGGAACTCTTCTTTCCGACATTTTTTATTAGTTCAATCTTTCCATCCTCAATACAGGTGCACCTACTTTTATTTCTGATTCTTCCGGTACATTCTCTCACCTGGACCTTGCCATATGCTCAATCCAGCTTGCACGTCGTCTTCAGTGGAACGTCGTCGCTGACACCTACTCCAGCGACCATTTCCCCTGCATCGTTTCTCTTCTGTCGCACCACGTACAGCATTCCAGAGTACCTACCTGGATATTCGCAAAAGCCGACTGGAGCTTGTATTCCAGCCTCGTGCATTTTGACGACCAGCCCTTCTCCGACATTAATCAACTAGTGCAGCACCTTACGTCTATTATTTTCTCAGCCGCCGAACGTGCAATACCCCGTTCATCCTCCCAACCTCGGCGGCCACCTGTTCCGTGGTGGAACGAGGATTGTCGGGACGCCGTTCGTGCCCGTAGGACTGCACTTAGGGTGTTTCGGCGCCACCCTACACTTGATAATTTGGTGACTTTTAAACAATCGCGCGCCAGGGCTCGTCGCATTATTCAGGATAGCAAGAAGGCATCTTGGGCTCGTTTTGTCGAGTCTTTTAATCGTTTTACGCCTTCATCCGTTGTTTGGGATAAACTTCGTCGCTTCTCAGGTAAAGTGTCACATTGTACTGTTTCTGGCCTTCAGGTTTCTAATGCCACCATAGTGGATCCGGCTGCCATCGCTAACACTCTGGGTTCTGCCTTTGAGGCGGTTTCCAGTTCAGACCATTATTCCGCCGGCTTTCGCTCTATTAAAGACCGGCAGGATTCCGCATCATATACTTTTCGGTCTGCTAATGCTGAATGCTATAACGAACTATTCACAATGAGGGAGCTGGAGCACGCTCTTCATTGCTCTCGGCACTCCGCTCCCGGGCCGGACGGCATTCATGTCCTGATGTTAAAGAACCTTTCAGCCGACAGTAAACTATTTCTCTTACAGGTCTATAACCGTATTTGGCAAGACGGCATTTTCCCTTCCGTTTGGCGCGAAGCCACCATTGTCCCTATACTTAAGCCTGGGAAGGATCGCCAACTACCTTCCAGCTACCGCCCTATCTCCCTCACCAGTTGCATTTGCAAGGTGATGGAGCGCATGATCAACGGGCGGTTGACATGGTGGCTTGAGTCTCAGAAACTTCTAGCGAACGCTCAGTGCGGGTTTCGTCGCTATCGCTCTACCGTCGACCATCTGGTGTCCTTGTCGACGCATATTATGAATGGGTTTCTGAGAAAGTGTCAAACCGTGGCTGTATTTTTTGACCTGGAGAAAGCTTATGACACTTGTTGGAGGGGCGGCATTTTACGTACACTTCACGATTGGAATATCCGCGGTCGTCTTCCCATATTTCTTCGGGAGTTTATGACGGACCGCGTCTTTCGTGTACGTGTGGGCTCGGTTTTATCTCCTCGTTTTATTCAAGAGAACGGAGTACCGCAGGGCTCTGTACTCAGTGTCACACTTTTTGCGATTGCTATCAACCCCATTGTTGATTGTATTCCACCTGGCATTTCATCGTCCCTTTTTGTTGACGATTTCGCTATTTATTGCAGTTCACGGCGGACCTGTCTACTCGAACGCCGTCTCCAGAGCTGTATCGACCGTCTCTACGCCTGGAGTAACGCCAACGGCTTTAAATTCTCCGCCGAGAAATCCGTCTGCATCAACTTCTGGCGCCGGAAGTATTTCCCTCCCCCCTCTCTCCGTCTTGGGCCAGGGATACTTCCGTTTGCAGACGAGGCGAAATTTTTGGGGTTGATGTTTGATAGGAAGTTGTGTTGGACCTCGCACGTTTCCTTTTTAAAAGCAAAGTGTGACCGTTCTCTTAATCTTTTACGTGTTTTAAGTGGCACATCCTGGGGAGCTGATCGGACCGTCCTTCTTCGCCTTTATCGCTCTTTGGTCCGATCCAAACTTGATTACGGGTGTTTTGTTTATTCGTCGGCACGTCCATCTGTGTTACGTCGTTTGAATCCCATTCATCATTGTGGTCTTAGAGTCGCTACAGGGGCCTTTCCAACTAGCCCCGTGCCCAGTCTTTATGCTGAAGCTGCAGAGCCTCCGCTGTCCTCCAGGCGTGAGATGCTCTTGTGCAGCTATGCCTGTCGACTCTCAAGCTTACCTGACCACCCGTCTTTCGCGGCATTTTTCGAGGATTCACTTGACCGGCAATATTTAGTTAGCTCCTCTGCATTGCTCCCTCCAGGGGTTCGATTTCGACTGCTCCTTCGGCATTTGGACGTTACGCCAGCGCCGGCCCTTCCAAGGGGGGAAACGCGTTTTCCTCCATGGTCGCGCGCTGAGGCCCTCTGTCACCTTGGGTTATCGTCAATGCCGAAGAATGAGACCCCTTCTTCAGTCTTTAGATCAGCGTTTTTAGAACTTCAGTCGCAATTCGGGGACTTGCCTTTTATCTTTACTGATGGATCTAAGACTGATGCTGGAGTAGGATGTGCCTTTTTTGTGGTGGAAATAGTTTTACCTTTCGTTTACCAGAGCAATGTTCGATTTTTACCGCCGAACTTTTTAGCATTTATCAGTCTCTTTTGTATATTCAGCGGCACGACTTACGGCACTGTTTTATTTGTTCCGACTCCCTGAGTGCTCTTCAAAGTATTAGCTCGCTGTACAGTTACCACCCGCTCGTACAGCGCATTCATGACCTGCTCCACTCGCTTGATGTCTCTGGCATCAGCGTCTCCTTCTTGTGGATTCCAGGTCATGTGGGCATCTCAGGTAATGAGTCTGCCGATGTCGCTGCCAAGTCGGCGATTTTATCACCCAGACGTTTTACCTCTGTTGTTCCCTCGTCAGATTTGTTTATTGTTTTACGTCGCCGCATCCTCTCGCTTTGGAGCGATGAGTGGACGGCCCTCCGGGGGAACAAGTTGCGGGAGGTTAAGCCTCTCCCGTTAGTCTGGGCTACATCTTCCCGTGCTTCTCGTCGGGAAGAGGTAATTTTAACACGCCTTCGTATCGGACATTGCATTTTTAGTCATAAGTATTTGCTGAGTGGTGACCCCGCGCCACTCTGTGGGCAGTGTGACGTGCCCTTAACGGTGCGTCACATTTTAACAGAGTGTCAGGTTTTAGCTGCATTGCGTGCTCGTGTGGGTCTGCCTGTTGGCCTAGCCAACGTTTTGGCAGACGACACGCATGCTGTGGAATGTGTTTTACGTTTTATTCATAACAGTGATTTTAATCTGCGCATTTAATGCGTTGAGCGTCTGTTAGCTTCGTACTTTTATCCTGTCGGTTTTTATGGGAACTCTTATCCCCAGTGGACATATGGCGCTCATGTCCCTCGCATTCTACAGTTCCTGACACGTTTTACTCCTTTACTGCCTATGCTTTTAGTGTGTTGTTTTTCAGATCTTTGTCTTGTTATTATTGCTGTTATTGTTATTATTGTTTTTATTGTTATTGTTGTTATTGTTATTATTGTTATTGTTATATTTGTTATTGTTATATTGTTAGTTTTAGCTTTTTGACATCGCGGGTTTGTGTCCCGTTTTTTAATTATGCGGTTTTTTACCTATCTTTTATTTTTTGACTTTATATTTTATACCTTGTAAGGGCGCTGATGACCTCAGCAGTTTAGCGCCCTTAAGCCGCATATCATCATCATCATCATCATTGCTCGATTGGACAGTTCTGACTGTTTATTTGATGTCGGGCAGGGAGTCGGGACAAGGCCTCAGATTAGCGGTACCTATGTCGCTAAGGGGGTGGAGAGGGCGCGCTAAGTTGAACCACACCTCTGAAACAGGGATCTGGACCGCATACTGAGTTACCGTTGATGGATTGTAGCTTCGATTTCGGCAACTTGCAGTTAAAACTAGCATCTGAAGTTTTAGGTGTGACCTCCTTATAATATATGGCTTCTTTCACAAGAATTTCAGCATAGGTTTCCGCATGAAGGGTCTGATACTTCCCTTATAAGACTGTGAAAAAATGCACTAGAAGGAATGATAAATGGAGAAGATACTAAATCGACTGCCTCCAGCAGTCAGCGTCTGGCTTTTCAAAAAAGGTGTCCCGGGTTCGATTCCTGGGGCTCGGGCGGCAGAAGTTTTCTTTAATTCTATGCTCCGTACAGCCTGGAAGTACGCCTGTAGCAGTGATTCTGAGAGTGTTTCATGGAAAAAGTTAATAAAATTAACATTGAAATTCAGCAGTTCAAGGAGTTACAATACCATCAATTGAATGCCTCTGTGGTCGAACGTTTAGCGTTCTAGCTTCTGAGCGCAGAGTTCCCGGATTCATTTTCTAAATCAGTCACATTCCCCATCCTCCACAGCATCTGGAAGTATGAATTTGGGAGCGAATGTGAGTGTATATAAGAGTAAAATGTGAAAAAAACAAGTCCCTGATATGACCATAGAAATTAAAGGAGCCTATAAACAAACCATTTAAAAAAACAGTTGTTTCTCAGGTCAAAGCTCCCCGATATGACCAAAGAATTTAAAGGGAGCTATATAAATAAAACAATTAAATAACATCAGTTGTTTTTCAAACTTCCTTCCAATATGACCACAGACAAAGTTAACATTAAATTGCTTGATACGTGCAAATAAAGAGGAAACCGCAGAAGAGTGAAGAATGGAGGGGGCTACATACGTATGTGTCTGACCTTGAACAGTAGGTACATTTTGATTGATTCCAATACTTCCAATTCGTTAAATAGGGGATGGTTTATCTGTCAGCAATAATATTTTTTGTAATTCTTTAGGGTTTAAAAACTTGGCGTGGTTGCAATTCATGCCTTAAACCCATTGGCTTGTTTACTTGTCGATGGTCTGGATTGAAACACGCAAAGGTGTTGGTTTTCTGTAATTTCTTTTGAAGAAGTTAATTCACGGCTGACATTTTCATAACAAAAAAGGCGACTTTGGCAACAGCGGCGTAAAACAAGCCAGAAGCCAATGTAATTTCTGCTGTTGAATAATTCACAGTTGCTAATTAAACCGAAGCATTGATCAGAACCTTTAATGCAATAAATCCACCACTTTGAGGTTAAGTCGCGTGCATAAAGCCATCAGCAGTCATTGGTTTTATCGAACCAACCTGGGTCCCGGGCTTTGTTCTGCTCTCTTATCTGTACGCCGCATATAGGATAGGAGAGAAACTAACGTTACACGGTAAATATCAGGCTTTAACACCTGCCAACTATCAAGATCTCGTTTGTAAACATAGCACTAATTATGGTGTTTTTAGATGGTGTGTCCATGACGAAATGTACATTAGTTTGATCTTGCAGAAGAGATTATACCCTACCTCTTTGCTGTGAAATGAAATGTGCAATGCCGTTATGAGAACCATTTCGTCATATCGTGCCGCGCTGTGGGACTATCAACTATGGGTTTTGAATAAGGTTATTCCAGCAACGTGTCCAATGGAGGAAGAAGAAATTTCATCACAGGAAGTAGAGGGAGAAGTCCTTGTGAATTCTCCACGCAACCGGCCAGAAATGTCTCGCATCCACTTCCTTATGCAATCAGCATTGTTTTCTTTCTTCCACTTGTTTACATTTAACTGTGATTTATCCACGCTAGAAATGATTGCCTAAGAATGAATGTGTATTAGTTCAAAATATGAAAAGTCCATTTAACCAAACTCACCATGCATATCTTTAAACGAGTAAACTACAATTTTATATAGAGATTAGAAATAAATTAGTAATAATGTATTTTCATAAAAATACACAAAAATTATAAAATTGAAACATTCAAAAGTTTAGGAGAATTTAGCATTAAATTAAGTTTTCTACTAACATATCTCTAAAATGGTTATAATGCACAATCATCATATAAGGGTATTCGCTAATTTCAACCAATTTAATTGAAAGGTTTATCTCAGATTTGTTCAGCTATTTATAATATAAATTAAGTTTTATGGTTCTATGTACCTAAACTTGCAAGAAAATAATTTTCAAAAATCTGGAAATCGAGTTATGTTAAATGATATGATGACAATTTGAAATATTTGCTTTTTAAAATTGCATAATATTATTTCTTTAGTATTGCTCCATATAATTAACATTATACGTAACAAAGCTTTTCCTAAAAAAATAATAAAAATGTAACATATTGAGTTTTCTAAAGATCAAACATATACCACATATTTAACCCCTAAGTGCCAAATTATGCTCGATGTCAAGAAAAGGCTCGCGCGCCGGCCGCCGCAGTTTGGACTCCCACCAAAACAGCTATAATATCCCTGCAACCGCCTTGCGTTCTATATTTGCACGTGCAATTACAATGATAATAAGTACATACCTCATCATAAGAGATATTGAAAATATCCTTCTCAATCCGCTTATTTCTGGCTTCATCTCAGACGATTTTTATTTACAATATCTGAAATTAGTTGAAGTTTCGCCTGATCTTTTCTTTTAGTTCTTCCAATGTATGGGAGTTTTGTTTCATACTTTTTATTTTTAAAATTCTCTCATAGATGAAAATTGCATAGTTATACGAGGGGCAGTACTTATATTTTGAGCCTTGGCAACCCTGAATGTTGTAGGTACCATCTGACGTTACCAATGGAAAGTTTGACATTTTTTACCATAATATACTTCAAACATTTTGTCAATAGAACGTCACTTGTTTTGTTTACACTAACTTGAAAATTGTGTGTCAACAAAAAACATGGAATTAACTCGTGAAAATGTTCGTGCAATGATTTATTACGACTTTCGACATGGATTATCAAGACAAGAGTGCATTGATCAACTAACTTCCACATTTCGCGATGAATCTCTATCCTTTGCCACTGTGAAACGCTGGTATAACGACTTTAATCGTGGCCGCGAAGTTTGTGAAGGTCGTCCAAAATCAGTTGTTGTGCCAGAAAACGTTGATGCTGTGCAAAACCTAATAATGGAAGATCGTCATGCGACATATTGTGAGATTGAGGCAACCCTAGGCATTAGTTCCAGCAGCATATATAAAATATTGCATGATTATTTAGCCGTGAAAAAGGTTTGCTCTCGTTAGATCCCACATAATTTGACGCAATCTCAAAATGATGCTCGTGTCGATTGGTGTACAAAAATGCTCAAGAAATAAAATGGCGGTGCCTCAAAAGACGTATATAAGATTGTAACAGTGAAAAATCATGGATCTATGCGTATGAGCCGGAATGCAAACAGAAGGAATGTATGGGTGATTCAAGATGAAGCAAATCCAACAAAAGTTGTTCGCACTCGTAGCACTTCGAAGCAAATGGTTGCCTGCTTTTTCAGCAAAACTGGCCATGTGGCAACTGTGCCTTTAGAGGAACGTAAAATGGTCAATGCAAAATGGTACACAACTATTTATTTTTGCGGGAAGTCTTCGGTGAAGTAAGGAAAACCAACAAGAACCGTAGGGTCGTTCTTCATCAAGACAATGCGAGCGCACACACATCTCGTCTAGCAGAGTATTTGAAGCTCAAAAAATCGAATTGATGGGTCATCCGCCATACAGTCCTGATTTGGCACCCAATGACTTCGTTTTGTTCCCGAACATCAAGAATAAATTGCGTGGACAACGATTTTCGTTGGCAGAAGAAGCCGTTGATGCCCTCAAAACCATGTTTTGAAGGTGTCTCAAGAAGACTGGAATAAATGCTTTGACAAATAGTTCAAACGGATGCAAAAGTGTATTCATCATAAAGGAGAATATTTTGAAAAACAATAAAGCAGTTTTCAATAAGAAATTACTTTGTTTTAATTATTAGGCTCAAAATATAAATAGTGCCCCTCGTATCAGGAAATCTTGAGGGCCATTAATTCTTTAATAACTACCCTATCTTAGAAAGCTTCTGTTGTTTTATGACGGAACGTTACCATTTAAATGAAACCATGCTTCGTCAGAGAAGAATATTAAACGGGAGTCAATTACTCTATCATTGATATTTCGCAAAATCCAATTACAGAAATTTACTGGATTCAGATGATCACGTGAAAAATAATGTGTACCCAACAAGCCTCATAGTTTGAAAGAACTAAAAGAAAACGTTCGGAGTGAAATACATTTGTTTTCGGATATTGAACTCTCGAATATGAATGATAATTTCCTGAGAAATGTGTGGATAGGGATCGACATTTCCAACATCTCTTACGATAAGGCATGTGCTCATTGTCATTGTAAATGTAACTGCAAATATGAGAACGCGAGGAGGTTGCGGGTGTATTACAACTGTTTCGGCAGGAGTTCGAGCTGTAGCGGCCGGCGTGCGAGCCTCCGTACGGTGATCGCAGTATGGAAGAAAAGCACTGCATATAATAGAGTTACAGAAAATAATAACAAGGCTGCTGCGCTTTTATATTGCGGTTTGAACATCCTGGGCACCTTGAGGCCCTTCCCCCTGCGTACGCCCCTGATTATCCATTCCCCTTACGTTTCTCACAGATACGGTTCTCTGAAATTGGAGCGATCATTTTAGACACTGAATTTGTGAGACTTTACCTCTTTCGTTTACTGTTCTGCAATATTACACACATTATTGAACAAACAACATTTCCAAACACGGTCTTAGATGAAAAGTGTCATAATGATTCGTTCTTTTGTGCCTAAAAACTGGAAAAAGGTCATAAAACGCTCATCTCTATAGTGAGTTTCAGAACTACTTGCATAGTTGATGTTTGTTCTCTAATACAGAAGGAAGGATTACGTCAGTTGAATCTCCAGCACTTTAAGACGGTACAAGGAAAGTTGAGCAATTCGACATGCGATAAAATATTGTATCCGTGTTACCTCTTGAAAGTTTTATTTCCCCGTGGAATTAGTGTCACTTTGGCAATATTCCGGACAATTTCTGTGGAATATGTGCTGCACAGTTCCCCGGTGACATATAAAACTCTTGACAAGTCTTTTTATATCCTAATCCCCGTCCTCTTTTCGCCTTTTGGCTTTTAATTTAAGATTCACTGGAACAAAATGGAACCATAGTGCCCTACTTTCAGCTTTAGGACAGTAATGCATTGTTTCTAGTGTGGATATTCTGAAGCTCAATACGAGGGAATTCTGGAACATTGTTCAGCTTCTCAGTGAATCATAACTATAGGTTAAGAGCTTTAAGAATATTTTTTAGCCTTGTAGATGCGATTCTGCATAACCACAGTTTAAGAAGTTCTTTAAATATTCGTATAATGGGCATCTAAAGCAAAATGTGTGCTTTAAGTAAGGATATCTTTCACAGTTTGTTTTGAAATGCAAAAACTATGAGAACATTGGTGGTTAACCCCCGTTTTATCCTCTTTGAGTAATGTTTTATCACTTAATAGGAAGTTCTCAAAAGATGGGAGGGCTTAAGGACGCTGGGAACTGTTTCGGGAGACTTTTCCACATAAATATGCTATATCTTCAAAGGGGATTCTTTTTGCTTGATTTTAAGCTCAAATGACAAACCTTTTACCACACGTTAGTAAGCTTTGCAAATTAAAATCAATATTGTGACTTAATTCAGTTTTCGTTATCACTTCACTACGTTCTCACTGTCAATTCGTTAATGTGATCTAGTTCAACTATTTACTGTCACTTCATTTTCTTCGTGGCGTAGCGACGTAATCAAATACGCACGACATAGCCTCTTCTTCCGGACGGTTGATGCCGTAACTATTGACAGGAAGATATAAATAATTAAATAAAGAAATAATATAAGTTGGAGAAATAGTTGCAACAAATAATCTCTTTATATTAAATCATCGTATAATGTAATAAGCTTGAGTCGAAGAATTTGTCCGGAAAAAAGAAGATAATTAGCAAGTCATGTTATGAAAAGTCATTAGCATCAGCGAGCATGCTATGCATAAAGATTCTTATAATATAGTTAGGTTATACGTTCAGCACATTTGCAAAGTCGCGTACGCAATTCTGTAAATTCGAAAAGTGAAAGGTTCCTATATTCAGGCGACATAGCATAGCAACACGGGCAGGTACCGCGTAGCAACAAGGTAACAGACGCGTACTTAGGATTGTAAGCTTAGCGCAATAAGGAAGGCTGGTGGGATAGTTCGATCATCGCGAGGGGTTTTGCCGGTAAACGTTTTAGCGACTCACGGCAAGTTATGCTTCTAATTTATTTTATTGTGGAAACAGTTATTTCAAACCATAAGATTGATAATGCAGAAGCTAGTAGGTATAGCAATTCAATTGTTAAACTTTCGAGTGCTACGATTCATAATCAGTTTCATTCTTTATCTTCAGACGGTCGGCAATCCGCTTCAATAGCTCAAGTAATATATCGCATTAAATTATCAGTCAGTTTAAACGGGGATTATCTTTTAAAATACACTCGCGCATACCTTAAGAAATATCTCATAGCTCTACCACAGGAACAGCTGGCGCACGAAACAATTGAACGAGCTACGAGAACGACAACATCAGAAGCAAGTAAAGTATAGTGCTTCAACATTTTCGTACCAAAATTTTTAAAAATTCAGAGTTCAATCGTGCGTAATCACGGTTTACCCATTGGGGAGTTGAATACAAGACTTCATAATCTCTCATAGTAACAGGACTCACTGCACTTACAGCAGTCGTCACAAACTCGCTAGGAGAATAGAACTTTGCGTTGCACCAGAAACGCACTTGCTAACTCGCTCACCGACTATCTCACTCCAGTGGTTTGCGAGAGCGCTCGCTTATATAGCCGTTGAAAACTTCCACAGAGTTCCAGAACGTTCGAGAAGGTGAAACATTCTAGTTCCCGAGGTTGCGGGTTCAAACCCAGCGGAGGGCGATGGATTTTTTCGGACGTAAAAATCCTTAGCAGGGCTTCCTTAGCAAGGAAACTAAAGCCGGTGGTCCAGTGTCGTAGATTTACGCCACGTAAAATAACTTCAAGCCTGATAAAGAGGCATCTAAGAAGGTGAAACATCCAGAAGATTCTGTTATTTGGCAATAGCGCTTCTGATGTGTAGTTGGTAAGAGCGCTGTTTATCTTTGTTTATCTCCGACTGCCCGGCGCCGATGCCCCCCCCCCCCGATAACTTTAGGCCATAGCCACTGCGTCACATTATGAAATCTAGAATCTTAGAATAAATTTTCTACTGATAATTAAAATATGCAAAGCCCTAAATAGACATGCTTTCTTTCGGTTGTTGGGTATATTTGTCAATGAAATATAGCATAAAATCTGTTAATTATTTTAATTATATTCCCTGACAGTATTCTGTCATTGGAAATGAATCCCTTTATACTTGTACAACCTAAGAACAACAACAAAAAAACAAAAAACAAAAGTTTGATTTAAAACTTTGCAACACTTAATATAATTTTTGAGGAAAGCTTTTAGGATAAAACTATTTTTTTACAAACATATTCAATTTAATCTGAAAAGCTTTGACCTCACATAAAGTAATCTATAGGATACAAGCGCACAGAAAAACTTTATCTGCTATCTTAAAAAGTTCTGAGTTAAGTGTACATAAAACATTGCAAGTTATGGGAAAACGCAAAAAACTAATCCACTGCACACAAAAATTATTCAGGAAGTTATCCCAAATATCTGGATTTAATATTTATTTAGTAAGCATAGATTGTTCAACATGTGGCAAAGTTTTGGCCCCAGCTTAAAACCAAGTTAGCCAAAATACTTCCCAGTGCCTTTAGTTATATATTGCTTTCTGAATAACACATTTTTACGGTGTGTGCCCGTTATCCATACAAAAGTTATAATAATGAAGATTATAATAATCGGCATTATTGCTATTATCATTTACATTATAATTCCTTTATCTTATAACCTTTTGAAGATGCAATCATTCCAAAAAATAGTAATAGGTCTGGTTTCAAAGTTCTAAAAGAACGTCTACCAACTTTTCAATAACATACACGTTTAAGTATTATACAACCATTTCCATAAGTAACCTCTCATTGTATAGAGTAGGCTGCGTTACAATACAAGAGAAGCGAAAATGTATGTGATTGAAACCTTGGAACCGTCCCTGCTTCCAGCACAGGACCACGCGCACTAGACATCTTCCGGCCAATCAGATTTGATATTATTCAGTTCTTGCAATTCGCATGCAAAACGTTATTTTGGAAGAAGTAATCATTAGAACCATGGGAACTGATACAAGATGTATTATATGTTGTTAACACTACGTTACTAAGTTGCGCGTGCATAGCATGATGTGGTATGGGAGGTAGAGGAAAGGAGGGGAGCATTAGGTTACTTGGCAGTATTTGTAACAAACGAATAATCACGACCTAATACGAACGAACCGGAGTCTGTCAAACACAATATACCACAAGTAACTAGCTGTTACGGTTATGCGTCAATAAGAAATATTTGTTCACGTACTTGACTGTTTTTTTTTTTTTTTTTTTTTACTTTCTCTATACGTTTTACGTTTTTACCTTATGAATCGTAGGTTTTTATGGTTTTAAGTTTTCACTTCTGGCCCCATTGACCCAGTTGATTACGTCGGTAAGGGGTACTTTTAGCCCGTTTACGAATTGGACATTGCATTTTTAGTCATAAATACTTGCTCAGTTGTGACCCCGCTCCACTGTGTCAGCAGTGTGATGCGCCCTTAACGGTGCGTCACATTTTAACTGAGTGTCAAGTTTTAGCTCCACTGCGCGTTCGCGTGGGTCTGCCTGTTGGCATAGCCAACGTTTTGGCAGACGACGCTGTAGAATGTCTTTTACGTTTTATAAGTGACATTGGTTTTAATCGTCGCATTTGATGCGCTGAGCGTCTTTTAGCTTTGAGATTTTATATTGTCAGTTTTAATCGGGCTCTTCTCCCCGACGGACATAAGGCGCTCATGTCCCTTGCATTCTACAGTTCTTGACACGTTGTTTTACTCTTTTATTGACCATGCTTTTAGTGTGTTCGTTTTTGGAATTTGGTGTTTTGTTTTTTACCTTTGGACATCGCGGGTTTGTGTCCCGAGTTTTAATTATGCGGTGTTTTATCGGACTTTTATTTTTGGACTGTAACTTTTATACTTTGTAAGGGCGCTGATGACCTTAGCTGTTAAGCGCCCTTAAACCGCATCTCATCATCATAATCATCATCATCATCATGTGTTGATTGTAGTTTTTGGTCTGTTGTGTTTTTTAGTGTTTTTGACCAAGCGGGTTTATGTGTGGGTTTTTAGTTTTTTGACTTTTCAATTTTATGTTATACATTGTAAGGGCGCTAATAACCTTAGCAGTTGAGCGCCCTTAAGCCCTATCTCATCATCACAACACCTAGTTGACAACGGGCCCTTAAACCTCACTCACTCACTCACTCTACTATGTACTTAAAGTAAGCAGAGGAAATGGTGGTCGGTATTTCACCGTAAATACATGTTTTGAGAGCCCCCAAGCCCCCAACAAAGCAATTTAAGAAACCCTTGTGTATGTGTTTGTGAATAGAACACAAAAACGGAATGTTCGAGACATACCAAACCTGGTACTTAGGTCAACATCTTCAAGATATGCGACACGAAGATTTTCATGAAGATTCCCTCACTTCAAACTACCTCTTATATAGAAGATTTTTCAAAAAGTTCAATTCTTTCAAAAATGACAGTAACATTTTGATTAAAATAGCGTATGTTTTCAAATAAAATGTTTTATCTTAAATTTTCTGGGAATAGCCTGTGAAGTCTTCTTCATTCGCCAGGAATTTTGTATAAACCATGAGATAGATCAAAATAAACTACGCAAGAAATGTCGCTCGCCATATATGGACTTATGACCTTCGGAGGTTACCTCATTCCTCATTCAAGCGATGACTGCACCCATTTCTGAGGTGGAAACCAAAGGACGGAGTCTGTTACCTCTGATGGTAGGGTGATGAAGAGAATGGTGGTGGAATGAGAGAACCTACAGCTTTTACTGTAGACTCCAAACCACGTTGGACCTTAGGGATGCTTCACATGAGCAACATGTGGAGTAGATGGATTAGAGTCAGCATATTTACGCCTACAGAAGTGAAGGCGCGAATATGCTGACCTAAAATCCCAACCCAGACCCGGAAATCGAACTCCTGGCCCTCAGAACGAGGACCGAAAACTAAACTACTGCGCTACCTCGGCGCAGATCTACATCAAGAAATGTAGATCTTCTTAAAATACACAATTTATTCAAAATAACGTTTTCTGTGGTATCAGAGTTTTGAGAGATATGCGTTGTTATTACTTTTAATGTCTGAATAATTTGCCATTTTAAAAGTGCTGTTCACCTGCCTGTGTGGTATAGGGGTAACGTATATACCTAGATTCCGGAGTTTGAATCTCGGTTAGGGTGAATTACTCGGATACGGTTTTTTTCCTGGGTTTTCCTTATCCTGAGAAGACGAATGTTGGCTAACGTTAAGCTCTATGGGCCCCGGCTCATTTGAGTATCATTTTCACCATTTCATTCATCGTCCAATATGACCTACCAGGTTAAAGAACGTTAAACCACAAAAAAGTGCTGTCGCTTTTGAGTTGCTTCCCGCGATGTCATGGAAAGATAATGGAATTTCATGGCCAGCATACACCGACTAGCTTCGGTGTAGATCATCGATTCGGCTTCCTCTACCCCGCTTGTACGTTTGACTAAATGTATAATGAATCTATTTCTGCAAAGGTGAATCTTAATTAATACAAAATAGATAGAAAAGTAAGCTTTTGTAGCAGTAGTTTATGGAAGAGTGGATAGAGAAGGACATGTGAATGCGACACATAAGATATTTGGAACCTAGTACTTTTTAGGAACTGGAATGATCGGAGCTGTTACTGAAATGTAACCATTTCTTCCATTTCCAGTATAATAGGGGCAACATTCCGTTAACTTCCGACAAACCTTCGATATACATCAGAGGCTTTTGGTTGTTTCGCTTTGGAAACAACTGGTTATGCATAAATTATGGGCATCAAATTAGATTTTAATAGCTTAAAAGCAATAATTTACAGGTTTTTTTTATTTTGTGGGTAATCTAGAACACAAACACTTATATGCTAAAAACTTATTATATGTTTCAATAGAACGCCGTAGCTAAGGGTGTCTAGAATCCCGATTTGAAATACACACAGCTGGATTGAGCGTTTTAAATACAAGATCTGTGGAAAGCGTTGAAACTAAATTTTGTTCTTAAGTCAAACACTGAAGGCAAGGAGACCGAGATCTAACTTGATTTTTCTGATAGCATTTTCTGAGTTTTATCATGAGAATGGGATACTAGTTACATTTTTAACGTGCTAGAATATTCCAGAACCCAAGGGCTTGTCATGTTAGACCAGGCATGGCGCACAATGAAACGCTTTCCTTCCTTTGTTCTTTATCCGTTCTCTTAACCTGTCGAATGTAGTTTCACAGACAGACGCCGTCGTCAGTATTATGCAGTGACAGACTAGCAGAGTACGAGTCATTGCTTTTTTCACAAAGGTTATATAGAAACCGCACTCTGTCGTTACTAATAGTACAGTCACGTAAATATTTAGTTGCAACAGTGGTATTCAAATATAAGGAATGAACAGTGGAACCTGCGTTTCACTGTTATGCCGATTTGTGTGTTATGAGAACCGATAAAATACAAACGAAAGTATCAGATCACATCGGTACGCCGGTGACCACAAGCGTTGAGGTGATTATTCTCCGGAAAGCTTTCCTGCCCTCCATGGCGTTTAATATTAGAATAACTGAATCAGAGATGCCACCATCCTTTGTACAATGCACCATGATAAAGGTTCTTACTAAACAGGGGATAAATGAAATTTTGCATGACTGCGAATGAAATTCCCATTTTTAAACCAGTGTTACAAATGTTTCTGGAAGATGCGTCGTGACCTTGCGCCTCTCTATTTTTCGAAGACTGCGCCGTTGGTGGCAGTCCCAGGTTCGATGCCCGCTCGGGTTGCAGTCGAACGCTGTGTAGTGGTAAATACAGAAGTGATGCTAAAATTCACTGTACCTGTATTCTCGATCCGACGTGGCTTATTCTTGTTGTCCTGGCTGGTTGATTTAACTATACGGCGATTCTCGTTGTTACCCTGGCTAATTGGTTCTCAGCGGTGATGTTTGCATGGACTTAGACTATCATGATTGTTAATAAGCTCGTCGATCTCAGAGGTGGTACAAGGAGCTCAGAAGAAAATTTACTACTCACCATAATGTTTGGTTTATGGCTATTTATTGTCACTTCTTCAATATAACACTACATAATGTTCCCAACTTTGTTCAACGGAGTATCGTGGATTCCTCGTCAGTATCTAAAAGTCAACTGTTTTATTTTTGGGGTGAATCTTGACTATTTAAAGACCACAATCTCTCACCTAAAGTTTTGGTATAGGATTTCTTATTGGTCAGTTTGTATACATCATGTGACCTTTTTCCCGGGCTTCTCTTGGTAAATTGCCGTTCTGTGTTATTTTCCTTCACTCCATACTTCCGGAGCGGAAACAATAGTCATAAAACCTTACCCTAAACTAACACAAAAGACCCCGTTTTCGCTGCACATGCGAACAGCATATTTCTACCCTAACTGCAGAGTTCAAGACATTCTCAACTTAGTTAAACAGGAACATTATGTACTCGACAAATATTACATTATACAGAAATTACTATTTACATGGTTTTCACATTGTACTCATAGATCTATATACATCAAATTATACACTGAATAAATTAGCACATAATAAAATTAATTCGGGCACATTTATGTCTCAAAGAAAGAGAAAACGTGATTTAATAATTGTTCTTTCACGCTACCCGCGGGTTCCCTAAGTCCGATATTTGAACCAGACTTGAATCCAATGCCTGCGGCAGGACTCGAAACACGGCTATCAAGCCTGATTCAACTTTTCAAGATAGAGAAATGGTTGAAAATTAAAGCAGTCAACGATTGACAAGGCAGAACTTAACTGAAAAAGACGTTTAGGTCGAAGATTGTTATTATTTCGCAATAACTGTGATTTCTTTTGTGTTGGTTAAAGGATCATTCATGTCAGCATGGACTATCGGAAAAGTTACCATGATGTGTTTCAATCAGTAGAAACATTCCTTAGACACGTTTGAACATTCCCCATTGAATTCCAACTTCTCTTCCTACGACTATTGTGTTGTGTGTTAGTGCCAATAAATAAGGTGTGGTAGAGTCATCAGAAATCACCGTGACGTCAGTGAGGTCTCTTGTTGCTCCCAGCTCTCAACGTGAAACTCATCAGGAAGTGTAGAGAAGATAAGCAAGGGAAATGCGAATTTACTGTACGTGAAAGACTGTTAGGGCGGCGCCATGGCCGAGCGGTTAGACCGCTCGCCTCTCACCAAGGCGGCCCGGGTTCAATTCCAGGATCCGCATGTGGGATTTGTGGTGGATAAAGCGACGTCTAGGCGGGTTTTCTCCGGTTCCCCCATGTTTCATTCCACCGCTGCTCCGTTATCACCTTTCCTTCACTCTCATCTATCATCCACTAACTCGCTCTCATCCCAGGCCTATGGTTGATCACCTACGCTGTCTCTTACTCTCTGATCTGTAGGACCTCTGACCCCTGTCAGGCGTCTGCCCCGGGCATTGTCATACCTCCTGGGGAGTAGAGTCCTCAGTACGAGTGGCCGTTAAGGAGAGAAGGCTCTGGCTCATTTGGGCTGTATCCGCAGTGTAGTTAGAACAGAACAGAACAGAACAGAACTGAACTGAATGCATGTTTTACTTTTCTAGTGTAAGGCATAAAGCCTATCCTTTTCTCTATGAATTTCAGAAACGGCATTACATGACTAGTAATTGAGTTGGCTAACTCTGGATTAAGTAGTCAGAGTTTTGAGGATTTGGTTAGCGGGTGGTTGTATTTCCCTGCATTTTCTTGGAGAATGGATACAAACCTCCTTGCCCTATGGCAAAAAACGGTTGTTCTGATGTAATGAACGAGATAGTGATTCGGTATATTTTTCAGCTTTCGTATTGGGGGCAGGGGGTTACTGAAAATTTGGGCAAACAGTACGTAATACAATGCTACTGGTAACAAATGGAACGTAATACATTTATATTGATTGCAGATAACTGCTAAATTTTTAATCCAGCGGGTGCATTTGTTTTTCTTCTTTGAAAAAAGCATATTTTATATCTTTAGGTTTTTTGGAATATTAGATTTAACACTGTGTTTATTTTATGTATACCACGTTATTTGTTAGACGCAAGTGTAACTAAAGTAAACGGAATAATTTTACGTATGTCTTTTTGATAGATTTTACTGAAAATATATGTTTAATTAGCTTGCGTTATACACTTATGCATAATTTAATTGTTGCTTAACCTTTTTATTGCTGGTTAACCAATACCAGAAACGCACATGTAGGAAGAAAGACATTTTTAGAAAATGAAGTTATTTTCTGGTTTTTTTCTTTATTTTAGTATCAAAAATACACAAACATTACTCTCGCTTGGAGAAAAAGCCTTGTGACTTAACGACACTAATTATTTTTAAGCTTACTGTTTATATGGTTTGCCTAGACGTCGTGATTACTTTTCACCTTCCCTTCTGCACATATGCTGTTTCAAGGACAGGACTGAGTAAGCAAGCAGCGCTACTGTGCATAATAGATCTATCGATTGATGGCCCCTGAAGCAACAAGTGATGTTAGAGCCATCGGAATTGTTTAAGTTTGCCTAATAGTTCATTGACATATAGTTTCTTTCAAACCACTTTACATTTTTACATTACTTTATTGGCAAACATAATCATTGATGTACGTATTTGCTGTGAAACACTTACTCTATACAATTTGCCTGAAACTTGGAATATTTGAGTTTGCATATTAATGTGGTGCAGGATTTCGGTAATGCTGCTGGTCTGAAACATCTCCTTTGTTCGTGACTAGAGGCTGGTGGATATTAAGCGGAACTTCGATCGCATCCCCGCATTGTCTCCCGCAGGCCTTGTTGTGTCTGCTGCTACTGACGGAACAATACCGGTTTTTTCTATGGATCTGCTTACCTATTGCACGCATGTTTTGCAGGACGTGGACATATGTATAGGACACGTATTCTCTCTCACTCTAACCTTTTAATAACCGTACAGTCACTCGCAAATATTATATCATTTTACCAACGAAATTATTTTTGAAAGTTATACTGATTAGGCAGCGCGAGGAATATGAACAAATTGTTGGCTCTGCTGCATGTTTATTGATATCTTGAATTGCCTTAATATGTCTTATCACTGAAGCCACCTTTTCACATTTCGTTTTCAAGCAGTCCTATTTCAAAAACCACAACGATCATTTTCAGATCATGATATGACTTGTTTTTCAGTGTCACAATATATATTTTGCCAAGCACATGAGGAGTATTTTAAACACTTAAATGATTTCAGTCTAATTATATAATATAAAAAATAACAGCCCGCCTTAAAGCAATAAGTGTATAATATAGTATATAAAATATATGTTACAGTCATTGAATTATGTTTATATTATTATACACATGTTTAATAATGTTATGTGAATGTATTATGTAATTTAACAATGTAGGAGCTGTGAGAATAGAAGCCGAAATTTGCTACCAATGGGGTAACCTTGAGGCTATAATTAATTAGGAAGTTTAATAATGCTACTATTAATTCTTGGAACAATAATGTAATATTTAAAACAGTTTATAAATAGCCAATCAAAAACTAGGAAAGCTGAAAGTTAAATAAAAGTATTCTATTGGAGTAGGAGTAGTCAATCAGAGACTTCAAATAGAGAAATTTACAATTTTAACCGGTAAACGCCAGTCGCTAGAAGGCTACGTTCCTGAGCAGTTCGCTCGGCACGTATTCAGTGTGAGACATAAAATTTATTACGGCGTGAATAATATAAAGTTTGCACGTTAAAAAGTACCATTAGCAAAAATCTGACAGCTCTACAATAGGATATATCTGTGAAGTGTTATTTAATCGTGTGAAATATTAATAAAACGAAGTTAAATACCATTATAATTTGTGTAAGCCTTCATTCTTTAGCCGCATCACCCCCTGCTAAGAGCTACGTGTTTCTTCAAATTAATACTGACGCAGTCGAAGCAAACATACATAATAATATTTAAAGAAACATAAAAAAAATACAAAGTTCATTTTTTAAACGTTGGGGCAAAGACCACCGGAAAGTTTGTATCGTACATGGTTGCAACTACTTCAAATTTTGGCTCCCCAACAGTGGACTTCTTCAAATTGGCACCCAAAACGTGGGGCTAATAATGTAAAGATAATCCATCTCACACATTGCAACATAGGCATGCAATTTGGTTCTAGTAGTTTGTTTGCACTGTGCATATTATTCCATTCCACTTTGCTCTGAACCACTTCATTGAAATCCCACATCTGCTTTTGGAAGACTGAATGAAAGCACTAAAAAGGTTTTACTCTGAACAGAGTTTTAGTTACACTTACTCCAGAACGTTATGATATAACAACTTTGAAGTGTGTTGTTTTTTTAACTTATATGGTAATTCCTGCGTCATGGCGCAGTGTGTTGGAGCGTGGTGTTCCACTTCCCAACCACGGCATGCATGTGTATGCAGATTTTTTGACCCATACATAGGACCGGTGCCCACTAAGCACTGTGAGTATTTGAGGAGCTATGATAGGTAGCGGTCTGTAGGTCAAGAAAGTCACATTTCAAGTGCGAGAAGCATGGTGCGGACCACATCATTTCCCGTATCGGCTGAATGATCGTCCATTTATATCTTGTGTATGTGGGCGTGAGGTCGGCGGCCGAGTTGCTAGGCAAAGACCTATAAGGACTGTCGCGCCACAGATTTAGGTTTTTAGTTAATGATAGTTCAAATGTCTCTTTCGACAAAAACAAAGTTTTACATGAATAATTCCGCGACTAATGAGACTAAAAAAAAAGACTACGTAAGTAAAGTTCAGTTTGGAAAATGCATCATCATCACGGTTTCCTTATGTATATCTACATATCCCGTATTCTCCATCTTCAAGCTTCTCTAGGTTCTCTTAGGTTCTAAGGAATGTTCTTCTCCTTCATGTTTTCTTGCACTTCATAAAACCACGTGTTCTTGGGCCTTCCGCTCTTCTTTCTGTCCGGAGGATTCCATCTGGAGGCCTTCTTTGGTAATCTCACCTCCCCCATGCTCCTGACATGGCCATAGCATACAAGTTGTTTTTCTTTAAATTCGTCTAAAATTGTTATATCTAAGCGAAAAATATACATTTTCTAAGACACTAAGTGAAACCTCCCTCGAATAAGAATACAATCACCATTTTGCGAGTAATAAGAATATAAAGGTACTAATACCACTGTGGCTGTATGTAGCGGTGTTATCTATATGGTTCGTTATCAAACTGTTTTGACCCCAGAACGGAGTGAAAGTTTCTTTCAGTGGTAGAGCAAAACGCTTTTCCGTCTTCACCCTTTTTCGAAAGAAATTTCGTTAATTATTTTCTGTGATACAATAGTTATCTGTCTGTCTGAACGTTACCGAATATTGAAATATGCGTGTGATTCATCAATATTTGTATTTCTATTTGTGTGGTGTCTTGAAAAAAAAAACTGATGTGATGCATTCGCATGACTTTCTCTACTCTCTATTTTTGTTAATAGGTATACAAACTATACTTACTAAAACTAAATCTTATTTTTCTATCTACTACATTTTAATCCAAATAAACCTTTGCAGAAATGGCTACATTATATATTTCGTTATAGATACAAAGAGAACAGCGACAGTCAAATGTTTAAGAACTGGACGCTATATACTGGCCTTAAAATGTCATGCTGTTTCCATGCAATCGCGAGAAACCAGTAAGTAAATAAATAAATAAATAAGAGAAACAACTGCATATTGACAGGATTTTAAGAGAAGCATGAACAATTCGAACCATTAATAACGGACATCTCAGAAATGGCTTATACCACAAAAACCTTGTTTGAAATAAATTATGTGTTTTAAAGAGATCTACATTTTCGTCTATCGCTTAACGTTTACCAGTTATACAAGATTATACAAAATTCCGTCCGAATGAAAAGGACTTCATAGGCTATCCCCAGAAAATACAAGTTATACATTTTATTTGTCATACATTTGTATACATTTAATATGTGGTATTTTAATCAAAATCGATATAGCCATTTTTTAGAAAATAATTTTCGAAAAATGTCCCATGTAAAAGGTAGTTGGGTGGAGAGATTTTCTTGAAAATCTTCGTGTCCCATCCCCGGAAGATGTTGAACTTAAACACCGACTTTTCGTTTTTGAGTTATGCTGTTCACAGACACATACACACACACATATGAAAATGATTCCATAAATGCTTTATTTGGATTCAGGTGCCTCAAAACGTGTATTTCCGGTGAAATCTCGGTATCAAATTTTTGGCTGAATACAATACCTTCTCTACTTACTATGTAGGTGGTAGAGAAAGAAAGAGATTTTAACAGACTAGATGCAAAGAACAATTGACGAGAGAAAAGGAGTAAGACAAAGAAACAGAAGCCACATATCTGCAGCTTTTGCAGGTATGGGGTGCCGCTTTTACAGAGGTTTCTCTACCTGGAAAGTTTGGTTTTATATCTTGAGATTAAAGTCCATTTGATGCTTGTTGTAGGTATGCTAACGGAAGCCGTAGATCTTTATTCGACGTAGTGCTTCCTGCGTTCTTGTTAGGCATAGGGAAAGTTACGGAGATTGGACGTCGTTTCACATAATATGCTGTGTGATTTGCGAGCGAAAGTTTTCTCATGACTCCTGAGGTATGCAAAGGGGACGTCTTGACTCTCCCATGGCAACCAGTTGCAAACCGGCGCACGATATCGATTCTCCTTCTGCACCTCATCTAGGGAGACTTGTCGTTGCCTACCTTAGGCAGGCCTCAACACTTTCTTGCTAAAGAAACTCTGTAGAGATTACATGGAAATAATTAATAGGAAATGTGTCATTCAGCAAGATAAACCATGCCGCGTGTCGCATTAAATCGACCTACTAAAATTTGAATTCTAACTTTCTTCGTGTTGTCAGTCATGTCTAAAACTATCTTCTTGTGTTCCATTTCAGCCGAAGCAGTTTTAATACCAAGAACATGTTTCAATAAATATTGAATGAGGAATAAAGTTGGTTCCGCCTCGTGATTTTAGGCAGATTGCGACTCGGGCTCTGTCCAGTCACTTATCTTGTGACACCGCTCATTGTAATCAGCCGTTCATTGCACAACTTTTTAATGTAGGGTCGCATGCGTGTGTCTTTGGAATTGCTACGACTGATATTTTATATTCTCTATTTTTTATTCGTCGCAGCGCCATTAGCCCCCGTGTGTTATCTGTGTAAATTTATATTTTTACATTTTATTAGTACGGCGTCTCTGTTTATTGGTGCTTTTCACTCTCCTGCGATGGCGTAAGAGTGTGCCAATTTTTACCGAGCGAGATGGCTCCGCGGTAACGTGTGAGACTCGCTTTCGGGAGGTCCCGGGTTCGTTCCCCTCGATCGCACACCCTGAATTTGGGTTTCTCGTGGTTTTCCCTGGTCGTTAGTTGAATTCTGGGGTGGTTTCTCATCTATCACTATTTCCCTTCTATTTTCTTTTCATCTTTCAGGTGGGCTTCTGGGCCTCGTGGTGTGTGGCGGTGCCCGACAAATGCCGCGGATGCTTGCTCAAAGGAAAGAGTGCTCCTCCTGGACACTAGAGGGCTGCTTGGTGGCCCTCTCTAAGCAGCTCTATGAGTGGGATGGATATTTGAGGCTGGAACTGCTAGGGACTTCCGCGCGTCTCTGTGGCTTGTCTGCCTGCGGCCTGTAGTAGCCTCCTGTGGTTCCTTCACTTCATTCCTTCCTCCTGGGGGATTGTATTCATAATAGATCTATGATGTAGGTGGCAGTGCGCGAAATGTCATCTCCGTTGTATAAATATAGGACCTATATGATGATTTTTTTCTACAATACTTTCTGCAGTTTCTGACTGTTTTAGTCAAAGCTGTATTTCATTTTTATGGAGTAGTACCTGATTTGTGTACTTCTATGGTTTTGTCAGGGCTCTTATGACCTTCGCTGCTGTACCCCAAAACACCACCACCACGAGCAAAGCGCTTATACCTAGTGAAGTATCTGCAAACACAAGACGATATTGTTGGTGGTCATGGCAGTCCGATGCTCGTTCTAAGCAATGCTGCCCTAAGCCCTTCAAATCTATTAGCGTAGAGCGTAATTTTGGTTCTGCGATTTGACACATTCCAACAATCAGCAGCGTTTAATTTCCCTTTCTGTTTCAAACCTATTTTTTACAATCGGAGTTGAAGCATACAGTACTCAGTCTTTTCCATTGTATCAGCTGCTACACTTTTTTGTTTCTTTGTTTTGAAGAGACAACCGCTTCCAGGTAACAATGATACGATTATGAATTTATATCTTTAGTTTTTGCCCGTGTACTCCATTTCAAGTTCTTCTCCCCATCCAGATGAGATTGTAATTTCGCTTAAGCTCCCTTTTGCGAACTGTTGAGGTGATATCTCATACACCCCTTTTTTGCATCCAGTCCAGTGGTTCCAATCTCTTTGGTGGCGGCGATGCGAAAAAGCCGCTCTTTATTGTATGCTCACTTAATACGCTTCTCGCTTTTTAGACGCCTCTGCGTGTACGCGCTTCACTAACTTCCTCATTTGTTTCTAGTTTATTTACACTTCAGGCTTAGACGTTTCTAATACATGCCTAACCAGTGCCGAGATAACGCCTGGATTTTCGCAATACTTAAACTATTTTTACCCAGATTTGGCATTAACGGCAGTTGTTTCCACATGAGCATTGGTCACAACAAACTAATCTTTCTATAAACATTATCGGGTTAAGTTCACTAACATATTTATAACAAGCAATGCTTAAAAATTCAAAATGGGAGTATTTTTCTTCTCGTTTTTTGTATTCAATTATTGTCATACTAATTTCTTCCCTTAGTTATTTAAGGAAATGTATTAGAAACTACTGGATATATTCTCAGAGAAGAAATTAGGAGCAACAAAAGAGTACCTTTTAGCAAAATTTTAATAACTCAAGACAAGTCGTAAAAGATTTTAACGGCAGGTGGAAAGTGTGTCTTTTCTGGACATGCACTGAACAAGGCAAACATGGATATTTGTGGGTATACTTCATGTATCAGTGTGAAAACAATTTACTGCAATATTCATGCAGCTTAGGGAAATGGTTAGCGTTGTTTCTTGCGCGAAAGTACACCTAAATTAGTTCTGGAAGAAAAAGCATATCAAAATAAAACTATTGTTTTGTAAGGAGCTTGTTCTTCTTGCCTTCTTTACTACTATACCTATAGGAAGTAGAGGAAGTATTGAATTCCACCTAAATATTCGATATCGAGATTTCACTGGAAACATGTTTAGAAGCTCCTTAAATAATAAAAAAAGCATTTTTTTAAAACCTGATGTGTTACACTCACATGACTTTCTCTACTCTTGTAAACTATTTGTACAAACTCGTATTCTCCATCTACTTCACGTTAGCAATCTTAGTGCTAATTTTCTATAGGAGCAAGGGGAATATGTAAACTTTAAGCGATATCAACTCTTTTAAGAGCTGGTTGCTATGTAGAGCATTTTATTCTCTTTGCATGTCCAGGACATAAAAAAAACGAATAACGAATTCCCATTTGAGAAAAAGCATAAGTATTGGAAAATTCAAACAAATAACAAGGAATATTTCGGAAATGGTTCACTCCACAAAAAGAATGTATGTAGAAAAATTTTGTTTGTCTCTTACGGTTTACCAGTTATGAAAAAACGATTTAGAATGAAAGGATTTTTGGGGACATTCTCAGAAAATTCAAGATATACTTTCTGAGAAAATCAAAATTTTCGAAAACTGTTCCATGTAAACGGTAGTCTGCCTTGGGAGATTTTCTTGAAAATCTTCGTGTCGCATCTTTGAAAGATACTGAACCTAAATCCAGATTTGGTATATATCCAGGTTTTCATTTTTTTAATTATGCTGTTCACACGCACATGGACCTTTTTCATGCTTCTTTTTTGGAGATTCAGGAGGGCTCGAAACGTGTATTTCCGGTGAAATCCTGGTATCGAATTTTTGGGTTGAATGCATTGCTTCCCCTACTTAAGTAGTACGTAGTAGAGAAAGTAAAAAGATCTGTGTTTGTCTGTGTAATGTGTCTGTCTGTGAACAACATAACTCAAAAACAAAGTAAGTTGGTTAAATACCGAACTTGGTACTTAAGCTCAACATCTTCCAAGGATTGGACACGAAGATTTTCAAGATTTTAAAATCTCTCATCCCAAACTATCTTTTACATAAAAAATTTTTCGTATTTATTTTTTATCAAAAATGGCTCCTAACGATTTTGATTACATTGTCAAATAATAATTATATGACATAAAACCTATATGAATTAATTGTTGAACACTAGCCTGTGTGTATGACAAGGTTGGAAAGATAGAATCAGACGATTGAAAAATTCAATGCGGGGATTTGAACTACGCATCTCCCGGTTTACGTCCGGTTGCTCTTACCACTTAGCTACCATGGCAACATTAAATTCTCCAGCTGACTCGCATTTTTCCCGGTAAACCACAAGGAGATCTGAAATTGGTTAGAGATGACATGCCCCAATGGCGACTTACAATGCCGTAGGTGCTTTAAGACCCAGGCTTCATAGTTTAGCCTCTATTAGGTCAATTAATGAATTAATTGTTCTTCCATACTAGCCAAAGTGCAGGAAAAGGTTGCAAAGTTAGAATCAGACGAGTGAAAAATTCATTCATTATAGTCATGGTAACTCGGTGGTTAGAGCAACCGGACGGAAACCATAGATCAAATCCCGGCTATGGCATTGAATTTTTCAGTCGTCTGATTCTCCCTTTCCAATAAAATCTTGACGCAGTATTTTATATCACAACAATGTAAATGCCAGGGTGATTGTAGTGTAAATAAGCATTATTGTATGACATTGATTTGAGATGTTCGTTAATTATAAGCATTGTTAGGAAATAAGTTTACACGGCCTCACTGAAACTGACAATAAGAGCGGGTAACAATGAGCGAGTGGATGAGTCGTTTATCAATTATAAGAGACAAGCAAATGACGTCATATTGGCGCGCTTTTCTTAGAAATGGCGGGAATTTCTTCCCTAGAGCATATGTTTTCGTAATTTTTGATTGGATATAAAAATAGACGCTAATGTTGGCGCGTTTTATTAACCAATAGCAGCTCGGTTATAATCTTTAGGCTTATCGGGGTGTGGGAGTATAAAAAGCTAAAGCCAGAGGCCAGTATTGCCCAGTTCAACAAAATCATCCACGCGTTACACGTAGCTGAGTCCAACAGAATCATTCAGAAGTTAAACGTCGCTTAGTTCATCAGAATCGTTTCTACAGAATCTCTCGCGTCTTAAAATTTGTTATAAATGTGAAACACGCGAATTAATAATGTGCAGTAAATAAGTGATTATAGTGATATTAGAAAATATAACAGTTTCAGTCTGGCGTGTATCAAAAGTCAATATGTGAAATTGAATAGTGTGAGACGACAATAAAAGTGTAAAAACAAATTCTTTTATCAGTGTTATCTTTCAGTAACAAATCCTTTCCGTTTACACACCCTGTTTAAGAGATTTGCTCGACCGAGAAACAATAGCTAGCCGGAGGACAATGAACCCAACATTCAAAGTAGTAAAACAATAACAGGCGCCCAGAAATAAGATAACACGAAGTGACCGCGACAAATTGGCTCCCATACGTGGTGCATATAAACATGAAGCATCTTCCAACTACTGCTAACAAATATTCCACTTCAATCTTTATCTTGAATTTTCAGGTAAGAGTCTGTGAATTCCACTTAAGTAGAAGATAATATCTCTAACTTTCGATGTCATGGAAAGAATCCATAATTTCAAAGCCAACAAACATATGTATAACGACCCACATTTCTTTCTTTCTTGCATTCTTTCCTTCTTTCTTGCATTCTTTCCTTCCTTCTTTCTTTCTTTCTTTCTTTCTTACTTTCCTGATTTATTTCCATAGCAAGAACGTGTTACCACGAATAAACATTTGAATGGTTTCCACATGTTTAAACCTTTTTTCTTATTTCGAAAACATTCTTAGGCAAAAATATATATTGTGTAACGTAATGTGATTTGATGAATCACCTTTAGTTATAATAGATAGTGTAAGTTTGTTAGTGGTAGAGAAAGTCATGTGAATGTATCATATTTTTACTTTCTCTCACGTACATAGTAGGTAAGGAAGGTACTGCATTCCATCCAAAAATTTTATACAAAGATTTCACCGCAAATATATGTTTTGGGACCCCCTGAAATCAAAAACATCATTTTCAGAAAAAGGTTTATCTGTGTATGTGCGTGCGTGCCTGAGTGTGTGTGTGTGTGTGTGAGAGAGAGAGAGAGAGAGAGAGGGGGGGGAACGGCTTGACTCAAAAACGAAAAGTTGTAGATACCAAACTTGATATATAAGTTCAGCAGCTTACGAAGATTTTCAAGTAAACCCCAATTACCCTTTTCATGGAACATTTTTCAAATTTTTATTTTCCCAAAAATGGCTATAACAATTTTGATTACATGACAAATAAAATGTATATCTTGAATTTTCTGGGAATAGCCTGTGAAGTCCTCTGCTTTCGGAAGGGATTTTGTGAAATCTTGTATTGCTGGTAAACTCAAGAAAACAAAAGATAATGCAGAGTTTTCTTCTCTCCCGGAATTACACTACAGATGCAAAAGTCGATATCTGCAATAATACCCGAGGATATCAATAACCAATACAGCCAAAGCACGTTAGAGTTATTTTTATGAGCACAAATATGCGATTTTTCGAACTCTAAATGCGCCTTCTTATTAGATTGTGTTTGTAGATGAAAACGTACTGCACAAAAAATGAAGATATCTTTAAAACACACAATTTATTTCAAATAACCTTTTTTGTGGCATCAGCCATTTCCGAGATATGTTATGAATGGTTCGATTTGTTCAATACTTAGTCATTTAGTCCTGTCGATTTTCAGGTGTTTCTCGCGATTGCATGGAATTTTAAGGCCAGCATATACCATCCAGTTCTTAAACATTTGATTATCGCTATTCCTTTTGTATCTATAACGAAATGTGTAATGCAGCTGTTTCCAGAAAGGTTTATGTTTATTAAACCAAGTGGAAAATAAGCTTTCTTAAGAATACTTTGTATACTCACAAATAAGCTATAGAGGGTAGAGAAAGTCAAGTGAATGTAACACATTTTGTTTTTAGTTTGTGATGGAAAAAAGCCCATTAACTATTTAGCCCATGTTGCAGAGTTATGTAAAAATCCTATGCTGAGGGATAAGACCATCCCCAACTGAGAGCGGGCTGCTATTCTCAGCCCTTTTTATCGGGAATGCGGAAGGAGGATATAGAGACAATACAGTTACAAAAACAAATCTAATAAAAGGCGCATTTAGAGTTCGAAAAATCGCATGTTTGTGCTCATAAAAATAACTCTGAAAGATTTAACGTGTTCTGGCTGTATTGGTTATTGATATCCTCGGGTATTATTGCAGATATCGGCTTTTGCATCTGTAATATAATTCCGGGGGAGAAGAACGCTTTGCATTATTTTTCGTTTTCCTTTGTTTTAAGACAACGCATTCAGATTTCATCATAGATAATCCCATGGAGGTTAAACTTTCATGTGATGAAACTCGTAACCTGAAGTGCAGATTATTAAGACTATTCCATGAATAAAATCTAACATATCATATATATATGATAATTCATGTCTTACTTGTGTTGTTTAAAACCAAATCACCATTGTATCAGTTATTAGATTATGATATGTCTATTAAATTAATATCGAATGTGTTACCAATGCTAAAAACAATGAGAATAATAAATTAATTTACCTCAAAATAAGGTAAAATCAGAACACAATAAGGACACTTTTTTCATGAACATAATTTATTTGGAAATTTGCACTATTTGAATGTACATTGGTTAAAAACACAAATGAATTACCTCCTACCCTATTAATCACTGCATTCTGATGCGATTACGGTTCAGTAAAGAGCTGATTTTTACTCTATGAAATCAATCTTGCAAGTATATTAAAACAATGGACCGTGATTGGTCGATATTCGAGCCTTTGTTAAACGTTATAGGTCAATATAAAATACGCAGCGTATAAATGGAATAATGGAATAGCCCACCTACAAAATATGTTTACGAGAGCAGTTGCATGATAAGGGATGGGTAAGGCAACGTCTGTACGGTGCACATTCTATTCTCTCGACCTGCATTCAGAGCATGTCAATAGAAGTACGGCTAATAAGCTTATTGGCAGAGTTAAACAAAACAAGTAGTACCTATATAAAATGCGTATAAAACACCGGCACTTATACGTAATTAACGAGAATCCATGATGATAATCAAAGTAAAACGCTAAAAATAGAGCCAAATTCATAAGCATAACTCTTTTTCAGAGGATAGAGATTATTACTATCCCAGAACACATCAAGAATACCAAACCGACCGCAGACAACCGCCACGAAAGAAGACAGTTCTATGAACCTTATATCCGTCGTTAACAGCGAATGATTTAACCAAAATCTCATATTTTTAAAACATAGACACACGCTAGAACTGATAAAAAGGGCCTATAGACTATGGCAAAGGAAATTTTATGAGTGTATGTGAAGTATTAGAATATGACCAATTGAAATAAAACATTTTCGACTACCTCTTGGTCGAGTGGTCAGCGTTCTGACGTCACGTGTTCAATTTCCTGGCTGGGGGGGGGAAATGTTTCTTTAATTAAAATGTTTACCTAACCTTCGCAGAGTTTGTAAGTTTGCATGTGGGTGTGTTAATCTTAAAAAAATGTGATGTGTTACACTCACTTGACTTTCTCTACTCTTGTACAAACTATTTTTACAAACGCTTATTCTCCATATGCTTCATGTTAATCGAGATATCGAAATGTTAATCTTATTGCTAATTTTCTTGTGGATGCAAGGGGAATTGCTAGACTTTAAGCGATAGTCAAATATTTTAAGAGCTGGTTGCTATGTGGAGTATTCCACTCTCTTTGCAATACCAGGACAAAAAAATTAATAACGTATTCCCATTTGAGAAAAAGGATAAGTATTGGAAAATTTTAGGGAATAACAAGCAATATCTCGAAAATGGTTCACTCAACAACAAAAATGTACATGACATAAATTGTGTATTTTAACGCAGTCTACATTTTTTGTGTAGTAAAATTTTGTCTATCTCTTATGTTTTACCAGTTATGCAAACTCGTTCACAATGAACAATACTTTTGGAGACATTCCCAGAAAATTCAAGGTATACATTTTATTTGTCATGAAAGTATCTTAAATATATGATATTTTAATGAAATCGTTAGTCATTTTTGAGAAAATTAAAATTTTCGAAAAATGTTCCATGTAAAGGGTAATCTGAGGTGGGGGATTTTCTTGAAAACCTTCGTGTCGCATCTCTGGAAGATACTGAACCTAAATATCAAGTTTGGTGTTTATCCGACTGTTCGTTTCTGAGTTATGCTGTTCACAGACAGACAGACACACACACACACACACACACACACGCGCGCGCGCGCGCGGGCGCGGACATATTTCCAAAAATACTTTTTTTGGATTCAGGAGGCCTCAAAACATGTATTTCCGGTGAAATCTCGGTATCGAATTTTTGGGTGGAATACAATACTTCCCCTACTTACTATACGTAGTAGAGAAAGTAAAAATTAAAAACCAAGAGCCAAGAGGGAACGAGTTGTTTCTCAAATCAAAGGCCCTGATTAATGACCATATAAGTTATAGGGGGTTATACAACAACGGAAAAAAAATTAATGAAAAACCCCAGTATACTGAATTCAGAAGAAGGTTATACATTAAAATTGCTAGCGTCAGTCGCACTATCGCACGTTGCTTCATTTAAGCACGAACATACTTCTACATAGCTCTAGAAAGATCCCCTTGATCATATGGCTGCATGCAAGTAAATGCGCTGCTGCATACAGAAGCATCTTTCTGTTCATAAGGTACCTGTTGCATGCAAACATTTTCCGTTGTATTCCCGCAGCATCGAATACCAGTGCTTCTGAACCACAGCACTTTGCAGCAGCTGTAGTCATTTGCCTGGCAGATGTTCTTCGAAACGACTCTACAAAGATGCTGGGTGTTTCAGTTTGTTTTCTGTTTCCATGCAGGACTAGTGAGAAGTGATTTCAGTATCGGCGGTAATTGAGGAATCACAGTGTCTCTATAACCACGCATAAAAGCACTAGTTTTGAAAAGACGCTACGAGAACAAATTCGGCAACGCGTGTGTGTATATATGTATATTCCAAAAGCCGTGTCTTGTGTCATAAAACACGGTTTCCAAAAAGACCGGATTTGCTCGTTAGGTGAACCTTACCTAAATTCCCCCCAGGGGCTCACCTTTTGTGAGTACGAGTTAGGCGCACCCGGGGTACCCGAGCAATTCATAGCCATTTTCACCCTTTCATCCCCGTCCGGTCGAGATGGGTTCGTTCTCGTGACCGGTGGACTCAAGGTAGGCTCTCGTGCGTTCTGGGCATTTCATTACATGTCGCCCCTCGCCGTCGTTTCTTACTTCTCTTCAATTTCCGTTCATTTCGCCCCACGTCCATACATTTACACATCTCTTTTACTTCTTCGCTGGCCTACCTTGAGTCCGAATCGCCCACACACTTTTAGTTTCTTTTAACCTTTTATGTTAATCCTCCGTGGACACAGCCTGACGGATACCCGCGCACTGGTGCGCAGCTGGGTGAGTGGGTAATGGCGTAATCCCCACCACCCGGGGTCGTCATGTAGGGTTCGTATCCGCTGTTCAACTGCAGTCCCGCGGGGGGGCCATTGCATGAGCTGCTGACTTCTGACGGCGATTGGGTCCCTCTGTCTATGTTCTGGGACGTGTGATCCTGGGGTGAGTTTGGTATAGATAGGCCACTCACCCAAGCCGGGGTAACGCCCGGGAAGTCAGAGCCCGAGGTCGGAGACGGTTGCAATGGTGGAGGATTTATTTTCGCTATGGAGCACCCTTTCTCCATTAATACAAACAAGCGCCGAAAAACTATTGTAACAGAAGTAGCACCGCCGACATCTGGTTGTTACTTAGTCATTTCAAGAAGGACAGAAGAAGGACAAAACTTTGAGAAGGTGAACCCTTTTGTAATTCAGAAAGGCATAGATGCTATTGCTGGTACGGTTCAATCCTGCACTCGTCTACGGAATGGTTCCTTATTGGCCCAAACTAAGTCCGATCAGCAAAGTAAAACCTTGTTGCGCGCCACGCTTCTCCACGGTTATCCTATCCGCGTTGAGAAGCACCGCACATTGAATTCACGTCGGGGCGTCGTTACCACGCATAGCCTCGATGGTATATCGGACGAGGATCTAGTCGAATATATATCCGATCAAAAGGTGACAGCAGTGCATCGAGTGCAGGCCAAACGCGACGGCGTATTGGTACCCACTCGTACCCTGTTTCTAACATTTGATGGCGTCGATCTGCCCACGAGCATTTCCGCAGGGTACGAACGGATTTCTGTGAGGCCTTATATTCCTAGACCTCTGCGTTGTTTTAAATGCCAACGTTTTGGGCATACGCAAGTCTCATGTAAGAGTGCCGTTAATATCTGTGCAACATGTAGCCAGCCCTCACACGAAGGTACCTGTTCAACAGCCCCCGTCTGCGTTAAATGTAAAGGGTCTCATTCTGCGTCGTTTGCGACTGTCCGCGGTACTTGGACGAGAAGGCGATCCAGGAGATCCGGGTAAAGGAAAAACTCTCCGAAGCCGGAGGCGTTATCATGCGCGCCAACCTTCACTCCTGTGATCTGGCACATTTAGTTCTGTTGTTGCCTCGCCAGTACCACGAGTAGATGCCGAAACTCAGACCTGGACCATGACTGGATTAACCGCCACTACCATCCGGCCGGCCATTAAAGCTACTGTTACCAAGCCCTATAAACCTGGTCCAAAGTCAATGAAGTCGCAAGCCGCTGAAAAGAAACCCAAGCAGAAACTTCGTAGGGAAGATTTTCTAAAGGACCCTCCGCGTGCGCGCGGTAAGAAAAGTTCACCTTCTCCTCCTCGGAGGTCGCTGTCCCAGGAAGGTGTCCCCTCACCCATCGCCACCCAGAACCGATTCACGGCGCTTGAATCGGTTTCTGGCTCTGAGCGCGTGGGCCCTCCCTTCGAGGAGGCTATGGAGTCTGACCAACTCCATATCAAAAGCCCGAGCCCAAAGGTTAAACAAAAGGTAATTTAAAGCCGCCCTACTAAGTAGACAGTTTATCCCTTTCTTCTTAATGGCTATCCTGAGCTGGAATGTACGTGGTGTACGATCGCATAGGGCGGAACTGCAACTTTTATTGCGTTCCCATTCGCCTATGGTCGTATGTTTGCAGGAGACTAAGCTTCGCCCTCGCGATCCTCTAACTCATGGGACTTTCGTGATTTCCCCGAGTCGGCTGGCGAATGCTGGAGTGCTTCATTTTCTACCACCTCATTTCCCTTACCCATATCTTCCTTGTCATCTGTTTCAGAGTTTTAGGACCAGGCGACGGTGTTCGGCGGGTTGCGCCAGGGCGGCGGATGTGAGTTCTATAGAGTTTCTACCTTGGAGTTGTTGCAAGACAACTCAGGTCTCTCTTCCGAGCGGCCCCTGTGGATGCCTCCCCTGATCCCTCCTTCCCAGAGGTCACGCTAGAAACAAAAAGGGCCGTTGGGGCATACTTGTGGTACTCTGTCCCGTTTGCGAGTGCCCCTCCGTTTGTCCGCACCTTTACCCGTTTTTAGTATCTTATAGTTCTTCTTCTTCACTTCAAGGATTAGGTATTACACCTGTTCCGTTTTCGCATAATTTTTTTTTATTATTCCCATCTCTTTCCTGGGCGCCCGATGTCTCTTTTTCCTAGCGGTTCATATCTATTGATTAATCATGTATTCTTTCTTCACTCATGCGGTTCATGTGTTCTTTCCAACAATATTTATTTTCGTCAATTTTATCATATCATTTATAAATATTCAATTCTTCTCTAATTGTTTCATTTCTTATTAAGTCTAATGTAGAGCATCCTTTTGTTCTCCGTAAAAACCTCATTTCCGCCTATTGAAAGTATCTTATATTTAAAACGCTTAGCTCGGCCCTGTTTATTTCAGATGCGATTCTTGAGTTCCTTAGTTCTGGCGTTCTTCTGAAACATTATAACTAGCTTTTGGCTTATTTAAAAAGCATCTGTGTTCCAGATCGTCCAAAAAATCCAAAAAGCTCGTAAGTTATTGACATTTGAGGTATTAAATCTAATGCATAAAGTCCGTAATTTACCATAGGCGAGTGTTTTCATAGTAAAACGGCTGACTGTTTCCGAAACGCTTGGGTCATATTTTGCAAGCTAAAAGTATAATACAGCGTGATTAAATATAGACGTAATGAACTGCAATTCAATGGTGAGGAGCGAGAAGTCAACCAGCTGCTTTATTTAATGTTTATTGTTGTTATAGGTGTAATATCCCTGCAGTGCAATCCTATGCAGTAGCCGTAAAGGTATTCATATCTTTATAGGCCATTATTGTACATTTCTTGTTGTAATGCTTAAGGAAGGTACTTGTCGCGAGAATGCCTGGGAATCGATACCACAGTAATTTTTTCCCCTTCCTGTTTAGCCCTCAATGTTTAATAGTGTACTCATTCATTCATCTGCTAATTTGTTTACGACGGTAATTATTACGCCTTTTATTTTACATTTATTGCCATGAGTTGAGAATTGCATGCTTATAACAAAACATATTGATTTTATCTCTAAATACTTGAAGAATTAAATGCATTGTGATTGAGTGAAAGATGAGTTCTTGTTTCTCGTGTGTATATAACTGTTTTTCAATTTAATATTTAGTGAATATCACTTTAAGTTTAGGAAAATGGCTTACATTACACTAAATATTACATCTTAAAATACGATTATACAGTGCAGTCGTTTTAAGATGAGGCCACAGACTGTCTATATGCGTCTTACGTTGTATTACAGTGTCATCGGTACTTTTCCAACGGCAATGACGCGTTCAAGATTATCTTTATCAGCTATGCTTTAGCCGCTGCTGTGTTCGTGCTGTAAAGAGTTGACATTGTGCATCTCAAAGGTGAAAGTTTATTCAAGACATCTGTGTTGTGTGTGATTTGCTAAGAGTTATAATGAAATCTGTTTACTAATCCACTGCAATGCACATTGACAAATTCGCGCTTGAACATAGAATTTTTATGTACGATACATACGTAGAAACCGAATCATGTAGATAGATGTGTGGGCAATTTCAAGAGAAATTTTCTGGTATTCCAGTTCCAAGTAAAGAAACTTTTAGACGTCTGGTTAATAGGTTTAGGACAACGGGATCGCTAAACTTAAATCTAAGAAGCGAAAACGAAATGTTCTAACAGAGGAAATAATTGACAAAATTGGTGCATCTATTTGTGCGGAACTTAAAAATAAAATTAAAAAAAAGGAGCAAACCCGTAGATGAAGTGGTTAAGGACAACATAAAAACAGAAATTATGAACATTACACAAGAGGAACCTGTGTTTGTGAATAGATATTTCATTCGAATATGCCAGGAATGTTCTCATGCAGATGGATACCACTTAATTACAGGGTTAATACTCATTATAGTGCATGTTACTATCACTCGTGAGTTATGCAACAAAAAAACCCTCAGTGTAATAGACAGTGTGCGTAGCACACATACGCGCGATCCGTGGCCTCAACTTAAAACGCCCGCACTGTATTTTACTCTTCGTTCTACTTTCGGGCAGGCGAGTCCATTGTTGAATAACAATTTACAGTCCATTTGGATACGTATCAAGGTTGTGCGAATTCTTCGTAAGGATTTTCTGAATTATTTAAATTGCTATGCTAGAGGCCTAAAGTATCCTTTTCATCAATATAAGAATTTTAAAATAAAGTATAAGAATATTTAGGATACGGGTACCTGTTAACTTAAATATATCACAGTTACATGCTAGGTATAAGACATTCATCCGCGATGCCATCCTAATTTCCTATTAATCTGCAAAATACCAGTCTTAGTAAGAACGACATTTTTGTGTCCTCTAGTGATGATAGAAACGATGATGAATTGTACCTCCGACTCAAAATGTTGCTTTGGCTTTTATGCAATGCTTTTTCTTCACACTGTGGCCACCGCATGGTGGCTGGCACGCCGGCAACCTCGGCTCGGTCTACCGCCAAAAGAGGTATAATATCCCCGCAACCGATTTGCATTCTCATAGTTCTATGTACATAGAATAACAAGCACATACCTCATCATAAAAACGTTGAAAATGTTGTGCTCCTATATCCATAGATTCAGCTTCTCAGGAAATTTGATTTCATACGCGAGGTTTCAATATTCGAAATAGTGAATTTATTTTAGTTCAAGTTCCCCTATAGATTAAAAATTGCAGGGAGTAAAATTAGGGAACACGAAGGCCATAATCCTTTGCTGATTTCCCATATTCAACATCTTTCTGAATTAAATACGACCCATGAGCGGTATGCGCAGTAGTAGAGTCTTATTGGAAAAATCCAGACTGACATTGAACGTCAGTCAGCTGTTCAAAAATGATGCGAATATGACATTCCTGTTACTAATTTATTATTAAAAAATATAGGTTTTATTATTATTATTATTATTATTTATTGTTCTCACGCCAAATTTCGCTCATGCAAGAGAATCTCGTGTGTAAAATCGGGTTTCTCTGTACTCCAATATCTGTGATTTTGCGACGAAACATAGCCATGCACTGGAGCCATGCTTCATAAGAGAAGGATATTAAGCGTGTAACAATTACTCTATAATTTCCCCGTTACAGAATTTTTACCGTCTGTGATTATCACATAAAAAATAAAGGGCATGAATAAAACCGTGTACATTGGAAGAACTAGAACAACATCAGATGAGAAACTAATTCAATTTCGGATATTGAACTCTCGAATGTGAGTGAAAATTTCCTGAGAAGATGCCAGAAATATGCGCATAGAGTAGACAGTATTACCAGCATCTTTTGTGATAATGTATGTGCTTCTTATCATTGTAATATAATTGCAAGCATATGAAGGTGAGGCGGTTGCGGGGATATTATAACTGTTTCGGCAGAAATCAAACCTGCGGCGGCGGGCGCGCGAGCATCCGTGTGGTGGCCACATTGTGAAGGAAAAGCACTGAATAGGATTTCTTTGAATAAAATACTCTCGGCTTTTGTTTACACACATTCTATGTGGATTGGCAAAAACACGAAAAGTCAAAGGCATCTTAAGTCTGATACCAACATGTTTGCTTCCTAATGTAGATACAAGCTTTGTAAGAATGTTACTATTTAACGACACTTCACGAAGTAACGTGCATCATCCATGAAATTGGTTCTGTTTGTCGTTGGACCTCTGATTTTTGTTTGGTTGGATCCCTTAAATTCGCACGCAATGGTGGTGGTATACTAGCATTAGTAAATTTATTTAGACTTAGCTATTTATGGTCTATAATTTTAAGTCCTTTAGACGTTCTTTTTTTTTCTTTTTTTATTCCTGTCAAGAATACAAACGATTTAAAAAAAATAAGTAAAATACTTGCTTCACTAGAACACCATAACTAAGAGTTTGTTAAATCCATATTTTGCGTTTGAGGTACATGAATAAAATGTTCTGTTCTCCCTGAACCTCTAAAATGTAAATAAGGAAATGAAGAACCGTAGACTTAAATGTTTCTTTTAAAATTGCCTAAATGTAGGTTCCAACTTTGCCAAGGGTGGATATTAAATACCGAGGAGCTAAAGGATTTTAGAGGAAGGTTTATACATTAAATAAGGCAACTTTGCTAAAGAGAATCCTTCTCTGTAGCACTGAAGAAGATAAGGGCGAAGAGTCTTAACATATACTTATTTAATCGTGGGATTTAAAACATTTCTATAACGGATTTCTATTAAAAAAACATGCTTTTACCGCATTTGTAGAGATTTAATGTCACGATAATATTTCCTTCTAAAGGATGTACAGCTACGAGCACAAAAAGTGGCGAACGAGAGGATTTACGAGGGCAGTTCCAGAAGTACGCGACCTGATGTTTCAAACAAACGGCAATGGTAGAAAATACCACCCTTATAAAGCTTAACTTTGAAGTCTGACGACGCTACGTTGTTTAGTAAATTGTTTGAGTGCCATTAATAGTGAGCTCTCTCAGCGAATTTGTAAACATGGACAAAACTGGCTTCGTTATGTGATACAATATTTCATTTGAAAGGTCTTAGTCTAACTAATATTAAAGCTGAGCTAGATTCTACTCTGGGGGAGTCTGCTCCTTCATTTACAACAGTAAAATATTGGGTGGCAGAGTTTAAGCGAGGCCGTACGAGCTGCCAAGACGAACATCGTAGTGGTCGACCAAATGAGGTGACCACGCCAGAAATTGTGAAGGAAATCCGCCAAAATGGTATTGGATGACCGTCGACTGAAAGTGCGCGAGCAAGCAGGCATCGTAGGCATTTCAAAAAGTGCTGTACATCGCACACTAACTGAAAATTTAGGCATGAGAAAGGTGTGCACAAGATGGGTGCCGCGTTTACTCACAATGGAACAAAGCAGCGTCGTGAGGATGTTTCAGTCGAGTGTTTGGCGATGTTTCACTGCAATAAAACGAGTTTTTGCATCGATTCATAACCATGGATGAAACATGGGTCCATCACTTCACACCTGAGATGAAGGAACATTAAAACAGTGGAATGAAAGGGGAGAATCGGCTCCAAAGAAGGCAAAGACCGTTCCATCTGCAGGCAAGGTCACGCTGTGAGTTTTTTTGGGATGCGCATGGGATAATTTGCATTAATTATCTTCAAGAAGGAAAAGCAACCAATGGTGAGTACTATGCGAAGTTGTTGCAGCGTTTGAGTGATGAAGTGGAGCAAAAACAGCTGCATTTAGCGAAAAAGAAAGTTCTGCTTCATCAAGACAATGCACCAGTTGACACATCCATTATCGCATTGCCAAAATCAATGAGTTTAAGTTTGAATTGCTTCCTTATACACCCCATTTTTCAGATTTAGCCCTCTTTTATTATTTTCCGTTTCCAAAGTTGAAGAAATGGCTTGGTGGTAAAAGATTTGCCAACAATGAAGAAGTATAGTCTGCAGTTGATGGTTATTTTGCAGAACTCGACGTTTCTCACTATAAACAGGGTATTGAAGTTATTGAACATTGCTAGGAAAAGTGTATCGAGCTGAAATGAGACCATGTTGAGAAATAAAGATGTTTTTTGCCAATATTTGTGTGTTTTCTTTGATAGTTCGGGTACTTCTGGGACAGCCCTCGTAAGTTGGTACTGATATGTATAGCTGCGTCCTCTCCGAGAGTCACCATTCTACTTCCTCCTCGTATAATTCTGACTATAAGATTGTCAAATTGCTTATTTCTGCAATAATTTTAGACTTTGTTTTCATGTAAGTTTTAGAAGAAGCGTTGTGCACTCCAGCACAGCAGTTAACTCAATTCTTACCCATCCTTTCCTTTAGAAGACCGAGTCCCTAATCATGTTACATTGAGCTAGCTATCACCTGTTTTACGAATCACATACAATTCATTAAAGGAGGCTATTTCCTTTGGTTCACACCGAGTATAAATTTGCTCACTGATTAATGTTTGCGTCTTGGAATTTGTTTCAACCGGTCACAAATAGAGGTGAAAAGGGCTGGTTGAAGTATAGTGTTGGTTATAAATATGGAAACCATACGGAAGGAAACAATACTACATATTTTAACCTAGGGGAATGGGCCACTTTCTGTTCCCAAATGTACCTATCAATAAAAGTAGAAGTAGATTAATTTACATAGAACATCCAGCCTTTCCTGTTAAAATGGCAGATTTCATTCATTGCACTACCATCTTTGTATATAGAGAAGAGTGTTTACTTGCAACTGAATTTATATTTCATTTTAGCGTTTATAGATATTTACAAAACTAATTAATGAATTCAACATTTAATTGGATGTGAAATAGATCGTCCAATAAAGCAATTAAATTAATATTAAACTGTGTTTGTTTCGTTTAATTACAAACACAACCGTAACTACACTCAGGTATTACTTTTGCTGATTTCAATTAGTGCAAAGTTAATAATATTTACGTAGCGATTTCCAAGCTAACAAAATCACTAAAACAAATCATGAGCATCTCTCAGGTCAATATTGTTGCTTAGCAAAATTAGCGAATATTGCAATTAAAGATAGATAAACTTGCGAAAAGCACCACAGAAATAAGTAACATATAACAATAGGCGTGTATCATCGTTAATTTCAGTCAAACCTTTGTTTACAGTAAGAGGTGAAAATGTCCTTTGCTTCATTGCACAATAAGTAGCTTTTCTTTATCTTTAGTAACACTGACACAGCATTAAACGGATGCTTGAATGTCATTCATTATTGCAACATTTCAGCATCGCCGAAGACAATGGCATGGCCTCGTTGCATAGGTATTGCTGACAGGAAAAGCATGCTTAGTTTTTAATCAGATGTTTGCTTAGACTTTCGTGGTCGTTCTCCAAGTTTGCATGGTGTAAGTACTTCCGGTGTAGACCACGTCCGAAAGCTTGTTCTACTAACGATTTGCCCATTCTATCATCAGTCTACCCTAATGAAGCCACACCATAGGATGGGCGAAACGTGGGTAAGACCAAGTCTTTGGGCGCGGTCTATCTACATCCGAAGCACTAGACCTAGCAAATTTATTTAAAATAATTGTTCTAGTAAATGTCTTAAATGTATCGTATTTTAATCAATTAAGAAATTTAAATGTAAGGAAAAATTTTCCGTGCAAAGGATAGTTTTGGATAGGGTGAATTTCTTGAAAATATTCTTGTGCCTCTTTGAACTTAAATATGAAGTTTTGAATTCATCCGATTGAACGATGCGCGCGCGGAGCTTATTGTAAACATCTTTGAGTTTTTCGGTAGCCCTCAAAATAGAAATTTCTGGTGAAATCTTGATATTAAATTTTTTGGTGGAATACAATAGAATACTTCCTATTCCTACCATACGTTAATATTATAGAATGCAAAAAAAGGAATTAAACGCATAATAATTGCAAATTATTTATTAAATCTGGTCCTCTTTGAGAATTAAAATATTAACACTGCCTATGTACATAATTAAATAATTCTGTTCAGTGCCATATGCGTATCCTGTTGTCCACAATGCTCAGTATTTGCTTATTCATTCACGTTAGTCAAATATGTATATACAGCTTTTGGTTTACATTAGTACTCGCTCTGATGCATATCTTTAGAAAATACTTTCAGTATTAGCGTGTACTAGTAAAAGGTTGAAATTCCTTGAATTACACATTTCCCTACCTTAAACATATTACCAGCTGTATTGTTCTGTCCAGAATCTTGTCGGTGTTCCGCACAGTGTATTTGTTGCCGTTCCAATTTCTCTTCACCTTGTTCAGAATACATACTTCTGTTTTACCCCTTTGAGAAGATAGCGGTATATTTTTCTACGTAATCCCTCAGTAACCTCGGGCATTTTTCTCGCTTGACGCCGAGATTGGAAAACGCGAAGAGTACTGTAAATGATTGAAGCGAGTTGAGAACTGACCGCCATGTAGTGTCTATCCTGTTCTGGATAGAAGGGAGCTTGGGGAAGCGGTTCACTGCAGTTTTTGTTGAAAAAAGTTTCGATCAAGGCGTTACTACCATGGTAAAAGTCTTAAGCCTAGGGCAGTGCTTTCGCAAAGAAATCAGCAGTAATGTTTTGTTTAAGCGAAGAACGACGCAATTCTTAGAATAGTGCTAATGCATAATGTTCACATTAGCGTGCCTTTGGCCTATACTTATTAGCTTCCTTTCAATAATTGGAGGACCTCTTCTTCCCGTTCCGAGGATAATTAAATTCCTCATTCTATCTTCGTCCTATCTTTCTATTGATATTGATGGGGGTGTTCTTAAATCGTGCTCTCTTCTATTTCTTCAACTATATTTTCTTCCTCAAATTTCTGTGATTCTATATTTTTAACCCTGTCCAACACACGGCTTGTGTGGAAGAACAATTAATTCCATTAATTGACCCAATAGTGGTCGAAACTAGAAGCCTGGGACTTAAAGTACTTACAACATTGTAGGTCGCCATTGGGGTATGTCATCTCAATACAATTTGAGATTCCTTGTGATTTACCGGGAAACATGCGAATGTCGTACCGGCAAGTTGCCATTGTAGCTCAGTGGTTATAGCAACCGGACGGAGACCGAGAGATCCGTGGTTCAAATCCCGCCTATGGCATTGAATTTTTCAATCATCTGATGCTACCTTTCCAACCCTGCCCAACACACGTCTTGTGTGGAAGAACAATTAATTCCATTCTGTGTTTCTAATTCGATCTGTTCTTGTTTTACCAAGTAATGACATTAAAAATCTCATATCTTGATTTCTCCTTACTTCTCAGTAATTTTAATGCTCAGTTGCCGCTTAATTTACTGTATTTTTTCAAAGTTTTCTTTCACATGTGCCTTTGAATTCTATGTTTGGTACTGCAGGCCTAAATATTTAACTGAGAATACCTGTCCAATAATTTCTCTTTCATTACAATTTTAATACTGTTCTGTTCTTTCCCTACCATACGTATAAATCTTTTTGGGCGATGCTTTTATTTCATGTTTTAGCTGCGACAAACATGAGACATAAAATAAATGCTTGCAATGATCGGTACTTGTCAAATCGTTAGCAAATAATACTAACCAAAAGCATCATTCCAAAGGATTTAATTGTCCTGCAAGCTGCCAGGAGAGGTTTATCACGTGGGCGATATTGCTCGATTACCTCTCTGATGTGGAGGTGTAGGCAAACAGATTTTCAGCAAATTTGCGGGACTTGCGTACTGCACCAGGCTCGAAGTGTGATAGACGATCGCCTTCGATTTGGTTAACGTTGCACGTCTACTACACGAGAACTTGTCAAGGAGTTGGTGCGAGAACTGATAAATACAGATATTTATTTAGTAGAAACCAAATTAAGGATTAGTTATGTTTTCTCTGCCTTAAGAGGGGACCAACAGAATGTTTCTGGAGCTTCCGTAATTCATTAGCGAAAAATGTCTGTCTGTACTAATCAGCTGGCTAACTTCGAGTAAAACCAGTACCTAGTTTACGTTTCTCAGAGTAGAGTAATAGCCACGTGCTGTAATTAATTTTGCTGATTTGCATGCCCCACATGCACAACATTCAGAACCAAACCAGAAGATCAAAGCTTCACTAATTGCATCGTTCTAGTATTCCTAAACGTCTGCAGGCTAGTTACTCTAACTGATTTCGATAGCTTTTACCAATTTCCCACTTATGTTTGCAAAAGCACGAAATACTGATTATATTTTATGCTGTATTAATAACTAGTGCAAATCTTTATTACTAGAACTTTCTTAGTTTTTTTGCCACTACAACGATGTGATATGTGCAATCGTTTGATAATTCGAATAATTGGTTAGTCTGCCCCTTTACATCTAATGCTTCTTGGAAGTCTGGAGGAATTCGGTTGATGTAATGTGGCTAAATAATTGCATTCAGTTATATGATTACCCTTCATGAGATTTAGAAACACAATGAGGGATTTTGACAAGCTTTACATACTGCAGTTATTGTTGGGGATTATTCTTAACTGTTTATAAAAATGATTATGTAGAGTAGCAACAAGCAGAGGTTGTTTTGTTGCTCCCTGTGCAGCCTCATCTGATCTTTCGCTTCTTAATTTTCTTTGAGAAGATTTATAACAGTGACAGCCAACTGATTGCTCTGTGGCGTCAGCAAGCAAGCTTGTTCCCGGTTCTCAGCTAGGAGCTCAGTGATAATTGTGGGGCAGGTGAGGCAAGGGGAAAGGCGAAGTTACTGATAGGTTGTACTTTTATTCTACATGGTTGTAAGATACAAAGCTTCTTTTCCCTTCACCTCCAGCCTTTGCTGACGAAACCTAGATGCAGTGTTGCGTCACACTTAATTGAATTATTGACTGGTTCAGATTTAATGGTTTGCCGTCTAACATAATGCTGCAGAATTTCTTTAAGTTGTAGGATTCAATGGAAGGTATCGAAGAGATCTTCAGTATCTTCTCCAGTAGCAAAATTCTCATTGCAGAAGAATGTGTAACGTTTCGAGAATGTGTACAGTCGAGTGCACGGAAACGTGCCGATTCTTTTGGTTTCCTATACCGTTTTTCTTTATTTAATGTTGGCAAAAACTACTTATTATCTGTGTTTCACACAAGTCCTAGGTGAGCCAATCTCTTATTGGCTGAATTCTAGTCCGACATGCAGATCAGGCCTAGGTGAGCGGCGCAAAGTGATGCATTCGGAATCATTTCACATGATGATTGAAACGCATTCTTTGCAACGACGGCCTTCACCAGCCCCTGGATGAGTCCGTCTTGTATTGGTTTGTTGTCAGAAGTCTGGCACTCAAACATTAACTTATGAACACAGGTCGGTTTCAGGCTCAGAAAGGAAAAGAGGGGGGAGTAAGACAAACATTAAGTGGAGGGCTAGAACCACATGGAGGGAGCTGGGCGTGGCAGAGGCGGTTTGCTTACCAACATAAACCATGTTCAATCAGCACGTTTTCATGCCAACTGTATAGAGTGGAAAGAGTTAAAATGCTCTGATTTTAAGGACTCGATTAAGAGCAATGTGTGTAATGCATTTAGTTGCAATTTTTTCATACCTTGTTACGAATGATCTTTCAGAACACCAAATTGCAATTTGAGCAATGAACGTCAGATGTTTGAAACTTCGGTTCCTGTGACTCCACCCCCTCAAGATATTTCTTCATTTTCCAAAAGTTGAGGCAGTATTTTCAACACTTAAATGACATCAGTAATATAATATATATTATATAAAAAAATAATATATTGCCTTAAAGCAATATGTGTATAATATAATATATAAAAATGTATATAACAGTCATTGTATAAGGTTTATATTATTATGTACATATATAAATAACGTTATGTGAATGTGAGAATAGAAGCAATCTGCTTTCCTTAGCAAACAGAATTACAAAGTAAAAGCCGAAAGTTGCTAACAATGAGGTGACCTTGGGACAACAATAAATTAGAAAGTTTAATAAAGGCTACTAATAATTCTTGGAACAATAATATTGTAATATTTAAAACAGTTTGTAAGTAGCCAATCAAAAACTAGAAAAAGCTTAAGTTAAATAAAAGTATTCTATTGGAGTAGACGTAGCCAATCAGAGACTTGAAATAGAAGAAATGTACAAATTCAAGCGGGAGACGCTACAAGATTGCGTAACCGAGCAGTTCGGTATGGTACGTGTTCAGTGTGACACATGAAAATTCATTACGGCGAGAATAATGTAAAGTTTACGTGTCAAAAAGTGCAATTAACAACCTCATAGCTCTATAGTAGGATATATCAGTGAAGTGTTATTTAATCGTGTGAAGCCTTGTTCTTTAGCCGAAACAGCCCTGCTAAGAGATACGTGCTTTAGAAATTACTAATAACGCAGCCGAAGTATACATACATATATATAATATTTAAATAAACATTAAAATAAAAAACTTGGTTCTTATACGTGTGGCGAAGGCCACCGGAAAAGCATGCGTGGGGGCGAAGGTCGCCGGAAACTTTGTACCGTATGTGGGGCGGACACTCCTAGAAACAATGTTCCGCAAATTGGCATCCATTACGTGCGTGGTCTAAAAATGGCTTCAAATTAGTGCCCATAAGTGGTGCAACAACAACTTCAAGTTTGGCTTTCCATACGTGGGGCTACAACTACTTCAAATAATAAGTTCCCTTTGCGGAGCCAACAGTTTTCAGTTTCAGTGCCTATAAAACATAAAAAAAATCCTCACTTTAGTCCCGCCTATCTATTACTCTAGTAACAAATAAATAAGACTCAAAATAGATTGTAAAGAATTCTGTGTTCTGGGATTGGTATTAAGTTATAAAGAATAGGCCAAAAATGTTCGTCAAACGAACCTGAATGAAAGATCGCCCATCTACAACTACTTTTGTTACATTTACTAGAGACAGCAGAAATAAACATATAAGAAGTTTCATATAGGTTTGCTCTTCGTTAAATTCTTTGGGGCTACCTACATATATGTTAAGCACTTCATGGGATATAAAGACAACGTGTCTGAGACGGATAGCAGCGCAGCCGCGTGCTTGTATTTGGACCACAAATGTCCCATCAGCTCTACACCGTGCTACGGTTGAGCGCGTCACGAATGCTGAATCAAAGTGATGAATTATTCACTAAAAATCGATACTATACTATGCAACCCAAACTGGCCTCTGTGTGTGAATTGGAAAGCCAACTCCCAACGGCAGCAGCACGTGGCGTAAATATCCGTAATAATGGAACTCTGCTTTCCGTGGCGTAGTCAACAGGGTGGTTTTGCAGTTAATGTAGTTTATAAACATTTTCTATCAACGAGGTGATACATTTTACATGGCCAATCACGCAAGCTAATGCATACACACCGACTGCGGCTATATGTCCATTATACTTTAACTACATTTCGTTTGTATTAATTAAAGTGAAAAATAGCATTACGTCCTCTAACGTTAAGAGAATTTGAGGTTTCAGGACTGTAACACGTTGTTTGATCTATGCATTATATAAAGAAGGAAAGTAATACCAATTTTCCCTTGAAAATATCTCTTAAATTGCTGATTCAATTTGAATTATTTCTTCAATGCTGATTACCTTAATCACGCGTGTTTAAAATAGGGTATCGCTTTGTAAAAATCCGATGTCTTACATTCACACGACTTTCTCTTCCCTCTTGTATTCAGATTATTCATACGAAAGTTTATTTTCCCATCTACTTCATTTTAATCGAGATAAACCTTTCCGTAAATAGCTGCATTACACTTTTAGTTATAGATACAAAGGGAGTAGCGATAGTCAAATGCTTAAGAACTGGACGCTATATGCTGGCCTTAAAATTTCATAATCTTTCCACGACATCGTAAGAAACAACTGAAAATCGACAGGACTTTAAAAGAATGACTAAGTATTGAACGATTCGAACCATTAATAACAGATATCGCGGAAACGGCTGATGCCACAAAAAAGTTATTTGAAATAATTTGTGTTTTAAAGAGATCTATATTTCTTGTGTAATACGTTTCCAGCTATCGCTTAACGTTGACCAGTTATATAAGATTATACAAAATTACGTCCGAATGAAGAGGATCACAGGTATTTCCAGAAAATTCAAAATATGCATTTTATTTGTCATGTAAATATGTTAATGTATGATATTTTAATCATAATCGTTAGAACCAATTTTTTGAAAACCAAACATTTCGAAAAATCTTCCATGTAAATGTTAGTTTGGAGTGGGAGGATTTTCTTGAAAATCTTATACAGAATATTCAAAAACACACAAGCACGCGCGCTGAGCTTTTTCTAAAAATGCTTTATTTGGATTCAAGGGGCCTCAAAATATGATGATGGGTGAAAACTCTGTATCGATTTTTTGTAATATTTATTTAGAATAAAAACTCGGCATTTAAATAATATTTTACAGACAAGATCAGGTGATTTGGTTGGTTTGACTATTCTGGTGAAACTCTGGGTACACTCAGCCTTAACAAATGTATAAAATGAAATAGTCTTGACTCCCCCCCCCTCCGTAAGTATCTCCTTCAATTGATGGATATAGCTTCAGAAATGTTCCGACATTAGATTCGCCTTTGGGACCGAATTGTACTGGAATGTGCAACAGAATTAATTAATCACAAGCAGAACATCTTGCAGGACAGAGCAAAATGAAGAGCGTAAGGAGTCCACTTTGTATTTCATTGTTGTCTAGATATGTCAACTAAAGCAGCTTACGTATCATTCTTCTGAATTAAGGAGAAACTAAATGCTAAAAATTGCCAAATATGACATTTTAATTTTTTTCAGCGGGCTTAATAATAAATTGGAATTTTCTCTTTAATTATATAAGTAGGCACAGAACATACTTTAATTGTATATTTTGATAATGATGCTGCATCAGCCATTTTGTATTGAGAGTTGTATACCACTTCACAGAAATAAATCATAATTTGTACACACTTTGGAGTAGAGAGGTAAACTTTAGCCCATCTTTTAGAGGAAGCTTTGCTCTAAGATTAAAACTATTGTTGAGTAAGGCAGCGTCTGTGTGTTCAAACCATATGTTTTTTTCTTTGCAAATGCATGAGTGTGTTTTTTCCAATTTTTATTTCAACAGATTTTTCAGTGAATGACATTTTCTGGTATAAATGACCCGTTTTCTCGGAAACGATTGAAGAAGGATCATAAAAACTCTCCTAAGTGCTATTGTGACCCTGCATTGGTATAACATATGCTTGTTATGTTCTTAAAATAATTTCTGATATACTTTAATCTAGAGATCTTTCATAATAAATACACTTATTGGATAAAGGTAAATCAGTATTAGGCTTAAAAGACATACATCTATACCCTATAAAACTTTCTGTCATACCTTAAATAGTTTCTGAGATAATGGATCATGAATTTAGCACATTTAACATTGGTGGGATAGAGCTTCCAATATCCCTTTAAGTTTGTCCGAAATGTAACGCAAAAACTGGAGTGACGATCCCAATGCGCTTTGTATTGCACCCCCCGTCTACCCTGTATAAGATTTAATGCCAGGCCGAGTGGTTAGACCGCTCGCTTCCCACCGAGGCGGCCCGGGTTCAATCCCAGGGACTGCATGTGGGATTTGTGGTGGACAAAGCGGCGTCTGGGCGGGTTTTCTCCGGGTTCTCCGGTTTCCCCCGCCATTCATTCCACCAACGCTCCATCATCACCTTTCCTTTCATCCATTTCACTAACATTTCGTTTCATCTACTTCCTTCATCCCATACCAGGTATCGAGCTGATCACACATCCTGGATGCTCTGTCTGATCTCTGACGGGCCTCTGACCCCAGGCACCCCCTTGTAAGTCCTGGGGGGGTGTAAGTCCTACATAAGAGGAGGGTAAAGAGATAATGAATGAATGAATGAATGAATGAATGAATGTTGGGACGATACCGCTATTTCTCGATACCGATACTGATTTTTGAGCACAGATATTGGATACTCCATACTCACTTTATAAAAAACTAAAGGCGATAACTTGTTCGCTGAATTATATTATTAGTAGTTTTCTGTGGTTATCAATTTCGTATTGTATGCTAATTCCGAAGTTATTCCTGTTTGACATCTCCAAATGGCAGCAATTTCTTCTTGATAATGCCATGTATATATATACATCCGGTAATAAGTAATTAATTAGCCATATAACGCTCGGAAGCTTAGTAAGTTTATGGATTAAACCTTTCTACTACCCACCCTAGTGCATTAGTGTATATATGTTTTATACAAGGTATATTAGACAGAATTACAAATTTGAAGAAAAAATCAAGGAAGTATATTTGGAATGCAGAGATATAAAGGAATCAAATAAGTTTGTTTAAGAACACCAGCATTCATGAAAGCACAAATACTTGCATACGCTGTGTTGTTTCAGGTCATAAGTTCTTATTGTTTCTGCTGAATTCACGTATTTTGTTCACTGACGTAGATAAATTTAATGGCTCAGAATGAATCACCAAACCAGGGTCTATCAAGAACTATAGTCCAGCAGCTCTTTGGGGACACGTGCGAGGATGTAACATGAAGACTCGACTTCTTTCATTCCTTATCTATCATAAAGTTAAACGCAACAACTTTCAGTAATGCAAAACTTAAACATTTAGAAGTATTGAAGGTTTTCCTAAAGTATGATACCTACTTCGATACCACTGAGTATTGAGAGTATCGAGATATCGACGGTGTCGAGGTCCCATCCCTATTCTTTATGCATATCCCGTTTAGCGTTAGAAAATACATTATCGCGTTTCCGATAACGTCATTCGTTGCCAAAGCATTTAGTGATTCAATTTAATGATATTTTCAAAGCTCAAGGTAAAGGTTATCATTTAATTCGTAATTGAGTCCTGGAAATTGATACAAAATGGTGTTATAAATTCATTTTATTTCGGATTCTGATCAGTTTTGCCTCTTAAGGTATCCTTGTGAAAAAAGATGTGTCGTGTGAAAAGAAACAATTCGTGTCATGCGTAAAAATTTAGATGCGTTACATTCACATTACTTTCTCTACCCATTATCGTTTATGTTTATATAGCGTCCATAAACTATCTACTTCATATTCATTGAGGTAATAAATCTCTGCAGAAATAATACCATTAGAAATTTCGTTGTGGGTACAGTAAAGGAAACCGAATCGGCAGTCACGTTTAAAAGCGGCACGCAGTACACTGCCCTTGAAATTCTGGTCTTTCCATCACATTGCGAGAAAAAATTCTTAGCGACAGCACTTAAAAATGACAAAAGGATTAAAAATTCAACCCAATAAAACTGATATCTCGGAAATGGTTGATGACTCAAAAAGTTATTGGGAGTAAATTGCGTATTTTGAAGAAATCGACATTTTTTATGTTTAGTATGCTTTAATCTATTTCTTATAGTTTATCCGTAATACACAATTATACAAAATTCCATTCACAAGAAGAGGACTTCACAGGTTATTCCCAGAAAACTCAAGCTATAGGTGCATCTTAAATATATGGTATTGTAATCAAAATCGTCAAAGCCATTTTTGAAAATATAAAAAATATCGATAATTTTTCCTCGCAAAGGATAGTTTTGTCGAATCTTAGACAAATACTGAACTTGAATACCAAGTTTGGTATTTGACTTGCGCTGTTCATACTCGCATACACACAGGGATGGACCTCAAAACATGTTTTGCCGGTGAAAGTGAATTTTTTGGATGGTTGCAAGAAGCATAGTGAGTCAAAGAAAACACGAACTTCCATGAAAGTTAGTGTTCATATAAAATTGCTGCAGAAGATAGCTGTAGATATATACAAACAGTCTTTAAATGCACACAGGAATGGTTCTTTGAGGTTAGTAAGTTAATGAACAAAGTGAGGGATGACACATACTGACTTTCACTACTTGCTTTCATTAGGAATATCCTCATTACCGCTTTTGATAGGGAGATTAAAGGCTAAATGCATTATCACCACCTTAGTACACTCTTCAGCTATCGCTTACAGTCTTAATAAGTAGTACAGCGCTACACACTGGAAACATTTGTGAAACGGAAAACAAATTGTGGCAGCTTTGTATTCAAAGTATGTTTTATTGTTGAAATAGCTACAGCGCAAAAGGCAAACACAAGCATTTCTGGTAAGCTAAAGCTTGAATTTAATTTGAGTAGGAAGCGAAATTGGATATTTCGCATTCCAACATTACGTCGTGTTAATTATAGGCGGCTTTCATTTAATTGCTTTCCTTTGCCTCGCAGTTGTGTTGAAAATCAAATGCTTTTTATAGTGGGATTTTCATAAATGGCAGCTGAAATAGAATATTGCTCTGACACCTTGCAAAACGAGGATGCTATTACTGAAGGTCGAAAAACTTAGAAAGAATCGTGTCATATTAAAAGGCCATTCTCTGCCCTACATTCGTTATATTTGTATATAACTTCTATACCCCACTCTTATGAAAGTTTATATTTGTGTTTACTTCATTTTAATTGAGATAAACATTTGCAGAAATAGCTTCTTTACACATCTCGTTGTAGTTACAAGGGATTTAGGGTACACATCGAAGGGGAATATACAACCGCGACATACAGGAGATCTATTTCGGCTACTACTTCCCTGGAGGCAGGGATGAAGTGTATGAACCACAAGAGGCTACAGGCCACAGAGGCGCACGGAAAGCCCTAACGTTTCCTGGCTCGAAGACCGGTCCCACTACTGGAGCTACCCGGAGAGGGCGCTGAACTACCCATCAACCAAGTAGACCTATAGTATCTAGGGGGAATGTTCTTTCCTTGGAGCACCGGCCCATCTGTCTGACAGCGCACACACCACGAAATCTAGAAGGAAACAGAATGAAAGGGAAATGAGGGAAAGGAAATCGTGGTAGATGAGAAACCATCCCAGCGTTTGCCTACCGATCAGGGAAAACACGAAAATTAAGGTCAGCGTAGGAAGTCGACAGAAATCAAACCGGAATCTCTCGAATGCGAGTCTCGTATATTACCGCGGAGGCATATCGCTCTGTTACAGGGGTCATAGAGCAAACCGAATCGATAGTCAGAGGTTTAAAACCTTGGCCGCTATATGCTGGCATCGCAATTCTATACTCTTTCTATGACATCCCAAGAAACAACTGAATAGCGATAGAACTTTTAAAATTTTTAGTTAGTATTGGTTTGGATTTTTCCATACTAACGGATATCTCGGTGTCGTCCTCCGTGTCTAGAGGTACGATGCTAGCCTCTAGTTCCCGAGGTCACGGGTTCAAACCCGAAGTCGGGCGATGGTAGTTACAGAATGTCCATAAATAAAACTCAATTATTTAATTAGGATACCTCGAAAGTGGTTTATGCCCCTAAAAAGTTTATTTAAAATAAATTGTGTGTTTTAGAGTTGTAAATGTTTTGTGTAGTTCGTTTTTATCTGTTTTTTAAGGTACATTATACAAAACTTCTTTCGAATGAAGAAGACTTCACAGGCTATACTCAGAAAATTCAAGATATAGATTTTATTTGTCATATAAAAATCTTAAATATATGGTATTTTAATCAAAATCGTTAGAACCATTTTTGAGAAAATAAAAATTTCAAAAATATTTCATGTTAAGTGTAGTTTGGGGTGGTAGGATTTTCTTGAAACTCTTCGTGTTGCATTTTGGAAGATACTAAACCATTTTTCAGTTACGATGTTCACAAACACACACACACGTACGCACGGACCTTTTCTAAAAAAAAAAAAAAAGCTTCGTTTGGATTCAGGGGCCTCAAAGCATGTATTTTCTGTGAAATGTCGATGAGAATTTTTGTTTGTAATACAATGCTTCGTCTACCTACTAGGTACGGTAGAGAGAGTACATATATTTCTGTGTCTATTAATGTCCAAGTGCTGATATTATTTAACACATGTTTTTAAATATTTTAACATTATTCTCTATTTTATCCCAGCTCGCTGGGCCAAGGTTTTCCTTCAAAAAGTCTTTGTTAAAAACATCCGTTGCACTTGCACATGAGTTGCCAAACGGTGTGAATACAATACCTTGCCAGGACAGTTACTGGAGAAAGTTGTAAATGAATGCAGCTTTGTCAGATGTAAATTCCCTCCCCCCGCTCTATTTAAAACTTCGTATAGCAAGGAGGGAGAGTGAATTGGTTTAGTATACGCTCTAGTTTTGGCAACGTCGCTATGGTATCGATCCCTGGTTGGTCGGTTGGTTGGCGAGAGTGTCGAGGTGGTGGGGGATACAGGAGGAGGCGCGGAAAAAGAGGGTATAAAGTTGAGAGAGAAAACGGTTCAGGAGAGCGAAATGGGATGCGTAAAGAAAACGGTGGGAGACAAAGGAAACACAGAATGAAAAAAGGCGAAGAATAGAATTCCTTTCTCAGAATAATTGTACCTTCACTCAGAAATGTGTACGAGAAAAGAAGTGAATGGTTTGAGGTTTCTAGTCGGCAGAAGTCATACACTGTCTTGTTATAGTCCTCTGGTTTCGCAGGGGCAAACTCCCTTCTAGCGTCGCCCTCCCGTTGGTCTTTTTCACAAAAATTAAAAAGAAGGTACATTTCTAAAATTACGAGCGCATTTGAAAAGAATAATACCTACTAATTCCAACTGGTAGCAACGTTGGTCGTTAAACAGAATGTTTTCATGTTTTTTGGATTTAATGAACTCGCAGGATTAGCAATTGTAGGAAAGCAAAGCAATTGCTTATTAGATGTAATTTAAAGTGGCATTCTAAATTCATAATTCTCATTCTTGTTCTTTCACACTAGCTGTGTGTAGGCACTAAATTGGAACGTTGAATCAGACATTCTACGGCTGGGACTCGAACCACGGATGTTCAACATTAATGCACCACATTTGATTCAAGTATCCCAGTAAACCTTGAAGGCGATCTCAAATATTGGAGATATTACACCTCAAAAGCCACTTGTGCTGTTGAATGCTTTAAGTTTTCGTGCTGTATTGTTAGCTGCTATTAGGGTTAATTGTGTTTCGATAATTATTCTTCCTCACTATTCGGCTGTAGGGACTAATTTTGAACGTTGGATCGAATGAGATTTAATGCGCGTACAGTTCTACCTTGTTATGGTAACTCAAGCAGTTAGAGCACTGGCGCGGAGAACCGAGAATACGTAGATATGAAATTTCGTATGTAATAGTCATTAGGTCTCTCACTTAGAAAAAAGTCTATATGACGTATTAATTGCTTGCCCAATAGGGAAGTGAGTTCTAATGGGGAGCAACAAATCTGAAGATCCTCCTTAAAATTAGTTCTTTTTAAACCATATTACTTAACAGAAGCTTCTTTCCCGACAAGTTTGGTTAATTAAAACATTTCGAGGGGTTAATGTTTAAGAAGCTATACCAATTTCATTTATTATTAGAGAGCGTAAACCCGGAATAGCATAATTGCTATTGCATAAGGAACATAAGGAATGTACACAAGTTTCTGTAGTGTTAAATATCGTATTTATGTCTTAATTTTGATGGTTTTAAAACATCAAATGCCATGTAGATTGTACAGAAAGAGGGAGAGAGATGGAGAAAATACGAAGGAGGGCAGGAGAGAAAGTCAGAGATGGAGAAGAATAAATAATGAAAGTAAGACAATGGAGGAGAGGGTAAAGGAAAGGGAGAAAATGAGAGAGAGGAGGGGGAGCGATCCGCATTTAACACACTGCGCCAGTGAAGAATATAACACTTGTAAACTAAGGGCTAGATATAGACATGCGACTATATTATTTTCTACATGCAATTCAAAGTTTAACACAGTTAAATCTGAGGCATACGTCTTTGTGGCAAAACGGTTGCCGACCTCACGCCCACTACGCATGGCTGAGATCTTCCAGTCGATTCGGGGAGAGGATGAGGTCAGCACCATGCCTCCCCAGCCAGAATTTTCACTTTTTTGGCCTACAGATCGCTATCTATAGTAGCTCCTCAATTGCATCACAACACAGAGTGGGCAGCAGCCCATACATGGGCCAAAAATCCGCACCCGCACGGGTAGATTCGAATCCACGCTTTGAATCACAACACAATGCTCCGAACCAATACGCTACGGCGCAGGACCACAATTCACAATATTCCTGTGAAATTTCATATACGATTTATAATTAATAAGGTGGGAGGAACAAAGTGAAATACCCTTTTGAAAAGGTGCTAACGAATAATTTTTAAAGTAAGCACACTTCTCCTAAAATAGCTTGTTAGTTGAAATGAGTGTCTATTTAAAACTGTATTGATGATATGAATGTAATCCAGATCAGGATAATCACGACATTGGGGGGGACAGGTTTCATTTCATTCAAGTGTAGATCAACAGAGCGGAGCGGTAAGGCCCAAACGCTTATCGCGTATATTAAACTGGAATTGCATGAATGCAAATGTATAAGTGGTTCCATGCAAATGTTTACTTTAGAAAGCTTGCGGAAATACACGAATCGATAGCCTTTTAGAAGTCCAAGTGGTTTAGCTTGGTTTTTGAAGTGCCTTGCAGCGCTTCCGAAGCGATTGTTCTAGATTCCGCTTTAGTATTATATTATGCAATTATCTTCGTACTTTCGCGAAAACCGAAACGGATAGCTGAGGTCGTTAAGGTAGGACTCGGGAGTGGGAGTTCTGCGAATCAAATCCTGCCAGGACTGTTCTCCCTGCCTAAGACTTTTTTCCAGGTTTTCCTCAGTCCTTATAACTGGTAAATGCCGGGGAGATACCCTAAAGCACGCCTGGAAAGTATCCTTTCGAAATATCGTTTCCCAATTATCATTTCGTTTCATTTCATTTATCATCAGTGTCAACCTCATTTCTGTATGCAGTAAGAACAGGCGTTAAACCATACTAAAATATCTGATGTGTTACACTCACATGACTTTCTCTACTCTTGTACAAACTATTTATACAAACGCTTATTCTCCATCTGCTTCATGTTAATCGAGATAAACATTTGCAGAGTCTATCTTATTGCTAATTTTCTTGTAGATGTAAGGGGAATATATATTTACAAGGGCAATTTGGAAATACAGTAGCCTTTAAGCACATACATATCTCTTAATAGCTGGCTGCTAGGTGCAGCACCATTCCCTTTCCCACAGATTAATACTCTTTGCATATCCAAGACAAAAAAATGAATAACGAATTCCCATTTGAGAAAATAAGTATTGAAAAATTTAAGGGAATAACAAGTAATATCTCGAAAATGGTTCACTCAACAACAAAAAATGTATATGACATAAATTATGTATTTTAACGCGATCTACATTTTTGTGCAGTAAAATGTTGTCTATCTCTTATGGTTTATCAGTAATGCAACAGTCGTTCACAATGAAGCCTACTTTTGGAGACATTCCCAGGAAATTCAAGATATACATTTTATTTGTCATAAAAATATCTTAAACATATGATATCTACTTTAATCAAAATCTTTAGAGCCATTTTTGAGAAAATTAAAACTTTCGAAAAATCTTTCATGTAAAGGGTAATCTGGGGTGGGGGGATTTTCTTGAAAACCTTCGTGTCGCATCTCTGGAAGATACTGGACCTAAATACCAAGTTTGGTGTTTATCCGACTGTTCGTTTCTGAGTTATGCTGTTCACAGACAGACAGACACACACACAGACACACACACGGACATGTTTCCAAAAATGCTTTTTCTTGGATTCAGGGGGTCTCAAAACATGTATTTCCGGTGAAATCTCGGTATCGAATTTTTGGGTGGAATACAATACTTCCCCTACTTACTATACGTAGTAGAGAAAGTAAAAATAAAGAAATCGTTTTGACTATTCTATCTGGTACATTATTACTTTCTCTACTACGTACAGTAAGTATGGGAAGTATTGCATTCCACCCAAAAAATCGATACCGGATTTCACCCCTAAATAAAAAAAAAGCATTTTTGGAAACGTCCGTGTGTGTGACTGTGTGTCTGTGAGCAGCATAACTCAGAAACGAAAAGTCGGATAAACACCAAACTTGATATTTAGGTTCAGTATCTTCCAGAGATGCGACACGAAGTTTTTCAAGAAAATCCCCCCACCCCAGATTACCCTTTACGTGAAACATTTTTCGAAAATTTTAATTTTCTCAAAAATGGCTGTAACGAGTTTGATTAAAATATCATATGTTTAAGATATTTTCATGACAAATGAAATGTATATCTCGAATTTTCTGGGAATGTCTCCAAAAGTATTCTTCATTGTGAAAGACTTTTGCATAACTGGTAAACCATAAGAGATAGACAAAATTTTACTACACAAAAAATGTATCGTGTTAAAATACACAATTTATGTCATATACAGTTTTGTTGTTGGATGAACCATTTTCGAGATATTTCTTGTTATTCCCTTATATTTTCCAATAGTTGTACTTTTTCTCAAATGGGAATTCGTAGTAATGCAAAGAGAATGGAATACTCCACATAGCATCCACCTCTTAAAATATTTGATTATCGCTTAAAGCCTAGCAATTCCCCTTGCATGTACAAGAAAATTAGCAATAAGATTAACATCTCGATTAACATGAAGCATATGGAGAATAAGCGTTTGTAAAAATAGTTTGTACAAGATTAGAGAAAGTCATGTGAATGTAACACATCAGATTTTTTCCTTTCTCCTTCTGTTACTGATTTAATAGGCTATAACTGCAGCGGTACATATTAAACCCTTATCGAATTGATTCACTTATAAAGATTATACTTTTTCAGGTATATTTCAAAGTCAAAATTTTGATGATAGGTGTCTAATGTCTGTCTCTACTTACTTATCATTTTAGAAAGATTCTGCCCATCCTTCTTCTTCCTGGATTATATTGTAACTGTCCCGAACTAGGTCTTATCTAAATCAGGCCTTCCGAGTGTCATATTCTTATACAGGCTCCTTAAATCTCAAATGACGATAAAATTAATTCCATTGACGTTTCCCCATATTCTTTAATACATTTTTGTAAAACGATATAGCAGATTTTTATGTTGAATCTGCTGTTTTACCTGCTTATAACTGTAATTGTCTAAAGTCACTTGATAACCTAATTACAGACAAAATATTCACGAAAAAGCATATAAAGATCGACGGATGTTGTACTAGTGTTTATAATTCGTTTATCCCCAGGAGTTTTCCAAATTCTAGGTGTGCACTCTAGTCTTTAAGAAAATATAGCATAAATGAATTAACGGATTACTTGAATAATTTTAGATAATTGCAGTAGTTGAATTTGTATTTTCTCCTTTAGTAACATAAGGGCTACATGCTTTTCACATAATTCAGAAACCTCTGATTTCAATATTCATAGGAATAGGGTGAAACTGATTATACATGAAGACCCATCCCTCAAGGTAACAGTTTAAACATTTTGGATATGGCACTAGTATGTAAACATTGTGAAAAACAATCTCAGCTGTTAATTATAAATACGGTTTGAGAGATTTTGATGGGAGCAATTTTCTCTCGTTTATAACTCTAAGCCTCTTCAATTGTGAAAACATGTTAAAAATCGGTTAAATGCTTTTCGAGATTGGTACATACACAAACACCTACACACAAAGTTTTCTCTGTTTATGACACTAATATGGATAACATTTGCAAGAAGGACAATAATCCATAGATCATAGTTTTCAGCAATGGTAAAGGGAGGGAAATGAATATGCCTTTTTATATATATATATATATATATATATATATATATATGCACTAAGTTGGGAAGATGAATCAGACTTGAAAAATTCATTGCCACGTCCGGGACCTGAACCACGGATCTTCAGTTTTCCTCTGCGATGTTTTTTTTTTTTTTTTTGCTGAGCTACCACGTCCAAAAATCGTACATTTATTGAACACTCTCATTTAATTGAAGTATCCAGGTGAACCGTCAAGGCGATCTCAAATATTCAAACCCTGAAGGCGACTTTCGATTGTATAGTAGTTTGATTTCGGGGCGTTATAGATAATTCTCTTGTAGTTAATTTTCGTGCTGATCATTTTTCTTTTGTACTAGTCATGTCTAAGCGCTATGTAGCAAAGCTGAAGCAGATGAGAAGGTTTAATATGCGTAGGGGTATATCTCGAAGGTAGCTCAGCGATAGAGCATCAGCACGGAAAGTCGAAAATTTGTGGTTCAAATTTCATTTTTCAAGTCTGATTCAATATTACATAAAATAAGACGTTTTGGAGAGTACATTAATAGTCATTTTAAGGAAGTTTCTCATTTTAATATCTTAAAATAATACACTTTTATCTTAGTTACGCAATTTTTTAAATAAATAGATACAATTATTACAATTAATAAAATTAGAATACTCTGACAAAAGAATTTTACAGTTATTTCTGGTTAAAAAGTAAATAAGATGGGTTCTATTTCTTTTGATTCAGAGTAAACCTCAAAAACTACTGATCTGAAACAAGTGCTTGTTTAATTAATTAATGCAAGGATGAAGACCATGAAAATAATATTAAAAAAGGAGAGGAATAATAGGAAGACTTCGCAGTCGATCACTTTAATATTGTGTTAACTATTGCAGGGCGGTTAACACAGGAAAGTTTCGTTTTATTATTATCAAACAATGGCATTTTGCTAAACGAAGAAGTGACTATCTCAGTTTATTCCGGCCAAAGTGTAAGCATACCTTGCTCTTAACCATGCATTTGTTACGCACGCATTCCGAAATTTATTGTTTCAATGTACTGTAGGTTATCTCAATATTCGGAAATCTTATATATGGAATGTTCGTTTGTTTGTATGTTTTCTTAGTTTGTTCATTTTGGTTCTGCCCATTATTGAGCGTAGGAAACCCAGCCCCGCTGCTGTTAGTTTATCTTTGCACTCTGGGTATCTGGGTTTCTGGTGGCACAACAACTTTTTTTTATAAAACTCAAAATGAGTTATCTTCTATATATTCAAGGTTGTTTGTGTGGAACTACTTTTCATAAAAATATATATTTTTCTATGTAATTTAAGTTAAAACATGATTAATATACGAAGAGAAATGGTTTAAATTAAAAAGACAATGTAGTATGCTTACTTTGTTATAAGCCTGGGCTAAAACAAAATTAAAATGTACATTTAGCAAATCCACATATGCTCAGCTCAAAATGTACATGCTACTTAAAACCTGCTAAATTTAAATGTACAACAGAAAACGTTTCCGAAGTTATTAGTGGCATAAAAATACTGTCTGAATAAATCCTGTGTTATAATGAGGCCTATAGTTTTGCTTTTATAACCATTTTTCTTCTAATATTTGATATTTTCGCTAATTTATGAAATGCCACAGAAGTGAAGGATGGCAAATAGGAAACTTACAGGCCCTGATTGGTAAAGGTTTAAAAGTCAATGTTGAGAGCTATTTTTGGAAAACAAGTATTTTAATGTAACGCATCTTTTCTCCAGCAAACAGTGAGTAGGATAGGGTATAGTGTCAAAATATTCATTTACATATCAGCATTAAATAATTTATTTTACATCCTTTTTTAATTTCTGTACCACGTGCTAGTATGTAGAGAAGGTGTTGCATTTTACCCAAAAATTCGATACCGAGATTTCACCGAGAATACATGTTTTGAGGTCCCTTTAATCCAAAAATCGTTATTAGAGAAATTCCCGCGTGTGTATGTGCGCGCGCGGCAACAGCATAACTCCAAAACGAAACAGCGGATAAATACCAAACTTTGAAAGTATTTATGTTTAGTATCTTTTAAAGATGCGATACGAAGATTTTCGGGAAAATCCCCCATCCCAACTACCCTTTACATGGGACTTTTTTCGATATTTTTTATTTTCTACAAATGGATAACGATTTTGATTAAAATACAGCATGTTAAGCATGTTTGCATGGCAAATAAAATGCTTATCTCGTATTTTTCCGGCAATAGCCTGTGAAGTCTTCTTCATTCGGAAGGAATTAATTTTATATAAACTTGTATAACGGTATATGTTAAGTGATGGATAAAAACGTACTATACAAAAAATGCGGATTCCCTGAAAATATACAGTTTATTTTAAATATTTTTGTGGCATCAGTCATTTCCAAGATACCTGTTATTAATCTTTTAAAGTCCTGTCGATTTTAAGTTGTTTCTCGCGATATCATGGAAAGAGTATGGAATTTTAAGGTCAGAAAATAGAGTCTAGTTCTAAAACATTTGACTATAGCTATTCCCTTTGTATGCAAAACGAAATGTGTAATGCAGCAAATTTTCGGAAATGTGTATCCTGATTAAAATGTAATAATAGAAAAATAAGCTTTCGCAAGGATAATTTCTATACCCACTAAAAGCGATAGAGGGTAGAGAATGTCATGTGAATGTAACACATAATACAAAGGCGCAGCTTTTGTTAAAACCTCTAGATTGTCTACCAACTGGATGAAAGCAATCCGCAAAACAGATTTCACTATTTTTCCAGGAGAAGAATCAGCCTTAATTATGATTTTATTGCAATGCAATTTGGTCTATTTGACTAGTGGTTGCCGACCCCTACTCTGCGTATTTCAACTTCTTGAGTTGAATGCAGTACTTCCTTTTTCTTGTATGGCTGCAGGAGTTAGCAGAAAAGAAAAAACAAGAGCTCCTCGGGCGGTTGTTTCGTGCTGGAGTAGAAATATAATTATCCTTTTCTCTTGCAGCATCTTTTTCACGAAACAAGTTAATTTGAAAACACTGTTTTGGGAAATTGATTTAGTTAACAACAATAGATAAATTACTCGTGTTGTTGAAGCAGTCTACCTCGAAGGATAAGAAATGCTCAAGGGCGAGGTTCCCCTAACAATTGCCTCTGTAGACGCGGCTTCATTTTAATTGTGAGCAGAGTGAAGTTGGGTACAATGAAATAATGCGACCCTCCTTCGTTCCGTGAGCGATTGGCGTACTTCTTGAAGGTGCGCCATCAATCTCGCCATCATTCTTCATCAAGTTGTCTGGTATTTCAGTAAACTTGCTTGCGTTAATGTTGCACCCACTAATTTATACTATTGCATGATGTTTACAGGTTGTACTTATTGCCTTTTATCATGTTTTATTAAGTTTTATTTAGGGTCGTTTTAACCTTCCTAGGTCTTATCACAACCTTCCATGTACAGCTCTTGCAATACTCTATTACAATGGTAATACTTATACATTATGTATAAATATACAGGTTACAATTTGGTTGAATGTATTGATTATATTAGTTCCTTTAAGAAAACTTTCTGGATGAAAGCTGCAACATTGAGTGCTGCAGAAATATTTCTGGGCATACCAACCTGACTACGTTGATTATCAAATTTTGGACATGTTAGTACGAGGGCAGTACCCCATTTGACGTATATATAGCGGTTGTTATTTCAAACAAAGGACTATGGTAGAACGTACCACCCTTATAAAGCTTAAATTTGAAGTGTGACGAAGCTACGTTGTTTAGTAATTGTTTGGTAGCCATTAATAGTGTACTCTCTCAGCGAATTTGTAAACATGTTTAAAACTGGTCATCATTATGTGATCCCCTCAGGGGCTCACCTTATGTGAGTACGGGTTTTTGGCGCACCCGGGGGTTCCCGAGCCAATCATCGTCATATTCATCCCCTCACCCCCATCTGGACTAGCCACGTTGTTTCTTTACTTTACTCTTCCTCTTCTAGAATTATTCCTTATACTAGGTTTAGGCATCTTAGGTTTATTTACTCCTGTCTCACCAACAGGGATCTTTTCTATTTCCGTGGTTGCTGTCCCACGGTTTCAGCGCAGCTTTCAACTTGTGTGCTCTCCGGAGGTCTCAAGCGTGAAGGTTGAGTGAACCCTCCTCACTACCCCTTTCCTGCGACACTAGGTGCGGAGCCGTTCCATTGTCACGTACACCCACGTAGCCCCATAGGGGCCGGGTGCCCCTCGGACAGTTCGGCGACCGCGAGTGGCTGGGTTGTCCGGGGGGGCTCGACGTGTTACCGCTGTCTGGGGCCCGATGTAATCTACCACAAGTCCCCTGAATCCACGTTGACTCTGTTGAGGCAGCGTGGCCTAAAGTGGGGGGCCACTGGCGGTTATTCCAGTGGTAGGGGCGTAAAGTCGGGCCTGCCTATGGTGAACGTGTCGTAAACCGGTAAGTAGTGACGGTCGGAGGGTAACTTTTCTGAGGTATTCTCTGAGATCAGGCCTGGAGCGGGTGCTCCAGGCCGGCACAGACCGGAAGATTCTGGTGTCTTTTCTTCTACATCCCCCGGATGGCAGGCTGACGCCGACGGTTCCGGAAGGGGGACCTTTCCATTATGGCTCCTCTGCGCTCCACTATTTCAACACCTCGTTTTTTCGTTATGCGGCTAAAGAGCGACAGCAAAGATATGAAGCACCTCAGCCCCTTTTACATTCAGCGGGAGGTTGATAGAATCTGTGGTCCTGTGAAGAATGCTACACGGTGTAGGGATGGAAGCTTACTGATTGAAATTGCACAAGACGCCCAGGCCGCTAAACTGCTAAAGGCCAGTCTACTAGGTTCCTACCCAGTGACTGTGGACAAACACAAAACCCTTAACAGCTGTCGTGGTGTGGTTACGACTTCATGTTTAGACGGACTTTCTAATGAAGACATCGTCAACTGTCTCTCCGACCAAGGTGTTATTGCGGCATACAGGCTGATCGGGAGGAGGGACAATCAACCGTTTCCGCTGCGCACGGTCTTTCTTACATTTGAAAGAACCGTGCTACCGCAGTTCATCTTGTGCGGCTATGAGCGCGCAGCTATTCGTCCCTATGTACCTAACCCCATGCGTTGTTATCGCTGCCAGAAATTCGGTCATACACAACAACGTTGCACTGGCTCACCAGTTTGTCCTCGTTGTGGAAGCGACAGTCACGATGATTCCATGTGTGCTACGGACCCCGCCTGTGTAAACTGTGGGGGTGCACACCCTTCGAACTCTAGGGAATGCCCACGCTTTGTGGAGGAAAAGACCATACAGGAGATTCGAGTAAAGGAACACCTGACCTTTCCAGAAGCGAGGAAGCGCTATCACGAACTACACCCTACATCCACCATGAGGTATTCAGCTGCTGTCCGCCTCGGTGTCCGGAAACAGGATGCCGTTGTGCAGACCTGTCCCGGCTCGCCCTCGCAGGTTTCCATTGGGATCCAAACTGATAAACCTTCGGATCTGGTACTTCCCTCGCCGGTTCCTGTTCGCACAAAAGATGCTTCCGCCCCATCAGCTTCGACCGCAGGTTCCACCTCTCTTGACCACACCAGTCGCAAATCACCTGTTCGTCGTCCCACGGGTCGCTCCCGTTCTCGCTCCAGGACTCGCACCACCTGCTCAGATTCAGTTAGCAGCGATGGTGGCACGGAGGGATTCGAGAGGCCTGCGCATTCTCGGCCGGGGCGCAGTCCTACCCGGAAGAAAAAGGTGAAACTAAACCGATCCACTGCGGCTATTCAATAGTCTTACCCGCACGCACTTCTTGCCTATCTTGATATTTATGGCTTAATCACATCCTTCAGTGGAATATCCGTGGTCTCCGTGCACACCGAGCGGAGTTGGACATGCTACTGCACACTCACTACCCCCTAGTCGTCTGTCTACAGGAGACAAAACTTCGACCTCAGGATACCTTTGCCATTCGTAGGTATACTCCGGAGCGCTTCGATCTTGCTCCAGCGGATGGTTCTCCTGCACACGGTGGTGTTACAGTACTTGTTCGCGATGATGTGTTTTATAATCGGGTTCCGCTTGCCACACCTCTGCAAGCTGTTGGGATCCTCCTTTCTCTTCCTGGTTTTAACTTCTGTATCTGTAGCCTCTATGTTCCTCCTTCTTCTCCTCTTGCACAGGATGACCTAGACCGCCTGATTTTACAGCTCCCTGCCCCTTATTTACTCTTGGGGGATTTCAATGCACACCACCCTCTTTGGGGTTCTCCTAGGGCGTGCGCGAGGGGCGAACTTTTGGCTGCACTTCTTGATCAGCACTGTCTTTCTGTTCTGAATACCGGCGAACCCACTTTTCTCTCCGATTCAACCGGCACATTTTCCCATCTGGATTTGTGTCTTTGTTCTGCGCAGCTTGCTCATCGTGTGGAATGGTATGTCATAGCTGATACACATTCTAGCGATCACTTCCCGTGCGTAATTACTCTCCTGTCTTCTTCTGTCGATTCACCTGTCCTTCCTAAATGGCAGTTCCGCAAAGCTGACTGGACCCTTTTTTCCCGTCTAGCGCGGTTTTCTCACTGCGCTTTTTCCTCTGTGGATCTCATGGTGGAACACCTGCGTACTGTCATTTTCGCCGCTGCCGAACGTTCCATTCCCCGCACGTCTTCACATCCCAGGCGTTTACCGGTCCCTTGGTGGAACGCGGAATGTCGGGACGCCGTTCGTGCACGACGCGGTGCTCTTAGGGTATTTCGGCGGCACCCTACTCTTGCTAATCTGGTCCGTTATAAGGAATTATGCGCTAAGGCTCGCAGAGTAATTCGCATCAGCAAGAAAGCCTCCTGGGAGCGCTATGTAGCCGGTTTCAATAGCTCTACACCTACATCGGTTGTCTGGGACAAACTTAGGCGTGTGGCCGGCAAGACCCGTTCTTCTTCTATTCCCGGTCTTCGGGTAGGCTCTGGTACTATTTGCGAACCACCTGCTATTGCCGACACCCTCGGCAAGAACTTTGAACGCATTTCCAGCTCTGCCCGTTATGACCCGGGTTTTCTTCCACACAAGGCCGCGGTGGAGGCCCATGCACTCTCTTTTCACTCCAGCAACCAGGAGGTATATAATCGCCCATTTACCTTCCGCGAGCTAGAGCATGCCCTAGCATCTTCTAAGCCTACCGCACCTGGGCCTGATTCTATTCACGTGGTGTTTCTTCAACATCTCTCCTCTGCTGGACTGCGCTTTCTCCTTCAGATTTACAACCGCATCTGGGAAACTAGTACTCTTCCTACAGGTTGGCGAGCAGCCACCATCGTTCCAGTATTGAAACCCGGAAAGGATCGCCACCTACCATCTAGCTATCGCCCGATTTCCTTAACCAGTTGCATTTGCAAGGTTATGGAACGCATGATCAACGGGCGTTTGGTCTGGTGCCTTGAGTCTCGGAACCTTATAGCGAATGTACAATGTGGTTTTCGCCGACACCGTTCTCCTGTGGATCATCTTGTCCATCTTTCGACCTCCATTCTGGACGGCTTCCTGAGAGGGTGCCAGACTGTGGCAGTATTTTTTGACTTGGAGAAGGCTTACGACACATGTTGGAGGACTGGCATTCTTCGTACACTCCATCTGTGGGGTTTCCGTGGTCGTCTCCCTGCCTTTATTTGTGAGTTTATGAGGGACCGGGTATTTCGTGTGCGCGTGGGATCGATTTTATCTTCACTTTTTATCCAAGAGAACGGAGTACCTCAAGGCTCGGTACTCAGCGTCACACTGTTTGCTATAGCGATTAACCCCATTGCTGACTGTGTTCCAGCTGGAATTTCCTCATCGCTTTTTGTTGACGATTTCACCATCTTCGCAACTTCTCGTCGCACCTGTCTTTTGGAACGCCGACTGCAGCAATGTCTTAACTCCCTTCACTCCTGGAGCGTTGCAAACGGGTTTCAATTTTCTCCGGAGAAGACAGTCTGCATTAACTTCTGGCGCCGTAAAGAGTTCCCTCCACCTTGTCTCCGACTCGGTGCAGCACTCCTCCCATTTTCGGACGAAACGAAATTCCTCGGGTTAATCTTGGATAGGAAGTTGTGTTGGTCGTCGCATATCAGCTATTTGAAAGCAAGGTGTGAACGTTCTCTTTGTATTTTACGTGTTTTAAGTGGCACATCCTGGGGTGCAGATCGCACGGTCCTTTTGCGACTTTATCGATCATTGGTTCGCTCTAAGCTTGACTATGGGTGCATTGTGTATTCTGCTGCGCGACCTTCCATCCTGAGTCGCTTGAATCCAGTCCACCACCAGGGCCTTCGTCTCTCAACTGGTGCTTTTCGTACTAGCCCTGTTTTGAGTCTTTGTGCAGAAGCTGCAGAACCTCCGCTCTCTTATCGTCGTGACGTTCTTCTTTGCAACTATGCTTGCCGGTTGTCCTGTATGCCTCAACACCCCACTTATTCGTCTTTCTTTGAGGACTCGCTGGATTGTCATTATGCGTCTCGACCCCTGGCCTTGCTCCCGCCAGGGGTACGTTTCCGCCGGATACTTCGGAATTTAAATATCACATTGCCCACTATGCTTCCACGACGTCACACACAGTTCCCCCCTTGGCTGCATTCTGGAGTATCTTGCTACCTTGATTTGACGTCCATGCCTAAGTCCACGACCCCCGCTCCGGTCATCCGTTCGGCTTTTGCCGAAGTTCAGTCTCACTTTGGCAGCCATTGTTTTATTTATACCGACGGCTCAAAGGATGACCGTGGAGTTGGATGTGCCTTTTTATTTGGTGTAGAACGTTTTATGTTTCGTCTCTCTGACCAGTGCTCGATTTTTACTGCTGAACTTATTGCTCTGGAACAAGCTCTGTCTTTTATCCGTCGACGTGGTCTGCAGAATTGTGTTATATGCACGGATTCTTTAAGCGCCCTTTCTAGCCTTCGTGCGCTGTACGTACGCCATCCTATCGTGCAGCGTCTCCAGGATTGTTCCCACCGGCTTACCTCTGATGGAGTCAGCCTGTTCTTTGTCTGGGTTCCTGGACACGTTGGCATTCCTGGTAATGAAGGTGCAGATGCTGCTGCCAAGAGCGCTATTTTCTCTCGTTCTTGTTTTAGCTCCTTTGTTCCTGCGGACGATTTTAGTCACTATTTAAAGAAGTCTATTCTCTCTCTATGGTTTTCTGCCTGGTCCTCTGTCCAGGCTAGCAAATTGCGGGAGATAAAGCCTTTACCCTCGGCCTGGGCTACTTCTTCCCGATCCTCCCGTCGGGAGGAGGTTATTTTATGTAGACTTCGAATCGGGCACTGTCGTTTTAGCCACTGTCACTTGTTGCGCCGTGAGCCCGCTCCCGTTTGTAATCGTTGCGGTGCGCCGTTGACGGTGCGGCATGTTTTAGAGCAGTGTCAGTATTTCGCTACTCTTCGTACTGCTCTGCAGATGGACGTAGCATTGCCCGACATTTTAGCGGACAACATGTTGGCTGTGGAACGTGTTTTAACTTTCATTCGGCGCAGCAGCTTCCAGGACAGCGTTTGACCACTCTGCGTTCGTTCTTTCTGGTTTTTAGTGTTATAGACCCATTTTTTTTTTTTTTTTTTTTTTTTTAGCTGCCTTGTTTTAAGCCTCTCGTTCTACAGTCCCTGACACTGACTCTTTTATTCCTTTTCGTGGACTTTTAACCTGACATTTTATAGCTTTTATGTCTTTCCTTCTGGGCCCTATTGTCTGTTTGGCTTTTTAACTGCTCACTAACCTGTATTTTATCTGTGGCGGGCGCTAATGACCTTTCTGGTTTTGCGCCCATTATCCTCCCACTTCTCTCTCTCATTATGTGATACAATACCTTCATTTGAAAGGTCTTAGTCCAACTAATATTAAAGCTGAGCTAGGTTCTACTCTGGGGAGGGGGGGATTGCTCCTTCGTTTACAACAGTAAAATATTGGGTGGCAGAGTTCAAGCTAGGCCGTACGAGCTGCCAAGATGAAAATCGCAGTGGTCAACCAAATGAGGTGACCACGCCAGAAATTGTGAAGGAAATCCGCAAAATGGTATTGGATGAAAGTCAACTGAAAGTGCGCGAGCTAGCAGACATCTAGGAATTTCAAAAAGTGCTGCACTTCGCATATTGACTGAAAATTTAGACATGAGAAAGCTGTGCGCAAAATGGGTGCCGCGTTTACTCACAATGGAGCAAAAGCAACGTCGTGAGGATGTTTCAGTCGAGTGTTTGGCAATGTTTCGCTGCAATAAAGCCGAGTTTTTGCGTCGATTCATAACCATGGATGAAACATGGGTCCATCACTTCACAACTGAGACGAAGGAACAGTCAAAGCAGTGGATTGAAAGGGGAGAATTGGCTCCAACGAAGGCGAAGACATTTCCATCTGCAGGCAAGGTAATGGCGTCAGTTTTTTGGGATGGGCGTGGGATAATTTTCATTGATTATTTTAAAAAAGGAAAAGCAATCAATGACGAGTATTATGCAAACTTATTGCAGCGTTTGAATGATGAAATCCACAAAAAAACGATCGCATTTAGCGAAAAGGAAAGTTCTGTTTCATCAAGACAATGTACCAGTTCACACATCCATGGCCAAAATCAATGAGTTTAAGTTCGAATTGCTTCCTCATGCACCCTATACGCCAGACGCAGTCCCTCTGCTTTAATTTCCGTTTCCAAAGTTGAAGAAATGGCTTGCTGGTAAAAGATTTGCCACCAATGATGAGGTGGAGTTTGCAGTTGATGCCTATTTTCAGAACTCGACGGTTCTCACTATAAACAGAGTATCGAAGCTATTGAACATCGCTGGGAAAAGTGTATCGTGCTGAAAGACTATTTAGACAAATAAAGATGTTTTTTCCCGAAAATTTCTGTTTTCTTTGTTAGCTCGGGCACATCTGGGACAGCTCTCGTGTAATAACTGCTGTTAATGTTGTTTTACATATTTCACATATTGGTGGAGAGCTTCTATTTAACAAATAAGAGTGTGTCAGTTTGGTATGCCCAATTCGCAGTCGGGATATTAGAATTTGGTTTCGCCGCTGTAGCTGTCTTATTGGATATTCTTGAGTTGAAGTTCCATGTACATCATTAAGTTTACTTGTAGAGTTGTCCATCCAGTTGGTCAGCCATTCTTTGTGTATTTTCTTCTTAAAATGTGTGACTGCATCTTGGAGAGGTATTTTGATATCAGTATCTTGTGTTGGTAGTTCTGTAGCTTGTTTTGCTGCAGTATCGGCTCTTTCATTGCCGAGTATGTTTTTATTAGATAGTATCCACATGAAATTGAGTGTCCTTTCTAAGTTATTAAGGATGGTAACAAGATTATGCATTTCTTTTACAACATTACTGGTAGAGAACGTGTCTTGTATTGCGTTTAAAGCTGAGAGAGTTGCTGATAATTATTTAAGAGTTACTATGTGCAGTTTCCAGAGCGTAGTCTAGTGCCTTTTTAATAGCATATAATTCACAACTAAATATAGAGAACAAGGATGGTAACTTGTATTGAAGGATGATATCTCCACATACCACAGCACATAGGAGAACATTGCCTTTTTCAGCTTTAGAACCATCCGTATACATGCAGACATTGGTTGTGTATTTTTAAAGCTTTTCTTTAAATAACTGTTGGTAGATTAGCTGGTTGCTATGTATCTTATTATCCTTGCTTAAATCTATATCAATGGGCGTTATTTTCTTCTTCCAGGGTGGATGATCCGACTGTTGTTGGCTTGAGATATTAGGAATTGTAGTGTTCTTTCTTTGAGATATCTGTTTATTCTGATTTGAAATGACAATGAATGTGATTGTTGTATGGGGAAATCATCATAAAGCAGATTTGAGAAAATCAGTGGGTAAATTCTAGATTTCGATGTTGCTGCTATTTTGAGAGCGTAGGTGATGCTTAATTGTTTTATACGGTATTGTAATGGAGTTTCATTGGCTTCTACTAGTATGCTATTTACAGGACTGGTGCGATAACCACCTATTGCAATCCGAATAGCAGAAGTCTGTATTGAATTCGGTATTTTTATAATTGATGGCTTGGCACTACTGTATATTATGGAACCATATTCTATTTTAGGGCGTATAAAGGCTTTATATTATTAAAGCAGTTTTCATGAATATGGTCAAGAGTAAATTATTACAACTATTGCATGATTTTCTCTACTCACTATCGTTTATTTTATCTAACATCTGCAAACTATTCTTGGAAAAGCTGCTAATCGAGATAAACGTGTGCAGAAATAGTTTCAACACATTTCGTTGCATGGGACATAAGAGGCTGAAAGAATAGGCAAATCTTTAAAAAGCGGGTCGCTCTGTGGTGGCTTTGAAATGTCCTTTCCACGACATTACGAAAAGCAAGTGAATGGTGACAGCACTTTTGAAAATGCCAAAGTATTGAAAGCTCAAAACAATAACAACGAATAACTCGGAAACGGCCGATGCTTCAAGCTTTTTTTTAAAAAAAAATTACGTATTTTAAAGAATTCTACATTTTGTGTAGTAGCTGTTTATCTAATCTGGGGTGGTTGACCAGTTACATAGAAATATCAGAATTATTCCAAATGAGGACTTACAGGTTATTTCGAGAAAATTAAAGATATACCTTTTATTGTTCATGAGAATAACTTAAACATACGCTGTTTTAATCAAAATCGTTGGAGCCATTTTTCAGAAGATAAAAAATATAACGAAAAATGTTCAATGTGAAGGGTAGTTAGGATCGGAAAATCATGTTGTCGTAGCCTTGGAAGATGCTGAACATAAATACAAAGCTTGGGTTTACCGAACTTTTCGCTTTTGAGCTATCTGTTCACACAGTTAACATATCAAGAATAAATACAATTTACACCAGATCGGAATAGGACATATAAAGGCGGTGTCACAATAATGGGTCAATATTACTAATTAATGACTATAATGACAATATTGGTTATTTCTGCATTCACGGATAGTGTTGACATTGACCAACTTATACGTGCTGTTTTCACGGTCATGCCGCCCTCAGAGTTGCAGCAGCATTGCAACTATATAACTGCTAGCAGAGCACTATCATCGGGGTTTATGAGAAGCATGAGTTACACTGCACAGCACGAGAACAGGTTTTGCAATAGGGCTCAACTCTGCAAAGCATCCTGTGTTACACGAAAACGCTTGCTACTATGCAGCTATATTTTTACAGCACACTGCGGAGGCCTGTTTTAGAGGTACTATATCTTCTACCACATTCTCCCGATATGTCGCTTGCGATTCTGGTTGTTGGGTTATTGGATAAAGGTCGAAAGTTTCCAAAAATCGCTGTCCGGGCAGCACGCTATTGGTGTCGCATTCCAGCGGTATGGAAAAGAATCCACTACATGCATTGAGGCTATGTTGAGGGCGTGTAGGAAATTAGGAAGGTGCTTTTAAAATTATTGATCAATATACATATATTTTACGCAGTTCTCGTGCTACATTTATCCCTTGTAAATTGGAACAGGATATCTGCAACATTAGCAAGCAAAGCAAGTGAAACCTATCCGACTTAGAACCAAAAGATATAGCGGTATCTTCCAAACGAAGTCTCTCAATGACTTTGAAGTAGTTGTTTTGCTTCACGTATGGAAAGCCAATTTGAAGTAGGTGGTTTGTTACGTTATTTGCACCACGCTTTGGGCGTCAATTTGAAGTAGGTCGTATTGAAGGAGTTGTATTATATTTCAACTGTTGGGGAGCCTAACTTGTAGTAGTTGCAACCGCACTTATAGTATCCGCTTTCCGGTAGCCTTCGCCCTAAGTTTAAAAATATTAAATTTGTAATTTGACTTGTTTCTTGAAATATTATATATTTATGATTGCCTCGGCTGCGTCAGTATTTGTTAGAGACACGTTTCTCTTAGCAGGGTTGTGGTGCGACAAGAATGTAGGCTTACACAGATTTTAAGTTTTTATTCACTCCATTTGTTAATGCTTGACACGATTTAAATAACACTTCACTGATATAGAGAGTTGTGAGATTCTTTTATGAATTACTTGCACTTTTTAACACGTAAACTTATTTTTCGTCTCAACGAATACGTATTAAAATCTCTCGAGAACGCATCTCGCATCCGGTTACAAACACTGTCTGCAGGCAACTGAACTGATTTCAACCGCCTATACTTGTAAATTTCTGTATTTCACGTCTCTGATTGGCTATTCTTAATCCAATAGAATACCTTAATATAACTAAAGCTTTTTCTGGTTGTTGATTGGTTATTTTTAAACTGTCTCAAAATTTACATTATTGTTGCTCCAATAATGACTTTCAAATTCATTATTGCCTCAAGGTTACCTCATTGTTACCTCATTGTTAGCAACTTTTAACCTATTACTCTCACAGCTCCTACACTATTAAATTACGTAATATATTCACATAACATTGTTACACATTGATACAATAATACAAACATATACAATGACTGTTACATACCTTTTTTATATATTGTTACATACACATATTGCTTTTAAGGCATTGTTATTGAATTTACATATTATATAATTAGACTGAAATCATTTGTGTTAAAAATACGGCCTCAACTTGTAGATTAAAACCGCAAACAGTGATCTACTATAAATAGTCGCTTGAAAGACACAAAGCAGTCTTTCGACGTGTTTGTAGTAAAAGCAGATTCGTTCGGTTTCATCATTCATCAAAAGCCTGGAATGTTATAAGTAGTTTTCTTGGTCTATAAACATTTTTTTACCTTCGGTCTGTTGCGTTCTGAAGAGCTCACTCCTGGAGAACTAGAGGTTCCAAGTGGCACTTCATTCTACCGTATATTGATTTATATTTCCGCTGTTCTTCTTTCGTGCATAATATATAAATAATGGTTCACAATAATGATAATTAACTGTATTAAGCTAAATACATTCGTTAACCGGGATTAAATTCCTTTGCCTATAAACAAACATATGCTTGCTGGTTTTTTGTTGCTGAAAGTGCTTGTAAAAGGTTGTTGTTTTACCCTCTGTATCATTATTGTGATGGTTTCTCGGCTTAATGGCTGAAATTAAGTTCAATGCAGTTTTAACGATACTTGGAATCCACAGGAACAGCACATTTTCGACAAACGCTTAAGGAATGGTGAAAAGAAATATACACAATTAACACTCGCACAACTTTCTCTAGGCGTAGTTTACATATATCCGTTATGTATTACATGTTCGTTTAAAAGGTGATTCTTATATCGCTTTGGATTATTCATTATTCTAAGGAATCCCTTCAAATTGAGCAACAAATACTTAGTTACACACAACATTTGATGAAGGAAGAACTGTGAAATATTAGGAAAAAGTTACATTCAACATTTTTAGATGAATGATTCTAAATTCCTACATACTACATAAAGAAAATATCAAACTAAATAAGCCAATGAACAGATTGTAATTCAGTATCAATAATAGAAACCTTTGCTAATGACGGCTAGAGGAAAAAGTAGGTCTAATAGGGACTTCTGAACTTCAAGGCTTTCTGAAGCAGCATTAAAATATTTAGTGGTAATAAGGGGCACTTTTGATGGAAAGAAAAAAAGATAATCGCAAACTTTCCAGTATTTTAATCAGTAGAGGTAGGTACTTAGGAAAGTGTCAGCATGCGACGTGGAATGTTTCGAAAGCTCCTCGGGGCACGACGAAAAAACGAAAAAACAAAAAAACAAAATTGAGATAAACTGCGCATTTTAATCAGCTCTTATCTTTTTTTGTAGTAACATTTTGTCTATTTCCGTTAATTTCCCAGTTAAACAAAACAGTGCAAATTTCAATCATTACGAAGCTGACATCACAGCCTAGTCACAGAAAATAGTCACGGATATCTGAAATATATTTAATAAACATTTTCAAGGGCGTTTTTGAGAAAATGAGAAATAACGATAGTTTCTGAATTTCTCTATGGAAAGGGTGATTTGTGATTAGGGTATTTTCTTCAAAATGTTTACCTAGTATGCTTAAAACGTATGAGAGTGAATTTTAGTGTTTATCCGGCTTTTCATTTTTTTTAGTTACGCTGTTCTCCCGCTCTCTCTCTCTCTCTCTCTCTCTCTCTCTCTCTCAAGCACATTCACGCGCGCGAAATTCTGCTTCTGCCTTTTATAGGTACATGGTAGAGAAAGTAAAAAAAGATGTTTATATGTTTATAAACCTCACAGTTAGTCTATATGAAGTACAAAGGATTCCTTATCGTTTCATTTATCTTCGTAACAACAATACGCTAATTCAGAAAAAAAATAATTCAGGGGCACTTTTCCACCACTCGTAACTCATTTTTTATTTCATTCGAATGTTGTTCTGTCAGCCGAAAGTGACTTGCGATCCAATTCGCACCTTCCTATTGAGTAAAAGTGTATGTCTATAATGTGAAACTACTAAGCGAGGGGGGAATAATATGAATATGAATGCCTTTGTGTACCGCTTACATAAGGTGGGTGAATCAGTGTGCAATTTACCCAAAAATGTAACCGAAAATACTAGTCTTTTTTGTGTAATTAGCGTAATTCCAAAACCAAAAGTTTGGTACATAAACTACAAGGTGTAACATTTTTATGGAACAAATTTTGTAAGCAAATGTTTGTGTTTCTTTCTGTTTTCCCGAAAATTGACTCAATCGATTTTGATGAAATATCACAAATTTGAGATTTTGGCTTGAACATTGAAGTTTATTTACATCTTCTGTGAATAACGTCTGAGCTCCTTCTTATTGAATTTTATACAACATTTGTTTTATGTAAATGGGAAACTAAGGCATGAACATTAAAATATGGCCATTATTTGTTTATACTTAAAATAATAAATTTATGTCCAAATTTCTTCCCAGTGTTACATGCATTGTTGCATGTTTAATTTTTCTGACGATATTTATTTTATTGCGCCTTCTTTGAATATGTGAGATTCTTGATTTTTGTATTAAAAGATTACTGTCAAACTCCTGCTTGTGATGCAAACAAATGGAATTTGTTTCCATGTCTTGCACTTATTCCAAGTACGTATTGCTAAATTTCAAACCACTGCTGGGCTATGTACCTAAGGTACATAGAAGAATTATGGTTTACAAGAAGGTATTACATTCCGGGTAGAAGGGTGATGCTATTAAGATGCCATTATTCCTAAACCTTTAGCAAAAAGCCTTTAGATGGAGAAATGTTTGGCAACAGCACATTTTCCTTTGTGGAAAAGCTACAATTGAGTGATAAGGCCACGTCCACAGCAGAATAGAAGCTGCCACTCTTTTTTCGATGCCGCTGCGAATTTTTGGCTGCATAATGGGAACGATAGTTACATTAAATATGCTAGTGGTGTTGAATTACTAAGACATTTTAAAATTGTATGGAGACAGATAAATACTTATGCTATTTAAATGATACAATAAATATAATACCATGTTTTAATTTAAACGTTTACTTATTATGCACGTAATCTAAAACCAACTTGGTACGGCTCTTAATAACTATCAGATGCAAATGGAAGTTTTCTTTGTAAATAACAAATGGTTATTTTTATTTTAAAATTTAAGGAAATGGAATAAAACTAAGTAAAACATTTTATAACTATCTAATAAACAAGACTAACAGTTAAGCTATTCTAGTTTTTTTTCTTTAAATATGGGCTATAAGGAAATAAAAACGAGTTATAATCTTGGTAACCACGTATATGCTGAAGATATGAATGCCTGAAGCGGGCAAGTGACAATAATAATCACAGCCGTGTGAAGCGTATGTGTGTTCAGTTATTCAGCCGCTGTTGCAATTCCGTAACTTTAACGTAAACTACGATTTGATAAATTGAGGCGAAACGAAGCGCGTAAAGTAACAAGTGATGATGCTGATGATGATAATGATGATGATGATAATAATAATAATAATAATAATAATAATAATAATAATAATAATAATAATAAAAAAGCTGTAGATTAGTTGCTGATCTATTATATGCTTTAAACGCCTTGAGGTGTGAGAATTGCAATGCGACGAAACTGCAGATACGTACTTTTCTCAAAGGAGCATTCAGATACCAAAATGATATTACAATTTGTCCTTTTTCTGTGCATATAGAATCATCTTCTAAGAGGATGAGATTCATAAACCGAAGGAGGGAAACGGGGAGTTGGTAATGGGTTGAGAAAGCGTATGATTGATACACGTTATATTTATATATCTGATTTGGTTTGAGACTGCTATTTCACGGAACGGGTGCAACAGTTGGTTGATACTCTTAACTTTTCTTTCAGTTATTTATTTGCTTAGTAATCTGGAGTTTCTGCAAGATCTTGTTCCCATTTGTATGGAATACCGAGATTATACAACACAATGAAAAGACATATTGGAGGTTATGCCATCAGCATGAAGGAGAAAGCTTTTGAATGGAGATTACAATGTTTTCTAAAGAATGAAACACATAGGGAGAACTAACGAATATATTCTTTATTTATTTAGCTATTTTTGTTGTTTATCCCGCTTCTCAAGATTACAGTGCAGATTTACAGCATGTTTGTAGTTGTTTCCATTTGCAGTTATGAAGATAGACAAGGCAACTCCATAGCGCACAACACGCGAGGCTAGTAGTCGCCGGTTTATTAAACTGAACGACCCTGGAGGTCAAGGTGTGCACGCAAAGCCCTCTGGCACTTCAATAATAATTTATTATAATACTTCCTCACTTGCAAGATGACGCCCCAGGCTCTAACTTTACGCACTTCTCCCTCTAATGTCACTTCTCATCAGAAGGGCATTTCCTTCTCCATCGCTTTGTTTCTTTCCAGAGTTTCACACAGGACACATTGTGATTCTGTTCTAACGGTCGGACTGGTTTTTCTCTGGGCTGCTTTAATCAGCTTTGTGCCTAAGAGAGAGACCAATGCTGTTCATGCAGTTTAGAAAGCATAATTTTTATATTCTCTACGTAAGCCAAAGTGAGAAAAAATCATTGCGTTCCACCCTAAAATATGAGCTATGGCAGCACAACTCAAAAACGAAAAGCAAGATGGGACGGCCTTGACTCAAATAAATTTTTTAATTTCCCTGCCTATTTGAAAAGATACCACAAAGCTGTTATGTCAGCTCAAAGTGTTTTTTTTCCGATGGCATTTTAATGCGTAGTCCTGCGCTGTGGCACTGTTAACTAGAGCGTGGAGCTCTGGTCCTCGGCCACGGAATGCTTGTGGGTTCCACCCCACTCATGGGGTTGCGGATTTTAAATCCCGAGTATAGGATGGGTGCCCAGTCAGCATCGTGAGGAAAGTGAGGAGCTGCGATAGGCAGCGGCTTCATTCTGGCTGGCGGATTCGTGATGGGCACATTACTTCCAGTATCGGTTGGATAATCGCCCTCCTCTGCCGTGCGAACCTGGGCGAAGCCGGCAGGTTTAAGCCCTTCAAAGGCAATAGAGCCACGAGATTATTATTATTATTATTATTATTATTATTATTATCATCATCATGTTAATGTATAGATAATCCAGACAGTAATCGTCTCCACTTAAAAATATTCTAGCACCTATTAACGCAGAGAAAACTATCATTTGTAGTATGAAGAAAGAACAAACGGTGTTACAGTTTTTATTTTACAGAATTTTAATTTTATTAGTTTTGTAATTTTTTGAAAACATCGCAGATTTTCATTTTTTTTCGTGTACGGTGTTTACAAAGTATCTTACATGCATTTAGTAGAGCAATTTGTTCAGATAAGGTCACCAACATAATGACTTAAACTTTAATAGAACCAAATTTGTCCACTCATAAGAACCCGTAAGGCGTTAGTGAAGAAGTTCAGTAAAACCATTGATAAAAATCTCTTTGACATTGTTTTACATCCGTCAATTCAAAATCCATTTTCACCACAGTTTCAAGATTATTGCAGACCTCAATAGCAACGAATGCCTAACTTTATAATCCTAAATTATTCAAATAAATTGTTCTATCGCTAATCAGGATAAACGTATTCATGATTTTAGATTAGACAAGAAGTATTTACATGTAAGGTGCGGATACAACATTCAGCTGTTCATCGCGTGTCAGTTTTTCTTAGAAGAAAAGTAATAAAATATAGGCCGTCGTCAAGCATTTTATACAAATGGCACATCAAAGTATACTTCAAGCTGCGAAAAGTCAAATATGAAGTGGTGAATATTTCGGAAATTATAAGCGCTACCAAGAATGTTATTTCACATTAATTGTGTTTTGCTTAGCTTAGCATTTATATAGATGTTTTTGTCTAATGTAATTTCCCAGCTATACATAACAATCATTATAGTACCCAAAATTGAAGATGAACATTCTATTTGTCATGTGCCTATCTGACACAATTTTAATCATAACCGTGAGAGTTATTTATGGGAAAATAAGACATATGGAAATCTTTTTTTAACAACTATAATTAGAGGTTGGAGGAATTATATAAAATATGTTTTATTTTTTAGTTATGGTGCTCTTTTTCTCTCTACGGTTCTCTCTCTCTACGGCGCGCTCTCTCTCTCTCTCGCGCTCACACACACACACACACACACACACACACACACACGCAAACACTGATATTTTCCTAAAAGTGCCATTCTGGAATTCAGGTGACCAATTACTTTCTCTACTACGTATAGTAAGTAGGGAAGTATTGTATTCCACCCAAAAATTTGATATCGAGATTTCACTAGAAATACATGTTCCTAGCTGTCCTGAATACAAAAAAATGCATTTTTAGAAAAGGTCCATGTGTGAGTCTGGGTATCTGTGTGTGTTTGAACAGCATAACTCAAAAACGAAAAGTTGGATAAATACCAGTTTTGGTATTTAGATTTAGTATAACCTTTCAAAGATGCAGCACAAAGATTTTCAAGAAAATCCCCCACCCCAAACTACCTTTTACATGGAACATTTTCCGAAAATTTTTATTTTTTCAAAAATGGCTCTACGATTTTGATTAAAATATAATATGCTCAAGACACTTTTATGGCAAATGAAATGTATATCTTGAATTTTCTGGGAATGTCCCCAAAAATTCGTCTTATTCTGAATGAATTTTGCATAACTGGTAAACCGTAAGAGATAGACAAAATTTTACTTCACAATGAATGTAGCTCTCGTTAAAACACACAATTTATGTCATATACATTTTTTTTTTTTTGTCCAGTGAACCATTTCTGAGATATTCCTTGCTATTTGTTTGAATTTTCCAATACTTATACTTTTTCTCAAATGGGAATCCGTTATTTGTTTTTTATGTCCTGGACATGCAAAGAGAACGAACTGCTCCACATAGCAACCAGCTCTTATAAGATTTGACTATCGCTTAGAGCATACCATATTCCCCTTGCACTACAAGAGAATTACAATAAGATAGTTTCTGCAAATTTTTGTATCGATTAACACGAAGTAGATGGAGAAAAGGCGTTTGTGAATAAGTTTGTACAAGAGTAAGGAAAGTCATGTGAGTGTAACACATCAGATTTTTGTTAAGACCCATCCGTGTTTTTATTTCAATCTGAAATTCATTCTGATGCATGGAGATAAACATTATTAGCAGTCAGTGCAAGACTGACTTTAGTATTCATTCTTATCTTGGTGAAATGGATATCGACTGTGTACGATGTCTGCATAATTCATGCTCCCGTTGCCACTTCGGCAAAATAAAGCATAATGCTAAATCCAGAACTTAGATTATTACTCACATGGAGTGTATCACATTAATGACTGGTGATACGTGGATGTGGTCATAATTCTTGGCATGCCAGAGCCCAATAAAACAGTGTATCACTTTGAAATAAAAGATGTCACAGTGCTGGAACTGCGCCAGACAAAATATGAAACTCGCCAATTTCCTCGCCTTTCTCCGGCAGTGCTTCTCTCCCACGAGAGGTTTCTTTCTAATGGGGTGGAAATCCTTCACCAGTCCCTCCGCGTAGCGCCACGGTCGCAAAAACTGCAACTGCTGCAAGCCACGCATTTCAAAAACCTGTTTCCCTTGTGCACCGCTGTGTGCGCCTCAGGTAGCACAGGATTTCATTTCAAAAGGATAGGTTGATTTAAGTATAAAGTTCATAATAAATATATGTCCATGACAGAATAAGCTCGGTTTTAGTCTAGAAATGTGGTTTAAAACACAGGTGCATTGCGCTGATGGATAGCAGGTTGGAAGGTCGAGCCTACTCTCTTACAGTACCTACTGTATTGTGTTATTGGAACTCAAGGGTGTAGTAGTGCCTCATTGTATCTGCTCCTGAAAAATCATTTCTGACAGTACCTTACCTTTTGGAGAAAATTCACATGAAGCTGTAGCTATATTCTTGGATGTATTCATTGTGAATACATTTCTGTTCTGTTATATTTTATTTAAGCCTCGTATATAACCCAAATCAGTGTGCATGATTGTGCGCAGTAACTCTCTAGGACCGCATTCTTTGAGCAAATTGGAGACAAAATTGTTAATAAAGGTATCCTCTAAGTGTAGGATTTTTGTGTTATAGTTGTAAAACATTCAACAATTAGAAGACGCGAATTCCATCGCTCTCGCATGGGCGCTAAACATCATATTTCACTTCACTTGTCTATTATGATTGAGCATACCGGTTTGGCGGGGAAGAAGCAGCGGTGAGTTGAGGCAGTATTTTATATCACAACATTGTGAATGCCAGAGTGATTATAGTGTAAATTAACATTATTGTATGACAATGATTTTAGATGTTTGTTAGCCATAAGCATTGTTAGGAAATAAGTTTACACGGCCTCATTGAAACTGACAATAGGAGTGGGTAACAATGAACCGATGAGGTGAGTTGTTTATCACTAAGAAGAGACAAACAAATGACGTCAGGCTAGCGTGCCTTTCTTTAGAAATGGAGGGAATATTTACCCTAGAGCATTTGTGTTAGTAATTATGATTCACTGACAAAACAGACGCTAATGTTGGCGCGATTTAATAACCAATAGCAGCTCTATTATAATGTTTAGGCATTTCGGGGAGAAGGAGTATATATTCTCGAGCCAAAAGCAAGTATCGCGCAGTTCTATAAAATCATTCACGAGGTACACATCACGCAGTTCTACAGAATCATTTACGAGGTACACGTCGCGCAGTCTTGAAGAATCTCTCATGAGGAGAATGTCATACAGTTTGGAAGAATCTCTCGGGTCTTAAAGTTAGTTACAAAATGTGAAGTACGCAACAACCAATACGATAGTAATTACATTCGGAAATATAACAGTTTTTGTCAGGCGTGTATAAAGATTACAGATGTGAACTATTAATTAAGTGTGACGGCAATAAAAGTGTAAAAACAGATTCTTTTATCAGTGTTATCTTTTAGCAACAACTCCTTTCCGTTTACACGCCCTGCTCAGAGATATTTTCTTGACTGAGTAATAATAGCTAGCCGGAGGACAAAGAACCCAAAATTCAAAATAGTAAAACAATAACAGGCGCCAAGTAAAAAAGATAACAGGAACAGATTACTGCGACAGAATATACACTGATCTCTTGGTATCAGCAGTAGGCTGAGAAATATTTGACGCGATGGAATTCGCACCTGCTAATTGATTTAACCTTTTTACTTTCTCTACTACGTATAGTAAGAAGGGGAAGTATTGCATTCGACCCAAAAATTCAATACCGAGATTTCACCAGAAATACATGTTTTGAGACTCCCTGAATCCAAAAAAAGATTTTTGGAAACATGTCCGTGTGTGTGTCTGTGTGTGTGTGTGTCTGTGTGTCTGTGAACAGCATAACTCAGAAACGAACAGTCGGATAAACACCAAACTTGGTATTTAGGTTCAGTATCTTCCAGAGATGCGACACGAAGGTTTTCAAGAAAATCCCCCCACCCCAGACTACCCTTTACATGGAACATTTTCCGAAAATTTTATTTTTCTCAAAAATGGCTCTAACGATTTTGATTAAAATATCATATGTTTAAGGTATTTTCATGACAAATGAAATGTATATCTCGAATTTTCTGGGAATGTCTCCAAAAGTGTTCTTCATTCTGAACGACTTTTGCATAACTGGTAAACCATAAGAGATAGAGAAAATTTTACTGCACAAAAAATGTAGATCGCCTTACAATACACAATTTATGTCATATACATTTTTTTTGTTGAGAGAACCGTTTTCGAGATATTGCTTGTTATTCCCTTAAATTGTCCAATACTTAAACTTTTTCTCAAATTCGTTACTCATTTTTTTATGTCCTGGACATGCAAAGAGAATGGAATGCGCCACATAGCAACCAGCGTTAAAATATTTGACTCGCTTAAAACCTATCATATTCCCCTTGCATCTACAAGAAAATTAGCAATAAGATTGACATCTCGATATCTCGATTAACATGAAGCATATGGAGAATAAACGTTTGTAAAAATAGTTTGTACAAGAGTAGAGAAAGTCATGTGAGTGTAGCACATCAGATTTTTTTTGTTATAACACAAGAACTTTCCCATTTTTTATCATTTATATTTAACATGTTATCTGTATAGAATGTAATTCTAGGGTGTTACTAGTGAATTAGCGAACAGAAAATATAATTATTGGTTCATTTCATAGCGTTAGCAATTTCCACTAATAACAGCGCCGCTGTGTGCAGGCTGTTTTACTTGCATGAGCCCATAACATTTGCTCACACTAGAAATCATTTCCCTGATCCATACCGTTGGGCGTAGAAAGCCAGCGCTCAAACTGCGCTACCTAGTTAGGAATATGTGGCTAAATGTACATATTATTAAGCAATCTTCAGAATGTGTAAAGATATGACATGAGCATGTACAATCTACTTGTGTAAACATCCTAGTCTCGAAACTTACTAAATTCTTTGCTGCTTTGACTGTTGTATATCGAACAGATTAGAGGATACAAATGGAGGAATATTTCAGCTAGCATAATGCGCCTAGTAAACCTCATGAGGTAGGGTTGAGATGAGAGAGTACGAAGGGCAGCACATTTAATTGCGGCAGACGCCACGCAGCGGGGTCCCTTACGTTTCCAGGTAGATCATCCTGGGGCCCCTTCAATGCTGCCTCTATCCGCATGGACAGGTTCGGCCAGAAGGTTCCGTGCCATACAAGAAACAGTTCTATCCTTAAAAATACCCAAAGCCAGGATGGTCAAAATCGAGCCCAGGATCTCGTGAATACGAACCTCAGAATCTACTGCCTGAGTCTTCCCACTCGGTCGGTTGTATATCAGCATCCTATGCTACTTTTTAAGTGAATCCTCTTAACAAATTACTTTAAAAAGTTCTCTCAAATCTGACAAGCCAAATATACGTGTAGCGATGATCGCTTTACTGATCTGGCGATCTCTTAGTGATGTCGCATGCCGGAGGAAGAAAACGCTGAGATGGCGCGGCATTGCCCAAAGTGTCTCATCCAGCCTTGATAAGGAATGTACTAGCGTGTTAGGAGAAATTTGCTCACTGCAAAGAAATAGACTATCGTAGCGAGAGTCGCTGCACAAAAGCTTAAATTTTATGATATTCAGCTTCGAATAGAGACACTCCCTGGTATGCTAATGGTGCTCTATTTATTGCTTTCCTTCTATCGACGGAGGATTTTTAAGGCGTTATCCCCCGAGTTGTGCGATCACTAATTGCAGCAGTTATTATTTCTCTTGTACGAATATTCCAGTAGTCAACCTGTATGGCACACTTTCTTTCTTCTCCAGGTTTTCTACAGATCCAGAAAGAATTCTCTCCAAAAGATCGCTCATTCCCTAGCTAAGAATCGCGCGCACGTCGTTAAGGTGCGTCATTAAAATGTTGATTGCTCTTGCTTCAAGTGTTATTCAATGAAGTTCTGGAAGTTATGTGGGTCATGGACGGCAAATCAGTAAAGAAAATCCTCCGGATATCAGAATACGGGCTGCAATTTGCCATTAGCATGAAATATTACTCTTTTAAGGTATCCCTCAACATTGCACTACTGTACCTCGCTTTATATCATAGTCAATTATTATTAGTGTAAGCAAAAAAAAAATTCTGATGTGTTACACTCACATGACTTTCTCTACCCCTGTACAAACTATTTTTACAAACTTTTATTCTCCATCTATTTCATATTAATCGAGATAAACATTTGCAGAAACGATTTTTTGACATGCAAAGAGAATTATATTTTACACATAGCGACCAGTTCTAAAAATATTTGATTTTCGCTTAAGGCGTACTATGTTCCCCTTGTTTTGTATTCGCAAGGGCAATATAGAAATACAGTAGCCTTTAAGCATATACATATCTCTTAATAGCTGGTTGCTATGTGCAGCACCATTCTCTTTGCCTCAGATTAATACTCTTTGCATATCCAAGAGAAAAAAAATGAATAAGGAATTCCCATTTGAGAAACTAAGTATTGAAAAATTTAAGGGAATAACAAGCAATATCTCGAAAATGGTTCACTCAACAACAAAAATGTATATGACATAAATTGTGTATTTTAACGCGATCTACATTTTTTGTAAAGTAAAAGTTTGTCTATGTTATGGTTTACCAGTTATGCAAAAGTCGTTCACAATGGCGAATACTTTTGGAGACATTCCCAAAAAATTCGAGATACACATTTCATTTGTCATGAAAATATCTTGATCATGTGATATTTTAATCAAAATCGTTAGAGCCATTTTTGAGAAAATTAAAATTTTCGAAAAAATGTTCCATGTAAAGGGTAGTCTGGGGTGGGGGGATTTTCTTGAAAACCTTCGTGTCGCATCTCTGGAAGATTGAACCTAAATACCAAGTTTGGTGTTTATCCGACTGTTCGTTTCTGAGTTATGCTGTTCACAGACACACAGACACACACACGGACATGTTTCCAAAAATGCTTTTTTGGATTCAGGGGGTCTCAAAACATGTATTTCCGGTGAAATTTCGGTATCGAATTTTTTGGTGGAATACAATACTTCCCCTACTTACTATACGTAGTAGAGAAAGTAAAAATGAATAACGAATTCCCATTTGAGAAAATAAGTATTGAAAAATTTAAGGGAACAACAAGCAATATCTCCAAAATGGTTCACTCAATAAAAAAATGTATATGACATAAATTGTGTATTTTGACGCGATCTACATTTTTTGTGTAGTAAAAGTTTGTCTATCTCTTATGGTTTACCAGTTATGCAAAAGTCGTTCACAATGAAGAATACTTTTGAGACATTCCCAGAAAATTCAAGATAAACATTTTATTTGTTATGAAAATATCTTAAACATATGATATTTTAATCAAAATCGTTAGAGCCATTTTTGAGAAAATTAAACTTTTCGAGACATGTTCCATGCAAAGGGTAATCAGAGGTGGGGGGATTTTCTTGAAAACCTTCGTGTCGCATCTCTGGAATATACTGAACCTAAATACCAAGTTTGGTGTTTATCCGACTGTTCGTTTCTGAGTTATGCTGTTCACAGACATACACACGGACGTTTCCAAAAATTCTTTTTTTGGTTTCAGGGGGTCTTAAAACATATATTTCCGGTGAAATCTCGGTATCGAATTTTTGGGTGGAATACAATACTTCCCCTACTTACTATACGTAGTAGAGAAAGTAAAAAAAAAGAAAGATTTCAAATGAAACGATAAAATAGAATTCGTGTTTTGTGCCTGTCTTCTGTTATGCGTCTACCATATAAACAAATATTGAAACACGAACAGTGATCATAATCCATTGCAGATATACCTAAATTACGCAATTTGTTATAGATACAAAGGGAATAGCGACAGTCAAATGTTTAAGGACTAGTGCCATATGCTGACCTTAAAATTCCATACTGTTACCATGCAATCCGAAAAACAACTGAATGTCGACAGGAATTTAGAAGAATAACAAAGTATTGAACAATGCAAACCGTTAATAATAGATATCTGGGAAATGACTTATGTCACAAAAAGATTATTTGAAAGTTGCATGTGTTAAAAAGACCTACATTTATATGTATAGTACGTTTTCGTCTATCGCTCAACGTTTACCAGTTATACAACATTATATAAAATTCTTTCTTAATGAATAGGACTTCACGGACTATTCCCAGAAAATTCAAGGTTTGCGGTTTATTTTTCGTGTGAATATATTTAATATATTGTATTTTAATCAAAATTCTTATAGTCCTTCCTGCGAAAATCAAAGGTTTCGAAAATGTTCCATATAAAGGGTGGTTATGGTGGGGTATTTTATTGAAAACCTTCGTGTCACATCTATGGAAGAGACTGAGCTTAAATATCAAGTTTGGTTCCTATTTATCTGACTTTAAATTTTTGAGTCATGCTATTCACAGGCACGCACACGGATCTTTTTCTAAAAATCTGATGTGTTACACTCACATGACTTTCCCTACTCTTGTAAAAACTATTTTTACAAACGCTTATTCTCCATCTACATCATGTTAATCGGGACAAACATTTGCAGACTCTATCTTATTGCTAACTTTCTTGTAGATGTAAGGGGAATATATATTTACAAGGGCAATATAGAAATACAGTAGCCTTTAAGCACAACAATATCTCTTAATAGCTGGTTGCTAGGTGCAGCACCATTCCCTTTTCCACAGATTATAACTCTTTGCATATCCAAGACAAAAAAATGAATAACGATTTCCCATTTTAGAAAATAAGTATTGAAAAATTTAAGGGAATAACAAGCAATATCTCGAAAATGGTTCACTCAACAAACAAAATGTACATGACATAAAGTGTGTATTTTAACGCGATCTATATTTTTTGTGGAGTAAAATTTTGTCTATCTCTTATGGTTTACCAGTTATGCAAAAGTCGTTCACAATAAAGAATACTTTTGGAGACATTCCCAGGAAATTCGATATATACATTTTATTTGTCATAAAAATATCTTAAACCTATGATATTTTAATTAAAATCGTTAGAGCCATTTTTGAGAAAATTAAAATTTTCGAAAAATCTTCCATGTAAAGGGTACTCTGCGGTGTGGGGATTTTCTTGAAAATCTTCGTGTCGCATCCTTGGAAGATACTAAACCTAAATACCAAGTTTGGTGTTTATCCGACTGTTCGTTTCTGAGTTATGCTGTTCACAGACACACAGACACACAGATACACAGACAGACACACATACGGACATGTTTCCAAAAATGCTTTTTTACTTTCTCTACTACGTACAGTAAGTAGGGGAAGTATTGCATTCCACCCAAAAATTCGATACCGAGATTTCACCGGAAATACATGTTTTGAGACCTCCTGAATCCAAAAAAAGCATTTTTCGAAACATGTCCGTGTGTGTGTCTGTGTGTGTGTGTGTCTGTGTGTGTGTGTGTCTGTGTGTCTGTGTGTGTGTGAACAGCATAACTCAAAAACGAACAGTCGGATAAACACCAAACTTGGTATTTAGGTTCAGTATCTTCCAGAGATGCGACACGAAGGTTTTCAAGAAAATCCCCCCACCCCAGACTACCCTTTACATGGAACATTTTTCGAAAATTTTAATTTTCTCAAAAATGGCTCTAACGATTTTGATGAAAATATCATATGTTTAAGATAATATCATGAGAAATGAAATGTATATCTCGAATTTTCTGGGAATGTCTCCAAAAGTATTCTTCATTCTGAACGACTTTTGCATAACTGGTAAACTATAAGAGATAGACAAAATTTTACTACACAAAAAATATAGATCGCGTTAAAATACACAACTTATGTCATATACATTTCTTTTGTTGAGTGAACCGTTTTCGAGATATTGCTTGTTATTTCCTTAAATTTTGCAATACTTATACTTTTTCTCAAATTCGTTATTCATTTTTTTATGTCCTGGACATGCAAAGAGAATGGAATGCGCCACATAGCAACCAGCGTTAAAATATTTGACTATCGCTTAAAAGCTACCATATTCCCCTTGCATCTACAAGAAAATTACCAATAAGATTGACATTTCGATATCTCGATTAACATGAAGCATATGGAGAATAGGCGTTTGTAAAATTAGATTGTACAAGAGTAGAGAAAGTCATGTGAGTGTAACACATCAGATTTTTTTTGGATTCAGTTAGTCTCAAAACATGTATTTCCGGTGAAATCTCGGTATCGAATTTTTGGGTGGAATACAATACTTCCCCTACTTACTATACGTAGTAGAGAAAGTAAAAATGCATAATTTTTTTTTTCATTCAAAGAGCCTCAAAATATGTATTTCCGGTGAAATCTTAACATTTAATTTTTGTGTGTAATGCAACACATAATGTACGTGTTAGAGAAAGTAAAAAGACGCTAAAACTATTACAGGGCTGTTCTTATTATTGCCACTAGACTGCAACGCCTACGAATGTCACTGTTTTTATAAATGCAGAGGTTAAAACATAGCGAATTCAATTTATTAATAATATTAGCAAATGACATTACATACATTCTACAAATATTATCAAACTTAGCCAGCAAATAGTTAATACTGTATTACTATGAACTAATCATATTTTATTGCAAACCTTCGGTTAGGGGAGATTCATACTGCAAATTTAAAGCAGAGAAAGTATTTCATTCGACTCGAAGATTCAATGTCAAAGTTTCACTGGAAATACGTGTTTTAAAACCTCGTATGAATTTTTGTGTTTGTGAACAGCATGGTTCAAAAACGGAAGGTGTGGTAGCCTAGGTTTGGGTTCTTTTATGATGCAGACAAAAATTTACAAATAATTTTCCCTTTCCCCAAAAAAATCTGTATAAGGAAAAATTGTTGCATTCTAAAAATGCCTAACATGATGCTTTAACAAGTCTTTTTCTCATTAAGATACACAATTTATGTGAAGTAAAAATGTTATGGCCCTTTCGAAATACGACATGAATTTTTTCACATTTTAAGTAGCACACTTTTAAATGTGAAGTTTTTTTCTCACGAGCTCGTTTATAAAGTCATGACCTGCTTTTAAACATTTCAATATTGTTTTAACCTTCTTTGTATCTACAACAAAATGTGTAGTGCTGCAGCGTTGTCTAATTTAAACCATGTATGGTTAATCCTCATTTTCAAGATTAATGGCAGGAGAAAGATAAATACGCTTTTGTATAAACAGCTTTCAGGATAACTATGGAAGTACACGATAATGTATCTCTTTTGCACCTTAATTTCTTTACGTTTAGGAAAGTATCAAAGGTTGCGGCGCAAATGTTAAGGTATAAATGCAAAGTGTATTGATCTAATTAGCGTTTTCGGAAATCTCCTACTTATTTTCTTATTTTAAATGTTTCGTATCGCCCTCTGCTACGTTGGATTGTATTTCATGTGCTTTAGATATTATCTCTATCCTCGTAAGTCAGATAGGAACGTTGAAAGGCGGAGTGTAGAATCCGATGTTGCTTATTAATGAGAGATAGCCGGAGAGGAGCGGCAAAACATAAGGATTTCATAAACTAGAACGAAACCAGTATTCGCTAATTCTTATTTTCTGTCCATTTTAAAATTCTGGATAATTGATACAAGAGAAGACAGATAACAAGCTGGTTTCTTTATTTTTAACAGTATAGTTCTTAATATTAAAGTGGGTATAAAAAGTGTTATATTATTTGTATTCGTTTAATATCCCGGTATCATAGTATGAATATATTAAATATTATTTAATTGAAACACAAAATTTGTTGCTTAAATAGGGCATTTTCGAGGATGAAATGTAAACATTTTTCAGGAAATTTCTTGAGGCCATCTCTACTTATCCTTTACTAGATAATATTTTGCATATTTTATTCATTTACAACATCTGGAAATGTTTACTACAAAGTACGTTTGAAGTATTATTGTAAACAAAAACAATATTGAAGGTACACAAGCTAGAAGAAGAAAACATGGACTGAAATAAGAGCCCTCATATGAGCCCTTGGCAAGTTTGTTACGAATGCATTTCTGTAAGCCGATCTTGTTTCTGTTGTTAGGAAACGTTATAGGTTTTTCTCCTTCACTAGGAGGTTTTCTCTTTGTTTACAAAATATCACCAAGAGGTGGAGTTGTAAACAGAGCACATCCATTGCTCGGGACGTACACAGTGAGTACTCTGAAAAGCTGTAGTAGACTCCTCAGTTGTTTGGGGAGTGTCAGTTGCGCTGTATTGTAGGAAAAATGCAACAACTTTACACCAACGAGTAGTAAGCGGATGAGTACCGAACGAGATGGCTCCCAGGAAACGTGTGAGGCTCACATTCGGAAGGTTCCGGGTTTGAATCTCGTTGGGTTTGTAGGGGAATGCTGGAGTGGTTCCTCTTCTATCACAAATTCCCAATCCAACATATCCTGTCCCCTGTAATATGTCTCGCCTTCATATGCTTCAAGGTTACAGGACCAGGCGACAGCGATCGGTGCGTGCCAGCTGGATTGGTTTGTGCTTGGAGGCTGGCTGGTGCCCCTTACGAGGGGGCTGTTTCCAGGAGCTCCAGGTTGATGGCGCAGGCAGGCTCGTGCCGGTGTCAGGATTGGTGATATTCTGGAATCGTTAGGGACCCCTTCCTTGTTAGCGCGCATCGTCCGGATTTTGCCGTCAATCGGTCTCCCTTTCATCCTTTCCTCCCAGAGGACACATAAGGCAGTGGTTTACTGAAATGGCCTGAGTTCCAGTGCTTGGAAGCCTCCTCCGTCTGACTATCCTATCCGGATGTACCCATAAATACAAATCGTGAGGTCAAAGTGCTTTCGCAAACAAAATTCGCAGCTATCTCACAAAAGGGCTGTTTGCGGTCCCATGTTTGCTAACATCCTTTCAAGTCTGTTAATATGTACTTTAAGCCCTTGCAGTTTGCAGTTTCATTTACGTCGCGCCTCGCCTTATACACAGAAGTTTCTCCCCTTTCTTGTGGATAACAGAAAAGCCGTGCAGGAAAACCTCCCACCGAGATATAATGGCGAATCTTATGACTGTTTTCTAACATTTCTACCTGTGACAGGGTTAAAGTTTTTATGTGGACTCCAGTTGCATCCCTTGCAAGGTCGTTGTTAGAAGCTGAATGTATCTCATTTCATGTTTTCATTTCCCTTGTTTTTTCGGCTGCATCCTGAAGCCAAGTCAATATCCGAACATCTATTGAATATAATCCGCCGTGCTGCTGATAACAGAAATGTAAAAACGCTTTGTTCTAACGCTGACGGGTTTTACAACGAAAACCTTTGCTTTGGGAAATGGACAGGAACTGGAGAGACAGGTTAAGTATGCAAACACATAGTCACCTCGTAGGTGTGCTTCAAAACGGACTGCCAATAAGCCGCTTATACTCCAGCCCTACATACATTACCAACTGGACTCCTACTACTGCTGCTGCATATATTACACCAGACAAGAGAGCAAATAGTGTTCAGCGTAAATCACAAGTCCCCTGGGTTCGAACGTCGGTCTCTCACGTAACCATCGGATTTGTGGCTGACGAATTCCTAGGGACAGCTGTATTTCCTTTACATAAATCGATCAGACACTTCCTCTTCGGGAAATAGAATATTTAAGTGCATATTCCACTCAGGCGTTTTTACTTTTTCTACTATAAGTAGATAGGGGCAACATTGCACTTTATACATCAGTTTGATATCGAAAGTTCACATTTTGAGATCCACTGAAACCTCAAATTAAAAAAAATGTGATGATACATTCACGTTACTTTCTCTAGCCTCTATCGTTTATTAGTGCGTATACGAATTATTTTATTAAAGTTTTTTTTCTAATTAATACATTTTAATTCAAATAAACATTTGTAGAAATAGCTTTATTATACATTTCTTTATAGATACAAAGGGAACAGCGACAGTCAGATGTTTAAGAACTGGACGCTACACGCTGGCCTTAAAATTCCATTGTTTCCATGCAACCGCGAAAAACAACTGAATGTTAAAAGAACATTTAAGAGAATGGCCAATAAATGGACCATTCGGACATTTATTAACGGATATCTAAAAAATAACTTGTTCCACAAAAAAACTTCTTTGAAATAAATTGTGTGTTGTAATGAGATCTAAATTTTTTGTGAAGTACAAAGTTATACAAGATTATACAAAACTGCCTCCAAATGAAGAGGACTTCATAGGTTATTCCCCGAAAATTCAAAATATACATTTTATTGTTATTATAAATAACCTTAATATATGGTATTTTAATCAAAATCGTTAGCCATTTCTTAGGAAATCAAAAATTTCGAAAAATGTTCCATGTAAAGGGTAGCTTGCGATGGGAATTTGGTTTTAATACCTTCGTGTCGCATCTTTGAAATATATTAAACCGTAATACCAAATTGGTATTTATCCGACTTTTCATTTTTGAGTTATCCTGTTCACACACACACACACACACACACACACACACACGGACATGTTTCCAAAATGCTCTATTTGGTTTAGGTATTTCCGGAATATTTAGCTGGAATTCAATACTACCCCTACATACTATACGTAGTAGAGAAAGTACCAAAATAAATAAATAAATAAAAATGCCTGCGCGTGCTTGTGTTCGTGAACACCATGACTCAAAACGCAAGTTCGGATGAATACCGAACTTGGTATTTAAGTTCAATATCTTCAAGAGGTGCAAAACGAGGATTTTCAGCAAAGTTTCTCCACCCCAAATACGCTTTACAGGAAACATGTTTTGTTTCTTTTGATTTTCTCAAAAAATAATTAACGATATTATTTGGCTTGAGTAATAAAATCTATCTTGAATATCCCACTTCTTGTTCTGAATGGATTTTTGTAACTGCTAAACTATAAGAGATGGACAAAAGCTAACTACAAGAAATACATTGCGTGTATATAGGTTTTTCTGTAGCATTAGGTTTAGAACTGTTTGTTATTTTTAATTTTTCCCAGGTTGATCGGTCATTCAGATCTCTAAAGGACCTCGGAGCTTACGCGATCCTTTTATTCTCCCGCATGGGTTCCTTGATAACACAAAACTGAGTTACTATGTGCGAAGAGCCGTGTTTTTTCAGTATTTTACATGCAAACAAGTACATGTTGTCTTGATTCGTATTATTTCTAGTCAAAAAAATCTGATGTGTTACACTCACATGACTTTCTCTACTCTTGTACAATCTATTTTTACAAACGCCTATTCTCCATATGCTTCATGTTAATCGAGATATCGAGATGTCAATCTTATTGGTAATTTTCGTGTAGATGCAAGGGGAATATAGTAGCTTTTAAGCGATAGTCAAATATTTTAACGCTGGTTGCTATGTGGCGCATTCCATTCTTTTTGCATGTCCAGGACATAAAAAAAATGAATAACGAATTTGAGAAAAAGTAAGTATTGGAAAATTTAAGGAAATATCAAGCAATATCTCGAAAACGGTTCACTCAACAAAAGAAACGTATATGACATAAGTTGTGTATTTTAACGCGATCTACATTTTTTGTGTAGTAAAATTTTGTCTATCTCTTATGGTTTACCAGTTATGCAAAAGTCGTTCACAATGAAGAATATTTTTGGAGACATTCCCAGAAAATTCGAGATATACATTTCATTTCTTATGACATTATCTTAAACATATGATATTTTCATCAAAATCGTTAGAGCCATTTTTGAGAAAATTAAAATTTTCGATAAATGTTCCATGTAAAGGGTAGTCTGGGGTGGAGGGATTTTCTTGAAAACCTTTGTGTCGCTTCTCTGGAAGATACTGAACCTAAATACCAAGTTTGGTGTTTATCCGACTCTTCGTTTTTGAGTTATGCTGTTCACAGACACACAGACACACAGACAGACACACACCTGGACATGTTTCCAAAAATGCTTTTTTTGGATTCAGTGATTCTCAAAACATGTATTTCCGGTGAAATCTCGGTATCGAATTTTTGGGTGGAATGCAATACTTCCCCTACTTACTATACGTAGTAGAGAAAGTAAAAAAGTATGGTGAATAACATAATATGAATAATACAATATGAATAAAAGGTTCAATGTTTATGTGCTTGCTATGGTTAGGGAAGTCGTATTATGTAATATATCAGATTTTTAGAGAAAATAGGGGAAATATTGTATTCCATCCCCATTCGATACCGAGATTTCGCCGCAGATACATGTTTGAGGCGACCCGGAATAAAAAAAACTTAGAAAAAGGTTCGTGAATGTGTGTGTGTGTGTATGTCTGTGTGCTTATGAACAGCCTAACTCAAAAACGAAAAGCCGGATAAATACCAAATTTGGTATTTATGTTTAGTATCCTTCAGAGATGAGACTCGAAGATGTTCAAGAAAATCCCCTCACTCCAGACTACCCTTTACATAGAACATTTTTCGAAAATTTTGGTTTTCTCATAAATCGCTCTAACGATTTTGTTTAAAATATCATAGGTTTAAGATATTTTCATTTGCATCGTTTTAAGCCATCGTCATTCTGAATGACTTTTGTTTAACTGGTAACCGTAAGAGATACACAAAATTTTACTACACAAAAGTATAGATCTCGTCGTTAAAACACACACTTTATATCACATCTTTTTTTGTGGAGTAAGCCATTCCCGAGATATTCCGTGTTATTTGTTTGAATTTTCCAATACTTTTTCCTTATTTATTGTTTACTTTTTCTCAAATGAGAATTCGTTTTTTTTTTCTATGTCCTGGACAGGCAAAGAGAATGGAATGCTCCACATAGCAACCAGCACTTAAAAGATTTGACTATCGTTTAAAGCTTACCATATTCCCCTTGCACTTACAAGAAAATTAGCAATAAGGTTACTTTCTACCAATGTTTATCTCGATTAACATGAAGCATATGGAGAATGAGCGTTTGAAAAATAGTTTGTTCAAGAGTAGGGAAGGTCATGTGAGTGCAAAACATCAAATTTTCACTTAATAATGTTTATTTATGGTTATTCTACATATACAAACCCATGAACTACGGGTATTAAGTGACAATTCGTACCACCGGTAACAGCATACAAGTTAAAATGTAATATCGAGATATCAAATATGTTTTTCCTGGGCGCGTTCGGTTTTTCAGTAAAAATAAAGTAAAACCTTAATTTCACTGTTTACGAAGAGCAGAGACTTTATTTGCTCCAGAGGAGTTGGGAATGGCAGTTTCATACTGAAAAAATTGAATGCCATAGCCGGGATTTGAACCACGTATGTTCGGCTACTGTGCGGCTGCTCTAACAAACTGAGCTGCAATGGCAACGTGCGGTACGACATTAAATTCCCCGACTGACTCGGTAAAACGCCAGATGTTCTCAAATTCATTTTGAGATAACATACCCCAATGGTGACTTACAATACCATAAGTACTTTAAGTCCCGCGCTTCATAGCTAACCACAGTTACATCAGTCAGTGATAATAATTAATTGTTATGTCATACATGCGTGATCAAACGAAAGTAATTGATGTGATACAGGCATGTTGCTGTGGTAGCTCAGTTAGAGCAGCGACATCGGTAAACCGAAGATCCGTGGTTCAAATCTCACTTACGAAATTGAATTTTTCAGTCTGGTTCCACTTTTTCCATCATTGTTTGAAAGAGCACTTAATTATATTGATTGAACTAATAACTATGAAGCTTGAACATAAAGTACTTACGCGACTGTATGTCATTAAAGAACTTTTAAGTTGTATTTATGGACGCTCTTTAACTGCTGTGGTCCTTAGCGTCCCATTCTATATTGGGCGTGAAAGACAGGTTTGAAGTTCTTTTAAGTGCCGAAATCTACGACCACCGGCTTTACGTCCCTTCCGAAGGAAGCCCGATAAGGATTTTTACGTCTGAAAAAAATCCATCGCCCTTCTCCGAGTATGAACCCGCAACCTCGGGAACTAGAGGCTAGCATGGTAACCACTACATCACGGATGATGACTGTATGTCATTATTGGAATGTGTCATCTCAAAATGAATTTGAGAACACCTTGCGATTTATCAGAAAAATCTGATGTGTTACACTCACATGACTTTCTCTACTCTTGTACAAACTATTTTTACAAACGCTTATTCTCCATATGCTTCATGTTAATCGAAATGTTAATCTTATTGCTAATTTTCTTGTAGGTGCAAGGGGAATATGGTAGTATTTAAGGGATACTCAAATGCTTTAAGAACTGGTTGCTATGTGGCGCATTCCACTCCCTTGCATGTCTAGGACATAAAAAATGAATAACGAATTCCCATTTGAGAAAAAGTAAAACCTAAATACCAAGTTTGGTGTTTATCCGACAGTTCGTTTCTGAGTTATGCTGTTCCCACACACACAGACACACACACACACACACACACACACACACACGCACGCACACGGGCATGTTTCCAAAAATGTTTTTTTTGGATTCAGGGGGTCTCAAAACATATATTTCCGGTGAAATCTCGGTATCGAATTTTTGGTTGGAGTACAATACTTCCCCTACTTACTGTACCTAATAGAGAAAGCAAAAATGAATAACGAATTCCCATTTGAGAAACTAAGTATTGGAAAATTTAAGGGAATAACAAGCAATATCTCGAAAATGGTTCACTCAACAACAAAAAATGTGTATGATATAAATTGTGTATTTTAACACGATCTACATTTTTGTGTGGTAAAATTTTGTTTATCTCTTATGGTTTACCAGTTATGCAAAATTCGTTCACATTGAAGAATACTTTTGGAGACATTCCCAGAAAATTCGAGATATACATTTCATTTGTCATGAAAATATCTTAAACATATGAAATTTTAATCAAAATCGTTAGCCATTTTTGATAAAATTAAAAGTTTCGAAAAATGTTCCATGTAAAGGGTAATCTGGGGGTGGGGGGATTTTCTTGAAAACCTTCGTGTCGCATCTCTGGAAGATACTGAACCTGAATACCAAGTTTGGTGTTTATCCGACTGTTCGTTTCTGAGTTATGCTGTTCACACACACACACACACACACACACACACACACACACACACACACACACACACACAGACGCACACACGGGCATGTTTCCAAAACTCTTTTTTTTAATTCAGGGGGCCTCAAAACATATATTTCCGGTGAAATCCCGGCATCGAGTTTTTGAGTGGGATGCAATACTTCCCCTACTTACTATACGTAGAAGAGAAGGTAAAAATGTGTCATTCCGCGAATTTAATGTCATGCCGGCATGTTGCTTTCGTAGCGCAGTCGGTTAGATCAGCGGCACGGTAAACTGAAAGCTCGTGCCTCAAATCCGGACTATGACATTAATTTTCCAGTCTGATTCTCCCCTTTTGCAACTTTAGCTGCACACGGCAGATATGAAAGAAAAATTATCAACATTCAGTTGGTTCACGTTAATGAGTTGCATAGTTGCTGTAAAACAGATTTCAAGAAAGCACTCATTATTGAATAACATTAAACAAAACGTTAATGGTATTGTCCGAGTAACTAGGATTTTGCTTACAGAAATAGAGGTTGACGGTTCACCGGTGATGTTTGCTATACAACATAACATACAAGATATGCATTTGGGGGGGGGAGGTTTCGCTGTTCATCAGATCTGAATATGATTGCACTTTTGAGAGTTGGAACTGCGGTTCATGTCAAAGCTTTATTATCCTGCATCTCCCGAGGCAGACTGGATGAAGGGTTGTTTCACAGGGTGGTTGAACGCAACCGTGTTGTGCTGGGTTATGCATGTGCTGTTGCATCGTTTTCATTATCGTTAAAGTTTGTGTTCCGTTGGAATTGCTTTTCTCTCTATGGCCTCCAATCCGGTCCTCTTCCTCGCTCAGTGTTATTTTCTGCCTGTCGTTTCCTTCGCGACTCTATGGCCGGTTCTACAGGATTTTCAAATTATATTTTGGTGGGTTTCCTTCTTACTCACCTTTACCCTAGTGTTGTTTAACCTTAAGGGAACATTATACAACAGGCTGTTCAGTTTGGATAATCTTAGCCTCAGTGCACACGATTAAGCGTTAATATCAACTTAATAATTGTAATAATGTGCTGAGGATACTTCTAAAGAACAGGAAAAGCGAATTAGTTCAGCATATAATTGATATTAATCAGGCTAGCCAACTGAATGGCTGTGACGTCACAGAGTCTGTGTAACGCAAGTGCATAACAACGGAGCGGTTCCTGAGAATAGATTGTAAGGCTGCGAAGGATAAGTAGGGTAGGCCATATCCGTAGACTACAGAATGTACTTACCTTGCCCCACTGACCTCTTATTTGTAACTTGTCAGTGAGGTCCTCTCCGTGTGCTAGGAGCAAGAGAGGCTCTCCAAAGTCACCGAGCTCCCATATAGCTACACCCACAGTTTAGTTTATCCCCAAAATGGAAGTTTAGACGTTATCATATAGACATGAATTGTCAGAAAAAGTATCGGAATAGTCGTGCTTAACTCATGCACGACTTAAGCGGTTTATTTCATGTGCCGCTAGCAAACACTAAGCTCTCATTTGTTCTGAGCTTAACATGAGTCGTTTAATAAATCAAATGAATACTTGAATCTCTGTTCACTGCTCGTTGATGTATATCAAGATACTTCGTTTGTGACACGGAGGCATCTATTTTTGTTAAAATATGATTGTAAAAGTAACATAATTTTGTGAGAAAAATGCGTAGCTTTCTGAGGCTGTAATTAGCATTGATGAAGACAAAGAATAATAAACCTCACGGAGACCGGATTGTCCCGGACATAACTTAGAACCACTATACGAGTAGGTGTGTACCTTGCGATATAAACACTCCGTCATGATAGATGTACGTGCTTTCGTCATCCACAGAGGCAGGTTTAAACCGAAGGATTCTCCTACATATTTGTTGATAAGACTTTACAAGCATTACGATACATGAGCTCTTTTACGTAATATATTTTATTCATACGGTTACGAAAATGCAATTTGATAACCACCTTTTGAATGTATTAAGGTATGTGATCATGTTAAATAAGGAAGCAAGCATATTACAAAGATGCTCCACATTTTCTTATTGGGATAAACTAGAGAACGATCCTTCCTCCTTAATGTACGGGTTGACGAAGAGGAGAGCTCGGAAAAAGGAAGAACTGGTAAGGGGCGTAGCAGCAAACTACGTTAACTCCTGCCTCCTCCACGTTTCTTTTCAAAACGGTATAACAGCAGTCCCTTTAAACTACTGTGTAAACGATGACATAGAAAATAATGCCTCCAGTAGAGATATGTATACCTATGCTATAGTAAATTCTAGCCGTATTTTAGTTTTCGTATTCTGTTTGTTATTTCACCAGTGTAGGTTAATACTTTCTCTACCATGTACATAGTTGTTAGAGAACGTAACTATTGCATTCCATCCAAGAATTGGATACCGAGATTTCACCGGAAATACATTTTTGAGGCCCCCTGAATCCCCTCCCCCCAAAAAAATTGTTAGAAAAAGGTCCGCCTGTGTGTGTGTGTGTGTGTGAACAGCGTAATTCGAAGACGAAAAGTCGGATAAATATTTTCCAAAGTTGCAACATATAATTTTAAAGAAACCCCTCACCCCAAAACACCCTATACATGGAGCATTTTTCGAAATGTTTATTTTCTAAAAATGGTTCTAACGATTTTGACTAAAATACTATATATTAAAGAATTTACCTGACAAATAAACTGTATATCTTGAATTTTTTGGGAATAACCTTCATTTGGAAGGAATTTTATATAATCCCGCATAACTAGTAAACGTCAAGCGATAGACGAAAAGATACTACTCAAAAAAATGTAGATATATTTTTCAAATATTTTTTGTGTCATCAGCAACTTCCGAGATATACATTATTAGTGATTCGAATTGTTCAATACTTAGCCATTCTTTTAAAGTGCTGTCAACATTCAGTTGTTTCACGCGATTCGTTAAAACATTGTGGAATTTTAAGGCAGTATATAGCGTCGAGTTCCTAAACTTTTGACTGTCGCCATTCCCTTTGTATCTATAACGAAATGTTTAATGCAGCTATTTCTGCAAAGGTTTATTCGGATTAAATTGAAGTAGATATAAAAATAAGCTTTACTAAGAGTAGTTTGTATACCCACTAATAAATGATAGAGGGTTGAGAAAGTAATGTGTATGTATCACATCATATTTTTTTAAAGTTCCGTTGACCACAAGAGCTATTCCAAAAGTATGGTCTACAAAACTGCGAAAACAACACAAAAATCATCCACAGACATAGAACAGATTCTAGGAGCCTCATATTGTATGGGTTCTATTCTGTTCAAATGAGTTTTGCATGACTGATACTCTACATGAAAATGAATTGATTGCAAATAATAATCACAAAGGGTATAAATGTGAAGAGTGAAGTCGCCTCAGACTTCCATTCTAGTGAACTTAGAATGTCACTACGATCGAGTCGATCATGTTAGAACTGATAAGCTTAAAAATACATGAACCATTAATTTAGTAGGTAATTGCACATTACATTTATATTAGCCTACCTATTAAAACGTTTATAACATAGAATACTGGAAACGACACCTTTTATCTGGAAGTATAATACGCCATGAATTATGACACAATTATTAAATAACTCTCGAGCTCATCAGCGCGTCAGTAACAATCACCATTATTCAGTATATCCAACAAAGCATTTAAAACTCCAGGCTATGCAGCATGAAACAGTATAACAGTGGACAAACTGCGATATACACCGATCACAAACGAGACCATAATGCGATTTGAAACGGCAGCCATATTTGAATCCTCATTTGTACCGGAACAAAGTGTCATTTGACACGATTTGAGTTTATAGCATGCAAGTTCACATAATATAAACAAAATGATGTCAAACTCAATTCTGTCCTTGGTGAATATCACAATTTGAAACGTTGCTCGTGATATGTATAGATGCATTACAAAGATCAGGTGTATCCTGAGTGAAGCACCCATCGTTCCTATAGCGTGCCTCAACCTTAAGAGACACTGTGGAGGTAAATGGTATATTTCTGTCTCTATCTAACACTTACATGTTGCAGTTTGCTTCGTCTTGCTACTCTCGCGCTGTCGCCAAATTGATAAACATGATTTAATTATTCAGGCTGTTATAATTTTAAGCTTTGAACACATTATCGTATGTAGAATATTTTTCTGTATCAGATTATATAATTTTTAGAGTCTTCATCGATTTCTGTGCGTCCAAATTTCTAAAGAAAACGAGTTTTTCAGTAAAAGTCCGATATTTAGTGTGTGTATGCTTTAATGCAGTAACTAGTAAACTAAAAGGTAGAACGCAACAATATGATTTTTCTTAGCTAGCGTAAAGTAGATTGGTGGGTGATACCTGCTTAGTTTGAATTCTCTATCTTTAATAATGTGACGTTTAATTTTTTAAATGAAATATTTTCGGAAAATTCTCTACCTATGCACTAGAAAAGTCAGCCAGCGTGAACAATTTTTGCTATTGTGTATACAACAGGGACCACGCAAGAGAAAATGTTGTGGAGGGTTGGAGACAGTTTTTAAAAGAAACGGAATCCTTTAACTTGTTGCACTCACTTCCAATGACAAACAAAAGTTATCCATCTATTCACATACGATAATAGGTGACAGGCCTGAGGTTGAAGGCAGTTGTAAGGAAGTGTGTATGTTTATAGCGTGTGAAACACTGCGAAGTGTCATGTAGGTTATTTATTTAACATTTTACGTAAATATTTATAGCTATGGAGGGAGAAATGTTGGTAAACTAAGAAGAAACGCAAAATAATAATGAAGTTGTTAATTATTCGAGTAAAATGAGTTTTAGTAAGCCGTAAAAGAAACAGCTATGGCTACTGGGTGTTCATAAACAATAGTGTATAAGATAAAAAAAGGAACAAATGAAAGGACCTCAAAGAACTCCATCAAAAAAGAAACCAAAAAGGGCGGGGGAAACAAAACCATGCTAGGTTAATGCAATATGATGAAATAAAGCAAAGCAGACTGCAATGCATCGTTCATTATTTGTTGTTTGAAAACATTCCAATCACGTTGAATGTAAGTTTGCCAAGGGTAAATAGTGATGATACCCTACCAACTTAAAGCTTTTATCAGACTCAACTTAACAAGTGGCGCGAGATCTTTTCTACGTTCAAAGTCTGTGGCATATTCACATTCTTTGGGTAAAATGTATTTAGAATTATTTATCTGGATGCTTTCTTGTTGGAAAACGTTTTATTAACATAATTTAAGCTTTATAATTATTTATTTACTTGCTGCACTCTTGCATCACTAAAGTAATGCAGCCAACATTCTTTTTTGTCACTCAATTACACAACTCATAACTATATACATTGTGCCTAAATTATGCTGACTAGCTATGTACACTAAACACTAACTCGTTAATTTAACCACGCCTATCCTAAATTTTAACTAAGCCTAATCGCTACAGCACAGGTTAGACCTGCCTAATGTCTTCCATTAGTTACTGGAAAGGGTCTGCTGAACGGTTCTTGATGTCAGGATGCCACGAATACTGACAAATGTCAGCACCTAGGTGTTCTGTGTATAATTGAGGTAAACCGCCAAATCCGTCTTATTAATCGGACGAGCCATTTCTAAAAGTTTTTATTATTTGCAAGAATACATGCAAGAGCATACAAACTTTGCTTCTCACACTACAAGAAATTATACTTTACTGCATGAATGATTGTAGATCAATAAAACCAGTGAGAAAGCGTGGCCAAAACTTTGAAAAAGTGACCGGTTGCTAATCGCTTCCAGATTGTTGTGCAGGTATATGGGAATTTTTTTTAGAGGTTGGCTACGGTTGTTACAAATGAAGCACATGTTGGATGCTATGCGAGAATCAGTAAAACTAAGTCATCGGTCGTTTCAGTTTGCTTGCGCATTGGAAAACCTTCGGACTTAAAAGACTTTTATCATTTTATATCTCCAGTCTTGTTTGTAAATGTATGTTTTTATGCTTGAAAAATCGTATTTCGAAGTACTATAAATACTAAGAGGAGAGGTAAAGTGCAGGTGAAAAGTACTAGTCCCACGATAGCCTTAATTAGCAGAATAGATATTTCGCTACCTTTTTATTATAATTTGCAAGATAACACTAATTAGTAGTCCGATCACAGTTGAGCGCCAAAGTTGCGAGCATACGTATAGTACATGTGGCAATAGTGTGCCCCATTGAACCTGTACGGTCTTTTAAGCGTGAGACGCGCTATAGTACCTTATCTTGGCGATGCTGGAATTTTACGGCGTGAATGATATTTTCTAATTTAATGGAAAGAGTCTGCCCTTTCTGATGCTTATGTAGATGAGCAATATCAATATATCGCTCGATCTGTTCTGTTGAATTTCATTGGTTTGGAAGAACAAGACAAAGTTATTTCCCTACCACCAGAAGTTCTAGAAAATCGAATTAAAATTATCTCCTACATCGGTCTCTCCCCTCTTCCAGCGTGTTTCCGAGTGGTGAAAACTTCAACCATGCATTTTTCCTCAATTGAAAGTCTGGAATACTCGGGTGATTTTGAAATTGAGTTTCTTCTAAAAGCGCGGTTGTACAAAGTTTGCATGATTCTTGGAAATTTAATTAGTTAATGGATTTCTTTTTTAATGGACTGCTGCTTTCCGATTCGTTCAATAGGCGGAGTTTGCGAATGCTGGCTTTATGCATCCCAAGAACTTCTGTTGGAATTAATACATTCAGGTAAAACACTGATTGCGAACATTAAAGCCAGACATTAGAGGAGAGAAATCCAATTTACGGGATGAAGTGAATTGGTAAAATCCCGCTGTGTTAAGCGTGATGGAAAGTGCGTTTTGTGAATCAGAATATTTGGCATCAAAATAGTGTGTGCCAATATCTGGATTACAGGCTTCTAACTTTTTCTTTTGAAGTACATTCTGCAGTATACAGTGACACTGTCATGGACATAATGGCTTTGTGGCATAGAAACTTTCATACCTAATGTATCTTTTCAGTATAATCAACTCTGATTAGAATTTGTATAAATATCCATGACTAATAAGTAATAATGTATGGAGTGACGGCATCACGCCCACGTGCGCAGATGTGAACGATCATCCAAACAATAGGGGAAGATTTGGTCTGCATCATATTTCCCCATCTGAAATGTTGCTATACTAAACCCGTATTGGCAGTTCTTCAAATTCCTGACCGCGCTGAACAGTCCTAAACATGGCTGAATAATCCGCACCCCCCATCCCCATAGGTGAGCACGAACCTATGCACATTCCGTGTCAGGAAACCGCAGCAATACGTTCCAATTCACTACATCACGGCGCACGACCCGTAACTGCGGACACAAATAACTATTTCACACTCCAACGGTTTCTAAATTGCATCATCGGTAGTAAAATTTGCATTAATCAGTGAATATAGGAAGCAAAATAGTTAAACAGCTTTTGTGGTAGATATTGCTGATGAAGTCGGCAAACAATTTGTTCCTGTATCGCTTTTTGCTTTCCCTGCTACGTATAGTAAGTAGTGGAAGTATTGCATTCCATCCAAAAATTCGATACCGAGATTTCACAGGAAATACATGTTTTGAGGCCTCCTGAATAAAAGAAATCTTTTAGAAAAAGGTCCGTGTGTATGTCTGTGAACAGCACAACTCAAAACCGAAAAGTCAGAAAAATACCAAACTTGATATTTAGATTCAGTATCTTTCAAAGATGCGACACGAAGATTTTCAAGAAAATTCTCCACCCCAGACTACCGTTTACATGTAACATTCTTCGAAAAGTTTGATTTTCTCAAAAATGGCACTAACGATTTTGATTAAAGTATCATATATTTAAGATAATTTCAATACAAATAAAATGTATCTCTTGAGTTTTCTGGAAATCTCCTCAAAAGCCGTCTTCATTCTGAAAGGGTTGTGCCTAAATGGTAAACCATAAGAGATAGATAAAGTTTTTCTACACAAAAAACGTAGATCGTTAAAACACACAATTTATGTCACATGCATTTTTTTGTGTGTGTGGAGTGAACCATTTCCGAGATATTCCTTGTTATTTGTTTGAATTTTCCAATACTTCATACTCTTTCTCAAATGGGAATTCGTTATTCGTTTATTTTATGTCCTCGACATGCAAAGAGAATGGAATGCTCCACATAGCAACCAGCTCTTAAAATATTTGACTATCGCTTAAAGCTTTCCATATTCCCCTTGCACCTACAAGAAAATTAGCAATAGAATAGTTTCTGCAAATGTTTATCTCTATTAACATGAAGTAGGTGGAGACTAGGCGTTTCTTCCTAGGTCGGGTTCAAACCCGGCGGAGGGCCATGGATTTTTTCGGGCGTAAAAATCCTTACATTTCCTCCTTTGGAAAGGAAGTAAAGTCGGTGGTCCCATGTCGTAGATTTACGGCACGTAAAAGAACCTCAAACCTGATAAAGAGGTCTGTGAGCAAAATTATCGGTCTTTTACGCCCAATATGGAATGGGACACTAAGGACCACAGCAATTAAAGAGCGTCCATAAATAAAACTCATTTTAATTTAATTTAACTAGGCGTTTCTAGAAATAGTTTGTACAGGAGCAGAGAAAGTCATGTAAGTGTAACACATCAGATTTTTCTAATAAGCTTCCCTCCGTATGAAGCTTCTTGCTTAGCGCTACCCTTGCTGTGAAGTACAGACAGGGAACAAACCTACCAACAGAGGTCAAGGACCAAGTGTCTATAAAAATTGACATGCAGGGTGCTAAATTGTATTTTCTCCTGTAGAAATTGTGATAAAGCCTCTGTGTGGTAGTCAGATGATGTAAACTTAATGCGCTGGTCAAGGCAAATGGGATGTATCTTTATTCATTCTTTAAAAAATTTCCTTTTAGCTATAATGTTTAGTTAAGTGTTTTCAGTGTCGAAAAAGTGGGAAACTAGTGTTCTTTCGTTTACCAAGCTAAGAGTTTGCAATGAATGAGAACATTTACTAAGTAAGCCAAGTAGTAAAATCATAACAGATACCTGTTAATGGAAGAGATAATGTTTAGTTTTATTATTGGACAAAATCGGATTAATGATGCCGAAACTCCTTGAGAAGATAAAAGGATATACCTTGCAAGAGAAAGGCAGTAATAAAGCGAAGAGTTTACATATAGCCACATCTTGATTGAATTAGCCAATTAACTCCCAAGGCTGAGAAACATCAAAGAAAGGTCCAGAACGACTACAATAAACAGCCGACATACATCATAAAAACGCAGACACAACACATGCGTATACCAGGTGAGCCAGCTGCCCCTGTTTATTTTCTAATTTAGGCAACATGCTAAGGGACATATGTAACTTACGCCTTTCTTGAATGCCTTTTAATGACTGATTTGATAACACTTTATAGAGGAGAGGTATGTAACTCGGTGCATAAGCGTTTTACTAGACAAAATACAGTCGCTATGTATGTCGATGCAAAAAACATCCCACTCTGACATTGGTAGCCACAGTAGCACTTTTAGCTAATTTTACAAACTTTTATTCTTTAACATAATTCATGCACACTTTTGAAAACGCCCCTGAAGGAACAACCTATCACATGCATCGGTTGACAAAACCATTTGAAAACAAAATGGTAGATCTACGCAGTGCGACCAATTGGATTTAAGCCGTCAATCAGTGTTGTACAGCCTTGTCAAAAATGCTAAGTATTAGGTAGATAATTTCACTTCTGTTACGGGTTATGGTATATTTCAGTTCATACAGTAGTTGCAATGACTGGTGCAGTATATTTATTTGAGTTAAAACTACCAACCCGAGCTCAAAACACTGTATGAAGTTGCAAAAAGCCTGTAGCAATTAGTAATTCGTAAAGAAACTAGCAAGGTAGCATTGGCCAAATGTATTATCATGGTTGCTTTAACTGCCACATCAGTTCGGGTTCGAATCCTTTCTCTTCAGTTTAAACTTTGTATTACCCTTTGTTCTATCTCTTGGGACTATAATTTGATATTATGATACAAATAACTTTTTTGATAACATAATTGAGTAAAAATAGAATAATCGCCAGGTTTTCCACCGCAAAGCCCAAATCATTTACGGCCACTCATACATGAAGAATGCAGGCAGACTACACCGCGCATGTTACAGCATGCAAGAAGGTCTCTCGGGCAACATACACAAATGCGCATTGATGAAGGGGGTCGTCATTTTGAACATTTACTTCGGTGAAATCCACGCTCTTTAACACTTATTATTGTTTACCCGTGAGCTTAGCACATTTACAACTCCTTTGTCAGTAGAAGAAGTGAAACATAAGGTTTAAACATGAAACAAAAACTGTTATATTTAATGTCGTCGATATGCGCCCAAAAGAAGGAAAGCTAACTAACACGGTTTACAACACCAAATAAGTTCAGATTATTACGGTAAACAGGATACACAATTATCTGATTGTAATTCTTGTGCCTTTGGCTCACAGGAGGGCCAATAACAAAAATAAATAAATTAGTATACTAGCATACAGAAGATAAACACAAGGAGAAAGAAAAAAGAACCAAAACAATTTTATGTTTGTATTAGATTCGAACCTCCGAAGCTAACCTTTGCTTTACCACATTCTGGCAGCTAACCCACTCGGCCAGAACCTGCGTATTCCACCTCGATCTTCGGGAAAACATTCCTCTATCTCCTTGCAAGTATTACATCCATGAAAAGCCATCTTTTTTAAGGCTTTCGTAGCTTCTTGGTTCTCATTCAGGCCTTTAATCATTAATGCTGGTTGCGTATAGTACCGAATAAGGGGAGAGCTACAATAACAGTTTGTTTGCTAAAAGGGTCAATGTTTTCACATTAGACTATAAACTGCGGATTGTATACATGCGAATACCTAGGGGTAGCTAGGAGTATCGGACTATAAAGTATTTTTCAGACTAAGTATGTCTATGTTGATTTTTGGACCGAAGAGGGACTTTATAGTCCGATATATAGCATTTTATAAGCCTTTTTATTGTGATCCTTTTGGATATAGCATTTCCCCAGATAAATAACATAAGTTGTTTACTTGTAGCTCCCTCAATTCTCTTACTTATGGCTTCCAGTGCTGCAAAGGATTAGGCTCTGTGAGCATCATTCATCAGAACAGATACCAAAACGGGTAGAATAACATTTCAGCAGATCTGTGTACCAATATTTGCTTGGAATAACAGAATTGGCCTGATAATAATAATTAATTAATTAATCATAGAAACTCTTTAAGATATTACGCGATATACGGTCAATGACATCGAAGGCCAAGGAAGAAGAATGTTTGTTGGCCAAACAATGCAGAGGAAAGGTCTGATGTGTTATATTCACATTATTTTCTCTACCTTCTATCGTTTATTAGTGGGTATACAAACTATTCTTACTAAAACTCTTTTAATCCAGATAAACCTTACAGAAAAACCCATATTTCGTCTTCTTCAACAAAGATTAGCCATCGGAACTGTTGCGACTTAAAGAATTGGTCTTGCCATGTTAGAAACGGTCCACCTCTGTTTCTGTAACCTTTGGGGTCATAATTGAATACGATTTTCGGGAATCTGCGACCTGACATTCCCATTACCTACATGTTGATGCCAGTCTGTTCTTAATTTATCTATATGCTCGTTTAGGTTATACCTTTGTAGTTCCTCTCTTATTTCTACGTTTCTCTTGTGATCTATTAATTTATATTCGAACAACGGTCTGAGGAATTTCGTTTCCGAGCTTTCAGTTCTTCTTCTGTCCTATCTGCTTACGGTCCAGTTTTCACTTCAATAAGAACGGACTGGTTCTGCCATTGTTTTTAAGATATGCAGCACATGATGTGTTCCCCGGTTGCGTTACGAGCGCCACGCGGGGTTACATTGGCGATGGGGCTGCCATATTATCGCCTCCAATCTTGTAGGGCATTCATTCGGTTACCATCCCTAGACGAGCTGCTTTCATCACAATTGTCTAACCATTTGTATCCGTTGCCATCTTTGGGGATTTTTACTTTCTCTACTACGTATAGTAAGTAGGGGAAGTATTGCATTCCACCCAAAAATTCGATACCGAGATTTAACCGGAAATACATGTTTTGAGACCTCCTGAATCCAAAAAAAGCATTTTTGGAAACATGTCCGTGTGTGTGTCTGTGTGTGTGTGTGTGTGTGTGTGTGTGTGTGTGTGTGTGTCTGTGTGTGTGTGTGTCTGTGAACAGCATAACTCAAAAACGAACAATCGGATAAGCACCAAACTTGGTATTTAGGTTCAGTATCTTCCAGAGATGCGACACGAAGGTTTTCAAGAAAATCCCCCCACCCCAGACTACCCTTTACATGGAAGATTTTTCGAAAATTTTAATTTTCTCAAAAATGACTCTAACGATTTTGATGAAAATATCATATGTTTAGGGTAATGTCATGACAAATGAAATGTATATCTCGAATTTTCTGGGAATGTCTCCAAAAGTATTCTTCATTGTGAACGACTTTTGCATAACTGGTAAACCATAAGAGATAGACAAAATTTTACTACACAAAAAATGTAGATCGCGTTAAAATACACAATTGATGTCATATACATTTCTTTTGTTGAGTGAACCGTTTTCGAGATATTGCTTGTTATTTCCTTAAATTTTCCAATACTTATACTTTTTCTCAAATTCGTTATTCATTTTTTTTATGTCCTGGACATGCAAAGAGAATGGAATGCGTCACATAGCAACCAGCGTTAAAATATTTGACTATCGCTTAAAAGCTACCATATTTTCCTTGCATCTACAAGAAAATTACCAATAAGATTGACATCTCGATATCTCGATTAACATGAAGCATATGGAGAATAGGAGTTTGTAAAATTAGGTTGTACAAGAGTAGAGAAAGTTATGTGAGTGTAACACATCAGATTTTTTAGTTTACCAAGGTGATGGCACACCTCTTTGTGTTCACTTCTTATCCCGGCAGTCGCTCGGCCTGTCCAGTTGCAGTGACTGAGAGACACTGGCGACAGATGGGGTCGCCACATCCCTACGCCTTGCGTTATAGATACAAAGGGAGTAGCGAAAGTCAAATGTTTTAGATCGCGAGAAACAACTGAAGATCAACACCACTTTAAAAGAATGACAAAATATTGAACAATTCAAACCATAATAACGGATATCTTAGAAAGGGATTATGCCACAAAAAAGATTATTTGAAATAAATTGTGTGTTAAAGAGACCTACATTTGTTGTGTAGTACGTTTTCGTCTATCGCTTAACATTTACCAATTATACAAGATTACACAAAATTCCTTCCGAATACAAAGGACTTCACAGCTATTCTCAGAAAATCCAAGATATACGTTTTATTTGTCATGTAAATATCTTTAATATATGGTGTTTGAACCAAAATCGTTAGAGCCATTTATCAGAAAATTAAAAATTTCAAAAATTGTTCCATGTAAAGGGTAATTAGGCATGGGGGACTTCCTGAAAATTACCGTGTCGATCTTGGAAGATACTGAACATAAATGCAAAGTTTGGTATTTATCGGACTTTTCGTTTTCCACTTATGCTGCTCAAATTAAATTGGGTCTTTTATTTATAGACGCTCTTTAACTACTATGGTTCTTGCGTCCCATTCTCGTATATTGGGCGCGAAAGCCCGGAAATATTGCTAAGAGGCCTCCTTATCAGGCTTGAGGTTCTTTTTACGTGCCATAAATTTACCGGCATCACTTCCCTTACGAAGGAATCCATGTTAAGGATTTTTACGCCCTAAAAAATCCATCGTATTCTGTCGGGTTTGAACCCGCGACCTCGAGAACTAGAGACTAGCCTGGTATCCCTAGACCACGGAGGACGACGTGCTGTTTACAGACACACACACACACACGGTTTTTCTAGATATGTTTTTTTTTTATTCAGGGGGCCTCAATGCATGTATTTCGATGAAATTTCGATATGGAAGTTTTGGGTGGAATGCAATACCCTCTCTATCTATATACGTGGTAGAGAAACTAATAAGTATCCACAGATAGCTTTAAATACACATATTGTCGCAGCAGGGTTATTGCGTTCATCAAAACCATCCAACAGGATGTATCAATCAGTGCTGATGTAAAGCACTATTTTCAGTCAGATGCGTGCGATATTCCTTTGATGTGCTGCAGCGTTTCGGACAGCTTTGTCTTCATCACAGATTGTGTTTATTCTTCTTGTGTTGCGACGCCATTGTATAACTGTAGCTCCCTTATAAATTACACAAGTCCCCGCTGCGCTGTTCAGCAGCGTATAAATTTGCATTTTGGTAGCAGGCGCCAACTGTGTCTGTGTACTGCAGTACGCGGCCGTTTGCGGAACAGAAAACGTATCTTAAAAGTCTTCTTATACTTTTACTTTGAAAACGGGCGATGTTCAGAGGCTTTGGTACAAAAAATTGTGTTTACCGAAGGTGTACTTTCATCGCGGTTCCGGATTTTTATGATCTAAAAATGTTTCAAAAATAACATAAAATTCTCTAAAATTTAAAAAAAGACAATAATTACAAAAACTGGCCTAAAATTCAGATTTAGTTATGAAAATTAGTGGGTATAACTGCTACACAATTTGAAAAGGTAGTATAAAAGTAATGATGTGGTAAGTTAGAAATAAATTAAAAATGTATCTTTGTTCCATGTTCTTGTTTGAAGAAGCTGAAAAGCTAACTAAGAAAATTATTTTTGAAACAGGTCCTTCAAAGCTGTAGCATTAGCTCTTTTGAGTTCTCAGATTATACCATGCGTTCGTTTTATAGCCGGGCCGCAGATCAGTTCCCTTTCACTGCAATGACCTCGGTATTTTTCCGCTTGCGCGCTGGTGGTGAATGACCCGCTCAAGGCTACGTTTATCAGTTGTTTTACTGTGTCAGTTACTGCCTTCAGTTCGAGCTGTAAGATTAGTGTTTGTTCACTGTGCATCTCAAAAGTGAAACTTTATTCAAGACATCTGTGTTGTGTCTGAATAACATAATATTATTCTTATTAATCCACTGAAATGCCTACCGAAACATTCACGCCTGAACAAAGAATTTTTATTTGCAATACATGCGTAATAATCGAATCATGTAGACAGGTGTGTAATTTCAAGAGAAATTTCCTGATATTCCCGTTCCAGGTAGAGAAACTATTAAATGTCTGGTAAAGTTTAAGACAACGGAATCGCTAAAGAAAAGTTCTAAGGTAGGGAAAAATTGACGAAATTTGTGCATCATTCGAACGCTCTCGAAAGAAGTGTCTAAGACGTGTTGCACAGCAACTGGTTGTTTCAAAAGCCTTTGTTGATAGAGCTGATAAACGTTTAAAACTGAAACAAAACAGAGTGACTATAGTTCATGAATTACAACCTCGTGATGACGAAAAATGTGTGAATGGAAATTTCATCCGAAGTTGCCAAGAATTTCTCAATGCAGATGGATGTCACTTTCAACACCACTTATAAAAACGATAGTACTCATTATAGTCCAAGTTACTATCACTCCTGTGTAAGTAACTCTGGAGTTTTAGAATAGAAAATCCCCCAGTGTAGTGGAGAGTGCGCGGAGCATGCTTGCACGCGATCCGCGGCCCGGCAATATAACCAAGACACTGTATAAAATTTATAGTGAATGAAGATATCTTAATAGCCTATGGCACGACATAGGGATAAGGAACCTGACTGTACGCACTCTAACGGAAACAAGCAAAAACTGACCTGTCGCTCCTAGTTTAAGATATGAATGCATAATTGTAATGATAATTGCACTGGGACAATAGCCACCTCTCTACCCATAAACAGCAACCCTTTCCATATTAGCCATTAGATAGGAATTTGATTTTTTCCCAAGACAGCGAGTAAAGACGTAGAATTCACTCGTATTTCTCAGTTGAATAATGAACATTCTGATGTTTGAAAAGTTACTTATGTAAAATGTCAGTAATATAAATCTCTTTATATACTCAATGTAAATCCAAGAAAGGGACTTAATAAAGAACGCAAAGAGCAAAAAATGACAAAATGATGGCGTAAAATTGAAAAATACTCCAAAAGTGATTTAATAAATTCCTATGTATTTTCATAATCTGGGACGCGTGATAAGAATTTGTTCACACGTTAGTAATCCCAATGAGGCAACAGTTAAAAGATGATATCTTCAGAATCCGGGACATACTTACCATAACAATACAAAAAGGGTTTGTAGAATTTGGACTGACTTCAGTAGTATAAAAGCAATAATTATTTCTAGTGAAATGTCGGTACACATTAGATATAAAGCAAGCAGTTTTGTTTTGTACTAATGAATTTATTTTGCTTTACCCTCATTATTGGCTAATTTTTGAGTATATGTGAGCGCAAAATCTAACAAATATTTAGAATCCAAATGTACAATGGCCTTCTGTTTTAATTTTGAAACGGAAAATGTGGGCTATACTCCCTAAATGATCAAAATCAACATTAAGTTTGCTACGAACAAATTGGAATGCAATTTTTAAAGCAAAAACTTCCTGTGGTAGATAGACAAAACATTGCTTTCCATCCAAATTTTCTGTACCAATTGTACCGTTTTCATATATGTATTTTCTCAAAAATGGCCCACCTATTTTGATTAAAATCTCACATGCTTCATATAATAACAATGCAAGTAAAACGTATATGTTGAGCTTTTTGTTAAGCGATTCTTCGTTCTCATTGCAATCTATATATAGTAAAAGTATAAGTGTGGAAGAAAGCTTATTTCAGAAAAAAAATCGTATAAATGATTATAATAGACGATTTATGTCAAACGACATTAGCCTTTCCAGAGATTTTGCTATTGTTCGTTTGAAATGTCCAGTACTTATTTTAAGCAATATGCTTTCAAGTGTTGTTCTCTTGTTTTTCCTAAGTTCATGCGTAGATATACAAAACACTTGACTATCAATCACATAGCCTCTTATATCAAACTGAGTTTTTATTTATGGACGCTCTTTAACTACTATTGTTCTTAGCGTCCCATTCTATATTGGGCGTGAAAGACCGGAAATTTTGCTCAGAGGCCTCTCTATCAGGTTTGAGGATCTTTTACGTGCCGCAGATCTACAACACGGGACGATCGGCTTTACTTCCTTTCCGAAAAAATCCATCGCTCTCCGCCGGGTTTGAACCCGCGACCTCGGGAACCAGAAGCTAGCATGGTAACCACTACACCACAGAGGACGACAGCCTCCTATATGCCGTTATATACCAACTGCAAAATGTGTACCCAAACATTTTTCACCAGCATTTATGATTATAGAAAGTAAATAGAAAAACAAGCTTTCGTATGAATAAATTGTAGAATAGATAAGAAAATAAACGATAGTGAATAGAGAAAGTCGTGTGATGTACGTCAGCCTTCTTTTCTGTGACGCTAAGTGCAACTTCATGCACCATTGGTAGAGCGTGAAATCAGACTTTTGAATCATACTGCATCAAGTAAGCAAATCGGCTTAAGAGTGGCGGCTGCTGAATTAGAGCATGTGAATATTCTAAGGTTCGTCACCTTGCGGATTTATTGGTTAATTTTTCTTTAAATGCTATTAAACGTAACTGTATGTGGTAATTTCAAATCTACGGCGTTTAAATCTACCGCTACTCCACTAAACTTGTGCACGTTTGTGCACGGATTATCTTTACTTCTAAGGAGCTTCTGCGCATGACGTAAGTACCTTATGGGCAGAAATACATATGGGTCGTGCTCACTTAAAGAGCGTTCATAAAATATAAAACTCAATTATTTTGAAGCGCACAGCGTGCGAAGTATTTGCTTTACTTTGTGTCCATTCTGACTACAATTTTTATGTCATTGCCACTAGGTGGTAGCACACTACGGTAGAAGAAGGAAGGAGTCACTGTAGCAGAAATATAGGTAATGTGCACACGTGGAAACTTCTTCCGGTTTCTCCATACCGTATAGAGAATGTTTCAAAAATAGAAGGCGCAATGTAGACAGTAAAAAAAGTCCATTACAACTTGTGTCCGGAAATGCATGGTTTCTGAGTTATGGCCTTCAAATCAGCGATATTCACCGGAACGTATTTCTTACCGCAGGTGGTTTTCTTTACAGAAGATGTTCAAAGTGTCCTCCTACTACTTGAATATAGGCCTCACACCGACATCTCATGGCCGTGAGAACACTACCCCAAATTCCAGGAGTATTGCGTATTTCTTCACAACCTGCCAAAATTCAATTCTGAAGCGATTTCATGTCAAGTATCGAAGACGAATTCACTAATGCTTTTAAATGGCCCCAGAAGTAGAACTTGACAAGGTTCAAATCAGGTTAGCGTGGTGGCCAAACAATTGGGCCACCTCTACCTATCCATCGATCAGAAAACTTTCGATCCAAGTACCGACGAAGGTACGACTGAGGTGTACAGGAGCGGCATCATGAAAGAAGTGAGCTTGTTGACGAATGCTCAGTATTGTACACGTTGGAAATGATAAGGATAAAACTGTTGCTCTCGCATCACTCTTCAGACGTCGTATGAGGAACTTGAAAAGTTAACCTTCGTGACTGATAGAAGGAGTCGTGTGCACAGAATCCAGAATCTCTCCCTCTACATCTGGAGTTGTAAATCTTGGACATCACCTCCCCAAACCATAAGATGTGAACTTCCCGTGAACGCACAGACGGCAATGGAGACGTTTAAATGTCTTCCGATCTGGACATCTTCGTTGTGGGTACCTCTCTTGGTACAATGGACGAGCCAGCGCTACATTGCCGCCTGCCGTACCGTACATTTAGGCTGCTCTTGATTCGAGTACAACGCCAAACACTCAATGTAACCTTCGCTTTGGAATGAACTGTCAGTTTCCTGTTGATATCTTCTGTCACGGCAGCTACCTACGGAAAGAAAAACGTTCCTTTGAATATCACTGATTTGAAGGCCATAACTCTGAAACCAAGCATTCCGGACACATGTTGAATTGAATTTTTTGTATTATCTGCATGTGGGGAATGCATATCTGAATCTATATCCTCTATTTTTGAAACGGCTGTATAATCGCAGCTGCAATTTAATTTACATATTACTTCGTTCTTGCTCTAACATGGTATACTTAATTATGCACACAACAAACATCTACTAAAACATCAAGTCGTCTGCAGTTGCAACAGTTTGTTCATAACACTAGTCTGCGTGATATCGGATGACTGAAAACTAATAAGTGATTCTGACTCACTTTGTTATGCTGATTTCAGAACTACTTTTAGTTTTTTTCTATCACGTGCAGCTTTTTCGCAATTTCATTCAAAAATATAGAGGTATAAAGATATTACTTCCGAAACTACACATAAAATTTGGCTTGATGAAGCAATTTGTAAGGGATCTACCACAGGATGGGCCCTGCTCAAGTACCCTTCCAAGAAATTTCCCTTCATTACACAAGACAAATTAAAGGCTGGAATTTTTGTTGGTCCTCAAATAAAGAAATTGATGAAGGGTGACGATTTTGAGAAGACAATGAATGAGAGAGAAATAGAAGCATGGGCCGCCTTCCGATCAGTTACTGAAAACTTCTTAGACAATAACAAAGAGCCTAATTACGAGGCCATTGTCGAAACAATGTTGGAAAATTTCAAGAAGATGGGTTTTTACATGAGTGTAAAGGTGCATTTTCTGCATTTACATATCTACTACTTTGCAGAAAATCTGGGATATTATATTGAAGAGCAGGGTGAACGTTTTCACCAAGATATTAAGGAAATGGAGAGGTGGTACTAGGGGAGATTAAATGAAACTATGATGGCCGACTACTGTTGGATGTTGAGGAAGGGCAGTCATCTTCAAGGATCTGCAAGGAAGTCAAAGAAGGGAAAGTTTGAAAAAAATTAAATGAAACACTTTGGCTTCTTGTTTTGTTAAAATGTAGTCTTGAAATAAATTAGAGGAGTTCTTGAGAGTATTCTTAAGATGTTTCTTGAATAAAAACTTACCTTGTGTGAAATGGTATTTGAATACTTTTCTACGCTCATTAGTAAATTTATCAAACCATTACTTATTTTGTGTAAAAACCTGACGTGATAGAAAAAACGGAATTTATTTCCGGAATCAGCATAAAACCTTGATTCAAGAACACCTTCTTTTATGAAATCATCTGACAAAAAGTTTGAAAATGCAGACTAGTGTAATCATTATTATTATTATTATTATTATTATTATTATTATTATTATTATTATTATTATGCAGCAAATGCTTTGTCACGTTTTCATAGCTGTCCTACTAAAATCTTGTGAACATCCAAAATGTACACTCACGAGCCACTACTGGGCGTGAAGAAACAGATGATGATGGTTTAAACAATCATTAAATCCTGATTTTATATCATTTTATCATGGAACATTTATTTCATGTAAATGATCTGCTAACATGTTGGGAAAAGGCTATATTATAGCCATTCATACAGATTTTTCTTTTGTCACCGCTGTGAGTTTGAAAGTTCAAATAAATACTTTAATAAGCGAGTACCCATAGTAAAGCTGGTTTAAGTGACGTGAAAGTTTCCACACTTGGGTTTAGAGACACTGACAATTATATTTCTTATCGACGATATAGCAGGTGTCGTGTCTGCCTAACAATCCGGGGTTCCAAAGTTTGAATCTCATTTAGGATTAGTTACGCGGTTAAGGATTTTTCGCAAGTTTTCCCCTATTCTCAGAAGACAAACGTTGGGTAATTCTCTGCACTTTAGACCTCGCGCTCAGGTCACCAGCGCGTCATTCCTCGTGTCTGTAAATACTGATAAAAAGAAGGAAAGGAAAGAAGAAAAAAAAACGACTAAAGCAAGTTTCCGATATTCTATTAGTGTCAGGCTTTCAAGACGTAATTCTCGTCCCTAGTTCAAAGGGATACGTCCCTGGGCTGGGTAATGCTTTAAATTCGAGTACTTGTCTTATACGTCACATAAATGTCCCAATCATACACCACCATCACTATAAAGTTCTTGATATTCACACATTCAATATCGCCTTATCACGGTGTATATGCCTCACCTCCTACCAGCAGCGTGTGTAATTGTTTATAACATTATATTAGTTGCTATGCGCTTCTTCTCATTATTTTCCGCGTCCCTAATTACACTAATTACGCTTCCTTCTATGCTTAATTGCCACAAACTCCCTGAGTAAGAAAGAAAAAATTTTATGAATAAATCCACACGCTGTGTGATTGATTGTGTGTGTGTGTGTGTGTGTGTGTGTGTGTGTGTGTGTGTGTGTGTGGACGCACTGCTCAACCAACCTAAATGGAAGGATGTAGGCTGTACAATGGAGGAAACCTCGCGCACTGCGATGTAGGTGAGATTTATGCCTACCACTCCCAGGAGGAAGGGATGAAGTGAAAGAACCACAGGAGGCTACAGGCATACAGGTATAGAGACGCGCAGAAGCCCTAACTTCCTAGCTTGAAAACTCATCCCATTACTGCAGTTGCCCAGAGAAGGGCGTTGAGCGACCCGTTCAACAAGCAGCCCCCTAACTTAAATGTTTACCATGATGTAATCAAGTGAATGGAGCTATTCAGAGCACCTTATCCCGACGAACTCGTAGCTCCACGGTAGAGATGTTTGCATTGATCACTAATTTGATGTAGAATTTGTTTGGTAGAGGGTTGGAACTAGGTGTGTGTGTGTGTGTGTTAATCAAACAAATCAAACTTTAAAATTAATTCGGAAGCGTTCTAGCGCTTCGTCTCTCACACTTTCGATTTATCTTAAACGTTAAGAGGTAGATGCTCTTTAGACTGATAAAAATGACAAATGAATACGATTACATCATAGATTTAATATCCAACACTTCCCACTATCGTAAGATTTCTTCAGATAGATTTCTTCTATCTTCTTCAGTGATTTTTGATAAAGTAGGAAAGACCAGTACTCTTGATTATATTAAAGAAAAAGTTAATTAAATGACTGAGGGAAGAAAGACATAACTTTGAAAGCGTGGTTTGGGATAAACACAACATAAGCCTTCAGCACACGAGCGCACACTTTGCTAGCCGATTATACAAAGTGATTAGAAATCGTAGGGTTGCCAACTGTATAACAGTGATTATGGACCCGTTATTAGTTTCTCTACCGCGTACCTAGTAGGTAGAGGGTATTGCATCCCATCCAAAAATTCGATTCCAAGATTTCACCGCGAATGCATATTTTGAGGAACCTTGAACCCAAAAAGAATGTCCGTGTGTGTGTGTGTGTGTGTGTGTGTGTGTGTGTGTGTGTGTGTGAACAGCATAACACAAAAACGAAAAGGTCGGATAAATACCAAACTTGGTACTAAGGTTCAGTAGGAGCGACACGAAGATTTTCAATAAAATGCTCCCATCCAAAACGACCCTTTACATGGCTCTAAACATTGCGATTGAAATGTCCTATATTAAAGATATTTACATTACAAAGAAAATGTATATCTTCAACTTTCTGGGAAAAGCCTGCGAAGTCCACTTAATTCAGAAGGAATTTTGTATAATTTTGTATAACTGGCAAACGTACTACACAAAAAGTTAGATCTCTTTAAAACACACAATTTATTTCGAATAGCTTCTTTTGTGGCATCAGTCATTTCTGAGATAACTGTTATTAATTATTATTCAATACTTTTGTCATTCCTTTCGATATTCATTTGTTTATCGCGATTGCGTGCAGAGCATTTGACCATCATCGCTATTCTCTTTGGATCTATAACGAAATTGTTATGCAGCTGTTTCCGAAAAGGTTTATCTTGATTAAAATGAAAATAAACTATCGAAAGAATAATTTGTATACCCACTAATAAGCGATAGAGCGTAGAGAAAGTCGTGTGAATGTATTACATCAGATGGTTTTTCATTGTTTGGAAGTATAAAGATGCATTCTATGCCTAATTGGTACATTCTCCTGAATATCTCCATTCACTTGGTTACATCGTTGTACTCCTATTCATTTAGGTTGGCAGAGCAGTGTGTTCACACGCGCGGCAGCGCGCGCATCTTTTTCTAAAATATTTTATGTTACATTCACATGCATTTCTCTACCCTCTCTCATTTATTAATGGGTGCAAAAACTATTCTTGCGAATGCTAGTTTTCTACCTACTTAATTCAATTCAGACTAGCCTGCAGAAGTAGCTACATTACACAATTCGTTATAAATGCAAAATGAATAGCGATAGTCAAATGTTTAGGACTGAAGCTACGTGTATACTGCCCTAAAAATTCCATACTCTTTCCATGAAACCGCGAGAAACAACTGAATGTCGACAGTACTTTAAAACAATGACAAAATTTGAACAAAGAAACCATTAATAATTGCTAATAAACCATAAAAATATCCTGGAAATGGCTGATGCTACAAAAAGAGTTATTTAAAATAAATTGTGTTTTAAAAAGATCTAATTTTTTTTTTGTGTAGCGCGTTTTCGTCTATCGCTTAACGTTTACCAGTTATAGAACATTATATACAAAATCCCTTACGAACGAAGAGGTCTTCACAAGCTATTTGCAGAAATTTCAAGATATACATTTTATTTGTCATGTAAATAACTTTAATATATGGTATTTTAATAAACATCTTTACAACCATTTGTTAGAAAATAAAAAAATTCGAAAAATGCTCCATGTAAAGGATATTTGGGGTGGGGGGATTTTCTTGAAAATCTTCGTGTCGTGTGTTTGGAGATGCTGAACTTAAATACCAAGTTTGGTATTTACCCGTCTTTTGGTTTTTGAATTATGCTGTTCAGGGACAACCCACACACCAACAGACACACTTGAACCTTTCTAAAAATGCGTTTTTTGGATTTAAGGGACCTCAAAACACATATTTCTAGTGAAATCTCGGTATCGAATTTTTGGGTGGAATGCAATACCTTCTGTATTTACTAGTTGCATGGTAGAGAAGGTAAAAATCGTTTCTTTTTAATTTAGGTAGCCTCGAAAGGTGTATTTCCGTAAAACCTCCAGATAGAACTTTTGCCTGGAATGCAATACTTCTCTATATATTATATCATATATATTTTTTATTGTCGCTTCAACTTTAAAGTAATATTGCAACTACTTTAGAATACAGAACATGATTACAATGAAACTACAACACTTTAAACAGTAATAGTACATACAACATTAAATTCTCTAGATAGGTGTGCTATACATTGATATACAATTTTGTCGCTTTGTTATGCTGAATTTAGGGCGTCTGGTAGGCTGTTGGGTATGTCACATCTTTCTCTGTGTTGTACATAGCGACGGCAGGCTGTAACGAGATAATGAACTGTGAGGTTGGATCTGCAGAGGTCGCACACAGGAGGAAGGTCACGGTTGAAGAGATGTTTGTGCGTTATAGAAGTATGTCCATACGTAGTCGAGTTAATAACAACTTGGTCTTTGCGGTTGAAATGATAATGTTGAAGTTTGGACTCGGATATGTAGACATCGTGTAACTTGCTTCTGGATGTGGCTTTCCATGTTTGTCTCCATTGATTAAAGCAAGTCTTTTTGATGAAGTTGATGAAGTTTGTGTGTGGGATCGTGATGTTTTGAAGGGGATGTTTGGTAGCTTCTTTGACTGCCTGACCAGCTGATTCATTTCCCAGAATTCCGACATGAGACGCAGTCCAGGTGAATGATACTGATATACCTGAAATTAGTATTTGGTTGTACAGTTTCTGAAGTTCTTTAACAATATTTTGGGGGGAAGTGTATGTTCCAATGGGAGTTGTACAGATGTACAGAAAGATAGGAGGAAGATTATATTGTATGGTGTAATGAGGGCATACCGCTGCACATCCATTAAGACCATCAAGTTCTCTACTTACTATGGCTAGTAGAGGAATTAATAAAACGAGTAATTTTCATGTTACAAAATTTTTAGATATTTTATGTCTTTTCACGGCCTGTAATTTCGTAATATGCTATTACCATGCAGGTGCATTCAATAAGAGTGCCTGAAATTGAGATGCATAGGTATAAACAGTTCTGAGTTATTCCCTATTCACAAGCATATGCTTTCTCAAACTGGTCTCGTTTTACTATCCTCAAAATATGCAAATTTGGTTCTTAGATCTTTTACAAAACATTTTGGAACAACCTACTAAACACTTACCACGTACAATAATCTCGGGACAGTAAGTGCAATGCAGTCATGTAAATTTGCGAGTACGTTAGTAATATATAATCCGCAACGATTCAGTAAATTGTACTCTCTCTCTCTCTATCTCTCTCTCTCTCTCTCTCTCTCTCTCTCTCTCTCTCTTAGCCATCTTAATCACAGTCGTAACTGCATTGTGTTGCTCTAAGTTTATTTGTTATCGTAGATGTGTGTGTAGCTTTATTGCTCATTCTCGCTAGACCATAACATTTTCTCATTTTGCCATTGTTGTTTCCCAGCTTAGTGCACCTCCACGGCATTCATTGTTTTAGATTTGATTGCATGTTACGTTAGTAAACGTTTAATTGCTGTTGTATCCCTGTAATTAAACTGTTTATGGGAACACCACTGTAATGTCATTTAAATGGCATTTGTAAGATTCTTTTCATTTAAAGCTATTTTCTTTGGGTACGATTTTTACTTTCTCTGCCACGTAGCTAGTAAGTAGATGAACTATTGTATTCCTCCCAAAAACATAATACGAAATTTTGCTGGAAATATAAGATTTGGACTTTCTCTAGTCACTATATTTATTTTTATAGCTTCTTCACACTATATTCTAACGAAAATTTATTTTTCTATCTGAATTCATATTAATCCAGATAAATCTTTGCAGAAATGCTTTCACTACACATTCTTCTAATTTCAAGGCGGATAGAGAAAACGTAACCACTCGGTTTTAAACCTCTATCGATTCTATGCTGGCTTTGAAGTTCCTTAACACTTTTCTTTACCGCAAGAAACAACTGAATCGCGACAGCACTTTAAATAAATGACAAAAGTATTGAAAAATTAAAACCAATAATTACGGATATGTCGGAAATAGCTGATGCAACACAAACTTTATTTCAAATAAACTGTGTGTTTTAAAGAGTACGTTTTATATACTATTTCTTAACGTTTACCAGATACTCCAAATTATAAAAAATTCCTTTGGAACAAAGAGGACTTTACACACTATTCCCAGGAATGTAAAGATTTGCATTTTATTTGTCATGTGACTATCTTAAGTACATGGTATACTTATCAAAATCGTGAGAACCAGTTTTGAGAAAATACATTTCTAAAAACATTCCATGTAAAGGGTAAATTGTGGTGTGGGACTTGTATTTATTGTTTCAATCATACATGTATTACATTATTAACCTGGAAAGTAACTTATCCCTATCTGATATCTGATTTTAGGTCGCAAAATATCTAGGTGTGACAGCGACCTCATACTAAATGATACAATAATACATAAGGTGATAATCTATGAAATACTGAGGTATACTACTGATACACTAAGGCACACGGAAAGTTACAATATCCAGCAGCATTTAATTAATTATTCATTATACTCGCATAAAAACTACAATGCACATTAAAATAATACTGTAGACGTACATTAAAAATACATTGAGCACATTGAAAATTACAAAACACTTACATTTTAAATACCTGTACATTGAAAACTAGTAATACAAATTTATAATGTGTGGTTGAACTTAGGAATTTTGATTAACTCTAAATTATAAGTCAATTGAGGGCGAGTTGTGGGACGCCCCAGTAAAATATCGTAAGATAACTTCCAAAGCGGAACAGGCTTATAGTCTATAAACATGTAGTAGAAGAAGAATATACTGTATTGAAAGTTATGTAGTACCATACATGCGGATTTCTTTTAAGTATAAAATATACGAATTAGCATTTTCATACCTATCAGAGGTAAGGAAATGTTAACTGGAATTTTGACATTGTTCCTAGGATAACTGTATTTTGGACACTGTAAGATGATATGTTTAACTAAAAGGGGAGTTTTACACAAATCACAAATTTTACACAAATTTTTGTTTTGTTGAATTTATTCTCATAAATAGTGTTGTTGTTGTAGATCTAATGTGCAGGATTTTGATCCATCAATAGCCAATATAAATTGTGTATCTTCCCTTCTGGTACAGCTTTCCTCAATTCTGGGCATTCTAGTAGGTGTTCTCCATTTAAAATCTTGTCAGCATTGCAAGTTTTACATGCTTTGTCATTCATAAAACCAAATCTATGTAGATGTACCGCCAGACAGCCATGTCTAGTGGCTAATCTGAAGTGAGCAACGTCTTCTTTCCTTGGGACATTGAAACAGGAGCAGTGAAAACTGTGCCAGTTAGTGCACTTCTTGCTGGAACAAATAATAAACCAATGAAAGCCAACATTGAAATACAAGCTGCACAATTATATGTAAAACTAAAAACAAACTGCGACGGTATAAAGTTTATTTATATGTTGTTGAGCCCCACGTTTGGGAGCCAATTTGTGACGTTATTACTTATAATGTTTGTGTATGTATGTTTACTCCGCGTGGTGAAGCCATTTTGTGACGTGATTCTTTGTTAGGTTTGTAGCTCCATCTGGTGTTAGCAATTTGCGGTATTAGTGTTTGTTTGAAAGAATGCTACTGTTATTTTATTTAATTTTGGTTTACTGTCCTCCGGCTAGCTATGATCTTTTTGGTCGAGCACATCTCTTTATACAGGTTGTGTAAACGGAAAGGAGTCTATTATCCAAAGATAACACTGATGAAAGAATTTGTTTTACACTTTTTAATGTCGAACACATTCACTATCACAATTTACACATTGATCTTGACACCCGCCAAACTGAAACTGTTATAATAACTTCTTACTGATCACTTTTAATTCGCGTACTTCAACCTTTTGTATAATTAACTTTACAACACTTGAGAATTTTCCTAACTCTGCTACGCGTAACTTGTGAATCGATAGCCGACGTGTACTTTACAAATATTTTCGGTGAACTGACGGACTGAAGGCGACGTGTAGCATACAAATATTTTCGTCGAACTGACGGACTCTACCTCTAACCTAGCCCTTTTATACTCCTACACCCCGATATGCCTAAAGATTATAACTGAGCTGCAATTGGCTAATAAAACGCGCCAACATTAGCGTCTATTTTTATATCCAATGAAAATTATGAATACATATGCTCTAGGTATAATGTTCCAGCAATTTCTACAGAAAAACGCGCCAACATTACGTAACTTCCTCGTCTCTAATAATGATAAACAGCTCACCCCCTCGCTGCATTATTGCACGCTATTATTGTCAGTTTCAGTAAGGCCGTATAAACTTACTTCCCAACAATAATTGCAATCAACAAACATCTCAAATCAATGTCACATAAAAATGCATATTTATACTATAATCACTCTTTACATTTAAATAATTTGTGATACAAATTACTGCGTCAAAACCCAAGCAAACATCAATGGTTTCAACAACTACATAGAGAATACAAGCTAAAAACAGAGATTACAAACAAATCCTTTTTAGGGAAGAATTATAATTACCTAAATTTATCAGAAAAATGCACTCCTCATCCTCCTAGAACTAATCCAATGGATTTTATCAAGATAGTAACAAATAAAGAGCTGATAGAAAAATTAAATAAACAAGAAGACTTAACAGAAGTATGCAGAATTGCTACACTTGAACATCTGCATAATCAATTCCCGGAAACAGAATTTACAGATGATTCTGCAGTTATGGTGGAAGGTGTTATATACTGTAAATGCTTTTCACATTATTTTACATTGCCTAGACAATCCACAAATTTTGATGGTGAAGTTGTTGCAATACAACGAGCATTAGAACAAATATACTACAGGACTGATATAAAAGAAAATAAAGTAGTTGTTCTCACAGACTCAGTTCCTGCCATTCAAGCAATAGAACGATATGATAGTCCAGATTAATCTTATAAGGATGTGAGGTCTTATTATAGATTACTACAAACAAAATATTACTGTGGATATCAGCACATGTGGGAGTGAATGGTAACGAGACTGCAGACTTTCTGGCCAAAAAGGGTGCAGTGTTATACTCAAAGCCTATAAAGTCTTGTGGACTAGATATGAAACTAAAAAATATCAAAATTAATATAGAACAAAAACACCAACATAATACTAAAAATGAAATTACTAATAAATTCTCATAAACAGTTCCTAATCTCATTCAGTACGGCGCAAGTCCGACACCCATTAGTTGTTGTTATTTATTTATAGTCGTTTTGACTACTAGGTCATATCACGACTTATATACATACATACGAGTACAATAATAATAATACATTGTATACTTTACATTGATTAAATAATACAATAATTGTGTTACATTATTATAAATATATTTTACAGTATTAAGTCTTGAGCCAGCTAGAACACTATAACCTATTACCTATTACACATTTTTATTTGATGACTCCCATTAGTATTTATACCACCCTTCTTCATACTACAGTCAAAGTTTTCTCCACTAGCATTCCCTAACGCTGCGAAATAGCAAGCACAATAGATGGATTCATTTTTATTTGTAGGAAAGCAGCCAGTATGCTGAATAACAACAGTCACTTTTGAAATCATACTTGGAAGTATTCACTCCGCTTTACTTTAACTAATGTAAAGCAACTAGTAAAGCCTGACGAGAGAAGAAATTTAGCTGAAAAGGAATCGTTTACTTAACTGCTTTCTCTAGAATCTTAGAAGGCAGTCCCTAAATGCGCCCATATAAATGTAGGTGTATTAAATGCAGAGCACATTACCTTTTCTTCCTAGGTATAGTGGAAGAGCTCCATTGTTGTTTATTTTTACCACGCTCAAAAGAGAAGAAGGAGATGAATTCTATTAGCTTCCTGTTGTTATCGAACGAAAGTTCCCCTTTTGTTAACTTGGGCCTGAAGACGAGAGTTCAACTGGGAAGGTTTTGTTTTAACACAAAGTATCCCGCTGATGCCAGAAACAAGTAAATTGTTCGAGGTCGATCGTTTTACCTTCTCGCCATAGTCACTTCTCTTTTTCCGTTCGACCTCTGATTTAATTTGCATGAATCATGTTTTCTAAACCTTTTGCTCCACTCTTGCTAACGAGGGAATGCTTCAGATTCAGCGAACGAACAAACGGGAAGGCAAATTAGTTTGCATACTTTTCCAACATGGTGAACAATGCGGCCCTGCCACTTCGCGTAGGGACAGTTGTCTGTGCTTTTCCCAAGAGGAATTATTATTGTTAATATGAAATACGGCGGCTTGGAGAGAAGAAGCTCTAATTGAAAATTTAGCGAGGCAGATGCTGAAGGGTGGCACGTGTGCCAATAAATTTGCCGTTTGTTCTGCGGATATCCGGATAGTTGAAGCTTCTGTGGTTAAATTCCCTCGCGCTTGCTTCACGCCATACAGTCTGCATGGCTTTGACATTGGATAATGTTAAAATATCGACTCCTGCTGACATCTATGATCAAATTCGGCTATTCGGATCTTCAAAAAATTACATTATAGTTCCACACGTTTATTTAGAGATTTGACGTTCTAATCATATATACGATATGTAAATACCTAAATGAGATACGGGCTCCTAAGAGAGCAATATATTACTCTACCAGTTTGGGGTCAAAATTTGAGTTTTGAGGTAATGGTAGTGCATACATGTTTAAACTGTTCCCTACCATATGTGAAACTGTTAGGGGAACATCTCTTAGGAAGGTAGTGTAAAATTCATTAAATAACTAGGCCTGTGTAGAAGGGGACTATTTTGCAGTTTATTTCAAATATGTTCTTCCCTATGGAGAACCTTAACCTAGTGTAATAGGCCCATTACCTATTTATGATTAGGTGTCACTTGATGGGGCAGTGAAAACGAACATTTAATCCTCGTTTCTTGAAATCTGTATAGAAACCTACCTGCTCCTGTTGCTACACTTTTTCTCAGGAATCGTTTTGCTAAACACCTTGCTTTGGTTTGCAAACATTATTTCTTCAAAAAATATTTTGTTATCAGGTATCAGCTGGCTGGCTAAATTTTATTGTGAGTTTAAACATAATTACAAATTCACAAAATATTGCTCTACAGCAACAACTCTACTTTCCACGTCTCAGCAAAGCTTTATAATGTATTGTTAAATATGTGCTTTTATACCCAAAAGTACATTAGAAAAGTGCACCTATAATATAACATTTATTAAAAATTGTGTATATTTTTATGCACAAGCATTCTGTTATGAGTTAGTGCATTCTTTGTTGTACTAATGTATCTATGATTTGAAGAAGGAATCTTTAAAAGTAGATGATAACAGTAATATTAACCTATGCAAAGTATATGAAAAACTGATATTTACGAAGTGCTTTACCAGATGTGAAAAAGCACAGTTGTAACTGAACAAAGGTGATTGGTATTTCCAAGAATGTAAGCACGTAAGAAATGCATTCGCATATTGCCAGTGATAGTGGGGGTAGCATTTTCGAGTGCATTTCAGTGGATAAGTGCTGGCCAGGAATTCACGAAAGTAGGTGAAAGTGATCGTACAGACATGCGAGCGAAGCTCGTGGCAAACTGCTTCGGTTACCAAAAATCAAAAGGAGACAGTGTTCGGGCGTTATTCTAGCTGAAATGATTAAGCCCGAGCCCATCACTCCTTCGAATACTTGTGCTTTTCCCTAGATCACGAAGTGACGCACAGAAAGCAACCTCTATACAGGTCCAGACGCGTGGGAAATGCAGCACGAATATTCCTTTGATGTGGCGGGATAAAACGACCAGCAGTGGATCAGGGCGAGCGTCTCTCCGTACACTGTCATTGTTGGCAGGTAGCAAGTTCAGCATTACGCTTACGGAATTCTGCAGAACCCTTGATACAGTTTGCTACAGTGTTCGGCTCACATGTGTGCACCGACCAGGGTTGCCAACTTTTAAGTTTAGGTACATCGTACGAGGCATTTAGAATTATGGATTTACGCCCAAATTTGTCGTATATCTAAACATATTTAGTATTTCTACTAAAATATCGCTGACGATAATAATTTTCATTCTTATAGCGCTTACAATATCGATGCTATGACCAGGGACACGAGCGGGATGGTTAAGGCTGTAACGTGTGTGGCTCGCATTCGGGAGGTTCCGGATTCGATCCCCCACTCCGGCCCATAGGTTTTTCGTGGTTTCTCCGGGTCGGCAGGTGAATGCTGGGGTGGTTCATGTTTATCATGGCTTTCCTGAACCCATCATCTTTCTTATCATCCGTTTCAGGGTTGTAGGGCCAGGCGACGGTGTCCGGCGTGTTGCGGTGGGCGGTGGCTTGCGCTCTATAGGGACTTCTTCCCTAGTGTCGCTTTCCCCCTCCCCGAGTGGGCTCTACCCTTTAGGGGACTACCGGGGGTTGGTTACTTGTGGGTAGGACCGGGCGGCGTCGAAGGTGTTCAATCTGGAAACGTTAGCTTGCGCTCGTCGGAATCCGGATCTGGTCGCCCTTCGGGTCTCACCCCTATCCCTCCCTCCCATGGGTCGCGTTGGAATCAAAAAGCGGCGTTACGGCCTCCTTGCGGTGATCTGCCCCGATTAACTCATCTTCAGTGTGAACTGCTGTAGTAGCATACAACTTTAATGTTATAGAGTTTGTTTAAACATCTTCTCGGTGACTTGGAAACAATTAGACGCACCAAACTCTTTCATAAACGGAACGACAGAATGAGCTATTTACTGCATATAGTGCCGTTCTTTTCTGAATTTTAGTTTTATCCAGTTTTGAACATGTTTAAATTTGAAAAACATATTTTTGTGTTCAAGAAAGCCTAATTTTTCTTCTGTTATCAGCAACTGCTGATAACAAAATGATATTTTGAGACAGTGAGTTTTAATTTTCTTGTGATATTCACATGCTGAAATTTTCTCCGCATCTTGTAAGAAGAGCAAGTATAAATATGGAGGTATTGCATATATTGAGTCCATTTTCTGCACGAGGTTTAGAAACAGAATAACAATCCAGTCTATCTTTGAATTGCACGACAGCCATTATTGGATTGGATAAGGTAAATGATAAATTTTGATGCTACATAAAAGTAATGCTAAGCTGTATTGAGAGCAAAATATTGTTTTACTACTTACTTATGTTCTTAAAAAGCAAGCCTAATTTTATTCTGCCTAGCTTTACAAATTAGATCACCTTCGTGGTTTGCGTTAATATATCTGTCTGCTAATAAGAGGTCCTAGGTTCCATTTTCGGTACTTTTGGGAAATGTTTTGAATGATATTTTCATATATATTTATGGTTCAGATGTCATTACTAGAATAAGTTAATTTCTGTCATTTTCAGAAGGTTGCCAACATTGTATAACCAGGGATTACGATCAAATACACTTTTGACATATTATTTGGTATAACATAATATAATATAATAACGTAGAATTATTTTTACTGGTCCTCCTGACTCCAATGTTTTGACTGATGACGATTCAGCAAGTGAAGGTGGTGAGATACCTATGGAAAACAGCTTCTTGCTAAGGTTGAAGTATGAACTACAGATGGAAGAAGGTTGTTATATTATCAACGCACCGTGCAGACTGAAGCAGCAGCACTTTCCTATTAATCAGAACAAAAATTTTCAGAGGCACATACACTCAGTTCACTAAAAATTCAAAATATATAGACGCAGATTTCGAAGCTATCACCACGGAGTTTGATAATACCCCCACGTGAAACGAGAAAAACCATCGAGGTTATCGGGCGTAGAACTAAGTGCATTCATTGCTGAAGGGTGCTGGGTCCTAAATTTTAAATGTGGAACTGTGTGTCGATTTTGTTTCTTCGATATCGCATCAGTTAATTGCCTAAAGGTCCATCCATATTGTTGCTTTATAGTATTGTGTTCACTGCTCATATGTTAATACTTTTGCTGCTACTAGTGCCTAACCTTACGTATATGGTACGGCATGTAACGTCCAAACTTTACATTCAGAAAAGTATTTTTCAACTGTTATATTTGTTTTGAATAAGTTGCCTTTCTTGGGCCCACATTAGCGACGGAAGTGATGTCTTATATGTCCAACAGATGTCACTGTATGTCACACAGATGGCACTGTATATCATTCTATGGTTGTAACGCAATGCTGGCAAAATATGAGTAAGTAATGCCGCCAAAGGCGGAGATATATATAACCTTAGGTTTCTGAATTCATGCAAAGTTAGCCTTAGGTTAGGTTTTTCTTTTATATAAGCTTACGCTTCTGAATTCACGCAAGGTTAGCCTTGTGCGTTCCTTAATGATGGTTATGATTAGCTATTTATAAAACCTAAGGCTTGTGAATTTCGAGAGGTTAGGTTAGGTTTAGTTCTTTTTTTTATAAAAACTTAGGTTAATTAGCAGTCAATAGTTACGTCAAAGCACGCGAGCGAAGCGAGCGTGCATTAACGATGGCTATGATTACCTCCAAAACCCCAACTTTCCACGTTATTCAAGTTTAGGGGAAGAATGGTACAAGTTCATGCCGCGGTATTCTAGACTTGTTCCGCCTCTTCTGCACAGCTTGCTCGGAATGCGTGGCGCTTTTTTCTGCGGCTATACTACATGAATAAGAAGAAGAAGAAGTAACAACACATCGCATATTTAGCGGATTCCCCAATTCCGTACTTCAGTTGGCACTTCCGAATAAGCGTCAGTATTACCGTGAAGATGGCCACGTTTCTTCTTGTTCATATCGCAATTCACCTATGTAAGTAAGACACCAAAAAAGGGTAATTTATTCCACTATTTCTCTCTTCCTTCTGCATTTTCTAGGTGGGCCCAAGCAGGGCAACTTTGCCTTTGTTTTTCATTTCATCTAACAATAGTAATGAAAGAAATGAAAATGTATTAAAATATAATTCGGCTATTAATGGGTTAATACCATCCAGAAGCTATCAGATTCAGATATGTTCTTTATTTTGCAGGGAACGTCAGTTATTCCGTTTTCTCCATTGATCATCAGTTTTCTGAACAATACTGTGTTCAGTGGGATTGACAATTCTAGGCACGCTGACAATGAGAGAACAAAGGGAAGGTGGTTTTGTGTGATATGTGGTGGATGTTTTAGATGAATGAAGGCAGCGGACCATGAGGTCAACAATTCAGTCTTGGTTGTGCCATTCAATGATGTAACATCAGTATGAGGAAGAGGGAGTGTTGTCAGCTTCGTTTCATTTCACTATTGTGACAAACAGTACAGCGCGGTATCATCTAAGTTTAGCCGATATCATACAACGTATATATGTCCTTATAATTATGGTACGAGTTGGCAACCCTGGCACAGACCTTTAGAATGCAAAGAAACGTGTTCCGAGTCTGAGTTATATTGATTGACTGGCTAGCGTGTAAGCTAATCAGCGGGTAGTAAATTATATTAAGGGTTTGTAGATCGAATAATAACTATTTTATTCTATAATAAACTTTTACAGCGCCAGAATACTGTTAAGTCGCACTCAGGAATCATAACAAATTGTTATACAAAATTAGATAATCGAAAGTGTGAGCGCGAAGCTTTAAGTAGTAAACTTCGATCTGATTAACGACACTTCTTGGCGCGCTGCTATCCGGTTAAGTTTAAATTAATCGGTTGTGTTAGTTTTTAAATCCTAATCGCTCCTCGAGTTAATTTCGCTAGGTACCAAATCCATGGCTTGTTTCAACGAAGGAAACTTTACAAGGCGGCTACAAAACAAGGCGATAAGGCGACGAAGCTTTCACCTGAAGCAATAAACTAAGCTAGTATAAATAATTAGAAGGCTTGTAATGCGACTTGAAAATACGTTTCAAAAAGAATCTCATCTGGATGGTTAAAAAATTAATTTATAAGAAACGATTCGCGGTAGTCTGATGGCTTTTGCTATTTCAAGTACAATGTAACTTACAAATGTGTAAACTTGTGAGGTAAGTTCACTTCAAAAATAATCTAATGTGATACTTTAATACGACTTTCTCTACCCTCTATTGTCTGAGACAGTATTTTTAACACTTAAATGATTTGTCAAATTATATAATAAAAAATATAATAACAGCACGCCTTAAAGCAATATGTGTATGTAACAATATATAAAACGTGTATATTACAGTCATTGTATATGTTTATATTATTGCATACATGTAATAATGTTATGTGAATGTATTACGTAATTTAATAATGTAGGAGCTGTGAGAATAATAGGTTAAAGTTGCTAACAATGAGGTAAGTTTGAGGCAATAATGAGTAAAAAAAAGCTTAGAAAGCTACTAGTCATTATTGGAGCAACAATAATGTAAATTTTGAGACAGTTTATAAAATAGTCAATCAATAACCAGAAAAAAGCTTAAGTTAAATAAAAGTATTCTATTGGATTAGGAATAGCCAATCAGGGACTTGAAATTTACAAATTTAGGCGGTAAATATCAAGTCAGTTGCTTGTAGACAGCGCTCATAACTGGACGCGTTGCTTGTAGACAGTGCTCCTAACCGGACGCGAGATGTGTCCTCGGGAAATTTAATTTGTATTTTGTGTGAGACAAAAATAATGTACGTGTTAAAAAGTGCAAGTAATTAATAAAAAATCTCACAGCTCTCTCTCTCTCTCTCTCTCTCTCTATATATATATATAATATATATATATATATATATATATATCAGTGAAGTGCTATTTAAATCGTGTCAAGCATTAATAAAAGGAGTGAAGTAAAATTATAATCTGTGTAAGCCTACATTCTTCAGTTGCACCACAACCCTGCAAAGAGAAACATGCCTCTAACAATAATACTGACGCAGCCGAGGCAAACATAAATATATAATATTTAAAGAAACAGTCAAATTACAAAGTTAATATTTTTTTAAAGTTGGGGCAAAGGCCACCGGAAAGTACATTTGGGGCGAAGGCTACCGGAAACTTTTTACCATACGTGTGGTTGCAACTACTTCAAGTTCGGCTCCCCAACAGTTGAACTACAATACATCTCCTACTTCATGTCTACTAGTAGGCAGGAATGTGTATTATTCTTACTTAAGCTTATTTTTCTATCTGTTACGGTTTAAATCAAATAAACCTTTGCAGAAATAGCCATATTACACATTTCATGATAGATACAAGGGAACGGCAACAGTCAAATATTTAAGAGCAGGGCGCTATATGCTGGTCTTAAATTCCATACTGTTTCCATGCAATTGCGAGAAACAACTGAATGTTGAAAGCACTTAGAGAATGACCAAGAAATGAACAATTCCAATAATAACGGATGTCTCAGAAACGCCTTATGCCACAAAAAAAAAAAACAATTTGAAATAAATTGTTTTAAAGATATTTACTTGCCTTGTGTAGTACGTGCGTTTTGGTCTGTTGCTTAACGTTTACCAGTTATACAAGATTATGCAAAATTGCTTCCATTAAATAGAACTTCATAGTCTCCGAAACTTTAAGATATACATTTTATTTGTCAAGTAAATATGTTTAATATGTAGTATTTTAATTAAAATCGTTACAGCAATTTTTATAAAACAAAATTTCGAAAAATGTTCTATGTAAAGCGTAGTTTGGGGGGATTTTGTTGAAAATCTTCGTGTCACGTCTTTGGAAGCTACTAAACGTAAATGCCAAGTTTGGTATTTATCTGACTTTTCCTTTCGAGAATGGTGTTCACAGACACACACACACACGGACATGTTTCCAAAAATGCTTTTTGGTGGTTCAGGGGGCTTCAAAACATGTATTTCCGGTGAAACCTCGGCATTGAACTTTGGATGGAATGCAGTACCTTCTGTACCTGCTATGTATGTGGCAGAGAAAGTAATAAACACAAGTGTAAGCAGGTTTGTCACATTGGACCATATTTTACAGACGATGGGAATTGCGTGTATCTAGTTAGTGGTCATTATTCCTGACTTATACGAGAGCGCCTTCAATTCAAATTCTTAGTTTTCTTTTCTTCTCTAGCTGCCAATGGCAATTATAATCAAAATTAAAATGTTGCTGTTGATTTCATAGTAAAGATACTTTTACTTTTAGCATATAATAATAAAATTAAAAATTTTGGTTGGAGAAAGTACAACTAAAAGCGTAATGGTTGTTGTAGTCATTTTATAGCGAATTTTTCTGTAAGTATCTGTGGGATTTCCTTCAGCTGGAACAAACACTAAGATGTTTCATCTTTGGAGCATGTGTTGTGTACAGGGATGCTGCCAACTGACATGCAGTATCTTAGAACGGCAAAGATTGACTTTTAAAAAAGCTCTTAGTGGGCTTTAGAAAGGGCGAATTTTTTTGCTCAAATTCTTAAAATTTTAGTCATAGGTATCCGTTAAGTCCTGTCAACATTCAGTTGTTTCTCACGATTGCATGGAAACCGTGTAATTTTAAGGCCAGAATATTTATAGCGCCCACTTCTTAAACATTTGACTGTCGCTGTTCCTTTTGTATCCATAACGAAATATGCAATGTAGCCGTTTCTGCAAAGCGTTTATTTGAATTAAAATGTAGTAGATAAATACTTTAGTAAGAATAGTTTGTATGCCCAATAATAAATATAGAGGCTAGAGAAAGTCAAGTAAATGAATCACATCAGATTTTTTTTTCTCTTGGTCATGCGAATAGAAAGGAATTCAAAGCCATCACATAGGGACAGGTTCTTAAAAGATTTGGTTATCGCTTAAAGTTTTCTTATTCCCTTAATCTCGTTGTGAGAAGGAAATATGTAATAAGACAACTTCTGAAATGTCTATCTCTATTAATATAAAGTAGCTAGAAGAATGAGCGTTTGTAAGAATAGTTTGCAAATGCGTGAGTAGAGAAAGTCATGAGTGCAAAACATTAAATTTTTATTTTATATTTTATAAGATGGTATGCGGAATCATTGCTAGTAAATGATTTTTCATTGGTTTTCTTCTTCTCGTACACATTTGGGTTATAATGAAGCAACAAAGAAACAAACTAGTTTCGTCATTAATTTCGCGTATCCATCCCACCACTATGCGTTAAGCTAAAACCTTCTAGAGCACACAAAACATGAAAAGAAATCTCACTGCTGTGTGCAATTTTGGACCGGCGTTCCCTAGAATGATAGCTTGAAGCAAAATCAGCGACACCTTGTTGACAAAACCAACTTGAACGAATTATCGTAAGTCGACGTTTTACACTATGACTTTGAGAAACGAAGTTTCTGCCCCACGTATGGAAAGCTAATTTGAAGTAGGTTGTATTATATTTCGAATGTTGGGGAGCCGAACTTGAAATAGTTGCAACCGCACATATGGTAAAAAGTTTCCGATAGCTTCGCCCCAAGTTTAAAAATATTAACTTTGTAATTTGACTGTTTCTTTAAATATTATATATTTAGGTTTGCCTCGGCTGCGTCAGTATTATTGTTAGGGACATGAATTTCTTTGCAGAGAGTGGTGCGGGTAAGAATGTAGACTTGCACAGATTATAATTTTTACTTCACTCCTTTTAGTAATTCTTGACACGATTTAAATAACACTTCAGTGATGTAGAGAACTGTGAGATTATTTATTAATTACTTGCACTTTTTAACACTTTAAACTATTTTTGTCTCACACTGAATTCGTATTAAACTTCTCGAGGACGCATCTCTCGTCCGGTTAGGAACGCTGTCTGCTAGCAACTGACTTCTGAATTTGTAAATTTTGTTCCATTTCAGTTTCCGATTGGCTAAATCCTACTCCAATAGAATACTTTTATTTGACTTAAATTTTTTTCTGGTTGTTGATTGGCTATTTATAAACTGTCTCAAAAATTGCATTATTGCTGCTTCAAGAATTACCAGTAGCATTATTAAACTTTCTAATTCATTATTGCCTCAAGGTTACCTTATTGTTAACAACTTTTAACCTATTATTCCCACAGCTCCTACATTATTAAATTACGTAATACATTCACATAACATCATTGAACATGTACATAATAATATAAACATTAATACAATGACTGTTACATGCATTTTATATATTATTACATATACATATTGCTTTAAGGCGGGCTGTTATTATTTTATACTATATAATTTGACTGAAATCATTTAAGTGTTAAAAATACTGCCTCAACTTGTATGCCAAGAAACGAGAAAATGTGTCCCTAGGGTTCAATGTATCATAACTGATACTCGGAAGCAATGAATATTTAGAAATTTTGGGGTTGCAATGTTTAGAAGTATATATGGCGTATCAGTAACCTATTTCCTGACCCGCATCATGAAACTTTTGGAGTTTAATTTCCGCTTGCAATGCCTGCGTTTTGTAACCAGTGATCATGCAACATTTCGAATGTGTTGTAGCTACACCAGACCAAAAACTAATCCAATTACGATTTTATAGAGAATTTCATCACATTGCAAACATACTGACGTGTAATAATACATTCAGTATTGTTTGCTGCAGTAGGGCTAAAAAATCTGCTCTTCCATAACTCTTATTTACCTATGCTGCATAGATAAGCGTTTAAGAGCCGTTAGCTGAAATTAAAATAACCGCTTAAATAATCCTGAAATTTACATTAAAAATGGAATCCCGGATTTGGTTAACAACTGCTAGACATGCGACGCCTGAGAGTCGAATAGTGAGCTCTGAGGCGAAGGCCGTTCCTTTCCTTGGGTTTTAATCGTGAAATTTTAGTATTTACTAGTCCACAAGCGCAGCATGCAGGTAGCTTCTAATTTCGGTGAGCTCTTTTCTTTTGTCTCCATTCGCTGGAGTGCTCTTACGAATGGTTGATGGTTGAATTAAGGATCGCCATTTCTCCTTTTATAAAGGTTCGTTCCCATTATGAAAATGATTCCATTTTTTGTTTACATTATGAGAGATGTGGAATTGTTCTTCGCAGTAGTGGGAATTCTGTAAACCTTCTCTTACGCTTCTCATCTTTACAAGAGCGTGTTTTGTTTTTTTGTTCTTGTATTCATGCAGACTAATGTTGTACTTTCTGTTGATTTTGAAGAGCACATGTGCTTGCGGCTATGGCTAACATAAATTTCTGGTTTGCTCTCCATCCTTTTAATTCAACTTTTTCGTCGTGGCATCCGCGGGGCTTTGGTTGGTTCAGGGAAACAGCGTTTTGTTGGTATGTCTGGTTCAGTGCACTAACTTGCAAAACATAACAAAAAGCCTTCGGGTCGGAAAGGTTCATGCGTTGGTAATTGACGTGCCGTATTTTATCACGGAGTTGTCTGCGAATAATATTATGTTTATCCCGCGGACAAGCGTTTCTGGCATTATCATTACATCTTGCCTGAACTTTATATGGTTATGAATAATTAAAGACCACAAAGTAATGTTTTCTTCTGGAGGCCTGGAAGAATTTCGCAAGGCACAATAACAGCAAACTAATGCTCGCTGCTGGCTATGGATTACAAACATTATAAATAAAGAAGTATCCAATATACTCCTTCTATCACAAGGTATAAAGTTGTTTCTTATATACTCCGTAATCGAATAAAGTAACAAATTCCGCGATTAAGTAATTAAAATAGTTATCGCATTATTTTTATTCTATCTTTTTCCTTACTTTTAGCACCCATTTCCCAATAACATAATACAGAGTTGCACAAGAACTATCGAATATTCGTAACAGAATTTTGTAGTCTATCTACTTTGATATCAAACACGTGAAGACATTTGGGTAGAAGTAAAGAAGCAAAACTGGCAGATATTTTAACGTAATTTTACAAAATTTTACACAGATGGCTTAATGAACCCCACTTAACTCATTTTATTATATTTATTTCTGTACATCGCGTTCCTCTTGGTCTTTTAAATATTTAAATTGAACGTTCTTTACCATTCCACATTATTTCGTTTTACTTTACAAAATTCTGTTAGTATAATGTTCGTATATCAACATTCTTAAACTTTCTCTTAAGTTTATTTTCAATTATAAAGAAAAACATGTGCAATACTGGGTGACCATGAGACTTCATCACACTGTGAATTCTTTAGCTTTCCCCACGTAATATTACAAGAATCCTTCATTTTCAGATATTGACGTTTCCCTAAGTTTGAATAACGTTTAACTTACTCTAAAATACACGGATGCTTTGATAGCTCCGTTAATCACGAAAGCTGTAACAGGTTATAGAAAAGCTGCTTTTGCATGTTGTGTGATTTTATATCTGTCCTATTCTACAGCATTTCTAATCCCTATGGAGCAAAGCTACTCCAACAGGGCATCAGATTTTCGGTAATTATCACTAGCTTCGACTGTAGTGTAAACCATTTTCGATATATGTTCGTTGCGCCTTGATATGTTAAGGGATATTTCTTTTGTTTGTAATGAGCTCATGCGAAACCTACTAACATCATGCCAGATCGAGCTGAATGGCTGAGGCGGGAATGTTCCCGGGTTCGATCCCAGAGACTGCTCACTCTGACCCATGGGTGTTTTTCTGGGTATTCCCGGGTCGCCAGGCGAATGCTGGAGTGGTTTCTTGCAGCCTCCGAATTTTTCAGGTCTTATTCAGGATTGGGAGTGCAGGCGATGGTGTTTCGGTGCGGCGTGGCAGGGAAAAAGAATGCTCTTTGTGGAAGTTTCTCCGTCCCTCGTCTTTGGTTTGGTTGCTGGGATATACGGATGCGGGGTGTTTGGAGTGGGAGTCCCCGTTTAGCCTGTCCTCTATAGGAGCGTCTCAATCTGGAAATGTAGGAACCCTGTCATTACTGTGTCGCAACCCCTAGTTCCGGCCGCCGGGGCCGCCCCCTTGTGGGGCATAGGTGCAATATCCTCATTGGAGTAGTGCTGAGTCCCTCGATAAGCAGAAAAAACATAATGCTAAATATATAATTATAAATACTTGAGTGTTGTCTCAGCTTGCAATTTAGTAGTTGTAGTAGTACTAGTAGTGTTTAACGCTCGTTCTCACTATATACGGCACTACATGCGGTGGACACTGATGATGCATGAAATGAAATTATAATGAGGAAGGAACGTTCCAGGCCTAAGTTTAGTGTACCTCCCCGACATTTGCCAGTTATCAGGACTGAGGAAAACCTGGAAACAATGTGTCAGGGAGGACGTTCCTAGCATTTTACCATGATTAATAGAAAAAAAACTAAAGAATAAGCTCTTATGTGCATAGTTGGTAGAATAGTATGAACAAAAATTATCAAGTAGAGAAAGTTGTATGAATGCCATACTTGAGATTTTTAGAAATGAACTAATTCTAATGAGATTTATAAATACGGGGTATGTAAGCGAGTTATAGTAGTAGTATAAAGGTAACCACGAAGCTATGCTTTGATGCCATAGCTTTCATAACATGAGCATTGTGTGCGGAAGGTGGGAAGCACATTTTTAAAAATCAATACTCGGCAGTTGTCAGGGATACTTCCTGAAATAGCCCTATATCCTGGCGGGAACGTTCCGACGCAGCAGTATTCGACACGTGCTCATAACCGGCGAACGTGTCGAGGCTGCTCATATTGGTAGAGCGACCTATGGATCTCCAGCACTTGCTAATATCTGGCAATCTTTTTGAAAATCTTCAGACTTCAGATCGGTGTAAGTCTTATATTACAGGGCTGAAATTAAAATTAAATTGCGTTTTATTTATGGACGCTCTTTAACTGCTGTGTCCTTAGCGTCCCATTCTATATTGGGCGTGAAAGACCGGTAATTTTGCTCACAGACTTGAGGTTCTTTTACGTGCCGTAAATCTACGACACGGGACCACCGGCTTTACTTCCCTTCCGAAGGAAGCCATGCTAAGGATTTTTACGCCCGAAAAAAATCCATCACCCTCCGCCGGGTATGGACCCGCGACCTCAGGAATAAGAGGCTAGCATGGTAACCACGGAGGACGACAATTTACAGGGATGTGAAAATTATTACACTCAACTACAATTTTGCAGTAAAACGTACAGCGCGTGTTGCTATGTAATGACTTTGAAATGTCTATTTGCGGGAGAGAAGAGAAAAAAGGAACACCGATTTACCAGTGGAGAGAAGAAGTATAAGTAGTTGAAAATTCAAGCCAATAACAAGCAGTATCTCGAAATGATTGACTACACAAGTAGTTCTATTTCACATAAATTGTGTGCTTCAATGAGATCTAACTGAAGATTTTATCTATCTCTTGCGGTTTACTAGATATCCAAAAGTCATTCAGAATGAAGAGGACTTCGCAGGGTATTCCCAAAAAATTGAAGATATACATTTTATTTGTATGTAAATATCTTGAACAAATTGTATTTTAATCAAAATCCTTAAGGTCATTTGTTGAAAATCTTCATGTCAAATTTTGGAAGCTATTTAACTAAATGCTAAGGTATTTATCGGACATTCCGGTGAAATCTCGACATCGAAATTTTGAGTGGAATACAATACTTCCTCTCCTCTTAGTATGCGATAGAAAAAGAAAAAAAATCTGATGTGTTGCACTCACATGGCCTTCTCTACTCTTGTACAAACTATTTTTACAAACACTTATTCTCCATATGCTTCATGTTAATCGAGATATCGAGATATTAATCTTATTGCTAATTTTCTTTTCGATGCAAGGGGAATTGGTAGGCTTTAAGCGATAGCCAAATATTTTAAGAGGTGGTTGCTATGTGGAGTATTCCATTCTCTTAGCATTACCAGGACAGAAATGAATAAGGAATTTGAGAAAAAGTATAAGTATTGGAAAATTTAGGGGAATAACAAGCAATATCTCGAAAATGCTTCACTCAACAACAAAAATGTATATGACATAAATTGTGTATTTTAACGAATCTACATTTTTTGTGTAGTAAAATTTTGTCTATCTCTTATGGTTTACCAGTTATGCAAAAGTCGTTCACAATGAAGAATACTTTTGGAGACATTCCCAGAAAATTCAAGATATACATTTTGTCATGAAAGTAGACATTTCTGAGAAAGTTAAAATTTTCGAAAAATGTTCCATGTAAAGGGCAATCTGGGGTGGGGGAATTTTCTTGAAAATATTCGTGTCGCATCTCTGGAAGATACTGAACTTAAATACCAAGTTTGGTGTTTATCCGACTGTTCTTTTTCAAGTTATGCTGTTCACAGACACACACACTAAAATGTTTCCAAAAATGCTTTTTTTGGATTCAAGGGGTCTCAAAACATGTATTTCCGGTGAAATTTCGGTATCGAATTTTTGGGTGGAATACAATACTTCCCCTACTTACTATACGTAGTAGAGAAAGTAAAAAGTATTGTAAGTTTGAAAATAATTTACTTCTTCAACGGATTACCCTCCTCTTTGTAGGATATACACCCCCAAGGACTTACAAGCTAAAGCCTTGGGTCAGTAACCTGTCGAGGAGCAAACAAACTCTGGATCATAACATATCAGGATGAGTGATCAGCCCAATCCTGGTATGGTGATGAAGAAGAAGGAAATGAAATGTTGTGATGGAAGGGGTGTTAGGAAAATTCGGGGATCACATTACAAATCCAGCATTTGCCCAGCAACCGAGGAAATCCGCGAAGAAACCTTCGGTCAGATAGGGTTTCAAACCGGGACCTCTCGAATGCGAGTCGCACACATTACCATAGAAACACCTCACTCGGTGAAAACAATTTACAAATGTTTAAAATGAAACCAGCACCATAGGTAAATTCCTATCAACTGTTTTTCATTTTGAATATTTATTTTCCTCCAAAACCCCACTTATTAGTAATTTTTCTTGGTGAAACATACTTTTCTCAACCCAAGGCCATGAAACTTTACACAGAACAAAAGCTACCGATCATGGAACAAATATCTGGTATTTAATTACCAGATATGGCCTTCAATTTTTACAGATAATCCTGTAGGAAAGAATGTCAGAAAATGGTCATAAGATCCATTTTTGGCAAACTTGAAGTCATATCGCTCATAATTCAGTGAACAAAAAATATGTCCAGCTATTCAATGGTAGAAGATAAAAATCGGACTAGTTTTATTGTAATGTTTCATATAGACATTCATCTAATTCTGATTGATGGAAAATTCTATAAGCATTTATCATATTAAAGCTTCAATATCTTGGAGATATAACTTAGAGCAGTAATTAACCAAAACCTCGAGTTTGTTAATTTTCACACCTCTATAGCTGATATAGAAAAACGCGTCACTTATGTGGAGGAAACGAGGTTTATCTCCACAAAACACCAGATATCCGTCTGCCATATTCCTTTGGTGATACCTCAACTCCTGATTGAACCCAATTTAGATTGAGACAATGCTTCTCATTTACTTTAGTAAATCTACAACCAAAATTTTAGCGATTCGAGAATGTGCCAATGTGCTAACATTGTTAAAATACACAATAGAAAATTATTTTCCAATATTGCAGATTGTAGCTCGTTTTGATGACGATGACGATTATGAACCCTCAGCGGCCTTTATTGGAGGCCTGCACGTAAGGCCCTTAGAACCCTTTGTGCCTCTTATCTTGAGCATTAATCAAGTCTAATGGTCCGAATGAAATGGACCACATCGTTGATATCTGCCCTTCTTAACTCCTCAGGTTCCAAAAAGAAGCATCCTAGGAATACATAGGTATGCATGGCGAATCCTTCGCATTCACATAGTATATGCTGTGATGTCTCAAAATCTCCCGCACATTTCCAACATAACGGATCTTGAGTAAGACCCATTATGTCTAAGTGTCTGCGCAAAATGTTGCTGCCTGTGAGATACCTCACAACTCCTCTGAGCTTATATCTAATTAAAGTCAGAAGAAACTCACTCAATTTCCCGCCAAGCCCCTATTTAGAAACATGAACTTGCCTGGCGGTAGTTTGCTTACTCCAGATTTCAAGATGAACCCTTGCCATAAGCTTGGTATGAGTTACCTCATACGTGACAGTTATAGAAGACTCAGGCCCACTAAAATCAAGCCCCGATCCCCTCTTTGTAAGAGTACCCACCATCTCATACCCACCTCTAATACCAGTATGTCCGGGCACCCAAAGAAGTGTAACCGGGCCGCTGGTTCAGTTTATCCAACAATCCTTAGGATTGTCACACCACTAGGTCGTTTTAATTGCAAGAGTACTGAATTTTCTCTTGAGAAAAATTCCATTGCTCTCCTGTTACAAGTGTCGTAACAGCTTACTACTACTACTACTACTACTACTACTACTACTACTACTACTACTACTACTACTACTACTACTACTACTACTACTACTACTACTACTACTACTACTACCACTACCACTACCACTACCACTACCACTACCACTACCACTACCACTACCACTACCACCACCACCACCATCATCATTATTATTAAATCTGTAGCACTTGTCATTGCACTGTTGAATATTTTAACGATAGATATTACACCGGCTTATTTCGCAATATTCTCAGCGTAAATCTCATATAAAAGGGAGTTTTAATAAAGAAACATAAAGGGGCTGTATTCTATCCCATGCTGTTTATACCTTTGGTTTTGTTTTTAATATCACCATCAGCGTCTGTTAGATGCATTCGCCTGGGACATCTATTAATGTCGTATCATTTTGTGTCCACTAACACCCCGGAATCTTATCTACGAACAAATTGTAGACGAAATGTTAATGGAAATTGGTTCTAAATGTAACATTTCTCCACTTAAGGAGTAACAGTTAAGGAGGGACTAAATGACGAATATTGCCCGTCTCTTCCAAAAATCCAAAATTTTAGGTTTTTGTGCAGTCTTATTAAATGGACCATAGGCGCAATGCTTATATTTAAATATGTTTTTAAAATGGTGCTACATTTGCCATTTTCGTATGCTATGAACTCTGCACTACTTCACAGAAAAAAGCATAAGTCTACACACTTCAGATTAGACAGGTAAACTTTTAGCCATATTTTATGGGACGTTTTGCTCTAGAAATTGGTACTACTGTAAGTATGGCAGCTTCTATGTGTTCAAACCATGCGGTTTCTTTCTTCGCAAATATATGCAAGTTTTTTTCCTCCAGTTTTCTTTGAACAGCTTTTTGTGTTTTCTGACACAAATGATCCGCTTTCTCAGAAACTATTGAAGATAACCAAATTAAGTTTTACCAATAAAAGCAACCCCTAATCGTATTTACTCTGTAATACGTAAAGAAGAGTAATACGCTTTGTTATTTTTAAAACGAAGAATTTCTGTTAAAATTGTAGTTAAAATTGTCGTTAAAATTAATCAAAATATATTATAATTGAGAAAACAATTCTATCTTCCTTAACAAACATATTGTATAAAAATAAATCAGTGAACTTAGAAGGCATGCAACTACATCCTGTAAACATTTCAGTCTGATATCTTAAATAGTTTCTAATATAATGGAGCATGGATTTAACAGATTGTCTTTGGCGGGCTTTTAATCTCTCATAACCAATCAAAAGTCGCGATATGATATCACAGTTTAGCGCTACACACTTGCCAGCCTGCTGCTGATAATACCCTTGCAGGCTGCCCCAGCTACCTGACTAAAAGGTCAACTTGCTGCTGTTCTCCCCTCCCCCTTATAGTTTCGCATTCTCATAAATGAACTGTCCGCAAGTGTGTTATTAGCAGTAGGCTGGCAATTTTGTAGCGCTGGGGCGTAAGCGCCGTTTCATTGCTTATCTGTAGAACATACGTGGCATAATGCTTTTGTCTGTAGTAGGTTCTGGAGAGTTGATACGCAAATTTGTAAACACCTTAAACACTTAATATAATAAAAAGTTCATATTTGTTGACGGATTTCATATTTGGTTGAATCAATTTAAAATAAAGGATACTTTTTAGGCAGAGCTTCCTAAATATTAATAGCTTTAAGGAATATTTCCCAAAAAGCTCAAAATAATACTTTTGCCTTTGCTACCGCATTATTCCCACCATTTAGAAGAACGCAGGAAATTAACGTTTAGTATGCATTTACGATCTTATTTTTGGGGATATAGACATACCCATTTCGCGCACGCTATAACTTGTAAGCAAGCATTGGCTAAGCTCGAAAATAATTCCATTTAATTCACGGTATAGTCAATGTGAAGCTGTCATTCCTAGCGAGTAAACACTACGTTGTTCCAGCAATGCGCGCGACATTCTTTTCGCCTCTGTACAATTTTTGCTATACAATTTTCAAATCACATGACGGAAGGTTATTTGCTTGCCTACCCTGACCCCGCTTTTAATTTCCTCTAATAGGATTTTTATTGCCAATTGGACCTCGCGACTGGATGAGTTATAAAGAGGCAACGTCATCGTACAGAAATGTGATAAAGCAACTATAGATTCTGTATCCTTTAAAAAGGATCCCTTTGACGCTTTCATTGCTTTCGGAGGGGGGCAGCGTAGGGTTCAACCAAAAAGAGTTGAACTGGAAGCCATTAAGGCCTCCCCTTGCCCGTGATCAGAATGTACTTGGTTCGAATTAAGAGGAATTGCTGACGAGCTGATGGGCGTTGGTTTCCAAAATGAGCAAAAAAGGAAAGAAGAAATGGGACGCCAGAGAGTTAGCAGAAGAATGGAGAACCAAAGGTAGAGTAGAGACTGCCTTGGCGTTCTCCCTCTTCAGTCTTTGATAATCTTTTCCTTCTTCCATCTAACGACGCTGTTATTGAGGACTAAGGTGGGGATTACGACCACTGTTAGAGCCAAAGTCCGGCGAGGCCCATCGCTTTTTTCGATTGTCGATCTGATATAATTTTTTTCCTCTCTCTTCCGCCGTCCTTTCTTGAAGACTGCACAATATCATAGTTTGTTTTCCCAAGGCTCTATTGTCGCCTGTAATGGTTTCCTCTTGTATTTCCAACTTCTTACAGTCCCACCATTCTTCCCGCATATTGTGAACCAAGTTTTGAAGACGAATGGGAGAAAAAGGAAACAAGCTAAGAGCGAGGAAGATAAAAGACAGAGTGGCATCCGGAAGGTGAAGCATGTGAATAAAAATCTTGTTGCTATATTTTTAAAACATTAATAACGGAGGGAATTGATTATGCATGAAGCTTATCACAACTGATCATGATTAATGGCCTCCAAGATTTATTAATTACCCAGGCTTTGCGGCTGGTGCAGTTTAACGGACCTTGAACATGAAACAGTTACATATGAAGCTATCTTCTTTGAGGACTACATTTTCTTCCTAAACAAAATTACTGTAAACGTAAAGGAGATTTCGCATATCCGCATCAAATAGCAGTAAACGCAGACATCAAATAGTTAAATTAACTATGTAGAATAGTTATTATTTAATCATATGACCTTATTTAGGGCTTTCTTAATAACACACAATACTTAAAATATGAAATCACATAAAAATAGTATGTGATGGAAAGCAAACATGGCAATGACAATAATAGAAAGAATAATCATAATAATATTAATACTTACAATGATACAGATTCAAAATCGTAGTATATAACCAATATGTTTCCCATAAAAATAAGCTCTCAAAATGACTGCAGAATATTTTATTAATTTTGTAACAATCTGGTGTTCTATTGTTTTTCTGCAAAAAAATAAAATGCTTTGTAATAGTTCCCCGTGCACCAAAGGGGGGACCACTCAACAATTTTCTAAATATGGTTATCTATCTACAAAATAAATGATAACTGGTTCAAACATACTCTTCTTTACTGCATCAATTTCTTCGGCTGTGTTTGTTCAAACCTGATGATTGGATCTACAATTTTTGCCTCGTTCTTCTTTCTGTTGAAGCGGATTGTGTGTACACGCCTACTGCTGTCGTTATCAGCGATCATTTCTTCATGTACTACCAATCCTTTAGAGCGGAGACCATTTGTCAGTAAAGTTATTTTGTTATGCCTCTTGATGCAGAGTAGTTGCTCTCAAGGGCAATTACCTAGCACTTGAGAAAGGGTTTCGAACTCGCCGCAATGTCAAGCAACGCTTAGTGGCAGAAGAACGCCCTGGGATTGACCGAATGGATGGTACCATGGCATTCATTTAGATCATATGCGCCATTCACTACTTGATAGATCATGCTTGCTAAGGATCCATTTATTTGCTAAGGGTACTTGGGAAAACAGTGCAATTCCCTTACCTTTGTGAGGGTAGGAGCACTATTATGTAAATTCTCTCTTTAAGATGTTGCCGAAGTTGTCTGGTATTTGATTTCTTAGAATCGGCTAATTCAAGTTCTTAAAGAAAACTAGTTTTAATGTAATCTCGAACAACGTTTGTGGTTGACTGCTTTCAGAGTTTGGTTTATGCTGAACTGTTGTAGAAATGCTTCCCACGATAATAAAATAATCCAGTAATAAACCTGTAAAGATACCATGCGTATAAATTTAAGAAAATTTTTCTCCATAAGAGTTTTGTCCATAAATAGAGCGTATTCATGAAATGTCATCAACATTTGAAGAAACGTGCTATAGCTTATACTGTTGTGTTGGACGAAGTGACATTTGGGTATGCTGTTTTTCATTCTTGCACTGCTTGTTATCACTGTTATCTCCAAATTTAACGTCCGTGTTTCTCTTGAGGTGACATTAAAGAACCGCTCGGATTGAGCTGGACTCGGCAGGTAATGGTTCCGATATTTATACTCGAGTGCTATCGTGGAATTGTGATGTCCAGGGAAAAACTGCATTATTGTGTGGCTGGTTTTAGATTAGATCGGCCCCTATGAGAGTGCTTTGCAGCTTAGTTGAATGTCTTATACTCATTTTAGTTTAGTCCCGTTTCACCCAAATACGTGCGCGGTGTTAGTTTGAAGTAAAAGAATCTATCTATCCTATTGGAAACAATGGAGCATTGGGATAGCACTTGGTTATGTTGTAAATGTGCAAGCTAGATACTCGCTATCTTATTTGAGTTTGTCCCAAGCATTATGCTTGGCATTGACAATGGAAGGGACAGCGAGCACCTGGACCCAACGCTGATCTTATGAGCTTACCACCCCCAGGAGAAACGGATGAGGTGACGGAACCGCAGGAGGCTATAGGCCGCAGGCAGGTTGCCGACGGAGACGCACAGAGGTCTATAACGGTTCCAAGCTTGATGATCCGGTTACACCGGCGGACTGCTCAAAGAAGGCTACCCTCAGGCGGAAAAGCGTAGCTCGTCCCACTTGAGACGGCTCAGAGAAGGTTGCAATCTGGTAGGGTCGAGAAGAACTTTCCAACTGAAGAAGTTTAATTTTAGGAGGAGGTGTATTATAGTTCGACTGTTGGGGAGCCGAACTTGAAGTAGTTGCAACCTCGTATTGTACAAAGTTTCCGGTAGCCTTCGCCCCAAGTTTACTTTCAATTTTATATTTTAATGTATCTTTAAATATTATATATTTAGTTTTGCCTCGGCTGCGTCAGTACTAATTTGTAGAAACATGTTTCTCTTAACAGGGGGTGGTGCGGCTGAAGAATGTAGGCTTACACAATTATAATTTTTACTTCACTCCATTTATTAATCCTTCATACGATTAAATAACACTTCACTGATATAGAGAGCTGTGAGATTATTTATTAATTACTTGCACCTTTTAACACGTAAACTTTATATTCTCGCCGTAATGAATTTTCGTCTCACACTGGATACATATTAAACTTCTCGAGGACGCGTCGCGCATCCAGTTAGGAACGCTGTCTACTAACAACTGAACTGATATCTACCGCCTGAATTTGCAAATTTCATCTATTTCAAGTCTCTGATTGGCTAATTTTACTCCAATAGAATACTTTTATTTAACTTTTAGGTTTTCTGGTTGTTGATTGGCTATTTATAAATGTCTCTTTTAACATTACATTGTTGTTGCTCCAAGAATTACTAGCAGCATTATTAAGCTTTCCAATTCATTATTGCCTCAAGGTTACCTCATTGTTACCTCATTGTTAGCAACTTATGACCTATATTCTCACAGGTCCACATTATTAATTTACGTAATACATGCACATAACATTATTATACATGAACACAATAATATAAACATTAATACAATGACTGTTACATACTTTTATATACATTATTTATACACATTTTGCCTTAAGGCGGGCTGTTATTGAATTTATATATTATATGATTAGACTGAAATCATTTTAGTGTTAAAAATACTGCCTCACAACGAACAAGGATCTGCGCCATCGCCAGACACTGCTCAACCCCTAAGTCCTCCTGAAAATTGAAAGAGGACTAAAAATGATGGGAAATGAGGGAAAGGAAATTCGTGATAGAAGAAAACCCACCCCACCATTCGCCTTTAAAACCAGAGAAAACCACGAAAAACGCATGGACAGAGTGGTTGGCCACAGGAATCGAACCCAGAATCTGCCGCAAGCGAGCCTTACACATTACCGCAGACCCATCCCGCTCGGTAAGAATGCTTAGTGTGCTTTCGTTTTCATCTCATGGAAATACGCAGTTGTTACCTATGGGATTATTATTAGCGTGAATCATTCTGAACAATTGCTTGTGACCTTTAACTTCTTTGCTTAGAAACTCCTTCGTCTATAAACATTGAAATGAACGATTAGAGTTAGTCATGTCACCTTAGTTTTTAGATAAAAGATGTTCCACTACACCTAGTTGAATGTTCGCCTTCAAAAATGTATAAACTCCTTTGAGAAATGTATATTGTAGCACCATTTCTCGGTGGTATGATTTTTCGTGGGGATCGTGTGCTGTAGAAGAGGCGCCTTGGAAGACCGAGATCGCGTATCGTATTGCCGTATGATTATCAAGGTATTATTGCTATTTCCGTACTCCTTTTGGCACAATCAATCTCGTGCTTATTTGCGGAGAAGAAAGAAGCGTAAGAAACGTCTCCCAAAAATTGATTTTAATTGATCTGAACTATTGGGAGCGTGTATTACTTCTCCATGATAATGCAGCACCAATATCAGCCAGCAGATTGGACTGTATTATAATTGAGAAACGCAACTTCACCCAGCTTACAGACCGGACCTGAGTCCACCTTTACCTCAAAATGAAAAATCCATAGGGGGTTTGTCGTGTTAAGCTAGCTAAATACAGCTGTTACCCGATGTACCCCTGAGATAAAGGAACATTAAACGACGCCCAACAGCTATCTCAACGATGGAAAGCGGACTTTGAGTCCAAGGGGATTATTTTGAGTAATGTTCATACAAGCTGATCGAGAAAAAAATTGGCAACTGAATATTATAACTTTTAAAAATCTGATGTGCTACCCTCACATCACTTTCTCTACCCTCTCTCATTTATTAGCGCATATGCAAATTATTCTTACGAAAGTTTATTTTCCTAAGCCTTTCCGGAAATACCTACATTACACATTTCGTTATATATACAAACGGAACAGCGATAGTCAAATATTTAAGAACTGGACGCTATACGCTGGCCTTAAATTCCATACTCTTTCCATGACATCGCGAGAAACCACTGAAAATCGTCAGTACTTTAAAAGAATGACAAAGTATTGAACAACATTATGTGTTTTAAAGAGATTTTTTTAGTAGTACGCTTTCGTCTGTCGTTTAACGTTTACCAGTAATACAAGATTATAGAAAATCCCTTCCGAATGAAGAGGACCTCGCAGGTTATTGCCAGAAAATTCAAGATATGCATTTTATTTGGGGTGGGGGATTTACGAAAATCTTCGTGTCGCATCCTTGGAATCAAAATACCACGTTTATTATTTATCCGACTTTTCTTTTTTTAATTATGCTACTCAAGAGAACACACACATACTCACACGGATCTTTTTCTAAAAATATTTTTTTCCATTCAAGGGCCTCAAAACATGTATTCGAAGAAATTTTGGTATGGATTTTTTGGTGAAATGCAATAATCTTTTATATACGTGGTAGAGAAAATAAAGAAGTCTTAAGTGCCAAAATTAAAACTTAGGAAAAACCGCAAAACCATGTTTTAATAAATGACAACGCTATTTAACAAAATTAGCACACCATAACTAGAGAATAAAATACACGAATATATGAAGCGTGTATATTTCCATGGTTGCGCCGTGGCCAAGAGGTTACACCTCTCGCCTCAAGGCGCCCGGGTTCAATCCCAGGACCCGAATGTATGATTTGTGGCGGACAAAACGGCGGGTTTTCTCCGGTTTCCCCCATGTTTCATTCCACCGGTGTTCTATCATCACCTTTCCTTTAATTCATCTGCATTTATCATCCATTTCCTCGCTCTCATACTGGGCGTGTGGCTGCTCACCCACCCTGGTCTCTCATTCTCTGATCCGTAGGCCTTCTGTCCCCCATCAGGCGTCCTGGGGACTGAGAGTCCTCGGTTCGGGTGGCCGTTAAGGAGGAAAGGCTCTGGCCGGTTGGGCTGTTGCCGCCTTGTAGTTAGTATATTTGCGTAACAAAAGCATTTCAGTTCAAAACAGGAATAAAAACTGAAACCTTAAAAAATGATATAGGCATATATATCTTCTCGACGTGTCAATTTAGTTATTAAAAATCGTAGTAATTTTTTCCGTTTTAGTACACACATATATATACAAACACACAACCACTGCAACATTTTACTGAGTTTTTATGATCATATTGTTTGTAATCTTCTGGTCTGTGTTCTTGTCTTACTGCCATGAAACCAAGTTTTTGTTAGACCCATAGTTGCATATCTCCTTGTCTTCCTTTCTTTTCTCTCTCTCTCTCTCTCTCTCTCTCTCTCTCTCTCTCTTTCTGTTCCTTTCTTTTGTTTTGTTGAAGGATATTGTTTTATCTAGTAAAGAAAAGTGAAACCTAGACGCTTTTGTACTACCTGTACCACTGTTAATACAACCAGGTCCAACCATAGGGTGTACAAAAACTACTTGCTCTAAATTAATGCCTGCAAATTCTTCAGAAGTGAATTAACTTCGGTACATACATCGTTTTCAAACGCAAACCGCACTTTTTCAGTTTTAGCAATTAAATCATAGCATTCAATTAAAGTAGTCATTGTGGTATTATATTTGTAATTCTCCTAGAGCAAGAGTACACATAGAAATTGGTCTGCACTTACAATTAGCTTTAAACACAAAATCTTTTTGGGAGGTCGGGTGTGAATGGTATCTGAAATTTTCTCCGAATGCATTTTCCGGATTTCTGACTACAAGACCTTTCCTTACTAATTGTCTTAATTCTTTTGTTTAAAATACCTCACAAGTTTACGATAAGCAAACCTTTCTTAGAAAGGTTTTAAACGTTTTACGCTTAACAGTGAGATAAAATAGTTTAAAAGGGAACTGCAAAAGTCACTTGAAAAGAATACTATGTATGCAATATACGAGGGATGTTTTTAAAGCATGGTCCGTTATGTAATAAAACAAGAACTACCGAATATTTTGGTTAAATAATTGCTTTATTCCATTGCAAGTGCCTGAAGCTTTCTTTTACACTGTTTTTACAATCAATTAAATTCACATTCTGAGGTAGAATAAATGTTACTGGTTCCTCCTAATAGAAATTCGCCGTCAGTTCCAACATGCATTTTTTTCTGTGTCTTAAGATTCCATAGTAGAAGAAATTACGTTATTAGTATCTTTGTTTTCAGAAGGGGGATTCAAAGTGGTGGTCCGGAAGTTAGATTATTATCACAGAGCAGCTGAGAGAAAATAGTTCTGATCTGCAAGTTAATGTGATGTTCGCCAAAACTAGAATACTCATTATTTATACCCTTTAAGTTGCTTTCGTACACGCACCACAAATGTTCCCTAAGGGGTTATCACAGCTCAGGTTTAATACATAAAAATTTAACTCCAGAAACAGCTGCACGTTTCCTAGATGTATTGGCGGCGGAAGTCTCTGACGAGGTTCTAAAAAACTTATACCACCTACAAGACAAATGTTCAAAAATTGATTTGTGGTAGAAACGTAGTGTAGAGTTTGAAGGCTTAGAAAAAATAAATCATCAAAGAATATGTGGTAGTTTGTACTTTATTACGAAACGGACCTTACTTTTAAAATACCCCTCGTACAATTAGAGGGGAGGGAGAGTGTTAAGGACACTATGCATTCACAGTACTAAATAAAAGTGAACGTAGGAAGAAGTACATAGCCATTTTACTCGCCTAGTTTATCAGCCTGCATTTCCACTTCCTTACTAAAGAGAAAATAACAGTTTTGCCATGATCATGTGTTACTACTAAATTACTGGCAATCTTAAGCGTTCAAGGAGTATCTAAGCTATAAAAACCTTATCTCTTTCATTCTTTACTCTTAAGATCACTTTATTTTTGGAGCACATTTTGCTTGAGTGGGACGAAAAGCACTACTGCATTTCACGGGAGCCAGTGCGATTGTCAAAATAATATCCGTAAAGAAGTAACAGTGGATCATTGAGTGTCGAACAATAACACATTTAATTGCGATTATATCTTCTGCGTCTAGCCTTATAATGCCGCTTGCTTAGCTGGAAAACTGCGTAAAATACGAGGGGGGATCGAAAAGTAACGTACAATAATTTTTTTTACAAAAAAGTTTAATAGTTAAAACAACAACAAAATCACAAATGAACTTACACCTTTTATCTACTTTTCGACATAGTCACCAAGTTTCCCAACACATTTCTCCCATCGTGATACCAGTTTCAGTATGCCCTGTTCCTTGGAGTATAGCCATATGCGGACTGCTGATTTCACTTCTCATCTGTCGCAAAGCGTTGGCCGGCCAGGAATTTCTTCGTGGGATCAAGTAGATGAAAGTCCGACGGTGCAAAGCCCAGACTGTTGGTGGATGCTGTAGCACCTCCCAACCAAATTTGGGATTTTCTGACGAACAGCAGCAGCAACATGGGAGCGAGCATTGTCATGAAGAAGTTTGACATCGTCAGCATTCATGTTGTGGCGTTTGCCACGAAGGGCACGATGCAACTTCACCAAAGTTTTCATGTAGGCTGCAGCATTCACAGTGGTCCCGTGTTCAGCAAAGTCCACCAATACAACACCATGCATATCCCAGAACACCGTCACAAGCACTTTCCTGGCAGGAGTCACTTTGAATTTTTTCTTCACTGGGAACCAGCATGTTTCCACTCCATACTTGCCCTGCTTGGTTTCGTACGTGTAGTGCCTCTGACATTCTGTGGGATTGCAGCTGTTACCGACCTCCTGGAGCGTGGCAAATCACTAAGGTTCACATTGCCCTCTAGAAAGAATGCACATCACCTGGACACATTGCTACGGTCCATCAATCATCCCCATACACGCCATGCATATCCCTGTGAATATCACTCGGTTTATGCCCTTTGGCCCACAAATATCGAACCACACCTCTCTGCTCTTCACACGTGGACGACAGTAACATGCGCGTCATCTTTGTTGCGTAGTTCACGCTTCTCTTGCTACAGCTGCACACAAAACAAAAAATACCCTATGTATGAAAACTTCAAACTATGTCTGTGTGAAATTGCAATACCCAAGCAGAAAAAAATTATTTTGCGTTACTTTTCGCTCCGCCCTTGTATGTATGTCTTTTTGTCTAAATGAGTTTGTAGAAGTCCCGCACGATCGCACCAGACCTTTAGTGAAGAAGCCTGCCTGCCTAGCGATTAGCTTGCTTCTGAGAGATGAAGATATTAACCGTCATGAATAGACCATTTTCCTGTTAGCAAATAAAGCAAGCTTGTCTAATTTATGTACCTTAAGCATAAACTATGTGGTTATAGCCCCAAGAATATGTTCCTGCGTTTATTATAATAGGTCTGTCTTCCTCTTGGTCTCGTATTTAAAATAACTTGAATTAGATGTTTTGTTATTATATGAGGAATATCGTTTTCAAGCCAAATTATGTCCACCTGAGCATAAAATGCAATGTTTCATGATTTCGTCTAGTTATCTATGCAATCTGTGATGAAATCTAAATCCTGTCAAATCGCATTTTTATGGTAGTAAAAATAAGGCTTCAAATATCGTGATTGTTGCATACCGTACTGTGTCTTACTCGTAGCTTGTGATCGGTGTAAATTCTCCATTATTTTTCCTTAAGCATAGCCTGAAGTTTTAGTTGTATTATTTTTACATTGATTGTTGATGGTTTTTGCTGGTAAGTTCGTGCTATTATCGTGCAACAATTTGTATTACGTAATGGAACAATGTTATGTTTGCAGTTTTATGTGTTATATTAGATGCCTTATTGTGGCAATAATGTGATTTAATTACCTTGAATTATAATGTCTCAACAGTACCTTAAAGTTACAGAAAGAAAGTCCAAAGCAATAGATTTCGTTACACTTCTCTAATAGATTCATAGCTATACTTTTAGTTAGTTTACTTTCATATCGCTCTTGTGGTTCAGAAGTGCAGTGGTTGGAAAGGTAGAATGAGACGATTGAAAAATTCAGTGCCACTGCCGGGATTTGAACCACGGATCTTTCAGTTTCCGTCCTGTTGCTCTAACCAACTGAGCTACCATGGCAACATGCCGATACGGCATTAAATTTGCTAATTAACTCGCATTTTTGCAGAAGATCTCAAATTGTTTTGAATGACATACCCCAATGGCGACTTACAATATGGTAAAGCTTTATAGTTTAACCACTATTAGGCCAATTAATGTAATTTGTTCCAGAAGTATAAGCAGTTCTGTGTTTCTCGTAAATATAGTTTGAAAGGGCACCTTTCGCATGCTTCCCCAAACTAAAGAATTAAAAAGACAGCTGAAAAGCTACTCGATGATTTCTGTGCTTGCGCATTAGGTAACAGTACACTGAGTACCTCTGTGCTCACATGGTAAGCTTGCTAGCTTCTCAACCCAAAGCTTCAGGTTCCATCACCCGCTGGGGCATGGATAGTTTTTTCAATCTAACTTTATTTAAAATTAAATGCAATACAATAAAATGGAATACAAATCTAATGAAGAAGGAAACCAAAATAAACTAAACGTAAGCGAGTTAACAAAAAACGATTAAATTAAATCTTCGGTATCATCTGAATATTTATAAACGGTGAAATGGTACCTGAACTAAAAATCTGAATTTCCTTTGCCTGTTAAATGCAGCAAATACCGAATAGGTTAATGGTTTTTGCAAAAGTATATTGGCGCCCAAACATAATCGGGATGGCTCAGGCGGCAACGTCTGTGGCCCGCGTTCGGGATGTCTCGGGTTCGATTCATGGTCACCACCCAATCTAACCATGAGTTTTTTAGTGGTTTTCCCCTAGTTGCCCAGGTGAATTCCGGAGTGATGTATACTACCACGATTTCTCCTTTCCCCCATTTCCTCTCATTTCATTACACCCTTTCACGTTTCAGATATCTTCGGGTTCTATCGGTGCTGGCGGTGTCGGGCAGATGGCGTAGTTGCTTGCGCATTGGAAAGATTTCTCCCCGATCGCCAGGGTGCATTGTCCCGCCCGTTAGAGTCGCTTCGTCAGCCTCTCTTGGGATTCTTTGCCTCTACTGGTGCACGGACGTTCAAAAACTGGAAATATTACGGATTGCTGCGCGTCTCTGTAGGACTGTCTGCCTGCGGACCTTGGACCTCTTATGGCTCCATCTCATCCCTGCATCCCGGGGGTTGTAGCCACGATAGATCAACCTGGTCGCATTGGCGAGGTATCCCCCTCCGTTAAACACATACTACATCCTGAAGGCCCTCTCCACTAGTCTTTGCTTTGTTTACAACCCATACAGCCCTTCATCGGGGAGGGGCACTTTAGAAATGGCATCAAAAGAGGTTTATAACATTTGAGAACTATTGTAGATATAACATTTTGCACCTTTTATTAAAAAGCAGAAGATAAAAGAAAAAAAAGTGAAAGTTGGGATGCGGAACAACCTCTTAAACTTGTGCTTTATAATTAACTAGGTTTTTCTTCTTCCTTCATATGACGTGTTGCAGTGGAGGTTCTTAAAATTTACTTAATCTCATTTACCTAATAAATGCTTATATACTGTGCATCTAGAAATTCAGTGTATCTTATTTTGTTAAATTAAGTGATTTCTATTAGTCCACATAGTCCACATTGCACTGTGCAGGCATTACACTACTTAGTGATCTTCCTGAGTAAAGATTTGCTTTTTAATTGACAAAACATTTCCCTGAACAGTATTCCTTTTACAGAGAAAATAATCACATGGAATACCACCAGTGGCGTGCCTGTCTTTGATACAGTTAACGGCTTCTTTGCAAAATTTTTACAACGTAGAGATGTGAAAACCTGAGTTCTGCTTTAAACATCATTTTGGTTAACAAACACATATTATTTTGCTGACGTTAATTGAGTTGAGATTTTAACTACGTAAAACTGATAATGCTGTAATTCCATGGCTTAATCGATTTCAAATATTTATTGTAACTCTTTAATTTGATTAAATTATTCTATATGTTGCAAATTTCGCAATTAATATCGCTTAATACGAACACCTATAATTTCGAAAAATATATTTTCTTAATAATATTCGTTTCTGAAAAACCAATTACTGCAATATTGTTACATGCTGGGTAGATGGCCTAAAAGTTCACATGAAAATTAAATTAATTTCTAATAGCCAGGACGCTCATTGAGAGGGCGTATACTTACTTGGCTACGGAGAACCGAAACGTGGTGTGGAGGTTAGAGGAAGGCGTGGGTTTTTACTGCACAAAATCCATAACAGAAATCTTCTCACACTTACTAGATTTATTTCCCAAACGTGTGGGTTCCTACATTATTAAAAATGGAAGGTGGGAGGAGACGTCCACCGATCCAAAGCCCGGTTTACACACGCGGTCCGTTCCTCACGGAATCCTAACTGTGAGTGACGCTATCCCCCACTACTCGTGGCTAGCAAAAGCTACCAGTCAAGAGTGACGTAAACAACAATGTGTCTGGAATAACAATATAGAACAATAATGTAATCCCCCAAATTATTAATACGCCACAATATGTACTATTTCCATGTAAATTGGTGTGCATTTAAAATTACTGTAATGGAGACAAACATTAGCATCGCAACGGCATATTATTTAATTTTCGTACATTAAACAGTTCTAATTATCTTTAATATTGTAATATGTGATACTTAAAATAATAAATGCTAAGAAAGTAATAAATAAGAAAATCAGTTTTAAAATTACCGAATAAAGAACATCCCTAACATATAGCATTTTGAAATATGTATTTTCTTTCTATATCAAAGAGCCGTAAATCTGAAAACGTATATACAAATTAAATCCACGAGTGGTTACCAATTCAACTGAAAGGAAGCTGTCATAAATGTGTGCTATCAAGGAAGATATCTACATATGGGCAAGTAAAATTGGCATATGGTGCATTAGATCATGTTTTCTGGAAACTCCGTGCAGAAATGTAGTGATTTTAAGATTAATACATGGATAGTCACGAGTATATTTTGTGATACTCGACATAGGCAGTACAAAAATGCAAGATGGGCCTTGTCTGTCACATTATAATTAATTTCTTATAATGTTTCCATTACAGTCTATACATTTTATTTAATGAAAGGTGATATATTTTTATTTGGAAGAAACATTGAGATGTTTCGAGATATACATTAGAGAAATGTTATTATTTGTGGTTATGAGTGGTTGCTCATGTCCATTTTATGTACTGTTCGTCACATGAGTGTTCTATTTCACGATACTTTCCATTCTTTCTTTTATGGCTGAATTTCTATTTTATATTATAATTGAATTCTGTAGTCCTATCCACCACGAGTAAAGATAACGTATAGAATGTTGCCTTTACTGAAATATTATACGATATTGATAGAAATTAATATTGGAAAAGTAGAATTGGCTTGAAAAATGCAATGTCATACCCGGCCCCTTGTAAGATTACAATTCTCCATTGGGGTATGTCATCTCAAAATGAATTTGAGAAATCTTGTGGTTTATTGGGAAAAACGTGGATCATTTGGGGACTGCCATGGTGGCTTACTTGGTTAGAACTTGGTTAAAGCAACGACACAGTATGCCGTAGATCCGTGGATGAAATTCCTGGCTATGGCATTGGAATTTTCAGTCTGATTCTGCCTTTCCAACTTTTGGGCTACACACAGCATGCGCGAAAGAACAATTAATTAAAATTGATTGACCTAATGCTGGTAATCTGTAAACCCCGGACTTATAGTACTTACGAGATTGTAAGTCGCCATTAGGGTATATTATATAAAACGGAATTTGAGAACGGCTTGTAGTTTACCGGAAAAATTGTAAACCAGTTACGGAATTTTGGGAATTACATTACCCAAATTGGGGAATTTAATGTACAGGCATGTTGCTCAGTTGGTTAGAGCAAGAGCAGAGAAAGCCGAAGATACGTGGTTCAAATGCCGGCTATGCCAGTGAATTTTTCAGTATAATAATACCTTTCTAGTTTTAGCCCACACACGCAACGATTGGAAGAACAATTAGTTAACATACATTAATACTGTTGCTCCCATTTCCTTGCAGGAGGTGCTGAAAGCGATTTTCTTCACTTCTTTCCCATTTGATCAGTTAACACGTAGACTTTTTGCCCTATATCGTTTCAGCGGAACACGGGGGATGGGGAGCAACATAATCGATAAAGAAAACGTCTAGCACTCGATTAATGGAATGTAGGAGCGTTTTTCCCAAGGTATAAAGCAAACACTCGTCCGTAGCTTGTATATTTACCTCAGGGTGGGACAGCAGCTTTTTCCATTCCCTGCTCTACACAGCTATTGTTAAAGAAGAGTCTCCAAATAAGGGTTTAAAATTTAAATTCCTCGTTTCGCCAGAGTTACTCGCACAGACAAACATGTAGGAGTACACAAATTAAAAACAGTTCATGTTTAGTTTGGCCGTGTTTAAAATGTGGCAAATTACAAAGTGTTTTTTTCTCTACAACACCCAAACATGACCTCACGTCATTTAAAAGGGTTTTGTAATGTGTCAGCAGTTGTAAGCATGTAATCATTGTTTTTAAATTAATTACTTTCACAATTTTTCAGTGTACTGAGAGTGCAAGACAAATGAATGCACACAAACAATAGTACATACCTTCATTTTCTTCCCACGACTCATAAATTCAATAAACGTATTTACTTTTTTGAGTTAAGGTCCTCTAACCGAGTACAAGATCTCGTACAGGACATGCATGACTAAAATGCGCCTGGAATCCGTTAATTTTCGAGTTAATAAACATTTATCTTCTCAGGATAAGGGAAAACCCCGACAAAAATCCTTATCCTTATAAACAAGATTCGCAATCGGAACCTTCGAAATATGAAACACACTTGCTAACTCCACACTACGGAATTGGCTCCCCACAATTTATTTGCTTATTTTGTTGCACTCCTAACCCGCATTAATATCTGAAATCGTATCGGTTTATACTTTTTAACAATGCTCTTTAATAATGGCGTTAATTCGTTTGTTTTTTTCTATTTACCCTTTCCACCGCGATTTATTTTCGGCTGTAACGGATTTTGCAAGCGGATGACCATGGATACTTATGTTTTTAGATGACGAAATCGTAGCCCATTGAACTTTAGTATTGAACACCACTCACGAGGATGTTTAATGCTATAGTCTCTAACTCGTAAGTCTCCTAGGTTGGAATTCGCCTACAGTGATAAGCCAAGGACGGAGTGGACCCACGTAAAATGGGGTGATTCTCACGCATGGATGTTGACACTAATACGACAGCCCTGCAGCGACATGCTTTTTGTTTATTTTTATCAATATTTCTTTCGTTTTTTCGTTTATTTTAAGCTGTGATAATATGAATAATTAAAAAAACACCGAAATATTGTGACGTACGAGCATTATTGCGTATGTGACCTGGTTGTCCAGATCGGATATTGCGCAAGAGTGTAGGGGATAAGCCAGTTAACGTAGCGTGGGCACGCCGAGTTGAGCGTGGGTTTAGACAGACGAGGGGAGTTACTGCAAGAGGCAGGTTGTTAGGTGTGTGTGCGCTGTTCATGCGGAAGCATGGCGTTCCCACCGACAGGCAAGGAAACAAGGAGGTAATGTAATCCCTTTACATCATTAAAACCACTAGCCATCCATTTTCATTATGTTTAAATTACTATAGTAGATAGTCCCTTCCCTCATCCACACCATGTAATAATACTTTTACTAGGAATATTCTGATATATTTTCATAATTTCTCTCAGCTGCGTCCCCCGTGTGACCTCGCATAATGTGAAATATTAACTTTAAGTGGCATAAGGAGCCACTATTTTGGGGAGGAGTCCAAGCTAGCGATTGCTCCCCCCACATCTTCAGCGACTTGCAGCACAAGAAAGACTCTGCAGCTGAAAATTCGTCCTTGTGGGTGATGTGGAAATTCCACCCACAAACAGTTACGTCGGAACAACCAGGTGCAGTGTAGTGTGTATGTAACAGTGGCAGTACGGTGTAGTGTGCGTGGTACTCATAATTAGGCAATATGCCTTAAACTAAATCGTCGGTGGCACTCGAGACTCCAAAATGTTTCAATCCGCCTCACATATCTGTAACATAGGTTTTAGCAAACCATTAACTTCTCTGAGAGACATTTCTGCTCCATATTACCTTTGTAAATACACAGATATTGTTAATTCTTTTTTAAGGTATGTCATGTTTTTTTTTCTGTCTTTCTGTCTTTGTAATTGTCTACACATGAACCACAAAAAATCCTCCTTGTGTCGACGGGGACGTCGATCTGGGTAGCCAGGGGGAGATGTGACGTACGAGCATTATTGCGTATGTGACCTGGTTGCCCAGATCGGATATTGCGCAAGAGTGGAGGGGATAAGCCAGTTAACGTAGCGTGGGCACGCCGAGTTGAGCGTGGGTTTAGACAGACGAGGCGAGTTACTGCAAGAGGCAGGTTGTTAGTGTGTGTGCGCTGTTCATGCGGAAGCATGGCGTTCCCACCGACAGGCAAGGAAACAAGGAGGTAATGTAATCCCTTTACATCATTTAAACCACTAGCCATCCATTTTCATTATGTTTAAATTACTATAGTAGATAGTCCCTTCCCTCATCCACACCATGTAATAATACTTTTACTAGGAATATTCTGATATATTTTCATAATTTCTCTCAGCTGCGTCCCCCGTGTGACCTCGCATAATGTGAAATATTAACTTTAAGTGGCATAAGGAGCCACTATTTTGGGGAGGAGTCCAAGCTAGCGATTGCTCCCCCCACATCTTCAGCGACTTGCAGCACAAGAAAGACTCTGCAGCTGAAAATTCGTCCTTGTGGGTGATGTGGAAATTCCACCCACAAACAGTTACGTCGGAACAACCAGGTGCAGTGTAGTGTGTATGTAACAGTGGCAGTACGGTGTAGTGTGCGTGGTACTCATAATTAGGCAATATGCCTTAAACTAAATCGTCGGTGGCACTCGAGACTCCAAAATGTTTCAATCCGCCTCACATATCTGTAACATAGGTTTTAGCAAACCATTAACTTCTCTGAGAGACATTTCTGCTCCATATTACCTTTGTAAATACACAGATATTGTTAATTCTTTTTTAAGGTATGTCATGTTTTTTTTTCTGTCTTTCTGTCTTTGTAATTGTCTACACATGAACCACAAAAAATCCTCCTTGTGTCGACGGGGACGTCGATCTGGGTAGCCAGGGGGAGATGTGACGTACGAGCATTATTGCGTATGTGACCTGGTTGCCCAGATCGGATATTGCGCAAGAGTGGAGGGGATAAGCCAGTTAACGTAGCGTGGGCACGCCGAGTTGAGCGTGGGTTTAGACAGACGAGGCGAGTTACTGCAAGAGGCAGGTTGTTAGTGTGTGTGCGCTGTTCATGCGGAAGCATGGCGTTCCCACCGACAGGCAAGGAAACAAGGAGGTAATGTAATCCCTTTACATCATTAAAACCACTATCCATCCATTTTCATTGTTTAAATTACTATAGTGGATAGTCCCTTCCCTCATCCACACCATGTAATAATACTTTTACTAGGAATATTCTGATATATTTTCATAATTTCTCTCAGCTGCGCCCCCCGTCTGACCTCGCATAATGTGAAATATTAACTTTAAGATCCTTCGGTACCCGCTCTACCCCCCCATTGAGCTAAAATAATAAAGAGGTCACGACAATATGTATATCAATTAAAATAGGAAATTATCGATAGTTAACCCCTCCAAGTGCAATTGTTTTTTACCCGACTTCCAACAACATAATGTATACCTACATTTTGATACCAAAGGCACGAATGGGCTAGAATGGGTTCAATCTTTGGGATTTTTTTGTATTACATAAAAACTACTAACAATTTCAGTCTTATTTGTTGTTGCAGACTCTAGGTAAGGTAGAGAATACTCCTATGTTAAACAATTTTCCTAGATGCGCCGATGGAATAATAATAATTATTATTCCATCGTCTCACTTTGAATGCATTGCTTTATTTAAGTCCATAAAAGCTACTTTATTTTATAAATTCTTGATTTCTTGCTACCACAACAAGTGGAAGACGTCGATTAGTTTCACACATAAAATTGTCCATAAGATCTCTTTCGGTCTGATAAGGCCTCCGAAATGAAGTGTGAGTGGGGCACAGATGAGGACACATTTAGACCAGTTTTATTGAGACGACGAATTGTGGATAATTTTAATAAGAATTATCTAGTTATCTAGACACACAGTTGACAAAATACAAGTCTTGCAACACGCGAGTTTAATGGGCGTTTTCAATTCTATACGCTTGAAAATGTTATATATCCGCGAGAAGCAGGGTGAATTTTTATTACAGGATGGGACAAAAACAAAAGGCTAATTATTAATGGAAATTGCATCCTGCTTAAAATATATGAAATATTAGTCTTCCACTGAGGTGAATGCTTTCATTCAAATATGAAAAGTTGCGAAACCTAACAATTATCATGTATGCTGATAGATTTAGTAGTAGGATTCGACGCGGAGGGGCACATAGCACGTCGACCTGCATACATCTTTTGTACCTATGCCTCGGAAGGGGCGCCACGGGAGGGAGGGATGGGGCGAGAGAAGACAGAGGAGGACGGACCAGGGGCCACGACAGGCAGAGGGCAGGGTCCTTACCATTTACAGGTTTTAAACTCCCCGGATGGCCACTGGTGCTCCCCTCTCCCCTGTGGGCTTATACATTCCTCGTAGGAGGCCGGCCGGGGACGATGGTTTCTACAGAGCATCCTTTTCCCCTGTCATGCACACGCGAGATCTCCCACCGACACGTACAACCCTGAAAGAGACCAAGTGGATGAAAGATGAAGTGAAATGAGAATGGGGGTGAAATGGAGGGTCAGGAAATTCGGGGGACTTAATATCTCAGCATTCTCCTAGCGAGCTGGGGAAACTCGCGAAAAAAACCCATGAGTCAGAAGGGTCCACCGCGGAAATCGAACCCACCGTCTCCCGAATGCGGGAGGACGTTACCGCCTGAGCCATCGCGCTCGGTTTTTATGCTGCTGAATGTTTCCGTTGAAGCTGTTGAAGCTCTCCTGAACGGGTTTCTATACAGATCCTTTATAAGCCGAAATAAAATATGAAGCTAATAATATTGTGAGTATTATTTATAACGGATATGTTACGAGGTTAATACCGTACATGTTTACATGGATTGCCTCCCGGCCAGGCGCTGTAAATTACAGAGCTAACACGTTTCTGCACATATAAAAATGCTTTGAAGTTGGGGAAATGGTTAAACAGTGTACGTTGTCTAATAAATATCGCTCACTTTTTACACTACATATTTTATACACACAAAATTAAAACCCGTTTTAAATGAAGAGCTGCATGCAAACATTCCGCATTTAAAGCCACAGAAAACGCTTAATGCAAAATTGTAAGCTTGATTTATCTAAGAAATAAGATGATAGCAGTTTCAACATCTAATTGTAAAATCTGATGAGGTACGTATTGCTTTGAGTACACGGGAGGTGTGCTAATAGGCAGAAGAAGAAAAGGAGTGCTTAAGATTTGCTGATCATATGCCACTGCTAGCGGGAGAGGAAGTTGCTAATGGAGGTAAATGTACGGGAATAAGATAGATGCAGAAAAGGCAGGCAATGGCGATTTGAAGAATAGTAAAGAATTCGAAACTTGATAGTGGGGGGGGGGAAGAGGGCTACTTGGTCGACGGGCCGTTCATCGCCCCCTCTAGGCGTTCCAGCAATGGGACTTCCGCGCGTCTCTGTGGCCTGTCTTCGACATGTACTCTCCTGTTATTGATTCAGTTCATCCCTTCTTCCTGGGGGGTGGTAGCTACAATAGGTCTAAATAGGTCGCAATGCACGAGGTGTCCCCATCTGTTGTACAACCTTTGATAATGGGAAATGGACAGCTTTACCTACTTGATATGTACCATAAGGACTAACATGGTATCTAGAGTTCAGGGAATAAATACGGCAATGAAGCTTTTAGCAGGAAAAAGCACGTCTCGGACTAAAAAAGAATTAAAAAAACAAATTAATGAAGTACTTCGTGTAGTATGTGAAATTGTAAAATGCGGAAACTTATGCGTTGCGATGAAGTGAAGCAGATTGGAACATTTTCAATATGGTTATACAAGAGAATGAACTCATAAGGTGTACATGGAAAATGCTGTTTTTGAAAGAGTAGTTTAAGGAAATAACGGCTCGAAGCGACCAGAAATAGATCTTGATTATTATAGGATCGAATTGAAACCTTCTTGGATGCAGAAAGGAACTACAACAGAATTCTTGTTTCAAAGCTTGTAGGTTATGTTGTCTTTTTTCCTTCAGGATACACAGATTGTAATCTGATTATTGACCAGCAAACAAAAGCAGTTGGTTTAGCACACTAATGAATCTTCCAGGTCCGTATTGATGTTCTGTTTAAAGAAGCAAAAAGAACTAAAGCTATTTTACCGGAAATCCAAACAGATACCAGAGCAGCGGAAAAGAGAAGAAAATTACTTATCAGGTTAAGACGAAAGAAAAACAAGACTAAGAAATTTGGACTTCGTTAGATGAAAGGATAGCTCCGAGGGAAGCCAACAAAAAGAAAAAAACGCCAAAATGTAATTAGTTCTACCTCATAAACGATTTTAAGCTTAATTTAAGGAGTGCGAGAATTCAATAGATACATTTGAGGGATTGTTTAAAATGTACAATGCGTTCGTTATATTACCAGGCCGCGGATCGCTCGTTTGTGTGCTCCGGGCACTGTGAATTACACGGTGGGGGGGGGTTCCGTTCAAAAAACTCCCGCGTTACTTACGAGTGTTAGTAACATGCCTTATAACGAGTACTAACCTTATACGTTGTGTTGAAAGTGGTGTCCATTGCATTAAGACATTCCTGGCATCTTCGGATGAAATTTCCATTCACACATTTTTCATCGTCACAAGGTTATACTCGTAAGAGTCACACTGTAGGGTTTCAATTTTAAAAGTTTGGCAACTGTATGAACAGTGTTTTGAAATATCCAGTTACTGTGCAATACTTTGGAGAGGGTTCGAATGATGCACAAATTTCTTCAATTTTTTTCCTCCCGTAGAATATTTCTTTTTCACTTCTTAGGTTTAGCAATCCCGTTGTCCTAAACTTATTAACCAGACATCTAAGAGTTTTTATAACCGGAACTTGAATACGAGGACATTTCTCCTGAAACTGTCTACACATCTGTCTAAATGATCTGTTTTTACACATGTATCGCTCATAACAATTCTTTGTTCAAGCGTAAATGTTTCGGAGGTATTTCAGTGGACTAATAAAAATAATCTAGTATAACTCACACACAACACAGCTGTCTTGAATAAACTTTCACTTTTGAGATTCACAATAAACAAATATTAGTCATTACAGGTAAAAATGAAGGCACCAACTAACACAGAATAACACAGCTGATAAACGTGCTTTGAGCAGATCATTCACCGCCATACCCTGGCGGAAAAATACCGAGGTCACTACAGTGAAACGGAACTACGCATATACGCGATCTTTGGCCCGGCTATAAATCGAACGCATTATATATAACAAACCAACAGGCGTTTCAGTAATATTTCAAAATAGTAGACGAAAACAGGTACTAATGCACAAAATACACGTAATCTCGCATAGATATCTGCACTTTCTGCATATTACTTGTCGAAGAATCAGAACTGAAACCAGTAAGGTGAAAATCTAATGACCGGTGTTTAAACATGTCAGCTGGGGCGAACTGGGAATTACAAGTTTTATTAAATTTGCTGAAGTTAAGCCAAATTTGGTAACAGTACATGTTACATAATTTACTTCAATACGGCATACAACTGCAATTGTACATACCTATTCATAATTTGTTGATAACCGCTTTTTGAGTGTTCGATTGGAGTGAGGACAGGCCACAAACCGATTTTTACCTTAACATGCAAGAATAATCTAGCCGACTGATTAAATTTGGTATATAATTTCTTAAGTTCATCTTGGAGAATAGGTTATATGGTAATTCAATTTTCCCCAAAAATTCTAATAGAGCGCAAACAAAAATAGTAAAACAATCAAAATGTCTCCCCCATTGTGAATTTTTTTAAAAAGACGTACACCATCAAAGTTCCTAAGCACAATGTTTTTCACGCGATTTGTAATTTACAGAATTTGAATTGGATGAATATTTAAGGTATAATGTCAATCATTCATTACCATTATTGCATACGTATACCGGGAACCACGGGAATCAATAGCAAGTAGGTATAAGGAAGAAGCATGTTTACTGCTAAAGTTTTAAGTATACGTTTAGTTTTTGTAAACTTCCAAAAATGTATTTTATTACTGATTTTTAAAATATCACATTACACTTAATTTGCACGGAAAAGAGATGAGAGGGGGGTAAGGGCAATAGAGGAGAGATTGGGAGAGAGAAAAGAAAAATATCCGCATAAAACGTAACAACGTAAGCAGAGCTGCGGGCCCTGCTGGTATTTGTACATATAATTGGACAATTTTTTGTACTACGCTTTGCTCGCTCGGTTAATAATTATCATACCAGCCTTTTAATTACCATTATAGTCAAGTTTCATACGACTGTTTATGCTCGACCATGTATCTAAATTAAAGGTTTCATAAGTATTCGTTTCTGGTTTGAGTGATGTGTTTCAAACGATATTCCTTCACCTATAGTTACAATATAATGACCTTTTAGCACCTGTGTCAAACAAAGTTGCTAGCGTGTGAGACGTACTACACAGAATAATCGATACTTGCGCTTTCACAATGTTACGTGGCCACTTCTGATTGGTCGAATACCAATACTTTAATGAACAGGTGCACTTTAATGAGGCCCATTAAAGTACTGCTACCAGTCGTATAAATACTACATTTTGGTATGGTCGAGCATAAACATTAGTTAAGTGTTTAACTTACCATCAGCTGCTGTTCTTTATTACGGTTTTCCTCATTTAATCTGTTATAAGTACATCTCATTTTAACCTCAGAGGAAGTTGAAATATCTTTGAATTGATTATAGTTTGATAAAAATATGTACGTGTTATTTCATACTTCATATTGTAATAAAAGGTTTTGTATTTGGAAGGTATTTGCTGTGTTAGCTTAGATTTTTATGTATATAAAAACGCATATTATACTCTTAGAGGTGGTAGTGCACGTTATACGAACTGAACAGTAATCTAAAGACTTTGCATTATGTATAGGAACACTATGTGCGTGTTTGTTATTTAATTAAAAAATTCTGAAGTGAAGATAAACTTTTGGTAGATTAATTGTTATGATTTACAGAACAGTTCTTTTTTTATGTTTCAGGTAACTCACGTTTCAGTATCCTGTAGTTTCCAAGATTCAGTAAATGGTAATGTACACAAATGAGTAACATTGAATCCTGTATTCCTTCTCTTATGTTGATTATATTTTGCCTATTAGATTGTATTCTTCTTTTTATAAAATTGGTTCTAGTATACCAATAACATATATAATATGTAGGATTAGGGCCAGCCTGTAGAAACTACCAGTCTTATATAAAAATTATTAAAAAAATGTTCCATTAGTTCAAACTCAATTATTACTATCACTATTTCTTCGGTTTTTATCTTCTGATAATTAGGATGCTCTTAGAACGAAATGTTTAAAAAATTAGGGTTTTATCCTATCTTTCAGGACGTAACCATCCTACAGAGCTTTTGTTTTGTTCTTTTGAAAGATTTTAGCTTTTATTCTGTTGAGGTTAGGTTGGATAGATTAAAATTTTAGGACGATAGTAGTAAACAACACCCAGAACTAATTTACTTTGATGATTATTTGTATCATTTGCAGAATTGTACGAAACTGGGTATTTTGAACTTCCGTAGATCAATTAGTTTCTTGTGTTATTTATGGCAATAGAGTTTGTATTAGCAAAAACGTGCAAAAATTAAGCAGACAATAGGATGTTCTACAGAAAAGTTTAATACAGGGATCTTACGATCTGAAAAGCTAGTATAAAGTTTATTCACAGCTAATGTTTACATATAGATGCATTTTATACAGTAATTACTGTATTTTATCACATCATTGACACATCCGATATAATGCACCATTTTGTACCTTACAATAGTTGCTCAGAATGACGGCCAACTACTTCATTGTAAGAATGACATCGGTGTTACGAGCTTCTGCTCCACTCTTTAAAATCCTATGTCGAGTTTCGAATAGCATATCAGGGAATTGAAATCCTAACAACTAACTCCATATCCACGGGGTTACATAAACAAATAATTTCGGTATGTTTGGCCATGTTAAATAATCGAGTGGGTTCAGGTGGGATACTTCGCAGGCTATGGAATAGGGCCGCCTCTTCCAATCCAGCGATAGGCATTTTCGTGCTGTAGTTACATCATCTCATGTTAAGGGTTTCCTCCAAAAACTCAAATAAAATTCGATGCATGAACCAATTCAGTCTGCAAGTAGGGACTGTTTTGTAGTTAGTTGAGCTTGTAAGATAGGATGTCTACCACATATAGTTTACAGGGCTAGCTTAAGGAGATAAGTTGGTTATCTCAAAGTAATCAGCTGTTTCTTGCTTAATTTTTGCACCCCTGTGCTAAAATATCCTATATAAAGCGTTATTGGTTTTTTCAAAACAAGAGCTGCAATAATGGAACAAACCAGATTTCGAATGCTTCATCTACAGGCTCGCATAATAAACGATTGCTGTTAAATGCAGTTCTTTACTTTTTAGGCAGCAAACACTCGTCATATGTTTATTATGCGTAAGGACATTCTCGAAGGAAGTTTTCTCCATGTGCACTCAGTTTAAAACTGGCCGGCGTCTGCGAGACGGAGAATGGAATAGGGTACTTTCGTGAGTTCTCGGAACAGCCATGTTTTATTCACAGGATTTATTCTTAGCTCAGTGGTAGAGAGTTAGTCTACTGCTTCTAGGTTGCAAGTTTAAATCTCCGTAGAGCTCATTCCCCCTTTTGTTTTAAATATATGAGTAAATATATTCGGTTTTCTTAATTTTTTTTATATATGTGACATTTAATTAGTAGTCCATCATATCGGTAGGTGACAATCAATGTTAATTATCGGTCGGGAGGAGGTTTCATACTAGGTCGATTTAATTTTATAACCACAAATTTCACCATTATTGTAACTATATTTACTTTCTCTACTACGTATAGTAAGTAGGGGAAGTATTCGATACCGAGATTTCAACGGAAATATATGTTTTGAGGCCCCCTGAATCCAAAAAAAAGCATTTTTGGAAACATGTCCGTGTGTGTCTGTGAACAGCATAACTCAGAAACGAACAGTCGGATAAACACCAAACTTGGTATTTAGGTTCAGTATCTTCCAGAGGTGCGACACGAAGGTTTTCAAAAAAATCACCCCACTCCAGATTACCCTTTACATGGAACATTTTTCGAAAATTTTAATTTTCTCAAAAATGCCTCTAATGATTTTGATTAAAATATCACATGTTTAAGATATTTTCATGACAAATGAAATGTATATCTCGAATTTTCTGGGAATGTCTCCAAAAGTATTCTTCATTGTGAACGACTTTTGTATAACTGGTAAACCATAAGAGATAGACAAAACTTTACTACACAAAAATGTAGATCGCGTTAAAATGCACAATTTATGTCATATACATTTTTGTTGTTGGATGAACCATTTTCGAGATATTGCTTGTTATTTCCTTAAATTTTCCAATACTTATACTTTTTCTCAAATTGGAATTCGTTATTCATTTTTTTGTCCTGGTAATGCAAAGAGAATGGAATACTCCACATAGCAACCACATCTTAAAGTATTTAACTATCGCTTAAAGCCTACCAATTCCCCTTGCATCTACAAGAAAATTAGCAATAAGATTAACATCTCGATATCTCGATTAACATGAAGCATATGGAGAATAAGCGTTTGTAAAAATAGTTTGTACAAGAGTAGAGAAAGTCATGTGAGTGTAACACATCAGATTTTTTTAAGAAACAATGCAGAAACACAAGCAATATATTTAGCTATATTGCAAGTAAATGAGTTGTAAAAACAATAAAAGGTAACCATTCCCAACTGAGAATCAAACTCGAGCTGTTTGCGTAGAAGTTAAATAGCTTAATTACTGCTCCACGCTAAGCATGGTGTGGAGTAGCCCAAATCACCACCTTACTGCTTGTGTTATAGACTTAGCCAAAGCGGCGCACAGAAGTTGCTGGTTATGAAACACGCGCTGACTCAAAAGGACTTCGAAAAAAAATTAACTGATCAAAAGACAGGCCACTATTAGTTTGACCTAATGTACATTTAATATTACTGACAATGGTGAAATAATTCATCGGAACATCTTCATTCATCAAACATGTAATTTTATTGCTCTTGTTCACTAACCACGCACTCTACGATAAACAATTTATCCGTCAAGAAACCCATTTGCAGAAATAAATATTTCAGTCGGATAATAAACAATAAAGTTCCCGGGAAAGTAACCAAGGACAGTCTTTTCTTAAGTTGGGATAAAATAGCCCATAAGGAAAACGTATCTGATCTGTGCTCCCTTTACCGCCGGTCTGACCCTCGTTTAGAGAGTCCCATTACATGTCCTTGGATTTATAAGGATGTATAGCCCGCAGGAGAGTTTCGGTGGGTTCACGTTGGGCACGAGAGGAGAGCCGTGGATTTGGCCGGCTAATTACGTTCCTGGACGGTAATGCCCATGAGTAATATTAACGCAATCTTGTTTATTGTCCATACGTCTTCTTTAATGACAAGCCTCATCCAACATTCTTAAAGGCAGTAAGCCCGAATATCTGGAAGAGAATTAATATAAAGTACTCCATATTTCATCATTCCCCCTAGCTCCACCTTTGTTCTTCTTTGTCCCTACCTAAAATTCAGAGTTGCTCTCTACCATTGTGACATTCGAATCCTTTGTATTCGCATCCGTCATTTGTTTTTGTTATAACGTAATGCTATAATCCGGAATTTCATATACAGGATGATTCAAAAGGTTGCGCAGAAACGTAAGCGAGCTTATAGGAGGTTTCGAATACAATTTTAGAAGAGGAACTTATGATCTAGGATGTAATCCTGAGCCAGTGCAAGCTTAGTATTTTAAGTTTTCAGCATCTTCCAAGCATGCGACACGAAGTTAAGTTCAAGAAAATCCCCCCTCCCAATATTACCTGTTGCCTTTCATTTGCTCAAAAAAATTGCCCTAACGATTTTGATTAAAATATTATATGTTTAATATATTCACAAGAGAAATATTTTGTGAGGAGCCTGTGAAGTTCCCTTTATTTTCTTGAATTTTGTATAATTTTGTATAACAAGGAAATTTTGACAGACAAACAAAACTTACTATAGTAAAAAAGTAGAGGCTGTTAAACTGCACAATTTTTGCTAAATATTTTCGTAGCGTTAGTCATTTTCGAAATATTCCATATTGGAAGTTTAGATTTATCCTAAGCGTCATTTAGCCGTAAGCTTGAATGTTTTCATATTTTCCTTTTTCTCTTTTCTTTTCTTACATCACAAGAGCTTGTTACCACAAATAAACATTTGAATACTGTTTCCTCTTGTTTAAAACTTCTTGCTATTTGAAAAAATTTCTAAGTTAAATATAGCTCGTGAGTAATGCAACGAGGATAGAATAATAAACTTTTATATGAATAGTAGGTACAATATATTGGGTGAAAATGAAATCAGACTTAGGGGATTTAACATGGAGGGTCAGTTTTTCTCGGATACTCTCTCCCCTGTTGATTTTAGATAAACTTTTTAAAAACATTAAACGAGGAATCGAACCCAAAAGCAGCAAGTTTATTTATTGTGAATCTTAGCGAAAATACTTATATTAGTTCTTTACAGCTTTGATTTTGTTTCATTATTCACATGCTTGTCATAGGTAGTAACCAAAGCTGTTAAATGTTAATGGATAATTGAAAATACATTTTATATTCTATTCTGATTCACTTTTTAACTTTTATTGGAATAGACGTGTAAGATGTCCCACAATAATTTCTGAATTACTAATTATTAATGTTGTATATATGATTCGTAAATATTGGTATAAAGTTAATAGAGAAAATATAGTTAAAATAATGGAAATTAATTAAGAAAATCATTAGTAGAGGTGCTTTTAGTTACTATGAGTAGAAATCAGATAATCTTTGAAATTAACAATATTAGAGAAAAACTCCCATGTTTAATGCTTATGCCAGTGTTTTGATTTATACCCTCTATAGATATAATGGATATATGTGAATCCATCCCGTCAACTTTTATAACTTTAAAGCTTGTGCGTGCATGATAAGAGCAATGAGATGATATTTGAGAAGAAGGACGCTTTATTCTTCCAGACCACCCGAAGGTTCTTTTGTGTTGAGCAACGAATATTTCAACTCATCATCAGACTTGCGTTAGCAGTATTGGAATCTGCGCTCGTTGCCGTTCTAACCCAGCTTTTGCTTAATATGCCGTTCCATTTTCCCTATACTATTTAATATCCTCTGCATTTTATAAGTAGGGGGAGGAGATCTCTAATCCTTGAATCGCATCTTTCGTGCTTTTTGTAGAATATTTGTAAAACGCACTCTTTTTTGCTTTCTCTGCTATGTATTGTAAGTGGGGGAAGTACTGTATTGCACCCAAAAATTCCATGTTGATATTTCACTGGAAGTATATGCTTTGAGGCCCCGTGAACTAAAAACAGCCATTTTAGAAAAAAAAGGAACGTGTGTGTATCTCAAAAACGAAAAGTCGGTCAAACACCTAACTTGGTATCTAAGTTCAGCATCTTCCAAGGATGTAACAAGAATATTTTCAAGAATATTCCCCCACCTCTACTGCCCTTTACATGGAACATTTTTTCCATTTTTTATCTTCTTAAAATCGCTCTAAATTTTAATTAAAATGCCATATGTTAAAGATATTTTCATAACAAATAGAGTATATATCTTGAATTTTCTGGGAATAGCTGTGAAGTCCTCTTCATTCGGAAGGAAAGTGGTATAATCTTGTATAACTGGTAAACCATAGACGAATGCGTACTAATCAAAAAGTGTAGATCTCTTTAAAACATTATTTATTTCAAATAAATTTTTTGTGACATAAGCCGTTTCCGAGATATCCGTTATTATTGTTCCGCATTTTCAATACATTATCATTCTGTCGACATTCAATTCTTTCTCGCGATTGCACGGAAAGGGTGAGGCCAACATAGAGCGTCCAGTTCTTAAACATTCGACTATCCCTATTTCCTATGCATTTATAATGAAAAGTGAAAAAATATAGCTATTTCTGCAAAGGTTTATCTCGACTAAAATGAAGTAGATAGAAAATAAGATTTTGTAAGAAGAGTTTGTATGCCCACTAATAAAGAATAGAGGGTAGAATAATTCATGTGAATGTAACACATAAGAATTTTGTTTTTTTCGCTCTCTAGCAAAGCCTTCCATTGATTAGCTCTCCTGTTTCTTAGTTTCCCCTTTATATTTGTTTTCTTATTTTCTGCTTTCCTGCCGTATACGTCCTATTATGCGCTGTTAGATGGAACAGAAACACTATGTTCGTGTCTATGAAACGCTACGTTTCTGTTCCTTAGGTACTTTATCCTGTCTGAACGGCGGTAGCCAGAGAACAGCAATATATGTATAATGTATCAAGCATTAGCTTGGTTTTGTATATGTTCATGTAGTAACGAAACTTCATGTAACTCCTTAAATATAATTCAAGTTAAACTGACCAGCACTTTTCAAAAATTAAATTAAATTGAGTTTATTTGTGGAGGCTCACTACCGTGGTTCTTAGCGTCCCATTCTATATTGGGCATGAAGAGCCGGAAATTTTGCTCAGAGGTCTCTTTATCAGTCTTGAGGTTCTTTTACAAACCGTAAATCTACGACACGGGACCACGATTTCTTCCCTTCCGAAGGAAGCTATGCTAAGGATTTTTATGCCCGTAAAAGAAATCCATCGCTCTCCGCCGGGTTTGAAACCGCAACCTCTGGAACTAGAGGCTAGAATGGTACCCCTAGACCACGGAGGACGACTAGCACTTTTCAGATATCCTGATGAGCCAGATAGTTACTTCGATATTTTAACCTCGTATCCAATTAACGGTCGCGATTTTGGAGAAAGTAATTTTATTGCCACATAAAGTAAGTTAACGGAGAATAAAAAATACATTTTTAGGCTTTTGTGCAGTCTTATTAATTGGAATTTTGTGTGTGATTTCATTCGCATATTTTACCATTCTAGGCATAATGGTTAGTATATTTTAAAATTGCTACCGCATCTGCCAATATGTACTTTGAATTATGCACCATTTCACAGGTATAGCTTGTACACATTTTCGAGTAAAGAGGTCAACTTTAGGGAAGTATCTATATACTGGCCTTGAAATTCCATACTGTGTCCATGCAATCACGAGAAACAAACTGAAAATCGCTAGTGTCCAGTTCTTAAACTTTTGACTGTCACTGCTCCCTTTGTATCTATAACGAAATGTGTACCGTAGCTAGTTTTGCAAACGCTTATTTGGATTAAATGTAGTACATAGAAAAATAACCTGTAGTAAGAATAGTTTGTATACCACTAATACAGAGGGTAGAGAAAGTCGTGTGAATGTATCACATCACTTAGAAAAAGGTTCCGTGTGTGTGTGTCTGTGAACAGCATAAGTCAAAAACGAAAAGTCGGATAAATAAACTTTGTATTTAGTTTCAGTAAGATGCGAGACGAAGATTTTCAAGAAAATTCCCCCACCCCGAACTAGCCTTTATATGGAAGCTTTTGAAATGTTTTATTTTTTAAACGATTTTGATTAATTACATATTAAAGATATTTACAAGACTAATAAAATGTATATCTTGAATTTTCTGGGAATAACCTGTGGACTTCTCTTCATTCGAAAGGAATTTTCTTTAATCTTGTATAACTGGTAAACGTTAAGCGTTAGATGAAAACCCACCATACAAAAATTGTAGATCTCTTTAAAATATACAGTTTCTGACAAATAAGGTTTTTGTGGCATAAGCCATTTCTGTGATGACCGTTATTAATGTTTGATTTGTTCAATACTTTATCATTCTTAAGTCCCGTCGATTTTCAGTTGTTTCTCGCAATGTCATGAAAAGACAAATTTTAAGGCCAGCATATAGAACACAGTTTTTAAACGGGACTTGACTATGGCTGTTCCTTTTGCATTTATAAAGAAATGTGTAATTTAGCTCCTTCTATAAAGGTTTATTTCAATTAAAATGAAGTGGATAAAAAAATTAGCTTTAGTAAGAATAGTTTGTATGCCCAGTAATAAACGATAGAGGTAGAGAAAGTTATGTGAATGTATCACACCAGATTTTCCTTATTGTTACCTATTTTCTCTAGAGTATGGAAGTTTTAATAATATGAGAAATTAATGTGTGTGTGTGTGAATTTAATGATTAGAAAGAAAACCCAAAGATTAATATAATAATGTTCACGAGTTAACAGCAATTGGCGATTGGCAATTTTTCCGAAACCAAAGCCGCCGATATAACGTTAGATTTTAAAAGGCGGCATATAAATGGTACAAAAAAGGTTTTGGCATTTAGAAAATGCAGTAGAATTTGTAGAATTAAAAATATATTTACTTAGAAGTTTAATTGTGAAATTCCTGCTGCAAAGTCATTTAACGGCACCATTTGCAGTATTTGAGTAAGTAGTAATAATGCGAATCACAAACTTGCATACCCTTATAAGCAAGACACGATGTGTTTTCTTTTGCAGTGTTTCTCAGTTGTGGCCATCTATGTATTGTACCTTGCTTGGATTGAAATATCCTCCTGTTGCATTTTCTGTGGAGAAACACCAACAGTTATATTCCGAAATTGCCCTACATACACAACAAAGCTTCCTCTGTTTGTAATATTAGTATAGACTATAATATAATCGATTGTGCAGGATCATTTCTTGAAGTAATACCTATTCAAGTGGTCAGAGGACACCAAAGGTATTAGTTTTGTTTGCTTCCGCCCGGCCTTGGAAAACTTAGCTGATATAACTTGTTTATAACTTTCATAGAATAATACTTGATGCAGTACCAAAGGCTAAGAGGATAAAAACTTGTGGGGCAGGAGAAGTTAAGGAACTATAGGACGATTCCAATCCGCGATACCACTCAGCTACTATCAAATTTGAATCTCAATGCATTTCAAATTGTAGTATAGCTTTATACTATACGAAATGTTTTGTCAGCTCTAATCTTTGTGTGCTTTAGCTTTTAGACCCTGTTGTAATTTAAAGGTATTAACCAAATAGTAGAACTTGCGTATGTGTGGTTTTCAAAAATATACTCAATAACTCTGCTGGAACTGAAATATTAGTGTAGTACCTTTAGTGTCGTGACTGCAGGATGAATTTTGGTTATATTTATGCCTTAAATGGTCGTAAACTTATTGTTTTTGTAATTGTGTTGTTTCATTCTGGATTTCTTTTGGGTGGGGCCGATTTTGGCATGGGATCCACGTGAACATTCAATTGGAATTTGTTTAGATGAGTGGTTATGCATATTGTCCAGTAAAAGTTTTTAAAATCAGTTTAAAACTGTTGCAACTCTAGAAGAAGGGGCTATGTTTTTGAGATGTACTTGCGTCTCTTAAGTACTTCGTTAATGAATTTAAATATGCAAATTACCTACTAGTGAGCAATGAAAACAAACCTAATGTATCTCTGCTGCCCAGCAGGTTATACAAATTAGAAATAAATCTAGTGGGCAGCTGTATTATCTGGTATTTATCGATATGGATTTAGTTTACGAGTGGTGTTTGTAAATTTTAAGAGAGGCTTTGATGAGGAATGGGTCGTTTCAGCGTTGCTGGAATGTTAAATATTCAGAATTTTTATAATTTTCTCTCTCTGTTGTTTACCGCTGTGATATACGCAGAGTGTAATTTCATCCGGAAGCGTTTTTGTTTTGTTTTCCTTTGTCTCTAGGGTAGTACGTACAATTTCCGGGCTCTACTTTTCCCTTCCTGGTTAGCGGATCAGCGTTTCATATTTAGCATTACTGAGAGCGCTTGTTTTTAAGCGAACTAGTTACAGGACTTCTTAAGAGTGTGTGCCGTTAAATGACTTTGCAGCAGGGAGGAGCGGGCGCGTGTATATCAACCCCCCCCCAACAACAGGTTTACGTGAGCGGGCTGCTGATATGTATCGAGATCCTTGCCTCGCACCATATCGATTATGGCGTGCCGTGACCCTTTCGTACCTCACATTCATGCGCAACATACACCTAATGTTATTGTGAACTTGGCGGAGCTCCACAAGCAATTAAATTATTACCACGAGTTGTTCACTTTACCAAACGCTCTAACTTTGTTAAAAATTAATAAAAAATCCTGCGGTACTTACAAAACGGCACGAATTCAATCATATAAAACAACATTCACGTAACCTTTTAATATAACTAATAAATTATTCAATCTTCAATTGCTACTAAATCTCCTTATACTTCATAATTACAAAGAAAATAAAATTATCAGCTGTTATCTTTAATTCCCATTAGGAAGTTTCCCAATAAATTAATTGAAATTACATTATTTAATATATTGCAAAGGTTTTAAGCCGATTTTAAAAACTATTTTGCGTTTAAATGTATACCACTGAAAGTTAAACATTGCAAATATAGTTAGTTTCTGCCTCACGTATGAAAAGTCGGTTTGAAGAAGATGTATTATATTTCGACTGTTGGAGAGCCGAACTTGAAGTAGTTGCAACCGCACGTATGGTAAAAAGTTTCCGGTAGCCATCGCCCCAAAAATGTAATTTCCGTTGGCCTTTGCCCTAAATGTTTAAAAGATATTAACTTTGTAATTTTGACTGTTTCTTTAAATATTACGTATTTATGTTTGCCTCGGCTGCGTCAGTATTTATTTTTAGAGACATGAATGTCTTAGCAGGGAGTGGTGCAACTGAAGAATGTAGGCTTACACAGATTTTAAGGTTTTCTTCACTCCATTTATTAATGCTTGACACGATTTAAATAACACTTCACTAATATAGAGAGAGTTGTAAGATTTGTTTTTATTAAATACTTGCACTTTTTAACACGTAAACTATTTTTTTGTCTCACACAAAATGCGTATTAAATTTCTCGAGGACGCATCTCGCGTCCTGTTAGAAGCACTGTCTACAACCAACTGGCAACTGAATTTGTAAATTTTGCTCCATTTTAGTTTGTGATTGGCTAATCCTAGTCCAATAGAATACCTTCATTTAACTAAAGCTTTTTTCTGGTTGTTGATTGACTATTTTATAAACTGTCTCAAAAATTTACATTATTGTTGCTCCAATAATGACTAGTAGCATTATTAAACTTTCTTACTCATTATTGCCTCAAGGTTATCTCATTGTTACCTCATTGTTAGCAACTTTTAACCTATTATTCTCACAGCTCCTACATTATTAAATTACGTAATACATTCACATAACATTATTGAACATGTATACAATAATATAAACATATACAAAGACTGTAATATACACTTTTATATCTTGTTACATACACATATTGCTTTAAGGTGGGCTGTTATTGGAATTCTATATTATATAATTAGACTGAAATTATTTAAGTGCTAAAAATACTCCCTCAAGGATTATTCATTTTACGAAGGTTTCATTAATATAATTCTATTGACTAGTGAAATACTAAACGGAAAAGTAAGTAGTTTAAAGGGGAAAATTACATGTCAGGGTGCGGAAATGCAATAACAAGCGGATCGTGTCCAAATCGGATCTAAAATGCATATCGCTGCCTATAATTGATTCAACCTTAGAGCAGAACTTCTTCTTCTTCTTCTTCTTCTTCAATTGCTTACCCACCTCTTTGTATAACTTATACCTCCAAGGACTTAGAAGCCAATGCCTTGGATCTGTAGCTGTCGAGGAGCAAGCAAACTTTTGGATCATAGCATATCTAGGATGAGTGATCAGCCATGAAGAAGAAGAAAATGAAATGTAGTGATGTAAGGGATGACAGGAAAATCCGCGGATTAAATTATGCATCCCAGCATCCGGCTGGCGAACGAGAAAAGCCGCGGTCGGTCCCGGGGTTTGAACCCGGGACCTCCCGAATGCGAGTTGCACACGTTACCTCGGCACCACCTCGCTCAATGAACAGAACTTAATGTAAACAAAACATATTGTATCTCTCCGCGTTAGCCCAGTGTTCAGCACTTGTAGAAGCAACCATGTTTATCGAGAACCCATAATTATCGTATGAATTCAGAGGGGTGAACGACACCTCACAGCTACAACCTTCTTTAGTTCATATTATTTACTATTCGAAGTAAAAAACCTAAGCTTTCATTGAGATCCACGACAAAAGAACAAAGGAAAATAATATAGGACTATATAATCTCTTTTGTTTTTCTTCACAAAAATACTATTGGGTTGTCGCTTGCATAGATATATTTGTGTGGTTACAGAGTATAAAATTCTGGTTAAAAAGTTAATAACATTACACAGAAAGCCATAAGAATATATTTTATTTATAAAATCCCTAAATGTAAATTCAAATCTAAACTACAGGCATTTATAAAACCTACCCTTAGATTTGCAAGTCTTGGAATAACGTTGACATGCGCAAGAAAATTCTCCGCTCTATTGATTAGCCAATGGTGTGATAAATAAGCTAATAAGTACAGGATATACAATGAAGACGTACACCTTGTGCACTGCAATCTATATGAGATCTATTGCGGCTACCACCCCTCAGGAGGAAGGGATGAGGTAAAGGAACCACAGGAGGCTACAGGCCACAAGCAGACAGATCACAAACGCGCGGAAGTCCCTAACAGCTCCTAGTTCGAAGATCAGTACCACTCTAGAGCTCTCCAGAGAGAGAGAGAGAGCGATGAACCCAAGCCGATACACGGGGAACATTCCTTCCTTGGAGCAAGCATCTGCGCCATCTGTCCGTCACCATCTCGCGTCATGAAATCTAGGAAATACTGGAAGAAATATAATTAATTTACTTATGTCTTTATTAATTTTAACTCAAATTATACTTTTAACCTTAGAATCTGCCGTTGCAATAATTCTCTTTAAATGAAAAAAGTAAAATGCCTGATTCAAAAGGATTATCTTGATAGGATAAATCATGTAAACTATTACTTTTACTTATTACTTTACATAAAACAGAATTAAACTGTATCTTAAAATATAAAAAATTTGAAGCACACGTGATACATAAGAAGGAAACGAAATGAACGGCAAATTATGGAAAGGAAATCGTGGTAGATGGGAAACCACCCCAGAATTTGCCTACCGATCAGGGAAAACCAGAAAAACCAAGGTCAAAGTAGGCGATCTACAGAACCGGGACCTTCTGAACACAAGGCTTAAAGGTTACCGCGGGGCGAACTCGCTTGCTCCCATTGTGAGTAAACTAAGCATTTACACGGCTTCTTTCAGCCTTGTGTTAACATTAACTCTGAAGTAACTTGAAATGGTTAATCAAGAGGCTGGTGTAAAGACAACCTTGAAGGTCCCTGCTGTAGTAACGATCTTCAGGGAAGCCTAAAAGGCGTTGCTACAAAATACCGACGCACTAATTTCAATAAAGCACTCTGTGAAAACAAACACTTGATATGTCGGAATATTTTGCTATGCAGTATTCATCACAGAGCGACTCGGCAGTATGCAAAATGTGCACATGAGTTCACTGCAAATTGAACGGGAATGATATAAACAGCACAGTGAAAATTGTGTACGAGAATTTTATTTTGATAATCACTTTATTGTCGAACCGTGTTTCAAAGTGATCGTAAATGCATAAAAACAAAACAAATAATGTGATGGTTCTGCTTTAATGGGGAAAAATTATAAATGTATCTACTTTACATCTATACAGGCAGAATAAAAAACACTATCTGTTACAAACAATAAAACTTTATTTGTAGCTTAACTGTTTCAAAAATGAGCCCATTTGCTCTGTGTGTGATATCTAAATGGACAGCCGCGCAATTTCTTCTATTCCAAAACAGATGTCATAAATGTTGACTAGGATCGAACATATTGATGTGAATACAGAACTAAGTGAACTCAACCAATTAGAGTAGAGTGCTTTGCAAAGCATTTTGTTTCTTTTCCATAAACCTGTGTTTTGCTGCCGAAAACGTAGCCACTACAGTAATTGGCCACTGTCCCATACACTAACCGAAAACAGAATAGGTATGTATACTCTTTCATGGAGATTCAATACTGCAGCTCGGGAACCAATGCATGCACAGGTACATTTTTATTTAATGGATCACAGCACTTTCCGCATAACAGGAGTGCCCAATAAAAAAATCCACACAACTTTCTCTACCAATAAAAAATTCATGCATGTCGGCTAATTATGTACTATAGTATTCTTTAAAACGTGATTTTGATATCTGCGATACGTTATTCACAATATATTTTTGCCTAAGAGTGATCTCTAATTGAGCACGAAGTTCTTAGCTATAACCAGGCTAAGGATCCGGGACAAGTTAGCATCCAATGTAGGTGCAACCTTACTATAGTTCCGCAAACACAGTATTATTGTGCGCACTATTTGCAACTTTAAACGTACAGTCTATTGATGGTAGAAAATGATGTAGGACACATCATAACGAAAGAGAAAGAACCAGTCACGAAGCGGATTGTACATGGCCTCACAGGTAAACAACACCTAACGCGCCACCTCACTCCACCCTACTCACTTCACCCTTAAGTTGTCCGGGATCCTTAGCCTGGTATAACGGTTACAACATGCGGAAAGAGCATCCAGATGTTTATTGATGGTAACAAGCACTTGCTATTCAAAGAAAAGAAGAAAACGAGCAAATTTTTCCAATCTTTAAACATGTCCGTTAGTTGACGTTTAGAAAAAGGTTCACACTTGCAACGAAGGGTTCCCGAGCCAATCATCGCCACATTCATCCCCTCACCCCCATCCGGTCGAGGTGGGTTCTTCAAGTGACCGGTGGACCCAAGGTAGGCTCTCGTGCGTTCTTTGCATTCCATTCATACCGCACCTCACCATCGTTTCTTTCTTCCCGTATCACTTTCCGGCCATTTCGCACCACGACATTCGCATAACTCTTTTTCTTCCCCGCCGGCCTACCTTGCGTGCGAAACGCCCACACAGTTTTAGTTTCTTTTATCTTTTTATTTAAATCCTCCGTGGACACGGCCTGACGGATACCCGCGCACCGCGTGCGCAGCTGGGTGAGTGGGTAATGGCGTCATCCCCACCACCCGGGGTCGTCATGTAGGGTTTGTGTTCGTATCCGCTGTTCAACTGCAGTCCCGCGGGGGGGCCATTGTATGAGCTGCTGACTTCTGACGGCGATTGGGTCCCTCTGTCTATGTTCTGGGAGGTGTGACCCTGGGGTGAGTCTGGTATAGATAGGCCACTCACCCAAGCCGGGGTAACGCCCGAGAAGTCAGAGCCCGAGGTCGGAGACGGTTGCAATGGTGGAGGATTTTTTTCGCTATGGAGCACCCTTTCTCCATTATTAACAACAAGCGCCGAAAAGTCATTGTAACAGAAGTAGCACCGCCGTCATCTGGTTGTTACTTGGTCATTTCGCGAACAGAAGAAGGACAAAACTTTGAGAAGGTGAACCCTTTTATAATTCAGAAGGGAATAGATGCTATTGCTGGTGGGGTTCAATCATGCACTCGTCTACGGAATGGTTCCTTATTGGCACAAACTAAGTCCGATCAGCAAAGTAAGACCTTGTTGCGCGCTACGCTTCTCCACGGTTACCCCATCCGTGTGGAGAAGCACCGCACATTGAACTCCTGTCGGGGCGTCGTTACCACCCATAGCCTCGATGGTATATCGGACGAGGATCTCGTAGAATATCTATCTGATCAAAAGGTCACTGCAGTGCATCGAGTGCAGGCCAAACGCGACGGCGTATTGGTACCCACTCGTACCCTGTTTCTAACATTTGATGGCGTCGATCTGCCCACGAGCATTTCCGCAGGGTACGAACGGATTTCTGTGAGGCCTTATATTCCTAGACCTCTGCGTTGTTTTAAATGCCAACGTTTTGGGCATACGCAAGTCTCCTGTAAGAGTGCCGTTAACATCTGTGCAACATGTAGCCAGCCCTCACACGAAGGTACCTGTTCAACAGCCCCCGTCTGCGTTAATTGTAAAGGGTCACATTCTGCTTCGTTTGCCGACTGTCCGCGGTATTTGGACGAGAAGGCGATCCAGGAGATCCGGGTAAAGGAAAAACTCTCCTTCGCTGAAGCCCGGAGGCGTTTCCATGCGCGCCAACCTTCACTCCTGCGATCTGGCACATTTAGTTCTGTTGTTGCCTCGCCAGTACCACGAGTAGATGCCGAAACTCAGACCTGGACCTTGACTGGATTAACCGCCACTACCATCCGGCCGTCTATTAAGGCTACAGTTACCAAGCCGTATAAACCTGGTCCCAGGTCAATGAAGTCGCAAGCCGTTGAAAAGAAGCCCAAGCAGAACCTTCGTAGGGAAGATTTTTTGAAAGACCCTCCGCGTGCGCGCGGTAACAAAAGTTCACCTTCTCCTCCTCGGAGGTCGCTGTCCCAGGATGGTCCTGGGACAAGCCGCGCTCAGCGGCACCCTTCACCCATCGCCACCCAGAACCGATTCACGGCGCTTGAATCGGTTTCTGGCACTGAGCGCGTGGGCCCTCCCTCCGAGGAAGCTATGGAGTCTGACCAACTCCATACCAAAAGCCCGAGCCCAAAGGTTAAACAAAAGGTAATTTTAAGCCGCCCTTCTAAATAGAAAGTTTATCCCCTTATTCTTAATGGCTATCCTGACCTGGAATGTACGTGGTGTACGATCGCATAGGGCGGAACTGCAACTTTTATTGCGTTCCCATTCGCCTATGGTCGTATGTTTGCAGGAGACTAAGCTTCGCCCTCACGATCCTTTTGATCTCCGAGGATATACTCCGGTTCGCTACGACCTTGAACCGGAGGAGGGTACTCCTGCTCATGGAGGTGTCATGTTCTTAGTGCGTAACGACGTTCATTTTACACCTGTCACACTTACATCCGACTTGCAAGCTGTTGCCGTTCGCCTTCACTTACCCGGCTTTTTGTTTTCTGTTTGCTCTGTGTATACACCTCCATCGTCTCCCCTCGCTCCCGCGGACATTCGATCTCTCCTGTCCGCTCTCCCAACACCATTTCTTCTGTTGGGAGATTTTAATGCCCATCACCCACTATGGGGTTCGCCAAGGGCTTGTGCGAGGGGAACTCTTCTTTCCGACATTTTTTATCAGTTCAATCTTTCCATCCTCAATACAGGTGCACCTACTTTTATTTCTGATTCTTCTGGTACATTTTCTCACCTGGACCTTGCAATTTGCTCACTCCAGCTTGCACGTCGTCTTCAGTGGAACGTCGTCGCTGACACCTACTCCAGCGACCATTACCCCTGCATCGTTTCTCTTCTGTCGCACCACGTACAGCATTCCAGAGTACCTACCTGGATATTCGCAAAAGCCGACTGGAGCTTGTATTCCAGCCTCGTGCATTTTGACGACCAGCCCTTCTCCGACATTCACCAACTAGTGCAGCACCTTACGTCTGTTATTTTCTCTGCCGCCGAACGCGCAATACCCCGTTCATCCTCCCAACCTCGGCGGCCACCTGTTCCGTGGTGGAACGAGGATTGTCGGGACGCCGTTCGTGCCCGTAGGACTGCACTTAGGGTGTTTCGGCGACACCCTACACTTGATAATTTGGTGACTTTTAAACAATCGCGCGCCAGGGCTCGTCGCATTATTCAGGATAGCAAGAAGGCATCTTGGGCTCGTTTTGTCGGGTCTTTTAATCGTTTTACGCCTTCATCCGTTGTTTGGGATAAACTTCGTCGCTTCTCAGGTAAAGTGTCACATTGTACTGTTTCTGGCCTTCAGGTTTCTAATGCCACCATAGTGGATCCGGCTGCCATCGCTAACACACTGGGTGCTGCCTTTGAGGCGGTTTCCAGTTCAGACCATTATTCCGCCGGCTTTCGCTCTATTAAAGACCGGCTGGATTCCGCATCATCTACTTTTCGGTCTGCTGCTGATGAATGCTATAATGAACTATTCACAATGAGGGAGCTGGAGCACGCTCTTCATTGCTCTCGGCACTCCGCTCCTGGGCCGGACGGCATTCATGTTCTGATGTTAAAGAACCTTTCAGCCGACAGTAAACTCTTTCTCTTACAGGTCTATAACCGTATTTGGCAAAACGGCATTTTTCCTTCCGTTTGGCGCGAAGCCACCATTGTCCCTATACTTAAGCCTGGGAAGGATCGCCAACTACCTTCCAGCTACCGCCCTATCTCCCTCACCAGTTGCATTTGCAAGGTGATGGAGCGCATGATCAACGGGCGGTTGACATGGTGGCTTGAGTCTCAGAAACTTCTAGCGAACGCTCAGTGCGGGTTTCGTCGCTATCGCTCTACCGTCGACCATCTGGTGTCCTTGTCGACGCATATTATGAATGGATTTCTGAGAAAGTGTCAAACCGTGGCTGTATTTTTTGACCTGGAGAAAGCTTATGACACTTGTTGGAGGGGCGGCATTTTACGTACACTTCATGATTGGAATATCCGCGGTCGTCTTCCCATATTTCTTCGGGAGTTTATGACGGACCGCGTCTTTCGTGTACGTGTCGGCTCGGTTTTATCTCGTCGTTTTATTCAAGAGAACGGAGTACCACAGGGCTCTGTACTCAGTGTCACACTTTTTGCGATTGCTATCAACCCCATTGTTGATTGTATTCCACCTGGCATTTCATCGTCCCTTTTTGTTGACGATTTCGCTATTTATTGCAGTTCCCGGCGGACCTGTCTACTCGAACGCCGTCTCCAGAGCTGTATCGACCGTCTCTACGCCTGGAGTAACGCCAACGGCTTTAATTTCTCCGCCGAGAAATCCGTCTGCATCAACTTCTGGCGCCGGAAGTATTTCCCTCCGCCCTCTCTCCATCTTGGGCCAGGGATACTTCCGTTTGCAGACGAGGCGAAATTTTTGGGGTTGATTTTTGACAGGAAGTTGTGTTGGACCTCGCACGTTTCCTTTTTAAAAGCAAAGTGTGACCGTTCTCTTAATCTTTTACGTGTTTTAAGTGGCACATCCTGGGGAGCTGATCGGACCGTCCTTCTTTGCCTTTATCGCTCTTTGGTCCGATCCAAACTTGATTACGGGTGTATAGTTTATTCGTCGGCACGTCCATCTGTGTTACGTCGTTTGAATCCCATTCATCATCGTGGTATTAGAGTCGCTACAGGGGCCTTTCCAACTAGCCCCGTGCCCAGTCTTTACGCTGAGGCTGCAGAGCCTCCGCTGTCTTTCAGGCGTGAGATGCTCTTATGTAGCTATGCTTGTCGGCTCTCAAGCTTGCCTAACCACCCGTCCTTCGATGTATTTTACGAGGATTCGCTAGATCGACAATATATCGTTAGCTCCTCTGCATTGCTCCCCCCAGGGGTTCGATTTCGACTGCTACTTCGGCATTTGGACGTTCCGCCAGCGCCGGCCCTTACCCGAGGGGAAACGCGTTTTCCTCCATGGTCGCGCGCTGAGGCCCACATCCACCTTGGGCTAACGTCGATGCCGAAAAATGCGACCCCTGCTTCTGTTCTTAGATCCGCCTTTTTAGAACTACAGGCGCAGTTCGGGGACTGTCATTTTATATATACTGATGGGTCTAAGACTGATGTTGGTGTAGGATGTGCCTTTGTTTTTGGTGTACGGAGTTTTTCTTTTCGTTTACCTCAACAATGTTCAATTTTTACCGCCGAACGTTTTAGCATTTATCAATCTGTTTTATTCATTCAGCGGCACGACTTACGGCACTGTTTTATTTGTACGGACTCTCTGAGTGCCCTTCAGGCTATTCATGCGCTGTACAATTACCACCCACTCGTACAGCGCATACATGACCTGCTCCACTCGCTCGGTGTTTCTGGCATCAGCGTCTCCTTCATGTGGATTCCAGGTCATGTGGGCATCTCAGGTAACGAGTCTGCCGACGCCGCTGCGAAATCGGCGATTTTATTACCCAGATTTTTTACCTCTGTAGTTCCCTCGTCAGATTCGTGTGCTCTTTTACGTCGCCGCATTCTCTCGCGCTGGCGCGATGAGTGGACGGCCCTCCGGGGGAACAAGTTGCGGGAGGTTAAGCCTCTCCCGTTAATCTGGGGTACCTCTTCTCGTTCTTCACGTCGGGAGGAGGTACTTTTAGCCCGCTTACGAATTGGACATTGTGTTTTTAGTCATAGGTATTTGCTCAGTGGTGACCCCGCACCACTCTGTGGGCAGTGTGACGTGCCCTTAACGGTGCGTCACATTTTAACAGAGTGTCAGGTTTTAGCTGCATTGCGTGCTCGTGTAGGTCTGCCTGTTGGCTTAGCCAACGTTTTGGCAGACGACACGCATGCTGTGGAATGTGTTTTACGTTTTATTCATGACAGTGATTTTAATCTGCGCATTTAATGCGTTGAGCGTCTTTTAGCTTATTACTTTTATTCTGTCAGTTTTTATGGGGACTATTCCCCAGTGGACATATGGCGCTCATGTCCCTCGCATTCCATAGTTCTTGACACGTTTTAATCGCTTATTGCCTATGCTTTTAGTGTGTTGGTTTTTTCAGATATTTGTATTGTTATTGTTGTTATTGATTTTATTGTTGTTATTGATTTTATTGTTGTTATTGTTATTCTTGTTGTTATTGTTATCATTATTGTTATTGTTATCTTATTGTTATTTTTAGCCTTTTGGATATCGCGGGGTTACGTCCCGTTTTTTAATTATGCGGTTCTTTTACCTGTTTTTATCTTTTGACTTTATATCTTCTACATTGTAAGGGCGCTGATGACCTCAGCAGTTTAGCGCCCTTAAGCCGCATATCATCATCATCACTTGCAACGAATAATATTTCAAAAACGAAACTAAAAAACATTTGGCACAAATTGTGTGTTTTAAAGACCTGTGCATTTCTTCCATAGTAACTTTATTTTAAAAGTTTTCTAACTATAAAAAATCAATGAAATAAAGGAAACTCTCAGAGTATTCAAAATATATTAATGTTACTATTGATGTTAATATATTAAACGCATGGTTAGAGCTGTTTTCGAGAAAGTAAGAAATTATTATTTTAAAGGAAAAATTGCACGCGTGTGTGTTTTTTTCGTGGAAGGGAGTTTCAGGAATCTCAAAACATGCATTACCAGTGAAATCTTGTTATCGAACTTTTAGATGGAGTGCAATGTTTCCTCTACCTACTGTATTTTGGTGGTAGAAAAAGTACAAATGACGCTCACAATTCGAAACTAACTTATTTGAAAGTGAATTTAACGAAGAAAATAGATAAATTTAATTCTAATCATATAATTTACTAAAAAGATTCCAGATAATTTTACATTTTGGATAAATTAATATGTGTAATATAATGGGCTATCCTGAAGCCAGAAATAACAGTTTTAAATTGTGTGTGTTTGTGTGCGCCCGTGCGTAAGTGCTCTCCTGCTTTATTTTTTTCATGCCAAGTGGCCACATAAGATTTCCACGAAACAAATATACCTTAGAGTCCACTTACAAAATAGACCATACTGAATCTTAATTAATTTACTTAAAGGGAGCTTGTTTTAATGGAGCGCAAAGTGAGACAAATCAAAATAACTTGCTTATTATTAAGTTCGCAAGCATGATGTTTCGGCAAGTTTTGTTATTTGTAGTAACCTTAGAACTTATACCAATTTTGGCTGCTATTATTCGTGTATGTAAACTAGTTATAACGAGAAACGGTATAATTTCGATTGCATTGCAAGCATTAGTAAGAAGCAGATGTATGTGTACAACGAAATCTTTTATTTATGCTTTAATTTTTATTTACACCGCAGAAAAAGTAGTTTTGCTGTCATTTTTAAACCAAAAATATGGCTTGCAACTTGCAAACGAGAAATAAAGTGTTAAGAATGGTGGAGAGGGAGAAAGTGAGAGAGAGAGAGAGAGACATTGGAGAAAGAGGAAAGGGTGGTTTGGGACAGGAGCGAAAGGGAGAGGAGGAGGAGGGAGGGAAAAGGTGAAAAGATGAGAAAATGGTAGAGACGGGGAAAATCTCAGTATTTGACGCAATACTGCAAGCAGAGTTCGGATTCTGCTGACACGTAATAAACGTAGATGATAAGACGTTGCCATGTTTCTTTAATCCCTTTATAACATGTTTTACTAATAATATTAAAGAAGGATTTCATTTTCGCATCTAAACCAATGCACCAGTATATCACATATACAGGACGTTTCTTAAGTAATAAATAATGCAAATAAGACTAAAATTATGAAAGATGAGTTTATAAAAAGAAACAAAGTTTTCAGCCATTGTTGCACAGGGTGTAACTTAATCCACAAAATTTAAAATGGAAATATGTATTTTTTTTAAGCTGGTCATAATATTTAGCTGCATGAACACTTTCATTTGTTTCACACAAATGGTTTGGTTGCTATGGGAACAGTTTAATCGATGGCTTGTTTAACAATTTGCTCCACAACTTACACAACTACTACAAGAAATTAAATTCAAATTATTTAACAATTTACAACCTGGCAGTAACCAAGTCGTGCGAATACTTGCTGAGCATTTTCATCACTGCTGGTGGTATATCTCTGCATTCTTTCCTCATCTTCATTTTTAACTCTTCCATATTAGCAGGCATCGTAGCAAAGACGGTATTACAAATGTCCCCATAAAAAGTAATGAAGTGAACAGAGGTCTCTGCCCATAGCAACCAAATCTTTTGTATGCGACAAATGAAATTGTTCATGCAACTAAATATTTTAACTACCTTAGAAAAACAACAAAAAGCAGACATATTATTTTTCACTTTTTTCCCTGAAAAGTGAAAAATAATATGTTGCCATTTAAACTTTTTGTTGACGTCATCACAATATGTACAATAATTGAAACCTTTGTTTCGTTTTTGTAAAATTTTCCTTTGACGTGTCAGAGGATTTTTTTAAAACATATGTTCTGATACATTCACATTTATTTCTCTACCCTCTATCGTTTATTGTGAGTACATAAATTATTATTACACAAGATTATTTTTCCATCTATTACATTTTAGTCCAAAAAAGCAGAAATAGCTACATTACACGTTTTGATACGGATACAAAGTGAACAGCGATATTCAAGAACTGGACGCTATATGTTGGCCATAAAATTCTGTTTCCATCAATCACGAGAAACAACTGAATATTGAAAGGACCTTTAAGAGAATGAGGAATTCGAACCTTTAATAACGGTTATCTCAGAACCGGTTTATACCACAAAAAAGCTTATTTTAGATAAATGTGTTTTAAAGAGATCTACATTTTTTGTATATTACGTATTCGTTTATCGCTTAACGTTTACCAATTATACAAAATTATATAAAACTCCTTCCAAATAAAGTGGACTTCACACGCTAGTTCCCAAAAGGTCAAAATATACATTTTATTCGTTATATAACTGTCTTTACTATGTCTCATTTTAATCAAAATCGTTACAGCCATTTTTGAGAAATGGTGGGGGATTTTTGAAAATCCTCGTATCGCATCCATGGAAGAATCTAAACTCAAATTTAAGTTTAGCACTTACCCGACTTTTCGTTTTTGAGTTATGCTGTTCACAGACAGACACACACACGGCCATGTTTAAAAACGTTTTACTTGTATTCAGGGAACCTCAAAACTTGTATTTCCGGTGAAATCTCGATATCGAATTTTTGGGTGGAATGCAATAGCTCCCCTACTTACTCTACGTAGTAGAGAATGTAAAAATGAGTTAATTTTAGTTTTGTTTGCATTATTCCTCTGTTTGGTTGTCGAATAAACACATTCTTCATGGATTACAAAGTTGAACTATAAAATATATTACGTAAGTTGAATTTTGACCATAAGTATATTTTGTCCTTATACACCGATTGCTCAAAAGAATTTTCATAATCTAATGGTTTACTTGGTTTTGAAATGTTGAAATATAACACAACACAAATTGTGCGACCGATTTCTCACTTTTCCGTGCTTGTATATCATCTTGCTCATTTTTCTGGTCTTTACATACGAAGCGTATATTTCATACGTTACGGAATATTAAGTTTCTACGGAAAAAAGCCCCGCAGCGGATTATTGCCCGCTTATCATTTATCACTTTCGCACAGAATTGTGGGTAGGTTGTTTTTACGCCGCGGTGGGCGTGCATTTAAAGGACTGGAGATAAAATGTAGCCGCCGAATATTTTTGGAAAACAAATCGTAGCTTTGATTCGCTGAAAGCTGGTAAATCACGTTCCACCTGTGGGAATAAGGGAGCGAGGTAAATGATACATAGACCGCGCCGCGTTTTTGTTTTATCGTTCCCTTTTGGCCCTCAAGGAAAGTATCACATTTCTATGTGTCGCTAAATTACAACATCCTCTCCATTTATTGTCATGTACCCTCTACACAGAAATGAAGGAATAGCTATTAAAGAGCGCATGCAGATGTATTTTAAATTCTGTTCAAAATCGCGAGCAATTTTTCATTGGCAGGAATGCAGTAAGTGTAATTTAGTGCACAGCTTTTCGAGATTTTCATAAAGTGTTATTACAACCTGCGTGGAAAAACGTATACTTTGTACCAACACTTTATTTTACTTTCGCTCTTTTATAGCTAAATAAAATATACAAAGTTAACTACTTTATAACCATATGGACAAGATATTTGAAAATTTATAAGGAACTATTTAGAGTTTTAGAACCCGACCTAGGTGGCGTCGCGGTTACTTTTGCGACTCGCGTTCTGGAGGTCCCGGGTTCGATCCCCAGCGACCTCCCACTCTGTGGCTTTTCGTAGTTTCCCCGCAGTCGACAGCGAATACTGGGGTCGTTTTTCTCCACAATGATTTTCTTTACATCATTTCCCTTTCGTTCCGTTTCTTTCTCATCTTTCAGGTGTAATTAACTAAATTGACATTTATGGATGCTCTTTAACTGCTGTGATCCTTAGCGTTCCATTCTGACTGGTCTGCGAGCTTAGGAATGTTAGGGACTTCCGTGCGTCTCTGTGGCCTGTCTTCCTAAAACATGTAGCTGCTGTGGTTCCTTCTCCTCATCCCTTCCTCCTGGAAGGTGGTACCCATGGATCTCTGTAGGTCGCAGTGCGCGAGTGTCCCCTTCTGTTGAACAACTTATACCTTAGAACAAGGGTGACAAAAATGCCTTTCTATCTCGAGTCATCAAATATGGAACATACACTATACCACTCAGCAGCACATGGAAAACAAATGAATACACGGCTAGAAAAGGAGTTGCGCCTGCGAGTAACACTGCCTCGCGAGTCGCGTTTTCGCCACTGCCTTAGAATATACTTAATCTTCGAAAGACGATGTAAAGATTTGATGTGTAACACTACAACGACTGTCCCTATTCATTCTATCCCAAAGATATACATTAAATAAAATAAAATGTTATTTTTAAATGCCCTTGTGATAATCACGAAAAACGTCTGCCTAGAAGTGGTTATAATAAGTTAATATTTGTTATACCTTGTTTCTCTCTCTACCTCCCTCTCTCTCTCTTTCTCTCTATCTCCCACAGGTAGTTACATTTACCGTTATAAAAGAAGGCATATATATGTATTTATATATAAATATATATGCCAGGAGTTTACAACAGACAAGCACTTAAGATTTCATAATGTTACATTTAAATACTGGTAAAGGTATAAAAGTATATCAAGAAATATTTCACAACAACGTTAATGCATTTTTTTGTGTCTCAAGTTGTTTGTTGTTGGTGTTGCGGGTCAAACCAGCAAGAAAGAGTTTATTGACTTGGTTCAAATTCCAGCGATGCGTTCACAACGGCATTTATTGTCCTCGGGCTTAAATTACGATCAGTATCGTTACATACCTAGTAACAGAACGCAAAAGCTAATCAGTTGTTCACATTCTTGCAGTTTAAACAAAAGCAACTTCCAGAACAAAAAACGATCAAGAAGTGCTAAGCATTTTCCATCAGATTTGGAATAGGATCCGGCTATGCTTTTCCAACGCCACACCTTTCGTTTCCCTTTTGGTAACGGGGTGGCATGGAAAAATTTCTCGAAGATCCCTCGCCTTGCCCCCTCGGAGGATGCCTAACAGTAATAAATTTCTTTTTCATACAAAATCTTTTTCTAAAAATTTACTCTGTATAAATACAATTCAGGAAGTAAACAAACGCACATTTCTTCCAATTCCGAAAACTCGAAAATAATAGACTAACTGAATATCCCGTTAAAGCTTTTTGTATTAAAACCAGCGTCTCAACGTAGCTGTAGCTAATAATTTATACCTATTTTCGATAATAGGAATCAATTAAGTTGTGTATGGGGTGATAATAACTAACACAAACCAACATTATTTTCTGTATTCTGTAGTTGAACCTTTTATATAGGTGTTTGCACCTTAAACTCTGAGAAATAATTATCTATATTCCTAGCATTTTTTTATATTCTGAAAATAGATATTTACTATATTCTTGAAAGAAGTCGATGTTTAACACATATCTTAAGTAGATTCGGCTGATATTACTTCGAATCCCAACATTTGTAGACATACCTTTAAATCGCCAGATATGTGTTAAACATCGACTTCTCTCAAGAATATAGTAAATATCTATTTTCAGAATATAAAAAAATGCTAGGAATATAGAAAATTCAGCAGCCAAATGCAGAAGAATTTAATTTAAGCATAATCTCATGCTTATCTGATAAGACATTGGGTTTGTTTTGATTCACAAAAATCCAACACAACCATGTTTACTTTTGTGTTAATAATACGCTTATTCCGGGGATAGATAATTAGCGACTTATTCGATTCATAACTTCTTTTTAAATCTCCCTAAGTGAATATAATAGTCATTTAAACCTTGTCTTACAAACACTGAATTTTCCATAAAAAAGTTAATTCTAGTTGTTACTACAGTTTGATGTGACATAGCCGCCAAGAGTCGTAGTAGGTACCGAAATTAACATTAAATTGACGCAAAATGAGTGTTGCCGAATCACAAATTTTTCTCAGAGAGCAAGAGAAATAAAGCTGCCACCTACTGAATATCCCGTTAAAGCTTTTTGTATTAAAACCAGCGTCTCAACGTAGCTCAGAGGCCTCTTAATCAGGCTTGAGGTTCTTTTTCGTGCTGTAATTCTACGATACGGAGCCACCGTTTTACTTTCCTTCCGAAGCAAGCCATGCTAAGGATTTTTACGCCCGAAAAAATCAATTGTCCTCCGCCGGGTTTGATTCCGCAACCTCGGGAACTAGAGGCTAGCATGGTACCCCTAGATCACGAAGAGGGCAGTAAGAAAGGTGACTCTTAAAGAGGTCAAAGCTATGTATTTTAGTATCAGTTTAAATCCCCTCGTTCCTATATGGGTCACTTTTTGTGTTTGCAACGGAACTTATGTACTTTATTGCTGTTTTTAATATAAGAATGCGAAAAACAACTACAAACGCTATAAATTAAATTTAAGAATTCCGTGTTGTTACTTTAATTGAAATGTTAAAGTGTAAATTCACAGCCTTTGTTTCTGTTATGCTTAAAATGATGCTGTGTTAATCTGCTTTGTCCACGCTGCGAGATTAATTTTAATTGGAGCGTCAAGATTGGATTTTGCATTGGGTGCAAAGTATTGAACTCGTTTATCTTTCATTGGCGACAAAGTGGAGTAAAGGAAGGGATATTTCCGATTTTACAACGCACTTATACGGTCAGAGCAACGAAATGGAAACCATTGAAGCTTTTATCTTCCTTTACCTCTTATTTTATAATCAGGTTCGGCACTTTGTCCCAATTCGCCGCGAGGTTGACTGGTACTGGTGTATAAAATACCCATGTTTGCTAGTAGATAAGAGCAGTCCATCGATAACAGGCGACTGTTCACTTGTATAGATCGGCAGAACAAGTGTAATGTTTTACAGGTTTCCACTGTTTTATAATATGTATGCGTGTAGCTTAGCCTTGATTATTTATATCTTTACAATATTGCTCATACATATTTACAACACTGTATAAAAACAGACAGGTTAGTCAAATTTGCGATCTAGGTACATGATTTGATACAGAATATATTTTCTTACAGTACGAGATGTGCAGTACGTATATAACAATGTGCATTTTTAAGTGTGAAAAGGTGAAATTCCTTCTGTTTTAGTAAAAATATGCTTGTGCTGCGGGAAAGTTCCCTCAACAGCACGATGTTGTGGGTGCATATTTAAAATAGACATTATTGTCTACGTTGTTGCAACCGAGCTGCATGCTGTTTATTTTCCACACTTCTGAATGACTAGGGATCGAATACTAAACAAATGAAACACACGTTTGTTCTCCGACGCAGCACAAACAGATTGCCCTTTCCTTTCACTTGAACCCATGGCATCTGTGACGTCAATATAGGCAAGCAACAATCAAACTAAAATACGTCCATTCTAGGACATAGTGTCGTCCTTGTTTATAATCCCTGGCATGTTTCCTACGTTCTTTTCTTTACAGCTTCATCAGGATATGCAAGTTTTATACTTAATTAAATATATTGCACAATAAACTTAGCTAATTAGAGAATTATTCAGGCTAAATATATTACAATTTCTCCGGAATTGTATAACTATAGTACATGCTGGTGGTATTACACCTAGTCATTATTTCCCTGTTTGGTGCAGCGTGCTAAGTTTCGGTAACATGCTTCGCAGTGGTTACGCTATTGTTCAATCTAGTTATTCATATTTTACGTTCTAAATGGAAAATCATAATAATTATTAAAGTTGTTCTAGTTGTAGCCAGGTGGCGTCATTATTTCCATGCTATGGTGTCCAAAGCACACGCAGTTGAGCAATTACCACTTCATTTTGCTTACGGAGGCAAATGGAAAGGGGTGCATACATTCAATGCGTAATTAACGTTTAAGTACGCATACTAGTGTAGAAAGCAATTGTATAACGTAATCGTAACAATTCACCTAAACGCTTGCCATTTATTACATATGAAAATATCTTACAAATTTGGATTATATCTTCCATCGGTCATATAAGGAAGTTGCACTCGTGATCAGAAGTATCTGGACAATTCACTCGAAATTGCAGTCAAAGTTCTTTCATTGCACTGCCTGCATCCAAACAGAGTTCCATTCTTTATGTGCTGAAACAACTGAGGGAACAAGCAGATGCTTTGCGATCCATGCATTTTTGTAGCTCGGAAACATGTTTGCGTCAACATGCCCTGTAAAAGTATCTCTGGTGTTGGCACCCTGAGGTTTAGGATCCCGTACAAAGGACGAGCAATGCATGTTGGCTTAGTATATTGGACTTGTCGCCGTCCCAGTGGAGTAATCCCCGTCTCTGGTTGGTCAGCATAAGCCGCAGGCTAAGGCACGGCGCACTTGGTCTCTGCTCAGTTTCTGCTGTAACGACCACTGACCTCGGGGTTCTTGATGATGTTTCTTTGTGGTCGGAGAGAAATACAGGTCAAAGAAGCGGGAAATGCAGTGGTGGCTTTGGCTTTATCGAATAATGTAATATCACATTTCTTTTTAGTTCCTGAAGGGTGCTAATATTCTGCTTGCTTCAGTTCTATTATTTTGTATATAATTGCAGTTAAAATGAACCAAAGTGAAAGGGTATATGACATTGGAAATTTGCACCCCTTGGTGAAGTTAGTCGTTAGGGAGTTAGGGCACGCATAATGTCAGAAGCTAGAAAGCCCATACGTCATAACAGGAAGGGGTGAGTTAACGCCTCATTACACCAATTTCAAACACCGATTTCAAACTATTTAACTTATTAGATGAACTCTCTCCAACGCAGCATTCTCGTACCATTGTATGCTCTAATTTATGCCATAAGTAGATTTCAGTAATTTGATTTTCAAGTTTAAAACGAACATTTTCTAGTTTCTGAGTATACTCAACATTTGTATATTATTCTAATGAAGTTTTATGCTAAAAGATTTTAAAATTTGGTGTCATGAAAATAGCCACTTTTGTGGAAATTAGAACATCTACTACTTATCAACGATTGTTCAGAAATCTTTTGGGTGTATGATAGTCGCAGAGAGTGCAACTAAAGTTGTATTACATATTTAAACAACGATTTTCGATCCAAAGCTTCCGCATTCGAAATACATTATATAAATTGCAATGAACGTAATTTTCCATATTTTTTCCAGCATCTTGAAAACCTTTGACCTGGGTCCAGTTTTATTTTTTAAAGCTCCTACCCAGTTGTAAAAATTACAGAGTGACGACGTCAACTCAGAGAGTCTTGTCAACCCTCTGAACTGACTTTCTGGTATCTTTACAAATAGATGGGAAATTTAAAAAAATGAATTCGGTGTCCTCTTACGTACTACAAATGTAAACGGTGAATTGTACACGCCTCTGGACAGGTTCCTTGCGTCTCACTACGTGCATGGGTCAGAGTTCGCCCTTCTGTGCAGCTCTGTCTACACAACTTCATTTCTAACTGTAGCTCTCTATCTGACTTCCAAGTAGTTTTTCTATCATTTTGCCTTGTCTTAGCGGTTTCTTACCTTCAGAAACCTTCTGTAATTTTAAATTTAAGTTTTTGAAATGCGGAAAACGCGCATCATTCATCAACCGGATTCCGAAATCCGTACCCTTCTCTAAAATAATTACATTGGTATGGTTAAATTCGGTATATTAGACATTGATAGGTTAGTGGTTTACAAGAAGTAAGATAATATCACCCACATAATTAAATGAAGTTCTTTGTCGGATCTAATTGTTATGAGTTTCAGTATCTTAAATATAACTCATAGAATGATTTTGCTTAAGGGATTTTGCTTGTTGCTTCAAACTTAGAATGTTATTGATATTTTCTTTTGTTTGTTCATTTTTATTCTACAAACGAAGCAGTTCGACTTCAGTGGTTACGTTTTCATTAATTTTCTATACAGGGTCTAATTTTCCAACGCTGACAAGGTTTCAACTATGTAACACACATTTTGTAGAAATAGGATAAATCTGTCTTCGGATATGTAGATGAGACTTATTTATAAATGGTTGACCATAAATGGGGTACTTAAGTTTCCACAAGGGCAAAAGAAATCACATTTGTATTACATGCCTGGTATTGGTTTGTGAACTGTGTGCTCAATATGACAGCCAAGCAGCGCTTTATGTTTTTTGAAAACTGAGAAATCGATATACATTCAGTCATCGCTCCTTGTATAATCGATGCTATAAAAGCCAGAAGAAATAAAATAAATTCACAAGATTATTATTCCATATTATTCTCATCAACACCATTGCTGTGCAATCTGTCCTTAAACCAAGCTGACAAGCGAGTCAATTTTGTTCAAAATATGAATTGGCGAAATTGTCCTGTCAGAGGCGAACTAAACTCTACCGGTCACAGACAGCTGTTCCTGCGGAAACGCTGGAGGAAGTTCAGCTATAGCCTTGTCATGTCGTGGTGCACCACAAGATAGCTAAATCTTAATGACAGTTGGACAATGAGAATCTGTCACATTCAATTTGAAATACACAGGTTTGACATTAGGCTACCGACTTTACAAATTGTTTCTATTAGCAAAATATAGTTTTAGCAGCAAATAACCACGTACTCAGTGTATCACAGAATCTCTTACCGGGTTGTCCTGTATTTCGAGGCATTTTAACTGTAACTTTAATGATGTAGCGAACACCTTCCTATTTGGCGTGCTTGATATAGATTTTAGTCATTCATAAAATTGTATACAAATTGCAGCAAACCAGCTAGAATATAATTTAAGAGCATCTGAAAAAGGGCAATAATATGGCATAATAAATGGAGTAATTGAACAAATAGCTAATACAATTTACCTTAGCTTTAATGTATGGTAATGTGGATATGTATGTGTTTATGAGGGGTAATATAAAAAAGCTACTCAACCGATGTTTATAATTTTTTCAGTAATGAAAAGCCCTATTCTTCCAGGCGGACATAGGCTGTATAATAGTTAAAAAAATATTATTGGGCATTTTACGGGAAGTTTTATAATTCATGCTAAACAGATTCATTTCTGTTTCGTTGAATGTGAATATAAGAGGATATTTTTGGCCCTTATTCCGAACATAGCATATATTTAATGACTCCCAATCCAACAAATTAAAAGGAGAAGATTAAAATATTTAAGAATGAGTTATTAAAGGACTGGGTTGCATATCTGTTAATGTCGCCAACGTTTCCTCTAAACAACAAAGAAAGATTTTGGTGTGACAAAACCGAAACACATGGATTTTAAAATCTGACAAAAATAATCTACGACTTTCAAAACCTTGCTCTACCCTATTTTCATACCCTTACTTAGAAATCAATACTCTTTGACCCTTATAAACGAAACTTTGTACACATTTACTATTTGTCCCAAATGAAATTACAAGCTAGTCCGAAAACCGACCCCATCAGGTTTTAATACATTACATGAAACTTTCCACTGTTTAACCCATTTAGACAAACTGTAGTGCAACTATGCTATAGGACATGACAAAAATCTTAGATTACCATATAACTTCCGAAAGCTATTCCAACCCTAATTTTTCAACCCAAAACTTTAAAAACCTATCCTTGCCCTTACTTTCACTGCACCACTTGAGCAATCGGGACAATTTGTGTACCAAGCATTACAGGACTGGAAGAAAATTAAAGGCTGTCTTAAGCATTAATATCCCCCAGGGGCCTGCTTTGCAGGTACGGGTTTTTGGCGCACCCGGGGTCCCGAGCCACCCTGACTTCCTCGATGTGGGCTCCTCCCAGTGGTGAGGGAGTCAGCCAAAACGCCCACCCACGTGTCGGCCGTGCGTGGAGACCCGTGTCGGTGGAAAGGATTATCCTGGTTGGTTGAGGGATGCGTGTCTGAGCCTGGTTTGTTCTTTTTACATTTTTCGGGGAAGATACGCATTTCCAATACGCCGCTTCGGTTTCTGCTTCACTTAAACGGGCGGCTAGGGACTAACCCACCCCTAGCCAATCGGCCAGGACTAGGTATTTAACCGAACTCCAGGGTGAGTGGGACGGCGCGCCCGCTATATCCCCTGTGTAGCCCTGTCATCCCAGTGGGATGACCCCTTGTTGGGCTCCGTGGTGGGTGGGGAGCACTGGGGGATGAAACATAACTTATCTTTTCATGGCAAATCTCAATCCGAAACGAAGACGACACGTTCAAGAAGATAAAGAGGTAACTGCGGTGTCATCTGCGCGTTACCTATTAATTACCCGGTTGGAAGAGGCTCAGTCCTTTCTGAAGGTTAACCCGTTTGTGATTCAGTCTGGCCTTGACAACATAGCCGGTCCTGTTAGGTCCTGTACGCGCCTTAGAACCGGTTCTCTCCTTGTTGAGACTTACACATCCGCGCAGTTTGAAAAGTTGTTGAAGGCCAAACTCCTCCACGGATATCCTGTGCGAGTGGAGAAGCACCGCACCCTGAACTCCTCAAAGGGTGTTATTACCACCCACTTGTTGGATGGAATGCCGGAGGAAGAGATCCTGGGTTATCTTTCGGACCAGGGTGTCACCTCTGTGTATCGTGTGCGAGCTAAACGTGAAGGACTGGAGGTGCCTACGCGTACGCTTTTCCTCACGTTTGATCTGCTCGATCTCCCTCAGAAAATTAAGGCGGGCTATGAAGTAATTCCCGTTCGGCCCTATATTCCACGCCCTATGCGTTGTTTTCAGTGTCACCGCTATGGCCACACTAAATTTGCTTGTAAGCTCTCCGTTCCAGTTTGTGTCACCTGTAGTAAGGAAGCCCACGATGGAGCTTGTCCATCTGCCCCTTGCTGTGTAAACTGCCGTGGTGCTCATCCGGCGTCTTCCCGCGATTGTCCTAGCTTCTTGGACGAGAAGGCAATTCAGGAGCTGCGAGTGAAAGAGCGTTTATCTTTCGCTGAAGCTCGCAAACGTCATCTTGCCCGACAGCCTTCCGTCCTGAAGTTTGGTACGTTTAGCTCCGTGGTTTCCCGCCAGGTACCAAAGCGGGATATGGGTACCCAAACGTTACCTGTAGCCTCCACAGCGGTCGCGTCTTCTAGCATTACAGTACCCTCTTCCAAATCAACCAGCTCCGCAACCATTCCTGTTAGTACGGCAACCCGGAAATTCAAAACGCAGCCGAAGCGTAGTGATTTCCTTAAGGACCCTCCAGCCTCTATCAGTGACCGCTCTGCATTGAAAGCCAGTTCTTCCTCGCCTCCTAGGCGGTCACGCTCTCAGGATGCTAGAGGGCGTAGTCGGGCTCAGCGGGGTTCTCCTCCTGTGCCCGCTGTCAATCGTTTTGCAGCACTATCCTCTGCCTCAGGTGAAACTGAGTCTCTTCCTTCCCAGGAGCCAATGGAACAAGAGTCCAATACTTCTCAAAGCCCTAGTCCCACGCGCAACCAGAAGGGCAAGTTGAGGCGACCACCTGCGGTGAAGTGATCTTTCTAATCCACCTATCGCATTTCCTTCCGGATGTCCATTCTTCAGTGGAATACATGTGGCATACGCGCTCATAGGGCCGAGCTACAGTTGCTAACCCACTTGTTTTCTCCCAGCGTTTTGTGTTTACAGGAGACTAAACTTCGGCCGCAAGACAGTTTTTCATTTTCTGGTTTTCTTCCAGTGCGCTTTGACCTACCACCGGAAGCTGGTACCCCTGCGCATGGGGGTGTCATGCTACTCCTTCGAGATGACCTTTTTTACCAGCCTCTGGTACTTACCACTACCCTGCAAGCTGTTGCTGTTACTTTGATTTTACCTGGCTTTTCTTTTACCCTTTGTTCCATATATATACCGCCTTGTTCTCCCTTCGCTGTTGCGGAATTCGCTCATCTCGTATCCCAGCTCCCAGCGCCTTACCTCCTGCTGGGAGACTTCAATGCGCACCACCCTCTTTGGGGTTCACCTCGGGCTTGCGCAAGGGGGAACCATCTTGCTGGGTTTTTCCTTACCACCAACCTTTCTCTTCTCAACACAGGTGAACCTACTTTTATTTCCGATTCTACGGGCGCTTTTTCTCATTTGGACTTATCTGTTTGTTCAGCACAGCTTGCACATCGTTTTCAGTGGAGTGTAGTTTCTGATACCTTTTCTAGCGATCATTTTCCTTGCCTTATCAGCTTACTTTCACACACTTTCCCATCGCCACGTGTGTCTACTTGGCAAATTCACAGGGCGAACTGGTTACTTTATTCCAGTTTAGCTGTTTTCGACGACCGCCCTTTCTCCGAGGTTGACGGGATAGTAGCTCATTTTACTTCGGTCGTTCGTTCCGCTGCGGAACGTGCTATCCCTCGTTCGTCTTCCCACCCGAAGCGTTTGCCTGTCCCTTGGTGGACCGACGACTGTCGCTCGGCGATCCGTGCGCGGAGGGCGGCCCTTCGGGTGTTTCGGCGCCACCCTACGCTTGCTAATTTGATAACTTTCAAGCAGCTGCGCGCCAGAGCTCGCCGAATTATACGGACCAGTAAGAGGACATCCTGGATCCATTTTGTGGAGTCCTTTAATCACTTCACACCGTCATCTGTCGTCTGGGACAAGCTTCGTCTTGTGACAGGCAAAGTATCACCGCTTACCATTCCTGGGCTTAGAATTAATAATGCCACCATCGTTTCCCCTAGTGCTGTTGCTGACACGTTGGGCGCTGCTTTTGCGGGAAATTCCAGCTCATCTCATTACCACCCGGACTTTTTGTCTCTTAAGAACCGGGTTGAATCCCATGTACTCTCCTTTTCCTCTATTAACCGCGAGTGTTATAACGCCCTGTTCACTATGCCGGAGCTAGAGCGGGCCATGGGCTCCTCCAGGCCTTCAGCTCCTGGGCCGGATGGTGTCCACCTTTTAATGCTACAGCATCTTTCTGCCGCTGGAAAACGTTTTCTTTTGCAGATCTATAACCGTATCTGGACAACCGCCACGTTCCCGTCAGCTTGGCATGAGGCCACCATCGTCCCAATTTTAAAACCTGGCAAGGATCGCCATCTACCTTCCAGTTATCGTCCGATCTCTCTCACCAGTTGCGTCTGCAAGGTGATGGAGCACATGATCCACGGGCGCTTGACGTGGTGGCTTAAATCTCAAGGTCTGCTGACTAACGTTCAGTGTGGATTTCGTCGCTTCCGCTCAACAGTCGACCACCTGGTTTCGTTGTCTACTCACATCATGAATGCTTTTCTGCAGAAAAGTCAAACAGTCGCTGTCTTCTTTGACCTCGAGAAGGCGTATGACACTTGCTGGAGGTACGGTATTCTTCGTACCCTCCATAATTGGGGCATTCGTGGTCGTCTGCCCCATTTTATTCGGGAGTTCATGAAGGAAAGAGTCTTTCGCGTACGCGCGGGTTCGGTTTTATCCCGTGTTTTTACTCAGGAGAACGGAGTACCGCAGGGCTTCGTCCTCAGCGTCACACTCTTTGCCATTGCAATCAATCCCATTGTCAATTGTGTTCCCCCTGGTGTTTCGTCTTCATTGTTCGTGGATGATTTCGCTATTTACTGCAGTTCTCGGCGCACTTGTCTCTTAGAACGCCGCCTCCAACTGTGTCTTGACCGCCTCTACACTTGGAGTGTCGAAACCGGCTTTCAGTTCTCTGCCGAGAAAACAGTCTGCATTAACTTCTGGCGCCGTACAGCGTTTCTTTCGCCTTCTCTCCGTCACGGTCCAGATGTTCTTCCTTTCGTTGATGAGACGAAATTTTTGGGGTTGATTTTTGACCGGAAGCTTAGCTGGTCTTCCCATATCTCCTATTTACAGGCAAGGTGTGAACGCTCTCTTAATGTTTTACGCGTTTTAAGTGGCACTTCCTGGGGAGCTGATCGTACTGTTCTTCTCAGACTGTATCGCTCTCTGGTCCGTTCAAAACTTGATTACGGCTGCATTGTTTACTCCTCTGCTCCACCGTCGATCGTGAATCGCCTCAATACTACCCATCACCGTGGTATCCGGTTGAGTATTGGTGCTTTTCCAACGAGCCCTGTCATCAGCCTGTGTGCGGAAGCTGCTGAGCCCCCACTATCTTATCGCCGCGATGTTCTTCTCAGTCGTTACGGTTGTAGTCTCTCTAGTCTGCGGGGACATCCGTCTTTTACTCAGTTTTTTAATGATTCCTTGGACCGTCAGTACTCGTCGCACTCCTTGGCCTTACGTCCTCCTGGTGTTCGTTTCCGCTTGCTCCTTCGACAGTTGGACGTCACCTTACCGGCAACGTTTCCCATGGGGGAAACAGTTTTTCCCCCATGGCTCCAACCCGAGGCCACCGTTAATCTTGATTTGCTCTCCCTGCCGAAGTCGACGACGCCAGCGTCTGTTCTTTGCTCGGCCTTTTTGGTTATTAAGGAGCAGTATGGGGGTTGTGGTTTTATCTACACTGATGGCTCCAAGGATGCTAGGGGAGTAGGATGCGCTTTTATTCATGGCCGCCACAGTTTTACCTTTCGGCTTTCACCGCAGTGCTCTATTTTTACAGCTGAGCTGTTTGGCATTTACCAGGCTCTTTTATACCTCCAGCGGAATCCTTTGCGGGAGTGGGTTCTTTGCTCGGATTCGCTGAGCGCCCTCCAGAGCATCAGATCGCTGTACAGTTACCACCCTCTTGTACAGCGTGTCCAGGTTTGCCTCCACTCGCTCGCCAGTGTTGGAGTTACTTTGTCCTTTTTATGGGTTCCTGGTCACGTGGGCCTACCAGGCAATGAAGCTGCCGATGCTGCTGCAAAGGCCGCCCTTTTATCTCCCAGTTGTTTTAGCTCTTGTGTACCTTCTGCTGATTTTAGCTCATTTTTACATGGTTCCATAATTTCACGCTGGAGGGTTGCCTGGGCTGGTCTTCAGGGCAACAAACTTCGGGAGGTAAAGCCCGTTCCTGACACCTGGAGTACTTCCTCGCGTGCCTCGCGTCGCGAGGAAGTCATTTTAGTCAGACTGCGCATCGGGCACTGTCGTTTTAGTCATGCTCATCTTTTGTCCTCAGACCCTGCCCCGGACTGTGCTCATTGTTCTGAGCCGCTGTCGGTTCGACATGTTTTGCTCCGATGCCCTTTTTTAGCTCCGATACGTGCGTCCTTGGGCTTGCCATCAACCCTCTCTGAGGTGCTGGCGGACGCTCCCAGTGCTGCGGATCGTGTATTAAGTTTTATTCGTCATAGCGGTATGGGCACCCGGGTTTGATAACCTAGTTTTATATTTGTGTTTTCATCGTACGTTTTACCACTACTGTTTTTTTGTCTTTTATTCGTTTACCTATTCGCTCTCCATTTCACAGTTGCTGGCACTATTCTGTGAAGCTTTACTTGTTTCGTTTTAAACCGCGGGGGTCCTACATGCGTTCATGCATCTTATTTTAACTTTGCCTGGGCGCTAATGACCGCAGCAGTCGTGCGCCCTGAAACCCCACTACTACTACTTAAGCATTAATATTCCTGCTCAACTCGTTACGTACAAGTCTGTATCATTTGTCAATCTGATCACTTAACATTTAGATTTCGGCGAAAATAATAAACTACTCATGTCTTTCAAACACTACGTCTATGCCATTTTCAATCCTTTAATTACAGATGAATCAGATAATAGAGCTACTGTTTCATACTGCCAGGTCGGAGATATCCAAGACCAATTCCTGGGTCAGACAAAAAAAAAAAAGGTTCTCTTTGAATGATCCAGTGCTCTGAAGATATCCAGCAATATTTCTGCAGTTCGCAGAAATCTGAGATCATGCCCTAAAAGCGAACTACTAATTAAAAGCAGGAACTATAAAGTTCGCAGTTCATTGGCATCTTCATGAAATCCCTTAGGCTGGGAAGTCCATGAAGGGGTGCATTGTATATCAACTAATGCTTCATCCAGAAGAGCGGACATAATCGCGTTCAACAGGCGTGAAGGCACAGCAGTTGTCGTGGACCCCACCATTCGGTTTGAGAGAGATCTGCAACAGGCTGATGAATTTGATGCTGCGAAAAAGTCCAACTATGAATCATGCATTCCTTATCAAGCCAGCAATGCATCTTCCGTATGAAAAGTGGTCCATCATTGGGATATTTTTGGTAGTAGAGGGGATGTGCCAAAATTAACATAGTTTGAAATTTCAAGTTCATCAAAATTGGCTATATAACACAGTCTAGACTGCCTCGGCGATCGAGTGATGCATGTACTAGCTTTCAAACCAGAGGTACCGGGTTCGATTCTTTGCTGAGGCGGGGCATTTTTCTTTAACCAGAATAATTCTCTTTCTCCCATAGGGTCTGGAAATGTACATGTGAGAGTGAATTATTAAATTATTAAAACCCGAAGCTAACAACTTACACTCAGCGTATTGTTTCACAAGTCAAAGCATTATCATAGAAGTTAAAGGGAGCTATACAAATGAAGCAGTAAAAAACACTGTGGTTGCCACCATCAAAGATTCCTTAAAAAATTTGATATGCTTCACTCATATAGCTTTCCCTACTCTTGTACAAACTATTTTATTCTTCACCTGCTTAATGCTATCTGAGACAAACATTTGCAGTAACTGTCAAACTTGGTATTTAGGTTCAGTATCTTTCAAAGTTGCGACACGAAGATTTTCAAGAAAATCCCCCCACCCCATGGAACATTTGTAAAAAAATTTGATTTTCTCATAAAAGGCTATAACGATTTTGATTAAGATATCGTATTTTAAGATATTTTCATGGCAAATGAAATGTATATCTTGAATGTTCCCAAAGTCCTCTTCATTCCGAACGACTTTTGCATAACTGGTAAAAAGTACATAAAATATGCAGATCTCATTAAAACTCGCAATTTATGTGACATACGTTTTTTGTGGAGTGAGCTATTTCCGAGATATTTCTTGTTATTTGCTTGAATTTTCCAATATTTATACTTCTTCTCAAATGGAAATTCGTTATTCTTTTTTATTTCTGTCCTGGATATGCAAAGAGATTAAATGCCCCATATAGCACTAGCTCTTAAAATATTTGACGATCGCTTAAAGCCTATCATATTCCCTTTGCACCTACAAGAAAATTAGCAATAAGTTTCTGCAAATGTTTATCTCGATAAACATGAAGTAAATGGTAATAGTTTGTAAAAATAGTTTGCACAAGAGTGAGCGCAACACATTAGATTTTTTTCTATGAAGTGGTGCAGAATTCACAGAACAAAATGGCAGATGCAGTGCCATTTTAAAAATATATTTTAAGATACAAGTATGATATCTTAAATAATAATATATATCAAGTTAAAGAGGGATTTCCAATTAATAAGACCACACAAAAAACAAAAATGCCAGTTTCTAGCAATTTTCGAAATTTAGTCCTTAATTGATTCTAGACATAACAAAATCTGTTTTTATATTATTATTGTATTAGGTTTCTCTATTTGTTATTGTTTTATTCTTACGTAATGTTCATGGCGGGTATGACTTTAGGTTTGAAATAATGTGTGTGTGTGTGTATGTATTTATTTATTCAGAAACCTGAGGTCACCGACTATAAATGATTAAATGTGTAATTATCTGGAACAATAAAGAGGGCACCTAAACACAAAACTTTAAAATAGAAATACAGTGCCAATATTAACAGTTGCCGCGAAAAACCAAAATAGCAATCGGAGTGTTAGGGTTCCTTAGGTTGGTTGCTGGTTATTGTCTTGGGTCATCTTATAAATGAAAACAACTATATGTGCCACATTAAAGAAGTGGCAGACTCTAAATTTCCAAAGACCTCCCCAGTATTGACGCACTTCTCTGCGTATGGACCGAAGAGTCCACTCGAATCGGTGTTGCCACCGTACCTCTACCTGTATATGTTTCTTGGGGATTCCACAGACCTTTTGAAAAAACAGCTTATTTTCTTACAGATGCTTATTTTAATGAACGTTAAGCGTGTGATGTAAAGCATTTCAGCAAGATAATTCTGTATGTTCAGGAGGCTGATACAACCCTAAATGGGCATAAAACGGTCGATAGGAGTAAACAGTAAGTTCAAGAGAGATAGTGCATCTTACATTTCATCTTACTATGCACTTTTAATTTCAAGGTAAACAGCGAATATTTTATATATTGCTGCTGCTGTTTACTCATTTGACATATATTCAATATCTAAATAAAACCGACATTACGCTATGTTATCTGAAGCTACATCTTGTATATCCTGATTCGGAAACGTTACTGGGAATTTGTTAGATAATTACTACTTGTATACATATCAAGAGCCCATTATGTTGTCAACTTATCCCCCTCCTATCGATCTGCTCGCTATTCCTCCAACTACCTATTAACCGTTGGAAGCCACATCGTCTAAGCCCCGTGCATGCACAATATACCACGATGTAAACCAGAAGAAGAAAAATCAGATTGTTACATTCACATGACTTTCTCTTCCCTCCATCGTTTATTAGCTGGTATACAAATTATTCTTATAAAAGCCTCATTTTTCTATCAATCACATTTAAATCCAAATAAGCTTTTGCAGAAATAGCTGCAATACAAAGGGAACAGCGATAATCGTTTAAGAACTGGACGCTATATGCTAGCGTTAAAATTCCGTACTCTTTCCATCCAATCGCGAGAAATAATTTAATGTTGACGGAACTTTAAGAGAATGACCAAGAAATGAACAATTCGATCATTTAATATCAGATATCTTAGTAGGCTTGTGCCACAAAAGAAACTCATTTGAAATAAATTGTGTGTTTTAAAGAGATATGCATTTGTTGCGTAGTACATTTTCGTCTATCACTTAACATTTATCGGTTAAACAAAATTATACAAAATTCCTTCCGAATGAACAGGACTTTATAAGCTGCTACCAGAAAATTCAAGATAAACATTTTATTTGTCATGTAAATATCTTTACTATGGCATTTTAATCAAAATCGTTATATCCATTATTAGTAAAAAAAAAAATCGAAAATGTTCTATGTAAAGGGAGCTTGAGGTGGAGGGATTTTCTTGAATATCTTATGTCACACCTTTGCATGATAACGCCCGTCCCTATTCTGCCAATCTGGTGAGGGATGAGCTTCAGAGATTTAGCTGGGAAACACTTCCTCCGTACAGTCTAGATCTTTTCCCTTGTGACTTCCACATTTTTGGTGATCTGAAAGACATTTGTGGACGTCGGTTTCATTCGGACGAAGAAGTGTAAGAGTGGGTGAGGTTGTAGATCCGTCAGCAAGTTCGATATTTATCCGACGCTTCGTTTTTTAGTATGCTGTTCATACACACACACACATGGACCTTTTTTCTAAAAAAAAATGCTTCGTTTTGGATTCAGGGGTCCCCAAAACATTTCCAGTTAAATCTCGTTATCGAATTTTTGGGTGGAATACAATATCTTCTCTACCTGCTATGTACGTAGTAGAGAAAGTACAAAGCATCCAACCATTTCCCATTTGAGCATTCTGGAAGCATTAACGAACTTTATCGATACTAACCCGTAACTACAGCAACACCATTCTCCAATTTACTAAATGCATGCCACAATATTTTAACGAGTTCTATATTTCAGCTGGACGACTATTTCGGAAAAGTTGGGAGTTCCAATAGGGTTATTATTTGTATTAACGTTTTTTTTCAGCAGACACCTAGGACCGTGCTATGTATTCTTATGTTTTACTTTCCGAAAGAAGATAGTTTACACGTTTTATGAATTTTGAATTCAAGGGAGTTTGCTGTAGATCTGTTTCTTACCCTTAAAGTTGGCGACACATAATTGTTTTCATTCCTTTTCCGTTGTGATAGTAGGGGAATGGTTCGTATATTGAACCACTTACGCCTAAATAGTAAGTAATAATTATAATTTCAAATCAAAACTTTCAGAAATACAAGCGTTAAAGGGACAAATCCTTGCGCTATCAACACAATTTAAAATTATTACAATTATCAATTAAATAACTTTTAAAGGTGAGATGGTGTAAATCGGTTCAAATTAGGAACGTGGTCCCTAAATTGAACCACCCGTGTCTTAAAATGAACCATATACTTTTAAGTTAAAAGTGTTTTTATTAATACAAAATACACATATTTTATTGTACATTCAAAAAAAATATGCTATCAACAACAAAAGTGGAGTCCAAAATTGTGATAAGAATAGCAATTTCCTTGAACATTTTGAATTTTTATATAATGACAATAATTTTTTTTTGGAATAGATATTATTTGCAAATATAGAGTTTCTACTAATTTTTACTCGCATGCAAAAGAGTCCAATTATACATAGTCTTCACTATAAAACACTTTCTTCTTAACACTAACTTTTCACTTTTGGTGAAGCCATATCCTACTACTCATACACTGGATCATTTCCATAATTTCAGACAATTCACATTCACATATTCATGTCAGCCACTGGTTTTAACATGATTTTTTTAACTTAACATATTATATCAATATTTATTCACAAGATATACTATTCGCAGTTGAACAATCCTAGAACATCAGTAGGTTTCCTAAATTGGACCAGTTCAATATAGGATTCAAACAGTGGTTCAATTTACGAGCCACGCCATTTTGGAAGCTTTAGCATTTATGTGACTAGGAGAGATGCTGCTTGAAAAAACGTAAGCATGAATATTGTTGCTAAATAAGCACTTCATAACATGCAGTATATATAAATCATCTCAAGCTTATCTAATTGGTCATATAAGCTTAGCTAGACGGGTTAAATGTTACTTCTGAAGCACCAAAAACACACAAGACTTCATACAACTGAAACCACAGCTCAGAATGCAAAGTCAACAACTCCAAGCATTCATAGCTGTACACGCTACGCTTCTTATAGGATTATGGTGTCATCCGTCGAACAGTTTGGAACATATTGGAGCAGTTCAATTTAAGAGGCGGTTCAAATTAGGGACATTTCCCTTACAAACATTTGGACCTATAGTCTAGGGCAGAGTTGACGAAAACGGGACTAGGGAGTCATTTTTGGACCCGCAGGTACCGCTCTCTCGCTGCCTTGTTGTCCATTTATTTTTCACAGGATGCTGAGTGGTGTAGAACGTGTCGCATAGTAGGAAGACATTTTCGCCAGCCCTAGTATGGATGCATATTTAAATGTAATTAAATTTTTATGCCACTGATTCTCTAAAGTTTGTCAAATCTTGTATTTAATTTCGCTTATGAGTGCCAGAGTTGCTTTGAAACTGGAAAAAATATATATACATAAGAAATTCTGCACGGTTTGGGCCTTTTGGCCCGTTCCGATCTCACAAAGGTTTAAAATTGGCCCTTTCAATGTTTTCTCGTTCTTCCGGCTTCTCTTCTTTCTCTGGGCTTGTATTTATATATGCTGACTGGAACAGGGAAGTATCCGTCCTACATAGATGATCATGCCATTGTTTTCTGTATTGCTCTACTACTTATGAGGTGTTGGTTACATTTAGTTCTCCCCGAATGTCATCGTTTCTCTGATGGTCCAGAAGCGAATAACCAGCCAGAGATCTTAGTCATTTCATTTCTGCTTATTCAACATCCTTATTTGAGTTTTTGTTAATGTTCAAGCCTCCCCAGCTCCATAAAGCAAGATTAGTAGGGCCATCATCTTATAAGATTTTAAAATCGTACCTCTACGATTTCTTAAATTACATCCCAAGTGTTTGAAACTGAAGACCTGCTCAGTAATTCTATTCTCTACTACTGTCTTTATTGCTTTTGACATTTTCCTTTGAAACTCTTGACTCAAGGTTTTCCTGTGAATATTTTAATTATGCTGATTTGCGGATACTTTTAGTTTAAAACTTGTTTTTTGTAAATAGCATTCAGATCCTGCAAGTATGATTTTGTTATCCTTAAACAGTAGAATATTTACATTTTATTTATATAAAATTTTCATATTTTTCAGCCATTTTCTTATGACATCAGCAATGTATAAATTAAATAGGGCACCTTACAATGGACGCCCGTGTTTTACTCCCTGGTTAGTTTCTTTACTTAATATTCTCTTTAATTTTATTTTAATTATAAGTATATATAAAGTTTAATATCACTAACAAAGTGACCGTAATAGCAGTGACACCATGAAGCAAACAACATTAAATATTTGTCTTTTTAACAATTGCTTCAGTTGCGCACTATGAACACAAAATTGAGAAGTTCTTTTGTCCAAAGCAGGAATTAGAGTTTTGTGGTTTATGTTATTGTGACAATTTTATTTAAATAACAAATTTAATTAAAAAAACATTACTTGTGACTTTCTCTACTCTATGTTATAACGGTTAAGAAATTATCGTATTTTTAGGCTGAAAGGTAAATACAGCTCCTAAAAGTGTTCAAAAATTTGAGACAACAGCTTTATTAAAGATACCCAAAACCATGAGATTAGTCGTAGAGGGAGTTGCATAGAATTTGGGTCGTTGTAAATTATGTATATATATATATTGATGTAGTACGTATATAAAAATCATTTTATGGAAAATAGAAGCTTTAGGAAATAGACTATACTCTGGGAATTCGATCGCGCACCTACTGCGTTTGAAACCAGATATCTCTGTCTGTGTCATGCAAACCACATCATTGGGTACTAGATATTTTACATATCAGTAAGTAAAAGCACAGCATTCATTCAATTCCCAAAAGAGCACACTATTTTGATTTTGAGTCTACATGGCCGTGTGGTGCCAGAGTGGACCTTTCGAATGAAATATCACTTTAGAGAAAATGTAACATTTAGATTCTATGAAGTTTGCTTTTAACTCCCAAAATTGGAATGGAAATTAGTAATTAACAAAGAAATAACCATTAATTCGTACATAAACGTAATTACGAGAGGTATGTTAAAAGTAATGTCCGTTTTGCAATAAAGTACGAATTACTAAATGTTTACCGATAGTTAATTTTTACCGCAGCCTTCTAACCTTAATCTGTTTTTCTATCATTATAAATGTTTTTCGAACATTTGTCTTAGCGTAGCATAAGTTATTTGGAACCTCGTTACAGACTTCCGCCTCCAGTCCATCTAGGAAACGTGTAGCTGTTTCAGGAGTTAAAAGAGTTAAATCTTTCTGTATTGAAAATGTTCTGATAACTCCTTAGGGGACATATACGGTACAAGTACGAAACCATCTTGAAAGAGATTGGTAAATAATGAGTCGTTTTGGATAACATCGCATTAATCTGAAGATTCACAAGTGCTTCCTTACAGCTACTCTGTGATAAAGGTCTGTTTTCCGGACCATTAGTTTCAATTCCCATTCCTAAAACCAACGATATCAATTACACAATTTCCTCTACCATGGAATCTTAGACAGAAAAAATGCATCTTAGAAATTGTACGATTGTTTTATGAACTGGTGGCGAACTTCTATTAAAATTTATTCTACACAGAATGAGAATTTAATTGACTGTGAAAACTAGGAAAGAAAGCCTAAGTTAAATAGAATGGAGTAAAAAATTAGTTAGCCAAATTAGTTAGTTCCTTATTTTACTGCATAACGGACCCTTCTTTAAAAACATCCCTTGTAGTTTATTATGTTAATCAAGCTAATTCAGGATGACGAAGTGTATTTGTTAAAACAAGTATATAAGTTGCAAGAAATCGCGAGGGTGTATAAATTGATGCATATTGGGCTATTTTCACGGCCGTATCGATGTTATTAAAATAGTTATCGTCCGGATTGTTCTGCTGTCAGTAGGTCCATGGGACCTTTGACGAAGGATCACAGCCTGGAAGATAACAATTTTAATAGCCGGTGATTTCTGCAGGGAAAAAAAAGAAAAAGAAAATGACTAGTAACAAAAGATAACATCACAGGAAAACCTCATAAATATTAGTATTTAGGATGTAATATTATTTGCGCGTACAACAAAGACTGTGGTCATAAGCTAAATAAACTACTAGATATGTGATACAATTAGAAATTGAAAGATATATCTAACATTAACAAAAATGGCAATTCCTGTTTTATGATTCTGAAACTTTTACAATGACAATATTTATTCCTTTGAAATGTCGAAAATATGTCAAAGGTTGCGCTTTTTAACTTCATATGAGAAATTATATATCAGAAGTAGCTCTTTATGCAATTGCAGATAAACTAGAACGTTGTAGAAACAGCTAACTGAAGACGCCATTTCGAAACTGAATTCTACATCCAGATCTTGGATTAGTGAAACATAAATGGATATCCCTGTTAAACTTTGATGAGAGATTATTATTATTATTATTATTATTATTATTATTATTATTATTATTATTATTGTTATTATTAAGTCTGCACATTCAGTAGGGCATTTATGCTCTTAAGCTAACAATATATAACTGTCTTGAGAGATACCACAAGATCGCGTGCGGAGTGTGATGCAGATTCAGAATTTTCAGCATATAATATTAAGGCTTCTCAATTATATAGCATTACCTTCTTAAAATTTTGTCAGTGACATTGTAAACATGAGCTGCGCTGCTCCGACAGTTTCTTCTCATGTTTATTATTATTATTATTATTATTATTATTATTATTATTATTATTATTATTATTATTATTATTTACAGGAATAAAGGTATAATGGTTAACAGGTCTACGAGTATTTGGTAAGGGTAAAGAGGCTTATGCTGTGATGGCACTCTTTATTAGGTGTGCAGTGGAAGCCCAATACACTGATCAGTGTAAAACTGATACATTTGAGCTTTTTTAAAGCAAACTCTATTATGTGGGTGGTGGGTGTACTTATCCCGTAATCTAAGGCCTGAGGTTCGAGCGCGATTTAAGATTTTCTTTCTTTTTTTCTTTCTTTCTTTCTTTCTTCCTCTCTGAGATTTTGCCTTACACTGAGAAGAAAAATTCGGGCACCTCTCACTGTATCGACTCCGCGATCATTTGTAAAGTTGTGTTTCCTATATAATTCACATGTGAACCTGGGTTGTTAAAAAGGGAGGATAAATATTTTACTGTATTTTCTTCTGTCGATAATTCTTCCATCACCTGCCCACAAACTGGTAATTCTGCATTTCTGCGACAGTAAAGTTATTCGGCGTAATGCTGGTCATATTAATCTAAAGAAATATATTCTTGCTGTAAATTGGGTGATGATAAAGCTTATATCATGCGTGAAGTTGTCTGGATGTGTATGGCTCGTGAATAATCAGTGTTGTATGATAATGATCCTATGGGATTTCAGCTTTTCCGAGTTACCCGAACCCGTCTTTGAAATTTTATTACTTAAAGCACTGTTTTGGTGAAAATACTCTGAAGCGCCCTGTGCATAAAACTAGAAAGTAATGCTCAACAGTGTTCTGTGTCCTTTGTTATTTCTCGTTTTGTCGTGATGGATTCGCTGGCACCGGTAAGAGATTCCATTCAGAGGTTCTACACTCTACATGTTGACAGTAACGTCCCCTTTTTGTTAGTAATGGTTACTTTCTGGGCCTGGAGATATCTCTGTGCATTCTATTAACAACAGGAAACAGAGCAGTGGATGCCTTTATTCGCGCACAGACACACAACTGAATGAGCTATCGATACATGTACCCATTTTGGGCCCATTGTTTGTTTTGGGTCTGCGTGACTAGTGGAAGGGAATCGGACAGAACATCATGAATGTGTGTGAGGCGCCGCGACGCTCCGCGCCTGGTCTGTGTGTAGCCTCACCGGGGCCGGGCGGGCGACTAGGTGCCGTGCGCGTTTAGTTTCTCGTCTGTGTCCGTCGGAGCAGGACGCGTCCCGGTGCACGTGGTGCCGTACGTCGTGATGGCTCATCAGCAACATCCTCCTCCACAGTACATTCCTCGGAGTGAATATCTCCAACATCAGTCTCCTCAACAGTCGCCGTCCAGAAGGAGGTCTGGTCCTCAGCAGCCGGGGCCGACGTCTTCCCCACAACATTACCTCCACCATCAACATCACTCTTCGCCGCCGACTCCTCGACACCATCATCCTTCGCCGCCCCCACATCATCATCACCACCTTCAGCAACAGCAACATCAACATCTTCAATATGCTCAGGCATCTCCGCAGCATCAGCCTATGCGGTATCCTCAACCACCGCCTCCTCAACAGCCGCCGCCCCACATGTATCATCATCAGCCGCCTCCGTTACACCCACCCGGTAAGGTACGCCCTGGCGCGGTGATGTGTTATTTGTGGGTGTGGTGAAATTGTAGTAATATCCATGTTATTCAACCAGGATGTTAGAAATTTACCTGTGTTAAGTGAATTCGTATATAATTATTAAAGCTAGGGAATTGGTTATTACATGTAAAGAAAAATCACAGTCGTGGTTTACAATAGTGAGAGGAGCAGAGCTGTCAAGAAGAGAGATGGCAGTTGACGTGACATTGCCAGTGTGGTTATTGTGTGCAATGAAAACCTTTTCCCAAGATAAGGTGCAATGTTCGAATTTCCATGTGAAGCACTTAATATTCATTACTTCAACAAAACTAGAAAAGGCATTGCATTTATAATTAAATTTCATAGTTCATTTACTTAGTAACACCGGTACAACCAATGCAGGTTTTTTTTGGGGCGGTGCCCAGTCGTAACATATTCTGCAATTTCATGTTTTGTTTTGACTCCCAGGTAAAAGAAAATAATCCTATCTAAGTTTTCAAATATATATAATGTAAAAGTTTGCTGCCAATAAGCCTCAAAGGAAATAATTGCATCTTAGGAAAACTCGCACGCCGGTTCCCGCCAACCACAAACCACGCATATCTGGCGTACGATACTCTTGACATTGCGCGCCAAATAGTAGCCCTGGAGGGCGTGTTACACTACAGTCGTTTTCCTTGTTCTTCCACGAGATAGAAATATATTTGTGATTTTTTAAGAGTTTCGCATAGAGTTTGTCTCATTGATAGCGGTTAGATGCCTTGCTTTCTTTATTTCGTGTAATTTCAATTATTATATTCCCCGCGGTGTCATATACACACCGTGGTTTAAGATAGGGAAAAGTTTGCATTAATTTTCATGCTCGACGCTACTCGATATTCTAGGCTGTACAATCTAAAATATGTGACGGGAACCAGTTTATAGGTATTAAGAGTAAAATAATTAAAATCATTATGGAAACCTCGTGATTTTTTATGATACATGCTATCTAGTACCTATAGTTGGTAATATGTTTACTTTTACAGCCTACTTACGAGTTTTATGAAGTAAACGACTTCAAAGTTTATATAAAATGTAAACGGTTTTACTCTTGCTTCGAAGAAGTATTGATGTTCATTTTTGAGCTTACAGATAATCTTTTTAACCTAAATCGTCTCGCTTATATTATTTTGATGAGAAAATGTAGAAAATTTGCTTTTAAGTATTATGTGGCGCAAGTATAAACAACAGCTGTACGAAAAGTTTATAACAATTCATCATCGCTAACTGCGCCCTCTTTATTTTGTTCCACACAAGGAAATACTGTTTTCACTAGCATTGCTACTTTCTGTATTACTTACAGTAAGTAGGGAAGTATTGCACCTCACCTAAACTGTTGATGTCGAGATTTGGCCGGAAGTATGTTTTTTGACTTCCCCTAATCTCCAAAAAAGCATTTTTAGATAAAGGTCCCCGTGTATGTCTGTGTGAACAGATAACGCAAAAACAAATGTCGGTTAAACATCAAACTAAGTATTTAAGTTCATCATTTCCAAAGATGTGACACGAAGATTTTCAAGAAAATCCCCCACCCCAAATTATCCTTTACTGAATTTCCTCGAAAATGGCTAACGATTTTGATTAAAATACCATGTATTAATCATATTTACATGATAAATAAAATGTATATCTTGAGTTTTCTGCGAATACTTTCAAATCGTCTTCATTCGGAAGGAATTTTTGTATAATTCTGTATAACTGGTAAACATTAAGCGATAGACGAAAACGTACCACACAAAAAATGCAGATCACTTTAAAATACACAATTTATTTCAAATAGCATTTTTGTGGCATCAGCCATTTCCGAAATATCCGTTATTAAGGGTTCAAATTGTTCAATACTCATTCTTTTAAATTCCTGATGAAATTCAGTTGTTTCTCGCGATTACATGGAAAGAGTATGAAATTTTAAGGTCAGCATATAGCGTCCAGTTCTTAAACATTTGACTATCGCTATCCCCTTTGTATCTGTAACTAAATGTGTAATGTAGCTATTTCTACAAAGGTTTATCTCGATTAAAATGAAGTAGATAGAAGAATGAGCTTTCATGAGAATATATATGCATACACTAATAAACGATATAGGGTAAAGAAAATCATGTGAATATAACAAATAATACTTTTTCATAAATGTTTTGTATTAGTGTAACATTTAATGCTGCTTACAATCTCATTGTTATTACTGGCGTGAATGCATTGACGTTAAAGGGACACTTGTGAAGCACCTACGCTTACCCGCATTCATTGATTCATAGAATTAATTATTGCTCATTTTACTTACTTTAATTCCGCACGACTCATATTCCTGAATTCGTAATATTGTTGGAACTCGATTAAACGAAACTTTTTACGTTTTTAAGACCAGTTTAAACGTTGTTATCGATATTAGTGTTTTGTTATGTTGAATTACTACATTACCTTATAATGCTAAGTGTGAATGCTTATGTGGATACATTTATAATTTAAAATGTCTGTGGTAAATGTAAATGGAGAGTATCTGAAACAGTTTGAATCGTCTAAGCTATAGTGTTTCGAAACTTCTAAAAGTGAATAGTCTGGTGTGTTTGAGTAAAATGCCTTAAGGGTCTTTATAGACCCTATTTTGCATGTAGGAGTCCAATTTTTTGTTTTCAAGCGTAATATTTCCGAAAGCAGTTTATTTACCGTCATTTCGTTTTACAATATAGTCCTGGTACTCTTAATAGGTAATAGGAACAACCCATTTTACAGGGATTTCCTTCTTTGGGTGACAAGCGGTCGAACTTGAAGAGCATCTGTATTTTCTCGTAATATAAATGTTTCTGCAGAATTTAAATGCCGAAGTATAACTCATGTGATAGTGGAGCGTATTCTGCTAAAATTTCTTGGCCCAAGTTCATAATACATGGTTACAGAATCTCTACAAGTGGGGTTATGTTTGATTACCATGTTAACATCTCGGCCAGTGTACTGTATCTGCTTGGAGCCCATCAAACAACACCTAAGGTTATTTATAATCTTAAGGCGAGAACAACTTATTCTTTTTTCTTCAATTTATTTTCCGCCTCAAAACAGTTAAGTGCTAATGACGGATATATCCGTATCTTCTTTCGTGCTAGTAATTTCCGGTTCTCTTCGGTTTCGTGCCCGGTAACCACATCTTGGGATGTACTATCTTTGTATGACACTTGCCATTTATTTTGGATACGGTTACAATTTTACACAACGCTAATTAATCCACCCTTGTTAATGATTTTGTGCAGTTATTAATGTCATTTAAATTTTCCTATACTAGAGTTGCTGAATGTTGTCGAGGCTTCCATTGGCTTTCTGTGAATGTGGAATAGGACACAGAATGCACGTCAGGAAGTCGTGCATACACAGAACTCCAATAGGAGCAACGTCAACACTCAGCAGACCTAGCAGACTTAAAGATAAACGATACAAGTAATATAAGCATGCAATCTCAAAATACCTGGAAATAGTGTTCAGCAAATAGCGAAAAAGTCGGCGCGGGCGAATCTGCATCGCGTGCTTGCTCGTCACTGATATTACTCGTTTACATTGATAATCTTGCATAATTGTACTTTTTTCACATTGTAGGAATTCATACACAAGAAGATTTAACGAATTCTGTAAAAACCCAAGGTTCTAAAATTAACATAACGATTCTGCAGTATCTCATTATTTTACATGATTTCTCCTTTCATTTATTTGCCGCCTTTAATATCTTGCGCCATATCGGCGGCTTTGCTTTTGGAAAATTTACGCTTTGACAATGATGTTCATTCGGTTACTGCTGTACTACTTTGGGTTGTCTTTAAATTCACACACATGTATATATAAGAGAACTTCTGGCTTTGGAGGCTAAGCATGCATGCGAGACAGTCTTTCGACACGATTGTAAATAAAATCTCTATCTTGTATGCATGCTGATTGACATGACCTTCCAGCATAGTGTTATTTAAACATTTATTTTCTAAATATACATCCATGCAAGAAACTTGAAAAATGCAACTTTTTTGAAGAGTTTTGCAAAATCTCGGCAAACAGCACACTAGCTTCTTTCGCTTTTAAAAACTTTCCTCAGTTCTTCTGAGTTTCTTTTCCAACATCGTCTTACATGTTTTAAATCTTGCATCACATACATTCACGCCCTCGTTCATACTCCCAGATTCTTGGGTGGTCATAAAATAATCCAAGCTAAAGAAACATTCTGTTTTCGGCAGAAATTGACTCCAGACTTCTGATTTTAGAGCTAGGGCTAACTGGAGCAGTCTTGAGCAATGCTCGTAAATTTAAGAAACAAATATTATTAAATTGTTTGCTTAAACTGCCAAAAACGTTTGCAAATAAATAGTCCTTTCTAACAATAACAAATATATTTTATCTGTAAAATGTATTTAAATATAAATAAACTTATAATGCATACTACGTATAAATTTGTTCAATTATGCGTGTTGGTGGTATAGTTGCTGAAATATATATGTTTTGCAGCTGAAAACAAAGAAAATAAGGTCTCTTCAGTTGTTCATTGCCAGCTTTATTCGTTTTACACCCAGTCAGTGCATTTTCGCCCTATTTTCCGATTGATTTGATTTTTGTCTTCCTCTTTGCCCGTGATTTTATTATTACGGTCCGATTTAAAAACTGATTGTAATTCTCATAATTTTGGATTGTAGCTAAACTTCTTTTGGATGTTTCAAGAGGTATAAGGGGTAAAATGCATATAAACAATATATGTCAATGTGTTACATGGTGTGAAATGTTGTGAAAATCAGTATATTCTTTATTCCTTAGTGATTTAATGGTACCTTTCTTCGATGGCTTTGCACTAAGTTGAATAGCCTGACATTTGACCTATTAAAGAATTGAGTAATGAGGGGCATGTATCGAAAACCTAGATCTGATGTCCTGCCCTCCCTCTTGTGCTTATGCTGCTAATGGGGAAATTTTTAAAATTCGTATAATGCGGTGGGGGACTTACATTGCAGGACTGCACGAAAAGTAATCATCCGCATGCAATGTCTTCATCAGTCAAAAAGAACAGTTCCTTTGCCATAGAGTGCCGAATAAAATATTGGGTGGCCCAAATGCTTTGCAAGAGCTTTCATTTATTTTGGTAGAGGCTGTCAGTCACGTGCCGAGCGAGCGTTGGCGCACGCCGTAATCATATCGAGTTGTAACTGTCGCTTCCGGAGCGAAATCGATAAAAAAGAAAGGGAATAGTTTCCTTCTGCATTGGAGATGAATAAAAGCATTACCCGCATTTCATGAAAGTGTGAAAAACCTGAAGGTGCACTTCTCCAGGTATAAAAACAAGAGAGAAAATGTATGTGTAGCGAGAAATTCCAATGGAGTTGGTGTTTTGGCGAAAATAAGATCCTTGGCCGTTAAGTTTAATATATTAAATTCGTTGGACACTTCATAATTTTACAGTTAGCGAATGTGTTAATCCGGTTATATTATCCTTTTTGTTGCAAGCCTTAATTATAATCATGTCAGTGATTTTCTTTGTGTTTTAAAAAAGTAATTTTAATTTGCATGCATCTTGGACCTTGGAACAGCTTTTACTTATGATAAATGTTTATTATTGCCGTTGTCGAGTGTACTGCTACCATGTTTAGTTCTCTCTCAGTGCAAGGAGACGGACTAGGCCAATAAGACGTTCGAGAAAAAAACATGTGTCGTACTCCGAATCTGCGTAGATTTGATATGAACTGTGAGCTGTAAAACTGTGCAAAGGGAAGAAGTTCGTTGAGGGAAGGTTATATATAGTGACCCAAACTCTGAGCAATAACCGGGTCGAAAACAAGAATATGCCGCATGTTAACCTTATGAGTGGAGCGATAATGCGCTAACAAGAACTCACTCAGTCGAAGCTGGGAATGAAAATAACGGGCTGAGGTGCTGTGTTTCTCAGAATATGGAAAGAATTTTGGCCGAGAGTGATATTTATGGCCGTTTTTTGGGTTGATGTTTCGAGCCGTCGACCTCGCTCTCGATGCGTGGAGGGAACCTGGAATATAAGCCAGGCAACTTCAGAGAGAGCGATAGCATAGGCCGAGTACGAGGCCGACCGCTGAACTTCTACCCTAACGGCCCCAAATATCACTTTGGGACAAAACTGTTTCAGTTTCTCAGGTACACAAACTGTCAACTACCTTGAAACTTGAAGAAAACCTAGTATTGGACGAGTCGAGGGATCCTTGTAGGCTAAACTATACATATTTTATTGTAATCATGAAGTTCAGTACATGCCTGAAATAGAGGTAAATATTCGGCTATATTAGATGAAAAATTGCTTCTCGTGTACTGAATCCACGTATTATTCTTTTTCATTCCTTTTTTCTTCTCCTTTAACGGGTTATCCTCCTCTTTATAGGACATACACCCCCAAGGACTTACAAGCTGATTTGGGTCGGTAACCTGTCTTCTGGATCATAGTATATCCAGGATGGGTGATTAGCCCAGGGCCTGGCATGGCGTTGAAGAAGAACGAAATGAAAGGGATGATAGGAAAATTTGTGGATCAAATATACAACACATCATTCCGTCTAGCGATCGAGGAAAACCGTGACAAAACTTCCCGTCAGATTGGACGGCGCCGAGGGTTTGAACCCGAGCCACAGACGTTACCACGTAGCCATCCCGCTCGGTACCTTCTTTCTTCAGCATTTTTAATTATTTGGACATTATTTCGCAGTTTCTTTGCTCCATGAATTTATTGTGAACATAACGCCTGCTTTACTTGCATTCCTATGCAGCTTGCTACAACATTAGTCACCATTCACATAACTTACAGCTTCGCATGCTTGCTATTATGAGAGAAGGCAGAACGGGGCGTCCTAGGTTAATAATGAGAAATGTAGATCCGCCCACACCAAACGTCACTCTATTCTTGCATAATTTCAGCCATTTGATTGACAACTTTGTAACCCCACCCCAAAATGTGGGCGGAGAGTAATACTGCCAATGAGTATGTTCTTGATAGGTGATTACACTTAAGATAATAAATCATGATTAAAGCTCGGACATTGGGGCCTTGTGTGCCTAAGGGACCGATATTCAGTATCAACAGACATCTCCTATCAACACAGAAGTGCTGTCACTGAGTACATGTTGTGTTAGCAATGTTTACGTTAGTGCAAGTTGACCGCAGGGCACACGGAGTCTCAAGTTCCTAGCCATGATCATGATAACATTAATAACGCTGACGATAATAGTTTATTTAACGACTCTGTTTGACTATCAGTGTCCTTACTATGCAGTAGTAATAAATTACATATAATGTATTCTTATTGTTATTGTTGTAATGCTTATGGACGAAAGTTTTCAGTGAAATAGACAAATACATCAAAATAATAGCTTCCACAATATACGAGGGCTGATCAACAAAGACTGAGACTGATTTTTTTCACAGATGTTTATTACTCCAATTCAATGTTTACATGATCTTTTTCAAAGTAGTCCCCTCCTACTTCAATGCACTTTTTATAGCGTCTCTGCCAGTCCTTGAACACGTGCTGCAGACCATTCTTTGTCAGGTCCTTGAGAGTCGCCTTACTTTTCTTGAGCACTGCTTCAGAGTTCTCAAATCGAATACCCCTAAGATTTGCCTTTAGTGATGGGAATAAAAAAAGTCACAGGGTGCAAGATCGGGGCTACAATGTGGATGTGGTACACAGGTAATGTTGAATCGAGCCAGAAACTGCATGACTTGATTTGCGACGTGAGGCCGTGCATTGTCATGATGAAGTCGCCACCCAGTCCTAGAAAGCTCTGGTCGTTTCTTTGCAATGTGCTTCCTCAGTGTAGCCAATACTGACGTATAGTATGCTCCTGTAACAGTAGTGCGAGGGGGAACTGCATGCTGGTAAATCATTCCATTACAGTAAAAAAATGTGATCACCATCTCTTTCCCTGCAGATGGAACAACTTTTGATTTTTTGGTGTTGGAGAACCTGGCGATTTCCACACTGTGCTGGCTTGTTTTCCTTCAGGATCATAATGATGCAGCTATGACTCATCACCGGTGATAATCGATTTAAAAAATGCATCACCTCCATTGTCTGGTATGCGAAATGCACGTAGGGTCTACAAAATAGAGCATTACTACCAACCTACCAATACGAGAGTGCTGCCGCCTACCAACATTATACAGAAAACCCCGCTCTTTTCAAATATTTATGTTACAGATACGTAACTATCACGGAAGCTACAGGAAAAAATCAGTCTCAGTCTTTGTTGATCAGCCCTCGTATTTCTACCAAAGATATTCAGGTCTTCGATGTATGTCGCACAGTTCAGCAGCCCTTGCAGTGCTATATCCTATTCCTTTCCGGTAGTAACTTTGGATTCATGTGCATGTCCAGTTCGGAGGAAGCCTTTAACATAAAATGTTTGCTACTTGCCACGTTCTCGCTCGATTTCACTACATAAATGATCACAACACATTTGTACCAAAAGGAAATCACGAGACTTGGTAGCGTACTCAACATGGCAGATGTTGCCACAGCTATCCCTCTCCCCCCAGGGGCCTGCTTTGCAGGTACGGGTTTTTGGCGCACCCGGGGTCCCGAGCCACCCTGACTTCCTCGATGTGGGCTCCTCCCAGTGGTGAGGGAGTCAGCCAAAACGCCCACCCACGTGTCGGCCGTGCGTGGAGACCCGTGTCGGTGGAAAGGATTATCCTGGTTGGTTGAGGGATGCGTGTCTGAGCCTGGTTTGTTCTTTTTACATTTTTCGGGGAAGATACGCATTTCCAATACGCCGCTTCGGTTTCTGCTTCACTTAAACGGGCGGCTAGGGACTAACCCACCCCTAGCCAATCGGCCAGGACTAGGTATTTAACCGAACTCCAGTGTGAGTGGGACGGCGCGCCCGCTATATCCCCTGTGTAGCCCTGTCATCCCAGTGGGATGACCCCTTGTTGGGCTCCGTGGTGGGTGGGGAGCACTGGGGGATGAAACATAACTTATCTTTTCATGGCAAATCTCAATCCGAAACGAAGACGACACGTTCAAGAAGATAAAGAGGTAACTGCGGTGTCATCTGCGCGTTACCTATTAATTACCCGGTTGGAAGAGGCTCAGTCCTTTCTGAAGGTTAACCCGTTTGTGATTCAGTCTGGTCTTGACAACATAGCCGGTCCTGTTAGGTCCTGTACGCGCCTTAGAACCGGTTCTCTCCTTGTTGAGACTTACACATCCGCGCAGTTTGAAAAGTTGTTGAAGGCCAAACTCCTCCACGGATATCCTGTGCGAGTGGAGAAGCACCGCACCCTGAACTCCTCAAAGGGTGTTATTACCACCCACTTGTTGGATGGAATGCCGGAGGAAGAGATCCTGGGTTATCTTTCGGACCAGGGTGTTACCTCTGTGTATCGTGTGCGAGCTAAACGTGAAGGACTGGAGGTGCCTACGCGTACGCTTTTCCTCACGTTTGATCTGCTCGATCTCCCTCAGAAAATTAAGGCGGGCTATGAAGTAATTCCCGTTCGGCCCTATATTCCACGCCCTATGCGTTGTTTTCAGTGTCACCGCTATGGCCACACTAAATTTGCTTGTAAGCTCTCCGTTCCAGTTTGTGTCACCTGTAGTAAGGAAGCCCACGATGGAGCTTGTCCATCTGCCCCTTGCTGTGTAAACTGCCGTGGTGCTCATCCGGCGTCTTCCCGCGATTGTCCTAGCTTCTTGGACGAGAAGGCAATTCAGGAGCTGCGAGTGAAAGAGCGTTTATCTTTCGCTGAAGCTCGCAAACGTCATCTTGCCCGACAGCCTTCCGTCCTGAAGTTTGGTACGTTTAGCTCCGTGGTTTCACGCCAGGTACCAAAGCGGGATATGGGTACCCAAACGTTACCTGTAGCCTCCACAGCGGTCGCGTCTTCTAGCATTACAGTACCCTCTTCCAAATCAACCAGCTCCGCAACCATTCCTGTTAGTACGGCAACCCGGAAATTCAAAACGCAGCCGAAGCGTAGTGATTTCCTTAAGGACCATCCAGCCTCTATCAGTGACCGCTCTGCATTGAAAGCCAGTTCTCCCTCGCCTCCTAGGCGGTCACGCTCTCAGGATGCTAGAGGGCGTAGTCGGGCTCAGCGGGGTTCTCCTCCTGTGCCCGCTGTCAATCGTTTTGCAGCACTATCCTCTGCCTCAGGTGAAACTGAGTCTCTTCCTTCCCAGGAGCCAATGGAACAAGAGTCCAATACTTCTCAAAGCCCTAGTCCCACGCGCAACCAGAAGGGCAAGTTGAGGCGACCACCTGCGGTGAAGTGATCTTTCTAATCCACCTATCGCATTTCCTTCCGGATGTCCATTCTTCAGTGGAATACACGTGGCATACGCGCTCATAGGGCCGAGCTACAGTTGCTAACCCACTTGTTTTCTCCCAGCGTTTTGTGTTTACAGGAGACTAAACTTCCGCCGCAAGACAGTTTTTCATTTTCTGGTTTTCTTCCAGTGCGCTTTGACCTACCACCGGAAGCTGGTACCCCTGCGCATGGGGGTGTCATGCTCCTCCTTCGAGATGACCTTTTTTACCAGCCTCTGGTACTTACCACTACCCTGCAAGCTGTTGCTGTTACTTTGATTTTACCTGGCTTTTCTTTTACCCTTTGTTCCATATATATACCGCCTTGTTCTCCCTTCGCTGTTGCGGAATTCGCTCATCTCGTATCCCAGCTCCCAGCGCCTTACCTCCTGCTGGGAGACTTCAATGCGCACCACCCTCTTTGGGGTTCACCTCGGGCTTGCGCAAGGGGGAACCATCTTGCTGGGTTTTTCCTTACCACCAACCTTTCTCTTCTCAACACAGGTGAACCTACTTTTATTTCCGATTCTACGGGCGCTTTTTCTCATTTGGACTTATCTGTTTGTTCAGCACAGCTTGCACATCGTTTTCAGTGGAGTGTAGTTTCTAATACCTTTTCTAGCGATCATTTTCCTTGCCTTATCAGCTTACTTTCACACACTTTCCCATCGCCACGTGTGTCTACTTGGCAAATTCACAGGGCGAACTGGTTACTTTATTCCAGTTTAGCTGTTTTCGACGACCGCCCTTTCTCCGAGGTTGACGGGATAGTAGCTCATTTTACTTCGGTCGTTCGTTCCGCTGCGGAACGTGCTATCCCTCGTTCGTCTTCCCACCCGAAGCGTTTTCCTGTCCCTTGGTGGACCGACGACTGTCGCTCGGCGATCCGTGCGCGGAGGGCGGCCCTTCGGGTGTTTCGGCGCCACCCTACGCTTGCTAATTTGATAACTTTCAAGCAACTGCGCGCCAAAGTTCGCCGAATTATACGGACCAGTAAGAGGACATCCTGGATCCATTTTGTGGAGTCCTTTAATCACTTCACACCGTCATCTGTCGTCTGGGACAAGCTTCGTTGTGTGACAGGCAAAGTATCACCGCTTACCATTCCTGGGCTTAGAATTAATAATGCCACCATCGTTTCCCCTAGTGCTGTTGCTGACACGTTGGGCGCTGCTTTTGCGGGAAATTCCAGCTCATCTCATTACCACCCGGACTTTTTGTCTCTTAAGAACCGGGTTGAATCCCATGTACTCTCCTTTTCCTCTATTAACCGCGAGTGTTATAACGCCCTGTTCACTATGCCGGAGCTAGAGCGGGCCATGGGCTCCTCCAGGCCTTCAGCTCCTGGGCCGGATGGTGTCCACCTTTTAATGCTACAGCATCTTTCTGCCGCTGGAAAACGTTTTCTTTTGCAGATCTATAACCGTATCTGGACAACCGCCACGTTCCCGTCAGCTTGGCATGAGGCCACCATCGTCCCAATTTTTGAAACCTGGCAAGGATCGCCATCTACCTTCCAGTTATCGTCCGATCTCTCTCACCAGTTGCGTCTGCAAGGTGATGGAGCGCATGATCCACGGGCGCTTGACGTGGTGGCTTGAATCTCAAGGTCTGCTGACTAACGTTCAGTGTGGATTTCGTCGCTTCCGCTCAACAGTCGACCACCTGGTTTCGTTGTCTACTCACATCATGAATGCTTTTCTGCAGAAAAGTCAAACAGTCGCTGTCTTCTTTGACCTCGAGAAGGCGTATGACACTTGCTGGAGGTACGGTATTCTTCGTACCCTCCATAATTGGGGCATTCGTGGTCGTCTGCCCCATTTTATTCGGGAGTTCATGAAGGAAAGAGTCTTTCGCGTACGCGCGGGTTCGGTTTTATCCCGTGTTTTTACTCAGGAGAACGGAGTACCGCAGGGCTCCGTCCTCAGCGTCACACTCTTTGCCATTGCAATCAATCCCATTGTCAATTGTGTTCCCCCTGGTGTTTCGTCTTCATTGTTCGTGGATGATTTCGCTATTTACTGCAGTTCTCGGCGCACTTGTCTCTTAGAACGCCGCCTCCAACTGTGTCTTGACCGCCTCTACACTTGGAGTGTCGAAACCGGCTTTAAGTTCTCTGCCGAGAAAACAGTCTGCATTAACTTCTGGCGCCGTACAGCGTTTCTTTCGCCTTCTCTCCGTCTCGGTCCAGATGTTCTTCCTTTCGTTGATGAGACGAAATTTTTGGGGTTGATTTTTGACCGGAAGCTTAGCTGGTCTTCCCATATCTCCTATTTAAAGGCAAGGTGTGAACGCTCTCTTAATGTTTTACGCGTTTTAAGTGGCACTTCCTGGGGAGCTGATCGTACTGTTCTTCTCAGACTGTATCGCTCTCTGGTCCGTTCAAAACTTGATTACGGCTGCATTGTCTACTCCTCTGCTCCACCGTCGATCGTGAATCGCCTCAATACTACCCATCACCGTGGTATCCGGTTGAGTATTGGTGCTTTTCCAACGAGCCCTGTCATCAGCCTGTGTGCGGAAGCTGCTGAGCCCCCACTATCTTATCGCCGCGATGTTCTTCTCAGTCGTTACGGTTGTAGTCTCTCTAGTCTGCGGGGACATCCGTCTTTTACTCAGTTTTTTAATGATTCCTTGGACCATCAGTACTCGTCGCACTCCTTGGCCTTACGTCCTCCTGGTGTTCGTTTCCGCTTGCTCCTTCGACAGTTGGACGTAACCTTACCGGCAACGTTTCCCATGGGGGAAACAGTTTTTCCCCCATGGCTCCAACCCGAGGCCACCGTTAATCTTGATTTGCTCTCCCTGCCGAAGTCGACGACGCCAGCGTCTGTTCTTTGCTCGGCCTTTTTGGTTATTAAGGAGCAGTATGGGGGTTGTGGTTTTATCTACACTGATGGCTCCAAGGATGCTAGGGGAGTAGGATGCGCTTTTATTCATGGCCGCCACAGTTTTACCTTTCGGCTTTCACCGCAGTGCTCTATTTTTACAGCTGAGCTGTTTGGCATTTACCAGGCTCTTTTATACCTTCAGCGGAATCCTTTGCGGGAGTGGGTTCTTTGCTCGGATTCGCTGAGCGCCCTCCAGAGCATCAGATCGCTGTACAGTTACCACCCTCTTGTACAGCGTGTCCAGGTTTGCCTCCACTCGCTCGCCAGTGTTGGAGTTACTTTGTCCTTTTTATGGGTTCCTGGTCACGTGGGCCTACCAGGCAATGAAGCTGCCGATGCTGCTGCAAAGGCCGCCCTTTTATCTCCCAGTTGTTTTAGCTCTTGTGTACCTTCTGCTGATTTTAGCTCATTTTTACATGGTTCCATAATTTCACGCTGGAGGGTTGCCTGGGCTGGTCTTCAGGGCAACAAACTTCGGGAGGTAAAGCCCGTTCCTGACACCTGGAGTACTTCCTCGCGTGCCTCGCGTCGCGAGGAAGTCATTTTAGCCAGACTGCGCATCGGGCACTGTCGTTTTAGTCATGCTCATCTTTTGTCCTCAGACCCTGCCCCGGACTGTGCTCATTGTTCTGAGCCGCTGTCGGTTCGACATGTTTTGCTCCGATGCCCTTTTTTAGCTCCGATACGTGCGTCCTTGGGCTTGCCATCAACCCTCTCTGAGGTGCTGGCGGACGCTCCCAGTGCTGCGGATCGTGTATTAAGTTTTATTCGTCATAGCGGTATGGGCACCCGGGTTTGATAACCTAGTTTTATATTTATGTTTTAATCGTACGTTTTACCGCTACTGTTTTTTTGTCTTTTATTCGTTTACCTATTCGCTCTCCATTTCACAGTTGCTGGCACTATTTTGTGAAGCTTTACTTGTTTCGTTTTAAACCGCGGGGGTCCTACATGCGTTCATGCATCTTATTTTAACTTTGCCTGGGCGCTAATGACCGCAGCAGTCGTGCGCCCTAAAACCCCACTACTACTACTACTACTACTACTACTACTACTACTACTACTACTACTACTACTACTACTACTACTACTACTACAGCTATCCCTCATCACATATATGACCATGAAAAGATAGCGTGGTCAATAGTTGTACTGGGTCCCAAGGAAACCTGCAGAAAGGTTTCCCACAGAGACTGCAGTACTTACGATAAAATGAGTAATTATAATCATCATCTTTCATGGTTTAAGCCCTTTGGCTTGTTCCGGTCTCATTATTTAAACTGTTCCGTCCATTTTATTTACGATCTGCGATGTTTCTTTGGCCTATTGGTGTATATCTTAAAACTAACTTCGTATGGCGGTTATCATCCAACCTTTTCTTTAATTCTTTCTAGTAATTTGAAAATTCTTAATTCTTTACGTATATCTTCACTTCTGCTTCTGTCTATTAAAGTATATCCTGCTACATGTCTTAAAATGCGCATCTCTGCGGCTTCTATCTTTCTTTCCATTTATTTGGTCATTGTCCAACATTCGGATCCATACGTTAACACTGGAACAGCCGTCACTTTATAAACTTTTATTTTTGTGTCTTTTTTGCTATTTTGTAAAAATCGATTGTTGGTGCCGCATATTTGGTTGAGTTTATTAATTTTATTTATTATGTCATCATTTTTTTAAGTATGAGACGTTACAGCCTAAATGATTAAAACAGTGTATTTGTTCTAATATTGTCTCTTGTATTACTATTTTTGCTCTTAATGTTTCGAGTCCTCTGAAAGCCAATGTTTTACTTTTGTGTGGTTATATTTTTATTTTGTACTTTTTTAATTGATATAGAGCTTAATTCTGAGCCACTTATTAAGACCAGATCATCTGCAAATAATATTACTCATCTTAAAATGCGCATTTAAGCCTTTCTGCTATTCTCTGACAATGCCATCCATGTATAAATCAAATAACAATGGGTGACAATGGACACCCTTGTCTGACACCTGCATTTATTGTTGCTGCATTCTTTTGACTTTTTTGGTCAGACTCGATCATTATTAAGTTATCCATATATAAATTCCTAATTATTGTTATCAAATGTTTTGGTATGCATTTATTTTCCATTATTTGCTATAGTATGTTCCTATGTACATTGTCGAATGGTTTTTCCAAATTAACACGATACATGTAGGAATATTGTACTTTCTATGTTTTTCAATTATTTGATTTAGAACAAATACACAGTCCATACAGGATCTTCCCTTTCTAAATCCGTTTTTGGCTTCCAGTACTATGTTTTCCATTATGATATTTAATCTGTTTTTTATTATTGCTGCTTATAGCTTATAGCAAGTATTCAGTATGCTTATTCCTCTATAATTATTGCAGTTATGTAATTATAATCATGCATTAACATATTTGATGCAATAATAACAATAACATTATAAATCTTGTAAAAACAATAAATCATAATTAAATATACTATTAGTGATGCAAATTAAGTTGGCAACGCCAGAACAGGTGGCCTGCTTACGGGCGTTACTTCCATGCAGATATGTAATTTCAATTGTAAAAATAGTATAGTTAATGTAGTTCACAAATTACGATAAACTGATAAGCAATAACTGATTACATAAAGATGGTAATTAGGTTGGCACGGGTCGTCCAAGAGTAATAACTTTAAATGCCCGTGCAGAATCTACTCAACAGTTATGTCAATAAGTAGCGCAAACTATATAAGTATAAAATGAAACTGTTGTATAGAACAGGAGTCATTACAATTAGAAATATAAGCAAACAAACTTGGAGCAATCACTCACACACATATAATAAATTGAATGCAATCACTCATACCAGCCACTAACAGAATTGCTTCAACTTCTACAATATTTCAACATGTATTAAGCATTCCTTAAATAAGTACGGTTAACTTAGAAACAAGAAACGCACTTTCGAGAGAGTAATATAACAAGAAATTTCTTAACCATACATTCTTTCAAATTTTGAAATACTTTGCCAAAGATGTAGATTGATACCAAAAAACTAAATAATTGCCCTGGTCTCTCTTTAACCTCACATCGGCCATGAGCCGCATGCCCACGGGAAGAGCCCAGCAATGTTTACAACGTTGGAGGCTCTTATACGAATTTCCGGTGTCTAAGTAGAGAGCCGCAGGTCGTGAGGTCCCAAACAAAAGCCGAGAGCAACAGCCAATGAGCATTGAAGACAGTGAATTGGCGTGACTTGCTGAGTCGTCATTGACAAACCCAATTTCCTCGGCGAAAAATAAATAAATAAATAAATACAAGACAGGCTTGCCAATGGAGGTAAATATACGTTTAATTTAAGCGCGTTCAATTAAACTCTATAGAAATTAATGTCATTTACGTACACATTAAAAACATTAAACAATCGCAGAAATGAGCCACTTGACCTTACTTATTTTTCTCTGAAAGCATACACAGGGTGGACCATTTAAGTTGTCACTGTACAATATCTCCAAAACTGAGCGTTGTAGAAAGAAATGTCTTGGATAAAAGTTTCTTGATACTCGGGGGAAAGTAAATGCCATTGGTTGTGTTTTATTTGGAGGACGTCGTAATGGTCATTTTAGGGCGAATTTAAGTTTTTAAATGGGAACCTACCTTTTTATGTTGTTTTCTCACTCTTCATGAAAAACTAAGCAACTTTTGTGTAAAACGCTTTGCAATTGTACTTAAACCAACGAAAATAACAGCGCAAATTCAAATGGCTGTGTACGAAGAGCGCAATGAATGGTTGGACCATCAATGGAATGGTCATTTGAGGGTCAAGTTATATTTTGTAATTGGGAACCAACATTTTTTATTACTTTGTTTCCTTATTCCTCATCACAAATAAACAGCTTTTTATAAGCCATTTTCTAATGAGAAATCAACATACCAAAGAAAGTGCCCAATGAAAAAATTAAATTGACCCTAAAATGACCATCATACCGTTCTCCAAACAAAACACGGCTAATGGTATTTATTTTCCCCCATAATATCAAACAACTTTTATTAAATACATTTCTTTCTACAACGCTTAGTTTCGGAGATATTGAACTGTCTCAACTTAAACGGTCTGACCTGTATAAGTGAATTCTTTTTCGATATTTCACAGCTCTCCATTTGTTGTTTATGTTTTTATCATATGCGTCTAGCTATTTTCCTAAAGGAAAGCATTAATATGAGTCCTCACCGCTGACGTTTGTCGCTCTGAATACTCTTGAGTGTTTCTTTCTGCTGTGACTAAGGAGTGACATTTAAGGAGCGCCAGTACAAGTGGCAGTTTTAGCCTCCATAACCTTGTATGGGTCATAATGACATTCAAACAATACATTTCCGGTTTATTCTCATTCAACTTCACATAACACCAGAGACTTTTCAATAGAAACTACAAGCATGATGGGTATTTTTAGGTTAAATGTTATATTTAGATTTAGAAGAGAACCGAACTGTGAAATGGACAGATAAAATATTTAGAGGAAGCTTTTGACATAACACATTGTGACAGTTGGGCATTTTAACGACAGCTTCCCTCTACAAGGTTGGGTCTTTACCATAGTAGCACCAGTCACAGCAGAAATCCTTCGGAGAGGTATATTCCGGCTTTGTTTTACGCCGAATATAGCATCGTTCATTTATTAGTTTTTGTTCCCTGATATTTGTTTCAAGCCTTAATGGAAGTGATAAGCTGGGTGAGATCAGCTGTCAAATAAATGTGGAAATATTGCATAATATTGCGATCTAAAGGAAAGAGAAAGTTTTTCCGCACACAAATGGTATGCATGTACTTAAGGACAGAAGCTAAAATTACCTCACCGTATCGAAAGCATAGAAAATAGACGAATCGCTTAATTTGTGATTCCGTGAGCTCAACTACACTAATCCCGGATGTGTAGCAGCAAACAACAAGGAATAGCAAACCTGCTGCATAAAGAATAGGGTACCTTTGCGAGTGTTGGTTAGCACTGCTGCTTTAGTCTTACTTCCAAATTCAAGCAGAGAGAGCCATGTTTTTCCAGCCTTGTTGTTACGGTTTGTTAGGGGAAGTCTCTTCGAATAATAAATGTCCTAGCTTGTTTCGGTCTTTATTTGTGTTAAGCTTTAATTATCTGAAACAAGCGCGAACCGCTTGAATAAACGTTGTGGAAGCCTTACGAGCGTAAGGCTTCCCTTTGCGCTCCAGCCCAAACAAATGAGGTCAATCAAATCCATTTAATCTGCAGGTAGAAACGTTCTTTCAAACTCCTAAGAAGAGAACATACTTTAATTATTCTGGCTATCTCGACCTTAAGCTTCCCACCCAGGTACTGCGTTGAGCTGACTTGGCTGCGGTATGGTAAATGAAATACCGCGCGATAACTATGCATTGCGATATATCTGTGGGTTCACGTAGACGCGATCATACAGACAGCGAACTTTTCAAAAGAAAACGTCAGCAATTCAGAATAACTAGGTATATCTTAGCTACAAACAAAAATGGCACATAACTTCTGAAATGTAACAAACGGAAATCACCACCTTGAGGGAATTCATCTACTAGTTTTTCAAAACTTGAGGTATTTAACTCAGCATTTGGATTTTTTTACAGTGTGTTAGTCTGCATAAAGAAGTCTTGTTGCATAGTTTCTGGGTGCATTTTTAAACGAAACTTTAAAAGTATTTCTACGAAACAAACGCCGGTTATGATTCAATCATACGGAATTTGTTTGTTATTGAGCTAGTAAAACAGATTTGTTGAGAAATAAGCCTTTAATATTAACCATAACTTTTAAATAATTGTTATTCTATCGTCAGTTACAATTTTTACTATTCTACCACATACATAGTAGATAGAGAAGGTATTGCATTTCACCCAAAAAATTGATATTGGGATTTCACAGGAAATAAATATCTTGAGGCTCCCTGAATCCTCCCCTAAAAGCATTTTTAGAACAATGCCCGTGTGTGTGTATGTGTGTGGACAGCATAACTCAAAAACGAGAAATAGGATAAATATCGTACGTGGTATTTAGGTTCAGTACCTTTCAAGGATGCGACACTAAGATTTTCAAAAAAATCCCAAATAACCCTTTACGTGGAAGGTTTTTGAAAATTTTTATTTTCCAAAAAATGGCTATAACGATTTAGATTAAAATACCATATATTAAAGATATTTACATGACAAATAAAATGTATATCTCGAATTTTCTGGGAATAGCCTACGAAGTCCACTTCCTTCCGAAGGAATTTAGTATGATCTTGTATAACTGGTAAACGATAGGCGAAAACGTACAACACAAATAATTGAAGTAGGTGTTTTGTTGCAGTTGTTTATTTATTTAGCTCCAGTATGGATGCCAATTTGAAGTAGGTGCATTGAAGGAGTTGTATCGTATTTCAACTGTTGAGGAGCCGAACTTGTAGTAGTTGCATCCGCACGTATAGTAAACAGTTTCTGGTAGCCTTCGCCCCAAATGTATTTTTTAGATTCGCCTTTGCCCCAAGTTTAAAATATATTAACTTTGTAATTTGACTGTTTCTTTCGATATTATATATTTGTTTGCCTCAGCTGCGTCAGCATTATTGTTAGAGACATGGAAGTCTTGGCAGGGCATGATGCGACAAGAATGTAGGCTTACGCAGATTTTAAGTTTTAATTCACTCCTTTTTATTAATTCTTGACACAAATTAAATAGCACTTCACTGATATAGAGAGCTGTGAGATTCTTTTTATTAAATACTTGCACTTTTTAATACGTAAAACTTATTTTTCGTCTCACACGAATACGTGTTATATTTCTCGAGGACGCATCTTGCATCCGGTTACTATCACTGTCTACAGGCAACTGACTAGATTTCAACCGTCTAAACTTGTAAATTTCTGTATTTCAAGTCTCTGATTGGCTATTTTTACTCCAATAGAATACCTGCATTTAACTAAGGCTTTTTCTGGTTGTTGATTGGCTATATTTTATAAACTGTCACTAAAATTACATTATTGCTGCTCTAATAATGATTAGTAGCATTTAAACTTCCTTGCTCATTGTTACCTCATTGTTAGCAACTTTTGACCTATTTCTCACAGCTCCTACATTATTAAATTACGTAATGCATTCACATAACATTATTACACATGGATACAATAATATAAACATATACAATGACTGTAATATACATTTTACAAAATTATTACATACACATATTGCTTCAAGGCAATTGTTGAATTTACATATAATATAATTTGACTGAAATCATTTGAGTGTTAATAATACTGCCTCAAAATGTAGATCTCTTTAATTCTTTTGTGGCATAAGGCATTTCTGAGATATATGTTATTAATGGTTGAAATTGTTCAATGCATACTTGGTCTTTCTCTTAAAATCCTTTTTTTCCCGCGATTGCATGGAAACATTATGGAATGTTAAGGCCAGTATATAGCGTCCAGTTCTTAAACATTTGACTGTGGCTGTTCCCTTTGTATCCATAACGAAATGTGTAATATAGCTATTTCTGCAAAGGTTTATTTGGATTAAAATGTAGTAGATAGAAAAATAAGCTTTAGTAAGAATAGTTTGTGTACCCACTAATAGACGATAGAGTGTAGAGAAAGTAATGTGAATGTATCACGTCAAATTTTTTAAAATCAATAAACGTATCAAGGTTGCTAATGCAATATTGTTTTACAATAATGGATACATAGCAAGCATTGGGGAACCATCTCCAAAATTTCACTGCGATTGGTCCTTCCATGACCATTGTGTCCTAACATGCAGTGTGGGGATAATCACAAAGAACAGAGATTTCTTTCAAGGTACTTTTCCTACAACTGTAGCTTAAACATCACTTGATCATTCGCTGAATTGTACTGTTTATTGCGTCTGCGTGAACTGTGTAGGAACACGAGATGCTTTTTGCGTGAGGCGATCGCACCGCACCTGTTTGAGAGAGCTTTAGCAATGCCTACATCGCGATTTGATCCCGCACACTTATACATACAGTTGGTCTTCTTTACACTTGCGGTGCGTGAGGCACGTCGTTTTTGTTCCACCAAGATTTCACAGAAAGCCAACAAGAACCATATCAACATTCCGCAGAGCGAGTGGGCCTTTAATAAAATTGAAAATCGATCATATACCTACAATGGCTGTGCATACAAACACGGACACTCATTGTGGAAAGTGAAATTGAAAACCGTATGTATACCCAAAACAGAAGCCAAAACAGTGACGAAAGTCGTAAAAACTGGTTTCAGATAACTGTTAGTACCTACATCTTAGAACACGTGTATGTCCACACAAGGGAAGAAGCCAAATCAAACTGCAGATGAGAAATCACAAAAGATATGTCTATCAGTAGTAATGGCGGTGTTTCTTGGAAATTTAAAATGCCAAGAAATGTGTTTGGTTAAACTTAGACGGTACTGACACTGCATAACAGTGATGAAGTAACCGAGGTTTATCATTCTCTTATCGATTAACAAATATGATGTAATCCCCCAACACTGAAATGGATTCTTGCTGCTAGCTTCGCTACAGGTAAACAAGTATATATTTTATGGAACCTTAACGTTAGGCCTTGACGCACTAGTACGAAATTAGGTTTTTCGTGCGCATTTCCGAACATTAAAAGCTCGTAGGAATGGCCTTGTTAATCTCCAATTACACAAGTAGTAGATAAAGTTATGCATTTATTTAGCAACGTTGGATTGTGATAGTGTTGAACTATCAAATCTACCGCAATCACAATCGCCCTAACCAAAGAAATAGATGAAGGCATAGCGACGTTTTTTTGTGCAAAATTGCTTATTTTCAATCAGTTTTGATTTAAAAATACCTAATATGAGCGATATGGTGTATGAGGGCAATCCCAGAAGTACCCGACCTGATGTGTGTATATATAGCGGTTGTTGTTTCAAACAAATGACTATGGTAGAAAGTACCACCCTTATAAACCTAAAGTTTGAAGTTTGACGATGCTACGTTGTTTAGTAATTGTTTGGCAGCCATTAACAGCGAACTCTCTCAGCGAATTTGTAAACGTGGATAAAACTGGCCATCGTTATGTGATACAATACTTTCATTTGAAAGGTCTTAGTCCAACTAATATTAAAGCTGAGCTGGATTCTACTCTGGGGAGTCTGCTCCTTCGTTTACAACAGTAAAATATTGGGTGGCAAGTTGAGTATTTGGCAATGTTTCGCTGCAATAAAGCCGAATTTTTGCGTCGATTCATAACCATGGATGAAACATGAGTCCATCACTTCTCACCTGAGATGAAGGAACAGTCAAAACAGTGGATTAAAAGGGGAGAATCGACTCCAAAGAAGGCGAAGACAGCCCTCGTAGGTATAGGCTCTACAACGGAGGAAGACACCTCACGCTCGCGCACTGTGACCTACATGGATCTATTGTGACTACCATCCCTTAGCAGGAAGGGATGAAGTGAAGGAACCACAGGAGAGTACAAGCCCCAGGCAGACAGCCCACGGAGACCCGCGGAAGTCCCTAACAGTTCCAGGCTGGAAGACCCTCCCACTGCTGGAGCTGCCCAGAGAGATCAACGTACGACCTTTCGACCAAGCAGCCCTCTTGTGCCAATAGGGAGTACTCTTTCCTTTGACCAAGTATCCGCGCCATCTGTCCGTCACCGCAATATGTCACGAAACCTAGAAACACACCTGAAAGATAAGGAAACACAATAAAAAGTAAATGGAAAGGAAATGGTGGTAGATGAGCATCCACACTACCGACTAGAGAAAACCATGAAGAACCCAATGTCGACGGTAATCTAACCCGGAACCTCCCGAGTTGACTCGCACGCTACCGCGGAGCCATCTCCTTCACTGTGGTATGGTAATAGTTCTGCGCCTCCATTCAGCTGAAGGGAGGCTGGATGGGAGTGGGTTTAAACAAGCATCCTTCTGATCGAAACAACCCCATTTTGACATAACTCTCACGTTATGTGACTAAATTCAATATTAGGGTCGAAAAACGCATTTAGGTTAGGTATATCTAATCGCCACGCTTTGCTTACGCTTTATATAACATTATGCGCGCACGTCCGTGTGGCGACGCGGGCAATTTGAGACTAACGGTGTTCGGCATTCTTCTGCTCCATTATACCGCATTAAACATAAATCAAGTCGTGAAGGACTGTTTAAAGACCCAACCTGGAGTTAAATTGTTTTCCGTAAAACTATCAGATTATTTGATAGTTTTGTGAACTTTCTTTCCTCAATTTCCTCCAGAAGAAAGATTGTCTTTTCTTCTTTGAACTCGATCCATTTTGTCTTATTCTGATTTTTACGGCCGGTGCTCCCTCTCGTGCCATTTCGTTTTATATTTCCTATTCTCTTTGTAAGGCTTCTTCACTCCACAGCCTTTGCTACATTCCTATGCCAGTTGCGTTGTAGGGGTAATTTATTATTCTTTTCCCCTTCTGCGTCGTTCATCTTTCCTTATCTATACCTCCCTTATTTTCAGTTCCTAGCAGTGATATGGTCTGATAACAGTTCTGTGGTGTCTGCAAATGTAATTTTAGTAAGAGTAGCCGTCTAGATGCATGTGTTTCGGGTATGAACATAAAAAATTCGAGAATCTGGTCACAAACACTGGTTAATTTATATTGAAGGGGCACACGTGTTCCTCAACATCTACTGGAGAAAGCGGTACTATAAGTCAGGGGGCGTTGTAACGCTGCTTTCGGTAAAGGAAGCATGGATCGATGCGTTGACGATTGCAACTTGGTAATTAAATCGTGTTGCAAGGTGTACTTCACTTTCATTTTAACACCATTTGTTTTGTCTAAAACCAAGATTTCCAGCTCGATGGCATATTGAAACATATCTGTTTCCTTCGGGTTTGAAGGTAATGTGCTACAGCATTAATTATACTTCATGTAAGATTTAGAGAAGGTACAAACGATATACCGCTTTTTTAAATTGTTCCATTTATACCCCCTTTAACTGCAATGACCAATCGGCGACTTTTACCTTTGGAATACATTACCTGTCGACAGGCAGTGTCGATAAGGTGTTAACAGGTAGTGTTAACTCGTACTACAGTTATTTTATTTCTGTTTTTTTTAACACCTTCTCTACTACGACATTTGATCAGATATACGTGTTTTGATGCCCCCTGAATCCAAAAAAAGAAGAATTTTTAGAAAAAGATCCGTGTGTGTGGATGTGTGTCTGTGAACAGCATAACTCAAAAACAAAAGTCGGATAAACACCAAACTTGATATTTAGGTTCAGTATATTTTCAGATTTTCAAGAAAATATCCCCACCCCAGAATATAACATTTTTCGAAAATTTTTATTTTCTCAAAAATGGCACTATCGATTTTGAATAAAATATCATTGTTTAAGATATTTCTATGCCAAATGAAATGTATATCATGAATTTTCTGAGAATTTCCCCAAAACTCCTCTTTATTCTGAATGACTTTTGCATAATTGGAAAAGAGATAGACAAACGTTTACCAAACAAGAAATGTAGATTTCGTTAAAACACATAATTTATGTTACCTATATACATTTTTTTTTGTACAGTCAACCTTTCCGAGATATTCCTTGCTATTTGTTTGAATGTTCTAATACTTATACTTTTCCTCAAATGGGAATTCGTTATTCGCTTTTTATGTCCTGGACATGCAAAGAGAATGAAATTTTGCACCAGCTCTTAAAAGATTTGACTATCGCACCTACAAGAAAATTAGCAATAAGACAGTTTCTGCAAAGGTTTATCTCGATTAACATGACATAGAAGGAGAATAAGCTTTTGTAAAAATAGTCTGTATAAGAGTATAGAAAGTCACATAAGTGCAACACATCAGATTTCTTTCTTTCGATATTATACATTGGATCTCTCTCTCTCTCTCACACTCTCTCACACACACACACACACACACACACACACACATATTCACGCTTCCAAACTCTGAGAAGTATAGGCAGTACTCTTGGCTAAAGAAAAATTCCCACCCCCCAGCCGGGAATCGAACCCGGGACCCCTCGTAGAGTAGGCAGGTGCTCTACCGACTGAGCAGCGCTTCTCTATAAGAGGCTATAAAACGCGAACTTTCAACAAGCCACGTGTCATGCCGCTTCTTTGTTAAAGGCGGAAGTTGTCTTTGTTGTCTGGAATGGAACCTGCAGTTAAAATAACCCTCATAAATTTGTATGGTCAGGAGAGAAATGACAACCTTTATATCTTCTTTCAAGCGACATATCGTTTGAACCGTTTCTAGATTTTGTAGCAATTATATTTCTGATGAGAATTTCAGCGTTCATATAATCACTACTTTTGTTAAAGGACGTGTTGAGTCCAGGTAAAACAAGCGTTGATTATATTTCGTAAGCATAACTCTCAACCACATATTAACACTCATTACATGCTAACTGTACACGCTAATTTTTCATCGACAGGAACATAATTAGATTACAAAGATATAAACGATAGGGAAGTATCAGCACTGCGTGAATAATGGACAAAGAAACGTTATCACCAGAGCCGGATTTATATGCGAAATCCATGTTGTTTTTACTTTCTCTACTACGTATACTAAGTCGGGGAAGTATTGTATTTCACCCAAAAATTCAAAGCATTTTTAGAAAAAGGTGTGTGCGCATATGTGTCTGTGAATATCATAATTCAAAAACGAAAAGTTGGATAAACACCAAACAGATATTTAAGTTCAGTACCTTCCAAAGATTTTCAAGAAAATCCCCCCACCCCAAACTACACTTTATATGAAACATTTATCGAAATATTAAATTTTCTCAAAAATAGCACTAACGACTTTGATTAATGTAGGACATATTAGATATATTTAGATATATAATAAATAAAATGTACTTCTTTAATTTTCTTGGAATAGCTTGTAAATTCATCTTCATTCGGAAGGAATTTTTAAAATCTTGTATACCTATCTGGTAAGCGTTAAACGATATGCGAAAATGTACTGCACAAAAAATGCAGATCCCTTTAAAACACGCAATTTATTTCAAATAACTTTTTGTTGCGGCATAAGCCATTTGTGAGATAGCCGTTATTGATGGTTCGCATTTTCAATGTTTGTCATTCATTTGACATTCAGTTTTTTTTCAGTTGTTTCTGCAAAGGTTTATCTGGATTAAAGTGAAGTAGATAAGAAAATAGGCTTTCGTAATAATAACACAGGTCAACGGTGATTTTGCTGTTATAGATATTCAGGTCTTTTTATAGTAATTTCCATCTCCTGATTCCATAAATGAAGTCCATATTGTCGTATCACATACCATTTCTTTCAAAATTCATATTTTCCATTTGTATTTATTTGTGCATTTTTTATGTGATTATGAGCCATTACACTGCTACAACAATGCCATCTATTGTAATAAAGCTACTAAAAGGAAACATTTGACTGTTTTATGGCAGGTGGCAGTACATTCTAAGCTGCTTACATAATTTTGTATTGAGAATTTATCTGTTACAGGGCTTAATAGTTGTTGTATAAGGCAAGAAATTAGCATTTAATAATTATATTTTGTTATCTTTCTCATGTGTAACTCAATACAACATAAAAATGAAGTTACTGTGTAATTAATCCAAATTCATTTTGTTATATTTGTTGTAGTTTTATTGTGAAGAAGCAAAAAAAAACAAAAAAAAAACAGAATCTCATTTGTAAGAAAAGCATACAAAGCTTACTTCGGAATTGAAATAGATCAATCCAGGTGTTGGGCTCCTCATAATGTGTGCAGTGTTCTTGTTGAAGACATGAGAAATTGGACAAAGGGGGATAAACGATCACTACGTTTTGGAATACCAATGGTGTGGCGTGAACCTCACAATCACAGCACTAACTGTTACTTTTGTACATGCAATGTGAAGGGTTTTAATGCAAAGAACAAAACAGAAATTGTATATCCAAACTTGTCATCTGCTATGAGACCAGTGGTATTCCTAAACCTAAGCCACTTACAGGCACTAAAGAACTTATTTGGTACACATAGTAACAGTGATTCACCATCATCACTTGTGCCCGAGGAGTTCGTTCCTGAAACATCAAATGCACCAAAACCATTATCACAAACCAAGCTAAATGATGTGTGTAGATTTGAATGTAATCTGTGTGATATTAGGCTGACAACAGGGATTCACAAAATTCCCTGTCATTTATGCGAGTGGGTTAGTAGGGCAAGAGACAAACATTGGAAACAAAAACAATGGCCCAAAAGAGAACGTTTAACACCAGGTAATAAGAACATAATAAGGAGTAGTCTAGTGGATCCTAAGAAAATTCTTTTACCACCTCTTCAAATAAAACTTGGTATAATGAAACAGTTTGTAAAAGCACTTGATCAGATGGTGATTGTTTCAAATATCTCAGTCTCAAATTCCCCACTTTTTCTGAAGCAAAACTAAAAGGAGGAGTCTTTGTGGGTCCGTAAATCAGAGCCCTATTTAAAGACAGGCAATTTGAAGCTACTATGATTCCTGAATAGAAAAAGGCTTGGAATGCATTTAAAGAAGTTATAAACAATTTTCCAGGAAACAGTAAACATCCTGACTATGTTACAATTGTGAACAACATGCTACAGAAGCTCAGAACTTTAGGATGCAACATGAGTCTCAAATTACACTTTCTGTTTTTGTATTTGGAAGTCTTTCTTGACAATCTAGGGGTAGTCAGTGAGGAGCAAGGGGAGAGATTCCATCAGGATATTCGAGAAATGGAGAGGAGATACCAAGGATGATGGAATTCTTCAATGGTTGCAGATTACTGCTGGATGCTGTGTAGGAATTCCACGTAAACACACAAGAGAAAATCAAAGGGACAAACATTCGATACCAAACGAACAAGATTTTATTAACCTGCTGTTTATAAAATTAAATTAAATGTGACATTTGGCAATAAAAACCCTCACAAATTCATTTACAGCTCTTATACAACTCATGAATATATAAGTTTTTGGAAGAAAATATGTGAATACTTCATTTTTGATTTGTAAAAAAAACCTGATGTGATGGCGAAAAACAAGTTATTTTGGAAATCAGCGGTACTGAAATATTAAGAATCACCTTGAAATGTAAAACAGCTCACAAAAAAATTATTTCTAGACCTGTGTAATTTGTATACGATAGAGAATTGAGGAAATCGTGGGAATCTATCAGGTTTTTTTTATACATTTAAAGGAATGCGTAAATTATAAACTGGAATATTAAAAAGGAGCAGATTTCAACCTGTTACATCATAGAAAGGACGTCTTTCTGAAAGACAGAAAGACGTCTTGCATGTAGCTGCACACAAACATTAATTATTTTATGGTCGATGAGACAGTATGCATTTAACAAGAAAACCGTTTGTGCACGGAATATCAAAACAATACTTCATTTTTTGCCACGAGAAATCAACCGGTTTCCAGTTATCCAACGTTTATAACACTTGTGAAGTTGTTTATAATAAGGTGGATATTTGAAACCCAGAATAAGACTGAACACTTCACCCGCTAATGTGGATGAATAGTTTTTAATCATATGAGTGTTTGTTGAACCTCATTCAGAAGTGATTTATTGCACTTGGACAATGGAGTCACAGCAGGCAAATTGCTTTATAAAGTTCTAAAGAAGTTCTAAAACTTTTTAAAAACTTTGAACTTCCTTTTATCTTGCGATGTATGGAATGTGTTTCTAATTTCATGATTTGCTTTAAATAAAAGTAGTAAGCATGCGCCTTCTTTCTGAATAACCCTGTACTTTGTAAGTCACACTTTTACAGACAGTTTGGCCAGTGTTTGATAATGCATATTTTAAATTTCAATGCAAAACTGCATGTTTTACTCTTGACTGCGGTATTAAATTATAATTTTCCCCTTTAGCAAATCAGTAACTGCTAGAAGAAGTTAATTAAATCTCTGTAGTCAATATATACTACAAAAATGTATGTATGTATGTATGTATGTATGTATGTATGTATGTATGTATGTATGTATGTATGTAATGTAATTGTGTGTATGTGTGTGCATAACTCTGCAACACCTAGGCAATTTCAGTTAAACGCGGTACATGTATGACTTACAATCTGGAAAATAATACTTTGTGCATGGGAAGAGGTAGTATGCAGAAATAATTACGACCAATATTAGTTTCGAATGCATTATTTTCAGGGTCGTTGAGATAAGTAGCGTCACTTCAATTCCATTTAAATCCAAGTTCAGTCCCCATTAGCATGGGAGTTGAGAAGGGGTGAAAAATGTACAAAAGATAAATGTTGGTACAGAATCCATGCTTTCAGGATCGCTGAGATGAACAAAATATTTCGTAACCATTTTTAATCCAATTCACACACGCCCTAGTCTAATCTTAGGTTAAATCCCGAAACCAGAGGACCCGGTGGTTTCATTGCGGCTCGCTACGGTCTGACGGCCTACGCTAATGTTTTTGACATATATACCAGAGCTCTTAGTCATACTGGTAAGAGATTACCCACAAAAAAAACGCTTTCTTGCATTTTACATATTATAGTGCCTATCTTATTTAAATTTTATACGTATTTGCATGCATATTGTGCTATTTTATTATACATAAAAATCAGGGTTTTAATGATCACCATAACTTACTTATTTACTTACCCTCCTCGTATATGGGGCTTACATCCCTAAGGCTTAAAACCGTGTCTAGGATCAGAGACCTGTAGCGGAGCACACGAATATTGAATCAGAGAATGAAGAACTTCTAACGAGGGATCGGCCGGTATGAGGGAGAGGGAAGAAGATGATATGAAATAAAGGCGAAATGGATGAAAGGAAAGGCGAAATGGAATCATTGGTGAAATAAACAGCGGAGGAAACTGGAGAACCGAAGAAAACGCGCCCAGACGCCGCTTCGTCCACTATAAATCCCACATGCGGGTCCCTGGCATCGAACCTGGGTCGCCTTGGTTGGAGATGAACGGCCTAACCACTCGGCTACGGCGCCGCCTTATCACCATAACTACGAGGGGAAACACATTTTTAGTGTTTATTTTAAACATATCTCCTATAGATATGCTGAGGGACGCTATTAATTTAAGCAAATAATATGTTAAATTAAACTCTATAGATATTAATATAATGTCCTTAAACGTTGCCAACATTAAATATCCGTATTCATAAAAAAAGAGTGAAAATAAGCTACCTGACCTTAAGCTTTTTTTCGACTATATATTCTTTCGAGATTTCATACCCTTCCATTTTTACTCAGCTATTTTCCTAAAAGATAACATTAAATTACTATTTGGTTTGCAAGAAATACAGGGGATTGATTTCAATCCCCATATCGCAGAAAGAATACTGCTTGTCGCTTTGAATACTGTCAGGCTACTTTTGTGATGTGAACAGGTGGCTAAAAGTTTAGGGACGACAGCACAAATGCCGGTTATATCCTCCAGAACCTTGTAGTGGTCATAACTACATATTAAAAAATGCATTTATTCTCTGTCTAATTTCATATTACATCAGACAGACCTTTCTATAAAAACTGCAAACATGTCACAGTCTTTTCACATTAAACATTGGTAAATATTCGGCGCAGTGAATACTATATGATAGGAAACATTAAAGAAAAATTAAGACAAATCCTTCATATGTAGAAATGAACAGGAAGTAATGGAAGAATAGCAGGTTTACACTGAAGGATCTACCCCTGTTTAGAAAAGTGTGATTGTTCAATCCAAGCTGTGTATTATTTTTAAACATCATACTTGAGATAACCCTTTTCACAATTCTTCCAAAAAAAAGTCTTCTGAAAAATAACAATTGAAGAATTAATACACTGAAATTAAGCCCAGAGTCTGTACCTAACCCAAAACTGATTTTATAGCAAATCAAGCTAACCTAACAGATCTGACAGACCTGACAGGTAAATATAAGGGATGTTATATGACCCATGAAGCTTCAATGAACTTCTTTTTAATATTGCATTCCAGAAGTATAACTGATGGAGTAAAGGTGACTGCTATTGTTCATGGGATAGCTCTCTGAGTTAAAGAACATTCTGTACTGCAAAGAGGAGTTGCAATTGTGAAATTAATGTCGAATTGTGAAATTAATATCCAAAATAACTAGTTTCAACATTACTCGGTTTTGAACCGCAATTACACCCAGTTGCAGCTAATGCTTCTTTGAGCTACACGTAGATATTTTATTTTAACTTCAGAAACAAATCTGTGCAACTTTCTCTACTGGCTTAATAATCACTCGAGGGCGTTTCCAAATGCTGCAGCAGTGTGTTTATTAAGAACTGTGAGCAAAGCAGGGGTGAGGTCAACAACTGAGCATCGCTTAACTAGATTGCTTTCTTTTTCTCTTTCCGTCTGCCGCTGCTCCAACCCCCTCTATGGTTCCTTTTATTTACGATTGCCATATTTCCCAGATATGCAAGAAAATTAGTTTACCCAGTTTGTTTTTCAGATGGTTTGTTTGTTTGTTTGTTTTCCAATACATAAACGTCTCTGTATCTGTGCAGTGCTCGTTTTTTGTAAACGCTTTAAATTAGCGTGTAGAACTGTAAGTCTTCCGAACGGTATTGATATTAAATGTAATAGTTAAATTAAATTGTGGGCAGTAAAATTAGGAATTCCTGGAACTCAAAGTGCTGTTGTTTACGTTTTGCACTTAATAACCAAAATACATGTTAGAAATTCCACTTTATTATCCTTATGGAGCCAATGTGTGGTATGCAGAAGTCACATTTGAAAGCAACCAACAACCCTTCAGTATAGCTAGAAACTTTACTAACAATAAGCCTTAGAGTCCGAAAATGAATGATTGATATCACGAGCGTTGTTTCCAAATAAAATCGAAGAGAAACGATATAGAATCTAAGTAAAGGGTCTGGTGAAAGAAAAACTTTGTCAAAACGGATAGTATTTAGTTTCCCCAATCAAACTATGTATCTTGATGTATAAGGAACAATATACTGAACTTTCATGACGTTTACGTGATTAAAATGCCTGTCTTAGTCACCATATTTATTTATTGTAATACCAAGTGCATTGAATACAATCAGAGATATTATAATAACTCTCGAACGTTTCATTGTCTTCTAGTTTTTATTATGGAAAGAGGCAGGCAACTATAGATGTGTCTTTTGTTTACAGAGGTTATAGTATTGGTTTCCTGCTATTTCCGAGCTCTGTAGAAGCCATCCTAGGAGGTAATATCCAGTAAAGAGGCGAATGGCGGCCGCTGCCTGAGATTTATTACTGATGTGTAGTGTTCTTACTTCTTCTCTTAGCTGCTTTTCTTCCGTCCGTTACAAAAGATTTGTTTTACACATATGTGTGGACTGAAATCACACCTAAGATATTAAAAAAAATGCCAAGCATAAAGAAACAGACCAGTTCTTGGAAATACTCCACATGGATGAACAAAAAATGTTTGTATTTGGATGAAATAGAATGTATGGCTTACTCTGATGGTTGCAATGCGAGTGTATCCATTTTCCCTTCTTAAATAAAATAGGCACACGCCCTTAATTTCGTAATATGGACTAATGCCTTAAGCACAATTACTATTGCTCGTCATCCAGCCAATAGAAGACACTCTTTATACTCTTGTTATCCACGTGGAGAAAACTATACGTTTGGGCTTCGTTGCGCTCTTAAGTAGGTATATAAGTTTGATTTTAACTTCACTCACGGGTATAATAAGGAATACATTGAGACGTGCTTGAGCATATACACTATGTGATCAAAAATATCCGGACACCCCACAAACATACGTTTTTCATCTTAGGTGCTGCCACCTACTGCCTGGTACTCATTATCCGCGACTTCAGTAGTCATTAGACATCGTGAAACAACAGAATGGGACGCTCCGTGGAACTCGCGGACTTCGAACGTGGTCAGGTGATTGGGTGTCACTTGTGTCAGAAGTCTGTACGCGAGATTTCCACACTTCTAAACATCCCTAGGTCCATTGTTTCTGGTGTGATAGTGAAGTGGAAACGTGAAGGGACATGTAAGCACAAAAGCGTACACGCTGACAGAGACTGCCGACATTTGAAGAGGATCCTAAAGAGTAATAGGCAGGCATCTACCCAGACCATCACACAGGAATTCCAAACTGCATCAGGATCCACTCCAAGTACTATGACAGTTAGGCGTGAGGTGAGAAACCTTGGATTCCATGGTCGAGCGGCTGCTCATAAACCACCCATCATGCAGGAAAATTCCAAACGACGCCTCGCTTGGTTTAAGGAGCGTCAACATTACACGATTGAACAGTGGCAAAACGGTGTATGGAGTGACGAATCACGATACACAATGTGGCGATCCGATGCCAGGGTGTGGGTATGGCGAATGCCCGGTGAAAGTCATCTGCCAGCGTCTATAGTGCCAACAGTGAAATTTGGAGGTGGTGGTGTTATGGCGTGGTCGTGTTTTTCCTGGAGGGGGCTTGCACCCCTTGTTGATTTGCGTGGCACCATCACGCGCAGACCTACATTGGTATTTTAAACACCTTCTTGCTTCCCACTGTTGAAGAGCAATTCGGGAATGGCGATTGCATCTTTCAACACGATCGAGCACCTTTTCATATCGCACGGGCTGTGGCACAGTAGTTACACGACAATAACATCCCTGGATTGGCCTGCACAGAGTCCTGACTTGAATTCTATAGAACAACTGTTCTAGATGTTTTGGAACGCCGACTTCGTGCCAGGCCTCACCGACCTACATCGATACCTCTCCTCAGTTCCACACTCCGTGAAGAATGGGCTGCCATTCCCTAAGGAACCTTCCAGCACCTGATTGAAAGTATGCCTGCGAGAGTGAACGTTGTAATCAAGCCTAAGGGTGGGCCAACAGCATATTGACTTCCAGCATTACCGATGGAGGGCGCCACGAGCTTGTACGTCATTTTCAGAGGTGTCCGGATACTTTTGATCTCGTAGTGTATAAAAACCTGACATGTTACATTCGCTTGGCTTTTTCTGCCTATTATCGTTTACTCTTATATAGCTTCTGCATAGCATTTTTCCGAAAGCTTATTACTTTCTGTACTACGTATAGTAAGTAGGGAAGTATTTCATTCCTCCCAAAAATTCGATACACAGATTTCACGGAAATACATGTTTTGAGGTGCCCTGAATCCAAATAAAGTATTTTTGTAGACATGTCCATGGGTGTGTGTGTATGTGTGTGTGTGTGTGTGTGTGTGTGTGTGTGTGTGTGTGTGTGTGTGTGTCAGTCTGTGAACAGCGTAGCTCTAAAATGAAAAGTTGTATTAATACCAGGTTCCGTATTTGAGTATAGGATCTTCCACAGATGCGACACCAAGAGTTTCAAGAAAATCCCCCGCCCATTACATGGAACATTTTTCTAATATTTTTATTTTCTCAAAAATGGCTAATGATTTTGATTAAAATATTATGTTTAAGATATTTTATGGCAAGTGAATATCTTGAATGTTCTGTGAATGTCCCCAAAAGTCTTACATTCTGAATGACTTTCGTATAACTGGTAAATCGTAAGGGATAGATAAAAGTTTACTGCAAAAAAATGCAGGTCTCACTAAAACACAATTTATGTCATATACATTTTTTTCTTTTTTGTGGTGACAACCATTTCCGAGATATTTCTTGTTATTTGTACGAATTTTCCAATACTTATACTTTTTCTCCAGTGGGAATTCATTATTCGTTTTTTTTATGTCCAGGACATGTAAAGAGAATGGAATGTTCCACATAGCAACCAGCTCTTAAAAGATTTGACTATCACTTAAAGCTTACCATATTCCCCTTGCACCTGCAAGAAAATTAGCAATAAGATAGCTTCTGCAAATGTTTATCTCGATTAACATGAAGTAGGTGGAGAATAAGCGTTTGTAAAAATAGTTTGCACAAGAGTAGAGAAAGTCATGTGAGTGTTACACATCAGAATATTTTTCTATCTACTTCATGTTAATCGAGATAAACCTATTTGGAAATAGTTACATTGCAGATTTTGTGGAAGGTACAATGAGAAAAGGAAACCAAATCGATAGTCAAGTTTAAAAACTCGGTGGTTATATGCTGGCCTAGAAATTCTATACTCTTTCAATGGCATACCGAGAAACAACTGAATAGTTACAATATTTTAAAAATAACGAAAGTATGAATAATTCAACCAATAGCAGCGGATATCTAAAAATAGGCTGAGTGACAAAAGATTATTTGAAATAAATTGTGACTTTTAAAAGCTCTGCATTTTATGTATAGTAACTTTCTGCCTATCTTTTATCATTTACCAGTTATACAAACTTATACAAAATTCTCTCCAAATAAACAGGACTTCACAGGCTATTCCCTGAAAAGTGAAGATATATATATATATATATATATATATATATTTCTTTTGTCATGAAAATATCTTAAATATGTGGTGTTTTAATCAAAATCAAGATCACACACACATACAACGTATGGACCTTTTTCCAATTTCTTTTGGTTCGGGGGCCTCAAAACATGTATTTCAGATGAAATGTCGACATCGAATATTGGGGTGGAGTAAAATAGTTCCTCTAGTTCCTATAAATACTTAATAGATAAAGTAAAAATGTGTATCTCTAGAGGTGCTCTAAGTGTTCGTGAATAGGATAACAAAGAAACCATAAAAGAACGTCTAAATAAACACACTGCAATGGCAGCAGCGATGTGTTTGCCAGGCTATGTCACATATGAGAGCTTACAAATACAATTAAAACTACCATAGTATGCCAAATGCCGTAATAGGCAATAAAGATAAGGACAGCAATTTAATTTCTGCCTCTTTTCATTTCCTATCGACAGAAATAACCTTTCTCCGCTCTCTGAAAAAGCAGTAAATTGCAAGTTTTTCTTCTAGCACTTCGCAATCCTGAAACTACTGGACAGAGGAAAGTCCCATTAAATTCCAACACCCCTCCCTCTTCTCAAGAGCTGAACCATTAAAGTTTTACAGCTCACGCTGACTATGAGGATCGGTGGCAGAAATGTAGCATTTCTCTTGGTGCTATCGCGTACAAAATAAATGAAGTGGCCTTATCTGGCCGACGCAGGTATCTGGGATACGTGATATTGTACTTCAGAATGATACTGTATAAAAAGGATTCACTTGTAGTATAGCATAAATTGATATTGAAGGTAACGATGGGAGCTCATTTCCAGAAGATCATGTAAATTTTTATGTTTTGGGAAAATTCGGCTTAGCTTCATAGGAATAAAATGTAGATGACAGTGTGGAAAAATCTAGAAAGTTACTGCTTAGTTTTGCGACGCATATGACGAATTATTGTATCGCTCCTGTAATCGGTTTTGTAAAGGTATTTCTGAATTACCAAAGTATTCCCAAGTACCTCAGAAACACTGATGTTAGAAAGTACGTAACAGTAAAAGTTTTGATAAGTATTTAGTCTGTAATCTTTTGCCTGGTCCGATTTGCTTTCCAAATATCTGATGTGTAACAGAGTGCCGGAGTAGCGTAGTGGTTTCGTTTCCGACCCTCATTCTGAGGGTCCGGGGTGGATTTCTCTAATTATTTTCATGAATTTTTATACCATTTTTCAGTTTTAAAAGAACTTGTTTTCTTATCTGCCTTCTGGTATATACTATAAATATTCACTGGAAATACTTTTAATAGACATTCTGCCTTAGGTGCACAGGAACATGTATTCACAAGGCTGAGATGAGAAAAAACCGTTTCCTATATGCTGGTCTTGATATTAAATATTTTACCTGACTCAACCTGAGTAGTTCTTAAAATATTAGAAGATTGAAGCAAACAACAGCGAATATTTCGAGAATGGTTAAAGCTATATAAATCATTAGCATAAATTTTATACTTTTAACGAGCGTGATAATTTTTTGTCTGTTTACGTATACGATTTCTCAGTGGTAAAATTCGAATGAGAAAGAATTTCTCTCCGATTATTATGCTGTTTTGGTTGGGGGAGTGTGCGTTTTCTGTGAAATCTCAATACTGAACTTTTCAGTTCGAATAAAATGCTTCAAGAGTGGCGAAAACGTCTTCTTTCCGTGAGTCACCAAATATGCCACACGCACTGCATCACTCAGCAGCATGTGAAAAAAAAAGGGACGGTGACAGAGAAAGAACGGTTCCTACGAGTCAAAATCATTCGCGAGTCCTGTTTTTGTCACCTCTGCCTTAGATAATCACTAGAGAAAGTCATCATAATCACAATCTTCTTCTTCTTCTTCACCTCAAGGTTTGAGCTTGCTGACCGTTGCGTCCTCACGATGTTCGGGTCTACCTTTTCCTTGGTTTTCCTATATTTCGTTTCCCTTTGGGGTTATCGAGGTTACCAATATTACCTTTATAAATAGAGAAAATTTGGGTGTGGTGTGTGCATATGTACGGTAATCTAAAAGAAACCACGCAACCGATTGCACTTTCACCATTAAAAAGCCTTATTCTTCCAGTCCATAAAAGGCTATATAATCTTTCCAAAAATCTGAAAAGAGGGATTTAGGGGTTTCTTTTTCAGGTTCCATATCATCAAAGTTCAATCCCGTTTCCTTGAATATAGATATTAAAGGCTTTTGGTACTTTATTGCAAATATTTTAAAATTGAGTTATTTTATTTGGGCTGTATATTGTTCATATGACCACGTTTCCCTCATATTCCACTAATGATTTATCAAGTAATATTTTTGGTATGATTTTGACAAAACCGGATACAGTTGGATTCTAGCCTTGCATTCAATCCCTATTTTCAACCCCTAATATACATACTACCCAACATACTTGGCCTATCTAGATGGAACTTTGTGTGCATATATAATAGAACCCAATGAAAATTATAAGCTAGCTGAAAAACTACCCTTACCATATTTTCATCCCCTTATGTCTGCACTGTTTAAACCATATGATAAAACATTGCACAATTATACAATAGAAGTTGGCAAAAATCATATGTTACAACTTCCAGTTAATCCTGTGCTCGAAATTTTTAAAGCCTACCCTTACTTTATTTTCAACCCCTTATGGATGAAACTGCATTTTGGTTCAACCAGCGCAAAATTTCGTGAATTTGGACTGTAGAACTTGGCGAAAATAATAGGGGATTACGTAACTTCAAAAAAATTACTCATATGCATATTTCTCAACCCCTTATATACAAATTGTTGCTATTTGACTAATCTGCACAAATCTTTGGACACTTACACTTTAGGTTCAAGCACAAATTGCGGACAACTTAGGACTTCCCTAAACCATCTCCATCGTTATTTTCAACCTGTACTTATAGAATGCATATATGCAATGCCGGGTAAGATAGCAAGTAATTACTTTCTCTACTACGTATAGTAAGTAGGGGAAGTATTGCATTCGACCCAAAAATTCGATACCGAGATTTCACCGGAAATACATGTTTTGAGACTCCCTGAATCCAAAAAAAGCATTTTTGGAAACATGTCCGTGTGTGTGTCTGTGTGTGTGTGTGTGTGTGTGTGTGTGTGTGTGTCTGTGTGTGTGTCTGTGTGTCTGTGAACAGCATAACTCAGAAACGAACAGTCGGATAAACACCAAGCTTGGTATTTAGGTTCAGTATCTTCCAGAGATGCGACACGAAGGTTTTCAGGAAAATCCCCCCACCCCAGACTACCCTTTACATGGAACATTTTTCGAAAATTTTAATTTTCTCAAAAATGGCTCTAACGATTTTGATTAAAATATCATATGTTTAAGGTATTTTCATGACAAATGAAATGTATATCTCGAATTTTCTGGGAATGTCTCCAAAAGTGTTCTTCATTGTGAATGACTTTTGCATAACTGGTAAACCATAAGAGATAGACAAAATTTTACTGCACAAAAAATGTAGATCACGTTACAATACACAATTTATGTCATATACATTTTTTTTGTTGAGTGAACCATTTTTGAGATATTGCTTGTTATTCCCTTAAATTTTCCAATACTTATACTTTTTCTCAAATTCGTTACTCATTTTTTTATGTCCTGGACATGCAAAGAGAATGGAATGCGCCACATAGCAACCAGCGCTTAAAATATTTGACTATCGCTTAAAACCTACCATATTCCCCTTGCATCTACAAGAAAATTAGCAATAAGATTGACATCTCGATATCTCGATTAACATGAAGCATATGGAGAATAGGCGTTTGTAAAAATAGATTGTACAAGAGTAGAGAAAGTCATGTGAGTGTAACACATCAGATTTTTTAATATAATATTTTATCCTTTCTTTAATAATCTAGGATTGACTTACACAAGCTGTCATTGGTACTACCGTTGTCTTATAAAACTTTATTTTCTTTTTCCTTTCGGACTTTATCCGTCAGTGTTCTATTGATTGTGGCACAGATTACTTGGGATTTATATAGTAGTAAGAAACGTAAAAATGGAATTTCATGCTAGAAATACATTTTTTGAACCCTTGTCTGAATTTCAGTCCTCCGAAAACAGCCTGTCAAAAGCACCTGTCGTATTCGCGGCGGTAGTTTGAGGTGATTCATCGGATATACTCGTAGCTTAGAGCTGAGTATGAAACATAACAAATCTACAGCCGAAAAATAATTGCATAATATATGAATAAAAATGAAGGGTGAGGAATTAAATGGTAGCATCCCAGTGCATATATCGCAAGTTTTATTAACTGACTTGATGATAACATTCATGATGATGGTGGTAGTGCAAGGTCTCGTTCTTCACTACGATGGTCTTTCTACGTTAAATATGCAGTAGTGACGTCACATTGTGCATACAATATGATGTGCAACTGAAGTCTCTCTAGTAGCTCCTGGTTTGTATGTATGTGTCGCTCTTCGTGCAGCCCAGGAGAACTGAATCTGTACAGAAATAGCAGGAACTCTAACATTATACTATGGATTTTTACATGTTCTGTGCGTAATTAGAAGGATGTATATAATTAGATTATGAAAAGGACCAGAGGGCTGCTAAGTGGTACTTGGTTCCCCTCATGTGAATGATGGTCACTGCTGCCCTGCAAAATAAGTCAGGCTTATCTTTTTTGAGCCTGATTAATGTAAAGTAGCTAGTATTTTTATATCGGCATGTAAAGCATAGGCTTCCATAACTTCTTCTTGTAATAAGAGTTTGTTTCACAAGGAAATGTAATGTAGCCTGAGGTATAATAAGATAAAGGAAAATAAACGCATTTGAGTAGGACTTAAAAGTGCTACATTGAACTGTCAATAAAAGGCGTATCTGAAATTAAAATAATAAAATGACAAGAAATACATTGAATTAAATATATAACGGTAGTTATGGCTGACAGCGAATTAGAACCCCAAAACCCAAATGATACATTCCTACAGGATGCTATTGCTCTTTGCGGATACCTTAATGTTTTATAAGTACCGTCAACTGGGGTGAGATTGGTCCTGCCGGGTGAGATTGTTCCATTTTGGGTAATTTTAATTATATGTTTCCTGCCTCAATATCAGTGGGGAAATTTGGATTGTGGGTTCTCATGTGTTAAAGAACTTATGTTGGCTACACTGAAACAACTACAGGAGTTACAAGAAGACTCCACTAGGGGCAGCAAAATAAAACAGATTTTGGGGCATACCTTTATTTCTATATGTCCTACCTTGCATACTTCAGGGGTGACACTGATCCAGAGCAGAATATATACCTACAAACAGTGTATTTACAATGTGGACCAAAGTCTCCCCAAGTTTGGGTGAGATTGTTCCACATTTTTCAAAAATTTTATTTCAAAATGCAGTTGGTACATACTTTGTTTATTAATATGAGGTCATTCCTGCATTAGTTAATAACATATACCTGACCTTTTATAAGCCTTTCCTCACATCCTAGTATCGGCTTCCAAAATAGAAATATAAAAAACACCTGAAAGTGGACCAATCTCACCCCGACTGACGGTATTACATTATATCCAAAAATTCGATATCGTATTTTCACTGTAAATGAGGAATTTGAGGTCTCCACATAAAAAACTTGAAACAATACGTGTGTGTGTGTGTGTGTGTGTGTGTGTGTGTGTGTGTGTGTGTGTGTGTGAAAGAGAGACAAATAATTGGATAGTTACCAACTTTTAAGTCAATAGTCTGTGAAGTCTTCTTCATTCTCACAGCTGGGATATGATGAAAAATGAATAAAACTTCAACAAATTTAAAAAGAAAAGGGCATAGAGTTAGTTAATGATTGATGATATATTATATGAATTCGTAGCAATATATTCCTTTATTTCCAGTTTACTTTGCGTCTTCTACTTCAGAAACTTTTCCAAATACAAGCTTCTTTTTATTTATTTGCTTCCTTTCTCGTTTGAGCTCATTAGTAATAGACTCTATTCTGTAAATATATACAACTGATGTAGTTTTCTTACCTTGTATGTCTAATTCGAAGCATTCAAGACAAGCATTTATCGTGATTGTTAACATACAAGAAGCACTTGTGCATTGGTAGTGAATTTTTCTTGTCCATTTTTTTTTTTGTTTCTTTGTACATTTCTTAACAAAACGAAGACGAAGTTAGCAATTACGGAGAATTGTGTATTTGGATTTTTTTTGTATATTCAGGTGAATTTACATGAGAGTATAACGACAGGATATTCTGTAACTCTTGGAACCTTTAATTAGAGGATCCACACGCCATACTGGAATAGGTGAATATCGTAATAATTAATAATAACACATTAAATGTTCACATTGCGAAAGTTCTAACCTTATAAACCAGCGAACCGTTCGAGTAAAATCATTAATTTGGCAGAAATATAAAAAATAATAAAAAGCAGAAACGGCAAATGAAAGAATAAAAAATCCGAATAGAGAGCCAAAGACGTTTCGGTATTTTTTGCCAGATTTTCCACGTGCATTGCCATAAACCCTTGATGTTCGCTCCTGGCTTAATGAACAACGTTTTAGGGTTTATACGTTGAGATTATGGATGTCAGAGTGCGATTCCATATTGATATTAAGCACATTTGCTGTTTATCTGATATGGAACTGATCCGGCAGCAGAAGCAACCCTCGCACGTGTTCCCTTATCTGCCTGTGAGGATGGAGGAAGAGGGTGAGAGAGAGAGAGAAGGAACACGCCGTGTAGAGCGAGGCGATTCTCTCCCCCTGATCTAATTGGCTGCAGAGCACCTACGCGTAATACAATTGTTGTCCAACGTTGTAGAAAAACAGCTAAAGCAAATATTTGCTCATCTTGAAGTCGCAGTTCTCAGGCACGTGTGTGTTCATTTACAGCATCGCATTACACGCGTGTGCGTAGTTGCAGATTTCTCTACACAACGGGCTCCAGATTTATACAGAAAATATTTTATACAGCAGGGGTTTTTGATTAGTTTACACTAGGGTAAGAAGAGGGAAAAATTCTGATGTGTTACATTCACGTGATTTTCTCGAACCCATCATCTACAAAATATTCTCACAAAATCTTTAGGTTAATCGAGATAAACGTTGGTAGAAATGATTTTATTACACATATCGTTTTAGTTCAAGTTTTAAATATAGTCAAATATTCTGAAAGCTGATCGCTATGTGAAGGATTTGAAATTCCGAACTCTTTGCGTGAGCAGAAAAAAAAGAAAAAAAAACGAATTGCGAATTAGTAGTTGTAAAAAGTATAAAGCATTTGACAATTCAAACTATAATAAAGAATATCTCTAAATAAATTAATGGCACAAATAGTTTTATTTAACGTAAACTATGTGTTTTAAAGATATGGACATGTTTTGTGTAGTTATTTTTGTGCATCTATTACGATTTACAAGTTAAACAAAATTCTTTCAGAATGAAAAGGACTTCGTAGGTTATTTCCAGAAAATTTAAGATAACACATTTTATTTGTCATTAAAATGGTATTTTAATAAAAATTTATTGAACAATTTTTGAAATTTTCGAAAAAATTGCCATGTGAAGTATAGTTTGGGGTGTGGGGATTTTCTTGAAGGTTTTCGTGTTGCATCCTTGGAAGATGAAAATTTTGTCAGCTGATTTATAATAGCGTAAATAATATTTATATATTCTTAATTAGGTCGTATAAAATGTTTTTTGGGACACTGATCTGTTATGAGTTTCTGGACAGCGAAATGTGTAAATTCTTAAATGTATTCCCGCGGTGCAATTCGTGTTTCCTTTGCTTATGACAGGAGGAAATTCAGAAATTTGATATCGAAATTCACTGGAAATACACATTTTAAAATACCTTTACAACTCTAGGGGGGAAAAAAATATATACCTATATAGGAAAAGGCGCGCGCACATGTCGATGTGTGAGTGAGACAGAAAGAGAAAAAGAGAGAGAGAGAGAGAGGTGCAACTCAAATATGAAAAGTAAGATAATACCAAACTTCGTGTTTACATCCGGCATCTTTATAGGATGTAAGGAAAGATTTTCTCGAAATATTTCCCTCTCAAGATAAGCATTTATATGCAAACAATTTTTCAAATTTATATTCTCAAAAGTGACTAGCAATTTTTATCGAAGTAACATGTCTGAGATATGGTGATGTAAATTTTCACTGTCATCAGTTTTGTATCACCGCGAGACCACAAGAAATTAAAAAAAAATACTGAGAAGAATCTAGAACTCGTTAAAACGTACAGTGTTTGTCACATAAGCTTTCTCGTAGCAATACCTGTTTCCGAAAATTCTTATTATGCGTTTATCTGTTAAGTTCTATGGTCATGTGGCTTTGACTTGAGAAACAGCTTTTGTGTTTATAGCTCATTGAATTGCTAGTTATGTTTGTTTTATTTATTTATTAATTTACGGTGTAACACTCACTACTGCATTCATACCTCCAAACTCTATGAAGTTTAGGGAAAATTCCAATTAAAGAAAAATTGCCGCATGCGGAATCGAACCGGGATATTTTTGTTGAAATGTCAGAATGATGACCACTCGATCATTGGGGCTGTTAAAGGATAAGATTTGCTGTACATTTAGTGGCCAATTTGAAACACTGAGCGCTGAGTAAAGTACCAGATTTCTTCATTTGTATATTAGGTTATTAAAATAAGATATCCACAATTTATGTACAGGATATCTACATTTTTAGTCGATATGAAAGTTACAAAGTTTGTTCAAAGCAATTTTAAAGACATGTCTTCGTTTCAGTATACGTTTACTTGACCACACTACTTCTCCCTAAAACAATGCTGTGATGTCATCACATTTTCTTATTAAACTTGTTAAACTAAGTAAGCCTTGGCCCTAATATGGAATTTTATAAATTTTGAGAAACAAGACTCTTAGCAAAAGCAAATTGGTTGCCGGATAATACCCTGGCACATAAAGGTTGAAGTTACTACTGCTTGGAACACATGAATGTTGACAGGCCATAAACCTAGGAGCTAAACAGACCGACAAGGTCTTTACATTCATTTGGGCGTGGTCGAGGAAAAGCCTAATCATCATCACCATCATCATTGCTGTCCGTGTTTTTCTTGCAAATGGACGACGTATCCTTCATTGTCCAGGCGGTCATTTAATATTTACCACCCGCCGGACGAGGGGAGTGCTATATGTGGGCTGGGAAAGGGGGTGATGGCTGTTGTTTCAGGGATTGAGGAGGAGGTAGGGAGGCTTGTTGATGCCAGCTTGCTTGTTAAAGTGGATCTCGCGTTCCCCATTACATTCTTCTTTCTTCCTCTTAGATGTCCTTTATCGCATTATGCGCTAATCTCATTGAGCAGCTCGTTAGCATGGCTTTGTGTTTCGCACAGCAACGAGTTATTTGTTTAATTTCCGTAGGAAATAACAGCAGTGGAAATAAAAATAAGAATTTGTGTGCTGTTCCTCATAACAGTTGATTATGATGGGTTGGACACGTGCAATTTGTATGAAAATGTGAAGCTTTAATCTCCACGAGGACATACACAGCATTTGTTGCAGCTTCTCTCCAACTTATCTTCTGTTTTGTCCCCTAGTATCACTATGCGGATGTATGCCTTGTTATTCAAAAATGTGTTAAGGTCCTGTGAATATAACACTTCAGATCTCTTGATCTTCTCTAAGGACTTGCAACTTAAATAATATCACTGGGTAAACTCAGCTTAAGATAATCCAGCTTACTTACATACAGTGAAGACAAACATACATGTTTCTGTATAATTAACACATAATATCATTATATATGAAACTAACTCTGTGCAAAGCTTCGCGAAATGTTGGTAGTTAGCCTGAAAAATATCTATATTTGCATGGCTTTTCCACCCACTATCGTTACTTTAACGTAGCATCTACAAACTCTTGCAGAGTTTATCTCCAAGTCGATTTAGAAAGCGTTTACATATATACTTTCATTGTGCATTTCATTATAAGTACAAAGGGAATAGCAAGAGTCAGATGCATAAAAAGTTTTCGCTTTAAACGGTCCTGAAATTCTATGCACTTTTCATGACATCACAAGAAACAACAGAAGGTTGATAGTGCTTCGAAAAAATGAAATAAAAAGTATTCAAAGTTCAGACCAATAACAACGAATATCTTGTAAATGCCTGATGCCACAAAAAAGTTATTGGAAATAAATTGTGTGCATGAAAGAGACATATTTTTTGTGTGGTAAGTTTTTGCCTATCTCTTATGGTTTACAACTTATACAAAATAATACAAATTTCTTTCCGAATGAGGAGGGCTTCACATGCTGTTCCCAGAAAATTCAAGCTATATTGTCTTTTCAGTGAGATTTTAGCTACGTGGTAGGGTGGCTTTCTCAAGTAAAGCTTTAGCTGGTGGGAGGGGTATCAGTATGCTGAACTCGTGCCGCGCGTGACGCGTACAGTGGAAAACAGCAACTGCCTTTCCTCTGTCGCACGTCTTTAAAGTTCCCTTGTTTATCCAGTTTATCATTACTGTGTTTTACTGTTGTCTTTTACCGCGTATTACCACAATTACACAAATTACACACACACAAACACCTATGTCCAGGTGGGACTCGAATCCGCGACCCTCAGCTTGGCGGAGCGCCGGAACTACACACTCCAGCGACCACGGCTACGAGGGCTGGCTTATTGAACATAAATAACAAGTTTTGTATTTATCCAACATTTTGTTTTCAGCTACGCTGTTCGTATGCGCGCGCGCACACAGACAGACACACACACACACACACACAGAGAGAGAGAGAGAGGGCGAGAGAGAGATTTTTCTTTCTTTCTTTCTTTTTATAAAAATGCTTTTCTTGGATTCAGGGCACCTCAAAGCATGCCTTTCCGATAAAACCTCGATGTCGAATTTTTGGATGTAGTGCAATGCCTTCCTCTACTTATTAGATACTGGTAGAAAAAGCAAACAAAACATGAATTTTTGTTATGTTTTTTTCTCTCAAGCTACATGTGGTTTCCTGCCACTGAAGCAGGAAATCTTTTAGAGCATTTCACTTTTTCCCCGCTCTAAGAAGAAAATATACTCAAATTTTCAGTAAAATGCTGTGTTAAAATGTGTATTATACTCGGAAAGAGAAAAAAATTAGCTAAATCATTGAAACACTTTTGCTGCCTTCTGGTTACCTAAAACTTCGGTACCAAGAAAAATTGGCATAATGGTCTTTTTTTTTTAATAAGAGTTAAGATTTTAAATAAAAGAGACATGGCAAATACAATTTCAAAATAAAGAACATTGCGTTTAAATTCCTTTTTCTTCAAAATCTCTTGAGCACCAAATTAGCCTATGTGCTTTCTCAGGGAGATCTATTTTCCTCGAAAACAGAAATGTCAGTTGGTCATTTTATACAGTCTTCTCGGTTCCCTAATACTCGTCGTTTCAATCGGCTGGAAAGGTACCTTATAGACGTAAAGCTTATGCCACAAGCAAGCAATTATATTCTGTATGACAGCATGTGACTGTCCATGCCAACCGGCCTTAATACACTGACATGTGCAGTAATTATAGCGAGATTACCGCAACATACAAAGCCTCCTGACTCATGGCGGTGGGGAATGCTGGATCTTTCCCTTTGATCTTGCATTTCCGAGGTCTTCTAGCGACGCTTAAGGACATATTAACGTGTCGCAATGAAAGTTCCCTTTTTACCTTGTGAAAGCTTGAGTCCTTTTATACAGAATACTAGAGCTGGTGGACAGTTTAAGCTGGCTCACATTTCTCCTCTTTCACCTTTTCATCAAATAATACGAATGAATAGAACACAGCATATATAGATAGGCAAAAACTATACACGTGACCGAGTTGTGTCCAGTAATGCAAATATTTTTGTTAAAAATATTACCTTAATTTTTATTTAACTAGTCAAAGTCTATCCAAGTAAGATTATTAAGGTGTTTTTGAAGAACAGTTTTTCAAATACAGACAATAATATGCTATTGCACGTATTTAGAGCATGAGGAAATTATAATGCCGAAATCATCTATTCATGTGGTTACAGGAACGTATACTTGTGCTGGTGTGATTGAAGGCACATGTTACACACATATGCTTACGTTGTACTTCTCATCCAGTCAATGGCTTAAGACTAGATTTTATGCATACGATACCTTTTTTCACTCTCCAGGTCAAAGTTTCAGGATAAACCGATGAATCTCTTATAAATCTCTCTCTCTCTCTCTCTCTCTCTCTCTCTCTCTCTCTCTCAATCTCTTATAATAAAATAAGATACAGTCCAGTTTACTGCATTCCTTTTCTGTTGTCTGTACCAACAACAATAAGAAAATGTTGCTGCAGAGGTCGACGTCTCTTGGCGGACGATGCTAATGCGTAATGTTAGGTACCAATTGTATCGCAGAAAAAAACTGATGTGTTACACTCACATGAGTTTCTCTACTCTTGTACAAACTATTTTTACAAACGCTTATTCTCCATATGCTTCATGTTAATCGAGATGTTAGTCTTATTGCTAATTTTCTGTAGATGCAAGGGGAATTGGTAGGCTTTAAGCGATAGTCAAATATTTTAACGCTGGTTGCTATGTGGTGCATTCCATTCTCTTTGCATGTCCAGGACATAAAAAAATGAATAACGAATTCCCATTTGAGAAAAAGTATAAGTATTGGAAAATTTAAGGGAATAACAAGCAATATCTCGAAAATGGTTCACTCAATAAAAACAAAATGTATATGACATAAATTGTGTATTTTAACGCGATCTACATTTTTTGTGTAGTAAACTTTTGTCTATCTCTTATGGTTTACCAGTTATGCAAAAGTCGTTCACAATGAAGAATACTTTTGGAGACATTCCCAGAAAATTCAGGATATAGAATTAAACATTGTGTGTAAATAGTGGAGAAATCCTGGGTGGTTGTTTAGGGGGTAGAGCGATGATTGGGATTATTTCAGACGTTGGTACTGAACTCAACCATAGAAGAATAATAGCAGCAATTAAAAGGCTTGTTCTAGTCTTAGTTTATTTTTTGTTAATATGGATAATTCAGACTACAATTTATTGGTGCGTGCACAATCCAATTTTTGCCTTAAATGTTTCCTCAATAAATATTATTACTATATCGTATGCTTTCTTTGTAAGATAATCTGAAAAATCACGCCTTCTTTCCTATGTGAATCGCGAAGACTGTATTTAATTCATCTTCTGAATACGTCTTTCCCCAACGGGATTTAAGAGGGCAAATCTTTTGATACGTCTTGCCCCAAATGGGTCCAAGAAGACTGTGTATGAAAAAGTTTCTATCTGGCTCTGGCATGGCAACTAAATAAAACTGTTAATATCAAAAAGCAAAATAATAATATACGAAGTTACGTCACACATAAAGAATAACATCTTTAATAACAGAAGAAACATACAAAAGTGCGTAAATAAGCAAATTAAACATCTGTAAAGAGAGAAAGTTTGTGTGTGTGTGTGTGTGTGTGTGTGTGTGTACGATATGTGCGAGTGTATGCGTGCGTAATCTCAAGCACTTAACCGACTTTAAGCATTCTTTTCACCAATAAAAAATCATACACTTTCTGAACAAGGTATAAAACACCTAGATTCAATTCAGAAATTACTAGAAGGCTAAATGGAAGAAATAGGAATGGGGGAAACATGGGCAGAAAGAAACAACAAAAGTAAGGGTTCTGGAAAGAAATTAGAATAAGAGTGGAGGATATTGAAAAGCAAGAAATTGTAAGAAGTTCAAGGAAAAAAAGGTAATTAATACATTATAAATACTTTAAAACGGAATGGGAAAAACAAAGATACATCGAAGTATGCCACAAAGAGGCCAGAATGAGGTATGCATGGGCGAGGACAGATGTAATGAATTTAACTGTCTTAACAGGGACAAGAAGGGGGATGAGATGTACTAAATGTAATTGATTACATGACAATTGGCATTATATTCTGAAATGCGAGGACACGGACAAAGGAAGAGAGAATTTAATACTAGAGGAATGAGAAAATTTACCAGTGGGGCTAAAAGTTAGGAAGAATTTTAATACAAGATGAATTGAATATATGGAGAAAGCAGGAAAAATTAGGTTGAAGTGGTTAAAAGAGACGTGAAGCAAATTGGAGAAAATACGGAAAAAGCGTAACAAGGCAAAAAAGTAAATAGTGGAAAATTATACTTCCCCATTATATACACAACAGAATGTTAAATATAAGGGGAAGACAAATAATAAGCCACTCCATTGTATTGTAAACATTGTATAAATTGCATGTCAGTTCAAAGTTGACAATAAATCATTCAGATTAGAAGGCTAAAATATTGTAGTTATAAAATAACGTACTTACGAAAAAGGATTTGACTTTTCGTTGACAATGCTATGGAGTCGAAAATGGTTATTACTCCACAGAAAATGCATTTAAAAACATACAAATGCCACAATATTGTGGCATTTGTATATATATATATATATATATATATATATATATATATATGTCTCGGATTAGCCTTCTTTAAGACACAGCAAAACGAGAATCGAACCAGCTCATAATGGTACGATGCGCATGCGATAACAATACCACAGTATTTTAATAACCCTCATGCTTTATTTCCTTCGTATGTTGCAATCAACTTTGTTAGCAGGGCACGTTAAATAAGAAAAGATTACTTTTAATGGTGGTCGCAAACTATGTATGTGTCTTTCCCAACTTGATGGCTTGGGAGTGGAGGATTTTCATATTCACCAACTTCACCTATAATTCGTTGTATATCTAAGGGTTTTAGGTATTACGTGAAAACTATGTCGCATTTATGTTATGAAATACCTATAAGATCAAAGAAATTACAAATTTAAATGTTCGCCTACTATGATTATCTAAAAAATCTTATATGGTACATTCACATAGCTTTCTCTAGCATCTATCTTTATTAGCACAAATTATGCATACTTAAGCGTATTTTTCTATCTACTACATTATAATCAAATAAACTTTTAACGAAATGTGTAATGTAGTTATTTCTGCATAGATCCAAAGGGAACGCGACAGTCAATCGTTTAAGAACTGGACACTATATGATAGCCTTAACATTTCATACTATTTCCATTCAATCGCGAGAAACAACTGAATGTTGAAAGGGCTTTGGCCAAGAAATGAGCAATTCGAACTTTTAATACCGATACCTCAAAAATGGCTTATGCAAACAAAAAAAAAGTATGCTAAATAAATTGTGTGTTTTAAAGAGATCTGAATTTTTGTATAGTACGTCTTCCTCTATCACTTAAAGTTTACCAATTATACAAGATTATACAAAATTCCTTCGGAATGAAGAAGTCTTCTTGGGCTATTTCCCGAAAATTGAGTCGTGGTGTAGTGGTTACCATGCCTCTAGCTCCCGAGGTCGCGGGTTCAAACCCGGCGGAGGGCGATGGAATTTTTCGGGCGTAAAAATCCTTAGCATGGCTTCCTTCGGAAGAGAAGTGAAGCCGGTGGTCCCGTGGTGTAGATTTACGGCACGTAAAAGAACCTCAAGCCTGATAAAGTGGCCTCTGAGCAAAATTGCCTGTCTTTCACCCCCAATATAGAATGGGACGCTAAGGACCATAGCTGTTAAAGAGCGTCCATAAAAACTCAATTTTAATTTTCGCAAAAATTCAAGATATACATTTCATTTGTCATATAAATATCTTTCATATACGGTAGTTTAATCAAAATCGTTAGACCAAACTCAAAATTCTTTAGAAAATAAAAACTTTCCGAAAATGTTCCATGTAAACGGTAGTTTGGATTGGGGGATTTTGTTGAAAATCTTTGTGTTACATCTTTGTAAGATTGAACCTAAATACCAAGTTTGGTATTTATCCGACTTTTCGTTTTTGAGTAATTTGTTCACAGACACACAGACGGATATGCTTTCAAAAATGCTTTATTTGGATTCAGGGTGCCTCAAAACATGTATTTCCGGTGAAACCTCGGTATCGAATTTTTGAGTGGAATGCAATACTTTCCCTCCATTGCATGTGCAGTAGAGAAAAAAGTTACACGGGATACTTATATTAAGGGATACTTATAAGTTGTGTAGCATTTTCAGAACCTCTTGAGGGGAGGTTAAGGAAGTCAGAGGAAATTGCAATTTTAAGGTTTAAAGGGGAAAATCTTATAGACCGTTGTACAATAATTTCATAAAGTACGGGGAGGAAAATATTAAATTAATTAAAATCTCATTCCAATTTTCAAAGCTACCCAGCACATAATACAATAACGTTAATAGTTACAGAAATAAACATGATACAAACGGATAACTAAGAAATGTCTTCCGTATGTGATATGTCCTTACAGGTTGATCTTGATGTCTTGCTGCTGACTTTCTTGGTGCCCTTCTGTTGATTTTCTGCGACTAGGATGCTTCAATGTAACTTGCCTCGTGCGAAATTCTTCCGTACTTGGTCTCTTGAATACCTACAGCTGCATGCCACAGAGAATTCATTCCCATTGTTTGTCATTTGTCCTGTTTTTCCAATCTGTAGCACATCCATTACATCGTAAACATTTTAAACTACTTTGTTTCATTAAAACATAGCCTGTCGTTCTGTTTCTAAACAGTTTTGTGTTCATCCCAAAGTTCCCTTCTCTCACAATTTGAATTTAGTTGCTACATTCTTGCGTTCTGTGGGGGGTGGAGGAGACCGAAGATCTCCAACCCCATGCTTCCCATTAACGCAATGCTAATAATCCTGGGGTAAGGCAGGGGGAACGAATGAATATGTTAATATTTACATACGAAGAGTCGTTAGAAGGGGTCTTTAACTGCCTACCTTCTTGCTACTTAAAAGTTACATCAAAGACACAACTAAAATGTTTCTTCAAACTATTTAACTTTTGTTAGTACGTGTATAGTATGGGCAACTTTTGTATAGTGCTGTTGTAAAACATAAGAACACGTGATATGGCTTGGACGAATTGTTTTCTTCCTTGCAAAATAAACAAAAAAACAAAACAAAAAAACACTACATTTCTGAAAGCCCGTGTTTTTCAATAGACATTTAACGTGCTTGCAGTGGTTTCTCTAATTTCAAACTCTCTTCAAGAATATTAAATACCTTCGTAATCTGAATTTTCCCTTAACAGGCATTATTAAGATTAAATACATTTATTGTGCTATAATCCCTGGACAAAATTTGTGAAATAGCTTTAAAAACTTTATACAACAACAGCAATAATAATACTCTGTGGCATGACAATCTATGAAATGTCACTGCCGGCCTCACGCCCACATTTCTGTGGCAGATATGCGCGATTATTCAACAGTTACGCAGAGGTGATGTAGCCAGTATCTCGCGTCCATATTTGTTTTTTTAGTTCCATTTATACTTCGCCTTTAACTATATTAATCTTATCGGCGGCCTTATGGAACTTATTGCCTATTGGTAATGAATGGTGTTAACTCGTGTAGTCTTATCATTGGGTTTCTTGCACTTTTGGTTTTTAATCATTAGATCATACAAACTCTGGGAAGTATAGGGATTAATCTTGGCTAGAGAAAAATTCCCACCCCCAGCTGGGAATCGAACCCGGGACCGCTCGCACAACGGGCAGGTGCTCTACCGCTGAGCTACTGGGCTAGCCTCGCCTCGCGGAAATGATTTTCATGCCGGACGCAATCGCAACTCTTCATATTTCTCACGATTGAGCGGACACCTGTTCTATACATGGGCCAAAAGCTTAGTACGCCCCCAGGAAATGTAGCATCACACCCAGCCCACTTCACCGCGGCGCAAGACTTTTGTATAAGAGATAGTGCACCACCTTGAATTGTATAGCAGTCAAACTAATGAGAAAATTCTCATTTTTATGTGCAAGTACAAATGAGAACACAATACCATATTCTGGTGATTTTCACTGTTTTGCTTTTAATCAGTTTTATAATATTTAGAAAATTGAACAGAAATTTGGAATTTCTGTGCGGTATTTTCAAAACTAACTCGGATGCATTTGCTAGTGCAAACCTCTTTGGGTAATTTAAGTGACGGATAACAAAGTCATGTAATAGTGAACATTTAAGAATTAAAAAGAAGATTCAGCTAAAACTTCGACTATTCGCTTAAGGAATTTTTGTCCGTCACTCTAAACGATAATTCCATAACATTTTCAGATAATGCACAGAAAAGAAAAATATATTTTCAACATGCATATAAGTTAATTTTTAAAATGTCACCCCTAAAAAGGTAAAAAATGTATATGCAATTCTCTAAAACTTTTAAAAGTCATAAAATACTGAAAATATTTTACTGAAAATCCTGTATTCAAAACACGTAAACTGTATTACCGTTTGTTTTTTGTACACCCAAATATGAGGATTTTCTCTATTATTTTGGCTGCTAGAGTTTTCTAAACCCACATTCCTGGCAGGTGGAGCCACCAAAACGATCTCCATTAGCCAAGTCAACCATGCTTTCTTTGTTTAAAATTGGGCTATATTCTGCAAACTTTAAGAAATTTGGATGTTCACAGTTTGCATTTTCAGCATGATTGGAATCTATAAGCTATTTATAAGTATCCTTTTGACCCCATTCAGAAATATAAATGCTGACTATCTGAATAAGATGCTGAAAACCGTCAGTGTGAAGATATGTTCCAGAAGGATTCCCTTAATAAACTATGCTGTGTGAAGGTTAACATGCCGGGATACTAACCGTGGCCTCTGGCGCGTTACTCAAACCACAGAAAAACGTTTAGTGACATAACCATTCATAAAGAAGCAGCATTCACGTTTGAAACGGTGTACAACAGACGTATGCAAGAGTGTAGAAGTGGCGACCTTTGCGCAAACGCTGTGCAGCAGGGCCAGGAAATGTGACCTTTCACCTCTCAGTTTCAAAGAGAATAGCTCCACTTTCTACACGTCCAAAGGGACTCCACTAACGACACGTGGTTTAAATTGGCCAGCAGGGCGAAACTAGCGAGATTGCTTGCATGCTTATTACAGGCACTTGCCTTTAATACTGTATTTCTATAGCTTGCAGTATATAACTTCCTAAACATACCTTGCACCTTGCTCGGTAATGAAATGTTAATGTGCAAGTACTTCTGTGCTAAACATACACACTCTGGATTTTTAATGGTTATCTTACCTGCAACAGCGTAGTTCTTGCAGCTACTACTGTCCTTACGACAATTTTTCCCCTTTCTTAAAAGGTCTCCTTTCATATTGATAAAAATATCTGATTCTTTATGTATTGCTTTACTCATAAAGTGATTTTTTCATTCACTTTACCTTAGTCATGAGGAAACTTAATGTATAAACAATTTCAGATTAGGCAATGTGTGCTTGGTGCGTAAACAACACTTAGTTGTTTGTATCACAACTTAATTTTGTTAATTATAAGCTCAGGCCTGAAAAAAGTACATCTTCAAACAAACTGCGTAGTTCTTGTAAGTATGTAAACATTAACCTGAGAAAAACTGAAACTTTAACAATGAATATTTTGGAAGCCGTTTATGCTACGAAAAAATGCTTACATAAATTGCATGTTTCGTTTTGCCTTATGTTGTTTTTACCTCTTAGTTCAAAAATGAACAGGAGATTCAGTATGTACAGTTTATTCTTCATATGGTATTTCAGTTAAAACTATTAAGAGTTATTGAAACAAATCCGGATGAGTTCTGAGTTTTTCTTTTAAAGTTAATTCAGAAACGCATAGGAATTCTTTTCTGTGCTTTAGAGAGTTCAGGTCGTGTTTTTCCTGGAGGGGGCTTGCACCCCTTGTTGTTTTGCGTGGAACCATCACAGCGCAGACCTACATTGATATTGTAAGCACCTTCTTACTTCCCAATGTTGAAGAGCAATTCGGGGATGGCGTGTGTTTCCGATGAAAGCTATCTCGAATTTTTGGGTTGAAACCTGTATGTATTGGGTAGAGAAACCAAGCGAAATGACCAGGTGGTAACATATTGATCCGTGGGTTCGATTCCTATGGTCGACCTTCCTGGCTCTCGGATTTTGTCGCCAGGTGAATGTTAGGAAGGATCATTACATCCCCCGAATTTCCTGTCCCTCCATTTCATCTCCATTCTCATTTCACTTCAGCTTTCATCTGCTTGATTTCTTTCAGGGTTGCATGTGTCAGGGGGATGTCTTGGCGTGTGCATAGCAGGGGAAAAGGATACTCTGAGTAAATCATCGTCCACCGACTGCGAGCAGTCTCCGGGTCCCGGCCCCTCCAGGGGCTGTGTAGGCCCACTGGGGGGGGGGTGAGCAGGCTGCACCAGCCACCACGCGGGGAGTTCAAATCTATAAATGGTAGGGATCCTGCCGTCTATCTGTCGGGCCTCCTGGTCGGCCACCCTCTGTCACTTCTCACCTCATCTCTCCCACCCGAGGGCGTCCCGTCAGGGGCCTAGGTACAAAAGATCTGCGTAGGTCGAGGTGCTAAGTCCCCCTCCGCTTTAGTTCTATCCTATTGGACAGAGAAAGCAGTACATTTCACTAGAAGGAAATTAGGCCATTTCAGTCCTTGTACTGTTCACCAACCAGAATGTCACAAATTAATCGCTAATATTACCTTTTCTTCAAAAAAATAACTTTCTATTGAAGAGGCATAATCCAAGCTCAACTATTAAATTTACTACATACAATAAGCTAGAATGCGAAACAGTAGCACTGGCGTGCGTATTAACTACAATGCCTTTCCCCACACTGTGGCCACTGCACGCCTCGGACGCTTCGGCTCGGTCTACTGCCAAAATACATATAATATCCCTGCAACAGCTTCACGTTCTCATAATTATAAGTAGTTACAATTACATTGATAATAGTACACACATTATCATAAGAAAAGTTGCAAATGTTATCCTTTTCTATACACATATTTCTGGATTCTTCTCAGAAAAATTGCATTCACACTCGAGAGTTTAATATCCAAAAATGAGTGAATTTGTCGCCTGATTTTTTTTCTTTTAGATCTTACAATGTATGCGTCTCTTTAGTTTTTAAGTTCCCCCATAGATGAAAATCGTATGCAGTTAAATCAGGTGACCGCGAGAGCCATAGGTAATCCTTTACTAATTACCCTATCTTCAAAACTTTCGTGAATTAAATTTGACTCAGCAGCGGTAGCAGAGTCGTGTTGTAAAATCCAGACTGATATTCAACGTCAAATGTTCAAAAATGTTCTGACTATATGGCATTCCTTTATCTCTCTGCATTTAGTGTTTGTTCAAAAAATATGTATCCTATTATTCTGTATACATTTACTGTACACCAGTTTTGCGTAATGCAAGGGAATCTCGTATACAAAATCGTGTTTCCATGTACTCCAGTGTCTGTTATTTTGCGGCGAAGCAATGAAACCATGCCCGTCAGAGAAGAATCTTAAGCCTGGGCCAATAACTACAATTTCGCAAAATCTAATTACAGAAATTTACCCGTCTCTAATGATCACATGAAAAATAAGATGTATGCAACAAATACCCGTACATTGTAAGAACTAAAAGAAAACATCAGACGAGAAATTCACTCAATTTCGGATATTGAACGTTTGAGTGTGAATGAAATTTACTGTGAAAATACAGAAATGAGTGGATAGAGAAGAACATTTCCAACATCTCTTATGATCAAGTATGAGCTTATTATCATTGTAATTGTAATTGGAACTATGAGAACATGTGACGGTTGCGGGGATATTTTAACTGTTTCGGCAGGAGTCCAAGTTGCGGCGCCCGGCGTGCGAGCAGCCATGCGGTGGCCACAGTGTGGAAGAAAAGCCATGTACTAAGCTGGAATACCCGTTTCAGCATATTTTGTTCTCGTGTTTCTTAATAGTCCCGCTCTGTGTTCTTGTACTGTGAGCATAATCAAAACCGGCAAAAAGGAACTGGCAGTAAGGTCATAGGCGAGTTTAGGCGTGAGGAGATAGCATCGTTTAGGTATCGATTGTAACGTTATCATTGCAGCTTTCTTTGCAGAGCGTTAAGTGTTAATCCCTGGTTGTTCTCTACCCTTCACTTTCATTGAAGGGTGAGAGATTTTTAATTTGAGATATCGCCTACCTATGTGAGAGAAAGTACTGATTGCCACTCAATATTCTTATCGAGATTTCATTAGAGATATATATTTTGAGGTCCTCTGAAAAATAAATTTACAGAAACTTGTGTATAGTGAGATAAACACCAAGTTTCAGACGGCGTCTCTTAAGAATGAAGGGCAAATTTGCCCCACTACAAACAACTTTCACATAAACAAATTTTCATAATTTCTTTTATGCATTTAGTTTTATTTCTCAAAATGTCATAGGTTTGAGACTGCGATCAAAATGTATGCGTTGAAGATTTTATAAATTGCTTTGTAACTTGTCATTCTTGTTGAATCTTAAATAACTGAGAAACAGTAGCTTGCTGCGGATAGAATGATGATCATGGCAAAATATTAATTTTATGAAATTTTGTACATTTTTGTAGCTTTATCCGTTTCCGAAGTATTATTTGCTGAAAGTTTAGCTTCCGTTTCCCATCGATGCAAGATGTTTGAACATCTCGTCCTCGCATTAGCATTTTATTAACTAAAACTGACTAAAGTTATAAAGAGTTGAATGTTTCTTGCGCATGCTGCGTTCAACTATAAATCGAAGCCCCCGCCCCTGATTGGGCAAACATTTGGCTTGATTAACATAAAATAAAAGAATCACTTTCTTTAAGAATACTGTGAACTTGTAATGGATATGGAAATGTACGTCATTGTTACACTCTAGGGTATTAGTATTCAGGATAATGTCAGGATAAAATACTAGTTTACATTTTCTGCAGCAAGGCATTCTTGTCCAAAAGATTAAATCAAGTTTAAAGAGGCTGACCCCGTAGCTCAGTCGGTAGAGCAATTGCCTATTGTGCGAGGGGTTCCAGGTTCGATTCCCGGCTGAGGGGTGGGAATTTTTCTCTAGCCTTGATTAATGCCTATCCTCCTCAGAGTCTGGGAGTATGAACGAGAGTGTGAATGTGTGTATGATCTAATAATTAAAAAAAGGTACACGAGACCCAACGACAAGAGTTACACGAGTTAGCACCATTGCCAATAGGCAATAAGTTCCAAAGAAAAGGCCGCCGATGAGACCAATGTAGTTAAAGGCGGGGTATTGAATGGAACTAAAAAGAATTAAGGAGTGCCTATAGTTGAAGCTCGGTCAACAATTAAAAAATTCAATTCAATTGACCATTTAAATACCCAAGATCACACGATCTGATGGCCTGTATTTACTTCAATTGCATTTTAATTTTTCTTACGCTTTTGCGCGTTAAAAATGTTCATTTCCATGTAGTTTTTAACCAACCTTGTTCAAATTTTCAACAGAAACTCGGAAGGAATGAACGTAAAAACTGACACTTTGTTTCACTTTGAAATTGCTCAAGATGTGAATTTAATTCGCCCACAAAGGACAAATTATTGCAAAAACTATGTTTAAAGTTTTAAATATTTTTCTTCTTAGAAAAGCAAACATAATTCTATATGCTAATTTTATATAGTAGCGTTTAAATAATATGGTATATTTTTATTTTTTCAAAATTACCATAATAAAAGTAAAATCAAGTCTCTTTCTAAAAAAATATTAAAAGTATCTGCATGCAATTCAAAGCACACACATACCTGTAGCAGGGCAGTACATTTTAAAAACATTTCAATAAAAACTGCAAGATGTAGGTGTTTATCCTATGGTACCTTAAAGGAAGACAAGTTGGGGATTAAGTGTACCTATACGATTCGTGGGGGTTCCTCTCACTTTATTAAATTCGCTGTCTGTACAGTCGGTGACAGCAGCACGTATCATAACATGGTGATTTAACCGCGGTAGAGATTACGGCCGCTAAAACGTTGCCAAGTGACAGATTTGATCAGATATGTATGTGACGGTGAGCTTTATTAGCTGTCGTGGACAGATGAAGTGGAACTCGAGGAAACGCTTATTGCAAATTTTGAACACAGCGAGGTAGATTAGAGAACAGTTATTTTTCCCCTCCAGAACTCATTGATGCTGTCAGAATTTACAAACCACTGTAGTACCCGATGACGAAGCGATACCTTAAAAATCCGCATTGACGTGTCTTTGTACAATAAAAGAGGGCAGACCAAGCATCTCTTGCGTGCGTTCATATCCCTGTGTAGAACCAATATCGCGGTGATATCGTCTTGTTTCCTCTTTCTTACACGCCCTCCGTAGTTATCAGTGGCGTTCACTGCTAAACTCTGTTCCATAAAACATTGCCCCGTACCTCTTAACTGTCATGTGCATAGGCACCTCGTTGGCTACATTTTCATAGTCCTATGGATAAAATGTATAACGTAACAGAATTAGTGTATCTGAAATGCGTGAAAATTCTTATCGCCAAATAGGTAGGAAGATCCTTCCATTTAAAACTGCCTCTCAGGATGTCAAAAGCACGTGCATCTATCATGACAGAGTGTTTTTATTGCTTTTATCGCCTGACTTTGCATTGCACAGGGATTCTTTGTCATACATCACCATTAAAAGGAGTACATTAGTTCAATCATGGAAAAGCGGAAGGAAAGGGAGCGCAAAAGAATACATGTCAGGGGGAAAATATTATAATCTTATCCAGTTGGCATGTACTCTTCCGCGCTCCCCTACTTACTCCACTCCCCTGATTGTTAATATACACCTTCGAATGGTGAAAAACAAGAAACAAGCCATGTGCAATGCAAAGTCAAGTGACAAAAGTGATATAAACACACTGTCATGATGATGCACGTACTTTCTTCAGCCTGAGAGGCCGGTTTAAATCGAAGGATCCTCTTACCTATATGGCGATAAGAATTTACTTGTCCTCTTGTTGTATTAACGCTATTGCCTAATATATTTAAGATAATACAAATTACATTTCTCTTCGAATATATTAACATAAACGTGTTATATATAAGGAATCATTTTATATCGCACAACAACTTTCATTTCCTACGACAGCAATCAATGAGATGTGTGCGACTAGTGCACACGACAGTTAAGAGATGTGGGGCATAGTTAGATGAAACAGACCTTAGATGCTGTGTTTATCTCAGGAGTTTAGCTATGATCTTGTGGTTGACGTAGGCGAAGTGAGCTAGCGCTCTATTGTTGTTTCCTATCGTTCTATTGTTTTACCCCCTGTTCCAAATGTAACTTAAGCTTTCTTTCCGGGATAATATATATTACCAAAGCAGCATCAGCAAGACATTATTTTATCGCATCAAACAAAACAGTGATGGTTTACTTTCAATAAGTAAACCTGTAAAACTTGTATATCTGTAAAGCAACTTAATTATGATCATACACATACAAAACATGGCAGTTGGATTGCACTTGTTGACAATACCTTTGAATTGCTGGTGTTACGCTGTTTGCATTGTAGCCAAGAAGCTACCCTCTTCCACTGCACGCTTGCAGTTCAAGGGCAAAGTCATTCTCCTGAGTCAAACACAGTAGACACACCCAGCTAGAGCTTCAGATGCTTAGTACTAGAACCTTAAGCTGAGACACACCATTCACAGCACCCTCTAATGAACTTAGAATAAGCAGCTTATTCTACACAAGTTAAACTAAGAACTATAGAAGTGGTATTGAAAGTTTTAGAAACAAAAATATATTGCATGCACCTGAAACTTGGGGGGATTCACAGCAAAGTCTCATATTTTCCTAATTCAAAGGTTTAACAGTGCGACAACGAAGATAGGTAACTTTTTCCTGACGCCTGTGTTGTTTACCTCAAATAACTGTGAATGGGCATCACATAATGTTATTATTTCTCGCTCATTAAGACTATCAGTATCTATCACTGTATCCTTTTACAACATCTGACCCCGCTGCTCAATGTTTATTGAAAACTATGCTTTTCATGAACTCCAGAAACGATGAAAGCCATACATCCCTATTTTCTGATAACAGGGGCGAGGGATGCTTAAGATTATTTTTATTCTAGGTAATTCTTCATTCCAGAGCTTAGGCCAATAGCCATTCATCCGTACCGTACATACGGTGTTGTCTGTAGAGTGAAGTACGTCTGAGACCTTATAAAGGCCTAACAGGAACAGCGGCTGGTGTTGTAGGAGAGTTTGCTAGCCATAATGAAGGCTACTCTTCTAAAGGAAGGAGAGACTGGATGAAAACACTAGTTCTCCAGGTTGGTTGTAAGAGATGTTGATAGCCTCTGTTTACTCAAGTTCCTCACAGCAGTAAGCTCGAATGGTCTGTAGTTGTAGAATATGGAATAATATGCTATGATTTTGGGTAGCTATGCATAAAATATAACGCTAGTATGATGGTTTTGATATGGGCATTAGACGTTGGTTATTATGATTGGGGACATAAAAAGTTACGAAGTTGGTTATCAGCAGCTTTGAAGATTGATTCATTTATGGTTAGTTTAAAAATGGATATCGCCCTTTCTTTTAGTGATTGCAAAGCTAACTATATTTTCAAATAGTCTGATTAGAACACTGATCGGCAAAGAGGTCTTCACCAATAAAGATTTGGTAGTAAAAGGTTAGGACACAGCCTTTAACCAAAGAAGGCAGTTGCACTGCGTATGACCTTATCTTTTGAAGAATTGCTAGATTAGACGTTTTGGCAAATGCCAATGACAATACTGCAGCGAAAACGAAACTTGCGAGCCATTATGTTACTTCTCAGAACAGGGTTCCCACGATTTGCATTTGTTTACAACGCGTTACAATGTAACTGTCATGAAGGTTTCCTGGATCTCGGAAGGGAATGCATTTTCGGCACTTCTCCTCTACTGATAAATTTCGCTGTATTATCATACTATAACTGAAAGATAAGCGATTATCTGAATATTAAGAAGACTGCAGAAATACGTTCGATAGCATCAGCTCGTGAATCTGCGTCATCCTTGTCTCTTACTGTTTTCTGTGAGTTATTCACACCTATAGTAAATGGGAACTAGTAAGATCAGCTGTCACTCGAGCTGCAGAAATTAAATTTTAAGCGGCACACAACGTGTATGGAAGCGGTGCAAACTTCTCAGTTGTCGGCATTTCACACCAATTGACGTTTAGGAATAAATAAGAGATAGCTTCTTGTAATGTGTTCCGAATTGAATACAAGGCACATGTGCCGTTTTTTTGGAGACTTGTCACATATCATTTGAGTATATGAATTCTTGGAGAAGCTTTTCATAAATGTTTCCGATTGCCTCATACAAATATGAGTTATACCTACAGTGTAATGAGGTGAACAAATACATGTCCAAGGGAAGGAACCTCGATTCGGAAACGTATCCATCAGAAATAATAGTTGTTAGGCCCCATGAAGAGTATTGAACTGATTTATTTCTTGAAACATTAAAAAGGGCGCTAATTTATCTATTATGATAAGGAGTAACCGTATTATCGGACCACAGGTCAACGTGGTGGAAACCTAAGACAACTACAACGTTCTACAACTGAAAACTTTGGAATAAAAAATTAGAAGCCAGAACATTCTAGAAGAAGGGTACATATTTATAAGGAGAACACAGTTGTTGTTGTTGTTCTGAGGAATACTTCAGTGATTGACTGTTGAATCGCCTGTTGAAGCGCTACGGTAATAAGTGTCAGATTCCTAATTCGAATAGTAATACGAAAAAATTCTGTAAGGTGCCAAACAAGTGAGCAGGTAATTTCATGGGTGCGAATGGAAGGAAGTAGTAATAGAATATTATGCGGCTATTCTGGCTTTAGAATTTTGGTGTAATTGGTATTATTATTATTATTATTATTATTATTATTATTATTATTATTATTACTTAATGCACAAGCAAAGGTCTTTCACTGTTATAGCATTTAAATGTCTTGGACTGGGGCGTCTGCAAACCAGAGTTTCCTATATCCAGTTTATAGTTTTATCCATCATGAGTCCTAGGAGTTAGAGATTCGCCAAATATCCTCCACAATGTATCCTTATCTGAAAACAACTGATCGGCAATTAAAAGCTTTATAAAGAAAGAAAAGAAAAGTTTGTGTCTATTAAATTTGTAGGATCTCTTCGATACAAAAAGTAGCACATGCAAACTATAAAACAGCGTGTTAAATAGGTATATCAGAAAATCTTTCATATGCTTGTCACATTTGTTTATAAACTGGCGTGACAGGAGCAAAGTGTTAAACACGGACAGCTGTATTGCACGCCACTGTACATTTCCCTTCTTACCCTATTCTCCTGCTTCTCTTCCCGTTCCACATTAACGAGTGTGCGCCGTAGCCCTATCTTATCAACTTCTGGTGTTAGTGCGACTTGTCTTACAAGATTTCGCATCAATTATTAAGAAAACTGCCAGCGAGAGCAAACTGACGTGTACACGTAGTGAACTTCAGTGTATAATATAGCTTATGCGTTATGCGACACTGGTATCGCATAGGAATTGAGGGCACGCATCTACACGGAAGCTGAAGTTGAGGGCAACTTCCAGTGCGGCTATTATAGGGTAGTTTAAAAGTTTCTGTGAAGAAAACTAGCACAGTTTAGCAGAATATAGTGTAGTGGTTTTGGGAGAACAAAGTTTAGTTACCCGTTTGTGCTAAGGGGGTTAACCAAGCAACAGGGGCGCCGCCGCAGCTATTGACATTAATCTGCAGACAATAATGTGACACGCTGGTTCTAGGCAATACACTGTTGCCCTAGTGTTCAGCAGCTTTTTAGAAGACATTACAATTTAATTCTTGCACGAATTAAAATGGTATTGATTGAAAATTATAAATGATAGATCTACAATTTATTACAGTGCTAACTGCGCAGAGAATATCTGCGTTAAATGTTTACCATTACCTAAGTATTGCAGTATTTGCATCAGCATTTTTACTTTCTCTCCTACTTACCTATAGCAAATAGAGGAAGTGTTGCATTCCACCGTCGTCCTCCGTGGTGTAGTGGTTATCATGCTAGCCTATATTTTACGAGGTGGCGGGTTCAGACCCGGCAGAGGGCGTTGGATTTTTTCGGGCGTAAAATCCTTAGCATGGCTTCCTTCAGAAGGGAAATAAAGCCGTTGGTCCCGTGCCGTAGATTTGCGGCACGTAAAAGAATCTCAAGCCTGATAAAGAGGCCTCTGAGCAAAATTACCGGTACTTCACGCCCGATATACAAGGTGACGCTAAGGACCAGAGTAGTTAAAGAGCGTCCATAAATAAAACTCAATTTGATTTAATTTTTTGCATTCCACCCAAAAATTTGAAACCGATATTTCACCGGAAATACAAGTTTTGAGGCTCCCTGAATTAAAAAAAACAAGTTTTAGAAAAAAGCTCCATGTATTCAGCATTCCCAAGGATGCAACACGAAGTTTTTCAAGAAAATCCTCCCACCCCAAACTACCCTTTACATGGAAAAGTTAATATTATTTTTATTTTCTCAAAAATTGCTCTAACGCTTTTGATTAAAGTACCAGAGTGAGTAAAGAAAGTATGTGAATGAAACACATCAGTATTTATTGTATTAACTGCAGCCACATTACTCAGCTGTCCTTTAATGTAATTTCTCAGGGTTCGAACTAACAATGCCGTCCCACTCCTCTTGCCCGTAACACTTGCAGCATTCCGTTTATTCCCACAGCTGCGCCCGGAAGCAACAAGCCCAGGTTGACCTTCAGCCGATTTGCCAGGTAACAGATTCGATAGTGCCTAACAATACCATAACATGACATTCACAACTACTAATTGATTAGTGTATAAGCCTATAACCTGAGCAGTGTTACTTTTATATGAAAAATTCTATATTTCGCGTTTTGACCCTTCATCAGAAGATAAATACTGTAGAAAAGGTAGAATCCTGCCTTTGCTTCTAACCACTCTTATTTTCGCACATTTTTAGACTAAGCCCATGATGTCATGTCAACATGTGCAGTCACGTGTTTAGCCTGTTTTGCAGATAATTTTGATGTCGAATTGTGGAAACACTGTTCCTTTAAATCTATTTTAGCTCACTTTAGCGTTAGTATGAACATCTCGAATACCAAACTGTAATTGCTTTATGTCTCATAACTTCGGCCTTTTACTTGTTGGACACATGTGCGCCTATCTCAAATTGTGCACACACTGAAAGTATTCGGTGTTGTAATTAACATCCTGCATATACGCATGGTAAATATTGACTGACTTTTCGGTGGATAAAAATCGGTTACATTCATTATATTTAATTTGCGTAGCCTGAAGTTACGATGCACGCATAAACACTATTCCGCATGGCCGCAGAACAGCGGATGGAAGCCATTCGCCTGATTAGTGAAGTGTAGGGAGGGAGAAAACAAAAACAATGTTTATTATTACAGTGAAGGACAAGCTCGTTTGTTCATACTCTCCCATGACTATCAAGTACCTGCTAGCTGAACTGTCCCTTCCTCAACTACTGCATGATACATTGTCATTAATTACAGCACAATGAAAACTTACTTGTTACAATAATATACAAGCTCAGCAAAACGATGAACCAAAAGTTGTGCTCTCAGTGCGGTTATCTGCCCCTTGCTTCCCGAAGAATCAAAAGTTAGGTACCATTGTTCCAAGTGTAAAATATAACTTTATGTGATATTCTTCGCTCTAAATCCCGATGTTTATAAACGAAGACCCTCAGAATTTTATTACACGTTTATCTACATAGAGCTTATCTACTAAAGCTTATTTTTCTTTTTACTATATTTTAATTAAAATAAGGCTTTGCAGAAATAATTACATTACACATTTCGTTATAGATACAAAGGGAGCAGCGACAGTCAGATGTTTAAGAACTGGACGCTATATGCTGGCCTCAAAATTTCATACTGTTTACAGGCAATCGCGAGAAGTAACTGACAGGGCTTTAAAAGATTGGCCAAGAAATAAACAATTCGAACCTTAAATAATAGATATCTCATAAATGGCTTATATCACAAAAAGCTTATGTGAAATGAATTGTGTGTTTTAAAGAGCTCTACATTGTGTGTGTGTGTGTGTGTGTGTGTGTGTGTGTGTGTAGCTATATAAAATTTCTTTCAAATGAGGTGGACTTCACAGGCCATTCTCAGAAAATCTAAGATAAAAATTTTATTTGTAATGTAAATATTATTTAACATGTGTTATTTTAATCAAAATCGTAGGAGCTATTTTTTAGAAAATAAAAAATTTCTAAAACTCCTCCATGAAAATGGTAGTCTGATGTGGGGGGATTTTCTTTAAAATATTCATGTCTCATCTTTGGAACCTGAATACCAAGTTAGGCATTTATCCAACTTTCCGTTTTGAGTAATGCTGTTCACAGACACACACACGAACATGTTTCCAACAATGCTTTATTTGTCAAAGCATGTGTTTCCGGTGAAACTCTCGGTATCGAATTTTTGGGTGGAATGCAATACCATCTTTACCTACTATGTACATAGTAGAGGGAGTAAAAATTTGATTTCTTCCATTCACATGACTTTGTCTACCTACCATCGTTTATTTTTAAATAGCTTCTATAAAATATTCTTACGGAAGCTCATTTGTCTCATGTATTCGTATTGCGCCGATGGTCACTTTCCATTAGGGACCCGGTTAATGAGGATTATTAGGAAGGAGCTGTCATCAATGTGGTTTAAAGAAAGACTACCCGGTTAAACAAATAAGACATTGGGTAGAAGGAAGGGAAAGATTAAATATATCTTCACAAAATATTGATATAACTATACCTATATTTGGGTAAAGTAATAATGTTATACGTTATAGACATATATTCATACCAACATATAAAAGTACATGCAAGAGGATGCGGATTTAGTCATGTTGAATTCGTGTTTCATACTTCTCAGTTTAATTTTATATATTCATAATTATTTCTAACTTCTCCTATGATTTACATATTAGTCCTTATCTCTGGCTTTTGCTATGATTTTTAGATTTATCTTTATCTCTGGTCTTTCCCTTGATATTTTGTACTGATCTGTACAATGACCTAGCATTTGAGCGCCTTTAAATACAACTTGTCATCATAATCATCATCATCATCACTAATGAATTGCATTCTTTAAACTTAAACTTTTAGAAAGTAGAAATGCATTTTAGATACATTAAATCTAATTTTACCTCGTGGAAACTGTATTTTTGGTGCCTAAAGCTTCAGTGATTTTAGGTGCCTAAAACTTTGTTTTTAAAGGTCTAAAAATTGAAGTTGATTGTTTTGGTGCTTTTGAGTTAGCCCCACGTATGTGCGATAACTTGAAGTAGGATGTGTTGGTGCGTAATAAATTACGTAAATTATTTTATCTGCCCCGCAATTAGGAGCCAACTTGTAGTAGTTATTTTCTTCTACTGTTGAAGTTTTACTACTACTGTTGTTGTTGGCCACACGCTTGGAAGCCAACTTGAAGAAGATGGTTTGCTGCTGTTGTTGCGTAATGTTTAAATTTGAAGATGTTTTGTTTTATGTAATAATAGTTGCTTTATGTAGTTTGTAACACGCTTTGGGCGTCAGTTTGAATTTGATGCTTACGTAATATTACTTATGTTTGAATTTGCTTCGGCTGCATCAGTCTTACTTTGGAGTCATGCATCTTGGGTAGGGCGCGGCATGACAATTATTGTAGACATCTCAGAATTAAACTTTTAAATTAACTTCTTTTATTTAAATTCTTGCACATATTTATAAACCACTACACTTTTTAAAGAACTGTGAGAAAACGTTATACATTCACTTAGCGCGTTTATACATTCACTTAGCGCGTATATCTGTTTTTACTAATCACCCGTAGAGAACACATTTTCCCATCTGTACTCTATCAAGTCTCGCCAGCAACTGAGTAACCCTCAACGGTCAGAATCCGTAAGCTTCAGTATTGCAAGTCTCTGATTGGCCAATTCTAGTCCAATAGAATTTCTGCATTTAACTTAAAACTTTTCTTTGCTGTTGATTGGCTAATTTAAAACTGGTACAGAATTTACGTCATCGTCGCTCTAATCATGACCAGTACATTTCAAACTCTAAACACATTATTGCCACAAGGTTACCTCATTAATTACTCATTGTTAGCAACTTAAAACTTATTATTCTCACAGGTCTTGCATTATTAGAGTATGTAATGTATTCACATAACATTATTAAAATATGTTTACAATAAAAATAGCATTTGCAATGTCTGTTACATACAGTTTAAATAATTATTACATACGTATTGTTTCAAGGCGGGCTGTTATTGAATTTACTTATTACAAATTACAATTGAAATTATTCAGGTATTAAAATACTGCCTAAAAATTCGGTGTCTAATGATTAGTTTATTTTGGTGTACTTCAACTGAGGTCCCCTCAGGGGCTCACCTTATGTGAGTACGGGTTTTTGGCGCACCCGGGGGTTCCCGAGCCAATCATCGCCACATTCATCCCCTCACCCCCATCCGGTCGCGGTGGGTTCTTCAAGTGACCGGTGGACCCAAGGTAGGCTCTCGTGCGTTCGTTACATTCCATTCATACCGCACCTCACCATCGTTTCTTTCTTCTCTTGTCACTTTCCGGCCATTTCGCACCACGACATTCGCATATCTCTCTTTTTCTTCCCCGCCGGCCTACCTTGCGTGCGAAACGCCCACACAGTTTTAGTTTCTTTTATCTTTTTATTTAAATCCTCCGTGGACACAGCCTGACGGATACCCGCGCACCGCGTGCGCAGCTGGGTGAGTGGGTAATGGCGTCATCCCCACCACCCGGGGTCGTCATGTAGGGTTGTTGTTCGTATCCGCTGTTCAACTGCAGTCCCGCGGGGGGGCCATTGCATGAGCTGCTGGCTTCCGACGGCGATTGGGTCCCTCTGTCTATGTTCTGGGAGGTGTGACCCTGGGGTGAGCTAGGTATAGATAGGCCACTCACCCAAGCCGGGGTAACGCCCGGGAAGTCAGAGCCCGAGGTCGGAGACGGTTGCAATGGTGGAGGATTTATTTCGCTATGGAGCACCCTTCCTCCATTACTACTAACAAGCGCCGAAAAGTTTATGTAACAGAAGTGACACCACCGACAACTGGTTGTTACTTGGTCATTTCACGAACAGAAGAAGGACAAAGTTTTGAGAAGGTGAACCCTTTCATCATTCAAAAGGGCATTGATGCAATTGCTGGTGCGGTTCAGTCCTGCACTCGTCTACGGAATGGTTCCTTATTAGCCCAAACGAAATCCGAACAGCAAAGTAAGACCTTGTTGCGCGCTACGCTTCTCCACGGCTATCCCATCCGTGTGGAGAAGCACCGCACATTGAACTCCAGTCGAGGCGTTATTACCACCCATAGCCTCGATGGTATATCGGACGAGGACCTGGTAGAATATCTTGCAGACCAGAAGGTGACAGCGGTCCATCGAGTGCAGGCCAAACGTGACGGCGTATTGGTACCCACTCGTACCCTGTTTATTACATTTGATGGCGTCGATCTGCCCACGAGCATTTCCGCAGGGTACGAACGGATTTCTGTGAGGCCTTATATTCCTAGACCTCTGCGTTGTTTTAAATGCCAACGTTTTGGGCATACGCAAGTCTCCTGTAAGAGTGCCGTTAACATCTGTGCAACATGTAGCCAGCCCTCACACGAAGGTACCTGTTCAACAGCCCCCGTCTGCGTTAATTGTAAAGGGTCACATTCTGCTTCGTTTGCCGACTGTCCGCGGTATTTGGACGAGAAGGCGATCCAGGAGATCCGGGTAAAGGAAAAACTCTCCTTCGCTGAAGCCCGGAGGCGTTTCCATGCGCGCCAACCTTCACTCCTGCGATCTGGCACATTTAGTTCTGTTGTTGCCTCGCCAGTACCACGAGTAGATGCCGAAACTCAGACCTGGACCTTGACTGGATTAACCGCCACTACCATCCGGCCGTCTATTAAGGCTACCGTTACCAAGCCGTATAAACCTGGTCCCAAGTCAATGAAGTCGCAAGCCGTTGAAAAGAAGCCCAAGCAGAAACTTCGTAGGGAAGATTTTTTAAAAGACCCTCCGCGTGCGCGCGGTAACAAAGGTTCACCTTCTCCTCCTCGGAGGTCGCTGTCCCAGGATGGTCCTGGGACAAGCCGCGCTCAGCGGCACCCTTCACCCATCGCCACCCAGAACCGATTCACGGCGCTTGAATCGGTTTCTGGCACTGAGCGCGTGGGCCCTCCCTCCGAGGAAGCTATGGAGTCTGACCAACTCCATACAAAAAGCCCGAGCCCAAAGGTTAAACAAAAGGAAATTTTAAGCCGCCCTTCCAAATAGACAGTTTATCCCCTTATTCTTAATGGCTATCCTGACCTGGAATGTACGTGGTGTACGATCGCATAGGGCGGAACTGCAACTTTTATTGCGTTCCCATTCGCCTATGGTCGTATGTTTGCAGGAGACTAAGCTTCGCCCTCACGATCCTTTTGATCTCCGAGGATATACTCCGGTTCGCTACGACCTTGAACCGGAGGAGGGTACTCCTGCTCATGGTGGTGTCATGATTTTGGTGCGTAATGACGTTCATTTTACACCTGTCACACTTACATCTGACTTGCAAGCTGTTGCCGTTCGCCTTCACTTACCCGGCTTTTTGTTTTCTGTTTGCTCTGTGTATACACCTCCATCGTCTCCCCTCGCTCCCGCGGACATTCGATCTCTCCTGTCCGCTCTCCCAACACCATTTCTTCTGTTGGGAGATTTTAATGCCCATCACCCACTATGGGGTTCGCCAAGGGCTTGTGCGAGGGGAACTCTTCTTTCCGACATTTTTTATCAGTTCAATCTTTCCATCCTCAATACAGGTGCACCTACTTTTATTTCTGATTCTTCTGGTACATTTTCTCACCTGGACCTTGCAATTTGCTCACTCCAGCTTGCACGTCGTCTTCAGTGGAACGTCGTCGCTGACACCTACTCCAGCGACCATTACCCCTGCATCGTTTCTCTTCTGTCGCACCACGTACAGCATTCCAGAGTACCTACCTGGATATTCGCAAAAGCCGACTGGAGCTTGTATTCCAGCCTCGTGCATTTTGACGACCAGCCTTTCTCCGACATTCACCAACTAGTGCAGCACCTTACGTCTATTATTTTCTCTGCCGCCGAACGCGCAATACCCCGTTCATCCTCCCAACCTCGGCGGCCACCTGTTCCGTGGTGGAACGAGGATTGTCGGGTCGCCGTTCGTGCCCGTAGGACTGCACTTAGGGTGTTTCGGCGACACCCTACACTTGATAATTTGGTGACTTTTAAACAATCGCGCGCCAGGGCTCGTCGCATTATTCAGGATAGCAAGAAGGCATCTTGGGCTCGTTTTGTCGAGTCTTTTAATCGTTTTACGCCTTCATCCGTTGTTTGGGATAAACTTCGTCGCTTCTCAGGTAAAGTGTCACATTGTACTGTTTCTGGCCTTCAGGTTTCTAATGCGACCATAGTGGATCCGGCTGCCATCGCTAACACTCTGGGTTCTGCCTTTGAGGCGGTTTCCAGTTCAGACCATTATTCCGCCGGCTTTCGCTCTATTAAAGAGCGGCAGGATTCCGCATCATATACTTTTCGGTCTGTTAATGATGAATGCTATAACGAACTATTCACAATGAGGGAGCTGGAGCACGCTCTTCATTGCTCTCGGCACTCCGCTCCCGGGCCGGACGGCATTCATGTCCTGATGTTAAAGAACCTTTCAGCCGACAGTAAACTATTTCTCTTACAGGTCTATAACCGTATTTGGCAAGACGGCATTTTTCCTTCCGTTTGGCGCGAAGCCACCATTGTCCCTATACTTAAGCCTGGGAAGGATCGCCAACTACCTTCCAGCTACCGCCCTATCTCCCTCACCAGTTGCATTTGCAAGGTGATGGAGCGCATGATCAACGGGCGGTTGACATGGTGGCTTGAGTCTCAGAAACTTCTAGCGAACGCTCAGTGCGGGTTTCGTCGCTATCGCTCTACCGTCGACCATCTGGTGTCCTTGTCGACGCATATTATGAATGGATTTCTGAGAAAGTGTCAAACCGTGGCTGTATTTTTTGACCTGGAGAAAGCTTATGACACTTGTTGGAGGGGCGGCATTTTACGTACACTTCACGATTGGAATATCCGCGGTCGTCTTCCCATATTTCTTCGGGAGTTTATGACGGACCGCGTCTTTCGTGTACGTGTGGGCTCGGTTTTATCTCGTCGTTTTATTCAAGAGAACGGAGTACCGCAGGGCTCTGTACTCAGTGTCACACTTTTTGCGATTGCTATCAACCCCATTGTTGATTGTATTCCACCTGGCATTTCATCGTCCCTTTTTGTTGACGATTTCGCTATTTATTGCAGTTCACGGCGGACCTGTCTACTCGAACGCCGTCTCCAGAGCTGTATCGACCGTCTCTACGCCTGGAGTAACGCCAACGGCTTTAATTTCTCCGCCGAGAAATCCGTCTGCATCAACTTTTGGCGCCGGAAGTATTTCCCTCCGCCCACTCTCCATCTTGGGCCAGGGATACTTCCGTTTGCAGACGAGGCGAAATTTTTGGGGTTGATTTTTGACAGGAAGTTCTGTTGGACCTCGCACGTTTCCTTTTTAAAAGCAAAGTGTGACCGTTCTCTTAATCTTTTACGTGTTTTAAGTGGCACATCCTGGGGAGCTGATCGGACCGTCCTTCTTCGCCTTTATCGCTCTTTGGTCCGATCCAAGCTTGAATACGGGTGTATTGTTTATTCGTCGGCACGTCCATCTGTGTTACGTCGTTTGAATGCCATTCACCATCGTGGCATAAGAGTCGCTACAGGGGCCTTTCCAACTAGCCCTGTACCCAGTCTGTACGCAGAAGCTGCAGAGCCTCCGCTGTCCTTCCGGCGTGAGATGCTTTTGTGCAGCTATGCTTGTCGACTCTCAAGCTTGCCTAACCACCCGTCCTTCGATGTATTTTACGAGGATTCGCTTGATCGCCAATATTTTGTTAGTTCCTCTGCATTGCTCCCTCCAGGGGTTCGATTTCGACTGCTACTTCGGCATTTGGACGTTAGGCCAGCGCCGGCCCTTACCCGAGGGGAAACGCGCTTTCCTCCATGGTCGCGCGCTGAGGCCCACATCCACCTTGGGCTGACGTCGATGCCGAAGAATGAGACCCCTGCTTCAGTCCTTAGATCCGCATTTTTAGAACTTCAGGCAACATTCGGGGACTGTAATTTTATTTATACTGATGGGTCTAAGACTGATGTTGGAGCAGGATGTGCCTTTGTTTTAGGTGCGCATAGTTTTACTTTTCGTTTACCCGGGCAATGTTCGATTTATACCGCCGAACTTTTTAGTATCTATCAATGTGTTTGATACATTCAGCGGCATGTCTTACGGCGTTGTGTTGTTTGTTCGGACTCTCTGAGTGCCCTTCAGAGTATTAACGCGCTGTACTCTTACCACCCCCTCGTACAGCGCATTCATGACCTGCTCCATTCGCTAGGTGCCTCTGGCATCAGCGTCTCTTTTATGTGGATTCCAGGTCATGTGGGTATCTCAGGGAATGAGTCGGCCGACGCCGCTGCGAAATCGGCGATTTTATTACCCAGATTTTTTACTTCTGTTGTTCCCTCGTCAGATTCGTGTGTTATTTTACGTCGCCGCATCCTCTCGCGCTGGCGCGATGAGTGGACGGCCCTCCGGGGGAACAAGTTGCGGGAGGTTAAACCTCTTCCGCTAGTCTGGGCTACCTCTTCCCGTGCTTCTCGTCGGGAAGAGGTACTTTTAACACGCCTTCGTATCGGACATTGCCTTTTTAGTCATAGATACCTGTTAAGTGGTGATCCCGCACCTCTGTGTGGTCAGTGTGGCGTGCCCTTAACGGTCCGTCACATTTTAACCGAGTGTCAAGTTTTAGCCCCACTGCGCGTTCGCGTGGGTCTGCCTGTTGGCCTAGCCAACGTGTTGGCAGACGACGCGCATGCTGTAGAATGTCTTTTACGTTTTATCACTGACATTGGTTTTAGCCGTCGCATTTGATGCGCTGAGCGCCTTTTAGCTGTTTGATTTTATATTGTTAGTTTAATGGGGCCCTTCTCCCCAGACATAAGGCGCTCATGTTCCTTACATTCTACAGTTCTTGACACGTTTTATTCTGTTAGTGACCATGATTTTAGTGTGTTGGTTTTTTAGATATTTGTATTGTTATTTTGTTGTTATTGATATTGTTATTTTTTTATTGTTGTTATTGTTATTATTGTTGTTATTGTTGTTATTATTATTGTTATTGTTATATTATTGTTATTTTAGCCTTTTTAGACATCGCGGGTTTCTGTCCCGTTTTTTAATTATGCGGTTATTTTATCCTTTTGACTTTATCTTTTATACACTGTAAGGGCGCTGATGACCTTAGTAGTTTAGCGCCCTTAAACCGCATCTCATCATCATCAACTGAGGTGTAAATTAAATAGAAATTATTACTTAACAGGTATGGGCAATCAAACCGTGTAGGTTTTCCTTTTACAAAACAGAAATTATCTTTAGTTGTTATTTTAATCTGCATTTCTGTTTTTATCGTGCGTCTACTATAATAGCTGGATTATACGTTTATTTTTTCCCTTCCTAATGATTTATAGCTAAGCAGGTGCAGAATCCAGCAAATAAATCTGTTGCTCGTAGGTAAGCTGCTTTTGAGTACAAAGAACTGCTAAAAGTGTAGGAGTTTGTTTATGAAATCAATATTAGAATGCTTGAATAAGCCGTGTTACAATGACACTAAGTCAACTTTATTTTGAAAAAGGTTAGCACAAAATATCCATAGCAGTGTCGTGTTCTAAGTACATCTAATGAGTTATATGAGCATCTTTTAATAAACATAACCCACTGTACTTTCCCTTCAATCAAATTACATAAAATTTTATAAAGATGGCTTCGCTAAGCATAAACTGCTGAATTTTCAGTCTTTTGGGTGGATAAGGTTTAGAAACATAAATAATTTATTTTTCCAATTTCGTATAATAGTGAGATATATCCCCTGATTTGAAAATTCATACAGATATGACACATTTGCACGTTCTTTATAAGCAGTGTATGAGGTTTGTAAATACCTTTTATCTACTTTACGTAATATTGATTTTACAATACTAAAAATAAAGAAAGTCCCCCCCAAAAAAGCGTTGTAAGCCTATTCGCTACCTAACTAGTTTCGTAATGGTACCTCAACATGCAACTAGTTTCGTAATGAAGCTTCTACGAGTATTACGCAACGATTTTCGTAATATAATTCTTATCACGAAACTGGTTTCATATTGTGAACCATGCATAAATAATAAACAAAATAGAAGTAATTTTATTTATTAAAACATTGACAACAAGATTTTTGCAATTTGATATATTAATTCCCCACTTGTTGATGCTACACAGGACTGTGGTCAGAACTCGTTTTTCAAACTTTATTTAATTCACCTAGTACTCATGTACTTCTGTTTTAAACAAAAACCTAACAAACAAATCGTCTATCAAAACATGCTTGGCCCTCTACACACACGTATTAACTATGTATCAATTTAGAGTACTGTTTCAGTGATTCCTCAAAAAATTGAATTTTATTTATGGACGCTCTTTAACTGCTTAGCGTCCCATTCTATATTGGGCGTGAAAGACGGGAAATTTTGCTCAGAGGCCTCTTTATCAAGCTTGGGGTTCTTTTACGTGCCGTAAATCTACAACATGGGACCACCGGCTTTACTTCCCTTCCGAAGGAAGCCAAGTTAAGGATTTTTACGCCCGAAAAAAAATCCATCGCCTTCCGCCGGGGTGAACCCGCGACCTCGGGAACTAGAGGTTATCATGGTAACCACTACACCACGGGGGACAACGCAGTGATTCCTAATACTACATCTGAAACAAAAATGTAATTTACCAATAAATAAAAAAATCGATATTACGTAGCTAAAGTAGATAAAATGCTGTACGATACACATATCGTAACTACATTTTACAATACTCAACTAGTTATCAAGCTCGGCCTGCGGCCTCGTTTGTCAATCTTCCAATCTCATATTGTAATATTATACGTTACGATATTCGTATTGTAAATTACTATTGTTTGTGAAATGATAGATTTTAAATTCAATGAATAACATCAAAAAACTGATCCATTGTTTATTTCAGCGTCCAGGTAACTAAAGCTGGCATGTGGAAACAAATCGGGAATTTATAAACTTGTCGGTTCTACCAGAAGTGACCCTTATATCACCAACTAGAGATCCTGAATCTCGTTTGCATAAATGGATAGCACTCTTAAAAAATAGAAAATACAAGGTTTGTCAACAGTTCGGTTTGATATGAACTTATATTTAGAGCGTTGTGCATTTCGTTCAAAATGAAGGGAGTTCGGGTCAAAGAGAGTGCAAGAACTCATACTTTTACGTTTTCCACCGTCTACCTATGGTTGGTTGCAGGAACTATTGCATTCCCAAAAATTCGGTACCGAAATTTTACCGAAAATGAATGCTTTGAGGTCTCCTAAAACGCATTTTAGCAAAAGACCCGTGTGTATGAGTGTGTGTGAGAGAGAGAGAGAGAGAGAGAGAGAGAGAGAGAGAGCGCTTGACTCAAAAAGGACAAGTTATATAGTATTACTTGATGTTAGGTCCAGTATCTTTCAAGAATGCGGCAGTAACTGTAGTGTGTAGAAGAGTGGGTAGAGAAAGCCATGTGAATGCAACGCATCAAATTTTGTAATAGTGTTAAACGCCGGACCTTGCCACTTACGGCACCACAGGCGGTGGATACTGATGATGTATGAAATGATAATTGTTGGGAAAGGAAATATGTAAAGGAGGTGCTCCAGACCAAAGTTTAGGGTACTTCCCCGCGTTTGCCAGATATGAAGACTGAAGAAACTCTGAAGAAAAAAATAACAGTGGGAAGAAAATCCTGGCGGGATTTGAACCGCAGACCTCCTGTTCAGAGTCCGTGCCTTAACGACCTCGTTGCTTCATATGTGAAAGGCATTTAATGTTACCAGTCTGCCAATTTCCTATTGTTTTGTTTCATTTGCAGTAATATCTCGTTTTTGGGCTACAGTATTACAAGGATTTTGCAAAGAATGTGCAGTGCATGGGAGATAAGGCAACGAGTTTAGCATAGATACCGTAGAAGAAAATAACAAGGACGGCTTTCACGGCCCAGGGGATCTGAAAGTGGATTTGCTAGAAAAACAGACTGCGAGTCGTAAGCCAAGCTGTTTGTCTTTCCCGTGCATTACCCAAGTGCAATATGCGAGGATACAATGAGAGAATGTGGATGCAAGTGACGTGCAACCATAGAAAACAAACAGCTTCACTTCAAATCGCATAACAATAAAACTGAAGCGACAGCAACCTTACAATTCCAATGCAAGAAGGCATTACAACATGTAATAGGCATTCAGTTGCATAAAACAACTTAGTCTGAAGAGAAGTGCATACAGGAAGTTTAGGGGAAGATGTAACTCGTAACGCTTGAAGATGATGGTATACTTCTCGCAAAATTTAGAAAAGGTATAAATGACATGCGCTTTTTTGTTAAGAGGCTATAAATGCGATCCTGTCTTTGGCATGGAATGCGATCTGTATGGTCAGAAAAGAAAGGCAACTTTTATCGCTTCTTTCAAGCAGCATATCGATTGAAACTTTTTTTAAATTTTGCAGCAACTATAACGCTTGGTGATTATGGCATGTCAGAGGTCTATATAGGGATCCCAAACCCCTGGTTTCTGGTACAGTCCCATTTTTCGACATTGTGTCTGGGATTTAAATAAAAATGTGATGAAAAATTTATTCAAAACTCTATTATTGAAATTCTGTTTGATATTCCACTACGAAAATTTAAAAGTACACAATGATTGCCCTCTATTGGAATAGGCCGCATCATTTGATGTTAACTCACCTTTCTGTTTTTACATTATATTTATATTTATTTTTACTTGCAAGCCGTCAGTTTTGCTTTCACTTTACCAGACTCAGTGGAGTGTAGGGAATGAATCTAGTTAGTTAAAATTGCCTCCGCACCTCAATGGGAATCGAACCCAGGATCTCTGAGTTGAAGAGCCAGCTTACTGACCCCACTACTGTTTTGTTAGACATACCCTAAACAATCTGTTCTTAAAATATATACGCAACAGCTCTTTCATCCTGTATGAAATAGTTTCATATTAATGAGACGTGTTACGCGCGTGTGGTGAAGAAAAGAACGAAAAACATACAGAAGAGGCAAATTTATTCAGTGTACTGCACTAGTGGTAACTTGAATTAGTTTCCATGTCATAGTTTATACTACTCTAAATAGCATTACAATAACATTTTCTGAACTCTTGTATAGGGGGTCATTGAAATGATTTTTCTAACACTTAAACAACACTTGGGTAGGTATATAAGGACAATGACAAATATGAAACGTTTATCCAATAAAGTGTCTATTTATGGCGTGAAGATCGCAATTTTATTATTATTATTGTTGTTGTTTTTGTTGTTTTGCCCCCCCCCCCAAATGAACTCCATTGCTGCGATGACATTCAGCTAGCCTTATATGTAGACATGAAATGAATATTGCAACATTTCAGCTAGAATAGCAGTTTCTCGAGGCTGAAAAGTTGTTTTTCCAGGGTAGCAGAGGCGAATATTAAAACTTAGGACTGTATTTATTGCCGTAAATCTTGTAATAGTATCAAAGTACCTTAAAGAGTAACATTATATCCCAAGTTTCCTTGTTTTACAAACAGTTCCAAAAGACGGAGTCGCAGGAGTTGGCTGAGGCTCTGCTTAGAATTTCGATTTCAATTAGTATAATTGTTGTCTTGCATCAACTTATTTCCTATAATCTCTACATTCTTCGTTTTAATTGCGAAATAGCCTATTTGTACCGTTCAAATTTCTCTAGTTAAATTTATCGAACTTCATCACTCGTAACTCTATCCATAACAACAAAACAGACACTGAAATTTTTACAGACTCATCAATACGAGACCAAAGCAATACAAACATATCGGGAATTTCAATTAATCACAGCAGCGGAATTGCGGATGTTTTCTTTACCTGACTGACCTTCCGATGCCCTGCCGACTTGTTCCGTAACTGTTCAGTTCCTTTTCCCACCGCAGGCAGTCATATCTTGGCCATCTAGTAGTATCAGTGTCTGTTTCAGTTGCTTGATTTATCGATGGCTCCAAGTTCGTCACCATTAGCGCTGTCGTATGTAGCATTCTACTGTATAAAGATAGAAAGAAGTTCTTCATTTGTGGAAATATCTGACACAAATGATATTTTTTAGAGAAATTTCATATCCACAAAATTAAAGCTTCTACTTTTAATAGCGTCACCTCTGAGGAATGCACCATGCCATGCAAAAATTCTATGTTGTATCTGTTGCACATACTTATAGAATTCTTTTAAAACCACACTAAAGCAAAGCTAAATGACACGTGTAAGAAACAAGAAATATCAACAAGTGTTGTTAGAAATTCACCAATTCTCTAAGTGTCATTTGGGTAATTTCAAGCTTTAAAATGAAATAAACACAGCTTAAGTAAGCAATTAATTATTCGAAACATTTCATTTGTTTGTAGAATAGAAAACAATACGGCTTTGAAATTGAATCTCTGACTATGGCGAACATAGGATATTGATACCAGATTTACCTAAAAGTTTTGGACGTAATCTCGATCCACTTACGCAACACATTTCTTTGCAATACAACCATCGTTAAGGGTACACGTAGGTGAAAATTGATTGAAACCTTTCAGAAGGTACATTTTTGGTTTATAGTTTATTATTAAACTAGTTTCATAACCTGATCTAGTGTCTATTACTGATGATTAGAAGTAATTTTACACGAGTGTTTAAATGCGTCTGCGCACAAAGCCAGATAACCTTTCAGAACTTTAAAGCCGTTTATCTCGTTTTTGGTTTTTTCACGTTCAAAATTCTCCACACATTGCAATTCTTGTTCAGTTTTCTTCATATTTTGTACAGAAACGGACAAAACTATAAGCAGAAACTATTGGGAGTGGTTTTCCTTTATCGGTTATCATTAAAGGATTAGAATATCTAATTAATAGACTAAAATAAATTTAGTTTATAACCTTTTTCTTAAAAACTAATACAGCAATAGAAAAATATGTTTCCAAAACTTGTTCTTAAATATTAGTTAAGAGCCGAAAAAAACGTCTGTATTAGTACAATTTTTATTTTTTTTAATCGTGTGGACCTTTTTTGTTTAGCATTAAAATAATCCTTAAAGAATTAATACTTGAGAACTACTGCAGATATTGGAATGGAAATTTGTAAACATATTAGTGATTTGATGTGCTACTTATATAAATTTCGGAAACATACTCCTTAATTAATTTAAAGATTTCATCCATGTATATCCTTAACTCGGTCATATCCAATCTGGTGCTAAATGTTTTTCTAAGCACATGCTCCAGGCTTTATTAGGTATATTTTAGAACCTCGTTACAAACTTCACTTGTGTATAATAATAGGCCGATAGTAATGATTTAGAATGCGTTGAATTACCTCAACGCTTTGTCCGTCAGACATTTAACACTTCAAACAAGGTGAAAACTGGAGGTCACGGAGAGGCAATCTTGGCTCTAGCAGGCCAACACCTGGATGATGGGGTAATTTGCCAAGAACCGAAGTGAGAACACACAGGTATTATGATGAATGTGAGGTCACCCAACGAGGTTTTATGCAGCTGTTGTGATTTTCAATGTTTTTCACGCATGCGCAATTAAGGAAGACTGCTTTAGTGGATGACAAGTGTATCAACATTGAGTGTCGATGGTAAGAACTCTGGTTCATTTTGTTCGCGTTATTTACCTATTGTTAGTCTTTTGTTAAGAATGAAAGGAGCAAGAAGAGGCTTTACTTTATCTACCATGTACAGTCCGATGCAAAAAAACGTGCCGATATGAGGAACCGCGGTTTAAGTGGCGGTCAATAATTAACACGCCTCTTCCTCTCCTTCCATTCCTCATTTGGCTACAGAGGTAAATGCTTGAGTGCCGAACCAATAAGAGCCGGGACTCATGCACAGTCTTTGGGAGGTATATTGTTTCAAACATTCAGGTGTAATATATGGATTCCCCACCCTTTCATCGCCTAGTGAGACCTAACCTTATCTTCATAAGGCAATGCTAGAGTATCGGACTTCAGCTAAAACCAACTAGAGGATGGCTCACCTAAAGCAGGTGCGGAACACAAATGATGAGATTCTACCAACATTCAAGAGTGGAAAACATTAAAAGTAACCAAAAGCATCGGCAGTTTTTTTAACTCAACTACATATAGTAGGTAGAAGGTATTGCATTCCACCCAAAAATTCTATAGCGAGATTTCACTGGAAATACATTATTTGAGGTCCCTGAATCAAATAAAAAAGGCATTTTAGAAGAAGTCCCGTGTGTGTGCGTGTGTGTGTGTGTGTGTACCTGTGAACAGCATAACTCAAAAACAAATAGTCGGATGAACACCAAACTTGGTATTTAAGTTCAGTATCTTCCAAAGATGTAACACGAAGATTTTCAAGAAAATCCCCCCTCTCCAAGGTACCCTTTACATTGATCATTTTTTATTAAAATACCATGCATTAAAATGTATATCTTGAATTTTTTGGGAAAGTCATCTTCAGTAGGAAGGAATTTTGTATAATCTTGTATATTTGGTAAACGTTAAGCGATAGACGAAAACGTACTACACACAAAATGTAGATCTCATTAAAACACACAATTTATTTCAAATACGTTTTTTGGTTCATTTCTTGGTCATTCTCTTAAAACCCTGTCAACATTCAGCTGTTTCTCGCGATTGCATGGAAACGGTATGGAATTTTAAGGCCAGTATATACATGGGGCACTATTTATATTTTGAGCCTTGGCAACCCTGAATGTTGTAGGTGCCATCTGATGTTTCCAATGGAACGTTTGACATTCTTAATCATAATCTACTTCAAATATTTTGACAATAGAGCGTCATTTGTTTTGTTTACACTAACTTGAAAATTGTGCGTCAACAAAAACATGGAATTAACTCGTGAAAATGTTCTTGCAATGATTTATTACAACTTTCGACGTGGATTATCAAGACAAGAGTGCATCGATCAACTAACTTTAACATTTGGTGACGAAGCTCCATCCTTTGCCACTGTGAAACGCTGGTATAACGAATTTAATCGTGGCCGCCGTTCGCTCAATGATGAAGTTCGTGAAGGTCGTCCAGAATCAGTTGTTGTGCCAGTAAACCTTGATGCTGTGCAAAAACTAATAATGAACGATCGCCATGCGACATATTGTGAGATTGAGGCAACCCTATGCATTAGTTCCACCAGCATATATAAAATATTACATGATCATTTAGCCGTCAAAAAAGTTTGCTCTCGTTGGATCCCACATAATTTGATGGAATCTCAAAAAGATACTCGTGTCGATTGGTGTACAAAAATGCTCAAGAAATGCAATGGTGGTGCCTCAAAAGACGTATATAAGATTGTAACAAGTGACGATTCATGGATCTATACGTATGAACTGGAACATAAACAGCAGTCGACTGTATGAGTGTTTCAAGATGAAGCAAATCCCACAAAAGTTGTTCGCACTCGAAGCACTTCGAAGCAAATGGTCGCCTGTTTTTACAGCAAAACTGGCCATGTGCAACAGTGCCTTTAGAGGAACGTAAAACGATCAATGCCGAATGGTACACAACTATTTGTTTGCCGGAAGTCTGCGGTGAAGTAAGGAAAACCAATAAGAACCGTAGGGTCGTTCTTCATCAAAACAATGCGAGCGCAAACACATCTGGTCTAACAACAGAGTATTTGAAGGCTCAAAAAATCGAATTGATGGGCCATCCGCCATACAGTCCTGATTTGGCACCCAATGACTTCTTGTTGTTCTCGAACATCAAGAATAAATTGCGTGGACAACGATTTTCGTTGGCAGAAGAAGCCATTGATGCCTACAAAAACAATGTTTTGGAGGTGTCTCAAGAAGACTGGAGTAAATGCTTTGACAAATGGATCAAAGGGATGCAAAAGTGTATTGATCATAAAGGAGAATATTTCGAAAAACAATAAAGCAGTTTTCAATCAGAAATTACTTTGTTTTAATTATTAGGCTCAAAATATAAATAGTGCCCTCGTAGCTTCCAATTCTAGAACATTTGACTATCGCTGTTCTCTTTGTATCTATAACGAAATGTGTAATGTAGCTATTTCTGCAAAGGTTTGTTTGAATTAAAACGCAGTAGATGGAACAATAAGCTTATTAAGAATAGTTTGTATACCCACTAATAAACGATAGAGGGTAGAGAAAGTCATGTGAATGTATTACATAACATATTTTGTAGCTGACGTATTTCTAGTCGCTGAAGCATCTTTGGTCTTACAGTAACGTATAGACAGTGTAGTGTCATAAGAAGCTGTTAATTTGCAAAAATAGCAATAACTTGAACTAAACTGATAAGTGACGTCATAACACAATTGGTCGATGTTGTGGACTTGTAAAGTAGGTAGCTATATGTAGAGATATTTGACAAACTTAATATAAACATTCAGTATACCATACATCGAGTTGGATTACTCAGCCGTTAGCATTTGAGGAGATCCGTGTTCGATTCCCATTGGACCGGCCATCCTGGGATGGATTACACTATACTACCTATGGTTTCCTTTAATTATTCACGGCGCACGCAGTGGATGTGCTTTGAGGCATAGTTACAAACAGCACCAAAGGAAATCTTTGGGGAATTTTGTATCGTTTTCTGGGATCTTTTAAGGCGTGTCCTTCACCTTACCTAACGCAGAGCGTGGTGGTTTGATAACACAGCAATAAGGGAGGAAAGTGAGGAGGTTGATGCTTTTTCTAGTGTTATTGAAACCAAAACATGTGTATTGTCTCTGAACCAATTATGCCGTATACTAGTGAAATTACTCGTGCACGTACTTTGGTTATGTGGCAGGCTGGTCGCACTGTTATAGCAATTTCAACGGCAGTGCATAAAAGTGTTTTTGTAGTAAATTACTGGATAAAAATATTCCACGAAAGTGGGGAAGACGGTCTATATACTCGTTACAAAGTGGGCACTCCCCATAAAACATCCGCAGATGATCTTCGTTTACTAAATGCAAATTACACTTTTGTTATAATTCACTGATCATGTTTTGAGACTATAGATAAATATGTCTATGTATATGGTTTACCGAATATGACATGCACATTATGGTAATAAAATTAGGTTATATTTTTGTCTATAATCCTGTTGTACCATTCAAGCTTTAATTTGTACCCCCTGAAAATCATCTTACACTACATATTCTACATTTCGCTAACCTGGGCGTTCATCAAGTTTTACCCTTAGCTTTTAACCCTAAGAGCGTAAACATATATTTCCTTTCTACGCCATTTTGCAACTTTTGTTGTGGTTATTGGTGCAACTATTTAGCAGAAGGAGTGGCGCACACTTGCACCGAGGCCTAAAGCAACCAATGAAATGGCCATAGCTTCGGAAGGTCAAGTGCAACGATAAATAATGTGACATAGACGGGAGGTGCAGTGAGATTTTCTTTGGCGCTCCTTGTACCTCCGACCTGTATCTGACTTTGAGGATAAGAAGGTGTTGGAGGGATGCTCTGTTGCACATGTACCTTTACACGAGTTCTCCCTCATGTCATTCCTTCTACCGGGACGTTTAGTGGGCATTATAGGCCTAAACTTGGCTACAGTACTGAAACCCCCCTACGTTCCATACCCGTTCTCATACCTATACTATAGTTCGCAATCTGGATAATCTATGATTTGTTGAGTATTCCAATATCACTGAGGAATAAACACTCATAAGAGTTTTCTGTGGATTTTGACGAGTTTTCCTCTTAGCGCCGATGTATTATTATTTTGTACTACTGTCAAGTAGCTGAACACAATGGATAGATAGGAGCTTCATTCTTGGAGATGGAATGGACAAGGGTAAGTCTTGAGAGACTTATGCGAATCCTTATGGCTATGATCTGATCACCGATTTTATACCATTATACCACGCATTTTAATGGAATAACCCACAGAGTTTTTAAGTTATTTCATTACACGCGATACCAACACTGAGGGAATCCCGACAAAAACTACACAACTCTTAGCGGGAGTAGACTGGGAGAGGATGGTCATAAACCAAAGGCTGCCGGGTGAATCGATATCTTATTGCTTGAAGGGCGCTTTTTAAGCGTAAGAGCATAGTCTCAACAACGAAAAGTCGAATAAATACCAAATGTCATACTTACAATTATATTATATACCTACTGTTTATGCATTCCTGGGTAAGGTTTTGAATAAATTTTCCTCACTCCCAAACTACCTTTCTTTTGAAAAAAATGTGCGTTATTTGTAATTTTCTAAAAGTAGTTCTAACTTTTTGATTGAATTTAATACATTTGAGTTATTAATGTGAGGAATTAAATATATGTTTACCGTGTGAATCTTCTCATCCTGCGGATTGAGAAATTGTGCACTCCCGGCGTTGTACAGCCTATGCCGTAAAGACTGTCCACTGCATCGCGTCGTATCAATTTCAGCCTAAATGACTGCTTTGCACCGCTGTGCGTACAATGACTTACACTCGTAGCGCAACAGTGTGCGCGTTGGATTTCAGTGATGAAGGTCCCAGGTTCAAATATTGCTACTTGATGGTACATTTATGTTTAGAAAACTTAACCAGAACTGATAGTTTGACATGAAAATGTCTTTTCACTCAGATAGTTTAATTATGCGAATTTCATTAAAACTCAAATTGTTACTTATTAGAATATGCTTTAACGAACATCATAAATAAATGCAAGAAATGAACAAAAAACTCATTTATTCGCAGGCTTTATTTGAACTTCCGACTTTTACCATGACTTTCCATGCTACTAGAGCACGTTACAATAAGCACCACCGTAGCCCTAATCAGCGGGCTGGTGAATGCGGTGTCAGCACCTGCATTTCGCATCGTCTGTCTAATGCAGGATTGCCTAGTTACCAATCCGCTGGATGAAACACTCACGCGGTATATATATCGTGGATTTTATATAAATGCCTACTAAATCCTCTTCATTCTAATCGGATTTTATATAGTTTTGTACAATTGAGAAATCATAAACTGAGCGAAGTGGCTTCGCGTTAATGTACGCCACTCTAACATAAGCGAGGTCTTGGGGTCAAGGCCTTAGGGCCGACCAACCTGACAAGTTTTCCTCGGTTAGGCGAATGCTGGATTATTTAATTCGATCCGAAAATTTTCCTATCATCCCTTTCATCACTACGTTTCATTTCCTTCTTCACTGCCAAACCTTTGCTTGTATCTCGACAGGCTACTGACCCATTGGCTTGTAAATTCTTGGGAGCGTAAGTCCTACAAGAGGAGGGTAATCCGTTGATGCAGAAGAGGATGAACAGAAAGCATAGGGGATAGACAGAAACTTACTACACGGAAAATGTGGACTCATTAAAATACAGTTTATGCCTAACTGTTTTGTTATGTTCGTCGTTTTCGAAATATTCCATGTTGCAAGTTTACGCTTTCCCGAGTATATAGGTACGTTATCTGAAGCATATACTTGAATGTTTGCGATTCCTGTTTTTTTTCTTTCTTTTCTTTCATTCGCAGGAACTCGTTACCATACTAAACATGTTAGTGCTATTTCCACATATTGTGTGTAGGACGTAGGACTAGAAGCGGAGGGAGACTCAGCACCTTGACCTAATGAGACCTTTTGTGGCTAGGCCCTAATGGGATGCCCCCGAAAGGAAGGGTTTGAGGTGAGAGGAAACAGGGCAACCGGATCAAGAGGCTCTACAGTGCAGAGGGCAGGGTTCCTACATTTTCCAAGTAGAAACTCCCCGGTGGCAGCTGGTACAACCGGCCTCCTCCCTCTTCTGGTTTGCACAACCTATTGGGGAGCCCAGGACTCGGAGACCGCTCCTATTCCGGTGTCAAAGTGTTACAGAGAGCATCCTGTTTCCGTATCATGCACCGCCGAGACTCCAACACTTGCAACCCTGAAACAACTAAGCAGATGGAAGGTGAAGTGAAATGAGAAAAGAGGTGAAATGGAGGGACAGGAAATTCGGAGAATGTAATTAACCTTTATCCTTCTTCTTGCCAAATCGTTTTAGTTGATATCCGGCTCATTTTTATGAAGGTTTTAGTATCAAAATCTTGCTTGATAGAGTTACAAGGCTGACTCTTTAGAAGAAAAAATTATAAATTATAGAAATGAACGGAGACAGCATGTTGATAGACAGTCGAAAGAGAGGATCCCAAGGAAAGTGTTCCACTATAGACATAAAGAAAAAAGACATCCAGGAAGACCAAGAAAACGATGGTCAGACAGTTTTGAAGCCGGAACAGTTAGTACTGCCTAATGTCTGGAGTGCAGAAGAAGAAGGACGTAATGTTCCCAGTATTCGCCTAATGCTCCGGGGAAACCCCGAAAAAACACACGGGTCGCCGCGGTAATCGAACACACGACCTACCGAATGAGAGTCACACGCGCTACCATTTGCGCCACATCGCTCGGTATAACTTAACACTCGCTGAATAATTTGAAATCATTCATATTCAAACATATATCACAATTAATGTATCCTGAATAGAAAAACCACATTTATAGTACATTAAGTCGTATATATATCACATCATGTTTTTAGACTTTAATTCTTAACATCATTTAGGATAAAACCATAAATGCCTTTTATGTAAAAGCGTGAATGAGAAAGAAAGCAATACACGTAATTTGTGGCTTCTTTCGAACGAAAAAAAATTGTATTGCATTCAACGATTTTGCTGACTTTCCGTTTGGAGGATTCTAAAGCATCGTCTGTACAGAAAAAAATGTCACAACTAATAGTCGAAAGCTGGTATTTTTTTTATAAAAACGTGCATTAGTTACTAATAAATCAACTGAGAACCTTTTAGCATTCATTTTTCACACATGCGATACTTTACTGCTAGTAAATCTGTATTGCGAAAAAGTGGGCGCTCATAAAAGTTCCATATAGTTTCGACCTTTTCATATGTGGTTTTATAAAATTATTTTATATGCATTAAAATAGTATATTTTTCATACAACCCTTGGCAATGTCACATACATATGAAATAAAATGACCAAAAATAACGCTATGAAGTCGTAGAAACAGGCGTTAATGAGGAGGGTAATTTTTTGATCTTAACATTGTTTCCTAGACCAAATCAAAAACCAGTTGCATTCCACAGTCAGGTTTTAGGTATACACTAAAAAATCTGATGTGATACATTCACATGACTTTCTCTGCCCTCTTTCATATATTAGTGGTGGATATGTAAAATATTCTTATTAAATCCTCTTTTTCTATCTATGTACTTCATTTTAATTCAAATGAGCCTTTGCAGAAATAGCTACATTACACATTTCGTTATAGATACAAAGGGAACAGCATAGTCAAATGTTTAAGAACTGGACGCTTATACTGGCCTTAAAATCCCACACTGTTTCCATACAATCGCGGGAAACAACTGAATGTTGAGAGGACTTTTAAGAGAATGATCAGAAATGAATAATTCGAACCTTTAATAACGAATCTCTCAGAATGGTTTATGCCACAAAAAACTTGTTTGAAATAAATTGTGAGTTTTAAAGATTTCTACATTTTTTGTGCAGTATGTTTTCGTCTATCTCTTAACGTTTACCAGTTATAAAGGATTATGCAAAATTCCCTCCGAATGAAGAGGAGTTTATAGGCTGTTCCAAGAAAATTCAAGATACACCTTTTATATGCCATGTAAATATTTTTAATATGTGCTATTTTTATCAAAAGCATTAGTCATTTAGTAGAAAATCAAAATTTTCGAAAAATGTTTCATGTAAAGGATAGTTGGGGATGGTGGGATTTTCTTGAAAATCTTCATGTCGCATCCTTGAAAGATAGTGAACTTAAATACCAAGTTTGGCACGTATTGAACTTTTGGTTTTTGAGTTATGCTGTTCACAGGCACACACGCGCCCCTGTGAAATCTCGGTATAGAATTTTTGGGTGGAATGCAGTACCTTCTCTACCTACTATATACGTAGTAGAAAAAGAAAAATGCTATACTAAACACCACAAAAAATTTAAAAATTGATGCAATTTTCAAAAACTTATAAGACAAACGGTTGTTCCTTCTGCATATTAGAACTGGAATTTTCTGTCGATTAATTTGGTGTTAGAATGTTTTTAAGTTGAGAAAGATACTTTCTGGACTGTCTGTATATGTCATATGTTTGTGCTGCACGACTCATTACATTCACAAATGCTTTGATGTCACCATATGCTTCTTTTCATAAATCTCATGAACGAAATTAATTGTTTTTCTAAATTGTTTTGTGAAAGGCTGCTGATTTATTTTGTATTTTTTAAAATAGAATAATGATATACAAAGCTACTCACTGGCGTTTTATTACAATTCTCTGTCTATGCACAAAACATCGCATTAAAGTCAAACACAGAATAACTCATTTCAAAGGTTATACGTAACCATATGTATTCCTATTCTCTTTGTGGGGCCATCAGTAAAGTAATTAACTCTCACACCATTCCTTACAAACACGTAGCCTGCGGGGGTCATCTAAAAATCACAATAACGATACAAATTACATGTTTCAGTTGTACACACGGTTCTAAATTGTGTGGTGAAAATTGAATTGGATAACCCGTCAAAATGTCATATAGAATTAGCATTACTAAACTATGTGCCGGGAATACAATAATGAAGCAGGTTGAATCAGCGCTCAGGGAACGGGTGGCATTAAAACATTAAAGAATGCAATCACATGCAATAAAAAGCACCTGTTAACAAACGCATACAGTCCCACTTTGAGCACGACGGTAGTTAGATTAATACAGAGGATGCAAACAACGCTTTTATAAGTACCAAGATCAGTGGATTATTGATTCTTGCTTGTATACTGCCATCAAAATTAATGCATTTGTTTACTGCCAGTCTAAAGGCATTTTAATCGTAACAGGTTGCGAATTTCTAGTTTACTAGTTGTTATACGAACTAATTTCCAGACATGATTATCTGTAGCAATATTGAATTTGGTTGATATATTAGGAAGTAACAAATTGTGAATGAATTACTCTTGATTTGAAGTTTTAGATATTTTCATTATCTAGCGGACAAATATCAATTAAATCAAATGTTCGTGTATTTGACCTTAATAAGTCAGTGTTTCCCAAATCTTTTTGGTCATGGAACACTTTTCGTTTAAGGGAGTATAATTATGGACCACTCACAGTAAAATAATAACTTTCTTTGTGATAGCTTAAAACAAATATTATAATATTTTAAAACACACATTCAAGTTTTTACTTAGTGTATTTTACTATGACGTCCTGCACTTCTGTTTTTTTTTATTTTTTAGTAACTACAAAATTCTAAAACCAAACGAATTTCAACTGCAATGCCACCAAGACCTCTGTGACCATCGCGGAACCCTTACACAACCCTCAGAGAACTCTAAATTCCTCGGATCACAGTTTGGAAATCACTAGATTAAGTAATAGAAGTCTCTGCTAACAAATGTAGTATAATTTAGAACAATTTACGCATGATAACCTAAAATAATAATCAGAAATACACAGAAGCTATGAAAATTATGCAGTCCACTATTCTGATGAATATACATAAAAAAGTAAATGTAGGGGCGAACTAAAAGTAATAATCCCTAATCGATAAAACTGTGAGATTAATTGAAAAGTGTTGGAGAAAGTAAAAATTGGGGGATGGGCCTAGAATAAACGTATGACAGACAAGACAGAAAAGGAAGAGAGAGTTACAGCCATAGATGGTAAAATCTCTTTAAACTGAATCTCTTCCACATACAGGCATATTATTTAATCAAGAGTATAGACCAGAATGAAAACACTGCAAAACGAAGAAATAAAAACACTGACAGATAAAAGCAGACAATTGTGACATACATGAGAAATCAAGTTAATACGTTCCTGCTGTGTATTTTATACAGCCTTTGTTGAATATGATAGGATGTAATGTAATATTGGTCTTAAAACTGCTCAGTTTAAGTACGAAGAAGAGCGTAATGACACCAGAAGGACTACAAATGAATCAAAAGGTATTAATGGCCATGAGAATTGACACAGAAACAGGCACATTTTCCACAGTTTGCTCTATAATATACCACACAGCTACTTTTCCTTTGTTATATTGTATTTTTACTTTCTCTACTACGTATAGTAAGTAGGGGAAGTATTGCATTCCACCCAAAAATTCGATACCGAGATTTCACCGGAAATACATGTTTTGAGACCTCCTGAATCCAAAAAAAGCATTTTTGGAAACATGTCCGTGTGTGTGTCTGTGTGTGTGTGTGTGTCTGTGTGTGTGTGTGTCTGTGTGTGTGTCTGTGAACAGCATAACTCAAAAACTAACAGTCGGATAAACACCAAACTTGGTATTTACGTTCAGTATCTTCCAGGGATGCGACACGAAGATTTTCAAGAAAATCCCCCCACCCCAGTCTACCCTTTACATGGAACATTTTTCGAAAATTTTAATTTTCTCAAAAATGTCTCTAACGATTTTGATGAAAATATCATATGTTTAAGATAATGTCATGAGAAATGAAATGTATATCTCGAAATTTCTGGGAATGTCTCCAAAAGTATTCTTCATTATGAACGACTTTTGCATAACTGGTAAACCATAAGAGATAGACAAACTTTTACTACACAAAAAATGTAGATCGCGTTAAAATACACAACTTATATCATATACATTTTTTTTTGTTGAGTGAACCGTTTTCGAGATATTGCTTGTTATTTCCTTAAATTTTCCAATACTTATACTTTTTCTCAAATTCGTTATTCATTTTTTTGTCCTGGACATGCAAAGAGAATGGAATGCGCCACATAGCAACCAGCAATAAAATATTTGACTATCGCTTAAAAGCTACCATATTCCCCTTGCATCTACAAGAAAATTACAAACAAGATTGACATCTCGATATCTCGATTAATATGAAGCATATGGAGAATAGGCGTTTGTAAAAATAGATTGTACAAGAGTAGAGAAAGTCATGTGAGTGTAACACATCAGATTTTTTTTACTTGCTTTACTACTTCTACCTATAGTAAGTAGAGGTGTTTGTGTGTGTGTGTGTGTGTGTGTGTGTGTGTGTGTGTGTGTGTGTGTCTGCACAGCATAACTATAAGTTCAGCGTCTTCCAAGGATGCAACACAAAGATTTTCGAGAATATCTAACCATCTCAAAATACCCTTCACATGAAAAATGTTTCGTTTTTACGTTCGCAAAATTGGCTTCGAAGATTTTGATTAAGATACAATAATATGTGTAAGATATTTGCATGACAAATGAAATCTATTCATTTCTGCAAATGGTCTGTAAAGTCCTCTTCATTCTGAATGACTTTCATACAATTGGTAAACCCTAAGAGGCAGACAGATTTTTACTATACCCAAAAAAAAAACTAATTTCATTAAATCACACAATATAAGTCCAAATATTTTCAGCGTTAAACATTTTCGAGATATTGTTGAAAGCCATCCTTTAACAATTCAGTTTTCAAAAATCTGATAATCGCTTTAGCCTTCTGTATCCTCTTATGCACACAACGATTGTTTAATGTGTAATGGAAGTTTATCTGGATTAACAAGAAGTTGTTAAACAGTTGTTTAAGGATGTGGGCTTTTCTGCATTACTTTGCTCTTCATTGAAAACGTTAGTAAAAGTAACCTTCCGTGAATCAGGAACCTAAGCTTATTATTAAAAAAAAGAACCCTAACCTAATCCCCCGTGAATCAGAAACGCAAAAAGGTATAAACGTAAAATAAAAAGTAATTAGGAACGCACGCTGCGGGCGTTGGCGGTATCTCACTGGCTTTGAAGACCAACGTAATGCAGGTTACCGTGGATACGAAGCCTGATCTATGGAGAAGAAATCTGAAAATCGAATAAACGCATTTGAAAGAAAGATCTTGAGAAAAATATATTGTTCCCGGTTACGGAATGCGCCTGGGTTCGATCTCACCCATGCGGGTGCGGATTTTATGTCCCGTGTGTTGGTCCGGTGCTCACTCAGTATTTTGAGGAAAGTGAGGAGCTGCGATAGGCAGCGGTCCTGGCCTCGTAGCCAACTTTCCGATTGGGGTATGCGTGATGCTGGCTACAGCATCGGTTAGATGGACGTTCACCTCTGCCGTGCGCACATGTGCATGAGTCCGGCAGTCAGGTTGGCAGGCCCAGGCCCTTCGCGGGCTGTAGTGCCACAGGATTTGTTTTATATGACCTATTTAAGAACCTGAATTATCCATTATTGTCATATTAAAAAGATTACAATGGACAGGACATGTTTAAAGAATGGGCAAAAGAAGCATACTTAAGAAGGTGATGACGGGGATGTTGTTTGCTAAAAGTCCGGCAGGTAAACTTAGGAAAAGATGGATGGACTCAGTGAAGGAAGATTGCGATCAGATCTTGAAATTGAGAAATTGGCAACAGAGAGCATTGACAGAGAAGCTTGGAGGTCTCAGCTACTTTTGGCTGTAGCGTCATTGGAGGAAGAATAAGAAGAAAAAGAATATTTTGCAAGAACAGCATAAGGAAGGGTAAATGAAGAAAGTCATGTGAATGTAACATCAGATTTTTCTTTACATAGTACGCTATGAGCTTCAGTATAAGCTTTAAACCATAAACATGGGTTTAATTTATATCTATACATTTGTAAGACTGGCCCTTGGGCTTTGTGGAAATTAGTCTAAATGGAACAAATTTATTGAGAATTTCGATATCATTAATTTTAAACCTTCATGATGTTTGAGGACCAGGGGCTGTTTTACTTAATTGCTCTGCCTTAGGCGTCCTGAAGAATTAAACATGTATCATTGTCAAAAGCATTCTACAGTTAATCTGTTTTGCTTTTTGTTTGCTTATTACTTTCTCTACTACGTATAGTAAGTAGGGGAAGTATTGTATTCCACCCAAAATTTCGATACCGAGATTTCACCGGAAATACATGTTTTGAGACTCACTGAATCCAAAAAAAGCATTTTTGGAAACATGTCCGTGTGTGTGTCTGTCTGTGTGTCTGTGTGTCTGTCTGTGTGTCTGTGTGTCTGTGAACAGCATAACTCAAAAACGAAGAGTCGGATAAACACCAAACTTGGTATTTAGGTTCAGTATCTTTCAGAGATGCGACACGAAGGTTTTCAAGAAAATCCCCCCACCCTGTCTCCAAAAGTATTCTTCATTATGAACGACTTTTTCATAACTGGTAAACCATAAGAGATAGACAAAATTTTACTACACGAAAAATGTAGATCGCGTTAAAATACACAATTTATGTCATATACATTTCTTTTATTGAGTGAACCGTTTGCGAGATATTGCTTGTTATTCCCTTAAATTTTCCAATACTTATACTTTTTCTCAAATTCGTTATTCATTTTTTTATGTCCTGGACATGCAAAGAGAATGGAATGCGCCACATAGCAACCAGCGTTAAAATATTTGACTATCGCTTAAAACCTACCATATTCCCCTTGCATCTACAAGAAAATTATCAATAAGATTGACATCTTGATATCTCCATTAACATGAAGCATATGGAGAATAAGCGTTTGTAAAAATAGTTTGTACAAGAGTAGAGAAAGTCATGTGAGTGTAACACATCAGATTTTTTTCTTCTATATTGAGCGAGATGAAACAACAGAGTAATGAAATTGCTTTAGTTTTCTTATTTTCCTTATTTTTTTAGGTTATATGAATGTAACAGAAAGCTTAGAGAGAGAAGTAAATAAGAATAACTTTCTCTTGCGCCTTCTCCAGTTTGTCTCCTTCATTCGTTTCCTTTCAGTCACTATCTTGTACTAGATTCCTGCTGTGTTAAGAGCTTCCCAACATTTATTTGGAATGTGCATTAGTCATAGTTCCCCTTCTCATAAATGTGGAGGAACTTTATTGTTAGCGATTTAAAATTAGAATTGCGAAGTAATCCGTTTGGCACGGACATGCTAGTAAAGTGTTTTATGTCTTTTTGTTCGCCAAGATGTGTTATATCAGGGCCCTTCTTGACGTAACAGCCTCGAGTTTTCATTACTGGCTTCATCCTACCGCTCGACAAAACTTTCATAATCTTAACTTTTGCCGAGAGGGAAGCCCCTGTCTGGCATCCCACAGTTCATATCGTTGCGGAGGCACATACACCAGAGAATTTGTCGCTAGAACCAGCAATATTCCCCATCTTCCTTATAACTTGCGTCATAAACTATCTTGTAGGTTGCAGGCAAAACTAATCGGATGTGTTACACTCACATGACTTTCTCTACTCTTGTACAAACTATTTTAACAAACGCTTATTCTCCATATGCTTCATGTTTATCGAGATGTTAATCTTATTGCTAATTTTCTTGTAGATGCAAGGGGAAGGTAGGCTTTAAGCGATAGTCAAATATTTTAAAAGCTGGTTGCTATGTGGAGTATTCCATTCTCTTTGCATTACCAGGACAAAAAAATGAATAACGAATTCCCATTTGAGAAAAAGTATAAATATTGGAAAATTTAAGGGAAAAACAAGCAATATCTCGAAAAGGTTCACTCAGCAACAACAATGTATATGACATAAATTGTGTATTTTAACGCGATCTACATTTTTTGTGTAGTAAGATTTGGTCTATCTCTTATGGTTTACCAGTTATGCAAAAGTCGTTCACAATGAAGAATACTTTTGGAGACATTCCCAGAAAATTCAAGATATACATTTTATTTGTCATGAAAGTATCTTAAATATATGATATTTTAATCGAAATCGTTAGAGCCATTTTTGAGAAACTTAAAATTTTTCGAAAAATGTTCTATGTAAAGGGTAATCTGGGTTGGGGGAATTTTCTTGAAAATCTTCGTGTCGCATCTCTGGAAGATACTGAACCTAAATACCAAGTTTGGTGTTTATCCGACTGTTCGTTTCTGAGTTATGCTGTTCACAGACAGACACACAGACGGACATGTTTCCAAAAATACTTTTTTTTGGATTCAGGAGTCCTCAAAACATGTATTTCCGGTGAAATCTCTGTATCGAATTTTTGGGTGGAATGCAATACTTCCCCTACTTACTATACGTAGTAGAGAAAGTAAAATTCCACACGAGTTCATTACAAACTCAGTATTTGTACTGGAATTTCAAAATTCAGTATTAACGATGTTCTAAAACGAAAAATTGGTAATTTGTCTTTGAAAACGTATTACATACACGAGTAAAATGTGTGAAGATTATAAATCCAACGAAATTTGTAATTAATTAGTTTGATATTTCAAAGATAGCAATTATTATTTTATGCGTGTCTTTAGATTCCATTCGTTATTTTAATCTTTCACATTATTTTCTCTGCCAACTAACTATAGTAGGTTAAAGGAAAGCATTGCATTCCAACAAAAAATTTGATACTGGTATTTCGCCGGAAATGCACGTTTTAAGGCTCCCTGGATACAAAAAAATTGAATAGGTCCGTGTGTGTTTCTGTTTGTCAGTCTGTCTGTCTGTGAACAGCATAATTCAGAAAACGGAAAGTTAGGTACAGAATCCTCCAAGGATGCGACACGAAGATTTCAAGATAATTCTCCGCCCCAAACTAGCCTTTACATGAAAAAATTTTCGTTTTTTTATTTTCTCACAAATGACTAACAATTTTATTAAAATACTGTATGTCTAGGATTTTTGCATCGCAAATAAAAGTCGTAAGTCGCTATTCGTGTTTTTCTTTAGGCCATAGAAAGGGAATGAAATTTCAGTGGCATCATATAGAGACCAGATTTAAGAAAAAGAAAATCTAACTATTGCTTTAGGCTGCTGTATTGAAAAGAAATTGAGTTTTATTTATGGACGCTCTTTAACTGCTGTGGTCCTTAGTGTCCCATGCTATAATGGGGTGAAAGACCGGTAATTTTGCTCAGAGGCCTCTATTAGGCTTGAGGTTCTTTTACGTGCCGTAAATCTACGACACGGGACCACCGGCTTTACTTCCCTTCCGAAGGAAGCCATGCTAAGGATTTTTACGCCCGAAAAAATCCATCACCCTCCGGCGGGTTTGAACCCGCTACCTCGGGAACTAGAGGCTAGCATGGAAGCTGCTGTATTGTTACACCTGCAACAAAATGTGTAAATGTGAAGTGAAGGTTTATCTACGAGATAAACAAGAAGCACTTAGAAGAATGTGATTTTGTAAGAATAGTGTGTAGAACAGAGAGTAGAGAAAGTCATGTGAATGTAACATCGAATTTTTTAAAACTTTTATCACTCATAGTAACGATGTGAATCGCTGAGACTAAAGTGGAGTCAACAAAAAACACGAGCAATTAGCATTAACAGCCAACAATTAACAGGCCACTGGTCCAGATGTGAATGGTACAACAACAATGCCCAATATGTCAATTTTGGTGTCTGGATTGGTTCTGTGCTCATATTACGTTCAGTTACATTACATAATAGCGAAGCTTCTTCGGCCTTTAAAGTTATTTTAGGAAAAGGGAGTGTAAGTAACCAACTTAGTAATATATTGTGTTATTAATTATTTGTTGTTACATTTTTAAAAGTAGTACTCCAGTGTAAAGATACTTACTGAAGTACTGCCTAATTTAATAATTTTGTGACGAATTTGTTTCAGCTTTTCTTGTTTAAAATCTCGAGATCTTATAATTACGTATATCTATATTGAAAACACAAAAGTGTAAAACGGAAGAAAGAAGTTCTTAGGGCTTGCTTATTCATGTTTGTTGACGTCCTTGTGTCCAAAGCAGGATTAGACCGTGAGAGTGATAAGAGTATGAAGCATAGCACTTGTGGTACTTGAGTGCAGAAGTGAAGGTGTTAAAACACTCGTAGCCGTCGCCGCGCTTAAGGCCTGTTTATGAAGAACAAAGGATTTCTGGAATTCCCTTTGGTCGCCCCTCCACAGCGCACGACACATTCAACGCGTAGAGAAGCTCTGTAATTCAGGATTCAATTTGTTGGACTAAATACTTAGCTTCTGTTGTACAGAATGGAATGGCACACGTGTCTTTGAGACGTCGAAATTCTATTGGAGATCTCTCTTGTCTAGAAGCCGGGAGTACACTGCTTGTCAGCTCTTGGTTGCCAATCCTCTCGTGTGTTATTGAGAATGCCAGTCAGTTTCATATGCAACAAACTGGGCAGCTATCATTGTGTTTCAAAAACATGTTTTATATTTGCGAATCATCCAGGATTTTTCTTGTTATGAACTTATAAGTAATTGTGGTTGCAAGACACCGTACTCGAAAAGCTGAATTCTTCTAGTGTGATTGAGCGTCCACACTTCTGTACATGTTTAACTCAGTTGCTTAAAAATTCATTTTTTATTGAAATTGAAATGGACAACGTAAACAGGTCACGTTAATATCTTTGACGAAAAACTTTTCATTAAGATTGAAAGTCGATAGGCACTTACTCCGACAGGCATGAATAAGTTGCTTTGAGAAGTATAAATTATGTCTATAGTAGACCGTAGCAGCATTTTCCGACGACCCAAACATTGTGTGAATATTGCATAGCAGATTAGCTTAGATTATATAGTATGACAGAATAGGTTAACTCGGTTGCGTGTGACGTATCGCCATTTCATAGGAGTAATGTGGATGTTAGGGAAGAGCGAACTTGATCCGCTAATCCTTCCCTGACAGTAACTTCATTTTTTCCCTTGCCTCACCTGCCCTACACTTCTCACTGAGAGCAAGGAGATTGCTCGCTGACGTCGCAGAGCATTCAGCTGGCTGGCACTACTATAGATGACAATCAGTGCTGCCGAAAGCTGAGGTCAGTTACCAGCTTTACTGCTGAGGTCATTGTTGATGTCCAAACATCGGTATATTGCATTTTCACACAGTCATCTAAAGAGAAAGCTATCCTTTCTCCACCAGATGCAAGACCACGTATCATTAAGCCAATTACTGACGGATTAGTTTAGAAAACATTCTCTCATCCAGGCTCTCATTAAGTCCCTGGGTTTGGCCTCTTCAAACTCATTTCGGAGCCAAGTTTTTCTACAGCGTTAAAATACCGAAATTTTACGGTGCCCCGGCGCATCCGAAAGTTTAACTTGGAAGGAAAATAAAACTCTGCTAATAAATAGGTAGTCAAAACGAGTTGAGTTTGAATATTGACGTTACAGATGAAACCTGTAATTCGATTTTTTTAAAACACCTATGAAGTAGATTTCCTTCGTTTATTATTTCAGGAAAAATGTAAATCCACTAAGTACAAAATTTAGGTCAATGATTTATGGCATTAACCATTTCGGAAATATTTGGAGTTGCGGGTTTGAGTGCTCACAGAGTGAAGCATTACACATTTGTTTGTTTCTCCTGTGTGCGTGGCTAACTTCAATATATGGAACCTTCTTTAAGCATGACACTCAGTAGAAAACATTAGATTTTTATTATTTTAATTTCTGGTTTCGTCTTGTTGCTAATTTCTGTTTTTCTGGGTAGCTTGAGGTGTAAATGCTGAACCGAAATTAAATTCTCCGTGGAATTAGCTCCTAATCCTTAACCGGAATGGTCTCTGCAGTTCCATTATGAGCCACAGTCCTTTACACCGGTTTTCGATCTGCATTACAGTAAATCCTGGGCTGATAGAGCTGACAAGAAAGTGGCCATTGCACGACTAGGTTCACTTGCCTTGGGCACCAAGTGTTCCGAGGTACAAATTTCGCTGTCTACAGCGAACTTGCTATAAAAGCAGGATGATAATTCCGCGAGGATCCTTGCTGACTTTACGCTTCTATTTCAGTCCCTCTGTCTCGCTCTCGCCCAAGCAGAATTTCATGGGAAAATGACTGTCTTTAACAACGACCGCGCTGATGAACGTTAAAGAAGAAACCTTTGCTAACTGAATTTCAAGTGAAAATGCATTCCTCTAGACAAAAAAGAGATTGTTAGCCAAAAGAAGAGGGGTAATGAAGGGAAACGAGCACAAAACCTGCATGAAGGTTCTTGATGCTTGACGGTGAACTAAATGTTGAAGCCAAAATGAACAGCTAAATAAATCATAATCAGAACAGGTAACGTCTGAATGCAAGGCTAAAAGTCTTCAGTGTACAAATCCGTGCACAAGCATACGAGCCACAATTTGGGTATCAGCTGTGGGAACACCGCAGTTCAATATTAGATCGACAGTTCTGCTGTTCGATTATCGAAGTTTGTTTAGATTATTAGGCCGAGTATTATTGGCAGGCAGGCAGGCAGGCAGCTCATTAGAGTATTAATAAGCGTACATACCCGCGATGGGTTTAACGCTGTAGGGAGATGGGAGTTGCAGGGTGGTGGATGAGATTGAGGTTGAAAGAGTGAAAGGAGGTAGAGATTGCTCCTCGACAGCTGCCGGTCAGGGTGCAACGGCCCATCTGCACCGCTGGCGTTATATATTTTTCAAGCTTTTTATCATTGGGTTGTGAATTATGAATCCAAGCATCTCTTGGAAGCATTGTGAAGTAGCTCAGCTTAAGCTGCTATTTGGGGTTGCTCCTGTGTTACCGGCAGTGCCCGCATGCCATGCGGGGAACCGTGTCGCTTTAGATTATTAATGGTGTGATACACGTTTATATACGTGTTTGCTGCACTTGGCCGAGTTAAGGATCGCTTTCGATCCACAGTACTGTATGACGCTGACATACATCCCATGTTGATGTATAGATAAATATTTACATTGTTGCTGAGCTGAAACAAACAACCATAAACAAAAAAATGATGCACCGGTTTACAGAATACAATAGGTATTTCAGGAGGGACTAAATGGCGAAAATTATCAAAAAGTGCCACTTTTAGTTTTTTATGCAGTACTACAAATTGAAATTTCCTTCTCTATTATATAATCACTGTTGGCAGTCACAATGCTTATATTTTTAACAATGGTACTTCATCTGCAATTTTGTACTGTGAATCCTCACAACTTCGAGAAAATATACCGTATTTACGCTACGGTAAATACGCGAATACAATGCGCACCTTTTTTTTTGGCCAAATGTAGTACTCAAAATTGTGATGCGCATTAGATTCGCTGGCGCATTAGATTCGAGCGCAAATCCCTTCCGTAGAAGACCGTAACTTCATTCAAAATTTTTGTTTATTACGTCACAATGGATTTCTGGAGTTAACAATGCATCCGGAAACTCGCGACAAGCTAGCCGTTCATTTATCTTTGACCTATTATTGAGCGGGTTTAGTTACGAAATGGAAGGCAAGGGCAAACAGAGAAGAACGTCTTATGGTGTTTTTTAAAAGCGTAAAGTAATCCTTTATGCTGAAAAAACATGGTAATAGAAAGGCAGAAGGAACATGTATCAGAGAGCAATGTTCGCTTGTGGCGAAAACAGAAATTGGCATTAATTGTTACTAAAGCTAGTAGGAAGAAATTTTCGTGAAAGATTCGCTGGTAGTGGGTAATATATGTATTCATTTTGTTGTATTTGGCTAGAGTGGTGATGATAGGCGGCGTTTCGGATTTCCAAGCGGTATTGCTGAAACATTGCCGAAACCCCGCCTATCATCACCACTCTAGCCAAATGCAACAAAATGAATACTATATTACCCATTACCAGCAAATGTTTCACGAAATTTGTGGCATGCACCAAAACTTCATACCTATATATACTGATGGATCAAAAATGAATGGGAGTAGTGGTTGTGCTGTGGTACATCCTGAACATACAGTTTCTTACAGTCTTCCGAATTACCTCTCTATATTCTCCTGTGTACTGTTTGCCATAAGATTTGCCTTGAAATACATAATGAAAGCTGAACACCGTTGTTATATCATCTTCACTGACTCGATGAGCGCTATTCTAGCTCTACAACAGAAGTCATCCAGAAACTCTTTAGTGCAGAACATTTTACATCTGTATAATAATATAAGAGCCAGCAATAAATGTGTGACGCTGGCATGGATACCATCTCACATGGGCATATATGGAAATGAAAAAGCTGATGAAGCAGCTAAAGAAACAACATGCCACTCTCCAAGCCTGGCCGACCTCAAGGTTCCGCATCACGATTTCCAAAGTATGAAACATGTAAGAAATAGAAGCTACACTGGAGTTCCACATCCAATAGCAATCTAATCCCCTTAAGCTCCAATCCTAGTTTCAGTTACCCAATAAAACCTAATTCGTGGTGACCAGGTACTTCTCACCGGTTACGTATCGGACATACTGCAATTACACATTCATATCTCCTTGGAAAAGATCATCAGCTTACATGCAAACAGTATCACTCCATTCTCACAGTTCAGCATATAGTTGCAGAGTGCCCTATCTACGATGTTCATCGGGTTCAGTGTGGTATTCCTGCTAACCTCTCAGTAGCCTTGAGTGATCCAACCATCTGTCACAACATAGTAAAGTTTTTAAAAGAAATAAAATTGTATAATGTTATGTAATCAATGTTGTAATTTGTTTCAAAATATTGTAATTATTAAAATTTATTGTAGTCGCGTTATGACTTTATTGTTAAAGCGACAATAATAAATTAATAATAAAAAAAAAGAAATTTAGGGGTCCTCGCAAAGGGAGACATCCTGAAGATGAAGAAACAGTGTTGGAATTTGTGCGTGAAAGGAGGAAGAATGGGCAACCTGTGACTAGCGACACTATACGAAAGAAAGCTAAAGAGGCTGAATTTCTTGGTATTCCGAAACAAGAGTTTAAGGCTAGCCGTGTATGGGTGGATCGTTTCATGCAGCGGACGGGTTTATCTCTAAGACGCCGTACAACAGTGTGCCAGAAGCCTCCTGCAGATTTTGAAGACAAACTACAAACGTTTCAGCGGTATATCATTTCACTTCGGAAGAAAGAAAAAAAAATGTCCATGGGGCAAATAGGAAACGCTGATGGGACACCAATTTGGTTTGTTATGCCGCGGAACTACACTATTACTTAGAAGGGGACAAAGTAAGTTATCAAAACAACAAAGTGCGAAAAACAGCGTCACCTAACAATCGAGCACTTTCAAACTTTATATATATAAATTTAAGTTTCAAATATGGGGAGCGCATTATATTAGCGTAAATACGGTAATTCCTATACAGTTGAACAGCCCATCTTTTATGAAAACTTTAGCTCTACAAATTGCTACTGCCCTTAAATATGGTAGTGTCTGTCTATGTGCTCAATCCATGTGTTTGTTTTTGTGCAAGTAAATGGTAACTTTTTTTTTTTTAACCATTTTTGCCTTCAGCGGCTTTTTCTGTGAATGCAATTTTTTTGCTATAAATCACCCATTTTCTCACAAACTATTAAATATAGTTGAATTACAATAAGCGCCCAACAAATAAGAGAACTGCGACAAAGTTCAGTACCTTCCAAAGATGCTGCGACATGAAGATTTTCATGAAAATACCCCTACACCAAACTAACCTTTACATGGAACATTTTTCGAATTCTTTGATTTTCTGAAAAATGTCTCTAACGATTTTGATTAAAATACCATATATTAAAGATATTTTACATGACAAATAAAATGCATATTTTGAACTTTCTGGGAATAGTCTACTAAGTCCTCTTCATTCCGAATGAATTTTGTATAACTGGTAAATGTTAAGCGAAGGACGAAAACATACTGCACAAGAAATGTAGATCTCTCTAAAACACACAGTTTATTTTAAATAACTTTTTTGTGGCACCAGCCATTTCTAAAATATCCGTTATTATTGGTTCAAATTGTTCAATACTTAACCATCCTTTTAAAGTCTTGTCAGCATTCAATTGTTTCTCCTGATTTCATTGAAACGGTATGCAATTGTCCGCCTCTGTAGTGTGCGGGTAGCGTGTCTGCCTCACATTCAAGAGCTCCCGAGTTCTGACCACCAATAGCCTTAGCCTTAAAATTCCATACTGTTTCTATGCAGTCGCGACAAACAACTGAATGTTGAAAGGACTTTAAGAGATCGACCAAGAAATGAGCAATTCGAACCTTTAATAACAGGCACCTCAGAAACAGCTTAAGCCACTAAAAAGCTTATTTAAAACAAATTGTGTATTTTAAAGATATCTGCATTTTTTGTGTGGTACGTTTTCGTCTATCGCATAACGTTTACCAGTTATACAAGATTATACAAAACTCCTTCCGAAAGAAGAGGACTTCATAGGCTATTCCCAGAAAATGCGAGATGTACATTGTGTTTTTCAAGTAAATATCTCTCATATACGATATTTTAAACGAAATCGTTAGAGCCATTTTTTAGATAATCAAAAATTTCGAAAAATATTCCATGTAAAGTGTGGTTTCGTGTGGGGGGTTTAGTTGAAAATCTTCATGTCGCATCTTTGGAAGATATTGAACCTAAATACCAAGTTTAGTATTTATCCGTCTTTTTGTTTTTAACACGCACACAGCCAGACACACACGGACATGTTTTCAAAAATGCTTTATTTGGATTCAGGGGGTCTCAAAACACGAATTTCCGGTGTATCTCGGTATCGAATTTTTGGGTGGAATGCAATACTTCTATTTAATATACGCAGTAGAGAAAGTAAAAAGGTATGGAATTTTAAGGCCAGAGTACAGCGTCCAATCCTTAAACATTTGACTATCGCTAATCACTTTGTATTATAACAAATGTGTAATCTAGTTATTTTTACAGAAGTTGTGTTGGATTAAATGAACTAGATATGAAAATAAGGTTCAATAACACTAGTTTGTATACAGTAATAAAAGATAGAGGGTAGAGAAAGTCATATAAATGTGTCACTGCAAATTTTTTTCCATGATATCAAGCTTTATTATTGTATATTATACTTTATTACGCTTGTTTCCTATTCTATTTCATTATCAGAGCCAATGCAGTTTGCTATACATTTTTCGTGCTCCATGGTCCAGTGATTCAAACCCGGGGATGGCGATGGATATATTTTTGGCGCAAAAATCCTTGGCATGGCTTCCTTCGGAAGGGAAGTAAAAAAGGTGGTGCCGTGGCGTAGATATATGGCACGTAAAAGTAACTCAAGCCTGAAAAAGAAGTCTCTGAGCTAAATTTCTGATCTTTCACGCCCAATATAGAATGGGACGCTAAGAACCATAGTAGTTAAAGAGCGTACATAAATAAAAAAAAATGAATTTGCTATGCATTAGACTAAATTCACACACTGGCAAAGTATTGGGCGAATTGTGTCTTTATTAAACTAGTGGTGTATTGGAATTGGCATTCCTTTACTGTTATGGTAATAAGAATTTACATAGGGAAGCTGTGTCGTACACTTCGTAGAACAGAAAAGACAGACAATCCATGGAAAATAAAACCGTTTCTATTTCTATGATAATCGTTCATTTATTAAGTTATAACTTTGCTTTAGGTATATTGCACAAGAATCATCCTAAACAAACTTCTGGATTAAACTTTTATTATACACAGGATGATACAAAAGTTCATCGTGGTTTATAATTTAGTTGTAAAAGTCAAGAAGCTGGATAACTAAAATATTTTAGTTGTACAGGTTAGGTAGAAAGTTAACGGAGGGGACACCTAGCACCTCGACTCCAATGGATCTTTTGTGTGCACACCCTCGGGAGGAACGAATGAGGTGTGAAAAAACAGCAGGAGACGCGTGGTTTGCAGAGCGAGGCCGGCGCAAGTCGCAGAGTTCCCTAACAGTTCCAAGCTTGACCACCCGGTCACGGGAGGTTCGCTCGGAGATGTCCCTCTATTGAGACCGAGGAAACACGACGCGCATTGAAGGCTCGATAGGCTTCCCTCTAGCAGGGCCGAGAAGTTCCAAATCGCAAGCCTCTGCGTGGACGTAACCACAGCCCCGAGTCAACATGAAAAAGAAATGAAATGAAAGGAAATGGGGGAGTGGAAATCCATGCTAGAATGCACCACTCCAGCATTCGCCTGTGCCAACCAGAGAAAACCACGATAATCCCGTGGTCAAAGTAAGCGGCCACCGGAAATCTCCCGAATGCGAGCCTCACACGTTACCCCGAAGCCATCTCGCTCGGTAAATATGTTAGTAGGTTTCCTTGAATGTTAGATGATGTAACAGCTTTAACTGATTTGTCAGGATGTATTTCGCTGTTTATTTCTGCTTTCTTTGCTCCATTGATATTAACATTATTATGATACGTAATTTTGGACGGGTAGAAACGGTAGTAAATTAGAGAAATGATTGTAATAAATAATCTTCGTATATTAAATTAATGTATAATATAACAAGCTTGGCTAGAAAGATTTTGTCCGAAAAGACGAAGGTGGTCAGGTTAGCCAAAATCATTAGCGGCAGCGGAAGTAGCGAGCACATTAGGTTAAGAATTTCTGGGAACACAGGTTATAAATTCAGTACGCTTAAACGAGGCACGTAGGCCAGTTCTGGAAAGGAGAAAGGCAGTTACATTCTGAGAATTTTAGTTAAACCCCATGGTAACAGAGTCAGTAACGCATGAAGAGAGGTGAATATTGGCTTGGGCGTAAAATAACTTTGGCGCCAGTGATTCTAATGTAGTAAGAAATAAGTAATAAGAAGGCATATAATTAAATCAGAGAGTTTACTCTCTGTGGTAGCGCCAGCGGTACTTGTTAGTGTGATATTTTAGCGCCCAGTGACATGCTTGTGTGAGTAGCGGCTATTGCCGTTAAACATTTTAGGGACTCGCGGCAGGTTACGTCTCTAGTTTCATTTATTACGGAAACAGTTATTTCCAACGGTAACTTTGATACTGCAGAAGTTAGCAGATATAATAAGTCAATTGTTGCAATTTTTTGTGTTGCGATTCATAATCAGCCTATTTCTTCATCTCAAACGGTCGGCAACTCACTTCAGTAACTCAAATAGTGGTTCACAATAAACCCCTCAGTTAATTTAAAGTGGTGCTATCCTTCACAATACATCCACGCTTACCTGAGGGAAAGTACTCATAGCTGTACCACTGGAGCAGCCGGCAGTAGAATCAACGTCAGATGTTGGAAACAACGAGAAAAGGTGACGACTATATTCCCGTATCAAATTGTCGCACCATCATCACAGCAAAGTTCAAGCTTCAGTCATCAATAATATTTAAAATATCAAATTGGTTTTACAGCCTTTTCCCCTTGAACACCTGCCATTTTATTCATTTTCTCCATTATCTTATATATATATATATATATATATAATTAGAAACTTGCACATATCCATTGCTTCAAAGTACCATTATATGGCAACTGAGCATGTTTGTTTATGGAATATGAGTGTATTTAAAAGGAGTTAACTAGAAAATGAAAGCTTGAAGGTTAAAAAAATTGAAATAATCACTGAGCACACATCGTGTACGATCTTTATCACGAACCTCCCACCCGAAAAGTCCATTAAAATGGTCGTAACGATATGTGTTTGCAGTGGGCGCCGCGCTAATGCATTGCTTGCGTGATGTACGCAACCACAATGCTCATGACCATTTGGAAAGCGTTACTGCCATTTCGTTTTGTTAGTACAGTCACACAGGCCTCGCCTCCCTACTGCTCTATGCTGCTATTAAACTTTATTGCTTCGCGTTGCCTGTCTCATTACCAGTGGTTTCCGTGGTTTTCTTCAGTTTCAGAGAGATGTTATCTTCTCATTCTTCACCCTAGAAAGAATTGTAACAAATATTCGGTCAATTAAAGATCACACAACCTGCATAGACACGTCTTTGAATCGTGCCCAATAGGCTAGCACTTTGGTAGACAGTTCCCTCCCAGTGTAAGGATTTTTTCTCAGGGTGTACTCCCCCTCATTAGTGGTTAATCCCAGGAAGGTACGTAATTGGGACGCGTAGTTTGCTTCCCAATTTACTACCCAAATTAATTATTTCATCTAATGCACCGTCAGGTTCACCGTTCTGTTGCGCCTCAGTAGTTAAGGTCAGCGCTAACATCAATAATATTCCCAGCTTTTATGAAAAAGCCCTATCGAAAACACGCTAATTTCTGACCTCCCGGGTTTAAAACTCCTGTAAGATAATGGTAAAAGCATGCTCCATATGGGCGAGAGATGAACTGGGGAGAAAGGTATTGCATTCCACCCAAAAACTAAATGTTGAGATCTCAACGGAAATACATGTTTTAATGCCCCTTGAATCCAAAAAGAAGCTGTTTGCGAAAAATTTCCGTGTGTGTGGGTGTGTGTGAACACATAGCACAAAAACGGAAAGTTGGATAAGTACCAAAGTTGGTATTTAGGTTCAGTAACTTCCAAAGATGAACGCGAAGATTTTCAAGAAAATCCCCCACCCCACAACTACTCTTTGCTTGGAAGATTTTTCGAAATTTTTTATTTTTTCGATTAAAAGACCATATATTAAATATATTTACATGGTAAATAAACTTTATATCTTGAATTTGGAATAGCCTATGATTCATTCGGAAGGAATGTTGTATAATTTTGTTTAATTGATAAAAGTTAAGCGATAGACCAAAACGTATTACACAAAAATGTAATCCCTTCAAAGCACACAATTTATTTCAAATGTGTTTTTGTGGCATAAACCGTTTCTGAGATATCCGTTGTAAAGGTTCAAATTGTTCATTACTTGCTGTTCTATCAACATTCAGTTTTTTCGCGATTGCATGGAAGCAGTATGGAATTTTAAGGTAACCTATAGCGCACAGTTCTTAAACATTTGACTGTCGCTCATCCCTTTATATCATAACGAAGTGTATAATGCAACTATTTCTGCAAAGATTATTTGGATTTAAATGTAGTATATAGAAATATATAAACTTTAGTAAGAATAGTATGTTTACCCACTAATAAATGATAGTGGCGAGAGAAAGTCATGTGAATGTACATCAGCATTTGTTAGTAGTGTTTAACGCCCGTTCTTATTATATACGTCACCACAGGCGGTGGGCACCAATGATACATGAAATGAAATAATAATTGGAAAAGGAAATTTGGGAAGGAAACGTTACAGGGCTAACTTTGAGGTATACCTCCCTGGCATTTGTCAGTTATGGGGGCTGAGGAAAATCTGAAAGGAAACCTCAGTCAGAGAGGACGGTCCTGGCAGGTTTTGAACTGTAGACCTCCCTTTCGCGAGTCCGTACCTTAACGACTTCGATTTCCCGTGTCGGAGAGGAGGAAGATATACTTTAGAAGTCTTACTACATGGCACGGGAATGTACGCAACTAAGGCCATTTACCAGCTGACATATACCACAATACCATGTTATGTATATCAAAAGAACCGACAGCTAACCATGGCGATGCGACCTAGATGTTGAAGCGACGTTAGTCACGCAACCCCTCCAAAAGACTGTTTTGGATCGTTTGCAGCGCATCTCAAAAGTGTTGTTTTGTTGCTATAGTTGTCCAGTGGAAGATATTCATATGTTAGGTAGTCGCATTGAGGCATCATCAGGTGCCAGTAACCGGTGTACAAAGAGCGCCAAAAAAATCTCACTGCACCTCGCGTCTACGTCACATTATGTATTTATCGTTGTACGTGGCCTTGCGAAGGCATGGCCATTTCATTGATTGCTGTAGGCCACGGTGCAAGGATGTGCGAGTCCTTCTGCCAAATAGTTGCACCAATAACCACAACAAAGGTTACAAAATGGCGTAGAAACGAAATATATGTTTACGCTCTTAGTCATATTGGCTAAAAGAGAAACAAATTGAGTGCATTCAGTTTGCCATACAGACCTCTTATCGTGATTGGTAGCCCATACCTTATCGGCTAGTGTAGTACACTCCTTTGAAAGGGTTAAAAACTAAGGGGAAAGCTTGATAAGCTCCCAGGTTAACGAAATGTAGAATGTACAGTGTGAGAAGACTTTCAAATTAAAGCTTGAATGGTATTCATTAAATACATAGCAATACTTTATAACAAAAAATAAACATAACTGTATTCTCACAGTGGTATCAATGCTTGTTGCTGTATAGAAGCAAACATAACTAAATAATAAATAAATAAAGCAGCATGTTTTCCCTCTAATTCAAACTACAATTGTTTAACATACCTTTACTAGCATATTGCTGATCATAGGAATACAACAGGATTATAGACAAAAATTTTAACCCAATTTTATTGCCATAATATCTATGTATGTCATATTCGGTAAACCGTATGCATATACACATTTATCTCTGGTTTCTAAACATGATCAGTCAATTATAACAACACAATAATTTGCATTTAGTAAACGAATATCATCATCTGCGGAGAGTGCCAACTTTCTGTATGTAGACCGTCTTCCCCACTTTCCTGAAATATTTTTACCCAGTAATTTACTACAAAAACACTTTTATGCAGTACCATTGCAATTGCTGTAACAGTGCGATCAGCCTCCCACATACCCACGATACGTCCACGAGTAATTTCGCTAGTATACGGCATGACTGGTTCTAAGACAATAAACGTGTTTTGGTTTCAATAACACCAGAAAAAGCAAAGGCATCAACCACCCCTCTTTACCCACTTATTGCTGTGTTATCAAGCCACCAGCTCTGCGATAGGTAAGGTGAAGGACACGCCCTAAAAGGCCCCAGAAAACGATACAAAATCCGCCGAAGGTTTTCTTTGGTGCTGTTTGTACTCTTAACGCCAACGTTAGACACGGCTATTCTTTTCGTAATCATGTTGGAACGAATTTGAAGCGTAGTAGGTTCAACCGAACAGCTGTTGGCAGAGCGTGAAGTTGGCAGAAAGGCTAAAAGAACGGTACGGCGTGGACTTAATTTATGTTTTGTCATCTCAATCCGGAAGCTCTTTGATGTGGCATCATTCATCGCGAGCAATAAAATTACTAACCTCTAATCCCATACTTAATGTTGACACATCCTGATCAACAGAGCATATAAAAGCTCGATTCTCTGTATTTAATGTAATACATCTTCAAGTGTTTTAGAACAATTAGTGCCTTTATGGAGGATGTATAACTTGGCAATATTTCTCGAAGAAGCGCTCAATTACTTCTCCAAGGCGCGTTTCTTCTTTTATTTACTGGCCTTTCATGTTTTATTTATTTTGGCCTCGCTGTAAAGTGTTTAGCTGTTTTTTACTTTCTCTACCACACACATAGTAGGCAGAGAAGAGGCACCCAAAAATATGATATCGATATTTCACCGAAAATAGATCTTTTGAAGCCCCCTGAATTAAAAAGGCAGATTTAGAAAAAAGTGCGCGTCTTTATGGTTTTTATGTCTCTGATCAGCAGAACTAAAAAATGAAAACTCGGATAAATACCAAACTTGTCATTTAAATTCAGTATCTACCAACGGTGCGGCTCTTAAAATGTTCAAGAAACTCCCCACAAACCGATCTACCCTTTATATGTAACATTTCTCTATGTCTTTTATTTTCTAGCAGATGGCTCTAACGATTTTAATTAAAATAACATATGTTAAATATATTTATATGCCAAATAAAACGTCTGAAATTTTCTAGGAATAGCATGGGAAATCCTATTCATTCTGAAGGAATTTTATATAAATTTGTATAACTGGTAAACGTCAAGCGATAGACAATGTCCGTTATTAATGTTCGAATTGTTCAATACTCCTCTCATTCTTTTAAGTCCTGTCGGCATAAAGTTGTTTTTCGCGATTGCATGGAAAGATTATGAAATTTCAAGGCCAGCGTACAGCATCCAGTCCTCAAATATTTGACTTTTCCCTTTGATCTACAACGAAACGTGTAATTTAACTATTTCTGCAAAGGTTTATCTCTCTTAAAATGAACTAAATATAAAAATAAGCTTTCGTAAGAATAATTTGTATACCCCATAAAAACATAGAGGGTGGAGAAAGACATGTGAATGTAACACATCAGATTTTTATGTAACTAATTTGCATACATCGCTATTATACAGGATTATAATTGCTTATCCGGAGTATGGAACATTTTGTTGAGGTAAATGTGACAACTATGGTACGCGCTGCGGTAGACAAGTAAGTTATTAAACCTGCAGAGGGCCATAATTGGAGGTAAGGAGAAAAAACCTAGGTAAACCATAGTTGAGAGTCGCTTTCAGGTGCCGCTTGTAGATGATACGCCATATACATCCTTCGTTTGATACGATATTTGTATTCCCGTTCACGTCTGTTGGTTGCAGCATCTCGCAGCGATTTCTGGTGCCCAATGTATATCCTGTGTGTGTTAAAAAGGGAGAGAGAAAAACCGTGGAAAAATTGTAATTATATTTTTCTCTTCTGAAACGGTAATTGGAACTCTTATTACTTTTAAAAGGAACTAATGAGGTTTTACATACCGACGATCTCACGGGCCACAACCTTTAGCTATTTTATTTACTTATCTCTTTAGTGTAGTTAAATTCTAAACCATATACATTCACTTGCAGGGTATTTGAGCAAATTAGTGAGGAGCAAAGCCGTCGGGAATTAAGCTAAAATACATAGTTAATTACCCCAAAATATTTAAGGGGGAGAGAGAGTTTAAAATAGCATTTCTATGTATTCCATCGTTACATTTGTATCAATGCAAGTACTCCTGTCGATTTTGGCCCAGTTATTTGCACATGCGTTTATATTAAATTTGTTTTATAATTAATTTTTTGTTGAATATTAAATCTATCTATACTGGCAACATAATTTTAACGTAAAAATGTAATTGTTTATCCCATCTGCTTAGGGAAAATACCTATGGATAGATACCCCAGTTTCAGCTTATTCGTGTTATTTAAGTTATATTTTCTACAAAGCGAAATACATCTCGAACATTTTTATAACATGATCAAAATAGAATGTTTTCAACAAAAACGTAATGGGTAGAAGTTTCTTCAGCATGCTTTTGTCTCTAACAACACAAATGTTGGTCAGTGTAAATCAATGTTTAAAGAAGAATAAAGAAGTTGCATTTCATAGAATGTCTGAAATTTAAAACTAACAATCTAAAGATTTAGATTTCTAATAGTAAAAGCATATATTGCCTTTTAAAGATGGATATTAAATCAGCTGATTGGAACAAAGTAGCACACCAAACGTTCTGAGAATGTTAATCACATTTAATAGGATTATTTTCTTGACGAAACGCAAAAGTCTGAAATTTTGACACCTCGGTCTACCTTAAAACTAATAACATTTTTGTGCTATAGAACAGTAGCAGAGTTACCACCTCAAAAACAGAATCCAGCCGAAATGTAAATGTCCCTGCAGTTATGTTGTATTTGCCATGTCCTTACATCTTCTTGATTCTCTTGATTTTAAGCTCAGAAAATGTTCTACAGGATGTAGTTTACCATCTGTAGACAAATTACACACAGAGCTTTAGTAGTAACCCGGGAAAAATATCTGTGTTGCTTCCCTTTCGCTTCAGTTGGGCTTTAAATGAAGCCACAGTATTTCAAACTAAAATTCTAACACAAAATCACGACAAGGTTACAGCAGAAGCGTAACATGCCATCGTGGTATTCCCCGTGCTACTGCTAACATTGTCCGACCTTAATACTACTGGTTTAAGTAATTTCTTTGTCACGTCAAGGAAGGAATGGAAAGCTCAATGATAAAAGTAGTTTTTAGCTTATGATAAACAAAACGTTCATCAAAGACTGTTCAGTAATAGTATATTATGCAACGAGACTATAATGGTAGTAATTAAAACGCGAGTATTATTATTAACCGAGCGTTTTGATCACCATTATAGTCAAGTTCCATACGACTGTTTATGCTCGACCATGTATCTAAATTAAAGGTTTCATAAGTATTCGTTTCTGGTTTGGGTGATGTGTTGCAATCGTTATTCCTTTATCTATGGTTACAATACAATGACCTTGTAGCACCTGTGTCAAACAAAGTTGCTAGCGTTGTGAGACGTACTACGCAGAATAATCGATTCTTGCGCTTTCACAATGTTACGTGGCCACTTCTGATTGTTCGAATACCAATACTTTAATGAACAGATGTACTTTAATGATGCCCATTAAAGTACTGCTACCAGTCTATAAATACTACATTTTAGCATGGTCGAGCATAAAAGATTTTATACATGTTTTAATTGGAGAGAAGATGCAGGTTATCTGAAGTAGATCTGCTTCTGGCCAATGAATACATTTTATATCCCTTTATTCGTGGTCTAAGAGAACAATTTTGTGACACAAGAAGCAAAGGCCGAACCGCAGTTTCAACATAGCAACGAATATCTTGTTTAGCAGTGTCTAACAAGCTGTGCAACTCTGTATTGTATTCCAACAAAACATTCGATGTCGAGATTTCATCGATTTCGTTGATTTGCTCAAAAATGGCTGTAACGATTTTGATTGAAATACCATATATTTAAGATATTTGCATTATAGATTTTATCTACATCTTGAATTTTCCAGGTATCGCCGCGAAGGTCTCTCCAATCAGAAGGAACTTTGTATGATTTGCGTAACTGGTAAACTATAAAACATATAGGCAAGAATTTACTAAACAAAGAATGCAGATATCTTTAAAGCCACAATTTATTTCTTATAACACTTTTTTTGGCTTCAAGCTTCCGAGATATCCCTTGTTATTGATTTGAATTTTCCATTAGTTTTGTTATTTTCTGAAGCGGTCACCATTCAGTCGTTGTTGGCAATGTCACGGAAAGTGAGTGGAATTTCTAGGCCGGTATACAGCGATTCACTTTTAAACACCTGACTATACATTGGGTTTTCTGTATCCCTCTTTTACCTACAACTAATGTTTATAATGTTTACCTGGTATAAAGCTTTTGTAAGAATAGCCTGTAGAAGATATATAAAAAAATTTAATGTGATACATTCACGTGACTTTCTCTACCCTCTATCGTTTATTAGTCGGTATACAAATTAGTCTTACTAAAGCTTATTTTTCTGTCTACTTCATTATAATCCAAATAAACCTTTGCAGAAATAGGTACATTACACATTTCGTTATAGATACAAAGAGAACAGCGATTAGTCAAATGTTTTAGAACTGTTCGGTATATACTGGCCTTAAAAGTCCATACTCTTTCATGCAATCGCGAAAAAGATCTGAATGTTGACAGGACTTTAAAATGGCCTAGTAATGAACAATTCAAACAGTTAATAATGAATATCTCGGAAATGGCTTATGCTACAGAAAAGTTATTTGAGATAAATTGTGTGTTCTAAAGAGATCTACATTTCTTGTGCAGTACGTTTTCGTCTGTCGCTGCTTAACGTTTACCAGTTATACAAGATTAGGTATACAAAATATCTTCTGAATGAAGAGGGCAATACAGGCTAGTCCTAGAAAATTTAAGATATGGGTACATTTTATTTTCTATGTAAATATCTTTAATACATAGTATTTTAATCAAAATCGTTAGAGGCATTTTTTAGGAAATCAAACTTTTCAAATAAATGTTCCAAATAAAGGGTAGTTTGGGATGGGAGATTTTCTTAAAAATCTTCGTATTGCGTACTTGGAAGATCCTGAATTTAAACACTAACTTTGGTGTTTATCGAACTTTTTGTTTTTAAGTTATGCTGTTCACAGACACACACACACGTTTCCAAACATGTTTTATTTTGATTCAGGGGGCCTCAAAACATGTATTTCCAGTGAAATTTGGTATCGAATTCTTGGGTGGAATGCAATACCTTCTCTATCTTCTGTATACATGGTAAAGAAAGTAAAAATGCTTTTTTTATTCATGGAACCTCAAAATATGTACATCCGGTAAAATCTCAGTATCGAATTTTTGGGTGGAATGTAGTACCTTATCTACCTTCTAAGTCTGTGGTAGAGAAAGTAATATACGATGATGGGTACAAAAAGCCATGTGAGTGTAATACTTTTTACTTTCTCTTTTACGTGTAGTACCTAGGAGAAGTATTGCATTCCACCCAAAAATTCGATACCGAGATTTCACGGGAAATACACGTTTTGAGACCCCTAAAAAAGCATTTTTAGAAAAAATGTCCATGTGTGTATCTGGATGTGAACAGCATAACTCAAAAATGAAAAGTCGGATAAATACCATACTTGGTATTTAGGTTCAGTATCTTTCAAAGATGCAACACAAAGATTTTCAAGAAAATTCCCCCACCCCAGACTACCCTTTACATGGAACATGTTTCGAAAATTTTGATTTTCTCAAAAATGGCTCTAACGATTTTGATTAAAATATCATATATTTAAGATATTTTAATGACAAATGAAATGTATATCTTCAATTTTCTGGGAATGTCCCAAAAGTGCTCCTCATTCTGAATAGCTGTTGCATAACTGGTAAAGCATTAAGAGATAGACAAAGAGTTTCTACACCAAAAAAAATGTATATCTCATCAAGACGTACAATTTATGTCCTACACATTTTTTGTGGAGTGAACCGTTTTCGAAATTATTTGTTATTTGTATGTTGTTTTATTTTTATCCTGGACCTTCAAGGTCCACTTCGCAACCAGCTCTTGAAAGGTTTGACTGTCGCTTATAGCCATATTCCCCTTCCACCTACAAGAAAGTTAGCAATAAGAAAATGTTTATCTCGATTAACATGAAGTAGATGGAGAATAAGCGTTTGTAAAAATAATTTGTACAAGAGCAGAGAAAGTCATGTGAGTGTAACACATCAGAGTTTTATTCTTTGGATGTTAAAATCAGAGGACCACAGAAAGCGTATTTCCGGTAAAATCTTGATGGAAAGCTTTTTGTTTGTTTGTTTTATTACTGCAGATATAAATATTTTTTAAAATTTACTGCAGTTATAAATATTACGTTCGTAATTCAGAAGACATTATAACCATGAGGTATACTGTTAGTTGCTGAAGGAGTAGTTACGCTGAAACATTCATCTCTCTTATTTAAGATCGTAAACAGGTACTAGCCTCTGTAAAGAGAGAGAATTCGTTGAATGGAGTCTGGACAGTGGAAATCCTTTCCCTTGTCGACAGAGAACAGTCGGCTTGTGACCCGCCGGAAGCAACATTCAACATTCATACGCAATGTCCCCCGGCCCAAAGGGTCTTAACTAGGACCGACAAACTCTCCTTGCTGAGCTGTAGTACGCCTTGCTTGCACATCTTGTGAGCATAAGGCACAGGCTAGACGGTCCACGTTTTCATTCATTACTGTGCAGTTCAACCGTCTCTTGCGAGTAAAATCGATTGTGTCACTTCGTGCAAGGAACGTACGGAGACGAAGCTGCGTAATACAACCCTGTAGTTTAGTAAATAATGAAGGCAAATTGTTAATTAATAGTAGTGGTACTCAGATAAGGGCAAAAAGGATGTTTTCAACATTCCCCTTTAATTTTTTCTACTGCTTACCTATATTTAGAGGAAGTATTGTATTACACCCAAAAATTCGGTATCGAGGTTCCACCAGAAATACACTTTTGAGGGTCTTCGAATCCAAAAAATAGCATTTTTTGAAAAACGTCTCTGTGTGTGAGAGAGAGAGAGAGAGAGAGAGAGAGAGAGAGAGAGTGTGTGTGTGTATGCGTGAACAGCGCATAACTCATAACAAAAAGTTGGTTAAGAACCAAAGGTGGTATTTAAGCTCATGTTCCAAGGATACGATACAAAGATTTTCAAGAAAATTCCGCTTGATTCCAACTACCCTTTACACTGAAGATGTTTCGTTGTTTTTTATTTTTCAAAAATGGCTCTAAAGAATTTGATTATAATATCATATGTTTAAGATATTTGCATGTATATCTTGAATTTTCTGCGAATAGCCAATGAAGTCCTCTTCATTTTTAATGACTTCTGTATAACTCGTAAACCGTAAAAAATAGAAATTATCTTCCCACACAATACATGCAAGCACGTGGTTTGTCAAATCATTCTTTTCCGAGATATACTTTTATTATTGGTTTGAATTTTGAAGTGGAAATTTTCTGTTCGTTTTTCTCATCGTAGGGCGCTGATGACCATAACTGTTGAGCGCCCTTAAACCGCATCTCATCATCATCATCATCATCATCATCATCATCATCATTTTCTCATCGTCTTACAAAGAGCGTAAAATATCTTCAAAGCTATAATAGCGATCCGCTTTTTTAAAAATTTGACATTCCCTTTAGTCTACTGTATCCTTGTATATCCAAAGAAATGTCTAAAGGTGTAATGAAAGTTGATCACGATTAACAAGAAGATATTGAAGGGTAAAGTAAACAAAATCATGTAAAAGCAACATATTAGATTCTTTTCAAGCTAAGTCGCTATTCGTTTGTCTCGTAGGATGCAAAAAGAATAGAATTTCATAGCCATCACATAACGATCCTCTTTTTAAAAATCTGACTCCCTTTAATCTGTTGTGTTCTCTTATACGTACCTACAACAAACTGTGTGTATGTGGAAAGAAAGCTTCTCTATTAACAGGAAGCAGACAGAAGAATACTCTTTTATCAGAATATTTTTTAGTAGAATTAGTAGAGAAAGTCATGTATGCAACAAATTTTCAAAAAGGCTTTCGTGGTTTAGTTTTTCTTTGTCATCACCTTTCTCTTGTCAATTCTATGCCTCCTTTGGCTTATATTTTGTAAATACAAGATTACTCTTAGTTTCCCTCCTATTAATTATCTCCTGCAGTTGTCTTTGCTGTCCTCATTTTGGTCGTAAGTTCATGTACATAAAGTCACTACCCTAGATACATTTTAGGCTGTTGAACGTTGCCACGGATAAATAGGGAATCCAAAGATATTTAACATTAAATGTTACTCAAAATTAGAGTGAGAAGATGTGTAATGCTTGACTTTTGTTTCATATGCTTGATTATCAAGATTAACCCCTTCATTGCTAATGACCAATTAATGGGCTCGCGTAGTCCATGGTTTCGCTGTAAACAAATATGCCGGCCACGAACAATTCTATACGTTCATTGCTACAACCCGATATAATCGGTGAAAACACCGTTGTTTTTCATGGTCATCAGCCGCGATTCGGTTTGTTTATTCACATAACCATATCGGTTACTATGCCTTTTGCCCATTTTGACTTTTTTATTTTGGGTACGGATGCAGGTTTGTAATTCGCTGTTTATACAATGACGTCTGTTGTACTGCCTGTTCAACGAGGCTTTAGGTAGTGGGGTGGAGTAGAATATCGCTCAGGTAAGGCTTTAGCTGGTTGTAAGGGTACACAGTATGCTGAACTACTGCCGCGAGTGGCGAGTACAGTGGAAAAAGAGCCAACAGTCTTACACTATACCGTGTCTTTACCCTTCACTTGCCTCAGACCAGGTAAACTCTACCTGCTTTCAGTAGCTAAACCCCTACCTGCTTGAAAGGGCTTCCCACTAGCTAAAACATCACTGAACAGACAGTATGCGATGTATACACACCACATACTAGCTGTATGTGTATACTAGACGTTCTAAATCAGGGTTGCCACTTGAGGGGACACGAGGTTTAACCCAAACCGTGTTTTGTTCTTTGGTTTGCCTACGTCCAAGAAGCATGTGCCGTCTTAAACTCTGACCTCGCTAACATATGAAGTTGGAGGTGGAAAGTAGGAAAATGACACCGAGAATCACAAAATGGCATGCCTGATCTGAATGTAGTTGACTCCTATTGACTTTGTATGAATGCAGGGCGGGAAAATAGACCGTTATGAGTATAGCATAACAGTTAACTGGATCGCGGCTACTTCAATGCTTGTAACGTTTTCACCTAACTCCGAGGACCAGCAATATAGGAAAAGCTTAACCCTTTTATATCGTATGTCGCAAACTTGCGTTGTGTCAGCTTAATTTCTTTATGGAAGCGAATGTACTCGGAACCGGGATCTGCTCAAAGGGGAGAGGATTTAAATTATGAATTATTGCAGAAATTATCATGTGAAAGTACGCAGTCAAAGCTAGAAATGAACGAGTAGGCCAAGGTGTGTCCAATAAAAGCTGCGGACCATGGTATGCCGAAAGCTACTGAGTAATTGAAATATCGCAAAGCTCAAAGTGACAAAATAGCTTTAAAAAGTAGATTCAGTTTATGATAGATTAGCCTCCATTCCACCAACGTGTAGATTTATTACTTATGGCGTTATATGTGGCCTAAGTCCCTAATTCTAACAAAGGAAGTATAAAACATTTCATGCCTAAACCCATCTCGAAATTTTCCTTACAAAAGCGATTTGCCTTAAAACAATCGCATGCAAAATAATGGCCGCCAGAATTAAATAAAGGCTTCGAAATCAAAATATTTATTACATGGAAGCGATGTGTGTACTGAGGACAGGTATGACTGCCCTGATTGTCTGCTTTAAGTGGCGTTGAGAGCAGGGGAAGGGTGTGAATCGTGCGACAGGAAACAAATCAGTAAACCGGATAAAGAATGCTTTTGAGAGACAGTGCTGATAACATGTGAACAGTGTGGAAGAAGAAATGAGGAATGTTTAGATTTCAAATGCTTGCTGAAGGTTATCTGTCAGATACTCTTATTCGAACAAAAGAGACAAAACTAAATTATGTTTTTTTCTCTGTGTTTTATGCCACTTTAACTACGTGGTCATATCGCGAGGGATCTGTTAGTAGACACCTCTTGGGTCGGTGTGTGGCGTACAGTTAACCTTCTAGGTCTCATCCATGTACCATGCTATTTTGCTTAGTCACGTGTCCACAGAGGCCTTAGCGCTAGGCAACTGTACCTCTTCTTCTGTGACGGACAAATGGCAGTTTCAACACGTGTCCACAGAAACCTTAGTGCAAGATAACTGTATCTCTGTTTCTACACGTGCCGGGCAGATGGCATTAGTGTGTCGTCCTGCTTGCATTATCTGTGGATAGATTGCAGATCATTATCTCGTGTTTTCATTTTTACTATTGTTTTAGGCTTAAAATTAAACTTCGGGTCGTGGTATTAAATATCGAACCGTATTTGATTGACGGCTGAGTGGAACCATTAAAAAACCCAGTCAGATTGGTCGGCCAAAGAATTTGAACCCGGGACCTCCCGAAATCGGGCCACAGACGTTAGACAATCTGCTCTGTTATGATGGTTTCATTTTACTTCCTTAATTCTCTTTGTTATTTTGTAGTTTCGCTCTATTTTAAGCTGGGAGGTCCATCTGCATCGATTACTTCGTTGTGTTTGCAGCTTTCGTTTTCAGTTTCAAGACTGTGCAGTTGAAACTGGCCTCCATATCGCACATTGCTTCTTGCAACCTTTTAAGGTAGATAACGAGATGAAGCGCCGGATACTTCCGTTGTAAGCATTTAAGATTTTTAATTTCTTTTCTGCGCACTTTAAAAAATCTGATGTGTTACACTCACATGACTTGCCCTACTCTTGTACAAACTATTTTTACAAACACTTATTCTCCATATGCTTCATATTACTCGAGATATCGAGATGTTAATCTTATTGCTAATTTTCTTGTAGATGCAAGGGGAATTGGTAGGCTTTAAGCGATAGTCAAATATTTTAAGAGCAGGTTGCTATGTGGAGTATTCCATTGTCTTTGCATTACCAGGACAAAAAAAATGAATAACGAATTCCCATTTCAGAAAAAGTACAAGTATTGGAAAATTTAAGGAATAACAAGCAATATCTCGAACATGGTTCACTCAACAAAAAAAAATGTATATGACATAAATTGTGTATTTTAACGCGATCTACATGTTTTGGTTTACCAATTATGCAAAAGTCTTTCGAAGGATACTTTTGGAGACATTCCCAGAAAATTCGAGATATACATTTTATTTGCAATGAAAGTATCTCAAACATATGATATATTAATCAAAGTCGTTAGAGCCATTTTTGAGAAAATTAAAATTTTCGAAAAATGTTCCATGGAAGGGGTAATCTGGGTTGGGGGGATTTTCTTTAAAACCTTCGTGTCGCATCTCTGGAAGATCCTGAACCTAAATACCAAGTTTGGTGTTATCCGACCATTCGTTTCTGAGTTATGTGTTCACAGACACACACACACACACACACACACACACACACACATGGACATGTTTCAAAAAATGCTTTTTTTTGTTTCAGGGGGTCTTAAAACATATATTTCCGCTGAAGTCTTGGTATCGACTTTTTGGGTGGAATACAATACTTTCCCTGATTCTACCCTTCCAATTAATGTAATGTTACTCTAGAAAAAATAGAAAATGCGATTTGAACCAACTACCTCACGAATGACAGGCAGACGCTTTAATCATTCACTTATTCAAGGATTTTATGAGTTTGGCATTAAAGCGTGTACCTATCTCGATAACGTACCCCAACTTGAAATACAGAGGAGTGTTCGTGTGTGGGGCGTTTTGAAAGCAGCTCCAAGAGTCTGGCCATTGCTTCTTGCTCTTAATGTACAACTTAATCAGAGGGTGAGGTAACCGGATAGAGTCCCTATGGCGATTGAGTTGATGCTTCCGTTGGATATGATCATGATATTTTGATACATATATAAATATTGCTAGCGCATAGTTTACTCTGGTATGTGTGCTTAACTTTTGCTGCTGAATCCTGAGTCCTCCTGCTAAATGAGGATAGCTCGTCTCATGCTATCCATATTCCCTGTATCAATCCCTGGGGACATGGCAGTACATACATCCCGTGCTTTTGCTTATTTGCCCTGTATTACACCTGTTCTCATTCGAGTTGCCGCTGTGTACATTACCAGGCTTTATGGCCGCTGTTTAACAATAACGGGATGAGAGAATGGAATTAACATTTTTATGGATGAGCTGTCACCTGTTGATTAAGGGAAAGCAGTGATTATGGACAGTGAAATTAACAACGAAAGCTGTGAAATGGTTTTATAAGCAGATAAATGTACTCGTTTTATGTTGGAATGCATTTTCCCCCAATCTTTACATTGTGTTAGTCGTGAAAGCGTAATTAAATCCCTTTCCAGTTGTGATTTTCTCTGCATAAATGTATCAATGGCTTCATCACCGTGAATCTATTGATAAAATCAAAAATTGTAGTGCAATGACTACAGATCATAATATACATCCTGTCTACATTTTTATTAGCACAGCGATTGTGTATTAAAGAGCTATACGAGAATAACAGTTTTATTCAAGGTAAAATGTTTGGTATATCTTATGAGGCAAAAAGTGAAATTTATTTATTTGTTTACTTATTACTTTCTCTGCCACCTACTATATTCGTCCTCCACGGTGTAGTGGTTATCATAGTAGTCTCTAGTCCCCGAGGTCGCGGATTCAATCCCGGAAGAGCGCGATGGATTTTTCGAGCGTAAAAATCCTTAGCATGGCTTCCTTTGGAAGACAAGTAAAGCCGGTGGTCCCGTGTGTAGATTTAAAGCACGTAAAAGAACCTCAAACTTGTTTAAGAGGCCTCTGAGCAAAATTACCGGTCTTTCATGCCCAATATAGAATGGGACGCTAAGGACTACAGCAATTAAAGAATGTCCATAAATAAAACTCAATTTAATTTTTCTACCACCTACATAAAAGTGTATTCCACTCAAAAATTCGATTCCAGATTTCACCAAAAATCCGTGTTTTGAAGCCCGTGAATGCAAAAAAAAATTTTTTTAGAAACAAAAAAGTCCATATGTATGCCTGTGGACAGCGTAACTCTAAAACAAACTGTTCGATAAGCACCAAAATTGGAATTAGAAGTTTAGTATCTTCCTAGGATACGACACGAAGATGCTCGAGTAAATACCCTCAAACTACCTTTTACGTGAAAAAATTATCGATATTTTTCATTTTCTCAAAAATGGATGTAACGATTGTGATTAAAATATCATATATTTAAGAGATTCACATGACAAATGAAATGTATATGTTGAATTTTATGGGAATATTCTCTGAAGTACTTTTCGTTCTGAAGGAACTTTGCATAATTTTGTATAAGGATAAGCCATTGGAGAAAGACAAAAACATACTACACAAAACATGTGGTTGTCTTTAAAGAACACAATTTATTTCTAGTAAATTTTTTGTGGCATCAGGCAGTTCGAGATATCCTTATTGTTGGTTTGAAGTTTTCAATACTTTGTAATTTGTTAAAAAGCTGTCGCTATTCAGTGTTTCTCGCGCTGTCATGGAAATAATATAGGTCAGCATATAGTGGCCCGCGTTTAAATATCTGACTGTCGATTCGGTTAACTCTATTTCCCTTGTACCTAGAACGAAATGCGTAATGAAACTATTTCTGTAAATGCTTAATTCTACCAATAAGAAATAGAAAGAAGAATAAGATTTTTATGAATAATTTGTGGAAGAATGAGTTGAAAAGTCATGTGAATGCAACACATCAATAGTTGTCCTAAATTCAAATGAGGTTTCCGTAGCTTCCGACCAAGGATAGTGCTACACCACATTTTGGAAAACACTGTTCCTCGCTTTAGCTCTCTTTTCGTGTAACTGCAGAAGTTGAGTGAACACCACCTCCACTTCTGCTGGTAAATATTTCAGAGCACTACCTCTAAATCTGTAGAGGTAAAGTTAGCAATGCAACAAACGTGTACCACGCCACTCTACCGCGAGGCACTTCTCTGTAAGCAAATATTTACGACTCAAGAGCCAAAGAGGTAATAAAGGGAGTGACACTTCATTTTGTCCTTTTGTCCTTGTATGCAAAGGTTTCTTGAACTAGAGACACTTTGTTTCAATGTTAGGTGACATGACGTGCAATGCGTTGTCTGAAACTTTGCAACACTGTATTCTTTCGCTCAAAACAACCGAAGGTTGCAAGCGAAAGCTTTCAAATATTGGACGCTCTAAGATGGCAAATGCAGTATTAAAATGTAAAGGAAACTAAACAGGTAAACAAAAGCAAGTAAAAGATCTGATCTAAATGTTAATCGAGATAAACTTTCATTTTACAATTATACATTTCGAAGTAGATTTAAGCAGGCTAAAGCGATAGTCGAGTTTTTGAAAAAGCCGATCGTTATCTAATGCCTTTGAAATTCCCTGCTCTTTGCATGATCACGAGGAAAAATAAATAGCGAATTACCATTTGAAAAGAAGTATAAGTATATTTTGGTAATTCAAACCAATAATAAAGAACACCTCGGAAATGGTTCACGCCACCAAAAGGTTTCACATAAATGGAATGCTAGTCAGATTTCTTTCCATCTTTACGGTTTACCAATTATACAGTTCCTTCAGAAGGAAGAGGACCTCACAGGATATTCCCAAAAATTTCAAGATAAACATTTTACTTATTTGACATGTAAATATTGTGGCGTATCAGTAAGCATCGTCATTACCAGACGCATTATTGTGCTGCATTGTCGATAGCATTATTGGGTTCCTTTGATTATTTTTCGGCTTAACGAACCCTCCTTTGGCGCGGAACACGCCACAGAAAGGGCTTTGTTTTGAATTCCGTCTGGTATGACGCCAACCTTGGCTTAGCGTCACTTGTATGTAAACAGTTGAAGTAGCAAGTCGCGTGTGTGGTTAGTCCTCGACTTCGAGGCATCTCCCCTCATCCTGTTTCCCTTAGAGCAATGTAGCGTCGCCAGAACATTTGTAAATACATTCCAGATAATGTGTGTTGTGTAAAAACCTAACGCCTTCATCTAAATTTAAACACCAAGGGCCTGGTCCTCTTACCGTTAGCGAGCTACGCTCCCCCATGTGCGTGTTGGGGGTGATCGAAATTTAATCATTTTCTGGAAATCTTTTGGCCCTCACCCCAGCATATAACAACATATTATATTTTAATACAAGTCGTTAGAGCCATTTTTGAGAAAATAAAATATAACGATTTCTTTTTCATGTAAACGGTGGTTTTGGGTGTCGGTATTTTCTTGAAAATATTCCCGTCGCATCCTTGAAAGACACCTTAACTTAAATACCAATATTGTATTTAACCGACTCTTCGTCTTTTAATTATGTTGTTCACAGACGCGCGGTCTTTTTTCTAATTTTTTTTTAAATGAGGTGGTCTCCGTGTATTTCCGGTGAAATCTCGGTATCGAATGTTTTGATGGAATACAATACTTCTTCTTTTACTGTAGATAAGTAACAAAGAAAGCAAAAATTACTGTCACCGTGTTATAGAAAAACTATATGTTAATAAAACGCATATACGTACATTCACTGTATTTCTTCTTTCTGCATGAAAACTTCAGGCTTGTCTCAAACGCTCAGATCAAATGTTTGGCATTAGTAGCATTTCCGGTCAATACTTCTGTAATACAGAAGTTGAAATTAGCATTTAAAAACTTTACTTTTACGCAAATCAGCAAACTTCAGAACAGTTACGCAATTACCTCCATATTGCGAGAGCTGTTTACATCCCAACTGCCGAGATTCAGAATAGGTCGATTTTGCCCTTGCATCCAGTAAATTTAGCTCTGCTGATTGACTGCCGCAGATAACTGAAAATGCATTTACATGCATATTTGCATGAACGAGCATTACATTTCTTAATTACCATATGTTGTTTTGTGTTTGTTAACAGACAATTTGAGTCTCTCATTTGGAGTGTTCTCAAGCATGTAAACACTCATTTGCTTAAACTATAAATCTACAAATCTAGAAGAGCTCTTATTGCGATGTTTACAATAGGAAACCTTTTTCTATGAAACGACGCCCCCCCTTTTTTTGATCGGAGGGAATCGGTACTGCTCCGTGAGGATATTGTACCTATGCTCCGCAAGGGGGATGAGGTGGGAAGAGACATAGGGTGGCCGGAACTGGGAGTGACGACATAGCAATGACAGGGTCCCTACAGTATCCAGATTGAGACGCCCCTACAACTGAAAACACCGCACTCCGAAGGGCGATTTGCTTACCCCGGCAGCAGCCAAAGCCGGGGACGGAGAAAGTTCCACAGAGAGCATCCTTTTCCCTGCCATGCCGCACCGAAACACCATCGCCGACACTTGCAAAACTGAAACGGACTTAACGAGTGAAAGATGAGTGAAATGATGAATGGAACGGAATGGAGGGACAGGGAATTGGGGGGTCACTCTAGCATTCGTCTGATGACCCCAGAAAACCCCAAAAAAGACCCATGGGTCATAGTGGGCGGTTATACATTGTAAGGGCGCTGATGACCTTAGCTGTTTAGTGCCCTTAACTCCCATATCATCATCATCATCATCATCATCAGAGTGGGCGATCGCCAAGGATTGGACCCGGAACTTTCGGAATGCGAGACGCACGCGCCACCTCATTCGGTAACGATGCCCCCTACCTAACATATTTACATCTCTGCCAGTTTTATCTCTGTTGCTATGACATTGCAAGTTCTTGAATGGGAATAAAATTATTTTGAACAATTCTTGAATAACCCCAAGGTGCATTTTCTCTGTTAATTCAATGTTTGGCTTCCATTCACAACTCAACTCCTTTTTAAATGTCTATGGTGTCTGTTGATTTATTATATCAAAGATCTCGTTGGCGTTTGTGAAATGAAGAAGAATTATGCAAGATACAGAGGACTTGTATTATTCTTATCTGTTCATCTTTTTTAGATTTTCCCATATTCCAGTTCTAGAGATGCTCTAGCTACCATAAAAATGTATTATATTTATGTTTAATGTAAAAAGAATTGTTCGTATACTAGATAGTTGTATAATAAAAAAGTTGAATTGCTATTAATAATGTCACACAACTGCGCAAAGTGTTTTTTCACTGGTATACATTGAAGTAGGTGTTATTTTTTGGAGGAGTTGTATTGTAGTTCAACTGTTGGGGAGCCGGATTTGAAGTAGTTGCAACCGCACGTATGGTAAAAACTTTCCGGTAGCCTTCGCCCCAAGTTTAAAAATATTAACTTTGTAATTTGACTGTTTCTTTAAATATTATATATTTATCCTTGCCTCGGCTGCGTCAGTATTATTGTTAGAGACATGAATTTCTTTGCAAGGAGTGGTGCGGCTAAGAATGCAGGTTTACACAAATTATAGTTTTTTACTTCACTCCTTTTTATTAATCCTTAACACGGTTTAAATAACACTTCACTGATATAGAGAGCTGTGAGATTATTTACTAATTACTTGCGCTTTTTGAACACGTAAACTATTTTCTGCTCACACTGAATACTTATTAAACTTCTCGAGGACGCGTCTCGCGTCCGGTTAGGAACGCTGTCTACAAGCAACTGACTTCTGAATTCGTAAATTTTGCTCCATTTCAGTTTGTGATTGGCTAATCCTACTCCAATAGAATACTTTTATTTAACTTAAGCTATTTTCTGGTTGTTGATTGGCTATTTTATAAACTGTCTCAAAAATTACATTATTGTTTCCAAGAATTACAAGTAGCATTATTAAACTTTCTAATTCATTATTACCTCAAGCTTACCTCATTGTTAGCAACTTTTAACCTATTATTCTCACAGCTCCTACATTATTAAATTACGTAATACATTCACATAACATTATTGAACATGTACATAATAATATAAACATTAATACAATGACTGCTACATGCATTTTATATATTATTACATACACATATTGCTTAAAGGCGGGCTGTTATTATTTTATATTATATAATTTGACTGAAATCATGTAAGTGTTAAAAATACTGCCTCAATATTTTTCAGACGAGATAGAACACAAGTTCAGGAAAATACGCGAGTATTTTAAAATACCTTCACGGATACGCATCATACAGTGTTAATTTAACTTAATTTAAATCAAGTTAAAGCTAATACTTGGATTTATGTATCAACAGTGAAGGAAGACAGATTACAGTTATGATGCAATCGTTGTTAATGCATTTATGGAACTAAATTTTCTGTTGTGTTACATTCATATGGTTTTCTCTACCCTGTATAAATAATTAATGGATATAAAAGCTTATCTTACGAAAACTAATTTTTCTATTGACTTAATTTTAATGGAGATAAACGTTTGCAGAAATAGCTTCGTTACACATTAAGTTATTAATTCAAAGGGAATAGTGACAGTCAGATGTTTAAGAACTGGAAGCTACATGTCGGCTTAAAATTCCAATCGGGAGAAATAACTGAATGTCACAGGAATGGCAAAGTATTGAACAATTCGAACCATTAATAACGAACATCTTGAAAATGGCTTAGGTCGCAAGAAAGCTATTCGAAATAAATTATTATTTAAAGAGATATACATTTTTACTTTCTCTACTACGTATAGTAAGTAGGGGAAGTATTGCATTCCACCCAAAAATTCGATACCGAGATTTCACCGAAAATATATGCTTTGAGGCCTCCTAAATACAAAAAAAAAGCATTTTTGAAAACATATCCACGCGCGCGCGCGTGTGTGTGTGTGTGTCTGTGAGCAGCATAACTCACAAACGAACAGTCGGATAAACACCAAACTTGATATTTAGGTTCAGTATCTTCCAGAGATATGACACGAAGGTTTTAAGAAAATCCCCCACCCCAGAATACCCTTTACATGGAACATTTTTCGAAAATTTTAATTTTCTCAAAAATGGCTCTAACGATTTTGATTAAAATATCATATGATTAAGATATTTTCATGAAAAATAGAATGTACATCTGGGAATGTCTCCAAAAGTATTCTTCATTGTGAACGACTTTTGCATAACTGGTAAACCATAACAGACAGACAAACCTTTACTACACAAAAAATGAGATCGCGTTAAAATACAGAATTTATGTCATATACATTTTTGTTGTTGAGTGAACCATTTTCGAGATATTGCTTGTTACTCCCTTAAATTTTCCAATACTTATACTTTTTCTCAAATGGAAATTCGTTATTCATTTTTTTTTGTCCTGGTAATGCAAAGAGAATGGAATACTCCACATAGCAACCAGCTCTTAAAATATTTGACTATAGCTTAAAGCCTACCAATTCCCCTTGCATCTACAAGAAAATTAGCAATAAGATTAACATCTCGATATCTCGATTAACATGAAGCATATGGAGAATAAGCGTTTGTAAAAATAGTTTGTACAAGAGTAGAGAAAGTCTTATGAGTATAACATATTTTTGTATTGTGCATTTTCGTTTATCGCTTAATACTTACTACTACAAGATTATACAAAATTCCTTCCGAACGAAGAGGACTTCACAGGCTATTCGTAGAAAATTCAAGATATACATTTTATTTGCTATGTAAATACCCTTAATACGTGGTATTTTAATCAAAATCGTTAGAACCATTTTTGAGAAAACGGAATATTTCGAGAAATGTTCCATGTAAAGGTTAATTGGTGTGAGGGGATTTTCTTGAAAATCTTCATGTGCGATCTTTGTAAGACACTTAGTTTAAATACCAAGTTTGGTATTTATCTGACTCTTCGTTTTTTAGTTATGCTGGTCACAGACATACAGATACATCACATGGACCTTTTTCTAAACATTCTTTTGAGTTCAGGGCGCCTCAAAACGTGTATTTCCAATGAAATCTCGATCGAATTTTTGGATGGAATACAATACTATACATATAGAAAAAGCAAAAACTGAAGAAGCAACGGCAGCAATACATGCTGTTTCTGAGTTCCTGCCAACAAAGTCCAAGAAAATTCTGCAATGCAAAGTAATTACACTTGTTAGCTTTACGCACAGATCTTTTAAAACCTCATTTTATACACTAACAGTGAGCAGAGTTGTACATTTACACTGTCGTAGAAAAATATTGTTTAACAAAGGAGTAATAAATGCATAGAATACAGTTGCGTTATTATTATTATTATTATTCTCTTGTCAATTAGTTAGCAAATTATAAATGAAAAAGTTACCTGTAAAATCCAGATGGTTTAGAACTATCTACTTCAGAGGAATCATTCCTTAAGACACAAACAAGCTTTCTTTGACCTATTTTGCATTAAAATGTCTTGTAAAGTAGTTTTCTGTATACCCTATTTTATTCACATAGAACAATTTCGGCTAAATGAAAACTTTGTGACGTCAGCGAGGAAGTCAGTTCTTACTCCCAGTATTCAACAGGGAGCTCAGTGAGATGTGTAGAACAGTAACTATGCTAGGGGAAAGTGCAAGTTACTGTTAGCGGACTAGCGGGATAAGGGGAATTAATGCCTGTTCTACTTCGCAGCTACATGATTGCAAGACACAAAGGCTACTCTTTCTCTCCCTCCGCTTTCCTGCCCTATGAATCTCCAAAACGGTGCTAACGTCACATGACTGTGGTACATCACAGCTAACGGAATTGACTGATTGACGTAGAATTTTAAATGAAATGGTAAGGAGTGTATTTCTGTGTGCTGTTAGACTCAGATGTCTTTCAAAATGAAAGTGTAACAGAAACAAATTGAGTTTTATTTATGGACGCCATTTCACTCCTGTGTTCCTTAGTGTTCCATTCTATATTGGGCGTGAAAGACCGATAATTTTGCTCAGAGTTCTTTTTATCAGGCTTGAGGTTCTTTTACGTGACGTAAATATACGGCTTTACTTCCCTTCCGGAGAATGCTAAGGTTTTTTATGCCCGAAAACATCCATCACAATTTGAACCCGCGACCTCGGGAACTAGAGGCTACCATGATAACCACTACACCACGGAGGACGACCGGATTGTTACTAAGCTGCACATTGTTAAGTATGCAGAAATGCTCGAAATCTCAATGGAAAATGAAGCCATGTGGTTTGCACAGTTTCTGGTTTTTAATGCAGTTATCTTCCAGTGGAGTATGCGTCACTCGTTAGTTGGATATAAATTTAACCGCATGCTCGTCTGCAGCACAGACAAGCCCAATCATTTTATGCTGTATGTGAAATATCCAGCAATAATGGAGCCACCACAGGAGGCTCCGAGCGCCGGGACATCTAGTGACCACAAAATGAGGCTGACTGCTCAGTACAGTACTGCTGAAAATGAAATGACTTGGCCAGAAACGTGAGTGTGTTGCCAGTTGCACTGCCTTTCATAAAGTACGATAACTTGGAGCAGAGACCCATTTTAGGGTCATCTTAGTGCAAACTGTTTATAAGCATTAATACGCTGCACAAGGCTTTCGACATTTGTAAGGCTTCCGCTGTGTTTTGTTTGAAGATTCCTTTTATTACAAAAATGCTCAGCTTCGAACTTATGACTTCATACAGATTAGTTGAATAATACTAATAATAATAACAACTTGATAATGTATTAAATATGACTAGTAATACTGATGTTTATGGACACGTATGTAAAATCATATGAGGCAGCTAAAAGTATCACATATTTATTACATACAATATTACCTTCTCTACTAACTTATCTAAAAGACAATTTTGTATTCCATCCAAAAATTCGATACTGAGATTGCACGTTTTGAAACTAACCTGAATCCATAAAAAAAGCATTCTTGTAAAAGGTTCTGTGTGTGTGTGTGTGTGTGTGTGTGTGTGTGTGAACATCATAACTCAAAAACAAAAAGTCGGTTGAATACCAAACTGGGTATTTAAATTCATCTTCCAAAGATACGACACAAAGTTCTTCAAGAAAATTCTCCCATTCCAAACTACCCTATACATGGAAAACGTTATGAAAATTTTGATTTCACCAAAAATGGCTAACGGTTTAATCAAAATCGTTATATCGGGTAGGCATATCTTGATTTGATATTTCTTGAGTCGACGTGTTAACACAACACTCGCGTCAAGTTCTTAAAATACAAAATGGACAATGTTTCAGGTAGCGTCCTACCTATCTTAAGCAATTGAGTCGTTTAAGCTGTTCTTCTCTTAGTTTTTTCCATCTCTTGCCATTGTCTCGTTGCGAACCTCATCTGTGGTTGTAAAACGAACTGCATGACGTCATCTAGGGGAGGGATCTCGAAATTCTAACATTTTTGTTTATTCATTATAATCTGAATTTTTTCCCAAGCATTCAAAACATCTTGTGTTTATTAACATGTTTTAGGTGTTTGATTACTTGACCGATGTCATGATGGTCTTCCCAAAGATATTAATATTTGAATTTCGAGATCCCTCCCATAGATGGTGTCATGCAGTTCCTTTTACAACCACCAGATGAGAGTCGACTGCTGGTAGAATGTTGGTGGTAAAATAATATGTAGGCGGGGCTAAAATTAATAAATGTTCGTGCATCTATTCTTCTCTGATACCCCCTCAGGGGCTCACCTTATGTGAGTACGGGTTTTTGGCGCACCCGGGGGTTCCCGAGCCAATCATCACCATATTCATCCCCTCACCCCCATCTGGACTAGCCACGTTATGTTTTCCTTACTTTACTCTTCCTCTTCTACAATTATTCCTTATACTAGGTTTAGGCTTCTTAGGTTTATTTACTCCTGTCTCACCAACAGGGATCTTTTCTATTTCCGTGGTTGCTGTCCCACGATTTCAGCGCAGCTTCCAACTTGTGTGCTCTCCGGAGGTCTCAGGCGTGAAGGTCGGGTGCACCCTCCTCACTACCCCTTTCATGCGACACTAGGTGCGGAGCCGATCCACTGTCATGTACACCCACGTAGCCCCATAGGGGCCGGGTCCCCTCGAGCGGTTCGGTGGCCGCGCGTGGCTGGGTTGACCGGGGGGACTCGACGTGTTACCGCTGTCTGGGGCCCGACGTTATCAACCACAAGTCCCCTGAATCCGCGTTTTCTCTGTTGAGGCAGCGTGGCCTAAAGTGGGGGGCCACTGGCGGTTATTCCAGTGGTAGGGGCATAAAGTCGGGCCTGCCTGTGGTGAAACTGTTGCATACCGGTACGTAGTGAGAGTCGGAGGGTAACTCCTCTGAGGTATTCTTAGAGATCGGGCCTACAACGGGTGTTCCAGGCCGGCACAGACCGGAAGATTTAGGTGTCTTTTCTTTTTAACCCACGGATGGCAGGCTGACGCCGACGGTTCCGGAAGGGGGCTCTTCCATTATGGCTCCTCTGCGCTTAACCTCCTCAACACCTCGTTTTTTTGTAATGCGGCTGAATTGTGAAGGCAAGACGATGCAAGATGTCAGTCCGTTTTATATACAAAGGGAAATAGATCGCATCTGTGGAAAAGTGAAAAACGCAACGCGTTGTAGGGATGGCACGCTTTTAATTGAAGTGTTCCATGACGACCAACCGGCGAAGTTACTGAACGCCACTCTACTGGGTTCTTACCCCATTACGGTGGTAAAACACAAAACCCTGAATAGCAGCCGCGGTGTGGTAACCACCGCCAGTTTGGACGGCCTTTCCAATGAGGACATTGTGAATTGCCTGTCAGATCAAGGAGTTACTGCGTCATATCGACTCATTGGAAAAAGGGATGACCAGCCGTTTCCTCTCCGCACGGTGTTTCTGACGTTTGAGCGGACCGAGTTACCTACCTATATCTTCTGCGGTTATGAGAGAGCATCTGTCCGACCTTATATACCAAATCCAATGCGCTGCTTCCGTTGCCAGAAGTTCGGGCACACCCAACAGCGTTGTTCCGGCTCACCTGTTTGTCCGCGTTGTGGTAGAGCCGCGCATGACGGTTCGATGTGTGCTCAGGACCCCGCTTGTGTTAACTGTGGTGCTGGTCATCCCTCCAACTCCAAAGAGTGCCCACGGTTTCTAGCGGAAAGGGCTATCAAAGAAGTACGGATCAAGGATCGTCTAACGTTTCCTGAAGCACGAAAGCGTTACCACGAACTGCACCCGACTACCTCCCTGAAGTACTCCGCTGCTGTACGCGAGGGCGTTCGGAAGCAGGATGCCGTGGCGCAGACCTCTCCCGTCTCTCATTCACGTGTTTCTGTTGGCACTCAAACCGACACCGCTTCCGAATCCGTCCTTTCTCCACCTAAACATCCCCAGGCCACTTCTTCCATACAGACCATTTCAGCTTCCACCTCTGGCACTGTTTCTGAACGCACCCACCGCAAATCTCCCACACGTCGTCCCACGAGTCGCTCCCGCTCTCGTACTCGGACGACATGCTCTGACACCGGTACTAGTGACGGTGACGCGGATAGCTTCCAGGTTGTCGGTCGTACCCGACCGAGCCGTAGTCCTGCGCGCAAGAAAAAGCTCAAGTTAAACCGCGTCGGTGTAGCCAAAGGTACTTCATAAGTATCTTCTTGTCGCATACGCCTTTTTAGTCCCATCTGCTCTTTTGTCTATCTAATGGCTCTCTCCAGTGGAATATACGTGGTGTGCGGGCACAACGAGCTGAATTAGAGGTTCTCTTACGTCATCATTCACCACTTATCGTTTGCTTGCAGGAGACCAAACTTCGTCCTCAAGACGCATTTGTTTTGCGGCGTTTCTCAGTGGTGCGCTACGATCTAACCCCGGAGATAGGTTGTCCTGCTCATGGTGGAGTTTCTACCTTGATACGTGATGATGTGTTTTATGAACCTCTTCCGCTCAACACCCCCTTGCAAGCTGTTGCTGTGCATGTTTCTGTTTTTGGCTTCCACTTTTCCGTTTGCAACATTTATGTTCCGCCTTCCTCTCCCCTCGCATTGGCTGATCTCCATCTAGTGTCGCAACTACCGTCACCTTACTTACTATTGGGGGACTTCAATGCTTATCATCCGCTTTGGGGGTCTCCTCGGACCTGTGCGAGGGGAGGCCTTCTTTCTGACCTCATTCATCACTTCAATCTTTGCGTCCTGAACACTGGAGAACCAACATTCCTCTCTGACGCATCTGGGACTCTTTCATATTTGGATTTGAGTTTTTGTTCTGCACAGCTTGCTAGTCGTTTGGTATGGAACATTATTTCCGATTCACATTCTAGCGATCATTTCCCGTGCATCATCACTTTACTAACTGCCACTGTATCTCCCACTGGTGTTTCTAAGTTCCAATTCAATAAGGCAGACTGGGAACTTTATTCACGTCTTGCCTGTTTCTCTAGCTGCGAATTTCCAACTATTGACCACCTGATAGCGTACCTGACTTCAGTAGTAATGGCCGCCGCTGAACGCTCCATTCCTCATTCGTCTTCCCACCCAAAACGTCTACCGGTTCCTTGGTGGAACGAAGATTGTCGGACAGCAATTCGGGAAAGAAGAGGTGCGCTGAGAATCTTTAGGCGGCATCCTACTACGGAGAACTTGATAATTTATAAACAACTGCGTGCAAGGGCTCGAAGGACTATTCGCAGTAGTAAACAGGACTCTTGGTCCCGCTATGTGGCAAGCTTTAACAGATTTACTCCCACGTCCGTTATTTGGGACAAACCTAAGCGTGTTGCTGGTAAATCCAACTTCACTACCATATCCGGTCTTAGAATAGGTACGAACATCCTGGTTGATCCTACTCTTATAGCAGACACCCTGGGCACGACGTTTGCAGCCTCATCCAGTTCTACCAATTACCATTCTGGATTTCTTGCCCATAAGGTTGCGATGGAAGCTCAAGATATCTCCTTTCGTTCGGGCAACAACGAGGATTATAACCGTCCGTTTTCGTTGCGTGAGCTGGAACATGCCCTAACTACCTCTCGGCCTTCTGCCCCTGGGCCCGATGGCGTACACGTGTTACTGCTCCAGCGTCTGTCTACGGATGGTAAGCGCTTTCTCCTCCAGCTGTATAACCGTATCTGGCAGGATGGTACGTTTCCCACAGTTTGGCGTGAAGCCACCAGTATTCCGATATTGAAACCTGGGAAGGACCGTCAACTACCTTCCAGTTACCGCCCGATTTCCCTAACCAGTTGCGTTTGCAAGGTTATGGAACGCATGATCAACGGGCGGTTAACTTGGTGGCTTAAATCTCGGGAACTTTTAACGAACGTGCAGTGCGGTTTCCGCCGGTACCGCTCCACTGTAGACCATCTAGTAAACCTTTCGACAGCTATAATGAATGGATTTGTGAATCGGTGTCATACTGTAGCCGTATTTTTCGACTTAGAGAAAGCTTACGATACCTGCTGGAGGACGGGCGTTCTTGCTATTCTGCATCGATGGGGTTTTCGTGGTCGTCTCCCTACCTTCGTTCGGGAGTTTATGAAGGACCGGGTATTTCGTGTACGTGTGGGTTCGGTTTTATCCCAGCTTTTTACTCAGGAGAACGGTGTACCTCAGGGCTCTGTGCTCAGCGTCACACTGTTTGCTGCTGCTATTAACTCTATTGTAGACTGTGTTCCACCAGGAATTTCAGCGTCGCTTTTTGTTGATGATTTTGCTATTTACCTTACCTCTCGGCGGACCATCCTCATGGAACGACTACTCCAGCGTTGCCTTGACAGTCTGTACTCCTGGAGCATTACACACGGGTTCCGGTTTTCTGTCGAAAAAACCGTGTGTGTCAATTTCTGGTGCCGAATACAGTTCCCCCAGCCTATCCTCCGGCTCGGTCCAGAAGCTCTGCCTTTCGCAGACCAAGTGAAATTCCTGGGTTTACTCTTTGACCGAAAACTCTGTTGGTCCTCCCACATAGCATACTTGAAAGCTCGGTGTCATCGTTCTCTTTCTCTTTTACGGGTTTTAAGCGGCACATCCTGGGGAGCTGATCGGACCGTTCTTTTACGTCTTTATCGGCTGTTGGTCCGCTCCAAACTGGACTACGGGTGTATTGTGTATGGTTCTGCGCGACCCTCCATCTTACGTCGCCTAAACGCCACTCACCACCTTGGTATTCGGCTATCCACAGGGGCCTTTCACACCAGCCCTGTAATGAGTCTTTGTGCTGAAGCTGCCGAACCTCCGCTGTCTTATAGGCGTGACGATCTTCTTTGCAGTTATGCTTGCCGCCTTTCCAGCATGCCGGAACACCCAACACATGGACCATTTTTTAACGATTCCCTGGATCGTTTATATGCGTCTCGCCCCCTGGCACTTCTTCCCCCGGGAGTGCGTTTTCGACGGTTGCTTCGGGGATTAAACGTTGAACTTCCTGGTGTGGTTTCCCGGGGAAGAAGCAGTTTTCCCCCGTGGCTGTGCCCAGAATCCTCTTTTTATCAGGGGCTAGCGTCTATGCCTAAGTCCACAACCCCCGGCTTCATTTTTCGATCTGCCTTTTTATCGCTCCAAGAGTCACTGGGGGATGGGGTTTTTATTTATACTGATGGATCGAAGGACGATCGGGGTGTAGGATGTGCTTTTGTTGTAGGTCCCCGCAGTTTTAAATTTCGACTCTCACGGCAGTGTTCTATTTTTACAGCCGAGCTTTTTGGTATACTCCAGGCTCTGTTTTATGTACGGCGACGTGGTATACGGCGGTGTTTTATTTGTTCGGATTCCCTGAGCGCCCTTCAGAGCCTCCAGCCGTTGTACACCTTCCATCCTATTGTGCAGCGTATTCAGGATTGCCTTCACACTCTCGGACGTGTCGGCACACACGTATCGTTTGTGTGGGTTCCTGGTCATGTCGGCTTGCCAGGGAACGAGTCCGCTGATACTGCTGCTAAGGCTGCTATTTTATCTACTACGCGTTTTAGCTCCTCTGTTCCTTTGCGCGATTTGCTATTGTTTTTACGCCGCGCCATTTATTTGCGTTGGGGAGCGGAATGGTCCTTGCTCCAGGGGAACAAACTCCGAGATGTTAAGCCCATCCCTATCCACTGGGTTACCTCTACGCGCCGCTCTCGTCGCGAGGAAGTTATTTTAACCAGACTGCGCATTGGACATTGCCGTTTTAGCCATAGTCATTTATTAAGTGGTGAACCCGCACCAGTTTGCGTGCACTGTGAAGTACCTTTGACGGTCCGTCACGTTTTACTCCAGTGTCACTTTTTAGCTACTTTACGCCGGCGTCTGTCTCTGCCGAACTGTCTTTCTGCTCTGCTTGCTGATAATTTTATTGTTGTGGAACGTCTTTTAGACTTTATCTCTCAAAGTGGTTTTAAAGCCCGGATATAGATATCGATTGTCCTATGAGAGTTATCTGACTCAGGGATTTCTACCTCTCGTTTTTTTTTACTCGTTTTATTCCTCTTTTACCGCTCTCGGACTTTCACATGATGTTCTACCGCAAGTGGCGCTGTTCGTTTTTACTCTTGTACTTCTATGTTTTAACTGATCATTTAGACTATATGTTTTAACTGATCGTTTAGACTCTCTTTTATCGTGCTTTTATTCTAATTGTTGACGTTTTTAACTTAGTGAGGGCGCTTATAACCTGGGCTGTTGTGCGCCCTAAAGCCTCATTGCTCGCTCTCTCTTCTCTGATACCATCACTGCTAGGGATCGATGTTCTGCACACAGTTTTGCACACATTAGTTACTCTTCTCTGGTACCACCAGCGGTACTTGCCCATGTGATATTTTAAGCGCTCAGTGTGAATAGCGGCTAGCGTATTGGATCTTACCGGTCAACATTTTAGCGACTCACGGCGAGTTGTACGCTTCACGTTTCCTTTATTGCGGAAACAGTTATTTTCAACAGTAACTTTGATACTGCAGAGGTTAGCCGGTATAGTAATTCAATTGTTATAGTTTCGAGTGCTACAATCCAGAGTCAATATATTTCTTCATTTCAAACCTTCGGCCACTCACTTCAAGAACCCAAATATTAGTTCACAATAAATCTCTCAGTCAAGTTAAAATGGTGCTGTCCTTCACAATACACCCACGCGTACCCTGAGGGAAAATACTTATAGTTCTGTCATTGGAGGAGCCGGCAGCAGGATCAACAGCAGATATTCGAGATAACGGGAAAAGCTAGCAACTACATTCCAGTATCAAATTGTCGCGCATAGCGGCATCGAAATTTCTGCTTCAACATCTTTAGAAAATTTTGTTTTTCTAAAACATGGCTCTAATGATTTTGATTAAAATACCATATATGAAAGACATTTACACGGCAAATAAAATGTATACCTTGAATTATCTGGGAATAGTCCATGAAATCCTCTTCATTTGAAAGCAATTTTGTACAATCTTGTATAACTGGTGAAATTTAAGCGTTAGACGATAACAAAACAAAATTTGTAGATCTGTTTAAAACACACAATTTATTTCAAATGAGCTTTTTGTGACATAGGCATAACCATTTCTGAGATAGCCGTTATTAAACGTTCGAATTGTTAATTTCTTGGTCATTCTCTTACTGTCAACATTCAATTGTTTCACATGATTGCATGGAAACAGTATGGAATTTTAAATCAGCGTATAATGTCCATTTCTTAAATATTTGACCATCACAGTTCCCTTTGTGTCTATAACAAATGTGTAATGTAGCTATTGCTACAAAGGTTTATTTGGATTAAAATGAAGTAGATAGATAAATAAGCGTTAGTAAGACTAGTTTGTGTACTCACCAATAAACCTTATAGGATAGAGAAAGCCATGTGAATGTATCACACATTTTCTTTTTTTACAACAGGTAAACCATATGTTCAAAACATTACTACACGAAAAATGTAGAGTTCACTGGGCTAGACATTTTGTATGAAATAAGCTCATTTTGCATTTTAGTCCTTTTTGCATCCTTAAGCTTAACCAGACTGAAATGCCATACGACATTTGTAAGCCTTTTCGCGATTGTTTTCTCCCGCATAATTCCATTCGTAATATAAACTGTTCTACAAAATTGCGTTTTGTTTTCCAGATTGTACATGTAATCAAGTTGCTTATATTGCTTAACTTTAGATTCTTTGTAAATGTACCCTGAGTAAGTAACGCGAATGAAGAACCATTTTTTTTGTGGTTAATACAATAATATACGGAATTATGTTACGTTGCAGTGGGTGGAGAAAGTTGTGTGTCACACACCAGATAATAATAAATTGAATTTTATTTATGGACGCTCTATAACTACTGTGGTTCTGCACATTCTCATTCAATATTGGACGTGAAAGACTGGAAATTTTGCTCAGAGGCCTCTTTATCAGACTTAAGGTTCTATTAAATGCCGTAAATCTACGACACGAAACCACCGGCTTTACTTCCCTTCCGAAGGAATCATGCTAGGGATTTTTACACCTGAAAAAATCCATCGCACTACACCGGGTTTGAACCCGCGAACTCGGGAACTAGAGGTAGTACCTCTAGAACACGGAGGACGATGTTTATACTCAATGAACAGCAGATAATTTTTAGAGAAAATGTTGTTAGTAAAGCGAGATTCAATTTAACCAAAGCTATTTTTGGAGACTTGAAATAGAGAAGGTCAAGTATATCTCACTGGTACAATCTTAGTATGCTGGCACCTTTCCACTCTTATCTTTGATGTTAATATTCTGTGCTACTTTCCTGTGGCAGTCTGTGATCTCTGCCAACCCTTTTTGGAGCTAGCTCCAGCAAGTTCACATAGTTACCGTTACGCTATGTACACGTAAATCTCCCCCTCCCTTCTACCTGCCTGGAGCTTGGTTGGCTTTTGATGCTAAGAGAGTCGCCTCCGGTCCTGCGAAGAGAGCAGACAATGACTATGGGTGCGACCAGCTCAATGATCGCGATCATGACGAATATTTCGGTTTGGAAAAGCAACCTCAAAATTCAAAATCTCAATTTGAGGATGATGGCACTTACTCCGGTAATACAATTTCACTTGTAAAGATGTAAAGAGAACTGGATATTGAAGGTCAATCGGGCTTATATTAATGTACAGTGGAGCAAGGGTTTAAGTGCACAAGTGATGTCAATTTTACTCAATGTTAATAATCTTAATAAAGATGAGCAGTGCCAAGGTTGGGTCGCTTCCATTGCGAAACTGTCCATTTACTTGCTATTTTAGTGGAGAACTGGATGTCGAGAATATTTACTCCATTTAAAGAATGGTAGCCTTCTAAATTGTACTGGTGTCAATCATTTCTAAATTTCGCTAAATTCATTTCACATCTATATGGCATAAAGTTTATTGTTATTCTAAAATGCACATTTAAATTTTACTCCTTTGTTATTTAAATACTGAACTTTGTAACTGTTATTCTTATAGTTGCGTTTTGAAAATCACTTCTCGTTTCTGATTATGCTTACCCAATCCTCGAAGCACTGACAATGCGTTTCTAAATAATTTACTTGGCGATTAATTAGGCAAATCGTGGAAGTATATATAATTATAATACACAATTCAATAAAAGATCGCCGATTGCCTCTGCAGGCGTTCTGACTTTTCAACACAGATGTACCGGGCTCTATCCTCGGATGGGGCGGGGAATGTTTATTTAACCAGAATGACTTCCTATCCTCCATAATCTGCAATTATGAATGTGGGAGTGAACGTGTGCCTGTTTAATTGTAAAGCTTAATAAAACCTACAGTTCGGCGAGAAAAGTGACCGTCAGTTGTTTCTCGAAGCAATGTGCCCCGATATGACCAAAAAAAAAAAAAAAAAGGATTCTGATGTGTTACACTCACATGCCTTTCTCTACTCTTGTACAAACTATTTTTACAAACGCTTATTCTCCATATGCTTCATGTTAGTCGAGATGTTAATCTTATTGCTAATTTTCTTGTAGATGCAAGGGGAATATGGTAGGCTTTAAGCGCTAGTCAAATATTTTAAGACCTGGTTGCTATGTGGGCGTTCCATTCTCTTTGCCTGTCCAGGACATAAAATAAACGAATATCAAATTCCCATTTGAGAAAAAGTATGAATATTGGAAAATTTAAGGGAATAACAAGCAATATCTCGAAAATGGTTCAATCAACAACAAAAAATGTATATGATATAAATTGTGTATTTTAACGCCATCTGCATTTTTTGTGTAGTAAAATTTGTCTATCTCTTAAGGTTTACCAGTTATGCAAAAGTCGCTCACATAGAAGAATACTTTTGGAGACTCCCAGAAAATTCGAGATATACATTTCATTTGTCATGAAAATATCCTAAACATATGATTTTAATCAAAATCGTTAGAGCCATTTTTGAGAAAATTAAAATTTTCGAAAAATGTTCCATGTAAAGGGTAATCTGAGGTGGGGGGATTTTCTTGAAAACCTTCGTGTAACATCTCTGGAAGATACTGAACCTAAATACCAAGTTTGGTGTTTATCCTACTGTTCGTTTCTGAGTTATGCTGTTCACAGGCACACACAGACACACACACGGACGTGTTTCCAAAAATGCTTTTTTTGGATTCAGGGGGTCTCAAAACATATATTTCCTGTGAAATCTCTGTATCGAAGTTTTGGGTGAAATACAATACTTCCCCTTCTTACTATACGTAAGTAGAGAAAGTAATTAGAGACGATAGGAATGAAACAATTAGAAAAGACCCCCACGCTCTATTTCTTAAGCCACCTATTTAATTTGTAAGTTTTCTTGGCAAATTCTGTACCAAGAAATTTACATACTCTTACAAATTAAGTTTTGTTCTTTAGCAATAAATTAAACTCAGCATAAGAACTGTACATTTGACATGGTGTGCGTTGATTTTCCCATGGTATTTTATTTTCTCTTTGTTCCTTTTAGAAGTAAATAATATATTTTATCATCTTCCTCGTTGCCTACCGTTTTCTTGAGCCTATTATGTTAAAGCTTAAATTGCCGCGCTTAAAATGAATAAACCCGCGATTAAATATTGCTCCGATACACTCTGCTGTTTCTGTTTAATTTTATGAGTTTCTTTGTTTACGTTAATTGTTCTGAATATTGGCTTGGAATTTGGAATGCTTTGTATATTATTAATCTCACAGATAGGTAGCTAAAAACTTTTCACGATTCAAAAATGAACTACTTTCAAGAAAATGAGGTGGTATAGTGAAATTCCGTGTACTTCCTTTTTCCGTTTCTTCACTCGCGCACTTTGAGACGCGAAGCAATTCCCTGCTTTGCCGAATGTAAACACTGGGGTAGCGTGTTCTTTCCAGTGTTGACCAAGTCCGCCGTCTGGAACAATCTGAGAATGAAGGAAGCGTTTTGCCAAGGGCTGAAAACTCGCTCGTCTTTCATTTCCATCAGAGTGATTGAGGAAGATGGAACAACTCTCTAGTAGAGTGGTCTGAAAATCTCTCTGTTCGATATTTTTAATCACGATTGCAGTTCTCGAGGCCGTATAAAAAGCAAGTCCTCTGAAGCCTTTGAAGGACTAAAGTAATTCATCTCTTTCGTTTGTTCTCCTAATTAAATTAATTACACCTACCCACTCTCTGCAACAAGTTTGGCGAAACGTTATATTTTTTTATTTAAAAAGTCTTGATGCATTATTGCCGTACTTCAAAATTAACGTGCGTAAAGGTTTATGAGAATTTTAAACATTTCACACTAATTTAATTTTTCACTGTAGTTTTCCTTAACAGATTCTTTACCTTCCTTGGTTCTGCTTGTTCAAAAAAATTTAAATTATCTTTATTCGCTCCTCTTCCAAGGACTGTTCTTTACCCCACTTGGTGATTCTTTTTCATTTAGAACTGCGTTTAAAAATGTATATATTTGCTTCAAATTGAAAGGCTGTCGTAATTATAAATGTTTGTTTTCGATACTGATTGCACTACAGTATGAACTGTCGCTTTTGTTTAATAGCTTTTAAACTAGTATCAGATTATGATAATAAATTGGTTCAACCTCACAAGCAAGGTTGGAAAGGCAGAGGGGGATTGAAAAATTCAATGCTATATCCGGGCTTTGAACCACGGATCTTCCGGTTTCTGTTCGGTTGCTCTAACCATCTGAGCTACCATGGCAACTTGCCGGTACGACACTAAATTCCCCATCTGACTCGCTTTTTCCCGGTAAACCACACAAACTGTATTGAGATAACACACCCCATGTTGACTTACAATGCTGTGAGCCTTTAAGTTCCGGGCTTCATAGTTTCACCAACTATGGTCAACCAACGTTTGAGTCATGACTCAAAAGTTACAATGCTATAACATAGTCTCTAATACACCTGATTTTCTCATTTTAAATAGGCCGCAAAATTGAAGTACAGCGCCAAGGCCATGAAAGTCATTATTCACCTTAAGCAACTGTTAAATAATACAAACAAAAATGTTCTTGGACAACCTGTATGTTTTTGGACCTTGTTTGTTTATTTATCAATAGACATCTGCCATTTATTAACTTGCATATAATTTATTATTATTATTATTATTATTATTATTATTATTATTATTATTAGGGATGGGAACTCGATACGTGATACTCGTTGGTATCAAAGTAGTCTTACTTTGAGATAAACCTTCGGTACTTTTAAATTTTTAAGTTTTGCATTATTGAAAGTTTTTGCGCTTAACTTTATGCTAGACAAGGAATGAAAGAAGTCGAGATAAATTGTCCTCAAAGAGTTGCTGGACTATAGTTCTTGATAGACCTTGAATGAGTGGGTGAATCAATGCAACATTCCATGGCCTCTTGTGTCTCAAACATTCAAAATATTGGGGAAGGAATAGAGGTACTCGACATTCAGCGTTAACTGAGTTGTGAATGAAGCTGTTTTAGCTGACTCAATATATCACGTTTCTGCAATGGTCTGGCCTGGTGACTCGCTCTCAGTCTTTACATTTACCTACTCCGGTGACCAAAATCTGTGAATCCAGCAGAAATAAATCAGAACTTAGGGCATTACATAATACAGCTCATGGAAGCATTTGTTCTTTCCTTCTACCTATTAGTTTGTGTGTACGCAAGTCAAACTAGCTTACGTGTACCGTATGACTAATTTCCATACCATGGATAGAAAATTCTTTAAAGGAAAGTTTCCAGCACAAATATGGTTACATAAAAAGGGAGGTATGGAAATTATTATTATTATTATTATTATTATTATTATTATTATTATTATTATTATTATTATTATTATTATTAGCCTCGACTAACAATATGGGATATACGAGGTATAACCTATAGCAGTATCAAGATAAAACAACTGCTGCCAATTGGAGAAAGTCAAACAGGAACAATTTCGATAATAGCATACAATACAAAATTGGTTACATGCGTTTAACACAGAAAACTGCTGATAAGAGCATAGTTCAGTGAACAAGCTATCGCCTTTACAGCTTTTTATAAAGTGTACCGAGTATCGCGTATCGAGTGTCGGAGCTCAAAAATCAGCATTGGTATCGAGTATCGAGAAATAGTGGTATCGTCCCATCACGAGTTATTATTATTATTATTATTATTATTATTATTATTATTATTACAATAAAATCCCGCTTAACCGAATTGCGTTAACTGAAACGGCGGAGGTGGAAAAATGAAACAAAGAACGAAAAAATGCGAGATGCTCAAAACCGCGCGGCAGTATCACCACGACAATTAGCAATGTTCTTTTGCCCCAACCCTAAATTCTAGAACAAGTACTTAGTATTGTGTACATTTAATCCTCAACCCTAGGCAACATTCCAATAAGTATTCTACCGTTAAAACAAGTGTTAACTGCATGCACACGCATTCAGTGAGGAGGTCACTGTTGGTGTGTCAGTGTTTAAGATGTCAGCGAAAAGAAACCGAGTTGTAATAAGCGGTGAACATAAACTCAGAGCCATTAGCAACATAATGACAGCGGACGAAGGGTTCAAATCATTACAAATTCGTATTCAAATATTAACGGGAAATACTGAATTAGGACACTATCAATAACACAAAAGCTTTTGTTGGCTTATAAAACAAAGCAGTGAATAAACACCAACAGATGTAAAGCTTATCAAACGGTGGCGTGGTTATAGCTGCTCGCAAGCGTTGCGAGGAGAAATTCGGAAAAAATTACTGATTTTATGAAATAGTCTTTGTAAATACCATTATGCATATTTTAATACTGTAATAGATAGTAGCTTTTATAAAACATTATTACATGTATTTGGAATATAGTATGAACTCTCTTAAACTCTTTTTTTTTCTCTCCTTATAGGAAATACTGCGATTTCACCGGAAATACTGTTTTGAGGTCCCTGAAAATGTTTAGGAAAAGTACCCGTGCGTGTGTGTGTGTGTGTGTGTGTGTGTGTGTGTGTGTACAGCAAAACTCAAAAAACGAAAATTCAAATAAATACTTAGCTTGGTATTTAAGTTCAGTTTCTTCCAAAGATGCCACACAAAGATTTTCAAGAAAGCTCCCACACCCCAACTATTTTTCACATTTTTTATTTTTTTGAAAAATGGCTCTAACGGTTTTGATTAAAATATCACATATGTATTAAATATATTTACCTATATGATAAATAAAATATATATCCTGAGTGTTCTGGAACGGCCTGTGAAGTCCTCTTCTTTTGCAAGGAATTTTATATTATCTTGTATAAGTGGTAAACGTTAAGCGATAGACGAAAACGTACTGCAGAAGAAATGTAGATCTCTTTACAACACACAGTTTATTTCAAATACTTTTTTGAGGCATAAACCATTTCCGAGATATCCGTAATTAATGGTTGGAATTGTTCAATTCTTTGTCATTCTAAAGTCATGTCGACATTCAATTGTTTCTCGCGGTTGCATGGAAACAGTTCGGAATTTTAAGGCAACGTATAATGTCCAGTTCTTAAACATTTGACATGTGTAACGAAATGTTTAATGTAGGTACTTCTGCAAAGTTGTCTTGACTAAAGCATAGATAGGATAATAAGCTTTCGTAAAAATAGTTTTTACATCCAACAATAAATGATAGAGGTATAACCATTAATAAATGATAGAGGGTGGAGAAAGTCACGTAATGTAACAAATGAGATTTTTCCTTTCGTTGCTTAAAATCGTTACCATCGATTATTCGAAAAGTTCCTTAATGAAACGGCTCTGCTCCCTTTCCCGAAGTCGCGGGTCCACACCTGGCAGAGGTCCATGGACTTTTTCGGGCGTAAAAATCCTTAGCATGGCTTCCTTTGGAAGGGAAATAAAGCCGGTGGTGCGGTATCGTAGATTTAAGTCACATAAAAGAACCTCAAGCCTGATAAAGAGGCCTCTGAGCAAAGTTTCCGGTTTTTCACGTCCGATATAAAATGGGACGCTAGGAACCATAGTGCAGGGTGAGCCAAAAAACTACGAACCGGCTGCGCGATGTTTTTCCTGTCCGCGACTTCGGCGGTCGCTGCCGTCTGCCGCTATTATAGAAAGGCGCGGATGAACCATACAACATATTTAAAACTAGTTTTAAAGGCTTTACCTACCAAATTTATGAAAGGAAATGCCTAAACTGGCCACCGTCGTTGTCCATACATTTTTGGCACCTCTTTAGGAAACTATCCATCACTCGCCGTAGTTCACGTTAAGAAATGCTGGCAATTTCCTGGCGGATATTTTGTTCTAATTATTCTTCAGGGGTGTGTGGGTTTGTCTTGTATACTTTGTTTTAAGTTACCCCAGAGATAGAATATCGCAAGGGGTTAGGTCGGGGGACCGATCTGTATTAATACATCTGTCCTCAAACACACTTTCAATTCTTCTCATCGAAATATTAGCCGTATAAGCTGTTGCAGAGTCTTGTTGAAAAAGGCAAAATCACGCTCCCTGGCTGTTAATTCTCTATAAAAAAAGGAGGCAAAATTGTATTCACATATTTACGGGCTTCAACTGTTGACTCGAAAAAATTGGCGAGTGATGGATAGTTTCCTAAAGAGGTGCCAATAATTTATGGACAACGACGGTGGCCAGTTTCAGCATCTTCTTTCATAAAATTGGTAAGTAAAGCCTTTAAAAGTAGTTTTAAAAATGTTGTATGGTTTCATCCGCGCCTTTCTATGAATGCGGCAGACGGCAACGAGCGCCGAGGACGCGGACAGGAAAAACACCGCGCAGGCGGTTCGTAGTTTTTTGGCTCTCCCTGTAGTTAGCGTCCATAAATAAAACTGAATTTAATGTTTTTCCTTTAGTTCGGCTATGCGGGTTCCACTGTATTATTATTATTATTATTATTATTATTATTATTATTATTATGTGATATATCAGTAACGGAAATACAAAACACTAGAGATATAAAATCTCACATCAGTTTCCCATCTCAGCAAGCAGCAGAAGCGAAAAAAAGCCTACTCTCTATAGTGAAGTCACAGAGCATTGTGTTAAAGCTGGTGAGCTGTACTGTAGCAAAATACACTGCGAGTTTGTTCCGAAGAAAGGAACAGTGCCCATCACCGAGACCTTCTTTTGATTACAAGCTTCCATGTTCACTTCAGAGTTTGTTGCCGAGCACCCGATCTTTAAACTGAGCCGGCGATAGGAATTTTCTTCCCTTCACATAATCTTTATAGAGGCCCTGAACCCTCCCTCTAAGGGTAATCTCCTTCCCGTGGAATAAACTTGTAAGACCCGCTTTCTTAGTTATGTCGCTCTCCTCGAGTATTCTGCAATTGAGGGTTGATACAAGAAGGGCATGAGTGAGACAATAGTATTTTTGCAAAGCAAATGATAATATAATCATTTGTAACGGGAAATGTGTATGTTAATTTAAATTTCGATGTACCATCTTAAAATTCTTGATTCGAAAACTATAACATCTTCGTTAATATTGAGGTATGTCGTAAAAGGTTACTAACTCACCCCATTGTTACATAAAAATATTATGATTACCATTCAAACATTCACGTTATTCAAATTACATTATATACTTACTCATTTCTCTGCAGCAAAAGGGATGAATTCCCAGAAACGTGCAGCTTCTGCAACTAGGATAGTTATATTTTCTACTTTTATCTTATTTATACGACTACCATGGAGCATGGGTTTTATTCTACCGCTCAAAATATAAAAAAATCTGATGTGTTACACTCACATGACTTTCTCTACTCTTGTACAAACTATTTTTACAAACGCTTATTTTCCATATGCTTCATGTGAATCGAGATATCGAGATGTTAATCTTATTGCTAATTTTCTTGTAGATGCAAAGGGTATTGGTAGGCTTTAAGCGATAGTCAAATATTTTAAGAGCTGGTTGCTATGTGGAGTATTCCATTCTCTTTGCATTACCAGGACAAAAAAAAAATGAATAAGAAATTCTCATTTGAGAAAAAGTATAAGTATTGGAATAACAAGCAATACCTCGAAAATGGTTCACTCAAAAAAAAAATATATATATATGACATAAATTGTGTATTTTAACGCGATCTACATTTGTTGTGTAGTAAAATTTTGTCTATCTCTTATGGTTTACCAGTTATGCAAACGTCGTTCAAAATGAATACTTTTGGAGACATTCCCAGAAAATTCGAGATATACAATTCATTTGCCATAAAAATGTCTTTAACTTATGGTATTTTATTCAAAATGTTAGAGCCATGTTTGAGAAAATTAAAATTTTCGAAAAATGTTCCGGCGGCGCCGTGGCCGAGTGGTTAGACCGCTCGCCGAGGCGGCCCGGGTTCAATCCCAGGGACCCGCATGTGGGATTTGTGGTGGACAAAGCGGCGTCTGGGCGGGTTTTCTCCGGGTTCTCCGGTTTCCCCCGCCATTCATTCCACCAACTGCTCCTTTCCTTTCATCCATTTCACCATCGTTTCGTTTCATCTCCTTCCTTCCTCCCATACCAGGCATCGGGCTGATCACCCATCCTGGATATTCTGTCTGATCCACGAGTGTCTGCTCCTCGACGGGCACCCGCCTGTAAGTCCTGGGGGGTGTAAGTCCTACATAAGAGGAGGTTAAACAGATAAAGAAGAAGAAGAAAAATGTTCCATGTAAAGGGTACTCTGGGGTGAGGGGATTTTCTTGAAAACCTTCGTGTAGCATCTCTGGAAGATACTGAACCTAAATACAAGTTTGGTGTTTATCCGACTGTTCGTTTCTGAGTTATGCTGTTCACACACAGACACACACGCGCACACACACACACATACACACCCACACACACGCGCACACACACATACACACCCACACACGGACATGTTTCCAAAAATGCTTTATATGCTTTCAGTGCACCTCAAAACATGTATTTCCTGTGAATTTTTGGGTGGAATGCAATACTTCCCCTACTTACTATACGTAGTAGAGAAAGAAATAATTGAACTGTCAGGCAGTTAACGTTTTTTTCAGAATTCATATGTAGTTTTACATGACATCCCGGTGGATATGCTGCGATAAGTTTCATCCAAGACACCACAAAATTATCGAAGTTAAAAAGAGTGCAATATTTGAATTAACAGAGCAAAACCAACAAAGCAGATTCTGTAGTTAATAAAATGATATGGTTGATGCCGCCCGCTCCGGGCACGCGCGCTGCGGTTTACCATACAGTAAAATGAGATATCGCGCGATAAATATTTGCATTGCGTTACATCTGTGGGTTCACACGGACGCGATTGCAGCACGCGTTCGCCACAGAGAGGTTCTGCTACGTACAGCGGTCCACCGCCCAGGAGAGGTAGATCGCGTGTTGTCTTTTGTCCTGTACCCATCGTTCTCAGAACGCTTGTCATGAGCTCACCATCAGAGCAACCTTTTCTTGCTTCTCGTCGCTGTAGCCCAGAATGACCACAAGAAATGACTAAATCCTTCTCATACTCGGTTATTAGTACGTTACTTCTTCCAGAATCTTTATGTAGTAGAGGAACGGCAACATGGGCAATTGTTGCTAAGTTGATATTTATTTACACCTACAACATTGTCATTTTCAATTTCTGAATTTCAACCATGTATAGGAAGTGTGGATTTGCGGGCAACGATTTAAAGGTTGAGAATACATAATTTTGTGTAGAGAATCTATGAATATAAAGGGTAGTTAATTTATATTCGAACCCACTCGTGGCCACTCTCTACTGCGCGAGACAGCCGGCAGTCGCCGAGGAAATTACGCCGGCAGAGGCGGACTAAAATCCTTACCTTATAATAATAGATGCTGGAAATGTTGACCTTCTGCTCTTAAACAGGCAGCATATCTCGTGTAAATATTCTCGCTCACTCTCCGAAGTTCAGCAGCAGCAATTCTTATGATTTCTTGCACAATGCTTTCTCTAAGTTCCTGTAGTGTGCGAGGATTGGAACGATACACTTTGTTTTTTAAAGAACCCCATAAATAAAAACCACAGCTCGTTAGGTCAGGAGAACGAGGTGGCAACAAATAAACACTAATTATTCTGACATCAAACACCTTTCTTATTGCATGTAATGATTCGGCAGCCGTATGAGCTGTTGCAGAATCTTACTGGAACGAACCATACGATTTCTCTTCTGCCAAGCGATTGCAAAATGACTTCAAATTAACCTCTGATACCACTCTGCATTTATTGTTTCATCAAAGAATATGGGCCCTATTATTTTTCTAGCACTTATCGCACACCACACTCCAATTTTCTGATCATAATGAGGCATTTTATCACAAGAATTCCTGCTGCTGAGCTTCGGAGAGTGAGCGAGAATATTTACACGAGATATGCTGCCTGTTTGAGAGCAAGTCAACATTTCCAGCATCTATTATAAGGTAAGGATTTTAGCCCGCCTCTGCCGGCGTAATTTTCCCGGCAACTGTCGGCTGTCTCGCGCAGTAGCGAGAGGCCGCGAGTGGGTTCGAATATAATTTAACTACCCTATATTTCAAATAATATGTGTAATTATCTGCTTGGGTATATACTAAAAGTTACGAAGCAGAAGCTGTGGGAAAGCAATTTTATTGCTACCTAACCTTGGTAAAATACAAATTAAGATTGCATTGCCATTATCAGGAAAATTTGTAGCATACCGATACTCAAGCAGTATAGAAATTTTGTTTTGTAAAATCAATATTTTTCACCATCAGTTACATAACTGGCATGTTGACCTTTATTCAGCACCATGCATCGACTGCGCGAAAATTGCGCTTCTCACTACTTTTCGCGGCAAACCCGCGAATCCTACCGTACCGCCCCGTCGCTATAAGTCAAAAATATGTTTCGCACAGTAAGGCCGATGTACTCGATGGGTTGTAACAATATTAATGACTCTAGAAATCTTCCGGCCAGTCAGATTTAACTACGCTGCTGAGCTCGTGCGATAGAATATTCCCATTTTACGTATTGTAAAATACATTTTTGTTATATTCAAGATTGCAACTTTGTTGTTTTTTTATATTTTGTACTACAAACAGATGTTTGGATGGCGATGGAATGACTTCCTGAAGGCGGGTTAACTGAGCACTAATTACTAAACCTGGAGGTTTGGGCAGGAAAACATTAAATGAAAGCAGCGTTAGGTTATGAGATACTAAGCTATGCATTGTAGTCCTCTACTTATATATGTACGTCAATGCTGTACGCATGATGGAATTGACAGAGTAGTGTACTAGTCGGCCACGATATGAATGCGCTTGGAGGAGGGCGCCACTGTTTTTTGTTAACAGTCAATGCTATGGATCAGAGAGGAGTGGGGGAAGGCGATAGGAAAAATGTACCGCCGCACAATGAAAACAGTACTACATTTGCAGGCCTCACCCTCACAAGTAAATGCAACTCGGAACAGCGGACTTCTTTGTCTGACTGTCCTTCCGATGCCCCGCCCAATTGTTTTGTAACCGTTTAGTTCCTCTTCCCACCCACGCAGTCATATCGTGGCAAACCAGTACTGCCATTCCCCTCTTGCTTATTGTAAACAACTCAATATATGCAATTCGCGATGCAGTTAACTGCGTATTTCGCTGTCCAAACCTCGAGGTTTAGTAATTATAATACGTAAGTTCGCTTACCGCAAACGTGGCGTTGCTGTCGCTCTGTTTGCACGGAGGTCAACATAACAGCATGGACGAGGTTTCACTGGTCTTGGTATGCATCTTGGATGGGTTGGGCATTATTGTGATAAACAATTCGTTATGTATTCGTGCGGGCATGATTGAATGTTGTTATGAAGTCTGAGAGGAAAAGAGGGATATACATATGTCTATCTCTTCTTGCGTATCCATCGGCCTTCATAATGGAAATCAGTATAATTACCCATACATCTTAATATGTTTAACCTAAGGGAGAGGACCAAAGGGTACATCCCCGCGAGTAGTGTCACCTGTTTCTGAGACGAAAGTAAATCTTGGTTTTTCCAATACAGCAGACTCTCTCTTCCTATAAATTACCAATCAACTATTAATTATTTGTTTTTATTCAAACAAAATTCCTTTAACAGTTGTCCTTCTGCCATTGAATTAATTAATTTTATCTTTAATAACAAACTCATTGATCGATACTTAATAGACGTCAGTACTTAAAACTACAGTTGGTAAAACGGTTTAAAGAATTTCTAATTTTTTTACGTACTTTCCAATTACGTTATAGCTAATTAACGTGCGTTATAAACTTAACAGACAGAGAAAGAAAGTCTTTTATGGCATTTAAAATACACAAAATCATGGACACTACAACGATTGTTTGGTGTATTATTTACAAGCCGACTTTCTCAAAAATAAATAAATAAAATTTAAAAAAATAAATAAAATATCTGTTGCCCATTTTTACAGACAAAACAAGAAGTTCAATACACACACATTCCTTGCCTTAAAGAGTGAAATTAAATAATTAAAACAGAAATCGCACGAGTAGCACTCACGCCTTTCTTGCATTCACTTCCTCAATTCTCCCTCTGTAAAGTTGGGATATACCTAGGAGTGCCGTCTTAAGTCGATGAGCGCGTTCACATTTAAAAAGAAGAACGCCGGTCGCAGTAGAAGGAGCAGCTTTTGGAGAAGTACTTTTTCCGCCATTATTCTTTCCCTGCTGCTCTGAAATTTAATTTGCAGAGTGCTGTTGAAGGCAGTGGAGCGGAAACGTGTTCATAATTGTTGCATTAAAAAGAAGTGGTGAAAAGTAGCGAGATCGTTGACCCCACGAGGACTCCGAGACAGGAATGATTATAAGAAAACAGCAAACGTACCATCAGAGAGATCGTTCGTACTTTTCTCTCTCTGCAGTTTAAATAAAAAAATTAAACAAAACATCTAAACGGCTCACCTTGAAGCAGTGGCTTATTTATTCAGAAAACAATGCTCTAATTGTTACGACTTTTATTTATGCAGTGTGAGGCACTTAAGAGACAAAATGATCGAGGTTTAATGAAAATTTGTCCAAACGTCAGCCAACGTTGCAAAGGAAAACAAAAAAATTGGAATCGGAAGCCTTCTAGGACTTCCGTCAGATTAAGACCTTACATTTTAACCCTTCAGCTTGAAACATTTCGAAAACGGCTAACGCTAAACAGACAAATCACTTGTTACAAACTGTATGTTTTATTGAGTTCTACATTTTTCCTTAAGCAAGTCTTTGTCTAAATCTTATAGTTCTTAGTTCAACAAAATTATATCAGAATGAACTTCTTTGGCTATTAATAGGAAATTCATAATGTGTATTATATTAGTCAGAAGCATATAGTGTTTTAATCAAACTTTCAGCCGCAAGAAAATTAAAGCTAACGAAAGTTTTTTTTTTTTTTCGTTGCGATGGAAGAATTTCCTTACAAATCTTTACTTGACTGGCAGTACCTGATTCAAATATAAAATTTAATATTTTTCCAGTTTTGAACTGTGTTCTTTTGACACGCATACACATGTACACGCGCAAGCGAGACCATTTTCTGTTTTATTGGGGGAGGAGGGGATCATTGTACTTCAAAACTCGTATTTCCAGTGATATCTTGATATAGAATTTTTGCGTGAAACATAATTATTGATGTATCTACTAAAAAGAAAGTAAGTATAGCACTTTCACTTATGTTTAATAGCATTTAATGCACGTTCTTTATATATAGCATCAAAGGCTGTGGACACTGACTTACACATTTTGTGAAATAATAAGATAGTTGTAAAAGAAATTTGGGAGGGAAACGTTCCAGTCATAAGTTTAAAGTTTCTCGCCTCCTCGGTATATGCTGGTTAAGAGGACTGGGAAAATCTGAAAAAAAGAAAGAGAGAGAGAGAGAGAGAGAGAGAGAGAGAGACAGAGAGAAAGAAAGTAAGAAAATAATGAAGGATGTCCTAGCGGGAATTTCCATTAAGAAGTTGTATTTTGTTTAAATATAAAAATGACCATCAATATTATTACAATTCCTTTTTGGGACCACTGTCATTGTTTGCCCTGCTGTTGCATACCTACCTGAGCACCGCTTTTCTGACACAACATAGTACCCAAAACAGAGGTCGTGGGTGTTACATCTGAGGGTCAGTATATTAGAATGCTCTGCATCCTCATAGTCAAATTTTAACGAACTATGCACATGGGTAGGTCAGTTAAGTACTCCGTTTTTGAATGTCCACGTTCATGGTGTTTTCACCTTGTATTCTTTCATAGCCTTAGCCTCAAATTCCAGCACACACTTTTTCTGTTTTTGTTCTGATTACTTTTTCTTCTTGTAGACTCGTATTTTAGCAATAATGAGTAATGGATGGGGCATATACCCTGATGTCGAAGTGCTTGAGGCCAGCTGTTTAATTACACGCTTTCGTGATTTATGATCTTTCAGACAAAGCAAAATTATTGCACCGTTATTAAATGAATACAAACGCAGTAATGCCGCATTCTTCATTAGGGTTAACATGTTAATTCCAAAGGCGTTGTGCGAATGTGTACAATCCATACACAAGTAGCGCTTTGTTTCCTTTGCTAAATGGGTGTATTGGTGTGAATAAACGCTATCTGTGCAGGGTTATTCAGGGAAACTTCGATTAGCTCACAAAAGAACAAGATAGAAGCTGCTTTAGGTATTTGTCTTCATATAGATAAATTCAGGATCTACCCGCAAGTACAGTACCAGAAATAATACAAAGTTGTCCTTCCAAATCAGTTCTTACTCCAACTTAATGTCAATTTCACCATAATCTATCTGAGGAGGAAGTACTCCAGCTGAAATCAAGAAATTGTATTTTTCTTTTGGAAGAAAAATTTTAGATTAAAAATTACGTAAGATGTAGTGTAATTATGTTTTCCAAAAAAGAATGCACGAAGCAAAATTCCATAAAGAGCATGTAACACATTAAAGAAACGTGTTCCACGTCAAAACTTTGGCGATGTGTTTCGGAAATTATGAATAAAAAGTGTCGTTTTCAGAAGTTTCTTATTAGTCATTTTAAAATCTCCGTTTTTCCTACGTATTGGTTACATGTTATGTACTTCTGTAATTTGTCAGTTGTCAAGGCGAGGACTTGGGGTATGACAAATAGTATATTGGCCTCTACTTTAAATTTGATAAGTGGGGAACCATTAGGCATATAATACAACTGGTTATTTTAGAAAGAATCTGATGTGATACAATCACATGCCTTTCTCTATCTTCTATTGTTTGTTAGTGGGTATACAAAGTATTCTTACTAAAGCATATTTTTCTATCTACTACACTTTAATCCAAATGAACCTTTGCAGAAACAACTACATTACACGTTTAGTTGTAGACACAAAGGGAACAGCTTATGCTAGTTAAATGTTTAAGAGCTGGACGCCATATGCTGGCCTTAGAATTCCATACTCTTTTCATGCAATCGCTAGAAACAACTGAAAATCAATGGTACTTAAAAAAAATTACAAAGTATTGAACAAATCGTACCATTAATAACGGATATGTTGGAAATGGCTGATGCTACACAAAAAGTTATTTGAATTAAATTGTGGGTTACCACAGGTACGTTTTCGTCTATCGCTTAACGTTTACCGGTTACACAAGATTCTAAAAATTCCTTCCGAATAAAGAGGACTTAACAAGCTATTCCCAGAAAATTCAAGATATACTTTTTTGTCACGTAAATAAATATCTTTAATATATGACGTTTTAATCAAAATCGTTAGGGTCATTTTCTAGAAAATAAATTTCGAAAAATGTTCAATTTAAAGGGTAGTTTGATGTGGGGGTTTTCTTTAAAATCTTCGTGTCTTATTTTTGGAAGGTACTGAACCTAAATACGAAGTTCGGTATCTATCCGTCTTTTCGTTTTTGAGTTTCGCTGTTCACAGACACACACACGGACCTTTTTCTAATCATAAATACTTTATATACAGGTATCATTGTGAGTCATGTAAAGTGTATGCTTAGAAATTTAATTACTGTTGAATTACGAAGAGCAAAAGAAAGAGGTTTTTCTTAAAATCCTAGCTCCTGAGCAGGGGAATTAACCTCCCGTTGTAACATTATTCTCTATGCTTGAACGTTCTTGAACACAACTAGAGTACACTGAATGAATAGAACTACTTACTCCCTTATTACTGGAATGTCTTCAAAAGTTTCTAGAATTTCTTTGTCAGAAAATCAGCTTAAACTGTAAGTAGCTTATTAAATAACATTCACCATCGTTCTTATTTCCATCTAATAAAAGAGTATTCAAAGTCTGCTCCGAAGAAAAAGACTTAAACCGATGAAAGCTCTCGACAGACAATACAACAACCTGAGGCACGCCAATGAGCTTTCGAAGTTGGTACGTGCCCTCATTGACTGGAGAATGGCTTCAGAGACCTTCGGGCTTCGGTGTGTCTTTGTGGAATACGTAGTGTGGACGGAAATTAAACGGCGACGTTATGAGAATCTACTCAGCTGAATGGAATGCTGTTTTCACTTCAGTTTCGTTTTTTTTTTTCGTTTTGTTTTTTCTTTGCTATGGAACACATTCCAAAGCTTTTGAAATAGATTGGAGTTGTGTTATTTTTTTAACTAAAGGGAAAAGCTAATATTTTCATCCAATTTAAGTGAATATTATACATCTTAATCTCTATATAATAGAATATTATATATAGCTACTCTTATTATGTGCACAACTTTTCTGTTCTAAATTCCACGTCTATCATACGACATTTACAATTTTAGCCCTCGTAACATAGAGTAGGGCATTTGATGGAAAAAATATAACCCAGCAGCACTATTTTAAAGCGAATGTTTTAAGGTAATGATACGATATTTCCCATTCTCTCTTCCACACCTTTTTATTTGTACGCAATTCTTGATCCAAATATATGTTACGTATGTTCCCGAAGGCTTCTTTTAACCGTTCTTCGTGATCTTTCCTGTTTTGATTATGTATGGAGGCCCCCGATTCTTTTGTGCACCTGGCGTACCACACCAGTTTGGTTTTTGAAAATCATTTATTATATTGGCTTTTCATTTCATTCTTTTATATACCTATTTATTTATTGTTGTTTAAGGAGCCTGCAGGTTATTCCGTTGAAATTCTTCTCGGCGACCTACATTGGCTGTTCTTCTGTCTTGACGGTTTACATTCCTCTGCTCCATACAGCAAATGTTCCGTACTAATTTCTGTACGTTTTATTTATGTACGTTCCTAAATGTTAGCTGTCCATAAAACTGGATATATTGCTTCATTTTGTATAACTGTCTTTAACTCCTACGGTCACATTGGGGCTTTGACTTTAGTGTTGATGTTTTTATTCGCTGCATTGTTGGTTTTTAACGTTGGATTTGTTATTAATACGTTTTTACTCTTAAATACCTCACATCCACTCATACTTCCAATTCTGCGAAGGAATCGAACCCGGAACCGTTTGGATTGAAAGCCAGAACGCTTACCACTCGACTGTAGAGACAGTCGTAGATTGTTTGTTTAGCCTAAATTATGAATTATTCTGTTATTTATTTTCGGCTAGCACCTTCATTTGAAATGTTTACACCTTGATATTATGGCGCAACTAAGAAAATCGATGGTAAGCCCAAAGATCCAGGAACACTTTATAAAGCGAATTGTGCGAAGCCTACCACATGTTAAAATTATCTAGTCATACCAAATTGATCCCAAAGCTTTAAAGAATTTTGCCTACAGGAACTCAAAAGAGAATAGTTTGTACTTTAAAAAGGTAATCATATTTCAAAACATTAGTATGCTTGTTACAAATGGAAATTATAAAAACACATGATTTACCTTTTACTCCGATGATGATTACCCCCCCTGAAGTTAATTTGTTGTAGGAGTTTGCACCACGCTTTGGGCGTCAATTTGAAGTAGTATTTTACTGTAGGAGTTGTATTATAGTTCAACTGTTAGAGAGCCGAACTTGTAGTAGTTGCAACCGCACGTATAGTAAACAGTTTTCGGTAGCCTTCGCCTCAAATTTTTAAAAAATATTAACTATGTAATTTGACTGTTTCTTTAAATATTATATATTTATGTTTGCCTCGCCTGCGTCAGTATTTGTTAGAGACACGTTTCTCTTAGCAGGGTGTTGGTGCGACAAGAATGTAGGCTTACAAATATTATAATTTTACTTCACTCCTTTTATTAATGATTGATACGATTTAAATAACACTTCACTGATATACAGAGTTGTAAGATTCTTTAATTAATTACTTGTACTTTTTAACACGTAAACTATTTTTGTCTCACACGAATACGTATTAAATCTCACAAGGACGCATCACGCATTCGGTTACAATCACTGTCTGCAGGCAACTAACTTCTAAATTTGTAAATGTTTCTCTTTTTCAGTTTCTGATTGGCTAATCTACTCCAATAGAATACCTTCATTTTGCTAAAGCTTTTTCTGGTTGTTGATTAGCTATTTTTGAACTGTCTAAAAATTTACATTATTGTTGCTCCAATAATGACTAGTAGGATTTAAACTTTCAAGTTCATTATTGCTTCAACGTTACCTCATTGTTACCTCTTTGTTAGCAATTTTTGACTTATTTCTCACAGCTCCTAATTATTAAATTACGTAATATATTCACATAACGTTATTACACATGGATACAATATTACAAACATATACAATGACTGTTACATACATTTTACAAATTATTATATACACATATTGCTTCAAGGCGAGCTGTTATTGAATTTACATATTATATAAATTCACTGAAATTATTTAAGTGTTAAAAATACTGTCTCACCCCCCATGTTGAACCACTTACACACTGTACTCTAAAGAGGAAGAATTCTATATGCACTTCTATATCTATGTGGTTATAGATATAGAATATCTATCCCACAGATATTCTATAGATATAGAATATCTATAGAATATCCGCCCATAATCCCTAGGTCACTACCGGCACAAGCTGCCAATATATGAATACTTAATTACTCCAGATATACCACAATAATCCCGAAAAAGCACACTAAATGCGATAAAATTAATTATCTTCGACTTTGATTTCCTGGTTCCAACACCACTACGACTAAATGTTTGGCTTCTAGATTTGCTTTCAATCCTGATAATTTGTGAATGTGAACGATTTTTCTCGACATATTTTCGATATTACATTCATCAGCTGCTAACTGTATGTGATCATGTGTAAAATAATTTCTATCAATGGCAAGTCCCATGTTACATTTAATTACATACCTAATTCTATTAAGTAGTTAATTTAGATACCGTTTACAAAACTAAATGTATGATGGTGTAGTAAAATAGAAGAGTTAGTGCAAAGAAAAGGGAACATTTTATAAAGAGCTGTATATTTCCAGGAAAATATATAGCTACTAAAGATATTGTGTTCTGGAATAGAGCCAAAAAATTCTGATGTGTTACACTCCTCACATGACTTTCTCTATTCTTGAAAAACTATTTTTACAAACGCTTATTCTCCACCTACTTCATCTTATTGCTAATTTTCTTGTAGGTGCAAGGGGAATATGTTAAGCTTTAAGCGATAGTCAAATATTTTAAGAGCTGATTGCTATGTGGAGCATTCTATTCTCTCTGCATGTCCAGGACGTTAAAAAAAAAAACATAACGAATTCCCATTTGATAAAAAGTATAAGTATTGGAAAATTCAAACAAATAAGAAATATCTTGGAAATAGTTCACTCCAGAAGAAAAATGTATATGACATAAATTGAGTGTTTTAGCGAGCTCTACATTATTTTGTGTACAAAAATTTTGTCTATTTCATATGGTTATTGCAAAAGCCTTCAGAAACAAGAGGACTTTTGGTGAGACATTCCCTGAAAATTCAAAATATACATTTTATTTGTCATGAAAGTATCTTAAATATATGATGTTTTAATCAAAATCGTTAAGAGCCATTTTTGAGAAAATAAAATTTTTCGAAAACCATCCATGTAAAGGGTAGTCTGGAGTGGGGCGATTTTCCTGAAAATCTGCGTGTGGCATCTTTGAAAGATGCTGAACCTAAATACCAAGTTTTTACCTTTTTCAAAAGGTGCTATTTTTATTCAGGGGGCCTCAAAACGCGTATTTCCGGCGAAATCTCTATCGAATTTTTTAGTGGAATGCAACACTTACCGTACTTGCTGTACGTAGTAGAGAAAGTAATGAAAATGGTTATGACGCCTTCATAATAAATTTATCCCATTGGTTGCTACTGGTTCCCATCTTAATAATAATAATCTACGACAATACCCACAATCACGTATGGACCAGAAACATGGACAAATACAAGAAATACATGTGTAAAATATAAACAGCAGACATGGATTTTTAGGTCTACAGCAGATTACACAAAACAGGGCAAAAAGACAACTGTAAATATCCGCTAGATCTCTGAGTAGTTAGCTCAGGCGGTAAAGTCTGTGACCCGCATTCGGGAGGTCCCGGGTTCATATCCCGTGGGCCGACCAATTGGTCTGAGGTTTTTTTCGTGGTTCTCCTCAATCGACAAGGTAAATATCGGATTGGATATTTAATACCACTACCCAACGTTCTAAAGTCTAAGACAATAGTAAAATGAAAAATATGTGTTAATAGCGAATGCTATGCCATCTATCTACAGACAGTATAAGCAGTTAGACTCGACGGCACCCTAACGCCATTTGCACGGCACGAAGCAAAGATCCGGCTGCCATGCGCTGGGCGTCTCTCTGGGTATGAGACGAAGCAAGATGGTATTTCTAGGGACGGACCTAGAAGGTTAACTATCCGGCTTTCTGTGTGGGGGCGGCGGTTGGACTGGACGGCACCCTAATGCCATCTGCACGGCACGAAGCAGGTGGTTACATGTTGAGAACTAGAAGGCTAACTGTCTGCGTTTATATGGGGGCGACTGTTGGACTGGACGAAACCCTAGTGCCGTCTGCACGGCACGAAAGCAGAAGATTTGGTAGCTATGCGCTAGGGCCTCTGTGACACGTGATGGAGCAGGTGTTACAGGGATGAGACCTAGAAGGCTCACTGTCCATCGCATATCGTTCTAGGAGTTATCCACGAACAGATCCGTCGCGATATGACCAAGGAGTTAAAGCGACGTAAAATAAAATGGAGTAAAAAAAAAGAATTTAACAGTATAATAAAAACATACAATGAAATATGGAAACAATACTTGCATAGAATAATAGATTACTAAAATCAGCACTGAGTATGGGAAAGGAAAGCCAGGAAGGCAAAAGAAAAGACATTAGTTTGGTGCTGGAGGGCCTTAGGCCTCAAACCGTGACGAATAATAATAATAATAATAATAATAATAATAATAATAATAATAATAATCGCCTCTTTACACAGTGGGATTAACATGAAAAGCAATTAATGAAGAAAGCAAATGCGAATATTGTAAAATTGGAACGCTGCAGTCGATTTGCTGGAGCACCCTCCCGGGATCTCGCATTATGACTCGCAGAATCGAGTTTTGCGGCAGTCAGTGTGCGTGAGTTTAAAGCAATTATCTTGTACAAGTAAGGGAATGAAATTACGAGGTGATGTAGCGCGACCTTACCTTCAGTTTAGCACCTCGCCCCTGTAATGAAGTTGGGAACCACCCAGATAAACCGAGGACGTCTGCAATCTCTCCAGGGAACTACGTGCCTGTTTAATTTCCAGCCGTCAATTGTTTGCAACCACTGCGTCATGGTGTGCAACAGGATCGAGGTCGTTTAAAAAAACTGTTAATGCTGATGTGTTTAGTTTCGGATTGAAAGTTTGTGGCACCTCCATTTGCTTCGTTTTCATTTGGGTCTCAAAATAAAAATCGGCCAGCGGGAGATTACGCGGAATCTTGCAACATATTCAGTGCAGAGGTACGTGGACAGAACCAGAAGGACCTATACCTAGAAGAATGAATAAATAAAAGACTTCGAGACCAATTTAAAAAAAATCCAAGAGCTGGGAAACGACCGGTGGAAGTCGAAATAGGTCAAAGGACTCACGCTGAACGAATAAGAAAAAATGTTTGTGTACGTACAAAGACTTGCTTGTACTTCAATATTCATTAGTGCGGTAGTGGAAAAACATTTGTATGTTTTATCTAATTTTTCGAATTTTCTAATATGAGTTTTGGAATATACTTAATTGCATTGGTTTTATTAGTAACTTTAATAATTGCGCAATAAGTTTAACTCCTGAATATTTGAAAATTGCTGAAAATTGAAGACTATGGCACGCAGAACGTTTTGAATAGTAAAAAAATACTGATACTAGAGGGTCAAAATTGGACAGGGATTTAACACTGTTGTTTTCCTTAGCACATGGCCGTTTAAATGACCAATTAATGCTTTGAAATGTCATGTTAAGAAAACTATAATGTAGTATGAAAGTACGAGTATGTAAACATATTTAAAAACAAAGATATAAATTTCTGGCATTTTTGCCAAATTTTACCGATACGTTGCTTTGAAAAGTAAATTATTTTGCATGAAGAATGGCAACAATTATAATAAACCGATTTTGTTTCCGAATAAATATAAAGGTGAAGGGAAGTGTCAGGAATTTAAAAGATGCAAGTTTATAAGGAGGAGACTTATTTGTACCATCAGACTAGAACTCGGCCACTCTCAATGTTCTTGAATATGGAGGCGCATCCAGAAAGTAATTTTCCCGGTGTTGTTTCCTTTAAAATAGACTATTTAGCCGGGAAAATTGCGCATGCGTAACAGATCTATGATGTATCAATCACATATCGGCCGGGCAGGTCCCCGCCTGGTGCCAGTAGCGCGGCAGCAGTGACCTGAAATGGCAGCTCTTATTCGTTCTCACACCGCCTGGAGGTTCGGTCAGTGATAAAGTTCCTTACTGCATAAAACATAGCGCCAATCGAAATTCATCGTCAGCTCTGTCAGGTCTACGGGCCGAACATCATGAGTAAACTGATGGCGCGTCGCTGGTGTAGGCAGTTTTCCGAAGGTCGTCAAAGCGGCTGTTCATGATGAAGAGCGCAGTGGGCGACCGTCCTTCATCAATGATGACCGTTACTGTGAAACACTGCAGAGATTGTGACGTGCCATTCAAAACAAGAGGCGTGGAATGTTTACTGCTGGTGTTGTGTGCTCCATGACAATGCTCGTCCACATACGGCTCGGCGCGGCGCACAGCAACTGTTCTGCAGGAAGCTGTTTGATCATCCACCAGCGATTTCCATCTTTTCTTACACCTCAAGAAATTACTGTTCTCCGGTCAGCGTTTTGATAACGATGAAGAGCTGAAAAGACGACTGTCGTACGGTTTTTCCATTCACAGGCGGCAGGCTTCTACGGCACAGCAATACAAAAGTTGATCCCACGATATGATAAGTATCTCAATTCTTGTAGTGACTATGTCGAAAAATAACTCAAACATTGCTGTACCTCTTGCCAATAAAGTTTTTCGTGTAACTATGTATTCTTTGTTTTTAAAAAAAAAAGGAATCTTACTTTCTGGAGTAACTAGAGTTTAGAGGATGAATAGGATCACTTCCTTAAACTTGAACGTTTTACGGCGCTTCCAGATACTTGTTCTAGAAAATTATTTTAAGTTGTACACACAATGGAAAATTTCAAGTCATTTGGTACTACTCGAATCGCTCTCTGCCTTAAGACAACCTCCATTTCACGACCAGATATCAGAACCGAGCCTGGGCTCGAGGTCCATGGATAGGTTGGAATAATTTATTTGTAGATGCTGTAGGTTTAACTGCCTTACGTATGGGAGTCAATTTGAAGTTGGTTATGCTGCTGTTACGTAATGTTGCGTATATATGTTTACGCAAACTTGAAGAGTTGTTATGTATTAATAGTTGTTTTGAGAGTCGGGTTGAATTTAATGCTTACGCAATATTATTGTTTAAATCTGCCTCGGCTGCATCAGTCTTAATTTAGAATAAGGATTCATATGCAGGATGTGGTAATGACAATTATCACATTCTGGCATATGGCAGAATTAAACTTTTAAATTTTCATTTTTATTTTAACTTTTTGCATATATTTATAAACCACTACACTTTTAAAAAGAACAGTGAGAAACTTTTATACACTCTCTTAACGCGTATATCTGGTTTTACTAAACGCCCGTAGATAACACATATTTCCATCTACACCCTATCAAGTCTTGCCAGGAACTAACTAACCTCAACGGTAAAAACCTAAGTTTCGGTAATGCGAGTCTCTGATTGGCCAATTGTAGTCCAATAGAATTTCCGTATTTAACTTAAAACTTTTCTTTGCTGTTGATTGGCTTATTTTAAAACTGTCACTGAAACTACGTCATCGTCGTTCTAATCATGACCAGTACATTTTCAAATTCCAAACACATTATTGCCACAATTACCTCATTATTATTCATTGTTAGCAACATAAAACTTATTATTCTCATAGTTCTTGCATTATTAGAATATATAAAGTATTCACATAACATTAATAAAATATGTTTACAATCAAAATAAGCATTTGAAATGACTGTTACATACAATTTAAATAATTATTACTTACATATTGTTTCAAGGCGGGCTGTTATTGAATTTACCTATTTAAAATTACAATTGAAATTATTCAGGTATTAAAATACTGCCTCAAGGTTATGCTGTATCACCCGGCCCAATTATCTAATTTTGTTTTAAATAAAATTATTTTGCAGTTATTATTATGGTTACTGTTACTATTCCTATCCCACAAAGTGCTGCTGCCTGCGGTGCGAAAGGATTCGGGTTTGATTTCCGGTTCCGGCATGGGAATTTTTACACCTGCTGGGGTGCTGGTAAGGGATGCACTGATGTCCTTGGAAAAAAATTTGAAGAGCCACTTTACAGAACCAGTGACGGCTGAGGTCCTGGAATACGCATGAATAAGCGGCATATTGACGGCCTATTGCCATATAGACCACATGCTACAACCATTACTGCACCATGCCGAGGAACTCCTGGGTGTTGGTGGACGGAGGGAAGCAGAGTTTGCAGCTGCCGTGCTGTTGTAACGTTATTCGAAATTGTCCAAAGCGAGCATTTATTTATTATTAGTAGTCTTAGTACTGCCGTGGATGTATGCATGCTGCGATAATTGTGCTAATCCGGCCAATTCAACATCGCGGACAAAAAAACGTAATAAATCAATATCTTGTCTTTATTTTCCCTTTGCATAAAACTTTCGTTTTTTTTCCTCTCAAAAATAGCGCTAATGACTTTGATTAACATGATATATTTAAAAAATGTATCTATATGGCAAATAAAATGCATATGTTGTATGTGATAAATTAATGGTTTCGTATTTATTTGCAAGCCTGAGCCCGTGCGACCTCCACCGGATATGTTGTTGGTGGAATGTGCTAGGCCTGCAATTTACACTTTTTTAAAACTATTATTGCATTCTAAGCGGTGATTTTTTGGGTTCACTTTGAATAAATCAATTTAATATTTAAAAGAATTTAAAAAATCTGATGTGTTACACTCACATGACTTTCTCTACCCTTATACAAACTATTTTTACAAACGCCTATTCTCCATATGCTTCATGTTAATCGAGATATCGAGATATCGAGATGTCAACCTTATTGGTAATTTTCTTGTAGATGCAAGGGGAATATGGTAGGTTTTAAGCGATAGTCAAATATTTTAACGCTGGTTGCTATGTGGTGCTTTCCATTCTCTTTGCATGTCCAAGACAAAAAAAATGAATAACTAATTTGAGAAAAAGTATAAATATTGGAAAATTTAAGGGAATAACAAGCAATATCTCGAAAACGGTTCACTCAACAAAAACAATGTATATGACATAAATTGTGTATTTTAACACGATCTACATTTTTTGTGTAGTAAAATTTTGTCTATCTCTTATGGTTTACCAGTTATGGAAAAGTCGTTCACAATGAAGAATACTTTTGGAGACATTCCCAGAAAATTCGAGATATACATTTCATTTCTCATGCCATTATCTTAAACATATGATATTTTCATCAAAATCGTTAGAGCCATTTTTGAGAAAATTAAAATTTTCGAAAAATGTTCAATGTTAAGGGTAGTCTGGGGTGGTGCGATTTTCTTGAAAACCTTCGTGTCGCATCTCTGGAAGATACTGAACCTAAATACTAAGTTTGATGTTTATCCGACTGTTCGTTTTTGAGTTATGCTGTTCACAGACACACACACACACACACACACAGACACACGGACATGTTTCCAAAAAAGCTTTTTTTGGATTCAGGGGGTCTCAAAACATGTATTTCAGGTGAAATCTCGGTATCGAATTTTTGGGTGGAATGCAATATTTCCCCTACTTACTATACGTAGTAGAGAAAGTAAAAAATCTTATGTGTAATTTTCTTGTAGATGCAAGGGGAATTGGTAGGCTTTAAGCGATAGTCAAATATGTTAAAAACTGGTCGCTATGTCCAGTATTCCAATCTCTTTGCATTACCAGGACAAAAAAAAACGAATTCCCATTTGAGAAAAAGTATAAGTATTCGAAAATTTAAGGAAATAACAAACAATATCTCGAAAATGGTTCACTCAACAAAACAAATGTATATGACATAAATTGTGTATTTTAACGCGATCTACATTTTTTTGTGTAGTAAACTTTTGTCTATTTCTTATGGTTTACTAGTTATGCAAAAGTCGTTCACAATGAAAAGCACTTTTGGAGAAATTCCCAGAAAATTCAAGATATACATTTTGTTTGTCATGAAAGCATCTTAAATATATGATATTTTAATCAAAATCGTTAGTGCCATTTTTGGGAAAATTAAAATTTTCGAAAAAGGATCCATGTAAAGGGTAAACTAGGGTGGGGGAATTTTCTTGAAAACCTTCATGTCACATCTCTGGAAGACTCTGAACCTAAATACTAAGTTTGGTGTTTATCCAACTGTTCGTTTCTGAGTTATGCTGTTCACAGACACACACACAGGACGTTTTTCCGAATGAAAAGTAAAGAAAAGTATCCGTAAATTATAAATGCAAGCTTATAAGGAGGAATTAGTTTTACCGTTAAATCAGAACTCGCCTTATTCTAAATGCTACCAAAATAACTAGAATTAAAGAGGACGAATAGACCATTTCCTTATAACTTGAGCGTTTCCCGGGGCTTCTAGATACTTTTGCTATTAAATTATTTTAAGCTACATGATTAGCTGATTAAAGTAACCGCATGAGTTCATAGACCAATAGTTAAATAAGGCGGTTAATTTTCCTGCAATTATGTGCATTATACACATTATGTTTTATTGTGTTTTGAAACGCATTTTCTCCGGTTCCTGATATACCCAAGTGTAAGTATCGTTTCCTTTGTGTTCTCTAGTTATTAGTGTGGCTGATATTACCCCTCAATATTGGTCCACACCGTCCGACATGATCGTTTTCTCACTCTGTATCAATTCAAGTAATCCCCACACAACACGATACAGGCTGTAAGCCTCTCTATAGGGAAAATCCCCAAGATGCGGCTTCTCTGGAGACCTTATTCTGCTTTTAACGCTGATGCCCATCTCTCTATTTGTTGCTTTTAGTACCGCCTTCTTCTCCAAATCTCTCAAGGGACATTCTCATTCCTTCCTCCTTGCTTCCCTTCCTTCCCTCCTTTAAGTTAAGCATTCGTGTCTAAATTGACATTATAGATATGCGAAATTTGGAGGGAAAGAAAAATAGACATAAAAAACTGTCAACTTTCTGAAAATACTTCCCTTCTCGCATCGCGGTTATATGCAGCAGATTTTTATATTAGTTTTTTTTACTCATTGCCTCCGGTCAAGTTACTAACTTTTCGTTATTATTTCTCTCTCTAGAATCGTTTTACTTTATAATTTAATGTTATTTTTAGGGGTATATCTTGGAGAAAGATATTAAGACAACACAGAGGAAAAGTTAGAAAGGAAACAATGATGAAGCTTTATAATGTCTTGGCAGTTCTACTGCTTCTGTATAGCTCAGATCGCTGTGCCTTAGGAAAAATGATTGCAAACATACAAGAGCTAGGAATGAGATTGCTCAGAATATCGGGCAACGGCATTTTCTAAGGAAATAATTAGATACGTAATAAATTGAAAAACCAAAGTCATATCAATATAACTGGTAGATCACATACAAAGAACGGATCAGAATAGAATGGTATGAAAACTGGCAATGTAATATAAACTTAGAGAGGAAAATAACTTGGACTGACAAGACGATAGACCGATTTTAAACAAGCTGTGGAAACTTAAACAGATTTAAGTTCCTAACTCATAGTTTACCGTATGCACATAATAACTGTAATCTTTTATTTATTTGTTCCATTTATATGCCCCTTTAACATCTAAGATCATATCGGCAGCTTTAACTTTGGAACAATTAATAGTTATTCATCGGCAACGATGTTCACTCTTTTACAGTGGTGTTATCTTTGGGTTTGTTTACTTTGAATTTTTAATTAAATATTAATTTAACACACACACACACACACATTTTCACTCTCACTCATACTTCCAGACTCTAGTGAGGATGTGAATAATCCCGGCTAAAGAAAAGTTCCCATCTTCAACCGGGAATCGAACCCGGGACCTCTAGATTTGGATGCTAGCATGCTAATCACCAGATCACTGAGGCAGTTACTGTAATTGTAAGAACTGATAGGAATCAGTCTAATTACGTATGTAAGTAGTAGTAGTAATAGTAGTGGTATTTATTAAGTATTTAGTATTACATTAATTGCATAACACAGTCGCATGGGTCATAAGACCGTACATGCTCTCTAGAAAAATACCTGGTCTGTATACGTGACTTGCAGTATCAACCAGAAAACAACTATTTTTTTACAATCACCGCACTATATACATACATACATATAAAATTGAAAAAAAATACACTGAATCACACACTCAAACACACACACACACACACACAATCACACACACACACACACAGTCGTGCACAAGTACTCAAGCACCACATATGTTTAAAGAAAAATTACATAAACACCTTATCTCTTAGTACACGTACTTCCATTAAGTATGTGCCCAAGCTTGGCCAGTTTTGGCTGTTTAGAATCATGTCCCAGCATGCTGTCCTCCGTCTGTTGGAAGCCAAAAATACTTCCGGTAATAGTTTTTTCCTAATACTCTCCGTCTGCACGCATGCTGCCAAAATATGCGTCCAGTCTTCTTGTTCCCCGCATAATGGGCAAATCCTCCTGCCATCGTTATCAACAATCTTGCGAGCTTTCCACCCTCCCAACCTAAGCCATGCTATTCCGGTCCTCTGTTTTATACTCAATTCCAAAATATATGTTTCCTTACCCCACCTAGTTTTTATTTCATTTTGTAGCTCCAATGTTGATCTTTGTCTACATTCAGATTCGATTTTCTGCCTGTTTATATCGCATAGTCGTCTTTTGACCTTTCTTACAGCACTGTGTGTATTTTCATTACCCCTTTGCCAGATATCATTTAAGCCAATTTTTGATAATTCGCGTTGCAACCCCGCTGCCCACCATTTTGGATGCCCTATGTTGTTTATTTGATGACGATAACATATTGCTCTCAGAGTTGTTTGATCGCCTTTAATTATTCGCAGCCAGTACCTAACTACGTTTAGTTTAGCAAATACAGCATCTTCCCAGCATCCTACCTCCCGAAGAACTCCGTAGTTTGAAGTACCCCTCCCCAACCCTAGAATGCGCTTCCAGAAATTGCATTGTATTTTATTTACATTATCCACCCTCTCCCATCCCCACACTTCACTGCCGTATAGTAATGAGGACCTAACCATTGCTTCATACATGGTCTGTAATGTTTTTACTGGCATATCTGGTACCCGTGTCAATATCCTTAATACTTCAGAAAGTTGTCCAATCCCTTTGTGTTTTATAAACTCCATGTTCTTGTTCCATTTTCCGCCCATATCAAACCTTACTCCTAAGTAATCGAAGTGTTTAACATTTTGAATTTCTTCCTCCCCATAGGTCCACTTTTCATGTTGGCCGTACACATATCCATTTTTAAAGGTGACTGTTTTAGTTTTAAGAATATTTACCTCCATACCCCATTGCCTACAGTACTGTCGAAGAGCGTTTAAACCAGACTGCAAACCTTTTATCGTTTTAGAAAGAACTACAATGTCATCCGCGTACAAAAGAATTGGTATTTTTTGGTCTGCGATTGTCGGTGCATCTATGTCTTCCTCCGTCATCACGCTAACAACATCATCAATAAACAAATTAAAAAGTAACGGAGACAGTATACAACCCTGTTTAACCTCCCTCTGCGCTATGTTACATTCTGATGTATTGTGCTGATCGGTCTTGATAACAAACTTAACTTCTTTATACATTGCCCTAAGTGCTCTAATCATTTTCCCCGAAAGTCCTTTACGTGTTAATTTCCCCCAGAGATCACTGCGTTCTACAGTATCAAATGCCATTTTAAAATCTACAAATACAGTATATACCTTACCACCTTTATTTCTCAAATTGTCATCAATTATTGTTTTCAGAACAAAGACATTGTCAATAGTCGAGAAACCTTCCCTAAATGCTGCCTGAAATTTAGAAATCCTATGATCCGCGGTAAGGTGCGAGGCTCGCATTCGGGAGGTCTCGCGTTCTGTTCCCGTTGACCGCCCACCCTGGCCTTGGGTTTCTTGTAGTTTTCTCTATCGGCAGGCGAATGTTGGGCTGTCCTCTCCTACCATAACTTCCTTTCCTTCATTCCCTTTCCTACTCATGTTTCAGGCGCGCTTTAAGGTTGTGAGCATGCCGGACAGATGCTCCAAGGAAAGAGCAACCCCGGTGGACGTTAAGGGGCTGTCTGGGTGTAGGGGTCGTTCGTTGTCCTCTCTGGACAGCTCCGGCAGTGGGCCGGGTCATCTAGCTGGAGCTGTTAAGGACTTCCATGCGTCTCTGTGGCCTGTCTGCTTGCGAGCTGCAGCCTCCGTGGTTCCTTCGTTTCGTACGTTCTTTCTGGAAAGTGATAGCCACATAAATCCACATAGGTCGCGATATGCGAGATTCTCCCTCCTTTGTTTATCGTATCCTAACCTATCCGTAAGCAAAATAGGGATCAATTTTGAGTTTTTTTGGTAATTATTTTTACAGTTCATTTTTTACTTTCTCAACCACGTACATAGAAGGTAGAGAAGGTATTGCATTCCACGCAAAAATTCGATACTGAGATTTCACCGAAATACATGTTTTGATCCGCTGAATCGAAAAAAAGAATTAGAAAAAGGTCCATGTATGTGTTGTGTTGTGTCTGTGAACAGCATAGGGTAGGGCGGGGTAATTCGATAGGTTAGCGTAACTTCTTGATTGAAAATAAAATGTTCCAATGTACCGAGCATTCAAGTAAGCACACATGTAGTACACTAATCAGGCTCACAGTGGGCATATAATCACTATCCTTAATGACAATCCTAATGCTGAAATAAAGCTATCAGAATTACCCGCCGAACTGGAAATGGAGAAATTACGAGGGGCTAATTGGATATGACTGTGGGGCAATTTGGATAACAATGAATAGAGTAAATAATAGTTTTGCTTTTGGATTCTGAAACAAATTTATTCTAGAAATTAAATATATATGCATATATGTGGTTATATTATAATATATTAATGTGGAATTATGAAGAGTTAAGAATTCGTATGAAATGTGAAGCATTGAAAAAACTAAGAAATATAAGGTTAAACAATTCTTGAATTATGAACGCTATTTAGAAGAATTTGCCACAAATAAATTGTTTCCTTCCTTAATATCCCACGCATCTTTCATGGAACCAAACCTGGCATTTCTGGCAGCGAATCCAGTCACCTCTAGTACAGACTACTTCGAGTAGTAGCTGACATTGCAGAATCCATATTTTTAGTCTTCTGTAGACGCTAACTCAATGAATTTCTTTGATTGTTTAGCTTCTTTTCCTTTTTCCTTGAAATGTTGTCCTTTTTTTGTTTTTAACTGAATTTGTTTCCCACGAAATTTCATCTCTCTCTTTGCCTTAACAACTGCTACATTTTCTGGTGATGTGCTGTGGCATGCTCCTTTCTTAGTTTAAACTCTTCTCTTGATCACACTCTTTACAGGACTAGGAAGGACCTCTCGAAAGGTTCTTTCAGACATTACACCCACAGGGGATTGGAAGTGTTGGCTGTTTGAACATTGGATTCAGTTCATTTAATTTTAATTTAAGTTTTATATACATGGCCGTATGGTACCTTGAAAACTTGACTTGCACCTAGTAATGACAGATTACCCTCTATTACAGATGAGATTGCCTGTTTCATAGCTTCTTTGTCCCATTGCAGCCTTAAATTCTTCCTTTTTTACGACATTGCATAATGTACCACCTGAAAATTTGAACGGAATAATTAATAATGAATATAATAAAAATTACTTTAAAGCATAGGCCCCAATGGAAATAAGTTACATATCAGAGAAAAGAATATGTATGATATCCGATTAACCACACCGATTGTTATCGAAATAGCCCCACAACACATGTTATCGGTCACGACGTAATTCTTCGCCACGGTATACTATAATGGTTCGCAAGATACCAAGGAAGCGTTCACTCCTTAAAGCAGTACGAAAACTAGTACACGAGACCAGCTAAAGCTTAGGTTTTCTGACCAAAATGTTACATGCTACGTATTGTACAGGTATTCCTTCCTTGCCTTTGATTAGAAAAAAACTGATGTAGCGCCTCTCTTAATAGCAGAATCTGTTCAGAACCAAGCACACACGTTGATAAGACTCCGTCCTTAACTGAGAGACTGGAAATTTCAATATGGCGTGTTTAGATTTGCAGTGCATGTGTGAGAACTTAACTTTATCCAAAAAGCCCCGCTATTCGAATTCCCTCGCCCTACCGTAGCTCAAAAGTGAAAAGTTCGATAAATACCAAACTTGGCATTTGATTTCAGTATCTTCAATAGATCCGACGCGAATATTTTCAAGAAAATCCGCCAATTCCAAACTGCCCTCGACATGGGAGATTTTTAAAACATTTCTATTTTCTCAAAAATTGCTCTAACGGTTTTGATTAAAATAACATATATAGAAGACATTACGTGACAAATAAAATGTATATCTTGAATTTCCTGGGAACAGTCCGTTCATTCGGAAGGAATTTTATATCATCTTGTATAACTGGAAGCGTTGAGCGACTGACGAAAATGTATTACACAAAAAGTATTTATCTTTAAAACACACAATTTATTTCAAATAAATTTTTTGTGGCATAAGCCATTTCCGATATATCCCTTATTAATGTTATCCATTGTTCAGCACTTTGTCTTTCTATAAAGTCCTGTCGACATTTAATTGTTTTACTGATGTCATGGAAAGAGTATGGAATTTTAAGATAGCGCAACGCGGTCAGTTCTTAAACATTTGACTGTTGCTGTTCCCTTTGTATATCTATAACGAAATGTGTAATGTAGCTACTTCTGCAAAGGTTTATTTCGATTAAAATGAAATAGAGATGTAAGCTTTCGTGAGAATAGTTTGTATACCCACTAATAAACGATAGAGGGTAGAATGTGAATGTAGTACATCAGGTTTTTCTCATTAATATTGCATGATTCAGTACTGATGTATAGGATCCTTTATTCATACATTATTTTAAGAATAGTGGCGCGCTTAGTACGACTGGTGATGAACAAGTCAGCAGATACTCGGCAACTTATTTCGAGACACCCTAAAATATTCACACCTGCACAGCGAATATTTGCTTCGGGTCGAATCTTTGTTTAACCCAATTGCTTATCCTTGTTTGTGAGCAACAGAGCTGCTTGCGCACAATAGGACCTACTTTGAATCGTATATTACTGAGTTAAGTAGAAATTGAAAGACAAAACAAGTTGTAAAAACGAGCGGGAGGTACTGGAGGTAATGGGTTCAAATCCCGTGGGACGACCAATCTGACTGGGTTTTTTTCGTGGTATCCCTCAGTCGCCAAGGGTTTGGATACCGTGTTGGATGTACAAGATGTTTCCGTGATGATGATACAGACTTTCAGGGAAGATTAAGAACGACAAATGCATGAATTTGATATAAGGAAACAACTCTGTCGCAAGTTATAGACGGAAGCTGTTTTGGGATACCTATGAATATGAAATGATGCCAACTTGCGAATATCTGTATTTGACTTCGCTGTACTAATTACACAAACCATGATACTATAACAGGTATTCAAAATGGCGTCCTTCAGCTCCGATGCAGGCATGATGACAACGTCAGACGAAGTTCTGTTGAGCGAGCAACCAGAGTCGCTCTGACGATGTGAGAATTCGTGCTAGTAGCTCTCTTCGTTGTACGACACACTTCACATGACCCTACAAGAAAAAATCTTGTGGAGTCAGATCAGGCGAATGGGCTAGTCATGGAACAGGACCTCCTTTTCCTATCCACTTTTAAGGGAACGTCTAGTTAAGGTGTTCTGGAGCATGATGTGAAAAGTGCGCTGGGTCACCATCATGTTGAATCACATGCATTGCCTTATCGCAAATGGATATGTTCCAAGAACCTGAAGAGTATGTCTCTCAAAAGCACAGTGTGCACTGCTTCAGTTAATCGGGGTAGAAGAAGAAATGGGTCTATTAAATCATCATTGACTATGCCCGCCCATACGTTCACTGCAAATCTGTTTTAATGGCATCTTACAACTGTAGCGTGGGGATTCTCAACGTCCTACACATGTTTAGCATGTTGCCTTTGGTGAAACAGGCTTCATCGCTGAAAAGTACACACACTGGGAAATGAGGATCGAATTCTTACTGCCTGTGACATCGTCAAAGGGACTCCAGGGTTGCTCGCCCAAGTACGACAGAACTTCGTCCGATGTTGGCATGTCTTCATCTGAGCTGAAGGACACCATTTTGAACACCTGTTGTAGTATCGCTGTTTATGTAAGTAGTACAGCGAAGTAAAATACAGATAGTTGTAAGTTCCCATAATTTCATGTTCATAGATATCCCAAAACAACTTTCACCTACAACTTGCGACGAAGTTGTTTTCAGACAGGTCTTTCGTATGTCTAATTCATGCATTTGTTCTTCTTAATCTTCCCTGAAAGTCTGTAGCATTACGAAAACCTCCTGTATAATACCACGGCCCAAAGTTTCACCTTAAGTCTAAAACAGTAGTAAAAATGAAAAATAGTTGTTAATAGCGAATTCTCTGCCATCTACACATAATGAAGGCAGGTAGAGTGAACGGCATCCTAATGTCATCTGCCCGGCAGAGATACACTTCGTAGCATTAAGGTCTGTGTGTACACGTGTCGAGTCTGCCATCTACTGTCACATAAGCATAGTACGGTTGCTATGCACATGCCTGTGTGGAAATGTGGCGAAGTAAGATGGTATGATACAGGGATGAGACCTAGAAGGCTAGCTGTCCGTCACACACCGAACTACTAGGTAGCCCCTAATTGATTCGTCACGATATGACTACGCAGTTAAAGCGAATTAATTTTTATTTTTATGCTGAAGGTATAGATTATATTGCAGAATCTCGTATTATAAGTTCTTTATACACACACACACACACATACACACACACCTTTTTTCTGAAAATGCTCATTTACTCAAGGTGCCTCAAAACGCGTATTTCCAATGGAATCTCGACATTGAATTTTTGGGTAGAATGCAATAGTTCCTCTGCCTACTAGGTATGTTTAGATAAAGTGAAAATCTAAAGTTATCGAATTCATGAACTATTTTATTGTATTTTCCCTTCAAATTTTCACAAGTTCACTGCTTTTCAAAAACAAATTTAAACATCATGGTGCTGTATAGAACTACCTATTTCCCCAAAGATTTCAATGATTTTTAATGTTCATAAAATGTTTTTAATGTTTACTCTTTCATTATCGTGTTTTTTCCTTCAAACTATCCCCTAAGAGTTACGTTACCAATAGAAATGTAGATTTTAAATACACTCCAAGTAAACTATACCATTCTATGCACATGAAAAAAAATTAATTTATAATTACTTTCGACATAGAATTTAGTACAAAATATCACTTTGCCACGTTTTAAAACGGACGTAATTACTGGATTTTCCAAGTATATTTTAAATGGATTTTGAAAGTGTTTTTGTATACAGCGACTTCAGAAAGTATTCGACTCTGCAGAAGGAAGAAACGATATGGCAGTAATGCATTTGCAAAGAAGATGAAAACTGTTTTAAGAAATACTTTTTGCGTAATAGCATCCGATTTGTCGAAAATATTTGTGCTTCTTTTTAAAATATATGTATGCTACTAGTTGTTTGTAATTCACATTTTGACCAGAAAATAAATAATGGTATCCTTGATATTTTTGTATTAGGAAATTGTTGGATTTGTATAATACTTGTTAATTTTTAAAGTTTGGTAACATATTCGTAAGGTAAGTTTTATGACAAAGGATATGTACTACAAACATGTCTAAAATTTTGAATGTTTACGTCTTTTTTCCAGGCTTTTCAGTTTATTAGTTTTAATTTTTTTTCTAAAAATGGCGCCGGTTTTTCAACTTTTTCTAGTGCGGTGTTTGCAGAATATCTTGCATGCAATTTAATAGAGCTGTTTTGTTGGTATAATACCTGAAATTGCTGTAAAAATAGGAAGTGAACTGACAGAGGGGAAAATGTCAAAGTCAGGAAATATCTCTTTTACTGAACTTCCTCATTAACAACTCAATTTTTACGACGTGACAAATTTCTCTCTCCCTCAGTTTAAATCATGTAACGGTGACAATGTTAGTATTATGTAAAAATTCCTATCCTAAATCTATATAGAAATTCATAAACAGCACATATAAAGAAGTTAAAAATCGGTGTAATTTAAAAAATAGTATAAAATTAATGAGATAAAAAGTATGTAAAAGTGTCAGAAAACATAAACTGTAATATCGTTTGTTCTTTTTGCACATTAAAATGGGAATTTTCTCTATGTTAATTTGCCTGCTATAAGTGGAAATGATACTGGAGGTTTCTCTTGACTGAAAGTCCCGCTACTAAAGATTATTCAATTAATCGTTTAGCTTTACTGTATGAAAAATTATTTTAAATCATTTTAGTAAAAACAGGATGAGGATGTGTCATCGCTTAATTTTCTGCTACTTGAAGAAATAGTTTGAGCTTCTTTACTTTTAATTTTAAGGTTTTAAGCTAGAATCTAACAATCGCATTTTCGAGAATGGATTTATGAGCGCTTGCTGCGTTTGAATTCGGAACATTTTAGCTGACCATTTAATGTTATTTGCTAAGCCATCTTCCGGTACTTAGGCAACGTGCTCGTAAAAACAGCAGTAAAATGTTATTGAAGTTGTTTCTGCATTGCAGGCAGCTTCCAGACCGATTAATCACCTTATCTGGGACCATATTTTTTATTTATGTTTTATTGCTATCTGCGTTTCGGACATTTCAGAATATGACGTATTTTCTGTAACTCCTCTTTTTGTACCCTCGGCTTTGTTAAGACAGTAAAACATCCTCGTGAAAATATATTCATTTTTATTTCGCAAATAAGATACTGGTTTCTAGCTGCGTGTGTTTTAATGGCTTCTGGTTTAAAAGGAAAATTTCATGACAATGCTGGAGCGGATTTAAGGGGAGTTTGTAGGGAGCTGTAGAGCTTAAGCTCTTTAAGCTTTTAAATATGTAAACGCTTTCGTAAACATTATGAAGAAAGGGAGATATTTATGTACTTTCACCTGTTCCGTGAGTCATTTTCTCTTTCCGTTTTCTCTGCCACACGGATGGTCATGATCCCAACACACTGAATTATGAAATGATTTTCCTGCAAGCTCCGAAACCAGAGTAAACGAAAGGTGCGAGTTTCCTTCTTGGATGGACTGAACGAAATCATATGTTTTGCCAAAGTTCTATCAGATTTTGTGATATTAACAATCAGATAATTTTTTGCAAGCGGTTACCAATGAGTGTTTTCGAAGATACTGTGTAATACCTCGGGGAATAAATAGAGACCTTTTAAGGAACGGGCAGAATTCATCTATTAGCATAATGTTTGTATTGACACAATATATTTATGTAATAGGATTTTAAAACATGAATTTCTTCAAATATTGATTAATTTAAGAGCAAAACGCAGCATTGAACGCACCATTACTACAGCCTCTAAAAAGCTCTTAACATGAAAAAAAAAATATGCAACATATTTTATTTGAAAATTTGATACACGAGGGCGACACTGAACATTTTTAGAAAATCAAACATTGATTAGTTTTAAAATATTTAAATGATTTTATTGTTTTTCAAAACATTTCCCTTTAACATCAATGCATTTTTGCATTCGATGAAACCAACCCTTAAAGTAAAGTGATTACACGAATTTTATCTTTAATTTTTGGAAACAAAAACAAATCACAAGAGCTTAGGTCAAGGCTGCATGGTGGAGGGTCCATGGAGCTGACATTTAGGGCATTCAGATACTCAGTTGTTAGTTTGCTGTATGCGATGATGCCTTATTATGATGTAACATTATTTTCATTTTGGAGTTTTTCACGAACTTTTTTCATAACCTTGGTGGTAAATGTGTGTCAATCGGCACTAATGGTACGTCTATTTTCTAACGCTATAGTAGCAAGAGGGCCCGTTTTAGAAAAAAAATGCAACCATCACTTACCAGCACTGCAAATTCGTCGGACTTTTGTAGCTTTAGGTTCTGTCGAAAGTTCCATTGAGCTGATTGACTTTTATTTTAAGGATAATAACAATATATCCAAAGTTCATCCCCAGTAACGAAATTTCAAACCCAATTTGAAGTGCTGCCTCGGAATTTTTCCAGAGATTTTATGCACAAATCAATGCCTTGTTTTTGATCGGGAGTCAGTTTATGTGGAATCCATCGATAACACAGTTTTCTCGCGTCTACTGTTAATGTAAAATGTTTTGGAATTGACTCATACCAATGTTCAATGTCGCTCGAATATTCGTAAGATATCCGTCGATCTTCTTCAGGCATTGTTCTAACAGCGGCAATATTTTCATCGGTAAAAGAAGTCCTTCACGAAATTCATCACTAAGACAAAAACTGATCTCTTTTGAATTCTCTGTATCAGTAATAAATTATTGTCTTAGATGGCGCTTATTCGTCAAATGCATTTCTAAGTCAATCTTCACATTGTTCAGGTGTAAATGACGATTTAAAATTGTACAAAAAATCATAGCCCGAAAATGTTTTCTAGTTTAATTCATTTATGGTGAATACAAAAACTTTAAATGATGATAATTAACAAACTATTGGCAAATCGAACAAACTACACGGCAAGCAACTTGCAAAACATTAGAAAGTAGCTGTCAAATAAAAACAAATTTAATTTGTTTTCGTAAATATGGCATTCTAAAAGTTCTCCAGTATCGCCCTCATATATTTGAAAAATTAACGAAGTACGTGAATTAAAACAGCACCATTGCAAATTAAAATGGCAGGGCTTAACGTCCGAAATGAGAAATATTATGATAACTCCGTTGTTTCTTGTTGCTGCAGTGAATTAATCGTCGACAGTGTACCGAAGCTCCGGGCAGAAGTATTTGTGTCGAAAAGGTAAACATGCTATTTGCTTTCTCGCGGGAGATAGGCCTTGTAGATGACAGGTAGCTAACCTCGTGGAGAGGAGACCAGTAGGAAGCGCATTCAGCACAAGGTTGGTAGCTTGGCAACACAAAATAAGTAGGTATGTTATTCGCAGATAAAAATGGCACACTTTTATTACTGTAAAATAGTATATGCTGTAACTAACTGCAGCCTCAGTTCCGTAAATTTACAATGTTCTCCGATTTGTTTGCGTCTTTATTAATGTTATTTAATGTAATAAATTACATCGAGCGGCATGGCTCAGGCAGTAACGTCTGTGGCCTGTATTTGGGAGGTCCCGGGGTCAATCCCTCGGAGCCGTCCAATCTGGCCGAATGTTTTTTTGCTGTTTTCCTGGCCACTAGGCGAATGTTGGTTTGGATAGTTTGGTCTGCGAATTTTCTTATCATCCCTTTCATCACTACATTTCATTTCGTTCTTCTTACGCCATGCCATGCCATGCATTGGGCTGGTCACCCATCCTGGATATCTATAATCCAGAGTTTGCTTGCTCCTCGACAGGCTACTAACTCAAGGCATTGGCTTGTAAGTCCTTGTGGGTGTAAGACCTACAAAGAGGACGTTAAAGAAGAAGTAATGAATTGCTATGCACATTTTAATGAAGCTTTCCCTGTCGTGAATATTTATCATCAATATTACATTGATTACCTTTAAATTTATAATTTTAAAAAATTAAATCGTTTTTCTCGTAGCATCCAATCCCTCCTTTTGAGTAGTTCTAGGAAACTGTGGCTAAAAGTAGTACACATGAACTAAAGGGCATTCATAATGCAATTTGTGGCGTAAACATAGAAGTTTGCAAAGCCCAAGCTTTCATTGTCAAACATAAGAAGTCAGTCAATCAGAGATCGAATTTTACTTCAGGTTCTCCTAGCATATCTTCAAATGCCCGCTTTATAATCATATCTAATTAAATTGCTACGGGAGATACAACAAAGTAAACTGAAAGTGGTCTTGATCAGATCGCTTTTACAGACTATTTGAACAGAATTATTGTTCTATACACTATTGTAACGCGGAAGAGGGATCTGTGTACCGGTAGCGAACAAACCGCCAGATTTATATATGACTTCCTGTTCAGAAGGCAAATGAAGGCAAAGGGAGAGGGGAGAGATTTAGCTCTCGTCTAATGAACGTTCCCTTTGAAGTTTTTGCAGCATATTATAGCAGTGGATTATTAACCAGAGATGTCGCAGAACCCTTCTATGTGGCTTATCTAATGTTATGCTGCGAAACAGTAGAAAACAATTCGTCTATGCGAACACTGAGAATATTGTTTTTGCAAGAACAAAGAAAGACTTAGTTCGCCAAATTACTTTCAGAAAATGCAACACTCTCTTGTGGCAACACACAAGAGGAGTGAAGGGAATTAGAAAAGAATAGAAATGCAGTGACAGCCTTCATGAATAATAATTATATATGTATTTTGTATAGCATTAATTGCCATGCCTTACTATTACTACTTTTCCATGGGGAATTGAAATCGGTTTAAGTCCAATTCCATACTGAATACGATCCGCGTTTTCATGTTAATTCCATATATATTGAGATCGATTTGTATACAAAAGTTCCAGAGGAAATAATTCAAGCTTTTATGTTGGTCAACTTGGATTTACATTGGCGAACCTGTTAAACATATGATAATTTGTTTTTCACATATTTTAAGAGGGAATGTTTTTGAGAAGACTAAATCTGAATTATGAAAGCGATAAAAGTGGCTTTGCTGTGTGTTTTTTACGCAAGTGATTAACGATTTTCACTAAAAAAAACAACAAAATGATGAGTGTGCAACGTGTTAAGAATACAGTAGAAGATAGTTATCATTGGCGTATTCGATGCGATTTGAATACGGTAGGTGTTTCCATGCAACAAATTTCGATCCGATTCTCTTTCGATCCTAGTTTCTAAGAGTATCAGATCCAAGGTTCAATCAGATCTCAATTCGATCCAGATCCGCGTTTCCATGCAGTATTCAATACGGAAAGTGTACTCAAATCGATTTCAATTCTCCATGGAAACGTAGTGTATGATGCCTATAGTGCATTTAAGATTAGATGAGTTCATTTCTTTGTAGTCCCGCCTTTGTTTACGCCCATACATAACAAGCATCACTTTTTGCATGTAGTATGTATTAGTGCAGTACGATGCAGCATGCGCTTGGCTTATTAAGCAACTAACAGAATCCGCAGCTCTGCACGTGTTATTAAGATACCAAGATAATTCTGTCTCCCTCTTTCTCTGATTCTTTCCCTCCATCGTCGTCTTTACCTCTTCCACTCTCTTGAAGTAAAGCCGGTGATACCGTGTCGTAGATTTACGTCACGCAAAAGAACCTTAAGACTGATAAAGAGGTCTCTGAGAAAATTAAGTCTTTCACGCCCAATATAGAATGGGAAGCTAAGGACCACAGCAGTTAAAGAGCGTCCATAAATAAAACTCAATTTAATTTAATTTTTTCCACTCTCTTCCTCTCTTGCCTATTTCTTTTCCTCCCTCTTTCAACCATTCCACTTTCTACTCCACTTTTTCAATCCTTCCCTCTCCTCTGCGGACAACTTACATGTCATGTGATGTTTTGAAAACTGGTAATACAACTTTTCGAGTGTCTAAATGAAAACAAAAGCACAAGTTAAAGGCTTAAAAATATACGAATTTGTCTCTCTTCTTGTGCTTGCAATGGGATCGGAACTATAGTTTCTCGTGGTAACCGGCTTACCTACAAAAATAATGGGAACTAAAAACGGTATAACTTCTTAAATATTCATCCTATCGAAATTTAGTAAAAACAAAATCTATCCGAAATATGTATTATGTCCATAAACTTTTGTTATGACCATTAAACATATTACACAAATAATAAGTGAGATATTAGGAACCTTTTTGATTTTGCACCATGTTGAAAACCCGCTCCCCTTGGGGAAAGTGGTGAATATACATACCGTTTTATAGTGTTAAACGCCCGTTCTTATTACATATGATACCACAGGCGGTGGACACTGAAGATGCATGAAATGATATTTAGGAAAGGGAATTTGGTCAGGAAACGTTTTAGGCCAAAGTTTAGGATACCTCCCCGGCATTTGCAGTTATGAGGACTGAGGAAAACCTGGAAAAAGGACGCACACGAGTCGTTGCCTTAACGACCTCGGCTACTCGTTTCGGTATAGTCTATTCTGTACCACAGGTATTTATATAACAAGTTTCATAACAATCAATCGAGCCATTCTCTCGTGAAACGCGCGTACACACACACACACACACACACACACACAAACACATATACGCGCACTATTTTTGGCTTGAATGAAGCGCATTGTACACGTTAGTATCGATTATTCTCAAATTACCAGAAACATTGCGCTTGTTTTACTATATGTACAAACGGAACCCATAGCTGTACTCGTGTTGTTGTCTTAAATGCCAACATTCTTTTCTGTCTCTCTCCCTCTCCTAATTCTTACGACCCCCCTTTTCCTGTTTCTGACGCTCACCCTTGGCGTCTGCCTTTCTCTTCATTATTCCTTCCACTTTCTCCCTATCTCTGCTACTCTCTCCCGTTCCATTGGTCTGACTCCCTTATTCCTCTCTGTGTAACGTAAATGAAATATGAAATTTTGAAAACCGGCAATAAATCTGCGTCTTGGCACCTTATTCAAAGATTTAACACTACAGAATCGTGTGCCTATTCCTTACTCTTCCATTGCAATCGAAACTACACGGTTACTTTTGGAAACCGGTTTGTTTACGCGAATAATAATAATAATAATAATAATAATAATAATAATAATAATAATAATTACAATAATGACGCCGTGATAAGTTCTTAAATATTCATCCTAAATTTTGTAAATAACAGAACTTATCGGAACATAATGCTTATAAATGTCACGCTTTGCAAAGAAATGAATAATAAGCGACGAGTCATTTCATTATTTTGATTCAATGTACCATTATGACTTCTTCCCTCCCTAATGAAGCAAGTAATTAGGTACCATTTGGAAAACAGGCTATATGGTATCCTAAGGTGTTATACACTAAGTTTCATAAGTCGGTTTGTCCATCTTACGTGAAAACCATACCTACACACACACATAAATATTTTTAAAACGCGAATTTGGGATTCAAGTTTGCCCATTGCAGACGTTAGTATATTAGTGTAATTTATTAATCGAAAATTACCAGAAACATTTTGGTTACAATTTTGTATATGCATAGATAGATTACTTTTTCTAACACTTGGTGAGTGCTGCAAATTATTGGGGCATAATAAGACTATCTCCCATAGTTTATGAGGTTCCCGGCTTCAAACACAGTGTATTGACAAATACGACTGTTTTTTTCTTTCTTTTTTTCGTGATTTCCCTTGGTCAGATGCTGTAGTAAACAACTAAGTATTGCAGTGCACAGTCATAAAACGCCCGCAGTACTCGATCCCAAAAATCCACTTCCCGATTAAATAAATGCAAGCACGTGACACAGGAAGGCACTTACGCAGCCGAGGCACTCAGTATCGCATATAGGTATATTAAAGTTCCCACACAACAGCCTTAGCATTACCTTTAGCCTCGGAATTACTTTTACGTGATATAGGTACTTAGCGATTATGAAACATTCCGTGAATAAAACTATCTCTGAAGTTACACGTAGAGCAAAATCACGTAAAGAAATACTAATGTTGACACCACTGGCCGTCAAAGTCTAGACATAAATAATACGATAAAAATCTTATGTGATACATTCACATGACTTTCTCTACCCTTATATTTATTAGTGGGTAAACAAACTATTCTTAATAAAGCTATTTTTCTGTCTACTACTTTTAATCCAAATAAACTTTTACAGAAATAGCTAGATTGCACATTTCGTTATAAATACAAAAGAGAACAGTGATGTTTAATGACTGATGTTATATGCCTTAAAATTCTATATTGTTTCCACGCAATCCGAGAAACAAGTGAAAATCGATGGGAGTTTAAAAGAATGAGAATAGTGAAAAATTCGAAACTTTAATAACGGATATCTCAGAACTTATGCCACAAAAGACTTATTTTATGTGAATTGTATGTTTTAAAGAGATCTACATTTTTTGTGTGGTACGTTTTCGTCTATTGTATAACGTTTACAAGCTATACAGGATTATACAAAATTCTTTTCGAATGAAGAGGACTTCCTAGGGTATTCCCAGACAATTCAAGATATTCATTTTATTTCTCATGTAAATATCTTTCACATATGGTATTTTAATCAAAATCGTCAGAGCCATTTGTTTAGAAAATCAGAGTTTTAAAAAATGTTCCATGTAAAGGGTAGTTGAGTTAGGGGGATTTTCTTGAAAATCTTCATGTCGCATCCTTGGAAGATTCTAAACTCGAATGCCAAGTTTGGTATTTATCTGACTTTTCGTTTTTGAGATATGTTGTTCGCAAGCACACGGTCAGATTTCCAAAAATGCTTTGTTTGGATTCAGGGTGCCTCAAAACACGTATTTTCGGTGAAATTAGTCGTCCTCTGTGGACTAGTGGTACCGTGCTAGCCTCTAGTTCCCAAGATCGCGGGTTCAAATCCGGCGGAGGGCGATGGATTTTTTCGGGCGTAAAAATCCTTAACAGGCTTCCTTCGGAAGGGAACTAAAGCCGGTGGTCCCGTGTCGTAGATTTACGGCACGTAAAAGAACCTCAAGCCTGATAGAGGCCTCTGAGCAAAATTACCGGTCTTTCACGCCCAATATAGAATGGGACGCTAAGAACCACAACAGTTATGAGCGTTCATAAATAAAACTCAATTTTTAATTGGTGAGATCTTGATATCGAATTTTTGGGTGGAATGCAACACTTCCCCTACTTACTATACGTAGTAGAGAAAGTAAAAATGGAAAACAACCGTTTGAAGAAAGCTAGGATTCCTTTAAAATGCGATGTCAGACGGCGAGCATATGTTGCGACTGTACCGCGACGGCTGCCATCATGCTTTGGAAGGGAACGATGACGAATATGGCGTCACGACGCCAATTGCATGTTAAATGAGCAACCAATAGACTTTATTGCTTCGGAACCCGCCACTTGGAGGGACGTGCAAGTCTGCTACGTGCTGCAACGTCTAGAGCGCCATTTTCTCTCCAATCTTTTTGTTCCTGTTTTAGGGGTGGGGCGTATAGTTAGGTTCTTGAGAACAATCTTGCCATACTGTATTAGTGCCGGGAATGCTAGAACGGGAGAGGAGGAGCATTGTTAGGCGTGTTGTAACATCACAATGATTGTGTTGGCAATAACTCCATTTGTGACAGACGCGACAAGTGAAACAAGTGTTTGTTCTAAACTTGAGTGGAACATGCGGTTTAAAAAGAGGATAATGTACAAGTTCCCTTTGCAGGACACTGCACACGTTAATCGATAAGAAACATAACACCGCTCACTTCTTGTCCAAACTTCCCCATTATGACTGAATTGTAACGCGTTTTAAAGAAATTGACTGCATTTCGGCGGGAGAAACTAAATATGTTCCTTATATTGGTCTGCTGCACTAGGTTGTAATTTGTGAATGGACTGCTTGTGGGAGATGCCAAAGCGCTAGTCTCAGTGGTGTTAGTGGTTAGCATGATCGATTGTCACGTTGGAAACTGGGGTTGGGTTCACTACCGAGCTGTTCATAACTGTTAATTAGGAGTTAGGAGTAGTCAGACATATGGGCCACCAGTAAATGGAGCACAGCACCGCACGCAGGCCACAGTGGGCCTTTTGTGCTTCCAACGTGACTCCTGGGAGGTAGAGATGCGTTGGAGACCGGAAGAGGGAGACCTGCTGGTAATAGACGAGACACTCCCAGGAAGGAAGGGGGCCCCAGTAGTCCCGCCAAGCGCCAAAAAGGAATCTTTCCATAACGCAAATCCCATTGTCCTGCTGCACACCAGCCGTCGTCGCTTAGTCCTATAACCCTAAAACAGATTAGAAGAAATGATGGTGCAGGAACTGGTCAGGAAATTCATGCTAGAAGGGGAAGCAGCTCAGTATTCGCCTACCGATCCGGGAAAATACGAAAATAAACATGAGAACCGAACCCGGGACTTCCCGATTGCATGACTCGCATGTTACCGCGGAGCCATCTCGCAAGGTCGTAAGTGGTATTTTATTTTAAGTTTAATGTCATGCTTAGATGACTTTCAGTTAACAAAACAGAGAGTGCACCTAGAAGTGCCAAGCGTGCGTGGGCACCTCAGGTTTCTTCAGATTAAAACATTGGAGAATCTCATAGATTGTAAAAATAACTCCATCGAGCATATTCCGGCGGAGGGCGATGGATTTTTGGGCGTAAAAATCCTTAGCATGGCTTCCTTCGGAAGGGAAATAAAGCCGGTGATTCCGTGTCGTAGATTTACGACACGTAAAAGAACCTCAAGCCTGATAAAGAGGCCTCTGAGCAAAATTACCGTCTTTCACGCCCAATATAGAATGGGACGCTAAGGACCACAGCAGTTAAAGAGCGTCCATAAATAAAAAACCTCAATCGAACATATTAGTTAAAAAAGAGTAGTGCTAATAGAGATGCCTGCTAAACAAATAACAGACCAGATGTTAAATGCACTTTATTTGTTTCTGCTTGGCTTTGTTTATTTTGTTTAAGAAAGACAAGCTTTTTCTTCCGGTTAAAATATATAACTTCGAAGTGAGTTAAGCTATAAAACGTCCACAAGAGGATGGTAATAGTACCACTTGTTTTTTAAACTTAGTGCTAGTGTTCTGAAATAATCAACTATAAAAAAGATAGCACTCGCAGACACGCTACGAATAACAGACAAGCGCTTTAGTAATTCAGTTCCTAAAATGATTTTTAAAATTAGCATTAACCACATGTAATTAAACTATTTTGGCAAAATTAAGTGCAACAGATTTAGAATCTAGCATTTTATTTTTAGGTTTCGCTGATAACTAAACCATATGATAAACAGTCATACCCAAATACGTAAATTAATTAATGTCACAAAACAGATCAATATTAATGACGCACTTCACGACACGCATTCCTAGTAGAAACACAGAGAAGAACAGGAATGTTATCGTGAGCAGGGTACTGCGAAACAGCCCCAGGGGTCAGCTCATTTAGAGTACATTTTGACTCAAAATGTTTTCATATAACATATGTTAACTTGCTTTACTACGTATACTAAGTAGGGGAAGCATTGTATTCCACCCAAAAATTCGATGTCGGGATTTCACTGGAAATATATGTTTTGAGGCTCCGAACCCCCCCCCCCCTTCAAAGCATTTTTATAAAAAGGTCCATGTGTGTGTGTGTGTGAACAACATAACTCAAAAACGAAAACACGGATAGTTACCAAAATTGGTATTTAGGTTCAGTGTCTTCTAAAGATGCTACATGAAGATTTTCAAGAAAATCCCCCACCCCAAACTACCCTTCACATGGAACACCTTTCGAAATTTCTTTTCCAAAATTAAGCTCTAACGATTTAGATTAACATGCCATATATTAAAGATTTGCATGACCAATAACATATATATCTTGAATTTCCTAGGAATAGCCTGTGGAGTTCTCTTCATTCGGAAAGGATTTTGTATAATCTTGTATAACCGGTAAACGTTAAGCGACAGAGGAAAGCTGTGTAAACAAAAAGATGTATATCTCTTTAAAAATTTCAATTTACTCCGAGATATTCGTCATTAATGGTTCGAATTCGACTAGTTAGCCATTCTTTTCAAGTCCTGTCTGTTGTTTCTCGCAGTAGCATGGAAATAGTATGGATTTTAAGGCCAGCATATAGCGTCCAGCTCTTAAACATTTGACTATCGCTATTCCCTTTGTATCTATAAGAAATGTGTAATGTAGCTATTTCCGGAAAGGTTTATCTGAATTAAAATGAACTAGATAGAAAAATAAACTTTTGTAAGAATAATTCGTATACCCACTAATAAGCGATAGAGGGTAGAGAAGGTCATGTGAATGTAACACATCAAATTTTTACCTCTCATTTTGAATATGGCTGCTTCTGTCAATGAAGACATTAACAGACTCTTTCCAATACATACTTTGCGTTGATTGATGTTTTGTCTTCTTTTTACTGTTCATCACAGCCATGAAGATGTTCTTAGTCTAAGGTCACTTCGATGTTGCAGAGGATGTGCAATTTGTGAGGTATCAACCACATTGGATGAATGTTAACAACTATAATTATAGGTTCTAATTTTTGATTAACATATTTTATCATTTACACAGTAAATATTATCCCGCTATCAATTTTACATCAATAGGTAATTCTCCTATGAAAGATCAGTATTAAACCAATAGTCCTAAACTTATCTAGATATCCAACCGATGTAGGTGCTTTGCTAGATAGTGATAACCACCTAGGTATCAGTCTGAAGAAAGCAACCGCAGATTTTCTCGGGGTTTAGGAATTATTGCATTATTTTCACTATGAATTTTCCATGATTTGGTCTCTAAAAGATCCATGGTCCTATCTACGTTTCTGAATTTTTTTGTGATCTTGATGTAACGGGAGACTGAGAGATATGACCTTTCCTTTCTATAAGTTTGTTATTTGTGAACCTTTTTACGTATATGGCCTGCAATGTCATTGCCGCAATTTCACAATGGGATGGGATCCATCGAATTTCAATGGTTTACGTTCTAGATTCAAGTTGGATCGGGTGGGAATTGCTTGAATGGCTGCCTTCGAGTCAGGTAGGTTAGTGAAATCTTTAGTTCTTATAATATAAGTACTGCTTTGCTAACCAACATTTAGCCATCAAAATTTGTTATTTGTGGGCCAGCGAGGCAATAGTGCGAGAAAAGTGGGCATGATACACCAGCTCTAACGCCTGATTGGGAATTTGATCATAGTCCGTCGTTAATGATGAATGTACGTATAAGTGTAAAGAGTGCTGTGGAACTGAAACTGAAGCCACAATTGACATTTTAGTACATCTGGTAAATGTAGCCTATGTAGCATAGGATATACTTCGGAACACCTCACGCACTGCCTCCTACGGGAGATCTATTGCGGTTACCACCCCCGGGAGGAAGGGATGAAGTGAGGGAACCACGGGAGGCTACAGGTCGCAGGCAGACAGGAAACAGACGCGCGGAAGTCCCTAACATTACCTAGCTCGAAAACCTGTCACACTGCTGCCCAAGAGAGGGCTATGAACGACCTGTCCCAACTCCAGGCAACCCTCTAGAGTCCTTGGACAAGAATCTGCGCCATCTGTCCTGCACGCCTTTCGCCACGATACCCAGAAGCACACCTAAAAATGAGAAGGACGCGGAATGAAAGAGGAATGAGGAAAAGGAGCTTGTGAAAATTGAGAAACCACCCAATCATTCGCCTACAAGCAGGGAAAACATAAAAAACAGGTCAGAGTGGAAACTCCCGAATGCATGCCTCACACGTTATCACGGAGCCAACTTGCTCAGCCATATAGTAATGTAGGGAAGTTCATTTTTTTGTTATATTCCTAAAAACACAGAATATGCCTTATAAATAGAGTAGAAAACATAATTAAATTGAAAGAATTTTTAAAAATATCTATTAAGCGGTATTCACGTTACAAACACCAGAGCAGCTTTGACAAGTCACTTCTGATTGCAAATCTTTTGTACCAGTCATACCACTTTGTGTGACACTGGGTGTCATTCTTCTCCTTTCTCTCTCCAACTTCGTGTGTTGGAAGTGGTCGGGCTTCACGGCAACACTGTTAATAAAATGGAAGCTCCTTGGAAGGTAGGCAAACCGAAGAACAGGTGGTGGATTAAACACCCTGTATCTCCAGTAGCAACTCTGTTTAACACGAAATACTTCACTCACATGCAAATTGAGTATACGTCTAAGTTAAATGTGCCTCTGCTAGAAATCCTAAATAGGTTGGGATAAAAAAGGGAATATCTTGCATGACGTGCCATATGGCAAATTTTTGCCCTTTTTTACCACTTACCTATAAAAGCTAAAAGAAATTTCGGTATCGAGATTTCAGTGGAAATACTCGTTTTGAGATTCGTTAAATCACTTATCTGTCTTGTCTGTATGTCCACAGTGTAACTCAAAAAGGAAAAGTCAGAAAAATAGCAAAATCCATATTTGAGTCAGGCATTCTTTAAGCATGGCAGGCGAATATCTTGAAGAAAAATCCACCATCCTAAACTAGTCATTATATGGAGACATTTTCGTTATTTTTCATTTTTTCAAAAGTGGCTCTAATGAATTTGATTAAAGTACGTCAACATATGTTTTAAGATATTTACATGACTAATAAAACGTATAATTATCCCGAATTTTGTGTGAGTAGCCTGTGAAAACCCCTTCATTCTGAAAGAATTTTGTAGAATTGTTAAACATAGGAGATAAAAGCGTGTTACCCCCCCCCCAAATGCAGAGTTCGTTGAAAAATGCAGTTTATGACAAATTTTACTGTTGTTGCAGCATTAGCTTTTTTCGAATAATCATTGTTGTATCTTTTAGTTTTCCGAGTTTAACTGTCAAACGGTATGTTATACAGCATGTAACACGATTCTTACTTTCCGTGCATGGTTTCGCTAGTATCAAAAACTTGACTTACAATATACATAGCTATGGCCTTTTTTTTCTTGCCCTTTTCGGTATTGTGCATGCAACCAAGTGCATATTGCTTAATTGAGATTACTTCTGATCAAAACGTTATCGTTAGTAGGTAACGTGAATAAAAGCATTACTCTTCTTCCTCTTCTTCTTCAATCAAGGATTCGCGCATCAGTCCAACGTTTCTTAGGTCGTAGGTCGTCCCATTCGTTTGTTTGGTTCGGTGGGTAGTACCTAGCAAGGGCCCCATTCACAGTATACACGGCGGGTAGGAAACCCCAAAATCAAACCTGATCCATGGGATTTTTGTCCTACTCAAAGATTTAGCAGAAGCATTACCCATTATATGAAGAGAATACAAGAAATTATGTGATCGTGTAATGAATAGGGAAAATCATGTGGATGTCACTTGAAATTAACTTCCTTATAGATATGCTTTGCAGCTAAAATTTAAAAACCCCCAGTCACGCAATGATCGCGTTATTGATTGTAATCGGATGAATATTAGACTTTGCATCGCACTAAATGCCCCAATTTCAGGTAGTTTTGAAAATCCTGGTATGTTAAAAAACCGGAAGCAATGTGCATTCTAATCCTGAAAATTGTCAAAGTGCCGCGCAGTTATTACTATATTCAGTCAATGCTTAAATTTCTGAAGAGTCCCACGCATTTTTTTTTTTTTTTTTTTTTTGTATCTTTGGTGCCGTAAAATAGTGAACTGAAACAGCTTGGAATTTATTTTAAACACGGCCTGTTGAGCAGCGATTTAATGCGTCCCATATGAAAAGTACACACGCAGAGGTAAAGTGACAACATGAAAGCGCAGCGTGTAGCCAAAACTATCTTGTGAAAGGAAGCAGGCTAAATTAGCGTGACCCATTATGTCGGCTATAATAATGATTAATATATTGCAACTGGTTATGAATTACAGTTCGTGTACCTTTCATCTCCGAGTGGGCGACACAGTTGTGGCAAGTGTGTTCTACTATATCATACATGCTTTGTACGAGATGTATAGCATTATGCAAACCACGTGTGTGTCTTAGATAAACAGGAAGCAATCAGATGACAGATATAATGTTTTCATACGGAAGACAAATGCTTCAGAAGAGCATAGATTAAAATATAGCTCTTTAAACGCCGGAATATGCGAGCGTGATCTCAAAATTAATGTTTTAGAGTAATTTAATTGCAACGCCTTCTATTCTGTCAATCTGCTTATGTCAACATCGTTCAAACTAATCTCATTGGACTTTAATTATTGCTTTGCAGCTTTACGGTAGCCGTTGGGTACGGTTTAAATCTCTGTTTCTAGTTTTCCGATTAGAAAAAGAGCAGGATTTCAGCACTGCAGACAAGGCTAGTAACATTGCGCCTATAAACCTCCGGGAGGAAGAGATAATGCGACGGAATGCGAAGGGCGGCCATATCTGATAGTGTAAGACGCAGTACAGCTGTGTCACTAACGTTTCCAGATTGAAAACGGACTCCTTGGGCAGAAAGTTACGTGCCGGGGAAAACACTTCTCTATTCAAAGTACATCCACTGCACACACAGCACACTATGCGTAAGTCTGCTATCCTGCAAAACGAAAGAAAATTAAATGGTGCCCGTTCCAACGGTAATCGAACCCGGGAACTGACGAATGCGAGACGCATACGCTACCGCCTGGGGCAAACGCTCTGTCTTCGTTGAGGTTACATTTTTGAATGCACCGATTCACAGCTGTATTCAGGGCATTTGCAAAACACCGAGCCCCGAGCTGATTTCCTATTCGGGTAACAAAACAACATGCCAAATATAGGGTGGTTGAGGAGTGTCTCCGGTCAACGTATACTTCACCGGCTCGTTGAAATGTAGTCTTGCTGTATTGTGGAGAATATAGTGACAGTGGCCTCCGCAGTGAAGTTCATAAATGCTCCCGTTCTCTGGCATTATTAGACACTTAAGGGTTTCTAGTTTCTATAATATATTTACCCATGAAGAATAAAGCCCGAGACTAGTGTCCAATTTGTTACCGCTACCTATATGAGGGCTACCCTAAAGTTACCGAATTGCCTCAGTAAATGGAATTGCACCATACTTAGACTTTATGCACCACCATCACCTTCGAAATAGTCCCCTTGTGGGTGTACTCACCGCTTACGTACTTCTTCCAAGTATTGAACGCCATCTGTAAGGCCTTTTTTGAGAGCTTGTTCAACGCCTCTTGTAATTTTACTGGAATTTCCTCAACTGTCTCAAACATTCGACCTTTCAACTTTCATCTTGGAGAACAACAGAGAAGTCACATAGGGTTAAACCTGGTGAATATGGTGGATGAGAAAGCCACGTCATGTTGTTTTTCCCTAAGAAATCGTGCACGTTGAAAGTTGTATGTGACTTTACATTGCCGTGATCCTTCCCATATTGAGCTCATTGGAATGAATTCTCAACAATATCGCAGATGTCGGGGATGGTTTGCCTGCTATCTGCAAGACCACAGCCCACAGTGACACTTTCGGGTATTAGATAATGCTAGTTGATGACCATCCAGAACAATCGTCGTCATCAACCAAAGTTTGTCCATTTTTAAACCACTTGAACCTGGCCTAGAGCATCATCTCCAAATACTTGCTTTAATATTCCATGCGTTTCTGCAACAGTTTTCCTAAAACTGAAACAAAACCTCGCGCAGACCCACTCCTCCCTCACATTTGTCATTGTGAAATCGCAATGTAAGCAACACCCAACAGTGGAAAAACGCTCACAAATACTAAACGCGTCCACCAAGATCGACGCCTCACAAGAAATTTATAAAGTGTCACCTTGCGGCATCTTCTTAGCGAAGTTGGCAGCATCGAAGTTGATTTAACGTAAGTTGGCGAGCATAAAGCTGAAATGCCCTCTCATCTTGATGATTGCCATTTGCAGTGTAAAACAAGTAAACATGCAAATAAGTTCAATTTCGTTCGTTGGGATTGTGTAGCTTCGAAAGAAAGATCTGAAGGTTTTGAGAGTATTTCCAAATTGAACCGACTTGTTTGAGAATGTTAGAATTATATGAACAGTATATACAATATATTAGATAATTAAGCCGGAATTACATGAAAAGCTGAGTAACTTAGTCTGTCAGGTGTGGAACTATTTTTCTAGAGTTGAAACAGCAGAACCAACAACTCCGCTCGCACTTTGGTGGGGTGTTTTTTCCAAACCCATAATAAACCCAGGTTGGATTTTCAGTAAAGCTACAGTGATAAGTTTAATGTTAAGCAAACTATTCCTGCTGCCATTGCTTTTATTTATAACGCGAATATAAGGTTCAGAGTTATAATGCTTAAAGTATTAACTCGTAACTTCAACAATATTAAGGAAAAATTATGTAACCCTTAAACTTATCCCATATAAATGTTGCTTATACTTTCCATGATGCAACAACTTCTAATGGCTGAATAATAAGCTAAATATGTCAATCTTTTATTTCGTTCTGCGTTTTAAGCTGGCTTTTGGGGAAGCAATTAAAATGTCAAATAGACCATTCTCTAAGTGGGGGCTAATATATGTTATATAGGAAGCTTCACAGCAGTTGATGCAGCCATTTTTGAGTAAGGTAACATATAGATACACATACAAGACAAATATTAAAAGCGTTTTCATTTTTTCAGCTTCAGGGTAACCCATTATACATGCTTACATCACTATTTTTTATTCAAAATCGAAGAGTATCAGAGAAACTTGCTTAAAGTTCTGGTTTGGAAGACCTCCGTTAGAGGGAAAATAAGGTTTAACAGCATGAAGTCCAAATTTATAGTGAGAATTAGGATGTTTTCGGTATTATACCATATTTTAGTTAATAATTTAAGTGAACCTTTATATCGCCAGTTCATCCTGTCTTTATAATTAAGGTGAATATATTCTATAGCAGTGCATAGAGGAGCATTCCTTTCACCAGAAATATCCAGTTCTTTTCCCGGATTAACGCGTCCCTCTCCTCTGGATGACATGGAAAGAAAGACTATTCGCTAATTAGAATGTGTTTCTGCACGCAAATGCCACTGCAGCAGGGCGCCTAGCTTCTAATTTCGAAAATGGAAATCACTTTCACCGCATTAATGTGCTCTATTCATGAGCTTCCTTACGAGATTTATTTAAATATTCCAACCCAGTGCAAGGCTTCACGCTGAGTCCCTGAGAATGTTGTCGTTCAGAATGTGCCTTAATTACACACAGCAGACACCGAACATAACTTCCTCCAGGATAGACTTAGTTTGAAATAGAGGCTCATTTATAAACGACAGTAAATTGATTATATCCCTTATAATAACTCCTTTCAGAGGTTTTCGTGCTGAATTGCATACTTTGCCGATCATTTCGAATAATTTCTGCACATAATTACATTCCAATCAAATATACGAACTATTCAGTGTTCTCATTCTGCTTTAAATCAAAGAAAGGGTTACTTTTAGTCCAATAATTGGCATATAAATTCAGATATTACACCATAAATGAATAGCTTATTGAATTAAGGCATATGAGCGACACAATAACCATAAACCAAATGTGATTTTGTTCATTATAAAGATTGGAGCTCTTTTCTAAGTTAAAATGTTCCTGATTCAAGCGTTGCTACAATGTGCAAGGTTGTTTGTTTGATGTAAGAAGGGACCCGCGTCCTGAATTTGGGTAGTTTGTAACACTGATTGGGCATATCAAGGTTTCCTACTGGTGGTTGTAGCATAATTATCCCCATACGTTTGTTTATTCGCGGTTCGAGTGCTAACCATGAACCCCTCTGCCAACTCATAAATGCTCTATGGTCTAGTCTTCAAATCCAGAGAATGGAGAATGATACTTTGTCTTCAGCTAAGATTATTTCCCACCCACCCTAGTGTCTCGTAGTATGAATGAGAGGTGCATGCGTGATTAAAAATTGATCCATAGTATAACACACCTAAAAACAAAGATAAAAATCTGATATGTTACACTCACATGACTTTCTCTACTCTTGTACAAACTATTTTTACAAACGCTTATTCTCCATCTACTTCATGTTAATAGAGATAAACATTTGCAGACTATTTTATTGCTAAATTTCTTGTAGATGTAAGGGGAATATATATTTACAAGGGCAATATAGAAATACAGTAGCCTTTAAGCATATACATATATCTTAATAGCTGGTTGCTAGGTGCAGCACCATTCTCTTTGCCACAGATTAATACTCTTTGCATATACAAGACAAAAAAAATGAATAACGAATTCCCATTTGAGAAAATAAGTATTGAAGAATTTAAGGGAATAACAAGCAATATCTCGAAAATGGTTCACTCAACAAAAAAAATGTTTATGACATAAATTGTGTATTTTAACGCGATCTACATTTTTTGTGTAGTAAAATGTCTATCTCTTATGGTTTACCAGTTATGCAAAAATCGTTCACAATGAAGAATACTTTTGGAGACATTCCCAGAAAATTCAAGATATACATTTTATTTTTCATAAAAATATGTTAAACATATGATATTTTAATCAAAATCGTTAGAGCCATTTTTGAGAAAATTAAAATTTTCGAAAAATGTTCTATGTAAAGGGTAATCTGGGGTAGGGGGATTTTCTTGAAAACCTTCGTGTCGCATCTCTGGAAGATACTGAACCTAAATACCAAGTTTGGTGTTTATCCGACAGTTCGTTTCTTGACACACAGGCAGACACACAGACAGACACACACGGACATGTTTCCAAAAATGCGTTTTTTTGGATTCAGGGGGTCTCAAAACATATTTCCGGTGAAATCTCGATATCGAATTTTCGGGTGGAATACAATACTTCCCCTACTTACTATACGTAGTAGAGAAAGTAAAAAAAATCTGATGTGTTACACTCACATGACTTTCTCTACTCTTGTACAATCTATTTTTACAAACACCTATTCTCCATATGCTTCATATTAATCGAGATATCGAGATGTCAATCTTATTGCAATTTTCTTGTAGATGCAAGGGGAATATGGTAGCTTTTAAGCGATAGTCAAATATTTTATCGCTGGTTGCTATGTGGCGCATTCCATTCGCTTTGCATGTCCAGGACATAAAAAAATGAATAACGAATTTGAGAAAAAGTATAAGTATTGGAAAATTTAAGGGAATAACAAGCAATATCTCGAAAACGGTTCACTCAACAAAAGAAATGTATATAACATAAGTTGCGTATTTTAACGAGATCTACATTTTTTGTGTAGTAAAATTTTGTCTATCTCTTATGGTTTACCAGTTATGCAAAAGTCGTTCACAATGAAGAATACTTTTGGAGACATTCCCAGAAAATTCGAGATATACATTTCATTTCTCATGACATTATCTTAAACATATGATATTTTAAACAAAATCGTTAGAGCCATTTTTGAGAAAATTAAAATTTTCGAAAAATGTTCCATGTAAAGGGTAGTCTGGGGTGGGGGGATTTTCTTGAAAACCTTCGTGTCGCATCTCTGGAAGATACTGAACCTAAATACCAAGTTTGGTGTTTATCCGACTGTTCGTTTTTGAGTTATGCTGTTCACAGACACACACACACACAGACACACACACACACAGACACACAGACACACACAGACACACACACGGACATGTTTCCAAAAATGCTTTTTTTGGATTCAGGAGGTCTCAAAACATGTATTTCCGGTGAAATCTCGGTATCGAATTTTTGGGTGGAATGCAATACTTCCCCTACTTACTATACGTAGTAGAGAAAGTAAAAAAGTTGGTATCCATGTCAAGCAGTCTTCAACTATTCATAGAAATGCGGGTAAACTCAAGCTTTGCGAGAGTAGAAATTTGAATATAATACCACAGCTCTAAAGGGAAACATTTTGTTACTATCGTTTCTTCACCCAACGTGAATCTGTTTGGAGAGGAACTGTTTGCTGACAACTATCCAGGACAGAAAAAGCTCTAGATTTGTGGACTGTCTCGCACCTGTTAAAACTGGTACATATAATCAAATTCTTTTCGTTTCATTCTTTTTTCTTTCTTTCTTATTTCTCTAACGCTTAGGTACCTAAGATACAGACCTTCATGCCTTCAGTCAGACAAGTTTTAAAGACGCAAGGCAACAATTTTCAGAAAAATTATCTCAAAAATCCTCCTGCGGAAAAATGTTGCTTATGACAAAATTATTCTAAAATTGTTGATAAAATATAACATCTTCACTATATTGGAAGTATGCATATTAATGTAGGTATATTTTTGTATATAATGTCACAAAAATTTTGACACAAATATTTTGAAAAGATATGCATTCCCGGTAATTTAGTTTTTCTTTCGTCATCCTAAACCACTCAGTGTCCTAAATATATAGTATTTTAGTCCTAATTGTTAAAGGTATTATTGTAAAAACCATAAATATTTTCTGTATAAAGCTTATTTTTAAAGTAACCTCGTCTTGTATCCTTGAAAAGAATCTGGCTTAAACATTTAGTAGGAACTTTCGACTTTGAATTGTGGTATTCACACACATATTTACGCTTGCATCGCGGACTATTTATGTAAATGCTCTTTTCGGGATTTAGGTGACTCCAAAACATGTAAAAATTGCATCAGTTGTCGTATAATGAGTTGCATTTAAATGAATAAAAGTTAAATTCATAATATGTTGCCATATCATTTTATTTTTATACAGGTTTCAAAGTTGACATATCCAACCAAAGGCATTGGATGATGCATTTGAAGTGGTTGTCACTGTGGCATACACATTGCCGAGAAGTCACAAATTTAAGTGAAAATTTGTCGAGAAAAAAATTGAAGTGATAAATTCACATTATTTTCTCTACTCTATTGTTTATTAGTGGTTATACAAATTATTCTTACGAAAGTTTATTTTCCTATCTACTTCATTTTAATCGAGATAAACCTTTACGGAAATATCTACATTACACATTTCATTATAGATACAATGGGAATAGCGATAATCAAATTTTGTAATTGGATGAAGCTACACGCTGGCCTCAAAATTCCATAATAATTGAAAATCGGCATGACTTTAAAAGACTCTCAGAAAATTCAAGACATGCGCTTTATTTTTCATTGCGATATATTTAATATATGGTATTTTAATCAACATTGTTAGAGCCAGTTTTTAGAAAATAAGGAATTTCGAAAAATCTTCCATGTAATGTGTAGTTTGGGGTATGGGGATTTTCTTGAAGGACTTCGTTTCGCATCTTTGGAAGGTACTAAATTTAAATAGCGAGTTTGTGTTTATCCGACTTTTCTTTATTGAGTTGTGCTGTTTACACACACACACACACACACACACACACACACACGGACCTTTTCCTAAGAATGCTTTTGGGGGGCGCACTTAGGGGCCTCAAAGCTTATATTTCCGGTAAAATCTCGATATGGAATTTTTGGCTGGAGTGTAAAATCTATTTTCTACCTATTATTTACGTGGTAGAGAAAGAAAACTACATTTAATTCGCTGTAGATGTGTCTATAGCAAATGCCTAACTCGAGTAACCTGCCGCAAACAAGTGGAGAGGTTTTAAGGAAGCAATCCCTGCGGCCAACTGTTACTTTCTACATTACGTGGAACATAGAATGGTCAAAGGGAATTGAAATGAGCATACCACGCATTTTAGACACTCCCCATCCTTTTTGTGACTAAAAAGAACGAATGAAGGTGCAAGAGAAAGCAAAAATCGTTTGTTATGCACCTTTCAAATTTCAGAGGTGTAGCGAACAGTGGCTGTTAAAAGAAAATGTCTTCCCTTTGTTACTTTTTTTTTTCTCTTTCAGAATAAACGTTCGTTAGAAACAAGGCAGTGTCCATTAAAATTCTTTATATTCGCGGTTCTGCAACCTGTTTTGTAAATGACGTGAGCACAAAAAGTGCGGCTCTAATCCCATCTTCTCAGCGAGTGTGTAGAGAGCCATGTTTCTGCCCTTTTGCCCCAAAGGCCAACTCTTTGTCGCATTAAACCGGCTTGTGCGGTGCCAAGAATACCTCTTTAGATCGCTCCCCCTTTGAGTTAGGCAAACCTGTGTTTACGTCTCGTGTCTGAGAAGCGAACAGCATGTAGGTATCGCATGACTGCTGTTAAAGGCTTTACACCCTCTTTTGTTTCTGAGTTTTTGTCTTCGTCCCGTTTCTCCGCAACATTTCCCCAACAAGTAACGTGTCTTTTTGTCATGAGGCAAGCTTTCAGTGTCTTTCGATGTTGTTTGATCGTGGTAACTGTTTCTGGAAGTGCTAGCATAATGACATACAAATATCATTTTTGTTGCTCATTAGGGATTACTATTTCGTTTTCATAAACATAATGTGCTCGTTACTATGGAGCATCTACAGGCATCGCACTGTACACATAAAACAACTCATGAAGCGCTGAATTTAAATGAGTACAAGTGTATATATGAAATTAATTTGGCTCATTATACTAATAAACATAGGAAAACAAACATATTTGCATTTTCAAACATGTATTTTCTTAGTGGTACCCAGGTTCGGGAAGTCCTTGGATTTCCGGTGACCGCCCAGTCTAATCATGGGTTTTTCGTGGTTTCCCCCGGTCGGCAGACGAATGCTAGGGTGGTTTCTCATCTACCACGATTTCAAAAAATTAAATTGAGTTTTATTTATGGACAATGTTTAACTGCTGTGGTCCTTAGCGTCCCATTCTATATTGACCGTGAAAGACGGTAATTTTGATCAAAGGCCTCTTATCAGGCTTGAGGTTCTTTTGCGTGCCCAAATCTACGATACGGGACCACCGGCTTTACATTACTTCCGAAGGAAGCCATGCTAAGAATTTTTACGCTCGAGAAAACTGCATCACTCTCCGCCGGGTTTGAACCCGCGACCTCGGGAACTAGAGGCTAGTGGTAACCACTACACCACGGAGGACGACAAACCATGATTTCCTTTCCATCATTTCCTCTTCATTCCGTTTCCTTCTTATTTTCAGGTGCACTTCTAGGTTTCGTGGCGTATGGCGGTGACGGATAGATGGCGCGGATGCTTGCTCAAAGGAAAGCGTACTATCCGTGGACGCTAAAAGGGCTGCGTCGACGTGACGTTGGTCGCCCTCTGTAGACAGCTCCATCAATGGGACGGGTCTTCGAGCCTGGAACTGTTAGAGACTTAGGCGCATCTCTGTGACCTGTCTGCCCGTGGCCTATAGTCTCCTGTGGTTCTCTCACTTCATATCTTCCTCCCAGGGGGAGTTGCAGCTACAATGGATCTATGTTGAATGAATGAATAAGTTTATTCACAGACTTTCCACACATAGACTGTTTTTCCACTAGTACAGTATTACTGTAAACCTATTGTGTGTGTGTGTGTGCGTGTGTGTGTGTTTGTGTGTGTGATTCAGAGTGTTTTTTTCAATTTTATATATATGTATGTATATAGTGTGGTAATTATAAAAATAGTTGTTTTCTGGTCGATTCTGCAAGTCACGAATACAGACCAGGTATTTTTCTAAAGAGCATGTACGGTCTTACGACCCATGCGACTGTGTTATGCAATTAGCGCAATACTAAGTACTTAATAAATTCCACCACTATTACTATAAACCTATTAACTACAGTTACAACTATATTTGAAATTTTAGAATTCTTCGGTTTATGGAGTTACATTGCCTCCATTCCCCCATTATATATAGCACCAGGTTATCTATACAATGGGATTATATATTATATCAGTCATCCAAAACGTTAAAATTTCCTTGTATATCTCAAACAAGATTATCTTCAATGACCTTTCCCTTAATGTTACCTACCTTCCATGTTTATCTTACTTTACATATGTACTTTCTAGGTTTTTACGTTTAAAATTCTCTTGTCTTTATTTCATTTGGTAAGTTTTCCCACTTTTGTAAAAGGAACACATCCTTCCACATTTTAGTTTGTTTACATTCCAGAACACATGCCATGTGTTATTTGCTTCTTCACACATTGGACATTTTCCCTTGATATATCCATTCCTTATCCCACTTAAATATGTTACCACCATATGCCAACCTTTTCCTTTCTGCTTTGTCAAAAATTTCGGTATATTTTCTCTGCCCCAATCAATTTTCAATTATCTGTATAGTTTCAAAGATATTTTGGTAATAAGATTAGCCCACAATTCCTGTTTTTAATACCCTCTATTCTGATTTTTATCTCTTTTCAAAATCCTTTTTCATTCTTTCCCTATCAAACCAATTGCTCCCAAGCCCGTTTCCTCTAGGATATTTTGGATTTTATATGTCCATGTTTAATTCCCCTTAATTCTCTTATTGCATTACCAAACACTATTTAAAAATGTTCTTCTCTTCTAACTTCCATATTCTATATCATACTTCAGGAGTCTTTCCACTACCTTACTTTCATAGCCTAATCTTCCTAATTCCATTAGTGAAACCTCATTTGATGAAGATCTATGTAATCCTAGTGCAAGTCTACAAAATAGTCTATTTATCAGAGTTATTGTTTTCCAGCCCTCATCTGGCCCCCAAATTTCTGCTCCATACATCATTCTGCTCTCTACTACTGTACCGTATTCTGTTTCCAACCATTTTAATTTGCATGTTTGGTATTTTGTTTACACAAGATGTAATTACATTCATAGCCATTTTTTCTCTCCTGCTAGTGCTTTCCTTTTTTGATCGCTCCATTTTCCATCACTTGACAATCTAATCCCCAGGTAATCAATTTTCCTGTCAATCTCAATTTCTGAGCCTTCCCACCACCACTTCTGTTGTTTTTTTTTTTATTTTGTAGCCTTTCTCCTCTACTATGATCTTGGATTTTGTTTTATTTATATTGGGTCTCCATTCTTTACGGAATGTGCCTATTACATCTAGTGATCGTTTTAATCCTACACTTGTTATAGCTTTTGTAACTAGATCATCTGCAAAAAGCAAACCTGGAATCTCTTTGTTTATTTGTAATCGGCAAATATATACTATTTTTGCTTATTTCTGTTAGATCAAGATCAATAAATAAATTGAATAGCACTGCGATCCACCGACTGAGCTACTAGGCCAGCCAGCCATTCATTATTAGTGGTCGAATTATTCATTACTTAGCCATTGTCGATTTTCAATTGTTTCTTGCGATGCCAGGGAAGGAGTATGGAATTTAAGACCAGCGTATACCGTCCAGTTCCAAAACATTTGACTATTGCTATTCCTGTTGTATCTATAAAAAAGTGTGTAATGTAACTATTTCCTGTTTATCTCGATTAAAATGAAGTAGACAGAAACATAAGCTTTCATACGAATAGTTTGTGTACCCACTAATAAACGATAGAGGGTAGTGAAAGCCATATGAATGTAACATACGTTTTTTTATTTATATCTGAAAAACGCGTTGTAACTGTTTAAAAGGAGCCACGATATTTCGTGCGGAGTTGATTTCATTAAAGTCACAAGGCATTCTGATATATATTTTAGCCGTTGAGCGTTTTCAATTTCTGAGCGTAACACATACACTAAGGCGAACAACAGTTAACTTTATGCCAGCAGCACCACTGACCTGTTAGATCAAGGGTGGCGAAAATCTCTCTCTCTCTCTCTCTCTCTCTCTCTCTCTCTCTCTCAAGTCATCAAATATGCAACATGTACTACACCACTCAGCAGCACATAGAAAACAAATGAATAGACGGCTAGAAAAGGAGTTGCGCCTGCGAGTCACACTGCCTCGTGAGTCGCGTTTTCGCCACTACTGTCTTAGATAATAATTATGTATTGTCTGTTGCAACGAATCGTAGAAACAACGTCAGAACAAACAAGGGAATTGAACTATTTGTCACATACGAAGCTTTTGTTGCATCGAGCGCTCCATTTTACGCTGGAAGTGTTTGCTGTTATGCTACACAAAATAATTCAGATCACCGATCGCGTTGTTGATGGAACTGCTATTTCGTTTCATTTAATTACTTTTATTTTCTTGTGCTTTGTCTCTGCCGCATTGGGCCGAGGGGTTATTACATGCAGGCCATCAATTCTGTATGGAGATTACGTCTGTAGCACCGCATAACATATTTGCTAACTATAGCATAATTCGCTCTGAAGGTAAGTAAACATTTTAAAAAGGTATTGTAACAAGTAAAACAAAAAGCAAATGGTCGGCTTAGTACTTAAAGGGCTTTAGCTGAAACACTATTCAATTTTGAGTTTGTTTCAACAAAGATGTTTGGTGGCCCATGAACCTGGCGTCTCTTTACGCTAATCTGATCAAAGCGTGTGTTACAAATCGGATTCATTCATTCACCTGAAGCTCATTTCACAGTTCAGCGCTGTTACAGTTGATTTGCTTTAAGGAGGAAACGGTTCATTTGACCAAACGCGTTTAATAACTCATTGCTTCCATGGAACGATTCTTTCGTTATCTTTTTTCGTTTACTGATGCAAAATTGTGTATGTTGCAGAATCAAGTTTTACATTGTGTGAAAACTTTCTCTCTTCCTATAAAGTTAAACAATGTTTTGACTTTTTCCCCTCTTTCATTGACAGAAACGAAACACATTTAGCAAATGTTTTTGTTATATTGTTTGCAAAAGTTACTTGCACAAGTTGATCGATAAACTTTTTCAGATCGTCTGTTAGTTACCAACTGTTTCCAAAGCCAGTAAAGACCCTATTCTCATAGAGAATTATGCTTTTTTTCGATTAATATATCAAAATGCTTTTAATTCTGCATTTCATATGCAGGTTTTTCCTCTTTATTTATTTTTGGTTTTAGTGTTCGTTAAACACATTTTAAGCTTTTTCTTGGTTGACCTAATTTTTAGTTAATCTCTTCTTTTTTTACGTAAGAAAAATGAAAACGTCACCTCAGCAGCTTAATTCTTTTTATAGTTTTTGGGAGTTATAATTGGCATTAACTTTATTTCTGCATTAGTATATCTTGCTATTTTAAACTTATTTTTCCAAACTACCTTTTCTTTTTAATTTTATCTTTATTGATATAGTTGTATTGTATATTTGCTGCTCTTAGATCGAGTCAAAAACCTCAATCATCTTGTGGGTATATTTCCGTGAATCCGGAATGCCAGATTAGCCAAATGCAGTCTCATCTTCAAGATGCAAAAGAGAGAGTGGTGCGCGGCCAGCAACTGGAAGCTGCCACATTATTATTATTATTATTATTATTATTATTATTTTTGGGGGGCCTGCAAAAGCTGAAAACATGACATGATACATTTTGAATTTGTATTTGGAGAAGAACGCAGCTAAAGTGCTGAAGTTGATTTAGAAAGGATGAGCAGAGGAGGAACAATACTGCAATTGATCAGGAAGAAGAAAGGAAATTTAATGGGTCATTAGACGAAAATAAATTGGTCGGTTACAAAGGCAGAAGTAATGGCGAATGAAAAGAATGATTGGGGGCAGAAGTGGTTCCTAGATGATAGTATTATAGCTAATGTATGGAGTTGAAAATGATAGAGGCCGGAGGTTTGGTTTGCAATGATGAACGTGGTTGTTGTTTATATGGTTTATTTATTTATTTACTTATTTGTTTGTCCTAGATGACATTTAAGGCAAAACGTTTACGAATGAGACATTATTTACCCGTCAGTGCAACAGAAATTATTTTTGAGGTAGCTTTTGTTCGATTTTCTTCCTTTTCTTTTTCTCATCACGCTATCGAATTAACCATTTTCTCACTTCACCTAGCAGTTCTAATAATGTCATTTATTGTCGTAATATTGACCAATTTTATAAGCATAGTTTTAATGTACATATGTTTTGAGTAATAACAAATCTAAATTCACATATATCCGGATTTAACTATTTTGTAGTGCTGCATAAAAATGCTTCATGTAAAACGATATTTGTTATAAGATGTACTTTTAACTCTATCGGACGTTTATCTCTCCAATTTGTTAATCCCATATTTTCTATTGAATAGAGATGGTTATTACTTTGGCAGTCGTAAACGCTATGTAAAAGTTACTTTTCGTTATGCATATCTGATAAAATATACCTCTTTTAAGAACTTTTGAATGTGACAAATTATAAAAGCAAAATATTAAGTCTCAGGATACCGTGTATTGCACGAAGAGGTCATAGAAAATTTTGCTTAGTTCCTATTTGAGAAGGAAGGTGCAGAAAATGTTTAAATGTATTTTGGATATTGTAAAATTAGATTTTGCAATCGAATTTGTAATTCCTCTTAAGCTTATAGCAACTCGGATTTTAAAATTACAGAGCATTGTTACAAAATTGTTTTCTTTTCCTATTAGCCAAAATAATTGTATATTTTTGTAGCTAGGATTAATAATATACCGCTCGCTGTGCAATTAGATTCAATAGTTTTTAAATGCTGCAGAATATATCCGTTTGATAATTACGCGTTTCAGAGATTCTGAATAACTGGGTGTTTAATATTAATAGTTTTTGTAATCAGAGTTGTCTGCGTAATTATTACACGAAAACATTTGTTTTTCTCATTGCGTCAAGGCTCGAGATGAGTAAATATGCTAGAGCTGAAAATCACGCAGCGCTTTTTGCTTCTGTGGAAAAGATGTTGGACAAATATGTGTATGGGATGTTGGAATACTGAAAAGAAGAGAAATATTTTCAGCTGGCGTATTCAATGATTGTGTGTACAATGAAAAGCAAGCCTGCCTCTGCTGCTGAAGCTTCATGGGCATGCTTTCATTTAGCAGATATAATTAATTTCCATGCTCGTAGAATACGTTATGCATAACGCAGCCCTTTATATTTAATTTCAGTAGAAAAACAAATTAGCAGAATGCCCTCGAGGAATATAATCATATTATGATGAGAGCGGGACCCCCTTTTAGAGACTTTTTTGTGTTGTTTTTGCTTCGTTGGCAGCAGCTGGTTGCGTTTTTGTGAAGACCCGCCTATTGGTGAAGGGTTTATATTACTTGTCCCACCTGTTTTCGTTTGGGGATCTTCCCACAAATTGCCTTCACGTACGCCTTCTCTTTTTAATTTGTTCTCATTGATCCAAGATGTAAACAGTGTAAACAGACATTAGTATTATGCTTAATGATGTTTTGCGTTGTTATTCACGAATTATAGGGAGAAAAAACTAGAGAGATTGTGGTTCGGTTTTGGGACACACGTTTGCTGAAATGTATTTCTAACCAGGAATGTACTAGAGCAGAAACGTCTGGGAATGCCCTTCTAGAAAATTTTTTAAGAAAAATATTCTTAGGCGTTTTAAAGTATTTATTTGAATACATGTTTCATGATTTTTAATACTCTTACGTTAACCTATGAGTATTTAAATGTTGTATGTAAAACATTAATATATATTTTTACTTTCTCTACTACATATAGTAAGTAGGGGAAATATTGCATTCCACCCAAAAATTCGATACCGAGATTTCACGGGAAATACATGTTTTGAGACCACCTGAATCCAAAAAAAGCATTTTTAGAAACATGTCCGTGTGTGTGTCTGTGTGTCTGTCTGTGAACAGCATAACTCAGAAACAAGCAGTCGGATAAATACCAAACTGTATTTAGGTTCAGTATCTTCCAGAGATTCGACACGAAGGTTTTCAACAAAATCCCGCCACCCCAGAATACCTTTTACATGGAAAATGTTTCGAAAATTTTAATTTTCTCAAAAATGGCTCTAACGATTTTGATTAAAATATCATATGTTTAAGATATTTTCATGACAAATGAAATGTATATCCCGAATTTGCTGGGAATGTCTCCAAAAGTATTCTTCATTGTGAACGACTTTTGCATAACTAGTAACCATAAGAAATAGACAAAATTTTACTGCACAAAAAATGTAGATCGCGTTAAAATACACAATTTATGTCGTATACATTTTTTTGTATAGTGAACCATTTTCGAGATATTGCCTGCTATTCCCTTAAATTTTAGAATACTTGTTTTCTCAAATGGGAATTCGTTATTCATTTTTTTGTCTTGGATATGCAAAGAGTATTAATCTGTGGCAAAGGGAATGGTGCTGCACCTAGCAACCAGCTATTAAGAGATATGTATGTGCTTAAAGGCTACTGTATTTCTATATTGCCCTTGTAAATATATATTCCCCTTACATCTACAAGGAACTTAGCAATAAGATAGAGTCTGCAAATGTTTATCTCGATTAACATGAAGTAGATGGAGAATAAGCGTTTGTAAAAATAGTTTGTACAAGAGTAGAGAAAGTCATGTGAGTGTAACACATCAGATTTTTTCTTATGTCCTGGACATGCAAAGAGATTGGAATGCGCCACATAGCAACCAACGCTTAAAAGATTTGACTATCGCTTATAACCTACCATATTCCCCTTGCATCTACAAGAAAATTAGCAATAAGATTTACATCTCGATATCTCGATTAACATGAAGCATATGGAGAATAAACGTTTGTAAAAATAGTTTGTACGAGAGTAGAGAAAGTCATGTGAGTGTAGCACATCAGATTTCTTATGTCTTGGACATGCAAAGAGAATGGAATGCGCCACATAGTAACCAGCGCTTAAAAGATTTGACTATCGCTTATAACCTACCATATTCACCTTGCATCTACAAGAAAATTAGCAATAAGATTGACATCTCGATATCTCGATTAACATGAAGCATATGGAGAATAAGCGCTTGTAAAAATAGTTTGTACAAAGTAGAGAAAGTCATGTAAGTGTAACACATCAGATTTTTGTGTAAAGGTTTATATTTCGGAATTCTAAGAATAACTATTATAGATTGAAATGGTTTATGCTTGTATTTTCCCTCACTAATGAAAACCATCGTGTCGTATTCTCGGAAGATGTTCAACTTAAACGCCGAGTTTGATATTTACCCACATTTTCGTTTTGAGTACCTTTTTGTCTTTTTAGAACGTACCTTAAAACATTTTATTTTCTGTGACATTTCTATATTTTTGTGCGCACTTCAGGTAAACGCTAGATAGTAGTGTGGTTTTGTAGGAATAGCTTGCAGAGCAGCTCTGAAAATAAATTATAAGTGGGTAAAGAAAGTCGTATGACTGATACACATATGATCCCCTTTTCCCCGTGGATACAACCCCCATTGTTCTATAATTTCAAAATTAATTTCAGCAGAATTAAGTTAGACTGGAAATGAAATAAAAAAATATGCTTCAGTATTTGATTCCCACATTATGTTGGTTCATATTCCAGTTTTGAATTCACTTATAAGCACCACGAAAGCAGCCTCGGTTTGTTTATACAGAATCATCGGTCACTGTATCTGTACTTTGCTTGATTGTATGAACCCTAGGGAACTCTGACGATCAAAAGAGCGAGGATCAGTGAATGGAAACCCTAGTTCACATCCCGAGGGAGTCGAAACCGTGGTCATCCAGTGCATTACTGGTAGGTATTCATTTGTTTATCAGAACATTTCGGTGAGCACGACTTTTCGTCCATAAATTCTCTCCTTTCTCGCTCTTTTCTGAAGCCCTTGCCTTCGGTTCCAAATGAACCGTTGGCTGAACTTAGTTTTGTATGTTGTTTAACTAATTACTAATCGATACAAGCCAGGAATTCTATTTCCGATACAGTCGATGCAATTTTTCAACAGTCCAAACCTTTTCCGGACTGAATTGCAATGCTACAAATCATTCTGCCTTTAACGGCAATGAGAGCAAATAACAGCAGTGAGCTGTAATACGCTGTGATTTAAATCTGAACGAGAATGGAGCTCCTCGCATTTTGGGATACTTTAAGCATTTTCAGTGTTAAATAACAGGAAGAGATCCCACTATTTTGTAGTTTCTAGCTCATCGGGTAGCTTGAAGCTTGTCCTTTGGAAAAGCGAGACGTTTATTGTCTCTGTACATTACCAGGAAAAAAAATTCTGATGTGTTACACTCACATGACTTTCTCTATTCTTGTACAAACTATTTTTACAAACGCTTATTCTCCATATGCTTCATGTTAATCGAGATATCGAGATGTCAATCTTATTGCTAATTTTCTTGTAGATGCAAGGAGAATTGGTAGGCTTTAAGCGATAGTCAAATATTTTTAGAGCTGGTTGCTATGTGGAGTATTCCATTCTCTTTACATTACCAGGACAAAAAAAATGAATAACGAATTCCAATTTGAGAAAAAGTATAAGTATTGGAAAATTTAAGGGAATAAAAAGCAATATCTCGAAAATGGTTTACTCAACAAAAAAAATGTATAGGACATAAATTGTGTATTTTAACGCGATCTGCATTTTTTGTGAGTAAAATTTTGTCTGTCTCTTATGGTTTACCAGTTATGCAAAAGTCGTTCACAATGAAGAATACTTTTGGAGATATTCCCAGAAAATTCAATATATACATTTTATTTGTCATGAAAGTATCTTAAATATATAGCATTTTAATCAAAATCGTTAGAGCCATTTTTGAGAAAATTAAAATTTTCGAAAAATGCCCATGTATAGGATAATCTAGGGTGGGGGGATTTTCTTGAAAAACTTCGTGTCGCATCTCTGGAAGATACTGAACCTGTTTATCTGACTGTTCGTTTCTGAGTTATGCTGTTCACAGACAGACACACACGGAAATGTTTCCAAAAATGCCTTTTTTTGGATTCAGGGGGCCTCAAAACATATATTTCCGGTGAAATCTCGGTATCGAATTTTTGGATGGAATACAATCCTTCCCCTACCTACTATAGGTAGTAGAGAAAGTAAAAACAACTGAAGTAACCTTATAAATATGTTTGAATATTTTAATTGTTTCTCCTTTTTCTTTTGTTAAATTAAAATGCATCTTTTTTCCCTTTTTTTGTTTTTATCGTGTTTCGTCTAGGGACTTGGATGAAATTCTGGGCAAGAACGGAGAAAATCATTGACACAGCGGCCAGTATATAACGATAGACTTCCCCACGTATCCTTCCAATTCGGAAGTAGCACTCAACATGCAAATTTTGTGATGGGTGGTCACTTCCATCTCGCGTGCAAAGAACCCACAAAATGTTCTAATGAAAAACAGTTCTGCACCGCCGCTTTACATCAAGTGTTTACGAAGTCGGAAACGCACACAGTCTGAGGTTCAATTTTGTACCTACCTCCCCTTTGAGACAAGGGGCTCGCTGAACTAATAATGAAGTTCATTTAAACCGACGATAAAGGCTGAAGAAATCTGTAGACCCATTATACCTTAATTTTCTGTAAATATCCTACGAAATTCCATTGATTTTCATAAAAATTAATGAGATAAAAACAGAAAGAATGTACGTGTCATTAAATACACAGATTAAGTCATATAAACGTTTTGTGGCATTATTCATTTCTGACACCTTCTTCTTTGGATTACCCGTCTCGTTGTGGGACTTACAAGCCAATTCCTTGAGTCAGTAGCCAGTTGTCCACATTCTAAGCGGTACTTTGGTTTAATATTAAGATACATGGTTAGTATACATGGAATTGCACTTTTAAAACTAAAATCGTAGTCTCAATGCACCTATGACATTTGATAGAAGGAAAAATAAGAAAAACAAACAAAAAAAATGTGATGTGTTACACTTACATGACTTTCTCTACTCTTGTACAAACTATTTTTACAAACGCTTATTCTCCACATGCGTCATTATAATCGAGATATCGAGATGTTAATCTTATTGCTAATTTTCTTGTAGATGCAAGGGGAATTGGTAGACTTTAAGCTATAGTCAAATATTTTAAGAGCTGGTTGCTATGCATTTCTCTTTGCATTACCAGGACAAAAAAATCTGATGTGTTACACTCACATGACTTTCTCTACTCTTGTACAAACTATTTTTACAGACTCTTATTCTCCATCTATTTCATATTAATCGAGATAAATGTTTGCAGAAACGATCTTTTGACATGCAAAGAGAATTACATTTTACACGTAGCGACCAGTTCTAAAAATATTTGACTATCGCTTAAGGCGTACTATGTTCCCCTTGTTTTGTATTTGCAAGGGCAGTATAGAAATATAGTAGCCTTTGAGTATAGACATATCTCTTAATAGCTGGTTGCTAGGTGCAGCACCATTCTCTTTGCCACAGATTAATACTCTTTGCATATCCAAGACAAAAAAATGAATAACGAATTCCCATTTGAGAAAATAAGTATTGGAAAATTTAAGGGAATAACAAGCAATATCTCGAAAATGGTTCATTCAACAAAAAAAAATGTATGTGACATAAATTGTGTATTTTAACGCGATCTACATTTTTTGTGCAGTAAAATTTTGTCTATCTCTTATGGCTTACCAGTTATGCAAAAGTCGTTCACAATGAAGAATACTTTTGCGACATTCCCAGAAAATTCGAGATATACATTTCATTTGTCATGAAAATATCTTAAACATATGATATTTTAATCAAAATCATTAGAGCCATTTTTGAGAAAATTAAAATTTTCAAAAAACGTTCCATGTAAAGGATAATCTGGGGTAGGGGAATTTTCTTGAAAATCTTCGTGTCGCATCTCTGGAAGATACTGAACCTAAATACCAAGTTTGGTGTTTATCCGACTGTTCGTTTCTGAGTTATGCTGTTCACAGGTACACACACACGGACATGCTTCCAAAAATGCTTTTTTTGGATTCAGGGGGTCTCAAAACATATTTCCGGTGAAATCTCGGTATCGAATTTTTGGGTGGAATACAATACTTCCCCTACTTACTATACGTAGTAGAGAAAGAAAAATAGCCTAATGCGGTGTAACAAAATGGAAATATCAAATGGAGAACATTTGATCAGCATGGTTATGCTGTACCTGAGTAAATATTTAGTTAATCTTTGGCTTATAAAGCAAAATGAAAACGAAAATCTCAAGGGAGAATAATAGAAAGGAAGCTTGAAGACGTCAAAGCAGAAAGTTGCTGAGGATTCTGATGGATTATAGAATTGCTAAAATAACTCTTGAAATGTGAAACTGCTTGGCGTTGTGGTATATACGAAACGAAACGAAAACTTGGGAAGTTGTTTGCTAATGAAGCATCATTACTTTCCAATGCCGGTTGAGTTTGCACGAGATCGCATTTGTTTGCTTTCCTGGAGCAGGAAGATATCTAGAACTAATTGGAAAGCATTGATCTCTGGAGTTCACGTTATTTGACTCACAAATGAAGCCCAGACCAATTTTTCTTCTTCCCTCTTTTCTACGAGATCCGGACTGCTTCCTTACCGTTTGTCTACGTCGCTTTCTTGAGGATTATCTTTCCTCTACTTCCTGGTTTACGGGGTTGCAAATTGTACCCAGTGGTGGGAAACGTTAGGGGGCTTTCCAATCCAGCTGCGTCTGTGTAACGAAGAAATCGGCGAAAGTGTAATATGTTTGTTCATTGTCTTCATTAAACAGACAAAACTGCTAATAGATTTACTTATTTTCTTCTTGTTTACATATATAAATTCTATACTTTTAGAGCACTCAAATCTTGTGTATATATGACTGATCCTATGAAAGCAAATTTTATACAATTATGTAGTAAACATTGATTGTTATTAATGTAAATTAATGCCATTAATGAGCCATTTTATGCAATACAGGAAAATATTTCCGCTTTTACTTTCTCTGCCACGTACATAGTAGTAGAGAAGGTATTACATTCCGCTCAAAAATTCTATACCGACATTTTTCACCGGAAATACATGTTTTGATGCCCCCTGAATCCAAAAAGCGCATTTTTACTTTCCCTACTACGTATAGTAAGCAGGGAAAGTATTGTATTCCACCTAATTTTCTATATCGGATTTCACCGCAAATACATGTTTTGAGGTCCCTGAATACAAAGGAAATCTGAAGAAACAAAACATGAAGAATGTATGTGTCATTAAATACACAGTTTGTCATATAAGCATTTTGTGCCATTATCCATTTCTGACATCATCTTTGGATTACCCTTCTCGTTGTGGGAATGCCTTGGGTCAGTAGCCAGTCGAGGAACAAGCATAATCTGGATCATAGCATATCCAGGATGAGTAATAGGCCCAAGGTCTGAAGAAGGAATTGAAAGAGATGGTAGGAAAATTCGCGGATCAAATTATCCAACCCTGAGTCTGTGAACAGCATAACTCAAAAACGAAAGGTCGGATCAATACCAAACTTGGTATTTAAGTACAGTGTCTTCCAGTGATTCGACACGAAGATTTTCAAGGTTCGAATTGTTCAATTCTTGATCATTCTTTTAGGTCCTTTTAACATTCAGTTGTTTCTCGCGATTGCTTGGAAACAGTATGGAAGTTTAAGGTCAGCTCTTTGCGCCCAGTTAAACATTTAACTACTGCTGTTCCCTTTATATCTATAACGAAATGTGTAATGTAGCTATTTCGTCAAAGATTTATTTGGATTAAAATGTAGTACATAGAAAAATAAGCTTGTGAATAATTTGTATACTCTCTAATAAACATAGAGAGTAGAGAAGTCATGTGAATGTATATCAGATTTTAGAGAAAGGTCCGCGTTTGTGTCTGTGAGCAGGATAACTCAAAAACGAAGTCGGATAAATACCACACTTGGTATTTAGATTTAGTACCTTTCAAGGATGCGACACGAAGATTTTCCAGAAAATCCCCCCACTCCCAACTACCCTTTACATGGAACATTTGTGGTAAAAGTTGATTCTTTTTTAAAAATGATTAACGGCTTTAATTAAGATATCATACATTAAAGATATTCACATGACAAATAAAATGCATATCTTGAATTTTCTGGGAATAGCCTGTGAATTCTTCTTTATTCCGAAGGAATTTTGTATAATATTGTATAACTGGTAAACGTTAAGCGATACATGAAAACGTAGCATACAAATGTATTTGAATAAACTGTGTGTTATAAAGAGATCTACTTTTTTACTTTCTCTACTACGTATAGTAAGTAGGGGAAGTATTGCATTCCACCCAAAAATTCGATACCGAGATTTCACCGGAAATACATGTTTTGAGACCTCCTGAATCCAAAAAAAGCATTTTTGGAAACATGTCCGTGTGTGTGTCTGTGTGTGTGTGTGTGTGTCTGTGTGTGTGTCTGTGTGTGTGTGTGTGTCTGTGTGTCTGTGAACAGCATAACTCAAAAACGAACAGTCGGATAAGCACCAAACTTGGTATTTAGGTTCAGTATCTTCCAGAGATGCGACACGAAGGTTTTCAAGAAAATCCCTCCACCCCAGACTACCCTTTACATGGAAGATTTTTCGTAAATTTTAATTTTCTCAAAAATGGCTCTAACGATTTTGATGAAAATATCATATGTTTAAGATAATGTGATGAGAAATGAAATGTATATCTCGAATTTTCTGGGAATGTCTCCAAAAGTATTCTTCATTGTGAACGACTTTTGCATAACTGGTAAACCATAAGAGATAGACAAAATTTTACTACACAAAAAATGTAGATCGCGTTAAAATACACAACTTATGTCATATACATTTCTTTTGTTGAGTGAACCGTTTTCGAGATATTGCTTGTTATTCCCTTAAATTTTACAATACTTATACTTTTTCTCACATTGGTTATTCATTTTTTTATGTCCTGGACATGCAAAGAGAATGGAATGCACAACATAGCAACCAGCGTTAAAATATTTGACTATCGCTTAAAAGCTACCATATTTCCCTTGCATCTACAAGAAAATTACCAATAAGATTGACATCTCGATATCTCGATTAACATGAACCATATGGAGAATAAGCGTTTGTAAAATTAGATTGTACAAGAGTAGAGAAAGTCATGTGAGTGTAACACATCAGATTTTTTTCTTTCGTTTTTGTGTGTTGTACATTTTCGTCCATCGCTTAACGTTTAGCAGTTGTACAAGATTATACAAAATTTCCTCCAAATGAAGTGGCTATTCCAAGAAAATTCAAGATATGCATTTTATTTGTCGTGTAAGTAGTTTTAATATATTGTATTTTAATCAAAATTGTTAGATTCATTTTTAGAAAGTCAAAAATTTCGAAAAATATTCCATGTAAAGGATAGTTTCTGTTGGAGGGTTTTTCTTGAAAATTGTGTCGCATCCTTGGAAGGTACCTAAATACCAAGTTTGGTACTTAACCGACTTTTCGTTTTTGAGGTATGCTATTCACCGATACACATACACACACACACACGGACCTTTTTCTAAAGGGGGCCTCAAAGCATGTATTTCCATAGAAATCTTGGCATCAAATTTTTGGGTGCTATAAAATACTTCCCCTACTTACTATACGTAGTAAATAAAGTAAAAAGCTTTAGTAAGAATATTCTGTACACCCGCTAATAAAGGTGAAGGATGGAGAATGTCATGTGAACGTATCGCATCAGATTTTTTTAGTATTGTCCCCCAAGCAGTCTACATGTTTGGGAAAACAATCTACTAGTCTATGATGAACGATTTTGTAACATTTCAACCTAAATAATAAAGCTTAAAGGTCTTTTACGCAGCAATAACATAAATTACTCTATGAATATGTTACAACAATTGTTAGAGAATATACGTCACAGAATTGCAAATTATCGTCAAACATTTTGCAACTGTATTCAAGAAATGGAATATTTTCTTGTGATGCATAAAATGGCACTTATTGCGCATTAAACTCTTAGAATTGTTCTGAATTTTGAAAATATTCACTGGGAAGGGGTCCTGGAAGATGAGAAATCGGTCTAAGTAGATCTCATCTCCAGGAAATATTTTCATAGACCTTTTAAAAGAAATATAATTGAAAACAGTTGTCCAGCAGCTAAATTAAAACCGGCGATATGACAGATTTTAAAGGCGGAATATAAATGGGGGGGGGGTAAAGGTCATGGTATCCTACTAAACAAAATCATACATGAGTTAAAGTCACAGCTTCAGAAAATTATTTTATATTGATTTTATAAATCTTTTATCAATCTAAAATACAGTTTATTCTTAAGCTAGATAATTATGGAACATTGTTTTATCTATATTCTAAAATAACTTAACCTTGAATATCATGTAATTTAAGGAAAACCAAAAACATAATAGTAATTTTTTAAGCTTGAAGATGATTCATAAACATAAATTTATTGCTAGTAATGCTGTTGTGTTAGTGATATAATACCACATACCATGCGTTTCACAACTTTATTCACAGAAGGTTTTGTATTTATGTCTTTTCTTTGCATAGCAAATGCTCGCTTTATTATGCATTATCTGTTGACCCTCCTCTTATGTAGGACTTACACTCCCAGGACGTACAAGCGGATGCCTGGGGTCAGAGGCCCGTCGAGGATCAGACAGAACAATCAGGATGGGATGAAGGAAGTAGATGAAACGAAATGTTGGTGAAATGGATGAAAGGAAAGGTGACGATGGAGTAGTTGGTGGAATGAATGGCGGGGGAAACCGGTGAACCCGGAGAAAACCCGCCCAGACGCCGCTTCGTCCACCACAAATCCCACATGCAGGTCCCTGGGTGTGAACCCGGGCCGCCTCGGTGGGAGGCGAGCGGTCTAACCACTCGGCCACGGCGCCGCCGCTCGCTTTATTCGTTTATTTTAAACTATGAATACGGCGAACAAGGCATGAATGCTTAAGACCTAATGAAGACCTAACGTTAACATGCACTAGGGCAGGCGTGAGGCAATAGTAAAACCAGTCAAATGCAACCGTAAGAATAACGCAAGAATTCGGCGTATCTTTTCAGATCCGTAAAATGCATGCGTAAATCCTCCTGGCGTACCGCAAGTTTAAAATTGAATAATATAGGCAATAATATCAAATTTGAAAATTGATCCAGCCCTTATAAATAAATAGGACATAAAAGGAGGCTGTAGGTACCAAGGAAATAGCGGAGCAGCGTTTGTCGTCAGCTTTTAAAATAGCGTGGCGCGGCCAAATGGAAGAGCACCGTGACTGTGCAGTAAATGGCGTAAAATCTCACATCGTGATCATGTGCTTTTCAGAAGCTGGTAATGCATGGAGAAAAAAATGCAGACATCGTCCTCAGTGCACGCAACACGAGCAAAAAATTTGCAGTTTGCTCTCTGGACTCTCTGTGAATGGTTCCTTTAAATAACACGGGTGCAAAGTCTTGCATTTAAGCTGCCTCCCCTTACTTTGCATTGTGAATGGGGTTTAAGGCTATTAACAGCAAGAGCTGTAGTGTTGCCCCTTTTTACTAATATGACACCGCAGGCGGTGACACTGCTGATATTTGCGAAAGGAAATTTGGGGAGGAAACGTTCCAGACCTCCAGGTACCTTCCCGGCATTTACCAATTATGAGGACTGAGGAAAACGTGGCAAAAAAATCTCAGTCAGGAAAGACGGTCCTGACGGGATTTTAAACCGCGGAACCTCCATTCACGAGCCAAATTAAAATTAAATTGAGTTTTATTTACGGAGGCTCTTTAACTACTACAGTTCTTAGCGTCCCATTCCATATTGGGCGTGAAAGACCGAAATTTTGCTCAGAGGTTTCTTTATCAGGCTTGAGGTTCAGTTACGTGCCGCAAGTCTACGACACAGGGTTACCAGCTTTATTTCCCTTACGACTCACGAGTCAGAGCAACAGATGTGTCCTGTAGGAAATATGGTAGTAATAATACGTAATATTACTGTCGTAACTTCAGCAAGTCACAACGAAAGGAATAATCGCACCGAAGCGCGCATACATAGTTCATCAACGGAGGGAACATACCAGAAAGTTCATCCCACATTCGAAGCTAAAGTTTACTTATATCCGTTGATTCAGTCACGCAGTATTTTGCTAGCTTGCATGTTAGCAGTAAGAAATGCGGTCTTAAATGAGAAAATCTGATGCGTTACGTTCACATAACTTTCTCTACCAGGTGTCGCTTATTAGTGGTTATACAAATTATTCTTTCGAAATTTTATTTACCTATCCACATCATTTTAATCGAGCTAAACCTTTAAATAAATACCTGCTTTATACATTTTGTTATAGATACAAAGGGAATAGCGATAGTCAAATGTTTAAGAACTGGACGTTATATGCTGACCTTAAAATTCCATACTCCTTTCAGGACATCGCGAGAAGTAACTGAAAATCGACAGGACTTTAAAAGAATGTCTAAGTATTGAAAAATTCGCACCATTAATAACGGGTCATCTCAGAAATGGGCGTGACATAAAAATAAAGTTGTTGGAAATAAATTGTGTGTTTTAAAGAGATCTGCATATTTTTGTGAAGTATGTTTTTGTCTGTGCTTAACGTTTACCAGTTATACAAGATTATACAAAATCCCTTTTGAACGAAGGGGAATTCACAGGCTATTCCCAGAATAGTCAAGGTATACACTTTGTTTATCATGTAAATATCTTTAATATATGGTATTTTAATCAAAATCGTTAGACAGTTTTTAGAAATTAAAAAATTTCGAAAACTATTCCATGTAAAGGGTAGTTTGGGATGGGGGAATTTTCTTGAAAATCTTTGTATCACATCTTTGAAAGACACTGGATTTAAATACACGAGTTTGGTATTTATACGACCTTTCGTTTTTGAGGTATGCATGGAACTTTTTCTAAACATGTTTTTTTTTATACAAGGTGCCTCAAAATGTGTATTTCTGTCCAAATCTCGGAATCGAATTTTTGGGTGAAATGCACTGCCTTCTCTACCTGCTATCTATTGGTAGAAAAAGTAAAAAACGGAGAAAACCGCAGACGTTAAAATACCTTCAATCCTGTATAGTTGCCAAATGTTAATTCAGGGCATTAGCAGCAATACAGAATTCAAGTTTCACGCATAGCGCAAAGGGTTTATAGGTTAAAGTTTATACCGAGTGCAGAAAAACAAAGTGTAGAAAATCGAGCTTACTACCAAAATAGTCGTCCTCGTGGTTTTAGCTGGCTTCTAGTTTCCGAGGTCGCGGGTTCAAACCCTGCGGAGGGCGATGGATTTTTTTCGGGCGTAAAAATCCTTAGCATGGCTTCCTTCGTAAGGGAAGTAAAGCCGATGGTCCTGTGTTGTATATTTACGGCACGTAAAAGAACCTCAAGCCTGATAAAGAGGCCTCTGAGCAAAATTTCACGCCCAATATAGAATGGGACGCTAAGAACCCTAGCAGTTAAAGAGTGATGATAAATAACACTTCATTTCAATTTCAGTATCAAAATAATCAATTTGAATTTATAAACAAAGGATCGCAGAAACTGTTTTACTGCGCTACGTGCATCTACTTATCCGTGTGTCATGTTAAGAGTCTCCGATTTTGAAACCTATTTGTAATGTGTCAGGTCACTCTGGCATTAGAAAGGTCCCAGGTTCGATTCCTGGTGGTCGCCCACTCTGATCATGGGGTTTTTCGTGGTTTTCCTCTGGTCTCCTGCGAATGCTGGGTGACGTACTTTACCACGATTTCTCCTTTCTCTCATTTTCTGTCATTTCATCTTTCTCCCTTTCATCTTTCAGACAGTGTCTCTGGGTTTCGAAGTGCAACTAGTGATGGCCAGATGGCTTGGTTGCTGCGCTTTGGAAAGATTTTTCCCGCCAACGACAGGGCGCGTTGGGCTGTTTGCAAGGGCCGCTTTGTCACCCTCTCGCAGACTCCGCGTCTACTGGCGAGTGCGGGTGTTTCCTACTGGAACTGATAGGGACTTCTGTGTGTCTCTGGAATCCTGTCTGCTGACCTGCGACCTCCTGCGGCTTCTTCACGCCATCCCTGCCTTCCGGGGGGGTATAGCCCAATATATCTAGTGGTGGCGGTGGCGAGGTGTCCTCCGATAATGACATCCTATATCCTACTAGTCACTCTGGCTAGCGTGTCTGATGTGAAGCCTACGTATGGTACGGAAATACCGAACGCTTGTCCTGTTCAGTACAATAAGCTCATTTAGTCGTTAGTTTCTCATTGTGTACCAGTACTCATTAATTGAGACAGTACATACACACTTGTCGCGTGAGTTACTTTTCATTTTGACTGGCAAATGAAGATATATCATAAATCATATTTCAATTATCTCCATTCAGCACTCTTGTTACTCTTCTGAATGTGTGACCTCGTCCTCCTAACCTCAAAATGGTTAGTTTGTTAGGCCTTTCTTCTCTAAAAATTTCTGCACATTGTTTTTCCGTATCCTGGGTAATTACTTCATTAGATTTTTGCTCTTTAATGAACCATATTTTGGATGCAGGTATCCAAGGTTCTAGTTATCATGCTTCGAATTGCATTCTCTGTTATGAAGCAAAGATCGCTATTGCTCTTAAGAAGTAAATTACTCTGTTCTTGAAGTGAAATGTCTTGATTTGTTTCAGTTAAAGACAAATATCTACCCATAATTGCATAGGTATATACTTTTTGTATGTTTATTTTAAATTCTAGTCATATACCTACATAATTTAAAAAAATAGTCATTCCAAGCCCAATTTCGAAATAGTAAAAGTATCTAAGTATACATACAGTTATCTAATACCATTCCTGACAACTGCTACTTTGATTTAATGAACACCAGAGAAAATCTAAGTTGGAAGTTTTTCAACTTCTGCGAAGTTATAACATAACCGAGCAAATCTTGGGCTTCCAGGTACTATGTTTTATCTTTGGTAAAACTTTTGCTTCGCTGTTAGATAATTATTAACTGTATATTTTTACCAAATTAGTTATTTGAATGTCGCAAAGTTGTGCTTATCTTTAGGTTTGTTCGCAAGGAGCGATGAAATCTCCCAGCTTTCTTGCTGTTATCTGCGCGGATGCCCCGTTATTTTCATTAACGAAACAAATGAGATAAGCTTGGCAGCAGACTGCGTCTGCCTGGCTCTCTGGACGTGTTTATGGTAACATAAAGGTGCAAGTAGAAATAAAACACCTTCTCAATAAAGTAGATAATAAATAATTAGAAATTGTTTATTGTTATTTTTCTAATGTTATCTTAAAGTGTACATCTTCTTCCGGAGCTCGAAACAAATACCACCGACCTAGTTATTTTCTTTCAACAATATATTTCTATTTCCCACATGCTAATCATTATTGCATTTTGAAACTGTTTTATTTAAGTAGAATTAACGCCATGTAAAACCTTGTAAATATTTAAGAGTGCTGCTACTAATATCCATAAATTCATAAAATCGACCAGATTTCTACGCGTCGATTTTCGTAATCCAATTTGAAATTAAGCATTTGGGATAAATAATAACAAAATATTTTGAAATATGACTATGTTAAAGCAGAGCAGTACATAAAAAGAACATGTGCTCATGTCTCGCGTTCATTTCAACCTATACAATGTTAAGTTCGGGAAGACTAAATCTTTCTTTTCGTGTTTCACGTTATTACCTTCAGTTTGGAAGTTGTAATGTGTTCTTCTTATTGATTGTTTTAACATCCTAAACTTGCTAGTGGTCTTTTGATTTCCATTAAGTATGTACACTCTAGGACAAAAAAAAAAGAAAAAAAAAAAGAAAAAAGAGCAGACTCTCGAAGCGTATATTTGTCCAAATCGTTTCCGCGGCCGGTTCACAATGGTGTGTCGGACGCGTGCCTTTAGTTTTGTTCTATTGCCAGCTTTTATATTGACTCCCAGCTACTAAATATGCTCTGACAACCGAGCGGTTATAAGCAGGTACGTAGTGATGAAGCCTACCAAGGTTCGTAATCCTAAGCATAATTTTATTGTTTCCTACAAAAACGCAATGTTTATTACGCATATTATAATATAATTTCCAATTACTAAGGCTTATTTTATTTTATGCTCACACATAAAAACTGAAACACTCTCCTTTTCGTTTTTAAACTAAATATGTAAATATTGTAGTCTTAAATGAAAAACCTGATGTGATACATTCACATGCACTTCTCTACCCTCTATCTTTATTAGTGGGTATACGGTTATTTTTCTATCTACTAAAGTTTAATCCAAATAAGCCTTTGCAAAAAAAATCGTTATACGAATACACAGGGAACAGCAATATTCAAATGATTAAGAACTGGATGCCATACGTTGGTCTTAAAATTTCATACTGTTTTTCCATGCAATCGCATGAAAACAGTATGCAATGCACTTAAGAATTCTTACTAATATGGCACTTATTTTGAAAACAAAAAGCGGAATTAGTTTATGTTTTATGCCTGAATGTCTTAAAATTAATAGATATCGTATGCTTGGAAAATATACATATATTTAACAAATGAAAATTTAAATAGTAAAAAAACATTTACGCCAAGGAATCGAATCTAGGTTGTTCCAATTACACGACTCTTGCATTCCACCGCTCGGCTATCATGCATACAACCAAACTTAAAGGCATCTCTCTACTTATTGTATAGCTTTGAAATGAAGACAGGGTGGTATTAAATCGTGTATTGTGAACGCAGCGTCAGCGAATGCTTCCGATGCTTTCCGAATCGAACTTCCTCTCTGGCTGTTTCTCGTTTATTTTGTCTTAGGCTTTACAACATTCTTATTTATAGGCGCGGAAGGCAATGCAAACTACCGCAGTATTGTCTTGTTGAGTGCCTCCTTGGTTGCCACCAACGGCCCAGCCAGAGGGGTTGGAGTTTCTTGTGGGCAGAACTCCCTTCATCAAAATCTTCATTTTATGTTTGTTTTTCCAATGCTTCAAGAGTATGAACAAAAATAACATAGCTAGTGCAAAGACATAGCGCAACTTTTACAACTCTTTGGAATGACCAAGGCTTTTTTAATTCCACTTCCAGTCTGTAGTGGTCACAGTCCATCATTGTTTACCAAGCTTCTTGGCTCCATTAAAAATAGAAAAAAACACACATACACACAGAATTCAAAGCAAAGTGTTGATTTTAAACTGATCATATACCCTCCATACACACGCGACCTAGCTGCAAGATGCTTGGTTATTTCCAAATATATAAATGGGACAACAAATACTGTACAACCCTGCTTGCTCCAGAAGAAACAAATTAGCTTTTTTTCTGAGCTTTGTTTATTTTAGAGGTGAGTGTTTGAAATGTTAATCTCAAGGAGGTTCATGAAACCGTCTGCCATCTAGTTAGAGGGGCGATGGAACTGTAATTAAACACACTTTGTTACAGGGGGGAAAAAGTTGGTAGAGGACGAGTTGAGACCACCACTTCCTTTGTGTGGGACCTGTCTGAGCGTATTAGTAAACTACCTGGTAGCCACAGCTTCCATTAGTAGATTGTTCCCTTAGTTACGGAATGGACAAAGATTCATTCTAATTTGGTTATCCAATAAAAAGAGAGAGAGGAGCTTTTTGCTCCCCTACTGTATACGTTAACTTGTTACAAGCCCGTTGATGTATAGAGTTTTAAGGACAACTACAGAAAAGGGAAAGAAATTTTCCAGTCTTTTCATGTACATACTCGTGCATAAAATATGGCCCATTCCTCTAGATCACCATAGTGTTTTTCTCTCCTTTAGGTTTCCATTTTCAGTTAACCAGCTTTTGACTCCGCCCGACCGGTATCAGCTCTGTGCGACTGGCCTGAACAGCAACAGGGCTTAAAAACTAACCAATGAACGATGTTTATAACCTATGTGGAATGAAGGTGTGGTAGGACTCCACCTCTATGAAAGAGATTTGCTACGATTGGTACATAAGGAAAACCTACACCAATTACAAATAATTCGGCCTTCTGCATGTCTGGTTAAACTGAGCGACAGCTACGGCATTTACATATAAGAACTTTATATATTAGAGCTTTCATTAGCGACATAGAGACGAAGGTTAAAGTTATTGCCGCTACTAAACAGCAATAAGAAAACCGGCATTAAGAAAACAGTAATGTAGCATGAAAATATAAGGTTTAAGTTGTAGTGTTACCCTTCACAATTCGATCATACTTTGGGGGAGGCAAAGTACGCTGCTAATCCACTGGCTTGAATTATACTCGAAAAATAAGAGAGGTCAGGCGGTTAGAGGCGGGGCTATGTTTTGTCGCTACCAACATAAACGGCTCCGATAGGGGCCAATTTTATGCACGTCATTATACAGGTTTTTCCCTCTGCTGAGTTAACCTCGGAGTGTGCAGAGTTTATTTTTGAACAAACTACAAAATGATATTCTACACACGTTATGTTATCATTGTTAACGCGAGATGCAACTTCCAAAAATTGCAAGAATAATAAATCTCCATTTTCAAAAATATCTATTTGACCAGACTTTTTTTGTAGTGTTTGGGAGGCTAAAACAAATCAGGTTGATGTTTTATTCCAAGAGGGAATACTGAAAAATGCATATGATCTGAAAGGTTCTTAAGGTATGTTTAAGTAATTCTCACACTAAGTACTTCTGTAAATGAACAATTCAAGTATGAATTTGCAAAACATTAACATTCTGAAATATATGTTGAAAAAATGTGAAAAACTGAAACTATATGTCCATACTAAAGCATATTCACTCCTAAACCATATAGAATAAGATTAAAAAACAGAGGTTAATGAGAATAATAATATATATAGTCATTAATATATATATATTTATTAATAAAGCATTTATGACCATACACCATCTTATTTTAGCACTGTTTTACCCTGGAAGGAAAACATAACATCTGCAGTAAATTCCACTTTGTGAAACTAGAAACGCTGAAAATATCTAGCAGCAATGTCCTTGACACATCTGCCTGGTTATGTCTGTACTGAGTGTTGCACACTATACCTACCAAGTGGCCCAACCGCGCCGTATTTCATATGAGCAGATATCCCTTCGTACGTTAAAAGAGTTGCAGAGCTCTTGCAGTTGCACTTGATTAACCTCTTTTTTCATTTATAAATGTTCAAACTTGATATAAATTAATCTTTGTTTCAAGGATTAATTTATACTTTGAGAAAACTTATGAAATAATTTACTAAATATAGATGTCTTTTAACCGTATTATTTAAGTAGCTTGATCACTCAGTTTTACTGTAAGTTATTGATCTTCATTCTTTGAGAGATTGTTGCTCTGAAGTTACTTAATAGTAAATGTAAAGCATATTTGATTCGGCCTATATGTTTTTCTCTTTCTTTTCGGGTTAGTGGAACATCTTTTGAGATATAGACCACCGCTATGATAAATTCGCCCATTGACTGTGAACGAATAGATGTGATCTGTTTAAATAAATAAAATAAGAAGTAAAAGTGTTGATTTTCACTTTACCAAAGCAACACAATTTGTAGTATGTATTTTCTATAATTAGGAGGAGTTGTGTAAGTAAAAGGATCCTCCAATATCTGCAACTAGCAGATCCATACTCTTGCACCTTTTGTGTCTTAAACAATTGAAAGCCAGATATGAAGTTGTTGGAAATTGTGACGAAGTTCGGGTACTTTAATTATGACGTAATAAACTATTAAACTTCTGACCATCACTGGAAAGTTTGCAGTTTAGCCCAATTCTCGAACTTCCTTTAACGTCTGCACCAGTTCTTAAGGCCCATGTTGTTCTTGCAGATAACATGCTCGTTTGTAACCATGAAAAAAATGTTCAAGGCTATTCACTTTATACAGTGAAGTTGGCATAACATTCTGTGTTACTACAGGAATCTTATTAGGAATGTTCACCTGTACGGAGTGGAGGAATGTTTTGAATTCCAAGTAAATACAAGCTGACATAACATTCTGCGTTACTACAGGAATCTTATTAGGAATGTTCACCTGTACGGAGTGGAGGAATGTTTTGAATTCCAAGTAAATACATTATGTTAACCGTATGAAGTTTTAATATTCTGGTATGAGTCAATTGAGCATTTTCAACAGCCTACTTTGAATAACCGCAAGCGCTAAAAGCACATGAGCGATGTTCTATGCATATTTTCTAACTTTCCGGTAACAAAAACACCAATAGTGTATCACTCATTCTGGCTGTCTTAGAGTGAAGACTTGTAAAAATCATAGTACAAGAAGACGTTATTTCAGCAAAAACGATTATCTAATCCTGCTGCGATAGGTTATTTTTGCAAGTGCTTCCGAGAAAAGGTATAGGTTTATGGAAGGAAATTCAATGAAACTCCAATACACGTAAGCCAGAGTTCGTGTGACCGTAACCACAGATAATATTTTCTATGGCTCAATTTGTAAGATCGTGGGTTAAAACCCTGTATACCAATCAATATGACTAGGTTTTTATTTATTTTTTCACGTTTCTTTCATTTTCCAAATAAATACCCGACTGAATATTCATTGACACATCCAAAGTTCTACCTATAGAGCAAAACAAAAATGAAATAAAATATATTATAATGGAAGGCTGTCACGCAACTAAAATTTCCCTAACAAGTGATAAAGGAAGGCAACTATGCAGCTAAATTTTTCGATCCGGCACACGGTAAATTGCAGGTATCAGAATTAAATTTAATTTCCTGTTGCAAGAAAAACACTACATAACATACAAACAGTAATGGTCAATTTCCAGTACTACCCCTGAATGGCAACATTCTTCACAATAGATGCACACATCACACAAATGTATACAATATATTATTAAGCAATAATGGTCTAAATAAGTAGTTTTTACGATAAAAGCAATAAGGGATAACTTTACTTTAAAGTTAAGCTTTAAAGTTTTAAGTTTTAAGACCTAATTTTACTATGCGGATTTGTAGTAACAACGCTCAGGGAGAAGATAAGAAACAATACTGTGCTAAAGCAGTATAAACAAATAACTCTAATACAATTCATTTGACGTATGCAAAAATAATTTTCGAGCGTAGATTCTGTCCTGTGTTTTTAATATAAAATTGCTGCAAATCTGGATATGTTTTATCATGTTAGTGTATAACCCTGGATCATGATTGTTACCGTGGTTGAAGGCTGCAGTTAATAAACATATAGGTTCAGATAGATACACAGAATCAGATCGCTTATATTTTTGGCGATGCAGTGGGAATTTATTGAAACGTTTTGTGTAATTAGTTGATAAGTTATGAATTCAGAAAAAAGAGTTATGTTGGGTATTCAATAACTTTATTCAGGCATAGTTTTATTAACCTTCTTTGTAATAATACAAAGGGGTAGTCGTAAACGTACTACTCATCCTATAATACCGAAATAACCTATATGCAGCTGTCGCAGTATGACTTAAGTGCAGTGGCGGTTGCTGTATAAGAGCACAAGAATGCGTAAACACCTTTACTTTTGACACCTTTCGGATTTATTGGTTATTTTTCTTTGAATGCTCTTAAATGTGACGTATATCTGTAATTTAAAATCTACAGCGTTTAAATCTACCGCGCTACTCCTCTAAACTTGATGAAACGTGGCAACAGGGTTGGTATTTTCTGCACGTTTTAAGGAGCTTTTGCGCACGAGCAACCTGGTACGACGTAATTGCCTTATGGGTCAAATACATACGTGTCGTGCACATTTGAGGGCGTGCACGAAGCTTCTCCAGCGCTGTTTCCATCCTATCACTACAATTTTACGTTAATGCCACTAGATGGTAACACTACAGTAGAAGTAGGTAGCCTGCACGGGCACGGAAACTTCTCCCGATTATTTCAGACCATCCATACTCTCAACTACAATTTAATTTACAGATTACTTACACAGCAAACATCCACATAAGATCCCTTTCTTTCGTTAGACAACTTATGCATTATTATTATTATTATTATTATTATTATTATTATTATTATTATTATTATTATTAATATGAATTATTATTTATTATCATTATTATTCCTTTTGGAAGCGGCTGTATCGATTTGTTCATAATAATTATTATGCAGCAGGTCCTATTTCAAATTTTCGGGGCTGATCTGACCAAAATTTTGTGAACACCCAAAATGTATACTAAGAGTCACTACTGGACAAGTGCTAAAGCAACGATAATAAGGAATAAAGAATGTTCCAGGTTGTTTTTTTTTCTTTTCTTTCTTTCTCCTTTTTATGTTATTTATTTATTTATTTTTGTAAATTTGAAGAAGTTGATATTGTCTTGTGGTTAGGTTTTTGAATAATCACCGAGATAAAAATGGCATTCTGCCAGTTGCTCATTGGTGTATAAAAGCAGTGTCTTTTTTTCTGCAATAGTTATTATTGTAGTATAAATCGGCAGGATAACCTTTTTTCCTCGTCAGTTTCCTTTCATCAATGAAACACATGATTTAAGCAAGCAGCATGATGAGCGGCTGCAAACGAGGAACGCGAGGTGGGTTGTTTATTGTTACGGTGTTACTCGTGTGTAAATTCGGCTGCTACTCTTCATTAGCTAATGGGACTACGGGCGTGAACGTGTGCGTGAGTCCAAGAGAATCTCTCACCTGATTAACCTTGTGAAGAGGGACATATCTATTTTTTGTTGTTCTGTTGTCTATATTATCGTCCTGGGAACAAACTATGATAGCGAAGGATGCAAGTTAGTTAATAAAAAACGAGAGTCGTTCTTCGCGGCTTGTAAATGCACTGACGTTTTGAAACACTAATGAATTAACAAGCTAGAATGTATCACCTCTGGCATAAACAAAAACAGGCTTTAATTATGAGAGATAATTATTGGGTTTTATGAGTAAGAATAAAGACAGCAGCTGCAGGATCCAATGTGTTACAGTAGGATTTAGGTCCTCTCTGTAAGCTGAAAAGGTTTTAAAACAAGCGTATTTTGGCTGACAAAATGAATTTTTGTGACGTAGTTCACCACATTGGTCGATGCTTTTCATATTCCGTGGAAGAGTTAAGCGCGGTTCAGGTTGTAGCGAGAATAAGCTGTTTAAATTGTCCAGTTTGACAAAACAAATCGCTAATCGCTGATATACAAGCGAGAGAAAATTCCGCTGCGAGAACAATTGGACGTATTTAACTTTGCTAGCTGGTTACCGTGAAAATACTGGCAGATAGTACTCGCTCACTGCGTATAACCTTACAAGTATTTACACTGGTTTTATTTTTAGAGTTTCTGCAAAATTTAGAAAAGATTCAAACGATAAGCCGCTTGAAAGAAGTGATAAAAGTTACTATTCGTCCATGACTATACAGATTTATGAGAGTTATTCTGACTGCAGATCCCTTCCTATGCAACAAAGGCACGTCCGCATTTATAGCCTCTTAACAAAGAAGTGCCATTGCACGTGGCTTGTTGGAAGTTGGCGTTTATAGCCTCTTACAAAGTAACGTCATATCATTTGTACCTTTTCTAAATGTTACGAGAAGTATACTTGAAGTAATGTATCGCTCCGCCGCGCACGTGGATATGGTGTGGCGAGCAGGTGATAGAGGTTGTGCCAATATTTCACTGTAGGGAGAGGTGAACGATCAGCAGCAGATCTATTGTTATTATAAAATAAACAGCTCAGATGTTGCAAAACTTGTTAGCATAAAAATACTTACGTGGTTCCATTAATCAAGATCCACCCTCAAAATCTGATTGCAGTGCGTTCTTTCCTCGCGCCTACGCGCCTGCTCGTTTACACATGTTAAAACTCGCAAGCTACGGCTGATTTGCGTGTAACGTTGGTCTATTGTAACGGAACAAACGACTTGCGCAGAGAATTGCTAACCGTAATTCTTTTTCTGTTAGTTTTCTTCAATCCCCAATTTGTATTATTTAATAGGTGCTAATATTTCACTTGCATCACTTATCTAATTGTCACAATTTGCGTATATCCACGCGAACTATTTCTCCGCGAACCAATAAGAGCTCTTTGACGGCTGATGTGGTGCTTGAGTTTGTTTTGGTTCATTTCACCTAAGGATAAAACAAGGTTGTTCGAGACAGTGTATATTGAAAAATGCTCTAACACACTAAGGAACTTTATATTCCCCGAAAAAAAAAAATATATATAAAAGATTAGAAATATAAAAGACTTCTGGATAAGGAAATGATTAAATATAGGTACTAGCCAAAGTTTCTTTAGTTTGAAACCGCCGATTCTATTCTAAATGTATTGTTTCATTCATAATTTTCTACAATTCATTGAATTTGAATGCACTCATTCTATAATATTAATGCAGCGAGCAATGCCTGTGGCCCGCATTCAGGAGATCCCGGGTTCAAATCACGTGGGTCGACCAATCTGACTGTTTTGTTTTCGTTGTTTCCCTAAGTCGCTAAGGTAAATGTCGGATTTGATATTTAATACGGCGCCCAAAGTTACACCTTAAGTCTAAAACAATAGTAAAAATGAAAATAGATGGCAATAGTTCTTAATATCGTCTGTCGGCACGTGTATACAGTTTCTTAACACTGAGGTTTTTGTGGACTCCTGTCGAAACTGCCGTCTACCGTCATGTATAGAAGCAAATGCAGTTAACTAGCACTAAGGCCTCTGTTGGCATGTGCCAAAACAAGGAGGAGACTAGAAGGATAACTGTCCGCCAGTCCGCCACACACCGATCCAGGAGGCTTCCTTGCAGATCTGTCGCGATATGACCACGTAGTTAAAGTGACATTAAATAGAGAGAGAACAAAACGTTAACGCATCTTTTTGGATTTTGTGCAGCAATGGCCACATAGCTAGCTCTAAATTGCTTCTTCCTCAGTCTTAGTTCTCCAGTTTATTTACTTCCTGACTGATTTCCCGCGCTGTCATTTTTAGGTTAGCTTTTTAGCAAATGACGCAACATTTTACACAGATTATTCCTGTGCTGGTAAATCACCTGAGGTTTGCAATTAGGCACGACTAATGCTTGTAGCATAATCTGACAGCTTATACGTATAAGTACAATTTACGATCGCTCTTGGTATGGGTTGCATTTAGAAGTCCTTGCCTAATCCTCAGATCTGTGAAAATTGTGTATCAGTAATGCATCTCGTTTCAGAAATATTCCCAGTAGTAGGTTCAGAGACTTGACAGTTCACCCGTCTACCTTTTTTTGTGTGTTAAAATTTTCTCTCTCTCTCTCTCTCTCTCTCTCTCTCTCTCTCTCTCTCCCTCCCTCCCTCCCTCCCTCCCTCCCCCCCTGTGGTTTACTGGCTGTTTAGTAGTACACAACAAAATATAGACTTTACGGTCTATTTGCAGAAAATTGAAGATATACATTTTATTAGGTATGTAAATATTTTAACATATGGGACCTATTTTAATCAAAATAATTACAGCCAGTTTTGGAAAACTAAAAATAAAAAATATTTCTCTACTTAAAGAGTAGTTTGGGATGGGGCATTTTCTTAAAAATCGTCGCTTGGCAAAGTTACTCAGTATGTAAGTCAAATATAAAGTCTGGTGTTTACCCAAATTTTTATTTCCGAGTTAAGTTGCTCTCTCATACTCTCTTAGGTTCAGTGGTTCTCAAAATATCTATTACAATCGAAATCTCTATATACATTTCTTGGACTTCCGTTACTTTTTATACCTACTATAAGTGAGTGATGGAGAAAGTACCTATCCTATAAAAAGGATGAAAAATAACTTTGATATTAGCATGGAACAGACTACGTTAAAATTATTTATTTAGAATAGTATTACTGTATGGTGTGGCTATGTAACAGCAATAGTCTTATCTCTGAGAAATCTGTAATTTTTTATGCAAACACCGAGGAAAGTATGTTTGATTGAGGTGTTTATATCTGGATGAATACTGGAATTTCAATACGAGTAAGGAAATGGCACTTCATTAACAGTTACATACCGTATATTTTATATTATGCTATGCAGAACTTGGATTATTCTGGTTAAATAATGAAACTTGTTGAAGATGTGGGTAGATACATCATTCATTATATGATAATACTGGTTAACCAAGCTATTTTGTTTTCGGAAGTTGGGTTTAAAAGGCATTACAAATTGAGTTAGTAAACAAAAGTTTACATTGTAAATTCTGTTTTTTACAATGTTTGAAAAAGCTTAAAATAATCAAGAGCAACATAAATATTTTTTTTTAATTTTACTTTTGTATTGTTTTGAAACATTACTGTGCTGTAATCTGAAATATTCCAATACTCAATTTCTGTTGGTTTATGTTGATGAGCATGTAATGTAGAAAATAATCACTGAAGCGAGAAGTTTCACTTTCCATACTGTTCCATTTTGGAAACAAGCAAATTTCAAATTAGTGCAAAACATTACTTACTACAGTAGCTTTGATTATTGCTCATTAATCCTCTACATTCTGCTGTATGCATTCTAGAGCTTTTTATGTATGCAAATTTGAATATCCTGAGTACAAAATATGTCATTGATTTACATATATACGTTTATACACACATATAAAGCAGAAGCTTTAAATGTGTGTATATTACCATTAAAATAAATATGACTATTTTGACAATGTATCCTTTTATAGATTTTGTATATAGTTTTGTTGTATTAGTTATGAGCTGAAACAATAAAAGAAAGTAGCACTGTAAACACAAACTGGACATAGAGGTAAACATTGCTTGAGTAATATTACATGTTTCAGGGTGTATCAAACATCACACTATTCTCTTACAGTTTAATACTTAATGAAATGATTGTTAATATTTAATAATCTCTTGAAGCAGTATGTTAATTATTGAGAAGAAATCACTTATCTAATATTTGAATGTCTGTTGTAATTACAGCATGGAACAGTGTAGATTTTTATGTTCAAACTTTTCATAATAGCATGATCTGTTAGTACGGCATCCCTATATGAAAGTTAAATGCTTTCATCTATTTATTCCTTTACTGTTTATTACACAATAACTCTTTATGTCATTTTGGCATTAGTGGATTTACCTAATGCCAGAATTTTAAGATGCTTCTAAGTGCAGTTAACTTTGGATTGATTACTTCAGCGCTAAGAGATTGAATTTTGTTATTAACTTATTACACTGTTGTTGTCATTTAGAACTGTTCCATAACTTCAATTAATTTTTCAAAATAAATACTCTGTTAGAAGGAATTAATTTTACTTGCCAATGTTTCTGCTGGTTTATTAACAGCATAAAGCTACATAGCTTTACATTAATAACTGGTATCTCTTTTGCTTTTTGTTCATCTGACATGGATGTTGTTTCATTGTCTGCAGCACTGTCTGATTCTCTCTGCTCGCCAATCTTATATCATCTTCGGACGTATCTAAAAGGTAACCACGGTATAGCGATGCTGTGCTTTATTTATCTCACACTCCAGAAAATGAAAGTATACTTTCCCTTTCTGACCACTTTTCTTTAAACACCTGCACTCCTCCTTTAACTGCATGGGGTGAGGTGAAGTGTGAACCTGTGAATTTTCTTCTAATAAACTAAAAGTTTGATATGATATGGTCTGGTCTGGAATGTTAACTGAGTGATGGTAAATAATCTCACAAAACTAAATTGTTTTTCCTAACCATTGGTCTTTTATTTTGGTTAAAGAGAAACTGAATTTCACCAATTTATTTGCACAACACTTCTCTCTATAAAAGCTAAGCAAGAATGTTAATACCTTGCCCTCATGTAAATAATATATAATAGTATAAGTAGCAAGCCAGTATACATAATTTTGTTTTTAATTCATTCCTTTAATAGCTCAAGGATATCTAATACTGAGGTAGCACTGTTATGCCATAGTTAATGTAGAATAGAGGCACAAATATTCATTTTTAAATAGGAGTCTCAACAGACTACAAAAACTAGTAAGAGTGATAATGAATTAGGAGTTAAGGAAATGCTTTACATATAAGCAAGTTACTTGCATTTAGCAAAATTCTAGTTTGAAGGCTTGGAATTTGTATTTCAATTATAATAATGTACACACACAAAAGTAATTAGAAAAATATTATACATTGCAACTCCTTTATAGCTTGAAGGGTTTGACATAATTTCACAAGAGAAAGCTTAACAAATCAGCTGTTGAATTAAGGTATGGAACACAGTGCTTCACCAGTCATATTGATTATGTTAACAGGAATAGGAATGTAGCAAGTGAAAAGTTGTCAAATTGCAACCATTGGGGTTGAAGAAAACATTAACTAGATCAAAGCATCATTTTACACTAACTGTCAAAGTTAAAAAAGTTGCAGATGTCTTTCATTGACTAAATTATGTAGAATTATAATGCTGTTACATATAGGCTCCCTTGGTGTTCACCCTCAAAAACTAAAATGGGCTATCGATAATGTTTTGAAGATTTGCACATGAGTCATGATTATTAAGAATAAATGCATTTTTAGGTTCATAAGTTGATCGGAATATTGGCAGAAGCTGTTATTTTAAACACTATGTAAATTGGTAACCACTCTTTGTAAAAGAACATCTCTCATGTTCACAGAATTGGTGTGCTAGTACTTTTTAAACTTGATGTACTCATTCACTTTCATCTTCTAAACTCAAATCATTCTGTGTTTGTTTAGCTTTGAACTAATGTAATTAGAAAATTACAAGATACAAGATATGAATCAGTTTCATTTATTAATAATTCATCTCATTTCATCTTTCCTTCTATTAATCAAATTCACCAAATATTTTAAACATGTTTGTCATGTTGGAGCACAGTTTAAAATTAAAGTAAAGTTATTTATGAGCTAACCTAAATAATGTGAATTATTTTAATAGCAATCCACATAGTCTAAAACATCACTTAAATTATAGCTATCTTGAACAAGATGAGGGAAATTTTTCCCCATCCTTGGCAAGCATTCAACTGTCCCCAAGACATCTTTGAGGTAGCTACCATTTAAGTGATGTTTAATGTTTCAGCTCCTGACTCATAAATTAGATTATGCTTTGGTTATTTGCAATGCCTGGAGGCCCACAGCAGGTGGTTTCCATTACAATGAGGATAGCAATAGAATGAATGGACCTGCAGTTTTTACCATGGATACTTGGGGATACTTCACATGAGCTGGTCAGAGATGAAGGCAGGATAAAGGTGGCTTAAAATCACCTTGGGAATTGAACCACAGACTCTCAGTATGAAACCCTGAGCTACCCCAGCACCCACCTATTAGATTATTAACACATTACTGTCTCAAAGCTTCTATCTATGAATTATTAAAAATGTTCTGCCGTTGAATATTGTCTAGCTAGGCAGCAGCCTATGCAAATATTAATCCCCTGCTGTAATTTTAATTAATTTCATTCTTATTTGATTTTCTGCCTGCAATATACTGTTGCAAACAGACATGCAATTCAGAGCATGTGTGTAATATGTCATTTTTATTTACCTAGCATTGTGTTGATAAGGGATTATGGCCGGTGACTGCACCTGTGCATTAAAAGTGTAATTAGAATTCATTTCTAGCCTAAGGTCAGGAGTTCTGAGCCTTTGTTACTAAAATTAGATATTCAAACTCATAATCCCAGAATATATTCAGTTTTCTGGAGTGCAAGGGCTCAAAAAGTGAAACCTATTTATACTTTACTAAGCATCAGTTCAAAATTCCAGTAATCGATTGTCAGTAGATTATTTAGAATATATACCCACCTAAAGAGTTTAACATCACACTGATAAAAATAGACACAGTAAATAAGACTTGCTGCTTAAATATGATATCACTATTTATCATCATTTATGCAACTTATGGCTGAAGTGGGATTTTTTTTTTTACAAGAGGAAAGATTTTAATCATGAATCAAAATTCCATGAGTACAAAAATACCCCATATTAGTTCCATAAATTATTTTATTTAGAACCATAACAAAAACTCATAATAAACAGTTTTGCAAAAATAAAAATAAAAAATATATTGTGAAACTTAAAGCTTATTGAGCATAAACAATTGGATAGCATATACAGTTTGTCTTAAAGTAGAAGTTCCCATTGGAGAGCAATGAATTTGAAAAATCTGCATGTTTTAAAGAGAAATTTTTGTTTAAGACATTAAAATTGAAAAAAAAAAATATTCTTGCATTTGTGTAGTTATGGCTGTGTATTTTGTTATGGTTGTCAATAAAACATTTTATAAATGCTGTCATTCCTGGCTGAATTTTGCTTAGTGCATGTACAAATTATACTTGGTCAAATATTTAAGTGCTGATAATTGCTTTCTTTTTGCTATGTGACAAAGAAATTCTTGCAATTCTGTTTCTTGCTTGCATAAGAGTAGCAAAACTCTTAATGTTGACCTAAACCAGGTTAATAGTTGGATTACTATTCCTTTCCAAAGTTGTCACATAATTTTATCAAAAATATTGTAAATGGGAAGCACAGCTTAAACTTTACTCCTTAGTTATTTATGTTTATTTATAGTTGTAGCTAGATGTAAATTAAAATTTATTACAAAAGTGTTTATTTAAACTGACAAGATTTTTTGTTTCTTCAGTGACCAAACTAAGGGAGCACTGGGACGAGACCAATTCTAAGGTGATGCAGAGAAAGACACAGTTAGATGCTATGCTAACAGACAGTCAACGCTATGAAAGCAAGAGACTTGAAGTAGAGGCTTGGCTGGGACGCATGGAAACAAGACTGGAGAGAATGGGAGCTGTGGGCCACACTGCCGATGTATTAGAAGCACAACTCAGAGAACAAAAGGTGACTTAAAAACATTACATTTTGTCTTTTTGGAAGAGATTCTAAGCCATACCATTTTAATCTTTGGATCCTATAGTGAGAATAGCCACTCAGAAGAATTGGTCTAACTCTAGGATGTAGATTACATAAATACTTACATACATTACATGCATTTGATGAAATAGTCACACTTCATATTTACAAATTTAACTCTGGTATAGGGTTTGCCAGCTTATAAAACCAAATTTCATAACAGTGGCAATATTCAGAATATTTACAAATGCTAATTGAAAGTATTTACATATAAAAACTAATTCAGTGGAGAAAAGTTAGTGCAATTATTCTTTGTTTGGATAGAATGCCCCTCTGTATTAATGGTCTGAATGATAAGGTATCTTTTTAATGCTAACCAAAAATTATTTTATTATCTAGATAGATACAATTTATTTCAGCAAAACATTAAATACATAATTTCATACTTTATACAAAGTATAAACCAGAATCTAAAACAAGTAATCTTATTTCCTCTTAAATAAAAACAAGAAGTTATATATATATATATATATATATATATATATATATATATATATATATATAAACAAGCAAGCAAGCAAGCAACAAAACAAATCATAATTATATATATAATTCTTTATGAAGTTGCTTGTGTATACTGCTTTGTTTTGTTGCTTGCTTGCTTGCTTGTTTTGCTCCAACCTTATTACTTCTTTCATATAAAATATTTTTGGCATCTACTGAATTTTCCCAAGATATTACTCCCCAAGCTTTTAATAAATGAAAGTAAGAGTAGTATTAAGTTTTAGGATGCTTCTATTTGTAAAATAAATTAATGATCTGAATACAAAACTTGCAAAGTTGATTTTGGGAAACATATAATCAAAATTATGGTCAATAATAAAACCAAGAAATGTTATGTTACTTATTAGAATCTGTGATTTTATTGCCTTCATATTGTATCTTTAGGTTTGCAATGCTTTTATTTTATATGCAAGTATTAACGTGTTCAGTTTTTTCAAATTTATATAAATTTTATCAATGTCAAACCAGTTATTTAGCGTATTGGAATCATCATTGGATAAATCTGAAAGCTTACTGATTTTGTGTTCTTAATGAGTTTACTTGTATTAGCTGCAAAAACTGGATAATAAGTATGCTTTTTACTGAGGGACATTTGTTGTGGAACAACATGCTTTACTTCAGACTATTCTGAATACAAAATGCTATTGTTTGAAGATTTTATTAACTTTTGTTCACTTTGATAAATATGATGCAAACAAAAAGAGGGTAAAATTGGACTTAAAAATTAAATGCCATTGCCAAAATTTCAACCATGGATCTTTGGCTTACTGTGCTGCTGCTCTTATTAACTGGGCTACCATGTCAACATCTGGTATGATATTAAATTCCGCAACTGACTCTCATTTTTCCTGGTAAACCAGGTATTCTCAGATTCATTTGAGATAACATACAACACACTGGCGACTTACAATCATATAAGTACTTAAGTCCCAGGCTTCATAGTTAACTGTTATTAGGTCAATAAATGATAATTACTTGTTCTTTCTCACATGCCTTGTGTAGTCTAATGTTGGAGAGAGAATCAGACTGAAAAATTCAATGTCATAGTCAGGATGTTGTACTGGCATGTTGCTATGTGGCTCAATTGATTAGAGCAGTGACATGGTAAGCTGGAGATCCGCATTTCAAATATGTCATTATGCCAGGACAAAATATGATCTGGCTATGTCATTAAATTTTTCAGTCTGATTCTACCTTTTGAACACTAACCTATACATGGCATATGTGAAAAACAATTAGTTATCAGAAAGAAAAATTTCATAAATTCTTTAGATAATTTATTTATATTCTGCTCTCGGAAAGTCATGCAGCAAGTTCTGAGAATTCAATTAGCTTTTTGCATATATTTATCAAAGCTCTACTAAAATAATTTTGGTTATAGGTGAATTCATTTTCAAAATTCATAATTTTGTTTAAACAGTTTTGTATGAACAAAAAAACTATAAAGTTCAAAAGTAATTAAAATATTTCTCCATTAAAATCACATTCTAATGTTTTAAAAATAAATTTTTCCTCTTCAAGAAAAACTAATGGTAAATATATGCTAGATACTGTTACTTTCAAGACATGAAAAATTTGTTTTTCACTTTCTAAAACTATTTGCAGCAGAAAATTTACTTAGGACGTTTAGCAGTAGCACTGGCTTGGTGGCGCTGTTATATTTACATTCAAGTAGCCTGTACTTGCTATACACAATAGGTATAATTGCTGCATTGGCCGCAGGTAAACAATGCTAGATATATTTATGTCCTAAATAGTACACAAGAATGACCAGGGAAGCAAAACTAAACTGCTAATTTACAGAAAAATACACATTTACCATCCATATCCATTTAAACATCATTTGCCCCCAATACATCAGCTGTATCTGACTTTACTTAATGTAGTGAAGGCTTATTATTAATTTCTAAATTTATAATTATAAAATCAAAGCAAAGGTTGCAACTAATGGAGGAAGATTAACACATGCCAATAAATTAACATCAGCTATTGCTAATATGCTCTGAATTTGAAAGTACCTTGAAAATTGAACTGAAATAAAATAGAGTTTATTTGAACAGAAATAACATCAAAAGTTTACTATTGTTACCCAAGGCGTTGTCTGCTTATCTTTGCATTACATCACGTGAATTTTGGGTTGTATCTAGCGATGCCAGTTTTGCTGATGCATGCCTTTTAGTGACCAAAAATAACATTGTGCATTATATGTGTGTTTAAATACAAATAGCAATTAATATAGTGCTTTAATATTTGTTGTACATTAGATAGCAAAACTTGTCACAAAAATTATGTTTATAAGCTTTTGTTATGTAACATTTTTCATAACACTAGATAGTAAGCTATTTGGAATTCATGTGGCATCATTAATATTAAATTCAGACATAACAATATACCTCAAGCCATATATATTTCCTTTTAGAACAAGTTATTACAGAAAAACCTGCCATATAATAACCCAAATGACAACATTGTTTCTTCCTTCTTATGATGCAGTTCAGTTGTTTGGGACATCCAGTAACCTAATAAAATTATATTTTGGACATATGTCTTTTAGCAGTTATCTCGGTTCCAAAAATTGATAATGTGATTTTCGTTGTGTTCCAGTCATATCATGCAGAACTTCATCAGTACAAGCACCACATAGAGCTTTTTAATCAGCTGACTCAGAAACTGATAGCTGTATATCAACAAGATGATACTACAAGAGTGAAGAAGATGACAGAGACCATCAACCAGCGTTATAACAATCTAAACACTAGGTGGGTAGTATACCAGGTAACAGTTGAACTTGCAACTACTGAAGATTCAGTAAGAAATTGTTCATCAAACTGTTATATCATCATGCTAAAATTACAGAATTAAGAATTTGGAATACCAAGCAATAGTATATTTTATTGTGCACCTGCTGCTGAAAATTGTGCTGTGCGATATACAGGATGAGTCACCTCAAACTCCCACCACAAATATCTCTGAAACAAAAATAGTGTTTTAAAAAGCCTCTTTTACAGATATGAAGGTAAGGGATGGGCTTGGCTCATTCAAGTATATGATATAAGACTTCAAAAATGTAAACAACTGTGTTTTTCAACATAAACATATGGAAACACCATATTATGTTTTATGCAATTGATAACATGAAAAATAACTTTAATAATGGTGTTTGCTGCATCACAATAGGTCAATTACATTCTGGGAAATTCTAAGTTAAAGTTGACACTTGGAATACAACCCAAAAGGTAACCCATTGTTTATTTTCTTATTTTTATGGACAGGAAATCCTGTGTTATTTCCAGCACAATTATTGATAACAGCAAAAATTAACTTTAACAACAGTTTTTGACCCAATGTACTATGTCAGTGACATCTCGATTAACTGCAGCCTGAAGTTTGTGCTTGAGATTTAACGATGCAGTTTCAACCTCAGAATGTGCAACTAATGTGCATTTCATTGTGTCTCTAGCATCAACTTCACATTATAATTTCTCAGGATGTAATTGATTTATTGTGATTCTTAATGTTATTTTCCATATTATTAATGCATAAAAAATAATACAGGGTTTCCATTCAAAAAAAGATTAGTTTATTTTGAAAATCTTATTTGCTTACATTTTCTAATGGACTATATCATCTAATTTAATGTGCCCCTCCTCTGCCCTCATGCTTGTGAAAGTAGTTTTCAATTCATATTTTTATTTCAGAGATATTTTCTGTGGAAGTTTTAGATGATTCACCCAATACACTGATAATGTCAGAAACCAGTAGCAACAATAATTGTGGAGCACTTTTATCAAAACTTGATAAATACAATTTTATTCGAAATTGAGTTATAGATCATAACGATATAATTTTCACCTTCTACATCATCCTGTGAATCAGGCTTTAGCAAAAGTTGATAATATCATGTATACAAATAGGCCAATTCATGGGATTTTAACAGAAACCAATATATGCACTGAGAATTAAAGCGAATGTCAACAAATGCAATAAATGTTTCTTTACTTTCATTTCAACTGAACAGTTGGTAATAATAGAAGCACGCTATTGCAAGCTGTGTTGCTCATTATTGTAACAATTTTTGTTCTTTATTGGCTGCTTTTAATCCCACAACCAGCCCCCATTATCTTCAGCGTATTTCCAGGTTACTTTTAGAGAACGTATAAACTGTGCAGTTCTGTTTGAGTAAAGAACAGTGTTTAAAGTTAAATCAGAATGGATGGTGATTCTGGTAGCTCTGAATGTGGTGTATAGGTATATATTGTGGTAAGAGTTTTACAATTTGATTGTCTACTGAACTTTGACCCTGGCCACTCATTCTGTAGACAATCACTACAGTTTATTTACATTTTACAATTTCCCGTCAACTCATTCTGTAGACAATCACTGCAGTTTATTTACATTTTGCAATTTCTCATCAATAAATTATCTTGGTTTTTTTTCAGTTTTTCATGTCCCATTTCCACTTGTTTTTCACTTTTCACTTATTGATTACTTTACCATCACATATTCACCATAGCTTTCTATTCAAAGTATGATACGCTACCTCTTACTGTTCTCTATCCACTGTCAAAAGCCATTTATTTTTTACTTTACACAAAAACTGTCCAATGCTCCTAGCATCCTTGCACATCATTTCGATTATAACTGTATTTCTATCCCCCCTCAACCACTTCTTTTTAAAACATTCTTTTCTCCAATTTTCTGTTCCTTGACACTTAAATACTATGTGTACATTGTCTTCATTACCACCACAAATCGGACTTTGGTTTTGAGGAATACCCTGTCTTAACCCTCTTAGTCTCCATTTTCCGTTCTTACCCATGCAATAGATTCTCTCTCTTCTTTATTTACTATGTCTATATATTTTTCCCTACCCCATGTATTTTTCAACAACAAATGCTCAACAAACTAATGAGCTTGCTTCGGCAATCTCACTAAACATGATTTGTATTTCTATATCTTCCAGCCGTTTCCTCACCTTTTTCCAAAATTTTTCACATTATTTTCTCTCCTTCTTCACAAGTCTCCTAACCCATTTTTCTCCAAAATGTTCTGCAATTATTTACCCATCCATCATTCATTAAAATATTCTTTTGGTATTCTATACATTGTTCTTAACACATTACTTTTTCCTAGATTTAAAGTTCTGAACCAAAATTTCAAAGCTCTTTCCATTATCTTCCCCTTGGTTGCCACCCTGCCCTTCTCTAATTGTGCTACCTGTCTTAAGATTGCCTTCGGTAACCCTAGTATTTCACTACAAAACATCATGTGCACCTCATCTATACTTTCCCATCCTCTATCTAATCCCCATATTTCTATACCATACATCATTTTTGCCTCCACAACCATCTCATAAACTTTTTCCAGCCATTTAATGTTTATATTAGGTACTCTATATTTGCAGCCTCTAATTGCTGCCATCGTCCCTTTACCTTTTGCCAATGCAAACTTCCTTTGTTTCTCCCATTTATTACCTCCATCTATTTTAACTCCTAAATAAATACAGTCACACACCACCCTGTAATATTTATTCTCTCCCTTCCGCTTTTCATATTTGCTTAATTTTCCCCCCTTTTTGAATACCACAATCTGTGTTTTCTCTTGATTCACTTTTAACCTCCATTCTTTTCAATATACAGCAATTGCTTGTAATGATTGTTTTAAACCACTTACTGTAATAGATCCTATCACTAGGTCATCTGCAAAAAGAAGTCTTGGGATTTGGATGTTGTTAATTACTGGTGCAGTTATTATTCCTTCCAATTTCTAGTAAGACATCATCTATGTATAAATTAAATAAAACTGGGCTTAACTTACATCCTTGCCTGAGGCCTTTCTTTCATTGAATTCCTCTTGTTACACAGCCTGTCTCCACCCTTACACAGAAGGTGTTCTCAAAATACAGTGCTTTAAGAATATTCACCAATTGCTGACTTACTCCCTTACACACTAATTTATGCCACAGAAGTTATAACTCAATTCGGTCATAAGCTTTCTCTAAGTCTAGAAAAGCCATATACAATTTATCCCTTTTTTCTTTTAAATAGTTGTCTGCTAATGTCTTTATAATAAATAAATTATCAATTGTTCTCTTTCCCTTGCGAAAGTCCATCTGAAAAGAATCTTCAGATGGCAGAAGATCTAAGACAAGAGGGGTGTCACCCTTGTTGAAAAGCAACAACAGAGGTATAAACAACCCTAGTTTTAAATGCAAACATAACCTTGCAGTTTCACCTTCAGATGCAAAAGCTAAAGGGAAGAAACAATGCAAAACAGCTGAACTACGCTACAAAGATATCACCCAGTATCATCATTATGTGACATCTTTAAACAAGATAGACGAAGATAAATTTCTCTTAAAGTTTATGTCTATTACTTCACCTAAGTGCAGAGTAGTGAACAATGAGAAAGCAAAAAGGAAGAAAACAGTTTCAATAAAATATATCATTAGGGAGAAAAGCGGTGAGGCATATCCTGTCTGTGCTGCTACTTTTCAAGGAATTTCTGGTATTCCAAAGTTAGATTACCCTATCTAGCAAGCAGGTTTCACAAGTAGGGAATTGCCAAAAGAAAAGAGAGGTATAGAAAGGACAGGAAAGGATCATAAGGACTTAATTATTGCCATTAAGAATGGCATAAAGAAATACAAATGTAGGGAGACTCATGGCAGGGGTAAGTCTAAGGGTTATTTACCTTCAGAACTCACACTCAATATGATGTGGAAAAGATTCTGCAAAGAAAGGTGAAATTTTGGACTCAAACAATGCTCTTTATCAAAATACAAGAATGTGTTTTATAAATATTTCAATCTATCATTTAGGACACCCTACACTGATATATGCTCCGCTTGTAAGGTTGTTCTCATGAAAATAAAATCAGAGAAGTGTCTGGAGAAGAAAAATTAATTAAGAGCTAGTCATAGATTGCACAAACTTCATGCAAAGCAGTTTTATAGAATAATGAAAGAAGAAAATCTCGGTGTCATTAAGATTGCCTTCCACAAGCAGCAAAATCAGTCACTTCCAAAACTTTCAGTGAGTGAAATTTTCTATGCTAGGCAAGTATGTTATATAATCTATGATCATGATCCATGCTAATATGCAAAAGAAGGAAGATATTGTTTTCTATATATGGGCTGGAAACAAATCGGCAAAGGATACAACCAGGTTGCCTCAGCTTTGCTGGACTTTCTTTTTGACTTAGAGAAAAACTGCCAAGTTATGATTCCACCACTATACTGACTCCTCTGACTCCTGCAATAGTCAAAATAAAATAGTTGCATGATGGCAACACTTATAGCATTCTTGTAAAAGAGCTCAAGATTCAAGAATATTTTTAATTTCTTTCCAATCCGGGGACATAGCTATATGGCTCCAGACCAAGTTTTTGGTAGAGTTGACAAATCATACAAAAAAAAGAAAGCACCTTGTCTCCTAAAGAATGTTATGACATCTTAAAAGAACATGGTGCCCTGAAAGTACTCAATGAAGACTGGGAAATTAAAACCTTAGAGGATAGTACAAAAGAAGTACTAAACTTAGATTACCATTCAAAATTAATGGCATGTCATCGCATACAAGAAAGTAAAGAAAAGTCTTAATGTATCAATGAAGGGCACTTTGGAGATTCTTTTGAAGTTCTTAGGAGAAAACCATGCCATCTGGCACCATTATCATCCATTGTTCTACCAAAGCAAAACATGGTTAGCAAAGAAAAGAAGGACATTTCTGCACTATTAAAGTATTTTGAAGTACGAGATAATGCAATTGCATTCTACAAAGATGTCCTAGGGGACAACTACAAACCTGACCATGTCTAGGTGTCAGGCTAGGACTGCTCAATATTTTATAAATGATACATGACTTTAGTAGCTTAATTATTGTACGAGCGCAGTCCCAGAAGTACCCAACCTGATGTATTGATAGTGGTTGTTGTTGCAAGCAAATGACTTTGGTAGAAAGTACCAACCATATAAAGCTTAAGTTTGAAGTTTGACGATGCTACGTTGTTTAGTAATTGTTTGGCAGCCATGAATAGTGAATGCTCTCAGCGAATTTATAAACATGGATAAAACTGGCCATCGTTATGTGATACAATACTTTCATTTGAAAGATCTTAGTTCAACTAATATTAAAGCTGAGCTAGATTCTACTCCGGGGGAGTCTGCTCCTTTGTTTACAACAGTAAAATATTGGGTGGCAGAGTTTAAGTGAGGCAGTACGAGCTGCCAAGATGAACATCCTAGTGGTCAACCAAATGAGTTGACCATGCCAGAAATTGTGAGGGAAATTCACGAAATGGTATTGGATGACCATTAACTGAAAGTGCGCCAGCTAGCAGACATTGTATACATTTCAAAAAGTTTTGTGCATCGCATACTGACTGAAAATTTAGACATGAGAAAGCTGTGCACAAGATGGGTGCTGCGTTTACTCACAATGGAACAAAAGCAACATCGTGAGGATGTTTCAGTCGAGTGTTTGGCGATGTTTCGCTGCAATAAAGCATCAATTCATAACCATTGATGAAACATGGGTCCATTACTTCACACCTGAGACGAAGGAACAGTCAAAACAGTGGATTGAAAGGGGAGAATCGACTCCAAAGATGGTCAGACAGTTCCATTTGCAGGCAAGGTGATGGCGATGGCGTCAGTTTTTTGGAATGTGTGTGGAATAATTTTCATTATCTTCAAAAAGGAAAAACAATCAATGGTGAGTATTATGCAAACTTATTGCAGATTTGAATTATGAAATCAAGCAAAAACGGCCACATTTAGTGGAAAAGAAACTTTGGTTTCATCAAGACAATGCACCAGTTCACACATCCATTATCGCCATGGCCAAAATCAATGAGTTAAAGTTTGAATTGCTTCCTCATGCACCCTATTCACCATACTTAACCCCCTCTGATCATTTTCTATTTCCAAAGTGAAGAAATAGCTTGGTGCTAAAAGATTTGCCAACAGTGAAGGGCTGGAGTCTGCAGTTGATGATGGTTATTTTGCAGAACTCAATGGTTCTCAGTATAAACAGGGTATCGAAGCCATTGAACACTACTGGGAAAAGTGCATCAAGCTGAAAGGAGACTATGTAGAGAAATAAAGATGTTTTTTCCCAAAATTTTTGTGTTTTCTGTGTTAGGTCGGTACTTCTGGGACAGCCCTCGTACTATGTGAACTATTAAGGACAAATCTTTGCATATTAATATATTATTAGTTTAGTGTTATGCTTTTGTTATTAATTATTATATTCTTAATAATGTTGGCAAAATAAAATTAAAAAAAAAAGTCAAATAAAAGTTTAGTATGTAGTAAGTAATAATGCAGTCAATAATAAACTGCAAAATTTATTATGCATAGAAATTACTGTAATAATAAAATAAATAGTTGCATACGAATAAAGAACAAAACCGAAATTGTAGTACGTAATTACAACAATTTTTTTCTCTTACATAAACATGAAAATACTCAAATTTATTCACCATTTGATTTCAATACAGAAATATTGGCTTCATTTCAACAATACAATTATTAGTACAAAAAGAAGAGGTCTAATTAAATGTAATACACAAATACAGAAATCCTAATTATTACATGAATAGGTACCTAACTAAATTTTGGAATTGTAAACATAGTATATTCCATAAGAAAGCTTATAAACTAATTCATTACTAGATCAGCTTTTGAAAAAACCTGACTAAATCATCCTATAATTCTACATAGTGCAATATTTGTTTGAATTCCCACTAAGACGTTTTATTTGAAACAGTAAGATCTAATGCTGGAAAAATAATATTAGATACTTCTAATGTGTCTCTAGGTAAAAATAAAAAAAATGCATTTCCTGAAAAATTCAATTCTGCATTTATCACGTTTTGAAAAAAATGCTCCTCAATTTCCAACCTTGTCCTACACACATGTCAGTATGGAAAAACAATTAATTCATTAATGATCTAATGGAGGCTAAACTAATGAAGCCCGGGACTTAAAGTACCTACTTACGGCATCGTAAATCGCCATTGAGATATGTCATCTCAAAACAGTTTGAGGTCTCCTGTGGTTTACCGGGAAAAATGGGAATCAGCTGGGGAATTTAATGTCCTACTGGCATGTTACCATGGTAGCTCAGTGGTTAGGGCAACCGGACGGAAACCAGGAGATCTGTGTTTCAAATAACGGCTATGGCATTGAATTTGTCAGTTCTCTCATTCTACCTTTCTAACCTTGTCGTACACACATGTCAGTGTGGAAGAGGAATTAATTCAATGCTCAAGAATGTCATACTATTTCAGGAATCTTGTGGCAGAGAGATGTTACCTTGCTCTGTGGTGGTCTTCCAGCACTGCACTTATGGTGTTCATATCCACATTATCACTTGCAGGTTGTAATCTGTCGGCTCCATGTTTTTGATGAAAATCTTCCTTCCCCATGCAAAATACCACCATATAATAAAAGTAATATCTCTTTACCAGAGGCTTTCTTTGATGCTGTGTGACATTCCTGGGCATACTTGCTTCTAGAGGTTTGAATTTTAATGAAGCATTTTGCTTGTAATTGGTAAACATGCCTTAAGGTACTAAAAATAACCTACTGTTAAATGGTTACCTACTTGTACATCATAAATGAGATTGTTTGTAATTCAATGTATACTCATGACATGCTGCTTTTTCGTGTTTTATCAGTTAACATTGCTTACCAACAGGCAGTGCCAATCAAAGTTACCATTAATTTTCAGCTGTATAACTGGTTTGCTTAAGCTGAGCAAAATTTGTATCCTTATAGCCCTGTTATTGAAAATGCTCAAACTCTAGATTTGAATTAATGAGTATGAAACATAATAAGAAACTAACCATTACATGCTTGTACTGTACTGTGTTCTTTGAACTGAACAAGACATATGTTCAGTATTACTGCACCATCCAGTAGGCTTCACATTAGACTCATTTAGCAACAGTGACTACTGTACAAGAGTGCACTTTGTTTGCATCTGACACACCACAAACAGTACTCTACAACTTTCTGCATATTGTTTTTCCGCACCCAGTATAGTATATATGTGAACCTTTTTTTAAAACTGTAAAGAAATTTGGAGTAAATAGTTATTCAGTTTGATATTATATACGCAGAATGTAATAATTATGAGAGTGTAGCATGAACATTTAGGATGGGAAAGCCAAGTTCAGGAAATCTTGATGAGGATCTTCAAATCTGCATTTCATTTGTGTAGATTGAATATCTATAATTTAAAAAGCCATTATCTCAAATTGTCTTTTTTTCTTGCCATTGTAAGTTAAAATTTCATTCAGTAGCAAGCTTTTCTCAGTCTCAGTAAAATTTTCATTCCAGAAGTTTTCTTTATTTCTAATGGCAATATGCATTTCGTTGTAATGGGTCATCATATTCACTGTTGTCGTCCTCCGTGGACTTGTGGTACCGTGCTAGCCTCTAGTTCCCAAGGTCGTGGGTTCAAACCCGGCGGAGGGCGATGGATATTTTCAGGCATAAAAATCCTTAGCATGGCTTCCTTCAGAAGGAAAGTAAAGCCGGTGGACCCATGTTATAGATTTACAGCACATAAAAGAACCTCAAGCCTGATAAAGAGGCCTCTGAGCAAAATTACCGGTCTTTCATAGCCAATATGGAATGGGACGCTAAGAACCATAGTAGTTAAAGAGCGTCCATAAATAAAACTCAATTTAAATTTTAATATTCACTGTTGGTGAAGATGACGAATATAAATGAAACAACCTTCAGAAACACAAAGCAGGAATACCAAAATTTGGTCATCCATGTGACTCGTAAGTATTACACAAGTTCACAGATTTGTTGCCGCACCTCATTGTCTTCATTATCAATAATTTTGTTGTATAATGGATTAAAAGTCACTGAAATGTTTTTAATTGAGAAAACTGTTCTCAAATGGAAATTGTCTCTTATACTGATGGTTTATGGACACTTAAACCTCATTGTTCTTTTTTGAAGATTTATTGAAGAAAGCGTGAAAAGCAGTCAAGACAGATTATTTTTTAACCATGTGAGAATATCAAAATGCTTGCATGTAAACAAAATTCCTTCAGTAATGTATGAACTACTGTTTGTGTACCTACCATTACGAGTATAAGCCTGACTTGTAACCTTTTTCCCATCTATATTCCAGTCATTCAGGCCTACCACACACGACTTCAGATAATACAGAAGCTTGGAATGTTTTCTCTACCCTGTCATTCATATGATAGATAAATATTATGCTCATTTGAGGTTTATATGATACATTTAGGCCTCATCAGCTTGAATAGAAAGAAAAGGTGACTTGCTTATTTCACATTTGATGCATTGCTTTAAGGTATCAGTTACTGCCTTAGTCAAGTCATTTTGTATGCCTCGTGATGTTCCTTTTAGTAGTGAAGATGAGTCCATGGACTCATTTTAAACTAGTACTCCAATAAATAATGAGCATCTGAAGGCTTCTACAAACCACATAATTTTCTTTCTTGGTGCTATCTTTATCTTCAAAGTGTTTTTGGAGTGCCTGTTGCTGTTTTTTTAAAAGTACTATCAAATGAATAAGTTTCTTCACTGTGCAATAGAAGTTTTGAAGATTGTTGTTTTATAGCTTTTTCATTAATAAAGTTAAAAGTAACCCTGATGCGTTACAGCATGTTGCATGAAGGCCTACTAGACTGTTGCTGCATCCTATGCTTCCATCCACATAGGACAACATAGGCAGAGTGCAGTAATGGTGGTGGCATGCAGTCATCATGCTACCCTCCGTTGGTCACTGTTATGGAGTTTGCAAGGATAAGATACTATTTCTCCATCAAGTGGCTCTCAATTGGTCTTCAAGGAAGTCGTAAGGCTGAGTGCAACTTGAACTCCCTGCAAGGGAACAGCCCCCTTGCTTGTAAAAAGGAATCAAACTGCAATCCCCTTGCACTTTGGATAGCGAAGCTTCTGCATTGCTACAAAGCAGCCCTGTTTATTAAGTGGCTCAAATAAAACATAACTGTTTACATCATTCAGAGTCCTTTTCTGCAAATAATGTAACAAAGTTCATTCTTCTCGGTACTCCCAGTTAACTTAGTCCAGGAAGTTTCCAGTTGTTTCATTCCAATGGAAAAATAGGATCTGTCAAACTTTGCGAAATACTCATTGACAGCCTACTTGATGAAAATTTCTTTTCCTTCAATTCATGTTTCAACTCAAGAAACAGTGGCCATCCCATTGCAATCCAACAAAATACTCCTTGTCATCTTTGAGGCACTCTCCCAAGCAATTGTCCATTGTTTTAACTGCTGTTTTGCCTCTGGTGTGTAATGATGGACCCAAATTTCATTACCAGTCGCAATTGGCGTAGAAAGATTGTGATTAAACAGTGCCAGACATTGTGTTCAAATGTGCCAGATATTGTCTTGCAGTGTTTTATCATGGAGCTTTTCAATAATTTCCTCTCTAGTGACCTCAACTGGTTAGACAGAGCGGACTTAATTTTCGATGACCATGTTTAAACTCATTCTTAGAAATAAATGATCTTAAATGATGGTGTAGAATCTCTATGAACTTCAACTCTCTCCAGTCCTTTAAATAGAAATGTTTAATAACACTATCTTTTTTGTTACATTTTCAATAACATGTGTGATGCTGATCATTTCAGATAGCTGTAAACAATTAATTGTATATCACAGATCACAGCTATCTGAAAATTTGACTGAAACCAACACCATTCACTCTTGCCAACTGTAGTACAGCTTAACAAAATTTTCCAGTATTTCATGGAAATTTACCAGGTCATCAAACAGCTCTCGTGCATCTTTGTTCTAATATCACAGCTTCACAATGTCCTCACCATTTTGCCCATTTTGAAGTGACTATAGCAATGCCTTGGAACTCAGAACTCCATGTGCTACACACCATTCCTTTACACTCTTGGTCTCCAGCATTATGCCAAACCATTACGGCATTTGTTTGAGAAGGAAATGTCCTATATATGGAGATCAATCAGAGGAGCTTTGGAAATAATTGTTCTTTCGCACAAGCTGTGTGTTGGACAGGGTTGGAAAGGTAGAATCAGATGACTGAAAAATTCAAATCTAAGTTATGTCATTGAATTTTTCAGTCATCTGATTCTACCTTTCCAACAGAGGAGCTTTGTTGATGAAGAGGAATAACATGGTTATTAGTTATGCATTGTTTGTTTGAGTAGAAGATTTTTAAATTCGGGGCTCTCAGGTTTATGGACGGACATTCATTGTAAGTTTCGTAACAGACTACATCATCTGAGCTTTTTTAAAGTTGTAGGATGGTGTGACAATTTTGAAGCTGTATACTTTACCTGCTTCTAATGTTGTTGTCGTTATCCCATTGCTCATTCTCTTGTCTCATGTGCCAGCTGCTCCAGTGGTAGAGCTATGAAATCTTTCTCTCAGGGTATGCATGAAAGGATAGCACCAGTTTAAAATGCCTAAGAAATTGACTGTGTTTTAACACTTTAGCTATTGAAGTGAGTTACTGCCCATTTGAAAATAAAAAATGAAACTGATTATGAACTGTAGCACTTGAAACTATAACAATGGAATTATTATACATCCTAACTTCTGCAGTATCAATTTTTACTTTCTCTACTACGTATAGTAAGTAGGGGAAGTATTGCATTCCACCCAAAAATTCGATACTGAGATTTCACCGTAAAAACATGTTTTGAGACCTCCTGAATCCAAAAAAAGCATTTTTGGAAACATGTCCGTGTGTGTGTCTGTGTGTGTCTGTGTGTCTGTGTGTGTGTGTGTGTCTGTGTGTGTGTGTGTCTGTGAACAGCATAACTCAAAAACGAACAGTCGGATAAACACCAAACTTGGTATTTAGGTTCAGTATCTTCCAGAGATGCGACACGAAGGTTTTCAAGAAAATCCCCCCACCCCAGACTACCCTTTACATGGAACATTTTTCGAAAATTTTAATTTTCTCAAAAATGGCTCTAACGATTTTGATGAAAATATCATATGTTTAAGATAATGTCATGAGAAATGAAATGTATATCTCGAATTTTCTGCAAATGTCTCCAAAAGTATTCTTCATTGTGAACGACTTTTGCATAACTGGTAAACCATAAGAGATAGACAAAATTTTACTACACAAAAAATGTAGATCGTGTTAAAATACACAACTTATGTCATATACATTTCTTTTGTTGAGTGAACCGTTTTCGAGATATTGCTTGTTATTTCCTTAAATTTTCCAATACTTATACTTTTTCTCAAATTCGTTATTCATTTTTTTTATGTCCTGGAGATGCAAAGAGAATGGAATGCGCCACATAGCAACCAGCGTTAAAATATTTGGCTATCGCTTAAAAGCTACGATATTTCCCTTGCATCTACAAGAAAATTACCAATAAGATTGACATCTCGATATCTCGATTAACTTGAAGCATATGGAGAATAGGCGTTTGTAAAATTAGATTGTACAAGAGTAGAGAAAGTCATGTGAGTGTAACACATCAGATTTTTTGGTTTGAAATAACTGTTTCCATAGTAAAAGAAATTAGAAGCATAACTTGGTATAAGTCGCTAAAACACCTACCAGCGAATCCTCTCACAATGACCGCTAAGTCTTTTTCACACAAGTGCGTCACTGGGAGCTTAAAATAACACATGAGTCATCACAAGTATCCAGAGTGACAAACATATGCATAGCTGTGTGCACAAAAGGTGTGCATGGAATGTGAATCTCTGATTAAAAATGCAAACCTTTATATTAACTTAAGCCCTGCCTACATTAGAACTGACCCATCAATATTCTGCCTTATATGTTGCCAATCTCAAAACCCTTAGTATGCATAGTGATATTGTTATTAGACAATGGCTCGCTTTTCTAAGAATTTCCTTCACCTCTCTAGTCTACAAATTGGCCTACATGCAGTTTCTTACCTTATTGCTGTAATGGGCCTCCCTGACTTTCTCTTTTTCAGAATTTCTGCCTACTTGACCCTGAAAATGTACTAAATTTAACAAATCTTTTTAACTCAAGCTTATTACTTTATATGGCGGTGCCGTGGCCAAGTGGTTAGACTGCTCGCCTCCCACCGAGGTGGCCCGGGTTCAATCCCAGGGACCTGCATGTGGGATTTGTGGTGGACGAAGCGGCGTCTGGGCGGGTTTTCTCCAGGTTCTCCGGTTTCCCCCGCCATTCATTCCACCAACTGCTCCATCATCACCTCTCCTTTCATCCATTTCACCAACATTTCGTTTCATCTACTTCCTTCATCCCATACCAGGCATCGGGCTGATCACCCATCCTGGATGCTCTGTCTGATCCATGAGTGTCTGCTCCTCGATGGGCCTCTGACCCGCTTTTAAGTCCTGGGGGATGTAAGTCCTACATAAGAGGAGGGTAAACAGATAATGAATGAATGAGAATTATTACTTTATATGTTGATTTAATATACAGAATTTATTTATTTCAGTTACTCCTCTATCTTACTATTATTTCTTTACTTATATCTCCCGTCAATATTTATGGTATTAAAATACCCCATTACATTCATTTATTATTCTCATAATAAAACAACGTATATGTTTGCCTGAATAAAATTTTAACTTTAAATTTATCTGATCCCCTGTTGGCAACTCTCTCAATTTTCATACAATATTTTACAAATTTCTTCTTCTGTACCACTGATTACATACAAATATTTCATTTACATAAATACAGTATACATAAATACAATACTCTTTATACTATTTTTACTGTTCTATTTTTCTTTACATTGTTAATCTCTCTTCTTAATTTATATAAATTTCCAAGAGACTGTTTTCTTTGTATTTGATTTTCAGCTTGCCTTTGAGTATTTTGGTCGAAGCACTGATTTTAATTTTCTTATGTTCACTGCAATTTACTTTCACTGTGTTCTGCTTAAGCATAATTTTTACAATTTTGCATTAATACTTATTCCAGTTTCTCATTTATGCCTTCTTTCTTTCCTTCTGTACCTACGTTTTTCTGCCTTTGTCTTAACTCTTTCAAAATCAATTATAGCCCAGTCTTCCTCACTTAACTGAACTTTATCATGGTTTCTATTTCTATGAAATGTGCCCTTTGCCCGAAGAAATGTGAACTTTCTTTCTCATTTCTTTCCTGATTTTTGTTATTTTCTTTGACTTCATTTCTAACACTACTTATTTTCCCTTTAATTTCCTCCTTGAATGTTTTCTAATGCTTGCTGTTGATTTTTAACTTCTTTTCTACCTAATTTTGCCCCTTTTCTAGATCCTTTTATATTTTCTGTTGCCACTTTTCTATATTATTTCCTAATTCTTTTCTAATTACTTCCCTAATCTATTGGATTTCTTTGTTTGCTATTTTCCTAGCCTGTTGCATTTCTCTGTTTGCTATTTCCCCTTCCTGTTTCAAATTTCTTTGCTACTTCCCCCCATAATTTTCTACTTTCTATTTCTGATTTTTCACTAGCCTGTTTGCAAAATTTCATTTCAGGTTTTTCTATTTGTTGGTTAATTTCTTTTCTAACATTTTCTTCGACTTCATTGCTATCATGACTTATTTCCCCTTTAATTTCCTCCCTGAATAATTCTAACACTTGTTGATTTTCTAACTTCTTTCCTAATTTTTGTTGACCCTTTTCTACCTCCTGTTGCCTATTTTCTAATTTCTTTCTTAGCTCTAGTTGATTATTTTTTCTAACCTTCGTTAGTAATTCCTAACTTATTTCCTAGCTCTTCCCCTAATTTTCCTAATTCTTGTTGACTGTTTTCTAGCTCCTGTTGACTATTCTCTAACCACTGTTGAATATTTCCTAATTTGTTTCCTAGATCTAGTTAACTGTTTTTCTAAACTCTGTTAAAACTTTTCTATTTTCTCTTATAGGCTTTAAAACATTTCCATCACCGTTGTTAAATCACTTCCTCCCATCGCTAATTTACTCTTTCTCCCTGACTTCTATTGTGTCCTGTTTCCTGTTCCATTGCTAAGCTATTCTGCACTTTTCAACATTTTTTACTATCTCTGTTACTCTATTCTGTACATTTTATGCCTACTACTACTACTTTCTCCTTGATGGACTTCCACTATTTCTACTTCTACTTCTTATCCAGATCTACATGAATAGCATTGAAAGAAAGAAATTTACACTCGGCACCTTGTTTGCTGATGCACTCATTGTTGCCTAATGATCTGATGTCTTCTTTCTTGCTCGCTCTGTACCTTTGTAACCTGAGCTACCACTGTTCTGCATTGTCTTCCTTCCTGTTTGTGCTGTCGGTCGCTATGTTTCATTCCTGGTGTGGCCTCTTCAGCTTCTGATGGTCCTCAATTTGAAGTCCTTTGATGTGCCATTTAATATTGTATTGCACCAAAATGAGGTGCCAAGTTTGATATTGTACTTGTTATCTAAATTTTTTTAAAGCCTCGATATGGTGCAACAATTTTGAAGCCGTGTACTTTACCTGCTTCTAATGTTGTTGTCGTTACTCGTAGCTCATTTACCTCGTAGCTCATTTGTTGTCTTGTGTGCCAGCTGTTCCTGTGTTAGAGCTATGAAATCTTTCTCTCAGGGTATGCATGGGCAGTTGTGAAAGGATAACACCAGTTTAAATTGACTGAGAAATTTAATGTGTTCTTACACTTGAACTATTAAAGCAAGTTGCTCATCGTTTGAAAATAATGAAACTGATTATGATCATAGCACTTAAAACTATAATAATTGAATTATATCTGTTAAATTTTGTAGTATCAATTATATGGTTTTAAATAACTGTTTCCAGAATAAAAGAAATTAGAAGCGTAACCTGCCATGAGTCACTAAAATGCTTCTTGGCAAATAACCTGGCTATGGCCACTGAATCTTTCTCATGCAAGCACATTGCTGGGAGCTTAAAATAACACACAAATCATCACAAGTATCTAAAGTGATGAATGTATGCACAACTGTGTGCACAAAAAGGTATGTGCGAACGAATGTGTGCATGAATGAATGCAAATCTCTGATAAAAAATGCAAGCCTTTATATTAAATTTAGCTCCACCTACATACATTAGAAATGCGCCACCAAAATTCTACCTTGTACATTGCCAAATCTCAAAACATTATAGGTACTTAGGTATGCATATGTGACATTGTTACTAGACGATGGCCTGCTTTTCTAAGAATTTCGTTTGGCTCTCTAATTTACAGAATAGGTCCATGTGAAGTTTCTTACCTTGTTGCTTTAATGGGTCTCCCCAACTCTCGTCGTCCCCGTGGTCTAGGGGTACCATGCTAGCCTCTAACTCTTGACGTTGCAGGTAAAAATCTGGCAGAGGGCGATGGATTTTTTCCGGTTTAAAAATCCTTACCATGGCTCCCTTCGGAAGGGAAGTAAAGCCCATGGTTCCTGGTTGTAGATTTACAGCATGTAAAAGAATCTCAAGCCTGATAAAGAGGCCTCTGAGCAACATTTCTGATCTTTCATACCTAACATAGAATGGGACGCTAAGAACCATAACAATTAAAGAGCCTACATAAATAAAAAGGAAAAAAAAAAAAAACTCCCCAACTCTCAGAATTTAAGTTATTTCTCTTTTTGTCTTTTTCAGAATTTGTGCCTACGTTACCCTGCAAACTTATTGAATTTAATTCTAAACTACATTCCCAGAATCTTTAAGCTATGTGTTTGCTGCTTTGGCTGTCGCTAATGACTTTGGTTAACATAATTCGCTAATGACCTTTCCTTGGACAAATCTTTTAAACTCAAGCTTATTACATTATACACTGATTTAATACATGAATGATGATGATGATGATGATGATGAATTTGGGTTAAGGGTGCTAATTAATATATGGAAATTATTTATTTCAGTTATTTCTTTATCTTACTATTATTTTTTTATTTATATCTCCTATCAATAATTACGGTATTAAATTATAGGAATAAACTCTAGGGGAAGCTTACTGATGTGACAGGAACATAAAAGATCATATGAACACCATATTCTTATCTGTATAAAAGAGCATTTACTACAGTGCCAAGTAGTGTAAAAAATCCGAGGAGATATCAAACCCAAGTGATATCTTATTATTCGGATGTTAGAAGAAGAATGGATGCATTAGTAAACAACAAGCTGGTGTGAATATTTAATATAGCTTTGTATTTAATTGGAAAACTGAAGCTACTAACACTGAGTAAGATGCTTACAAAGTTACTTTGATATTCATTGATTTTGGGAGCATTCACTTCCATCCTCAGCTGGCTACAGCTGCTGACTAGAATTGCTTCATTATGATGGCTTCTATTGTCATCTATTCCAGATGAATCTATAAAGTCAGTGGTGGTGGAACATCAAAGCTCATTAGGTGATCCTGGTTATTCAAAATGCAAATGTTCTGCCATATTGTTAATTTGGTTTTTATTTATTTGTTTTACAAGCTTCCAGTTCTGTTTCATGCTGGTTGATGTGAAAAATATATTGCAGCTGCTAATTTGTTTATTTGGTTGTAATTGATCTTTATAAATTGTTCTTTAATCATACTTTAAAATTTCTTTTAGTCTTTCTACAGGGTGAGCCATAAAACTACGACTGCCTGCACAATGCTTTTTCCTGTCCATGTCCTTGGCACTCGTTGCCATCTGCCGCTATCATAGAAAGGCATGGATGAAACCATACAACATTTTTAAAAGTAGTTTTAAAAATGTTGTATGGTTTCATCCACGCTTTTCTGTGATAGCGGCAGAAGACAATGAGCGCCGAGGATGCAGACTGGAAAAAACACTGTGCAGGCAGTTCATAGTTTTTTGGCTCACCCCGTGGTATACATGTTATCACAGTATAACAATGGATGTATTCCTGATTCCTTATTGATATTGTGTCTGACAGTGGTTCCATGACAATAGTATCTTTTATGTTGCATTTGTTTTGGTGTATCAAGTTAAGGTTGTGCTGTTTGAAAATTTCCTAAGTTTGCCACCTGCTTTGAGGTGATAAGTAAATTTCCATGTACATTCTCTGTTTGATTTCTATTGGTTCATGGTTTTGCGCCCTTAAATTCCAATTCATCATCATCTATTGGTTCAATGTGCCATTCTGCTAGATTGTTTTCTTTCATCTGTATGTCATTATGGTTTTCTCCATGATATCTATCCTGAGAGACCGTGTTAACTGTGTGATGGAGTTTCTTATCTACTTGACCTTGCTTAAACCATTTGAGTCATATGATGAGCTGTACTCACATAAGGTAGTAATGATGTTAAATATGTCATTATGGAGTTCGTTCACAAGTATGCGCTGGTCAATAAAACTACATGTATTTGCAAATAACTCACAGGTGACATTCAAATATCTCCAGATCTCTGTGAAATGCAAGTGGACAGAAAAAATAGTGCAGTTGATATTGTCAGGAAAATAGGAGGGGATTTGCCACCTGATATATCTCATAATAAGCTGAAATGTAGCTAGTATGAATCATGGTCTGCAAAGAAGCTGCTATGTGTATGGAATGATAACGAAGGTGTTTATTTTCTATCGACAAAACACAAAGCTGCAACATTATAGCATCAGCAAACTGACAAAAAGAAAAGGTCAGACATCCAGAGTGGAGGTAAAGAAACCAAAATATGTCCTTCAGTACCAGAAGGGATTAGAAGCTATCAATTTGTAAGATCAAGTGACAGCTTTGTTTCCTATAATGCAACACACAACTTAGAAAAATATTTTTTCTATTTACTAGAATATCTGCTCCTTGACAGGCCTCTGACCCTAGGCATGGTTGTAAGTCTTCGGGGGTTTAAGCCCTACAAACAAGTAGGGTAAACCAGCTAAGTAAGCAACCAATCAAGCTAGACAGTGCATATTCAATTGTTTCATTGTGTTTCACAAGATGACTGGTAAGAAACTGACCAACTATACAGACTTTAGAACCAATGTGGCTCATCAGCTGCTTGTAACAATGGTCATCTGGAGTACCCCATTGAGACTGCAAGCAAAAATATACACATTCCACCCAAAGCCAAGAAAAAAGTAACAGAAAAAATAAATGTTGTATGCTTAATAGGAGAAGAAATAGTGAAAGTGCTTGGCAATGCAAACAGTGTTGTTCGCCCTTCATTTGGAGAACTGTTTTGAGATCTGCTGCACCCTAGAATTATATTGGGCCATTAAAACTAGTGAGTAAATAATAATAAAATAAAATAATGATGATGAGGATGATGCGATGATGGTGCTGATGATGATATAGATATACAGGAAATGCGCTCAATGTGCAAAATATATAAGTGGGTCACTCGCTACAAAATTCTGTTAGTGAGATTGTTCTCCAGGAGCACCAATATGCATGATATCTGTCACACACCTTTTCACTTATTTCATAAACAGAATTTACATCTGGTTGGTGGAAGCTTTTTGTTTTACAAATCTTTGGTGAAATCCATGGCGAAGCAGGTTAATGTATGTTAGAGTTTGTATGATATTCCCCTCCATTTGTTAGTTATCATGGCAGTGGTGCTATAAAACTTGCTCCATATATGCTTCTTGTCCATGAGTTCTTGGATCACACTTTGATGTGCAGGTATAGATCACAGTATTAATCCTGATTTATAGCGTAGGCCTTCTAAATAGAATGTTTCCGTGATGAGCTCATATGTAAGTTGTGAGGGTGAATATTTTGAGATACAAGGCAGCTAAAAATTAAATTGAGCTTTATTTATGGACGCTCATTAACTGCTATGGTTCTTAGTGTCCCATTCTATATTGGGCGTGAAAAACTGGAAATTTTGCTCAGAGGCCTCTTTATCAGACTAGAGGTTCTTTTACGTGTCATAAATCTGCAACACAGGACCACTTCTTTTCTGAAGGAAGCTATGCTAAGTATTTTTGCACCCAAAAAATGTCCATTGCATTCTGCTGGGTTTGAACCCGAGGTAGCAATAAGAGAACCCAATGGATTCATGGAATGTTGATTATGTTAAGCTATTGAATTCAGAGAACTGGTTCAGTCTCTAGTTGTAGCTGTTGAATATAATGTATTTGTCAGTGTGAGATGGTTTTCCGTATGTCCCAAAACTCAGCTGGTTGCCATACCTTATGAACTTAAGGAATGAGAAGGGAGGATAATTGTATTGTGGCAAGCCTTGGGTTGTTAAACCTGGGTTCACTAGCAGGGGTTATGTAGGTTCAGATGGAGGAAGATCACTGGGCATTGGTATGATGATGCCATGGCAGTTAAGGGTGAAAAATGGCAGTTAAGGGTGAAAATTGACACCCCAAGTTCAATAAAAATCCACTTGGTTAGGCAGTTTATTATAAGTTACACATGATAAGGCTCATTGTGAATGCAGGGTCACAGGAGCTTAGCAGTTGAACATGGCTGACTTATCTGGAGAGTTCTGGTGTGTTGCAATAAAACTTAGACATGGCGTCCAGAGTGGTTCTCAATGGCGACAGACATGGACATGTTCATAAAAAACGAAAGCGTCAAGAGAGCAAGGTGACCTACTGTCCATTCCAAACCAGAGTGCCTTTCACTGAAAACAAACTCTTTGTATTATCCGCGCTAAAGTAGTTCGCAATCCCCGCCCATAATGGCTGCTTGTTTCCCTCCCACGTGCTTGCTGAATGGCACCCTGCATGAGAATCATAGTTCAAAATGCAACCTGAGGTAACAATCGATTTTATAAGTATGCGGCAATGAACATTTTACTTACGTTAATCACAATCCTCGGACAAAAGTGCAACACCCAAATCCGAATCCTCCAAAGATGACTCAGCTGCCATATCAGAATCAGAACTACTCTCCAAAATAATGACAAACTTATCCACAATTCCACAGCAGTGTCGCACTTAAAACAAGTTCCCACATTTTATCCTCTTCTATGTTGTATTATGTCTGTTTATATTCCCTGCTCGCTTTCGTTACACTTCTCACTGAAACGCCTGTAAAATCCGATATTAGTTTTGTAATATGCAATAATGCAAGTGTCAGGTATTTTTGTAATAGTGAGTTGAATATATGAAGTATTGTTTGTTTTTAGCCACTTTTTAACTGTTTCCCGCTTCTGTGTTTGAACAGTTTATTCACACTACATGCACCTTCCTCTGCCATGTGAGCTCAAATACCAACTGACTAAATCACAAGATTTGATCTGAGCTGAGCATATGTGTGTTAGTGTATTATGAATGACTGTTCGCTTATCATATATCCTGTGTTACGCAAAGTGTTCATTCAGTACTCAGATAGCATCTCTGGGAATTCATTGCTGCATTTCTTATATATGTAAGAGAGTGGCAGTCATACATACGGTTGGTATTAACAAGTAAGATGCTCTTGGCGTTAGTGCAATAGCAGGCGAAAATCATATTTTGTAATCTCTTAACAGCTAGTATATATCCATTACCTTTAACGATGAGTTCTTATGATAACTGCAATAAAATGTGCAGTTCTATGCTTTTCCTGCTCTAATATTTCATAATACAATACATGTATTAAGGAACTATTTATGTTGGCATAAGAGTATATTCTTGGGTTCGTGACAATCTTTAATGAAAGCAAAAATATTTCAGTTCTTTAAATATTTCATGTAAATTAGATTGTTCTGATTTGTGGCATACTAGCAGTGATAACGCATTACTGCATTACCTTCCGTCAGTGAAATTTCCAATTCCTCTCCTAAAAATGGAATTCAAGAAGGCAAGTACCTGGATTTTTCAGTTTTTCTGTTTTACATCTCAGATGCATATAAACTGCAAGTTTTATTAATAAGCCTCTGGTCTCACAACGGGAAACCCCCTTACTACCAGCCATCCTCCATGGACTAGTGGTACTGTGCTAGCCTCTAGTTCCCTCTAGTTCAAACCCGGTGGAGGGTGATGGAGTTTTCTTCAGGCGTAAAAATCCTTAGCATGGCTTCCTTTGGAAGGGAAGTAAAGCTGGTGGTCCTGTGTCATAGATTTACGGCACGTAAAAGTACCTCAAGCCGGATAAAGGGGCCTCTGAGCACCCAATATAGAATGGGACGCTAAGGACTATAGTAGTCAAAGAGCATCCATAAATAAAACTCAATTTAATTTTCCCTTGCTACCATTTCTAGCAGGTCACTTATGAGCACATTACAACAGCCTTCGCTCTGATAATCAAAACTGATTCTACTGTGTTGACAACTTATTTACATGGTTAATTAAAAAAAAAAAAAAAAGGAACCTGAAAATGTATTCAAACCTAACATAAGAGTAGAAGAATCTTGTAATGACCTTTCACTGGGACACAAACAGTATCAGGGAGGTGCATTAAGTTTAATAAAGTGTTAAAATTAGACTGCTCTTGGTAATGGTGCTACCAAACCCCTACCTTTGCAATTGCATACTACTTAAGGTTCTGGAACTACTGTCCATTCCAAACCAGAGTTCCCTCTGATGTAAACAGAAGCACGTGCTTAGCATTCATGATACCAACCTAATCAACAAAAATTATTTTGTCTAGTCATGTCTGTTACTGATGGAAAATTAACAGCATTATCGCAAGAGCTTTTATTCAGGAATAAAACGATGCTCCTGTATCCATCAGTCACATTCCTTCCCCATATTACAAGATATAACTTCTTGCAACACCTCCTTAGTAGGTGCTTACTATAAGTTTATTATCCAACACTGAGTAGAAGCTTTCAATCCCCAGGGAGTTTCTACAGGTATAAACCTCTATTATAAACAATAAAATAATCTTTATAGGATTATAAATGGCTCATAGAGGATAAAGAAATAAAATTGTGTTCAGACCTTCAAAAAAGTATACCAGATTTTTAAAATAAAACACAAGAACATTCTAGTCATCTGTACACAAAAAGATTTTCAGGGGCTTTAATTAGGGTGACCAGAATTTCAGACCTAAAAGGTATGATAAAACCATTCAAGCATAAAACTAGAACACTTTTGTTTTAACACAATAATTAATATCGTATACTGTATAGTATAGCAGTAAGACTTCAATATTACAAGAAAATAAAGACCAAAGACTGGTTGTTTGTTACAACTTAACAAGGGAAACAATGTCTAAGAACACATGAATGAAAGTTATATTATTGTTAGCTATTTATTCTTCTTATAACATAAAACACAACAAATAAGTCACAGACAAATGAGTATTTGTAACTGAATTAAATATTTTAAAATGTTTTTATTATTCCCCCTAAAATGGAATTGTTATTTTCAAGCTAAAGCAACAGCCAGTTTAAATCAAGTTTACAAAAATGGGCAGTTAACTTATACCAGCTTTCTTGCACTGTTTTCATATTTTTCACTTGATGAATGGCTTTTAGCTGTGGATTTTTTAGAAGCATATCATAGAATTGTACACAGTTAAAATTCAAATTACATTTTGTAATTATCGCATGTTTACAGTTTCTGGTTTCACTTTGGACTTTTCATTTGTCCAGAGATTGTTCATTATTGAAAATACGCTTTCTGTTGGTGCATTTGTAGTAGGGCATAAGAAAAGCTCTATTTTAACTGTTACTTATCGTGACTGAGGGACCTCATTTGGCTGACCTGAATCTACCTGTTGTATTATTCCTTCTTATTCTATTAACCTGAGTATATATAGCAATGTAATGCTGGTCGACTTTGAAATAAATGGGGGGAAAAAAAAACCTACACTTGTAAATTCAATATTTATCCCTTGAAAGTTTGAGAATATTTCCACCCATCTCAAATGCATTAGTATGTGATTTGAATTCTACTCTTTAAGTTTAGGAACATTGACATACACTCTCATATTTTAAATTTCATCAAAATGGGTGTATCACATATGTCTTTCCTTGTGTATTTGAGTACAAAGCCTAAGGACCTCTGGACATTACTTCATTCAAACTTGGAAACTAGGATTTGCCCAATTCAATTTATTAAATTCAGAAAAATCAAAGGTCCATTGATCTAAATGCTGCAAGCAAGTAGAGTAAAATTTTTCTACATTTCTTTTGAAATGTAAAACATTAACCAGGCCATCATTTTCAAGTACTCTAGTTTTGTCTGAACAACTGAGACGACTCATGAGTATACTTTTCGATGATCACAAAATTTTAGTCAGACAGCCCTAAAATGTAAAATATTATCTGCTGCATAATAGTTATGATTGTGAACTAATTGATACAGCTGCAGCTGATTCTAACAACAACAACCACCACCACAACAAAAATAATAATAATATAATGCATAATTTTTTTATGTTGTGTGCATAATTAAGTACACCATGTTAGGTCACGAAGAGGTAAGGTATAAATGAAACTGTAGTTGAGATTATGGATGGTATAGAGAAACCTTGAGAAGTGTGCACGCTTGTACATGTTACCTACTTCTGCTACGGAGAATCTAACTTCTGCCATAGTATGTTACCACCTAGTGGCAATGATGTAAAATTATAGTGATAGTATGGAAACAAGAGTGCAGAAAAACTTTGCACACTAATATATTTCTTCATGTGTACAGAACCCATATGTATTTGGAAGATTTACATCATACCAGTTGCACATGTGTAGGACCCAAATCAATGGTTTTTAAGTGTGCTTAAAAGCAACAGCACCATCTCATACGTTAACTAGCATGTAAATGAACTCTTGCCAGACAAAATTCTGGCACATTGGCATCACGATATGATCCTGGCAATTGACAATGTATTGACAAAAAAAAAAAAATATTTATCTATTTCATGTCTCATCTGGTTTAGAGGAGTAGCACAGTAGATTTAAATGCTGTAGATTTTAAATTGCTGCATATACTTTAAGTTTAATAGCATTCAAAGAAAAAATGACCAGTAAATCCACAAGGTGTCAAAAATTAGGTCTTGTGATATTATGCAGCAACTGTCCCTGAACTGAGGATACAAACATACAGTCTAACCTGTGTGAAATTTTCTTTCTCAGACCTTCAAGCAGTTTGCATCATAATAACATGTTGCCCCTCAAATAACTGCGTGACGTGAAAAACTGCAGCCTGGCTACATGCAAAATGTACCACACCTCAAACAAAAGATTTTCAAAAAGTTATTTAATTAATTGGACACTGGTCTTGTGATTTAAAATAGGATTTCAAGCAGGATGCAGTTTCAGCACCCTTTGAATTGAAGGCAACATAGAGAGCTACCTTGACCTACTGTAATCAAGTACCTTAGCATAGTCAATATCTCAAAATCCAAAATTTCACCAAGTAGACCTCATGCACAGCGTATATATGAAAATAGGAATACATTTTTTGCACCACACTTTCAAGGCAAATTGGAAGACAATCCACCAGTTTGTATAGTATTATTAACAATATGAGCACTACACCCTACTTCAAATTGATCTCTTAAGTGTCTTCTGAACCGCTGAATACACATTATTACATTCTTTTCTGGATGAAGCACCAAAGTTTGCATTAATGTTATCTGCATGAAATCCAACTACTTTATTTTCAAGCTGATGATCCTCCAATATTTTTAATACTTAAGAAGTCATAAGTCACTTTATTCATCCTTTAACGTATACAATAAAGGACATGTTGAAATTTAAATATATGTACGTGATTATAATGATGTTTTTATTTACAAGTTATATTTATACTCTTCATGATTTTAATATACATTCTCAAATATGTATTACTTTCTCTACTACGTATAGTAAGTAGGGGAAGTATTGTATTCTACCCAAAAATTCAATACCGAGATTTCACCGGAAATATATGTTTTGAGACCCCCTGAATCCAAAAAAAGCATTTCTGGAAACATGTCTGTGTGTGTGTCTGTGTATCTGTGAACAGCATAACTCAGAAACGAACAGTCAGATAAACACCAAATTTGGTATTTAGGTTCAGTATCTTCCAGAGATGAGACACAAAGTTTTTCAAGAAAATCCCCCCACCTCAGATTACCATTTGCATGGAACATTTTTCGAAAATTTTAATTCTCTCAAAAATTGCTCTAAACGATTTTGATTAAAATATTATATGTTTAAGATATTTTCATGACAAATGAAATGTATATCTCAAATTTTCTGGGAATGTCTCCAAAAGTATTCTTCGTTGTGAACGACTTTTGCATAACTAGTTAACCATAAGAGATAGACAAAATTTTACTACACAAAAAATGTAGATCGCGTTAAGATACACAATATATGTCATATACATTTGTTTTGTTGAGTGAACCATTTTTGAGATATAGCTTGTTATTCCCTTAAATTTTCCAATACTTATACTTTTTCTCAAATGGTAATTCATTATTCAATTTTTTTATGTCCTGGACATGCAAAGAGAATGGAATGCACCACATAGCAACCAGCTCTTAAAAGATTTGACTATCGCTTAAAGCCTACCATATTCCCCTTGCACCTAAAAGAAAATTAGCAATAAGATTAACATCTCGATTAACATGAAGCATATAGAGAATAAGCATTTGTAAAAATAGTTTGTACAAGAGTAGAGAAAGTCATGTGAGTGTAACACATCAGATTTTTTTTTAAATCATTTTTATAGCAGTTTTAGTATTACTTATTTCTGTTATTCTTTTTGGTAGTCTTTATACAGTTCATTTCTCATGCTTTCCAAGTCCCTATTATTTAATGTATCTCTTAGTGCTGTTCTGTAATAGTCTTCATTGTTTCTTAAAATATATTTATGCACATTACAATTTTTGGATACATTTTCCTCTTGTAAAACATGCCTCACACTTTCATATATACAGTAGAGCCCTGGTAATTTGAGCTAATTGGGGCTGAGGCTACCTCGAATTACAAAAAACTCAGATTATACGGAAATACCACTAAATCAATGGGTAAATCATGAATAAATGTTCAATGAACACAATAATGTTTAAAAAAAATAAATAAAAAACAATTTAGTACATACTTGCGTTATATGTACATATAAAGCCACACATTTCCAAGTCGCAAGATATAAGTTACATTTTAAAGAAATTGTCCAAAGTCCTTTGTTTTAAAATAGAACCTTGTTTTTTAGCAGCAATGTTACGGCATCTTCTAAGAAGCATGGTGTCAATTGGAGTAGCTTCCACTTGCTACTCGATATAACGCAATGCCATATCTAGCGCTGCCAAACCTTCGATGTGAGTGATCACTGGTACAATTTCTTCAGGCAATTTCTTGTTGCCACTGTCTTCAGCAATGCTCACTATCCATTTCAGTAATTGCAACATCGGTCAAAATGTAACACATTCGGAAGTGCATAAAACGTACATGCAGACAACATATAAAAATGGGATTTTACTCCAGTTTTATGTAAAATTTTATAAGACAAGCTCAAATTACATGGAACCTTGAAATCCTGGGTCACGAATTACCGGGGCTCTACTATATATATGGCATTAAGATACTTAAACATTTTAAAACAATCTCTTCTAACCACATTCCCTATTATTCTAACTGCCTCTTTTTGAAGCTTAGGGTCCACTGCTGTAATAATCCACCATAGTGTTGCCCTGTATTTTATATGCGAATATATAAAGGTGTAGAAGAAATAATATTAACAGTTTCTCCTTATATGTGTTCAAAATCTAAAACCTTCACCTGTACTCCATTCTTATAATCAAAATAATGAGCCATAAGCAGAAAAGTTTTGTTAAATTGTGATTTGGTGAATCTCCATACATTGTGACATTATTCACTTTTTCCATATCCTTTTCACTTCGGAAATGGCAAATGGACTGAACATGTTAGTAATGATAGCCTCACATTTTGTGTTAACACAGGAATATTTAGGTTCAAAACACTTCTGTAATACGTATGTATTGTAATGAAAAGAAGCTAGAAACAGTGATGTGTATTGAATTCATCTAAAGGTGAGTCGAAATTGTTACACTAACATCTATAAATTGTTACACTAACTATAAACTTAAGTGATGTTAGTGTAACAATTTCGACTCGCCTTTAGATGACTTCTGTAATAGTTTAGATGTTAAGTCTGTTGAGCAAAATGTTTCGTTATGTTGAACAGTAAGAAATGCACAACTGCCTTCAGAAGCTGCCAGTTTCTGTTCAGTTGTCCCAAGTTCAGTGCCTTGCAAGAAAGATGTTGTAGATGAGTTGATCAGCATTATCAGCAAGCTTGGTTTGATTGTCTGCACGCATTGATAAATTTCACTTCTACCGCATTTCAATATTGAAAACAATGCTGAATATTTTGTACAGTACTCATTGCTAGACATTGCAACTTCACATTCAAAACACATTTCCCTTTCACTTTAGGTATGATTATTATACATAAACCTTAAACCTTACTACAGATTGATTTGATTATCACAAGTTATTGCTATGCTTCAACACTGCTCTGCTTAGTTGTAGTTAAAACAAACAAGAAATATTTTGAGTCATTGTATGGTTTGTTTTGGTTTGTATGCAGTAATTTATGATATACTGTAAAATTTTTATCTTTGCACATTGTCTGCATTTCTTTTAACATCAATTTTGGTTTGAATGAAAGTCCACAAGCATTTTCAAATAAAATTCAATTTTCAGGAGTTTTTATGAGATATTTTTGTGACTTTAAAGGCTATACATGGGTCATAGGATAATATGTTAAAAATAGGAGTATCCTGCCAAATAGAGTACATCTGGTCACCCTACTTTAACTGCATTCAGACCTTTTAAGAAATATTATTTTATGCAAAGTACTATCTGTAAAAACAAAATTTCTTTATAAAATAATTTGAGTTTATATGCCAAAAAATTGCCAAGAGGAAATATAATTTTAAACTTTAAGGTTACAAAAAGTGTTTTAGCCCAGATTTTCACAAAATAGTATATCATCTAAAGTAAATCTACTTATTTGGAAATTTAAAGCCTCTTGTGGAAGATTATAGTCTGAAGACTATATCAGGCAAAGTACAGCAGTTTGGTTAGACCATTTGTTCAAAATAGTTGCTGGCATTTTGTTCACCAAACATAGAAATGAGTATTGTTTAATTCATTGCAAATCATCATTTTGACAACTGCTATTGCCGTGCATCTGAACTATTTTTCATTAACAAACAAATAAAAAAGAACCCTTTAACCTACCTTTCTGGTTGAAAGCAGCTAAATTGTGTGCATGTGTGCATGCAGCAATGTTAATAGTGAAAACAGTATCAGAAAAGGACTGAAATTTCAGACAAAGAGGGAGTAGCATTTCTGTTTTATACATTTGTTAACTGTTTTGGTGAAAAAGGGAAATTTGATATCTTGGTTGGACTCTTTAAGAATGCTGAAACCAAATACCTAAAAGCTAAAAACTGAACCCTGCCAGATAAAATGGAAAGTCTAGGAATGTTGTTTCTGGTACATGCTACAGTTGTTGGTCGATGTTTCATTTGCATTTTTGGATCTTATTCTACTTGATAGGCATTTGGACCTTTCATACTTAATGTCTTAGTTGACTGATTGATATCAAACCCATTTTTGTCAAAGTTCCAATTCCATTATGACTTTTCCAAAGCAAGCAAGGGAAACAAAAAGGCATATTGATGACCTCAGCACATAACTATTCACAACCTAATTGCAAATGTTTATTGAATTCCTGTTTACCTCCTGTTGCTTGCAAGGGTCTTTAGTTTAAAGTTTGGAAGACCTGTCCATTTCCTTTTTTTTAATTTTTTCCTTGATTTGAATTTGAAGCAGTTGGTTTTCAGATCCTGCATAGAATTAATTTTTACAGGAATATGGTTTATAAAATACACTTGAAAAGGTAGTTACAAGTATTAATATAATTCAAGGTACAGTGCTCACATAAAACATACATAAAATAAAGCCACTCATTCAATGCTGGTATTGCAGTCTATGGTATTTGAGATTTTTCTAAAGTATACGAGCAATTAAACTCTTAAATTATTGCTTCCATTTACTCTTCTTGAGGAATATGTTATCTCAGCTTGGGGCATTAGTCAACAACTGCAGAATTGCAATTTTTGCCCACAGAAAGAAATTATTTATAAAACGTACATTCATTTAAGTTTTGAAAATACTAATTAATGTAGAGAGAATAAGTTGACTAACAAAGTAAAACTTTTCTTCTCATTTGAACATTGGCTGTGCTCTAATAAATCGAGGCCTTCCTTCTCATCTAAAATCAATCATTTGTACATTTTTAGCAATTTACCACATCGTTTCATTTTGTGAAACAAAGTAGATGTCACTACCTGATTTTAATAAAATAGGAGCAATGCCACTCAAGGTTCCACTTTACGATTGGTTTGCTGATATTTAATAGTATTTCAGTGTCCTTAAATCATTGAATGACCATGTTCTTTGATCCTCAGCTATAGAACAGTATCAGGAACAGCTGTAGCTTCTTCCTGTGAATGTTTTGAGACATCTGGTGCACTAGTGAACTTGCTGCAATGAATTATTATACAAATATCAAAATTAATTGTTTTATCTATAATTTCTTTCATATCAAAGATACTGATGGCTTTTGAAAGTGTTTTAGCAATTTGGTTCCTCTTCTGATTTACCTGTTTATACTCATAATTTTCTGCAATTGTGACCCTGAAACACATCTTGTGTTCTCAATAATCATGTAAGTGAATTTGTCTTAACAGAAGCTGCTTAATAACGTATATGATTGTTTTGAGTATTAATCAGTTTGTTAGTAGCATCATTTTCAAAGAATATTTGCAGCCAGACAGCTTAATGCATCTGCGAAGAAACTGACATATGGTGCAAATGATAGAGAAGCACTGATTCCTTTAAAATGAACATTAGTCAAGTTCACATGCAAGAGAAACATCAATCTTCTTAAGCTGATCATATGAAGGAAATTGCACTTGATTTACAGTACAAAAGATTGTTATTCAATTCCCTCATTTGTCCTATATGGCTGTGCAATCTCAGTATCCACTTCATCATCACAAATCCAAAGAATACAAACTCTACAGAACAGATTTCTTCAAATTATAACTGATGCCCCTTGATACATTTGCAATGACACTTTTCATAGTGTTCCAGAGATTCCAGAGGTGTCAACAATCCTCCAAGAAAGCTACAAGGGATTACAACACACCAACCATTTACTACTTCAAATACTTGCAAATCCTACACCCAATTATGCCAACAGAAGACTGTAAAGGAAAAGACCATTAGACCTAATGTCATGGGATTACCAGTGGATAACGACCAAACACATGCTTCATATTAATTTTGATTTAGTAGTAAATGTGCACAACTATACTGTACAAACTATTTTACAGCAATGTTTCCTTAATAAAAAAAAATAACATTTGCTCACTGTAATCTATAAGAAGTAATCTCATTTGTAAGGCAAGTCACTTAAAAGGAAGCAAGAAGGTCCATGCATTATCATAAGCAGTTCAAGAAGATATACTTCAGAGGAATATGAAACTGGGAATCTTAACAGCTTCTGTGCATATATTTGCACTTTTATTGGTACCTACAATCTACATTGGTGTAAGACTGGAAACAAGGTCAAAAAATTGTGAAAGTAAACCAATCTACTGCTGGACATGTTATGGTAGTTGGTCAGACAACCTTTTTTCTTCCAATGAGATGAAACATACATTCTCACTGTACTGCTACAAAATGAGTTCGGTGTCTTGACTAACCAAACAGGTACTCATCCCCTTTGATTTACAAAGCTAACATTTTATGGTTTCTTTCTTTTGGTCATGTTAAGGATAAGATTTGTGTATTGTTAACTTCTTGTAATTTAATTATCACATTTTACTATGTCTTACTACTTTTGACCAATAAGGCATTAAGAAATGAGCTGCTTATCCCGCATTATTATCACCTCCCTAGCATCTACTAATTTGTCTACGATCATCATTTGCTTTCTGCTAGACATTCAAAGTTAGCTTCACCAAAACAGTGCAACACCATACAGTACAAAGAGAAACAGAAACAGTATATGGAAGCAGTTCGATCCATTAATGTAGCATGTTAGTTAATATGTTATTGTATTATTTCTTGTAATCTTTAAATACTTTCTTTTAATCATGAACTAGTCAATTAAATCCCATTCAAGTTTTGATTTTTTCTGGATAAATAAAAATTTTTGTGACATTACTGTTGATAGCATGAGTTTAACATTTTAAAGTTAACTAAAAACTCCCTCCCTCTCTCTCTCTATCTCTCTCACACACACACACACACGCACGCACGCACGCACACACACACACACACACACACACACACACACCACACACACCACACACCACACACACACACACTTGGTTTACTAGCAATACAGTTTCCTGAAAAATAATTACCTACATATTCATATAACAAAATCTAATCTTAACTAGAGATTCATACACTTAGTAATTCCAAATACATATTACTAGGTATGTGATTTTTAGTCAAGTTTGTTGTAAACTCTTCTCATTTTATCAGTTAAATCATAAGCAGTCAACACTACTAACTTGAAATTGCATAAGGAAGTGTGATTTGATAAAAACTCTGCTATCAGCAGAAAGCAAATTTTTCAGTATGAGCTTTTTTAAACTAATTTCATATAAGATACTAGAGTGCAGTTGTTTTATGGTGAGGCGATAGATCTGCGCACTGTCTGTTATATGGGGTTTTTCGTTCTGTAACTCCCCGCATTACTTATTGATGAGTGGTAGTAACATGCACTATAATGAGTTCTAACCTTGTTATAAGTGTTGTTGGAAACAGTGTCCATCTACATGAAGACATTCCTGGTATCTTCAAATGAAATTTTCATTCACATGTATAAGTTCTTCTTGCGTAATGTTAATAATTTCTGTTTTTACATTGTCCTTAAGTTCATCTATGGTGTGGGGATTGTTCCTATAAACTTTATTTTTTTAGCGTTCCCCACAAATAGCTGGGCCAACTTTTTCCTGTGTTAGAGTACCTCATTTTTGCTTCTTAGTTTTAGCATTTAGTGATCCATTGTCCTAAGCTTATTAAACAGACATCTGACAGTTTCTCTACCTGGAACTGGAATACCAGGAAATTTCTCCTCAAATTTTCTACACACTTGTCTACATGATTCGGTTTTTACTTATGTACTGTACATAAAAGTTTGTTGTTCAAGTGTGAATTTGTCAGCAGGCATTACAGTGGACTAATAACAAGACATTAACACTCTCAAGCACATCACTTACAACACAGTTATCTTGAATAAACTTTCACCTTTGAGATGCACAATGCCAAATCTCTTTCAGTACAAACACAAATCAACAACTGAAGCACACTACACCTTCAACACATCATGTGCCGCCAGTTTGCATTGGAAAAGTATTCGGGTCACTGCAGTAGCAGGGTAGCCTGCTACACATATAGCTGGTCTGTGGCCTCACCTTAAAATGACCTCACTGTATATTTAAAATTGAAAGCAATAGTATGCATTACTCATTTATATTAATACACATAGAATTAACGAGGCAAAAGGATTTTAAAAATCTCATATTCATCTGAAGTTGCTATCTAATTGGCTCTGTATGAAAAATAAAAGGTATTTAAAAAGATATGTTACATATTAAACTAAAATTTTTGTATTCTTTAATAAATTTTTTCCTTTCTTTTTGATGAAAAGTTTTTCTTTTGCTTTGTCTCTATAATTTTTATGCTTTTAACACCTTGCTTCCAGTAGTAGCTTGTGAGTATACCTTTGGGTATTCACCAATTTTTAGTCAGCCCTGAAAATGTAAAATACCATTGCTGCATAATAGTTATGAGTATGAATAAACCGATACAATTGCAGTTGCTTGTTGTGTGCATAGTTAAGTAGGTACTATGTTAGGTCGAGAATGAAGTAGTGTGTAAATCAAATTGCAGTTGAGATTATGGATTGTGTTGAGAAACTAGGAGAAGTTTCAATGCTTGTGCACATTATCTACTTCTGCAACAGTGATTCTAACTTCTACCACAGTATGCTACCACCAGTGGCCTTTATGTAAAATTGTAGTGATGGTGGAAACAGATTGCAGGAAAAGCTTAATCCGCTAGTGCACTTCTTCAAGTGTGCACGACCTGTACATATTTGGCCCCATAAGATAATTACGTCATACTAGTTGCACATGCGCAGAAACTCTTTAAAATGTGCATACCTTAGGATGTACTAGGGATTCTGTAGCCATATAATTAATCAAGATTAGAGTAGTGCGGTAGATTTAAACACCATTGATTTTAAATTACCACATAAACGTTATGCTTAACAGCATTCAAAGAAAAAGTGACCAACAAATCCGCAAGGTATCAAAAGTTAGGGTGTTCACATGCTCTTGTGCTCTTATGCAGCAGTCGCCACTGCTTTCTTTATACATTCAACTTCTGTACTTGGATCCATGCTGTCTAGACCTTAGATAAAAGCTATAACCATCACATTGTAATCCAATTGCTTATTTAAGTATTAGACAATTAGTACAGGAAATGTCTGATTCAGGGGAGGCTCTGGGGGTAGTGCCTCCATGTCATGGCACTACCTCAATAAAATGAAGAAATATATATTTAAAATTAGTTGTATACTCCATGATTACATCAAGAATACAGTCATGCTTATTATTCTTAAAGGCGCAATGAAATGGCTTGTCTGACAATAGAAAATCATAGAAGCTGAAGGAAGCGACTACAAATTTTGAGTTTGTAATCTTATTATATTATTATTTTATGGATCCGTGCCCATTCTATCCTGGCATGGATCCATAGCACTCTGAGCTTTCTGTCTAGACTTTAACAGTGATTGGAGGGGCAAGAGGATAGCCCATATTTGTGCCAGTTAGTACCTATCACTGCTTATCTTGGCAGCACATGCAAATCTAAGTACTAGCTTTATCGTATGCCTATGACAAGAGTGTTATACTGAGAAGTGAGAAATAAGGCACCAATCACTTGCAGTGTAAAAGTTATGAGAAAATTGATGTTTGTTATATCATATTAATCATTAATTTTCCATTGTTTATACTTAAAATTAAATTAATTATTTTTATAATGCTGCCTGCACTGCCAACAGTCCAGCAGACAATTGAAAGAGCAGTAAGTTTTCAAAGTCACCACCTCCAGCTGTGGATTTGTGTGCATGATTTGAATGGGAACTGTGGTGTTCAGTTTAGTTTCATTAGTGTGTGCACTTGCACTCTATAATAGTGCCTCTACCATTAAGGGCCTGTATTATATTTTTGGTTAAAGTTCCAGTTAGATATTCGAAATTAGTTAGATATTAACTGGGAATCAGGGCAAATTTTTGTATTACGACTTTCGGTTAACAACTAACAGGAGTTATTCTTAGTGATGAACTGTCACCTTGGGTAGTGGTTAGAATACTAACTTGGAGGTAACCATACAAAAATGGTGTCGTGGTGTTGGTGGTATATTTATTGCTTCATATAAGAATTTCAGGGAGGTATTCCTGGCACTACCACTGCATTCATGTTTCAGCTGCCACTGGTCTGATTACATATCGTGTTTATGTGATGAATCTTCTGGTGTTTTCAAATTTGGCATCAATGTTATTAGAATTGTTATCTTCCGGTTTTTGTGCCATTATTAAAGGTTAGAATCATAAATGCTTTTGCTGGTTCCTATAATCGGCATCTTCAGTGACCTGTCTAATGGATTGCATGCCAATAACAATGGAAGGTTTTCAGCTTAAATAGGAATTTTGCAACCAAAATATGTATCCAGGACTCTCTTTAAATCTCTGTAAAGCATTCATTGTGTAAATGTGGTTTGTCTGTCAGAGCATTGTGAAGGATGAGGAGAAACAAGTGGGGGGCCCTTAACATCTGGAATTGTGATCAAGAGGATTTAATTATGAGCTAATGTCTGGATGATTATTGACTAGAAAAGGAGAGCAATTAATTCCTCAACTAATTCAATCCTTATAAAATCACCCACAGTTAACAATAGATATAGGATTTTCAATGAGTGATCATCTATCAGAAAAGTTATGTATGTCTTCAAGAAAATGTTTTGAGCAATAAATAAGGCAGCAGATTGAAGAAAACCTCTTCCAAATATATAAATAAAATCTATGTACAAGCTAGTATGAGATGATGTTTATTTACTGCATGTTCAGTGATGTTTTAACTGGTGGGTTGGAGAATCCTTCTAAGAAGGTAGGGGTTTAGCTAATGGAAAGAGTTAGTGTTTACTTGGTCTGAGGCAAGTGAGGGATAAAGATGCACTACACATTCAGCTTAATGGTACCACTTCCAACAGTTAAAGCTTTACCTGAGAGATAAGCCACTGCACCCCACTATCTAAAACGTCATTGAACAGACAGTAAAAACACTTTATCCCAGTGTTCTGTCCGAAAATCTTGACAGTAATAAAAACTGTACACTGTTGTGTGATTCATTGACACAACCTTGACAAAGTAATTATTTCAAGGCAAAGATATAGAAAGCGTGATCATTCCACCCAAAACAACAATGACATATATCTTGCATCTAGATGTCTGTTGATTGAGTCAATACAAAATACGTGCCAGCAGAATTACAGATTAATCCTTTTGATAATCCAGAGGTTAAATTGAGAAAGTGAGTGTTTATAATGAAAATAAATGTTGTTATGAATAACTAGTGTACTCCAGATGTCAACCTATGCTTTAGTATTCCTAGCACTCATATGGTTGTGTAAATGCTGTACAAATCTTGAATTTCGAAAGTGTAATTAAAGTGCCATTTGATTTTTCATCAAGGCATTATGATTGGGAAGATTGTTCAGATGTTGCTTTTGTGTTGTCTTATTATTTCTCTGCTCCATATTATTTCACACATTGTGTACAGAATCCTCATGTACAATTTTGAAGAAGTGTTCACCATTACCCACCAAACAAGGGGTACAAAACCAAATTCTTTTATGACCCTCATTCACATGATGAGCCAAGCCTCTGTGCAAAATATTAACCAAAATTTCCTTGTAAGATGCTGACCGTAAACGTAGTGAAAGTTTTGATTATATTTTAACCTTTGATCATTTCATAACGTTTTATACAAGTTCAGTGTATTAGAAATTTTGATCTACAAAATGGTGTCTTTATCGAAGATACTGCTGAGACCTGATGAGGTTAGGCTATGCAGGATTAAATCAATATGGTTTGCTATTCTGGTGTAATAATTTTGTTAGGATGAATTTACCAAATTATAAAAAGATAGACTGTTTTGTAAAGAATTAAAATGGTAAAACTAACACAGTTATGTGGCAGTAAAAAGCATTCCTGTTGGTTTTTCCTATTAAAATTATTTGGCTCTACTGTAGTTCTTGTCCTCTTGTTCTTTAAACCTGTCTAGGAACAGGATGTTGTAGATCTGTTGCCTTAAATGTAAATCAAATTATTATACTAAAAAGCTTTCATATATAATTTAAGCTTGGAATGTTAAGAAAACTGCACAGAAAGCCTCAGAATACTTTACTTTGAGAAAATTCACCTTTAATTAGTTTCTGCAAGAATTATTGAAAATATTCATTGTTTGCCCTCTCTTGGAGCTGTGCGTAAGTGATTTAGTTACACTGCAAGACATTTATCACATAGTTCAGGATTATACCTTTATACATTGTGAAATGTTGATGTTGCAGTATTATAAATCGAGGGAAGCTGCTACATTCTGCAATGAACTCGCTGCACAATTTCGACCGCTCATTAGACAAGTTTCTGGCCTGGTTGTCTGAAGCAGAGTCATCAATGGAATGTGTTGAAGCAGAGGCTGACAGACTAGGTGGACGGAGGGACCCAGGAGTTCTGCGGCAACCCATGCATCAGCTCAAGGTAGGGTGCATGTTCTTTACTATAACATCTGCAATGCAAATGAGCTTATTTGTTCAGTTATTGTTGACCATCCAAGTCTGTAGTAATTTCAAACCATTAAAACCTTATATGATTTGGTTCGTTGGGGGAAAGTGGGACATCAATTTATTATTCTCTTATACTCTTATGTACATTAATTATACTCTTTAGACCATCAAGCTTTAAAATTATTTTTTCTTGTTTTAAATCTCTCCTATTTTATTGCAAGATCTATGCATTTGTGTGTGAATGTGTAACTTTAAGATAACTTGCTTATAATGGACAAATGTCAAGAGAGCAGAACTTTTGTGCTTCTATCTGCAAGGTTCCTGTTGATGAGAAACCAAAGAGATGAATTGCCTGAATTGAAGAAACTGAAAACAAACTAAAAATTAGAACCAAAGAAAATGTAATATATGTTAAATACTAGTAAATGGAAAAATCCACTGCAGCTGAACATTTTTGAAATAAGGGACAAGGAATCAGAAACTTTTGAGAAACATTCTCAGCTAGCATTGAATTCTTAACTTGATACCTGCATTTAGAAATATCAAAACAAAATTATTATTATTATTATTATTATTATTATTATTATTATTATTATTATTATAATTATAATAATAATAATAATAATAATAATAATAATAATAATAATAATAATAATAATAATAATAAATCAACTAATACCAATGGGCACTGCTACTAAATGATTCATCTGTATACCAGCAGATTTCATTTCAGTTTAGTTCTATGGAGACATGCACATGAAGTTTGTGCTTTATAATGATACCATAGCTATCAAAAGTTGTTGCACAAAATTCAAAACAAATGATTTTTCTAAAGGAATTACTCATCAAAATGTTTATTTGCAACACTTGTTTGCTTAAAATGGAAATACTTTGTCTCTCGCCCCAGTTAGAATATCATAAACTATAACTGCAATATGGGTGTTGTGGAGGCATGTAACAGGGGGTGAAAAAAAAAAAGAAAAAAATGGAGGAAAAAGAAAGAAAACTATTGTAACCTATGGAAAATCTTTAAGTTATACAGCAAGTAAGTTTATAATTTTACATTTTGATAAAAAGTAACTTTATGGTGTAAAACTTTGTTCCCTAAAGGAGTTTTAAATTATTTAAATCTTTATAAAAATTGTTTTTATCTTTGAAGTCAGTGAGACAAACTACTACAGGTATGAACATTCTTGACCCAGCGTATCACCACATGTCAAGCGACCTCCACGCCTCCCCTTCTTATTTGCTGTTTGCAACACTAAGCAGTCTTTAACCCAGTGGTGAAACACTGTTGTATGCAACTATGAGATACATTCCACAATAGTTGGTTGGAATTTAGGGAAGAATGGGCTCTTTCATATTTTGTATCATACAAAGATACTGCAATGTACTGTATACTTATATATATATACAGAATTAATTACCATATCAGGTTCCCACAATTGGATTCTGCCATAAACAAAGCATGCCAAACAACAAAGGATATAAATACACAATTGAAATTGTAAACAATGCAAATAACTGCTAGCAAAGTTTCAGATATATAAAATACTACCTGAAAGTAATTATAATCTACAAATATATATAGAAATGGCCTAAAACAAATTTGTATATAAGAATAAATTAGTTTACATACCATAAAATGATTTTTCAATACAGCTAGTAGTCTGTAATAACACTGATGGCCCTGTTTTAATAAATGAGTTGTTTAATTCATACTTTTTGCGTAATTATACTAAAAACATGAGATAGTATCTCTGTCTCATATTAGTCAACCAACAACATCAATTGAAGCAAGATGATGTTTATTTACTGTGAAAACTGTAAGTATTGAGTAATGTTTGTTCATTTTCCTTGCAAGTTTTTAAGTGATATTATACTTATTTCTTCAGTTTGATAACAATTATGAGATATTTTGAGTTTTAAACCTTTATTGTCTGATTAATAATGAATAAAACATTTGATTTTTTGTCATTTAATACATACATTGCATTCTACAGACTTTGAGATACAGACTTTGTTCATATGGTGATACAGTGAGAATATAATGAATAAGGGTTTATGTAGAAAGTGTTAAGCATAGATAACATCTAAACTGGGGCTTATGGGACCTTTAGCAAGATTTCCAGTGCTGCTATCTGCCACAATAGCAGCAGTGATGAGTGATACTTATTTGGTGTGAAAATTGTCAATGTTAAGCGAAATCCATATTCAATTGCTTCTTTCTTCTTATTTTGTTATAATTATTTCTTAGCTGATTGAATCATTTTGCACAGTCTTTATCTGAATCTTCAGTATATGTTAACATCCTACATACTTGCTTAGTATGTTCTGATGCACTTTTCAGCCTGTTATGTTTTTGCTTAATTTTTTATTGTGGCAGTATTTTATATCACAACACTGTAAATGCCAGAGTGATTGTAGTGTAAATTAGCATTATTATATGACAATGATTTGGGATGGTTGTTAATTATAAGCATTGTTAGGAAATAAGTTTACATGGCCTCACTGAAACTGGCAATAGGAGCAGGTAACAATGAGCGAGGGGGTGAGTTGTTTATCAGTTAGGAGAGACAAACAAATGACGTCAGAGTAGCATGCCTTTCTGTAGAAATGGAGGGAATATCTTCCCTAGAGCATATGTGTTCATAATTTTGATTGGATGTAAAAATAGACGCTAATGTTGGCACGTTTAATTAACCAATAGCAGTTCTGTTATAATGTTTAGGCATATCGGGGTGAGGGAGTATAAAAAGCTAAAGCCAGAGACGGGTAACGTTCAGTCCAACAGAATCATTCGCAGGTTATACGTCATGCAGTTCTACAGAATCATACAGAAGTTACACGTCGCCCAGTTCATCAGAATCATTCACGCGTTAAACGTCGCCCAGTTCTACAAAATCTCTCGCGTCGTAAAGTTAGTTAAAAGATGTGAAATACGCAAATAAATAATGTGCGGCAAATAAGTGATTATAGTTACATTCTAAGATATAACAGTTTCAGTCGGGCGTGTATCAAGAGTAAACATGTGAAATTAATGAAGTGTGACGGTAATAAAAGTGTAGAAACAAATTCTTTTATCAGTGTTATCTTTTAGTAACAACTCCCTTCCGTTTACACACCCTGTTTAAGAGATTTGCTCGACCTGTAATAATAGCTAGCCGGAGGACAAAGAACCCAAAATTCAAACTAGTAATACCATAACAGGCGCTCAACAAATAAGATAACATGAAGTTACCGCGACATTATATACTTAATGTTAACAGTGAAATTTGGATGATACACAGCTATAATGATTACAAAAGCAATAATTCTGATCTTTTAAATAAACCCACATCAAGCATGGGCAAAAGAATATAGAAAACTAATTATTATAATTTCAAAATTCTGAATTGAGTGAATTCTCAAAGGCTTTACTGACCATTTAACTACAACATATGTTTCAAAATCTATTGCTTGCATTGTCAGTTGCTGTTTGAATATTTTGTATTTGTTCAAGGTATCTCTTGAGGCCATTAGATGAATCTACCAGAAGATTCATCTTTATTAAAGAAATTATGCAGAAATAAATTATACTCCCAATATACACAAACAGACATAAGTATAAAATCCATAAAAATTTCTCAAAGGAATATATCAGTAAACAACTTCTTGGATGAGAATATTTGGTGGCACTGCATTTAGAAAGGTTGACCAAAATGAGTCAGAAGTGCTATTTTAATATTCCTTTATCCAGCTGAGAGTTTAACCATAAGATCAGAAGAGTAGCTTTTTAATACTGAAATTTATTATTGTTACCTCAGCAAAGACTCAAGCTGTTTAGGCTCAGCAATGGAATTATTGTTAGCAGAACTACTTCCTTTAGTTGTTTCTTCTGAGTGCTCATTACTTTCTCTACTACGTATAGTAAGTAGGGGAAGTATTGTATTCCACCCAAAAATTCGATACCGAGATTTCACCGGAAATACATGTTTTGAGACCCCCTGAATCCAAAAAAATCTTATGTGTTACACTAACATAACTTTCTCTACATCTGTCTGTCTGTGTGTCTGTCTGTGAACAGCATAACTCAGAAACGAACAGTCGGATAAACACCAAACTTGGTATTTAGGTTCAGTATCTTCCAAGGATGTGACACGAAGGTTTTCAAGAAAATCCCCCCACCCCAGATTACCCTTTACAAGGAAGATTTTTCGAAAATTTTAATTTTCTCAAAAATGGCTCTAACGATTTTGATTAAAATATCATATGTTTAAGATATTTTTATGACAAATAAAATGTATATCTTGAATTTCCTGGGAATGTCTCCAAAAGTATTCTTCATTGTGAACGACTTTTGCATAACTGGTAAACCATAAGAGATAGACAAAATTTTACTACACAAAAAATGTAGATCGCGTTAAAATACACAATTTATGTCATATACATTTTTTTGTTGAGTGAACCATTATCGAGATATTGCTTGTTATTCCCTTAAATTTTTAAATACTTATTTTCTCAAATGGGAATTCGTTATTCATTTTTTTCTCTTGGATATGCAAAGAGTATTAATCTGTGGGAAAGGGAATGGTGCTGCACCTAACAACCAGCTATTAAGAGAGATGTATGTGCTTAAAGGCTACTGTATTTCTATATTGCCCTTGTAAATATATATTCCCCTTACATCTACAAGAAAATTAGCAATAAGATAGACTCTGCAAATGTTTATCTCGATTAACATGAAGTAGATGGAGAATAAGCCTTTGTATAAATAGTTTGTACAAGAGTAGAGAAAGTCATATGAGTGTAACACATCAGATTTTTTTTGTCATATTCTGTTTTAGCATGAGAATTTGGAGTACTGTTAGCCTTAAGAACAACAGAAAGACTAAGACTGATTTTGTGCCATCTAGGTGTTTTTTATTATAATGGGAAATCAGTAAAGTTTAGGAACCTATAATGAGCCATTAAAAAAAATATATATATATATGTATATCTGTGTTACATTCACATTACTTTCTCTACCCTCTATCGTGTATTAGTTGGTATATAAATTATTCTTACAGAAGTTTATTATCCTATCCACTTTATTTTAATCAAGATAAACCTTTCTGGAAATAGCTGCATTCCACATTTCATTACAGCTACAAAGGGAATAATGATAGTCAGATGTTTTAGAACTGGATGCTATATGTTGGCTTTTAAAATTCCATACTCTTTCCATGACATCACAAGAAACAAGTATTGATCAATGGGAACAGTTAATAATGAACATCTCACAAATGGCTGATGTTATAAAATATGCTATTTGAAATAAATTATGTATTTTAAAGAAATCTACATTTTTTGTGTAGTACATTATCGTCTATCACTTAACATTTATCAGTTATACAAGATGATACAAAATTCCTTCCAAATGAAGGGGACTTCATAGGCTATTTACAGAAAATACATTTTGTTTTGTCATTTAAATAGCTGGTATTTTAACCAAAATCATTAGAGCCACTTTTTAGAAAATAACAAATGTTGAAAAATGTTCCATGTAAAGGGTAGTTTGGGGTGGGGAGTTTCTTGAAAATCTTTGTGTCGCATCTTTGGAAGGTACGGAACGCAATACAAAGTTTGGTATTTTTCCGGCTTTTCGTTTTAGAGTTATGCTGTATACACACCACACATATACTTTCCTGAAAATGCTTTTTTCAGATTCAAATTGCCTCAAAGCATGCATTTTCGGTGAAATCTCGGTATCAAATTTTTGGGTGGAATGCAATACCTTCTCTACCTACTATGTATGTGGTAGACAAAGTAAAAAGCGTATTCTTCTATCGATTTCATGTTAACTAAGATAAACATTTGCAGAAAATTTGTAGGTACAAGGAGATTAGGGGATTCCAGTAGACCTAAGTGATAGTCAGATCTTTTATGAGCAGGTCACTGTGTGTTAGGTTTGAAATTCCATTCTTTGCATGACCACATGGGGATAAAAGATAAATAAAAGAATAGCAGTTTTTCCATCTGAGAAAAGCATAAGTGTTTGAAAATTGAAACCAATAACAAAGAATATCTCGGAAATGAATAATGCCACAAAACATTTTACTTGGCATAAATTGTGTACTTTAATGTGATCTATGATTTTTGTATTGTAAGATTTTGTGGATCTCTTAGGGTTTACCAATTATACAAAGCTCCTTCAGAAGGAAGAGAACTTCAAAGGCTATTCCCGGAAAACTTAAGATAAACATTTTATTATCATGCAGATGATTTAAACTTATAGTGTTTTAATCAAAGTCGTAAGAACGATTTTCAAAAATGATGAAAAATACTCCATGTAAAGGGTAGTTTGAGTTTGGGGTTTTTCTTGAAAAACTTTTGTGTTGCATCTTTGGAAGATACCAAACTTAAATAACAAGTTTGGTATTTATTGGACTCTTCATTTTTGAGTTACACTGTTCACACATGTGCACACATGGACCTTTTTAAAAAAATTCTGTTTTTAGATTCAGGGGGTTTCAAAACAGTATTTTAGTGGAATACAATAGTAGTAGAGAAACTAATAAGGGAGCTTTTATATGACAGGATGTGTATTTATAAATGCCTTCTGTATTTAACTTCATGGATTTAGGGGCTATGGGCTTGTTTTCACATCAAGAGAATCTTTTCACATCAAGAGAATCTATCTTGCTTCCTGTTCCCATTTGGTTTGTAGTTTAGTACAACATATGGTAATCTGTTTGGGTTAATTCTATTGGCATGTTTGTACCATTCATTCTGTATTTTTCATCGAATTAAATCTACTGATATCTTTAATTCTCATTTTGTATAGGATAGTCACTCCTGCTATTGAGAGTAAAAACTTTATAAACACTGTTTCAATTTTTCTCTTGCTTGAGTGGTTCGGTATCATTTTTTGCTTGCATAGTTAATGCCATCATTTTATAAAATTTTAGTTGTGTGGTGCTAACAAGTTTTATTTCCTGGAGTTCTTCCTACTGTCACATACTTTTGATAAAATCTATTCAATTTCATATTTGCTTTCTGGCAGTAGGACACATTAAATTGCAGCTATGCATTAAATTATCATTAAAACTATTGAACTACTCTGTTATTTGCTTATTGACCATAACTTTCATCTTGTGTGATTTTTGCCTTGGAATGCCATTACTTTAATTTTCATGCGGGATATGTCCATATTTTATTCGCTTGTAATTCCATTCAATATATACACTGCCAGTTGTAGAATACTTTCTGAATTATTAATTATCACCCATTTGTTTGCAAATAAAATAGTATTTAAAACCTTGGTGTTAATTTTAAGATTATTATTTTTAAATTCTCTTGCATTGATTAAAGATATGCTCAATGAAAATACCTTACGTAAATGAATAGGGGACAAAGCCTTGCTTAATGGTTGGTTTGTGTTTAATTTCTTTATTCCCAGTTTGTCCTCTCTCTCTCTCTCTCTCTCTCTCTCTCTGTGCCTGTGTGTCCCCCCTCTCCCACCCCCTCCCCTTCTCCCTCTCTCTCTCTCTTTTTTAGCTGTTGTGAACAAACATATAATCCAAATATAATCTTCCCTTTCTGAAGCCAAATTGTTCTTCCTGCAATATACATTTGTTTATCTTTTTCACTGGATGAGTAACAATCTTGGTGTTGGAAAGAGTATACAGTTCAGTAGTAGAGAGCAGAATGATGTATGCAGTAGAAATTTGAGAAAGTACATAGATAAAGTGAGACAAAAATGGAAGGTGGGTAACATTAAGGGAAAGGACAATGGAGATAATCCTGATTGAGGTATACAAGAAAATAACCGATGGTTAACCGATATAATACATAATCCCATTATGTAGCTAACCTGGTATTATATATAATGGGGGAATGGAGGCAATGCAACTCCATAAATCGAAGAATTCTAAAATTACAAATATAATTGTTTGTAGTAATATTGTGCTAATGAAAAAACAATCGATGTATGGAAAATGTGTGAATATACTCATTCATTCAGTTATCTTGATATGTATCTTATAGCCAGTAATAGGAGACTTATTCACCTGTGGTTATTATATTTCTCTCTGTTTCCTTTTTAAATATAGGGCAAACCAGTGCAGTTTTCCATTCATCCAAAACATTATAACCTATCCTGAAAATTTATAAATTTAAGAGACAAAAGTCACAAAGCTTTGCAGAAATAGTCAACAGTAATATTGTATAAACAAGATTAAGAACTGTACAATCCTTTATTTTTTTTGGTTACTACTTTCTCAGAGCAAGTACTAGGTTGCTTGCCAAAACTGCTCTCTGCTTTAAACAATTAATGCATAGACTTTGAAGCACAATATCTGAAAGTCTTCCAATCGATAAGTATTCCTCCATTTGAACCAAATACTCCTTAAATCCAACTTCCCTTCAATTTTAGTTTTTCATAAAGAATGCAACCCATAATAATTGCACTCAATCGCCCCCAGTAGCAAACACATCCTTCACAAACATCTTGGGAAAGAATGACCTGCACGTTGCCACAGTTTAAAATAGCACTTGAAAGCAATACCTTGCAGTTGATTTCCACATATACGAAATTATACATTCGTGCAGCTTGTCTTTAAGTAACATAAAGAGAATATAAGAAGTGATTATATATTGTTGTTTAAGATATTTACTAAAGCAATTTCCATGTGCTTAAATTAGGGGTTTCATATCGCTAAGATTTTGACAGCAACTTGTTTCGTTTCCAAACGCCTCCATAGCTTAATTAAACTATGCAAACATTAAACACTAGTAACTAATAAACTTTCTAAACTTACAAAACTTACTTTCTAAACTTACAAAACTACTATGAATATACAGATATAAGTTTAGCTACAAGACCAAAAAAACCGCACGCACAGTCACAGCTGCTAAAACATAAAAGTCTTGAAGAAACAGAAATGGCATTGCAACAAAGCGTGACTTTGGTGGCATATATGAAAGGCCACCGGCTATGATTAAGGAGTGGGAAGACCCTACTAATCGTTTACAGATGGCTTTGTAATCAGGTTTCAATGCGTTCCCTTCGCTTTGTAGCCGCTGGGGATGGAATTGGCGCGATTTCTATATAAAAATGTTCTATTCTCCACAGATGTAAACTAACATTGTAACCTCTTCAAGCTTGAGAGTAGCCGGCCATCATTAATAAATTAGTCTTTTACGAGAAAAACTTCGGTTACACGTTTATTATGGACACATTCTTTTCCATACCTTGTAACCTATTTAGCAGGGACTTTTTACGCTCTTCGAATCCCATCCCCCCTTCCATTCTACGTCTCTGTTTTCAATGTACAAATCATATCGTACGCAACGGAAAGTATCTCCATTTTAGCGCCAGCAAGCAGTCAAACTGGAATAATTTTCACTTAACTCCCTCGTCGCTGTTCTGTTTAAAAGTAATGAATAAAGTATACACGAGGAGTAGAAATGAGTTAGATCTTGTCTCTTAACTTTAGCAATGGTGGATACACGAAAACCCTTTTTCTGTGTTGTGATTAAATTTTCATGAACGAAGTGAGCCGAGCTGAGTCAACCTCGCTTTCTTGTACCCTGACTTGGCTTTCTTCGCTTGGATGAACACAAGTTTTATGCCTGGCCAGCTCTGTATTTGTATCTCTGGAGATTTTCTTCTCTTGTGATTACGAGAATTCCTTTTTCGTGGATATAATGATCTTGCCTGACTGGGAGCGAGGAGGTGAAAAAATTTACTGGGTCGCCTGATATTTTGAATCAACGTTTCTTGATTCGTAGTATAAGGTATTCCTTCTAAAAATACGTCTACGCTAGAAACTTGCACAATGGTAATTGTTTCCAACATAAACAAGCAAATCAGTTACGACTTCTAGATGTACAATCAAAATGGTTGTAACAGATGCGCACACAGGATTTGTTAGTTCATGTACTGATCCATTTATCCTTATCGCACACGTGTTTATTTCGCATAAATCAGGAACGGCTTATGTCATTTGCTGCGTATTGCGTACTAGGTAATTCTTACGGTTTTTTACCGGATTAGAACGCGGACAGGGTCAAAGTTTATGGAAACGCACTTCCAGTCAGGTCACATTAAAGCGTCTGACTATCAGAGGCCGATTAGAGACAATTGCTGAGACAGATCTTGTTGTTTCAAGGCTCTCCGTAGGTCAATGACCTTCGGGGAAACTCGTTGCACCAAGCGATGGCTGGATTTAGTTTTTTTTTTGTTTTTTTTTATTTATGGACGCTCTTTAACTACTATGGTTCTTAGCGTCCCATTCTATATTGGGCGTGAAACACCTGTAATTTTGCTCAGAGGCCTCTTTATCAGGCTTGAGGTTCTTTTACGTGCCGTACCCATTTATTGCTTGGAGATACACAGCCCTTGTCCACTACCTCCGATGGCAGGGTGATAACGGGGATAGTAATGGAACGAGAGGACCTACAGGGTTTACCGTGGACTCTGAACCACGTTGACCCTTGGAGATACTTACATGAGCCAGGCCATTACAGACAGAGGTAAAGGCTTGTATAGGATCACCTCAGAGCCGGGGTTTGAACAACGAGAGCCGCAAACGAAGCCGGCCCTCGTAGCCGTGGTCGCTGGAGTGGTCACTCCGGCGCTCCGCCAAGCTGAGGGTCGCGGGTTCGAGTCCCGCCACGGGCATGTGTGTTGTGAAAATAAGCGGTATGAAAACAGTAAAAAACACAGTAGCAACACAGTACAACAAGGGAACTTAAAAAAAAAAAAAAAAAAAAACGAAACCACTATGCCAAGGGTGGCGAAAACGACTTCCTTCCGCGAGTCACCAGATATGCAACACGCACTGCGTCACTCAGCAGCATGTGAAAATCAAACGGACGGTTGCAGAGAGGGAACGTGCGCCTGCGAGTCAAAATGCCTCTCGCGAGTCACGTTTTCGCTACCTCTGCACTAAGCTATCTCAGCTACCTTGTGATAACGAAAGCTACGAAATAGTTCTTCTATGATACATGCGATCTAACAGTAAGAATGAAAAATTAAGAATCTTCAAGGTTTCTATATTGCTATAGTATAGGACAGTTTCTAAAATATAAAAACATTTTATTTCGGAAATAAAGGTAGTGTGCTTATATTTAGATTGCCTTTAAAACTGATATCTTCGTAACATTTTACTTCATTTATTGGAAGACAGTAACCATTTTCGTTTCTGCTTTTAATTATTATCTATGTCCTTAAGCTGTGCAATACATCCATCGCCTGTAGAAATCCTTAGCATGGATTCCTTCGGAGGGAAGTAAAGCCGGTGGTCCCGTGTCGTAGATTTACGGATGTAAAATAACCCCAAACCTGATAAAGAGGCCTTTGAGCAAATTACCAGTCTTTCACACCCAATATAGAATGGGACGCTAAGGACGGCAGCAATTAAAGAACGTCCATAAATAAAACTCAATTTAATTTTCGCATATAGAAGGCCGTATTAGAGATCATAGTTTTCAACATCCCTAAACGAGAGTCCAACTATGCATTAGCACATGCTGTTTTACAGAAATATATTTATAAAGGATTTCGTATAATTAATACATCGAAAACTACTATTGATTACCTTCACTGGAGTAGGAACCTTAAAAAAAACTTTTTTTCATTATTGTTGAGGGCAATTCAAGTGATGTTTATTTCTGCTAATATGAGCTATATTTCCAAGCCTTTCACATACGGTTTTTTTCTCTATAGAATTAACTAATGTTTATCCTACCGTTTATGGTAGTCATTTAAATAGAAGCTTGTACTAACCGTTTATACCTGATTGCTATTATTGCACGTGTTTTTCATTTATAGTTACCTAGTAATGTACGGAAACATCAAAGCACCCCCCTACATGAAACAAATGTTATTTTCTCAAATTGTCTGTAATAATTACTATTAAGATATTGTATGTTTGAACAAATTGTTATGATAAACGAAATATTTATCTCGATTTTCTTGAAAACCTCTTCATTCTCATTGAATGAGTCCGTAAGATTATTAAAGAAAAGCTAATACAGGAAAATCAAGATGTTACCAGCAAAAGATGCATTAATTTGAGCAAAAACATTTTTGGGGGGGAAATTCAATGACATAACACCTATGAGGGATAAAATACATGCATATTTTAGGATATTCAATAGTTAGCTATTTTAAACGAAACACATGTGGAATTGATAGCCTCACCCCAAAGCAGTTTTCTTTTAAAATTTCGGTTTTTGTCAGTTATCGTGTTTTTCTAGTGAGCCCTTGAAATTTTGAGCTCAATAAAACACACGATTTGTGTTAAATAACTCATTTTTTTAGCAATAGCCGTTTCCGAACATTCTCTGTCGTGTGACATCATGCAAGAAAAATATGTAGTATTAACGTCAGCATATGATGATTTACTTTATAAGCATCTGACTACTGTCCAAGTCTCCTGCAAGATACTCTACACTTACAACATGTGTGTTGAAACCATTTCTGCCAACATTTACCACGATTAATAGGATTACATTAGACTAGTTTAGAGTAACATATTATCACCCATCTTTATTATTTCCAGTTGAATTATCAGTGCCATTTACAAGGGATAGTAGATTATTGCCTAGTTAGTTATCCCCGAATGTTCATATCTTCGTCTATTAAGAATTACACAGTCGAAGATTATACCTATGAGATGCTCGTTTCCTCATCATCACAAAGCCTGCAAATTGGTTCACCTTGAATGTACCCATTGTGTGCAAGTGCTTTCTAAGTTTACGGTGGCCTGTTATTTGCATGATGTATAAAACTACTGAGATTTAAGTCTTCCATTGTAAGAAAATGCGTTGATCTCATGATTAACAGCAAATAGAATAAAAGATTTTGTATCAACAATTGTATTATAGTTATGAAACAAATAATAGTGGGCAGAAAAGTCTTGAGATTGTAATACATCAGAGTTTTCGGTCATGTTTGATTTAGAAATATATGAGTGATATGGGCGTTGTGGAACTGAAGGAAAATTACTGAAATACGGTAACTAACGGGTTAAACTAATCTTTAATTAAATGAAAACCTTTATCGAAATCTATGTACATCTAGGAGATGCGTTTTAGATAAGACACATGACATCTATAAATTTTTATTCATAGAAATCTCTAATTTATAAGGAATGAAGGATTGCAGTACTAAGTAGATTTATCAAAATAATGCTTTAACAACCGTGGTTTCAGAAGGAAGTTGTTAATCAGAAGTGTTTTATATCAAAATTTAGGAAGAGTAAGAACGCAAGCATGGCCGTCCACTGGGGGAAACAATGGCATGGATCGTTTTTGCGGGTGGAGATACAAAAATATTGAAGTAAATTAACGCAGGTAATATAAACACATGTATTACAAAATTTAATCGAGTACTGTAATTATTAACTCAGTTTGTATCCTTAAGTTATTAATTTAAAAGTGCTGTATCCCCCCCAAAAGTAAAATTTCTGCTGTATGGTATAATGTGGCGTATCCAATTATTAATTTTAGAAATAGTATGTACTTGTTCAAAAAGTATTGCACATGGTCTGTTTAGATAGATACAATAGGATACATAGAAATACCAAATAATAACATGAAGCACCGGTCAAATATTTTTTTCTAATTGTTTTGCTTTAAATACTACGATTCTTTTTACTGATTTTAACTTTCCAGTTATTTGTATAAGTTTTTATTGTGTACTGGTATTACAATACCTATTATAGTAATAGTACCTATAATACAGCCTCTTTGCGAAGCTTTCCAGCGACTTAAAAATTGTCGTCCTCCATGGTCTAAGGATACCATGTTAGCCTTGGATCCCGAGGTTGCGGGAGGGCAATGGATTTTTTTCGGGCGTAAAAATCCTTAGATGGCTTCCTTCGGAAGGAAAGTAAAACCGGTGGTCTCGTGTTGTTAGATTTAAGGCACGTAAAAAAACCTCAAGAGGCCTCTGAGCAAAATGTCTGGTTTTTTACATGCCCAATATAAGGACCTTAGTAGTTAAAGAGAGTCCATAAATAAAATAAAAAAGCGACATAAAAGTACACTAATTAGTAGAAATTGTGCTCTCAGAAAACTTGAGGAAGTGTGGTTGTTTTGGTGGGGGGAGTTGACACCGCTGAACGCAAGAATTTTATGAATGAAAACAGAAAATACAAAAGCAGAAAGAGCAGATGGTATTTGTGTATTAACTAATTAAAGAACCTAACGGAATTTTTTTTAGATTTTCTATTTGCTTATTCTACAAAATTGTCATTTGGAATCTCAGAAAAAATGTCATAAATGCTGCATCACCTTTGTATTATGTAAAGAAAAAGTTGAAGCTTGGTTTTCGTGAGCAATACCATTTCAACTGCTCAGTTTTCACTGTCATGACGTACATTTGGCTATGACAAATGCAACGAAGTGGCCAGAATTTATAAAAACTGCCCGTAGAATGTATTTAGTGTCCCTTTAATGCTTAAATCCATAAGCAGTCGCTGTATATCCTCCTTAAAGTAAATAGGAGTTTCTGCCGCTGTAGAGAGATGGCAGCAGCTACACGAGTAATTGCTGGAGGCCTACAGAGATGACGCTCATGTCACCTTTCGTGCAAAATTTCTACTGCAGAACATGCTTCCTATTAGTAGAGTTTGTTACTTATTTCTAATAAGTTAGCATGCACAGAGATAATAGTTTATCAAGTAGGTCAAGTATATGTGACATTTCAGATGTTATGCATTTGCAACGGCGCGGCGGTGCGTTGTTTTGAAATCTGTTGATGTACAGACATATTATGCTTTAAAACTTATCCTTACTTTACAGTTAACTGTCAAACATCTTTAGAGAGGATTCATTAAATAAATGAAATTATACTAGGGTTTGCAGTTTAACCTCAATTTCTTTTCTGTACTTTGTGCTGTGAAAAATAAACTAGGTGGACGAAAATTCTCTATACCTTCATTTAAAATAACTTCCGTCTATGATGAATCGAAAATATCTGCATGCATTTCTCCATGATTTCTGCATTTTCGCTCCTTTTCTACAATATTTGTGACGTCACAGTCTAAGAAACTGCGCACAGCGTTCTTCAACTCATGACAGTTTGCGCGTATCTTGCTTTGTGATACTCCAAATAGAATTATTTTCTAACGTGTTGAGCTCTTGAGATTCATGGTGGCCATATCAAAGGTGAAGCAAAGTGCTCGAATCCCATACCACCTGCTTAGGAAAATTCCATTAAGGCGCAACCGCATACTGGTGGCAAAACGAGCTGGTGCGCCGTCTTGTTGAAGCCACACGGCGCCAGACATGTTTAATCTCTTGAGTTCAGGATCATTTATCATACGGGATAAGGACTCGTTATTTACCGAGCCATCGATGAAAATACTATATCAAAGACATCTGTACAGTACGCTTGCAACGCTGCAAGTTATATTTAAATTATGTTTTGAGATCGTCTCATGATATGAGATGAGAAACATTCAGAATCACGTTCGAAGCCTCCTATTATTGTAGAGCATAGGCATGATAAGTGTAGATCCTGGTTCGATCCCCGTTTGCGTTATATTGAATGTTTTAAGTACTATATAGCCTTCCGCAGAGTATTTTAAAGGCGCTTAAGAGCGCAATACCACCAAACGAGCGAGGTAGTTCCGTGGTAGCGTGTGAGGTTGGCATTCGGAAGGTCCCACGTTCAAGTCCCGTCGACTGCCCACTCTGGCCTTGGGTTTTTCGTGGTTTTTCTGGTCGGAAATTAAAATTAAATTGAGTTTTATTTATGGACGCTCTTTAACTGCTGTGCTCCTTAGCGTCCCATTCTATATTGAGCGTGAAAGACAGGTAATTTTTCTCAGAGACCTCTTTATCAAACTTGAGGTTCTTTTACGTGCTACGACACGGGACCACCGGCTTTACTTCCCTTCCGAAGGAAGGCATGCTAAGGATTTTTACGCCCGAAAACAATCCGCCGCCCTCCGCCGCGTTTGAACTCGCGACCTCGGGAACTAGAGGCTAGCATGGTAACCACTACACCACGGAGGACGACAATTTCTGGTCGGTAGGCAAATGCTGGGGTGGTTTCTTATCTACCACGATTTTCTTTCCATCATTTCCCTTTCATTCCGTTCTCGTCTCATCTTGCAGGTGTGCTTCTAGTTTCCGTAGTTATAGCGGTGCCGGACAGATGGTGCGGAAGCTTGCTCAATGGAAGGAGTACTCCCCGTGAACACTAGAGGGCTGTTTGGTCGACGAGCCGTTCATAGCTCTCTAGGTAGCTCCAGCAATGGGACGGGTCTTCGAGCCTGGGATTGTTAGAGACTTTCGCGCGTCTCTGTGACCTGTCTGCTTGCGTCCTGTAATGTTCTATACTTTATCCCTTCCTCCTGGGGGTGGTAGTCGTAATGGATCTACATAGGTTCTAAATGTGCGAGGTGTCCCCTTCCGTTGTTAATCTATAACCTTCAGTACCACCAGCTAAACAACAGAGTAATTGTAGTGCAAGAAGTTCTCTTAAAAAAACAACTTTTTTTCTTAATTATATCTAAAGTTCGACTCCACTAGTATAAGAAGAAACTACGAAATGAATGTTGACTGGGCATTCACTCAGTGAAAATACCCGAGGTCGCGGATTCAATTCCGGTGGAAGGCGATGGATTTTTTCGGGCGTAAGGTCCACAGCAGTTAAAGTGAGTCCATAAATAAAACTCAGTTTAATTTAATTTACTCAGTGGAAACAAAAGAACCCCCACTTCAAATAAAAGCTCAACCAGGCAGCTTGACCTAACCAGCATTCGAATCTCAGCCCGCAGCACTATAGGCAGGAACATTTCCTCTGCAAATGTCTATTGCCGCGTTTCTTTGTTTCTACATTGTATACTGCTTACCTATTGTAAGTAGAGGAAGAATTGTATTCCCCCCAAAAGATTAGACACAGAGATTTCACCGGAAGTACATACTTTTAAGCCCCGTGAAAAAAAGAATTAGAAAAAGCTACGTGAGTGTGTGTGTGTGTTTGTGTGTGTGTGTGTGTGTGCATGCATGCGTGCGTGCGTGCGCGCGCGCATAACTCAAAACGAAGTCTTGGATAAACACCGAACTTCGTATTTAAGTTCAGGATCTTGCAAAGATACACTCCAAGCTAATCGTTACATGGAAACAATTTCATTATTTATTTTCTCAAAAATGGTTCCAACGATTTTTATTAAAATACCATAAGTTTAAGATATTTGCATGACAAAACGAATGTCTTGAATTTTCTGGGAATAGCCTGTGAGGTTCTCTTGATTCTGCAAGACTTTTGTATGATGGTAAATCTTAAGACATAGATAAAATCTTACCACATAAAAAGTGCAGTTCGCATGAAGTCATACATTTTGTCTTTTTTTTTTCGTTAACTATTTCCATGACATTCTTCTTTGTTATTGGTTTGAATTTTCAAATATGTTGTACTTTCAATTGCAAATCGCTATTCCTGTTTTTCTTCTTGTGGCCATGCAAAGAAAATGGAATTTCTAAGCCATTACATAGCGACACATTTTTGAAATATTTGACTATCACTCTGGTTGATTGTATGCTGCTTATACATACATCGCAAGGTGTAAATGTTTAATGAAGATTTAACTATATTAGGAAGAAATATATAGAAGAATAAGCTTTTGTATGAATAGTTTTTACAAATGTGTGTTGAGAAAGTCATTTGGCTGCAACACATTAGGTTTTGTAGTCGAAATGGTACAGGTCAATAAAAAAATCTAATGTGTTACACTCACATGACTTTCTCTACTCTTGTACAAACTATGTTTACAAACGCTTATTCTCCGTCTGCTTCATGTTAATCGGTATAAAAATTTGCAGAAACTATCGTATTGCTAACCTTCTCTTTGTATGTCCAGGACATAAAAAAACGAATAACGAATTCCCATTTGAGAAAAAGTATCTGTTGGAAAATTCAAACAAATAACAAGGAATATCTCGAAAATGGTTCGCACGACAAAACAAATGTATATGACATAAATTGTGTGTTTTAACGAGCTCTACATTTTTTGTGCTATAAAATTTTGTCTATCTCTTACGGTTTACCAATTATGCAAAATTCATTCAGAATGAAGACGACTTTTAGGGACATTCTCAGAAAATTCAAGATAAACATTTCATTTACCATAAAAGTACCTTAAACATATTATATTTTAATCAAAAACGTTAGAGCATTTTTTTTGAGAAAATCAAAATTTTCAAAAAATGTTCCATATAAAGGGTAGTCTGGGGTGGAGGGATTTTATTAAAAATCGTTGTGTTGTATCTTTGAAAGATACTGAACCTATATACCAAGTTTGTTATTTATCCGACTTTTCGTTTATGAGTTATGCTGCTCACAGACGCGCGCACACACACACACACACACACACACACACACGCGGACCTTTTTCTAAAAATGCTTTTATTGGATTCAGGGAGCCTCAAAACATGCATTTCCAGTAAAATATCGATATCGAATTTTTGGGTGGAATGCAATACTTCCCCTACTTACTATACGTAGCAGAGAAAGTAATTATATAGACGAGTATAAACTTTATTAAATTGTCTATAATTCTAAAGTGCCAAGCCTCGTAAGAACACTAGCTTTTCCAATCAGAAGTTATCCAAAACATTTTCTTTTGTGGTAGAAACCATTCCACGATAGCCCCCAGGAAACTTCCTCAGTGTCTTACTTGGAAACAGATGGACAGTAAAACCCTCAGGTAAATTACATCTAATTATGGCCTACTTTAACTATCAAGGTAACTCATGAGCGTATTACTTTCTCTATTACATATAGTAAGTAGGGGAAGTATTGCATTCCATCCAAAGCTCGACACCGAGATTTCATCAGAGGTACATGTTTTGAGGCCCCCTGAATCCAAAAAAGAGCATTTTTAGAAAAAGGTCCTGTGTGTGTGTGTGTGTGAACAGCAGAACTAAAAAACAAAAAGTCGGATAAATACCAAACTTGGTATTTAAGTTCAATATCTTTTAAAGATGAAACACGAAGATTTTCAACAAAACCCTCCCATCGAAAAACTACCCTTTACATGGAACATCTTTTGAAATTGTTTATTTTCTAAAAAGTGGCTCTAACGGTTTTGTTTAAAATATCTTATATGAACGATATTTACATGACAAATAAAGTGTATATATTGAATTTTCGGGGAATAGCCTATGAAGTGCTCTCCATTCGGAAGGAATTTTGCATAATGTTGTATAACTGGTAAACGTTAAGCGGTAGACGAAAACGTACAACATAAAAAATGTAATGTCTTTAAAACACACAATTTATTTAAAACAAGTTTTTTGTGTGGCATAACCGTTTCTGAGATATTCGTTATTAAAGGTTCGAATTGTTCGTTTCTTGGTCATTCTCTTAAGTCCTTACAAAATTGTGATTGCATGGAAACTATGGAGTTTTAAGGCCAGCATATAGCAGCCAGTTCTTAAATATTTGACTATCGTGTTTCTCTTTGTATCTATTAACGAAATGTGTAATGTAACTATTTCTGCAAAGGTTTATTTGGATTAAAACGTAGTAGATAGAAAAATAAGCTTTAGTAAGAATAGAGTACCCACTAATAAGCGATAGAGAAAGACATGTGAGTGTATTAAATCAGATATATGTTTTTGTCTTCAAAAGTATAACGGATCGCAGTGAAACGTTTTAGGACTTTGAAAGCAAAATATCATACGAATAATTGACGCAAAAAGAAACAGGAGGAATTTTTTCCCTATTACCTTAAGCCGATTGTTTTACAGTCCATTTAAAGAATAATTTAGAAGCGGAAGCGCTAAATCGTATTCACATTTTCCTTAGACCCACTTCAAAATGCATTGCTCGTAAGAAAGCAGCGATACATTTCACGGTTGTTCAAACAAGGAAAGGGAGCTTACAAATATTCCGAGTGCCCCTTCTTGGCCAAGCTAGCTATTTTGAAAACTTGACTTATTGTTTCAGATCTATTATGCATGCGGATTGAATATCCTACGGTTTAACTCGTTTTTTCCCTTTTTTGGGAGCAGCCGACGTTGATTTATTCGTTATATCCTTCCTAAGGTCTGCAATACTTACGCCTTGTTGACTCGGGAAGTGATATTTCATTCCAGGCGCCAGGTGTTGCATCTATTCTTTTCGCATTTGTCCAATAATGAAAAGTATAGTCAGTTCTCAAAAACTGCTATGACACGAAGAGCCATTTTTCTCTTTTGGCAGCAGAGCACATTTCCCTGTTTTGTTTTCTGCCCTTCAGACTGGTTTACAATGCAACAACTTCAATTCGGAAAAGTTGAATCAGACTGAAAAATTCAATTTGAACCATGGATCTTCCGGTTCCTCCAACCAACCTGAGCTATCATGGCAACATGCCACACGACATTAAATTCCCCAACTGACTCGCTTTTTTCCCGTTAAACCACAAGGTCAATCAATGGTCATTAATTTTTCTTTCCCATACTATCTCACAGTTAGTTAAACTATGAACCCGGGACTTAAATTACTTACATTATAAGTCTCCATTGGGGCATGTCATCTCAAAATTAATTTAGCTCTCCTTGTAGTTACCGGAAAAAATGCGATTCAGTTGGGGAATTTAATATCCTGCCGGCATGTTGCCAGGGTAACTCAGAGTAACCGTATGGAAACCGGAAGATCCGTGGTTCAAATCCCGGCACTGGCATTGAACTTTTCAGTTTGATTCTACCTTTCCAGCCTTGTCCTACACACACCTTGTGTAATAGAGCAATTAATTACCACCTTCAGTTCGATTTAATTGTAATCAGAGGGCTGTAGCCCTACATTTGTCACATAGTTTACACTTAGCTTATACGATGCGCAAATTTTGAAAGAAGTACAGAAATAAATCGAAAGAAAAATAAGATAGTAGGGCTAACAGAAGATGAAGCCTATAGCCATCAATACACACAGTAAAACTGCATCAAAAATGCTGTCTATTATGGTTAAATAACTGGTTTTAATGTTTGTTATGTTGAAACAAAAATGTCAGATTTTATACCAAATTGTTATGAAAGTTTGTTTGGGCGAGTGAACATTTCAAATGTTCCATCCTGCAGAGTAGTAATTTATTTATTGAAAATGCCAAAATTTTTAAACACAAGAAAGATATTTAAAGTTTTAATACCTGCAAAGTATATCCATGTGTAATTTAAAACATCACATGATGGATTTTAAACGTCTATAGAATAAAATTAGGCAGGGTAAATAAAAATCAACGGTGCAACGTTAAAAAACACGAAAATATAGCTTATAATACTTTTCAGATTTTTAGCCATGATTTTACAGATGTTTCTTAATAAATCATGCAGTCTCAAACAATTCAAACCTGTTTTTAGTGCTTCTATTAGAGAACAATATACTTTATTAAATGAAAGTCTCCTATTAGGCCCAGTTTCATCAATAAATGTTAACCTACGCTAATATGCGTTTACCAACATAGTATTAAATATGTAATAACATCGTGTTGCGCCTTTGTTAATATTTACAATAACTACGATCGAAATGGCGCTGACTATTCTGCCATTTCGAGCTTCTAAATGCCTGATTGGAGTGTATGTAGACTTCGTTGTGCCTCCTCTTATTTATTTGCATTTGACCATACCAAGTGACATGGCTCCGCGTTAACGTGTAAGGTTCGCATTCGAGAGGTCCCGGGTCCGATTCCCGTCAACCGACAACCCTAATCTTGGGTTTTTCGTGGTTTTCAATGGTCGGTAGGCGAATGCTAGGATGGTTTCTCATCTACCACGACTTTCTTTCCATCACTTCTCTTTCATTCCGTTTCCTTCTCATCTTTCAGGTGTGCTTCTAGGGTTTGTGGCGTACGGCAGTGCCGGACAGATGGCGAAGACACTAGAGGACTGTTTGGTCGACAGGTCGTTCATTCTCTCTCTCTCTCTCTCTCTCTCTCTCTCTCTCTAGGCAGCTGCAGCAGTGGGACGGGTCTTCGAGCCTGGAACTCTTAGGGACTTCCGCGTGTCTCTGCTGCCTCTAGCCTCCTGTGGCTGCTTCACTTCATCCCTTCCTCCTGGGGGTGGTAACCACAATAGATCTATATAGGTCGCAGTTCGCGAGGTGTCCCCTCCATTGTATAACCTATACCTATATTGGGTCATTATTTCAGAATATAATGGTAGTCTTTAAGGATGCTTTCCACGGAACTGTGTACCATCACTAAAACGGCCCTCCTTCATTGATAGCTTGTTTTTTTTAATGTCATAGTCAGTCTGGCTGAACTGGGCCAAAACTTAATTCTTGATTTGGAGGTTAGAATCCAAATTCATATTCGCATAAAGCAACCGTAGATTAATTATGATGTAACAGTATTGAAATTTCCCAGAGCACAATCTACAAGGTTATTTAAAAAAGAAGAAAAACTGATTTGAAATTGAGATCTTAAGTTTTTATGTGAAAGAAACTATGAAAGACAGAAACGCATTCTGCATGTCACCGTGCCTGTTTATACTTGAATAAGCAAGCAACTGCAGTGAATAAAATCATTTTTCGTGTTCTCCAGTTTTTCTATAAACAACCAGCCATAGCCTATCCTACTGAATGGAAGTTCTAAGATTGAATTTACTTTGATGTGTGGAATGGGGTTCCGACTTTCATGGCTTGTTTGAAATAAAAATCTGAAAATATGCTCCTTGTTTCTGAATAAACCTGCATTTCAGTTAGAACACCAGCAGAATTACACACTTCGTAAAAGCTATTCAAGGTTCCGAACATTAATTCTTTACCTACTGAAGTGTGATGCATTTTTCTCATTTTCAAGCAAAAGCTGTGGAAACCTAACTGAGAGTTTAGAGGTAGTGTTGGAAATTTCATCAGGTGTTGCCAGCCATTGAATGTAAATAGCCTTTAGTATTACAGATACCATAGTTGTGACAGGTTTCTCACTCGTACTTCATTCACAGCCTTGCTCACTTCCACGTTTTAGGTTTTTACTTCGTTAAAATGATTTCTTCTGCAGTGTTTTTAAATTCTTTATGTCTGTAGATAGATGTTTATTTATTAGGAAGGGAGCTTACACGTTGTAAAAGCTATAATGCATCTGCACCTTGACTTACAGCAGCCATTTTCTTAAGTTTTAGTAGTAATTGTTAAAACGTTCAACAAAGGGAACTTTAAAAATTAGTGTAATTTTATTTATGAAATCTTCCGTTAAGGATACAAGCGGCAGAATTAATTAGGCATCTGAAACCTTTTATGTGAATGAGTTTTAATTGGCCCTGTAGTGTATTTAGAAATATGACGTTTTACTTTCTATGGAAGGTAGAGGAAGTATTGTATTCCACCCAAAAATATGATATCGAGATTTCACTGGAAATGCACGATTTCATGCCCCCTGAAATATAAAAAGCGTTTTTATAAAAAGATCCTTCGTGAGAGAAGGAGGGAGGGGCAGAGGCAGCGACAGCATAACCCCAAACAAAAGGTCGGAAAAGTAGATAACTTGTTATTTAAGTGCAGTATCCAAGAATTCAGCATAAGGGTTTCTACGAAATTTCCTCCAACCCAAACTAGCCTTCACTTAGTGCATTTTTCGTTATTTTTTATTTTCTCAAAAACGGTCCTTATTGTTTTAATTTAAAATAAGCATATCTTGAATTTTCTGAAAACAGCTTGTGAAGTCCCATTTATTCTGTTTGAATTTTACTTAATTTTTTATAACTAGGAAGCCATAAAAAATAGACAAAAATTCGGTTTAGAAAAAAAGAGCAGTTCATTAAAATATACAGTGTGTGGCAGCTTTTTTACAGCCTTTTTTCCCCTAATATTTCGTGTTGTATGATTACATTTCGCTAAATATTCTTGCGTCATCTGATGGAAGATGCTTAAATATTTCTGATTCTTCTTTTTCTTTTTACTCCGCAAGAGCTCTTGCTATAGTTTGTTGCTCCATGGCTACTACTTCTGAATTTATTCCTCCGTGCTTCCGATAAACGTTTGAATGTTATTTCCCTATTTTGTGCATAAGAATAGTTTGTTGTTCCATTACTAGACTTCTGAATTTATTTCTCCGTACTTCCGATAAACATTTGAACGTTGTATCCCCATGTTGTATATAAGAGTAATTTGTTTCTCCATGACTAGACTTCTAAATTTATTTCTCCGTACTTCCGATAAGCATTTGAACGTTGTTTCCCCATGTTGTATACAGCTAAGTACTCATTACCGAGTGGGTTGGCTCAGGCGCTGACGTCTGTGGTCCGCATTCGGGAGGTCCCGGATTCAAATCCGTGAGGCGACCACTCTGATTGGTGTTTTTTCGTAGTTTTCCTGTCTCCAAGGTAAATAACGGATTGGATACTTAATATAAGGACCCAAAATTTATAAAAATGAAAATATATGGTAATAATGAATGCTCTTCCATCTATCCACAGATAATTAAAGTAGATAGACTGGACGGTACCCCAATGCCACGTGCCCGGCACGTGTAGAAGTAGAGATGCAGTTGTCTAGCACTAAGGTCTCTGTGGACACGTGTCGAAGCTACCATCTGCCTGTCACAGTAGCAGAGGTACAATTTTCTAGCACTAAGGTCTCTGTGGACACGTGTCGAAGCTACCATCTTCCTGTCACAGTAGCAGAGGTACAATTTTCTAGCACTAAGGCCTCTGTGGACACGTGTCGAAGCTACCATCTGCCTGTCACAGTAGCAGAGGTACAATTTTCTAGCACTAAGGTCTCTGTGGACACGTGTCGAAGCTACCATCTGCCTGTCACAGTAGCAGAGGTACAATTTTCTAGCACTAAGGTCTCTGTGGACACGTGTCGAAGCTACCATCTGCCTGTCACAGTAGTAGAGGTATAGTTGTCTAGCACTAAGGCCTCTGTGGACACGTGACGATTGTATGGTACAGGGATGAGACTTAAAGGGCTAACTGTCCGACAAACACCGATCCATAGGATATCTCCTAACAGACCCGTTGCGATATGACCGCGTAATTAAAGCGACGTAAAATAAATAGAAAAAGAAAAGTACTTACTATTTTGAAATATATGTAGGCCAAAGATTATGGTGAATGACGTAACATGAATAAAAGAAACTATTTAATTAATGCTATAATACAATACTACACTATAATGCTATAATACATGTGTGCGAATTTACAATGGTTAGAGATGGCTGTGTGAGTGTGCCACGTCAGTTTGGTTGTAAATCTTATTACTTGGAGGATATGCTGTTTTCGTGTAAATAAAGGGCGATTTACTTGTCGTTAAACTTGATACATGGCGCAGAATGCCACGCTGTTCGCTTTTTGCGTGCAAGCGAGCTGGAACATAGTACATGCAAAGCATGTCGGCGCTGCATCTGTTCCGCAAACCTTCTAACAAGAACGAGGAGTGACGACAAGGTGCATCGATAGTGAAACAAGTCTAACGTTTTGTTGGGATTACACGATAACGTCGTTTCTCGCTTCGCATGCGGTGCCACAACTCTTGGTTTTGTTGAGGAGGCGAGGAATCTGTAGAATGTTAACACCATAGTTGAATATTGTGATGTGTTGCGTTCTCGCAAAAGGGTCAAGATATTCTAGTCATCGAAGTGGTGGTGGTATTCCATAATGGGACTTCGACACAGTGATTCTTTTATTAATTCTGAATTGTCTCCGTTTGCTGACCATAACTTATTAACGAAGAACCGTATGTATGATTTAATAACTATTAGAGAAGGTCTAATGATCTTAACAATGTAGAGAGAAATGAATAAAGAGTGAATTTAACAGCTATAAAACCAAGTATTTGTCGAGGGCTGGTGTTTTAATCACTCTGTTAACTTACATCTCCGAGCTCAAATAAACATATTCATTAGGCCCTTAGTAGGTGGAAAATTATTCTCAAGAAGATCTAGGGAAAAGAAGTTTTAGAAGTTTATGTAACTTTCGCCGTATTCCTCTTCTCCTTCTTCTCACCTTTCAATTTTCAGTGTTCTATTTTATCATCCCCAGCAACATACAAAGTCGGCTACGATATGAGTCCGTTCGGTGGGAAGAGAAGCTAAACAGTTACGGAACTGGTGGGCGGGTCTCGTAAGGACACTCAGGTAAAGAAAACATCCACATTTCTGAGTTGTATTTATTAGCAAGGCTAAGGCTTTCAAATGTAGCATTTTTCAGTGTGCAGCTGTACATTCCCCTATCACCTTGCCCCTCACTCCCCTCTGATCCCTAGCGTTGATGGCGTTACGTGTGCCCAACAACAACAGCGGCGCCCTCCTCCAAGCGCATTCATATCGTGGCCACTATTACATTCTGTTACTTCATGATTTTATGTGCCTAATTAAGCCCTTAATATGTTAAAAAAAAACAGTCTCACGAAGGCTCAGAGAAAAAAGAGGTTTTAGAAATTTGTGTTATCTTCTTCCGTGGTGTAGTGGTTACCATGCTAGCCACTAGTTCCCGAGGTCGCGGGTTCAAACACGGCGGAGGGCGATGGATTTTTTCGGACGTAAAAATCCTTAGCATGACTTGCTTCGCAAGGGAAGTAAAGCCGGTGGTCCCGTGTCGTAGATTTACGGCACGTAAAAGAACCTCAAGCCTGATAAAGGGGCCTCTGAGAAAAATTACCGGTCTTTGACGCCCAATATAGAATAGGACGCTAAGGACCATAGCAGTTACAGAGTGTCCATAAATAAAACTCAATTTAATTTAATTCCTCCTCCTTATTTTGCTATTTCCTGTTCTATGTTTTAGTTTAAAAAGCAGCAGAAAAGTAATGGCTACCGTGCGTGCTCCCTATAATATCTATGATGGACACAATTGCAGCTGAGCGCAAACATATTTAAGATAAACCGATACAGCCCATGTTGTTTCATGGGGCTCGAAAGCTGTACAACTTTTTTTTTAAACCGTCTGTTTTATAGCGCTTACATGTTGTGATCTGTACTATGGAAAACAAATCTCTCACCTTTAGATGATAATACTTTGTTTCCTAGTATCCAAAAGGCGTCTTCAAATATAGGTCCTATGTCCTGTTTTCAATCAGTATATCAAGTATTGTTGCACTCCTATTATGACATAAGCGTCAAATGGCATTGCAAATTTCCAGAGTTATGCTTTAGATATCTTAAACAAACTGTTAAACTTGGATTTTAATGAAATACACTGGGTGGCTGAATATGCGCCAACACTAATGTTGAATTTTGTTTTGCTCTGCTTCATCTTTTTGCATAGACCTGCAAAATTTTCCCGATATTTCCTGGTGTTTTTAAATATTTTGGATATAAAATGGTCCAATATATTTGCTTCGCGATTCTGAATAAAAACACCTTTTAGACCCTTTTCATAAATATTTAGTAAGCGCATTTACTTACAATTTTCAAATCAACACGATAAAATATTTATAGCATCAATGTTTACTTAAGCCAACAAACGGAATTTTGTATTTTACAGAGATAACAAACGAAATTTATAAACAAACAAAAAAAGAAAGAGATTTTTTTATGTTATTGCTGTATAGCAGAAGCTAACACAAGAGACTCTTTTCACGAGGTTAAATTTCTAAACGAAAAACTTCAATATCGTATTATCTTGTATGTGTTTTTTTTGGGGGGGATATTCTGAATAACCCGTGAGAATGAGCAGTGAACGACTGTTAGATAAACACTTAAAATGCAAAAGTTATGCCTTGGAAGATATTGTAAGTGAATTTCGGAGGTAATTGTACGATACTAGAATGTATCCTTTTAATTTCTTATTGCTGAAGTAATACGAAATGAAGGGTATATATCAGAGATTTGTCCTTGATAGCAAAAATGAAACTTGGATCTTATGGTATCGACCACGCCAAACTCTTTGAGAAGTTGACAAGACACCAAAATGTTTCAAAATAAGAAAATTTTGAATTACGCCAATGCCAGACCTTATCTTAAGAGAAGCCATCCGGCCTTGCGATCCACTTAGAGACTCTCTGGTATGATGTAGAAGAAGAGCAAACAATGTAATTTATATAAGGATTTGTTTCAGTCATACTAGGGAATCAAAGGAAGATATTGGTCCTTTAATGGTTACATCAAAACCATACACAATATTTAACTTAAGCGTTCTTCCTTTTTGTATGGGATGTTTTTGCTGCAGTATGATCTCAAAAGATACTGCAGTTTGAAGCAGGCCGCGTCCTGGATGCGTAACAATTAAGTCAGTTCTTTCTGCGGCTAGCGTTGAGCAGTGTCGACTCTTTAAAGTCTACAGGGGTGGTAAAATTATATATAGATTGCGATAATAAAAACATCGGCTCTGGTAAATATTGGCTTTATTATACTGTCATGTTACACTTTCAGCAACGCGAGCCACCACTTCGTCAATTATCCGCGACTGACATAGAGATGATTTGTTAGTCGGCAGTATTAAGAAATATTGTAATGTTTTCCCTAAGTTCATAGCCGCGGCCTAACTTGTACGGTGCAGAGTTCACCTAAGAGTCAAGTTACTGGTATTCTGTGAATTTCGCCGTGTCCGATATTATTCAACTTGCACGGTGCAGAGTTCAGCTAAGTGTGTAGTTACTTGTATTTTGTGAATTTGGCCATGTCTGATTTCATCCCTACTCCGTATATGTCACGTGATTATTTTGTTCGATTTTCAATCATATGACGATCTCCTTTACGTAATCGTCAGGTTTGTATTCTTGACTTTCCATTTACTGACTAAAATGTCAGTTCTGTTCAGCTTTCTCTTCCCACGGTACTATTTACAACTAGTTTAATGTATACTGTAGCACATACATATCTTTATGGCTTTAATCCTTTTCTCGGCGCAAACCTAATGTTTCTTCCGCTTTGAAAAGAAATAGCACTTTCCGAGACTTATTTTCCACAGACCCTTATTTAATGGCTCAGTGCATTTGTATACGTACCGATAAACCTTTCCTGTCCCGAGAAAAGGGATGGGCTGGTGACTCGAACCTTACTTCCTCAAACAATTGCAATGTTGTGTATGAAGGTTTTTCCTATCAAGTTATAATATTAAATACAACATTTTACATCTTTGTTTAATCTATATACAATCAAATCAAATACGGGGCCTAGCTGAACCATATCAAGTTTCATTTCTGCATGGGATCACTACTTCTAAAAACTAACGTTACAGTCTGTAATGCGTTGAACGATACCAGTACCAATGACGTTTAATCACGAAATAATATAATCAAGCTAATTTACTGTAAATATACATATACTTTTCTTTAATTCGGTATAGAAACTAAACAAATTGCGACTTTAAATTCTCACTAAATACTTATACTCTTCAGGAAACTCGCTAGTTTTCGTTGATACTCGAAAACTAGCAAAATTGTTAACATTTAGTGAATATGTCAAAAGAAAGTGATGCGCTGCATTTGCGATGCAGATTACTTATAATCATTTCACGTCTTCGTATCCATAAAGCGGAGATTTACAGCTGAAGTTAAAACGCCAGTAATAACGCTGGAAGTACGACCGTAGAGTAATTATGATGAAGAAGTGCAGAGATTACCGCCTGCTGCTGACACATTGCCACTCCGTACATTTTCATTTGCCCTGCTTTCGTAAACGCCTCGATATATTGCCATTCTCTAATGTACACGGTGCACGATAGAAATTACTCTCTAAGTTGACAAAGTGATCACATAGCTCATCGCTTGTTTTCATAAAGGCTGTTGATGACTTATCTCTGTTCCTTGAAAGTATGGACGCCATGTAAACAAAGGATTTGCATCAGTTCCCCTTCAGAGCACGGGAATGTAGGAATGACAGGAATTCTGTGCAGCATGACTATGCGTCGTACGTATCAAAAAGCAGTAATGACGATGCAACATATGCGATCAATACAGTGTTTGGTATGATCTGTGAGCTTTCAGACATTATTGGCGTAACCTGCTCGAGATATATGCAGCAGATGATTTCAGTTCGGTTGGTTCTAGAAGTCATTCTATCAAACGCTTCTATGTGCCATCGTTGCTTGAAATATCCCAATTGTGGTGTTGAGAACACAAGTGGCATATCTCACAAAAACTGTGTAGTCTATTTGAATTTACAGAAGCTGCAACAACACAAGTGTAGCTCAACGCACCTGTTCCAACGTCTCTAAAGATGCCACCAGCTGCGTACTGTTTGCTTTTCTGCATTTTCTGAAGTACATCTCGTAAAGCAGTTGGCAGTCAACGGTGAAGTGATCCACAGAGCGTGGTCGAGATCACCAATGCAAATGGGTTGAGAATTCTTCCTATTTGTGAGGAGAATGAATCCTGAGTACATATTAGTGTCATGCAATGTTGGAATAGGAGACGGAAAACCAGTACAGAAACAGCGTATGCCTTATGCAACCACCAAAGCGCAAGAGTGGAGCGTGTAGTCTAAAGTACTCGCATTTTTTGAAGTTCGTTGTTTGCAAAGTTTGCTCTGAGATAAATGGCTTTGTTTCTCTCATTCAGATTGGGAAATGAAGCATGACTGATTGCAATAATTTTCAGTTTCCATTTTAAATACCGGCTAACAGTACCTGTTTTTTGGGATGGTGTAGTTTCTTATGGTTCCATTTAGCCTGTTCTGGTTAGTGTATAATATTCCGATCTGTGTTGGGTGTTCATTTCGCTCTGGGAAAACATTTTATGCAACTTTTGCCATATAAACTTTACGAAGAAAGAAAAAAAGAAAGAAAGAAGTCTGTATGGAAAAAGACGAAAGGTATGAAGTGTACAAATGAGTTCTTTTTTAAAGAGGTTTCAGGTTAGGTTAGACTTAGGCTAGGTTCCTATATGTAAGTAATGTTTATAAATTGTGATTTCATTTGCATCTGAAGAACACCTATAACTGCAACCTGAAGTACTAATATAAGCACGTTGTCACTATATGACATGCGACTCTGTACTTCCAGTAATGATAGTTGTGATACGTCAAGATGCTGTGATTGAGTGCAGTCAGTCACGCTGTATTGCCTCATAAGAATGGGATGAGAGAAGCTGATTAACACGGGACGAAGTCAAAAATAATGCCTGCTATGCACGCCATTAATACGTGGAGGAGTGGAGGTAAAGTATGCACCACGATCCTTGAAACCGTAGAGTGAAGGGCATTGGACATGTTGTGCTCTACTGACAGGCGACTTGGAGAAAAAGAAGATTTGTGCATAACTCAAGACAGTAATGATTGTGAACGGGGTTCGTAAAGAACAAAGACGAGCAATTATCTTGGAGTATTTGTGTTATTTTGTTATTTTATGCTGCGTTTATCATATTATAGTATTTTAGTTTAGGGCAGAGATGCTAAGGTAGCCGTTTAAATGGTGCCACTTTACTTTAAAAAAGCTATGAACCGTTGTATTGCAATAGCGTCTTCAGTAATCAAAATATTGCATACATAATTGCAGTTTAAGTAATACCTGCTACTATTAGGCGCAATCTATCGTTTATCAGGAACTTCTAAGAAACACTGAAGAAAAAAATTGTTGCATTCCACAAAAATGTATACATTTTGCCTCTGCCGTTTCGCTGAAATATTATTCGCCATAATTTGCCTCTTTCTTTTGAAGATGAATTTTATCCATACTACAGATATATCTGAATTCAACGAGAGACAATTAAGAATGAACATTTCGTTAATCAGGAATCCTAACGCTTGAACTATCCACCAAATAATATTCAAGTTAATACCGCGTATACTGTTCTATGGTAAACAGAATAATATGCCATTAAGTAAAGATAATAGCTTGCTTTCATTACGCCTTCCCCCTTGTTCTTAATAAAAACAAAAACAGTAATTCAGCTGAATTTTACAGCGCTACAGTAACTTTCGTTACTTTTATCTACAAGTCCTTAAAATGAAAGTTATCTGTGTATTCTTTGCTTCTCAAAGAGGGGAATTAAAAGGGTTTCCAGCTTCTTCGCCAAAATGTCTTTGTACTTAACTTCCGAAAGTACAAAGACAAAAACGCATCGGATAGAATCTGAAACGGAGATTGACAGATTCGGAGCGAGTCTTGGGTTTGAAAAGAAGCCCCTTACTATAACAAAAGTACAGCATAGTAAGTAAAAGTTCAAAGACTTTATAAACAACTTTTTACTTTTTTTTAATGTATCTGTTCACGGTATATCAACACATTGATTTTTATTGTTTCCCTAGTCTTTCAACTAAAAACCTTTGATATCTCTTTTTGTTTTAAAACTTCTGTTTTAAAATATTGTATTTTTTATCAAAGTCCCTTTCTAGCTAGCGTGATGCGGTGAAAGTTGCTTAGTTTAATCCTCTGCTGTTATTTTTTCAGAACCTTCCCTTTCTGGTGTGTTATTTGTTTCTATAATTTGCAGATTTTTTTCAAGATAGTTCAAGGCTTTTTATGCAGAACGAAAAGAGGTTTTAACAAATCACGTTGTAGTAGGATGAATGAACACACTAAACACGAAAATCCACAGTCCTCTCAAATCTTTTAAATTATCTGATTAAAAACCTAAGCAGATATCATTATGACATAGCTCCAAATGAAGTTTTGTTTGTATCCCCAATAATGTCATATTATCTCATGTTTATGGTTGCTGTTTTCTATCAGGAACAGCATTCTCAAACAGCTTTACCGATCTGAAGTTTTACATATGCGTTTGTAGTAACTATATTCGTATTGTCCCATTAGAATACGCGTAATATTTTTGTATTCCCATTTGTATAGAACATTTGTACATAAAAGGTACAACGTTTGATGTTTGGCTCATTTTGAACAGCTTGTTTTATTTAACGCCTCGTTACGTAGTTACGTGCACAATAATTGTAATGGCTAGCTGTAACGTCAGCACCAACTGTTTATGGATAGAAATAGTAGGGTTAATTTAATTTTGTAGCCTTAATGGCGCAGGCACATTTGCCAGAATGTTCACGTTTCCGCGATTTATGAACGCAAGAGGCGGTTCGGATGCATGGCTCTCTTCTGGTTGATGTAAATTTGTTGTTTTTCCCGAGTTTTCGGCATTTTTAACTTCCAACGATGCTCTTTAACATATTTATAGCATCCAAGAGGGCTTAAACTGGTTTAGCATGATTGTTAATATATTAAAATGTCCTCCACGGAGAGGTTTTAAACGTTTGCTAAGCGCAAGTTCTCTGTGTTAAATTGTCATTTCAGTTAGCTCTTCTTATAAAAAGATATCTTATCTGATGGTGCTCCTTTACTGCATTCTACAAGTTTGTCTTTTCTGCTAGTAAACACGCAACCAGAATAAGAACTCGTGAATTCCATGGCTTGTCGGTGGCTACATCCACAACTGCTTAAGCAGCAAATACCTTTTATTATATTCCAAGTTAATATTTGGTTCAGAGGAGTATTATCGGTTCAAGGATGAGCAAACAAATTAAAATCGGTAGTAACCAGTAGCAACTCATGGGATGCAATTTGGGTGTTCACAAAATTTTAGAGTGAAATTTTAGCTCTGAAAATGTGAAATAGCATCTGCTGCATAATAGTTATGATTATAAACAAATTGGTGCAAATGCAGCCGCTCCCAACAACGTAAGTAATAGTATGGCAATATTGCTGCTGCTACTACTACTACTACTACTACTACTACTACTACTACTACTACTACTACTACTACTACTACTACTACTACTACTAATAATAATAATAATAATAATAATAATAATAATAATGCATACGTTGTCTGACAAAAGAAAGCATTGTTTTGTGGTTATTTGTTGTGTAAATAATAGAGTACAGCGTTTTAAGGCAAGAACGAAGCAATGCATAAATTAAATTTTAGTTGAGAGCATGTATGGTCTGGAATAAGCGGGAGAAGTTTCCGCGCTCGTGCAAATTATCCCAGTGTGCTTCCACCCAGTGGCATTAACGTAACATTGTAGTGATACGAGTAATATTGAAATACAGCGCTGGAGAAGTTTCATGCACGCCTCCAAATGCGTACGATCCGTATTTAACCCATAAGGTACATTAAAACAAGTCGCGCCTGCGCAAAAGCTCCTTAAAATGTTTACAAGTCAAGATGTGCCTGCCGATCCTGTTCCACATTTCACCGAGTTTAGAGGAAAATGATGGGAGTTAATGCTGTTTTCAACCTTAAAGTTTTGAACTAATGGCAATACATCTTGTGAACACAGAACGTAGTCAATGACACTGCTCCCGTTAGTATGCACAACTGTTGCTTTGACATGTCCGAACCGTATTTTCCGTTCATTATTTCTGACTCGTAGGCGTCACAAAATAATAACTCCTTTCCTCTTGCATTCAGGACTGAGTCCTTGCTGTTTCTGCCAGGTTTTCTGTTATCTATGTCTCCTTTTTTTATCCTAATATTTTCTTGTCCTATCCTAGCATTCAGATCATCCATTATTATTATTAGCTTTACATCCTGATATTCGTCCCTGATTTCTACAATTGTTTTCCCTAAGCCTGTAAAGAATTCTGGCTCAGCATACTGGGACGTAACTGGCTGGCGATATACAGTTATAAACGATATTAATATTAGCTATATTAGGAAGTAATTAATGTAGGAGTAAATAGGGCTGGCCATTGTGGCCCACACTATTTTATATTTATATGCTGCTCTCTCCGAATGGGAGAAACAGTTTATAACTAATTTTAAAACAGGAAATATCGTCCTTTGTGGACGATCAGTTAATAATTACGGAATCAAGAGATCAATTACGGTAAGCTACGATGGCAGCGAATAAAATCATGAAGGAGTACAATTTGCATGTATCTCCAACAAAAACAAGAAGTAAGGCTTTCTGGGATAAGCTTCAAATGAGATGTGAAATAACAATTGATGACGTTAGTGTTAAAGAAGTACAGAATTTTAATTACTTAGGTTGTGACATGTCATTTTATTTCGATGAAGATTTCAATCACAAAGTAAGTTAATTTCAATAACTTTGTGGGACTACAGTAAGAAGAAGAGATCCGTGGTTCAAATCCCGGATATGGCATTGAATTTTTCTGTCATCTGATTCTACCTTTCCAACCCTGACCACTACACGACTTGTGTGAAACAACAAATAATTCCATTAACAGTATGAACATTGAAAAATGAAACTAGAAAATACACCAATGAATGGTAATTGTTCTTTCACACAAATCTTGTGTAGGAAAAGGTTGGAAAGGTAGAATTAGACTGAAAAATTTGAACCACGGATCCTCCGGTTTCCGTCCGGTCACTCTAGCCAACTTTTCTGCCATTGGAGTAATGCCTCTCAAAATGCATTTGAGATCTCTTTGTGGTTTACCAGAAAAAATGTGAGTCAGTTGGGAATTTAATGTTGTGCCGGCATGTTGTCACGGCAGCTCAGTTGGTTAAAGCAACCGGACGCAAATCGGAATATCCGTGGTTCAAATCCCGGTTATTCCATTGCACTTTTCAATCTGATTCTACCTTTCCATGGTATGATGACGTTTTACAAAGTGATGGCGGTACCGACACTGATGGACGGATCAGTAAAACTGGGTAATGGATAGGTCAGACAGAAGAAAAAAGAAACGGCAGAAATGAAATGTCTGAAAACAGTTGCTGGATGTAAATACATCAAAAATGAAACCATCAGTTAAGAACTAAACCAAATGATAACTCGAAACAAGATAAAATGGCAGGAACACATTATGAGGATGAACCCGACAAGGCCTACAACACACTCCAAAAGGAATTTGGACAGTGATGAGCTCGACGTAGTGCCAAGATGATCTCTGATACGGAACGGGCCTAGACGACCACCTTGATGATGGTGATGATGAGGAGGAGGGGTAATAGGTTCACGAATCATTTACTCATATAAGGCTGCCGGAAAACACCAGACGGTTTTTGAAATGTAATACAAATAATGTTTTAGTGGCTGTTCCTGTGTATTGTACGGTTTCAAGTTTAATGGTGAATCATGTTAGATGAAGCACTCTTCCATATGCATGGTTATGTAAACAAGCGGAATTACCGATACTGGGCCCTCAACAACCCTCACCAACTCCACAAACGTCCGCTCCAGTGTCAGAAGGTGACAGTCTGGTACAGAATGTATCCCGATGATATAATTGGAACCTGTTTCCTAAAGCATTCCAATCCAGATAATTTAATATGCATCTCGGGTGCAGGATTGCATTAGAAAGCACGAAGGGCACTTGTCAGGTCTGTTATTGAAGGCAATTGAATATAAGCAATAAACCATACCTTTGCACATTCTTTTATATTTTGTTATTCCCTTTCAAAAATGTGTTTTCGATGCATCTGTTGTTTATAAAGCAAATGGTAGTATGTACAATGAAATAACATTTTATACGAAAAAGAAGTCGTCCAAGGTTGCGGCAAATGATTAACCAACCTTTTGTCAACATTTTAACATAACTTTTAACACGTAGTCGTATTTCAAAGGTATGAAATTATACAGCAAAACACAGTGATTTCTTCTTTCTCATTCATTGCCTCTCAAAGATACAGTCGTCTTGGAAAGACCATGATTTATCGTTAAAGACTTTCTGGCAATTTTTATAAATGAACATAAATGTTACTTGGTATCGTATGTTTCAGCTAAGCGTCAAAAATAATTAATTTAATCTAATTTCCTTACTTTTAATTCCTAACCACGATATTTCAACTCTTGTTTTCTTTAAATTATTTTCCAGCAGACCACCATGAAAAATTCAGACTATGTATCAGGCTTTGATATGCTGAAAAGAGTATCCCATTTCAGTTAGTGCGAGAAACATAATTCCTAAATGAAAATTTTATAAATTTCGTTACTATTAATTACTATGCAAATTCCTTATAAAATGCTATCTCCAGAACTAGTGATGATGTCTTAATGAATAGTTTGTGTTAATATTTCATTCTGGTAATGTGTAGGTTAAGGCAACAGTCAAGTGTTTGAAAGCCATGATATTAGTTACTCGTTGCATAAGTGATTAAGAAAACAAGAACGACAACTTAGTCTTTTAAAGTGCATTCCTTAAAACATGAAAACATTCCACTGAACAAGAGTTAATGTTTAATCTTACAGCAATGGAAATAAATATATAAATTATATAAGGAAATAAGACTTCTTTCTCCTTTTAGTAATCGTTTGTGATATCTCTTAAGGTTTAGCAGTTACATACAGCTCAGTGAGAACGAAAGGGCTTCAAACTCTATTCACAAAAATGGAAGATAAATGTTTTATTCATAATTGCAATATCTGAACTGTGGGACATTTTAATAAAATTCGTTGAAACTGTTTTTGAGAAAATAATGACAATGTTTTTTCCATGATAAAGGTTTAGAGTTGGGAAGTTTTTATAATTATTTGCCTTGCATCCTTAAAAACTGCTTCACTTATATATGGAATTTGATATTAGCTCAACTTTTTATTTTTGAGTTATGCTGTTCACAGACTGACACAAAGCCACACTCATATATGTGCTTATTTTATTTTGTCCAAAATTATATTTCTAATGAAACCTTGATATAGAACTTTTTAATGGACTGCAATATCTCTACCTTGGGCAAGCGATATACAGTAGATAAAACTTTGCCTTAAAGTCAGTTTTTAAACAAACCCTTCTTCCTTTAAACTACTTAAGGTGTAGTGTTGCAGTGTCTTCTGCAATTTATTTTATTAAAAAGAAACATGACTTGTGTTATGCCGTTTTTAGCTTCAACTATGAACATGAATATTAAATTAGAGGTTAAGGAAGTGCCAAAACACATTTTTAAACTTTGCTCCTACCGTAAGCGCCGTTGGGAGAGGAATGTTTAGAAGCTAGATCCTGTGCAGGACGGCGGGGCGTCGAAAGAAAAACCAATACGAGCATGCTCCCACAGAGCTACACCAAAGTTGGGCAAACTTTGAGTGGAGCGACGCGCACAGGATTCCTTGCCTCTCTCTGGAGAATGAGGCAACTGAGATTTCATTCTGAAATGGCGGTATATTTTTGGTTGACTTTTTCTGTGTCAGCTCTGTCCTCCTGCCTAAGGCAGATGCCCATGAGGTATTGATTATTGATATCTCTTGGGGTAGCAGGGTTGTTAAATCAACTACAAAGCTATCTCGGCTCTCAGTTCATTCTCGACCTGCTTATGTTTTGTCAGTGTTGACGACATTCAGGGAGATGTAGAGAATTTAATCGACTTCGATACCAAGGTATAGCTTCGAGTAACACTTTTAAAACATTATGGGTCGGATTCCTTCTGTTTACCTAAAACTAACAAAGGAGCTCTAAAAACCTTCGTACAACCCTCATCCATTTACCTCTGTAAGACCTGTTTATTACAAATAATACCACATTATAAAAACCAAACACCACTTCGGCTCTACCCTAGCCAACATTTTGGTCGACAACACTATAATGCGCTGATAACACGTGACGCAACTGAACTGTTATGTCATCCGTAATACTTCAAAGACTCATTATGATCTTACTGGGCTGCGCGCGCAGCTCTTCTATCGCCTTTATATTTTCAAAGCAGCAGACCCAACTTCAAATATTCCACTGGGATCCATTCTCCAGATAAACAATGAAATTTGCGTATTTAAAATAACATAAATTCTGTTCACTGTAATTGTAGTACTCCGATAAATTGAGTTCATTTCCTTTGCTTCAATATGTGTTGCTTTCACGGTGCCTGCAAAAAAAAAACTGCGTGAACTCAACAGTGCTGCCATCTGTTGCACTACTCGCAAACATGCTCAAGGTCGTGCCACCCGAACAGCATTTAATTACACATAATTAATAAGGTAAGATCTTTTTGTAAAATCAGAGTTTTGAAATTATAATATGATCAACAAAAGACAGTCGTATACAACTTGTCTATATTGGTAATTAAGACACTCGTATGAAAATTAAAAAACTCGCGCTCGTTTAATAAACATACTCGCGTTCTAATTTCTACCATTATAATCTTGTTGCATAACGTACTATTTATTACACAGAAGCTTAGAAAGGTCCTTAGAGGAAAACTCTACCTTCCATTTCAGTGGTAGTCCAAGTTCTTGTGGGATTCACCGTATAATTATAAATGACTGTTAAGAATAAAACGCGTTGCTCTTTGTCTGTATTAATTATTTTTTAATTTTAATTAAACAACGTGAGTAGAAATGATTTTTAATATGGTTATATATTAGTGTAAACTTCCCTTCAGGACGTCTTTAACTTGAAGAAACTTCAAAATGGTGGTGCATACCACTTACCTGTAGTATGTAGAGGAAGTATTGCATACCACCCGAAAATTGGATATAGAAATTTCACTGAAACTACACGTTTTGAGGTCCCCAGAGTATAAAAATAAGCTTTATTAGAAAAATTCGCGCGCGCGTGTGTGTGTCTGTGAACAGTATAAATAAAAAACAAAAGTGGGTTACAAGCCAAACTTGATAAAGTTCAGCACAACAAGGATGCGATTCGAAGATTTTCAAGAAAACCCCCCACCCCAAACTAACCTTAACATGGAAAAGTTTTCGACATTTTTCCCCTCCAAAAATTTTTCTAAGGATTTTGAATAAAATACAATGTGTTTAATATATGTGCATGACAATATACATCTTGTCAAGTGCTCTTCATGTTGGACGACTTTTGTATAACGGGTAAATCGTGAGAGATAAGACAAAAACCTTACTACAACAATGTATATCTCGTTAAAACTCACAATTTATCTGAAATAAAAGTTTTTGTGGCGTTAAGCGTTTCCAAGATATTTCTTTGTTATTAGTTTTACTTTTCAAATACTTATACATTTTTAAATTGGTAAGTCGCTATTCTTTTTTCTCGTAGTCTAGCAAAGCATATTGAATTTCAAAACCATCACTTAGCGACTCACTTTTTAAAGGTCTGACTATCGCTTTAGCTTAATTGTATATTTCTTATACCCACAACGAAATGTGTAAATATGCAATGAAAATTTGTCTTGATTAAGAAGAAAGAGACAAAAGAATAACGTTTTGTAAGAAAAGTTTGTAGAAGAGTGAGTGAGTAGAGAAAGTCACGTGAATGTAACACAAAAGGTTTTTAAACCTACCCGCATAGACTGCTTTCTCAAATATAAGTGTTTCTGCACAAAACGTATGCATAGTAACTGTAGAGAGACAAGAAAACTGCAGAGTTTACTAAGAGAGGCACCAACTGGGAAATTTTTGGGAACCGCTTGTATAAATGAATGAGACTTAACAGTAGCACAGAGGCATTAAACATATTAGCTGGTGACGAACCAAGATCCCGTAAAGAACAGTAAAGGCAGCAGAATTCCTCAGGCGTTAATAGTCGTAAGTGAAAATACGGAGCTAGGAAGCGAAGGCCTGGACTCAGGTGGCGTTTTTTATTTTTCCTTCCTGACCCATCTTCCTTACTTTCCCCCTGCCGCCCCTGCAAGAAAGGTTACTTACGTTTACAAATGGTTTGTCACTACAAGGGCGGGGTGGGAAGTGGGTGAAATAAGAAAGAGGTAGAAGGGCGGATACAGCGAAGGAAAGAGCCAGTTTTCACATACAAAAAATGAGGATAATGGTGTGGTGGGATCAAGAGGTGAAAGGCAAGTGGCGATTTTTCTTCGCCGCAGAGAGGGAAGGAATGAGGGCGATCTCCCGTGCTCATCAGAGAACGGTCGTCTTAAGTGATTCCTCTCTTGCATAGCGTTGGTAGTCTCTTTATTTTAATGTTTTTGGTCTCTAAGCAGTATTCCATAGCAGATCACATCGTGGATTCCACTGCAGTGTGTTGGAAAACGAACGCTAGGGTGTAGAAAAGCACTGCAGTGATCTTAAGGGGAGTTGAAAACACAGGAAATCTGTTGTGTTGCACTCACAGGACTTTCTGTACTCAGTCTTCTACGAACTGTTCTTACAAGAATTTATTCCTGTACCTTGTTCTTGTTAGTCGAGATAATCTTTCATTATTACACATTTACACATTTAGAGTAAGGTCGAAGAAGGATACAGTAGTCTAAAGTTATAGTCAGATTTTTAAAGAGCATGTCGCTATGTAATGTCTTTAAAGTCCCGTGTTCTTTGCATGACCACAGAAAAACCGAATAACGACTTATTTGAAAAAAAAGTACAAGTATTTTTTACAAATCAGTAGCAAAAAATACCAAGATCTACATTTGTTGTGTAGTAAGATTTGTCTATCTCTTACAGTTTAAAGATTATACAAAAGTAATTCGAATGAAGACTTCACAGGCTGTTCCCAGAAAATTCAACAGATATGTTTTATTTATCATGCAAATATCTAAAACATGATATTTATAGCCATTTTTGAGAAGACAAACAATAACGAAAATGTTTCTATGTATAGGATAGTTTAGAATGTGGTGATTGTTTTAAAAATTTTCGTGTCGCATTCTTGGAAGACGCTGAATTTAAATAACCAAGTTTGGTGTTTATCCGACTTCAGGGTGTTTCAAACGTGGTGAAATCCCGGTGTCGAAAATATGGGTTGAATGCAATATTTCCTGTATTTACTGTAGGTAACTAGTAGAGAAAGTAAAAATTCTGTAGTTGTGCAATTTGTGAGCTTCGTTGAATACGATTTTTCAGAGAAATCAATTTTGAAGCTTCAAGTAATCCTTCCTTATCATTAATCCGAGAAATTCGTAAACTTATCAGCTGTACCCGTTGGCTTCTGGCGTCTCAAACAAGATTCTTCTAAAAGTAGAATTGTACATATTAAAATGCTCTTGCTTATAATAGAATTAAGAGTATATATTCCAAACCTTGGATTAAAATAGGGCCGCAAACTGTGCGCGGTATTTGTAAAACCCTTTCATTTAACCTCTCCCGTTTCCTTCTACGTGATTTCTGACTCTGGTTTAAAAAAGCTGATTGAGAATCGGCGGGAGTATAGTTTGACAACTTCATTTTCTGATGCATCATGCTCATAGACGGAGATTTTATCAAGTGATAAGAGGTCACTGAGTTTTCAGTCATCTGTTTTGATGTTGATGCTTCTGTGTTGGCAAGAAGTTAAATTTATCATTTGGAGCTAAGAGTGAATTTAATAGGTTTATCTTTAATTGAGGGTTTCTCGAAATTAAATGTACTATTGCAGAGAAAATATCACTGAATAAATCACTTTGAAATCTTTACCTAGTGTGTTCCTAATACCAAAGCTAATGAAGCAGAATTATTGAAGAATATTTCTGAAATGTTCATTTTATGTAATATGTTTAATAAAAAAATTAGACTTTATTAAAATTTCTCTCCCCTGGTGCCATAAATGCTATTTTCTTGATTAGTTGCACCAAAGACTGGTACCAAAATAACCTGTAAAAGTTCAGCAATACGGTCCTAATTATTTTGTTTTAATAGGTACACAAAATTGGTTAATTTAGCGTTGATGAGATAGGATCACTCAATTTCTTTAAAGAAATGAACAACAGCGGACAACAGAATAAGCCAGGGTGGCCAATCACCTCCAGCTTAGGTTCAAATTGGAAACTTAGTAGAGGCTGCTTTGTACTATGCAATGGATTTCAGTGCTGCATAAAAATTTTCAGATATTAGAAGATATTCTCCATATATTATCCATAATCAGATAAAGCAGATCGTGGTTTTAATGCTAGGATCAGTGCCGTTAAGGCTTGTTCCAACTTGGATTAGTGTATCACTGTAAATGGAAATGCATTCTGAAAGGTGAAAATACTTTCGAGCTTTGCATATGCTCTATATTCTCTGTCATGGAGGCATCGATATTTTAGAGTTGTATGCTACAGCGGATAAAGGTTGGGTAGTAGAAGTCTGATTCAGCTTAGGGTATCCACTGACTGGATTTATGAATCGGTTCCGATTCAGTAACCATCGCGACGAATTCTTAGAGAATTACATGAGCGAATTCCTTAAACAGAAATGAAAGCATCATCAGTGCTCTATTTCTGAAGAATAGAAGGCAGTAAATCTCTCTATGGTTTTTAATATGTTTACACTTTTCTGCAGTAACGTTCACATTTACAATAGAATGTACTTCCATCCGCGAATTTTGCAAGTCAATTAGATACGTTAGGCTGCAAATCTCTGGAAAGCAGGTACAAATCTGCGCGGAATGCGCGTTGTTGATTGACAGATGACCTGCAGTTCGAGACAGTATTTTATTTATCATGGGATCGTTATCGATTCCAGCCCAGTCTGCTGGTCGATATTGCCAGCAGCGCTATGACGTACAACTTCCGAAATCCATTGCCCCCTGTTTGTCGCTTTTGTTCACAGTTTTCCTTCATGACAGAGATCTGTTTTAAAACCGCTCGCAAAATAAGAGAGAAAAAGCGCAACAAACGTTCGCTGCAGGGCATTAAAATGAGCCGACGGAGATTTTAACTGTCTTGTTATGAGCCTGCTGCTATCTCTGTTTTATCGCGACTTGGGACGTAAATGTTTTAAGCTTTCCTCCGAGGTGTAAAGTCAGTCGCTTGATATTTCCTTTGCCTGTAGATAATTCTGCGTGTTAGGAAGCTCCTACATCATGCTCCGTTAATTTCATTTCCTATTTCTTCATTAGCATAACGTTTTGAAAGCGTACTCTGGAAGTTTTACTGCGCAAACCTCTGCCTAAAATGTGACGCATATGACGTGTGGAAAAATAAAGGCAAAGGTTGCCTAATCTTTTATTACACAATTAATAAAGAGCACGCTTATGTCATTCCTCAGGCAGCAGGTGTTTTTCATTCAGCTACAAATGCACCCAAGCCAAGTAGATGGCTGCCGACTCTCACAGCACAGTACGATACGATTAGATCTAGATTAAAGAATGATTCTGGTTACACAGATGCACATCATTGCTGTCTTGGTTTCCTAATTATGTTTGGTTCTTTTGTATATCTATGGAAATCCATAAAAAGCTTTCCATATAACGTAGTGCCTCATGGGCATACATATACACATTAATTTGATTCGTTCTCTTAGAAGAAACGATAGAGAAGCCGATTTTCGGTATCGTGTAGTAATTTATGGGTGAAAATGCTGTATAAATAATAATCGTGATTGCGTTTGTTTTAGTTAAGATCCCAGTTGGAGTTACGGTACATTCCCTCACAAACGTTTTTTTACACCTCAGTGAAATTTCCCACAGCTAAATTATTTTAATACATCGCATTGCCAGTGATACGCACCACATTTTCTGACTGGAGTGGAGTGGTATGTGACTAACCGGACCAAAGTTGCATAAACTTTCGCTCTTATACTTTTACACTGAATACGCAAATATTAGGACTTGATATTGTAACGAATTGACTATTGCGTGATATACATTCCGGATCCAATGGTCCAAACTACCACTCGGGGGTGTCGAACCAGGAACGTTGCAACAACCTGAAAATGCCTACTCCTACATTTTACTTAAAATAGAAAGTTGAGACGGAACATATATGCATATTGTATATATATATTATATGCAGATTGTATACTTAGTGATTTAATTATAAAATTGTTTAGATGTTTTAGTTATAAGAAACTGAATGTAAGTATAAAGCTGGAATCTAGTGGCGCTACTAGACTGACTTCCTGGACACGTCTCCTTCAATAGGACACAAGGGTGGACGAAACAAGTGGGGTGAGAGACATGACACTTTCCAGATGGCTCGAAAATTCGTTGACATAGGGGATGCGAGATTCCAGAGGTTTCCAAAGATGTGTACTGACGTGAGCCAATAAGCATAGATGAAACAGATTTAAAATATATAAATGAGCGAATGAGATTCAATGTATCTAAACGCCCGGGAAAAATAGCGTCTGTAAGCGTTATGGCTAGTCTTGTATAAAAGAGAGAGTGACGACGGAACGAGGCGCATTTTCAAGATTAACGTTCTGCTTGCTTCATGCTAAGTCATGCGCTTATAACAGGATGTGTATAGAAAAGAATGAGGCGTGTTAAGGGGTTGGCGAGTGGCAGTGACGTTCGCGTCCATAATTCATAAAGTGTCAACAGTTAACAAAGCAGTGTAAATAATTAGTGAAGTCAAGTGTCAACAGTTAATAAAGTCAAGTGTCATTCAATAAAGCCAAGTGTCAATAATCAGTGTCCATTCGTCCACCTGCACGACCACACCTGAGATAAGAGCGTATAGCCGAGGGCAACGGAGACTTCCTCTTGGCAGCTAATAACCCATCCACACATACTTATCGCCAGACAAAACAACCCACAAACACATCCATCACAAAGTTGTCATAGTTCGAGACCACTCGCCTGGCAAGAGAAGGGAATCCGGGACGGAGCTAAAGTTGTTTGTGGATAAGGAGAGAAGATAAGAGATTTAGTCTGCACCACACACTATTTATTTTTAACATTCTTTACTTACATTTCACAACCCTGACCCCCTGGTTAGTCCGACCGGGGCGCATCGCCTTCGGTGGTCAAAACCTGGATGGAGTGACCCGGTCGGAGACTTGATAACTCCGTGTTACCACAACTGCGCATGCGTGAAACAGCTAAATAGATGCTTCTCAATTTCACAAGTGTTCCCACGGAATATGTTACCAGACAGTCTGGCCTCACAACAATGTGTGTATTAACAATGTAATAATGACAGTTACAAACGCTACAGTATAACAGGAATACAGAAAACTGAAATATCTGAAAGGGTAGGTAGTTTTCCACAAACACGAAATATTTTTATACTACGCAGCTGGAGCGGTTTTTAGTGAAACAAAAATAAACGCAACAGATATTCATTTGTCAAATAGTATGCTTCATCAAACGATTGTTAGCATATTTGTTTTATGACAGTTTTATCTCTCTCATTTATATTAGCTAAGTATTAGCACTAAAGAAACGTTTGTTATTCTTGCGCTGTCCTCGCCGACAGTTGGACTCAAAGACAGCGTCTAGTAGGTCGCAATTAAAAATGACAGTTGTGATTTTCAGGGTAATAACTAAACAGCTTTGTATTCGACCACAGACCCCCAAAGTGAAGTAAAAGCAATACAAGTCGATAAGCAAGCCTAATTGTTTGCGAAACGAGCCACATTTGTGGAAAAAAGCCTATAAAGGGAGTGCATCAACAATCTGTCGCCAAGTGTAACGCGTCAGTAATATTAACTATTATCTAGCGCGCTTTCTTTCCATTTTGGGAGGGTTTAGCTGTGCAAGCATCAGCTTCATGGCCGCGAAAGAGGCACGCATAATAACTTAATGGCGAAGAAGGAAGGAAGAGAGAAATAGACGTTCTCTATAACAGACAAAAGGTTTAGAGAGACTCTACCAGCTACATGTAGTGGACCTACCAGTATCACGATAGTTGCCTCTTCCCAGGTGTCTCTCGACAGTGCCCGAGTTCTCGGTAACTGTAGGTACTTGCTTCGTAATAAATGTCGATATTCTTCTTCTTCAGCGGATTACCCTCCTCTTTGTAGGAGGGCTTACACCGGCAAGGACTTGGGCCAGTAGCTGTCGAGGAGCAAACAAGCTCTGGATCATAGCATATCCAGGATGGGTGATCAGCCCAATGCCTGGTATAGTGGTGAAGAAGAAGGAAATGGAATATAGTGATGAAAGGAATGATAGGAAAATTCGCTGATCAAATCATCCAACCCAGCAATTGCCTAAAAACCGAAGAAAACCGCGAAAAAACCGTCGGTCAGGATGATCGAGCCCGGGAGTTTGAACCCGGTATCTCCCGAATGGGATTCGCACACGTTACTGAAGCGGAAGTCGATATTATTGTTTTCAAAATTTTGAATTTCTTATCGTGCCACTTATTCGTACTGAATATCCATAAATTGTGAAGTGAGAACTAGAGTTTTCAGAAATCTTTGAAGATGTGTGTGATACCAATATATAAATTAAACAATGTGAGCGATACGCTGCATCCCGGAACATCCTAATTTGTTAAAACTTCACTCGACATTTTAAAATTTGTGCTGACAACTATTTTGGTATGTACATATGGATAGGTTATTAATAGAATTAATGAATTGCTTTTAAAAACCTCTTGTTTGTAATATTTTCTGTAGAAGCGGTCTATTTATTACGTCAAAAGTTTCCATATAATCGATGAACGCTATACTAGTCTCTAAAATTAAAAACTCATGATCTTGTTCCTGTAGTTTAGGTAAACTAAACACATTTCCTTGCGTTGGAAACCTTGTACTGTATATTTTGATGAGTGATAATCGCAATTTTGGATGAACGACTAAAGGAAAGGACCTTGCTTTAAGGCAAATTGAATAAAGCCATTTTAAACCACTCTTATTCCCATCATTTATCTGCTTTTCTAGATGGAAGAGGTAGTACTTTAAACCCAGAGGTCCTCGTCCATTACCTCGCTGAACACAGATTCTCCGTTAAAGGATTTACCAAGGAGACAGACTGTAATCCTAGCCATTTCACTTTTCCTCGTCTCAAGGGCTTCTTGCCCACAGACACGCCGTAGCGTTTGTTCTTTCCTCTCCTAAGAATTAAAATCTTCTAATGCATTGCTCCTCTAACATTTAGGAGAACCCGGTGCTAATGTTAGCCTCCATAAATTAGTAACACTACATAAACATCAAATAAAGAAGACGTGAAACCCATATAACATCTGTTTTACCACCGAGGATGGACATGTTGATCGAGAAGCAGCAAAAGGAAAGGGGGCACGTAAAACTTTGCTGTGTTTCACATTCAGTCTGAGCACACATTTGCTGGAGCGTTAGTTTTTACTACTTTCGATTTTGCTGCATTCATTGATGCGCTCTACCACATTGCACTATCAGCATCGAATAGGGCACTATTTTAGCACGGGGTTCCATTATTAAACAGAGAACTGTTACCGCCTTTTTATCACCCAGCCGTTAGAAAACCGTTGTCTAATGAAATACGCTTTCTGTTTAGGACTTACAAGTCACAAGGTGTGTACTTTTCCCTCCACTTTCATTTTGAGGACAAGATTGTGCGGTAGCATTTTCGGACAATTGTGTAATTTGTCTACTAACTACTTAAGCAGAGAAAATATTGCATTAGATGCAAGATATAATATAGAGCTTTCACAGGAAATGCCTGATTTGGGTTTCTATGAATCCATAAAGAAAGACAAAGTTATAAACTGGTTTTGTTTCCGAACGACTATCAGAGTATGAACAACAGAACTTGAGAACACTTAGGTACACTTCAGGCACCTTTTATGTAAATATCTTTTATTTATAATGTGAGGAATTCCCCCATTATAAATAACCCTTTACATGTAAAACGTTTCCATGTTTTTTTCTAAAAATTGATCCAGTGATTGCGAAATAAAATATCTCATGTTTGTTACATTCGCACAACGTGTAACGCACAATGGATTGTTCCATAAATAACTTGTGAAATCATCTTCGTTCACATTTAACTTTTGAGAGCAAAAGAGATAGATCAAAACATACTAGAAAAGAATAGAGCTCACTAAATGATACAGTTTACCCAAGACAAATTGTGGCATTTACCATTTTATTTTAGTATTTGTTCGTTTAAATGTTGCCCATATTAAGTAGTACACTTTAAAATGTTAAGTGACTGCTTTTTTATTTCTCGTGATCTGTTGCAAAGTGTTTATAATATCGTGATCAACATATCGACTGATTTTTAAACAGTTAACTGTTGTTTGAACCTATTCTGTGCTCCTGTGTACCAACAACTAAATACATGTTGAATTTATGGGGAATATTTATTATAATTAACAGGAAACATAATATATATTGAAATGTAGGTTTTTTATAAATGTATGATAGCAAGAAAATGAAATCACCGTAGATACAGAAATACACGTGGTTGTCACATTGATTACCCAGTTAGGTTTAAAATAATGCATGTGACGAAAATATATCTTTTGTATGCCGCTATTTGGTATAGTTAAGCTTGTTTAAAAGAGGCTTATTTACAATAATTAATGTACAGTGTAGCATATGCACCTGAATTCAAGAAATAGCAGCATGGTTGATTGGCAATTAATACTATATTGTGACCGTCCAGATTTCAACTGTCACTTAAGTTCTCACTGTCACTCCACTGTTTTGATCTAGCTCAACTTTCACTGTGACTTCACTTAATTCACACTGTCACTTTACTAATGTGAACTAGCTCAATTTTCCCTATCACTTCACTTTCTTCGCGAAGTAGCGGCGCAATGAAATACGCACGACGTAGTCTCTCCTTCCGGACGGTTCACTCGCTGGAGATTCGAACGTAAGACCTCTCTAAGCCCCTGCAGTAGCAGCACGCACTACACGTCTAAGCAGTCGTCACAAACTCGCTCGGAAAACAGAACTTTTGGTTGTACCAGAAGTGCGATTGCCAACTCGCTTACTCACTAACTGATTAACTCTGAAGAACGCTCGCTTATAGAGCCACTGCAAACTTCCACAGGTTTTAGAACGTTTGAGAAGCGGGAAGAAGGGAAACTTCCAGAAGATTCTGTCGACTTTTCAATAGCATTTCTGGAGTTTACGCTGGGAGAGTGCGCTACCGCGTCTATCTCTGTAACTGCCCCTCGCCAACCTCCCGATAAGCTTGGGCTATAGTCGCTGCAATACTATCATGTGGCACAAAATTCTAGCACAACGATGACTATGGTATCTCCCTGTCGGTTGCTAAAGTCGTTAAACAAACTATTGAAATGCGTTTCTTAGAATCCAAACTATGCATGTACAAGTCGAATAACATGCAGAGAAAGAGACTACAAAGGAGGTATCCCTCGTAATATTTTGTCCGATATAGAATGCGTTTTTCCGCCTTAAGTTGTCTCCATGCCTCCCCTTTTATGACCATGAAACAGAAATCTGCACAACCAACCTATCTCATAGTAGAAGGGAAGTGCTCCGGTTAACAGTAATAAACATTCCGTTCGTTCTAATAGGGATAGCGATTAAAAACGGAGGAGGATTCCAGCAATGAGGTCTAGGCTAGGTCTATTGGGCTACTAAATACCCGGAAGAAAGGGATGAAATGAGAGAGTACGAAGGTCGTTCAGCTGTGGTGGCAACAATGCAGCGCAGCGGGGTCCCTAACGGTTTCAGATAGAACATCCCCGGCTGCCTCTTCGATGCCCCCACCACTCTCACGAACGGCTCGGCAGGTTCCATGCCAGAGAAGAAGCAGTTCTTTCCTCAAAGTACATCCACCACATATGCCGCATATCACCGCCCACCCTACCTGGCCCTTCAATTTCGAAAGATGAAGAGAGAAATAAGAGAAAATGTGAGAGGGAAAAATTCGTGGTACTATATAATCCACCCCAGCATTCGCCCTACCACGAAAAACCAAAGGTCAGGGTAGCCGGTCCAGTGGGAATCGAACCCAAAATGTGTGAACGCTACCGCCATCCTGCTGGTCTTTGGTTTTAATAGTTGCCTAATTTAAATTAGAATTGAGATTTAACACAGGAGTGATAAGCGGCTCGGTCTCCCCCGTCCTAACCACTCAAGTCCATCTTACAGGAAAATGACGCGTGGTATTTGTCACGTGATGCGTTAAAGGAGGCAAGTTACGTGCCACTTTGACGAGAGAAAAATGAGAGACTGTACACTGTGATCTTAAGTTATGCCAACTAACCGTTGCCGCTCCTAACCGCACAACCGTCGTATTATGAAAACAGGTGGTTAGTCTAAGAGTGCTTTTTGCCCAAAAAGTCGTCTCAATGTATTTAAAACAATCCCCTCTATTTGTGGAGGAAACATCACAGCATTTCTATTACAGCTTCATGAAACGAGCACAGGTGGTGCTGGAGTACATTTCCTCTAAACTCAGAACATCAACTCCCCCTTTTTCATTTTCTGAAAACACAAAATAAGGGAGAATGGGGTGGGAATGCCAGTCACGTCGGCAGCGCTGTTAGCAAGAAGTGGCGAGAGATAGTAGCTGGTCGCGGTTCGGCGACTTATTGACTATACATTTAACTCGGCATGGCTTCCCCCGCAATCTGCTCCACGTTCCGGAAGTAGATTACCATGTCGTTCTCATCTAGTATTCCACGCAGCCACTCCAGCGCGTCAGGTATACCAACTTGTTTATGGGATCTCGAAGCCACAGATAAGCTTAAGCAGCTTTAGGATTTGGGAGAGGTCTAACCTCATATGGTTTGTGTGGCAAAACTGAGAAATTCAGGTGTTAAGACAATAGTGAACATCATCTCAAGTGAACGAGGTATGTTAGTGTTTTCCCTCAAATGGATTTCAGAGAAACTTTTCACGCGAGCAGCTATCTGGTTTAATTTCTTCATTACATCTAAGAAAATCTTTACAATAAAAATTCCTAAGTGAATCTGGTTTGTGTCAGCGTGGCTCATGGCCTTTAATTTCTTCTCCCAGTTTCTAAGCCGTTGATAGAAGTTTTCTGATTGTGTTTTATGCAAATATGTTGTAACAGCATAACTCCAAAACGAAATTTCAAATAATTCCCATTTTCAATACTTAACGCACATTTAAGTAAGCAAGGCAAAAAATGTTAAAGAAATTCTCTACTCCAAAAAATATTTTATATGGGAAAATATTAGTAGTTGTTTTATTTTGTATAAAATAGAGCGCTAAGGTTTTGATCAAAATATATTTTTTTAAATATTGACATGACGAGTAAAGCGCCTGTCATAAATTTACTGTATATTTTATAGCCTGTAAAGTTTGCGTCTTTCTTGTTAAGTTTCATATTATAGGGGAAGGACAAGTGGTGTACACAAAAAAGAGGTAAAATGTAAATCTCGATAAAATTTGTAATTTATGTAAAAAAACAAGTGTAACACTAAGCTGATGCTGGTTTAATTTTACCCATCACTTGAAGTATCAAGTGGTCGTTCTTTTGTTTTTGTTTGTAATATTATGTAATGTGCTAACTTGCTTTTTTAACAGTTGAATATATGCAAAATGTGTATCTAAAATTCTTGTTATTCTTTGTGGGAATATTGTTATGCAGCGGGGTGAGACCAAAGGTTTCTCAGCTAAAATATTAAATTTACTTACCCCGGCATAAACATTGGGGAGCGTAGCTGCAGTGGCAACGAGAGAACCAGAAACTTAGCTGCACTAATTTAAGGCAGGCGTGGGATATTCATAACAAAATACACTTGAATTCACATTTAACGCATTACCTGTGGTTTATTAAATAATTGACATGGTGCCACTACATCATTCACAACAGATTACAAGACAAACATTGGAGGGAGATGCTCCACACACACACGGAAACACGCATTCTGCACACAACCACTCGCCCTGAAGACACACACAAGACTGACTCGCGCTAAACGCACAAAGAAAAGAACGCTTACTTTCCCACTCTTCCTCACTCCACCTCTGACCAGGAGATGGGGTGAGATGCCGCTTCGAACGAAATTCAAACCCCAATCAAAATAATTAGTTCAACAGTGTCATGCTACAAAGCAATAATGTGTTCGACGCGACAATGCACGCACATACACTACAATATAGATAGGAAAAACGTTTTATATGAATAATTTAATTAGAGTTTTTGAAATACCTATCAAATAAGATTCAAAGCCCAAGAGCAATTTTATTGTGACTCTTCCAAAAATAAATAAATTTGTAATTTGAGTAATGCGACGGACCCTCCATTTATATTTATCTGTGGCACTACAGTCCTTACGTGCCTAAGCTTACCAACCGTGCTGCCAACCTCACGTACACATATCTATGGCAGAGGTGGACGATTATCCAACCGATGTGGGTAGATGTGGTCAGCGTCAAGCTTCCCACAGCCAGGATTTTGACTTCAGCGACTACAGGCCGCTACTTATCGTAGTTCTTCAAATGCGTCACGATGCTGAGTGGGTACTGATCTTATACATCCGCACCCCCTATAAGTGGGTTCAAGACCACGCGCTTTTCATGGCTGGGAACCGGAACACCACGCTGAAATCCAATACGCCACAGAACATTTAAGGGTTTCCCAACGTTATTTTGATTTCACTGGGTATAGCACCACGAGATCTTAATATCAGACAAACACGCTGGAAGTTCAACAACGCTGCGTTATTGCCTGTGAGCTCTGGTAATAAAGGAGAAGGAAGGGAGAAAACAGTGCAAGAGTTAATCGCTGTTGCCCATCGCATCTGGGAAAACTTGTTTAATAGTAAATGCATTTTACGCACTCAAAAACACATCCCAACCTTCCTTATCGCTAACTCAACGCTGCATGTCTTTAAACAGGCAGCTTCTCAGTGGAATACTACTGCATTTTATAGTCACTTATGCAAAAGCAGTTAGTTGTTAATTCGTATGTAAAGCATGAATTTTTTATGCCAAATATATATTCACTGCATCGTCATTGAAACTTATGCAAACACTGTGTGCTCTTTCCAAATCACGTCGTAGTGATTGATTTAATGTTGCTTTGCTTGCGCATATAAATGCCTGTTTTTGAATAAAATTATTTTGCTATTTTTATTATATGCGCATATTAGCGATTTTCATTTAATTTTTGACTGAAATGTAAAGCACGCCTGTTTCACATTCGATTTGAGGGAACTCGCTGTGGTGCATCCAGAATCAACGCATACGAGTATATAAGGTCAAACAACAATTACGAACATCTACTTTTCCTATGAAGATCTACTTAACCGGGATGAAAGTAATGGTATTTGTCTGGAAAGTATCAACTGAATCAATGTTTAAAATCCAATGTGCAACCCATTGCGGTTATATTTTCATAGCTATCCTACAAATCATTCATAGAAAAGCTTATGTTTCTCCTCATCTCCCGTTAATAATGATAAACATTTACTAGAATTCCTTGCAGTTAAGAAATACTGCGATAATGCACAATTTGTAAGTCTATAATAGTGAAAATGTATAAAATACAGGTCGATGAACCTCTGCATTAGCTCGTGAGAAACAAACGACCGTTAGCATTTCAAAGAGTATAGCTCAAAGTGTTTGAACATTTAAAGGACACTAGAAAGGATGAAATTCAATATCTTATGTTTACTCTAGCCTATAATAGCTAAAATTAAAGATACATGATTGAAACCAATTATAGACCTATAGATTCAAAAGCATATGGACTAAGAGATTCTGGTTTGTACATTTGAAGGAGGAAGTTTTCCTTTTGCTATTAGTCGCGACCTTCTTGATATAGTGTTCTTTACGTAAATACTTTGAGTGTTACTTAGTGTTTTTTAAAAAGGATGGCAATGAAGCTACCAATGCGGAATTATTTAGAATTTCTTAATTAAATTGAATTGACATATATACTTAGGAAGAAAAGAAAGATCAGGAATGCCATAGTGTAGAGTGGGAGGCTGGAGGCACAAGAAATGACTGAAGATTCTGGCAGGAGAATCCGCCCATTTAGTGGTTTGGATGAAGGCATGTGTTGGCGAAATGAGCACAATGGGAAAACCAGCGAACAATTAAACTCAAAGAAAAGCTCTTATGTCCTACTAGAAGGAGGTTGGCATGTTGGGGCCTACTGGTTGACCAGAGGAGCTGGCAAAACATGAGCAATTTTCTGTATAAAGTGCGCGAAATCAGATCTAATTTGTTCAGTTAGTCTGAGGCAATTTATCTGTATTTATTTCTTTCTTTTTGTCACCTTTAATTTTATCTTAAATTTGTATGCACGGTCAGTGACACATATACTAGTATTTGTGTAATCATTTTAATAATTTGAAACCAACAAAAATACCCTATCTATCTAGTTTTTGTAATGTATTTAATAACAAGTTTAAAAAGCTCCAAACTCTTTTTCTGGTTCCTTAAATGTTATAATTCTCTCTCAGTGCACTGTAAACACGAACCAAAATAAATTGTGTGAACTTCAGCATTGCAGTCCCAATGGTACCGTCTCAGTTGGTACACAAAAGTGTTTCATTTAATGTTGAGTTGGGGTCTTCCAGCAGCGAATATTTCCGCCAGGACCTTCCATGACAGGCTTTTTCCAGGTTTCCTCAGTCCTCATAACTGGCAAATGCCGGAGAGGTTCCTAAACTTAGGCTGGAATGCTATCCTACCAAAATTCCTTCCTCAAATATCATTTCAATGGATGCATCATCAGTGTCCACCGTCTGTGTTGCTCTGTGTAGTAAGAACGGGTGTTAAACGCTACTAAAACGTGTTACATTCACATGACTTTCTCTATCCTCTATGGTTTATTAGTGAGTGTACTTAATTATTCTTACGAAAGCTTATTCTACTTCATTTTAATCGAGAATGCTACATTACACATTTCGTTATATACAAGGGGACAGCGATAGTGAAATGTTTAAGAATTGTACACTATATGCTAGCCTTAAAATTTGATACTGTTTCCATGCAATAGCGAAAAACAACTGAATGCCAATAGGACTTTAAAATAATGACAAAGAATTGAACAATGCGAAACATTAATAACGGATATCTCGGTAATAATTTATACCACAAAACAGTTATTTGAAATAAATTGTGTTTTTTAAAGAGAGAAATGCTATTTTGTGTAGTACGTTTTCATCTATCGTGCAACGTTCACCAGTTATACAAAATTATATAAATTTCCATCGGAATTTGTCATGCAATTATCTGTAGTACGTATATGGCATTTTAATCAAAGTCGTTAGAGCCATTTTTCAGAGAATAAAAAACTTCGAAAAATCTTCCATGTAAAAGGTAGTTGGGGCTGGGGGATTTTCTTGAAACCTTTCTAGTCGCATCTTTGGAAGATACTGAACTAAATGTCAAGTTTGATATATGTCCGACTTTTCTTTCACAGACACACGCTTGCACGGACCTTTTTCTAAAAATGTTTTTTGGACTCAGGAGACCTTAAAACATGTATTTCCTGTGAAATCTCGATATCGAATATTTGGGTGGAATGCAATAGCTTCTTTACCTACTCTGTACGGGGTAGATAAAGTAAAAGAAACAGCGAATATTGTGGAAATAATTTATGCTACGAGCACTTTTATTTGATGTAATTGTATGTTTTAAAAGATTCATACTTGTCCTTTAATCTAGTATCTCCTAAGGTTTCGGATATACGAGTATAAAATTCAGTTACAAAGAAGAGAGATCACAGGCTATTTGCAGAAAATGTAATATTTATCTTTCATTTGCCATGCCTGTTACTCAGACTTTGACATTTAATTCAATCTCATAAAAGTAGTATTTTGAGAAAATAAGGATGGCAGAAAATTTGCTTTAAGGGAATTTTGTGACTTAGAAAATTGGTTATAGATATTCCACTTACATCCTCCGCGCACGCAGATGCTTTCTTCAATTTACTTGTATAAAAAAATTGATTTCCAATGAAATCTTGATTTGGAATTTAAAATCGAGTGCATTACTCGCACTGTACTAAGAGGCGGGTAGAGAAAGTGGCGTCATACTTAAAAATTATAACCGAAACATTGGCGGTTAATCCATTTATTATGTTTCTTGTGATCCAAATGACACCCCTCAGGGGCTCACCTTATGTGAGTACGGGTTTTTGGCGCACCCGGGGATTCCCGAGCCAATCATCGCCATATTCATCCCCTCACCCCCATCCGGTCGAGGTGGGTTCTTCAAGTGACCGGTGGACACAAGGTAGGCTCTCGTGCGTTCTTTGCATTCCATCCATACCGCACCTCACCATCGTTTCTTTCTTCCCTTATCACTTTCCGACCATTTCGCACCACGACATTCGCATATCTCTTTTTCTTCCCCGCCGGCCTACCTTGCGTGCGAAACGCCCACACAGTTTTAGTTTCTTTTATCCTTTTATTTAAATCCTCCGTGGACACAGCCTGACGGATACCCGCGCACCGCGTGCGCAGCTGGGTGAGTGGGTAATGGCGTCATCCCCACCACCCGGGGTCGTCATGTAGGGTTTGTGTTGTATCCGCTGTTCAACTGCAGTCCCGCGGGGGGGCCATTGCATGAGCTGCTGACTTCTGACGGCGATTGGGTACCTCTGTCTATGTTCTGGGAGGTGTGACCCTGGGGTGAGTCTGGTATAGATAGGCCACTCACCCAAGCCGGGGTAACGCCCGAGAAGTCAGAGCCCGAGGTCGGAGACGGTTGCAATGGTGGAGGATTTTTTTCGCTATGGAGCACCCTTTCTCCATTATTAACAACAAGCGCCGAAAAGTCATTGTAACAGAAGTAGCACCGCCGTCATCTGGTTGTTACTTGGTCATTTCGAGAACAGAAGAAGGACAAAACTTTGAGAAGGTGAACCCTTTTATAATTCAGAAGGGAATAGATGCTATTGCTGGTGCGGTTCAATCATGCACTCGTCTACGGAATGGTTCCTTATTGGCACAAACTAAGTCCGATCAGCAAAGTAAGACCTTGTTGCGCGCTACGCTTCTCCACGGTTACCCCATCCGTGTTGAGAAGCACCGCACATTGAACTCCTGTCGGGGCGTCGTTACCACCCATAGCCTCGATGGTATATCGGACGAGGATCTCGTAGAATATCTATGTGATCAAAAGGTCACTGCAGTGCATCGAGTGCAGGCCAAACGCGACGGCGTATTGGTACCCACTCGTACCCTGTTTATTACATTTGATGGCGTCGATCTGCCCACGAGCATTTCCGCAGGGTACGAACGGATTTCTGTGAGGCCTTATATTCCTAGACCTCTGCGTTGTTTTAAATGCCAACGTTTTGGGCATACGCAAGTCTCCTGTAAGAGTGCCGTTAACATCTGTGCAACATGTAGCCAGCCCTCACACGAAGGTACCTGTTCAACAGCCCCCGTCTGCGTTAATTGTAAAGGGTCACATTCTGCTTCGTTTGCCGACTGTCCGCGGTATTTGGACGAGAAGGCGATCCAGGAGATCCGGGTAAAGGAAAAACTCTCCTTCGCTGAAGCCCGGAGGCGTTTCCATGCGCGCCAACCTTCACTCCTGCGATCTGGCACATTTAGTTCTGTTGTTGCCTCGCCAGTACCACGAGTAGATGCCGAAACTCAGACCTGGACCTTGACTGGATTAACCGCCACTACCATCCGGCCGTCTATTAAGGCTACAGTTACCAAGCCGTATAAACCTGGTCCCAAGTCAATGAAGTCGCAAGCCGTTGAAAAGAAGCCCAAGCAGAAACTTCGTAGGGAAGATTTTTTAAAAGACCCTCCGCGTGCGCGCGGTAACAAAGGTTCACCTTCTCCTCCTCGGAGGTCGCTGTCCCAGGATGGTCCTGGGACAAGCCGCGCTCAGCGGCACCCTTCACCCATCGCCACCCAGAACCGATTCACGGCGCTTGAATCGGTTTCTGGCACTGAGCGCGTGGGCCCTCCCTCCGAGGAAGCTATGGAGTCTGACCAACTCCATACAAAAAGCCCGAGCCCAAAGGTTAAACAAAAGCTAATTTTAAGCCGCCCTTCTAAATAGACAGTTTATCCCCTTATTCTCCATGGCTATCCTGACCTGGAATGTACGTGGTGTACGATCGCATAGGGCGGAACTGCAACTTTTATTGCGTTCCCATTCGCCTATGGTCGTATGTTTGCAGGAGACTAAGCTTCGCCCTCACGATCCTTTTGATCTCCGAGGATATACTCCGGTTCGCTACGACCTTGAACCGGAGGAGGGTACTCCTGCTCATGGAGGTGTCATGTTCTTAGTGCGTAACGACGTTCATTTTACACCTGTCACACTTACATCCGACTTGCAAGCTGTTGCCGTTCGCCTTCACTTACCCGGCTTTTTGTTTTCTGTTTGCTCTGTATATTCACCTCCATCGTCTCCCCTCGCTTCCGCGGACATTCGAGCTCTCCTTTCCGCTCTCCCAACACCATTTCTTCTGTTGGGAGATTTTAATGCCCATCACCCACTATGGGGTTCGCCAAGGGCTTGTGCGAGGGGAACTCTTCTTTCCGACATTTTTTATCAGTTCAATCTTTCCATCCTCAATACAGGTGCACCTACTTTTATTTCTGATTCTTCTGGTACTTTCTCTCACCTGGACCTTGCCCTTTGCTCAATCCAGCTTGCACGTCGCCTTCAGTGGAACGTCGTCGCTGACACCTACTCCAGCGACCATTTCCCCTGCATCGTTTCTCTTCTGTCGCACCACGTACAGCATTCCAGAGTACCTACCTGGATATTCGCAAAAGCCGACTGGAGCTTGTATTCCAGCCTCGTGCATTTTGACGACCAGCCCTTCTCCGACATTAATCAACTAGTGCAGCACCTTACGTCTATTATTTTCTCAGCCGCCGAACGTGCAATACCCCGTTCATCCTCCCAACCTCGGCGGCCACCTGTTCCGTGGTGGAACGAGGATTGTCGGGACGCCGTTCGTGCCCGTAGGACTTCACTTAGGGTGTTTCGGCGCCGCCCTACACTTGATAATTTGGTGACTTTTAAACAATCGCGCGCCAGGGCTCGTCGCATTATTCATGTTAGCAAGAAGGCATCTTGGGCTCGTTTTGTCGAGTCTTTTAATCGTTTTACGCCTTCATCCGTTGTTTGGGATAAACTTCGTCGCTTCTCAGGTAAAGTGTCACATTGTACTGTTTCTGGCCTTCAGGTTTCTAATGCCACCATAGTGGATCCGGCTGCCATCGCTAACACTCTGGGTTCTGCCTTTGAGGCGGTTTCCTGTTCAGACCATTATTCCGCCGGCTTTCGCTCTATTAAAGACCGGCAGGATTCCGCATCATATACTTTTCGGTCTGCTAATGATGAATGCTATAACGAACTATTCACAATGAGGGAGCTGGAGCACGCTCTTCATTGCTCTCGGCACTCCGCTCCCGGGCCGGACGGCATTCATGTCCTGATGTTAAAGAACATTTCAGCCGACAGTAAACTATTTCTCTTACAGTTCTATAACCGTATTTGGCAAGACGGCATTTTTCCTTCCGTTTGGCGCGAAGCCACCATTGTCCCTATACTTAAGCCTGGGAAGGATCGCCAACTACCTTCCAGCTACCGCCCTATCTCCCTCACCAGTTGCATTTGTAAGGTGATGGAGCGCATGATCAACGGGCGGTTGACATGGTGGCTTGAGTCTCAGAAACTTCTAGCGAACGCTCAGTGCGGGTTTCGTCGCTATCGCTCTACCGTCGACCATCTGGTGTCCTTGTCGACGCATATTATGAATGGATTTCTGAGAAAGTGTCAAACCGTGGCTGTATTTTTTGACCTGGAGAAAGCTTATGACACTTGTTGGAGGGGCGGCATTTTACGTACACTTCACGATTGGAATATCCGCGGTCGTCTTCCCATATTTCTTCGGGAGTTTATGACGGACCGCGTCTTTCGTGTACGTGTGGGCTCGGTTTTATCTCGTCGTTTTATTCAAGAGAACGGAGTACCGCAGGGCTCTGTACTCAGTGTCACACTTTTTGCGATTGCTATCAACCCCATTGTTGATTGTATTCCACCTGGCATTTCATCGTCCCTTTTTGTTGACGATTTCGCTATTTATTGCAGTTCACGGCGGACCTGTCTACTCGAACGCCGTCTCCAGAGCTGTATCGACCGTCTCTACGCCTGGAGTAACGCCAACGGCTTTAATTTCTCCGCCGAGAAATCCGTCTGCATCAACTTTTGGCGCCGGAAGTATTTCCCTCCGCCCTCTCTCCATCTTGGGCCAGGGATACTTCCGTTTGCAGACGAGGCGAAATTTTTGGGGTTGATTTTTGATAGGAAGTTGTGTTGGACCTCGCACGTTTCCTTTTTAAAAGCAAAGTGTGACCGTTCTCTTAATCTTTTACGTGTTTTAAGTGGCACATCCTGGGGAGCTGATCGGACCGTCCTTCTTCGCCTTTATCGCTCTTTGGTCCGATCCAAACTTGATTACGGGTGTTTTGTTTATTCGTCGGCACGTCCATCTGTGTTACGTCGTTTGAATCCCATTCATCATCGTGGTATTAGAGTCGCTACAGGGGCCTTTCCAACTAGCCCCGTGCCCAGTCTTTATGCTGAAGCTGCAGAGCCTCCGCTGTCCTCCAGGCGTGAGATGCTCTTGTGCAGCTATGCCTGTCGACTCTCAAGCTTGCCTGACCACCCGTCTTTCGCGGCATTTTTCGAGGATTCACTTGACCGGCAATATTTAGTTAGCTCCTCTGCATTGCTCCCTCCAGGGGTTCGATTTCGACTGCTACTTCGGCATTTGGACGTTACGCCAGCGCCGGCCCTTCCAAGGGGGGAAACGCGTTTTCCTCCATGGTCGCGCGCTGAGGCCCTCTGTCACCTTGGGTTGTCGTCAATGCCGAAGAATGAGACCCCTTCTTCAGTCTTTAGATCAGCGTTTTTAGAACTTCAGTCGCAATTTGGGGACTTGCCTTTTATCTTTACTGATGGATCTAAGACTGATGCTGGAGTAGGATGTGCCTTTTTTGTGGTGGAAATAGTTTTACCTTTCGTTTACCAGAGCAATGTTCGATTTTTACCGCCGAACTTTTTAGCATTTATCAGTCTCTTTTATATATTCAGCGGCACGACTTACGGCACTGTTTTATTTGTTCCGACTCCCTGAGTGCTCTTCAAAGTATTAGCTCGCTGTACAGTTACCACCCGCTCGTACAGCGTATTCATGACCTGCTCCACTCGCTTGATGTCTCTAGCATCAGCGTCTCCTTCTTGTGGATTGCAGGTCATGTGGGCATCTCAGGTAATGAGTCTGCCGATGTCGCTGCCAAGTCGGCGATTTTATCACCCAGACGTTTTACCTCTGTTGTTCCCTCGTCAGATTTGTTTATTGTTTTACGTCGCCGCATCCTCTCGCTTTGGAGCGATGAGTGGACGGCCCTCCGGGGGAACAAGTTGCGGGAGGTTAAGCCTCTCCCGTTAGTCTGGGCTACCTCTTCCCGTGCTTCTCGTCGGGAAGAGGTAATTTTAACACGCCTTCGTATCGGACATTGCATTTTTAGTCATAAGTATTTGCTGAGTGGTGACCCCGCGCCACTCTGTGGGCAGTGTGACGTGCCCTTAACGGTGCGTCACATTTTAACAGAGTGTCAGGTTTTAGCTGCATTGCGTGCTCGTGTGGGTCTGCCTGTTGGCCTAGCCAACGTTTTGGCAGACGACACGCATGCTGTGGAATGTGTTTTACGTTTTATTCATGACAGTGATTTTAATCTGCGCATTTAATGCGTTGGGCGTCTTTTAGCTTCGTACTTTTATCCTGTCGGTTTTTATGGGAACTCTTATCCCCAGTGGACATATGGCGCTCATGTCCCTCGCATTCTACAGTTCCTGACACGTTTTAATCCTTTACTGCCTATGCTTTTAGTGTGTTGTTTTTCAGATCTTTGTCTTGTTCTTATTATTGTTGTTATTGTTATTATTGTTTTTATTGTTATTGTTGTTATTGTTATTATTGTTATTGTTATATTTGTTATTGTTATAGTGTCAGTTTTAGCTTTTTGATCATCGCGGGTTTGGGTCCCGTTTTTAAATATGCGGTTCTTTTACCTGTTTTATATTTTGACCTTATCTTTTATACACTGTAAGGGCGCTGATGACCATAGCAGTTTAGCGCCCTTAAACCGCATATCATCATCATCCAAATGACAGATGCAACAAACTTTGTCCGAAGTAATGCAATGGGTAGTTTCGAATTGATCACGATTTTCTTTTATTAAGACTATTCCACGAATAAAGCGTAACAAATTATATAATAGCAAGTATAATTGTAAATTGCGGTAATGAAATAGATAATTATAAACAATAGTCCTCTTGTTAAAAAAGTCATAGAGAAGGTCTGTTGCCTAGAACAAATAAATCTACAGAAAAGATTTAATGCCAACAGAACCTGCGAGTTGGTTCCGCGGTAACGTGTGAGGTTCGCATTCTGAAGGGCAAAATTCAATTCCCTTTGACATCCCACCCTAATCTTCGATTTTTCCTGATCAGTAGGTGAATGCTGTGTTAGTTTCCCTCTGCCATGACTTCCTCTCCTTCATTTTGTTTCCTTCTCATGTTTCAGGTGAGTTTTCAGGTACGCAGTGATAGCCAGTGCTGGACAGATGACGCAGATGTTTTCTCTAAGGGAAGAATATTCCCCGTTGACACCAGAGGGCTGCCTAGGTTGTGTGGGTCGTTCGTCGCCCACTCTGGGCGGCTCCGGAGGTGGGTCGGGTCTTCGAGCCAGAACATTTTAAGGACTTCTGCACGTCTCTCTTGCAGGGGGGGGGGTAGCAACAATAGATCTGTGCGCAAGATGTCCCCCTCCGTTGTGTATCCTGTGTCGTGTATTAACACAGAAAGAAATAAGAACATGACCAACCTAAAAATATATGAGCTAAAGTCCTAAAATAACAAGAGTTCTACAAGAGTTATGCACAAGTTGGTACTGGTCTTGTATAGCATCAACCAAAAGTAATTGCAAAGCAGATGTTCTAACCTGATTAGAAAGGAAACAGCGATAATTTTTCAGTGAGGTGTGGCTCTAATTGTTTGATATCTACTTCCTTCTTACACGTGATTGATTCAAATTGGACCATATAGCTGATTATTAAGTGAGTTGTGAGAAGAGATGACAGGTATTTCAATAAAGTACTTAAAGCAAGTGGTAAACGTTTTAAGGAGACTAGAACATGTTTTCAGGTTATACCAGGTGGCCCAACCGCGCTGTATTTCAAGTCTATAGATAACCCGTCGTGCGTTAAAAGAATTGCAGAACCTAACAGAATAATCTAAGCAAACACAGGTCAGTTTTGTCCATTTATACTCCGCCTTTAATTACAATGGTCATATCGCCGGCCTTTCCTTCGGAACATATTGATATTGCCTATAGGCAATGGTGTTAACTTGTATTCGCTTGCCTTTGGGTTTCTAGTAAACTTTGAGCTTTAGCTCATTAGATCGCACACATTCACACTCTCATTCATATCTCCAGACTCTGAGGAGGATAGGAAATAATCATGGCTAGGAAAACATTTCTACCCCAGCCGGGAATCCAACCCGGGACCTCTCGCACCGCAAGCAGGTGTTCTACGACTAAGCTACGGGGCCAACCGAGCTTCGTTCTACTCCTCTTGCTTATCAACAAAGACGAGCACCAATCGCGCTCATTGAGAGGACTTTCTAGACTTGCAATAGAGTGTATAGTCGTGATGATAGACAAAAGTAGACCGAAAAGGTCTTAGAATATGTTCCATTTTAGATACACAGGCTGTATTTTGAGGAAATAAACTCACTTTTTAGACAGACAAATAATTAAAATGTCTTAATTTGACCTATCCGTATCCGCGCATAGCTATTTTTGTGTCTACGCTGTTCTTGTCTAACATTACGATCTACAAGTAACAAATATGAGAACACCATTTTTTCGCTTGCTGTTATAAATTTTATTGTTACTATTATTATATTATCATCTAACCGTAGTGTTATGCTAACTTCGCTCACGAATAGGTGTTCGAAATTTTGCTCCTGTTGATTGGTAGGATGTTCCAACCGTTTCCATGTATACATAACGTTTCTGAGCACCGCTGGTGTAGTAGTGGTAGCGGATTTTTAGTGCGCTAATGCGCCAGTTCCTCAATGACCTTGACTTGTGTTTATTTGAAATTGTCCCGTTGAGTTCTGGAACTCTTTTAACGCACGGCATTTAACTCTTTGTCCGCACACATCAAATACGGTGCGGTTGGGCTACCTGGTTTAAATAGTGTTTTACCTCAAGTTGAAGTACTTCGTACGAATTTAACGTTTTAAAACTGCTCATTAAACGCTTAGAAGGACTGAGAGTTTTACAGTGGAGCACATTTTCTAAACGCAAATGTGGATCGTAATGCTTATCTTTGTCCTCTTCTAAACATTTCTCTAGAATATTTTTGGAAATGTAACCCATTTAGTTTTGTATCGAAATAATTAATATTATCCGCAATTATTGAACTGGAGTAGAAAGTAATTGAAACTAACAAAAGAAAGACAGATCAACAGGTCGTTAACTGTCCAATTAGAAGTGGGTTTCTTGAAATCAGAGCTGTAAATGTTGAAGAGTTCACTGCATCTTGTGGTATATTGTGATATTCTTAAAGGCTGGATATTCCACTTCTATGAGCACAGTTTAAGATGCACTAAAACCAAGAGTGAGTAAAGAATACGCGCTCGAAATCCTTTACTTTCTTTTTCCTCTCCTTCTTCTTAAGAAGTACCTACTTAGTGTTTCAGGTCGTGTTTTACAGCAGCTTTTAAGCAGAACTGTTCTTTGTAAAGGGACAAGTATAGTTTAAAATCTTAAAATTTAACGATATTCAAATTTGTTCAATACACACAAACTATTATAGATCACTGAGTTATAAGAACTATTGTTTTCCTCAGATATTGCGAATCTAATTTGAAGCTCCCAAAACGCCTTTATATATTCAAGCCGACAGCCTCTCATCATTCCTAAAATTACGATTGTACCTACTAACAGACCAATGTTAAATACGTTTAGCCTGAAGGAAATCACCACAATCATTTTTATGTTTGCATAAAGAGTATTATATATCTATTTTTAAATAATGTAGTATAGGATACTATTTTAGGTATTTTAGTAATAAAACTATCTTTCTACAGAGGAACATAAATATTGTGTTTTTTTTAGATATATTTAGATCAATATTCCCAAACATTTTAGGTCTTGTGACTGACTATTTCTCCAGTAGCTAAATATGTTGACACAAGTATAAGAAATTTAACATCCAAGTATCGTACAATGATGTATGAAAATTTTAATTTCCATACGAGCCCAATTTGATAACATTCGTATGAAATGTAAACTGAATTAACCTAAAAGGTGGACATGGCAGGAGTTGCCTCTCTGAAAATGTATAGCGTCATGCCTTTTAGATCCTAACTTTGATACTAATGAAGATATTTGAACAATTCTTTCTCCAATTTGCTCTCTAATACTTTCTTTCCGGTTAAATAAACATATTTTTAAAATTAAAATTTGAGGTTTTAAAATAAACCATTTAAGAGAGAGAACCGTTATCGCAGCACGTTGAGGCAAAGTTTGATTTGTCCAGTAGTCTGTAGAGGTTGTGCTGCGTAATTTGGGGCTGTTATGGTGGGGAATACTAGTTATGGCTAATGAACCATCACATTGCTGGTGTTTGTCCAATAAATACTGCGAGGCAAATTGAGCGTACAAACGTCACCGATGTATACCTCCGGAGTGCACTCATGTAACGTCAATAACATAGCAATATCATATTGCATGCTCTATATCGTTTAAAATATTTTTCTACAGAAATGCAAAAATCGTAGACCCTGACGTCGACTGATTGATACATCTGCATGAATTCTTTCATCTAACTCAATAATTTTAGCTGAATACAGCAGGAATTTATGCAGCAGTTGTCAGGATGTTTCACATACCACCTTTAGTAACTTTATTGCTCATGGAACAGATTGGAACTGTAAAACGGACATTTCAGCCAAAGGTGGACAAATTTCACCTTGCAATGGTGAGACTTATTATATGCAGCACGGGAGATAGCCGAAGGAAGGGGAGGGGTGTTTCGGGGTTGCTCAAGCGGAACCCCACCCATACTTACCAATCCACTCAAATCCGTCCAAAATGTGCGTTTTCTCTTATTTTCTTTTCCCCTTTCTTTCTTTTTACTTTATTTTTTTCAAAGTAGTCAAGTTTACAGCTGTTTTTGGTTTCTTTTTGCCAGCCTTTGTAACTGTAATGGGGTAAAAAGGCAGAAAAACCGGAAAGGCCCTGTCATTAAGAGTGCTCTCAAGATCGCTGATTACAGTATTAGTTTACCTACCTCTCATATAGTACTTCTCCAACAAAGTTTTGTCGACCTCCGTGGTCTAGAGGGACCATCCTTAGCTTGGCTTCCCTTGGAAGGGAACTAAAGCCGGCGGTCCCGTGTCGTAGATTTACGTCAAGCCTTATAAAGAGGCCTCTGAGCAAAATTTTGGTCTTTTACTTCGAATATACAATGGGACCTTAGAACCATAATAGTTAAAGAGCGTCCATAAATAAAACTCAATTTAATTTTTTCTTGCTGAGTAAAAGTTGAGTCTTTAAAATTAAAGACTAAAAGACTTTAGAGTTTAAAGTTAAAGTCTAAAAGTTAAAATAAAATTGAGTCTTAGAAAATCCCTCCGAAAAAGAGCTCACAAATTTAAATGGCACGCCACTTCATTCAAGCAAGGGACCATAAGAGGAAAACCTAAGCGATTCTTCAAAGCTCATCATTGTCAGTTTTTGGCTTTGGCGAACAATTGCTAAGGAGGTTCTCCAAGAAATGTAAGGCAGTGGGAAGAACCAGAAGTGTTACTTCAAAGGTTATTGTCACTCTGTGGGTAGTTGGGCGTCCTGCAGGAAGGGCAAGGTTTCTACTAGTGAAACGAACATGCCCTCTATTGCTGCATTGTTCGCTTCACCAGTAGAAAACCCTGCACTGCATTTACCTCACCTCACAACCATAAGAGTGATGGCAACTTCTGGAGGCAAACATTTTTCGTTTGTGCTAATTTTACTATAAATTGTTCATACCTCACTCCCTTCCTTCGTCTGGCGTGTCGCCTCAGCGAGAAACTAACAATACTGTTATGAAGAATCGGCTTAGTCTTCTTTTATCGGTTCATTAAATTAAATTGAGTTTTATTTATGGACGCTCTTTAACTGCTATGGTTCTTAGCGTCCCATTCTATATTAGGCGTGAAGGACGGAATTTTGCTCAGAGGCCTATGTATTTAGGTTTGAGGTTCTTTTACGTGCCGTAACTCTACGACACAGCATCGTCGGCTTTACTTCCCTTCCGAAGGAAGCCATGTTAAGGATTTTTATGCCCGAAAAATATTCCATCGCCCTTTGCCGTGATTGAACCCGCGACCTCGGAAACTAGAAGCTAGCATGGTACCCCTAGACCACGGAGGACGCTTGTTGGTTCCTTGACTAATTACGATCACTGCAAATTAGATTTAAGGTCTCTTCTTCAGCAGGATTTTCTAGTTGGGAAGCGTAGAATAATCACCAAATTGCACAACATACTTCATCATGAAATTATGATGAATCTTGAATTTTGACCTGGTTATCATTTTATGACCAGGCTAAGGATCCGGGACAACTTTGAAGTGAAGTTTACTGTGTGTCTAGTGGGGTGGACTGAGGATTGGAGTTTTGTTTACCTGTGAGGCCGTGTAAAATCCGCTGTGACCAGAGGTACAATACACTCATTCCGATGTATGTGCCTTACTTCATTTTCCAACATCACTAGACTATATGTTTAAGTAGCAAGTAAGGCAGCGCATTGGCGTCTTTGTTTACATCAACACTATTTTGTTTATGGAATTCTGAAGTAAGGTTGCATATACATATTTGCTAACTTGTCCCGGTTCCTTAGCTTGTTTATGAGGTTATAAGTGTCTAATTGCTTGTGAATGTTAGATTTATTATCGAGTTTCTACATCCGCATTTGGAATTTGTTTTGAAAATGCAGCATATAAAATATCTAAAGACTACAAAGAAGCATCAGGGGCAGATTAGCATCTAAGAAACCTCTATGAACCATATTTCGAAAGCGACATAAACTTTCAAAGTGTCGCCAGACTTTGCAAGAAAACTGCACGTTTAAACCGAAAGTCAGACCTCGTCTCAAAAATCCATCCTGCGTTCAAGATGCTTACAAGGACATTATGTTGCCGCAAAGGCCAAATCATTTCCGAATTATTAAAAGACACACTGCAATGGTTTCTGAAAGAGGTTCTTTATTCTTCTAGATGTGCTCAAAATAATCGCACGTTTGCGCCATATTTTAGGTGCTTTCGCTACTGCCGACTACCTATTAGCCTCGATTTGTCCGTCCTTCCTTCCTTCCATACTTAACATTAAACAACTCACAAACCAGAGCTAAGATCTTATATGCAGGATTTTAAATAAATAACAAAAACACTTGTATAAACGTTTCAAATTTGGTTGAAACCAGTTCACAATTAAAAGTAGTTTAGAAGAGACCCTCCTGAAATTTTGCATCTTTAGATGAACTCTGAATACACGTAATTTCAATTTTATATACAAGAGTTTAAATAAAATCTGTTGGCACGCTTGAAATTTGGTTGAAATCGGTACAAAATTAAGGGTAGTTTAGATGGAAACTCTCCTAAAATTTTCAATTTTTAGGCTTACCCTGAATATTTTTGGAATTGCAATTTTATATATAAGAGTTTAAAATAGAGTTCGTCGACACATTTAAAATTTGGCTGAAATTTATTAAAATCTGATGCGATACATTCACATAACTTTCTCTAGCCTCTATCGTTTATTAGTGAACCTACAAATTATTCTTACTGAAGCTTATTTTTCTATCTATTACATTTTAATCCAAATAAATCTTTGTAGCAATAGCTAAATTATACATTTCATTATACGTACAAAGGGAACAGCGATAGTCAAATGTTTAAGAACTGGACGCTATATGCTGGTCTTAAAATTCCATATTGTTCCATGCAATCGCGGCAATCAACTGAATGTTGAAAGGACCTTTAAGAGAATGACCAAGAAATGAGCAAATTGAATCATTAATAACCGCTATCTCAGAAACGGCTCATGCCACACAAAAATCTTGTTTTAAAACAACTGTGAGTTTTAAAGAGGTCTACATATTTTGTGTAGTGCGTTTTCGTCTATCGCTCAACTTTTACCAGTTATACAAGATTATACAAAACTCCATGCGAATGAAGAGGTTTCATAGGCTATTGCCCGAAAATTCGAGATACACATTTTATTTTTCATGTAAATATCTTTCATATACGGTATTTTAAACAAAATCGTTAGAGGTATTTTTTAGAAAATAAAAAAGAATTCGAAAAAAGTTCCATGTAAAGGCTAGTTTGGGATGGGGGATTTTGTTAAAAATCTTCGTGTCGCATTTTTGGAAGATATTGAACCGAAATACCAAGTTTGGTATTTATTCGACAGACGGACATGTTTTCAAAAATGCTTTATTTGGATTCAGGAAACCTCAAAGCATGTATTTCCCGTGAAATCTCTGTATCGAATTTTTGGGTGGAATGCAATACTGCCCCTACTTACTATAGTAGTAGAGAAAATAAATATTAGGGGTAGATAGTTTATATGGGGAGCCTCGTAAATATTTTCAGTTTTTTAGGCAATCCATGTACAAAATATGTCTGGACTTTTCAAGTTTAGTTGAAGTCGGCTCAAAATAAAGGGGATAGCTTAGGATTGTGTTCCAAAATGTCCAGTGAATACCAGAATGCTGTGCCCAACATTTGCGAATACACGAAGTATAACGTTATGCGTGTATCTTGAGAAGATGGTTTGTTGTATTGTTATTTTTAAATTATTTTACACCACGTTTTGGGAGCCAATTTGAAGAATGTTTGTTGCTGCTCGTATGGAAAGTCAGGTTGAAGATGATGTATTATATTCCAATAGTTGGGAACCGAACTTGAAGTAGTTGCAACCGCACGTATGGTATCCGCTTTCCGGTAGCCTTCGCCCCAAATGTACTTTCCGGTGATCTTTGCCCCAAATGTTTAAAAATATTAACTTTGTAATTTTTACTGTTTCTTTAAATATTATATATTTATGTTTGCCTCGGCTGCGTCAGTATTATTGTTAGAGACATGGATTTCTTAGCAGGGAGGTGGTGTGACTGAAGAATGTAGGCTTACACAGATTATAAGTTTTTCTTCACTCCATTTTTTCTTGACACGATTTAAACAATACTTCACTGATATAGAGAGTTGTGGGATTCTTTTGTTAATTACTTGCACATTTTAACTATTTTCGTCTCACACTGAATACGTATTACATTTTTAGGACGTGTTTCGCGTCTGCCTACAACAACGCATCCAGTTATGAGCACTGTCTACAAGCAACTGACTTCTAGATTTGTAAATTTTGCTATATTTCAGTTTCTGATTGGCTAAAACTAGTCCAGTAGAATACCTTCATTTAACTAAAGCTTTTTCTGGTTGTTAATTGGCTATTTTTTTAAACTGTCACAAAAATTACTTTATTGCTTCCAAGAATTACAAGTAGTATTGTTAAACTTTCAAATTCATTATTGCCTCAAGGTTACCTCATTGTTTGCAACTTTTAACCTATCGTTCTCACAGCTCCTACATTATTAAATTACGTAAATCATTCAGATAACATTATTACATGTATACAATAATATAAACATATACAATGACTAATATACACTTTTTATATATTGTTACATACACATATTGCTTTATGGCGGACTATTATTGAATTTATATATTATATAATTTGACTGAGATTATTTAAGTGTTAAAAATACTGCCTCAATCTGCGATATTGTTTAAAAGTATTTTTGTATTCTGGAAATAGCATTTTTGTAGTATTTTGAGGTGGCTGATTGTTATTGTTCCTCTGATAGAAATTATTTTGCTCGTGTAGCTTAAAATTATATATTGATAGTACGAGCGTGAAGGTACGTAAGCACTTAACACCGCTTAGATAGGTTACATTCCCTCTGGGTCTTTACTGTCCACGTGCGGGCGGGCTTACGGCGCAACCACATTGCCCTATATCGCTGAGAGATGCTGCCTGTGTGGTAGACCGAACATTGAAATTTTAATTGAGTGCTGAACTCAGTTTAAATGTTTAATGTGTTTCCGAGCACCAAACGCAAAATGGGCACCCCTCTTATACCCTTTTTATATACTGGGTATTTCGGCATGCAGCAGTGGTGGCTAAGGCACATTTCAGTTGGTGGGGCACAACTTGTAAAAATCTGACGTGTTTCACATGACTTTCTCTAACCTCTATCTTTATTAGTGGGTATAAAAACCGTTCTTACTAAAACTTATGTTTCTATCTGCTACATTTTAATTCAAATAAACCTTTGCAGAAAAGCTGCATTACACATTTCGTTATGGATACAAAGGGAATGCCAATTTGAAGAATTTAGTTTCTTTAGTTGTTTGCACCACGTATGGACGTCAATTTGAAGTAGGTAGTTGCTGCTACGTATTGGAAGTCAGTTTGTAGATGCTGTATTATGTTTCAACTGTTGGGAAGCCGAACATGAAGTTGTTGCAACCGCACTATGGTACCCGTTTTCAGGTAGCCTTCACCCCAAATGTACTTTCAGGTGGCCTTTGCCCCAAGTTTAAAACAATTAACTTTGTAATTTGACTGTTTCTTTAAGTATTAAATATTTATGTTTGCCTCGGTTGCGTCAGTATTATCGTTAGAGACATGTTTCTCTTGGTAGGGTTGTGGTACGACTGAAGAATGTAGGCTTACACAGATTTTAAGTTTTAATTCTTCTCCTTTTTATTAATCCTTGACACAAATTAAATAGCACTTCACTGATATCGAGAGCTGTGAGATTCTTTTATTTAATACTTGCACTTTTTAATACGTAAACTATTTTTGTCTCACACGAATACGTATTTAATTTCTTGAGGACACATCTCACGTCTGGTTATGAGCACTGTTTGGAGGCAACTCAACTGTTTTCCACCGCCTAAATTTGTAAATTTCTGTATTTCAAGTCTCTGATTGGCTAATCCTAGTCCAATAGAATACCTTCATTTAACTAAAGCTTTTTCTGGTTTTTGATTGGCTATTTTATAAACTGTCACTAAAAGTACATTATTGTTACTCCATCGGTACCGAGATTATGCCATAAATGCATCTTTTGAGGTCCCTAAAAACATAATTAGGGAAATGTTGTATGTGTTTTTATCTTTATGCGTAAGCATAACTCAAGAAAGAAATATCTTATAAATACCAAAAATGGTAATTAAGTTTAATATCTTCTAAAAATGCAACACGAAGAACATCCGAACCCAAACTACTGTTTATTTGGAACATTTTCTTTATTTTTGATATTCTATTTTTGTTAAAATAGACTATATTTAAACTATTTAAAACAATAGAATGCATTGGTAGGTAACTTTGGACTTTTGGGTCCTCTTCACCCGGAATAACTGCTAAATCACAAGAGACAGACAGAAACTTAAGCACAAAATATGTAGATCTCTTTAAGGAACACAATTTAATTCAAATAACTTCTGATGCATCACATATTCCCGAAATATTCGTTGTTATTTTTTTTAATTTTCCAATTCTTCCGGCGCTTCAGTTTTTAAATTCTACCAAACTTCATTTATCTCCCGCGATTTCAAGAATAGGGCTTGACATTTAAAGGTTGGCATTTAGCGATCCGTTTTTAAACATTTTGCTATAGGTATCCCTTTAATGAAAAGTGTCACGCAACTGTTTATTCAAACGTTGATCTCAATTAGCTTGAAGGAGATAGAAGAGTAAACATTTCCAAGAATAGTTTGTAGAATCCATATCAAAATAGACGATATTGAGTAGAGAAAGTCATGTGAATGTAACACATCAAATGTTTTATATCCGCAAACGAATTATTCAGAATTGAGTTTGTCAAAACGTAAATGACAATTTGAACGTGCGTTTACTGCATCGTCATCAGTTGGGGCTCTTTAAGCACACATCTGTGGGAGAGACCCAAAGGGTGGAAAAGAAACGTGGAGGGAGTGATTAAGATGGGTAAGCGGTACCCGGAAATACCTCATCGTGGAAATGTAATGGGTTTGCTGATTTCCGCCGACCGCGCTCAATTAAAGTGTTTTCCTCCAGCCGGGAGTAGGTCGTGGAGGAATCCTCTCTCAGAACATGGCATGCGATGTGGAAAATTGCTGTAACACAACCCGTACAAAGTTGTTATTTTTTAAAGAGAAAATATGCGGAAAGAAGTGAGGAATGCTGGAGATACACATTGTGGCATTATAATAAAGTTTGCAGGTTCGGATTCTCGTCTCAGACCCTCGCGATATTAAAAACATATTTTCTTCCGCTGCTGTGATTTCGCAACGCGCACAATGACATGCCAGGAGACGTTTTACCTAGTTTCCCCAGTTTTGCCAAACAGCCCGGCAAGCAATAAACTTCCTTTAGTTAGGGCATTTCAATCAATACCCACTTGGCTCTTGGCTGGTTCCTTTGAACCTTCAGGCATTGCGGTTTGTTTTAGCTATTGGGTTTCATACGCGGGTATAAGTTTGCATTATTTGGTTTTATCCTATTTCTTATCTTCTGTTTTTAAACTTCCAGGCTTCTGCCTATTATCTATTTTACTTCCTTTTTACCTTTTTAACATATGACTTTTAAATTTTTATGGTTTTGAATTTTGTCCTCGGACACCAATGACCTAGTTGTCGATGGGCCCTTAAACCTCACTCACTCACTTTGAACCTTCAAGCAAAACCAGTAACTATCATAAACAGTACCTACAAACTTAGAAGCCCCATGCTTATGTGCTCTCCTTATAGCACACATATCTTTATTACTTTCTCTATCGAATACCCATTGTAAGTAGAGGAAATAGTGTACGTATTCTACCTAAACATATGTCCATATTTCATCGCTAGTGCATGCTTTTATGTTCCTTGTATGCCCCCCCCCCAAAGAAGCATTTTTACTTTCCCTACTACTAGCCTATAAGTAAGCAGGGGCATAGATTTATCCTGAAATGCAACTTTTGAAGCCCCTTGACTCAAAAAACATTAGAAAAAGATCCGTGTGTCTGTCTGTGAACAGCATAACTCAAAAATGCAGAGTCGATTGAATACAAAACTTGGTATTTAAATTCAGCGTACGACACTAACATTTTCACGAAAATCTCCCCTCCCCATTCTACCCTTTACATGGCAACGTTTTTTATTTCTCAAAACTTTTCTAACGATTTTGATTAAAATTGCACGCGTTTAAGATATTTTAATATCAAATAATATGTATATCATGAATTTTCTGGGAATAACTTGTGAGGTTCTCTACATTCTGAATGACTTTCGTGTAAATGATGAACCATAAGAGATAAAACAAAATCTTACCACACAAAAATGTAGATTTATTTAAAGTGCACAATTTATCTGAAAATTTTTATAGCGTTAACCATTTCCAAGATATTATTTGTATTTCTTTGAATTTTCAAATACTTTACCCAGGTGGTAAGTAGCTGTTCAGTTTTTCTCGTGGTTATGCAAGTAACATGGAATTTGAAAGCCATCACATAGCGATCTGGTTTTTAAAAATTGGACTGTCGCTTTAGTGGCGGCGCCGTGGCCGAGTGGTTAGACCGCTCGCCTCCCACCGAGGCGGCCCGGGTTCAATCGAAGCGGCGTCTGGGCGGGTTTTCTCCGGGTTCTCCGGTTTCCCCTGCTCCATCATCACCTTTCCTTTCATCCATTTCACCAACATTTCGTTTCATCTACTTCCTTCATCCTTCATCCCATACCAGGCATCGGGCTGATCACCCATCCTGGATGTTCTGTCTGATCCATGAGTGTCTGCTCCTCGACGGGCCTCTGACCCCAGGCACCCGCTTGTAAGTCCTGGAGGGTGTACGTCCTACATAAGAGGAGGGTAAACAGATGATGAATGACTATCGCTTTAGCTTGCCGTATTCTTCTTATAATTACATCGAAACCTGTAAATTGTAAAGATAGTTTACCTAGGTTGTGGTTATAAGAATACGCTTTTGTAAGAAAAGCTTGTTGAAGTAGAAAAGGTCTTGTGAAACATCGGATTTTAAGGAAAAGGGGCGGGAACGGCACATAAATTCACATAAGTAAAAAATTGGTACACTTCACATGGATCGTTATTTTTTATTACTCGTAACGATTTTGAATAATATTGCCACATGCTGAAGAAATTTACATGGCTAAATACATATTTTAAAATTTCTCTGATTAGCCTGTAAAGCCCTCTTCGTTTAGAATGATATTTTTTATAATTTTGTGCAACTGGTAAATAAAATGTAGATCTCTTTAAAACACGAGTTCCCCCAATAATGTTTTGTGGCTTCAACTATCATCGGTATATTCTTTGCTATGCGTTTGAATTTTATTCTTGAAGTGCCAAGTCAGCATTCATTTGTTTATTGCAGTGTTATGTAACATGTAAAGAATTTCAAAGTCAGCATATAGCGATCCTTTTTTTATCTCCAACGAAATGTATAATGACAATGTATCTGCAAATGTTTGCTACAATTAACATGAAGAGACAGGAAAATAAGCTTTTGTAAAAATAGTTTGTGGAACGATAATGGGTATAGAAAGTCATTTAGGTATAACCAAAAAAATTTAATGTTCTCGCAGCGCAGTGGGTAGAGTACCTGCCGGTTGTGCAAGGAGCCCTGGGTTCCATTCCCGGTTGAACTCGCGATAGTTTTCTTCAGATAGAAATGTTCTTCGGCATTACCAACATTTCTTGTGCGAATGTAAGTTCGTGTGTTTGTGATATTTGCAATCACTTCCCCAATTAACTAAATGTTTAATTACTTCGGCGCGCCGCGGAGTTAAAGAAAAGTTAAATATTGTGGAGGGCCCTCAAAACCGGGCAGAGCACTGCAAGTAGGCCGCAATGGCGCTTTTTTGCTTCGAACCTTAGGTATGAGGGGAGAGAACCGAAGGGCGACCAGATCCGGGAGACGGCGTGTACAAGCTTGTATGGGTCCCTAACCTTTCCAGATAGAACACATCGGACGCCGCTTAAGAAAATCCCCCCACTCCAAACTACACATTATGTGGAAGATTTTTCAAATTGTTTATTTGCTAAAATAATGGCTCTAACGATTTTGATAAAAATACAATATATTAACGATATTTACATTGGAAATAAAATGTGTAACTTGAAGTTATACATTGGGAACAGTTTGTTAAATCCAATTAATTTGGAAGAAATGTTTTATAATCTTGTTTAACTTGTAAACCTTAAGTGACAGACGTAAACGTACTACACAAGAAATTTAGGTCTCTTAAAAATACACAATTTACTTCAAAAAGCTTTTTGTGACATCAGCCATTTCTGAGATACCCGTTATTAAAGATAATTGTTCATTTCTTGGTCATTCTCTTAAGCCCTGTCAACATTCAGTTGTTTCTCGCGATTGCATGGAAATAGTATGGAATTTTCAGGCCAGCGCATAGTTCCAGTTCTTAAACATTTGACTATAGCTCTTCTCTTAGTGTCTATAACGAAATGTCTAATGTAGCTATTTGTGCAAAGGTTTATTTGGATTAAAATGTAGTTGATAGAAAAATAATTTTTAGTAAGAAAGGTTTGTATAACCGATAATAAGCAATAGTAGGTAGAAGTCATGTGAATGTAACACATCAGATTTTTTTTTTCAATACCTCAGAAGCAGCCTGTCAACGTCCTTTCCGAGTGACAAAGCAAACAGTAATTATAAGGCAAATGAATCAGTTTAGATATGCTACATTCCTGGATAACAATTGCTTAAATCAGCGGCATATTCGTGATTTAACTTTTATATTCACGCTTTGGTATTAAAAATTGCTTTAATGCATAACTTTTTTTTTCTTTTTTTGATAACAGCGAACATATTTTAACTCTATCTTCAGAACCCAGTAATGGAGAAAGAATAACGATAGCCACAAGCATTTGATCCTTATTTAAATGCTGTTGTTTTTAATGGTTGGTGTTTAAAAGTTTCCAGACTGTAACCCCATAATATTTCTCGCTGTGCGTCTAGATAAAGCCGAGATTGGTGTTGCACAGTTTGTATGCATTCTGTCGTCGCACAGTTGCTGATTGCGTCGCATGGCTGCAAACTTAATCCACACTTCCCTCTCCACGAGGATATTAAAAAAATCATAGCACGTAAACTCTAGAAAAGTTCGCCCTTTTATGAATGTGCCATGTTTGAAAACAAATATGAAAGAACTCCGCGCATTTATTTCCTGAGGGAAATGACTGTTCCTTTCTGAATTCTCTTTAGCCATAAAAATGCGAAACAATGGATCGGCAGCAGATATCAAAGGAAGTTATGGCATATTCACCGTAAATTTTATGTCGTCGTCAAATATAGTGGTTTTGCCTACGTTCGAGCTATGCATACTCGGTGTTATGATGGCAGGATTACGGTCGATGTCATTAAAACATAGCAGTTGGTACCGTCGTTCTGGAGTAAGTGATTCTGTTTAGCAAAGTCTAGAATGTGTTCACTAGCAAGGGCACACTGGCAAGTGTAATACTCCTATTAGATTCAAACATTTCACATATTTTGTAGAGCCTGGGATTAGTTCTTTTTTTTTTGGTGCGCCGCTGAATACGGAATATGTACAATGTAACTGAGGACCATATTGTAATGACCCCGGAAATAACAAAGAAAACTCCTGTCCGTGGCTTGAACCTTTTATTCTAGCCTAAAACCCTTCGGTCCAGTCTATAAGTGTCTCACATATCTGTGTAGTATGAAGTTGCTTCTTATGCACAAACTACTAAAAGACTCGTCGCGAGTTCGACCAGTACAGAAATATTCTGTGTCGGATCCGAGGTGGCTCAAATATCTTACGCTATGAGGCGTCAGCATACTGTTAATTTAGATGCATCACTTACCCTGATTTCAACATTTCCGCGAGTTTTTTCTCACTACGGTACCTGGAACTTTACAATAGCTAACGAAATCTGCAGTAACTTTATATTTAGAGTGATATTCTTTGTTTCTCTAGTGACTCGAGTCGCGCTGAAGTCATAATGTTGTGCTTCAGACAAACTTTATTTGTTTTGTTTACGAGGGCTGATCAATAAAGACTGAGACTGATTTTTTCCTGTAGCTTTCTTGAGAGTTTCCTGTCTCTACCATTAATATTTGAAAATAGCGGGGTTTCATGTATAATGCCCATAGACGGCATCACTCTTGTATCGGTAGATTGGTAGTAATGCTGTATATTGTTGACCCTACTTGAATTTCGCATACCACTCGACACGAGAGGAGCAATAAAATTTTGTTTTCATTTAAATCATACAGCCTCTGAAACTGAAAAGCTGAAGCAAGCATACGGTGAAGATGCACTATCTCGTGCAACAGTGTTTAGATGGTTCAAGGACTTCAAAGAAGGGCGAGTCCTCTGTGCTAAGCAAGGTGGGCCTGGTGCTTCGGCTTCTGCTATGACTGAAGTCAACATCAACTAGCTGCTGTGATTGTTGTTCTTCCTCACACTACTGCTACAGCAGCGTACTACACGCCAGTATTGGCTACACTGAGGGAGCACATTGCAAGGAAACCTCCAGAACTTCATCAGAATGGGTGGCGACTTCATCACAACAACGCATGGCCTCACGTCGCAAATCAAGTCCAGGAATTCAACATCACCTGCGTACTGCATCCGCCTTATAACCCCTATCTTGCCCCCCTGTGATTTCTTTTTTATTCCCATCACTAAAGACAAAGCTCCGGGGCATTCGATTTGAGAGCACTAAAGTGTGCTGAGTAAAAGTGAGGCGATTCTCAAAGACCTGACAAAGAATGGCCTGCACCATGTGTTCGAGGACTGGCAGAGACGCTATAAAAAGTGCATTCGAGTAGGAGGGGACTACTTTGAAAAAGATCATGTCAACATTGAAATGGAGTAATAAATACTGTGAAAAAAATCAGTCTCAGTCTTTATTGATCAGCCCTCGTATCGTTATTTTATAAAACAAAAAAAAAAAAATAAAATTGAAATAAGTTTCCAGGAGTAGTATTTTATTGTGCTACAAGAATGTTTCTGTTACGAGGCCATAAACAAAAGAAATGCAATGAAATAAGCAAAATAAGAATATTGACATTAGAATCACACGAGAGAGAATGGCCATCACTACCGATTACGCTACGGTAACTTATTTGAAAAAGGTTCCTCATTTGCGTTACACACATATGTGTGTTTGTCTGTTTGTATGCGAAAATTATAATTAAAAACTGAAATGTCCGTTAAATACAAAACTTGGTTCAACATGTTCCAAGGATGCCATATGAAGACTTTCAAGAAACCCCCCCATCCCAAATTAACTTTTACATGGTGATTGTTACATTGGATTTTATTTTTATTTTCTCAAAATGGCCCTGATGGTTACCATTGTTTAAGATATTCGTATGACAAAGTGCGTATTTTGAATTTTCTGGGAATAGTCTGTGAAGTCTCTTCATTTGAAACAGCTTTGTATAACTTGAAAAAACCGTAAGAGACACAACAATTAAATCTGTTAAAACACACAATTTATGTCAATGTTTGTGGCGCTTTGATTTGAATTTTCAAATATGTTACATCTTTTTTTCAAGTCCTAAGTCCTGAAGTCGCTATTCTTTTTTCTCGTAGCCACACAAATAGTAACATTTTCAAAATCATCACATATTGACCCGCTTTATAAAGATTTGACTCTCAGTTAAAGCTCATATGCCCTTTGAACCTACAACAAAATGTGTAACAAATACTTTCGCAAACGCTCATTTCTAACTATAAGTAGAATAAGGTTTTGTAAGAATAGTGTGCAGTAGAGTGTGTAGAGAAAGTCGTGTGAATGTAAAACATAATACTTTATTTATTTTTCATGCTAATAACTCGGATGCTTCTATTGATGGCATTGCATTTGCGATTTTAATCATATGTAGAGAGTGATTCAGCCTGAAAGCTTCTAGAAATGAAATTGGTCGTTTTAGCAATATTTGGGGTAAATGTGTTACAAGTCATTGGAATTGCTTTTGAGATAATAAATGCAAAAACTCTAGCGCCTAATTTGTTTCCATTTGGCTACCTCATGCTTGTATTTGGGAAAAGAATTAGAAACTGCGTTACGAAAAGGGTGTTTGAAGAGTGAGAAGGACATTTCATCAAAGGTCCTGTAGTTGATAGGTTTTACTTGAGATCACAAAGGACATTCGGCGAATTCAGGTAACGATTTAGCCCGTGCCCAGTAGAGCTTAGGCATGTCAGTCGCCTCTAGAGCTTGATGGAATAAAGCCCAAGAAACACAAAACCCACGTCCAGGCTGAGCTTAGCAGCAAGCATCTCCTGACATTTCGGAAAGGATGTAGTCGAAAGCTGTATAGAGATGTCAGACGACAGCGCTCCAGTTTGTCGAGGGTGGGTCTGCAGAAGAAAGCAAGAACGGGAAAAGAGAACTAACCGGGCGGAGAAAATGAAAAATTCCTTGTCGCTAGCCCTGTGTTTCTGTCGTCTTGAGTTTTTCCTGCCCTCTTTTCCGGTGCTGCACCTTTCCTTGTCTGCAAAATTCGTAAATCGACTTTGATGTCCTATTGAAAAGAGGATAAAGGAAAATCTTTAGATATGTGCATAAATATGCCATTGTTTTGAGTAAACAAAACGAGGGGTTTATGGAATGATTGCCAATAGCGTGACTGAAAATTTGTAGCCGTTTCGTTATGCACCGTGGAGCACTCGGTTCATGTGCTTTCTGGGGAAAATGAACTGGTAGCGTTTTTACCTCCTTGGGCATTTATCATCCACAAAGGTGCATGCAATTTGTATTACTCAGTATTACAGCGTATTCCATTTGAAAGTATAATACATTTCTACAACATTCGAGGGTCCTTCTTAAGGATGGCAGCAAATGTTTGACAGAACTATGATTTTCTCTTCCAGTTCCTTCGAAAACGTAGTAAAAGAGCCTCAGAATATTTTATAATTAGCGGAACCCTCGAGAACCCCTAATTGAATCAGCATGAGTGGGTGACATTTATAACCGGTGTGCGATGGTCGTTTACTGTTCAAATCACCTGCTACTAGGCGACGTTTTACAGTAGAGACATGTAGGTTCAGTCCATGATGCTACTCCAGGTCATTCCTAATTTGTGGAGCCGATTTTCTTGGATCAGCAACCGATTGATTACAAATACTTCTGTCCTCCCTCAGTGTTGTTTTTCGACGACAATCAGAGCTTGGCTTATTGGCTACTGTTCCTTCCTGTTTTTGCCGTCGTCTCTACACACACTTATTAGTTGTGATATGCCAAACTCTCTAGCAACGCGACTTTTCCTTCTTCAAAGCATTCAAAACAGCTTATCTCACATCAAATGGGTATTCTTTTTGTTTTGATATGTTTCTAGTTGTCTCTACAAATAAACAAACACCGTCTGAATACCTAATTAACGATATTTAATGAAAAAAAACCACTTTTGAGCTAAATGAATGTATACTTGTGTTGTTTTATGAACTTGCTTGCTTACTAGAATGTGACGCAGCAACGTGAAGCTATTCATGGAGTGACACAGTTAAATGCGTTGCTCTGTTGTGACTGCATGCAAACAGTACTGACAACATAAAACCTCAACTACAAAATACTAAATTTATTTTCTCAACAAATAGAAACGAAACATTTCCAGACTTTCCCTAAGTCACAAAACGATTTCTCTTCTGGAAGTAGGTGAAAAATATAAAGACATTCTAAACATGCAGTACACGAGTTTCGAGGACAGTTTTTCTAATGTGAAATCTATGGATTTGGAATGACGGTGGTTTAATATTTTCTCTGTTCAGCCAATCGAGGCATCTGCTTCATTAAAATTACAATTAATAGACGTTCAAAACTGCACAGCTATGATTGTCAAGGACGGTCGGGACAGAATTTGAATTAGGTTGTTGGTTCACGTATGGAAAGCCAATTTGAAGTAGGAGTTGTATTGTAATTCAACTGTTGGGGAGCCGAACTTGAAGTAGTTGCAACCGCACATATGGTACCCGGTAGCCTTCGTCCGAAATTTAAAAATATTAACTTTGTAATTCGACTGTTTCTTTAAATATTATTATTTATGTTTGCCTCGGCTGCGTCAGTATTATTGTTAGAGACATGGATTTCCTTGCAAGATGTGGTGCGGCTAAGAATGTAGGCTTACACAGATTATAATTTTTACTTCACTGCGTTTATTAATCCTTGACACAGTTTAAATAACACTTCACTGATATAGAGAGATGTGAGATTATTTTATTAATTACTTGCACTTTTTAACACGTAAACTATTTTCGTCTCACACGAATATGTGTTAAATTTCTCGAGGACGCATCTTGCGTCCGGTTAGGAACACTGTCTCCAAACAACGCGTCCAGTTATGAGCGCTGTCTACAAGCAACTGACTTGCTTTCTACCGCCTAAATTTGTATCTGTACTTAAAGTTTCTGATTTGCTATTCCTAATCCAATAGAATACTTATATTTAACTTAAGCTTCTTTCTGGTTGTTGATTGGCTATTTTATAAACGGTCACAAAAATTACATTATTGTTGCTCCAAGAATGACTAGTAGCATTATTACACTTTCTTACTCATTATTGTCTCAAGATTACCTCATTGTTAGTAACTTTTAACCTATTATTCTTACAGCTCCTACATTATTAAATTACGTAATACCTTCAGATAACATTATTACATGTATACAATAATATAAACAAATACATTGACTGTAATATACACTTTTTATATATTGTTACATACACATATTGCTTTAAGGCGGGCTGTTATATTTTTTATTATATAATAAGACTAAATCATTTAAGTGTTAAAAATACTGCATCAAATTCTTTAAAGCTCTCCCCGAAAATCAGTTTTCTAACCTCCACAATTCTGCTGGTCGGTTATTAGCACTGTTCAGATCTATGTGTATATTTGAAAGGAATATTTTAAGAAATGAGCATTGTGAAATCAAGGAAAATATCACGAATAACAAACGTGTATCTTACATCTGTGCTACGATTGAGTTCCACAAACTTGACTCATAACATAGGCGAAACAATGTCAAACAAAATTCATACTTACACATAAAACATTTTGCAATACTGGTTTTTCTAGTGTCTTTATATTTCTGTTGTAAATGCGTAGCTGTTCGTGTTGGATTTATTTGACGTAAGAAAATTATTCTTATTTTGCTTATATAAATACATTTTAAAGAGTACACTGTGAATATTTGTTTTGTTGTATACAGGTTGTAGCCAAAAGTGTACGTCACAAATTTCAGGACACATTCCTCACACGTAGACGAAGAAATTATGTTATATAAACATGGGCTTGGAAACCCTTTGTTTCCATGTTGGAACTCATTTTTCTCCAACTCATTAATCATGGAAAGCACACAAGAATAGAACGTACCAGCATACCAATGCAACTATTTCTCACAGGAGATGTAAAATATGCCCTCCGTGAGCATCGATACATGCATCAACCCGCCGTCATAGTGAATCCCGTATGCGCTGATGTGTCCCTGGAGTATTGACTATGGTTTGGCAGCCTTCCATAATACGGGCACGAAGACTGAACATCTGGTACTGGGGTTCGATGCACAAGAGCTTTTAAATGTCCCCACAAATAAAAGTCCAGGTGTTTAGGTCCGGGGAGCGTGGAGGCCAGGCAATTGGTCCATCTCTACCTATCCATCTGTCACCGAATCACAAAACTAATACATATGTTTCTTTTCGTTTCTGCCTCCGCATGCCTTGAGGCTCACCTTGTAAAGACCTGTACAGACAGAAACAGCACTGAAAAAGAGAGGTGGCCTGCATTTTTAATGGAGTTAGTGGAGAGGGTAAATGCTCCAATTGCATTCCTGTCATCCTTTTTCCCCATGCGTGTTCAAATCTATCCGAATGCTGTTTCTGCATGTTAGAATCTTGTAACTAAGCATTGTTTGCTTAATTTGAAAGCACTTTTAGGTAAAAAGCGTATTGTAACATGCCCGTACCGAAAAAAAATTTCGAGAGGGTTTCTATAACTAGATCTAAACTTAACAGTGCACTACACAGTTACCATGTACCTACTCTGTAATATATAGAAGTTGTGTGAATCAGAAAATTTCTTGGAGACAGTATATAGACAGAAACAAACGCGCCAGAATAAATATATTCCACCTTACAGTTCAAAACACCGAGATTGCTTCAAAAACCGGGATATACCTATGTAAGGCGACAATATTAAGTTTCCCTTTTCGTTGTAAATGTGCTACTAGCAGTAGTCCTACTGTTATCTAACGAAAATAAATTAAATTAAATTGAGTTTTATTTATGGACGCTGTTTAACATCTGTGGTCCTTAGCGTCCCATTCTATATTGGGCGTGAAAGACCGATAATTTGGCTCAGAGGCATCTTTATCAGGCTTGAGGTTCTTTTACGTGCCGTAAATCTACGACACGGGACCACTAGCTTTAGTTCCCTTCCGAAGGAATCCATGCTAAGGTATACCCCTCAGGGGCTCACCTTATGTGAGTACGGGTTTTTGGCGCACCCGGGGGTTCCCGAGCCAGTCCTCGTCACATTCATCCCCTCACCCCCATCCGGTCAAGGTGGGTTCTTCAAGTGACCGGTGGACACAAGGTAGGCTCTCGTGCGTTCGTTACATTCCATTCATACCGCACCTCACCATCGTTTCTTTCTTCTCTTGTCACTTTCCGGCCATTTCGCACCACGACATTCGCATATCTCTCTTTTTCTTCCCCGCCGGCCTACCTTGCGTGCGAAACGCCCACACAGTTTTAGTTTCTTTTATCTTTTTCTTTAAATCCTCCGTGGACACAGCCTGACGGATACCCGCGCACCGCGTGCGCAGCTGGGTGAGTGGGTAATGGCGTCATCCCCACCACCCGGGGTCGTCATGTAGGGTATGTGTTCGTATCCGCTGTTCAACTGCAGTCCCGCGGGGGGGCCATTGCATGAGCTGCTGACTTCTGACGGCGATTGGGTCCCTCTGTCTATGTTCTGGGAGGTGTGACCCTGGGGTGAGTCTGGTATAGATAGGCCACTCACCCAAGCCGGGGTAACGCCCGAGAAGTCAGAGCCCGAGGTCGGAGACGGTTGCAATGGTGGAGGATTTATTTCGCTATGGAGCACCCTTCCTCCATTACTACTAACAAGCGCCGAAAAGTTTATGTAACAGAAGTGACACCACCGACAACTGGTTGTTACTTGGTCATTTCACGAACCGAAGAAGGACAAAGCTTTGAGAAGGTGAACCCTTTCATCATTCAAAAGGGCATTGATGCAATTGCTGGTGCGGTTCAGTCCTGCACTCGTCTACGGAATGGTTCCTTATTAGCCCAAACGAAATCCGATCAGCAAAGTAAGACCTTGTTGCGCGCTACGCTTCTCCACGGCTATCCCATCCGTGTGGAGAAGCACCGCACATTGAATTCCTGTCGAGGCGTTATTACCACCCATAGCCTCGATGGTATATCGGACGAGGACCTGGTAGAATATCTTGCAGACCAGAAGGTGACAGCGGTCCATCGAGTGCAGGCCAAACGCGACGGCGTATTGGTACCCACTCGTACCCTGTTTATTACATTTGATGGCGTCGATCTGCCCACGAGCATTTCCGCAGGGTACGAACGGATTTCTGTGAGGCCTTATATTCCTAGACCTCTGCGTTGTTTTAAATGCCAACGTTTTGGGCATACGCAAGTCTCATGTAAGAGTGCCGTTAACATCTGTGCAACCTGTAGCCAGCCCTCACACGAAGGTACCTGTTCAACAGCCCCCGTCTGCGTTAATTGTAAAGGGTCTCATTCTGCTTCGTTTGCCGACTGTCCGCGGTACTTGGACGAGAAGGCGATCCAGGAGATCCGGGTAAAGGAAAAACTCTCCTTCGCTGAAGCCCGGAGGCGTTACCATGCGCGCCAACCTTCACTCCTGCGATCTGGCACATTTAGTTCTGTTGTTGCCTCGCCGGTACCACGAGTAGATGCCGAAACTCAGACCTGGACCTTGACTGGATTAACCGCCACTACCATCCGGCCGTCTATTAAGGCTACAGTTACCAAGCCGTATAAACCTGGTCCCAAGTCTATGAAGTCGCAAGCCGTTGAAAAGAAGCCCAAGCAGAAACTTCGTCGGGAAGATTTTTTGAAAGACCCTCCACGTGCGCGCGGTAACAAAAGTTCACCTTCTCCTCCTCGGAGGTCGCTGTCCCAGGATGGTCCTGGGACAAGCCGCGCTCAGCGGCACACTTCACCCATCGCCACCCAGAACCGATTCACGGCGCTTGAATCGGTTTCTGGCACTGAGCGCGTGGGCCCTCCCTCCGAGGAAGCTATGGAGTCTGACCAACTCCATACAAAAAGCCCGAGCCCAAAGGTTAAACAAAAGGTAATTTTAAGCCGCCCTTCTAAATAGAGAGTTTATCCCCTTATTCTTAATGGCTATCCTGACCTGGAATGTACGTGGTGTACGATCGCATAGGGCGGAACTGCAACTTTTATTGCGTTCCCATTCGCCTATGGTCGTATGTCTGCAGGAGACTAAGCTTCGCCCTCACGATCCTTTTGATCTCCGAGGATATACTCCGGTTCGCTACGACCTTGAACCGGAGGAGGGTACTCCTGCTCATGGTGGTGTCATGATTTTGGTGCGTACTGACGTTCATTTTCAAACTATCACACTTACGTCCGACTTGCAAGCTGTTGCCATTAGACTGCAGTTACCCGGTTTTTTCTTTTCTGTTTGTTCTGTGTATACACCTCCATCGTCTCCCCTCGCTCCCGCGGACATTCGATCTCTCCTGTCCGCTCTCCCAACACCATTTCTTCTGTTGGGAGATTTTAATGCCCATCACCCACTATGGGGTTCGCCAAGGGCTTGTGCGAGGGGAACTCTTCTTTCCGACATTTTTTATCAGTTCAATCTTTCCATCCTCAATACAGGTGCACCTACTTTTCTTTCTGATTCTTCTGGTACTTTCTCTCACCTGGACCTTGCCCTTTGCTCAATCCAGCTTGCACGTCGCCTTCAGTGGAACGTCGTCGCTGACACCTACTCCAGCGACCATTTCCCCTGCATCGTTTCTCTTCTGTCGCACCACGTACAGCATTCCAGAGTACCTACCTGGATATTCGCAAAAGCCGACTGGAGCTTGTATTCCAGCCTCGTGCATTTTGACGACCAGCCCTTCTCCGACATTAATCAACTAGTGCAGCACCTTACGTCTATTATTTTCTCAGCCGCCGAACGTGCAATACCCCGTTCATCCTCCCAACCTCGGCGGCCACCTGTTCCGTGGTGGAACGAGGATTGTCGGGACGCCGTTCGTGCCCGTAGGACTGCACTTAGGGTGTTTCGGCGCCACCCTACACTTGATAATTTGGTGACTTTTAAACAATCGCGCGCCAGGGCTCGTCGCATTATTCAGGATAGCAAGAAGGCATCTTGGGCTCGTTTTGTCGAGTCTTTTAATCGTTTTACGCCTTCATCCGTTGTTTGGGATAAACTTCGTCGCTTCTCAGGTAAAGTGTCACATTGTACTGTTTCTGGGCTTCAGGTTTCTAATGCCACCATAGTGGATCCGGCTGCCATCGCTAACACTCTGGGTTCTGCCTTTGAGGCGGTTTCCAGTTCAGACCATTATTCCGCCGGCTTTCGCTCTATTAAAGACCGGCAGGATTCCGCATCATATACTTTTCGCTCTGCTAATGCTGAATGCTATAACGAACTGTTCACAATGAGGGAGCTGGAGCACGCTCTTCATTGCTCTCGGCACTCCGCTCCCGGGCCGGACGGCATTCATGTCCTGATGTTAAAGAACCTTTCAGCCGACAGTAAACTCTTTCTCTTACAGGTCTATAACCGTATTTGGCAAGACGGCCTTTTTCCTTCCGTTTGGCGCGAAGCCACCATTGTCCCTATACTTAAGCCTGGGAAGAATCGCCAACTACCTTCCAGCTACCGCCCTATCTCCCTCACCAGTTGCATTTGTAAGGTGATGGAGCGCATGATCAACGGGCGGTTGACATGGTGGCTTGAGTCTCAGAAACTTCTAGCGAACGCTCAGTGCGGGTTTCGTCGCTATCGCTCTACCGTCGACCATCTGGTGTCCTTGTCGACGCATATTATGAATGGATTTCTGAGAAAGTGTCAAACCGTGGCTGTATTTTTTGACCTGGAGAAAGCTTATGACACTTGTTGGAGGGGCGGCATTTTACGTACACTTCACGATTGGAATATCCGCGGTCGTCTTCCCATATTTCTTCGGGAGTTTATGACGGACCGCGTCTTTCGTGTACGTGTGGGCTCGGTTTTATCTCGTCGTTTTATTCAAGAGAACGGAGTACCGCAGGGCTCTGTACTCAGTGTCACACTTTTTGCGATTGCTATCAACCCCATTGTTGATTGTATTCCACCTGGCATTTCATCGTCCCTTTTTGTTGACGATTTCGCTATTTATTGCAGTTCACGGCGGACCTGTCTACTCGAACGCCGTCTCCAGAGCTGTATCGACCGTCTCTACGCCTGGAGTAACGCCAACGGCTTTAATCTCTCCGCCGAGAAATCCGTCTGCATCAACTTCTGGCGCCGGAAGTATTTCCCTCCGCCCTCTCTCCATCTTGGGCCAGGGATACTTCCGTTTGCAGACGAGGCGAAATTTTTGGGGTTGATTTTTGATAGGAAGTTGTGTTGGACCTCGCACGTTTCCTTTTTAAAAGCAAAGTGTGACCGTTCTCTTAATCTTTTACGTGTTTTAAGTGGCACATCCTGGGGAGCTGATCGGACCGTCCTTCTTCGCCTTTATCGCTCTTTGGTCCGATCCAAACTTGATTACGGGTGTATAGTTTATTCGTCGGCACGTCCATCTGTGTTACGTCGTTTGAATCCCATTCATCATCGTGGTATTAGAGTCGCTACAGGGGCCTTTCCAACTAGCCCCGTGCCCAGTCTTTACGCTGAGGCTGCAGAGCCTCCGCTGTCTTTCAGGCGTGAGATGCTCTTATGTAGCTATGCTTGTCGGCTCTCAAGCTTGCCTAACCACCCGTCCTTCGATGTATTTTACGAGGATTCGCTAGATCGACAATATTTCGTTAGCTCCTCTGCATTGCTCCCCCCAGGGGTTCGATTTCGACTGCTACTTCGGCATTTGGACGTTACGCCAGCGCCGGCCCTTACCCGAGGGGAAACGCGTTTTCCTCCATGGTCGCGCGCTGAGGCCCACATCCACCTTGGGCTAACGTCGATGCCGAAAAATGCGACCCCTGCTTCTGTTCTTAGATCCGCCTTTTTAGAACTACAGGCGCAGTTCGGGGACTGTCCTTTTATATATACTGATGGGTCTAAGACTGATGTTGGAGTAGGATGTGCCTTTGTTTTTGGTGTACAGAGTTTTACTTTTCGTTTACCTCAACAATGTTCAATTTTTACCGCCGAACTTTTTAGCATTTATCAATCTGTTTTATTCATTCAGCGGCACGACTTACGGCACTGTTTTATTTGTACGGACTCTCTGAGTGCCCTTCAGGCTATTCATGCGCTGTACAATTACCACCCACTCGTACAGCGCATACATGACCTGCTCCACTCGCTCGGTGTCTCTGGCATCAGCGTCTCCTTCATGTGGATTCCAGGTCATGTGGGCATCTCAGGTAACGAGTCTGCCGACGCCGCTGCGAAATCGGCGATTTTATTACCCAGATTTTTTACCTCTGTAGTTCCCTCGTCAGATTCGTGTGCTATTTTACGTCGCCGCATCCTCTCGCGCTGGCGCGATGAGTGGACGGCCCTCCGGGGGAACAAGTTGCGGCAGGTTAAGCCTCTCCCGTTAATCTGGGCTACCTCATCTCGTTCTTCACGTCGGGAGGAGGTACTTTTAGCCCGTTTACGAATTGGACATTGTGTTTTTAGTCATAGGTATTTGCTCAGTGGTGACCCCGCACCACTCTGTGGGCAGTGTGACGTGCCCTTAACGGTGCGTCACATTTTAACAGAGTGTCAGGTTTTAGCTGCATTGCGTGCTCGTGTGGGTCTGCCTGTTGGCTTAGCCAACGTTTTGGCAGACGACACGCATGCTGTGGAATGTGTTTTACGTTTTATTCATGACAGTGATTTTAATCTGCGCATTTAATGCGATGAGCGTCTTTTATCTTATTACTTTTATTCTGTCAGTTTTTATGGGGACTCTATTCCCCAGTGGACATATGGCGCTCATGTCCCTCGCATTCCATAGTTCTTGACACGTTTTAATCGTTTATTGCCTATGCTTTTAGTGTGTTGGTTTTTTTCAGATATTTGTATTGTTATTGTTGTTATTGATTTTATTGTTGTTATTGATTTTATTGTTGTTATTGTTATTCTTGTTGTTATTGTTATCATTATTGTTATTGTTATCTTGTTGTTATTTTTAGTCTTTTGGACATCGCGGGTTTACGTCCCGTTTTTTAATTATGCGGTTCTTTTACCTGTTTTTATCTTTTGACTATATTTTCTACATTGTAAGGGCGCTGATGACCTCAGCAGTTTAGCGCCCTTAAGCCGCATATCATCATCATCATCATCATCATCATCAGCTAAGGTATTTACGTCTGAAAAAAGCCATCACCCTCCGCCGGGTTTGAACCTGCGACCTCATTATCTAGCACATTTTTCCATGTTGGTTTGATATGAATTTAAATAAATAAAACTATCAGAACTTCCGGGGGGTGTTGAACCCTAAAACCCCCCTCTAAATACGGTCGTGGTGAGTAACGTACCGTGGATAGTAGAACAAAATTACTTCTTGTATGGATTAAATAGCATATAACGGGTGTATATGAATTTGGCATCGGCGAAGAATATATTGCCTCAGGTTTCTTCATAAAATGCTATCTTACCTGCTTGATTAACGTTCTGGAAAATTATTAACAGCTCAAAACAAATAATCAGATTACGAAAAAGGCAAAGGTGGCATGTGCTTCCAATGGAAAAAATTTCTGACACACTGCTTCATTTTCCACGGATTGTGTTTCACAGCCGGCAATGCTTCCTGTCCCTTTAGTGAAATCAGTTGCAAAAGTGATTGTTGTCACGTACATTTGGTTCAATATTGCACCGTAATCATATGTAATTACCGGTGATTAATTATCATTAGCGATGTATTCACATTTGAGACAGCTTGTAATCTGGACGTGACTCCCTGAGGAACTTGCTTGCAGCAATCGCACGTCCCATTTCCACTGCTTGCACAACAGTGGCAAGCGTTTTCAATGAGAAGTGCTATGTTACGTTTCAGCTTTTAAAGAATGCATTAACTAGTAAAACGACTCTCAACCTGATGTTTATGATATGGCGTTTATTCTTGGAAGGAAAATTATGTTACCACGTTGCACAAAACTAAAAGTAAAATTCTTATTGCGTTCGGTATTTATTTACTGTCTTTCTTTTCGCGCGACTCCTACTACAGAGCGAGCGTATTTACTTTTTGATCGACCACACTGTAACACGCTGATTACATGTGACATAACTGAACTGTTATGCTATCAATAATATTTCAGCGACTGGTTATAATTTTACTCGGCGGCACGCGCAGCCCATGCCTTTTAACACCAAAGCAGCAGTCCACTGGGATCCATTCACCAGATAAACAATGAAATATGTGTATTTAAAATAAACTCTCTTCTTTTTAATTTTAATATTCTAATAAATTGAGTTCATTTCCTTTGCTTCAATATGTGTTGCTTTCACGTTACCTGCAACAGTCAGTAAATGCGGCGTGGACTACAGTACTGCCAACTGTTGTACTACTCGCAAACACGCTCAAGGTCCTACGAGAATTTAATTGCACGCAATTAACAAAGTAAGATCTTTCTGTAAAAGCTCAAAGTTTGAAATTATAGTGTTGTCGACCAGAAACAGTCATACGCAACTTAACTCCAATGGTAATTAATACGTTGATATAAACATTATGAAACTCGTTACTGCTTGTTTCATAAACATACTCACGTCTTAATTACTATCAATACCAATGTACTATTCCCTACTGTTTACCTATAATAAGCAGAGGAGCTATTATGCATTACATACAAAAATTCCATTTGAGACCACTGGAAATACAGTTTTAGGCTCTCTGTATAAAAAATCTGATGTGTAACATTCACATAACTTTCTCTACCCTCCATCTCTATTAGTGGATATAGAAACACTTCTTGTTAAAACTTATTTTTTTATCTACGTCATTTTAATCCAAATAAAGCTTTGCAGAACTAGCTACATTACACATAGATACAAAGGGAACGGCGATAGTCAAATGTTTAAGAACTGGACCCTATACGCTAGCTTTAAAATTCCATACTGTTTCCATGCAATAGCGAGAAACAACTATATGTTGAAAGGACTTTAAAGAATGAAAGTAATGAACAATTCGTACCATTAATAATGTCGTCCTCCGTGGTGTATTGGTTACCATACTAGCCTCTAGTTTCCGAGGTTGCCATTTCAAACCCTACGGAGGGCGATGGATTTTTTCGAGCGTAAAAATCCTTAGCATGGCTTCTTTCGGAAGGGAAGTAAAGCCGGTGGTCCTGTGACGCAGATTTACGCCACGCAAAACAACCTCAAGCTTCATAAAGATGCCTATGAGCAAAATTACCGGTCTTTCACGCAGTATAGAATGGGACGCTAAGGACCACAGCAGTTAAAGGGCGCCCATAAATGAAACCCAATTTATTTTGTACCATTAATAACGGATATCTCGGAAATAGCTGGTACCACATAAAAAGATATTTGGAATAAATTGTGTGTTTTAAAAAGATCTAAATTTCTTGTGAAGTTACGTTTTCGTCTATCGCTTAATGTTTTCCAGTTATAAAAGATTATGCAAAATTCCTTTTGAACGAAGTGGACTTCAAAGGCTATTCCCAGAAAATTCAAGATATACATTTTATTTGATATGTAAATACCTTTTAATATATGGTATTTTAATCAACACCGTTAGAGCCAATTTTTAGAAAATCAAAACTTTTGAAAAATGTTCCATGAAAAGTGTAGTTTGGGATGGGAATATTTTCTTGAAAATCTTGATGTCGCATCTTCAGAGGGTACTGAATCTAAATGCCAAGTTTGGTGTTTATCCGAATTTTTGTTTTTGAGTTATGCTGTTCACAGCACACACACAGACACACACGGAGCTTTTTCTAAAAGTGTTTTGCGGGGGAGGAGGTGTTCGGGAAGCATCAAAACGTGTATTTCAGTGAAATCTCGTATCTAATTTTTGGGTGGAATGCAATATCGTCTCTACCTACTGTATACGTGGTAGAGAAAGTAAAGAGAAAAAGACCGGTATGTATGTGGGAACATAACTCAAAAACGAAAAGTCGGTTAAATACCAAATTTGGTATTTAAGTTCAGCTTCTTCCTGTGATGCAGCACGAAGATTTTCAAGAAAACCCCTTCATCCTATACTATCCCTTATGTGGAACATTTTTCAAAATTGTTTATTTTCTCAAAAATGTCTCTAACGATTAAGATATTTGCATGACAAATAAAATGTTTATCTTGAGTTATCTGTGAATAACCTGTGAAGTCCTCTGCAGTCTGAATGTCTTATGTATAGATAAGTGTTAAACCATAAGAGATAGTCAAAATCTTACTAACGATACGATACTCATTCACTCACTATCTGTACGATATCAGACTTATACAAATCTTGAGGATTATCACAATAATGTCATTTAAAAAATACGTGTGAAGTGAAATTAGTGACATCATTAGAGGTTTGAAAGGCTCCTATGCAACACGGAGTATGTCAACCAGCTGAGATTGGCAAAGAAAACTTTACGCTTTGTGTCAGTTTTAGCTGTTTTAATAGCTGAAACATTCGCTTACGGGGAGAAGGTACTCGTACATCTTTCGCTAATCTGAATTAAACAAGTTTTAGTATTTTATAATGCAAGCAATCCCTTTTTATGTTCTCTACAAAGCATAGCATGTAAGGACCAAGGGAAAAAAATACGGTAAGGTCCGTGTGTGTGTGTGTGTGTGCGTGTGCGTGTGCGTGCGCGTGCGTGCGTGTGTGTGTGTGTGTGCGCGCGTAACTCAAAACGAAATGTCGGATAAACATCAAAATTATTTAAGTTCAATAAATTCCAACGATGGATACGAAGATTTTCAAGAAAAGTCCCCACCCAACACCTTCCTTTACGTGGAAGATTTTCCGAAATTTTTAATTTTCTAAAAAATATTTCAACAAATTGTATTAAAATTAAAGATACCTACATGACAAATAGAGCGTATAACTTGAATTTTTGGGAATAGCCTGTGAAGTCCTCTTCATTTGGAAGGAAATTTGTATAATCTTCTACAACTGGTAAACGTTAAGCGATAGACAAAAACGTACTACATAGGAAATGTAGATTTCTTTAAAACACACAATTTATTTCAAATAATTTTTTGTGACATCAGCTATTTTCAAGATATCCGTTATTAATGGTTCGAATTGCACAATACTTAGGCATTCTTTTTTTAAGTCCCGTTGATAGTCAGTTTTTCTCGCGAAGTCGCGGAAAGAGTGTGGAATAAGGACAGCATATAGCGTCCAGTTCTAAAACATTTGAGTATCGCTATTCGCTTTGTATCTATAACAAAATGCGTAACGCAGTTATTTTCGGCAAGGTTTATCTCGATTAAAATGAAGTAAATATGGAAATAAACTTTCGTAAGAATAATTTGTATATACCCTAATAAACGATAGAGGGTAGAGAAAGTCATGTGAATGTAACACATTAGATTGCTTAGTTAACGTACATTATTTGCACAGCAAAAAATATCCACTTTCTTTATCATGGATTAAGCTTTATCTGCATTCAGTTTTGAAATACATGTTTTATGCGGTTGAATAGAGTTTTAAGATATATTCCACAATTAACTGAATATGTTCTTGATTATTTCATGAAATATTATATAAGCATTCCTGTTTAACACAAACTATATATATTTTTACAATATTCTATATAGAAATATTCTTCCATAATTATTATTACTTCAGTAATTTGTTACTTGTACAAATTTCATGCTGTATTTTAAAAATTAATTACATCTAACATAAACAAGGTTATAGTGTATGTGGTTCATACATACGATGAGAAGGGCGAGAACGTTATATTTGCTCCAACACGGTGACATAGATACAAAGTAAAATCATATTTTTATATAACGTTAGAGGTTCGGATGTATTCCTTACTCACAAAAAAGTTTTCTTGCAAAATTTAAGCCCTTTGAAATTCGGTCAACGTAAAGGCTTGTCTTTTTTTGCCGTGGATGGAACATTGCTTCTCTCCCTGCACTTTGCACGCCGTTGGTTCAAAATTGCGAAGAAAATGGAGCATATGAACTACCGGCCCAGCGGAAAATCTGATCTTCCGAAGGTCATTTGCTTGAAACGTTCTCTAGCATCCTCCGTGCAGCCCGGTTCCACCCAATACCACCTCCTCGCTGGAAGAGGGACTCGTAAAGCGAAATGTCTTCTAGTGCAAGATCTTGTTCGAGAGTAACATTCTGGACCCGCGATCCAATAAATGCACAAGCCCTCAGATGTAGATAACGTAATGCTAAGCACCATGTGCGCAATTTACCGGCACAGGTGACCGAGGTCTTTAAAACACGGGCTCGTTTACCGCAGTTCTGTGGTTCAAATCCCGACAGGATGTCCTCCCTGACTGAGGTTTCCTCCAGGTTTTCCTCAGTCCTCATAAATGGCATAAATGGCAGTCCTCATAAGTTATTTTAAACCCGGTTTGGCTGTCCGAATGTCGAGACGTCTCAATCTGGAAAGTCTAGGGACCCTGCCATTGTTGTGCTGTCACTCTTGATTTCGGCCGTCCGGTATCTCCCCCTCCAGGGGACGCCCTTTGGTAGGGCATAGGTACAATATCCTAGCTGGAGCAATATCGAGCTCCTCCGATAGTCACGGGAAGAAAGGGCTAAGAGTTAATGTCAAAAAAGAGCTAAGAGTTAAGTTTGGTCAGAACTACATACAAACTTTACCTAACCCTGTAGAGGGAATAACTAAAACTTAGCTGCAAAGGATATTCTCCAACCTGAGTGAAGTTAAAGAAAATGGTTAATTAAAAATTATGATTTTCAATGAATTATGACGGCACCTGACGCTTTCTTAGTTTGATTTGCCCATATTGGATGACGTAATTATCTATGGGACAGTAATTGTTCGTGTAAAATGCTGACTTTGATTTACAACCTTACCACATTCCTGCAGAAAATCGCAGTAGCAGATTATTGGATTCATAGGTTAGGAAAACTTTTTCTGCAGTTATCTTTGTAGCTTTAAATAATTATTAAAGGCCTTAAATGTTTAAGGAAACAAGGGAACTTAAACCACCTTTGACTTTTGTATGAAAACAAGTTGCATGACGTGTATTTAAAAAGAACATGTTCCTAAAATATACGTTCAGGCTAGCCAAACACGAGTTCAGCGACTTCTAAGGATGCGATACGAAAATTTTTTGCGAAAATCTCGCAACCATAACTACTCTTGGTATGGACAATTTATCGCTTTTTTACTTTCTCTACTACGTACATAAGTAGAGGAAGTATTGTATTCCACCCAGAAATTCGATACCGAGATTTCACCGGAAATATACCTATGTTTTGAAACCCCCTGAATCCAAAAAAACATTTTTGGAAACATGTCCGTGTGTGTGTCTGTGTCTGTGTGTGTGTCGTGTGTCTGTGAACAGCATAATCCAGAAACGAACAGTCGGATAAACACCAAACTTGGTATTTAGGTTCAGTATCTTCCAGAGATGCGACACGAAGGTTTTCAAGAAAATCCCGCTAACCCAGATTACCCTTTACATGGAACTTTTTTCGAAAATTTTAATTTTCTCAAAAATGGCTCTAACGATTTTGGTTAAAATATCATATGTTTAAGATATTTTCATGACAAATGAAATGTATATCTCGAATTTTCTGGGAATGTCTCCAAAAGTATTCTTCATTGTGAACGACGTTTGCATAACTGGTACACCATAAGACATAGACAAAATTTTACTACACAAAAATGTAGATCGCGTTAAAATACACAGTTTATGTCATATACATTTTTGTTGTCGAGTGTGCCATTTTCGAGATATTGCTTGTTATTCCCTTAAATTTTCCAATACTTTATACTTTTTCTCAAATGGGAATTCGTTATTCATTTTTGTTTGTCCTGGTAATGCAAAGAGAATGGAATACTCCACATAGCAACCAGGTCTTAAAATAGTTGACTATCGCTTAAAGTCTACCAATTCCCCTTGCATCTACAAGAAAATTAGTAATAAGATTAACATCTTGATATCTCGATTAACATGAAGTATAGGGAGAATAAGCGTTTGTAAAAATAGTTTGTACAAGAGCAGAGAAAGTCATGTGAGTGTAACACATCGGATTTTTTTAAAGATATTTGCATGACAAACTAAGTGTATATCTTTTCTGCGAATACCCTGTGAAGTCCCCTTATCATCCACAACAGCAAGGCATGTGCTATCTACTTCTTTAGATAAAATATTCTCAATTTTAAATCTTTTAGCTCCTGGAACTCATGAGAGATTTATAGCTATTAAGAAGCTTAAAATTTCTTAACAATGGTATTCACTGACATCCATATAAACAATGATTGGCTTAGGGTTACAGCAGCTTCGATATTTTGCCGTGAAATATGTTTGATCAGAAAAGATTGATTATGAATCTTTGCACGGATACAGCGCCTGTTTTTATTGGAACTTAAGCAATAAATTAAACGTGACACAGCATGCAGCGAGGAGATTGTGGTGATGCGGTGATAATGATGATGGATGGTGATGTCGCCATCTGCATCCACCGCTATCTGCCGTAACGCATTCGTTGTTAAAACAAATTTTAGAACAGCTTTATCCGCCCAGAAAAATTACTTTTATTTACATGTTTTATAATTCTTGCGTGGAAAGCGAGAAGCCTGCCCCTTAAAAAATAAAAGTTGCACCATGCAGCTAAACACCATACACAAATAATTGCAATCTCTGTGAAGAAGAAGCACCAGCAGCGAAAAGAAGTGTCGGGTACAGATTTAATTGCATGGCGTGCCCTACTCCTTGTATTTGTATCATTATAGGAGGCGCGGATTCGTGCCCAACCCTAGACGTCAGATATCTATGCTAATGAGCGAATGAGATAATCCCACAGCCGAAACACTCCGCGAGAGAAGCAAAAAATGAAAAGAGAAGAGGGGGTGGAAAGGGCAGCTCCAGAAAAAGAAACAAAAAGAAAAAAGAAAACCACACACAAATTAAACTTGCAGCTCGGCGAGGAAACCGAATTGTCGAATTGTTTGGAATATTTAGCTGACTGAAAGAAATTATCAAACTTTTGGAGTTCTCTGCTTTAATATTTCTATGCCCATGCGTAAATTCTTTATTGAATCAGAATTTAAAAATAAGTATAAAGAAAACATTGATGGCAAATGGTAATCGGCTTAGCATCTGAGGCGAAACAACTTCTACTATTTAACAGTAGAAGTTGTTTCGCTGGCTTTCTAAGTTTTCCTCCTTTTGTCTTTCTTTTTCGATATGGAAATTGGTTTTCTACGAAAATCTCTTGTGCCAATATTCTCTGCAGGCAAACACACGCCAATTAGCTCGTAATTTCAAGGATTAATAAAGTGGCAAGGCTGTCAAAAACACATTGCTGTTATGCTTAAAGGGTGTATTTTCCTCAGTAGCCTTAATAATTTCCTTTTGAATATAACATGGATTTACAATACAGTTCTATGAAGAAAATGGCTTTATTAAGAGAAAAATAATAAGTGCAAAGGGGATGTTGAGCAATTTTACTGTTGCATATCACCACCTACTGAACCTATAATTTCTGCTTGGAAATTTGAACTCAAATTGCGCCCTAGAATATGTCTTGAGAGTTCTGCTTCTTCATGATAACGCAAAACCGCATGTAGCCTGGTCAGAGAGAAGAGCAGGTTTAGACCGATTACAACTGGAAAACACTCCCTCGATCAGCGTACTTCGGAAGATGAGTCCATCTAATTATAACCTTTTCACAAAACAAAAATGTCAGAGTCTGCCAATTAGAACTTAAATTACCTGTTGCTCAAGGTATTCGAGATTTAAGCTTCCAAAGAGAAGTAAGAGTCATTCGTCAGCTACATTTGAGAAATGTCGTTAAACTTAAGGGCAGATGTCCATGCAAACAGATGGAAAAAAAGACATTAAAACAATAAAACAAAAACTGATGTGTCACCCTCGCGCGACTTTGTCCTTATATATTATAGCGTTCGTATAAAAACGATTCTTGTATTTACGTTACGCACAGTACGTTTTTTACTATAGAGTGTCCGAAACTGAACAAAAAGGACTGGTTGAGTAGTGTACAAATACGAATAACCAAACACAGCTATTCGTACATCATGATAGGTTTCTTTTTTTATTATTAATGGAACCATTCGGGTAAAAGGAAGAATCGAGATAAGATTCATTACAGATGACGCATCGCAGTTCAACCAGAGAAAACTTAAATATGTTACAATGAATATTTAAACACAGTGTTACAGAAAGTTATTTCACATGTCATATTTTAATGAGCTCTGCGGTTTTCGTTAGTAAGCTTTGGTTAGCTCTTATGGATTTTATATTAATTATACAAAATTCATTCAAACTGAAAATTGCATCACAGGATATTCACAAATAATTCAAGATATAGATGCATTATTAGTCATACAAGTATCTAAAACATATAATATTTTAATCAAAATCATACAGCCATTTTGAAAAGAAATAACAGATAATTCCGTAGGGGTAGTTCATATAGGCTCATTTGCACATATTCGATCACATTTACCTAAAAAATATATTTTTATTAAAATATATTAAATATATTTAATGTTAAAATTATAAATTATATTTAAAATTAACTTATCTTAAAAGTTCATAATAGAATAGTAATCACGTGGCAAAATACGTGGCTTCACAATTTTATTATGGTCATATATCTGTATGTTGTTGGATATCAAGGGACGGTCTAGGTGTGACGATATATGAACAGTGCGCAATACACGGTAATACTTGAGAATATTTTATTCCCTCTGTGAGGTTGAGATATCCTGATGGAATTGTTGAATTCGTACAGGATTCTGGGTACTAATTCAAGAAGCCTGAGATATTGTAACTTCTCGTCCTCGTTACTACAAGGATTTAATTTCATATTTGACAAGAAAGTGAGTGAAGTTACGCGTGCTCAAGGTTCATACAACCGATATTAATTTTGTTTATTTTTGTGTATTTTAGTTTGAGAGGATAATAGCTTATTTGCATTTATTTATTTAGTTATTTTAGAAGAATTCTGTTTTTGTATGCATAGATATGCTTAAGTTATATTAATGCAGTATTATGTTCTACACATCCAGTCATAAAATTAACAATATAAAAATAACGATAACTAATGCAAAATGTAAACCGAGGAGCTTATGAGAGCAAGCGGTACCTTCTTAACCTCTCGGCCAACGAAACGTTTTTCCATGCTCTGTTTTCGGTAGCTTATAAGCGTCACCACCGAGAAACATCGTGATAAGGTAACTATTGCACTCACACGGCAGAGACCATTCTACAGTTCCTGCATGTGCATTGTGAAAACGGCTGTTACGAAGATACACGAAGCCCTCCGATCATAAATGACGGAAATTACTTTCTTTGTTTATTTTTTTCAGGGGTGTTTGTGGTAGGGAAAGTAAAAATGGAGGCGGTCTTTTCGAAATGTCCTCGAAACAATGCTTCGTGTTATATATTGTGCGTGGTGAAGATGATTGTGAAAATGCAGCGGTCCTGAAGTGTTTATGCGTTCCAGGATGCTGTGTCCAGACCACTTTGTTTCAAATCCACATTATCGCCTATAAGGTCCTAACGTAAAGATCGCAAAAACATCAACAGTTTTAGTATGATAGTGTAGTCTAACCTGCCTGAACGGCCACCTTTAGTTACTGGTCACCACAATAAACAGTCACTTTTCCTTTGGAACCGGTTAATTTGCCCATATGGCCTGAGTTAATATTCCCTCCTTTTAACGGCCACCTCACACCACGGCCAACGGCTACACAAATTCCACAAAATGACCTAAGTTATACGGCCGGCTGGTTACACTCACAATCATTACGAATACAGTACAGTACTTTGTTCACTGAAACTTCAAACAGCAGATCTGCCGGGCGACGTGAGAAAAAGCGCGGTTTACTATTACAGATTCTGCAAACATGCAAGCGCCGGACAGAGAGGTGTGGGGACACATTAGGTCGGCTTTCGCTACGGCATTGAACAACAGACATGCCGACACTTATGTTTTTGTGTATTGTTACTGTGTATTCTGTTAAACTTCTTGACGGATTGAGTTTAGTTGTATTCTGTCAGTGAATACGTTGAGAAGGATAATTTTTTTATTCTCCATATTGTGTTTGTTCCGTTATTCTTTGTCGCAAGGCAACTCAATATTGTAAGAGGATAAGTAAAAATGGCCTACTGCTTATGCCTATGTTCGAATACATTACTACGTAAGGGATTTACGATACTGGTATTGTATACCAGTTAAATAATGACTAACTACTCAGTGAACATGTTTGTCTCTTTTAATAATATATCGTAGGTCTGCTGTGATTAATCGAGCAATGAACCAGACCTCTTCCCAGATTTCGAATATTTCATAACCTGAATTTAGCGGCCATTTTTCGTAAGGATGTCTGGTGATCGCTTTAGCAGATTTCACTGTTTGTGTGTTTGTGTATGTGTGTGTGTGTGTGTGTGGGGGGGGGATTTCGAGGTCGTGTCAGAATGACATATGTGAATTCAAATTTCGAATCACGATATGCCGCGAAAGGCGGAAAAGCTAGAGAAGTGAACTTTGCCATGGTTTTATCGACCAAAAATCTACCTGTATAACGATTTAGAAAAAAATCGGGTCTGTCCATTTGGGATACCAGAAACACATAGAAACTCAGAAATGGATGAAGTATGAATCTACCGACGCCGTCTTGGTTTCAGCTCTACCTTTCCTGCGGACTTATCCAGCATATCACTCGGTTAGTTGATAAATTGCAAATCTATTAAGGGGTCTATTTTCTCTTTTGGTCTTATATTCATTATATTGTAGCAGGTCGGGAGCGATGCCTTTCAAGTTACGCTAAGTCCAGCGTAAAGCTCACCTGGCCTTCTGGACGTCTCTGGTTTGAAGTCCGCCGGCTGCTGTCTATGCTGGAAGATGCTGGAAATTAAGCCAATTACTATCAACTTTTAATATAACCACGCATTCTGTTATTAGCTGGACTTTACTTCAGATATGAAAAGTAAAAGAAGCGGCTAGCAAAGTTATTTCCCTTATTTACATGTTCACGCGTTTTCCACCTTCGTCACACCTTATCCTGTTACTCGCTATTTGTATTAATTTATGGGAAGCAAACTCATTGTTGTCACACAATATCTCCCCCACCCTTCACACAACGTGGCCTAGGCTAAGCGTCTCGGTGCCGAGAATCAGAGTGTGGGCTGTATGCACAAAACGTCCCCCCACTCTTTTTTTTTTTTTTTTTTTGAAAATGCCCTGACCGCACATCCGTGCCAATAGTTGTAACGCCTATTTCGATTGGTGCTTCACATAGCGTTCAATCGCTCGTATTTCTTGTATATATTATGCTTCTGATGGCAGTTTTAGGAATCCCGGCGTATCTCTGTCTCTTTTTTAAGTCGGCCCTCTCTCTCATACAAGCCGACACTTTTTTCAACTTCCTGCCTCTTTCTCTCGTCAATCCTTTATCTCATACAAGCTGTTACTTTTACCAACTCCCTGTGCTGCTAAAGTCCAGAGGCTAATTGTTTTAACTTGCTAGCTACTTTTCATATCCAACGTTTCTTTTACAATGTTCCATTGATAGCATTATAATATTTTATATTACGCGTTATATACAAATATTATTTGCAGTATTTCTGTAATTACATCTGTTCTCCTTTCCTGTTTATTTCCCTTTTTAGTATATATTCTTTATAATAACTTGTGGATAGTGATTATGGAGTAGATGTCCTCCTATAATAGTATACCTATTAGAATAGAATTCTGTTAACTGCACACATTATTTAAGCCAAATTTGGAAGTAATGTGTTTTTGTTCAGCACCATATAGGTGTTTTTCTATTAAACACCCTAGAGTCAGTCGTGGAAAATTTTGATCGGGCAGTTGGGATGCGGATGCAGCATTGGGGGGAGGGGTTGGTTTGGACGGTCTGTTATCGTCACCATCACCACCAAGGTGGAGGGAAGAGTAGAACGTATATCCATTAAACAATTAGCCAGTACTCTTGTCTCTTACAAAGCAGGGCTCCATTAGGGCACGTAACACCCCGTAAAATGTTCCCTTCCCACGACTACTGTACGTAAAGTAGGAGGGGGGACGAATCTCTCTCCCTGTCGCAGCTTTTCTCTCCCACCCACACTGCTCTTCGCTACATTTCACTTCATGCTAAGCCGAGGTAGATTTTTAAAGCTGAGATATCCCGTTCTTAACCTCCGAAACAAATCCATGCACTTGTTGAAAGGACAGTGACGTTTCAAATTTAATTCGCTGAAGCAGAAATAAAAAGTACTGGCAAATAGGGGTAAGGAGAGCTAATTTGGTTCTTGTTGTAAATTTGCAATGGCTATTATTTCGTAATGGGAGCTCAGCATCTTAGTTATTGCTTTCTCTAGCACCTACTTATTGTGGGTAGAGGAAATATTGCATTCCACCCAAAAATTCTATATTGAGATTTCACAATAAATACATGTTTTGGGGTTCCCTGAATGAAAAACATTTTTTAGAAAATATTCATGTGTGTGTGTGTGTCTGTGTGAGAGAGAGAACAGCATTTCTGGTGTTCCAAGCTCAGCAGCATCTTTCAAGGATACGAAATGGAGATTTTCAAGAAAAACCCCCACCCTAAACTATCCTTTATATTAAAAATATTTCTTTATTTTTTTTATTTTCTCAAAAATGGCTGTAATGATTTTTATTAAATACCACATGTTTAAGATACATATCTACATGATTAATAAAACGTATATGCTGATTTTAGTAATAAGCCTGTAGTCCTCTTCATTTGCAATGATTTTGTATAATTTTGTATTCCGGGTTAGCCAAAAGAGGTGGATAAAAGATTGCTGCACAAAATGGCGATCTCGTTAGAACTCACATTTTATTTCAAATACATATTTTTGTCGTTTCACCCACTTCCGAGGTATTCTTTGTTATTTTTGAGGCGCTGTCACCATTTAGTTGAATCTTACGATATCGCGGAAAGAGTGCGGAATTTCAATGTCAAATTATAGTGACCCATTTTTAAATATTTGGCTATCACTACAGCCAAGGTACCTGCAACGAAATGTGTAATGAAATATTTCGGCAAACATTAATCTGATCTAATATGAAGTAAATGGAAAAAAATAAGCGTTTGTAATAATAGATTATAGAAGGTGTATAAAAATAAATGATAATGGCCAGAGAGTCATGTGGATGTACATATGAGATTTTGAAGTTAATGCCTGTAAAATTATTTGCTGCAGGTGATGGTATTTTTTTGATGTGGTGTATAGCGGTAAAGTATTTACAGAACAACATGAAATTATGACATATCGGTGAGAGATTAGTTAAATTAAAATAACATTTCAAATGCTTGAATAAATGATAAATTAACCTCAAAAATACGGTCACTGCAGCAATGACTTTATGCATGTCGACATACTGCACATAACTGTGGCGTTGCATATTGTAATAAATCCTTTTATTCTTCTCCATTTACTTTTCTCATGTTAGCTGTTAAAATATTTGTCATTTGCTGAGTCAGTGTTTGATTTTCCAGTTCATAACCTTCACTTGATTTATTTCCTATTTCGTAGCTTGGCCAAATATTTCCGACGCCATTTTGTTGTTTATTAAGCGCTTGTATTCACTGCACACATGCCCATGATTCCTATCGTAAGGGAACATAAAATAATTGCCCAGCGGTAATATAGCTATCGATATAGAGTCACGATTGATTAATTTTTGATAATTATTGTTTTACATCGGATGGCTCAACTGTGAGTGGAATAGGATAGAACAGGATAAGAGAATGATTTCGGCATTGAAGCACATGTGAAATTTTAATGCATTTTTAAAACCTCCGGGAGGAGAAGTGAAGCGAAGGTCACAGATGGCCACTAGATCCGGGACGGCAGGCTCGAACGCTTCTGGGGCCCCTAACGTATCCAGACCGCCTACACAAGCCTCCTTCCCGCCTTGCTGGGGGTCCGTCACCACCTGACGTCGGTCAGACAGTTCCTCAAAGCCACACACTTCTCCCGCAGTCCATCTGCCTGATCCTTCTCCTCTGAAAGGATAGGAAGTGTAGCGGCATTAAGTAATTCATCCCAGCATTCGCTTACCAGTAAAAATACAAGGTCAGAGTGGCCGGCCCAACGGGAGTCGAACCCTGGACCTCCCGAAAGTGAGGCTTACACGTTACCGCAGTCATCATCACACTTGGTATGCGTAGAATAGTCCCCAGAAGCCTTTTAAGAAATGGAATATAAACGGAAAGTTCGACTTTATGTTTGTCGCTATAACTCTTAACAACACGTACAAAATTGCTGCGTTATCTCATAGCTATATTTACGGAAGGGCAAATCACGTTTTGCTAAACTTCGACGCGGCATTATGATATCAGCTGTAACCAAGCACGGATATGTTTTATAGCATAAAAAAATCCCTTGAAGAATATCCAGGTCTTTCATTTTATTCTCATGTTTTTGGAATGCGTAAGATTAGAAGCTTATACCGGAGTCTGCATATAGGCACCGCATCATTCTCATTAACGTAGGAGCATGGCTTTTCAAGAATAACCAGGTCATTGTTTCTCTTAATTTCTTGGTTTTTAACCCCTAACATACCGCTGTACATAATTTTATCCGTTGAAGAAGTTATGTTCTTCAACTGTTGGAGTTTATTGTTGTTGAAGTTTTACTGTTGTTGTTAGCCACAGGCTTGGGAAGCCAACTTGAAGTGGTTATTGTCTTGGAGTTTATTTATTCAATCAGCTCCATGTATGAACGTCAATTTTGAAATGGATTGTTTATTACGTAATATGCTGCTACGTATGAGAAGCCGATTTTTGAAGATGCATTTTTGTTGTTACGCTCCAAGTTTAAAAATATTATTAACTTTGTTATAAAACTGCTTCTATAGATATTATTTATGTTTATGTTTGCCTCGGCTGCGTCAGTATTGTTTTAGAGTCACGTATCTCTTAGACACGGTCTGGTACGACAAGAATGTAGGCTTACACAGATTTTAAGCTTTAAATTCACTTCTTTTTATTAATCCTTGGCACAAATTAAATAGCACTACACTGATATTAAGAGCTGTGAGATTCCTCAATTTAAAACTTGCACTTTGTTATCGCTTATACTTAATTTTCGTTACACACGAATACGTAATATTTCTTTAGAGAACACATCTTCCATCCGGTCACTACCAAGGTCTGCCAGCAATTGAACATATTTCAACCGTATAAACTGTTAACTTTTTATATTTCAAGTCTCTGATTGGCTAATCCTAGTCCAATAGAATACCTGCATTTAATTAAAGCCCTTTTCTAGCTGTTGATTGGCTAAGTTTAAACTCACAAAATTTACATTATCGTTGCTCTAATCATGACTAGTAGTATTCAAACTCTCAAACTCATTATTGCCTCAAGGTTACCTCATTGTTAGCAAATTTAAACTTATTATTCTCACAGCTCTTACATCATTAAATTACATAATGTATTCGCATAACATTATTGAACATGTTTATAATAAAAATAAGCATATGCAATGACTGTTACATACATTTTTTAAATTATTGCATACATATTGCTTCAAGGCTGGCTGTTATTGAATTTACATGTTATATAATTCAATTAAAACTATTCAAGTATTAAAAATACTACCTCACCGTAACACTGCGAAATTATCTTGAATCCGCGCAGATAAGAGTTATAATATACGAATAAAATTTGCACTTATGTACCTACTTACGCTGACTCTTCCACTTATGTGTTGCCAAGAATTATCCCTTTATTACCACTGAAATACTGATTGTTATAGTAGATGTAACGCATTTATACAACTACATTTGCATACTGTATCATGGACTGAAACCAAATACGACCATCTCAGTAAGTAAAGAAGAATCGATCGAGGTCCCGCAGAGGTAACGTGTGCGATTCGCATTCGGTAGGTCCGGGTTCAATCCCAGGCGACCTACATTCTGATCCATGAAGTTTTCGTGATTTCCCCGGGATCGACGAATGCTGGGGTCGTTTCTTATCTACCACGATTCCCTTTCCCTTTCATACTTTCCTTCTCATCTTTCAGGTGTATTTCTAGGTTTCGTGGCATATGGCAGTGCCGAACAGATGGCATGGATGCATGCTCAATGGAAAGAATACTCCCCGTGGACACCAGAGGGTTCCATGACTGCTGGGTCGTTCATCACGCTCTTTCGACGGCTCCAGCTATGGGACGGGTCTACGAGCTTGGAACTGTTAGGCACTTTCGCGCGTCTCTGTGGCCTGTAGCCTTCTGTGGTTCCTTCACCTCATCCCTTCCACTTTGGGGGTAGCCGCAAAAGATCTGTGCAGGTCGCAGCGAGCGGGGTGCCCCCCTCCGTTGAATCACCTCAGATCTAAGTAAAAAAGAATAAGAATTACTGCCAAACAAATAGAAAAGCAGTAACTGAAATAGATTTCGCTGGACTGTGTAATAAATATAAAATATTTAACATATTAAGAGAAATACAGTGTAATACAGGTGATGGAAAGCTATATCGCCCCTTTAAGACATCCATACGCGGAAAGTTTTAGCAGTGCTGCTTAACTTTTCCTTGCATTTTCATTACAAACCTGAGCCTGTTACTTTAATCGTGATGCACGTGTCGCTTTATAGACCACCATTTGCAGATCCTCAAATCCTCGCCTAGTTTCCAGCTTCACGCAACAATTTTCTTGAATTATGTCAGACGCAGAAGCTTTTAAAGTTGGCACAACATTGTTTGTTCTTACTTGAACAAATGTCGCCGTGTGCTGTGAAGCGTGTATGCACCCGTGAAGTATCCTCTTGTGGCAGCTGCTCTTGAAATGCTTTTATTGGCCTCGTAAGGTTGAAATGTTTTAACTCCTTGACGCCGAGCAGTTTATAGGACCACTCCTCTCAAGGGTTACACACGAAATAACTTTCTGGATTTTGTGTACGAATAAACCATAATGCATTTCTAGTTTGAGATAAAAAATTGTATGTTTAAATGGCTTTCTGTACCCAGTATCGTTTATTTTTATGTAGCTTCCACAAATTGACGACCTGGGTAGCTGAGGTTGTTAAGGCACAGACTCGTGAATGGGATGCCTGTGGTTCAAATCCACTATAATCGTCCCCGCTGACTAAGGTTTTTTTCCATGTTTTCCTCAGTCCTCATAACTGGAAATGCCGAGGAGATATCCTGAACTTAGGCGTGGAACGTTGCTTCTCAATTATTACATTTCGTGTACCATCAGTATCCACGGCCTGTGGTGCTGTATGTAGTAATTACGGACGTTGAACACTATTAACATCTGCACATTATTTTTACAAAACCTATATTTGTATCTGATTCACATTAATCGACACACTGTTGCAGAAATACTTTCACTACACATTTCGTTGCAAAGTGTAATAGATAGTCAAATGTTTCTTAATTCGGGATGCTATAGACCGGCCTTGAAATTCCATACTCTTTTGCATGACATCACCAGAAACAACTGAATTGCAGTTGCGAAGTATTTAAAAATTCAAACCAAAGGAAGTATCATGTTTGTTAAACGTATTGTCACGAACGTGATTGAGGAGATCCTTATTGCAATTATTATTTTATATTAATTAACATTATTCTATTATCCTGTCACAGGTTTCTAAAGTTATTTGATGTTCATTAGTCCAGATAAATTCCTGATTTTTCTTGGTGAGTGTATAAAGCGGTTCAGCAACAGATGCAAAATTAGAAATAAATCTGCGGTAAAATCCACAAATCCTAAAACTCGTCGCAGTTCACGCACATTTTTAGGAACTGGCAATTCTTGGATTGCACGGAGTTTATCTTGATCTGGTTCTATACCCGCCTATGAAACTTTAAAACCTAACAGTTTGATCTTAGACATCGCATAAAAACACTTGGCAGGCTTAAGCTTAAAATTGTGTTGTTCCAATTTCTGAAAAACTTCTTCGAGTTTGTGGAGTAACTGATTGAAGTCACTGTCAAACACAACAATATCGTCTAAGTAAACCAGTGCCTTTTTATATTTCAAATCACCTAGCAATTTATCTCCTAAATAACTGAAAAATCTTGGAGCATTCTTCAAGCCAAAACTCATATTTAAAAATTCATAGCTTGCCTGATTTGTACAAAAAGCGGTGTATTTCCTGCTATTTTCTGCAATAGGAACCTGAAAATATGCGCTTAGCAAATCCAAGGTACAGTACCATTTGGAGTTCCCCAAATAACTCAAAAGATCATCAATAAGGGGGAGTGGGTAAGAAGAGGATTCTGTGACAGCGTTAAGTTTTCGTAATATACACAAAAACGATATCCTCCATCTTTCTTTCGAACAAGGACTACCGGAGATGCAAAAGGATTAGTGGAATCTCTTATAATGTGGGCCTCTTTCATTTCTTTTACCTGTGTGTTAATTATGTCAGCTGTTTCTGTGAAACGCAGTAAGGTCTCTGTCTAATGGGCCGAGGAAATGTCAAGGGAAGTAGTAGGCCGCTATTTCCTGTCGTATAAACACTTACTAAGGCTTAAGAAATGTAAAATGTGATTCTCTGTGAAATTAGAAACTTTAGAAACTTGTAACAGGATAATAAAATAATGCCAATTAATATAAAATAATAATTACAATACGGATCTCCTCAGTCACGTTCGTGACTGGCATATTGTATGTTCATACAGATATGTTGAGCTTTATAGAATTTTCTGTACGGCGAAACCATGAAAGATAAACGAAGCTTACTTCGGGAAAAATGTGCACCTTACTAAAATATGCAGTTTATATCAAATATATTGCTTCCCTTAGAATAACAATTTCCAAAATATTCACTGCGATTTGTTTGAATTTGTTGGGTTATTGAAGCGATGCACTTTCGGTCCCTGTGAGTGTGTCTTTGAGTCTTATCTGTGTGTGTGTGTGTGTGTGTGTGTGTGTGTGTCTGTCTGTCTGTGAACAGAATAACTATAAAACGAAAAGTCGGGTAAATACAAACTTTGTATTTAAGTCCAGTATCTTCCAAAGATGCGATACGAAGGTTTTCAAGAAAATCCCCCAACCCCGAACTACCTACGTGCAAGATTTTTCGAAATTTTTTATTTGCTGAAAAATGCTCTAACTTTTTTTTTGTTAAAACGCAACACATTAGAGATATTTGCATGACAAATGAAACGTATATCTTGAATTTTCTGGGAATAACCTGTGAAGTCCTTTTGATTCGCAAGGAATTTTACATAATTTTGTAAAACTGGTAAATGTTGAGAGATAGACGCAAACTCACTACACAAAAATGTAGACCTCTTTAAAACACACAATTTATTTAAAATAACTTTTTTTGGCATCAGCCATTTCCTATATATCCATTATTAATGGTTCGCATTGTTCAATACCATGTCATTCTCTTGAAGTCCTGCCGATGTTTTTTGCGATTGCATGGAATTTTAAGGCCAGGTTATGACGTCCTGTTCTTAAGCATTTGAATCGTTCCCTTTGAATCTATAACGAAGTGTATAATGTAGCTATTTCTGCAAAGGTTGATCTGGATTAAAATAAAGAGATGCAGAAACAAACTTTCGTTTTTATATACACTAATACACGATAAAGGGCAGAGAAAGTCATGTGAATGTAATATGTCAGAATTTTTCGGTTAAACTTCAATGGGTATGTACTATCTGGGCAGACACATGCAAAAGTTGACTGTCATACCCGACCGTATGCTGTTTTACACTGTTAGAAAATTATATTGAAACCAGTTATGCCTATAAACAACATTATTACCATTAATGATCAATAATAATACTTAATATTTGATAAATTATAAATATTTGATTATATAAATGATTAATATTACTATCAAGAAAATATAAAACACCATTTATATAGATAATTTGTAAAGTACACACGAAAATAAGTTATATTGCAGTATGAATTTATAACGTGCGGAATGCTTAATTAATATAAACGATAGGTTAATCGTTCTTCGGTTTTTCTTTCTTTCTTTTTTTTCAGAACACGCTTGAAGAAATCCGTCAGGTTAACGTTTTGAGTTGTAAAAACAGAAATAGTGGGTATGGAAGGGTAGACGCAGCTTAAAGTCTCCTTGAAAATGCTATTAATCCTCTTACTTTTATGTACCGGTAACCATCAGGATGTTCCCGGACGGAAATTGAAGTGAAGAGCGCCTAAAGTTACCTGCTATATGCCTTTTTAGAACAAAGGAATTTCCAAGGAAGAATTCTGCCCAGGAAACTTCTTCCTAGCGCTGCAAATTACATGGCTTATGCTGTCACAATTTTCACAGAGGTGTATGGAAAATGGTAGTGCCTGCCTGAGATTCGATCCCAATAGTCTGGTTGCATGTCTAAATTTCAGTTGCACGGAAATGTCGATATCAGTGAATGCTCCGGAAATATATAATTCGTAATTAAGAACGTTTCGCATTATCTTAAGCTACTGTTGCATAATATAGTGCTGAATTTATGAACATGCATGCGATTATATACTACTTTGTATGCATGTTCCCTATTTAAGCATACAAATTTAAGGAAACTTTTGAACTGGGTTGCATTTTCAATAAATGCGCAAAAAATTTAAATTTTCCCCAATTAAGGTTATATTTTCTCTACCACGTACGCATAATATGTAAGAGGAAGTATTGCTTTATTACCAACATTTAGATACCGAGATTTCACCAGAAATACACGTTTTGAAATCGAGAACCCCCAAAAATAAATTTGATAAACAAAATTGTGTGTATTTGTAGGTGTGTCTGTGAATAGCACAACTCAAAGTCATCGGTAAATTCCAAACTATAATTAGTATCTTCCAAGGTTGCGACGCGAAGATCCTAAAGAAAATTTCTCATCCCAATCTGTTCGTTTCCTGGAAATGTTTTTGTTATTTTTTACTTTCTCAAAACCACTTTAACGATTTTGATAAAAAATCTTATGTTTAATATATTCAGATAACAAAAAAATGTTTATCTTAAATTTTATGCAAATATCCTACGAAGCCGCTTTATTTTATTACATTTTGTATAATTTTGCATAATACAGAAATCTTAAAATATACACAAAAAGTTTCCACAGGAAAAATGTAGATCCCATTAAAGTACACATTTTGTGTAAAATAATTTTTTTCATAGAATTAACCTTTTTTAACTACCCCATCTTTCAAGTTTAGGCCTTTCGTGCCACTTAACGGATATGCTTGATCGTTTGCAATTCTTTCTTTTTCTCCCGCTTTCTTTTCTTTTCATCGTAAGAGCCTGTTAGTAAATAAATACTTGAATGCTGTTTCCGCGTGTTGAAACCTTCTTGCTTCATTTGAAACAGTCCCTAGGTGAGAAACATGAGTAACCCTACGTAGATAAAAGTATCACATTTTAAACGAGTAGTGTAATTCGTATACGTATCTGAATTTATCATTGGTAAAGTAAGTCGTGTGAATGCTCATATTAGATATTTTTTACATGCTGTGGGTTGTCTACTCAAACGACTGAAATAGAATTGTACCGCAGTTCTTTGTCGTAGGAGCTCTTACACAAACCAAGGATTCTAATGGCTAACGACAATTTAAAGCGTCCATTTGAATTTCAGTAATCACTTCGCTATCCACTTTTGGGATATGGTAAAGTTCCATTACGTGTGATTCATGTCCAGGATAGCAAACTTTATGAAGGTTTTTCTAGCAGCCGACAGCTCTTTATAACATTTCTATTGATTCGTTCGCCCTCCGAAGCCTGCCTTTTCCTTCACTCGTTAAATTTGGAACCCCAGTCGGCTCTTAACGCGAGATTGCACTTCCATTTGAGTGCAACGCTTTGTTCATATCTACTCTTATAAAAATCTTTTGAACATGCATTCGACATTTGAGCGAGACATTTATTTCTTTCTTTCACGTCGGGCACAGAGGAGAGCTTGGCATAAGATTTTTTAATGTTTTTTTTCTTTCTTTAGGGCCTTAGTATTTTTGCGCCCGAAAATTTTACATTCCCAGGTAGCGCTCATTTAGTTTGAGTAGAATAGTGCCAAGGGAAAGTATCTTCAGGTTCACTGAACTCAAATGGTACTGTTATTGCATGGTAACTGTAATGCTGAATGTTGTGAATTGATGGGGTTTATAAATGGAAGGTTGGGATATCGATTTTGTGCAAGCTTAAAAACTTTGGTCACAGATACAGGGTGTAACAAACATGTACAGCACAAATTGCAGGACACATTCCGTAGACGAAGAAATTATGTTATATGAACATGGGTCTGGAAACGTTTTGTTTCCATGTTACAACTCATTTTCTTCAACGTATTAATCGTGGGAAACACACACGAACAGAACGATAGAATCATGGGGAACATCCACTCTTGGTTACGTCTGGTTACGTTGTCATTATTGTAGGTGCACCGCCAGTGTTTTGTTTTACTCGTCCCTGTTGTCATGCGACTTACGTCATTGCTTGTTTACAAGTAACATCAACTGTTTCAGTGAGCAGTACGACCTGGCAAACACACGGGTTACTACGTACCAGTAGACTTGGCTCGTGCAATGGCAGTGTACACAAATGCAAAGATGGAAGATGCCCATTTGATATATGGATTAGAAGACGGCAATGGCGCTTGCGCTCAACGTTTGCACCGGGAGAGATTTCCAGGACGAAGGTACCCCGACAGGAAAACGTTTGAAACCATTGATCGTCGTCTTAGGGAACATGGGGCATTTCAGCCTGATACTCACGACCGGGAGAGGCCTAGAAGGACGAAGACACCGCAACGGGAGGCGGCAATTCTTCAGGCAGTTGACGACGACCCTAGTGTCAATACAAGACAAGCAGCTGCAACAATGAATGTTGACCACATGACTGCCTGACGAGTGTTACACGAGGTCCGGCTGTATCCATACCATTTACAGCGTGTGCAGGCACTGTCAGCAGCTGATTTTCCTGCACAGGTACGCTTCTGCGAATGGTTTGTGCAACAAAGTGTCAACCCTAATTTTAGTGCAGCGGTCTATTCACTGTTGAGGCGTCGTTTCAACGAGATCAGATTGTAAATTATTATAATCGGCAGTCTGGGCTGACGTCAATCCTCATGCAACTGTTGAAGCAAGTCATCAACAAAGATTTTCTGTCAGTGTTTGGGCCGGCATTGTTGGTGACTTTGATAGGACCTCACGTTCTTCCTCCCAGGCTCAACGGACAAAGTTACCATAATTGCGTGGAGAATGTTCTACCTGATCTGTTAGCAGATATGCCTTTAGCTGTGCGACAAAACGTGTACTTCGTGCACGATGGAGCACCTCCTCATTTTAGTGTTAATGTCCGTTGGCTTCTAAATAACAGATTCGGTGACAGATGGGTAGGTAGAGGTGTACCAATTGCCTGACCTCCAAGCTCCCCGGACCTAAATCCACTGGACTTCTATTTGTGGAGCCATTTGAAAGCTCTTGTTTATCGAACCCCAGTACCAGATGTTGAGTCTCCGTGCCTGTATTATGGAAGGCTGCAAACCATACGCAATACTCCAGGAATACATCAGTGCAACCGGGATTCACTACGATTGCGGGTTGATGCATGTATCAATGCTCATGGTGGGCATATTGAACATCATCTATGTGAAAGAATTGCATGTAGTATGCTGGTACGTCCTATTCTTGTGTGTTTCCCATGATTAATGAGTTGGAGAAAATATTTTGTAACACGGTAACAAAGCGTTTACAGACTCATGTTCATGTAACATAATTTATTCGTATACGTGTGAGGAATGTGCCCTGCAATTTGTGCCGGACATTTTTGTTGCATTCTGTATAAGGTCGACATTGGAGTTTCAGATACGTGATCTTGGAGGGTCTGGAGATCCGATTTTATAATAGCCATTGAATGGTTACCCTAAATATCCTTTTTGCAGGAAAATTAAAAGAGGATGTTTCAATAAAACATCAGCAATCCAGCGTAAAAGAATCACAATTATCATCTCTTTATGTAAACAAAGGGAGCTGCTTTGATCACTTGTTTGTTGAAAAAAAATTTATATATATATATATATATATATATATAGTTTAATGTAATGTTAGATCCTTATTCAGGCTAACTTCAATTATTTTGATTCTTTGGACACCCTGAAATTTACATTTTAAATTCGCAGAATTTGCTTTAAGGGGAATTATGGAGTTACACCGAGTGCATGAACTGTTTTTTATTAATACACATTTAATGTTGAACAACTACAATTACTGGAGCTACACGAACCAAATTTTGCAGTGAACATATTTATCTTTATTTTTACATATGAAAATATGATAGTATTTACGAGCCTTTTTCTCAGGCGTACAGATACATAAATGACACTTGACAGAAAAGTTGTTTCTATGTAATGTAAAAATAATGAAAATATATTTAGAGCTCTAATTTTAGCAGATTAAGAAACAAAACATGTGATTTCTGCCCGGCTTATTCCTTAGTACTGGTTCTAACATGTCTGAAGAAATCTTAACAAATCATGGTGTTCGACAAGGGTGTAGTATATCACCCACTTTCCTTAATTTATATGTTGACGATCTAGTAATGAAGTGGATAGTTGAAATATAGTTTGGGATCAAAATAAAATTAAACACATTTTTAAATGCTTTACTATATGCTGACGATCAAATACTCGTAGTTAATCAAGAAATAATAGATAATCTACAAAGAGCAGTGTGTACATTAAGCCAAAATGCGATGCGTTATAATTTAACTATATCTACAAATAAGACAAGGATAATAGCATTTAAAGGGAAGAACCCCATTAGATCGAAGATACTGATAAATGAAAAAATATTGAATTCCACTTCAATTATTTAAGATGTACGATTAATATTAATTTCAAATTCGACAAAAACATTCAGATGAAAGTCAGTAGATTCAAACCATTTGTGGAACAGTTTGAAGAATTTAGGAAGAAAAATTAGAAAAGAAACACAAATTAAGTTGTGTAAGATTATGGCCGTGACTACTCTATTGCATGGCTCCGAATCGTGGACAATCACAAAAAAGGAGGTCACGTATAAAGACTGCGGAAATGAAATCTATGAGGTATGTAAGAAGATGCACTAAAGCTGATAAAATAAGAAATGAAGCAGTAAGATCAGATTTGCGTATTTTCTCAGTTAAAGACAAGTTTGATGAAAATAAACAAACTTGAAAGATCACGTCAACAGAATGGCAAATGATAGATTACCAAATAAGATAACGAATTACCAACCAACAGGGAAAAGAAGTCCGGGTACACCTCCTTTGATGATGGAGACCGGAACAGGTGACATCGCCTAAACCTTGAAGGGAGAGAAGAATAAAAAGAAGTAGAAGATATGGAAATAAATATTTCAGAAAATTGGACTTATTTTAAAAATAAACATATTTTTCAGACTTAATTTTTAATTCATCAATACATGTGTTGCGTTGTTAGAAGTAATGGTGCAATACTTCGGTTTAATACTTCTGAGAAAAGTATACTTAAATATTGGCATTTATTCTCGTCCGAGAAAGAATACTGAGTTGTGCATGCTAATTTTTAAACAACTAGTCATGCAAAATTTCTCATGCCTGTATGCAACATCTACATGACGTATGAATCATAACTGCAAAATTGGGTTTCTGTAGCTCTAGTAATTATAGAGTTATTCAACTTTGACTGAGTGTGACAAAAAAACCTGTGCAGCTTTTCATTCTCGTAACTCCCCTTAATGTAACAAGTAAGTGCTCATTAAATTATAAAAAGAAAGCATTTGGAAATTATGGATGAATTTGAGGTATGCCACACACCCATAGAAAGTTCGGTTACCTACACTACTCTAGCCCGACTACTGAAAACCCTTTTTGAAATCTACAGGGTGCAAAAAACAATATGCAGAAAATTGTAGAGTAGAAAAGCAATACCAAAATAAGCATTTTTAGGTTAGGAATAAGGGATTGCGGAAACTTTAATACTGGGCTACATGCTTTCACATTAAATCCGCTATTTTGTAGTCTCCGATTTGGGGTGTGTCAAATGTAAACAGAACGCATTCTTGAAGAATCACTGTCGATAGATGTGTCTGATGCTCAATGCCGCATTTGTGTTTTGAAACCTACTGGATGGTACGATAATACCGAATCCTCGTCTTGTTCAGTACAGTACTGCACGTAAGTAATGGTTAGTTTTTCATTGTGTACCAGTTCTCATTAGTTGAGACAGTAGATACACACTTGTCTTGTGAGTTGCATTTCATTTTTACTCATTTTTAAGCAGATTTCAATTATGTTCATGCAGTTCTCCTGTTATTATACTGCAGTTACGACCTTTAACTCCCAGCATTGTTTCTCCACACCTATATACCGCAAGCTACCCAATTAGACACCACTACGGACGCGTTCTTTAGAGATGTCAGTGAAACGTTCTTTTAGTTTCTTCTATGCGCAGATGTATATGCAAGGCGTGTAATAGGGGAGGACAGAAAGTAACGTAGCGTTTACCCGTTAACGGTTACTAAAGTAAGGAACACTAAGTAACTACTTACCCAGTAGCGGTTACTGAAGTAACGAAGACAGTTACTAGTTATTCCGTTAACGGTTACTAAAGTAACGGAAACGGTCAACGGGTCTGGGTGACATACTGCATGTGCATGGATATCACTTAGAGATCATGACTGGCATTGTCTATCTAATATATCATTTGGCGAGAAAAATGCTTACTAATTATATATGTAACCAACTGAGATTATCTGTATCTTTTGTGACGTTAAACAATAATGGTGTTTGGGCGTTAATGTTTATTTTCTCTAGTAATATTGCCTTTCAATCTCATTATCATGTTTTATCTAACGTCGTACGAGGATGCTTAAGTTATTATTTACTAAATTTCAGTTGTTTAGGTTGGGAATAGTGATGAATTTTGCTTTGCTATGTGTGCATCACGTGATGTTTATATTTAAAAACCCTTTGCAGGAATGGAGAAGCAAGTGGGAATGCATTTTGCGACTATAAACCACAGTAGTAAATAAATGTTGACACAACTAGAGAAACTTCTTTATAGAGTGCGTCAAATAAAGTAAGTCTATGGCGATATCGTTCATATTGAGACGTAGTTACAGTTAATCGTTACTGGTAACCATAAATGTAACGTAACTGTGAATGTGATAACCATGAAAACAAATAATTTAACCGTTACATACAACCGTTAACACACTAACTGCGACAGTTATAACTGCTACCCATAAATAACTGTTTTTCACATCCGTAATGTATAATTGTACGCTCACATATTAGAAGCGAGAGGAGTTCCGAAATGTTCAACGGTGATCTCACTTTTATACGAATATGGATTCTTGCTTGCGCCTTCTAGTATTTAGGTAGATTAATTTTGACACTGTTTAAGGCTTTGCACAGGAAAATATTATCCGTTGATTCACGTAGAAATTCGCATCAGCTCAAGCATTTCCTAATGGAAGTCTCTTCGAAGTCAACAAGGTGAAAAGCTGCAGCAATATCAGTGAAGATATTTTGCTGCACACATGACCTGTTTTGTGATGCACGCTAATAACGTCACCGAAGCTAAAGCGTTCTCCAGGAACCTCATAAAAGTCAAACCATCTCCAAGGAAATAAATCTCGGTTATAACTTGAAGATAGACGGTTAATGTATCTGCCTATCCTGTTGTAAAATATTGGCGATAAACTACATTAAGTCTAGAGAGTGCAAACAGAATAGCAAGTGTCGTAGCTAAAGACATTGCAGTCTTGCCAAGTAGTTACTTGCGCTATAGATACATTACGTTTCACTGAACTAAAATAGACCAGCTCAAGATCCATTTGATGGAAAGCTTATAGCAGTTCCTGAACTTTGATATTTTCAGCTGAAAGGAATTGTAGTAACAGAAATAATTGCCTTCAGAAACACATTTGTGGAGCGAAAGTGGAAATTGGTCTAAGCGCGATGCTCAAAAATCCACATGGTTACACAATAAAGTCTGGATACAAAGTCTAGTTTTACTTTAAATTTCCTATTTATTGCTGGTTTACAAAGTAATTCCAGCATCTACTCACAACAGCAGTTGCTGGATACCGATTTGGTTTTGGCCTTCTAAAGGGAACAATTGCGTTCTGGTGAAAAACCTCGAGTTCAAGAAAACATGCATTGAGTTTGAAGATTAATTATTTTGAAAGGTTTTGTACAAGTTTCTAATGTCCGAGAATTAACAAATGTCGTATTAGAACTGTGCCCCTCTGATTTTGATTTCGGGCTCCCTGACCGGAAAAACAAACAATCGCTTTCAATTTCATTTATATAAAAGAGGACATTGATTTAGCTGATTATTGTGCACAATTCTTTTAGAAGAAAATTTATATTCTTTTTTTTCAACAAATATGTTAAATTCGTCTTCAATGTACCCTGCAAGTTATCTCCTGGGACATTACTGACAATGTTCAAAATCGTTATATAATATATATCAGAAGTTTTGGAAGTCATGGAGTTCTTTTACCCCTTGTCCTAGAATTTCTACTCTGCATTTTGTAATAAAAACTTAGGCCAGACCTCCCGAGTTCAATTCCCGGCTAGATAGTAGCAAGTTTTCTTTAGCCAGTATTATTTCCTATTCTTCATAGAGTCTGGACTTTGGACGAGTCTGAATTTAATGTTTATAAAGAAAACTCAAAGCTTAACACAGTAGTAAACGAGTGAACATCATTTTTTCAAAGGTAAAATCGCCTAAGTGACCTAATAGGTTAAAGACAACATATAAGTGTAGAAATCAACGCACTGCAAATATACTTCAACGCGTTGTAAAAATATATTTAATGACTTGTAAATCGAATCCCCGCATTATGCTATAGAAAGTTACCTGATGCTAAGCTAGATACTGGATCACGTACAATTGAAGAGTTCAGGTGAAAAGGAGGCCATTTTCAGAACTTTTCAAAAGTTTGAAACGTTAAAACTTATGTATAGAGAAAAACTGGAATGTTCTAGAATGCCAGATAAAAGTATTCATAAGCACATATGTGGTATGTGTACCATACCTCCGTAACAACTAGTATATAGAAAGGATTGTTTTACAACGGGTTAGCATTAAATTCCAGTAACAATATTACAGCAAAGTAATTGTTTTGTTCAATACAATTTATTGTAATCTTCATTGTACGTAGTGTTCACTCGTGAACAGAGAGTCAAAGACGATCTATGCCTCTCTGCTGTTAAATTTTTTTAATTTCCTAAAGGTGTGACGAAAACATGCAGCCTTGCTATGTCTGAAATACGAGGTGTGATCAAAAAGTTTCCGGAATGACGTCATAAATACTACACAACAGTTTGTTTTGTCTAATCCGCATTGTCACACTCGAAGTAGTCTCCTTGGAAGTTGATAAGCTTCTCCCAGCGCTTCTGCCACTGCTGGAAGTACCTCTGGAAGTCCTCTTCTTTCAACATGTTCAGAGCCTTCTGCGATTCGCGATGGATGACTGCAATATCCTCAAAACGGTGTCCTCGGAGCCGCATTTTAAGTCATGGGAAAAGAAAAAAGTCCGCTGGTGCCAAATCTAGAGAATAGACGGAATGGGGAACAGTATTCATCCTACTTTTATCCAAAAATTGGCGAACAGAAAGGGCTTTGTGCGCGGGCGCATTCTCATGATGCAGGAACCAGTCACCACTCCTCCATTTCTCCGGCCGTTTGCGTCACACATTCTCCCTTAATTTTTGCAGAACTTGTTTGTAGAACACTTAGTTCACTGTTTGACCCTGTGGCACAAATTCCTTATGTAACATACCTTTAATGTCAAAAAACACAATCATCATTGACTTCACTTTGGATCCAACTTGTCTGGCCTTTTTCGGGCGTGAAGATTAAGGAGTCTTCCATTGTGAAAATTGTTGCTTCGTTTCTGGATCGTACCCATAAATCCATGTTTCATCACCAGTAATAATTTTCTCCATAAACTGTGGGTGCTTTTTGTAGCTGTTCTTTAAGATCTGTGCAGGCAATCACACGGATTTCCTTTTGGTCATGTGTAAGCAAGTGCGGCACGAACTTGGCGGCAATTCTTCTCATGTCCAAATTGTCTTTCAAAATGCTTTGGACACTTCCAAAGGAGAGTCTTAATGAGTCAGAAAGTTCTCTTATTGTAATGCTCCTATCATTTATGACCATTTCCCTCACCTGATTGATATTTTCATCAGTTTAGCTGGAACAGGGTTCCCCCGAACGATCTGCATCTTTAACTGATTAAATTTCGAAAACCACCCAAATGCTTGAGTTTTTCTCATAACTTCCTCCCCAAAAGCTGTTCTTAACATTTCATAGGCTTCGTTGCAGTTTTACCGCGTTTAAAGCAAAATTTGATGTTCGTTCTTTTTTCTTCGTAATTTGACATTTTTGCTACGCGGAAAAATCGCAGCACATGCAAAACACCTGTTCACTTCAGAGCGCCTACCTCATCACTGCATGGTCACAGGAAGTCATGTGACCTCTCATTTTTATCGCGAAGGAACGCTGCATATACAGTTTGGGTAAGAATTAAAGAAATCTCGACGTCAGCAGTGTTGTGAAGCCATTCCGGAAACTTTCTTATCACACCTCGTATGATTTGTATATTTGTATTTGTTTTCCTTCATGTATGGAGCTAATGCAGCTTTAACCTGCGTAACCTTTCTTAAAAGTGGTTCATTTCAGTCGCTAATCACTGAGTAAATTCCAAAACCGGATATAACGTGTAATAATATATTGTGTGCCACCGTTAATTAATTTCTGACTAAATCTACAGTTGGTCCCTTTTTTCTCTGAGTCTTCAGTTCATGATCTACGTTGTTACAAGGCTAGAGCATATGGAATTTTTGTGCGTGGTACTTGAAGTAGCGTTTTGGAAGCGTGTTTTATAATTATTGGAATACTTGTATCACGATTGCAATCGTTATCATGGTTACAGCAATGCGGCGCAGCACGTATTTAACAGGAATGTTCCATTGCACTACCAATAAAATGCTATTGATGCTGGTAAAATATTGGAAGATCTCAATTACAGCAGCTTATAGCCCCGGCACATGTTATTTATTTGCATTCTGCCCTAACACTGTTTAAGCTACTAACGTTAATTATCACAGTAAGCTCACAATGACAAAGAGAAAAATTATTGATTTCCAAGCTAAAAGTATTTTCAGTTACAAACACCACCTCGTCACTAGTTTTAAATTAATTACTGATTAACGCTGTGGCGCCTGTGTAAGCTTAATATTGAGGCAGAACATAAATTTTCCATAATTTGCCTAGGATATTTTATGGAGTCTCCATTGAGGCAGCTGGTTTATAAAACGCCGAAGGATGTGAGATTATTTATTTGGCTTCATTGATCAAATCCTTGGTCTGTTGTTTTATTTCTCTCTAGAAGCAAGAATTAATTTTGACACCGTTTAAGGGGACATTACAAGTTGTGTCCCACCAATGTTATTTCTGCTAAATGTATGGCCTATTATCTCAGAACCTATTTAATATATCAGACTGAAACTTTTACAGTAAGTAGATAAATGCATTCTAATGCCTTCTACTATTATTCAACAAGCTTTATTATTAAGGTATATATAATTTTTTCCCAATTATAACACCCTTTGATTAAAACTTATCAGCATCTATTTTTGCTAGAAACTAACACTCCATCTTAATAACACCAAAGTAGATCCACAATAGCACTTAGAGGTAGTTTTTATCATCCTAAAATTGAAAACCAGAAAATGTAATTCACAGAAAAAGCTCTTCAAAGCAAAAGTGGAAAAATAAAATCGCATATATAAAAAAGGAAAGAAAAAAAAAAGAGGTTTAAGCATACAGAAGCTCCCAAGAGTAGTACCAATTTAAAGCGCAAGACTTTTCCTAAAAGATGGGCTAAAGTTTACGTCGTTACTCCAAAGTGTGTAGAATATAATTTTGTTCCCTTGAAGTGGTGCAGAATTCATAGTACAAAATTGTGCAGTAAAAAATTTAAAATTTTTTTAAATATAATTATTGTGCCTACTATAATAAAATGCACTGCCGTTTGGTGAAAATTGCAACACAAGAAAGAATTTCCCGAATAACTCCAAACATGGTGGAAGTGTAGAAGAGTGTGCAAGCAATAAGTGATTAGGTTTGTAGAGAGATGGGGTACACGTAGGCCGATCAGAGCCCTCTCGTGTCGATCCGACAAGGTCAGTGTTGCGCCCAGTGTAGTCGGTGTAGAGCTGTCAAACAAGGTGGAAACAATAAAGTAGTGCTAGTGTGCCTCGTCGACGTCAAAGGGAGCCATATCGACATCTGAGTGAGTCCGAACGGGGCAGAATGATCGGTCTCCGGGAAGCGAGTTTGTCATACCGTGACATTTCGGCTCGTACAGGGCATGCTGTTACGACAGTGATGCGTGTGTGGAAACAGTGGACAGATGAAGGTCGTAAGGTCGTACTCAGCGAATAGCGGGTACTAGACCATGGAACATGACTGCAGCACGGGATGACCGTCATCTTGTCCGCATGGCCATAACGGGCCGTACAGCTTCATCCACAGTGTTGGCTCGACGCTGGAGCACTGCAACAAGTGTGAACTTGTCTGCATCAACGATTCGCCGCCGTCTGCTGTAGGTTGGACTGGTTGCATGCATGCCATTACGTCGGCTTCCACTGTCCAGAAACCACAAGCTCCTCCGACTGCAATGGGCACGTAAAAACCGTCACTGGAGTGCTGAGTGCAAAATGTAGTCTTTACGGACGAATCCCGCTTTAACGTGTCCTACAGTGATGGCCGCATACGTGTCCGGTGGTACCGTGGTGAGCGCAACCTGGAGGGCTGCATTGTTAAATGGCATAGCGGACAAACACTAGGTGTGATGGTTTGGGGCGCCATTGGTTACAGCAACCGATGTCGCCTCCTACGAATTGAGGGCACTTTAAACAGCAACCGGTACCTAACGGTGGTTGTAGAGCCTGAGATACTCACCCTGCTTCAGGCATCTCCACAGGCCGCATTTCAACAGGACAATACCCGGCCACATATTGCGAGGAATTTACAAGTCTTCTTCGAAGAGCGACGGGTACCATTGCTTCCCTGCCCTGCATGTTTGTCTGACATGTCGCCCATCGAACATGTCCGGGGTATGGTTGGTCGGCACGTGGTGCGTCACGTTCCTCCGGTAACAGTGTCTTGGATTTGTGGGCTCGAATACAAACTGCGTGGAGGAAAATCCCTCAGGAACTTATTCAGAACCTTTTTGATTCATTGCTCGTCGTATAGCAGTTCTAATTGCAGCGCATGGAGGCCACACCAAATACTGAATAATAGGGCTCAAAGGTCATGTATAGATTTGAAAAGTTTATTATTTGTTACTTGTCATGTACCTAACCTATGGTGTTAAATTCGTTGAATTCACGCGTTTTCTTCTTGGTGCTGCCATTTTCACAAACGGCAGTGTATATATCAAATTGAAGAAGTTCCTGTTTATAAGACTTTGCACAAAAATGCCATATTTTGGCAATTTTTGCCATTTAGTCTCCTCTTAAGCTTTGCATCGCAAAATATCTCGTTTTTAAACACACGGTGATATTCGTATTCTCTGCGTGCCACCAAAAGTTTGTAGGAATGTAGAATGGAAGGGGGAAACAATAGCGCTACATTCGAAACTATAATATCGGTTTTTCCATTTTTTCCTCTCAGAAATGACGCACAACTGTAAGCTAGAATGACAGAACATATAACGCAGACTCAGCACTCATTTCATATTTCTTTTCGCGCACCAAACGTTATGAGACATTCTGTGGTGCGCCCATAATCCTTCACAACAGAGTTTCCCATCAGAATTAGAATTTTACTACACGTATAATCCAAAACAATAAGACACAGGCATGCCAGTTGTTTTTTATAATGCTAGTGTTTGACTAAAATGCATCTTATGTTAAGATTATTATTTGTATTTCTCTACCATTTTTCTGAATGTCTGTCTATGAAAAGCACAACTCGAAAACGAAACGTGGTTAAACATCAAATTTGCGTTTTCCAAGGTGCAACACGAAAATTTTTAAGAGAATCCTCCATTCCAACTATCCTTTACGTTGGAAACGTTCCATTGTTTTCTATTTTCTTAAAAATTCTCTAACAATTTGATTAAAATACCACATATTTACGATATTTATATGACAAGTGAAATGTACATCTTTAATTTTTTTGAGAGTAGCCTATGAGGTCCTCTTCATTTGTAAGAAATGTCACATAATTTTGCATACCTGGTATACCATAAGAGATAGACAAAAACTTAATACACAAAAAAATCGTTTTAAAACACGCAATTGATTTGAAATAGTTTTTTTAGCATCAGCCATCATTATTACTATTTCAGTTTTTTAAATACTTTTGTCATTCTTTTGAAGTGCTGTCAACATTCAGTTGTTTCTCGTGGTCATTGAGGGAAGGTTTTTATTTTATTATTGTTTTAGTTTAGCGTCGTTTAACTGGTTAGGTCAATGGGTGAATGATGCTGAAATGAGCCCGGGGTCCATAGAGTTTAAAACTACCTGACATTTGTCGTTCCGGATATGGGTACACCCCAGAAAAAACCTTATCCGGCTAACTAACCGAGATTCGAATATGGGAGGCAGACCCTACCCCACACCACAATGTCGTGGAAACAGCGTTGAAGTTTCATGATCAACATGTAGTGATCGTATTTTAAACATATGACTGTCACTTCGCTTTCCACATCCTTCGTATACCTACACAGATATAATTAGTGAAATAATTTCTGTAAAATTGTATCTGATTAACATGAAGTAGATAGAAGATTAAGCTTTTGTTAGAATACTTTGTAGAAGCTATATAAAATAACACTGATGTGATACGTTCACATGTCTTTCTCTACCCTCTATCTTTATTAGTGGGTATACAGACTATTCTTACTAAAGCTTATTTTTCTATCTGCTACATTTAATTCAAATAAACCTTTGCAAAAATAGCTACATTACACATTTCCTTACAGACACAAAGAGAACAATGATAGTCAAATGTTTAAGAACTGGACGGTGTATGCTGGCCTTAAAATTCCATGCTGTTTCCATGCTATCGCGAGAAACAACTGAAAATCGATGGGACTTTAAAAGAATAACTAGTTTTGAACAATTCGGACCTTTATAAAAGGTTACCTCAGAAACGGTTTATGCCACACAAAAAACTTATTTTAAGCAAATTGTGTGTTTTAAAGAGATATACATTTTTTTGTACGTTTTCGTCTATCGCTTAACGTTTACAAGTTATACAAGATTATACAAAATTCCTTCCGAATGAAGAGAACTTCCTAGGCTATTCTCAGAAAAGTCTAGATATACATTTTATTTGTCATGTAAATATAATCTTTCATATGTGGTATTTTAATCAAAATCGTTAGAGCCACTTTTATAAAATCAAACTTTTCGGAAAATGTTCAATGTAAAGGGCACTTGAGGGTGGGGCGATTTTCTTCAAAATCTTCTCATCCTTGGAAGATACTAAACTCAAATAGCAAGTTTGGTATTTATTCGGCTTTTCGTTTTTTGAGTTATGCTGTTCACAGACAAACACACTGACATAATTCCGAAAATGCTCATTTGGATTCAGGGCGCCTCAAAACATATGTTTCCGGAAATCTCGGTATCGAATTTTTGGGTGGATTGCAATACTTCCCCTACGTGTTATATGTAGTAGAGAAAGTAATAAATGATAGAAGGTAGAGAAAGCCATGTGAATGTTTTCCCTTAAAATTATTGAAATCTTCAAAGCTACACATTCTGCCAAACCTCCTTAAAAGATTTACATTATGAGTCAATATGCTCAAATAATTTTATTTTAACTTATCTTTTTAGAAAGTGTACGATGTCTTGTGTTGACTGAGTTTGCGAATCGCTTATATAAAGAAGAAACAAATAAAAATCTATAAAGATAAAATTGATTAATTATAAGGTATTTCCTGTTGTTACTGCTGTATTTTGATTTCCTCGGAGGAATTTTTAGCATACCTAATAGCTATGCTACCCCTTCCCACCCAACGTCGAATCATAGGAATGATCTCAAGTCTTTCTCTTTTTCCTCATCTTTTTCTTCTTTATTTGTTTTCTTTCTTTCTTTTTCCAAAGCAGGCTTAATGGTCGTAATACATTACACCTTGGAATGCAGGTTACTACCATTGCGATCTTTGGAAGCATGTCACGTCAGTTATACACACGTCCTATATAATAAACTATCGGTTGTATGAAAAATTCAATGAATATTTGCAGCGTTTTCCATAAATTTCCATTTACATGCCCTTATCAATATTTACTTTTGACGGAATTAGTTCCAACTCGGTGGGAGCGAGTTGACCCCGTTTGTTTGTTATATTTAACATTTATTGAAGGGATTGGGCTAATAAGGCATCACTTTTCCCGCCTGATGCAGATGTGTGCACATATCGTATCGACATATGCCCTCGACGAGGTCTGCGTGTTGTGAAATGCCATGCAAATAAATTTCAAAAGCTATTGATTTTATCCATTAGGGATTTTACAGGAAATTACGCCTCTGCTAGTCTGCTTAAAATCCGATACTGGCTAATTTATGAGAAAATTGGTTTCTTTTCCCAGTTTTGAAAGATTTCCCATGTGATTTAAAGGTAACGTGGAATGAGGGAAAGCTTAAAAATGATCTGTCTACAGCAGTGTTTGCTAGCAGCCATCCACGAAGTGAGTACGGTTTTACTTGAGAGTTTTAGGAACTCAAGAGTACATTTGTTGAAATGTACCGGTCACCGCTTGGCTCCGTTGATAAGAAAATAACGGAGAGTAAAATTAGGAATTAAGGCGCCGGGATTGCGCTGTGGTTGCGTTTCCGGCTCTTGTACTGAGGGTCCGGGGTTTTATTCCGGCTCTGGGTGGCGATTTTAAGTCACCTCTATACACGCCTTCATCCCTGACTTTTTCTTGTGAAGTATCCGTAAGGTTCCATGTTAAAAGCTGTAGGTCCTCTCATCCCACCGCCATCCTCATCACCACCCTACCATCGAGACAACGGATTACGTCCGTTGGGTGCTTCTACTTCAGAAATAGGTCCAGCGTTAGAAACGACGACAGTTAAAAGTTATGTTTACGCCAAACTAGGTGCTTGAGGTCTTTATTTCAAGCCTGTATTCGATCACAATAAAATCTTGGAGTAAAACATCTTATGTGTAACACTGAAAATGTTATATCTGTGCCTTACTAATTCACAGATTAGCATATATATTATACTTTACACATAAACTGTGATTCCTGTATCAAATTTACCATTATCATAATAAATGTTTGCCTGGTTGTTATTTCAATTTGGTTGCATGCTAGAGGCGCTAGAACACTCATTGTTTATATCCCAAATATAGTTTTGTTAGTAAAGACTTCATGGGGAAACAAAATCGTTATCTTCAAACCTTAGATACAACTGGCACGTCGAAGGAAACTTCAACCTGGGAAAACTTAAGCATGCAAAACAGAATAATTTGGAAACGGCTAATACTGCAAGGAATGTTATTCGCTCTGATTTGTAAACGATTGTGAAGTTCTCTTCATTCCCACTGATATTTAATTATCAGGTCAGTATCAAAAACAAATGAGCTTTAATCAAAATACACAGAGGCAAGAATTTTTGGGTCGAATAAAACTCTTCTCCACTCTAGGTAAGCAATAGAGAAATTAAAAACTGTATCTTCTCACCCGGATTCGATTCCCGGAGGGGGAGTGGAAATTTTTCTTTAATTGGGAACATTCCCTACTCTTCAAAGAGTCTGTAAGTGTGGATGTGAGAGTGAATGTGCGTGCGAAAATAAGTTAAAAAAAAGCGTCGAAAACCTACAGTAACCTAACCTAAAAGTTAAAGAGTAAGAAAACAAAAACAAAGTTTCAGTGAAAGCTCTCATATGACTAGTGGTTAAAGGGTGCTATTGAAATGAAGGGGGGAAATAGGCATGAAGCGTATATAACAAGTAAAGACTTTCTGAATGTAGCAAAACTTTAAAGTTTTATAAACTTCGCTCCGCTTCTGTGCGTAAAAAGCTCCCAGTTTCGTAGCTCTTTGGAAGAGTTACAATATGGTGAAGAGAATTAAGAACAAAAGTAACTTCGTATTTTTCTTAGCCAATCTGCAGAAATATTTGTAACTGTATCTGATTATAATTTTGATTTTTGTATACTTAATGTTCCTTTGTCTGAAAATGTGAAATAAAATTAAATAATCGTTTTTATACACTTTCTCCCATTTAACTGGCTTTTATTTACTTTTCCTGAAAATTGTAACTTTTTTTAAGAAACCATGGTAAAAGGTCAGATAAAGAATTCTCAGCGGAGGGCTTGAAATGGAGTACCCACTGTCGTAAGACTCACGACTCGTATTTTCTTTCGCTTCATGCAATCAATAAAAAATAAAATAAAATCTGCAATACACCATCCTGGTACCTTGTTTGTTACACCAGGACGTGTATTTCAAAGTTGTTATTTATTTAAATATTTCTTTCAATTTATACAGTACTATTGAGCAGATTTTGCTTATATTCTAATGAACAAAAGTAGAAAAAAAGAAAAAGAAAATTGATACAATAAGCTAAAGTAATGATTAAATCAAAACTATAACACTAGTCTGCATTTTCAAACTTTTTGTCAGATGATTTCTTAAAAGTAGGTGTTCTTGAATCAAGTTTTTATGCTGATTCCAGAAACAACTTCTCGTTTTTTCTATCACGTCAGGTTTTTACACAAAATAATTAATGTTTTGACAATTTTACTAACGAGCGTAGAAAAATACTGAAATATCATTTCACACAAGGTAAGTTTTTATTCAAGAAACATTTTAAGAATACTCTCAAGAACTCCCCTAATTTATTTCATGACTACATTTTAACAAAACAAGATGCCAAAGTGTTTCATTTAATTTTTTTCAAACTTTCTCTTCTTTGACTTCCTTGCAGATCCTTGAAGATGACTGTCCCTCCTCAACATCCAACAGTAGTCGGCCATCATAGTTTCATTCCATCTCCCCCGGTACCTCCTCTCTATTTCCTTAATAACTTGATGAAAACGTTCACCCTGCTCTTCACTATAATGTCCCAGATTTTCTGGAAAGTAGTCGATATGTGAATGCAGAAAATGCCTTTACACTCATGTTACAACCCATCTTCTTGAAATTTTCCAACATTGTTTCGATAATGGCCTTGTAATTAGGATATTTGTTATTGCCTAAAAAGTTTTCAGTAACTCATCGGAAGGCGGTCCATGCTTCTATTTCTCTATCATTCATTGTCTTCTCAAAATCTTCATCCTTCATCAATTTCTTTATTTGAGGACCAACAAAAATTCCAGCCTTTAATTTGTCTTGTGTAATGAAGGGAAATTTCTTGGAGAGGTACCTGAAGCATCCTGTGGTAGAGCCCCAAATTGCTTCATCAAGCCCAATTTTATGTATATGGCCGAAGCAATAACTTTATATCTCTATATTTTTGAAGTGAAATTGTGAAAAAACTGTACGTGATAGAACAAAACTAAAAACAGTTCTGAAATCCACATAAAATTGTGAGTCAGAATCACTTATTAGTTTTAGTCATCCGATATCATGCAGACTAGTGTAATCATTACAGTTATATTTCAAAGCAATATTACATATTCAACTACTGTTACTGGTAACCGGCATCATAAGATAACTGGTATCCAGCTATTCCTAATTTCTAAACTAAACAAAATCAGGATGACAAATCTCTATTCTAAATTAAAGTATATTCTAACCACTGGTATCCAGTGGTTACCGTACTGGTAACTAATACAAGTATTGCCTGTCTGTAGTTTTTGGCAGTTTTACAGTTGCCATGTAGTTTTTTGACGCGAAATTTGATGGTTAATCACTTCTGTGGCCGGTATTTCTAGGTAGGCTTCGACATTAAAGACTTCCCTTGTAAAAATACTTTCCTTGTAAAATGATTAAGTAATGATCGATCACGTGATCCAGTGTTCTGACTCAACTTCCAGAATTAATTCTTCTTAGACTAAAAAATTACTGAAACACCCTTTCTAGAAACTGTGCTAGAGCTACGAAGTGAAGTAACAAACTATAACTCTCTGGCAAAATGTTCCCCATGACGCATTATTGTTATTAGAATAATTTACAAAGTTCTAGAGAGAACCCTCCGTATTCGTTTTAGGGCTACAGAGAATCAAAGGGGTTCGCGTTTTCCGATGTAGAAAGCAACCTCCGCAAATTTGCCTCTGAAATTTAAAATGTAGTTTGCGCATCTCATTGATGTTGATGTTTTTTTTTAAAGAACGTGCTCCTATAGCAGATTAAGTTGAGAGTGTAAGTTCCAGGAGGGATTAATGCAATATCGGTCGCAAAAGATGGTTCTCTTTGCATGTAATCCCTGAGAGATTATATCGCTATATTTCGCTGCTTCGGAAAGACAGAGGCTTTGGATTATGTGTGTGCAAGATGGAAATGTGCAATATTCCAAAGTGCGATTTTAATCTACCCAGAGGGTATATGTTTGTTGAGACAGAGTAAAGGCTTCTCAGCGAAAAATGTGGCTCTGCACAAATTACAATCCCTTTCCTTGCTTTCTACTCTTGTTTAAGAATGGTAATTATACCGTGAAGAATTGGCTACCGAGCAACAGCGAGCTACCATTTATAACTTTAGAAATATATAGGGAAGCTGTGCTTTTACTGTTGTGGATTTTACAATCCTGCACGCTCGTAATTAATAAAACGTTTAACAGTTTGGTAAAAGCTACAGAATAAACCAAGTTAAAGAATAAGAAAATTGCATCCCGTGATGAGAAATATATAGTATTTGCTTTTGTTTTCAATTTTACGATCTCTAAGGGGAAGTATTGTAATCCACCCAAAAATAAGATGTCGAGATTTCACCGAAAATATGTGTTCTGAAGGCCCGTGAACCCCAAAAAGCATTTTTAGGAAAAGGCCCGTGTGTGTGTGTCTGACTGTGAACAGTTAACATAAAAACGAAAAGTCGGATAAATACCAAACTTGGTATTTACGTTCAATATCTTCCAAAAATGCGCCATTAAGATTTTCAAGAAAAACCCCACCCTCAGCTACCCTTTTTATGGAATATTTTTCGAAATGTTTTATTATGTAAAAATGGTTCTAACCGCTTTGATTAAAATAACAAATCTTAAAGATATTTACATGATAAATCAAATGCATATCTTGAATTTTCTGGGCATAGCCTTTGAAGTCCTCTTCATTCGGAAGAAGTTTTGTAGTCCTGTATATCTGGCAAACGTTAAGCAATAGAAGAAATCTTTAAAACACACAATCTGTTTCAAATAACGTTTTTATGGCATCAACATTTTTCGAGATATCTGTTATTCCGTTATTAATGGTTCGAGTTGTTCAATACGTAGCCATTCTTTTTAAATTCTATCGATTTTCATCTGTTTCTTGTCATGTCATGTAAAGAGCATGGAATTTTAAGGCCAGCGTATAGTGTCCAGTTTTATAAAATATCTGACTATCGCTGTGTTCTTTGTATCTGTTACGAAATGTGTAATGCAGGTGTTACCGGAAAGGTTATTTCGATTAAAGTGAAGTAGATAGGAAAAAATCTGATGTGTTACACCCACATGACTTTCTCTACTCTTGTACAAACTATTTTTACAAACGCTTATTCTCCATCTACTTCATCTTAATCGAGATAAACATTTGCAGAGTCTATCTTATTGCTAAGTTTCTTGTAGATGTAAGGGGAATATATATTTACAAGGGCAATTTGGAAAAACAGTAGCCTTTAAGCACATACATATCTCTTAATAGCTGGTTGCTAGGTGTAGCAACATTCCCTTTCCCACAGATTAATACTCTTTGCATATCCAAGACAAAAACATGAATAACGAATTCCAATTTGAGAAAATAAGTATTGAAAAATTTAAGGGAATAACAAGTAATATCTCGAAAATGGTTCACTCAACAAAAAAAATGTGTATGACATAAATTGTGTATTTTAACGCGATCTACATTTTTTGTGTAGTAAAATTTTGTCTGTCCCTACTTACTATACGTAGTAGAGAAAGTCATATACTTTCGTAAAAATACTTTGTATATCCACTAATAAGGCATAAAGGTTAGCGAAAGTCATGTGAATGTAACCCATCAGAGATTTTAACTTTGCGACATTTATTACTACCATAATTAGTAGGAGTGATTCGATTAACTTGCCATAATTGTGTGACTTACATGTGTGCTCACGTTTTTGCCCAGCGGCAATCTTGAGATCTTGTTTACGGGCGATTTGGTTATTACTCGTAATAACTGATCACGCACACTCACACTCACACACTAGACTCTGAGTATGCCGAGAAACCTTTTTCTATAAAGAACATTTTCTCGAGCCCATCCGGTAATCAAACCCAGGATCCCTCACACATCAGGCAGAGGTCCTACCGGGTGAGCGCATGGTCATAGTATATGAAGTGAAGTAGGTTTGTTGCTGCTACGTATGGAAAGTCAGTTTGAAGATGTATTGTATTTCGCCTGTTGGGGAGCCGAACTTGAAGTAGTTGCAACCACACGTATGGTACAATGTTTATAGCCTTTGTCCAAAAAATGTTTAATAAAATATTAAGTTTGAAATTTTGATTGTTTCTTTAACTATTATATATTTATGTTTGCTTCGGCTGCGTCAGGATTCATGTGGGCATCTCAGGTAATGAGTCTGCCGACGCCGCTGCGAAATCGGCGATTTTATTACCCAGATTTTTTACTTCTGTTGTTCCCTCGTCAGATTCGTGTGTTATTTTACGTCGCCGCATCCTCTCGCGCTGGCGCGATGAGTGGACGGCCCTCCGGGGGAACAAGTTGCGGGAGGTTACGCCTTTCCCGTTGATCTGGGGTACCTCTTCTCGTTCGTGTCGTAGGGAAGAGGTAATTTTAGCTCGTTTACGGATTGGACATTGTGTTTTTAGTCATAGGTATTTGCTCAGTGGTGACCCCGCACCACTCTGTGGGCAGTGTGACGTGCCCTTAACGGTGCGTCATATTTTAACAGAGTGTCAGGTTTTAGCTGCATTGCGGGCCCGTGTGGGTCTGCCTATTGGCCTAGCCAACGTCGTGGCAGACGACACGCGTGCTGTAGAATGTGTTTTACGTTTTATTCATGATAGTGCTTTTACTCTGCGCATTTAATGCGTTGAGCGTCTTTTAGCTTAGTACTTTTATTCTGTCAGTTTTTATGGGGACTCTAATTCCCAGTGGACATATGGCGCTCATGTCCCTCGCATTCTACAGTTCTTGACACGTTTTAATCGTTTATTGCCTATGCTTTTAGTGTGTTGGTTTTTTCAGATATTTGAATTGTTATTATTGTTGTTATTGATATTCTTGTTACTATTGTTGTTATTGTTATTGTTGTTGTTATTATTATTGTTATCTTATTGTTATTTTTAGCCTTTTGGACATCGCGGGTTACGTCCCGTTTTTAATTATGCGGTTCTTTTACCTGTCTTTTATATTTTGACTTTCTATTTTATACATTGTAAGGGCGCTGATGACCTCCGCAGTTTAGCGCCCTTAAGCCGCATATCATCATCATCATCATCATCATCATCATCATCATGCGTCAGTATTATTTTTAGAGACATGAATTTCTTAACAGGGCATGATGGGGCTGAAAAATGTAGGCTTACACAGATTATAATTTTTAATTCACTTCTTTTTATAAATTCTTGTCACGATTTTAATAACACTTCACTGATATAGAGAGCTGTGAGATGCTTTTGTTAATTACTTTCACTTTTTAACACGTAAAGTAATTTCGTCTCATACGTATTAAATTTCTCGAGGACGCATCTCGTGTCCGGTTAGGAACACTGTCTACAACCAACGCGTCCAGTTATGAGCGCTGTCTACAAGCAACTGACTTGATTTCTACCGCCTAAATTTGTAAATTTCTGTATTTCAAGTCTCTGATTGGCTATTCCTAATCCAATAGAATACTTTTATTTAACTAAAGCTTTTTCTGGTTGTTGATTGGCTATTTATTAAACTGTCTCAAAAATTACATTATTTGTGCTCTAAGAATTACCAGTAGTATTATTACTTTCTAATTCATTATTGCCTCAAGGCTACCTCATTATTACCTCATTGTTAGCAACTTTTAACCTATTCTCACAGCTCCTACATTATTAAATTACGTAATACATTCACATAACATTATTACACATGTATACAATAATATAAACTTAAACAATGACTGTAATATACACTTTTATATATTGTTACATACACATATTGCTTTAAGGCGGGCTGTTATTGAATTTATATATTATATACTTTGACTGAAATAATTTAAGTGTTAAAAATACTGCCTCAGAAGTTAGCCGAGCTTATTTGCTGCGAGTTTTTTCTGCACAGCTTTTTCTTCTTTGCTCTTTTCGAATTAAATTTCCATTGTATTTGCTCAGAACCATAGAGAATGATTAACAAGGAGAAGTCTCAGTTATGGGTTTACCAATTTCGCTTGGATATTGGTTGGGCATTGTAGGCCACCTTCAAGAAGTGCTAGGTAAGTGTCACAGAGTTTCTCTCCTAGAGCAGACATTTCAGATAAAACGGATTAATTATTAGCAAAATAAAAGGTCTACTCTTCTTTGACTCTATACGTATGGCTACTGAAATATCTGCCAGATATAGAAAATACATATAAATATAAACTTATCTTGACTTTAATGCAGCTAAAACGACAATTAAACACTAATGACCAACCTTAGTCATGGATATGGATTGGAAGCGGAGGAGGATTTCAGCTCTTGGTCAGAGTTAGACCTGTTGCGCCTATTAAACTTCGGAGGAAGGGATAACGCGCGAGAGTATGGAGGTTGGCGAATCTAGTGACGGAAAGCGCACCGCTGCGGGGTACCTAACTTTCCAGATTTAATATCTAGCCGCCCCTTTGATGTGCCCTCTCTTATGCTCACGGACAGGTTTGGGCAGAATGTTCATACCAGGGAAGATACAGCTCTTTCCTCTAAGCACATCCACTGCAAACGCTGCACACCATCGTCCAGTTAACCTAATCCTGCTACCCTACAAGATGAAAGAAAACGAGGAAATGAGCAACAGGAAAATTCGTGGTAGTATATAATTCTAAAGAACTGGGAACACCACGAAAAAAACAGTTTGGCAGGTCCACTGGGAATCAAACCCGCTAATTTCGAGTGCAAGTCTTCAGTCACTACTGTTGAGACATTCTGCTTGTTCGCACTTTGGTTAGCTATTTAAGGAAAGTTTCTAAACACGTTTACAAATAAGCGAAATAAGTAACGTGAAAACAATTAGGTGTGCCAAATAAAATTTCTCGCACTGCTGGTGCTTGGAATGATTTATTTTACAGCTGGAACGCAAGAAGCGTCGCAGCGTGGCAGTGAATTTTGCCAAAATTGACATCAGATAAAAGGAACCACGGGCGCGAAGCACGGTCGATGTTTGCATTTCAATCGTGATGTAATGTAATTGTTTGGCTTGTACTTGAATGGCGCTACCATCCGATTATATTTTTCCGTCGTGATGGGAACAAAAGTCATTTGCATAATCAGTAATTTAAATTAGGTTTTACTTTTTAAGGAAAGAGTTGGCCGTATTTCATTTCAGCCTTTAAAAATTGCTGGGGGAGAGCCGTTCACATAGTTTGTTGTTTCGATGCCAACAACAGAATGTAACGAATTAGAAGGAATGAATATTTCGTTTCTGGACGACTGCTGATTCCGGTATATGCTAATGGTACCTCTCCGCAATTCATTATACAGTTTGTTGTGTTGCTTATTCCTGTCCGATCCGCAGTACTTCTTTGCTTTGCCTTTAAGTTTGTTTCTCTGAATTAGAGAATAATTATCCCAGAAAAGCTTAAAGGAATGCTAAATTTTACATCGCTTATTCCAAAGTAAGATTGTGGGAGATTTATGGATTTTACAGACAACTTAAGAAAATCCTAGTATATTATCGGATAAACATGAAGATTTATAATACTAATCAGAGTAATATTTTTTCAATAATAATTTGGATATAGGTAACTTTTTTAACATTACATAATATTTATTATCATTATATATACATTATTCATAGAATGCACAGAATTATTCTGTATGTAACCTTGTAATTATCTTATAAAACCGAAGAAAGAAAATATTATAAATCTAAGGAGAATTTATTGAACAGGTGTGTCCCAGTCAATACCTTAAAACTCACTTTTAATTTACTTCGGTTAAAAGCATTATTATAGAAAGCATTTCCACTCGGTGTATTATAGAAATTAATTCCACAACAAGTTTTCGGAAAATATATGTGCTGAGCTTGTAGGCCGTGGTTCAATTTTGAAGCTTTGTGTCTATGTTTCGCTCTGAGATACTCGGAGAAATGTCGGCATTTAAGAGCTTTACATTTGAACCATGGCCTACAAGCTCGGCTTATACATTTTCCGAAAATTATAATGCCGGCCTTGAAAGCCTAAGCTTTAATATTACTCTTAATCCGTTTGCAATATTTGTTGTGATTAGAAAATAACTAAATAAATATACACACCAAAATGTGCAACGAAAACCAATATAATTCATTCTATTGTTCTGTCTGATTGTGAGATTCATTATACGACTAAAAAAGGTTAAATCGGTTGTTCCTCTGCAACTGAATTCAATTTATTTTAAAGAGGTAAATGCTTGTAAATTGAATTAAATTAGTTATGTGCTTGTCAAAAGTTCTGTTCAAACCAACAGCTTGTACTTGAATTAACAGTTTATAATTGATGAATTATTGACGTGTGTATTTTAATTTTCGTTCTTGTTTCAACCGTATATCCTGTAGTTTTTTTTTTAGTATTAACTACTGTGTTAGTGTGAACTTTGAAATCCTCTGCTTCAGTGCATTTTCAAAGGTACTATTTCTGTGAAAAAAACCTGATATGATGCATTCAGTGACTTTCTCTACATTCATTCGTTTATTTGTGAGTATACAACTATTCTTTCTAAAGATTATTTTTCCATCTACTACATCATAATCCAAATAAACTTTTGCAGAAATAGCTACATTACACATTTCATTATACATCCAAAGGGAACAGCGATAGTTAAACGTTTTAAGAACTGGACGCTTTACGGTGGCCTTAAAATTCCATGCAATCGCGAGAAACAGCTGAATGTTAAAAGGACTTTAAAGAATGATCAATAAATGAACCATTCGAACCATCAATAATGGATATCTCAGAAATGGCTTATGCCACAAAAAAACTTATTTGAAATAAATTGTGTATTTTAAAGAGATCTACATTTACCAGTTATACAAGATTATACCAAATTCCTTCCGAATGAAGCGGACTTCAAAGGCTATTCCCAGAGAATTCAAGAAGGCCGCTGAGCAAAATTACCGGTCTTTCACCCCCAATATAGAATGGGACGCTAAGGACCACAGCAGTTGAAGAACGTCTATAAATAAAACTCAATTTAATTTAGAGAATTCAATAAATAAATATATATATATTTAATTTCTCATGTAAATGCATTTATTATATATTGTATGTGAATCAAAATCGTTGAAGCCATTTTTAGAAAATAAAAATCTTCGAAAAATGTTCCATGTAAAGGGTAGTTGGGTGGATGATTTTCTTGAAAATCTTCGTACCGCATCCTTGTAAGATAATGAACTTAAATACCAAGTTTGATACATATCCCACTTTTTGTTTTTGAGTTATACTGTTCACAACAGGGACACACGCGCACACACAGACCTTTTTCTAAAAATATATATTTTCCGTGAAATCTTGACATCGAACTTTCGGGTGGAATAAATACGAGGGCGGATTGATAAGTCAGTGACTTTTTAAATAAAATAACATTTTTTAAAAAAAATCAATTTTATTTCTCAACATAGTCTCCTTTCAATTCAATACCGTTGTACAACGTTTCTCCATTTTTTAATCCTTCCAAAAAAATACGATTTTTCGAAGTCTGCAAAATAGGTGGTTTTTTTCTGTCATGATGTGTTCACTGGACGTGAATTTCTTCCCAGCGAACCAATTTTTCAGGTTTGCGAAGAGGAAGAAGTCGCTCGGAGCCAAATCTGGAGAATATGGTGGGTGAGGTAGCAGTTCGTAGCCCAATTCCACAATTTTTGTGATGACGAGGCTGACTTGTGTGCGGGTACATTATCCTGGTGAAAGAGGACCTTTTTCTTCACCAAATTGGGTCGTTTATTTAACAATTCCTATTGAAACTAATCCAGCATTGCGGCATAATATGAACCTGTGATCGTTTTACCCTTTTCCAGGTAGTGGATGTCTATTACCCCTTGTGAATACCACAGCTGCCATGAATTTTCCTGCCGACGGAATGGTTTTTGCTTTCATTGGAGCAGTTTCGCCGATGGAAATCCATTGCTTTGATTGCTGCTTGGTTTCAGGTTGATAGTAATGGATCCAAGTTTCATCAACCGTGATATAACGCCGCAAAGACCCATTGGGTTGCGCTGGAACTTGTTCAAACAGCCCTGCTAAATGGTCACACGATTCCGCTTGTTCTCTACTGTGAGTAGTCGCGTTACCCATCTTTCTGACAGCTTCCTCATGCCCAAATTTCGTGCAGAATATTATACATCCGTTCACTCGAGATGTTTACGGTCTTGGCTATACGAGTATCACGGATTTTCACTCGTCGGTCTTCCAACACAATACAGTGAACTTTGTTCACCATTTCTTCTGTTGTGACCTTAACCGGCCGTCCCGTGTGCACGGCATCTCTTGTGCTCAAACGGCCACATCGAAATTCTGTGAACCACTTGTGAACCTGCCATGTGATGGAGCAGAGTCCCCATAATACTTGTTCAGCTTTCTTTCGTTTCCTTCACCATCTTACCACGTGCTTTATCACAACAGGAAATCCACTTTTCTCCATTTTCTACGAAGCAACACACATCTGCTTATTTTAGACGCTCTCAGCAATGTTCCAAAAAACAAATGACATCAAATTTCTGCGATTATATCCAGAGTAGATGTAAGACTTGGGTGCAAACAAGAAACCTGTGATTAGAACGCTATCTCTCGTCAAAGTCATGGACTTATCAATCCGCCCTTGTACTTCCTCTACTTATTATACGTAGTAGAGAAAGTAACAAATAAACAAAAAAGCATATGTGTAAGGGAGCCATAAGAGTCGTTGAGTTCACAAAGGAAGCACTAACTTTGAAAGTTTGGGAGTCACTGTTAAGGCAGTGATGGTAGCACTTGGTGCATGAAAGCATAAAGCTTAGTCAAGATGAAATTTTAGAAATAACTTGTTCCCGAATCCGACACTGTTTAAATGCGACCGTGAATTGCATTCGGTTTTTCCTCATAGAGTTAAATGGTAGACGTTAGGTAGATGCATATAAGAATCGATCCATAGTTGTGTCAGTGAACTATCTCGGAAATAAAAACTAAACTAACCAAACATGATGGGAATAAGGAGCAGCCAACCAAGTTCGCTTGTATTGGATTTGATGCAAATCGACGAGGATGCCTTGGTCCACAAATGAAAACCTATTTTCTTCGCATTAAAAAATGTAAAATTTTGTTGCAAATAATTAAATTCAATTTTAATTTTGGCGGTCTTTTTTGCATCAAAGAATCAGAACTTCTTTAGATGTAACAACCAAGCGCTCCTGTCTTTCTGCCATCACTGCTCACGACACTTTCGGATTTCTAGAATGAAACATCTGATGGAGCTGAGTAGTCAGAGGGATAACGATGCCGCCTGAAACTTGATGAAAAGGGAACGAAAGCAAATTGTCATTGCTAAGCAACAATATATGTATACAGCTGTAGTTTAGCATTGTCCTTTCCACGCAACAGAACACTGCACTAAATAAAGAGGAATACGTCTTCAGGGAAACGCGACCTGTGAATGGAAGAAGTATCTAGCGAATGAGATATAAAAGACGCTGAATTATAATCCATAAAATAAGCTAAGTATGATTAAAGCGATTAGAAGTATTAGGCCTAGATGTTTAGGACAGCTGCTTACAACTTGATAAAAACGTTGGAGAGAGCCTTTTTCTTCCCCCCACCCATTATGCATTAAAATAGCAGGATTAGCAGCAAGAAGAAGGCCCAAACAGCCTCTGTGGTCGCCAGTGTTCCGGCTTTTTAACCAGAGATCCCGGGTTCGATTCCAGACTGAAGCGGCGAAGTTTTCTCTAATTAGAATAATTCCCTATCCCTTGTAGAGTCTGGAATTATGAGTAAGGGAGTGGATGTGTTTGTGTTTAAGTAAAAAGTAATTTAACAACAACAACTCTACATTAAGAAACCTACAGAGAGTAAAAATCTCAACACCTTAAGGTGTTTGAGTCAAAGCCCACAGAAGTTAAAGGGGACTATACAAATGAAACAAAGAAAAACAAAAATAGTTCAGTTATGCAGAAAAATACTAAAGAATCGCCTAATAGGCTAAGTAAAGCAGAAGTTTAAATTATTTGGAATCTTGAGCTAAGAAATGCCTTTTTACCAAGAAGAATTGAAGAGCATTGGCTCAGGTTTAAAATGATTTAAGGACCTATGGAGATGTGGGTAAAAAAATGGACAACTTGCCTGGTTAAAATATATTCTGCCTATTTCAATAGTATGGCCCCATGTTTATTGATTAACAGCATTGAAGTATAACTACATTTGTGCAACATATTAAAACATATTTTTAGTTTGATAGCTTATTGGTGTTATTTTTTGATTTATTACTTTAGAAGAAACAGACTCTACATTTAGAATTTAATATATCTTACCAAATGTACTTTGAAGGAATTGAAGTTTTCCTTAAGGAAATCGTTTTCTTGTATTTAAGCAAAGGAGTGTTTATGTGGTTTGAACATTTGATAACTTACCAGGCAATGAAAACTGTTGTGAGCAATTTGATGAAATAACTTGTTAACCAAGTGCAGAGTGTAGGTAAGGGGGGGGAGCAAAAATGGAGTGTTGTTAGATATTTCTATACCAACAGAAATTAAACCATTCTTACATGTGCAAGGCTTTTTGTGATATTCTTTTCACGGACATGACATGGAAAATAATTCCTGTTTTTAAAATTATAGTACTTTAAAGTCGTCAATTCTGAATGTACTTAAACATTTTATTGAGAATTTCAAAGCCTAACTGAACGCTTTTGTTTCATTTGCTGCCTGAAAAGGCGACCCTAACTCTTGCTTGGGCATCGAAATCTCTTGCCTTTTTTATTTTGCTTAATTTTTACTGGGTTGAATGTGTTTGCTTTGAGAGTGCGAGCGAGCGAGCCGACAGCTGGTGGCGATATTTTGGTAACGGGCGGCGAGTCCCCAAGTGAAGGAGGCTGAAGAGGGTTGGAAATAGCTTCCGTGCAGCCCCAGGCTTCGTCCACTTCACCATTTGAGACGCGGTCCATACGATGCTTATCGGACACGTTGTGAGGGTGGTCTGGAAATAGAAACCGATGCTTGTTTCTACTTTACTGCCCGTAGCAGAGAGCTTTCTGGCTGCTCATGTTTTCATATTCACGCCGTGCGGTTCACCGACTTTACGACTCTCCACATCTCGGAATCTATCCAATTTGTGCGTGCAGGGAAGTTTTGTGGCCATATTCTTCATTTTAATATAATAAAAGGTTAACTCATAAACATATCTGTGAAACGACCAAGTTCCCGTAATCGGGTTATAAAATTTCACTCTAGGGGTTTACCTGGTCTCACAGAAAGTGCTGCTTCCATATTGCTGTATAAGAACAAATAACTCCTTAGATTATAAAGCGCATATCAGAAACTAGCCTAAAATGTCCAGGACTTTCTCGGTTAAAGAATAAAGCGAGCTCGTTTTTATCTGAACAGACTAAATTTGTTCATTGTTTACTTTATGGTGACGTCTACAAATTTTGAATACGGCGCAAAAACAAAAAGAAGAAAGTTTATTTCATAAATTTAACAACACCATTGCGGTATAAAATGATTTTTGTTTCTTTGAAATCGAACTGAGCTATAAGGGTTTTTAAAATTCTCTTAAAGCCATGTGGGACCATGTGCACTTCGACTCCACTCGAAAATGAATGCAACTTCCAGCTGTAAATGTGAATAGCGTTGGCTAAAGGAAAAGTTTATTGAAAGAAAACTATGTACAAGATAATCGGTCACGGATACAAAAGAAATGTGTGTAGCATGTTAACATAATGGGCGAGACTATGCTCTTTTCTTCTCTAGTAGCCTGTTGTTTCATGATTTAACAGTGCATCTGCTATGGCTGATATGCGAGATACATAGATATTCAATAGATAATACGCTAATGTGCATACCATTGTCCATAGTCCAAAAGGCACACTAAACTTCTATATAAAAATTGTAAAAGAACTGAAGGTAGGATGACAGATTAATTTTGCACCTCATTATTACTTTCTCTACCTGAGTTAGCGAGGAAATGTTACGCTCGACACAAAGGTTTGATATATATATATATATATATATATATATATATATATATATATTTCAAAAGAAATGCACTCTAGAATAATAATAGTTATATTAATAATAATAATAATAATAATAATAATAATAACAAACATTGCCATTATAGAAAAAGCGTATTATCACAGTAAGTGTTTGTGTTTCCGTCTTTCCATCTTGTCTGTCGATCTATCAGTCCGTCTGTCTATGAACAGGGTAACGAAAAAGGAGGGAAACATAACTATAAATTTCATAGTTGAATCAGGCATGCTTTAAGAGTTCCTCCCAATAAAAAAGGGACTTTATTTTTTATTTTCTCGACTCGAATTAGCTTAAAATGATTTAGATATATTGAAATATTGTAATCGGGTAACATGCATATTTTGAATCTTCTGTAAATAGAGTTTAGCGTCTTCTTCATTCTTATTGAGTTGTATATAACTGCGGAATGTTAAGATATAGACAGCAATTTGTTGCAGAAAGTTATACTACGTCTTCTAAAAATGCGCACCTAAAAACAATTTGCTTGGCATTTACCATTTCCGAAACATTAGCTTAGAGTTCCCGTATTTTAAAGGAGGACTGAACTAGAAATTCACATATCTATTTTATTTAATATTCTATAAGATCTTGAATTGCGCACAATAATGTTGAAAACTGGAAAAATGTACCACTCACCGTTTTCAGGATCTGCAGGGTATTTTCCACACTAGCAGCGCGCTGTGGTGACGTAATGGCGCTAGCCGGCATTCATGAGGCAAGAATCTCCTGCCGGAGCAGCTGATCAGTCATAACGTTAAGTTTCAACCGAAATGTGTAGTCACTGTTGTGCCTTGAATATTTTCATAAGCAATTTAGCAAGATGCCATACATTAGATTCATGCCCGTGTGTCTGTCTTGCCAGGAACAATTTTATGGGCAGGTTTTCATTCATAGAAGTCAGTATGTGTTTGTAAACAGCTTTCTCAATATAACCACTTCCACTTCCACCCTGTACAATTATGAAGTCTAATATTTTATCTGTTGCCAAATTCATTGTAGAATATGACACATATTTAGCAGAAAATCCTGGAGAGTCGTACTGTCCATTCCCACATAGACATAAATTTCAGTCATTTATGGCAGTTGCAAAATTAGTTTCTTTTTATTTTAACCAGGCTTTGTGTACAGAGGGGAAAACAAATTTTTTAACAAGTCTATAAAATTATGATTCAGAAAAAATAATAGTGTTATTGCTTTTGAGAACGCCAAGAAACAGTTAAACATAATTCCGCAAAGATACATGCCTAAGGCTATGCACACCTTACTTTTCAGACTTCTGCTTTCGCCTCGTAAGTGTGTCCGTTCACACAGTGAGTTATAATTTGCATTAATTCCCCTCATGTGTTAATTTTCTTTCAGTAACAGGCCCACTACATGTGTGACAAATACAGAATAGCACAAGAAGAGCATTTACACATACAAATACAAAATAATATATTCTGGACATACCTACACCAACTTCTCCATCTTCACTGGATTCCCTCAAATGTTTATTCGGCTTATAATATTAATAATTTACAGCTAAACATTCGCCTTCCTCATCAGTCAAACTTTGGTTTACATTAGCGCCGTTTATAGCACTAAAAGCTTCAGTTCCCAACACTCGCAGTGTATTTCAGCATCATCTTCAACTCCACGTGTGAAGACTCAGAAATTTGAGGTTCATGTAGCTTTACTTTCTTGCTGAGAATTGCTTACTGAATTATCGACTAGCTGTAGCTTTGCATTCTTTTAAGATTTGAGTTTGTTTCTTCTTTTTTTATGGGGGAGGGAGGGAGGAGGTTTTTCTTCTAGTCCTTTCTAAAATTTTCGTAGGCACCACATTATATTTCAGTCTAGGGATTTTGAATTTCTCGTTCTTCATTATTCTTATTTTTAGTTTCTCTACTACGTATAAGTAGGTAGGGGAAGTAAGGTATTCCACCCAAAAATTCGATACCGAGATTCCACCGGAAATATATGTTTTGAGACCCCCTGAATCCAAAAAAAAGCATTTTTGGAAACATGTCCGTGTGTGTGTCTTAGAAACGAACAGTCGGATAAACACTAAACTTGGTATTTAGGTTCAGTATCTTCCAGAGATGCGACACGAAGGTTTTCAAGAAAGTCCCCCCACCCCAGATTACCCTTTACAAGGAACATTTTTCGAACATTTTAATTTTCACAAAAATGCTTCTAACGATTTTTATTAAAATATCATACGTTTAAGATATTTTCATGACAAATAAAATTTATATCTTGAATTTTCTGGGAAGGTCTCCAAAAGTATTCTTCATTGTGAACGACTTTGGCCTAAGTGGTAAACTATAAGAGATAGACAAAATTTTACTACACAAAAATGTAGATCACGTTCAAATACACAATTTATGTTATATACATTTTTTTTGTTGAGTGAACCATTTTCGAGATATTGCTTGTTATTCCCTTAAATTTTTCAATACTTATTTTCTCAAATGGGAATTCGTTATTCATTTTTTTTTGTCTTGGATATGCAAAGAGTATTAATCTGTGGCAAAGAGAATGGTGCTGCACCTAGCAACTAGCTATTACGAGATATGTCTATGTTTGAAGGCTACTGTATTTCTATATTGCCCTTGCAAATACAAAACAAGGGGAACATCGCACGCCTTAAGCGATAGTCAAATATTTTTAGAACTGGTCTTTATGTGTAAAATGTAATTCTCTTTCCATGTCAAAAGATCGTTTCTGCAAATGTTTATCTGAATTAATATGAAATAGATGGAGAATAAGATTTTTGTAAAAATAGTTTGTACAAGAGTAGAGAAAGTCATGTGAGTGTAACATCAGATTTTTATAACATCTGACTCATTAAAAACGCTTTCATTGAAATGAATTCCACACACTAGCATTTTTGGTTGGCACAAAGTTTTTGCGTTTCAAAGCAGCAAACCATTTTCTGTACACATGTCGATTCTTATCTCTATTAGGGAATGAGTAATAGCCAACTTTATCCGCACAACAAGCACACAACACCTAACACCTCATAGAACACAAAGAGAGAAAAATTGTCCCACAATCACAACATAACAGGAATTAAATGGAACGCAAGGTTAACTAATGCAAGTGACATGCACTAACGTGGCGCGATCCTAGCCTCATTACATCACCGCAAGGTGAGCATTAAACATAAAAGCCTTCCGGAATGTAAACGAAACGGTCGTAAAACGACGCGATTTCCAAAAATATGCTGAGTATTGTTTATACTTTGCCAGAAGTATTTAAAAATCTGATGTGTTACACTCACATGACTTTCTCTACTCTTGTACAAACGCTTATTCTCCATCAACTTCTTGTTAATCGAGATAAACATTTGCAGACTCTATCTTATAGCTAATTTTCTTGTAGATGTAAGGGGAATATATATTTACAAGGGCCATATGGAAATACAGTAGCCTTTAAGCACATACATATCTCTTAATAGCTGGTTGCTAGGTGCAGCAGCATTCCCTTTCCCACAGATTAATACTCTTTGCATATCCAAGACAAAAAAATGAATAACGAATTCCCATTTGAGAAAATAAATATTGAAAAATTTAAGGGAATAACAAGCAATATCTCGAAAATCGTTCACTCAACAAAAAAATGTATATGACATAAATTGTGTATTTTAACGCGATCTACATTTTTTGTGTAGTAACATTTTGTCTATCTCTTATGGTTTACCAGTTATGCATAAGTCGTTCACAATGAAGAATACTTTTGGAAACATTCCCAGAAAATTCAAGATATACATTTTATTTGTCATGAAAATATCGTAAACATATGATATTTTAATAAAAATCGTTAGAGCCATTTTGAGAAAATTAAAATTTTCGAAAAATCTTCCATGTAAAGTGTAATCTGGGTTGGGGATTTTCTTGAAAACCTTCGTGTCGCATCTCTGGAAGATACTGAACCTAAATACCAAGTTTGGTGTTTATCCGACTGTTCGTTTCTGAGTTATGCTGTTCACACACAGACACACACACACACACACACACGGATATGTTTCCAAAAATGCTTTTTTTGGATTCAGGGGGTCTCAAAACGTATATACCCGGTGAAATCTCGGAATCGAATTTTTGGGTGGAATACAATACTTCCCCTACTTACTATACGTAGTAGAGAAAGTAAAAAATGTAGTTCAGTCCTCCTTTAAATAGTATCTTTTAAAATGCTAAATGGTCTTATTCTTTCTGCTTCGTCTCTACTTTCTTTATTACTTACGTATAAATAAGTAGAGACGAAGCATTGTACTCCACCCAAAAATTCGATATCGAGATTTAACGAGAAATGCGCGTTTTGATGCTGCTTGAATCCAAAGAGAAGTAGCTTAAGGAAAAGGCGCGTGCGTGCGTGCGTGCGTGCATGCTTGTGGTGTGTGTGTTTGTATGCACGCGCGCACGTCTGTGAATGCATAATTCAAAAACGAAAAGTCGAATAAGTATCAGGCAGTGTTTTAGTTCAGCATCTTTCAGGATGCGACACGAGGAAAATTGAAGAAAATTCCCTCACCACAGACATTCTCGTTATTACTTCTGTGAATAGTCTGTGAAGTCCTCTTCATTCTGAATACATTTTGTTTATTTGTGTATAACTGGTAAGCCGCAAGAGATAAAAAAATCTTATTACACACAGGAAAAGATCTCATTAAAACATACAATTTGTGGCAAATAAAATGTTTTGGACACTAATATTTCCGAGATAATTGTTACTATTGATTATTTTCCACTGCTTTATATTTTTTTTAAATGTTAAAAAATGGCCAGGTAAACATTGTAATTTCAAAACCATACAGCGATCTACGTTTTAATGACTTGACCTCTGTATCCCCCTCGTACCTACAATCCAATGTGTAACGAAATCACTTCTGCAAACCTTTATCTGGATCAACATGAAGTACTTTTATAAACAAACCTGATGCTTTACGCTCACACGACTTTCTCTACCCTCGATTGCTTCTGAGTGGGTATACAAATTATTCTTACAAAAGCTTACTTTCCTATCTACTTCATTTTAATCGATATAACCTTTCAGGAAACGTCTGTTTTACACATTTCGTTATAGATACAAAGGAAATAGCGTAATCGAATGTATTAGAACTGGATGCTATACTCTTGCCTTAAAATTCTATATTATTTCCATGGCATCGCGAGAAATAATTGAAAATTGACAGGACTGAAAAACAGTGGATAAGTATTGAAAAATTCGAACCATTAATAACGGATTCCTCGGAAATGGTGAGTGCATAAAAAACTTATTTAAAATAAACTGTGTGTTTTTGAAGAGATCCACATTTTCTGTGTGGCGCGTTTTCCCCTATCGCTTAACGTTTACTAGTTACCTATACAAGATTATACAAAATTCCTTACGAATAAACAGCAATTCACAAGCTATCCCCAGAAAGTTCAAGATATACATTTTATTTGTCTTGTAAATATCTTTAATATATGGTACTTCAATCAGAATCGTTAGTGTTTTTTTTTTAAAATAAAAATTCCGAAAATTCAGCATGTGAAGGGTATTTTGAAGAGGGGAAATTTTCTTGAAATTTTCTTACCGTATACTTGGAGGATTACTAAATTTGGTATTTATTCGACTTTCGTTTTAGAGTTAGGCTGCTCAAAGATACACACACACACACACACACACACAGACTTTTTTTAAAAATACCTTGTCGAGTTCAAGGTGCCTCAAAACGTGTATTTCCAGTGAAATCTCGGAATCGAATTTTTTGGTGGAGTGCAGCACGTTCTCTACCTACTACGTAGGTATTAGAGAAAGTAAAAATAAGCTTTGGTAAGAATATTTTGTAGAAGATAGTGTATAATACATGGGTTCGCTTTATTTTAAACATTTCACTATTGCCTCAGCCTACAAGATCTGTACTTTTTAGTATTGCCTAATTGAAACTAGCTATTTTAGCATTTTTAGCATTTGCACAAAACATAGCGAAAGTGTTCACTGGAAACCACTTTCATAAGCAAAAGCGAAATCTCCTACGTACTTAGTATTTCCATTTTTCTTTCTTGGCACTCAACAAAAAAAAAAAAAAATGGTGTGGTCCTGCTTACATTCACGTTAGCACAATTCAAAAGCTGTTCTTTATGCATAATACAGTGTGGCTCATCATAAAACACTGCTCTGTGACGGCAAGCTGGAAAGCCGATTTAAGCGAGCAGCCAAGGGAATCGTGTCCTGTTATTATAGAAGAATGCTACTTTTGCTCTTCTACTAGCCACTGTGTTTCTACATTAAATCCTTCCGGATCCATAAGATCCTGCTTCAAGTTCCACTTGGATTTTTCCCTGCTATGGGCAACTACAAATTCGGAGATATGTTTCTTGGTAACTGCGAATTTGCCTGGGAAGTGGGGTGTAATAGACTATCAAAGGCCTGAAAATACCCATTTCTTTTATTTTGATTCACGGATCACAAAAGTGAATACACGTTTAAATACAAAAATTAATTAGCATTCTTAGTAATTAAACTTTTTGAAAAAGTTGCAATTCGAGTCATTGATATTCTGTTGCAAATGGGACTGTAAGCATTGTAAATCGTTTGGCGGATATTTATGTAGGAATCCTTTAAGATTTATGGAAAACCTAAGCTTATTTGAAGCCCGAGGCTATAATGTCCCGAAATATATATTTGGGTAATTTGGGTATATTTGGATGGAGGTAAGTCTGCTAATACTATAAAGAAAAATTCATTCATACCGGTATTTATAGGGTGAGGTGCCGCGGCGGAAGCGTGTGCGACCCACTTTCGGGAGGTCCCAGTTTCGACCCCTGGCGACCGCTCACTCTGAACCATAGGTTTTTCGTGGTTTCTCCGGGGTTGGCAGGCGAATGTAGGGAGGTTCTTTTCTACCACGATTTCCTTTCTACCATTTCCCTTTCATTCCGTTTCCGTCTCATCTTTCAAGTGTGCTTCTAGGTTTCGTGGTGCCGATGCATGCTCTCAATGGAAAGAATATTTCTCTTTGGTCACCAAGTGCTCCAGCAAAGGAACGGGTCTGCGAGGGAGGAAATGTTAGGAAAATAAGTATTGAAAAATTTAAGGGAATAACAAGCAATATCTCGAAAATCGTTCACTCAACAATAAAAATGTATATGACTTAAATTGTGTATTTTAGCGCGATCTACATTTTTTGTGTAGTAAAGTTTTGTCTATCTCTTATGGTTTACCAGTTATGCAAATGTCGTTCACAATGAAGAATACTTTTGGAGGCATTCCCAGAAAATTCAAGATGTACATTTTATTTGTCATGAAAATATCTTAAACATTTGATATTTTAATCAAAATCGTTAGAGCCATTTTGAGAAAATTAAAATTTTCGAAAAATCTTCCATGTAAAGGGTAATCCAAGGTGGGGGGATTTTTTTGAAAACCTTCGTGTCGCATCTCTGGAAGATACTGAACCTAAATACCAAGTTTGGTGTTTATCCGACTGTTCGTTTCTGAGTTATGCTGTTTACAGACAGACACACAGACACACAGAGACACACACGGACATGTTTCCAAAAATACTTTTTTTGGATTCAGGGGTCTCAAAACATGTATTTCCGGTGAAATCTCGGTAGCGAATTTTTGGGTGGAATACAATACTTCCCCTACTTACTATACGTATTAGAGAAAGTAATAGGCAGTTATGAGCACTTTAAATTAGCATATTTTCCTCCAGTAAGCATAAATGTATATATTTAATTATTTAAGCATATGTTTCTAAACAAAGAAACAAAATAAGCAAATAAATGCTGAACTCTAGTTATTACGGCATCTTTAACTTGTAAAACAACTTGACTGTAAGCTTTTTAGTACTGATTTTTAATAAATTTTCAACATGAAACACGCTTAAGTTCACTCCCACATGTGTACTTCCAGACTTGCTTAGGATAGAGCAAGATTCTAATTAAAGAAAATATTCCTCATCTAGCCGAGAATTTAACCGGAGGCTTGGTTGAGTAGCCAGAACGCTGACCACTCGACCACAGAGACAGTCTTTGGATAGTGTTGTCTAGCACTAAAAGAATAATGCAAAAAGAATAATGAATAAAGGAAAGAAAAAAAATCTGATGTGCTACACTCACATGACTTTCTCTACTCTTGTACAAACTATTTTTACAAACGCTTATTCTCCATATGCTTCATGTTAATCGAGATAAACATTTGCAGAGTCTATCTTAATGCTAATTTTCTTGTAGATGTAAGGGGAATATATATTTACAAGGGCAATATAGAATAACAGTAGCCTTTAAGCACATACATATCTCTTAATAACTGGTTGCTAGGTGCAGCACCATTCGCTTTCCCACAGCTTAATACTCTTTGCATATCCAAGACAAAAAATGAATAACGAATTCCCATTTGAGAAAAGTATTGAAAAATTTAAGGGAATAACAAGTAATATCTCGAAAATGGTTCACTCAACAAAAAAAATGTATATGACATAAATTGTGTATTTTAACGCGATCTACATTTTTTGTGTAGTAAAAGTTTGTCTATCTCTTATGGTTTACCAGTTATGCAAAAGTCGTTCACAATAAAGAATACTTTTGGAGACATTCCCAGGAAATTCAAGATATACATTTTATTTGCCATAAAAATATCTTAAACATATGATATTTTAATCAAAATCTTTAGAGCCATTTTTGAGAAAATTAAAATTTTCTAAAAATGTTCCATGTAAAGGGTACTCTGGGGTGGGGGTATTTTCTTGAAAACCTTTGTGTCGCATCCCTAGAAGATACTGAACCCAAATACCAAGTTTGGTGTTTATCGGACTGTTCGTTTCTGAGTTATGCTGTTCACAGACACACACACAGACAGACACACAGAGACACACACACGGACATGTTTCCAAAAATGCTTTTTTTTATTCAGGGGGTCTCAAAACATGTATTTCCGGTGAAATCTCGGTATCGATATTTTGGGTGGAATACAATACTTCCCCTACTTACTATACGTAGTAGAGAAAGTAAAAAAGAAACAAGATTTCAATTAAACTTTATCGGCGCAGCTCAATTTTGTTTGAAATATACACAATTAAGGGTAATATGTATGCAAATCCTCTTTAAAATTTACAGTTTTTAAAATAATTTTCTAAATTGTGCAGTATATATTATAAAATATCAGGAAGAGTTCTTGAATCCTTAAACCTATGCGAACAGTTGGGTGTTATTTGATTTTGGATTTGCTATGTGAACTGGGATCCTTTCATGTTCTACGTCAGAAGTTGTACAAAGAACCGTTCATGCAAGGAAGCCAAAACGAATGACAAATCGTCTTTGCAGACTCCTTCTTGGCAGGTTTTATTTTGTTATTATTTCCGAGCTGTTTTTCGTTCTTTCATTTGCTGCTACGATAAACATCACTGCAGCTTGCTATAAGGAAGACAAGCTGGCTTTTCAGCTGGTTTCTCTCCATGGTTGGAACTTGGGATAAATGCAGTATTGACAAAGGTTCGTACACTTTTAACAGCTATTTTTTAAAATATAGTATAGGTATAAGCCGAACATTGCCCATTAACTCTCATGAGAGAAGTGTGCGTATTGATAGTACCGTAAAAGGGCATTACGTTTCCGAAATGTCCGTTGGGCTTTTCAGTTTACCAATATAAAAATGTGCAATATTTTACTGCAGAAGTTCATAACATAGAAAAATTGACTTTAATATAAACACTGTGTACTGTGTCTTGCTTGTAACCAAATCTGTACTGTCTAATTCGAAACCATTCCTCGACAAAGATTTATTTTCGTAACGTAAAGTGGACAGCATAGCTTATTAATACTATAACGAACAATTGCTCCCTTTGCCATTTTCAACAGGTTATTAAACTTTCCAAATTAGGAGGGTGGGTTAATAATTGCTAATGCTGTAATTCAGGTGTACATTTCCACTTAGAAATGCCAATGCTGCTTTTAGATGTGGCAAAATAAAAGAGTATTAGATAAAATGCATCAACATAAAATACTGAGAGCAACATCCATGAGTCAAAACAGAACGAAAAAAGTAGAAGAAAGAAAAGAAAGTCTCTAATATTTATCTAAATATTCGCATTTCAAGAATCATCTTACCATTAGACATGCGTTGCTTAAAACATGAACATAGTTAGGTTTTTTACGTTGTATTAAAAGTTTTATTCAGTGAAATAGTTTTGTGAAAATTATTGTATAGGTTGATTTTAATAGTAACATTTAATAAAATACAATTGATTGTTATATTTAGCAATGGTTCTCAAACCGGCAGGAGATAAGAGATTTCCTAGTGGATCATAAACAACTTGCTCAGAAGAAAGACATTATCTGAAAATAGAGCTTTTGAAAAATTATGTATTATTATTATTGTTAAATAATAATATGCGCATCAGACGACTGACTTTGGTGATTTATAAATTAATAAAAATTACATTAGAAATACTAATTTGTATTACCATAAAAAGTCTACTAAATACAACTGTTCATTATATATTCTTTTAACTGTATTTTATATTTCCTTGTTTACTTATATATTTCTTGAATATTTTAAGCAGATGCTCGCCAATGACATAAGCGTTCCTGTTAATTACCATTGTTCAGACTTCAATGTAAGTTATCTTTATTTGTAGTTTTATAAGCAAAGTATCGCAATAGCTTTAATCATATTTGAGTGTAACAAAAGAATACACAATTACAAAGAAAAAAGTAACCAAACCAATGACATTCACATTACATGTGAAATTCATAATATGACTTTAAAAGGGTTACTGCCAATAGGGAAAAAGTTGGTTTCTGTGCATATAAATTACAATGGTTTTATAAACCTTTGCTTTATTATGTGCGGAAGAAATTATTTTGGATGCACATTTACTTAAACTCTTCAAGCTAACTTCCTGAATTTGAAGCAGGAGCTTAATATATCACTATTTATTGACATAATATTGTTCATATATCTAAAACATTTTACGTTTTTGTTTCGATCAATATCGTATAGTATTTCTTAAGTTTGGGTATGGTATTCTTGAAAGTTTCGAAGCCTTCTTATATATTGTGTATTCTTCTCAAACATAAAAGTTTATGAAAAAAAATACAAAACCCGTAAGGGGGGCAATGACGCAAACAGAGCTTACACAGAAGTGCAGCAGCCAGATAGTTTTTGGAAACCATTGATATAGAGCTTAGAAAGAGCACAAATGTAACATCCATAACAACAGAAATTGCTGCACATAAAAACAAATCTGAATTATTTTAAATGAGAGCTGCAACAATAGGCATAGAGCAGAATTTTAATTCTTTTTGTTTTATTTTAGTGTTTCGAAGTATAGGCTATTCAAACACACACACACACACATATATGTTTATATTTACGCTGTGAATGTAATAAAATTTAATTGGAACCGAGCGTCGCGTCGACCGAGATACTATGCAAATGAAACGTATTCAGCTTTGCTGTATTACTAGCGTCGGTACATTTGACGTAGCTCTTATAAATTCCACTTCAGGTTATATTATTCAAAATTATTTAACATTAAAATAGTTTTATTATTTAGATACGAATGAATATTGAATAATTGATTAAGCATTATCCGAAATAACTGTTGTAAATCTTGAAACGTTAGTCTTTTATTCCACAAGGTGAGGAAGGATGTTTACGCGGTCGATATTTATCATAGCAGTAAGTATGACAAAATTTGCTAATTGAAGTTGAGAGGCGGCCGGGAGGTGGTGGCAAGGGAGAGGGACATGCGCGGCGGCGGCAGTGAGCTGCCCGCGCATCGCCGCGCATTGGATGGTATATCCCCGTATTCTCGTGGCCAGCAGTGCTCGGCAAGCGGGCCTCACATGTCGCGTGTCGTCAACATGGCCTCACGTCGTCTTCTCGCGTGAATGTGCGTGGACTATTAAACCGCGTCATTATGGAGACTGGATGTAGTGTGTGGTGTGTTTAGCGCAGGAGCGAGATCCGGGTGGAGGTGTTGTTCTGGGCGGCACCCCACCGGAGCCGTATCGTAGCACAAAAGTAGCTCAATGGATGAGCCAGCAAGCGCCAGTAAAAACAACACTGTTATCTCTTCTACGACTAACATCATTTCCGGTGCTGATTCTCCTCCTCCGCCTTCTCCTTCTTCGCCTATTCCTTCAGCGGCTCCTGCGAGTGACGTCGCCAGCGCCCCGGCTGCTGGCAAGCAGCAGAAGCCCCCCAATAGTCTCTTTCTGGGCCCTAGTCCCTTTTATCGCAACGTCAGCGGACGTTTGAGTCTGAATGATCGCCATTTACAACATAACAGAAACAGAACCGCGGCGACTTCAGCCGGCAATGGCGGCGGTTCCAGTACGTGGACAGCTCCATCGCAGCAAACATGGCGGCCTACCTCTTCCACACCACCACCACCAGCTCCTTCGGCACCCACACCTCCACCACCAGCTCCCGCTCCCTCATCTGCCCCTCCTGCAGCCGCCGCCGGCAGACGCGTTGCCGCCTCCAATCCTACAACGCCTAGCGGTGCCACTTCCCCCTTCCCGTTCTATACCAAACCCGAGCCCATTCTTGTTGGCGGTACAGCTCAACTGCGTGCCGGCACGAGCGGCGGTATCGTTCAGCCAATACCAAGGCGTCCTCATAGCGTGGCTGCCTCCCCAGTGGCCGCTGTACCACCAGGCATGGGGCCCTACTCTCCGTGGCCGTCCCCCGACGGCGGCGGCGTCGTGCCACAGTCCATACCCAGGAGGCCTCACAGCATCGCTTCCAGTCCCGTCGCTTCCAAAACGCCAGGTCTTCCTTCCGCAGCCCCAAGTTCCGCATTTCGTACCAGGGATGGCGGTTCCGCAGCAGCAGCATTGTCTTCCTACGGCGGCGGCGTTCTTCACCAGCCCATACCTCGCCGACCGCACAGTATTTCTACTTCCGCCGCCACAGCGATCACACCGCCCGCGGCACAATCCTCCGCAGCTGTTGCAGTCGCCTCTAGACCCGTTTCGTGGCAACAACAACCAGCTCCTCGGCGACCACTCCTTCCTACTTCCACTTCAGTTCCTCTACTCTCCTCAGTCGCAGCACAGCCAGTTGCGGTTCAGAAAACGAGCACCAGTCCTCAGCAACATCAGCAACAGCAGCAGCCTCCCCGTCGACCTCACAGCATGCTGGTCCCTTCCTCGGCCACTCTCCCTGCCACCAGTGCGCCATCCACGCCGTTGATGGCGGCAGGCAACTCCAACACATGGTCTTCCTCCACAGGTGCTGGCCCACGTCGTCCGCATAATATCGCGGCGCCCACCTCCGTCACGCCAACCTCGGCCGCCGTAACTCTGAGCCCATCGGACTCCGGCTATCGTTCCTTACCCCCGGCATCGAGCGACTATCAGGTATTAAAATCCCCTCAACAACCCCAACAGCCCACATTTAATTCTGCGACGCGACGAATGTCCCTTCCTTCCACGTCCGCTCAAGTCGCCCTCGGGCTGCAAGCTCCTAAGCCCAGTCCCACCTTCCACGGTCTTCCATTCCTTCCTCTGCGACCGTTCACCTGTGGCGTATCCCCCAGCGGGAACCCCATCTTCCTCGGTTGCACTCATTTGCACACCCCAACCAGTAAGACCGGCACACCCACGACAACCCCAAGCAAGATCACGACCCCGACATCCGCGGCGATGGCGCTGCAGCAGTTGCTGTTGCAGCCTCGTAACGGCTTCAGGACCATGGACGACAAGGTGAACCTCTTCCTCGAGATCCTGGATACTCAGGAGCGCTTCGAGCAGGTGCGCCAGCACTCTAAAGTAGTTGCCAATAGTTGCGTAGATAGACGACTCTTACAGCTTCCACGTGTAAGTATAGACCCCAGAGGGATAAGGCGACGAATATTAATTGGCGGGGTCTCTGCACAGTGTCATTTTGCACGATATGTTACAATCAGAAGCTGTTCTCTTTAAAACAAAATTTGTCTTACACTAAAGAGCATGCATTGCACCGCATTTCCTCTCTAGTCTGAACCATATATTACTTTCAAATGTTGTATCTACCAAGTCTGTTTATGAATAAGAATTTACCTCCTACTTCCACTCATTTTAATTAAAATACTAATGACTATGTTTACTTATGCCACAACAATGCGGTCCTTCAAAACATCATCAGTTCAGACTTTCTTAAAAAAAATTATTGTTTTAATAAATATGCGAGCAAACATTTTCTCTAAGTGTTTGTACTAACCCTTTTATGTAAATGCTAGCGACTCAACCCGGCATTAACAACAACTGCATTCAGGTGATTTCATTATTTCTCAGGTGATAAAGATACATACCATATAACAAAAACCTGATTCTTCTGTCTACATTTGTTAATCGAGAAATGCTTTTATTAGATATTTAGTTTTAGGTACACTGGGGTAAGCTGAAGCCATAGTCAAATCTTTAAAAAGTAGGTCACTATGTGATTGTTTTTAAATTCCATTGTCTTTGAATGAACACGAGAAAAAGATAAATAACGACTTAGTAAGAGAAGGAATATATTTGAAATTTCTAATCTATAACAAAGGATATTCGAGTATGGTTAATGTCACAAAAACATCAACATAAATTGTGTTTTAATGAGATTGAATTGTTTAAGGTTTTGTTTCTCTTTTAAGGTTATAATTTATAAAAAATGATACAAAATACATTCAGAATGAAGAGAAATTTAACAGGCTATTGGCAATAAAATTCAATATCATGCATTACTCATCATGGTATTTTAATAAAAATTGTCACAATCATTTTTTGAGAAAATAAGAAATAACCGAAAAGTTTCCGTATAAAGGGTTGTAAGCGGTTGGGGCATTTTCTTGAAAACCTTCGCTTTGCATCCTTGGAAGATGTTGAAGTTAAATACGAATTTTGGTATTTATTCAACATTTTGCTTTTCAGTTATGCTTCAAAGAAAGACAAACACACACACTGGCACACATTTACGCAAGAACGTGTTTTTATGAGTTTGAAATCTCGATATCGAACTTTTGGGTCGAAAGCAAAACTTCCTCTACTTACTATAGGAAAGTAGTAGAGAAAATAAAAAGCAATTATACCTATTGCACATGAGTGCTTAGATTTAAAGCAGACCGAATTGCCTTTACGTTAAACCAGCAAATCTCGAACACATCCAGGGATTTGTCATTTAAACTTGAAGGAAAAGTGGTCTGTTTACAAAACAGGCGTATAATTACTAATCATTTAAACAAATAATATGGAACTACTGAATTGTTCTTATATTAACCATAAATGCGATTTTCTTGCAGAGTTTTGTTAAAGGAATCGTGCGAAATATGAGGATTCACTATTTCATTTCGAAGAATGTCTTACAAATGTTCATTTCTCTAAACATTCAAATTGTTTCATACCGAAACACCACTGAGCTCATAGATAATAGCGGAAACTGTTTGCTTGTATTATTTCCTTACTTTGCTGTCACAATAAGCCATTATTCTAGGATAACCAGAATTAACTTAGCTTTACATAGTTTTTAACAATCACTCAGTTAATTGTACGCGAGAGAAATAATTAACCAAGACAAAACACATATTACTTCTTTCTGAAGAGATTTCTGAGGCAATAGCAAAGGAAACGCAACTTATGGATATTTTTCTATAAAATGCCTCTGGGTTCAGCCTTATAATTTCAGTTATCTTCGGCAATATTTAATATTTTAAAAGTGTATTGCTTTTATCGCATTCTTGAAAACAAGCACTTTCTATTAGTGTACATTACTAAGATGGATTGTCGCAGTCCTTTCGAGAACTTCAAAACTAAATTCTTGGATACTACGCCTCGAGTAAGCAAAAGAATTACTGAAGATGCTTTGCTTAATAAAAACCATTGTCTGAATTGTTTAGTTTTATTTCAAACGCAATGCTCGGTTTAGAGCATTCCGGGTGAAAATTGGCTAAATACATCCTGATTGGTGGAAAACTACTTCATATATTAGGTATTAAGAATTCCACGAAAAGTCCATGGTAACATGTTTTAAGTTCACGATAAACCATACATCTTCTGAGTGTCCCAAAGTTTATTCCTCCCCCTCCAAAAAAAAAACAGAATGTGATAAATTTGGCTAATACATATATACATTTCCTTATTCCCATAGAGGACCATGATATTTTGCGAGAGGATAAAAGTGCAGTTCATCCCGAGTTAAATGTATCTCTTGCTATACCCCTTAGGTCCCAGGTAAGCGAAATTGTTTCAGGAACGTGCATGGTGAGTATTTAAAAATGCAAGGATAACAAAAGGTTTAAAAGGTCAAAGCAATCAACAATTCAAGATAATGAAATGCTTATTAATTTTGTCACACATTTATTTTCTTCGGAAAGCATCGTTAAACAGGCTTTAAAATTGGGAAATTTTATTTTTAGGTTACCAATTGAAAACATTTCACGTCTTCTTTCGTTATTTCACTATGGGGTATATCTACATAAGGGATCTTAATACCTTATTTTGTTGCATACTCTCTTTCGCTTTCTTCTTTAAAGTGAGATAGTATACCTCTCGCATTTTACTTTGCCTGAAGAAAGTAAAGTGAGACGAAAGAAAATTAATTTCCCGTGCAGCCACAGGTTCTTTCAGCATGAGCGGTAATTTAATTTCCTGAAGAATGTGACCACGTTATAACCATTAGTTATAACGATAACAATCATACCACGACATTGGATCTCAAAACGTATCGTTAATTTGGTATTTAGGATCAGTTCTTCCCGCTGTTTTGCTTAGAAGACATATTTCCAGAGGATGAAATATTTCACATTAAGAACGCAAATGCGGGGTAAATTTCGCAACATATCGGAACTTTTGGCAACCAAAATTATTAAACAAGCCTGCACAAGAAGAGCGAATATGGCTTTCAAGGTTTTTCTTTCTTTCTTTCTTTGTACGGAAATAGAAAATATATCAGCGATAAAATCCTGTCTCTGCTACAACAATACAAGAACCAATTGATGTGTTTACAGGAACAATCACAGTCGGGTTATGAAACACAAGCGCAGTTTGACTTCGTTGATTCCTGTGAATGTTTAAATATTCCTCATTGAATGATATAATATATCATATTTTAAAGCTACTGGGCTAACAGATTGTTTACTAAACTCAATTTATTTTCTTAATTTTTCATCAAGTTCAATAAAAGCAAAAATAATGTATTTGCTAAGACTTTCAGAATCACTCTTTCATTAATAAGTATGTAACTTGATGACTAAATAATTTCTCTAGGTTTCAAGTGGGTATGTCTCTTACGTTTTATGCAAATTTAGAGAAAGTGCGTTCCGCGGATTTTATAATTAATTCTCCAAATTGAAATAATGATTTTTGCAGCAATATCCTATGGTTCACTTATTTAAGCAGACACACTAGAATTAAAACGGTAAAAGGGTGTGATCTTATGTAACGTTTTCTTTTACTGTAAAATAATTTACCTATCTAGAATTGAAGCAAACAAAGCATTCGTTTCAATTTTATCCGGAAATCAGTTATTCTGATTCTATTGAAACCTTAGAATACAAAATATTAACCATTCATGACTGCATAAAAATTAAGAAATTTCCAGAATTTATGCATACATTTGCTATATGACATTTATGCCATTATCCTGCAGATGCCCAAATATTTTGTTGAAGTTTTTATTTAGAATAATATGCCCTCTTGTGTACGAAGTTTGAGTAACAGAATACTTATATTTTCAAAAGCAATGTAAAAAAAAAGAATTAAAAATTCTACAAAATGTATATGCAGGTACATTATATTCTCAAAATTCCATCGAAGACCTTGAGATTTCTGTTGTTAGGTAGCGCTTTTGTGGTACAGAAATACTCTTCCAGCACTTTATTTTGATACATACTAGCAGAATTCGCGTAATTTCGGAGATTCCTTTCTCTCTCCATCATCGTCTCCCTCTCTTTCTCTTATATTCCTCTCTTACACCGGCTCACTCTCCTCTGTGCAACTTACGCGGTATGTGATATTTTGAAAACCTATATTAAATGCTTTTTCTGTGATTTTAGTACAAATTAGAATACAAGTAAATAGTTATCAGTACACAAAGTTGTGCCTCATCCTTATCTTTACAGTGCAATCGGTATTATGCTGTTTCCCGCAATAACCGGTTTCTGCATTTATACGAATATACCAGGCAACGAAAACTTGGTTTAATTTCTTGGTATTTCTACTACCGAAATTTGTAAATAATAGAACGCATCAGCAATATTAAGCGTATAAATGCTTTTATGTACAAATTTTGAAGAAAAATTTGAAAATATGCCAGTTAATCTTTTATATATATATATATATATATATATATATATATATATATATATTTTGCACAGCATTGAAATAATTAAGATGCGATATAGTCTATTTTCTACGAAGGGCCATAAGCTGCATTGCATCCCAAGTTACATAGTACTTGATTTGGTCATTCTTGCGTAAAAACGTAACGCACAAACACATTTATTTTATCCAGAATCGAAAATTATAAAAAAAGGCAAAATCTTTATTATATGTGTAGATGTTTACAATTTCTCGCAAAATTCTGGATATAAAAGATAACTTGGTATCAAGGAAGTTCCTCCGCACAATTTATGCAATGAAGTTCGGGCAACAAAGAGTGCCAGTAGGTAAGTTCTTTACCCTACATGCAAATTAACGGGGAGGGAGTTACTAAATTTTCTACAACCGCAATAAGTTTTGTATAGGACTTGTAAGAGCAATAAGTAAAATTACATACAGGTTTGAAGTCGGTTGATTTTTGGTTTGAGAATTATACAATATTCCCTATTACTTGGTGGCATATCCAAAATACCCCATAACTTTGAAAATATTACTCTCTTCTCCACTGTATATGGTAGGGGATTTAAAATATTATTACACTTTTTTATATTTTTAAAAACTATGTGCAAATGAATGGTAACAGTATAAGATGGCAGCTATACTGTGTAAAATATGTTATAATTCATACCAAATTTCGGGCCTATTTGGACCAAAAAGGATACAGAACCGTATTTCTAAAAAATGTTAATTTTTCTAAATGGTAGCAAACTGCAATGTATGCATGGTTTTTTAACTTTGAGATCGCTAGGGTGAAATAATTACATGAGAGTCAAATAAAGAGAAAGGGTTCTGAATTTCTGCAGGAGAGGTCATTATTATTTTCTGATAGTTGAGTTAAATATTACCACAGTAACTTTCAAATGCGCAGTTAATGAAAAAATTTAGATTAAGAAGTATTTTAAATCAAAAGCCACGTATATGTGTTAGGAACAAATGTGAATCCTATTCAAGCGGAAGTAATGTACGGTAGTAAAATATTGGAAGAGTCGAAAATCATAACTGTTTATGCCCTTGTGTGTTACTAAGGAAAGTGGAGGTGACTCTGTAAACTCACATTTAGCTTTCTAAACGTCAGCTGTCATCGTCTGGGTTACGCCGTAATTCGTTTAAAGGAGCAGAGAACAACAGAAGTTAACCGCTTCAAGAGATAAACACCAGCTCACAGCTTAAACCGTAAATCCTTTGCACCCCGTGAAAGTAGTTTCCTACTTTACAGAGGCGGTAAAATAATGAACTTCCAGCTCGTCTTTCATTGTTACAATGTATTTGATTTGCGGATATTTGCACACCTTTAGCTTTTAATATATCGTGCTATGGACGAACTGCTGTGAAGTTTGTAGCTTATACGATAACTCAGAATGAATGTTCAGCATGCACAGAATTAGGTTGCTATGCATGGAAAAATCATATGCGATGAATTCACATATATTTCTCTACTCACTCTTCTACAAACTATTCTTACAAAATCTTATTCTTATCTATTTCTTGTTAATCAAGATAAGCTGTCATTACGCGTTTACACATTTCGTTGTAGGTATGGAAAGTTTACTGTAGGCTAAAGGATAGTCATATTTCTTAAAAAGCGGGTGGTTATGTAATGGCTCTGAAATTGGATGCTGCTTGCATAGCCACAAGAAAAAACGAATAGCGACTTGCCACTTCTACAGTATAATTGTTTGAAAATTAAAATCAATAACAGAACAGCTCGGAAATGGATAAAGCCACAAAAATTTATTCAACATAAATTATGTGCTTCAGCGGTATATATTCTTGTGTGGTAAAATTTTGTAAATCTTTTTAGCAAAAGTCATTCAATAAAGAGGAATTCACCGGCTATTCCCAAAAAATTCAAGATATACGTTTTATTTGTCATGCAAATATATTAAACAAAATCGTTAGAGTATTTTTGAGAAAATAAAAAAATAAGGAAGCATTTTCCACTGAAGGGTTTAGGGTCGGGGATTTTCTTGAAAGTTGTTTTTTTAACCATATTTTCCTTTTTGAGGTATGATGTTCTCATACACACACGGACCTGTTTCAAAAATGTTTCTTTGTATTCAGGGTATCTGAAAACGCATATTTCTGAAATCTCCGCATCGAACTTTTGGGTGGAATTCAATGCTTCCTCTGCTTACTATAGGTAATCATTAGAGAAAGTAAAAATGTGGTTATTTATTTGACACATTTACGTTATTGGAATCACTTGTAGATTCACCAATGGCGGGCCTTTAAGCTTTCTGTAAATATTTGAGTGTGACCACACGTTTCGGACTCTGTATCTACCAAACTGCTTAAATGTTTTTACAGTTCGTTCTGTCTAGAAGTGCTACTTGTTCTCTAAAAATTCGGTTTTTCGGGTTCTTCTCAGATCCTCAGAAGACTTGAACATAACTCATTTCAGTCATTCACCGGCCGACAAGATCTAACCAGTTAAACTCTCGCAAAAAATAAATAAATAAAAGCAATAAAGAGTATAAGTAGATAGTTGATGAGGTGATATAAATTACTACACCTGGTATTTCCATTTAAAATATAACATTACAATATCAACTTCTCTTTTCATAAATATCTGCCCCCAAAATTATGAGAGGCTTCGGTATAAACAATATAAACATAAACTAACGTACGAGACTAAATTGCTCAATGTATTTTTCTCTGAAAGGCCACATTTAATATCTAGATAAAGCTCACACATACCGGAGTAATTATAAATTATTTTACAGCCATTATGCATTTTATTTCAAAAATTGGGACAAATATTTAGTAGGTAGCAGCAAAGGTATTGGTGTCACAGCTCGGAAACATGTCCCAATTCAGGAGGCTTATATTTAGGACATTCTTAATTTTAACTCTCTCTACCCTAGTAATGTATTGTACACAAACATTCGGCATAAATACTTCGCCTGAAATGCACTTTTTATATAAAGTTAGAGAACAGCTGAGTTGGTTAAAACACAATTTCCTATTTGAGTCAAACAGTGTTTAGACATGCCAGGTGAAGATTTTCATACCCACCCCCACAAATACGCTTTCCAGAAAAACTTGCCGTTATTTTTTATTTTCTAAAAAATTGGTTTTAAGGATTTTTACCATTGATATGTTGAAGATATTTACATGATTAATTAAACGTATATCGTGAATTTTCTCTGAATAACCTGTGAAGTCTCTTCACTCAGAATGAATTTTGTGAAATTCCTAACCCTTAAGACATAGGCAAAAACTATGCAAAGCAGAAACTGATGGGCAGAATTTATGTAAATAAGATTTTATAACATTATCCGTATTCGAAATATTAATTGAATCTTTAAGTTAAACTGTAGAGCGGCATCTATGAAGCATCTTCATTTTTCTTCGCGCGAGTTTATTAGTGACAAAACGGGTGATTTGCGAACAATTGTATTTTATTTTCTGCTTAACACATGTAACGATGTCCATATTTTTTAATTTTCGATTTTTAATTATAAAAAGTAATTTAATGAATTATCAAAAAGTTAAAAATGTATCATAAATAACGTAAGGTGTATAGAGGAATAACTTTTATAAGATTTGTTTAATGTATAAGGGATTATGTGAACTTTTCATCTGTGGAGAAAGTGTATGGGTGTTGATATTTTTCATTTTCGTGTTAAATATGTAACTATTTTTTATTAAAAATGTAAATTTTATCTACAAAATGTATATATATTTTCCAACCTTTCTTCTATTTTTTATTTTTTTTATAAATTACGTAACCTAGAAATGGAAAATGTTTACGAGAATTGCGATAGAAATTGTTTCGAAACCTTTATTGCCTAATTAATAAAGGTGGCTACTGGTAACAGCGCATATCTACGTTTTAACCCAACGTTAGAAGAAAAACTGATACGATTCGCGTAAATATCACTGTAAATATCAAACAATGAAAGTAATTAACTGAAATCGGGGAAAGTTTATGCAAATAACAAACAGTACATACAACACAACACGTAAAACTGTCATGCGTATGTTACCTACTCTTCAGAAACTCGCATTTAGTGTACTTTAGCACTGTTGCAGTTTATCTGCTAAAAGAATCATCTTCTTTATAGATAAAAGCGGAGATGTATGCTATTTGGAAAGGTAAGGAATAAATGCATATTTATAACCCTTTAGTCGTGGAAGTGGATTTTACAAATGGTGTAGAATCGCGACGACTGCCGGCTTACATACTCCAATACGTTGTGTTGTAAGTAAAATCGTTGCCTTCTGCATATGCTAATTGTTATTCACGCCGGAATTACTCCTCCAGTGTAGTATCAATTTACGTTGGCAAGGGGGATTTTTCGCTTCTCAACTGTTTTCATTAATGCAGATTAGTTGTTGTTTTAAAATCTGTATCTTCTATACTAATATTGGGGAGAGAGTGAAATCTTTGAAACCATTCAACCGATTTTGATAATTTTTTCATCATTGAAAAACACTGTTCTCCTGGAGGGCATAGGCTATAAATATTTCCAAAAGTATTAAAACTGGAGCGTTAGAGGGGTTTTCATGTTCATGTCACCCAATTTCAAGCCCCTTTCTTTAATAATAAATGACAGAATGTTGTTTTGCACTTTATGACTTCTAGCTCAAAGGGTTAAATGGAAAGGCTTAACATTTTTTAAAGTTGAATTATTGGAAGGTGGTGTTTCATATAGTCTTTTTTCACCAATTTTCATTCTGATTTCACTTAACTTCGTTATTAAGGGATATGTTTTGGTATGGTTTTGTAAAACCTGGTACACTGGTTTTAGAATCTGGTCGGAATGATAAGTTATCATACGAATTTGAAAAACTTCCACTTTCCTTACTTTCAATCCCCATGTTCAACCCCTCACATACAAATCAACACTTTGACCTATCTAGACAAAACTTTTTACGCTTTTACTGTAGAACCAAACGGTAATTATAGGCTACCTTACAACTCTTAAAAAATTGACATTCTCATATAATCAACCCCTCAAGTAGAAATCTGCACTATTAAGCCACCTGTTCAAAATATGATGCATTTATATTTTAGGATCTGGCAATAATCATAAGTATTTTCTATAGTTAATGCCTTTAATTTAAAAAAAATCCTTACCCTTCATTTTCAGCCCCTTTCACACAAAACTATGTTGATTAGCCAAATTGTGCACTTGAGCTTTTAAGTCTTGGCGGAAAATTGTAGGATATCTTAAAGTTTCAAAAGTCAACCTCTAAACGTATTTTAATCCTCTTAGTACAAATTTATATCATTTGACCAATCTGGACACAATTTCGGTAGTTGTACTTTAGGTACGATTGAAAGTTACAGGCTACTCATGCCTTTCAGAAAGACTTCAGCCCCTTACTTATAAAATGCAGTTTTGCAATCCCGGGTAATACAAAATATATGATTGGTTAAAAAAAGTAATAAAATTACATGTTTATGAAGTATTTTACAGAATTTCAGCAACAATAACACTTTGTTCTTCGTAAAACTCTTCCTGGATCCTGTGAAATTCCCAATAGTGCTAGTAGTGTTTAGCTTTCGTTTTTACTGCATACGGCACCACAGGCCGTGGAGTGATTGTGAAATGAAATAACTGGGGAATAAATTTTGGGAAGGAATCGTTCTTGGTCTAAGTTTAGTACAGCGCCGTATTTCCCAGTTTTGAGAACTGAGGAAAAACCTGGACAAATCTCCAGTGCTGGCGGGATTTGAATCTTGAAACTCCCGTTCACGATTCGTTGCCTTAATGACCTCGGCTACTCGTTTAATGATTTGGTAGGTATTTAAAATGGCAGCAGTGACATTTCATTTCTTTGATGCATGAAAATCAAAGTTTTTAGCGTATAATTTTTATATTTTTGTGAGAACAGCATCTATGGTATTTTCCTGGCATATCGATATTGGTTAGCTTTCGTATGAAAGAAGATATAAAATGTTAGCAAACGTTGTTCGCATTTGACATGTCGAAGTCTGTATTGTACTTGAGCCGGCTTTGAAACCAGTGTGTCATCACAGAGTCCGAAACTTAATCAACTAGCGCACAAGGCAGTGTTCATTACAGCAGGATATGGAGAATTAACATGCATTTGCAATCTCCGAGCTCATGAGTAACGTGGATGAAGAGCGCTTTTCTCGTTTGTCCATCACAACCAAATCTATTCTACAGTGGTACGGGCTTATTAGCTGGCGTACCATGTTTGATTCCCGGCTAAGTGAAGGTTTGTTATCTAGGGCTTGGATTTGGTATTTCCGAACTGCTGGCGAAAGCCGTGTCATTGCAAAAAAGAGAAATTAGGAAAATCATTTGTGTTTTAGAAATAATTTCCAAATATATTCGTTTTTTTCAAAAATCTGAAGCTAAGAGTCCGGTTCAAGAGAGAGAGAGAGAGAGAGAGAGAGAGAGAGAGAGAGAATGTGTGCATGTGTAAAATAAATACCCAAAAGGAATTTACTTTACTCTCTACAATTGTGTGAATATTATGAAACACCTTTTACTATTGCAGTTTCAGTATTTGAATAAATTTGTTCATTTGTGGACACGGTATTTTATAATTTATGTGTGATTATTAGAACTGCATTCCTTATTACATGTTTACCTCCTATACCATTATTCATGTGTGTTTTTAATGTCTTTTTTGCCGTTTAATTAGGGGTGAGGGTTTTAGAAGTGGAGGAACATTTCAGTACTTCGGCTAGGCTAGGCTAGGCTAGGCTAGGCTAGGCTAGGCCAGGCCAGACCAGGCCAGGCCTATTGTGTCGTAAAAGCTCCGAGTGTAAGGTATGAGGAGAGAGAATATCAGGTGGCCAGATCTGGTGGCGGAAGCGCAGCGGGATCCCTAGCGTTTCCAGATTCAGCGACCCCGGCCTCACCCTTTCCGGACGATCACGTTCAGGTGCAAGTTCTGTGCCAGGAAGAAACAGTTCTCTCCTTAAACCACATGTGCCACATACCAACGACTACCGTGCCAGATGCTGAAAGATAAAAGGCAATGAAATTAGAGGAAATGGAGGGTCAAAAGTTGTGTAATAGTATATAATCCACCCTGGCATGCGCCTACCGATCTGGAAAAGCCACGAAAAAATCCCTAGGTTAGGGTGGGTCGTTCAATGGAAATCGAACGTGGAGCCTCCAGGATGCTATTCTCACGAGCTACCACCTGAGCCATTCCTCTCGGTTAACATTTTTCCTAAGGTAGAGGAAACACAGTATTCGCTCTCCCCCTTTCGTTCTCGCCGGAAAGCACTTTTGGGGGGTGGGGAAAGATAGCTTTTAGGAATACAAGGCGAGGATTTTCAAACAATTACTTCTAACCCAAATAACTGTTGGCCTAGCCAACGTTTTGGCAGACGACGCGCATGCTGTAGAGTGTCTTTAACGTTTTATCAATGACATTGGACTTACCAGACGCATTTAATGCGCTGAGCGTCTTTTGACTGTGTTATTTTATCTTGTCTTTTTAAAGGGACATCTCGTCCCTAGTGGACATCTGGCGCTCGTGTCCCTGACATTCTACAGTTCTTGACACATTGTTTTACTCTTTTATTGACCATGGTTTTAGTGTGTTCGTTTTTGGTATTTGGTGTTTTGTTTTTTACCTTTAGGACATCACGGGTTTGTGTCCCATTTTTAATTATGCGGTTTTTTATCGGTCTTTTATTTTTGGACAGTACATTTTATAAGGGCGCTGATGACCTTAGCTGTGTGGCGCCCTTAAACCGCATCTCATCATCATCATAACCCAAATAACGAATGATAAAATTATGTTAACGTTGTAATCTATATACAAGGTGGTTCAAATATGAACGGATTGATTTTCTTTACGAGCGTAAAACCCCACCCAGCACGTCACTGAATTTGGCAGTTGTGAGCGTGTTCAGTCTTGTCTAAACTCTACAAGAGAGATGAGCGAACAGAAAGTGAGTGTCGGTTAGCGTGGAACAACGCTTTATTATCAAATTTCTTACTGCAGAAAGGGTCCAACCTTCGGAAATTCTTCAGAGGCTTGAAAACAGATTGGAGAAGCATGTCTCTCGAGAACTCGTGTGTTCGAATGGTGTAAAGCCTTCAGAGAGAGAGAGAGAGAGAGAGAGAGAGAGAGAGAGAGAGAGAGTGTGTGTGTGTGTGTGTGTGTGTGTGTGTGTGTGTGTGTGTGAGAACACACCGCATAATCTCGACCGCGAACATCAATCACTCCATCTAATTGTGACCGTGCTAACGTGTTTATGCGGAATAATAGGCGTATTAGTGTGAAAGAACTTGCTTCAATATTGAATACTGCTCCAGTCCGAAAGAGAAACAGGAGGAAATCGGATTTCCTTCTTTCAAGACAATGCAAAGCCTCACCCTGCCAGAAAATCGCGAAAACCACCAGGAAGCTAAAGTGGGAACTCCTTCCCCACGTACCTTACAGTTCAGATATAGCCCAAAGCATTTTTATTATTATTATTATTATTATTATTATTATTATTATTATTATTATTTATTATTATTATTGTTATTATTAGATTTAGATAGATATATATTTTATTTCACTTCGTTAATTACATAAATTAATTCTCATATAAGTTCTGTAATACATAATTTTATCCTTACACATTACCCTTTACATATCATTTTCTCTTTCACTAAGTTGATGCATTATTAAGGGCCCGCGAACATCCAACACCACGGTGGTCAGTTATTGGGTCCATTTAATTTTATGATTCAACAATCTACATTTTCTTTCTGTTCTCTATTTCTAATTTTTTTCAGCCATTTATTGCTCACTACACCTAAATATTTTCCTATTTCAAATAAACTTTCCTTGGATTTAACTCTTAACATCCTTTTACCTATAATTTCATTTAGTAATCTAGACCAATTGTTTCTTTACAATCTTTTCCTCATATTCATTGTTCCTTCACATTCTAACATTAAATTTATTTGAGAGGCTTAAAAGTGATTTGAGGGATTGCGGTTTGAGATTAACAACGCAATGATGGCATTTGTTCAGGAACAAAAAGCTTTTGGGAAAAAGGAATAAAACAGTTGCCAAAATACGGAAAAAAGTGTGTAGAAGTCAATGGGGACTAAATTTAGAAGGATAACATGTAAAACTGATCAGATTTCACTACAGTATTTTCTATAAAAAAATCAGTCCTGTTCATATTTGAACCACCTTGTACATGGAGAGCAGCACGATATACACAAAATTGTACTTCAAGAAAAAAGTAGATATAATGGATACAGATATATAGTTTGTCAAATAAAACTGTTTGTGGTACTAACCATTAGCAAATTATTTCTGCTGCCCGTTTAAATTATAAGCGATCTACTTGGAAATCTTAAATAGCTGTTATTTTATTTCTCATGTGCTCATGCAGACGGGTTGCAATACCGTGACTGGTATAATAATATGAGATTAATTTTTAAAGCGCTAGTCGTGGCCACCTCCACCTAGAACAAAACATTTGAACGGCAGCACATCATCATAGACAGTCCACAATTTCAAAAACAAAGACAACAGTGCTCCATTTCAAACTTTATGGAAATACTTAACAATGTAACTTCATGTAAAAATGTTATTAATTTTCTAAAATCTATCAACCTAATGTATTAGTCCCGATATAATTGTAAAATTCAAGCGACTTAAATAAAATAAAAATGTTTATTGTTACAGTGTTCCAAATGGAAGCTTTTTCTGGTGAACATATAGAAAAATAAGCGTTTGTATGGGAAATTCGTAGAAAATGCATGAAAGTAAACCACAACTGCTTCAAAATGTGGTGCGACTTTTATGTATAAGAAGTTGTTAAAGTAAACTTTAAAATTTCTAAAAAAGTTTTTCATTTCAAAGAATATATTTTTAATTCGTTAAATAGTTTGTACCACAAACAAGGGTAGCAATTATTATACTGGAACTATGGCATTTGTGCCTTTCAGAATCGAATAGGGATATCTCGGCCTAGCAAAAGAATACTATGCGTTACAGAGCTCAGTTTTCAGCACAATATTTGAAAACCATTTAATTATATTTTTGAAAACTCTCTATTCTCAAGGACAAATAATAGAAAAATAAACTTTTCTTTCTTTCTCCCCCCCTCTCTCTCTCTCTCCCTCTCTCTTTCTTTCTTTCTTTTCTACCTTTCCTTATTTTATTTTTTTCCCTTTGTGTGTGTGTGTGTGTGTGTGTGTGTGTGTGTGTGTGTGTGTGTGTGTCCTGCGGCATATATTGCAGCCAAAGTTTGACACAGTTTTATTACGTAAAGAAATAACAAATTCTAAATTTTCAGGACCTAAGCTTATAAAACAACTTTCTCTGTTAATTAATTGTTGAGATTAACATATGAATGTGAACACTAACCTTTGCATCTACTGTAAACTATAATGTATGTGCTATGTTAATTGTAAAAAGCTGGTCGCGCTATGATTTTACTGTTTAAGTGTCCTTAAACAAATAAATCATAGAAAACTTTTTGGATTACGCTCGGTTCTCTTTTGCTTAAATTTTTAAGTAACGTTTGCAAGGCACAGTGTATTCATTTGTTGAAAATTGTTAATATTTCTTTTAAGTTGACATATTGTATTACAAAAATGTTCTACCATAACACACGAATTAAAATAATAGAATAGACATTTCAGTATTAATATAGCTCTTCATACAAATACTTCATAGTCACTTGCTATAAAAGTTGTGTTTCATATTGGTTACTGTTAGGAATAGTACAAATGAGAAAAACAAACTTATATAATTATCCCACTAATATTATCACCATCTTAATTGCCTCCTATTCAGTAAAGAATTTCAAGCAACCGTCAATCATCTATGCATGTTTGTGGTTTTTACTTCAAGTAATTTTACAGAGATTTTAATTTATAAAACAACTAAAAGCTTTGGACACTCTCCAAGACGCGAAGAGGGCAGAGTTTTTAAACTGGGCTATCCAAGAAATACGCGGCAATCTTAAGCGAAATATTAAACAAGGGATAATAGGTTGGAATTGCATCAATTTAGTAAAGTTTTTGAATTTGATGATCCCAGGTAGAGGATCCGTTTCTTTTAACAATATACTAAACACACTGCATTCAAAATGGGGTGGGCAATGTAGCGGAATTGACAAATATTACCGTAAATATCAGTGGAGAGAGAAGGGAGGAATCTAAAGAGGGTAATACACGCTGCGGCTATTCTAATATCACTACTTAATGTTAAGCTTTGGTTTAGTAATTTGTCTGGTGTTTCCGTACAACATAATTTTTATCTTCTTTTGAAGCTCTGAAGATGCATTCTTGTACTCTAAAGGAACACCCTGTACTCCAGGTCTTTATATAATGAATATATTAACTGATTTTTTTATATTTTCATAAAATAATTAATATTTTCCGGAATAAACCCTTAAGAATTTATACTTTTCTAGATGTAAATAATATCCGAGAGAAAAACACAGAGCAGTGCTTAATTACATTACATCCATCTGTTATATACTTGCAAAATGTCTGTTCAGAAAAATAAAAATTTTAAGCTAATTCACATGTTATTTAAAATGAAATACAAGAAACCATTAAAATGTTATTCGAAGTTACACACAAATTTGGTTTGATAACAACTATGTGTGACATGGTCTATTATAAAAATGCTGCATTAAGAAGATTTTATGTCTCCATTATCGTTTATTTCTATATTTTTTCTACAAACCGTTCTTATAAAGCTTACTCTTTTGTCTGAGATAAACATTCGCAGAAACGGTTTCATTATACATTATATATTTGGTTGAAGCTACAGTCAGATCTTTGGGTCGCTATGTGTTGGCTTTTAAATTCATGCGTTTGGAATCACAAGAAACAAACGAATTGTCCCTTAGCGCTTCAAAAATGTAAAAAATCAATATTGGAAAGTTCAAACTTATAGTAACGAATATCTTGGGAATATTTTAGCCTGGGAGAAAATATTTGACACAAGTTGCGTATTTTAACGAAATGTGCATTATTGTGTGATTGCAGACCTACACTTGAAAGTAGACATCGAAAGCTATTACCAGCAAATCTAAGATAAACATTTTATTAGTAATGCAAATATAACAAACATGTGGTGTTTTAATTCAAATCGGTTGAGCCGTTTTTGAGAAAATAAAATACAATGACCAAAATTTTTTCCTTGTAAATGCTAGTTTCAGGTGGGAGATTTTCTTGACAATCTTTGTGTCGAATGTTTTTAAGATGCTGTACTTGCATAAATACCAAGTTTGGTATTTTCAGGCCTTTGTTATGCTATTCCACATTTTCTAAAATGTTTTATTGGGTTCAGTGGAGCTCAAAACGTGTGTTTTCAGTGAAATCTCGATGTAGAATATACTTGCTATAACTGCTTACTATAGGTAATGGCTCAGCGTTAACACGTGAGGCTCACATCAGGAAGGTCCCAGGTTCGATTCCAGTCGATCCCCCACTCCGACCTTGGGTTTTGTCGCGGTTTTCCCTGGTTGGTAGGTGAATGCTGGGGGAGGGGTTTCTCATCTACCACGATTTCCTTTCCATCATTTCCCTTTCAATCCATTTCCTTCTCATATTTCAGGTGTTCTTCTAGGTTTCGTGGTGTAGGGTGTTTATTCAAAGGAAAGGGAATGAGCACCTCCCGTGGACACTAGAGAGCTGCATGGTTGACGGTGGCCGTTCTAGGCGGCTCCAGCAATGGGGCAGTTCTTCGAGCCTGAAACTCTTAGGGTCCTCCGCGCATCTCTGTGGCCTGTAGCCTCCTGTGATTCCTTCACTTCATTCCTCCCTCCTGGGAGGTATTACCCATAATAGATCGTGTAGGTCGCTGGGTGCGGGGTGTCCCCCTCCATTGTATAATCTATACCTATACTATAGGTAGGTGGTATACAATTAAAACTCTGGTTGCAAAACGTAGAAGTCGAAAACTTCAGCCCTATATCGCCTTAGTCACAACAATGAAATGGATAGGAAAACGGGCTTTTATAATAACAGTCTGTAGAATCTCTATGAAATAGTAATGCGTACAGTATATCCTTCACTGTTGCGCATGAACCTTTTAGAAATAAATATTCGATATCGGTAAAACAAATGCATTTTCTTGTGTTTATAGCGAAGGCTGTTAAAGAATGTAATAAGTTTCGTTTAAAGGAAGCATACATTCTCAGATAGAAGGTATCTCTCAACCCGCATGTGACCTCGTATGTAAATGTGGGAAGCATTTTCATATATCGAGCCTACAGCTGAAGCAAAATCAATCTTTTAGACATCACAATATACAACCTAGCTTCCTGTGTATTTCATCGGGGTAGGAAAACTCTCGAGCGGAATACTTATTGCCTTTTTATTTCTTCCGGAGTGATATCTTAGTACAATTTATATGCTAAACATTGTTTACCTTGTTGGTAACTTTATAATACTGACTCTATTGGAAATCCACACATCTCTTCCCTTAGCTGATACTTTATGTTAAATATATAAGCTATTGCCGAGAAGAAACTATGGGAGAGGCGTCGCGGAGTGTTTGAATATTTAATGTTCTGCACTATATACCTACACTCCCTACAGAGGACTCCATTAAAAGTTGTCCCTCCCCTTTGGTGAAACAGTAACATCGCAGTATAATGGCTTTAGAAAGGTGTGAAGCTAACTTCCCCCACGGATTTAGTTTCCTGACCGCGGGGAAAAATAGTCTTCAACTTTGTTTATTTAAATTTCAAATTTGGACTCATCTCTTTAATAGCCTTTTCTCTCTCTTTGCTCCAAAACGTGAAAATAAACTAGGCGTCACATTGTTGGATGCCGTTTGTGAAACTTTGTTTTGTGGCCATATGAAATAAAGGAGCAGAAGCGAAGGTATATGTAACTTTCTTGGTTTTCATTCTTTGCTAGTACATTAGGGATGCATGAAGTAGTTTTGTTATATTTTCCTGCGCTCTCAAGCAACGCAGGTAGACTAAAATTAAGTCATATTTGAAAAAATGCTGGCACGTGTCAAATATAATCATTTACAAGAAGGAAAGGAAACAAAACTTTCAGCGATCATTCTAGGATGTGATGTCATTGAAATCATTTGTAAATTGTCATACGTTCCTTTTTACTTTCTCTACTACGTATTTGCAGTAAGCATGGGAAGTATGTATTCCACCCAAAGATGTTTTGAGGTCCTCTAAATCCAAAAAGGGTATTTTTAGGAAAAAAAAGTCCGTTTGCCAGTGTTTGTATGTGTGAATAGCATAACTCAAAAACGAAAAGTCGGTTAAATACCAAACTTGGTATTAAAGTCAGCAGCCTCCAAGGTTGGCAGACAATTTTCAAGAAAATTTATCCACCCCCAAACTACTCTTTACATGGAAAAATTTTCGTTACTTTTCATTTTCTCAAAAACGACTATGACGATGTTGATCAGAATACCTACCACATATTCGAAATACTTGCATGGCAAATAAAATCAATATCTCGAATTCTCTAGGAATAGCCTATTAAGTTCTATTCATTTTGAATGACTTTTGTGTATCACTGGTAAACTGAAAGTGACAAACAAATCTTAACTGCACAGAAAAAAGAGGTAGATCTCAAATGGTACAATAATTGTACTCTTTTATATGAATGTTTAAAAAAAGCGCGCGCGCGTGTGTGTGTGTGTGTGTGTGTGTGTGTGTGACGTTAACAATTTCCAGGATATTGTTGTTATTGGTTTGCATTTTCAAGTGCTTTTTCTTCAAGCGGTTAATCGCTATTCGTTTTTTCTCGTGATAATGCAAAGGGCATGAAGTTTCAAAGCCACATAGCGACCGGCGTTTTTAAATATCTGACTATTTATTTAGACTTATCCTTATACCAACAACGGAATGACTAATGAAAGTTTGTCTCGATTGACAGGAAATGAGTAGAAGCATAAGCTTTTGTAAGAATACGAGGGACACTATTTATATTTTTAGCCTTGGCAACCCTGAATGTTGTAGGTGCCATCTGACGTTTCCAATGGAAAGTTGAGATTTTTGATCATAATCTACTTCAAACATTTTGTCAATAGAACCTCATTTGTTTTGTGTACACTAACTTGAAAATTGTGTGTCAACAAAAACATGGAATTAACTCGTGAAAATGTTCGTGCAATGATTTATTACGACCTTCGACGTGGATTATCAAGAGTACATCGATCAACTAACTTCCACATTTGGCGACGAAACTCCATCCTTTGCCACTGTGAAACGCTGGTATAACGAATTTAATCGTGGCCGCCGTTCGCTCAACAATGAAGTTCGTGAAGGTCGTCCAAAATCAGTTGTTGTGCCAGAAAACATTGATGCTGTCCAAAACCTAATAAGGAAAGATCGTCATGCGACATATTGTGAGATTGCGGCAACCCTAGGCATTAGTTAAACCAGCATATATAAAATATTGCATGATTATTTAGCCGTGAAAAAGTTTTGCTCTCGTTGGATCACACATAATTTGACGCAATCTCAAAAAGATGCTCGTGTCGATTGGTATACAAAAATGCTCAAGAAATACAATGGCGGTGCCTCAAAAGACGTATATAAGATTGTAACAGGTGACGAATCATGGAACTATGAGTATGAGCCGGAACGTAAACAGCAGTCGACTGTATGGGTGTTTCAAGATGAAGCAAATCCAACAAAAGTTGTTCGCATTCGAAGCACTTCGAAGCAAATGGTCGCCTGCGTTCCCAGTAAAACTGGCCATGTGGCAACAGTGCCTTTAGAGGAACGTAAAACGGTCAATGCCGAATTGTTTGCCGGAATTCTTCGGTGAAGTAAGGAAAACTAACAAGAACCGTATGATCGTTCTTCATCAAGACAATGCGAGCGCACACACATCTCGCCTAACAACAAGTACGTATTTGAAGGCTCAAAAAATCGAATGATGGGTCATCCGCCATACAGTCCTGATTTGGCACCCAGTGACTTACTTTTGTTCCCGAACCTGAAGAATGAATTGCGTGGACAACGATTTTCATTGGCAGAAAAAGCCGTTGATGCCTTCAAAAACCATGTTTTGGAGGTGTCTTAAGAAGACTGGAATAAATGCTTTGACAAATGATTCAAACGGATGCAAAATGTATTGATCATAAAGGAGAATATTTTGAAAAACAATAAAGCAGTTTTCAATCAGAAATTACTTTGTTTTTATTCTTAGGCACAAAATATAAAGTGCCCCTCGTAGTTAGTATAAGAGGGAATAAAGAAAGTCGCGTGAATGCAACACATAGATTTTAACAAACGCTTGGTTATGTCAAATTTGTTTATTTACAGGAAAAAGAACTTTCAACCATATTCTAGATCTATAGGATATTATGTCATTAACACCTTAAAATTAAAACCTATTTATTGTTTTTTAAAATATTTTCTAAGTATCGTTTTAAATAGTTTTGATTCGGAAAAGCCTAATCGCGATTTTTACTTTCATACATACCTAATGATAACTAATTACAAACAATACAACAAACAGGAATACAATGCAAATGACACTGATTTATAAATATTAAATAACAAGGAAAACACGCCATTGAATACAATAATATGAAATATGCATAGAAAATTAATAACTTTGAAAATGGAAAGTAGTCAATCAAACCACAGCTGCTGCAAGAGGTAGCATATCATGAAATAAATCTTCATTACAAAATAATCATTAAATTTTATGCATTGGAAAACAGTTTAGAAATACTTGAATGCTCATAAATTAAATTAAAGTGTCAGATCTCACTGCAGAAGTGTATTATTTTTAAGAATTCAATAATACTTTTAAAAATTATTAGGTCGTCAAGAACTTTAATATTTCTTGGAATGATATGCTTTTTCCTATGGAAATAAAAGCGGTGGCATTCTGTTAGTGTATCGGAAACTGAAAATGGTAGTCTTGCATATAGCACGCTGTGGCTGAACATCTTTGGTAACCTGTGAATCATGTTTGTATATTCTATTCCTAAACGGATAATAATAACTTAATGCTTTCAATTTAGGTTTATGAATCATAAGGCTTCATTTATAACCCCGTCGAACTTCAATGGACATATCGGTGGCTTCGACTTGAAAACCAACTGATGTTGTTGCTCGTTGAACTGTAGGTTTTAAGATTAGTTTTATTAGTTTTTTTATCATGAAACACATTAATCACTCTCACATACACAGTTTCAGACTCTAGGAGGTAGGGAGTGATCCTGGTGAATGCAAAAATCGAACCCAGTACCTCTGGTATAAGTATTTGTGTTTTATTTTTAATTTATTCTTTTTTTTCTGAAAGATGGAGTTGGAAAAAGAGAGTAAGAGGAGGAAGGAAGAGGAAGTAATGGTAAGAAAATGAATGTGTGAGACAAAGAGATGGAAGGAAGAAACTCCGCATTTTAAGACAATAACGGGAGCAGAGCTGTGGGTTCTGCTAGAAATAACAAGGAACGATTTTGGAATTTTGCATCATTATTTGATTGTTCAAAATATGCGAATTTACCTGATTGTACTTTTCCAACCTTATCCTATACACGGCTTGTGCGGAAGAACGATTAATTATCCCCTAATTCTTAATAATTCTCTCAGTTCCAGAAAAGTATACTAGGAAATTTACGATGAGTTTCTAGTATACATTAATGGTGATGAACCCTGTAGTGATACAGTTCTCTTGGCGTACGTCTTATGAACTGAGAGAACTCTCAATATCTGTAAGGAATTCCTTCGGAAGAGCAAGAGAAGGCACTGGTCATCCGCGAGCGAATTAGCATAACACTAGCACTACAAACATAAGTCACTTTACCGTAAGCACAACGTTAGTTTAAAAGGAACTAAGCACACAAGCTCCTTTGAGCGAATCATTCAACTAAACTACTCCGTTCAAATTATCCACTCACATTTTGGTATAGTATAAAAACGACAATGGCTTAGAGCGGCGTTTACCAATCTTTTCACGTTTGCGTTTCCGTTTCAACTTATTTCTATAAAGTGCACCCCTGTGTTAAATATATGGTGTTTTTAATTCTCATGATGTTATTCGATGCCTGTCTTAGAGTACAAACTATAGAATCAATTTTACAAAGTTCTTAACTCAGAAGTATAAATAGCCTATATTATTATTATTATTATTATTATTATTATTTATTGTTTAAATAAACGCTATTGTTTGTGTTGTATAGTATAGTGATTTTTACATAGGTTACTATCCATTAGAAACACTTAATGAGGCCCATAATCTTGCTTTCACACACTTCCTATCTTGAAATTACGCTCAAAGGATTCGAGGTTGGTCTTTCGAACAAGATTTGCATTAAAGTAGTTGTAATACTTATTTTTTATGAATGTTTAACAAGAAATAATCTCTGATTTGTGGACTTTTCAGTTATAAATCATAAATTTTGATACTCCAGAAGGCTTACCACTGATTTACCGAATAGTTGGTTAAACTATCAGGCCTGCGACTCAAAGTACTTACGACATTGCATTGGGGTAGGTCATCTCAAAATGAATTTGAGATCAAGCAGATGGGTTCAAACCCGGCGGAGGGCGATGGATTTTTTCGGACGTAAATCCATAACAAGGCTTCCTTAGGAAGGGAAATAAAGCCGGTGGTCCTGTGTCGTAGATTTACGGCACGTATAAGAACCTCAAGCCTGATAAAGAGACCTCTGAGTAAAATTACTTACCTTTCACGCCCAATATAGAATGGGACGCTTAGGATCACAGCAGTTAAAGAGCGTCCATAAATAAAACTCAATTATTATTGCAACCAGATGGAAGCCGGAAGATTGTGTTCAAACCCCGCTATGGCATTGAATTCTTCAGTCTAATTCAAACTTTTTTCATTTTAGTGAAATTTACTAAAGCGGCAAGAGAAAGTAGAACCACCAATCCGATAAAAATTTGTCTCACAGGCACATTCGGCGTAAGTGCTACAAGCCCTTTTCGGTTTTACGCATCTAATGGCACCTGTCCATAACACTCTTTAGGAAAAAATCTGATGTGTTACACTCTCATGACTTTCTCTACTCTTGTACAAACTATTTTTACAAACGCTTATTCTCCATATGCTCTATGTTAATTGAGATAACGAGATGTTAATCTTATTGCTAATTTTCTTGTAGATGCAAGCGCAATTGGTAGGTTTTAAGCGATAGTCAAATATTTTAAGACCTGGTTGCTATGTGGAGTATTCCATTCTCTTTGCATTACCAGGACAAAAAAAAATGAATAACGAATTTACATTTGAGAAAAAGTATAAGTGTTGAAAAATTTAAGGGAATAACAAGCAATATCTCGAAAATGGTTCACTCAACAACAAAAATGTATATGACATAAATTGTGTATTGTAAAGCAATCTACATTTTTTGTGTAGTAAAAGTTTCGATCTCTTATGGTTTACCAGTTATGCAAAAGTCGTCGACAATGAACAATACTTTTGGAGACATTCCCAGAAAATTCGAGATATACATTTCAATTGTCATGACAATATCTTAAACAAATGATATTTTAATCAAACTCGTTAGAGCCAGTTTTGAGAAAATTAAAATTTTCGAAAAATGTTCCATGTAAAGGGTAATCTGGGGTGGGTGGATTTACTTGAAAACCTTCGTGTCGCAACTCTGTAAGATACTGAACCTAAATACCAAGTTTGGTGTTTATCCGACTGTTCGTTTCTGAATTATGCTGTTCACAGACAGACAGACACACGGACATGTTTCCAAAAATACTTTTTACTTTCTCTACTACGTATAGTAAGTAGGGGAAGTATTGCATTCCACCCAAAAATTCGATACCGAGATTTCACCGGAAATACATGTTTTGAGACTCCCTGAATCCAAATAAAGCATTTTGGGAAACATGTCCGTGTGTGTGTCTGTGTGTGTGTGTGTCTGTGTGTGTGTGTGTGTCTGTGAACAGCATAACTCAGAAACGAACAGTCAGATAAACACCAAACTTGGTATTTAGGTTCAGTATCTTCCAGAGATGCGACACGAAGGTTTTCAAGAAAATCCCCCCACCCCAGAATACCCTTTACATGGAACATTTTTCGAAAATTTTAATTTTCTCAAAAATGGCTCTAACGATTTTGATTAAAATATCATATGTTTAAGATATTGTCATGAGAAATGAAATGTATATCTCGAATTTTCTGGGAATGTCACCAACAGTATTCTTCATTGTGAACGACTTTTGCATAACTGGTAAACCATAAGAGATAGACAAACTTTTACTACACAAAAAATGTAGATCGCGTTAAAGTACACAATTCATGTCATATACATTTTTGTTGTTGAGTGAACCATTTTCGAGATATTGCTTGTTATTCCCTTAAATTTTTCAATACTTATTTTCTCAAATGGGAATTTGTTATTCATTTTTTTTTTGTCTTGGATATGCAGAGTATTAATCTGTGGCAAAGGGAATAGTGCTGCACCTAGCAACCAGCTATTAAGAGATGTGTATGTGCTTAAAGATTACTGCATTTCCAAATTGCCCTTGTAAATATATATTCCCCTTACATCTACAAGAAAATTAGCAATAAGATAGAGTCTGCAAATGTTTATCTCTATTAACATGAAGTAGATGGAGAATAAGCGTTTGTAAAAATAGTTTGTACAAGAGTAGAGAAAGTCATGTGAGTGTAACACATCAGATTTTTTTGGACTGAGGGGGGCTCAGAACATATATTTCCGGTGAAATCTCGGTATCGAATTTTTGGGTGGAATATAATACTTCCCCCACTTAGTATACGTAGTAGGGAAAGTAAAAAGGAACCAAAGCTAAGCAGATTATATTATTTTGTACACGTTATCGAACATTAGTCTCGGTTCTAATTTGGAGAATGAGTAATCCAAGATTCGTTACACCATAGTTGCTGTGCTTTCGTTTAAACATGTTTGTAATGTTATAGCTTTGCGCAATGCGTCAGTGTAATCGCTTTCAGATACGCGAAACAAAAGAGAAAAAATGCTCATCGAATGATTCAGATGTTATTGGCGATATTACAAATAAAACTGATAGTCCTTTTTAAATACTTTTATTGTGCGGATGGAGGTACATTATGAACGGCCATCGATTGTTATCCCTTTCAATGATATCGAAGATACAATAGTTATACAAATGCAGTTTACGTTCCCGCTAAACAAAATGGTAGTTTAGAAAGATTATTAAAACGCACCATGGATGACATAATTTTCACTTAATTACATATAGAAGCTAGACAGAGTAGTTTTGTGCTGCTGGCTGGAATCCCACAGGGCTGTGAACTACTCCACAGAATTCTTGTTTTGGTTCTCCCCTCCCACCCAAAACGATTGCAATTATTATCATTGATACCCGACACAGTGTGCAGATGTTGTTTAACAGAAATTGTGTGAACATCGCATGCAAGTTAATTTTTGCTATATTGGCTGCCATGTAACGTTTCGCGTGAGATGGCTGTGGTGCTTTTTCATTTCAACCCATCTTTTAATTAAAGTTAGTCAATAAACGTTCCATCTCGGTGTTGTGTATGTGCACACGAAATTCACTAGCGTATTACCCTTGGTGGCACAAAAAAGCTCTGTTGCTCTATGGATCAGGAATGCAAATTAATTACAGCTGAGCTGGGAGGGGGGGATCTCTTTTGGGGCACTTAATAAAACAAACTTTTAAACTATTTTTGTTTCTTTTAATTTTAGTTGCATACAGAATAGGTTGCTACAAAGCCTCTTAGCGATATTCGCATAATAGCAGTCGTAAATACGCTCTGATAACTAGTTCATGCGGTAATTTGGTAAAAATAAACGAGTAGCTGATATTTAAACCTTTCTTTAGTTATGGTTTACTGCTCGCTTTTCTACGGTGAAAACTGATCTATGTCAAATTGGAGGCTTCTAAACGGCCCAAAACAGGTAATAAATTTACATTTTTTCCGTGATATCGCGATTAGAACAAAACGTGGATACAAGAATCTTATTTGACTGTCCAAGTCAACCAACGTAATTATGTGTGACGCAGACATGAGAGTCAATTGCAGGACACAGGCACTCATAAATAACAATTCGTGATTTAAACAATGACAGGACTTGTGGTCTGTTATCTATGAATGATAACAAGAATGATAACGGCTATCTCATAGAGCACTTACACAAGATGGGTAAAGAAGTTGATCCAATTTGTATGAGATGCAAAAGGCAGATGAAGCGGCGAGTCATTTTTGTATGCCTGCGAGCCACTTGCATGTCGACGTCTTCCGTAAGGATTAGCTTACAACTTGTTCCGATCTCACATCAATCCAGCGTTTCCTAGGACATCCCATTGGCTTCTATCCTCTTGGTTTATATTCCATTATTTGTTTGAGAATTCTTTCAGTCGTCATTCTTTCTAAATGTCGAAGCCAACTTTCTCCGATCTCATTAGATTTTCTGTAATGAAATCAGTGTTTAATTCCTTTCTAATAAAGGGGAAAAAACGCCAAAGTCAAACCTGACATGCGAGGGGCTGGTAACCCCTCCATGGAATTTTGCCTTACTCAAAACCTCGCAGAAAACAACTGGGCCGAACTTGCAAGTCAAAGGATTAAACACTTTAACTAAGGTTTTATTCAGTTGCATAAAGTTAATAAGGCCTCAGTAACAAAGCTAGCCTCTTTTATAAAAGATGCAGGCATTCTGAGAGACCAGAAAATAAAATGGATCAGTAATGGTCGAGGTGTTTAGGACTTCGAGAGCCTACCCCTTCTAGCCCTAACCTAATTATGTATGACGTATCAGAGTAGTGCGAAGTAACACCGTTTAGGCGATTCGTAGGTAAGGGTTGCAAAAGTGAAGTGAAGGTAGGCTTTGCGTCTTACAACCAGTAGGTACAAAGTGCAACTTAGATTCCCCTTATCGCGCTAGTCCATTTCCTCTTTCCTCACGTGCTCCAATCTTTTCAAAGAAGACACTTATACGATGACTTCACAGAGAATTCAGTAGGTTAACACTGGATTTAAGCGTATAATTTGATTTACACGCTTACTCGTCTTCCTAAATATGCTTCATGAAGGAAACTGGTGTGTTGATGCAGTTTTTGGCTTTTTGGCAGGATATAGCGTAATTTTCCGCTGTTACCAATTATGAGATAATTTATGCACATGCACCTGATCTTTTGCCCTGTTCTTGTATACCCACATTGTATTGCATTGCTGCAAATATTCTTTAAGACATTGTCTCGATCAGAATTTATATTTCCCATCCCTATCTTCTTGTATTGGTATTCCATATTGGTGTGGATTGCGACAAACATGCCTTAACAAGTATTTTGCAGATGAATGACTCTGTGGCCTGATGGTTAGTAAGCCAGCTTCCAATTTCAGAGTTCTGGATTCAACTCCCAGCTGCAGGATGGCAAAATTTCAACCAGTCATAAATTTCAATATCAGTAATCGAGGACATTACTCGAATATTGCTACGTAATTAATCCTTGCTCCTTTACGATTATATAACGAGCATGTAAGGTGGAAACAAGTGCTAAATTCAGATTAAGTATGGTGCGTGCAAAACTCGGCCAGTTAATTCGACAGGCTAAACCTTAGAACACCGAAATGAATAGAAGGTATGTTTTGAATCAATTTCAAAACTTTTCAAATGTAAACTTGTGAACTGGAAAAGCAAACGCCAACACAGGAGATCACAAATATTTTAACAGAGGGCGAGAAAGGTAAACGAAGAAAACTGCTGTTAAAACTATTGAATGTGACTCCGAAGATTAGGTTTGGAAACAGTGGATACCTTTAATTACTTATTACAATTCGCAGCGCCTCCTTAATGTGCATTCAGTAAATACGTTGGACATGCACACTATTATAGCCACAGAAACTAGTGTTTAGAGGTTATCATTTATTGTAGGCATCTGAAATATCTTCTGGGATTTATTAATTCGTATTATTGGTGAAATGGTGCTGGCAATTTCCATTTTCTCGTAGCATTATATATGATAAACATACATGAAACACGAAATGTTCATCTTATTCTTGCAAAAGGTACCATAAAAGCAGTATTTCAGCTCTGCATTTGTACATTGAAGAAAAGCAAGAGTTTTTGCAGTGTTAATCTTTATTACAGGAATAGTTGCTTAACAGCTCCGAAAATATTGGGTGCTTGCACAGTTGACAATTCTGCTGTATGCTTCAGAAAAGAGCGAAATCGGTGAGAGAGGTACATTGAAGAATGGGGTAGAAATTGCACCTGGCATTAATATGTTAGTCTATTTTTAGAGCTCTAGTTCAAGAGACTAATTAAAAGTTGACAAAGTTAAAACAGGCACAAAAAGTAGCAAAATGTTTTGTATATCCAGAATGTGCAGGCTCGTAGAAACAGAAGCAGGATGTTACAGGATAATTAGAGAAGGTGCCGAGTCTGTATTTCATTAAATCAAAATTAAAAATGGCCGTAACGCTCGCACTAAACAATTAATGTAGGCATTTCAAATTCCGTTTGCACCATATCGCACAAAAACATACGGTGCACTAATATCTCTTGCATTTATTGTGCTTTTGAATTAGAACTGCGGCTCCCAGCAGCATTGATACTGCAATATTTCATGCTTATCATTGAGTTGTATAGCATATCTGCTGATCAGCTTGAACAAAAATCGTTTTATTGAATTCATTTAATGATCTTAAATTATAGAACATTCATGCTATCAAAATAGCACGCTGTTTAGTTTTCGCTTATTTATAGATGATTCTGAAATCACATAGATGTGTAGCAGTCCATTATCCGTAAGAAAATTGTACTTCTCTGATAACTGAACGATGTTATTTGCTGGAATTATAAATGTAAAGATATTAAGGGTTTAAGGGTGACACTACAACATTTTGAACATCTGTTCATGCATGTTTACATCTTTTTTTTTAGACTCTGTATTAGCTGTTTCGTGATTGATAGTACACAGTGTGTATTTTACTAATTAATACCATACAAACTCAAATGAGATTTAGCCAAATTAATGTTTTCCAAAAGAAGTAATAATGTTGTTGCGCTTTCAAACAATAAAATTCTGGTGCTCAAATCGCAATTACTGCAACAAGTTCATACAAATAATTTTGTCTACAAAAGAAACTAAGAAGGTGAACATCACAAAACGACAAGTTGGTTGCGATAGACAGCCGGGACTAGCAGCAATTCAACGTTTTTTTCCGTTTGTTGTTCGAAGATAATGTGACATAGTAAAGCTATGGGTTATCAACGGGTTAACAAACGATGATGTCAGGAGTAGGTTGATTGATAGGAGCTCAAATCTCCTTACACAATTTCATGAAGAAATGTAAACCATTGGACAATTAATACATGCTATTATCAAATAAAGTAATACAATTAATATCTGCTTCTAAGTATATCTGCAACTAACCATTGCAACTCGATCCTCTTTTGGAAATATAAGAAAAGGTGCCCCAGGAAAATGATAATTATATAACGATAATTAGGAGCCACGATTGAAATTTAACGTTTCTTTGGGCGAACGTTGTATGGCGAAGTAAAAGTGAAATCGACACACCACAAGTTTTGACAACTCGCGGGTTTTAAAATTAGTCAGACTGATTATCTAAATAACTTCCGGTCAGCATTTAATTCAAAAGCATCCATGTATTTTGTGTTTTCATCTATGGAAAAATCGTTGATAGTGTGATAACATAAGGCAAATACAAATAAGTACATGGTAAATAAAGATAACTATTACATTTATTAGATTCTTTCAGAACATCCTTGAGAGGCATACCGACAGTCTAATGGAAAACGGAGGAAAGAATACCACGTGACAGATTGCATGATATGATGAATCGCTCTAATAACTACATAAAACATAAATTCCAGTAGGTATTCTTTTAGTCAACGTTGCAGGCACAAGTAAATACATAATATAAGTGTAAGTCTAGTTGATATATCGGAATCCGAGCCGTAGACTTATTGCTATCGCTGTAGTTGCTGATTCTACAAATACTTCCCAAAGAACTCCTCGTGAGTGGTATAGAGTAGTAGGATTGTAGCAAAGTTATTTTAATGAAAGCGACTGTAGCGACTACCTTGTGTTAACAACTTGAAATAGCAGTTAAAAATAACGTTTAAGTTATTAAGATCTTAGCATGTGATTATCTATCACCAATATTGCTGTACTTCCGTTTTAAGAGTATCTGTGGAAGACCCGCAAAATAACAACCAAAATAATTACATTCAGATTAAAAATGTTATGTCAATATTTTTGCCTAATTATTTACTGACGCAGTGCTGTACGAATGATTTTATTTTCTCATAAATCATGCTTTGCACAGTTATTTACAATTACGAAATAACTCCAGTGTAGCGAGTTTTCGTGAAATTAAATTGAGTTTTATTTATGAACACTCTTTAACTGCTATGGTGCTTAGCGTCCCATTCTATATTGGGCGTGAAAGACCGCGAATTTTGCTCAGAGGCCTCTTTATCAGGCTTGAGGTTTTTTACATAAATCTACGACACGCGACCACTGGCTTTACTTCCCTTTCGAAGGAAGCCTTGCTAAGGATTTTACGCCCGAAAAAATCCATTGCCCTCGCCGGGTTTGAACCCGCGAGTTTTCGTGAGTTTACTCGTTTTAGAGTTCAAGATCAAATTAATAGATTGGTTTGAAACGAGGAGGAAGATGAACCTGATGTAGTATACTTGTATTTGTTAGCCCCACATTCGGGAGCCAATTTGCGATGGTAATTTTATAGTGTTTGTGTATGTGTGTTTACTTCACGTGGTGAATCCATCTTGTGACGTAATTCTTTGTTAGGTTTGTAGCTCCATCTGGTGTTAGCAATTTGCGGCAGTATTAGTTTTTGTTTGAAAGAATGCTACTTTTATTTTATTTAATTTTTGTTTCACTGTCCTCCGGCTAGCTATGATCTTTTGGTCAAGCACTTCTCTTTATACAGGTTGTGTAAACGGAAAGGAATCTTTTATCCAAAGATAACACTGATGAAGAAATTTGTTTTACACTTTTATTGTCGAACACCTCTACTATCACATTTACACATTGATCTTGACACTCGCCAAACTGAAACTGTTATAATAACTTCATTACTGATCACTTTTAATTCACGTACTTCAACTTTTTGTATAATTAACTTTACAACACTTTAGATTTTTCATAATTCTGCTACGCGTAACTTATGAATCGATAGCCGACGTGTAATATTTCTGCTGGACTGAAGGCGACGTGTATCATACAAATATTTTCGACGAACTGACGGGAATGCGACGTGTAGTGTACAAAGAATTTTGATGAACTGACGTCGACGTGTTACTTGCAAATGTTTTCGATGAACTGACGGGGTCTTTACCTCTAACCTACCTTTTATACTCCTTCACCCAGATATGCCTAAAGATTATAACTGAGCTGCAATTGGCTAATAAAACGCTCCAACATTAGCGTCTATTTTTATATCCAATGAAAATTATGAATACATATGCTCTAGGGAAATGTTCCAGAAGATTCTAAAAGAAAAACGCGCCAATATGACGTAACTTCCTCGTTTCCAATAATGATAAACAGCTCACCCCCTCGCTGCATTATTGCACGCTATTATTGTCAGTTTCAGTAAGGCAGTATAAACTTACTTCCCAACAATAATTACAATCAACAAACATCTCAAATCAATGTCACATAATAATGCATATTCATATTACAATCATTATTTACATTTAAATAATTTATGATACAAATTACTGCATCAAATCACAATTACGTGCTGCAACACTGAAGGAGGGTTTAGCTTCACGTAGGTAAGCCAAACTTGATGAAGTTGCAACCCACGTATGGTATAAAGTTTCCGATGGCCTTCGCCCCAAGTTTAGGAATCAACTTTCTATTTTTATGTTTCTTTAAATAGTATATATATATATATATATATATCTATGTTTTCCTCGGCTGCGTCAGTATTACTTTGTAGAAACATGTTTCTCTTAACAAGGTGTGATGCGGCTAAAGAATGTAGGCTTACACAAATTATAATTTTTACTTCACTCCTTTTATTAATCCTTCACACGATTAAATAACACTTCACTGATATAGAGACTGTGAGATTATTTAATTACTTGCAATTTTTAACACGTAAACTTTATAATATACTCACACTGAATACGTATTAAACTTCTCTAGGAAGCGCGCGTCCAGTTAGGAACCTGTCTACCAACACCTGATTTGGTATTTGAATTTCAGCTATTTCAAGTCTAATTGGCTAATCCTACTCCAGTAGAATACTTTTATTTAACTTTCAGGTTTTTCTGGTTGTTGATTGGCTATTTATAAACTGTCTCAAAAATTACATTATTGTGGCTCCAAGAATTACTAGTAGTATTATTAAACTTTCCAAATCATTATTGCCTCAAGGTTACCTCATTGTTACCTCATTGTTACCAACTTTTGATTTATATTCTCACAGCTCCTACATTATTAAATTACGTAATACATTCACATAACATCATTAAACATGTACATAATAATATAAACACTAATACAATGACTGTTACATACATTTTATATGTTATTTATACACATATTGCTTTAAGGTGGGCTGTTATTGAATTTATATATTATATAATTAGACTGAAATCATTTAAGTGTTAGAAATACTGCCTAAACACACGCAAGAATTTCCAATGGAAAATGCACCCTATACCAAACCAACATGTTATTGATGAATGATTTCATAAAGTGTTAAATGCATCATGTAATGACTTTTTTGAAAGATAGCACTGCTGGAAATCATTTAACGTGAAAGCACTGTGTATTGTAAATTGTTTAATATCATGACAGATGCATATAACAGAATGGCTGTTGCACATCATCTTGAGAAGCAGTATAATGCTATGTAATGACGTTTAATTACTCCATCAGCGGCGATAAGAGCGTGGTCTACGCATATGCATTGCAACTGTGTATGACAAGCATACAACTTTATTGCGGGTAGGGATGCAAAACTCGCAAAGTGCAAATTTGGTCGGTGCGTAACCAAATAACAGTTAAGATACTGAATTTATACAGGAAAGCAAGTAAACTGTGCATGAAGAGCATTTAACTATAAAGCTTGCAGTGCAAGAACCAGCTTCCTAGTGTGTATTTGAATAAAAGGGTTACTGTAAGAAACCAAAGCGTTCAAGTCGCCCAACACTCTTTCTGCCTCTTTTGTTTATGTGTCGCAATGTAATACAAAACAAACATAACTAAGTGAAAAGTAGACTTGGATTTTTAGGCCTAATTATAACCCAAAAACCAATTTAGGTACCTAAAATAGGCTCTCAAACTATAAAAATAAGCACTAAAATTAGCTAAACATTATATTTTATGTATCCAAAATATATTTTCATTTTCTAAAAGCTTAAAGATGCTATGAATTAGTGAACATTACAAATTACACAATAACGAAAACAGTGCATTTACTAAATTGTTATGGCTAGAGACATTTTATTGTGTCTTCAGTTAGGAATTTATGGTTTCTAATACATAATATGAGCTTACAAATATGAAAAAGGCCTCTCAAAACTAATTAAATGGATAGCGGCGGAAATACGCCATGCACTACAGATATATCATTGTGACCCAAATGCTCTAGAGCTGACATGTAACCACCCCGCAAATGGGTACAAAACACAATATATGGTTAAGAATATCAATGTAGAAGAACTGTTTAAAATACATTTGAGAAGCAATAGAGAAAACATGGGAAAATCTTGCAAATGTGTGCAATTCAACAGTTAATGAAGGGGACGAGGTATGTGAGCCATAAAACAATGGGAAATACGCCATTTGAAAGGGATTTCTGCCGTACTGCAGTCACCGACCAATACCAAAGGATGGCAAAAGAGTAGGCATGTATTCTACTCATCTTTCTACAAAACAAATGAATCTATCTCTAAAGCGTTAAAATAAGCCAGGCATTTTCCCAGAAAATCTAATTCCTATAACGAAACTATTACAAACTTTGAATCAAACTAATCCCATGATATAAATACCCTATCTTTGATTATAATTATAGTAATTACTGCATGAAAAAAATAATTGAGCAACACAGATGGTAAAATAGGCATTTTAGGCAACAGAAAATCCCTTCCATATCTTTATATTTTATATGAAACGTGAAGATATTTAACTAGTTTTAATTTATGTGTACACATAAAAATACGCATTTAGCCTAGAATACGAGGCCGTTTTACCTTCGGTAGAGGTTATAGCTTTCGCGCTGGTGGTAATAATTTCAGTTAATGCTTGTAGATCAGTTGTGTTTGTTCTATTATACTGATGTTTTAACCAAACTACCACTTAATGGGCAATGTACATAAATAATATGTCTTTATTGGTGTCAAATTATTAAAGTTATTACACAAACACTTGATGCACGGGCCACCGACCGTACATGCATATTTAAGATGAGGTTAAAGTCACAAAAAGAAAGAAAAACACCGATGCGTTTCACTCGCATGACTTTCCCTACTCACACTGCTGCAAATTATTCCTACAAGAACTTATTCTTCTGTCTACTTTTTGTTAATCCAGATAAACTTTCACTTCACATTTACACATTTCGTTGTACAATACTGTAGTTAAAGCAATAGCCAGACTTTTAAAGAGCGTGTCACTATGGTCTTCTAATCTCTTACGGTCTAGTTTTCAGAGCCTATTCCCGGAAAATTCAAGATATACATTTTACTTAACGCGTAAATATATTAAATATATGGTATTTTAATCAAAATCATTGGAGCCATTTTTGAGAAAATAAAAATTTCGAAAAATTTCTTATGTAAAACGTTGTTTGGGATGAGGGCTTTTCTAGTAAATTTTCCTGTTCGCATAACCGACTCTTCGTTTTGAGTTATACCGTACACGCGCGCACACAGACATTTTGTTGGATTGAGGGTGTCTCAAAGCGTGTATTTTTGGCGCAATCCTCTACTTACTATAGGCAAGCAGCAGAGAAATTAAGAATATAGATAATTTCCTCTAACTGAAAAAACATTATCTGGGTTCGTGAACTTTAGCTAGGAAATTGTCCATGTTTTGCCAGTTCCTCTGGTCAGCCAAGTATATCCCAACATACCAATCTCCTTCTAGCTGGACTTAAGCATTTTTTGTGTGAATTTCATTTTTTCTGGTTCTCCTATTGTGCACATTTCGCTTAAAGTATGTCAAAACGAACTGATTCTCTTGCCAGAATCGTCAGTCACTTTCTGCGTTCTCCACCCTGATGAAAGTGAACCAATAAAGCACAGCAGAGCAGGAGTATAATTTACAATGTGCATTGTTTCCATTTTTTCTTTTTTTAACCTTTTGATTCTATGCTATTGCCAGCGAAAGTATCAAGGTTTGGCTTTCATGTTACTTTCCTTCCTGATTTAGAAATGTATAGGAATTTAATGTTTGCTAGAGTTCTACAGTAATTTAGGCCTATAAATTGTTCATTTCATTCTCCTTCCTCACTTCCACTTTTAATTTCACTCCACCCTTTAACACATGGCAACGTCACTGTAACTCCAATAGTGGACAGGGCACAGCCGCCATCAAATTCTGCCTCTGTTACTTTTGAAACCGTTATAATAACCTAACCGTTACAAAGTACATTGATACCGTAATTATGGACGGGAATATATACATAATTAAATAAAGAAACAGAGACATAACTGCAATAAATAATTTCCGTTTGAGTTGAAAGATCTTGCCCGGAAAGACGAAGGCAATTAGGAAGTCAGGTTAGCCAAAGTCATTGGCGACATCCGAAGTAGCGAGCACATTAGCTTCAGAATTTTTGGGAACGCAATTAGGTTATAAATTCAGTGGGCTTACACAGGCACCTAAGCCAATTCTGGAAAATAAAAAGGTGCTTACATTCTGAGAATTTTAGCTAAGCCCCATGGTAAGAGTCACAGACGCGCCTGAAAAGAGGTTCGTAATTAGTATATTTCATCTCAAACAGTTGGCAATCCACTCCAATAATTCCAATATTAGTTCACAATAAATTTCTCATTTAATTTAACTGGAGTTATCCTTCACAATACATCTACGCATACCCTGAGGGAAAATACTCATAGCTCTATCACTGGAGCAGCCGGCAACAGAATCAACAGCAGATACTGGAGACAATGAGACAAGGTGGACACTACATTCCTGTATCAAATTGTCGTACCATCATCAGGGCATCTTGATTCTGCTTCAACATAATCGTTACACTATGTTACGTTACGTACTGGTCACTCCTAACAGAACCGTATTAAGTGATTCACTTTATGTTCCGCCCTTCAGCGTATCCGTGCAGCGAACCAAACAGCGAACATTGCTTCGGTTCGCTGCAGTTTACCAACACATAATGGATCGTTGCGGTGCTTGGTTCGCTAGCCTTAATTGCATGTGTTGACAATCCATCGCCTATATCGTGTGCACAGAGCCTAAGTGACCGGCCCCCCCCACCTCAAAGTGCTATTACTGCGGAGTCATGTGTGATCGTAATCAATGTCTTGCGGCACAGTTTCGCTCCAAAGCCGTTGCGATGCCAAGACTTAAATATTACAAACGGCAAGAGGCAAAGGGTTCGATTATTGCGCTCGTGGTTATCCTGGTAGAGAGAGAGGACCCTGGATTATTTATGTAACCTTTGTGCCTTACCTGTGAAACGGATGCCAGGCATTGCCCCTCGTCTCTATTGGGTTTATCTCTCGGTAACACAGGCCTTCTACCTTTCTTTGTGATCACAGCACTTTGCCTAGCTTTAATGGCAAGAGCAGCCCCAAAAAATGTGCTTACGTAAACACAGCAATAATCTCCTTTTGAACCGGTACATGAGCATTTCAAAGGCTGTCGTTATAGAAACGGGATAATAATTTTTCAATGGTAGCTGTGTACAAGTTAAAACGATATAAGGTACACGTCTATTGATAAAGTGTTTACATGATAGGTTTCACAAACTGCAGCTTCTCTCACGCTGTCTCATCAAATGATGAGATTCTCCCCCTCTTACACCCCCCTCTCTCTCTCTCTCTCTCTCTCTCTCTCATACCTGTTAACAGTGCTTTCAAAATCAGTAAAAATGTTTTTCTACTTTTACATCGTTTGAATTCCAGTAGAAGTAAGAAAGAACAAGAAAGAAAACTGATTTCATTAAATACAGATAATTTTTACATTTACTGTGCAGAATGTAGATGTTTTGAGGCCCCTTGTTCCCCCGAACTGAAAAGCTCCGTCGGTGTGCGTATGAGCGAGAGAGAAACAGCTGTATAGTTTTAAAAAATCTGATGTGTTACATTCACATGACTTTTATACTCACCATATTTAATAGTTGGTATAAAACTATTCCTACTAAATGGGATTAATTGTTCTTCCACACAAGCCGTGTGTTAGACAGGGTTGGAAAGGTAGAATGAGACGGCTGTAAAATTCAATGCCATAACGGGATTTGAACCACGGATGGAATTAATGGAATTAATTGACCTAATAGTGGTTGAAACTATGAAGCCCGGGACTTAAAAGTACTTACAACATTGTAAGTCGCCATTTGGGTATGTCATCTCAATACAATTTGAAATCTCCTTGTGGTTTACCAGGAAAAATGCGAATCAGTTGGGGAATTTAATGCCATGGTGGCTCAGTGATTAGAGCAACCGGACGGAGACTGGGAGATCCGTGGTTCAAATCCCGGCTATGGCATTAAATTTTTCAGTGGTCTGATTCTACCTTTCCTGTTCCTACTAAAGCTATTTTTCTATCCACTTCATTATAATCGAGATAAACCTTTGCAGAAATAGCTACATTACACATTTCGTTATACATACAAAGAGAACAGCGATAGTCAAATGTTTAAGAAGTGGACGCTATATGCTAGCCTTAAGATTCCATACTCTTTCCATGCAATCACGAGAAACAACTGAAAATCGACAGGACTTTAAAAGAAGGATGTCTTCAACAATTTGAACCATTCTCAGAAATGGCTCATGCCGCAAAAAAGTTATTTGAAATAAATTGTGTGTTTTAAAGAGATCTACGTTTTGTGTGAAGTGTTTTCGTCTATCGCTTAAGATTTACTATTTATATAAGATTCCTTCCGAATGTAGAGGACATTACAGGCTATTTCCAGAAAATTCAAGATATGCGGTTTGTCATATAAACATCTTTGATGTATGGAATTTTAATCCAAAACTTTAGATAATAAAAAATTCGGAAAATGTTCCATTTAAAGGATAGTTGGGGGAGAGGAGTTTTCTAGGAAACCTACTTGCCGCATCTTTTAAAGATGCTGAAGGTAAATACCAAGTGTGGTATTTTTTCGACTTTTTGTTTTCGAGTTATGCTGTCACAGATAGACCACACACACGGACCTTTTTCTAAAAAGATGCTTTGTTGTATTCAGGGGGCCTCAAAACATGTATTTGCGGTGAAATCTGGACATCGAATGTTTGGGTGGAATACTGTACTTTCCCTACTTACTACGTAGTAGAGAAAGGGGGGAAAACAGTAAAGATTTTAAAGAAGTTTCTGCGCCACAAATAGTCCTTAAAAGAAATGTTTTCGTTATTTTGTTTTTTATTTTCTCAAAAATGATTGGGATTAAAATATCGCTTCAGATGCATGATAAAATGTGTCTTCCGAACATTCTGTGGAAAGCCGTGGAGTGTACTTCATTTGTACTGAATTTTCTATCATATAAACTCTTAGGGTTACAGAAACACACAGAGAAGAAAAATGAAAACCTCGTTAAAATATACAGCTTGTGGTGATGAGGGATGTTTTAGTCGTTGGTTTTTTGGAGGGCGTTTGAAGGCAAGAGGTGATATATCCTTGGCTGGCCTCGGTAAGGTGATTGGCTCTTCAGGAGTGTTTCTCGGAACTGAGGGCTTCCTTTTCAAGATGTGTGGACTGGAGATAAATAAATGCTCTTAATTTAATCCTCAACTGTCCCTTTATGCTTTTCAACACAAAGAATAATTGTTTCTTTGCTCCCTAACCTCCTTCGGTTTGCCAAATTCTACGCTCAAACAAAAATGTTAATGCTATTTTAGTATTATTTCCCCTTATTTTAACCGTTTTCCCAAACCTAATTTAGGCAATTTCACCATCAGTGAGGAGTCTGCCTGCATCGTCGTAGCACCAATATACATACAACGCCGGATGACGATGCGAACACCGTCAGAAAGTTAGCTTCTACGCCAGATAAATTTTCTATTTTGCACCTAGTTTCTAGTTCCTTTCCTAGCTACGTGGTGTTTTGGCTGCTTTTATTGGCTCAGGCGACAGATTCGTGATTTTAGAAAGTAACGAGCGTGTACCATCTGCAATTCTTTTTTGTTCCATTTAAATGTCGCCTTTAATATATAAGGTCATTATATATATATATATATATATATATATATATATATATATATATATATATATATTGTGCCTTTTGAACATTGCTCATGGTCAGTATGTCCACTCGTTTACTATTGTTAATATCTGGATTTGTTTTACACTGGGTTTTCTTTATAAACGCTAAATTCACAGTCAAATTTACACCTTCGCTCATACGTCCAGACTCTAGGGACGACGAGGAATAATATTAGTATTTAATATATAATATGGAATTTAATACCTTTTCTCTTTTAATAATTCTCTTTTGTTATCGATTCCTTCGCGTGCTTTTATTTCTTTATCTTTTCTTTCTTTACCTAGCATTTTATTTCGCTTTAATTCTGTATGATTGTTTTCTAGCGTTAGTGATATGCATTTGGGAGAATATCACTGCCCCAGTGGTAAATAGTTCTTTTTTTCGTAGCGAATGAATTAAAAACCCATACAATATTTTATTTAAATGGCTTACATAATTAAAATTGCAACACTTTCACAAATTTTCTGAAATTAACCAAATGTATTTGAAGAATAGTTAATAAACAAGTGTTACTTTTATGTTTATTTTTAAAAAATATTTGCTACATTCAGAATATGATATAGCCTTTCCTCAAAAACATAATAGATTTTTCTTTCCTTTTTTTTTTAATTTTTGGTTGTGTCCAATTTCTAAAATGCATTGCAAAAAAATGCCATCGTGTTGAATAGTTTCTTAGAAATTCTAGATTAACTTAAGTGTTCGTATTTGGTAATATAAAACTTTTTTACCTTCTTTTAGTAGTCAGCTGTTTAATATGCAGAAACATGTTATTCTTTAAATTATGCATTAATGACGTATAACATAAAATCGCAAGCATTTTGTTTCAGGTATACCTGCTTTAATGTGCTGGTATAGTTTTGACAAGATTTCTATCCTGTATTTGTAAAGTTTGGACTTGTCTTGTGTTTGTCCAGTGGGAGTGAAAGGTTAACAGTTGAATATGAACATCGATTATCTGTTAATTGTCTTCGGCTGCCTTTGTTACATTACTAGCTAACAAACAGAGCTATTGCTCGTGTTGTCGAGACGATACATTTAGGTATATCATCGAATATCTGGAAAGGTGTGAAGTATAGACGAGGAGATTGTATGTAACGTAATAACTGCAGCCCATGTATATATTTGTGCACACCCTTTACCTGAGCGCGTTGTGCTTTGTTTGGCAGGTGCCAGGCTATTGTTTCGTGGCTGGTTTCCCCCGCACCTGATCCCAAGCGCTGCGGGACTAACCACCGCTGAAACCGTAAAATTATGTAAAAATATCACTCGGCTCTCGGGTGCTAGCCCGAACAAAATCGAACCTACGGAAGCAATCACCTGTATCGCTCCACAGGGTGCTCAATGGATATAAATCATTTTTCTGAAATAGAATCCAACAATTCTGTTTGTTCTTATTCCGGAAATGTAAAAATGAATGGTGTTTGTTTGTTGTTTGTTTCGTTGCGAGAGGGCCCAGAGAATCACTGCAGCGAAACTAAATTTAATTACAGAGGAGTGGAAAGGGAGTAATTTCCAACTCGACACTGCGGTAAAGTAGGGCTGCTGCTGACCTGGCCAGTGGTTTTCATTAAATTTTGCTTTCATATAGTTTTTAAGCACCTGTTCACTTAAGCGAAATCTTTTTAGCTACTCCATTCCACTGTAATTGGTGCTAAAATGTATATAATTTATCGCACTTCAGTGCATTCCTTTCCTTTGTAGCAATTCTATCTCCTGCAAAGCTCCGTGATTTTCTCCCAAGTATGAAGAGTCAAATTGGGCAGCTATTAGATCCTGACTAAACAACTGCATGGCTTACGTGACTGGTTTTTAAAGTAATAGCATTTCTGAAGAGCAAGCTTATATGAAGGTTACAAACTAGCTTAAGTGTTCATTGATGTATAGCTGAAAATAAATAATATTAATTGCTTAATGCAGCATATACTGCAACAAAATATTGTAGCTTCAGATGTATCATAGAGTATAAAACTAATCACATCGTGCACGATTTGCTCAAAACTAATGTAGATGGAATTAATTTCCATTTATTCAAATAAATGTGCAGTAGAAATCATCATTTCTAGTATGGTGCAAATGCTATCCCACGGCACTGCTATACGAATGCGTAAAGGGATGCCGTCGTGCAGTTTCTCCCCTGTGTGAAACACTTTGGATGTGTTATCCTTACCTCCCGTTGCGAAAGATATTCGAAATTATGCCCCTCAGCAACTATACAAGCGTAGAAAATGCTGAGCACATTATTGAACACTCGACGAATTTCTGCAGTCGAAACATAGGGAAACGCACGCCGAATATTTTCTTATAATCCGTCGAACGTGTAGAGATTTGTTGCATACACTTTATCTTTAAGCATTCCCTGCAGATAACATTCGCATGGCTTTAGATCTAGAGAGGGAGTTGGTCGGCCAGTTATTCTGTCATAAACAAAGACTCGTAATGGGAGACAGCGATTTTCTTGAACTTATTTTCACGTCAGCCCCTGTCTGGTCTAATTTGAGCAAAAATTTAACACATAAACACAGGTGTTCTGCAGTGTACGTCAAAAGACAACTTTATTCCTACAATACGCCTTGCCAAACAACGTTAGATTGAACTGCAAACGTGTCACCTTATAAATGCGCGTGAGCTAGGCTATCGCAGGGCGAGGTCATTCAATCTAATACGTGATACGATATCTACCAGTCGCACCATTCAAGGTAATCCCGGTATACAAGGTATTCCTTAAACTAGAATAAATAATGACCACGGCCTATGTGTTTGTATACATTAGAAAACGAAGCAAAACATTGCGCCGTTGCTCATAAAATTGAAACAGCTAAGCATTAAGTCGTGTTGTGCTTGCTTTAATTAGAATTTTGGGAAATAAACCAAATCGCTGTATCTTATGGAATAGTTGTGCCTCTTTCAAACCCGGCGGAGGGCGATGTATTTTTTCGGGCGTAAAAATCCTTAGCATGGCTTCCTTCGGAAGGGAAGTAAAGCCGGTGGTTCAGTGTCATAGATTTACGGCACGTAAAAGAACCTCAAGCCTGATAAAGAGGCCTCTGAGCAAAATTACCAGTCTTTCACGCCCAATATAGAATGGGACGCTGGACCATAGTAGTTAAAGAACGTCCATAAATAAAACTCAATTCAATTTAATTTCTCTTTATTATTTAACTTATAAAGTGCGCTTTATCTTTTCAAATAACATCAAAGTAAACAACAATGTAATATATTACGTTTACTCAAACGCTTCTGTATCTTTGATTTATCAGTTATTTGACATTTTATAAGTTATTGTTTTTATCGTATTCTTGAGAGTAAATATCATTTGATAATAATACTTAGCTGGCACTATAGTAGTTTGTCTCCATCCTTATTATTACTTCTGTGATACATAGTGCACACACAAAATAAATATATTTTAGCTAGTTAAACGCTAACGCAGTGAATAATAATAATAATAATAATAATAATAATAATAATAATAATAATGTAACGACCCCAGGATACTAACCCGGTGCCTATGCTGACCTTGTAGCTTAACTCAAAAACCTGCAAAAGAACATTGTTAAATAAATGTCCGGGGCTGTACTTTGTAGATAGATCCTATATATAGTATCCAGAAAGGAACTAAAGTTGGCTTGGAAAAAAAAAACAAATTAAGTCTCTCCTCAATATATAGTATTTATTGCATATCTACATATCACTTAATAATTACCGCCTGAAATACCTGCCGAACCCTAGCTCCTCAGACCAGGAAAGACGACCAGCTCATCCCAAAACCCCTGTGTCCTGCTGTGCCTCTAAGACTTTCGTTTAGCATGAACCTCACCTTGTACGCGCATGCGCATTCCGCAATGGAACATTCTAGACCTCGGATTCGCACCGATTTATTAGTAAAGGAGGTCAAACCAACCAACGGTGTATAATAAAATAAATAAATAAATGCCACAGTAATAACAATAATAATAGTATGAAATATATTTATATGTGGCGCAATGTGTATTCAGTTATTCATGGAGATTACATTTATATAGTTGAATATTTGAGTTAGACTGTTTATATCCGTGAATGCTAAGAATATGCAGGTATGGGCAAAATTAGGTATGAAATTGTACATGTAATATTATGTGTGGGTGACACAATGATGAAGAGTTCTATTTTTCAGCAAGATGATGCTCCTACTCACTGAGTATGAATTTTGCGAGACTTTCTAGCAGAAGAATTTTTAAATAAGTGAATAGGACGAAGGGAATCAACTGAATGCGCACCAAGATCTCCGGATCTTACTCCTATAGATTTCTTTCTTAGCAATTATGCTAATGATGAAGATCTTCCCAAGATATCCACGGACTCTTGTTGACGTGAACCAGTTCTTTAGGGAGGAATGCCAAAACATTGATGCAAAAAGGTTGATGTGATACAGTCGCATGAATTTTCTACCCTCTGTTTTAGTGGGCATACAATCTATCCTTACTAAAGGTTAGTTTTCTGCCTACTTAATTTTAATCTAAATAAACATTTGCAGTAAACAGCTACATTACACATTTCGTTATAGATACAAAGGGAACAGCGATAGTCAAATGTTTTTAGAACTAGACGCTCTATGTTGGCCTTAAAATTCCATACTATTTCCATGCAGTCATGAGAAACAATTGAATATGGATGGGACTTAAAAGGAATAACGAAGTATTCAACAAATCGAACCATTAATAAGAATATCTGGAAATGAAAAATCTGGAATTTACAAAAAAAAATGAAGTAAATTTGTGTTTTTAGAGATCTACATTTTTCGTGGAGTGCGTTATCATCTATCGCTTAACGTTTACAGATATATAAGATTATACATAATTTCTTCCAGTTGAAGTGGATTTCACAGGCTATTCCCAGAAAAATCAAGATATAAATTTTATTTGTTGCCTATGTGAATATCTTCATGCGGCTCTTTGGAAGGTATTGAACCGAAATACCAAGTTTGATATTTATCCGACTTTTCATTTTTGAGTTATGCTGTACACAAACACACATACGGACGTTCTTCTAAAAATGTTTTATTTAGGGGCCCTCAAAACATGTATTTCCGGTGAAATCTCGACATCGAATTTTTGGGTGGAATGCAATACTTCCCCTACTTACTATACCTAGCAGTAAAGAAAGTAAAAATAACCAATTAGTAAAATGTGTTTGAGTGCCTTATCTAGACTACAGCAGTGTTTAAATGCTAGATATCAACAGCTTGAATATTCACAAGAGTTATCTAATGTTATGTGTTAAATAATAAATCTATGGCAGATTATATAGAGTTTCTTGCATATTTCATTACCGTATATTTACTGTAGCCCACTTTTGCTCACCCTTGTGTTATCGGAAATGTATAGTACTTATTCCTAAAGCAACTATATTTTTGACATTGTAAGTGAGCGTTTCAACAGTTGAAAACCTTTAATGCAAATCATCAGCCAGTGCTGCTTTATTAGTAAGTTTGAATGAATTGGTTTCGTGTGCCCTGTTCTTGTCCCAAAAGCATTGACGGTATTAGACGCCGTTTTGTTGTTTATTTTATGCTAATGAAAACAAGCTAACATATGCAGCGTTTAAGTCCTTTTTTTTCGTTTGTAATATTGTTCCTACGTAAGTCTTACCACTTCTGATTTTAATGGCACAAAGGAATAAGTTTAACAGACTTTTTTTAAAGAAACTTCAAAGATGAAAGTACAAAAATGTTACGCAGAGAAGTTGAAAAGAATGACATGAAATATTGCGAAGAAAATTGTTTAGAAAACTGTAGCAAATGCGAAGAAACTATGTAGAAATAGCTAAATGTTACGGTAATGCTACGGTAATCTTTGCTTATACATTTGAATGCATTGCATTTTACAGAATTTATTTTAAGAGAAATCTATGGAAGCTGTATCCTTTAATTGTTTTTTTTATAAATTTCGACATAAATGTTGATAAATTAAAGCTTTATTTTACTTTCTCTTTCAAATATTCAACCTAGGTCCCGAGATCTATTGTTACAAATGAAATGAACAATCCAAAAAGAGTTAGTTCAGTGTTACGAATGTCAAAGGAGTAAATGCTCATACCAAAAGTAGATAGAAAATAATAATAATAATAATAATAATAATAATAATAATAATAATAATAATAATAATAATTACGTTACTTGGGCAGGGTATCGTTGAAAATGTTCAGCATACCACAAATCAGTTATACGAATCCATTGACCCTGCTGGAACACTTGAGTTTGGGAGTTTTAGTTTCGGATTGTTCTTGGGTTTAACCGCAACCATTGTGTCCAGAAGCATTTTTAGTATGTTTAGTTTAAGATGTGTTTTGGCATAATTATTGTGAAATGTGTTGCTAACATTTCGAGTTTTATTGTTTGCATGTAAAAAAAAAACATTGTAAAGAACAATAATAAAGTACGCTGGAATTGCTGAAACAAATGATATCGCCATGATTACTCCATGTTTATGACTTGTGTGGATAATGAAAAATGAATTAACGTCGATGTCGTTACCCGAGATTTTATGGAGAACCGGCCGCGGCGTCTGTAATTATTATCGTCAGGATCCAAGTTTATTTCCGCTTTATAGAACATTAGTTTCCTTCTTAATGTTCCAGCGGAATGGGAAAATTCTGATTTGCTGCTACAAGTGCAATAAATGCAGTGGTTATTTGGTAAGAATAAATCCAGTGTTTTAAAGATATTTAGTACCTAATGTTCTTTAAGCAGTAGCCCCAAAATCTAGCTTACTTTGAATTAGTTCTAGTACTTTAAATTAAAGGAAATAATGTAGTTTTTTAAAGTTAATGATAATAATGATTAATGTAATAATAGTAATGGAATCAACAGTGGCTGCTGCTGCTGCATAAGAGCACAAAGATTACGTGAACACCCTAACTTTTGATACCTTGCAGATTTATTGCTTATTTTTGCGTTAGCACATCTTAACTTGTGCATGTTTTAAAGTGCTTTTACGCATGCGCGACTGAGCGCTGTGTTCCCATGCTATCATACAACTTTACGTTAATGCCACTAGGTGGTAGCACACTGCATTACACAGTTCCTTGAAGTAATACAGTATCTGCACAGCGTGGAACTTCTCCCGCCTATTCCAGACCGTACAGCTGTGAAAAAACAAACAAACAAACAAACAAATAAAATAGAACAACAAAAAAGAGCCCTGTCTTGAACACCAAATTTTTTATAGTCCTACACGGCACAGCGCCGTGTACACACCATACGCAATACATTTGTGTAGCCGCTGCAGCAAGTCGTTGTATGGCACAATTAAACATGCTACCTTCCATCTGTCTTCTCTGTAGCGTTGTGACAAAGCGTAGGGTACTTCTGTAGTTAAGGCCACAAGTTCGCTTCTCGCATTTACCAAACACTTTTTTTTCTCTGTTAATAATGTTTCAACAACACATAGTGACCACTTATTTTCGATGTACTCCATATCATAAACGGCATTTGGTAAAGTTTATAATAGAATTGTTATTACGAAACAAAATACGTGGCTTCACACTTTCATCATGGACGCGTATCTGTATCTTGTTGGATATCAAAAGACGATCTAGGTGTGTTGTGCCAGCTTGATGATACACCGAACAGTGCGTAACACACGGTAATATTTAAGAATACTTTGATTTCATCTATGAGGATGTGGCAGTAATTTGTATCGCAATAATGTAAATGCCAGAGTGATTGTAGTGTAAATAAGCATTATTGTATGACATTGATTTGAGATGTTTGTTAATTATATGCATTGTTAGGAAATAAGTTTACACGACCTCACTGAAACTGACAATAAGAGCGGGCAACAATGTAGTGAGGGGGTGAGTTGAATATTAACTAGAAGAGACAAACAAATGACGTCAGATTGGCGCGCTTTTCTTAGAAATAGCGGGAATATTTTCCCTAGAGCATATATTTTCGTAATTTTTGATTGGATATAAAAATAGACGCTAATGTTGGCGCGTTTTATTAACCAATAGCAGCTCCGTTATAATCTTTAGGCATATCGGGGTGTGGGAGTATAAAAAGCTAAAGTCAGAGGCAGATTTCGTCAGTCCAACAGAAGCATTCGCGTGTAATACGTCGATCAGTTCAACATAAGTATTCGTGAGTTATACGTCGCGTAGTTCAACGGAAGCATACATAAAGTACACGTTATGCAATTCTACAGAATCTCTCGCGTCTTGAAGTTTGTTATAAATGTGAAACACGCGAATTAATAATGTGCAGTAAATAAGTGATTATAGTGATATTAGAAAATATAACAGTTTCAGTCTGGCGTGTGTCAAGAGTTAATATGTGAACTTAATTAATTGTGACGGCAATAAAAGTGTAAAAACAAATTCTTTTATCAGTGTTATCTTTGAGTATATTACGGTATTACTTATAATGTATTTATTTTATTTAACATTATTGTAGCCCCACGTTGTGGTAGCCAATTTGTAACGGAATTACTTATAAAGTTTGTTACTTGTGATGTTTGTATATGTGTTTACTTCATGTGAAGCCATCTTGTGACGTCATTCATTTGTTCGGTTTGTAGCTCCATCTGGTGTTAGCAATTTGCAGCAGTGTTAGTGTTCGAAAGAATGCGACTGTTATTTGATTTAAATTTTGTTTACTGTCCTCCGGCTAGCTATTATTTCTCGGTCGAACATGTCTCTTGATCAAGGTTGTGTAAACGGAAAGGAATCTTTTATCCAAAAAGAACACTGATGAAGAAATTTGTTTTATAATTTTATTGCCGAACACGTTCACTCTCACTTTTATACATGAATCTTAACACTCGCCAAACTGAAACTGTTATAATAACTTCTTACTGATAATTCTTTTAATCCACGTACTTCAATCTTTTGTATAATTAACTTTACCATACTTTAGATCTTTCATAATTCTACTGCGCGTAACTTGTGAATCTATATCCGATGTATGCCGTACTAATACTTTCGACGAACTGACTGACTAAAGACGACGTGTAGTGTACACAGATTTTTGATGAACTGAGCGACTGAAGGCGACGTGTAATCTATTGAGATTTTCGATGAACTGGACGACTGAAGGCGACGTGTAATGTATTGAGATTTTCGATGAACTGGACGACTGAAGGCGACGTGTAATGTATTGAGATTTTCGATGAACTGGTCGCGATCTACCTCTGACTTGGCTTTTTATACACCCACTCCCCAATATGCCTAAAGATTATAACTGAGTTACTATTGGCTAATAAAACGCGCCAACATTAGCGTCTATTTTAATATCCAATGAAAATTATGAATACATATGCTCTAGGGAAACATTCCAGAAGGTTCTCAACGGAAAAAACGCGCCAACATTACGTAACTTCCTCGTTTCCAATAATGATAAACAGCTCACCCCCTCGCTGCATTATTGCGCGCTATTATTGACAGTTTCAGTAAGGTCGTATAAACTTACTTCTCAACAATAATTACATTCAACAAACATCTCAAATCAATGTCAGATAAAAATGCATATTCATATTACAATCATTATTTACATTTAAGTAATTTGTGATACAAATTACTGCATCAAGTAACAAATTCTTTCCGTTTACACACCCTGTTCAAGAGATTTGCTTGACCGAGAAAGAATAGCTAGCCGGAGGACAATGAACCCAACATTCAAAGTATTAATACAATAACAGGCGCCCAACAAAAGATAACACGAAGTGACCGCGACAAATTGGCTCCCATACGTTGTGCAGATAAACATGAAGCATCTTCCAACTACTACTAACAAAACATACCACTTCAAATTGGATCCCAAACGTGGGGCTAACAAATATTCTACTTCAAGGATAAGATATCCTAATGGAATTGTTGAATTCCTACAGGATTCTTGACACAAATTCAAGAAGCCTGGGATGATGTAACTTCTTGTCCTCGTTACTAGGGATTTAATTGCATTTACAACCTGAAAATGAGGGCAGTTATACGTGCTAGGGTTCGTACATCCGATATTAATTTTGTTTATTTTTTATGTATTTCAGTTTTAGAAGATAATAGTTTACGTTATATTTATTTCTTTATTAAAATAAGTATTGTATTAGAATTCTGTTTATGTGCATAGATATGCCTAAAATTAAAATGCTAAACTTATATTAATACAATATTATGTTCTACATAACCAGTCATGAAATTAACAATATAAAAATAATAATAATTAATGCGATATTTTAACCAGGAGCTTATGAGAACAAGCAGTACCTTCTTAACCTCTCGGCCAACAAAACGTTTTACCGTTACAAGGTGACCACTGCGCTCACAGGGCAGAGACCATCCTACAGTTTCTACATGCGCGTTGTGTACACGGCATTGTGAAGGTACAGGAAGCCCTCCGATCGTCACATGGGATCTGGGGATAGCTCATTTTTTTTGTCTCCGGATATACATACTCTCAACTATAATTTCATTTACACATTACTTCCTTTTTGTCTTAAAACGTTATACTTAATTATGGACATAACAATAAGCATCCCAAAAATAATCCTTTCTATCATCAGGCAACTTATGCATTGTTGTTATTATTATTATTATTATTATTATTAATCGGAGCAGCTGCAAATCCATCAGTTAATTCATAAGCTTAACTATTATACAGCAGAACTCATTTCATATTTTCACGGCTGACTAATATTTTGTGAACTCCCAAAATGTGTATCTACTCATGAGTCGCTATTTATTTCATGTAATGCTACTCATTTTTTACGTTCTCTACCGCACACATAATAGGTGAAGGTATTGTATTCCACCCAAAAATTCGATACCGAGATTTAACCGGAAATACATGTTTTGAGGCCCCCTAAATCCAAAAAGAAACATTTTAAAAAAGGTTTGTGTGTGTGTGTGTGCAAACACCATAACTCTAAAACGAAAAGTCGAAAACTCACTTGGTATTTAGGTTCAGTACCTTCCAAAGATACGACACGAGGATTTTGAAGAAAATCCCCCCACCCAGCTATCCTTTACATGGAACCTTTGTCAAAAACTTTGAGTTTTTAAAAATGGCTAACGATTTTGAATTAAAATATCATATATTAGAGAATATTTGCATGACGAATAAAATGTATATCTTGAATTTTCCGGGAATAACCCTTGAAGTTCTCTTCATTAGCAAGGAATTTTGTATAACTGGTAAACGTTAAGATATAGACGAAAACTTACCATACGAAAAATGTAGATCTCTTCAAAACACACAATTTACTTCAAATAAGTTTTTCTGTAGTATAAGCCGTTTCTGAGATATCCGTTATTAAGCGTTCGATTTATTTAATGCTCGCCGTTCTTTTAGTTCAATGGATTTTCAGTTATTTCTCGCGATTGCATGGAAACAGTATGGAATTTAAGTTCGTCATATAGCGACCAGTTCTTAAACATTTAACTATCACTGTTCTGTTTCTATCTATAACGAAACGTGTATCTAGCTATTTCTGTAAAGGTTAATTTGGATTAAAATATAATAGATGGAAAAATAAGCTTTAGTAAGAATAGCTTGTATGCCCACTAATAAAGATAGAGGGCAGAGAAAGTCATGTGAATGTATCACATGAGATTTTTTCGCATCGAAGTTTAGAGTAAGTACCGGCGCATCACATAAGCTCGGATTCATGGCTACCTGCTAGTCTGTTCCCGCAGGTCCAGAAACGTCTAGAACCAAAAAGAAACTGCATTTAACAATCGTTCCCAAAGGACCCTAATGCATGAATAAGGAATACAAGGAACATAACGACAATCTTTGAGTAGTGTTATTGCTGAAGGTCGTCCTCCGTGGTGTAGTGGTCACCATGCTAGCCTCCTATTTCCGAGGTCGCGGGTTCAAACCCGGCGGGGGGTGATGAATTTTTTTTCGGGCCTAAAAATCCTTAGCATGGCTTCTTTCGGAAGGGAAGTAAAGTCGGTGGTCCCGTGTCGTAGATTTACGGCACGTAAAAGAACCTCAAGCCTAATAAAGAGGTCTCTGAGCAAAATTTCCGGTCTTTCACGCCCAATATAGAATGGGACGCTAAGGACCACATCAGTCAAAGAGCGTCTATAAATAAAACTAAAAAAAAACTGCTGAAGTCATGGAATCGTGATCAACAAATGAGAATCGCGTTGATTGTAAAAATGTGTCTTGTTGAGTTTATTCTCACGGAAATAGCAGTTCATGTAAATACAAATGTGTTTGTTTACGCTCTTGGAGCGCAGCTATAAATACTTCCATTTTAATCGATAGTCTAATCAAGGGGCCACACCATTGAGTCTCCTATTAGGTATTTTGCAAGTAGCGGAGATCAAAACCGGGACCTCTATGCCACTAAACTGCAGGGGCAGTCAATCTTGTTTCATGCAAGGAGAATAGAATGCACTGTATGTAAGAATCATAGGGCAGGAAAACAATATCTATTTCATTTGCAACAAAGTTCATGCCTGGTTGTACATTTTCCTGTGCTTCTGCATTTCTGTATTACAGGGCTGAAATTCTAATATTATAAAATCCTCGGCTTAAATCCCAGTCGGGGCAATCATAAAAAATGCCGCCTATTGGCTACTAAAATATGCAAATCGCGGAAGAGATGTTTGTTTGCAAATGTTAAATATGTAATGCAAAATGAATTGAAAATGAGATCCTCTGTTAAAGCTGGTGAAAACCTACCGCGTCTTTTAATTTACTTTTTCATGATAGGACGGTTACCGGGCATTTTTAAAGGGAAACAAAGAGGATAAAATCAGTACCTCTGTGAATTAGTAGGGAACGGATAAGACAAATCTCTTCCCGAAGTTGCATGTCGCTAAGTAACCAGATTAATCATTTATCTTTTGCTCGAAACGGATAGTAAGCATAAACATTTTTAATTGTTCGTGTACGAAGGTTTGTCTTATTTAAGCGTATTTCAGACTGGTGGAAAGCTTTTCTTTAAATTTCAGTAAATTCTCTTTAAATTCTGCAAGCTGAACTAGGTTATTCTCAAAAGTAATAATGTTAATTATGGTATTAAATATTTGCTCTTCTCTGGGCAGTGAAAATTGTAAAGTTTGAAGTACTCTCTTCGGGGCAAATCTTTTATTTTTTTAATTTTGTAACTTCACCACTATTTATATGAGCTATTATGAAAAAAATATAAGAATACTTCTTAAACTTTGTGTTCTGAAACAAGTGTAATTTTATTATAATTGTTACGTAAATTTAATAACAAGAATTACATAATAAAATAAACCGTTCATGTGCCCATTAATTTTACACTAACAAAAAAGAAAAATCCTTCCATTACACAGTATAGAATATTTGTGCCAACTTTATCATGTGTTCATACTTTCTCTATCACATACCTGTATTAGTTACGAGGAAGTGCTGTATTCCACCCAAAAGCATTTCTAGAAAAATCGCGCATGTGTGTGTCTGTCTGTAAGAAACATTAGTACTATTCATATTCAACGTACTATTCTATTAAATAATCCAATTTCTTCTGTGTGTGTTTGTGTACGAATAGCCCCAAAACGAAAAGTTGGTTGAATGCCAAACTTCATTTAGCGGGGTATTTTTAGCAAAACCCTCCCACTCGAAACTAACCTCGTGGAAATTTTTTCGAAAATTTTTATTTTCTCAAAAACGGCTAACGATTTTGATTAATGCCACATATTAAGGCTTTTCATGACACATTAAATCTACGTCGTGAAATTTATGGGAATAGCCTGTGAAGTACTTTTCATTCTGAATGGGTTTTGCATAACTATTAAATCGTAAGGTATAGACTGAAGTGGTTAAGTGCTTACGTAATATGTTTTTACGTAAATTATTAGAACTTGAAGATCTTATATTGTGCTGCTTTTGTTTTGTTTGGTTACATAATTTTAACTGCCCCACGTATGGGTGTCAATTTGAAGTGGTATACTTGTAATATTATTTAATTTTTTGTTGAGCCCCACGTTTTGGAAGCCAATTTGCGATGGTAAATTTATAATGTTATTTGTGTATGTGTTTAATTCACGTAGTGAAGCCATTTTGTGACGTGATTCTTTGTTAGCTCCTTCTGGTGTCAGCAATTTGCGGCAGTATTAGTTTTTGTTTGAAAGAATGCTACTGTTATTTTATTTAATTTTTGGTTCACTGTCCTCCGGCTAGCTATTATCCTTTTGGGTCGAGCACTTCTCATTATACAGGTTGTGTAAACGGAAAGGAGTCATTTATCCAAAGATAACACTGATGAGGGAATTTGTTTTACACTTTTTATTGTCGAACACATTCACTATCAAATTTACACATTGATCTTGACGCTCACCAAACTGAAACTGTTATAATAACTTCATTACTGATCATTCCTAATTCGCGTACTTCAACTTTTTGTATAATTAACTTTACAATACTTGAGATTTTTCATAACTTTGATACGCGTAACTTGCGAATCGATAATCGACGTATACTGTACCAATATTTCTGCTGAACTGAAGGCGACATGTAACGTACAAATGTTTTCGACGAACTGACGGGGTCTATCTCTAACCTAGCCCTTTTTATACTCCTACACCCGATATGCCTAAAGATTATAACTGAGTTGCTATTGGCTAATAAAACGCGCCAACATTAGCGTCTATTTTTATATCCAATGAAAATTATGAATACATATGCTCTAGGTAAAATATTCCAGCAAATTCTAAAGGAAAACGCGCCAACATTACGTAACTTCCTCGTCTCTAATAATGATAAACAGCTCACCCCCTCGCTGCATTATTGCACGCTATTATTGTCAGTTTCAGTAAGGCAGTATAGACCCACTTCTCAACAATAATTACAATCAACAAACATCTCAAATCAATGTCACATAATAATGCATATTCATACTATAATCACTCTTTACATTTAAATAATTTGTGATACAAATTACTGCATCAAGACAAAATCTAGCTACACAAAAAATACAGACTTCGGTAAAGCACATCATTTGTCAATTTTTTTTCTTCTTTTTTTAGTTAACCATTTCCGAGATATTTCATGTTATTGGTTTGCATTTTCGAATGCTTATACTCTTCTCAAAGGGGAAGTCATTGTTTTTTCTATTCTTTCTCTTCCCCCCTATTCTCTCTCTCCCTCACTCTCTCTCTCTCTTAACACCTTTATCACACAACTTCTGAAGTACTAGACCAGCAATCTTTTATTTCTCGCTTCGGTCTCATATATCCCCCTTGTGCCTAAAACGAAATGTATAATGAAACCTTTCTATAAGCGCTATTTCTAGATTAACATACATTAGGTAGAAAAATAAGCTTTTGTAAGAATAGTTTTTAAAACGTGTGTAAAACTAAGCGATAGAGGATAGAGAAACTCGTGCGAATACTACACATTTGATTTTTATTTTTTCTAAACTTATACGGATATTACACATTTGATTTTTCTTTTTTCTAAACTTATACGGATATTTTACATAAACAGTTTCGTTTGCTATGATACATTTGTGGAGTTGGTTGAGAATTAATTAAACTAAATTGCTGAAGAATATCCAGGAAATCAGTTTTACCACGTACACAGTAGGTAGAGAAGGTATGTTAATCCAACCAAATTTCGATACCAAGGTTTCACCGGAAGTACGTGTTTTGAGGCCACATCAATTTAAAAAAAAAAGGATTTTACCACGTACACAGTAGGTAGAGAAGGTATGTTAATCCAACCAAAATTTCGATACCAAGGTTTCACCGGAAGTACGTGTTTTGAGGCCACATCACTTTAAAAAAAAAAGGATTTTTGGATAAAGGTCATTGTGTGTGGCTTGTGAGTATCATAACTGAAAAACTAAAAGTCCGATAAATACCAAACTTAGTATTTAGATTCGGTACCTTCTAAATATGCGGCACAAGGATTATCAAGAAAATTTCCCCACCCCAAAATACCTTTTACCTGGAACATTTTTCGAAATTTTTTATTTCCTAAAAAATGGCTCTAACGGTTTTGATTAAAATACCATATATTAAAGATATGTACATGACAAATAAAATGTACATTTTGAATTTTCTGGGAATACCCTATGAAGTCCACTTCATTCGGTAGGAATGTTGTATAATCTTATATAACTGGTAAACTTTAAGCGATGGACAAAAACGTACCACAAATATATATATATATATATATATATATATATATATATATATGTAGATCTCTTTAAAACACAATTCATTTCAAAAAACCTTTTTGTGGTGTCAACCATTTCCGAGATATCCGTTATTAATGGTTCGAATTGTTCAATACTTAGCCATTATTTTAGTCCTGTCGATTTTCATCAGTTGTTTCTCGCGATGTATGGAATTTTAAAGCCAGCGTATAGCGTCCAGATCTTAAACATTTGACTATCGCTATTCCGTTTGTATCAGTAAGGAAATGTTTAATGTAGCTGTTTCTGCCAAAGGCTATGACAATTAAAATGAACTATGAGGCAGTATTTTTAACACTTATGATTTCAGTCAAATTATATAACATAAATTTCAATAACAGCCCGCCTTAAATCAATATGTGTATGTAACAATCTGTAAAAGTGCATATTACAGTCATTGTATATGTTTATATTATTATGTACATGTTTAATAATGATATGTGAATGTATTACGTAATTTAATAATGTAGGAGCTGTGAGGTAACAATGAGATAACCTTGAGGCAACAATGAACTGGAAAGTTTAATAATGCTACTGGTAATTCTTGGAGCAACAATAATGTAATTTTTGAGACAGTTTATAAATAGCTAATCAACAACCGGAAAACCTTAAAGTAAAATAAAAGTATTCTATTGGAGTAGGATTAGCCAATCAGAAACTGAAATGGAGCAAAATTTACAAATTCAGAAGTCAGTTACTTGTGACAGCGTTCCTAACTCTAGACGCGTCCTCGAGAAGTTTAATACGTATTCAGTGTGAGACAAAAATAGTTTACATGTTTAAAAAGTGCAAGTAATTAATAAATAACCTCACAGCTCCCTATATAAGTGAAGTGTTATTTAATCGTGTGAAGGATTAATAAATGGAGTGAAGTAAACAATTATAATCTGTGTAAGCCTACATTCTTCAACTGCACCACGCCCTGTTAAGAAATTCATGTCTCTACAAATTAATACTGAGGCAGCCGAGGCAAACATAAATATATAATATTTAAAGAAACAGTCAAATTACAAAGTTAATATTTTTAAACTTGGGGCGAAGGCTACCGGAAACTTTGTACCATACGCAGTTGCAACTACTTCAAGTGTTCGGCTCCCCAACAGTCGAAATACAATCCACCCCTAAAAAAAATAATCTTACTTCAAATTGTACCATTCGTGAAGCTAAACCCTCGTTCAAACTAACGCCCAAAGCGTAGTGCAAATAACGTAATAATAAAACTACCTCAACTAGGTAGATAGGAAAATAAACTTTCGTAAGAATAATTTGTATACACACTATAAACCATACAGGGTAAAGAAATTCATGTGAATGTATGTAAAACATCAGATTTTTAAATTTCATTTAGTTCGTTTTTGAATGTTTTAAAATCTGCATACAAAATTTAATCCACATGGGAGGTATGGTATCATTTGGTATCAAACATGCTATCCTAACAGCATTAGGAACGCCAGCACTGTTGCGATAACTAACGTGAGCTTTCGAAGTTGCCCTGATCAAGCGACCAAGCCTCAACTTCTCTAATACGTTGAGTGGACTCCCTTGTTCGCCAACGCTGGGTGTTGTTGACAAAGGATAAAAGTTCGATCACTTGTGAACCTCACAGCCGGTTTTTAGCTGCCGAAGCCAGTCAATTCTATTGTCTCGAGCTTCCACTAAAGCGATAAAAGTTAATTTCCGATATGGCAAGCTTCCGCACTTTTTCTGCTTTATTTTCTTTTTCAGCCTTAGGTTTTATACGAGAGATTTATGACTTAGTGATACACCAACTTAGATCGTAATATGGCTTTGATAGCAAACTTCGAAAAACTCATTTTCTAGTAACTTTCCTTTACAGATCGATGGCATAACAGGAGTTGTCAAGTAAAAGTAGCCGAAAACTGTTCAATAGTTGTGTAGATATGTGATTTTCAGTATTATCTTGCACACTTTTCTACAAAATGTTACAACAGCAATAGCAATAATCAAACATTTGTTTAATAAAACTCGCTTTTCTGGATCGATAATTCTTAGCATCCAATTAACCCCTCAGCCTCGGATTTTAACCAAACTTGTTTTTCATTTGACAGCATATTGCAACTACTTACGCTCTTAATAACTGTTTCTAACCAGTCATCAGTTTGTAGCTCATTTGCCGAAAGTTATGGACATCACTTGCTAGGATTTCAATGTGAGCGATTGGAATTCTTGCTGCGGTGCTAGCAAGTCTTTAGTAAAGAATGGGGTGAGCCCACAAAAAATAAACGGTTACGCATACATGGCTATTGAAGGAACTTCACTTTATTCAGAGGCTCATACATATTTCGCATTTAATTCAAATAAATGTATTAGGTATAGATGATCTAACGGAGGGAAGCACTTCGCGCGCTGCGACCTGCACAGACCTATTGCGGCTACCACCCCCAGGATGAAAAAGAATGAGGTGAAGGAACCACAGGAGGCTACAGGCCGTAGGAATGCACGGAAGTCCCTAACATTTTCAAGCTCGCAGACCCGTCCCACTGCTGGAGCCGCCGAGAGAGGACAGTGAACGATCCACCAATCAAGCAGCCCTCTACTATCAACTGGAAGTACCATTTCCATTGAGCACGCATCCGCGCCATCTGTCCGATACCGCGCCATACACCACAGTAGTTAGGGTCGAAGGTGCACCCGGAACCGAACGACTCTGGCCAGGTGAAGGCGTCAACTGAGTGACACTCCCTCCCATGAGGTTTTCTATTAGGCCAGTACCTTATTGCCTAAAAAGCCACCCCTCCCCGCTTTTGCAGCGACAGAAGTGGATGCACCACTTGCGCGCGTCGACCCCAGAGAGGAATACTAGCGCTAACACTCGATAGGGGCGACAGTGATCTAGCACACGTATGTCAGCCCTCAACGTTGGTACCGGAGGACATTAAGGCACCTCACAACCCCGCCTAGGCTTAGCCCAGACATACCCAATCATCCATGAGTATTGGGAATCACTGCCTCGCCGAGTCCAACCCAATCCGAACAACTCCCTTCCGGGAGGGGCTTAGGTGTTCGGGTCGGTGTATTTCTGTAACGTCAGATGTACCACGAGTGCTAAGGTTCCGCAGAGCTCGCAGCACGGCAGCTGAAGGGGTCGGAAGCCCCCCTTACGCCTGAAAGATGAAAAGGAAACGGAATTAAAGGGGAATTATGGAAAGGAAATCGTAGTAGAAAAGATACCACCCCAGTGTTCGCCGCCCGACCCGGGGAAACCACGAAACGCCCATGGGTCAGTGGGCGGTCCCCGGAATCGAACCCGGGACCTCCCTAATGCAATAGAGAGCCTTATAATATGGTAACAGCCATTATAGTGATCCATATATCCCTGCACAACGTAAACTGGAATCAATCCAATGGAATACAAAAAGTGTTTTTCTGCCAGTGCCATAACATTTCGTAGCCTTTTGTAGTGACGTTCAGGATTTCAAACACTTTTCTTGCCTACCAAAAAGAAATCTTGCATTGAAATCTTTTCTTACTAGTTCATCACATTAACGTTTCGTGCAACGGCATCAGTAACAGGATGGCACTCCAGCAACGCAATTAGCATCCTCGTGTAGCGAATATATCACAGTGATCTTGATATGCCATTGGAATTGGCAACGTTTTCAGGCGTGCACCGACTCAGAATAACGCCGTTAGCATGTCGGGCGGTGTGGTCTCCCGTTTGACAGGATCAGCTTGTGTGTGTGTGTGTGTGTGTGTGTGTGTGAAGGTAATCATGACGCTTGTAATTCCACATATCGACATGTTGATATTCATGCATACCGATCATACCGCCTCTGTTACAAACACGATTTGCGTTTTCGCCTCGAATGAAACATTCAGATGCAGGGCAAGCAACATGCACAAGAGCACATAATAGACTGGATATGGAATGCGAATAGCTTGCTTATCCGCAGGACAGCATGATGAATTTTACGTCCATCGGCAGCCGAAGGATGTGTGGCACATTTCTCGGTGTATCACATTGCACAGTGCTTCATGGAATTTTAACACTTTAAATCCGGTTATGAAGTTTGTACCTTAATATTTTAGACATTTGTTGATGGAGAAAGCTCAATTTTTGTTTATATCAATTATAACATGTTCTCTCCTTGTTCATTTAAATGGTCTGGCTGTTAAGGGCGGATATCTGGCGAATGAGTCGTTCAAACTGGACACTTCACTTTTGAGAACTGCGAACTAAATACATAGTTTGATGAACTCTTATTTAAAACATTTCACATAGTTTTCACACGCCATATAAGTCGTCCAAGCTCTCCTGTTTAGGTTCATACCACTCAATTATTCCATTATTTCTCCATATAGTTCATCTTTACATTAGGATCTCGAATTCTGATAGGGTCGTAATTAATGCAATAGCGTTTTACTTTCTCTACCATATATGCAGGGTGGACCATTTAAGTTGAGACTGTACAATATCTCCAAAACTAAGCGTTGTAGAAATAAATGTCCTTAATAAAAGCTGTTTGATATTATGGGGGAAGTAAATGTCATTAGTCGTGTTTTATTTGGAGGACGTCATGATAGCCATTTGAGGATCTAAAGAACGAAAAGTCCAATAAATAAAAGTAACGATTTTGATTAAAGCTAAAGATATTTACATGGCAAATAAAATACATATTTTGAATTTTCTGGAAATAGCCTGTGAAGTCCACTTCATTTGGAAGAAATTTTGTATAATGTTGTATAACTGGTAAACATTAAACGATAGACGAAACGTACTACACAAAAAATGTAGATCTCTATTTATTTCAAACATTTTTGTTGTCCAATCGATTTTCTATTGTTTCTCACAATTGCATGGAAATAGTATGGAATTTTAAGGCCAGCATATAGTATCCAGTTCTTAAACATTTGACTATCGCTGTTCCCTTTATATCTATAACGAAATGTATAATGCAGCTATTTCTGCAAAGATTTATTTAGATTAAGATGAAGTAGACAGAAAAATAAACTTTAGCAAGAACAGATTATATACCCACTAAAAGCGATAGAGATTTGAGAAAGGCATGAAGATGTATCACATTACGTAGATATATTTTTTTTTAAATTAGTGGTTCCCTATTAAGTTAAAGGCTTAAACTTTAGGAATAGACTTCCAACAAAGTCATTCGTTTGCGAGAAGTTCTGATGTTTTTTGGAAGAATGTTTTGAAATGGAAACGCTATACCGGAGTTAAGCAAGACGAGAAACTGTTTCAACAGTTGGCCTAATACATACAGGTTTGAATGACAGTAGCACTTGACTGAAATATTCAAACGCAAGGCTATGAAAGGAACCGTTTAAAACTTTTAAGCCAACTGGAAAGTTTTCTTCTAGATGTCTATAATAATTGATTATAGCCATATGTTTTAATCTAATGTTTTAATCCGATTTTAACTTTTGAGTGTCAAATCCAATTGAAGCCATGGAAATAAGATAGCTGGAGGAGACCAGAGCATGTCTGAGATTCATAAAGCTCAAGAATGTGATGCGCTAAGCATGGAAGTTGCCTCACGACAGGAACCTAGCAGTCTTCTTTGTTAAAAGTGCACCTGGATAGACGTTTCAACTTCATGAGTGTGAAGGAGTAAAAAATCCTTACCAGATTTATTAACTGGTAATGAGTGATTCAGATATGATATCGCGGTGCTAAGAAAGAAACCGAAGAAATAAATCGAAGAGCAATATACTCAAGAATAAGTTAACTTTTGGTAAAGAAATACTCCAAAATCATGGAGCCAGTTCTCATTGCAAAGAAACAGGAAAACGTAAGATGACCAGTTACAAAATAATAGAGCATAGATCAGTTATCGTAACTACAAGCAAAACATTTCTTATGAAAGGGAAAGTAAAGTTTGATCAGTTAAAAGAAAGCTTATGATTCTGAAATCCAATTCAGAGTAATAAAACCAAACATATTAGTAAATATTGAAGTTATTGTATCCTCACTGTTGAAGAGCCAAACTTGAAGTAGTTGCAGCCCTACATATGAAAGCCAAACTTGAAGGGGTCTAATTGTTATTGCACCAAGTATTGCGGGAGATATGTAACTAGGAGTGTTCGCCCCATGTACAGTACAAAGTTTCCGGTGGCCTTCGCCCCACGTTTAAAAAATCAACTTTGTATTTTTAATGTTTATTTAAATATTATATATGTATGCCTCAGCTGCATCAGTAGTAATTTTCTGAACACGTATCTCTTAGCAGGGTTGGTACGGCTAAAGAACAAGGCCTACACAAATTAATTGTACTTTATTTATTAATCCTTCACACGATTAAATAACACTTCACTGATATATCCTACTATAGAGCTGTGAGATTATTGTTATTTGCACTTTTATAACAGGGAAACGTTATATTATTCTCACCGCAATAAAGTTTCATGTCACACACTGAACTCGTACCAAATCTAACTGCTTGGTTACGCTTCCTAGTAGCGTCTACCGCCTGAATTTGTATATTTCCTCTATTTCAAGTCTTTTATTGGCTAATCCTACTCCAATAGAATACCTTTATTTAACTTAAAGATTTTCTAGTTTTTGATTGGCTGTTTTAAATATTACATTATTATTGTTCCAAGAATTATTAGTAGCATTAATAAACTTTCTAATTTATTATTGCCTCAGGGTTGCCTCATTGTTAGCAACTTTGGCCTTCTTACATTGTAATTCTGTTTGCTACGAAAACCAGCTTGCTGCTATTCTCACAGCTCCTACATGATACATTCACATAACACTATTATATATGTACATAATAACATAAACATAATACAAGGACTGTAATATACACTTTATATATTATATTATACACATATTGGTTTAAGGAGGGCTGTTATTATTTTAATATTATATAATTAGACTGATATCATTTAAGTGTTAAAAAATACTGCCTCAATATTTTTTCCAGTTCATCTTGAAAGACGTCCTTATTTTCAAAATCTTAAAGATAAATGCGAGCAGGATCACTGTGATAATGTTGAAGAATCACGGTGGGAGGTCAGGGACTCGAATTAAGAAGTGGTTTAATATGTGAACCAGATAGACCAAAAATTGAACTCGTGTTTCAATGTATGTTATAAATTAGTGTATGATAAATATAAATGCTTTTATTTGGATAAATAAAAGATTTAAAAAAATATGATTATATTATGGTCTCCAGATTTTTCAAGTTTTTTACTTATTTATTTTAGCCAACGTCCGAAAATCCATTACTTTTTACTTTCTCTACTTCGTATAGTAAGTAGGGAAAGTATTGTATTCCACCCAAAAATTCGATACCGAGATTTCACCGGAAATACATGTTTTGAGACCCCTGAATCCAAAAAAAAACATTTTTGGAAACATGTCCGTGTGTGTGTCTGTGTGTGTGTCTGTCTGTGAACAGCATAACTCAGAAACGAACAGTCGGATAAACACCAAACTTGGTATTTAGGTTCAGTATCTTCCAGAGATGCGACACGAAGGTTTTCAACAAAGTCCTCCCACCCCAGATTACCCTTTACATGGAACATTTTTCGAAAATATTAATTTTCTCAAAAACGGCTCTAACGATTTTGATTAAAATATCATATGTTTAAGATATTTTCATGACAAATCAATGTATATCTCGAATTTTCTGGGAATGTCTCCAAAAGTAGTCTTCATTGTGAACGACTTTTGCATAACTGGTAAACCATAAGAGATAGATAAAATGGTACTACACAAAAAATTAGATCGCGTTAAAATACACAATTTATGTCATATACATTTTTTGTTGATTGAACCATTTTCAAGATATTGCTTGTTATTCCCTTAAATTTTCCAATACTTATACTTTTTCTCAAATTCGTTATTCATTCTTTTTGTCCTGGTAATGCAAAGAGAATGGAATACTCCACATAGCAACCACCTCTTAAAATAATTGACTATCACTTAAAGCCTACCAATTCCCCTTGCATCTACAAGAAAATTAGCAATAAGATTAACATGATTCTCGATTAACATGAAGCATATGGAGAATAAGCGTTTGTAAAAATAGTTTGTGCAAGAGTAGGGAAAGTCATGTGAGTGTAACACATCAGATTTTTTAGTGTTGGATACTAAATATATATAAATGAGGTTCATAATAACACAAGTCCTTCCTATTATTTAATTTACCACACGCAGTATACGTATAATTAAATAGTCTTACCATAAGTGTTTCATCAAAATAATGCAAAGATCCTGTATAGAAAAAGATTAGAATGCTGAGTGCTCGATTTGAAAATTTATTAAGTTTTCTTTAATTATTTCTAAACTTACTCAACTGGACTTGTGTTATGAAACTATTAGATGCAATCCTTTCTTATTTTTGAATTATATATTTATGTTATAAACTTCATGAAGCATCACCGAAGAAGTGCTTAAATGTATGCTCTGTCGTCAGAACTATTTGATGCATTTTTATTTCTTTCGAAATTGACAGAGACTTTAACCATATAAACTGCGATTCTAATAAAATGCGCTTTGATACCATTCCGCTTTTAAAGAACACACGCGTTAAGCAGTATATTAAAATCTTCATGCATACTTAAGACTTACACCAATGTCTTCATTTCCAGCCCACATTAGTTTTAAGTAGAGGAAAAGCCATTATTATTGTTTGTGGTATCTTTGAACGGCAAATTAACAACATTAATGTTAATTCCCAAAATCTATCACAGCGCTAACGTGGGTTGAATCCACTGAACCGCAGTCACTGTGTACCGGATATAGGAATTCATTTATGAAGGTTTGATAATACAAAATGAATATTTATTATATCAGCTGAAAAACGTCATAAAAGAGAACTATTATTCTCTTTATACAGATATTGGAAAATGATAACGTTATAGAGAATAAATACACATATTTATCGTGTATAATTTAGCGGCATAGTACACACACCGGGCTCTAAAAAGGACCAATGGAAACACGATTATGCAGTTTGGAAGCAAGTTACATTCGTTGTAATAAGGTGGATGCACCAGGTATCTGTTTTACAGTTTTAGGGTCTAAGAACGATGTACTGCATTCTGCCCCAAAGTTCGATATGGAATTTCGCCGTAAATACATGTTTCGTGGTCCCGTAAATAATAGTATCATTTTTTTGTAAAAAGGACCTATCTCTCTGACTTGGAACAGCGTAATTTAAAAACGAAAATTCAGATAAATATCAAACTTCGTATTTAAGTTTAGCATCTTTCAAGGAGATGCCATGAAGATTTTCAAGAAAATCTCTCTAAGCCAAACCACTCTTTGCATGGAGAAGTTATCGTTATAAAATTATATAAGTACAGGCATATTGACACGAAGAAACTCAAAGCCTATAAATAGCCTATGAAGTCCTTTTCATTGTGATTTTGTGTTGTGTAATTTTGTATAACTGGAAACCGTAAGAACTAAACTAAAACTTATTAGTGGTAAAATACGGACCTCATTATAATAAACAATTTATTTGAAATTAAATGTTTGTGCATTGACCATTTCCGAGAGATTCGTTGTCCATAGTTTTAATTGTCCGATACTTTTATCATACATTTTTTTTGAAATACTAAGTCATCATTATTTTATTTCTCGTAATGTCATGTAAAGAATATGGAATTTTAAAGCTAGATTATATTTACCTGCTTTTTAATGATTCCACTATCGCTCAAACATCCTATATTCATTTCGGAAACATATATCTCGACTAACATGAAGTAGATTGAAAAATAAGATTTAATCAGGCTAGTTTGTAGAAGAAGTTTAGAAATAAATGATAGTGGGCACAGAAAGTCGGGGTAATTTGATTTGGGGTAATGTTTCAAACAAGCAGTTTTCGTGACTCATTATGCTTTCACAGCTAAATTTCGTTCAGAATATTTAAGATGTCTTGTAGCTGAAAAACTCAGCTTTGATGGTTCTTTCTGCAAACTGTTTGTCATAGTAATTCATTGTGGTTTCTTTGACAACTGTCTGTATTAAGTATCCTTAAAAATATTATTATTTACAGTTAATATGCAAAGCAGAAGGCTTTTGTCCTAGATCCGAACGCAATAAACATTCAGAAAATATGTAATTGGTTATCTTTTTATCGATCCTATACTACAAACAGCTGTTACTTAACCCTCACAAAACAGGGAAGAATTCAAAACTAAAACTCCGTATGAAGATCAGACACTTCGATAAATCTTGAGGCTTCTTAAGTCAGCACACGCGCTGATAAGCAAAACGGAAGCAAATGAAGTTAGCAAGATTTCGCTACTGAACTTCTGAGCCTGTTTCGCTTTCGTTGTAATCTCCTCAAACTTTGAAGGAGAATAATTTTAACAGATGGATGACCACGTAGATGATTACGTAAGTCTTGTAGAAACTTTCTCACTAAGCCTTTGCCTTATACCTCTGCTGCTGCAACTTAAGCAAGACTAATGGAAACCAGGGTAAAAGGCATCATCAGCAGATAGACGAAGCCGTAAAAAGCAAATGTTGATATGGCAGCATCTTTCATTGTCCAGTTAGACAGCTGTTAGTCCGTTTAAATCCCTTCCTTTTATTTCATTTTGAAGAAGGGATTTATTTTGTACATATCCTCCTACTCAGATCTGTCAGCGCTTGTCATACTGGTTTTTATAAAAAGCGAAACGCCGCAGTGAAACCGGTTCTTACACAGAGCTTGCTAAAAATGATACATACAGCCTCTCGCAGTGCAGGTAAAATCAAATAAGAGCTTCAGAATGGAAAGTAGAAAACATTTGGAGCCAAATTTGTACGTACAACTTCGCTATTTTGAGAAAAAGTAAACTTAGCTAGTCAAAATTTACATAGAAATATATTCTTCCATGAGAAAGCTTCAGTTACTATGAGCATTTGTACAACTTTCAAGAGAAGTCCTTCAAATTTTCAATAAATATTAAACACAGTGTACAATACCTCAGTATTGCACATTTGATATGGTTAAAGCTAAATACAGTTGACAAGGATATATATATATATATATATATATATATAAAGTTCACCAGATCCTATATAGATTAATATGTGCATGCCATATTTTCTTCTCCCTACAGATTCAAATGCATAATGGATGATTTGTTTTATTTAAAGCAGCTCCATTGCAACAATAGTATTTTGCAGGATTATAGATGACATAAAATGCAGTTATCACTAATTTCAATAGAAGTAAACTGAGAGTACAGAGTTTAAAATGTACATTTCTTGAAAGTGTATAATAATAATAATAATAATAATAATAATAATAATAATAATAATAATAATAATAGTGGTGATGATGGATGTTCTCCCCAGTGCAGTGTGACCTTCTGAGGCTAGGCCATGGTTGTCAATCACAATTCGCTGACGGGTTTAATAGGCAAGATGATGTTGCGGTGATGTGTCATTGCTTTCCACAGTATGAACATTACGTGACATCACGCACACCGAGCCTTGAACCCAGGAGCGAAAGTTTTCCGCGATTGAAAATTACCCACAACAGCCGGGATTCGAATCCGGTCCCTTGCATGAAAGCCATTAACTCGTAAATACCCCTCTACGAGATGTAGCACTTCTGGTTGCAATCGCTTTTCTGCCATGTGTTTACACAGCACTCTTTAATCTTTAATATTTCGGAAAACATTGTTATATTATTATTGGTGCCTTTATTTTTGAAAGAGACCCAGGAAACGTTTAGGTTTTCACTCGTTGACAATACAAATGAACGTAAAATATGTGCACTGCTTGTATGTCACCGGTTTATTGAGATACATTTTAAATTTCTGTGTCGCTGTAAGAGAGAGAGAGAGAGAGAGAGAGAGAGAGAGAGAGAGAGAGAGAGACTCAGGTAAAAGCAAACCTTACTCAACTATAATGAAGTTGCCAGAAACTATATATACTTTTTTTTACTTTCTCCGCTACGTACAGTAAGTAGGGAAAGTATTGCATTCCACCCAAAAATTCGATACCGAGATTTCATTGGAAATACATGTTTCGAGGCACCCTGAATCCAAAACAATCATTTTTAGAAAAACGCACGTGTGTGTGTCTGTGTGTCTGTGAACAGCATAACCCCAAAACTTGGTATTTAGGTTCAGTATCTTTCAAAGATGCGACACCAAGATTTTCAAGAAAATCCCCCACCTCAGACTACCCTTTACATGGAAAACATTTTTCGAAAATGTTGATTTTCTCAAAAATGGCTCCAATGATTCTGATTAAAATATCATATGTTTAAGATACTTTACGGCAAATGAAATGTATATAATGAATTTTCTGGGAATGTACCCAAAAGTCCTCTTTATTCTGAATGACTTTTGCATAATTGGAAAACCGCAAGGGATAAACAAAAGTTTACTACTCAGTTTTTCAGTACTTATACTTTTCCTCAAATGGGAATTCGTTATTCGTTTATTTATTTATTTGTTTTTTTTTACGTCCTGGACATGCAAAGAGAATCGAATGCTCCACATAGCAACCAGCTCCTAAAATATTTGACTATCACTTAAAGCCTACCATATTCCCCTTGTACCTACAAGAAAATTAGCAATAAGATTTATAAAGGTTTATCTCGATTAACATGAAGTAGATGGAGAATAAACGCTGGTAAAAATAGTTTGTACAAGAGTAGAGAAAGTCATGTGAGCGCAATACATCAGATTTTTTGTTATTAAATCATAATTTTGAAAAGCTTCCTGACAAAAGATGGAAGGACGTACGGTTTGTATTGCGGAACGAAACTTAATGTATAGCCCCCCTCACTCTTTCCTCTTCCTCTCGCCCCCTCTCGTCACACCACTCTTGTTACACTGTTATTCTGTATCTCTTACTCATGCCTTAAATTCACGATCGTTTCTTGTATGTGCGTTCCCCTAGGGGTTTCCCCTATACATTTCATACGTAGCAGGTACGCAGCACTGCAAGAAGGGCTGGAATAGAGCTAAATCATAAGTTTTCCTTAAACAGTCCGTACGGCGACTATGACGTCTTTATCTTAATAAGCAAGCGAGTGAGGCATTACAAACTCTGTCAATGATACACCTCCCACCATGGTATTCGGTGAGATGATGGTCAACGCAGATTGTTTCCGACGTAGTGCACAGTTGTGCACAGTTCTTAATGTCTGTTTGTAATTCATAAATTAGTGTTCAAAATGGTAGTTTTCCTTTTCAGAGATCGTCATAGAATTCTTTCATTCTTTTGGAATCAAAATTTCTACCTCATACTGAGAAAGTTTGACTATTTTTTTCATGACAGCCGCATGGTACAAAGCCAAACAAATATCTCATCCTATGTGTTGAATCACCAGGTATAAACTTGGTTTCTTTGTGAATTTCTGTTCAGCCTTTCAGTTTTACTATATACGGAATGTTTTGTTCCCAACCTATTTGTAATACATTTCCCATTCTCTTTGCCGCCTTTTGGATTTTGCTTTCCCGTTTCACTTTTTAATTCCTATTGAAGCATGTCTATTGTGTTAAGTTTCATCTTCTGTAGCCTGTTTCCAAAAAAATCAACTCTGCAATTGCGTTTTGAAAGGGCATGTTCCAATTTTTCCTTCTGATAACTCTTTCATTTCCTCCTGTTTGGTGGGGGACTTTAGATTTGGCTTCGCCTGCGCTTATTTTATCTATCAAGGTTACCTTATAGGCAAATATTTGAATTGGTGAACTACCAGTTATTTAAATTCTTAAACGTTGCCCCGCATGTTCACAGGTATGTATTCTTCGACGTTTGTTTTCTCTGACTGGCTAAAGACGTACGCGCCATAGTGTGCTTTGTCTGCACATAGGGAATATTTCAGATAGCAACCGCCAGGAAGATACAAACATCCCATAATATACATAATCCTAACTGTTTTGAAGGATTAAGTGATACACCGTTTATCATTATATTATAATAATATTCCACTATTATATCTCTATATTATAAAAATAACAACTTTTGGGAATGTCCTTTAATAGAAGGAATACTTGCCATATCGACTTCGTATTCTGTTTCTTATAGATCTAAGAACCATTTTAACTTCTATAAATTCTTTTGCTTTGGAGCGTATATTTACATGCGGTTTTCATATTGTATGAATAGCAATCTGTGTTAAGGGGACTCTGAAATGTTCAAAAATCACATTTTTGTTGTTTTAGGCACCGATAAAATCTCTATTATTTCCAGTTTCAGAAAATATATACTTTTTGGGGGCTAAGAGGTTTTTAAGACATTTAAATACCATTTAAATGATAGTCTACATTCTTTTAAAGCTGTCATGCAACGCCCCTTTTTAGAACATTTTTGTATCTTTCAACAACAAACGACTATATCATGCCCAACGAGCAGTCCAGCAATTAACATAACAAAGGAGATCAGGTCCAAGAGAAGTCATTCAGAAAAGCTGAAGCAATCCATAAATGAAAGTGCAGATGATTATCACCCTGGAATGTACTGAAGTGTGTCAGAATTTTAACGTTCAAACTTTAAATTCAGTTTTCTCAAAACAACACTTTTTATGCTTATGTACCTTTTTCTATAAAGTTTGAAAGATAGAGAGCTGGAATTTTCAATACATGTGTACAACACATGGTTTAACTTTCTGAACCACAGTCATAAGTTTATAATCTATATTAGTGATATTAAGAAAGTAACAACCTTGCAAATTTTCCAAATTTTTACTTTGCAATTTTTTTTCAATTTCTAGTGAACCGATACACATAACTAAATAATTGAGGTTCAGAAGATAGCTGATTACACTAAGAACAAGCGTGCAAAAGTGTGATTCTGTATTGCAAGTAGTATCAGAGAAAAAGGTACATGAATTCACATGTTTTAAGAGTAAATTTTATTATATCTCTGCTGATTGAAATAATTTTTATGTACTCAACTACATAAGCTATCAATGCAAACAACCACTTGAAATAATTGTCATGATTTGTGGAGTAATTCACAAAAATATTAGGAAAAATTGAGAACCTTAAGAGCAGTGGTAATTTAACACACTTAAGGTGTATTTTTCATGTGTTCAGACCACCTTGTCCCCTTAAACTGCGGTCTTCGTGCAACTGAGCTAGCTAAAATGATAACGAACGCATGTTTTCTTGCAATGGTGAATCATGAAAGGTAATGCTCCCCCTCTCCATTTAATCATAGAGTATTTTGCGAATATAATTCACAGATAGGCCAGTGTATCAAAAATATTTGGTTCAAGAACTTGGGAAAACGTCATTTCGTGAGAATTTTGAATATACGAGGATAATATTATTATTTTGAATTAGGGACTACTCATTCTGCAGCATGCAATTCTGTGTCCAACAACCAATGAGCGAAGACTATGAGCACGCGTAATGCAATATTCATACACGGAGTAAAAACACGGGAAATTAAGATTTATAATAACAACCTATGGCAATTACAGCTTTGCCAGGCCAAGCAGCCGACAAATATGACTGCCGGTCTCATGCCCACATACATAGGGAGACGTGGGCGATCATCCAGAAGATACAGAAGATTTTATTGACAGAATTACACCCACATCATGGGAATGTTAGTCCACTTGACCTACAATTCGCTACTTAGCGTAGTTTCTCTTATTTCCTATCTAAGCTCTTGTCCTATATTTGGGCCAAAAAATTCGAACTCTGAATGGATGGTTTCGAACCCAGGCGCATAGCAAACCGGTGCACCACGCTCCAAAGCAGTATGCCACAGCGTAGGAGGTAAGCTGAAATTACAATACCAAATTCGCGTTAAATTGCACAGGAACGCAAATGGATTTGTGTTGAAAAAGGACTGCAAAATAAAACGAATTAGCAGTGGACCGGCATTTTAATCTCTTGTGGCTGAGAAAATATTGAAATGGTACTGAACAAATTGTTACGCTCGCAACTGCCTTCAGACGCCAGAAGTTACGAAACACAAAGTTCTGTTTCTGTGCAGCCAACCAACGATAAAGTTTTGTTTACCGAGATAATAATTAATGTTTGCCTTTTCTTCAGGAAGAGTCTGCTTTTTGTTTGACATTTTGGAAGCTCGGCTTAACGGGTTGAGCTGTGATGCCGTTGAGGACTCAGTTCCTCTTTTCCAGGAGAAATTGTAAGTGCGCCAACACAAGAAACTAATTACAAAAGTAATCTCTCCACTAGGACTCTCTCGCTGCTCGACTCTTATCGGTCTCCCCTGGCACTTGGCCTGTTGTCATTCAGTGACTTCATTTGCTCAGCCTTTTACGAACTTAACTATTTGCAACGAGTTTATTAACTAAGACATGTATATTTTATTTCTACTTCCGAAGAAAAAAGTTGTTCCTCCATGTAATCTTTCATAGATCCTTTCTTAAATCCTTTATTCTGCAGTTCGAACTTTTACGTTTCAAAATGGCGTCGAATTATTTTTCCCAAGGAAGTTTACATACCAAGATTTCTAGATTTGTGGAAAATCAGGTAATCTGGTCTCAGGATCTGTTCTTACCTCTCAGAGAAATTTAATCGCTTCGTGCTAAAAATATGACAACTTTACAAAATGTGTACTGATGAGTCGTAGTTCTCTTACATAAATAAAATCAACACAGTTAAGGTCAACCCTAGTGCTTGCTTATTATACGTACAACTGCTTACAAAGAACATTTATAACAGATACAACTTTTTATACAGTGTAGGAAACAAGCATAAACGCTTGAAGTTCGTGGGAACTATCATCTCTGGCTCAATCAATAGTGAATCTGTTCTCAGGATCTATTCTTACGTCTCAGAGAAATTTAATCGCTTCGTGGTTAAAATATAACGACTTTAGTTGTAAGAACACTTCGGATCGCATGAAATGGGGAATAATTTGATCAAAATGAGAGCATAAATACAAAAACTAAGTATTTAGCTAATGAATGACATAAAGCTATTACTGTTCCAAAGCTTTTGCTCAAGGAAAAGATAAAGTTTTTAGCCTGGTCGAAGTTAATCTACGATTTGGGCATGTTTGACCACTTCCAACAAATTAAATGTTACAGGTTAATGAGTAGCTAGCCCGTTGCACAATCCCCATCCTGAAGGACCGGGTTATGTTTCGTAGATCTATAAATAAATAAATAAATAAATAAATAAAAGAGTATGGCTTTTAAAGGGAAGAATCCTGTTAGTTCTAAAATATTAATAAATGGAAATATATAGAACAAGTATCTCATTTCCAACATAAAGCATGAGATATTAGTTTTAAATTTGAAAATTTCATTGAGGTGGACCTTAACAAACTCTAAGCCACTCGCGGAATTAGAGTAAATTTAGGAGGCGGCTGGAAAGGAAAACAAAACAAAGTTCTACAAGATGATGTCTATGGCTACACTTATACAGAGCGGTCGTTTTATGGCCCGACCCGGATCGCGTGTATGCGTGCTCCGCGCTTGTCTGCTACTCCGGGGGGTTTTACCATTCTAAAACTCCTGCGTTACTTATGAGTAATAGTAACATGCACTATGAATATTAACTTTGTTACAAGTGGTGTCCATCTATATTGAGACATTCCTGGCATTCCTCGTCGTCACGACGTTGTAATTCATTAACAACAGTAACTCTGTAGGATTTCAATTTCAAAATTTAGCAGCTGTATGGATAGATGGTTTTGAAATACCCACTTTCTGTGCAACACGCTTTAGGGACTTCTTTGGAGAGCGTTCGAATGACGCACCAATTTCTTCAAGTTTTTCCTCCGTTAGAACATGAATATCTTTTGAAATTGTCTACGCCCCTGTCTATATGATTCGGTTTTTACGCATATATCGCACAAAAAATTCTTTGTTCAAGCATGAATTTTTGTGTAGGCAAACAAGACAAGAACAAAAACAATAATAAGAATACTGTGAAGTAATTCACACACAACACAGATATTTGACTAAGCTTTCACTGTTGAGATACACAATGAAAAAATTCTAGTCTTTACAGAACGATCAACTAACGATTGACTTCACAGCCAATAAAGCGCAGTGTTGAGTGAGTCATTCATCGCTAGTGAACTACAACTCTAGCAGAACATATCGAGGTCCACGCATACACGCGATCACGGCCAGGCCACAAAGCGATCGCTCGGTATATGGTACCGAATAATGTACAGTAGAACTACTCAATGTCACTCACTGTATGATCCAAGGTCATAAGAACTATGAGGGGAGCGAGGCAATTCATAGATTTGGCAAATACCGCAGAATCGCTAAATTGATGATATGCAAGAGTACGTTAAAAATTCTATTATTTATTAATTTGGAATTATTTGAATTAATTCAACGCGGTTGTAATTACGGATAAAGAATATTACGAGTTACTATGACATAACATGTGTCTTCTTTCCTCATGTATTTATGCCGCTTCCTGAAGCGAGTGCAGTCCAAGAAAGGAACAAGTATACACCATGTCTCTTGTAAATTGCTAGCTTTTTATTACATTCAAGATAACGTCTTGGAGGAGATATCTTGTAGTGTAACGAGCAATACAAATGCACATAAAGCATTGTTATACAGGATCTAGACGGAAGGAAAGAGAAAATAAAAGAAAAAACGGTACGATTTAATCTTGTGAAAAGCTGCAATACAAAAAGGATTGTAAAACGGCACTTTCCACTTACGATCACCCTATGGACTTGCTTCATTTCATCAGCCGTCCCTTGACTGCGCTAAAAACTGCTATTCGACTAAGCATTCAGCTCCCTAGAGCAAACCTTTTACTCCCTTGTAGAGTCTCTCAGGATATGCTTGAGTTTCTTCTTTGTAATCGTGTTAAACAAGGCCGAATTTTAATATCAAACAACTTATTCAACTGGAATAATAAATCTAGATTTAAAAAAAGATGCAAGTTTGCAAAGGTGTTTCACCAAACGTTTCTGCTGGTAAAAAATCATAAAAGTCTCATCCAATACATTTAAAAGTTTCTCCCAATACAAAGTGATATTTTCGTAAATCATTAAATAGTTGCTGTTGAGTCAGGATACAAGCAGTAGCAAGCAAAAAATAGTAATAATGACGAACTAGGGGTGTAATGGTCACGAAAGTATTTATAATGCACTTGCAATTTTCCTGCCTTTCTTGATAATTATGTTTCTGCGCGTAATGAATAAAGTAAGTTTGATGTATGCCGAAGAAGGTATTTTGTTGTATTGAAGGAGTTGTATTATAGTTCAACTGTTGGGAAGCCGAACTTGAAGTAGTTGCAACCGCACGTATGGTACCCGGTAGTCTTTGTCCCAATTTTTAAAAATATTAACTCCGTATTTTTTACTGTTTCTTTAAATATTATGTTTATGTTTGCCTCGGCTGCGTCAGTATTCATTTTAGAGACATGGATGTCTTGGCAGGATTGTAGTGCGACTTAAGAATATAGGCTTACACAGATTATAATTTTACTTCACTCCTTTTATTAATGCTTGATACGATTTATATAACACTTCACTGATGGAGAGCTGTGAGATTCTTTTAATTAATTACTTACACTTTTTAACACGTAAACTATGTTTTTGTCTCACACGAATACGCATTAAATTTCTTGAGGACACTTTTTGCGTCTGGTTAGTAACGCTGTCTGCAACCAACTGAATAGATTTCAACCGCCTAAACTTGTAAATTTCTGTATTTCAAGTCTCTGATTGACTATTCCTAATCCTATAGAATACTTTTATTTAACTAAAGCCTTTTCTGGTTGTTGATTGGCTATTTTATAAACTGTCACTAAAATTACATTATTGCTTCCAAGAATCACAAGTAACATTTAAACTCTCAAAATCATTATTGCCTCAAGGTTACCTCATTGTTACCTCATTGTTAGCAACTTTTGACCTATTTCTCACAGCTCCTACATTATTAAATTTTGTAATACATTTACATAACATTATTACACATGAATACAATAATATAAACATAATACAATGACTGTAATATGCACTTTTTATATTGTTACATACACATATTGCTTTAAGGCGGGCTGTTATTGAATTTATATATTTATATAATTAGACTGAAATCATTTAGGTGTTAAACATACTGCCTCATGCCTACTACATTTGGAGTTGCGTTAGTGGCTTTTTACAGGTAGTTTTTTTGTTGCAAGTTTGATCAAAGTCAAAATATCTGCTGCAGCATTGCAGTTATCCAGGTTCTTCTCTCTCTCTCACTCTCTCTCTCTCTCTCTCTCACACACACACACACACACACACAGACGGACGCTCTGCTACAATTTCACATATCTATTTCGTAGGTGTGTAATCAACTGTGCATTGTTTCCGAGTAATACATGTCTGTTGTAGGTATAAGCCCGAATTAGGTTCTTTTGGATTAAAAATTCTATTTAACTACCTGTAAAGGAATAGTGTTGGCTGCTATTTTAACATACTCTGAAATATTCTATAAGGTTTTAAACATGTTACCAGACTTTATACTCCTCCCGTCGGAGGACGATGGATTTTTTCGGGCGTAGAAACCCTTAGCATGGCTTCTTTCGGAAGGGAAGCAAAGCCGATGGTCCCGTGTCGTAGATTTACGGCACGTAAAAGAACCTCAAGCCCGATAAAGAGGCCTCTAAGCAAAATTACCGTCTTTCACGCTCAATATGGAATGGGACGCTAAGGACCACAGCAGTTAAAGAGCGTCCATAAATAAAACTCAGTTTAATTTAATTTAGACTTTATGCTATTTAGAGTGTAATTATTGTAGAAAGAATTTTGCTTAAGTTATGGCACTGCGTTATTGTTTTACTTCATTCTTATTTATGGTTGAGGCAAACAAGCAACTAATGTTCCGCAAACTTAACATTGTGGCTAGCTTCATAATATTTTTTTTGTCTACAATTGTATATAGGGTACTACGAGTGAAGGTTTCACTTTCTCTACTGCTTTTAGCTAAGAATATACTTACACACTGTATAGTTTGTTTACATAGTACAGCCATTACTGTAATTATCTCACGATTTTGAGGATAGCAAATCTTAATGGAAGACATAGGCAAAACTTTCAAACACTTTGGTTTTACATCTTTAACATAATAATGTCAATTGGAAGTTTGGATTTATTCACTAATGCCTCCTTTTTCACTTCAGCAAATGTACTATACTAACTGTGAATTAATTTAACCCCAACAAAGTAAGGAATTTTAAATTTGAATCTAACTCCAAACCATGATCTCAACTCTCAGGATCATTTTTCTATTGTTCAAATGTACACCCGTGGACAAAAAAAAGTCATCCCCAGATTTAAGGTGACGATCGGAAGGCTACGTGTACCTTCGTAATAGCTGCGTTCACAACGCACATGCAGGAACGGTAGAATGCTGTCTGCCCTGTGAGCGCAATTGTCATCTTATAACGGTACTTCTCGGCGATGACGCTTATAAGCTAGTGAGAACAGAGCATGGAAAAACGTTTCGTTGGCCGAGAGGTTAAGAAGGTACTGCTTGCTCTCATAAGCTACTCTGTTCAAATCTCGCATTATTTATTGTTATTTTTATATTGTTAATTTTGTGACTGAATGCGTAGAACATAATATTGTATTAATATAAATTTAGCATTTTAGGTTTTAGGCATATCAATGTACACAAAAACACAATTCTACTAAATTCTCGTTTTAAGTAACTAAAAAAATAAAAACAAATAAACTATTATCTTATAAAACTAAAACACATAAAAAATAAACAAAATTAGTATCGGATGTATGAAACCTGAGCACGTGTAACTGCCCTCATTTTCGGGTTATAGATGAAATTAAATCCCTTTAGCAGCGAGGACGAAAGGTTACAACATCCCAGGCTTCTTGAATTTGTACCCAGAATCCTGTACGAATTGAACAATTCCATTAGGTATCTTATCCTCACAGAGGGAATCAAAATACACTAAAGTGTTACCGTATATTGCGCACTGTTCAGTGTATCGTCAAGCTGGCACAACACACCTAGACCGCCCCTTGATATCCTCAAGATACATTATTAACAGAAGAAAAAATAGTGTTGAGTACATGCGAGAAGCGAACCTGCATTCTTAACCACAGGACTATCCTACGCTTTGCAACAACGTTACAGAGAAGACACATGGAAGGTAGCATGTTTATAGTGCCATACAACAACTTGTTGCAGCGGCTACACAGCTCTATTTCGAATGGTGTAAACAAGGCGCTTGCCGTGTAGGACTTGGAAAAGTTTGGCGTTCAAGACATGACTCTTTTGTCCATGGGTGTATCTATATGCACCTGCGAAGAAGTGGAAGCCATTTAGTACTAGTGAAACTGCCCTCGGCTACTAGAAAAGGAAGTTAGACTCCTAGGTTAGAAGAAGATCCGCTTTTCACATTCGAAATATGCTGTTGAAGGAGTGAGTTATATCCACGGCATCTCGGTTAAAGGAGGTGAGCTTAAGTGAAAAAGGAATTTAAAAAAGCTGTTTGTAAGGCATAACTGGATGTTTATGGGGTAGATCGTAGCATACGGTTGAGATGTGTTTCGTAAGCTTTATAAACATATTGTTACACATTACACTCACATTAATAAGAAATTTTTCATTTTAATTCTTCTTTCTGCATATTAAAGATTAGAATTTTCGCTCCATTAGTTTGGCTGCTGGAACTTTTTAAAGCGGAGAGAATACTTTCTAGTGTTACTGTAGTGGTTTCTCTTCTCTCGGCACTCCTTGCTTACGAATGGAAACGGCGTTACGTCATATGTTTATGAGACGTCACGCGTAACTGAGTTGGCTGGCTTTGATCTAAGCATTAATTATTATTTTCTAAGTATTTAACTGTTGCAGGAAATCCTTATAGCGAATTCACTACGACAATTAACAATTTGCTGCAGCTGCACCATTGGGTACCGAACACCAAATTGTTAAAATATAGATATGGTAGTTTCAGTGCTGCCACCGGAGATTTACATATTTCAAAATGTTCTTCAAATCCAAAATTTTAAAATAGCATTCTGTTAGTGAACTGCGAATACGAGTATTTATTAGTTAAGCTTACGCAACACAGCTTGATTCCTGTTTTGAGTTGTGAAACTCTGGAGAACATGCAAGTCGTTTAAAGCAGCAAGGGAATAATGACTGAAGGGGATGTGATGTTTTATGGCGACCTTTACTTTTCAACATTGTGTGTGTATGTGACCTTTTCCATATTCATCCCTGGGAGCATGCCTGCATTCTTCATAAGGAAGCCCTGGCGGTTGATGAGGGTATTACCATGTCAATCATAGAATAACATTATTGTGGGTACTTTAATATTTTCATCCGCGATAAGAGCCTTTGCTACTTGCTAAACCGCTTGGCTTCTTCGGAAATTAAATGTAAACAGAAGGCGCAGTCGAGTCCATTACCGCGCTGTCTTTAGCAAAGAATACTGTTCTTTTCTGTGCGATTTCCTCAGAGTCGGATCTTTTGTTCCACAAGTTTGTTTAATTCTACGGCGCGGCGCATGGCTTAGTCTTTCTTGCGTTTTGGGTGATTAACTTGAGTGATATTTTTAATAACTTATCTTCTAAAATATAGAGAGAAATGTGAGTTAGAAAATTATCTAAATGCTACATTAAAATTATTTACCCATTACTTAATTGCGTCTGTAGCACCTTTTAATAAAAATCCTGATGTACAATTGGGTGCAAAAAAGTGCCGATATAAGGGACTACGTGTTATGTTTGTAAGGGATTTTTCCCCATTTATGGCTCCCTTACCTAGTGCTAGCAACCCAAGTTGATTGGCGGCTTTTGCATAGCCTTTTTTGTTTCTTTTTTCTTTTGTTTTCGCGATGGATGTGCACCAGAAGCTAGGATCTAAGGCAGCTTTAGATTCGTTGAGAAAACATAATCAATTCAGTTTTATTAATTGTTCTTCCGTAGGCTGGAAAGGTGGAATCAGAATTGAAAAAGTATGTAAGTCGATATTGGGATATGTTGTCTGAAGGAAAGTTAAGGATACCTTGTGTTTTACCGGAAAAATTGGAGTCACATGGAGAATTTCATGACGTGTTTTCGTATCGACATCGCAGCTCAGATGGCAGAGTGCGGTACGTGAAGCCGAAGATCGATAGTTCGAATCCCGATTAGGGTATGAATCTTTTATCGTGATTTTACCTTTCCATAGTTAATTCGGAATTAGTATTATCTTAAATAAATTTTACTATCAGAGTTTTGCAAGAAAAGGAATATAAAGAAAGTTGCCAACCCTTTTCAAGTACGAAATGCTATGTTTTGCGATTTTTTTGCAGTGATTTTTTCGATTTATGCGGTTCATTTCATATAACTCAGTTTCTTACCATGCCTATAACCTTGCTCATTATAGGGGCAATAATTTTCGATTTGTTGTGCATATACTTTATTCGTATTTCATCCAACCACTTCACTGTATTCATTATTTGTAATTAAAGTGTATCCCTATGATTTGTATGCATTTAATTTTAAATTCTAATTTTATATGACTTGTCTTATGGCTTGTAACCTGTACAAGATAAAAATAAATATCTATTACATAACGTTTGTCTTATCGCCTTCCTCGGCTTCCCCTCCTGAGCCGGAAATCGATCACTGTTCATTGGTTAGAGTTTGAGTGCCAGACTTTATGACATCAAACTAATAAGGGACGCACAGATTTCGTGAGCGTCTGGCGAGTACCTTGTAGCCATTCAGGTGAAGTGCTTCCGTTTTCTAACCCTTTCGCCACTCACTTTATTCAAACCAATAAGAGATTAGCACATCCTGGTAAGTGTAGGACACAACTGATAAGGGGATTCTGCCAACATTAAATAAAGAAAAACACTATATGAATCAGCACGTTCTTTGCACCGGACTGTACACTAACAAGACTCTCTACTCAATACAGATTCTCATGTATACCTTAATGTCTCATCCACGTTACGTTATTCACCACACAATTTTGTTTAGAAATGATTCCAAAGTGCTTAGTTTCGTACAACATGTTGAAGTAGCGTTCAAATTATAATTTCAGAAACATATAGGAATAAATTCAACATTTGCGAAGGGAAACGAAATAAAAAAAATAGAAACGTTTTAAACGTTCCGTCAAATATTGCTTCTAAACGTAAACGTACAAAAATGGGAAAATGTAAGCGTACAAAATGGAATATTTCGAAAAATATTATCCGGTGCAGATTGCATATGGAGCTCAGGCTGTTTACAGAAATATGCAAAGTATACATTTTATTCCCTATCTCAGTATTGAAACTAGATTTGTCTATCAACACCATTAAGGGTTTTTTTTCTTGAGAAAATAAACAGTAACGAACATTTTTTTCATGTTACTTGAAGTAGGCAAGAATTTGATGTAAATTTTCCTGATGTATCTTAGGAAAGAGATTAGATTTCCAAACGAAGTTTGGTATCCATCCAGCGTTTCCGTTTTTAGTTATGCCGTCTACATACGTAAATACATACACGTGGACCTCTTTCTAAAAAAAGAAGAAAAATATGTTATGTTACATTCACATGAATTTCTGCAGGCACTACCGTTTATTATTTCCAAAATATTCTTACAAAACTTTGTTTTTCTGTCTACTTCACGTTAATCAAGATAAATATTTGCAGAGATAGTTTAATTGCAGATTTCGTTGTAGGTACAAGGGGAATACAGGAGTGATAGTCAAATCTTTAAAAAGCGGATTTATGTGCTGGTTTTGAAAAACCATACTTTTTTTCATGACATCGCGACAAGCACCTGAATGGTGAACGCACTTTAAAATAGTGTAAGTAATGAAAAGTTTTAACGAATAACAATGAATATCTCGTAAATGCTTAATGCCACAAAAGTGACAAATTGTGTTTTACCCAGAGTTGCATTTTCAATTTAGTAAGTTTCGGTCAATCTCGTATGGTTTACCAGCTATTCAAAATTACACAAGATTCATTCAGAGTGAAGAGGGCTTCGTAGACTATTCGCAGAAAATTCAATATGTACACATTATCGTTTATGTAAATAACTTGAATGTATGGTATTTTAATCAAAATACAGCCTTTTTGAGAAAATTCAAAATTAAGACCATTTTTCCATCTAAAGGGTAGTTTGCTATGGAGGGTTGTTTTGAAATCCCTCTTCTTGCATTCTTAGAAGATATTGAACGTAAATATCAAGTTTGGTATTCATGCCATCTTTATTTATTTTGGAAACCTCAAAACATGTATTTCCGACGAAATATCAGCATGGCATTTTTTGGCAATATGTAGTACTTCCTCCGCCTGCTATATAAATAATTTTGGGTTCATGGGACCTCAAAACGTATATCTTCGTTGAAATTTACAATTTAGGTGCAGTACAATACTTCCTCTACCTAAATTGGATAAGCGGTAGGAAAAGTAAAATACATTTCAAGTATTTCAAAAAGTGTTTTTAAAGTAGTGATGCTATGCGAAATTTACTACATTTCGGTTTAATCTGTACCTCCTCTAAAGTGGTGATCTAACATTAATGGAAAATACATCCAATTTATTTTCATGTTCATTATATTCTATTAAATTTAATGATATTAATAATAAAATTAAATATTAATGTGGTCAATTTGCGTCCATGATTGCGACGTCAGCTCTCTGAAAAGGCGATTAGCCAAATCACGACGAGCAAAACCATTTTAATGACCTGGCTCAAGCCTCAAAACAGATTTGAAATGTAAAAGTTTTGCTATTAGGAAACAAGCTGGAACCTCCACTAAGGCGTATTTTGTTAAGTATTAAGATAACTCAGTTTCACAGCCTACGAGATCAAGGATATAAGAACTTTGCTTTCGCTGGTATTTGATTCGTGTGAAAGTGATACCACTAAACTGCCCTGTACGCTTTCGTCAATGGTCCAGTTGCATTACGATTCGAACCGACTCGTAGTTTTTCGTTTAGTTTTGCACACACTTACAAAACAACTACTATATCAGACAGTTCCTTTGTAAATGGATGTTAAAATGCGTGAAATATGTCAAAATATTGCTACAAGCTTCCAAAAACTTCCAAATTTGTATTGTCAGTGGGGTTATGTGGGCTACGTTCAAGAGCAACACTCGCCATTATTATTATTATTATTATTATTATTATTATTATTATTATTATTATTATTATCATCATCATCATTATTATTATTTTTATTTCCACCGTCCTTATAAAAGAGTTATAAAATCTGTGTTTCTAACGGTACAGCCCACCCTTGTGCCAAAATCAAGAGAGGAATAAGAGAGAAACGACAAAGCATCTTAAAACATATCAGTCCAAATTAACCTATTTAGGTAATAGTCTCTAGATTACCATTGACGCCATAATGTAATAACTAAGTTCAGGAGCATTGACTTCCAGCAAAACGTAGTCCGCGCACATCTAAGTATGAGATGACGCAGCGATTTTATATGTATTATTAGTGTTGCAACGATGAAAAAGAAATTGAACATTCTGCTTAAATTATATTTTGCAAGACTTAAGGCTTTCAATGATAACTTTCAAACACCGAACTCCTAATTCTTTCTCATATATTTTTGTAAAATAACTTGACCTTAAAATATGGTTAGAAATACATTGCATGTGTTCAGCCGAACAGAAACTTTAGCAATTTCAGGTTTAGCACAAAGTGTTTTAAGTGTTTCACTGCTAATTCTATTATCTAGGTTGAAGCTTACTGCATATGTATAAACTTTCTGTGGCTGCCAAGCAAACACCTTACAATTCCTGACATTCGCGTGCAGGGGAGTCGGCTTGAAGTTAATTTAAATATAGGTGAGAGCTCCAATAGGGAGGTCATTAATGTTGCTATGAGAACCATTTGTGCAGCCATTTTTACTTTATCTACCACGTACCTAATAGATAGAGGTAATATTACATTTCAGTCAAAAGTTCAGTGTGGAGATTTCACAGGAAAATACATGTTTTGAGGCCCCTATATCTAAATAAACAATTTTTTTAAAAGGTCCGTCTTTATCTCTGTCTCCCTCTCCCCCTCTCTCTCCTTATCTGTGAACACCATAACGCAAAAAAGAAAATTCAGATAAATATCAAACTTGATATTTAAGTTTTCATTCTTTTCCAAGGATGTGCCATGAGGATTTTAAAGAAAATCCTTTGCAATCCAAACCACTTTTTTGCATGCAAAACTATTCGTTGTTTTCCCAAAAATGATCATAACAATTCTGACAAAGTACGATAGGTTTCTTTAAGACACTTACATGGATAACAAAATACATACATTGAATTTTCTGGTAATAGCTTGTGAAGTCTTCTTCATTCGGAAGAAACTTTGTAAAACTTTGTGTAACTTGTAAACCGAAGATATACTAACAAATTTTAACACAAAACTAATTTGGATCTTTAAAACATAGGATTTATTTCAAACAACTTCTTTATAGCATTAGTCATTTCCGAGATATCCGTTGTTATTGCTTTCAATTTTTCAATAGTTTGTCATTCTGTAGTGCTTTCACATACAGCTGTTTCTCGCAATTTCATGGAAATAGTGTGGAATTTCAAGGCCAGAATATAGCGACCCTCTTGTAAACATCTGACTATTGATTCGCTTTTTCGTAACTACAACGAAATGTGTAATGAAAATATTTCTCTATTAACATTAGATAGAAAAATACCTAAAGTTTTGTAAGAATAGGAGAAGGTGAATCAGACATAAAAATTCAATGTGCCACGGATCTTCCGGCCGGTTACTTTAACCAACTGAGCTACTATGGCAGCATGCTGGCACGACATTAAACTCCCCAACTGACTCACATTTTCCCCGGTAAACCACAAGGAGATTTCAAATTAATGAAATAACATACCCCAATGGCGACTTACAATGCTGTAAGTACTTTGAGCACCGGGTTTCATAGTTTAACCAACATTAGATTAATCAATAGTAATTAATTGTTCTTTCGCACAAGCCGTGCGTAGAACAACATTGGAAGGGGAGAATCAGGCTGAAAAATTCAATGCCATAGCCGGGATTTGAACCACGGATGTTCCGGATTTTCTAGCGTTATATTTCATAACTGCAGTTGTGTCCAATTCAATAAAGAAAATTAATATTATCTGGATGTAGGTGGCCTCAACGTGTAACAGTTAAACCATTAAAAGTGAACTGCAAAATTGATGATCAAAGATAGAGGTATGTTACTTCTAATAAACAAAGCGTGTGTAACTTGCATTTTACAAGTTTTCTCCCTATTTTCTAAAAGGATGGTGCATTAGAAATTAATATTATTCCATAATGCGTGGTGAAAGTTACGATAGTCGATAATTTTAAAACCAAGATAAGTTTTTTTTTTCTCATTCATTTGTTTACGTTTATTTTTTGTTCATTATTCGTCAAAATGCGTTTGTTATTTGAACCTTAATCAGCAAAATATATGTAAAGCAGTTTGATAAAGTTCGGGAATGTAAGAAAGGGATGGGTATTTGTATTGTTGTTTTCAGAATTAAGCTCAATGATTTCAACAGGAATTGCCTGTTTTTGCACTGCAGGTATGTTTTTGTTCCCTATTGTGTTCATCGCAAATGTCAATTTTCTTTTATTTGTTCGAAATTAACTGCACTTCCTTTATTCGTTTGGCCGCTCAATTGACCCCTTTTTGGTAACGGCTGCTGCATGTTTAACCTATTCATTCGCAAAGGAACGCACGGCTAATATATTGGCACATAAACACTGGAATAAGCCGCAGCCAACTGACCCAGGGTGTATTCCGCAAACAAGAAAAATGGAGGGGATGTCGGAGTTAATCAGAAAGGAAATCTGTTGTCGAAAAGCTTTCCGGTCATCCGGCTCATCGTTGTAATCGAACCTAAGCCTCGCTTCGTGTACCCGTTGATTAGAAAGTGAACCAGTTGCATAATTAATGAGCATAACCTGGCATTTATAGCCTCTCAAAGCATTCGATAAAATCATCTGCACCACAAGAAAACAAATTCCGAAGGAATATGCAATGTGTATAAAAATATAGGAAATATATTAGACTAAGTTAGACAGTGCTGTAGACTTTCCCCATTTTTATTTAAATTTTTACGCAAATAACATGTTTGAAGTCACTGGAAAGTGCGAAATTGTTAAAAAAAAATTAAAAATGTATACTTTTCCGGGAGTTCAGTATTCTCCAAATATTCGCTTATTTAGCTGTAAAAAGTTGTAAATTTCACAATTTCTAAAATCACTTTTAGAACGAATAGGTATGTGGAGTACATTTACAGTCTCTTCCTTTTCTCTGCAAACTCGAAGTTTACATATTCAAATCATTCGTTATCCACTGAAGACACAATCTTAAAAAAAAATCTTATGCATATGTCTAAGGTTAAAAATTCCTGCATTAATATATTTTAACTGTAACAAATTAGGACTGTATTAACGTTAATACCATTTCTCCTTACGGTTTGAAATTTTGCAGAGTTTGTTTAAAATAAAATTATGCAAAAATTAACCATTGATGCCATAGCTGTATTTCCAGTATACAGTGAAAAAAAGAGAATGTGTAAGCTAAGTTAGGTCAAAACAAATGACGCAGGTAATTCTTTCTGCCCCAAGTTTAGGCGCAATATGACGCAGCCACGCTCCGTTCTCCAACAATGAAGCAATACCTTTGCCTCACGGTTGCTGCTTGTCTCCTCCTAGATGGTTCTTCTTTTGCCACGGCTGCTCCAGCATGAAACCTTAACCTCAGGGTATGCGTGGGTGTGTACAGAGAAACACGCAAACGCTGTCTTGGAACACTTTTATTCACTATTTAAAATAATACTTTAGGTTTGCCGATCACTATTAAATGCAACCGATGATACTTTGTCTTTACCAAGACCAAAGAATATTAACTACAGCTAAGCGTTCTATCCTCTAGCATGTTCGCCACCATTCTTCTCCACACGACGAGAAAGTCGTCCTGCACTCACCAGGCACTCAGGCAGACTGACTTACCCACGCTACTACTACAAGGAAAACCAACGCCTAAACTTCCGCTCTCTCCCCATAAACGCTATCCTCAAACTTAGCGTCATGATGCTTAGAGAGTGGCCTTCACCAGGCTAATTGCAGCTGCACTCGGCTGGTATCAGGAAAAACTTGCTTCAGTGGTATTTACCCTTTCTATCTGAGGCTGGTCCCTAATTAACAAAACTGTGCCTGTCTTGTCTTTCTGTCACTTTTACAGTCAACAATTTTCACAATGCTTCTCCTTTTTATACATGCACTGATTTTAAATATATTATTACTTATTTATATCGCTATCCTTCTCAGAATATTATGATAATTATTGCCTTTATAATTTCGGCTTCACAAATTATGAGATACAAAGCTAAGATCTTTTGTTTAGTGACCAGTGTTTACTTTCTCCACCACTACATAGTAGGAAGTGAAGGTTTACCTTAAAATTCGATACCGATATTTCACATGAAATACATGTTTTGAAGCTCCCGAATCAAACAATTCTTTTTTTGGAAATTGTAGGTGTATGTGTCTGTAAAGCATAACTCAAAAATGAAAAGTCGGATGAGTACCAAACTTAGTATTTAAGTTCAGTATCTTCCAAGGATGCGACACGAGGATTTTCAAAGAAATCTCCCCAACCTAACTACCGTTTACATGCAACATTTCTCGAAAATTTTTATTTTCTAAAAAATGACTCTTACGATTTTCATTAAAATAACATGTATGAAAGATGTTTACATGACAAATAATACGTATGTCTTGAATTTTCTGGGAATAGCCTGTGAAGATCTCTTCATTCGGAAGGAGTTTTGTATAATCTTGTATAACTGGTAAACGTTAAGCGATAGACGAAAACGTACTGCACAGAAAGTGTATATCTCTTTAAAACACACCATATATTTCCAGTACGTTTTTTGTAGCATGAGCCATTTCTGAGATATCCTTCATCAATGGTACAGACTGTTCATCACTTGGTCATTTTCTTAAGGTCCTGTCAACATTCAGTTGTTTCTCGCGATTGCATGGAAACAGTATGGAATTTTAAGGCCAGCATATAGCGTCCAGTTCATAAACATTGACTGTCGCTGTTCACTTTGTATGTATAACAAAATTTGTAATGTAGCTATTTCTGCAAAGGTTTATTTGGATAAAAATGTAGTAGACAGAAAAATAAGCTTTAGTAAGAAAGTTGAAATACGAAATATTTCTATTGAAATTTGTTGATTGAATCTGAATTGAAATTTTGAAGTAAATACATACATAATCCATTACAACATACAAAAATAATACTTTCGACCTGTCCACCAACACGTATGTGTAACCAGACGAAGTTGATAAAACTGTTCCTATTAAAAGAGTTTTCTGGATACCAGTTGCAGACTCTTGAGATAGGTAGGAGGAAACAGCCCAGCACATACTGTTAAATTACGAGGAACTGAAGAGAAGAGGAATTCGTATCTTTGAAACCTCAATTTTTGACAGTTCAAAAGATCTATCTTAGTAAAGGGAGTTCTTGCACTAACCAACGCTAAGGAACTCGAATTCCTATGATAGGAAAAAGGGTAGCACAAACGACCTCCAAAGGAGGTCGAGGTGTGAGGGTCTTTGAACCCTCAAACATCCCCTAATATATTACTACTACTACTACTACTACTACTACTACTACTACTACTACTACTACTACTACTACTACTACTACTACTAAATGGCTTTTTAGCTTCTTTTTTGCTATTAAAATTAGAATACCACTATTCAATACTTTGCAATGTAGGAGGAAGATAACATAGAGCAAATTTAAATTTTATTAAACACCGATATTCAGGTGATCATAGCCTGCACTGAAGTCGCTTTGAAAAGGAATAATTTTAAGTTAAATACAATGGAGCATTTTAAAGTCCGGTGAAACCCAACTCGGTCCCATTTTCTACTTTCGAATCCTAAATCGGTCCGGGTCTTACAAAATTTCCTACAGGAAATTAATCTCAATCTAGTTCATTTTAAAGGACTTGTGGCTTTCAGCAGGCCTATAGTGACTGCAAAACGATACTACAGTTTTGTCTCTCACTAAAACCAGTTTTAAACTCAAAATCAAATGTTATATATTGCTCTACTAAATGAATGCAATAATTTTGTAAACTCCACACACAAAATAGCTGAAAATTGGTGTATCATAAAATATTATAATTAAATGAAAGATATTTAAAAATGCCAAAATATGTCATCTGTAATAACGTTTGTTCCTTTGTGAAGAGCTACCAGCAATGTCGCGTTCACAACCAACTACTTGTACTCAGTGCCACTATCAATTTTTCATAGCAGGGATGCCACACTTTACACTTCACTATGCTCAGAGTATTATTACAGTCTCGTACTTTATGCTACGGGACTGAGTTCGGTTGTTAATATATGCTACGGGACTGAGTTGGGTTGTTGACAGTGTATGCTACGGGACTGAGTTGGATTGCTGACAGTGTATGCTACGGGACTGAGTTCGGTTGTTAATATATGCTACGGGACTGAGTTCGGTTGTTAATATATGCTACGGGACTGAGTTGGGTTGTTGACAGTGTATGCTACGGGACTGAGTTGGATTGCTGACAGTGTATGCTACGGGACTGAGTTCGGTTGTTAATATATGCTACGGGTCTGAGTTGGGTTGTTAATATATGCTACGGGACTGAGTTAGATTGCTGACAGTATATGCTACGGGACTGAGTTCGGTTGTTAATATATGCTACGGGACTGAGTTGGGTTGTTGACAGTGTATGCTACGGGACTGAGTTGGATTGCTGACAGTGTATGTTACGGGACTGAGTTCGGTTGTTAATATATGCTACGGGACTGAGGTATGTTGTTGACAGTATATGCTACGGGAGCAAGTTGGCTTGCTGACAGTATATGCTACGGGACTGAGTTTACTTCCTGATAGTATGTGCTACGGAACTGAGTTCGCTTGCTGACTGTGTATGCTAAGGGGCTAGTTAGATTGTTGACAGTATAGGTTACGAGTCTGAGTTGGCTTACTGACTATGTATGCTACGGGATTGAGCTAGGTTGTATACAATGTATGCTACGGGACTGAGTTGGCTTGCTGATAGTATATACTACAGGACTGAGTTGGCCTGCTGACAGTGTGTGCTACGGGACTGAGTTAGGTTGTTGACAGTATATGCTACGGGACTGAGTTGGCTTGCTGACGGTGTGAGCTACGGAACTGAGTTATGTTGACAGTATATGCTACGGGACTGAGTTGGCTTGCTGACTGTGTATGCTACGGGACTGAGTTGGATTGTTGACTGCATATGCTACAGAACTGAGTTAGGTTGACAGTATATGTTACGGGTCTGAGTTGGCTTGTTGACAGCATATGCTACGGGACTGAGTTACGTTGACAGTATATGCTACGAGACAGTTGGATTGTTGACAACATATGCTACAGGACTGAGTTGATTTGTTGACATTTTATTCACGAAGATAACCAGACCGAATTAGGATGCGTTCATAAGTTCCCAACGAGATGGCTCATTGGTAAGATTGATGTTTATCTTCGGGAGGAATCAAGTTAAAAATCCTGATTTCAACCTATTTGATTTGGATTTCTCGTGATTGTCCCAAAAGTTGAATGCACCTTCCTTTAATCGCTAAAAAACACAAGGAAGCGATAAATAATAAAACCAGTTTGAAAAGTAGGGAACAAAATTTCAAAGCCATCGGTCTATATGAGAGAACTGCTTGCACCAAGTACCTACAAACAATTAATCATGTTATGATATCTCATATACTAAGCTGCAATAAATAAGGCACATTTATAAAAGAAAACAATTCAGATAGCAACATTCGAAGGGAAACAACAGATAGCAACAGAAATATAAAAGTGAACAATAGAGATCTTCAGTTGTTGAAACACTTGTGTATCATTTCTATGCTAATGGCATCATGGAAAGGTGGAAAAATGTCGGGGTATGCTGCAATGATGCATACTTTAAGATGATAAAATTGTATAATAGCACGCGTTTGAGAACACATTTTAAAGACTCGAGAGAGAAATTAAAAAAAGAAAGCGAGAAGGGAAACAAAGAAACACAGGGAGATAGATTTTCTTGTATACAGAATTTTATAAGAGCACTTCAGAGAAACATATTGTGCATTTGTTTTTCTTTTTGCCCTATTGTATACTTTCAAAATAGAAAATGCTTAAACAATAAGCTAAGCTGTCTTTATTGGAACACTTGAGAAAATACTCCCTTAACAAAGTAAATTCATACTATTATGCATTCATTCAGTAGGTCGCAGCAATCGGCATACACCGACACACGGATAACCGAGGTCGTTAAGACACGGAGTTCAGTTCAAACCCCGCCAAGACCATTCTGTTTGATTATATTTCCCCTTTATTTTCAAGCTTTTTTCAGACTTTATACCTGGTAAATGCCATAGGGGCACCTAAACTTAGGCCTGAAACGTTTCCTTCCCAAATTTCCTTTCCAAATTATCGTTTCATTTCATATATCATTAGTCCATCAGCTGTGGTATTAGCTGCTGGCCTTTTGATCCCAGGTCACATGTTCAAACCGGTTTTTAAGTGTGTTTAAAAGCGACAACATCGTGTCAGTAGATTTACTAGTAGGTAAAAAGAACTCCTGAGGGACGAAATTCCGGCACACCGGCAGGGATGATATAATCCTGGCAATTGAAAGCGTCGTTAACCAACAAATGATGCCGTATATGGTAATAACGGTCGTTAAACACTATTAAAGAAATCTGATGTGATACATTCACACGACTTTCTCTACCCTCTATCGTTTATTAGTTGGTATATAGATTATTCTTACTCAAACTTATTTTTCTATCCACTACATTTTAATCCAAAGGAACCTTTGCAGAAATAGCTACATTACACATTTTCTTATAGGTACAAAGGGAACAGCGACAGTCAAAAGTTTAAGAACAGGGCGCTATATGCTGGCCTTAAAATTCCATAGTGTTTCCATCCAATCGCGAGAAACAACTGAATGGTGAAACAACTTTAAGAGAATGACCAAGAGATGAACAATTTGAACCTTTAATGACGGATATCTCAGAAACGGCTTATGCCACACAAAATTATTTTAAATAAATTGTGTGTTTTAAAGAAATCTAAGATTCTACAAAAATTTATTTCGAATGAAGAGGACTTCATAGGCTATTTTCCGAAAAAAAATTTCTGTAGTACGTTTTCGTCTATCGTAACGTTTACCAGTTATACAAGATAATACAAAATTCCGTCCGAATGAAGAGAACTTCATAGGTACGTAGACTATTCCCCGAAAATTCAAAATATACATTTTTTTGTCATATAAACATCTTTCATATGTGGCATTTCAATCAACATCGTCAGAGCCATTTTTTAGAAAATCAGAAATTTCGAAAAAATGTTTTATGTATAGGGTTGTTTGGTTTGTTATTGAAAATCTTCGTGTCCATCTTTGGAAGATGTTGAACCTAACCATTTGGATTCAGGGGACCTTAAAATCTGTATTTTCGATGAAATCTCATATAAATTTTTTGGACGAAATGCAATACTTCCTCTACTCTAGGTAGTATTCATTCATTCATTATCTGTTTACCCTCCTCTTATGTAGGACTTACACCCCCCAGGACTTACAAGCGGGTGCCTGGGGTCAGAGGCCCGTCGAGGAGCAGACACTCATGGATCAGACAGAGCATCCAGGATGGGTGATCAGCCCGATGCCTGGTATGGGATGAAGGAAGTAGATGAAACGAAATGTTGGTGAAATGGATGAAAGGAAAGGTGATTATGGAGCAGTTGGTGGAATGAATGGCGGGGGAAACCGGAGAACCCGGAGAAAACCCGCCCAGACGCCGCTTCGTCCACCACAAATCCCACATGCAGGTCCCTGGGATTGAACCCGGGCCACCTCGGTGGGAGGCGAGCGGTCTAACCACTCGGCCACGCGCCTACTCTAGGTAGTAGACAAAGTAAAATTAAGGTAGCATACACAGAAGGCAGCGACGTTGTGCACAGGTTTCTTGGCTTTATTCATTTATTGTGCACTGTACGTAAGGCACCAAATGTTTATAATGTGTTCCTCTTATAATATTATTTGCTTTGTAACAGTATTTACTAGATATTAACTTTTGGTTCACTGTTCTGATTTCTCCGACTGTTTATAAAAAAAATGTAACTCAGCAGTTGAGCACGTATCTCTTGGTACAGTGTGTAAGGTAAGGAGTTATGTTTGTAAGTGTAACTTTATAGAAATAATAACAAGGGAATTAAACTGTTTCACGTTATTAATTATTATTGAAACTGTTCTCTTACATTGTTTTACGCACAAATTGGTTCTTGTTCAAATATTATGTGCGTAGATTTAATAAAGCATGGCCTGAAATTTTATAAGTATCCGCTTAACACTGCTAATAATTATCACTGACACATAATAAATATATTTACCCGCTCCTCGTAGTATGAATTTACAAATGTTATATTTTAATTTGTTTTCTTATATCATTTATAGTAAATAAATGTATTATTATTGCAACTACATCTCTCACGAGCCTTCTACACTGAGTACTATACTGGAATGATTTCCTAACGGTTACAACAATGTTATCGTGGCTTCGCTTCTCACACATACACATTTAAAAGCTAAGTTACATGTTTCGAATTGGCTTTTCTATCGTACAACTGCTATATTGAAACATACCTAGTTTAAATACACGTTTACAAATATAATTTAATTATTAGATTACAAGCCAATTACTATATTTAATAACGGTTATTTTCTATAATTATTATTAATTATAGTCGTAGCTTAAGGTAAATGTTTATATGCCTCAGATGCTTGTAGCAACGTCAAAAAATGAGATATCATCGACCTTCCTAAGCTTTCTATAGAATTTGTAAAACGCACTTCAAGTGTGTGAATCTGTACTCTACAAGGCCAAGAAAACTCACAATCTTGCAAAAACATTAGTCTGTTTTACGGAACTGAGAACCCGGGAATTAAGGAGGATTTACATAATCATTGTGCCTTAAGGTTTAAAAGAGAGGAGAGCTTAAGAAGTGTATACGTTATTACGAACCTTCGAATATTCACCACAGCAGATAAAACAGAAGTATACACACAGAACTGCAAAACTTACATATAAATACAATGGAACAAGTTGGAAGAGTGAAGTAGTTGGGCAGACCAAGGAAGCAATGGAGCAGAAGCAAGTCTAGAAACCTAACCAATGGGCTACCAGGATGATACGATGACGGTGTGCTGATAAATTAGCTTGCTCGTGTTTGCATAAATTTACGTATTTCATTCATGCCTTGATAGCGTCTGCAGTTTCATTAACTGTGTTTTATGGACCTCAGAAACGTTATACTTGCCAGGAAAGCCATAAATTGTGCCTTTTGGCTCTGTGTATTTGTATTTACTCAGGTTATTACCTCAGGCAAAGATAAATAATTCATTTTTTCTGTCTGGAACAGATGGATAAGCATTGTGCGTTTGCAAATATGGGGTCCTTAAGGCGGTGGTACTGTAGGCCCAAGTTCTAGCTTCTGCATTAATTTACTTTTGCTTTAGTAGTACCGTCTAGGACACAGAAAATGTTGCCCTGCTCCCAGCAGTAGTGAGATGTGTTAGTTTAGCATCGACTTAGTCTCTCTCACCGCCATAGTGAGCTTTGCAGTAAGGTGCCCTTAAAATACGTTGTTAATTTGTCTTTCATGCGGTTCAATGACCCAATTGACGCATAAAAAGGGAAACGAAGTCGAGTATTTTCTAGTTTCGAGGCTCTGCAATGCTTAAATGTGCATTGCGTATTATTTTTTTCGAAGACAATGCATAATGGGAATAGTACTTACGCGAAAATAAAATTAATCACCAACGAGTGTTGAACAATGGATCCAGTAGCAAGGTCACCAACATTAGCTTTAGTGGAGAAGTGGCGATTTTTATCCATGCCTTGTTGACCATAAAAAAACCAACAACTTGCCGCTCATACTTAGATGATGCATGACTTAAATCATAAGTAAATAGGTACCAACAAATAAAAAGGAAGTAAACATGCAGGCAAGAATTAAATAGTAAAATTTAACTACCAAATATGATGATATAATAAAGATATCAAAAGTTAAAGGGTTTAACATAGTTCATGCACATACGTGCTGTAAAATAGTAAAACGTGCAGGTAGGCTACGTTACCAGCACTGAATGCAGGAAACCAAGACAGCTTGAACGGGAAGTGGATCAAAAAAATGTATAGTCGAAAAAAAATTTGTTTACGAATGAATAAAAACCTTCTCTTTTTATTATCTTGCATAGAAGGCATTTTAAAAAATTAAATAAAGTTTTATTTATGGACGCTATTTAAGTACCTACTATGGTTATTAGCCATTCTATATTGGGCGTGAAAGACCGGATATTTTGCTCATAAGCTTCTTTATCAAGCTTGAGGTTCTTTTACGTGCCGTAAATCTACGACACGGGAGGAGAAGGAAGGCATTTTAAGCCAACCTATATAGTGTAATGGGCAGTGAGTCTGTCCTGTTATATGGAGAGTCAGAGTTCGAATCGTTTGGGTGCAGTTGATTGGACATGGGTTATATTTTACTCCGGAGTTGTCACTTATTCTGCGAAGACACAATCTGGATAACCCTCTGCTCTTCGGATTGCGAGCTTATTTGAGTACTCCTGAATCTTGATGCTCTAAGGGACATTACACTCTCAAAAACATCTGGAAGGAATACCATAGAGCCACCGAATTTTATTCAGATAATGGTCACTATATTTTTCAAAGCTAATACTTTCATTCATTCTACATTTTTGTTATATAAATCGATTCACAACAAACCTCCATTGTCATGTAGTTTCTCGACATCACATAAATAAGAAATATAGTACACGTGTTCGAAACGTAGAAATAGAAATTCTGGAATTCCTGTCTTCTGATTTAGATATTACATTTGTTTCAAAACGCAATGGTAGGTGTATAGAGAAGTATGGAAATCACATGAACTGTAGATTATGTCCCATTTAATGTGAATTCAAAATAATTTTAGTCCCCAAACATGTAGCTATGCAAGCATTTTGAAATTAATTTACTAAATTCCAATCATGTGCTTGCGTTTCAGTCCTTTGTGTTGATAATGTCTCAAACTTCCTCAAATTTAGTAACCAATTGCTTCACTTCAGCCTGTTTTTGATTTAAGGTCATGGAATACAATCATTAGCTGCTATTCAGAGCCAAGAAATCTTCGTAAACGGATAGACGTTCGTCACTTGTTTGTTGTTGTCAGTGGTTGTATCTGTTTTCATTTGTTATTGTCTACGTTTTACCGTATAATTAAAGGTACGAGGGGCACTATTTATATTTTGAGCCTAATAATTAAAACAAAGTAACTTCTGATTGAAAACTGCTTTATTGTTTTTCAAAATATTCTCCTTTATGATCAATACACTTTTGCATCCGTTTGAACCATTTGTCAAAGCATTTATTCCAGTCTTCTTGAGACACCTCCAAAACATGGTTTTTGAAGACATCGACGGCTTCTTCTGCCAACGAAAATCGTTGCCCATGCAATTTATTCTTGATGTTTGAAAAAAAAAAAAGAAGTCATTGGGTGCCAAATCAGGACTGTATGGCGGATGACCCATAATTCGATTTTTTGAGCCTTCAAATACTCTGTTGTTAGACGAGATGTGTGCGCTCGCATTGTCTTGATGAAGAACGATCCTACGGTTCTTGTTGGTTTTCCTTACTTCACCGAAGACTTCCGGCAAACAAATAGTTGTGTACCATTCGGCATGACCGTTTTACGTTCCTCTAAAGGCACTGTTGCCACATGGCCAGTTTTACTGGAAACACAGGCGACCATTTGCTTCGAAGTGCTTCGAATGCGAACAACTTTTGTTGGATTTGCTTCATCTTGAAACACCCATACAGTCGACTGCTGTTTACGTTCCGGCTCATACTCATAGTTCCATGATTCATCACCTGTTACAATCTTATATTCGTCTTTTGAGGCACCGCCATTGTATTTCTTGAGCATTTTTGTATACCAATCGACACGAGCATCCTTTTGAGATTGCGTCAAATTATGTGGGATCCAAGGAGAGCAAACCTTTTTCACGGCTAAATAATCATGCAATATTTTATATATGCTGGTGGAACTAATGCCTAGGGTTGCCGCAATCTCACAATATGTCGCATGACGATCTTTCCTTATTAGGTTTTGGACAGCATCAATGTTTTCTGTCACAACTGATTTTGGATGACCTTCACGAATTTCATCATTGAGCGAACGGCGGCCACGATTAAATTCGTTATACCAGCGTTTCACAGTGGCAATGGATGGAGTTTCGTCGCCAAATGTGAAAGTTAGTTGATCGATGCACTCTTGTCTTGATAATCCACGTCGAATGTCGTAATAAATCATTACACGAACATTTTCACGAGTTAATTCCATGTTTTTGTTGACACGCAATTTTCAAGTTAGTGTAAACAAAACAAATGACGCTCTATTGACAAAATGTTTGAAGTAAATTATGCTCAAAAATGTCAAGCTTTCCATTGGAAACGTCAGATGGCACCTACAACATTCAGGGTTACCAAGGCTCAAAATGTAAATAGTGCCCCTCATATGCTTCGTTCGGTCACTAGTTGCAAATCGTGACTAAGGAGACAAACAGACTACGGCGCGAATCAGAGTCCGTAGTAATAATAGATTTAAACATGGTTAACATTGAATAGTTTCATGATGTAACTCTGCATTTTCCATGCATTTAACCAGCAGTTTATCTGTTTGTTTAGAATATAGATATGTTAGGCGACTGTTTACTTTCACTTCATTGTGCCATGACTAGACTAGAAGTATCAGCTGGTTTCAGTTCGCGCCGTAGCCGGTCTATCTCGTTAGCCACGTTGCAAATGAAAGTATGGTTCATGCGCACCTACTAACAGTGGATACACATTTGCCTAGTAATACATTGACGCGAGCTGTAGCGATTGATTTTTTTTGCGGAATTACATAGCGTAATACACCCACAAACATGATAAATGCACGAAACACGCTCGCTCGATCCATAGCTCTTCGGTTTTTTTCTCATAAGATTAAAAGAATGCTCGCGCTGCATTTGCCATGTGTTTGGACAGAGCTTGAGTGCGTGCCAAGCAACTTCCATGTTGCACCTTTCTGAGATGACGGGACGCTTTGATGCTTGCGACGTTAGAGCTTTGCTCGGGTTGGGAGACGCATCTCTGGTGTATTACATGCACAGACTTTCTTTACCCTATATCGTTTATTAGTAGGTGTCGAAATCATTCTTACGAAGGCTTATTTTTCTATATATTTCATTTTAATCGAGACAGATCTTTGCAGAAATAGTTAAATTACACATTTCGTTATGGATTCAAAGGGACCAGCGGTAGTATAATATTTAAGAACAGGTCGCTATACACTGGACTTAAAGTTCCGTACTGTTTCCATTCAATCGCGAAAAACAAATGAATGTCGACAGTGTTTTGAAAGATGATAAAAGTATTGAACGACACTGCAGTTAGTAACGGATTTCTCTTAAATGGCTAATGCTACCAAAAAATGTATTTGAACTAAATTGCTGTTTTAAAGAGATCTGCATTTTTTGTGCAGTACGTTTACCAGCTATACTCGTACAAGGTTATATAACATTTCTTAAGTATGAAGAGGTATTACAGGCTATTCCCAGTAAATTCAAGATGTACGTTTATTTACCATATAAATACTTTTAATATATGGAATTTTAATCAAAATCGTTAGAGCCATTTTACCGAAAATAAAAAATTTCAAAGCATCTCTCATATAAAGGGCAGTTGGAGTGATATTGAACGTAAATAACTCAGTTTGGTATTTATTCGTCTTTATGTTTTTGAGTTGTCCTGTTCACAGACACACAGACTCAACAGGACCTTTTCTAAAATGCTTTGGGGCGTTCAGGGGCACTCAAAGCATGTATTTCCGGTGAAATTCGATATAGAATTTTTGGGTGGAATGCAATACCTTCTCTACCTCTATTTGTGATAGAGAAAATAAAGACCAGCTTGAGCAGCGTTGCGAGCGCCTTCGATTCTTGGTAGCGACCAGCTCATAGGTTAACCTAAAGTCTATGAGCTGAGATTCTGTTCAAGTAATCGATTACTGAAAAAATCAATAAAAGTATATACATACGAAAATATTTGACACTTGTTCTGCAATATCTAGAAATCAACTGCGGATTTACATCCTTAGTCGTAATTTCTCGTAACTCTTCTTGTTCCTGGCAACATCTGATGAAAATATATTTGAATGAGACTGTACGCGGGTGTTTTTGCTTGGCGGAACGTGTCTGTCTCCAGACCAAAGAAATCTTGATATTCTCCTCTCCACTTTGACCATCTTCTCCAGTAAACAATGCGGAGATCATCGACATCTCGCTTCTCTTTTGTCTCCTGACAACACGGCCGCTTCCTATCCTCAGATCTGCTTACTGTCATGATCCCAAACTCAAGAGCCAACTTCTTTGTGAAGAAACTCTTCACAAAATGCTAATGTCTCTCTTGACATCAGGTATTGGATCCATTGAGTCCGCCTTGGAAATACAAACTGCCTATACGTAATCTGAACTAACGCAAAGTATGTGAGGGTAACAACGCTTACAAGCTTTACAAACTGACAAGTATCCCTTATACAGCATTGTTCTATTCATATAAGACGTTATAGTCGCTATTCACTTTACGTTAATCGCGATAAAATTTGCCTAAAACGGCTTTAATGAATTCCGTTACATGCAATGTAGTTACAGAAATAGCGTTTATATTACAAGTCGGTTTTTATTAGCAATGAGTTCAAGCGAAAAAACAGAGCAATCGTACATTCTCATACACAATTACATAAATGAAGCAGTTAGATAAGAAAAAGGAAGAAATATAACATAGAATATTTCGAAAACGGGCAGTGCTACGAAAAGGTCATGACAAAAATCTGTTTTAACTGGATCCACATGTTTCCCATAATGAGCTTTTGTTTATCTCTTACGTTTTGTTTTCAGTAATACAGGGTTATTCAAAAAGAAGGAACATACTTTACATATTTACTTCCAATGAACGACAATAGATGGCGACACATGCGATACATCACTGAATAGAGAAAGGTTCAAAATTTAATTTTATGTGTTGAAAAGGAGCACCATTTGTTATGCGAGAACGACCAGTGCTTTTCCGTTTGCATACGCAACGATCTTCTACGAATTTATTGTATCAATTGTAATATTTTTATGGCGAGGCGGCTCGTTGTTGAACTTATAACGAAATGCACGCTGTAATGAAACAATGGATTTACTCTTTGCATAATGCAGCACACAAAACGAATTTTCCTGTGGTGCCATTATCTCGTAAACAAACACAGCGCTGCTGTAGGCACTGAATGGAACTAATAGGTGGGGCTTAAAACTTTGAACTTTCCTCTAATCAGTGATGCGAGGTATGTGTCGCTACCTATTGTCGTTCATTAGAAATAAATGTGTAAAATCTGTTTCTTCTTTTTGAATAACCCGGTATAAAATCCATTAAGAATGAAACTAATTTCACCAGCTATTTACAGCAACATCTTCCTTACAGTAATCTTCCTCCTCGTATACTCTTACCTCAAACATATGACATTTTAATAAAATCCGTTAGATTTTTGAGAAAATAAAGAGTAACGAAACATTTTTCATGTAAAGGGTTATCTGTGGCGGTGGAATTCATTGAAAAATCTTCAGTTGCTTCTTTAAATATTATATCCATTCGTCTTTTCGTTTATGTGTTACATTACTCACAGACACCAACATGCACTTCGTTTTCTAATAAAATTCCTTTTTTTTTCTGATTCAGGGGACCTCTAAGCGTCATACTAGTGAAATAACAATTTAACAGTTTTAGGTGGAATGCAACACTCCCTGTATTTATTATAGATAAGCGCAGAGAAAATAAAAATTTACGCACAGCTTAGGAAATCACTAACCGTATATTTTACCTATAGGGTGGAAAGCATATAAATGCAAATATTTCTCACTGTAAACTCGGGGTCATATTTTGGGGGAATGCGTTTTCCCTTTTTCTACAAAAGGGAAAACGCATTTGGTATAATATGGTGAAATGAATTTATTTGAACTTCAAACTATGTTATGGCATTTAATATGCTTCATTTGTCAACTGTTTCTCTTCACCACATATTCACGGGTAATTTTAAATACTATTGGTATATATAGATATGCCCTTTTGTTGAGCGTTTCTTGGTAATTTCACTCCTTCTCTTTTGCTCTAATTTGAGACTGCATCACTTTAACCTGACATTGCAGCTGTTGCTGAATTCTTTTCTACAGTCATTGTACTTTGTTATGATCTTTGTAGTGCCATATTAACATAAGGCATGTTTATGTGTGATTCGCACGTGAAAATAGCCTTGTAGGGAACTTGAAGACGATTTTAACGGCATTTACAGGTATTTAAAGAAAAGGAAAAAAGAAAGAAAAGAAAACTAATGGTCATATATTAGTCAGTAATTTTTTCAGATAAAGCAAAGTATACGAGAAGAGCAAAGAAGCTACACGAAAGTGAAGAGTAAAGCGTCACGTATTAGAAGATCTGAACGAAAATATCCGGTGAAAATTAAGCTAACTTCAAAAGAACATTTGAACGACAGTTTTTACTTTGTGTACTACGTATAGTAAGTACGGGAAGTATTGTATTCCACCCAAAAATTCGATACCACCATTTCACCGGAAATATATGTTTTAAGGCCCCCTGAATCCAAAAAAAGCATTTTTGGAGACATGTGCGTGTGTGTGTCTGTGTGTGTGTCTCTGTGTGTCTGTCTGTGAACAGCATAACTCAGAAACGAACAGTCGGATAAACACCAAACTTGATATTTTGGTTCAGTATCTTCCAGAGATGCGACACGAAGGTTTTCAAGAAAATCCCCCATCCCAGATTACCCTTTACATGGAACATTTTTCGAAATTTTTAATTTTCTCAAAAATGGCTCTAACGATTTTAATTAAAATATCATATATTTAAGATACTTTCATGACAAATAAAATATATATCTTGAATTTTCTGGGAATGTCTCCAAAAGTATTCTTCATTGTGAACGACTTTTGCATAACTGGTAAACCATAAGAGATAGACAAAATTTTACTACACAAAAAATGTAGATCGTGTTAAAATACACAATTTATGTCATATATATTCTTATTGGGTGAACCATTTTCGAGATATTGCTTGTTATTACCTTAAATTTTCCAATACTTAATACTTTTTCTCAAATGGGAATTCGTTATTCGTTTTTTATGTGCTGGACATACAAAGAGAATGGAATGCGCCACATAGCAACCAGCTCTTAAAAGATTTGACTATCGCTTAAAGCCTACCATATTCCCCTTGCACCTACAAGAAAATTAGCAATAAGATTAACATCTCGATTAAATTAAAGCATATGGAGAATAAGCGTTTGTAAAAATAGTTTGTACAAGAGTAGAGAAAGTCATGTGAGTGTAACACATCAGATTTTTTTCAAATACATCTCAAAGGGTGTAAGAAAAGATTTCCCAACATCTCTCTTGCGCTACATGCTTATTTTTAACGTAATGATACAATTGAGAGCCTGAATCACCTGCGTGGATACTACATCCGATAAGCCGGGACTTGCCGCTCTGATTACCGATCCGCCAGCTGCGGTAAAACGGGCGACAGTACCGTGAAAGTTCAGGTAGAAATTCTTCAAATTGGCCATCTTGTTAAACAGGTAATGTTCTACCTTTTGGCATAGTTTTGAAATTACTAGAAGCTATCAAATTGCTCTCTGCGTTCGCTACTTTGATAATGCTCAAATAAGCTCTCCCGGGAATGCTTTAGCAGTTCGTGTTCTTTCATAGATGCTAGCAAGTGTAACAAAGGCGATTTATTCATCACTGCATAACCTTAATTGCCTTAATGGAAATTTTTAATCTACAAATGGTGCATTTGAAACATCGTGGATTGTCTACCTCAGGCTTTTGAATTCCACTTCTTTCTAGCAAGGATGTCGTTTATTTAAGCTTCTCTTCGCTGATCCCACTAGCATAAATTATATGATGAGAGATGGAGGCATTAATATTGTTTTTGTAAGTTTTCGTTAACTCTGATTCTTCTGTATTCTCTCCTATACCTGAAACTAATTTAATTAAATCTGTGTAAGATAAAAAGAGATATTCCCGTTTGTAATTTTGTGCAACTCATAACCACTTGAAGTAAACAAAATGACTGAATATGTTTATATGAATAATTTGTGTTCGTAAAATTAGATTCGTCATCTCTGGGCTTAATTGTAGTCAGCACCAATGTTAAAGTCCCATTATGGCCTCTTTCTCCCTAATTAAGATAAATCGTGGTTAGGCAGAAAAATTAAAGTTATAAGGGGGAGGGAGAAATACGTATTTATAGGTTTCCGTTCCCCATAACCTCAGCTCCTGTTCTATTTTTGGCAGCACCCGGAATTTTGATATATCAATAATGTGTTGCTGTACTCAATATCAGAAGAAGAACCGCGTTACCGCGTCCATTGTCTATTGGAACATGGGCTAGAAAACAGATTTTTCTGACACATTCTTGCAACACTTTGTTTCAAGAAAGATCAGAATTTTTATTAGATTTATTCATTGTTCCAGCAACAGGCACTTAAGAGGGTAAACGGATACTGTTGTCTATGCTAATAGCATGTTTGAAACTGCATTTATGTTTTTCTTTTTTAATTTTATATTGATGCTGAAATAGTTTATTCTTCTTTGTGATTTATACATACGAAGCAATGGTTTACTGAACTGCGCAAGCTTAGAACTTTTTTTTTTGCAATTTCATTCGTAGCTTATCTTGAAGAAAAATTATTTAGGAGGCGTATCAGATAAAATGGTTTATCTTTTGTTCTCTGATTCAGTGTTATCTACAAGAACTTATAATATTCATCTCTCTACCACCTACTGAAACAGTAACGCTTTGTACTAAGTTAAGCCTGGCCAATCTCTGGCACCCGGCCCGAAAATGGCAGTTGTAGCACGTAGCCAGTTTGTATTTCAGAGGACGAATTACATTCATAAATACAGAGCATTAAAAATATACCCAGTATATTAGGAGGTGACAGTATGCATCAAAACAAGACAAAAATGTCTTTGGTTCTAGAATACATATTTTCTGATATGTTACGATGCGTGTTACGTGGCACGTGTTACGGTATACGCGTTTGAAACGGTGTTATTTAGTTGCCATTAGTTTACCATCACAAGGTGGAGACAGATTTGTCACCCCTGTCGCAAGTGCATCAGCTTTAATGCACTGCACTTAATGTAGCATTATTTTTTTTTCATCACCTCACACTCACATCAGCGGACGCGTTGATCCTTTCTATTTGCATAGTCCGGCCCTCTTGCAGTGTCGATTGCGATGACATATGATATGGTATGATTTCGGTTTTGTACTTAGTGAGCTTACTTTCAAGCTTTCCTTCCACCTTCGGTTTCTGTAGAGGGTACTTTAGTGCGTTTACTTTGAAATTTTCAATTTTTCCTTCCACCTTCGGTTTCTGTAGAGGGTACTTTAGTGAGTTTACTTTGAAATTTTCAATTTTTCCTTCCACCTTCGGTTTCTGTAGAGGGTATTTTATTGAGTTTACTTTGAAATTTTCAATTTTTCCTTCCACCTTCGGTTTCTGTAGAGGGTAATTTAGTGAGTTTACTTTCAAATTTTCCTTCCACCTTCGGTTTCTGTAGAGCGTACTTTAGTGAGTGTTACTTTCAAATTTTCCTTCCACTTTCGGTTTCTGTAGAGCGTACTTTAGTGAATGGTACTTTCAAATTTTCCTTCCACCTTCGGTTTCTGTAGAGCGTACTTTAGTGAATGTTGCTTTCAAATTTTCCTTCCACTTTCGATTTCTGTAGAGCGTACTTTAGTGAATGTTACTTTCAAATTTTCCTTCCACCTTCGGTTTCTGTATAGCGTACTTTAGTGAGTGTTACTTTCAAATTTTCCTTCCACTTTCGGTTTCTGTAGAGCGTACTTTAGTGAATGTTACTTTCAAATTTTCCTTCCACCTTCGGTTTCTGTAGAGCGTACTTTAGTGAGTTTACTTTCAAATTTTCCTTCCACTTTCGGTTTTTGTAGAGCGTACTTTAGTGAGTTTACTTTCAAATTTTCCTTCCACCTTCGGTTTCTGTAGAGCGTACTTTAGTGAGTTTACTTTCAAATTTTCCTTCCACCTTCGGTTTCTGTAGAGCGTACTTTAGTGAGTTTACTTTCAAATTTTCCTTCCACTTTCGGTTTCTGTAGAGCGTAGTTGGTTAGCACTACCGTCAACGGTTATCAGCTGCAGTAATGATTGCATTTTACATTTCTTTGTTTTTACCATCCAAGTATATGTAAAATTCTGGAACTAATTGTCTTTACATATATTATATATCCCATCTGAGAGGGTTGGAACCGTTCAAAAATTGCCATACGGCTACCTGGATGTATCTGGACTTTAGAGAAACAACTTCCGACGGTACCATGGATATCAAAGCCGACTAATGTTTTCACTGGCGTGAAAAGGAGTGAAATGGGATTAGCATTACGCGACACTGATATAGCAAATAAAATCGAAACTTTTTTTTAGAAATGTATTAATCATTTATTTAGTACACGATTTTGCTAGCTATTGTAGTTTTTACAGGTAGAGAAGGAAAAAGAAACAAATAAAGCCCATGTCTCTTCGAAATTTATCTTCGTTTGCTTGTTTTTTATTTCCGTTTCTTGTTTTGTTTTACGTGAAGACGTCGTAGTTTCTCACCTGCTACCTAATTCAGAAAATTGATTTGTATGAGAATCACGGGGTTGGGCTACTAGGATGGTAGGATACAGTGTAGTGTTGCATAAGTGTGAGAGGGAGAGAGAGAGAGAGATTATGGTAGTAGCATGCTGCTGTTTTCTTTGCAGCCCTCGTCATTTGATTGCCGCCTCTCCTTAAAATTCAGCCGTATACTTCGCTTCACGTTTTTAATATTCACATTCCTAGTGCTGCTTCTAATTATATGTTTATATTTTGAGCTTATTATGACAAGTTATACTTGATATTTTAACACGAACAGCGAAAATAATTTAAGCAATGAGCTATTTTAAGTGCAAAATAAGTAGAGAAATTAATTGCTGCAATTTCTAAGTGGCTAATACATGCATAAATTTAACAAAACAAATTAAAAAGAATTAAGATTTCCTTGTATGATGAAAGGACGATTAAATTTCTGGTACGATGAGCTTAGCGGCTGTTTAAAATTTGTATATTAATTATAATAGTTAAATTCTAATAATAGTTTTACTGTGTGCTCACCAAAGAAGTCAGAAAGTATAACTATGAGAAAATATTAACTCTAAAGGCGAAAACACTTAAGCGGACTGAATACCCTCTATCATTACAATCCTCAATGTGCAAGTAATTGGTAAGCTTTAACTTTGGAGAAAGTTTAAATGTCGATATGTTGGTATCCTTGCCTATTTATTACGTATAGTTAGACTGTGACGTACCTTCTCCATTTTCCGTGATTTTTTTCCAGATGTTAAAAACTTATTATCTCTGTGTAAATGTGGTTATGTTGGTATCATTGCCTATATATTAAATATAGACTACGGAGGCATTCTCCATTTTTCATGATTTTTTTCACAGTTGTTGAAAACTTATTATCTGTTTATTCATTGATTTGTTTAAGTTGCAATTTAATTGAATTACAACCATTTATTATTTCATGGAAATAATATGTTACTTTTAACGGCTGATAAATAAGTTTTTGCACATAACGTATTCAAAGAACGGAGTTGTCAATCAGAGAAAACCAAATTTAAGGTTTAATAACTATATTAGGTCTTACTTTAATATATACATAATACCTAAGCCCTACAACCAGGGAATAATGGGAGTTGAATGCTGAAGTTTGTGTATTAATAATTTGTAAAACATTAGCGCACAAAAAAGAAAGTTATAAATTCAATCTCTGAAAAACTTGAAGAGTAAAAGTAAATGACAATGTACCTAAACGGTTTTGGCTTGTGATTTTGCACTGCGTTTTATAGCTTGTGCTGTGTTAGAGGTTCGAATCATGTGCACACCAGATTATTGGGTCACAAGGCGTCACTGCTTTCCACTCGCGTTGCTCACCCGTTTTATTGCAACATTTATGACTTGTTTTTCTCGGATACTCCTAGACAGTACAACACATGCACCTTTTATTTTGCTTCCATATCTGTGTGCGGTTTATAGTGTTTCGCTTCATATATGTGGCATCCAAATTGTTTGCCACGTTGTGCGGGAAGTGGTCCAGGTGGAACTGATGGCACAAGCCCGTAAGCGCTTTCATTGTGGGATTGTGCCAGCAAAGTTTAGCGAATCAATAGGAGGAACATTGTATCGGTGACAGTGTGTGTCCACGCTTGGCGCCCCAACATTATCCTGCGCCGTGTTTATTCGGACCAGAAGCTCGGCAGTGTTAATTAGTACCCACAACCGCACGCTGCAGTATCATGACAAGCATCGATCACGCACGCAGCAGGGAAATTGCTTCAGATAGCCCCGACCTGATCATCCGTGTTCGCAGACAATTAAAGAGAGGGGAGGAGGTCAGATGGATCCAAGGCATTGAAGCCCTCAGCTAATTAATATGATGCGATCCTACCTGAGTTCGGTGACATTACTTTTGTCTGAAAGAGACAAAAGACCCACCGCTTCTTCTTTTGAAAACTTCCTCTGAAAATGCATACAGAAGCTAATATGAGGACTGTAGACTAAGTAGGTATAAACCAGGGTTACCAAGGTAGGAAACACGAGGTTTAACCCATCCCCCTGGTTTGTTCTTTGGTTGGCCTACCGTTCAAGGTGCTCCTATTCTGTTAGCACTGTGTCATAGTTAAGTCCGTTCAACCCCAACATAGAAGTTGGAGGGAGAAAGGAGGAGAATGTCACCGGGAGTCACAAAATGATATGACTGGTATAAACAGGCTGGAAAACTGGTAAATGTGATCATATTCCATACAGACGGTTAATTGTGTGCACCAGTATCTGACAGTTTGTTTGAATTATACATAACTTTGACGTTTAAGAACCCGTCGCTCTCGGTAGCACAATTGGTTGTGCGCTAGTTACTTTCTCTACTACGTATAGTAAGAAGAGGAAGTATTGTATTCCACCCAAAAATTCGATACCGAGAAATATATGTTTTGAGGCCCCTGAATCCAAAAAAAGCATTTTTGCAAACATGTCCGTGTGTGTGTGTGTGTGTGTGTGTGTGTGTGTGTGTCTGTGAACAGCATAACTCAGAAACGAACAGTCGGATAAACACCAAACTTGGTATTTAGGTTTAGTATCTTCCAGATTTGCGACACGAAGGTTTCAAAGAAAATCCCCTCACCCCAGATTACCCTTTACAAGGAACATTTTTCGAAAATTTTTATTTTCTCAAAAACGGCTCTAACGATTTTGATTAAAGTACCATATGTTTGTCATTTTTATGGCAAATAAAATGTATATCTTGAATTTTCTGGGAATGTCTTCAAAAGCATTCTTCATTGTGAACGACTTTTGCATAACTGGTAAACCATAAGAGATAGACAAAATTTTACTACGCAAACAATGTAGATCGCGTTAAAATACACAATTTATGTTATATACATTTTTTGTTGTTGAGTGAACCATTTTCGAGATATTGCTTGTTATTCCCTTAAAATTTCCAATACTTCTACTTTTTCTCAAATGGGAATTCGTTATTCATTTTTTTTGTCTTGGATCTGCATAGAGTATAAATCTGTGGCAAAGGGAATAGTGCTGCACATAGCAACCAGCTATTAAGGGATATGTCTATGCTTAAAGGCTACTGTATTTCTATATTGCCCTTGCAAATACATATTCCCCTTACACCTACAAGAAAATTAGTAATAAGATAGAGTCTGCAAATGTTTATCTCGATTAACATGAAGTAGATGGAGAATAAGCGTTTGTAAAAATAGTTTGTACAAAAGTAGAGAAAGTCATGTGTGTGTAACACATCAGATTTTTTTGTCTAAGGTTGCGATTTCGATTCCGGGCCTGGACGTTGTTATTTAAGCGTGTTTAAATTTGATAGTCTTACGTCATTAGATTTATTGGTATGTAAAAGACTTTAAGGACAACATTTGGGTACACTGGCGGCGCTGATTGACACGACTGCTGTACCAACCATAATATTGTATAAGGACCCGGCAGAAGTCCTTAAAGGAATTTAACGTGTTAGATATGGACATGGGAATCAATGCATAGCCGAATCTAACCTCTCCTTTTATCTCCTGCTACCGAGCGAGGTGACGCCGCGTTCAAGAGGTCCCGGGTTCCATCCCGGCGAACTGGATTTTAAGTGGTTTCCTGGTCGGCAGCCGAATGCTGGAGTGGTTCATCTACCATGACTCTCCTGCCCCTCATATCTCTACCAATCATGTTGTCATTTGTTTCAGGATTGTAGAACCAGGCAACGGTGTTCGGCGGATTGCGCTGGATGGTGGCTATGCCCGCTCGGTTGGATACCCTCCCTTCGGGGACCCCTGGAAGTTCGATACCCAACGGGTGGAATCGGGCGAAGTTGGAGACGCTCAAATCTGGAAATATTAGGGGCCCCGTCCGTGCTTCCGTCATCGGGATCTGTTTGCATTTCGGGTCTCTCCCCACATGCTACCAGGAGTCACAATAGAAGTACAAGGGGCCTTATGGCCTGCTTACGGTGCTCTGCCCCGATTTCGGGGGTCCGTTCCGTTCGTCTGTACCTTTACTTTTACGTACCTTTCATCTCCTACTTACACAGGGACAATTATGTACTCGCCAAATCAGAACACAAAATGTGTATTCATTTGGTAAAATTAAAGTAATTATTATCGAGTTTGTAGCTATAAAATTAGCGTTAAAGCTATTTTATAAATTATAGTATTATTTATTTAAATGTAACTCAAAACAACATTTTATTATAAAGCAGAATAGGAATAATTGCTTACCTATTTCTACTATTTCTTTATGTGACTTGCTGCCTGAACTTTCTGTTCAAACGAGGTAGGTGGCTATTGAAGTGGCGGCCGGAGATGTTCAATTTGAAACGTTAGGCTCCCCGCTGCGCTGGGCCTACCGGCCTCAGATCAGACCGCTCTTCTTACTCTCTCGCCTCTTCCCTTCCTTCCATAAGTTTAGATGCTGCCTTCACCACAGTGCTGGAATCCTCCGTTTGTGTTCTCGATCCCATTATTTTCATGTTCTAAGTAGCACCTTCGCAAAGACGTATGTCAACAACATTAAAATAATTATATTCGCTGGTGTTGCCTGTAAGTAGGAGTTCCACCATCTTTGCTTTTTTTGTTTACCCAAGCTATTCCGGATAGATCCTTCATCTTCTCTAATTTATGCAAATAGAGTACAAACAGTTTAATTTCCTATGTCGTTCTCTGTTACAGAAATTCAGTTTTGCCAGCAGGCGAACTTTTGCGATTCTCAGAGAACAGATGATTATCTTTGCAACCCTTGCGTTTGCTACTGTTCTCAGAATACGACCCATTAATACTTTACACATAATAGAGTAGTATAAGCTTGTACTGAATGTGCAAGGAACCTCTAGGAAATCTCTCCTAAATGTTCAACTTATCTATAAGAATTCGCAATGATCACGTAAATGAGCATACCATCCTTAGTTGTTATATGATTATCACTCTTGCACGATCGTGTGTTCTCTACACCTTTCTGATGATATTTACATAAAAGGAAACTTAGAACTCCAACACATGAATTCGTTTCCAAGGAAACCCATATCTGTCATTATAAATTCGATGGCTGTAACAACAGACAGTATACACTAGAGTGGAAAGTAAAATAGCTGAAGCATTAATATATATCTTTTTAATGATCTTTAATAACACAAGACAGCGAACGACACACTATGAACAGAATAATTTATACTCCCGATTTTCTCGGGCTTCCAGCCAGGTGTAGAGTTAATTAGAAACCGACGTTTCGAGAACGTACATCGTCTCATCTTCAGGAATACCTGAAGAAAATCTAGAGTGTTCCCAAATGCAAGACTCATATTTAATAATGGCTTATGTTACTTCACAAATTAGTGAAGACTAATTAACTAAAATTAAATGTGAATGAACATATCATACCTCATTCTAGAATTTTCAGGAAACAATGACGCACAATTTTCCATACCTCCCCCCAGGGGCTCACCTTCTGTGAGTACGGGTTTTTGGCGCACCCGGGGGTTCCCGAGCCAATCATCACCATATTCATCCCCTCACCCCCATCTGGACTAGCCACGTTATGTTTTCCTTACTTTACTCTTCCTCTTCTACAATTATTCCTTATACTAGGTTTAGGCTTCTTAGGGTTATTTACTCCTGTCTCACCAACAGGGATCTTTTCTATTTCCGTGGTTGCTGTCCCACGGTTTCAGCGCAGCTTCCAACTTGTGTGCTCTCCGGAGGTCTCAGGCGTGAAGGTCGGGTGCACCCTCCTCACTACCCCTTTCATGCGACACTAGGTGCGGAGCCGATCCACTGTCATGTACACCCACGTAGCCCCATAGGGGCCGGGTCCCCTCGAGCGGTTCGGTGGCCGCGCGTGGCTGGGTTGACCGGGGGGACTCGACGTGTTACCGCTGTCTGGGGCCCGACGTAATCAACCACAAGTCCCCTGAATCCGCGTTTTCTCTGTTGAGGCAGCGTGGCCTAAAGTGGGGGGCCACTGGCGGTTATTCCAGTGGTAGGGGCATAAAGTCGGGCCTGCCTGTGGTGAAACTGTTGCATACCGGTACGTAGTGAGAGTCGGAGGGTAACTCCTCTGAGGTATTCTTAGAGATCGGGCCTGTAACGGGTGTTCCAGGCCGGCACAGACCGGAAGATTTAGGTGTCTTTTCTTTTTAACCCCCGGATGGCAGGCTGACGCCGACGGTTCCGGAAGGGGGCTCTTTCCATTATGGCTCCTCTGCGCTTAACCTCCTCAACACCTCGTTTTTTTTGTAATGCGGCTGAATTGTGAAGGCAAGACGATGCAAGATGTCAGTCCGTTTTATATACAAAGGGAAATAGATCGCATCTGTGGAAAAGTGAAAAACGCAACGCGTTGTAGGGATGGCACGCTTTTAATTGAAGTGTTCCATGACGAACAACCGGCGAAGTTACTGAACGCCACTCTACTGGGTTCTTACCCCATTACGGTGGTAAAACACAAAACCCTGAATAGCAGCCGCGGTGTGGTAACCACCGCCAGTTTGGACGGCCTTTCCAATGAGGACATTGTGAATTGCCTGTCAGATCAAGGAGTTACTGCGTCATATCGACTCATTGGAAAAAGGGATGACCAGCCGTTTCCTCTCCGCACGGTGTTTCTGACGTTTGAGCGGACCGAGTTACCTACCTATATCTTCTGCGGTTACGAGAGAGCATCTGTCCGACCTTATATACCAAATCCAATGCGCTGCTTCCGTTGCCAGAAGTTCGGGCACACCCAACAGCGTTGTTCCGGCTCACCTGTTTGTCCGCGTTGTGGTAGAGCCGCGCATGACGGTTCGATGTGTGCTCAGGACCCCGCTTGTGTTAACTGTGGTGCTGGTCATCCATCCAACTCCAAAGAGTGCCCACGGTTTCTAGCGGAAAGGGCTATCCAAGAAGTACGGATCAAGGATCGTCTAACGTTTCCTGAAGCACGAAAGCGTTACCACGAACTGCACCCGACTACCTCCCTGAAGTACTCCGCTGCTGTACGCGAGGGCGTTCGGAAGCAGGATGCCGTGGCGCAGACCTCTCCCGTCTCTCATTCACGTGTTTCTGTTGGCACTCAAACCGACACCGCTTCCGAATCCGTCCTTTCTCCACCTAAACATCCACAGGCCACTTCTTCCATACAGACCATTTCAGCTTCCACCTCTGGCACTGTTTCTGAACGCACCCACCGCAAATCTCCCACACGTCGTCCCACGAGTCGCTCCCGCTCTCGTACTCGGACGACATGCTCTGACACCGGTACTAGTGACGGTGACGCGGATAGCTTCCAGGTTGTCGGTCTTACCCGACCGAGCCGTAGTCCTGCGCGCAAGAAAAAGCTCAAGTTAAACCGCGTCGGTGTAGCCAAAGGTGCTTCATAAGTATCTTCTTGTCGCATACGCCTTTTTAGTCCCATCTGCTCTTTCGTCTATCTCATGGCTCTCCTCCAGTGGAATATACGTGGTGTGCGGGCACAACGAGCTGAATTAGAGGTTCTCTTACGTCATCATTCACCACTTATCGTTTGCTTGCAGGAGACCAAACTTCGTCCTCAAGACGCATTTGTTTTGCGGAGTTTCTCAGTGGTGCGCTACGATCTAGCCCCGGAGATCGGTTGTCCTGCTCATGGTGGAGTTTCTACCTTGATACGTGATGATGTGTTTTATGAACCTCTTCCGCTCAACACCCCCTTGCAAGCTGTTGCTGTGCATGTTTCTGTTTCTGGCTTCCACTTTTCCGTTTGCAACATTTATGTTCCGCCTTCCTCTCCCCTCGCATTGGCTGATCTCCTTCATCTAGTGTCGCAACTACCGTCACCTTACTTACTATTGGGGGACTTCAATGCTCATCATCCGCTTTGGGGGTCTCCTCGAACCTGCGCGAGGGGAGGCCTTCTTTCTGACCTCATTCATCACTTCAATCTTTGCGTCCTGAACACTGGAGAACCAACATTCCTCTCTGACGCATCTGGGACTCTTTCATATTTGGATTTGAGTTTTTGTTCTGCACAGCTTGCTAGTCGTTTGGTGTGGAACATTATTTCCGATTCACATTCTAGCGATCATTTCCCGTGCATCATCACTTTACTAACTGCCACTGTATCTTCCACTGGTGTTTCTAAGTTCCAATTCAATAAGGCAGACTGGGAACTTTATTCACGTCTTGCCTGTTTCTCTAGCTGCGAATTTCCAACTATTGACCACCTGATAGCGTACCTGACTTCAGTAGTAATGGCCGCCGCTGAACGCTCCATTCCTCATTCGTCTTCCCACCCAAAACGTCTACCGGTTCCTTGGTGGAACGAAGATTGTCGGACAGCAATTCGGGAAAGAAGAGGTGCACTGAGAATCTTTAGGCGGCATCCTACTACGGAGAACTTGATAATTTATAAACAACTGCGTGCACGGGCTCGAAGGACTATTCGCAGTAGTAAACAGGACTCTTGGTCCCGCTATGTGGCAAGCGTTAATAGATTTACTCCCGCGTCCGTTATTTGGGACAAACTTAAGCGTGTTGCTGGTAAATCCAACTTCACTACCATACCCGGTCTTAGAATCGGTACGAACATCCTGGTTGATCCTGCTCTTATAGCAGACACCCTGGGCACGACGTTTGCAGCCTCATCCAGTTCTACCAATTACCATTCTGGATTTCTTGCCCATAAGGTTGCGATGGAAGCTCAAGATATCTCCTTTCGTTCGGGCAACAACGAGGATTATAACCTTCCGTTTTCGTTGCGTGAGCTGGAACATGCCCTAACTACCTCTCGGCCTTCTGCCCCTGGGCCCGATGGCGTACACGTGTTACTGCTCCAGCGTCTGTCTACGGATGGTAAGCGCTTTCTCCTCCAGCTGTATAACCGTATCTGGCAGGATGGTACGTTTCCCACAGTTTGGCGTGAAGCCACCATTATTCCGATATTGAAACCTGGGAAGGACCGTCAACTACCTTCCAGTTACCGCCCGATTTCCCTAACCAGTTGCGTTTGCAAGGTTATGGAACGCATGATCAACGGGCGGTTAACTTGGTGGCTGGAATCTCGGGAACTTTTAACGAACGTGCAGTGCGGTTTCCGCCGGTACCGCTCCACTGTAGACCATCTAGTCAACCTTTCGACAGCTATAATGAATGGTTTTGTGAATCGGTGTCATACTGTAGCCGTGTTTTTCGACTTAGAGAAAGCTTACGATACCTGCTGGAGGACGGGCGTTCTTGCTATTCTGCATCGATGGGGTTTTCGTGGTCGTCTCCCTACCTTCGTTCGGGAGTTTATGAAGGACCGGGTATTTCGTGTACGTGTGGGTTCGGTTTTGTCCCAGCTTTTTACTCAGGAGAACGGTGTTACCTCAGGGCTCTGTGCTCAGCGTCACACTGTTTGCTGCAGCTATTAACTCTATTGTAGACTGTGTTCCACCAGGAATTTCAGCGTCGCTTTTTGTTGATGATTTTGCTATTTACCTTACCTCTCGGCGGACCATCCTCATGGAACGACTACTCCAGCGTTGCCTTGACAGTCTGTACTCCTGGAGCATTACACACGGGTTCCGGTTTTCTGTCGAAAAGACCGTGTGTGTCAATTTCTGGCGCCGAATAGAGTTCCCCCAGCCTATCCTCCGGCTCGGTCCAGAAGCTCTGCCTTTCGCAGACCAAGTGAAATTCCTGGGTTTACTCTTTGACCGAAAACTCTGTTGGTCCTCCCACATAGCATACTTGAAAGCTCGGTGTCATCGTTCTCTTTCTCTTTTACGGGTTTTAAGCGGCACATCCTGGGGAGCTGATCGGACCGTTCTTTTACGTCTTTATCGGCTGTTGGTCCGCTCCAAACTGGACTACGGGTGTATTGTGTATGGTTCTGCGCGACCCTCCATCTTACGTCGCCTAAACGCCACTCACCACCTTGGTATTCGGCTATCCACAGGTGCCTTTCACACCAGCCCTGTAATGAGTCTTTGTGCTGAAGCTGCCGAACCTCCGCTGTCTTATAGGCGTGACGATCTTCTTTGCAGTTATGCTTGCCGCCTTTCCAGCATGCCGGAACACCCAACACATGGACCATTTTTTAACGATTCCCTGGATCGTTTATATGCGTCTCGCTCCCTGGCACTTCTTCCCCCGGGAGTGCGTTTTCGACGGTTGCTTCGGGGATTAAACGTCGAACTTCCTGGTGTGGTTTCCCGGGGAGGAAGCAGTTTTCCCCCGTGGCTGTGCCCAGAATCCTCTTTTTATCAGGGGCTAGCGTCTATGCCTAAGTCCACAACCCCCGGCTTCATTTTTCGATCTGCCTTTTTATCGCTCCAAGAGTCACTGGGGGATGGGGTTTTTATTTATACTGATGGATCGAAGGACGATCGGGGTGTAGGATGTGCTTTTGTTGTAGGTCCCCGCAGTTTTAAATTTCGACTCTCACGGCAGTGTTCTATTTTTACAGCCGAGCTTTTTGGTATACTCCAGGCTCTTTTTTATGTACGGCGACGTGGTATACGGCGGTGTTTTATTTGTTCGGATTCCCTGAGCGCCCTTCAGAGCCTCCAGCCGTTGTACACCTTCCATCCTATTGTGCAGCGTATTCAGGATTGCCTTCACACTCTCGGACGTGTCGGCACACACGTATCGTTTGTGTGGGTTCCTGGTCATGTCGGCTTGCCAGGGAACGAGTCCGCTGATACTGCTGCTAAGGCTGCTATTTTATCTACTACGCGTTTTAGCTCCTCTGTTCCTTTGCGCGATTTGCTATTGTTTTTACGCCGCGCCATTTATTTGCGTTGGGGAGCGGAATGGTCCTTGCTCCAGGGGAACAAACTCCGAGATGTTAAGCCCATCCCTATCCACTGGGTTACCTCTACGCGCCGCTCTCGTCGCGAGGAAGTTATTTTAACCAGACTGCGCATTGGACACTGCCGTTTTAGCCATAGTCATTTAATAAGTGGTGAACCCGCACCAGTTTGCGTGCACTGTGGAGTACCTTTGACGGTCCGTCACGTTTTACTCCAGTGTCACTTTTTAGCTACTTTACGCCGGCGTCTGTCTCTGCCGAACTGTCTTTCTGCTCTGCTTGCTGATAATTTTACTGTTGTGGAACGTCTTTTAGACTTTATCTCTCAAAGTGGTTTTAAAGCCCGGATATAGATTGTCCTATGAGATTTATCTGACTCAGGGATTTCTACCTATCGTTTTTTACTCGTTTTATTCCTCTTTTACCGCTCTCGGACTTTCACATGATGTTCTACCGCAAGTGGCGCTGTTCGTCTTTACTCTTGTACTTCTATGTTTTAACTGATCGTTTAGACTATATGTTTTAACTGACCGTTTAGACTCTCTTTTATCGTGCTTTTATTCTAATTGTTGACGTTTTTTAACTTAGTGAGGGCGCTTATAACCTGGGCTGTTGTGCGCCCTAAAGCCTCATTGCTCTCTCTCTCTCCATACCTCAAATTCTTCTTAAAATACTGCTATGCCATGTTAGTAGTTATAGCTGTTGAATTGACATCATTCCATTACCGGAAATCTTAGATGACGTGAGTGCGTTAATATTGATAATTAATTTAAAATAACAAAATACACGATCCTGCAAAAAATAGTGCGGAATACACGTGTGTAAAATTAGTAACAGAATCGAGGAAATAAAAAAGATGAGAGGAATGTAATAATACACTTCCCATTATCGCAATGTACTATTAGAAGAGGTTTGGAAATCCTAAAGAAGAGCTTCTGTCCAAACAAGAGGTTTTTAATTCGTTATTTATAAGTCCGGCACGCTTTTACAAGCTACTGAAGACTAGAAGCCCACCTTCATAATGTGAGGATAGAGATATTGTCTTCTGCCATAGACGGTCATGGTTCTATCCTGGTTTTCGGCGCTTCGCCTGCTCAAGACTTTTTCGAGGTTTTCACATATGCTCACAAGAAAATATCAAGTAACTCATAGCTCAGTGGACCTCTGAATTCATCTGAGGGTCATTGTTTCATTTATCGACTAGATTTGGGTTATAAAAATGGCACAAACACATGTTAGGTATATAAACATCAGGATTTCGTTCAACCGTGTAGCAAGTGGTTTATCAGCTAAAGGCCGTAAGTAACGTGATGAACTGCTGAATAGTTTCAGGTTGAAGAAGCAGTGATATCAGGCATCACCTGCGCTTGTTTTGAGTTTTGGCTTGTTCAGAAAACAATACCTACATTACTAGATTTCTCCAACTTCACGAATTAGCAGCTGAAAATACGTATGTATCATAGGCTGAATTTTAGTATCCATAAAAAGCCTTTGTCTCTCTTCATTCAGCAAGCTTACTCCCGAGCATAAGATAAAGCTTCATCGTCATTGCTATGAACCAAATTGTAAAATGACCGCAAACACTACAGTATGAACCATGAAGAAACCTGTAAAATAAAGATTTTCTCAAAATATGAAATAGCATTGATGCCTGTGGTTCTAGAGGACCGGTACCCGCATACTCAAACTCGTTATGCCCTTTGGAACCAGGGATGAGTTGCTTTAATTGAGAATCTTATAGACTAGCCAACCGCGCCTGCTATCAGACCACTCTTTGGCTGAACATATGTAACCCTAAATGGTGCCATATGTTCATGGCAGTGGCACCCACGCTCTCTTTTGACTATCGTACCATTGAGATTAGACATACATGCTTCTCAACACTCCAGAAGTAGCTTTTCTCGCTCACATTAAGAATAAAGAATATAATATGTTAAATAAACCATCTATTAATGAGGGATTTTCTTACTTAGTACGCCTTTTAGTGGGTGTTGTGATAAGTTATCCTTACAGAAATCAACACTTTTCATGTAGCATGTGAGACATAAAAACATCTAATAGTTTCTGAATAATTAGCCGAATTCTTATTTTGGTAGTTGAACTTGCCCGATAAATAACGCTTTGAACGGTTAATGCACGTTTAACTGTACACCTCCTCAAAGGATTTTGTTGTTAAAGCCGAATTTCCTTCCAGCGGATTACGGCTGCTTGCATTAAAAGCCCAGTGCTCTCCATTTGGAGGCTTATTGGAGGCGTATTACAGAAGTGGCGTGCACACATAAAAGGAATTGATAACCGTCCCAGTTTAGCTTAATGCCCGTGCTCTGCCACCAGAGAAAAGACTAATTGGGGCCCACAATAGAGCAAAAATACTGAGCTCAGGCCAGTATAAATTATAGCAGCTCATATTCACAAAGCGAAGGCAAGTGGAGTCGCTTTGACAGTAGCCTGGGACATGCGGGTACAAAGATAACGTCCAACACAGACTTTGAAACATTCGCCAAGGGAAAACAAAACCTTCCCTTCCCCACATGCAAGACGGTCGAGATGAGAAGAGAGTTGCTACTGCAGGCTAAAGGGAAACACGTCATAAATATACAATCCATGAACATTTAGGAACTGTGGAAATATAATTTGAAACGGGGTAACACATTTTCATTGTCATGTATCTATAGCTATGTCTTCGAAGTGAAATGTTATCGCCACGCACATTACGTAAACATCGGTGTCTTAAATACTTAATATATTTTTACGACTAAGGTTGTGGCAGAGAAGCCTGCTACCAGTTAAGCTGTGCTCTCAGAAAAAGCCAACGGTTCGGACTGGATTATTAAGCAGTACAATGGAGAAAAATGTTGCAACGGTGTTATCCTAATTTCGTGGATTTGATAACGTGACCAGTGATTGGCTAAGGCTGAGTTGTCTAGGTCAAAGTGACAAAAACCTGTTGTAGCTTTAGTAGCACGAGAAAAACTTTTGTAGACAACGGGAATCAATGGAAGTCCAAGGGGCAATGTTTTGTAGCATGGTAAATTGCATTGTCGGTGTTACAGCCACCAGTAAGCCACATTTCTTGGGCTAAGGGAAGCAGATGGAAGAAATCTGCAGCGATAAGATCCTCTGTGGGATAATAATTCACAATGAAAAGTTACAAGAAACATCCCACTCGTTTGAAACTGAGGCTACAAATTCAGTGGGCTAGGCGTTGTACTTCTCAAAAACTGAACCCAACTTTGGTTTTGGCCCAAAGTTATAATTATGGGTCTGTTTTGAAGATAAGTATTCTCAATACTAAATTTTCGACACATTAAACACAAAACCTTGTGTTCGCAAACAACTATCAAATATTATAAAGCTCAAAAACGATTTGCGCAGTTTCTTTCTGGTAATTTAAGTCTCCAAAAACATTTAAACGAACGTGCGTAGGTGTGAAAATAGCGCGTGGAATATTAACACTTTATTTCCTTGTACTTAGATTTAGGATTGCAATAATTTAATACGTGATTGATTTTAGACAATCAAAAGTGTTAAAGGCAAAAAAAAAAAAAAATACGGACGAAGGGGTCCCCACGACCGGAGCAGAGCTTCTGAAGTAAGTCGCAACGGCCATTTTTGCATCTACTGTGACCCCTTGGGGGAGGGACGAGAGGAGAGACCCAAAGGGCGACAACATCCGGATGACGACGAGCGCAAGCATGAACGGGGTCCCTAATGTTTCCAGTTCGAACGCATCCAACGCCTTCGGGCCCACCCACAAGCTTCCAGATCCTCGGCGGTTCCTCCCTGGTGGGGCCCACTCGAAGACGACTTCTAACTGAACAGTCCCGCAACGACGCCAGAGCAGAAACCTCTACAAAACGCGTGTCGTCCGCCGTGGTCTAGGGGTACCATGCTAGTCTCTAATTCTCGTAGATTTACGGCACGTAAAAGAATCTCAAACCTGATAGGGAGGCCTCTGAGCAAAATGTCCGGTCTTTCACTCCAATATAGAATGGGCGCTAAGTGCTATAATAGTTAAAGAGTATCCATAAATAAAAACCGAAATTTAATCTACAAAACGCACATCCACCGCACAGCCGCAACCCACCGAACAACGGTTCCCTGGTCCTGGTCCTAACTGATAATGAAAGAGATGCTAGGTACAGGAAATGTAGAAGTCGTGGTAGAAGGGGAAAAACCCGAGCTGCCGACCCTGGGAAACCACGAAAAACCCATTGGTCAGAGTGAGCGGTCGCCGGTGCTCGAACCTGGGACCTCCCGAATAGAGTCGCACAAGTTACTGCTCGGTATTAAAAGTGTTACTTAGTTTATTATTTTATTTCCAGGAAAGCTTATAATAATATACAGAATTTAGGATTGATTGCAAAGCACTATGTTCGAGGAATGATATACAAAACTTGAAAGGTAAACTTTCTAAACTTTACGAATTTTCATCATGGGGACTTTTCACATGAGACTGGATTCTCGTTTTTTTTAAGTAGTTTCTTGATAAGTTAAGATTCATAGGATTATGAAAATTAATTTTATGCTTTAGTTATGTTAAACAAATCAGTGATAAAAATTCAGATAAGTAAATTGCTTGAAAATTTTAGAAATTAATAAAGTCAGTACCGAGTATTCTTAAAGCTTTTGTTAGATGTACGGAAGGAGCCTATTAAAAATAGAAGCCGGCAGCGTCAAAGAGATCGCTCTGGTGAATGTTTCAACACGCCGAGCACCAAATGAACCGGTGCAAACTTCAGTGTTCGAAAGCGGCCCTAAATACCACGTCAGCCAGCTAATCTTGCTACCCGAATAAAATCCCAGTTTCGAACGAGTGTAGGCCATGCCGCAGGTTAAGCTAATGAGCGTGTGATTTATACAGCCGTAGATATACAGGATGAGTCGGAACCTAAGTTACAGTTTCAGATAGATGTATTTCAAAAAGAGAATCGTTTTCCGGAGCTATTTTTTACCTAACAATTATCATCAAAAGAAGCATACGTTTTTGCAAAATATTACAATTATAATAAGACGTGTTATTATTCATTTACCCTCAATAACGTCCTGGATAACGGTGCGATAGGCCTTGGCGCGCTGTAAAATATAATGCCTTTCGGGTGAGACACTCCAACAGATACATTCCTTATAGGTATGTTATCACTTGTAAGATCGATACCAATGGCAATTTTAATTTCATCTGATGATCATTTCCGTGAAAAGGGACATGTTGAGTCTAAATTGAAGACTCAACGGTGATTTTCTTTTTCTGTAAAGCGCAAAAAAAGTTTCGACAGACACCAAAGTGGAAATATAGTTAACGCTTACAAATCTCATCTAAGCTTCTCTAACTTAAAAAAATATGACGTGTTACACTCACATAACTTTCTCTACTCTTGTACAAACTATTTTTACAAACGCTTATTCTCCATATGCTTCATGTTAATTCAGATATCGAGATGTTAATCTTATTGCTAATTTTCTTATTGCATTTTATTGCAATATATTCATTCTCTTTGCATTACCCGGACAAAAAAAAAACGAGTATTCCCATTTGAGAAAAAGTATAAGTATTGGAAAATTTAAGAGAATAACAAGCAATATCTCGATAATGGTTCACTCAACAACAAAAATGACATAACATATGTGTTTTAACGCGATCTACATTTTTTGTGTAGTAAAATTTTGTCTATCTCTTATGGTTTACCAATTATGCAAAAGTCGTTCACAATGAAGAATACTTTTGGAGACATTCCCAGAAAATTGGATATATACATTTCATTTGTCATGAAAATATCTTAAACATATAATATTTTAATCAAAATCGTTAGAGCCATTTTTGAGAAAATTAAAATTTTCGAAAAATGTTCCATGTAAAGGGTAATGTGGGGTGGGGGACTTTCTGAAAACCTTCGTGTCGCATCTCTGGAAGATACTGAACCTAAATACCAAGTTTGGTGTTTATCCGACTGTTCGTTTCTGAGTTATGCTGTTCACAGACTGACAGACACACACACACACACACAGACACACTCACGGACATGTTTCCAAAAATGCTTTTTTGGGTTTAGGGGGCCTCAAAACATATATTTCCGGTGAAATCTCGGTATCGAATTTTTGGGTGGAATACAATACTTCCCCATACATAGAGCAAGTAAAAAAAAATGTTTTCGAATATAAAGGCGGGATTTCAATTATCTTAGCAATGAGTTTGTAATGCTGCTGTTTGTGAACAAAACTGAATACTGTTGAATAATGTTTAACAGAAGGGAATGCTATTACACTAATAAAATAAGCCAAAAGGTTTGTCTTTAAAGCTATTGTAATTTATTTTGTACATTATATATATAGGAAATACATCTTTGCTCATTCCTATATTTGTCATCATCTCAAATTAGTATAGTCAAAGTTAACTTTCTAATAACATTCTTGGCTTACTGACGTTTCTTACTTTCCCTACTACGTACCTAAATTGCAGAGGAAGTATTGTATTCCAACCAAAAATTGACTTCGATATATCACTGGAAATACATGTTTTTAACTTCCCTGAATTTAAAAAATCATTTTTAGAAAAAAATTGTGTGTGTGTGAGAGAGAGAGAGAGAGGGGGGGGAGAGAGATCTGTGAACATCATATCCTCCAAAAAGATTGTTGGATAAATTTCAAACTTGGTATTTAAATTCAGTATGTGGCACGAAGCTTTAAAACAAATCCTCCACCATAATCTACCATTTATATGGACAATTTTTACAAATTGTTCAATTTCTCAAAAGTGGATGGAACAATCATGAGTAAAATACCATACATTTAAGGTATTTACATGACATATAGCATGCATATCCTGAAATTTCTAAGAGTAGTCTTTGAAGTCCTCTTCATTCGAAAGAATTTTCTATAATATTGTATCACTGGTAATTCATAAGAGATAGGAAAAAAAATAGCTACTACACGAAAATGTAGAACTTCTTTAAACACGCAGTTCATTTCAAATAACGTCTTTTTGTGACATCAGCCATTTCCTATGTATCCGTCATTATTCGTTTGAATGTTTCAATACTTTGTCCAATTTTTAAAGTGCTGGGTCTATTCAGTTGTTTCTCGTGATGTCATGGAACAATTATGGAATTTTAAGGCTATCATATAGCGGACTGCTCTTAAACATCCGAACTACCTACAACGAAATGTGTAATGAAACTATTTTTGCAAATTTTTAACTCAATTAACATGAAGTATATGGAAAAATAAGTCCTTCTCGGTGGCGCTGTGGGCTAGAGACTGGAACTCTGGTTCCCGGCCGCGGAATGCGCCCGGGTTCAATTCCACCCATTGGAGTGCGGATTTTAAATCCACGGAGGCCAACATTCTGGCTGGAGGATGCGTTATGCTGGCCACATCACCTCTCCGTATCGGTTGAATGGTCGCCCACCTCAGCTGTGCCTACGTGAGCGTGAGGCCGGCAGTCGGGTTGGCAGGTCTGGCCCTTTAGAGGCTGCAGCACCACGGGACTATTATTAAATAGAAAAATCTTTCGTAAGAATCGTTTGTAGATTCTGTAAAATAAGCGATAGTGGTTAAAAAAAGTCATATAAATGTAACTTGTCTGATTTGTTTTGCATAGTTCTTGTGCCATGTTGTATTTAAGCGACTATGAATGATCTATATGGAATGTGACTTTTGAGGCCTGCTCTTCTTTGTCTTAAGTCCGTACAGTGTGACTTTATTTTGTTTGAATTATTTTATAGATTATTCTCATCTGTATGTTTTGTAGCCTATAGGTGCCACATTAATTATTACACACTCAAATAAGCTTGTAGGATTTGAAGCAAGGCCCATGGTTAAATTTTGAAGTGTGCTGGAGAGTAAATCATTGTCTTGTTAGATACAAATCACATGGAAGTATTAAGCCATAAAATGTTTTTTACTACAAGAATATACACAGCGAGAAAGTATTTACTATTGTAAACAAAGCGTTTCATCCCTCTTCTCTTGTTTTCGCTTGCCTGTCGCATGTGCAAGGAGAATCCTGTGGGTTACTGCAGACATAAGCTGTTATTACAACCTCAAAGGAGCTTTAAGGGATTTTAAATTCATTACGAGGAATACTAAAGCGCTGCAGTTCCGCAAAGGAACTAGGCGGATCGTTTTAATAATGGTTAAGTTTGCATTTTGAGAAACAACCAGGCTAGATTAAATGGTAAAACCACATCAAGAAAATGTCCATGCATCAGCGGTTTGCTTTAGATGTGCATATTAAGCAGAGAAGCGTTTTGCCAACTGTGCATTAAAGGCACCAGAATGTTTTCACGGCTTACTTAAACAGAGCTATAAACAGCAGAGCAAGTACTACGTGCATCCTGCACATTTTATGTTTGTCCTAGACTGCTGCTAATAAACTGAAAGGATTTAAGGTATTCCTAGTGCTCCTTATTGCAGCAGAGTAAAGTTTTTAAACGTAATGCTTTTCTGCTGTCACCCTCTTCAACTTCCGTCCTGGTTGAGCATTTTCGTGAATCACAATGTTTCAAGTGGTAGACGGAGTTTAGTCTTCAGGGATTTAACTTGTGTTGCAGTAAGCATGAATGCACAAAAATATGAAAAAGTGCCCTTTACATGCAGATTTTCGCTCTAAGATAAAATAGTTTTTGTTACAATCACACACATTTTCTGGATTCCACATTCATACCTATTCCACAAATTAGGCATTAAAAAACCCGCTTTCCAATTTATATCCCGTCAAATGGCGAAAACTGCCAAAAACGACATTTTCAGTGTTTCGTGTTTTTATTAATTGGAATTTCCCCTTAATTTATATATATATATATAGGCACATTATACTCTTAAAAAATCTGATGTGTTACATTTACATTACTTTCTCTAACCTCTATCGCTTATTAGTGGGTATAAAAATTATTCTTTCCAAAGTTCATTTTTTCTACTTCATTTTAATCGAGATAAGCCTTTGCAGAAATAGATGCATTACATACTTATTTATAAATGCCAAAGGAACAGCATGACATCACAAGAAACAACTGAAAATCGTCGGGATTAAAAAGAATTATGAAAGTATTTCACAAATCAAACCATTAATAGCGGATATCTCAGAAATGGCTTATGCCACAGAAAAGTTACTTGACATAAATTACGAGTTTTTAAAGAAATTTGTCGCCTAAAGTTTACCAGTTATACAGGATTATACAAAATTCCTTCCGAATGAAGCAAACTTTACAGGTAATTCCCACAAAATTCAAGATATACATTTTATTTGTCATGTAAATATATTTAATATATGCCATTTTAATCAAAATCGTTACAGCCATTTTTTAGAAAATAAAAAATGTCGAAAAAATGTTCCAAAGGGTAGTTCGGGGTGGGGGAAGTTTTTGAAAATCTTCGTGTTGCATCTTTGTAAGTTACTGAACCTGAATACAAAGTTTGGTGTTTATACCACTTTCCGTTTTTGAGTTACGCTGTTTACATACACACGCATACATACCTTTTTTGCTAAAAATTCTCTTTTTATTCAGGGGGCCTCAAAATATGTATTACCTACTATTGGCAGAGAAAGTAAAAATGGTACTGCATCTTCCATGTCGTACCTAAATTCAGCGTCACTTCACGGAAAAAACATCATAGTCCTGCACATTTTGGAGCCCAGTGGTAAATTTATATTTTAGGATAAGTTTTCCTCCACAAATTTGTAATACTGTTAAATATTGCAGCTTCTGTGTGGTCAAGCCACGTGGTTTCTTTTTTTGCAAATGTATGCGAGTTTATTTTTCCAGTTTTGCTTTGAACAGCTTATTCTGTGGATGATATAAATCACCCATTTTCTCAGAAAATATTGAAGATAGCCAAATTAAATTATAGGATGATAAAATGAGCTCCCTAAGTGCAAAGTATCTACTTTGGTGTTAACAGAATGTTTAGTAATTTTTCAAGAAAAATGTGCATATATTTTAATCAAGATAACGTAATTAATAAACGAACTTATTTCATAAAAACAGAAAGTGATCCTAGGAGACAGTCATGTACGAGGGCGGATTGATGTCAGTGACTTTTTAAATAAAATAATAATTTTTCCAATAAATCGATTTTTATTTCTCAATATAGTCTCCTTTTAATACAATACACGTTATCGAACATTTCTCCAATTTTTTAACCCTTCCAAAAATATGATTTTTCGCAAAATATGAGATTGTTTCTGCCATGATGTGTTCACTGGACGTGAATTTCTTCCCAGAGAGCGAATTTTTCAGGTTTGCGAGGAGGAAGAAGTCGCTCGGGGCCAAATCTGGAGAATATGGTAGGTGAAGTAGCAGTACGTAGCCCAATTCCACAAATTTTGCGATGGTAATGGCTGACTTGTGTGCGGGTGAATTATTGTGGTGAAAGAGAACCTTTTTTTTCATCAAAGGTCGTTTCTTTAACAATTCCTTGTAAAACTGATCCAGCATTGCGGCATAATATGAACCTGTGATGGTTTTACCGTTTTTTCAGGTAGTGGATGTCTATCACCCCTTGTGAATCCCAAAAGACAGCTGCCATGATTTTTCCTGTTGACATAAAGAATTTCGCGTTCTTTGGAGCAGGTTCGCCGAAGGAAATCCGCTGCTTTGATTGTTGCTTGGTTTCAGTTTGATAGTAATGGATCCAAGTTTCATCAACCGTGATATAACGCCGCAAAAACTCATTTGGGTTGCTCTGGAACATGTTCAAACATTCCTGTGAAATGGTCACGATTCCGCTTGTTCTTAACTGTGAGCAGTCGCGGCACCCATCTTGCTGACAGCTTTCTAATACCCAACAATTCGTGTAGAATATTATACACCCGTTTACTCGAGATATTTATGGTCTTGGTTATCTCACGGATTTTCACTTGGCGGTCTTCCAACATAATATCGTGAACTTCGTTCACCATATAAAGCTCAGTAAGAATGAAGATAATTTCACAAGCTATTTGTAGAAAATTCTACATAATTTTTTTCCGTCAAATAGTTTAATTGAAATATTTTAAACCGTTTTTGAGAAAATAAAAAGCAAAGAAAATTTTTATTCAAAGATCTGTTTGAGGAAGGAGGAATTTTGTAAAAAGCTTTACCTTGCATTATTGCAAGGTACTGCAATTATAAATGAAGTTTGGGATTTATCTGAATTTTCAGTCTCTCTCTCTCTCTCTCTCTCTCTCTCACGCACACAAACACTCACAGCTTTTTCCAAACTGATTTTCTTGTTCTATACATAACTGCTGTGTATTTTACGGACTAGTTTCATATATCTATAAACCTAAGAAACACTGTTTTTCAAGTAAAATACTTTTAGAACGGCCTGCTGTTTATTGCTATAAATTGTTCTGTCTAGAGGAAAGGGCCTGGAAACGTTACATAACATTATCTGACGCGTTATCCTCGGCAACAGGCGGCCTGCTTTACTTGATCTATGGCAGCACCTCCATTTTAGGATTTTTCTGCACAATGGGTCTCTTTCTTGTAGAATCAAACGGTTAAACCCAACTCCAAAGGCACTCTATTGCTGGTGAATATATATGTTTTCAGTTTCTTTGTGGTTGAATACAAAGCTGTTTAGTTATTATCCTGAAAAGCAGAACGGAAACTTTTATTACGGTCTTTGAGTCCAACTGTCGCTGAGGATAGCGCGAGGATTAACAGGGCGTAGAGGGATGAACGAACTTGGAAAGCGGGGTTGCCTTAAGTTCAGTCTTGGAGCTAGTTTTGCATTACGTGCCGTGTGTTTATCAACACTGTACATTTGGAGAAATGCACGACAAAGTCGTTTAGTTGAGAACCGTCCTCATTACCGTAAGCTTCCCTGTGTTATGATATTAGCATTAAACGCCGTCCTCGCGCCATCAGCGCACATAAAAATAAAGTTTTAATTAACGTAACGATAAGTAATATAACGCTAAGATAAGGCGGGCCATCTCCTTTGTACTGGCAGTAGCCATACAGAACAAAGAGTATTAAATGCTCCCAAGGTAGTAATTTCTAAGCAAGCAAGCGAGCCATACAGGCATTATCCTGCCTGGTTTCATAAACTGTTCTGCATTACGTTGCTACCAAATGAATGGCAAAACGAGGCTCGCATGTGACAATAAATTTGACTATGATCTGCTACCGTTTTGCTCCGCACGAAGTTTTAATTACCGTGATTCATTCTGAAGCTGTTCAATATGCCAAACAGCGGTGTTTCATGCTCCCTGTTGTATTTTAAGCCACAGCAGCCAATTCAAAGCGTTTCCCTGGAATAATGTTGCTGATTGTGGAGTTATTTGCACACTGATGAGGTGCAAGGGTTCATTTGCGCTTGTATCTGCTCGATTATTTCCTGGCATTGCTCTGCATATTTTGTTTCAAGGTGACTAGAGCACTTCCAGCTAGCAATCAAAGCATTTCTAACTCGTTCTTCCTTTCTTTGTTCTTCTGTTGCTAATTCTATCTACATCTTGTCTACATTTTTGTAGCTTACTCCTCCAAAGGAAGTCATTTTGTTTTAAAAGTACTCAAACTAATATAAAGAGACATTACTGAAATTCTCAACTTCTAAACTCTTAAACCTACAATTGAAAGTTAATCGCAAATTAGATCAAACCAACTAAGCTACGTCTTTCTAAAAAAGATGAAAGAGAACGAACTGCTATTAAATAACTGTTAGAAAATCGATACTCTAGTGTAAAGTATTCACTTAAAAGCACAGTAAAACTGTAAGAATTTGTTTCTGCTACTTTTGATGAATAATAATTGATAATAACGTGTAGGAGGTACTAGCTTGAAGCTAAAAATACATTTTTATAACTTGTGTGTGTGTGTGTGTGTGTGTGTGTGTGTTTGTGCTTGTTCTCACTTAGAAAACGGTGTATGACATCTTAACTATTTACGTCAACGGAGGATTTCTAATGGGGTGCAAAATCAACACACTGAAAAATCTGGTTTAATATCCTTTCTTTCTCCCCGTTTTGGAAAAAAAAGTATAGTACGTAACAGAAGTTATAAGCATAATGTTTTTGACAAATTTTGTGGTGCAGAAAAGTTTGATAGAATGAGTGTTGAGAAGTTATATACATTTATGTATTGTCTACCACGTACATAGTAATAGATATTGCGTTCTACCCAAAAATTCGATACGAAGATTTTAGCGGAAATACATGCTTTGAGGCCCCTGAATAAAAAAAAAATTTAGAAACAATGTCCGTGTTTGTGTGGGTGTGTGTGTGAACAGCATAACTCAAAAACGAAAAGTCAGATAAATAGAAAACCTCATATTTAAATTCAATATCTTCCAAGGTTGCGACACGAAGATTTTCAAGAAAATCCCTTCACCCTAAACTACCCTTTACATGGAACATTTTTTTGAAGTTTTTGATTTTATAAAAAATGGGTCTAACAATTTTTATTAAAATACCTAGATGACAAATAAAATTTTCCGGGAATGATCTGTGAAGTCCTCTTCATTCGAAGGAATTTTTTATAATTTTGTATAACTGGTAAACATTAAGCAATAAACGAAAACAGAACTGTGGATCTCTTTAAAACACATAACTTATTGTAAATAACTTTTTAGTGGCATCATCCATTTCCGAGATATCCGTTATTAATGGTTGGAATTGTCCAATACTTCAGTCATTCTTAAATAATGTCGATTTTCAGATGTTTCTCGCGATGTCGTTGAAAGACTATGGAATTTTAAGGCCAGCATATAGCGTCCAGTTTTTAAACATCTGACTATCGCTATTCCCTTTCTATTTATAACGAAATGTGTAATGCAGCAATATTCGGAAAAGTTTATCCGATTAAAATGAACTAGATAGGAAAGTAAACTTTTGTAAGAATTATTTGTATACATACTAATATGCGATAAAGGGTAGAGAAAGTTATGCGAACATCAGATTTTTGTTTATTATTATTTTTATTCATCTCGTAAACTGTTTGAGCACGAGAAACCGCATAGTTCTGATTGGATTGTAAGCAGAACGTGGCGGTACAAGTTTGTGTCTTGTTAAGCATTTTACTTGTTTTAATGTTTATTGACACCTCAGAAAAATCAGTTTTACCGTTGATTTTCAAAACGCCACATAACGTACGGAGAGGGGAGAGGTAGATCCAGAGAAGTCGACACCGGAAAAGATTGACAGAACTGGAGAGAGACGGGAAAGAGAGGGAGAGAAATATGGGTGGAGGGTTATGGAGGTGGAGGAGAGTAAGAAGGAACAAGACAGAAAAGTATCTCCACTGATAACGCGAACGGAGCTGCGGCTGCTTCTAGTTTTACTGAATTTATGTTCGTCTTAGGGATTCGAAGGGTCAAGGATCTTTGATCTCCCTACTGTTGAAAGAAAAGAAGTTGTGTGTATTTGTATTGGTCTACCTACTTTTCATACGCTGCAATGATGAGAATTTTATCGCATGTTAATACACCTAATCGAAACTGCTATATTTAATTTGAAAGTAGCAAATGTATTAATTTTAAGATGTGTGTTAATTCGCTTTAATTACCACTCGGTATAGAAAGACGTTTGCTTCAGACTTGTCTGAATTACTTGGCAATATGCAGAAACGCCGCTCAGAATTGTATATACAATATTTATCATGTTTGAGAAACCTAATGGCATGTAACATTTTAAAAGAATGCTCGTATTCCATATGTAAACCATAACTTTTCATCAGCAGGGACGTGGCATCAACATAACCTTTACAAGATAAATGCATTTTTAGAAAAAGGACTGTATCTGAGTCTGTATGTTTCTGAACAGGGTAACTCAAAAACGAAAAGTTGGATAAATATCAAACTTGGTAATTAGATTCAGTACCTTTCAAAGATGCGACACGAAGATTTTCAAGACAATCCTTGCACTTTTAACCTTTTTTGTAGTCCCTTTAACCTAAAGTCATTCGCGACTTTACGATTATTTGAATATTTGTACATGAACATTGGAATTAGAACACGACATTATATATATTATATATAGGACGAGTTTCTTGGCTTACCCAAAAACTGAATGTATTAACAGGAAAATTCCAAAACACTGTCTGAATATGCTAGGCATAACATCACAGAAAGAATGTTTCACTGTGGATAACAGTAATTATTAAATATTATCAATTTTTTGGTGCAATTCAAATCCCACTATTCGATGCAACATGATTATAAGTTTGTTTCTACCTTACTCGGAATATTACAAACGTTATAAACGTTTAAAGCTTTGGTGGTTTTAGGACTTTATATCTTAACCGTAACCATCATGAACTGAGAAAACATCAGGATAATATTTTATTTGGGGATGAAATCAAAATTGTTGAGGTAATCAAAATGGCCCTCAGTTCTGCAAATGACGTAACCATGACCTCACTCATCTAGCTTTCACTCAGTAGATATGGAGTGTTACATTAGCTTAAACGTGTTAAGTATAAAAAGCAACCAGCTTGGTGTTTTCCTCTTTTTTTTCGTGTAATGTTGATGCATTTGGCATGTTCCTTCCCATGCGGTCATAATTCATTTCGGTGACGTAGCGTGCACAACATTTCTCTAAAGATATTTATGGCAACATATCAGCGCAATATTTTGGTGTGTATTGAGCGGGATGATATATAACACCAGTTGAATTAACTCATTTTTCTTTTCGCGTTGTAATGTGTACTACTATGATAGAAATAGACCTTGAACTAAGTTCCTGCGTTTTAATTTAACGTATTTGATAGTCTGGTACAAAATAGAGTGAATCATTTTAACGAGCAGTCTAAAAAATATAATGCGCGAATTTCACCTGAATCGGGGGCTACTAAAATGTTATATATGATCTAAGCTTGAGTTAAATCATGACCAAAATCAGTTTTTTCTTCTATAAAACTACAACAAAAAATCTGATGTGTTACACTCACATGACTTTCTCTACTCTTGTACAATCTAATTTTACAAAGGCCTATTCTCCATATGCTTCATGTTAATCGAGATATCGAGATGTCAATCTTATTGGTAATTTTCTTGTAGATGCAATGGAAATATGGTAGCTTTTAAGCGATAGTCAAATATTTTAACGCTGGTTGCTATGTGACGCATTCCATTCTCTTTGCATGTCCAGGACATAAAAAAAATGAATAACGCATTTGAGAAAAAGTATAAGTATTGGAAAATTTAAGGAAATAACAAGCAATATCTCGAAAACGGTTCACTCAACAAAAGAAATGTATATGACATAAGTTGTGTATTGTAACGCGATCTACATTTTTTGTGGTGTAAAATTTTGTCTATCTCTTATGGTTTACCAGTTATGCAAAAGTCGTTCACAATGAAGAATACTTTTGGAGACATTCCCAGAAAATTCGAGATATACATTTCATTTGTCATGACATTACCCTAAACATATGATATTTTCATCAAAATCGTTAGAGCTATTTTTGAGAAAATTAAAATTGTCGAAAAATCTTCCATGTAAAGGGTAGTCTGGGGTGGGGGAATTTTCTTGAAAACCTTCGTGTCGCATCTCTGGAAGATACTGAACCTAAATACCAAGTTTGGTGCTTATCCGATTGTTCGTTTTTGAGTTATGCTGTTCACAGACACACACACACAGACACACACACACAGACACACACACACAGACACACACACGGACATGTTTCCAAAAATGCTTTTTTTGGATTCAGTAGGTCTTAAAACATGTATTTCCGGTGAAATCTCGGTATCGAATTTTTGGGTGGAATGCAATACTTCCCCTACTTACTATACGTAGTAGAGAAAGTAAAAAATGAATAACGAATTTGAGAAAAACTATATAAGTATTGGAAAATTTAAGGGAATAACAAGCAATATCTCGAAAACTATTCACTCAACAAACAAAAAATGTATGACATAAATTGTGTATTTTAACGCGATCTACATTTTTTGTGTAGTAAAAGTTTGTCTATCTCTTATGGTTTACCAGTTATGCAAAAGTCGTTCACAATGAATACTTTTGGAGACATTCCCAGAAAATTCGAGATATACATTTTATTTGTCATGACATTACCCTAAACATATGATATTTTCATCAAAATCGTTAGAGCTATTTTTGAGAAAATTAAAATTGTCGAAAAATCTTCCATGTAAAGGGTAGTCTGGGGTGGGGGAATTTTCTTGAAAACCTTCGTGTCGCATCTCTGGAAGATACTGAACCTAAATACCAAGTTTGGTGCTTATCCGATTGTTCGTTTTTGAGTTATGCTGTTCACAGACACACACACACAGACACACACACACACAGACACACACATGGACATGTTTCCAAAAATGCTTTTTTTGGATTCAGGAGGTCTTAAAACATGTATTTCCGGTGAAATCTCGGTATCGAATTTTTGGGTGGAATGCAATACTTCCCCTACTTACTATACGTAGTAGAGAAAGTAAAAAATGAATAACGAATTTGAGAAAAACTATATAAGTATTGGAAAATTTAAGGAAATAACAAGCAATATCTCGAAAACTATTCACTCAACAAACAAAAAATGTATGACATAAATTGTGTATTTTAACGCGATCTACATTTTTTGTGTAGTAAAAGTTTGTCTATCTCTTATGGTTTACCAGTTATGCAAAAGTCGTTCACAATGAATACTTTTGGAGACATTCCCAGAAAATTCGAGATATACATTTCATTTGTCATGACAATATCTTAAACATATGATATTTTAATCAAAATCATTAGAGCCATTTTTGAGAAAATTAAAATTTTCGAAAAATCTTCCATGTAAAGGGTAGTCTGGAGTGGGGGGATTTTCTTGAAAATCTTCATGTCGCATCTCTGAAAGATAACTGAACCTAAATACCAAGAGTTTGGTGTTTATCCGACTGTTCGTTTCTGAGTTATGCTGTTCACAGACACACACACACACACACACAGACACACACACGGACATGTTTCCAAAAATGCTTTTTTTGGATTCAGGAGGTCTCAAAACATGTATTTCCGGCGAAATCTCGGTATCGAATTTTTGGGTGGAATGCAATACTTCCCCTACTTACTATACGTAGTAGAGAAAGTAATTAAAATTAGGGCATCTGACTTAAAATCTTTTAGTTTACTTGTAGGAATGTTAATGATAAGTTGAAACAAATTTAATGGAATACTTAGTTTATAAAAATATTTTGTGTCAACTAAAACTCACATTTTAACAAAATGTACTAGATCAGAATATTAAGATATCTGACTGAGAATCCTCTAGTTCACTTTTAGGAAAATTCATAATAAATTAAAAAATTAATAATGGAGTATTTATTTTGTATAAACTTTTGTGTTCGAACAAAAGTATTAGTAAAACTCAAAACTTTAACAAAATGTGCTAAATAGAAAAATATTTTAGGTCAGTTTTTATTATTTTAACCATCTTCTTGCTCCTCCGCGTCCTACTACTTAATTCGTGACAATTCAGCTGTCACAGGACTAGCCAACACAAACGAAAAGGTTCTGAGTCTGTCTGGTCAATGCGCCACTAATTCAGAATATTTTTGTTTTCGCAAAGCAACACAAACTCACCATACAAAGGGACTTTAATTAGAATACTTTTGCGTACATAGTTGTATTTACCTATAAAGTAGACTTTCCGCTATTAAAACAATTTCGTAAAAATAGTGACTTAGGGTGTTTTAATATTCCCCGATTTGTGTGATGTTTTATGCACTACTAGCGTTATAGTACATGTACAACTAATATAATTTTCTAATGCATATGTTGGATATGAGTGTTTCCAAGGCAGTTGTTTAATCGCTCCATCAATCTGAAATATTTCTTGTACGTGTAGTTTGCAGCATTTTCCACTAGTTTTCATTGATTTATCAGAGTACGAAATGTTTAAGAGAACTGTAAGTAATAATAACATCTGGAAATAATATTAAGGTTATAGCACTGCAATTATATAATATGATAATGAAAATGTTGATTGTTAGCTTTTTAAGGCAAATTTTAGTTGTTGGTGCACTAGGTGAATCTTTTATAATCTCAGAATGAGAAAAGCATCGCTTATTCCATAACCATTTTACAAATTATTCACACAAAAGCTTTTCTAGTCATTCTCTATTGTGATGTAAAGTATTAGGAGAAGTTTTTCTTATATATTTTGTGAAGTGTACATAGGGGCATAAATTAGGCTGAGACGAGAGTCGATTTAAAAGTCAAGCGGATTCCATCTGTACTCTCCTTAATATTGCACTCCTTTTACGTGGGCTTGTGGAAAACAAAAGAGCACAACAAATGCACACAAATATTTTAATTTTAACACATGTTGTGTACTTACCGAGTGGGATGGCTTAGGCAGTAGTGGCCTGCATTCGGGAGGTTCGAGTTCAAACCCCCGGGGCCGACCAATCTGACTGAAGGTTTTTTTTGTGGTTTTCCTCGGTCGCTAGGCGATTGCTGGGTTGGATAATTTGATTCGCAAATTTTCCTATCATCCCTTTCATCACTATATTTCGTTTCCTTCTTCTTCACCGCCATACCAGGTATTGGGTTGATCCTCATCCTCCAAAAGTGTGCTTGCTCCTCGACAGGCTGCTGACCAAGGCAAAGAGGAGGGTAATCCGTTTAAGAAGAAGTTGTATACTTAAATGCAGTCCAAACATTCTTGGTTTTTACTTTGCGTTTTCCAAGTTTTCAGAGATTAAAACGATGTCTTCATAGAACTCTCTTATCTTACCAATTACAGAAATTTGGTCATTCAAGCTATGCTTTTATCCGAAAATATTGCTGTTCTTCATGTGCATGAACTGTTTTATTTATGAGGAATTCAAAATACATTGTATTTTAAAATTAGTTTTGAAAATCTATAATTTCAGCTCTTTGTTAGCTAGTACACAATACTAAGCAGTCGCTACGTCACTACCCACTTAACTCGGAACGTTGCGCTTCCGTCTGCTGCGTGTGTGGAAAATGAAGCATTGTAACACAGATGCATCACTTCCAACGAACTGGAGGAAAAGTTTGTAGATCAAGGCAGGAACTCTGTCACACATCAAGTTGGAAAATTACATCAGCCGTGACGGGAGGAACAGAGAGGGAAACTAGCAGCAGAGTCAAAGAGGGAGAAGCAGAGGAAGCAGAGAAAACGCAGTAAAATGAGGAAACGAAAGTATCTATTCACATAGCTGGTGACTGTAAAGTTTAATGCCAACAATACCTTGAACATTCACTTTTACAATAGGACGTACCTCCCGCTAAATTAGCCAATGTAACTCTATGTATTAATGGAAAAGGACATAGAAGAAAAAGAGAAACGTATTTAATGCACAGTTCCTTTCGTAACAGTTTCAGTTTGAAAATTACTAAGGGAACCAATCAGTGGTTAGGCAGTGTCTGGAGTAAATTTAGAGACAAACATTGACTTAGCTGGTTTTTGTACTTCTGTCATTAAATCAAAATTGCGATGTTTTATTGTACATAATTTATGTATAACGTTGCAAAAAATAAATACTTCGCTCTGGCCACACAAAACTGTCACTCTCGCATAGACTTTACCTATGTGTCTATTCTTGCTTCTGTTAAAGCAAAGCGGCGAAATAATATGAGGGTGCACTGCTGCATTCACTTTCCTGCCGCAACCGGATTCTTAACACCTCTTGGATATGCACTACAGTATGTGCCTACTTTCAGCAGTGCTCACTCAGAATGCCGCTGCGCATGGTCACTTTACCGCACTCTTCATGCCAAGCTTTTACTGAGTGCGATAATGGCGAGTGTATTATCGCTCACTGACCCAATGTTTTCTTTCTTCCATTTGTGCTAGTGCCAGTGTTGTTTGTAATAAATTTGTTAACGTGAGAAGCTTTTAAGGTTATGTATTAATGCAATTAAACATGACACGGTTGGCAGGCTTAATACGGAGAACTTAACTTTAGACTCAACCATGTTTTCATTATCGTTCTCAACCTTCTTCTTTAAAATGTCTCGACCCATCCGAGATCCTTAAGATAGAAAAGTGACTAGAATATTCCAAAATAATTTATGATGGAAAGACAAATGGCTTAGGGGTTGTAATTCTTAGAAATTACAGCCTCAGTAAGAACATTACCGCTGCGGTGTATATTTAAAGCGCAGAAATATTTCATGCGTTAAGAAGAAGCAGGATTGATCAGTGTTTTTCTGAAAGCTCTCTCGGTCAAGCAATAAAACACTGAAAATGTAACGTGTTATCGAGGATACCTATTCCTCAGAAGCAGCAAATGTACGTGTGTACTGTCTGTCAATTTCTGTTTCTTACGGCTACGCCACTGAGACCAGTAATTCTAGGAAGGCTTGTCCACCAAAACATAACTTTAAATAATTCGATATATCACATCCATTTTTAAAGTAATGCTTTATATTTGACCACAAGATTTCTAGTAATTACATTATCTTCTTATTGTAAAATTGAAGTTTTAAAATTGCATAAACTTATACAGAGCTATAGTGGGTAGTAAATGTCAAAATATTTTATCTGAAATACAGACGACTCAAAGTAACAGTGATAGTGCTTAGTCGTGTACGAATTGACTAAGGTGATTATTGCTCAAGAAGAGTGTTTGTCCAGATAGACGTGATTTGAACATTTTGGGGCATCAAGTTTGACAAAGCTTCGGACATGGACATGATGTTATAAACAATTATCCACAACACAAAAACACCACCATGTCATCAATTACAAAACGACATCGAATTGTTAGTTTCCAACTTCATTGCTTAAAATCTCGTCGGTGCAAACGACTTTTGATTGTATTGTATTTACTGAATGATTTCTTACGCTAAGATGCTCCTCCGATATTACCAGAGTTTCGTACGCCATACGACTAGCAGTGTCCAAAGTAAAATCACCACGGAGGCCTTTGAACAAGCGATCCAATAAGGATGTAACAGATTACATGTAATGTTGCCCATTGACTGTGGATTGAGAGCAGTCACCAGCCTTGCGTTGATGACTTTTGGGTTGCATATGTATTAGGACCAAAGAACAATACGCCTCCCAGCAGTCAAATCATGCGTTTATGGATAGGAAGCAGTTTTTGAAACAGTTTGCCGTTTCGCTCAACATAAATATTATGTTATTTCGAAAAATGCCGCGTAATGCTTAGTCTACAATGTAGCAATAATAAAGCTGACGAATAATGTTACTTAACTTTCTTAACAAACATCCCGTACACACTAAAGTCACACGTTTAATTTAAAACTGGAGTCTGGAAAGCAAACGATGCTTATTGCTGCTTCGGTATCCTTCTTTTGTTTTTTCATAAAAGTCATCACAGACTTAAATGCAAACTATTTTAGAGTAGAACATTATTATTATTATTATTATTATTATTATTATTATTATTATTATTATTATTGCTATTATAATGGTTGCGGAAATAGTTTGCGGAGTTTATGTTAAAATTAGCTCTGAACTGCAAGTACATATTGAGCATTTTTCAAAGGTTGTTATATGTTTAGATGTATTATCCGATTAAATATTCTGTACAGTGGCATAGGTGTAGTATGCCGGAATGCGCGTGGGTTCGAGCCCAACCTAGCGGTGCGATTTTTTACCCATGATAAGACCGAGCGATATGGCTCCGCTATTACTGTGAAGCTCGCATTCGGGAGGTGCCGAGTTCGATTCACGTCGATCGCCCACTCTTACCTTGAGTTTTTCGTGGTTTTCCCTGTTCAGTGGGCGAATGCTGGGGTAGTTTCTTATCTACCACGATTTCCTTTCCATCATTTCCCTTCTACTTCTCATTTTTCAGGTGAGCTTCTAGGCTTCGTGGCGGTGCCAACAGACGGCGCTGATGCTTGCTCAAAGGAAAGGGTACTCCCTGAGGATACTAGAGGGTTGCTTGGTCGACGGGTCGTTCATCGCTCTCTTTAGGCAGCTCCAGCGTTGGGACGGGTCTTCGAGCCTGGAACTGTTAAGGTCTTCCGCGCATCTCTGTGGCCTATATACCTGCGGCCTTGGCCTTCTGTGGTTCCTTCACTTCATCCCTTCCTCCTGGGAGTAGTAGCCGCAATGGATCTATGTAGGTCTAAGTGTGCTAGGTATCCACCTCAGTTGTATTACATTATCTATAGCAGTGGTGGCGTAAACGCGACTCGCGAGGCACTGTGCCTCGCAGGCGTAACTCCTTTTCTAGCCGTCTATTCATTTGTTTTCCATGTGTGGTGTAGTGCATGTTGAATATTTGATGACTCGAGAGAGAAAGGCATTTTGTCATCCTTGATCTATAGCATCGTCAAAAATTTGAATAGCTGCGATAGGTTGCGATCTGTAGGTAACAGAAACTAACTTTCTGGCTGCGGGAAGCATGATTCTATTATCATTCGAGTGGTCGTCGAGGCTCGGCCGGCTGTATTGCCACACATTGTTTATTACCATCACATTAAATGGAGCATTCTGATATGATTCAATGAGAGTAAAACTTTCTCTACCGACCACTCCATATTTAGGTTTCAATTTAGACTTACTTTCAAGTCGAAGATAGCCATTTTGATACATAATAATTGAAGTTTCCATCATTCATCTGCACATTTGCAGTGACAAATGTGAATAAACATAGAGAAACTTAATGAAAACTTTTCATCCACCAAAGTTAATGAGCATTTGTTGATCAATAAAAATGTTCATTAGCAGGAAACGTTGTTGATAAGCGCATGGATATATCGATGAACTTTGCTCATAAGCGGTGTTTATTAACAATATTAACGTCTGGACGCATCATAAGCCTTATTTTCAAATGTACAATAGAAAACGCAAATTGTCACATTTTCTCTGCGGGATATACAGGGTGTATCTTTATTGGTGTCATATATTTGGAGAACGTGTTCCTGATATTCAAAAAAGTAAAAAAAAGTTCAAATGTACATGGGTTTGAAAATCAACCGTTTCGTTGTTATGGGTCAAAGAAGATGTATTCCATGAGTGAACAGAACAATATGCACTACACGTATGGCCGTGCAGACGGCAGTGCAGTACGAGCACGTGAAGTTTATGCAGAAAGGTACCCTGACAGGCCGTTACCGTGTGCAAGAACATTCGCACGAATTCATCAACGCTTGAGAGAGAATAGCGCATTTGAGAGAAGCACTAGGGATGTTGGGAGACCAAGAGCGGTACGAGGCATTGAGCTTGAAGAACGAGTTCTTCGTGTTGTGGACAAGACGTACAACTGTAAGGGAAAGAGTTAGTCATATGACTATCTGGAGAATTCTGCATGAAAATCTTCTGTACCCGTATCACCTCCAATGTATGCAAGGATTAAATGAGGCGGACTTTAGGCCAAGAAGACGTTTCTGTCAGCGCATGTTACAGCAGTGCGGTGTTCATCAATTTCCGAGCCTGTGTCTTATTCACGGATGAGGCTGGTTTTACTCGCGACGGCATCTTCAATTTTCATAACACTCATAACTGGGCATTTGAAAATCCTAATGAAGTACGACAGGACAACCATCAACAGAGGTTCTCTCTCACTGTTTGGGGTGGAATCATTCATGATCACCTTAGTGGTCCCTGCTTCTTCCCTTCGCGTCCGAATGGACAAACCTATCTCCAGTTTCTCAGAAATGATTGCATCACTTAACTGATAATGTGCCTCTGGAGATTATCCAAAGAATGTGGTTTTTACACGATGGTGCTCCAGCTCATTTCAGTATGATAGTTCGTAAGTTTTTGAATGATTGATTTCCACAAAGATGGATTGGTCGAAGGAGACCCATTGCATGGCCTGCTCGTTCGCCTGATTTGAATCCAATGGATTTCTTCGTCTGGGGACATTTGAAGCCTTGGTTTATGCAACTCCTGTACCTGATTTTGACATTTTGAGAGGACGTATCCAAACTGAATTTGACCAAATACGAAACACACCAGGAATTTTCAACAGAGTACACCAGAGAATGGAACGCAGGCTTACTGCATGCATCGAAGCAAGAGGAAGCCACTTCGAGCTTTTTTGTAACTTCCGATTTTGTATTGTAACTTTGAAATAAATGATTTTCACATCATGTTCGTATGAACTTTTTACTTTCTCTACTACGTATAGTAAGTAGGGGAAGTATTGCATTCCACCCAAAAATTCGATACCGAGATTTCACTGGAAATACATGTTTTGAGACCCACTGAATCCAAAAAAAGCATTTTTGGAAACATGTCCGTGTGTGTGTCTGTGTGTGTGTGTGTGTGTCTGTGTGTGTGTCTGTGTGTGTGTCTGTGAACAGCATAACTCAAAAACGAACAGTCGGATAAACACCAAACTTGGTATTTAGGTTCAGTATCTTCCAGAGATGCGACACGAAGGTTTTCAAGAAAATCCCCCCACCCCAGACTACCCTTTACATGGAACATTTTTCAAAAATTTTAATTTTCTCAAAAATGGCTCTAACGATTTTGATGAAAATATCATATGTTTAAGATACTGTCATGAGAAATGAAATGTATATCTCGAATTTTCTGGGAATGTCTCCAAAAGTATTCTTCATTGTGAACGACTTTTGCATAACTGGTAAACCGTAAGAGATAGACAGAATTTTACTTCACAAAAAATGTAGATCACGTTAAAATACACAACTTATGTCATATACATTTTTTTTGTTGAGTGAACCGTTTTCGAGATATTGCTTGTGATTTTCTTAAATTTTTCAATACTTATACTTTTTCTCAAATTCGTTATTCATTTTTTTTATGTCCTGGACATGCAAAGAGAATGAAATGCGCCACATAGCAACCAGCGTTAAAATATTTGACTATCGCTTAAAAGCTACCATATTCCCCTTGCATCTACAAGGAAATTACCAATAAGATTGACATCTCGATATCTCGATTAACATGAAGCATATGGAGAATAGGCGTTTGTAAAATTAGATTGTACAAGAGTAGAGAAAGTCATGTGAGTGTAACACATCAGATTTTTTTTACTGTTTTGATATCAGGAACACGTCCCCCAAATGTATGACACCAATAACGATAAAAATCGGCGTCTTTTAATAACCAAAGAGTGCCCTAAGAGCATAAAAGCTTACATTAGCCTGTGTGTAACTTAAACTGAATTTATAATTACAAGAAACTATGTATTTTTGTAAAAAAAAACATTTTGGGATGTCTCCATACTTTAATACAGAAAAACGCTAGAAACGTGTCTTATTGTTTGTTTTAATAGCTTATTTTCAGTTCCAGCACATATCAAATAACCTCAGCAACGCGCGAAGCAAACTGAAACAGTTTATGCGGCCATTGCACGCACATGACTAATGTGGGTGGACAGAAATAATGTGTACGAAAGGCAGAAAATTATGCTGTAACTGTGCGAGCGCAGTAATGGAAACAGCATCTAAATAACTACACAAACTCCACAGATTTGCTATTTCTATTATCGCTTAGTATACGAGCTAAACAGCATAAACTATTTTAAAAGATGTAATTACCATATATATGCGGTAATAACTTAATAACTGTATGCTACAGCCTTTGCGGTTGCGGTTTTAGCTATTGCATTACGTGTGGATATTTTCTGTTTACTTTATAGCGCATGCGCACCGAAAACTCTCTTTGTACCACATTAATAGTGTTCATCATTGCTGTATTCACAGTAGCTGTTTCCTATTTGCACTTACTGGAAACTTCACTGCTTGCTTACACATGCACAACCTTTAAAATAATTATATCACCTTTATTTCGGTGTTGTCTGTTAGATACAGTTAGATTTTAGACGTTTATTCTTCAGAAACATGCTTTCTATTTTAGATTTAATATAAGATGTTTTTAAACTGCAAAATAAAATTACCAGGATGAATAGCTTAACCTGAATGTGTAACTGTGATATATATATATATATATATATATATATATATATATATATAGACTAAAAGTTTTATAATTATTCACTGGCAACGAATATGGTTTTGGTAACTTTGTTTCTAGACGAAAGTAACTAAGCTAAACGAAGCATAACTCCCAATGTTCGTCTTCAGATAAGAATGGTGATTGTGTGATTAAATGAACTGGGATTCCAAAGAACTGAGACTTATTTTTCTTTGCAGCATTAGGGACAGTCCCTGGAACGCAGTGGAGATGGGTTTATCTCTTTACACCTGAGCATGTTCATCGCTTTATTGACAGAATCTTTTAGCCACATTGAGTTCTGCTTTTACTGCAAGGAAACGAATAATTACGAAATGTGCCAAAAATGTTGCAATGGTATACTCCGATTCCATGTGGGATTAACATGCAGTTGCAGATTGTAAACGCGAGCAGCGGTTGACTAAATAAATTGTCTGCATCTATCCAACTCCTGGGGTGCAATCTTTGAATCAAAGCCATGACCTAACGAGTCCAGAATAATTTTTACCTCTAATTAAAAGCAAAGCATGGAAAATCACTTGTTGTATTCCGAATTCTGATTAAAGATCACCAGTTAAGCACAATGTTTTGCCCAAGGGCAAGCCCTACTCTGCAAATCCAGTATCGACGTTCTTTCCTTTTTGGTTCCTTTGTCTTTGTCTTGCATGTGAATTATAGTTTTGTCTCTTTGTCTACCCCGAACCATTTTCCCTTGTATCTCTTAAAAATCAGTTTCTTCTCATGGTATGTTTCAGGCAATTTCCTTCTCTTCAGAAAAAGCTCAGTATTGTTCTTCCTTCTAAAATAGCTTCATTACTTATTTTATCTCTTTAACACGCTCCATTCTTCAGTATATCCGTTTATATTTGGTTTACTTTTTCCTAGCCTCAAGTTTCAGGTTTGTACAATGCCACACTCCACACAAAGTATTTCACCGAGTTCTTCTTAAGTTCTTTCTTCAAGGGTACACAGAAGAAGTTTCCTTGTATTAAAAGATTTTCTTGCCATTCCTATTTTCTGACTTGTTGATAAAAGATATTAACACGAATGGTACTTTACAAGTAACCGAAGCTGCCCATTTACCTCACAATCAAAAATGTGTTCTGTGTTTTGTGGTACTAACCCATTCTTTGCTTTTTGCTTTCTGTACTCTTACCTAGAATAAACAGAGGAAGTGTGGTATACCACCCAAAAATTCATTACCACCGAGATTTCACTGGAAATAAATGTTTTTGACCCCTTAAAATATGCATGTTTTAGATAAAAGTATGTGTGTATGTGAACAGCAAAACTCAAAAATGAAATATCAATTAGATACTAAACTTCATATTTAAGTTCAACATCTTATAAGGATGCGACACGAAGATTCTCTGGAAAATCCTCCTCCCCAAACTACCATTTACGTGGAACATTTTTCGTTATTTTTTATTTTCTCAAAGATGACTCTAACGAGTTTGATTAAACTACCATACGTTGAAACATTTACATGATAAAATTTACTATATCTTGTACTTTCCTTCAATAACCTGTGAAGTCCTCTTCATTCTGAATGACTTTTGCATAATTGGTAATCCCAAAGGGATAGAAAAAATCTTAATAAACAAAAAATGTATATCGTTTTTGAAGAGGTTTTTGTTATTTTTTTGAGTTTTCAAATACTTAGGCTCTTTTCAAGTGGTAATTCGCCATTCGGGTTCCTCGTGTTCATGAAAGGAACATGGAACTTCAGAGCCATCACATAACGACTGCCTTTTAAAATGAATTAAACGACTGCCTTGATTAACAAGAAGTTAAGAATGATTTGTAGAAAGGTGACTAGAGAAAGGCATCTGAATGCAACACATCTCGTTATCTTCATTCCGCACTCCAAGGGTGGCGAAAACGACTTCCTTCCGCGAGTCCACAAATATGCAACACGCACTGCATCACTCAGCAGCATGTGAAAAACAAAGGGAAGGTGGCAGAGAGGAAACGGCGCCTACGAGTCAAAATGACTCATGAGTCACGTTTTCGCCACCTCTGGAATAGACGGCTAGAAAAGAGGTGGCGCCTGCAAGTCACACTGCCTCGCGAGTCGCGCTTTCGCCACCATTGTCGTACTCCATTGGCATGTTCCATAATGCATTTTAAAATATGCTATCAGTGCAAAAAAAAATTGAGTTTTATTTATGTACGTTCTTTAACTGCTGTGGTCCTTAGCGTCCCATTCTATATTGGGAGCGGTAATTTTGCTCAGAGGCTTCTTTATCAAGCTTGAGGTTCTTTTACGTGCCGTTAGTCTACGACACGGGACCACTGGCTTTACTTCCCTTCCGAAGGAAGCCATGCTAAGGATTTTTACGCCCGAAAAAAATTTATCGCCCTCCGCCGGGTTTGAACCGCGACTTCGGGAACCAGAGGCTAGCATGGTAACCACTACACCACGGAACACGAGAGCTAGTAGTGCCATATCATTAGCAAATTGTATACACTTTTGTTCATTTTCCTACGACCACCACCACTTCTTGTTCTGGAAACTATTTACCATATTCTTCAAGATAATATTGATCAGGATGGATGGTAATTGGTACCCTGTCGCAGGGCTCTCCCTATACTACCTCCCTTTGACATATCTTCTTTTACCCAGGCTCTAATTGGTCATTTCATACGTAATTATAGAGAATACTTGGTGGGAAATACATTTCCTCGCAAAGGTATTTTGAGAACCCCTCCTCCAAGAAGACAAATTTAAATATTTGTGGTTTAATTTCCTGACCCAGAGCTGTAAACATGATGATGAAACGATGAGGTAATCCCATATTCCCTGAATGCAAAATGAGAACTTGCAGGTAGTGTTTTAGAACGGGAGCTTGTCATGATGCTTGGCCGGAGTTTCCGTGTTCCAGCGAATTGGGAGCGCTTGTACCTCAGCTCCTGTCTCTCCTCTCACCCCCTCAATCCCGCTGTTAAAATATAAAAATTAACCGCCCCCGTGGCAACTAGCAGCTAACTAGCGAAATCCATTGCGTGGCCCCGCTAACGTAGTTGAGGCCTCAATTAGAGCAGTACATGTGATCGACCCTTCCTCTCCCTCTCTTTCCTGTCAAATTCAATTGAGGCCCAATCGATTCTCATCTGTGACGGAATATGAAGCTCCATGCATTTCCCTAAGAGATTCAATATTTCGGAATCACTGCTAACCGTATCTCTTTAATTGGATGTCTTCCGATCAAGGGTTTTGGGCGACTCCTTGTAGTTTGATGATATGAATAGAACCCAGAAAGTTATTAGAAAACTATGCAAATTTTGTAGGTACTGCATTAAATTATAACGTATATCGATAGTAATATGGAACATGGACGCTTTGCGTAATTTGAAATTCTAATGTGGGCAATAACTAAAGTTTTGAAATAATGTACAGATGTTCTAAAGGTTATTTATGGGACAGGGGAATATTTAGGTTACATGAATAACAGTTTCTTTGAGGAGTATTGTAATGCATATTTACCTACTCAGTAATAATCTACTTAACCTTTCCCGGATTTTATTCATAAAATTTTAAAGCATGTTGAAATACAGTTATTTAAAAAATAGTATTCAAGCTTGCTATTACTACATATGACATCACAGGCAGTGGACGCTAATGATACATGAAATGAAATGATAATTCGTGAAGGAATTATCCTTTGCCAGTAGTTAGGGAGGACAGTCTTGGCGGGAATCGAAACGCGAACTTCTCGTTCACGAGTCCATATCTTAATAACTTCAACCACATGAATCGGTGCTCACATATAGAAAAAAATACCTGATGTATTGTATTCACAAGACTTTCTCTACTCACTCTTCTACAAAATATTCTTATAAAAGATTTGTATTTATCTGCTTCTTGTTAATCGAGAAACTTTCATTTCACGCTTACACATTCGTTGTAATTCAAATGCTGAAATAGAATGAGTGAAACTATACAGTGACTATAGTGTCTCAGCTAACCTTGAAGGCACGCAATAAATGACAGAAGGGCAAGCTCCTAAGCTACTGCCGCCTGTAGCGACTGCAAAATTTCGCCTCCGAACAGATGAAAATGAGTGTTAAAGAGGATCGAAAGCCAAAACTGGTTTTCTGAGGTATCAAATCCAGATACTTAATCTGTTTTATTACTTCTAGCACCTACGTGCAGTAGGTAGAGGATGTGTTGTATTCCAAACAAAAAATGGACATCGCGATTTTGCCGGAAATACATGTTTTGAGACCATCTGATTAAAAATGTTTAGAAAAAGATTCGGCGAGAGAAAGGTGGGGGAGAGCTGCATAACACAAAAATGAAAATTCCTATAAAGATCAAAACTGACACTTAATGTAAGCACATTCCCCCAAACCAAGATACCCTTTACATGGAGCAATGTTTTTAATTATGATTTTCTCAAGAACGTCTTTAATATTTTTGATTAAAATACCATATTTGCATTATTAAAAATGTTTATCTCGAAATTTCTGTGAATACTTGTGAATTCCTCTTGAGTTTTGTACATACAATTCTGTACAGTTGAAAAATCATACAAGAGAGACATAAGCTTACCACAGGAAAAATCTAATGTGTTGCACTCAGGAATTTTTCTACTCTTGTACAAACTATTTTTACAAACACTTATTGTCCATCTACTTCATATTAATCGGGATAAATATTTGCAGAAACTGTTTATTGCTAATTTTCTTGTAGGTGCAAGGGGAATATGGTAGGCTTTAAGCGATAGTCAAATCTTTTAAGAGCTGGTTGCTATGTGGGGCATTCTTTTCTCTTTGCATGTTCGGGACTTAAAACAATGAATAACGAATTCCCATTTGAGTAAAAGTATTAAGTATTGGAAAATTTAAAGAAATAACAAGGTATATCTCGGATAAGGGTCACTTGACAAAAAAAATGTATATGGCATACATTGTGTGTTTTAACGATATCTACATGTTTTGTGTAGTAAACTTTTGTCTTATCTCTTGCGGTTTACCAGTTATGCGAAAGTCATTCGGAATGAAGAGGACTTTTGGGGAAATTCAAGATATACATTTCATTGTCATAAAAATATCTTAAACATATGATATTTTAAGCAAACCTGTTAGTGCCATTTTTGAGAAAATCAAAAGTTTTGGACGATGCTCCATGTAAAGGGTAGTCTGGGGTGAGGAATTTTCTTGAAAATCTTCGTGTCGCATCCTGGAAGTTACTAAAAGTAAAATAACAAGTTTGGTATTTATCCGACTTTTCGTTTTTGAGTTATGTTGTTCATAGGCGGACGGACAGACAGACACACACACGCACATTTTCCCTAAAATGCTTAATTTGGGTCCAGGGCACCTTAAAACATGTATTTCCGCTGAAATCTTGGTATCAAATTATTCCATGGAATGCAATACTTCCCCTACTTACTATACGCAGTAGAAAAAGTAAAAATTTACAACTTCTTAAGAATATACAGTTGGTTTTGAATAAATTATTTTTTGGCATTAGCCGCTTTCGAAATAGTACAAATTGCCTGTTAACACTTTCGTAAGTAATTTAACGGATATACTTGAAAGTTCACGATTTTTCTTTTTCCTTTCCTAGAAGACGAGATTTTTATCACAGCTAAGCTTTTGAATGGTATAACCAAAACTCATTGCTTAGGTAATTTCAAATCATTCTTAGATAAAAATATATATGGAATAACGTAACTTGAATAGAAGAATCATATTTTGCGTGAGGATTGTAATATATAACGGATATTTGTGAATTTGCGGTTTGTAGAAAAATCATGTGAATGTTTATTTATTTGGTGCCTCTGAATTATTTAATAAATTGTACTTTACAGTAGTTTTTGCATAATCTTTACTTGAAAACAAATGGTCAAAAACTGAACGTTAATATTTGTAAGAACGGAATGTCCATAGACTTAGCTGCAAATAAATTGACACCATGATAATGCAACACTTATATTATCAACAGTGAAATAATGGGATATTGCAGTATTGTTATGTAAGCTGGTTAAACTAGGTATTCTATAGATTTTATGAAACCTATTAATGCCAAAAAAAAATCATACTCGTGAAAAAACTTGCCTATATGAATCTGGCATTACTGGTTTGAAACCTAAAATTTACGAGAAGGTATAATAATTTGCATAGATTTTCCAAAATTAAATTTAATAAGCAGTCATTAGTTTAAAAGAAATTGTGTTGTTCATTAACAAGGCATGATCTTTGCTATAAAGTATAGATACTTTAATATACATAATTACACATTTCTCTTGTACAAACATGTTTACTCCGAGTGTATAATATTTGTCTCTCTCTTTGCAGGTGAGTCAGCGCAGCTCCGTTAAATCTAATCCCCAAGGGGTGAGTACAACGTTTATGTCTGTGCAAGAGTTTTGCAGATCTCTATGGAGTTACTGAATATGTGAAACTTCTAAGAGAGATGATATCGCGATAACTATTTTCCCATACAGAGTATCTTTCCCACAACTATAAAGTTTTACAATTGTATTGTAGAGGTTGCTAGCTTGCACAGTTCCCTCGATCGATCTCTCAGGTCTTCTCAGAGTTTGTATTGCTTTAGAAACCTCAGTGTGTATCTTCAACCGCATATCGCTACCTGATATTTTGCAAGCCTGCATGTCTGTAAAGTGAAGCGCATCTTAATGAAACAAGATACTCTTAAACGCGTTGGTTGAAATATGATAAAAACTAAAAGGGCATTGAAACTGAAATTGTAAACCTTTAGAGCAAGAATCCACATCTTTACGCGCCATTTTTTATCGTTCATCAGAATGTTCCTTATCTAAATTCATCCCCGAATAGGGCTTATATCTTGAAACACTTGCTAAAGTCTTTTTATTATTCTTTTATCTTTTAACTTTCTCTAACACTTGCTTATAGTAAGTATTGCATTCCACAAAAATTTGATATCGAAGTTTCACCCGAAATAAGCATCTTGAAATCCCCTGAATCCAAAAGAAAAGAAAGGAAGAAAAAAAGAAAAAGCGTTTATAGAAGCGTCCGTACGGATATAGTACACACGCGCGCAAATGCTTTTTTTTTCGCAGGGATCCCAAAACGCGTATATCAGATGAAATTCGATACAGAATTTTTGGATGGTTTCGTAAGTAATATTTAACGCCCATTCTTACTACATACAGGGTGTGAAATTTATTAGACTCAAGTACATATTAAACAATAAAAATAATTGTAATTTCTGAGTTTGAAAATAATTGACGTGTGTCTAAAATCAAATCTACACCTATATGAATGCCTATCAGTTATTTTTATTGTGAATATTTATTTCCTCCAATAGCACCATTGAATTAGTAATGTTTCTTGATGAAAGATAATTTTTCCAGCCCATGCCTAAAAACTCTACACAGAACAAAAGGTGCACACCCAGAACAAATGTCTAGCATTTAATTTCCAGATATGGTCTTGAAGCTTCACAGACAATACTAAGGGGTAGACTGACTGAAAACAATCATTGAGATCCATTTTTGGCAAACCTGAAATAAATTTGCTAACATTTTTTTTGAAGAAAAAAGATATCCATTTACATGCACTATTTATCCAGTAGTACAATATAAATGGTTGATCTGTGGTTTTATTCTACATTTTCATACCTGCAGGCAGTCATTTAATTCATATTGATGAAAAATTCTATAAGCAATTATCGCACTAATGTTTCATATCTTTGAGACAGTAAATAACCAAAACTTTACTTTGAGTGTAATAATTTTCACACCACTGCTGATAAATGTAATGATAATTGGGAAAGGAAATTTGGGAAAGAAGCGCTCCAAATCGAAGTAAACATCTACGTAGTCTAGAACTGCCCAATAAAAACTTAAGCAATTGGCAAAACACAAGGTTACTCTTGGGTGGGTATCTGGACATAAGGGAATTTTAGGCAATGAAAAACAGATATCCTGTCAAGAAACCACCAATTGTGATGGCTTCAGAGGACTACAAGCGCAATATGAGCAATACATTCTCTGAAGATGTACTGAATCTCAATAGATCCAAATAAACCTGATAACCGGGCTCCTGACTGGTAGACTTCGGAAACACCTCATAAATGGGAATCTTTAGGGAGGAACCAGTATGTTGTAAATATTAACAAAGTGGATGAAGCTGTCCCTCATATAATCTTCAAATGTGAGGCGCTGGATAGGAAAAGATATGAATTTTTGGGTCTGATAAGCCCAAATTATGATTTTTCTAGAGAAAATTTAGTTAACGAAGTTTAATTTAGTTAAAGGAACAGGAATATTTAGTTAAAACAATAGTGATAGGAGATAATACAAGATCTTAGGTAGCAGTGTTAAGGTCAATTACAACCCGACTTCATCACTAGGATGTCAAGGCTAAGTTTAAGGAGCTCCCTTGCATTTGCCAGTTGTGAGGACTGAGAAAAATTTGGAAAAGAAACTCAGCCAGGGAGTGCGATCCTGGCGAGATTTGAGCCGAGTCCTTGACTTTACCACTTCGGCTATCCGTGTTGGTACCTACTAAACCAGGTACTAGAGAAAGTAATTAGTGAAATCTTGTAGCTCAAAAAACAAATGCGATGTTTAGCGTAAGTGTACCATTATACACATAAACATTAATTATTTATTCAAAATCAGAAAAAAAAAATTCTGGCTGCTATTTTATTCTATACGAAAATAAATTTGCGGTGCAGTGATCACTACTTATGTCATCAGCAAAGTACTAGGTATATATTTTCAAAGAAGTGTGGATTGTATAGTTAATTTTTTAGCAATAATCAGAGATGGGTGAACTCGAAGTTGTGAAGCAAGAGGGAGATTATAAAAGACAGTTGGTCTTACCTGGGGTAACTGCTGCTGGGTCAGCTGAAAAGCTGGAACATGGCATCTGCAGATGTCAGTTGGTTAACAACAGTGGTGTTTCTGGAATATTAATTCCAACTTCTTGTCTTTCCAAACGTAGGCGTTCATGCAAGACGATGCCCCTCCCATTCTCTTTGTTTTTGTTTATGTTTCCAACTTTGTTTCCCAACATCTTCGGGAGTACGGAGCCTACTACAAATTTTCTTTTCATGAAGCGCCTTACTTTAGCTTGAGACGGAAATGTGCTCAACTGTTTAGGAAGCATTTCTAACCTCCACAGGAATTACTGAATGTAGCGTAGCAGGTTATGCATTTGTATGTGAAATGAGAGACTCTGTTACTGGCGGTGATAAGATTGTGGCAACAACATAAAACAGGGTTTAGAGGGCGTATAATTCAACGGCGTTACCTCTAGGGAAATAGTGATTCAACGCAAAACATTATATATCCTGCTAGTTTCTGCTTTTTAATTGGTGGTTTTATACAAGAAATATAACTACTGCCAAGAATGGAGGAGGTAGTTTCTTTCAAGTGCAATTGACACTTAGCTTAGCAACGTTATAATTAGAGTCTTTTTAAATGTAACACTTTAAGGTGAGGCGCTGCTATTACTTTACACCTGGAAAACTTTCATAAGGAGCACAGATACAAGTGCACAATTTATCAAAGTTGTATATTTGTAATCAGTAAAAGATTTCCAAGCGCAGGACATTAAATAAACAAAGAAAAATAAAAGGATATTAACATCTTTTGTATCTACGTTATTCTTCTCGTTACGTTCATTATGAAGAATGTTCAGAAATGCTTCACCTAAACAGTATGCATTTGGTTATATTCAAGATTGAGGAATTGATACTTAGATATTTATATAACAAGCTGATGATTTTTGTTAGTAAAGGCTTCAAGTGAAAGAATAAAATGAGCTGCCTTTTTCAAACATGTTACGCAGATGAAAAAAAAGTTTTATTTATGGACGCTTTTTAACTGCTGTGGTCCTTAGCGTCTCATTCTATATTGGGTGTGAAAGACCGGTAATGTTGCTCAAACGCCTCTTTATCAGGCTTGAAGTTCTTTTACGTGCCGTAAATCCACGACACGGGACCACCGGCTTTACTTCCCTTCTGAAGAAAACCCTGTTAAGGATTTTTACTCCCCAAAAATTCCATCGTCCTCCGCCGGATTTGAACCCGCGATCTCGGGAACTAGAGGTAACCACTACACCTCGGAGGATAATGTTACGTATATGGTGTACCCAAGTAAACATTGGACCTCTCTAAACATACAACAAGGAATATTAAGAAATGGTTAAAGCTACAACAGAAGTTATTTAATATAAATTGCATATTTAAATGTGTTACGGTTTTTCTTCTAGTATCTCAAAGCCTTTTCAGTAAACTAAAATTTAATGAAAATGAAGAGAACTCGTGGGATATTTAGACATATTCAAGATAGACGCAATTTTATTTATTTATTACATCAATATCTAAAACCTACTGTTCGCTTAAACCATTTTTGAGAAAAAAAGAAGAATGAAACATTTGTTTTATAAAGAGTTTATAAATTTATTCTGGTGGAGTTAAGGCCATTATTTTCCACACCAGTAGAAATGAAAATGCTACAAAGGGCAATAGAATGAAACATAATATAGTGAATGTAAAAGTATTGCAATACAGGGAAATATCTAACATTTATGAAAGAAAAAGCAACACGTACTCCAAATAGTGATTCAAAACTAAAGTTAAACAAACGCAATAAAAAATATAAACAAACACGCTAAGCACTAACCACTGTTTAACATTAGACAAATATCTACATGTTAATGGAATGTAACAGTGCATGGAAGTTTGCATAACTTTTGTTGAAGAAGAAGTAAATACTATATGAACACAAGTACCATTTTGGAAGATTATGGCGTGATTTTGGACACTGTAGTCCTGAAATTTGATATTGGACTTGTCATGGCATTATAAGTCATGGAGATAGAGGCACTAATTTCAAGGAGTATCAAATGGTAAATAATTACATTGATCCAGAGCATTGCAATTTAAATCAAATATCAAGAAAACATCATTGATCTGATGTGTTGTTATATGTTCTTGCCCCTGTCTATGTAGTAATTCAAGAACGTGTAGATCAGTATAGCCAGCTTAGGAAAACGTTCCATGCAAGACCTAGAGATGATAACATGCCCATCCCTACTCTCTTCCTACCTCAAATTTATGTCGCAGCATTCAGCTGTAGTGTAAGCCATAGCTGGTTTGCCTTTAAGTACTGTATTGTATGTTCTGTGCGCAGTGCCACAGTTCAGAGTGATATTATAAACACGTCCTTGTATGTAATAATGAAGTAATATGAATATATTGCATTTCTTACTTCAAGCAGGCTTCGGTTTTTAAAGCGTGCAGCGGGACCCACCTCTTGTCCGGTGTTGAACTGTAATCATGGTGTGGCTTAATTTGAAAGCGTAGGATGTTGGGCAAGGACAGCCTTGGAAATAATATTTGACACGTTTGATAATTGGGGAAAATTGCTTGATACAGTAATGGTTCCTCTCCTGTTTTGACTGTTCTATTATGCTCTGATCTTAAGCCAGCATTTCATCCTGCATACTTGTTTTACTAGAATCATATCATAAATGGAGTTATACTAGTTCAATTAAATTTGTAATTAAAAAGTGGGGTTTGAGTTGCTTTGATTTTTCTGTTGCCCTTTCAGTCCCATTTGTATCAACCACATGATTGATGAATCTTATTACATTCATCCAGAGAGAAGATGACTCGTGACCAAGCGTGAATGTTGCATCAATCTCGTGTAAAATGAGATGCACAAATCCACAGGATATCATGCCAGTCGGTAGGGAAACCCACAGACTTTCTTACTGAAAAATATGAACCTCTTCCATTAGTTTCAGTTCTGAAATTCAAGAAGGATGAAAAACAATTCTAGAAAATTATACCAAGTGAATAGGAAAGTAACACAGCCGTTGTACCTGCCTTTCTTTGGAAGTTCACTGTACTAATTATGTGAAGTTAACATGAACATATTGCTCCAAAGCTTTCCAAAAGGAAGAAAGTGAATATTGAAGCTGAGTTGCTAGCTCGTTTTTTTTTCCCCTTATTGTATTCTTCAGAGTCAGGCTAAGTTTTGTTGTTTTCCAACAGAACTGACTCAGTACTTGTAAGTAGCGTTTTCAAGTCTTTCTTTAGATTTTAAATGCCTCTCGTTTTGCTTAGCGTTGTTTATTTACCTCTCCTTTGATGTCGCTACCTCAGCGTATATTACCTTTCCTTTTCTTAATACTTCCACTGCTGTGTATCTCTTGGCTGTTATTAGCGTCAGACATTACCTTGTTGTGGCGTAAGAAATATGACGTTTTCCAAACAATGAACGCCTCGTTGCGTCTTGCATTTCTTTTCTTTCTATTCGAACGGCGCAGAATAAATACAGCTTCCCTAAATAGAAACCTCTTTCTCCTTTTCTTAATAACGTGCCTAGTTGGTAAAGGAGTTCTTTTTTCTTGGAGATGAAATATGATTGTTTGCCATACTGGTGAATTTTTCTAATTTATAGGACCAGAAAACATCTGGTTATTATTAGATCGCGTATTTGCATATTAATGCATATTTTTATTCATGCAGCATTTATACAAGATGTTACCGAATGCCCGTCCAATTCTTGAAGTCATATCTCATAATTGTGCACACACGCCCGTAATGTGGGTTGTGTGTTGCAGTGGTTCCAGGGGTGGTATAAATTTTAATCAGTTACGAGCTGTGGCTCTGTACATACATGTATACGTAAAGTGCATAATATATTGCAGCTATAAAACTCTGCAGACGGGAGCGGGAGTTGCACTCGGAACCTCCTCGTTAGAAAGCTGCTGCCCTAACCACTCATGCACAAAACATATCTGCGGATATGTGGGTCAAAGCAGGATGTTTAACATATTATTATTATTATTATTATTATTATTATTATTATTATTATTATTATTATTATTATACGGAATATTACTTTAGGATTCTTACTATAAGCATTATAATAATATACTGAGTATGTAATTGATAATACGCATGCATGCCAATTAGATATAAATATCGAAACTAAATGTTAGCACACCAAATAAGTAAACTTACCTCATACAGTGTTAGCAATACGAAAACATTAAAAAAAAATAACTAAAGGAGAAGCAAGTGGTCTTACGTAAAGTAACGATAACACATCCTTGATGACATTTGGGTTGTCATTCCGAACAAAATGGACGGTGATTCGGAAACAATGTATATACCAAAGCAACAATTATTTTATTTTGCACATTTGGCATTTTCACATAACTCGAACAAAGAGAGTGCAGATATCCATAAAACCAAGGGCAAAGAATCCATGGTTCGTGTCTATATCTAACCACGGAATGCCTTAGTGTTTAAATTCAGGTGCTGCACTCTCGCCCTGATGTTTGTTTCACGGAGCTTCTGAACGTCGATAATAGTGATAAATTCGCGAATGATGCGTTCAGTGACCACTTGACTACTATTGGCCGTCCTCCGTGGTGTAGTGGTTACCATGCTAGCCTCTAGTTCCCGAGGTCGCGGGTGCAAAATCCCGCGAGGTGCAAAATCCTTAGCATGGCTTCCTTGGGAAGGCAAGTAATGCCGGTGGTCGCGTGTCATAGATTTACGGCACGTAAAAGAACCTCAAGCCTGATAAAGAGGCCTCTGAGCAAAATTACCGGTCTTTCACGCCCAATGTACTAGAATAGGACGCTAAGGAGCACAACAGTTAAACAGCGTCCATAAATAAAACTCAATTTAATTTAATTTAACTGCTATAAACTAGCTATTCATTTTATTTAATATTTCACAGTTTTGATACTCCATAGAATTCACAACTCATTCGTCACTTTGTTCTCTGTTAGTATCACTGAGTCTAGAACTGGCAACTAGGTTAATATGAAAAATGCAGCTAATCATGGCCATTGAGGGAGGTTGACAACTATTATTTTTCCAGGCGTGGGTGTAAACATCAGTAGCAGGTTGGGAGGCGCTTCTCGCGAACATGAGATGCTATTGGTATCGTCTCATTGGTTAACCTTGAATGGCTACTGTTACAGTCAGAATATACTTGGTACATACTTTCAAATGTTTGTCTCCGATGTATTCGTAAAATAATGAATGAATTCGTGAAACATCCTGGATAAAATAGGAAAATTAATGTCCAGGATAGCTTTTGTGAAACGCTGTGTTCAATACTTTTATAGTTATAGTGCCAACTAAAGAGAAGGTCCGAAGGTTCCAAATGCGTAGTAACGAATCGAACACTGGCCCCGTTTCGTCTTGTGTGTAGTGAGTATGCTTCCAATTATTAATTATTATTATTAGTAACAATTACAATCAAAGAAATTTTCTGTGTTAAACGGTTATCTAATTTGATAAAGCGTACTTACTAAACGCACAAAAAAAGTTTATAAAGGAAATGTCCTAAATAACATAAAACAAAAGAAATATGAAATAATTCATACACTTTACATACCATATTATGTAATTTAAATAATTGTTCTTCACAAATCCAAAAACTGAATGTGTATTTAAATACATTTATATTAAATACTTTGATTTATTATTTTTTTACTTTTATTTTTTGTTTTGTTAATTTTAAAATATCTGCCTGACAATACAGAAGACCTATAGAACCAGAATACATAAAAACAGAATAAATTATAAAAACAAAGAAGTTTAACTAAACAATTACATCTAAAAAAATAATTAGAAAAACATTACATATAAATGAAACAACAACAATAATAGCAGCAGCAATTTTTCGAGCATAAATGATTATGTAATAATGTTACTGAATCCTTTAACATTTGGATACAAATGTTCTCAAGCTGTTTGATGGGTATACCAAGCAGTTTTAGATAGTCGCTGACAAATTTATAACAGTATCCGCGAGCTCCAAAAGAAAACCTTTCAGCTCCCATGCATTTGCAGCGTGTATTATATGTCTCACTGAGGTGAGGTTTTTTTGCAGTATTTTATTTAAATTTTGGGATCCTGATTAGCGTTTGTATACGTGGGTATTTAAAGTGAAGAAACAATACAGATTTTAATGTTGTTCATTACTAGCTAGCGGTAGACACTCATTTGGAAGTGTGAACCAAGCTTGAAAAATCGAATGCCATGGCAGGGAAACGAAATACGAATCATCGGCTTTCGTGCGGCAGAACTACTTTGTTTAGATGCAAGTTGGTGCACTAAAGCTTCTCACCTGATTCACGTATCCTGGAAAAAATCTTTCAAGACCTTATATTTTTCTGGCCTTAATGCCACTCTTAGAAGTATTCTATTTTTGACAGTTCAATCCACAAGATATACATCGACATTAATTTGGAAAGATATACCAGACTTAAAAATTCTTGAGAAGCTTTGCTTCCTGAGCCAGATGGAAAGCCTGGATGCTCACAGGGGTTTCTCGCCTACGTAGCTCAGCGATTCAGCATTGGGACGGAAAGTTGAATATATGTGGTTAAAATCCTGACCATAACATTACATTTTTCAGGGTCTGATTCAATTGCTTATGATGTATTGTTTAATGCCAAATTTTTTGCAATTGTTGATAGACTAGGAAGTTATATGGTTCCTTGGAACCTACCTTCACACCTACAACTTGAAATTCTTCTTGGTGGATTTGTTTGTTCAGCAACTGTTGTCCCCTATGTTATTTTGCTTTTCTGTATCAACTTTAGGAGGTTGTTCTGCACGGGTTTCAAATCCGATGACCGGATGTAGTACGATGAACGCTTTGTTTTTAATTGTAATCATATATATTCACCTTGTACTTCACATACAGTGAATCCATATTTCGGAAATCTCTCCCCGTAGTGCTTCGTCGCTCCTTGCCTCCAATGGACATGCTCCTTAATACAGGATAATTCAGACATCAATTTTCTATAATTGTATGGATAAAGTTAATTGTATAATTTATGTGAATTGGCAAATATTTGAGATTATGTGTCCTTTGTGCAAAACAGAAACATTTCAATTTTTTGAAATTATGTCCTGCAAAAGCCCTCCATTTTTGCAACGACAGTCTGGCAGCTAGCAAGGATACAGTCAAACCATTTTGTGACATCTCAAATGCGTATAATTACGTTACCTGTTAATATATATTTAAAATCTACAAGGATTTGTAGACGATTTCAATAAATCTTGCGCTTCAAATGCTCTCAGAGAAGTTAATCACGGATAGAGAAATCTGGGGATTTTGGAGGCCAAACGGTGCCACTATATTTTGAGATGAATTGATTTCCGAGGAGCCGAAATTCTAGTAGTGTGTGCTGCGACACCATCTTTCTGGAAGCGTTTTGGCTGAGTTCAAGGTAATCTTCACAGCGAAATTAATGCTACTTCATTGAAGTGTACAAGATCATTTGATAATGTGCATTTTAGTAGAACTGGCAGATTATCGTCGCAGAAATGTAGATTAACTTGCTGGAAATTAAATGTTTACCTATGTTGGATAAAGCAGCACATTATTGGCCTGAATATTATTATATTTGTTAATTTCCGTAAATAATATAACCAATAGTTACTTACAGTTGTTGAAGTTTGGTATCATTGAATCAGTTTGTAGATAGATTGGGACAAACATTCCTATTTCTGAATTTCCCCAACACATAGTATGGAAAACTAATTTGCATACAATAGCCCTGTTTGGCGTAATTTATTATTATTTATCAGAGTGTGATATTTATTTCATTACCTGTATTCTGATTAAGATCAGCAATAACTGCATTCAACTTTTTAATTTCTCTACTATTTACCTATAGTTAAGTAGAGGAAGTATTGCATTCCGCCCAAAAATTCGATGTCGAGTTTTCACCGGAAATGCCGGTTTTGCGGCTCCTTGAATAAAAAAGCAGATTTAGAAATAAAACGCCGTGTGTGCGTGAACAACATAACTCAAAATTGAAAAGCCAGTTAAATACCAAATGGGTATTTAAGTTCGGCATCTTCCAAGGATGCGACACGAAGATTTTCAAGAAACTCTCTCCACCCTGAACTACCTTTCGCATGGAGAATTTTCGTTGTTTTTGATTTTCTCAAAAATGGTTTTAACAATGTTGTTTAAAATTCCATATGTTACAGGTATTTGCATGGTAAATGAAATGCATATCTTGGATTTTCTAGGATAGCTTCTGAAGCCCTCTTTATTCTGAATGACTTTTGTATGTAAGAGCTAGACGAAATCATTACACAAAACAATGTATATCTCGTTAAAACACACAATTTATCTCAGTTTTTGTGTGCAGTTAACCATTTCCTAGCTATTTCTTGTTATTGGTTTGGATTTTCAAATGCTTATTCTTTTCCCAACTGGGAAACCGTTATTCCCCCCTCCTAATGGTCATGCAAAGAGATGGAATTTCAAAGCCATCACATGGCGACACGCTTTACCTACTGTATCCTACAACGAAATGTGTTAATGTGAATTGAGAACTTGTCTGGATTAATAAGAAGTAGCTAGAATAATAAGCTTTTGTAAGAAGCCTGTTTTGGGCCTGGTGGGTATTCAGGCCTTAGCAAACGGAACAAAGTAATAACCAGTAATAATTTACTCCTCCCATTCAATTGTTAGAATAAACCACAGACAAATTATATAGTGTGATTAGCGATCCAACATTGTTAACATTGTCCAATGGTTACTTTTTGCCTTCTCCCCTACGTGTAATATTGCATTCCACTAAAAGATTCGATACCGAGATTTCACTGGATATAATGTTTTGAGGTCCCTCAGTTCAAAAAGAAAAGCATTTTTAGAAAATATATGTGTGTCTGTGAACATCATAACTCAAAAACGAAAAGTCTGATAAACACCAAACCTCGCAACCCAACTGCCTTTTACATGGAATGTTTTTCGAAATTGCTTATTTTCTAAGTATATTTATAAATAAAAATTTACAAATAAAAACTTTTTTCTTGAATTTGCTAGGAATTGCCAATGATGTCCTGTTCATTCGGAAGGAATGTTATATAATCCTGTATAACTGGTAAACGTTAAGCGACTGACGAAAACTACTAAACAAAAAATGTAGAATTCTTTAAAACACACAATTTCTTTCAAATATTTGCTATGACATAAGCCATTTCTGAGGTATCCATTATTAATGTTTCGAATTGTTCATTACTTGGTCATTCTCGTGATTGCATGGAAACAGTATGGAATTTTAAGGCCAGCATATAGCATCCAGTTCTTAAACATTTGACTATCCTGTTCCCCTTCTATCTATAACGAAATGTAATGTAGTTATTTCTGCAAAGGTTTATTTGGATTAAAATGTAGTGGATAGAAAAATAAGCTTTCCTAAGAATAGCATGCATCCCCACTAATAAACGATAGAGGGTAGAGAAAGTGATATGAATATATATCACATCTTTTACCTAAGGGTTAAATTTAGAATTCTGTATAGCGGATTTTTGTCTTCAGTTCTGTTCAAAAACTACCTCCACGGGAGCTTAACAGCCCCTGCCCCACCTCATTCTTTTTGATTATTATGTTAAGCATAATTTAAAAGCACGGCCCTTTGCATTTATGATATTTTCCTATTCTTGCCTCCGTATCAAAAGTATCACATTTGCACAACGCGACAACATTTTGCTTTCAAGTAAGGGACTTCGCCGCTGTGAATCTGAATTAGAAGCAGCCTCAAACGTGCTTGAATAGAGCAAGCTTAGGGGGTAAAAGGAAACCGATGTCCGCAAAATGTATGAATGCCGAATTGAAATAGTTATATCTGGATATAACATATGAAAATAAACGAGCAAGAGATTGAAAACGACTATGCGGAGCGTTAAACTCCATTCCAGTAAAGTTTTATTTCCTAAGATTACATTATGTGGAGTAAAAATTGGAGTATTACATTCACATGACTTTCTCTACTCTAATTATTCTTACGAAAACTCTTTTTTCCTATCTACTTCAGTTTAATTGAGATAGAGCTTTCCAGAAATAGTTAAATTACACATTTCGTTATAGATACAAAGAGAACAGCGATAGTCAAATGTTTAAGAACAGGACGGTATATGCTAACCTTAACATTCCATACTGTTTCCACGCAATCGCGAGAAAACAACTGAATGTCGATAGGAATTTATAGGATGACAAAGTATTGAACAATGCGAAACGTTTATAACGGATACCTTGGAAATGGCTTATACCATAAAGTGGTTATTAGAAATAAATTGTATGTTTTAAAGATATTTACATTTTTGTATAATAGATTTTCGTCTGTCGTCAGCATTTACCAGAAATACATCATAAACATTATATTTAGAATGTAAATATGTTTAATGTGTGTTATCTTAATAAAAATCGCTAGAACCATTTTTAGAAAATAAATTTCGAAAAATGTTCCATGCAAAGGGTGATTAAAATAATCTTTTGGTTGTAGTTTTCAACATTAGCTTACAGAGGCCCAGTGTGAAGGAACAATTTTGCTTGTGAGGGCTGGAGGAATAAGTGCATAAGAACTGTACTCAAAAACTGCTTAAATAATTCGAATCAGTGCTAAATTCATGTTCAAATTCAATATGTATTAAAACCAGATATATGTAGTGAGCTATAATTAAAATTAATACACCGCCTTTTATAACCTAGTTAAACTTTATATGACGCCGTTTTCGGCTTATGATATGATCAAATAATTTAGATATAAAAGTATCAAGGAGAGTCAGAGGACACCAAATATCTAGCGACAAAGCTGGGAAAACACTTTATTTTCTATTAGTTTGGTTACACGAATTAAAAGTTCTCAAAATGTATTCAAAATATATTCGTGTCACACAATTTTGAATATTCAGTATCCCTTATCTCGGGAGCCACGCAGTATTATTTCAACTCATATAATTAAACTTGTATTCGAGAATGTTTTGCCAATTTTCGTATTTGGATGAGTAATTGATTCTAAGCTATATAATTGGCCAGCTTGAAACAAAAAATAACATGTTTATTATTTTTTTTATTCTTCATGCAAGAATATCGAACCGATTGTTATGGAACTTGGCAAATAACATTTTATGTCCCCTAAGAAAGTGCATAGCTACATCATACTTTGATTACTTTCGCCAAAGGTGATTCTAATTGGGGGGTAAAATAAAAACAAAATCGAAATCTGTCACTCATTCAAATTTTTAAAAACATTACATAACGGAAGTTTATAAGCATAATGTTTATAATAAGGTTTATCAAACAATTAAAACCTTCTGTAAATTGTTATGTTGTCCAGAGATTCTTCATTACTAATTTTAAAGCAATAAATTAAAATTTACACTTATACGTTTTAAGAAGACTATTTTCTTTTTAACTAAACTTAGTACAAACATTGTGGCATTTGTGTCTGCTATGTTCAGATAAATTGAAGGATACTAAAAGAAAAATTAAGTTTTCATAGTTTGGAGTAGAGAAATAAAATTCATTTTAGAAGTTTAATAACTTTAAAATTAAGAGGTATATTGATACGAAATTTAAAATCGTCCATCGTTTAGATAATACCATCTTAGATATTCAGCTAAATTGACTAAACATTGTAGAAAATGGAATTGTCATTGCTGCATTTCTTTAAGGACTAGGTTTACTGTAGTTTTTTGTATAGCCATTGCTCAGAAATATTGTTTTTTTTTTTTTTTGGTTTTTCTTTTTGCCTAGTGAACGTGGTACTATTTCTAATAAACTTGGTGGTGTGGCGAAAGAGTTGTATCAAAATGAAACGATAGTTCCTCGTTTGGTGTGGTAAAAAATTTAAATGAAGCAATTTTACGAGTAAGTTAAACTCCGGTCATTAAGCTTTCTTCCTATGCAAGAAATGCTCATATATTTCTAAGCCCGGCTCTCGAGATATAAGGCATTAAATTTCCTGGGCAGCAAAAATATCGCGCTAACAGCGTGCTGCTGGCGATGATCATGCTTATTACCCATATCGTCATCGCAAATCTAAAGTTCATGTGGTTTGTATACGGACCCAAGTTTTTTCTCCTCCTTCATTTTTAATTAAACTGCGCGGCTTGGTAATTGGGTTAGGGCCGCCTTCAACCTCGATTCCCCCCGACTACGGAGCAACACGAATTACCAGCACCTCTGTATGTACACGTCACAGATGGCGTTCTCATTACAATTGTTCCACGCCAGTTCCTGTGGCTTTGCTATGCTTGTAAAGATATTATTAGTTTCCTCCCCATTCATTAATTGGACATAATCGGGCGTATTCCACCACTGCATGTCGCGACACAACCTATTTTGATGCATTTTCTGTTGTTGCGTCCCATAGCCTGTGTGATTATAATTGCCAATTAAAAAAGTTGTTGGTTTTGGGGCAGCTTAATTAAAAGGAAATGATATAAGCTATTCTCATTTTTTTATCTTCAATCAGATGAACTTTGTATTCGGCTTCTAATCGCAGCATCAATTTCAGAAACAATCTGTTTGAAACTTAAACAGAAGTGGATTTTTTCACGGTTAAACCCATAAATTTAAGATTTTAGGGTTTTATTGTTGCAAGGCAATGATCTAGCAAAATTATATTATGAAGGACACTACGTAACTATGGCCGTCTATCAGCCTCAAGAAGGCACCAACGCAGCTAGGGCAACCTACAGTAAACACAGCATTATGGCCTAGATATCAAGACGATACTATAAAATGAGAAAAAAGTCTGTAGTTGACTACATTTTTTGCTGTGTTGATGTTCTGTTGCAATTTCAGTTTTGTTGCTCAAGTTCCTTAGAGGCAATTTGTTTCCAATATCGATGATTTAAAACCATTACTCAACTCTTTTCAAAAGTTTCGAAAGCACTGTGTATTATTTTCCAAGAACCCTTACACACCGAGCGGGAATGCTCAGGCGGTAACGTCTTTGCCCGCATTCGGGAGGTCTGGCGACCGCCCTATCTGGCGCATGGGTTTTTCGTGGTTTCTCCGGGTCGACAATCGAATGCTGGGGTGGTTCATCTTCAACCACTGCTCTCCACCCTCTCATTTCCTGTACCCATCACCTTCCTTGTCATCTGTTTCATGGTTGTAGGACCAGGCGACGGTTTTCGGCGGGTTGCTGCTGGACGGTGGCTTGCGCTCTGTAGAGGTTTTCATCCTGGCATCGCTGTGGGAACTCTCAGGTATCTCCTCCGAGTGAGCTCCAACCCCGGAAACTTTGGAGGTTGGCTACTTTGGAGTAGAATATTTTTGTTTGTAGGTAGTTGGTAGATATTCACGTTTATCTGCACAACGTATGGGAGCCAATTTGTCGCGGTCACTTCGTGTTATCTTATTTCTGAGCGCCTGTTATTGTTTTACTACTTTGAATGTTGGGTTCATTGTCCTCCGGCTAGCTATTATTTCTCGGTCGAGCACATCTCTTGAACAGGATGTGTAAACGGAAAGAAGTCTTTACTAAAAGATAACACTGATAAAAGAATTTGTTTTTACACTTTTATTGCCGTCACACTTTATTCATTTCACATTACCTTTTGATACACGCCAGACTGAAACTGTTATATTTTCTAATATCACTATAATCACTTATTTACTGCACATTATTAATTCGCGTGTTTCACATTTATAACAAACTTTAAGACGCGAGAGATTCTTTAGAATTGCGACGTGTAACTCGCGAACGATTCTGATGAACTAAGCGATGTTTAACTTCTGAATCATTCTGTTGGACTCAACGACGTGTAACGCGTGGATGATTTTGTTGAACTGGGCAATACTTGCCTCTGGCTTTAGCTTTTTATGCTCCCACACCCCGATATGCCTAAAGATTATAACCGAGCTGCTATTGGTTAATAAAACGCGCCAACATTAGCGTCTATTTTTATATCCAATCAAAATTACGAAAACATATGCTCTAAGGAAAATATTCCCTCCATTTCTACAGAAAAGCGCGCCAATCTGACGTCATTTGCTTGTCTCTAATAATTTATAAACAACTCACCCCCTCGCTCATTGTTACCCGCTCTTATTGTCAGTTTCAGTGAAGCCGTGTAAACTTATTTCCTAACAATGCATATAATTAACAAACATCTCAAATCAATGTCATACAATAATGCTTATTTACACTACAATCACTCTGGCATTTACATTATTGTGATACAAATTACTGCCACAACTTGTAGGCAGGACCGGGCGCGTCGGATGCGTTCTATCTGGAAACGTTAGAAACCTGTCCTTTGCTTGCGCCCGTCGTCATCCGGATCTAGTCGCCCTTCGGGTCTCTCCCCTCATCTCTCCCTACTGGGGTCACTTTCGAAGCAAAAAGGACCGTTTAGGGTCTACTTGCGGTGCTTTGCCCCGGTTCCGGGGCCCTCCCGTGTTATGTACCTTTACCTTTACTCTCTTACACAAAAAAATGTTATGTATTTTTAACTAAACAGCTGGTAAAATATAAGCACAAATAGAAAATCATAAAAACATTTTTCATAATTTGACGAGCTTCTTTGGCTTTACAACAGTGAGCAAATTAACTACGTCAAACCGGAGGTAAGATAACGTAAAGTTTTTATTGGATTTATCTAAAAGCAAGAACAAAAACGTTAAAGTTAGTCTGTAATATATATATATATATATATATATATATATATATATATAATTTTCCTTGTTAATCATAATTCCTTTAGGATTTGTTTCTCGCTCAAAATTTTGCAAGCTGATCAGTAACATCCCAAGTAGGATTATAAATGTCGTTAGAACTAAAAAGGAATATTTAAAGTATGTGTTTCTATACGGTGATAATACCCAATGTTGGACAAAAACATTCTCAAACTTGTTTCGAATATGAATTGTGAGGATGCGTCTTTGAAATAATTATAATTTATTGTGTTGCTGCAAATTTCAAAGAAAATTATCCCACAATGGTCATATCGTGTGCTTGAAATTAGCTTTGATAAAACGTAGGTTTTATTAAAGAAACATACACATAATTTTAAGCTGCGCGTGAGATTAAGCCAAACTTTCATGTTTACAAGTTCTGAAACGAGTTAAAAATCAACAATATACCTATTGTAGGTAAAAAGGGGTCGTAGATATGCTTAAGGACTGCAGATAAAAAAATACGAAGAATCCATAGTTAAATTTGTTTAGCTGCTACTGGTCTCTGAGAGTTCTAGCGGGGACCTTCTCTTCTTGAGATACTTGAATATCTAGCAATAGATAGCAATGAAGTTACACTTAAGAAGTATGACTTTTAAAATGTAGTTTATTATATATGCACCTAAATGTATTACCTTATTATTCAAGCAAATGCAGCGTTTAAATATCAGACTAAAGTAGATACAGCTAAACTCAGCTTGCCTGTTGATAAGGAAAGGGAAGCATGCAAACAATCAATTCTTGGTATGCTGAGCTGTTTCGTTGCATTTTAATTTGGTTGTCAGGCGCTAAATTTCAAAATGTCTACTATTGCATGCTTCTGATGCGTTTTATACTCCTTGAAGAGACTGAAGTAAGAAAAATGTGATGTGTTGCACTCACATGACTTTCTGTACTCTTATACAAACTGTTTTTACAAACGCTTATTCTCCATCTACTAGATGTTAATCGAAATAGACATTTGCAGAAACTATGTTATTGCTAATTTTCTTGTAGATGCAAGGGGAATATGGTAGACTTTAAGCGACAGTCTATTCTTTTAAGAGCCGATGTCTATGTAGAGCATTCCATTCTCTTTGCATGTACGGACATAAAAAAACGAATAGAGAATTCCCATTTGAGAAAAGGTATAAGGATTGGAAATTCAAACAAATAACAAGAATAACTCGGAAATGGTTCAGTCGACAAAAAATGCATATTACGTAAATTGTGTGTTTTAACGAGGTCTACATTTTTTGTGTAGTAGACTTTTGTCTATCTCTTAAAGTTCATCAGTTAGGCAAAATTCATTCAGATTGAAGACGACTTTTGGAAACATTCCCAGAAATTTCAAGATATACATTTCATTTGCCATGAAAGTATCTTAAACATATGATATTTTAATCAAAATCGTTAGACCAATTGTTGAGAAAATCAAAATTTTCAAAAAGTGTTCCATGTAAAACTTGGTTGTGTGTGGGAGGATTTTCTTGAAAATCTTCCTGTCGCATCTTTGAAAGATAGTGAACCGAAATACCAAGTTTGGTATTCATCCGACTTTCACACACACATATCCACACAGACACACACACGGACCTTTTCCTAAAAATGTTTTTTTTTTATTCTGGGGGCCTCAAAACACGTATTTCCGGTGAAATGCAATACTTCCCCTACTTACTATACGTAGTAGAGAAAATAAAAATCTGACATTGCATGCACATGACTTTCTAACCCAACGCTTCTACAAACCATTTTTACAAAAGACTTATTCTAAGGTTTACGGAAATATATTCATTACGTATTTTGTTGTGAGCCCGAAGTGGATACACGAGTCTGAAACGATAGTCAAATTTTTATATATGCTGGTTTTGATATTTCACTGTTTTCATGAGCACCAAAAACACACGAATGTCTACTTACAGTTAAGAAAAAACTGAATTTCTGAGTGGAATGCAATATTTCTTGTACCTACTAGGTACATCTCGACACCAAGTGTACCGAGCGGGATAGGTCAGGCGGTAACGTCTGTGCCCGCATTCGGGAGGTCCCGTGTTCAAACCTCCGGGGCCGACCAGTCTGACCGAAGACTTTTTCGTGGTTTTACTCGGTCGCTGGGCGAATGCTGGATTGGATAATCTGATCCGTGAATTTTCCTATGATCCCTTTCATCACTACATTTAATTTTCTTCTTCACCGCTATACCAGGCTTTGGGCTGATTACCCATCCTGGATATGCAATGATCTGGAGTTTGCTTGCTCCTCGACAGGCTACTGAGCTAAGAATTGGCTTGTAAGTCCTACAAGGAGGAGAGTAATCCGTTAAAGAAGAAGAAAAAAAGAGAGTAAATGTAAAATACTAAGCTGAAAATATGAGATAAAAAGTACACACGCTGCATAAGGCATTAAAATTGTGTTAAACGGCTTAATCCAATAGATAAACAATTCATTAGCTGTATTAAATTGCAAACGTTGAGCAGAGGAAAGCTTGAAGAAAGATGTGTTTGAAACAATTTAAACTCTTTTCCACACTGACTTATCCTCAAAATGTTGTAAAATCACCTGTGTCCTTTCATACCCCCGTTTCACAGCAAACGTAAAGGGTATTCCTGCAGAGTACCGTATAAAAGTAGAAGTTTGTACTTTCACTGCGTGTTATTTATTACTTGTGCCACACTAAACGCCAGGTGTATGTTATGATAAATGGCTTGCCGGATTTGCATGCGGAACATTTCGTGTATATGCTTTAAGTTAATTATGATGTTAACTATATTCGTAGTTTTGTTTCAGGTCCATATATAACGTGCTACGAAAACACGAATTAACTGTTGATACCTTCATCCCCCTACATATGGAGGTCATGGAACTGCATTCTCTTCATTCTAGCATGTTCCGTTTCAAACAGGCACGTCTAGCTTTTTGTTTCATAAAATGTTCTTATTTACTGCTTATTTAGGTAAACAACAGAAAAACTGTTACATACTCGATATCCTGTTTTCACTGATAGTACACCTTTAAGAAAACGCCAATGTGTATGTCATGTATATTTAAAAATTTCAAATTTAAATCGAACATCTTTTAAGGATGTAAAGGAATATATTCACTGTATTCCACACCCTAAACTCCTTTTGTTTTCTCTATATCTTCTATATAGTAGGTGGAGGAAACATTCGATTTCTAAGATTTCACTGGAGACTCCCTAAATAAAAAAAAAATTTTAGAAAAAGGTCTGCGTATGAATGTGTGTCTGAACAAAATAACTCAAAAACGAAAAACCTATTAAATAGCAAATTTGATGTTTAAGTTCGACATCTTCCAAGGATGCGACGCGAAGATGTCCAAAATTTCCCCCACCCCAAACTACCCTTTACGTGGAAAAATTTTCGTTATCTTTTATTTTCTCAAAAATAGTTGTGTAACTTAAGGTAATTGCATGACAAACTAAATATGTATCTTGAATTTTCTTGCAATAACCTGCAAAGGCCTCTTTCGTTTGGAAAGAATTTTGTATAAGTGGTAAACTGCGCAAAAAACTTAATCTCGTTAAATCAAACAGTTTATTTTAAATACCTTTTATGTGCATTTCCTAGGTGTCTGTTATGTTTGGTTTGAATTTTTCAATACTTTGTCATAAGTGCTGTCACGGTTCAGTTGTTTCCTGCGATGTCATGGAAAGAATATGGAATTTTTAGACCACTTCGAGCACATTTGAGCTGCGGCGATTTTCTTTGTACCTACAACGAAATGTCTAAAGAAATTATTTACTCAAATGTTTATCTCAATCATCTCGTGGTAGAGTAAGCTAAGCTTTTGTAGGAACAGTTTGTAGACAGTATATAAAAGTAAACGACAGTGGGTAGAAAACTATGTGAGTGTAATATATCAGAGTTTTAAATATTCACGTATATTATATCTTGAAATTCTGGGAATAACATAGAAGGTCCTCTTAATTGGATTTTATGGGATTTAAATCTTTCAATATAAAAAACTGACAATTTCACTAAAATATAAATACTACCTCAAATAAACTTTCTCGGATATGGCTATTACTATATTTCATTTTACTGTGATTGAAGTTAGCTTCGTGCGTCTAATAATATTTGAAAATAGCGACTTTCGTTTTTACTTGAACTTTCTGCCAAATAGCGGCTTGCGAGGTAAGCAATCGGGTGTTACTTGAGCATAAAACATATAACCAAGGCCGTATTGTTTGACCGTATTGACTACAGTAAGATTCCCATAAGGTTTTCATTAAAAAGGGGACTTTTTGAAAAATTCTTATTAAAAATCTCGGACATTAGGAAAAACATGGAACAGTTCGAAGTTTAGATAATTATCCCATTGTAAAAAAAGCTGACAATTTGTAGAAATTGTTATTTTTAAATCTTAATATTTAAACATCTATGTATAGGTCTATTATAAGGCAAGCAAAATTAATATAAAAATCATTTACACTTATGAGAGTGATCAATATAGGAATAGAGATACAAATGAAAGGAAAATCATTTTAATTTGTGCTTTTCTTAACATCTTCTTAAAACATTATCTTTGCTATCTTCGTACATGAAAAGCTAAAAATAAACAAAACTGACTGTAAGAATGCAAAATTTGATATGTATCAACTACAAAATCTGAAATTTTATAAAACAAGAAGTTATGCATTCTGAACAACATTTACTTGCTATTGTTTAGAATTACCACAAACAGATTCAACTCTGGTACAGTACTTGTTAGATTTGTGGATTTCTTCAAGCAGTTTGGTTTCTTTTGATGTTACACTAAAATAAGTCTTTACATGGTTATGAATTAAAGTAGTTTTCACAGTTACTAATGCTTTCAGTCCGTTTTCTCTCATCAGACCACATAGAATTCACTAAAGAAAATATGCGTTCTACTGGTGCATTGCTTCCTGGCAGTGCTAAACAAAAACCCGCCACATTTGTCATATTTTTACTTTCTGTACTGCTTACCTATAGTAAGCGTTGCATTCCACCTAATGTTATCATTTATACTGCATTTTATGGCATAATTATCATACATATCGATTGGTGCCGATAGGAGGAGTAGAACTATTGAAGGCGGTTTAGCACCTCGACCTACAAGACATTTTAAGCCCCTGAAGGAGTGCCCCAGGAGGGAGGGGTGAGTGGAGACAAAGGGTGGCCGGACCAGGAAGCACGACAGGGCATAGGGAAAGGTCCCTACCGTTTAGATTGAAACTCCCCGGATCTGGTGCAGCCGGCTCCCCTCCCCCTGCAGGCTTGCCCATCCCACTGGGGCCCGGGACTCGGACACCGCCCCATTCCGGGGGACGAAGGGTTACATTGTGCATCATTTTCCCCTGCCATGCAACGGAGACTCTCGCCGACACTTTCAACCCTGAAACAGACCAACAAATGAAAGGTGAAGTGAAATGGAAGGACAGGAAATTCGGGGGTTTTGATTCATCTTCTCAGCATTCGCCTAGCGACCCGGGAAAACCCCTGAAAAAAGCCATGTGTTAGGAAGATCAGCCGCGAGAATCGAACCCACGACCTTCCGAATTCGAGCCACAGACACTGCTTGAGCCATCCGGCTCGGTATTATAACGATAAATTCACACATTCACTGAACCAATGTCACTGACGCCTAAACTGAATTGGAACAGTTATTACCCAGAATTCCTTCTTCCTGCGAAAGTACAGGAAGCTATGTGACATCAGTTCTCCAAACCAGAGAATACACTTTGTATACGACAAAGTCAGCGATCTTATAAAATATCAACGAAACAACTATTTTAATCGAACTGTGCGTAAAAATAAATGGTGAAATCTGAGCATCACAATGCTCTAATGAAACAAAATGTTCCAAGAGAAAACACTGGGACATTCTGGCCTCCCGAAATAAATTGTCGGGATACTGAGACATTTTGCTAAAAATCGAAACTGTTTCGGAAAAAAAATGGGACGGATGAGATGGGAACCCAAGACCACACATACATCGTGAAGAACGTACGTGGAACGAAATGAATAAAGGATGCTATGAATCCAAGAGATATTTGTGATCTGGTAACTCGAAGAGAAATTCCTGTGACTGTTACATAAGACCTTTTTTGGACAGAGTGAGGTATTTCTCATTGTTAGAGTTAAGTCGATAGAGGTAGGAAGCCTTGCTTCTTCTGTAACGGTTTCCCTCGATCCATACTTGCGCTGCATGCCACAAGATTAGTCGAGTGGTCTGTCCGATGTTATCGGCACGTTACATCGATGCCGCCGCTTGCATTTGCTGTGCAAGCAGATTCCTTCTTACTCTTGTTCTCCAACTGAAACAGAGAATCTTCCGCAGCATTAACTCGCCTGTTTCTCACGATTTTCACTGCAACTAATCACTGCAGAATCGTTTTTGAAATGATATCAATTGTTTAAGACGTTGATAGAACAAATGGTTAAAATCAATGCATGCTGTAAAGCTACGAGTCGCAAAATAAAATAATTTATTTTTGCAACATATCTGTTATTTGGTACTTTCATACTTTTAACAACTGGAAGTTTTCACGTAAACAAAGTTTTTTAGAAGCTTAGGGAAAAGCCTATTTTATTTCACACAATTTTTTATATAAATTAAAAGTTGATAAATAGATCCTCTATTGTATAAAGTGCTTATTAGGTACTTATCTAATTCCAATCAGATGTCGCGAATACCAATGCACTCAGAATAACATATTTACCACATTTTTTTTCATCTTGATCGCGAAGACCTTAGGATAAGATAAGGATAGTCAGACAGAGAGGACCTCCAGCCACTGGAGCTCAACACCGCATGTAGATCTTCTCAGTAGGCCCATTGTGTCTTATGTGACTTCAGGGAGGAAGGAATGGAGGCAAGATCGGAAGGGCGACCAGATCCGAACTAGCAAGGACGGGGTTCCTAATGATTCCAAAATGACACAAATCCTTAAGTCGGTCATGATCAACCCAGGGCTCCAGGAAACGAGCCGCTCCAGGAGGGGCACCAGCCGGCTATCCAAACTTCAGGGAGAAATCCTTTACACAGAGCAAACTTCATCCTTCCGCCGCAACGCACCATCCGCCGTCGCGTGGCCCTGCAACCCTGAAACATATGAAGATGAAGCAGATGAAACGGAATAAAGGATAAGAAATGCGTGGTAGAAGAGGAACTGCCCTAGCATTCTGCTACCGACCTGGGAAAACAACGAAAAGACTCAACGTCAGCGTGGCCGACTCAATGGGATTCGAATCCGGGACAAACTGAATGCGAGCCTCACACGTTTTCGCTAAGACCTTAGGCAGGATATCGGCATGGGAGCACAGGTTTGTACTTTCTCCAGTGCATTGATTTTCAGTTAAAACTAGCTCAGCTCTTCGCTAAAATACGGTTATGTATAGTATAATAGGATATCACATTAAACTATAAGGAACAACTGTACGAACAAAGTGAAAAATAAATAAAAAAATATGTAAAATTAAATAAACACATAAACTTTAATTTTTATCTTAGGTTGTTATTAAGTATAAACGTTAAATTCGTTGCAGCACATATATGAAAATATGGTTGTGCTAACAGAAGGATGGAGGTGTTGCGGATTAGCTACCATTTGAAGCTAGATATCGTTTCACTATTTAGTTCCTCCTTAGAATGTAGGACGTTGTGAAAGATATTCAGATTATTTTTTATAAGTGGGCACTTGCAGTTGTCGCCTAAAAGATGAAACTTTATGTCAAACAGACTGATCAGAAACAATTTTTCCCCACTTAGAAAGGGGGGAGGAGTACGGTATAATCGGACTGAAAAATTCAATGCTATAGACGGGATTACAGCTACGGATCTTTGGCTTTCCGTCGACGAATCCCGGCTATGGCATTAAATTTTTCAGTCTGATTCTACCTTTCAAACTTAAGCCTGCACATAGTATGTGTAGAAGAGCCGTTAATTATCAACAATATAGATTATTTGACAAATAATGAAACAATTCTTCAAAGTGTTTATTCAAATGCATATGGCATAAATAAGTCCAATATTGTCGTGTTTATTGAGGGAAGCTTAGCATTCAGGCTCTTCGGTATTTTGGATGCCTAAAAATCTCCCCTCTTTTTCTCCTGATTATCGGTGGGGATTCGGCTCTGGCCCAGTGAGGATATAGTACTTATGCCCTACAAGTGGACCCCCTCCCCGGAAGGGAGGCGGTGACAGGAGGTCCCGGCGGCCGAAACCTGGAGTGGGCACAGCAATTACAGGGTTCCTGCAGTTTCCAGATTGAGACGCCCCGACAGTCAGTCAGGCAGGCAGACTGGATACCCCCTTCCCACGAACAGGATCCAACACCCCGCTCCGAAGGGGTGGTCCGCTTACCCTGTCAACCAGCCGAAAGTCGAAGGACGGAGAGAGTTCCACGGAGAGCATCCTTTTCCCCTGCCACACCGCACCGAAACACCATTGCCGACACTTCCAACCCTGAATCAGACCTAACGGGGTGAAGGATGAAATGAAATGATGAATAGAGCGAAACTGAGGGAAAATTCGGGGGCTGAAAGAAACCACACCAGCATTCGCCTCCGAAAAAATATGGATCAGAGTGAGCGCTCGCCGGGAATCTATCCCGGGTCCTCCCGAATGCGAGTCGACGCGTTACCACAGCGCCACCTCGCTCTGTATCTCCCCTCTTTAAAAAATGTATGTATTCGTTAAGGAGAGAAGTTATTTTTTTTAATTAGCTTATAAGGAGCAACCTGTCGGTGACAAATGCATATCTTGTGCTTTTAGCGTCGTTGGCAGCGTTGTCCTCACCTTGCATGTCTTTCTGGCTGTTCATAAAAACGCTCTAAGGTTTGATGTCTACTATAGTATAGAGCTTATTGCAGCGTTGGTAGATATGAGTCAACATTTTATCTCGCAGTTTCTTAACCGCTTAAAAATAACACCTTAACTACTTGTTTTGAATGTATTTGTACCACCGTGTCGTCGGTTGCTATCAGAAACGCTTTAGCATTTTTTTTTCTCGAGACTACTACATACCAATATTATATTGAGTTGTACAGTTTGATAATTACCAGTAGAACCATAGTTTGATACTATTTATACAGCCATAATATGTCTCAAATGTTTTAATTTAGCTAATACATTAGGTTAGCTAATACATTAAGCTTACTTTTCCGAAACTAAGTAATAAATATTAAGCATTACGATTAACACAGGACGATAACATGTTTTATGTAAGTAGGAAGAATAAATACAGAATTCATAGCAGTAACCTTTTGCAAAGGAGAAAAAGGGGTGAATCGGAAGTTTTAAATCGTCTTCTGTCCCTTACATTTGAAACACACAGCATGAAATATTACGAAGTTTAAAAAAATCTGTGTTACACTCACATGACTTTCTTTACTGTTATAAAACTATTTTTACAAACGCTTATTCTCTATATGCTTCATGTTAATCGAGATATCGAGATGTTAATCTTATTGCTAATTTTCTTGTAGATGCAAGGGGAATTGGTAGGCTTTAAGCTATAGTCAAATATTTTTAGAGCTGGTTGCTATGTGGAGTATTCCATTCTCTTTACATTACCAGGACAAAAAAAGGAATAACGAATTTGAGAAAAATCTGATGTGTTCACTCACATGACTTTCTCTCCTCTTGTACAAACTATTTCTACAAACGCTTATTCTCCATCTACTTCATGTTAATGAGATAAACATTTGCAGACTCTATCTTATTGCTAATTTTCTTGTAGATGTAAGGGGAATATATATTTACAAGGGCAATATAGAAATACAGTAGCCTTTAAGCATATACATATCTCTTAATAGCTGGTTGCTAGGTGCAGCACCATTCCCTTTCCCACAGATTAATACTCTTTGAATATCCAAGACAAAAAAATCTGATGTGTTACACTCACATGACTTTCTCTACTCTTGTACAAACTATTTTTACAAACGTTTATTCTCCATATGCTTCATGTTACTCGAGAAATCGAGATGTCAATCTTATTGCTAATTTTCTTGTATATGCAAGGGGAACATGGTAGGTTATAAGCGATAGTCAAATCTTTTAAGCGCTGGTTGCTATGTGGCGCATTCTATTCTGTTTGCATATCCAGGACATAAAAAATTGAATAACGAATTTGAGAAAAAGTATAAGTATTGGAAAATTTAAGGAAATAATAAGCAATATCTCGAAAATGGTTCACTCAACTAAACAAATGTATATGACATAAATTGTGTATTTAAACGCGATCTACATTTTTTGTGTAGTAAAAGTTTGTCTATCTCTTATGGTTTACCAGTTATGCAAAAGTCGTTCACAATAAAGAATACTTTTGGAGACATTCCCAGGAAATTCAAGATATACATTTTATTTGTTATAAAAATATCTTAAACATATGATATTTTAATCAAAATCGTTAGAGCCATTTTTGAGAAAATTAAACTTTTCGAAAAATCTTCCATGTAAAGGGTACTCTGGGGTGGGGGGATTTTCTTGAAAACCTTTGTGTCGCATCCTTGGAAGATACTGAACCTAAATACCAAGTTTGGTGTTTATCCGACTGTTCCTTTCTGAGTTATGCTGTTTACAGACAGACACACACATACACACTGACAGACACACAGACACACAGACACACAGACACACACACGGACATGTTTCCAAAAATGCTTTTTTTGGATTCAGGGGGTCTCAAAATATATATTTCCGGTGAAATCTCGGTATCGAATTTTTGGGTGGAATACAATACTTCCCCTACTTACTATACGTAGTAGAGAAAGTAAAAATGAATAACGAATTCCCATTCGAGAAAATAAGTATTGAAAAATTTAAGGGAATAACAAGTAATATCTTGAAAATGGTTCACTCAACAAAAAAGATGTATATGACATAAATTGTGTATTTTAACGCGATCTACATTTTTGGTGTAGTAAAATTTTGTCTATCTCTTATGGTTTACCAGTTATGCAAAAGTCGTTCACAATGAAGAACACTTTTGGAGACATTCCCAGGAAATTCAAGATATACATTTTATTTGTCATAAAAATATCTTAAACATATGATATTTTAATCAAAATCGTTAAGGCCATTTTTGAGAAAATTAATATTTTCGAAAAATGTTCCATGTAAAGGGTAATCTGGGGTGGGGGTATTTTCTTGAAAACCTTCGTGTCGCATCCTTGGAAGATACTGAACCTAAATACCAAGTTTGATGTTTATCCGACTGTTCGTTTCTGAGTTATGCTGTTCACAGACAGACACACACACACAGACAGACACACGGACACACAGACACACACACGGACATGTTTCCAAAAATGCTTTTTTTGGATTCAGGGGGTCTCAAAACATATATTTCCGGTGAAATCTCGGTATCGAATTTTTGGGTGGAATGCAATACTTCCCCTACTTACTATACGTAGTAGAGAAAGTAAAAATGAATAACGAATTCCCATTCGAGAAAATAAGTATTGAAAAATTTAAGGGAATAACAAGTAATATCTTGAAAATGGTTCACTCAACAAAAAAGATGTATATGACATAAATTGTGTATTTTAACGCGATCTACATTTTTGGTGTAGTAAAATTTTGTCTATCTCTTATGGTTTACCAGTTATGCAAAAGTCGTTCAGAATGAAGAACACTTTTGGAGACATTCCCAGGAAATTCAAGATATACATTTTATTTGTCATAAAAATATCTTAAACATATGATATTTTAATCAAAATCGTTAGAGCCAGTTTTGAGAAAATTAAAATTTTCGAAAAATGTTCCATGTAAAGGGTAATCTGGGGTGGGGGTATTTTCTTGAAAACCTTCGTGTCGCATCCTTGGAAGATACTGAACCTAAATACCAAGTTTGATGTTTATCCGACTGTTCGTTTCTGAGTTATGCTGTTCACAGACAGACACACACACACACACAGACAGACACACAGACACACAGACACACACGGACATGTTTCCAAAAATGCTTTTTTTGGATTCAGGGGGACTCAAAACATATATTTCCGGTGAAATCTCGGTATCGAATTTTTGGGTGGAATGCAATACTTCCCCTACTTACTATACGTAGTAGAGAAAGTAAAAAACATAAGTATTGTAAAATTTAAGGGAATAACAAGCATTATCTCGAAAATGGTTCACTCAACAACAAACAAAAACCAAAAAAAATGTTTATGGTATAAACTGTGTATTTTAACGCGATCTACATTTTTTTGTGTAGTAAAATTTTGTCTATCTCTTATGGTTTACCAGTAATGTAAAAGTCGTTCACAATGAAGAATACTTTTGGAGACATTCCCAGAAAATTCAAGATATACATTTTATTTGTCATGAAAATATCTTAAACATATGATATTTTAATCAAAATCGTTAGAGCCATTTTTGAGAAAATTAAAATTTTCGATAAATGTTCCATGTAAAGGGTAATCTGGGGTGGGAGGATTTTCTTGAAAACCTTCGTGTCGCATCTCTGGAAGATACTGAACCTAAATACCAAGTTTGGTGTTTATCCGACTGTTCGTTTCTGAGTTATGCAGTTCACAGACAGACACACAGACTGACAGACACACACACGGACATGTTTCCAAAAATGCTTTTTTTGGATTCAGGGTATCTCAAAACATGTATTTCCGGTGAAATCTCGGTATCGAATTTTTGGGTGGAATACAATACTTCCCCTACTTACTATACGTAGTTGAGAAAGTAAAAAGTTGTTATGTAAAGGATAGTTTGGGACGGAAGCTTTTCTTGTAAATCTTCAGGTGGTATGCTTACATATTTCGGACTCAAATATGAAATCTGGCATTTTCAAAAACATGATTTACACGCGTCTGCACATAGTGAAATTTCGCTATCGAATATTTGGGTGAAATACAGTGTTTCTCTACCTACCATAGGTAGGTGATAAAGTAAAGATGAAGCTCCTTCAACAATTTGTGTTCGAGTTGTGTGTACCCAGCCCCAACATACGGGATGGCTCAGAAGGCAACGTCTGTGGTCCGCATTCGGGAGGTCACAGTTTTGATTCTCAGCGACCGCCCTCTCTGAACATGGGTTTTTTTTTGTAGTTTTCCTCTGGTTGCTTAGACGAATGCCGGGTGGTGTATTCTGTCATGATTTCTCCTTTCCCCCATTTCCTCTCATTTCATCTCTCCTTTTCAGGTTTCAGTGTGTTTTCGGGTTCTGCGGTGCTGGCGGTGTCGGGCAAATGTCGTAGTTACTTGCGCAAAGTAAAAGACGCTAGGTGCGTTAGGGTTGCTTCGTCGCCCTCTCTCGGGTTTCTTCGCCTCTATTGGTGCACGGGTGTTCAAACTGGAAATGTTAGGGACTTGTGCGCGTTTCTGCGAACTTGCAACCTCATCCCTGCCTCCCGTGGGGGTGTAGCCACAATAGATCAAGCTGGTCACAGTGGCGAGGTTTGCCCCTCCGGTAAACACACGTATATCCACCCAGCCATTAAATTGTGGGAAATTAAATATTTTTGTCACAAATTATTCCTGCTTCTCTGCCAAGGGTCATAGTTAAGTATTTCCAAAAGATTCTGTACGAGGGTGTATCAGTATCATCAAATTCTGACTACAACTTGTTCTATGTTGAAGCATGAGTTACTCAATTTGCATTTCCATAGATTTACATAGCCCCTTAAACAACGATTCCATAGTGCCGGAAATTTTACGTTTGTATTTCAGAAGAACGGGAAGAAGAAAAACCTCTTAGAACTTCATTGGCGAGCTCCTCTTACATGCGCATTTTTCATTCGATAGCCCTCTTTAATTCTATCTCTTCTAACCCTACTTAATTAAATAGGTTTTCTGTGACGTCTGCGATGCTACAAACATTTCACTGCATTAGATTTCTATATTGCTGTGTATCCGCTCACATTTCTGTCGTATTTCTCTTTCTAACTGAACGAAATATGAGTCTACGTCCGTAAGTCACAGGTTGGAATGTAACATGTTATAGCTATCCCGTGTAAAATATATATTTAACTCTTGTGGTTCAACGATGCTATATGTTTTGAAGCTTGTACGACACACAAGATCATGCGTCCCAAAAATTTATATCTCGCAGTATGTGTTATTTATGCCTATCCTGCAATAAAACGCTGCCACAAGGGAACATAGTCGAAGCTAGAAAACAAATAATCAAAATAGTCGCTTAAGATCAGATCAGATAGAACATTTCATGTATAAAATGTAGTTAAGAGGAAACGGAAAATTTTAAAAGAAGAACGAATTTTTAAAAGATGTTATTCCTCTTTAGAGTTATTATGTACACTTTTATGATAAGCGGTAATAATAGCTAAGGGAAAATAGTTGGTGTATCATTCACATGACATTCTCTACCCATTCTTCAACAAACTATTATTAAAACCTTATTCTTTTATCTACTTCATGTCAATCGAGATATACTTTGCAGAAATTGTCTTATGTATATTTCTTTGTAACTACAAGGTACAAGCTTCAAGTATTACCCAAATCTGGTAAGTGCCGGTAGCTATGAGATGGCTTTGAAATTCCGTTCTTTTTGCATGTCCAAGAGAAGAAAAAGTGTACAGCGGTTTTCCTCTTGAGAAAAGTATAAGAGTTTGGAAATCCAAACCAATAATATTTCGGAATAAGGATATTTCGTAAATGGTTAGCGCGACAAACATTGACATACATTCTCTGCTTTAACGAGATCTATATTTTTATGCAGTAAGATTTTGTGATTCATCATTTATACAAAAGTAATTCAGAATGTAGAGGCTATTCCAGAAGATTCAAGATATACATTTCATTTGTCACGAAAATATATTAAGCATATACTATTTTAATCAAATTCGATAGAGCATTTTTTAGAAAATAAAAAATTTCGGAACGTTTTCATTTTTCAAAAAAGGCTTTTTGGGGGGGGGGGTTCAAAGGCCCCAAAACATGTATCTCGGTATCGCATTTTTAGTGGAATACAATACTTCCTCTGCTTACTGTAACTACATAATAGAGAAATCAATAAAAATCGAGTGAAATAAATGTTAGGACTTAAAAGCAGCTATAGAATTTCTGTATTTAACGGGATGAAAACTTGCATTTCATGCCTGTGCAGATATACGAGGCGCGTTATAAGAATACATCCCATAGTATATTACGCTATAAGGTTAAGACATCAGCTTTACAGAATTAAGAAAACAATTTCAAAAGAAGCACCTAGCGAATGGAGGATTTTATTTCCCAGATTTTGCTTCACAACCATGCATTTTTGCATTATCGTATATTTGAAACATATAAACATAAGTGCTAGAATAACCAGGCTTAATGGAAACTAATCAGTGACGAATATACTGTATTTACCATCCTAAATTGATACTACGGTGAATACAAATGAGCGGAGTTTAGTAAATGGCGTGACACAGAGATTTTACTTGCGACTATGAGACATATAGATGTATTACAGCATCACTGTGTAAATTTGCAACACTTATTACTTTCTCTACTACGTATAGTAAGTAGGGGAAGTAGTGTATTACACCCAAAAATTCATACCGAGATTTCACCGGAAATATATGTTTTGAGACCCTCTGAATCCAAAAAAAAAAAAAAAGATTTTTGGAAACATTTCCGTGTGTGTGTCTGTGAACAGCATAACTCAGAAACGAACAGTCGGATAAACACCAAACTTGGTATTTAGGCTCAGTATCTTCCAGAGATGCGACACGAAGGTTTTCAAAAAATCCCGCACCCCAGATTACCCTTTACATGGAGCATTTTTCGAAAATTTTAATTTTCTCAAAAATGGCTCTAACGATTTTGATTAAAATATATGTTTAGGATATTGTCATGACAAATGAAATGTATATCTCGAATTTTTTGGGAATGTCTCCAAAAGTAATGTTCATTGTAAACAACTTTTGCATAACTGGTTAACCATAAGAGATAGACAAAATTTTACTCCATAAAAAATGTAGATCTCGTTAAAATACACAATTTATCATATACTTTTTTGTTGTGAGTGAACCATTTTCGAGATTTTGCTTGTTATTCCCTTAAATTTTACAATACATATAGTTATTCTCAAATTCGTTATTCATTCTTTTTTCTGTCCTGGTAATGCAAAGAGAATGGAATACTCCACATAGCAACCAGCTCTTAAAAGATTTGACTATCGCTTAAATACTACCATATTTCCCTTGCCTCTACAAAAAAATTAGCAATAAGATTAACATCTCGATTAACATGAAGCATATGGAGAATAAGCGTTTGTAAAAATAGTTTGTACAAGAATAGAGAAAGTCATGTGAGTGTAACACATCATATATATTTTTTATAGAAATCTATAAAAGTGCCTTTCACAATATGCATCCGCGATATGCAAACTCGAAAAGAGCCGATTGTGAAAATATATATATATATATATATATATATATATATATATATATATATATATATATTTCAATTTATTTTTTTGTATTTAGGATTTATAACATAAAGAAGGTTTTCTACAGCCCATGCATAATTTTATTTCTCCATGAATCCCTATGCTGTACATCTTTCTGTTAGTCCTCTAGATATCATTTAAGTGTTTTATTTCCTTAGGATATCTTGTACGTAGCTTACATTTTTTTTCAGTAATTATACTTACAACACGTTTAAGGATATCACACTAATATTTGCTATCCTTTGTTGCATACTGTAATTTAGAAGCATGGCAGGTCTCTTTGGACTCAGATCTCTAATAAACCTGTATGAGGCAATTTGTTTTCTCTTAGTTTATGTATGTAAATATAAATACAATTAATTAGCAATTAAAGGAAATTAACATAAAAACTCCAAATTAAAATATAATTCATTTTTAAAACTTAATACATGTTATTATAATCGGAAGAGTGTATTTCGTAATCATCTGCGACTCAAATTGCCTTCCCCCTCTATCGTGGCCTGGGATCTATGCTCCGTTTCTGGCGTTTGCTCTGTTTTTGGATCAGGGTTTTTCTTTTGGATGCAGTTTTGGATTTTGCTATTCACACAATAGCGCCTATACGTTTTACAAGGTATTGCTTGTTTCAAGTCGTTAGTTCTGTTGACATTTGTTCATTTTCTACGCCTGCAGGGAGAACCAATACGACGCGCTTCATACATCCCTCGTTCTTAAAGTTAATTCCAACAGTATTCCACCTCCAAGATGTTTTAGTGTCCTTCACTATGGGTGAAATAGTACTGAAATAACACTTGCGTTTTGGGCTGGCCTTTTTATGCATCAGGAAAAGTTAATAGCCTTACTAACATAGTTGTTTTATAAAGGAAATATCCAGGTATTTAGTATTATTGTATTATCTGTTCAGGAATTAAATGCAACCTTTTTTACGGCAAACGTTTTAATATTACGTTGTATTAACTTCGTCGCAGGAGTTGATTTTTACACGGCGTTTATCAACTTAGTTCCGGCTTTTTAGATGAAATTCGAGTAGAAAAGAAAGGGTTGACAGAGTGGAACTAATATTTCTATGTTCGCTGGCTTGGAAAATAGATATCCGGGAAGTCCAAAGTTAATAACTGGAGTAGAGTTTGTGGAAGAAGAATTGGAGGAGATACAAGCGTTTTCCCAGTGCTTTACTAACTACTTGACCTTAATGACAATTTTCATTTTAGGATTGTAAATCACCTGTGCATTATGTTTTAAAAACATGTAAACACTTTCTTGTATGTATTTTAACTTTCTTTGTCTTAGTATACATATATAAGAGGAAGTATTGTATTCCACCCAAAAATTCCATGTCGAGCTATTACCGGAAATACATGTTTCGCGTCCCCTGAATACAAAATAGTAGATTGTAATACAGGGGTTTTATTTTGCTAGAAGGAATGTTTGCGAAACAAAGGCCATCGACGGAGTTTTCCAATCCTATGAGCAAAATAAAACCACATTTAACACGTGTGGAAAATCATATCCTTTAGACAGCACTCGAATTGGAAAATATCATTAATATTATATTAGTTCCTGAAATAACAGATATGACGTTTAGAGCGCGTTCTTGAAACTAGAGAAATGATGTTGAACAGCGAGATGTCAGATATTTTGATGAGTTATTGATTCTCTAGCAGTCATTTTCAGTGAAAGTATTTTCACCATGTTTTGCCTTACACCAGGCAATGAAGCTGCTTTTTCGGATTTTTTGAGTAAGTATTTCTAGTGTTATTCTTTGTGCTGCTTCTGTAATTTCACTTCCATTTCAGTTTCTTCTGAATTCATAATTTCCGCCATTTAATCTTTCTGTAGATTAGTTAAATGAGTAACGTTCTAGATTAAAGAAAGCTGTCAATATACGTATAGTTTATCTCTACAACGAATTGCGATAAATTGAAGTATGCCGAGTTGTATTGTCAATAGGTAATGCGAGCGCCATGAGAGCGTCATCATGTAAAAAGACATAACGAAAAGTAAAATCTAATCAAGCTAAGTCGAGTTATTAAACATGTATAAATACAAAGGGTAATTTGCCACGTGACTGGACCTGAAACCAAAACAGAAGGTTATTGCATAGTGCGATAATCTAATGCTTTTAGCTCGCTTGCCTATTTTAGAAGTTCTACTTCTAGGCCATATTTTCTAAAAAGGCACTTTTTGACAATAGGCCTTGTTGTGTGTGTATTTGAACAACATAACTGTAAATCTAAATGTTTGATAACTCCCAAACTTGTTATTTAAGTGCAGTATCTTCCAAAGAAGCGGCACAAATATTTTCAACAGAATCCCCTATCTCAAACTACCTTTTGCATGAAAAATGTTTCGATATTTTTTTTTCTCAAAACTACCTTTAACGATTTTGATTATAATACTACATATAGGTACATTTAAGATATTTACCTCACAAATAAAATTTATATCTTGAACTTTCTGGGAATTGCCTGTGAAGTCATCTTTATTCGGAAGAAATTTTGTATAAGTTTGTATAAACTATAAAGATTAAAATATAAAGCAAAAGAAAAAAGTACGGATCCTTTTAAGGGACACAATTTATTTAAAATAACTTTAAAACATTTCCAAGATATCCGGTATTATTGGTTTTAATTTTTGTAATGCTTTGATTTTCTTAAAGTGCTATCGTTATTCAGTTGTATCTTGTGATATCATGGAAGTACTATGGAAGTTTAAGGTCAGCATGTAACATATTTTGAACATCTGACTATCCATTCGGTTTCATCTATACACATTGTACTTACAACAAAATGTGCAATTAATTTATTTCCGCAAATGCTTATCTCGATTAAATGAAATAGGAAAATAAGCTTTGGTAATGTTAGTTTGTAGAAGAGATAAAAATAAACTAAACTGCGCAGAGAAAAACACTAAATTAAATGTAACCTCACGCGCACACACACATCCCTTGTGTGTATATTAATTTTCGATAGACCGCTTTTGCCGTCTAGGATCAGTTCGCGGGCTTTGTAACTCAGAAGTTTTGGATTTGATTCTGTTCAAGGCGAGGAGGGAACATGTTCATTAATTATAATCAATGCTTATTCTCCACAACATCTGAGTATAACAATATGAAAGTCAATAAGGTGGATGAAATAGCATATTACAATAAGCACCAGAGAAGTAACTGTAAAGAAAGGCGGAACACTTTTTAAAATTTTTCATTAACCCCTAAATTGTACACGATTTTTGGAAACCTAACTATTAAAACTAGCTTTGCTTAACGAGACCTGAGTACTGATAGTATATTGTAAATATGAATTGTTACCATGGTGAATTTAGAATACACAGAAGACTACGATTTTACTTACATAACATATTTCCAGTCTGTACATGTGTGTCCAAGAAAATCCAACGAATTATAGGGGTAACGTTAAAGCTCAATATAAGAAAACAACACAACTAGCTGTTTCAAAAATCAAAGCTGTGAATATACTCAGGATTTTTATGGGTGGTGCTTTATAACAAAGAACGTGGTCGAATGCCTAGTTTGTAGGGTGATCAGCATAGAGCAGAACAGGTTTCGCGGCTCTATTTTTTTTTTTTTAATTTTAGCAAATCTAGGGCTACGGTTATTCACCTTTACAGTGAATCACTTTTAGAGTGATCAATTCTGTCTTTTGCTACATGTTCTGCACATGCAGTTCTGTTTTGGATTAGTGATTTATATCTTTTCATTATTACTAGCTATTTCTTTTACTTACGATAAAAAAATCTCATGTGTTACACTCACATGACTTTCTCTACTCTTGTACAAACGATTTTACAAACGCTTATTCTCCATATGCTTCATGTTAATCGAGATACCGAGATGTCAATCTTATTGCTAATTTTCTTGTAGATGCAAGGGGAATTGGTAGGCTTTAAGCGATAGTCAAATATTTTAAGAGCTGGTTGCTATGTCGAGTATTCCATTCTCTTTGCATTACCAGGACAAAAAAAATGAATAACAAATTTCCATTTGAGAAAAAGTATAAGTATTGGAAAATTTAAGGGAATAACAAGCAATATCTCGAAAATTGTTCACTCAACAAAAAAGCTGTATATTTCATAAATTGTGTATTTTAACGCGATGTACATTTTTTGTGTATTAAAATTTTGTCTATCTCTTATGGTTTACCAGTTATGCAAAAGTCGTTTACAATGAAGAATACTTTTGGATACATTCCCAGAAAATTCGAGATATACATTTCATTTGTTATGCAAATATCTTAAACATATGATATTTTAATCAAAATCATTGTAGCCAGTTTTGAGAAAATTACAATTTTTGAAAAATGTTCCATGTAAAGGGTAATCTGCGGTGGGAGGATTTTCTTGAAAACCTTCGTGTCGCATCTCTGGAAGATACTGAAGCTAAATACCAAGTTTGCTGTTTATCCGACTGTTCGTTTCTGAGTTATGCTGTTCATAGACACACACACGGGCATGTTTCCAAAAATTCTTTTTTTGGATTCAAGGGGTCTCAAAACATATATTTCCGGTGAAATCTCGGTATTGAAATTTTGGGTGGAATGCAATATTTCCCCTACTTACTATACGTAGTAGAGAAAGTAAAAATGGACCTATTATTCTCTCGCCGCTAATAGCGCACCACACTCCTACTTTTTGATCATACAGGGGCTCCTGGTGAAGGCGTTTAGGCTTTTTACTCTCAATAATAATTTTTTGTGTTAATATCCCACATAGGTGAAACCACGATTCGTCGGAAAAGAAAATTAGATTAGGGTCCAATTGATCATCAGGTACCTAATTCAAAACCAATTCATATAATTGCATCCTTAATGCAGGGTCACCCGGTTAAGTTCTTGCACTGCAGTAACTTTTATAGGGCTTTAACTTGAGTAACTTTGTAGCCGTTTGAACAGAGCCATAGGAAATTCCATTTGCTGGGAAAGACGAAGTGATTTTCTAGACCTTGCCAGAGCGTGTCCAATGTTATCTAGAGTTTCCTCTTTAAGTACTGTACATGGTTTCTTATATTTCTTACCAAGAAGACCTCCCATTTCATGTAATCTATCTATATTTACAAATCTATGAATCGTAGTTCGACCTGCAACTTAAACATAAGAAAATCTCTCTTGAAATAATCTCGTAACTACACTCGCAGATTCCGTGGGGACGTATGACCGTAAATGACATAAATAAAAAACAGTGCCACGTTTGCAAGAGTTCAACTTATGCTGAAACCTCCCGCTTCATCGCCGGACGGCTAAGAACCGTGAAACCTGTTCTGCTCTATGCTGATCATTCTGTATACAATCTGTAGCTCTGCGCGCACCCCAACTCGAGTTTCTGTCTATAGCTTCCCCCTGTTGTAGCCAGTGTTTCATAGAAGCTTCCACTAAAATGCATTCATGAAACGGTAAATTGTGGTCAAAGACATTTGGGTTGCTGCTCCTTAAACAACGAAAAGGTGCCACAATTTTTGTCGCTCTTCAGTTGAAAATGGACAAGTAGTAAAACAGTATCAGTATTAGGTATTAATCGTCATAGGTGTTATGCGTTCTCTTTCTTCTTTTCTTATTTGTGACCTCTCTTGTGTTGCTTCTACTTTTTATTCAGTTTGCATTTTGTTTCTCCATTAGGAACGGACTTGAAGCTGTAGTCCCCACGCTACAAATCGAAACATGTTTGCGTGTTATCACGGGAAACCGAGCGAGATGGCTCCGCGTTAACACGAGAGGCTTGCAGTCGGGAGATGTCGAGTGTGATTCCCATTGGACTGACCAATATCTTGGATTTTTTCGCGGTTTCCCAGGTCGATAGGCGAATGCTACAGATATGCTTACAGTTTATGTAATTTCGCGAATTTTCCTGTGCTGCATTACCTTTTCATGTTTCACGGCCGGATGATCAGGCGAGTGGACTGCGTGGCGCGGCATGTAGCGGAGGAATTTGCTTTGAGTAAATGTCTGTCCTAGCGTCCCTAGTGTGATGAATCCCCAGAGCGACCTCTCCTTGGGAGGGAGGTCCTTCTGGAATTTCACATTGACCCCGCATGCATTCGAGCCTGCTGTCTTGGATTTGATCGCACACTATGTCCTGGCTTCGCCCCCTTCCCGAAGGTTCACTAGCTTCATATGTGCTTCCGTGCTGAAATCCTCATCCGCATTCTACTACTCCACTGTGGGAACCAACATTTTTTAAGCACTCGGCTCTTTAGTCCTCGCTGAATCGGTTTCATACATGTATCTAGCAACTTTTCTTCCCCTCGATGGTGCTACACAAGTGTCAGCGTCAAATTTTGCTGGTGATCTAAAAATGCTTCATTTTGTGTGTGTGGTATTTTTTTTTTGTTACTCATCATTTGTTCTAACGTTTATTTGGTTTATTATAGCTAATAATTAAGTTTTACTTTCCTATTATTGCGTTCCGTTAAGGGGAGATTAAATGCCCTATCCCACCAATGTTAAATCTGCTACATTCATGATCCATTCTCGAAAACTATTTGAATAGCACGGATTGAAATGTATACAGATTGTAGATGAATGTCTTCTAAGTTCATTGATCTAGTTTTATCCAATAAGTTTGTTTACTAAGGGAGATGTTATTTTTCCTCTCAGTTATAGACCAAAGTAAATGCACAGCTGCACTTAGAGCTTGCTTCTATGGTCCGAAAATTTAATTTAGTTACTTCAACAATTGCTGATAAAGTGGCTAATGTATACCAGCCACTAAAAGCTCATATTTGCAATGAAAGAATAGCTTGAGCACATACAAGTTGATATGTTTAACATAAGTACTAATCTGTAAAGCAAACCTTCCTCTTATATATGGGCTAAAGTTTACCTCTCACTCCAAAATGTAAGAATTTTTTTTTCTAGAAGTGATGCAGAATTCACAGTAAAAAATGGAAGATGCATTACTATTTTTAAAAATATATTTAAAATATACGTATTGTGCCAACAGTATAATATATGTATCAAATAAGACAGTAAATTTCATATCTATAATACTACACAATATACTAAAAATGCCACTTTTTGGAAATTTTCGCCATTTAATATCCCCATGAGGCAGTGCAGTTGCTGTTATTGCACACAATAACGTTAATTTTTTTAGCATATTTCAAAATTATAGCTTACATGGTTATTTAAATATTAAGTTTTAAAACAGTTCACATAAAAACTCACATTTTGCGTGAATCAGTTTACAAAAGGAGTTATCATATTAGAGGTTTTATATTGACCCTAACTGGTAGAAAATGTACTAAATGTACTACTTTTTTTGCATTCTTCAAAATTCTTTATTTTTCAAAAGTTAATATTTTATTTATTATAGTTAGAGGGTTATTAAAAAAATGTATGGTAATTTTCTATAATGTAGTTTTGAGCGCAGTACAAGCATTTTGAAACGAACTAGAACAAATTTGCACTGTGTAGAGCATTTTGAGGAACGCATAAGTGCTGAAGAAAGGTGTTCAAGAAAACAGGGTTTTAACGTTCGGCGTGTCTATTAATAAGCAAGTAGAGGTCTGCATGGCCCAAACTTTTAGGGCCGGACCGGCCCGAGCCCGAGAACAGCTTATGCTGTACTGTACTGCCAGGGTTCGGTTGTCTAATTTTGTTTTAAATAAAATTATTTTGCAGTTGACGATTATTATTATTATTATTATTATTATTATTATTATTATTATTATTATTATTATTATTAGTCCACGAAACTCTGCTACCAGCGGTGCGAAGGATTGGAGTTCGATTTTCGATAGCGGCATGTGGAAGGCCTGATAAAAGACCCAGTCAGGCCCTTGGGACCAATTGAGAAGCCACTTTAAAGAAATAATGGTGGCTGAGGTCCTGAAATCCGTATATAATAAGTGACATATTAACGACATAGGTACAGCCTTATTGACCACATTTCGCCCCTATTACTCTACCCTGCTCAGCTTGTCCTGGGTGAGGGTGGACGGCGGGAAGCGGAGTTTGCAGTTGCCATGCTGTTGTAACGTTATTCGTAACTAGGCGAAGCGAGCATTTATTTATTATTACTAGTATTAATACTGCTTTGAATACGTACATGTTGCGATAATTATGCTATTCCGTGAACATTGTGTACCAAAAGTTGTGATCAATTAATTTTTTCGTCTTTATTTTCTCTTTACATGGAACTGTTTTTTTTATTGGTTTCTCAAAAGTTTCACTAATGATTTTCATTAAAATGCCATATGTTTAAATGTATTGCATTGAAGAAGATTAATGCCTCACTGTTGAAAAGCCAAACTTGAAGTTGTTTAGACCACGCACGTTACAAAGTTTCCGGTGGCCTTCGCCCCAAGTTCACTTTTCCGGTGGCCTTTGCCCCCTAGTTTAATAAAATCAGCTTTGTAATTTTTAATGTTCATTTAAATATTATATATGTATGCCTCGGCTGCGTCAGTATTAATTTGTAGAAACATGTATCTCTTTGCAGGGGTGGTGTGACTAAAGAATAAGGCTTACGTAAATTATAATTGTTTACTTCACTCTTTTATTAATCCTTCACACGATTAAATAACACTTCACTGATATATCTTACTGGAGAGCTGTGACATCTTTGTTAATTGTACTTTTTAACACGTAAACTTTATATTATTTGAATTTTTTATGTCTGACACATAATACAATGCATAATACAATGACTGTTACATACACTATATATATTATATAATTACATACACATATTGCTTTAAGGCGGTCTGTTATTATACTTTATATTATATAATGAGACTGATATCGTTTAAGTGTTAAAAATACAGCCTCAGCATGACAAATAAAATGCAATTGTCGAATGTAATAGATTGATTTTTTCATCTTTATTTTCAAGCCGAGCCCTGCAAATATTTTTCAAATTATGCCCATACCCGGCCCGCGGACCAAGTTAATTGCTAGTTAAAATGTGTTAAATGGATAAAACGATACCTTTTCTTAAATTTATAATTCGTATTACCTTATTATGAAAAAAATTAATTTTTTAATTTTTCACAATTTTTGTTCACATTTCACGGACGCATACCTTAATTCTCCATGCACGGCAACATTTGTTACGTGACCTCCTTGCGTTTCTTGACGTTGCTGTATGTCGGAAAACTTTGGCTAAAATCTCAAGAGAATGGATTTCCCAGACTTCCTTTCTAAAGACTGAGGGTAATTACACACTCAGCTTTTCATGCAGTCTTCCTTCTTAATTCTAAAGAGCTTGTTTTTTTTAAAGGTCGCATGAGTGCAACACCAAGGGCATATTTGGTCGCCCATTGTGTTATGTTGCTTCTCAATTGTATTAGTACATGCAGAGCGTCGTTGGGATATATTGCGCATGCTCCACCGTAATCCCGGCAGCGTTTCTATTCTTTATTTAAAGGCGTTGCACAAAGACGGGTGCTATTACTGAAATTGATGCAGCCATCTCATCTGTCTGCTCAGAGATACTCTGGTAATGTCACTGTTGGAAGATGGAATTGAGTTCCCGCCGCTATTAATTGCGCATCTTCTCACCGGTTTTTCAACGCTCTTGCTTTAACTTCCAATATAATAAAGAAGGATATGTCAAAACATAAGTCAGCCTAGGTGAAACAGTTGGTTTTCTGTGTCCAAGATTGCAGCTTCAATAAGACAATCTCATATTAATATATTTGCTAACATGTAAACGAACCGCGGTACAGAATCCCAGGACATGACGACGCTGATTCGACCCTTGCGTTATTAGAGTTGTTAAATGAACACAACAATTGTTTTAAAACATTAACTAATTTTATAGCTGAACAGGGAAGGAAAATTCAAAATAAAAAACTCAGTGTAGCAACTGCATAATTTATCTTCCTACATATTAATAAGGCTTTAAAACTATTTCAGCATGTCAAAAGATTCTCCATTTTCTTACAATACAAAGGAGCGTCCTTCAAAGAAACATTTCACAACCTCGTCACTGGCAAATCGGCTGCCAGTCGGATTTCTTTCTCTATCATTGGCCTATAGTACGTAAGGTTCGTATTCCACCCCGAAAAAAATCGATATCGAGATTTCACCCGAGATACATGTTTTAGGATCCTCTCCTCTCGCAGGTAAATGCAAAACTTAGTATTTAAGTTCAGCATCTTCCAAAGAAGATCTCTAAGATTCTCAAGAAAATCCCACTACCCCATTTTGCGCTTATGATAAAATGTTCCTGTTTACTTTCTCTACTACGTATAGTAAGTAGGGGAAGTATTGCATTCCATCCAAAAATTCGATACCGAGATTTCACCGAAAATACATGTTTTGAGTCCCCTTGAATCCAAAAACAAATCAGTTTTAGAAAAAGGTCCGTGCGGTGTCGTTGTGTGTCTGTGAACAGCATAACTCAAAAGCGAAAAGTCGGATAAATACCAAACTTGGTTCAGATTCAGTATCTTTCAAAGATGCGACACGCAGATTTTCAAGAGAATCCCTCCACACCTGACTACCCTTTATATGAAACTTGTTTAGAACATTTTAATTTTCTTAAAGATGGCTCTAAGGATTTTGATTAAAGTACCATATATTTAAGATATTTTCATGACAAATGAAATGTATATCTTGAATTTTCTGGGAACGTCCACAAAAGTCCTCTTCATTCTGAATGGCTTTTGCATAACTGGTAAACGGTAACAGATAGACAAAATCTTTCTACGCAAAAAACACACAATTTATGTCGTATGCATTTTTTGTGGAATGAGCCATTTCCGCGATATTCTTTGTTATTTGTTTGAATTTTTTAATACTTATATTTTTTCTCAAATGGGAATTCGTTATTCTTTTGTATGTTCTGGACATGCAAAGAGAATCAAATACTTCACATAGCAACAGCTCTTAAAAGATTTGACTATCCCTTAAAGCCTACCATATACCCCTTGTACCTACAAGAAAATTAGCAATAAAATAGTTTCTGCAAATGTTATATCGATTAACATGAAGTAGAGGGAGAATAAGCGTTTGTAAAAATAGTTGGTACAATAACAGAGAAAGTCATGTGAGTGTAACACATAAATTTTTCCCCCTTCCTTTCTTCTCAAAACTGATTCTAACGGTTTTGATTAAAACGGCATGCGTTTTAATACATGGATGTAAGAACTGAGATATATTAAATTATCTCTCCATATCCTATGTAAACTTTCCTTTATTTTATTGAATTTTGTATAACAAGGGCTAGATGGGATTTTTACATTATTATACAACTTTATTCCAACGTTAGAGACCAGGATGGCGGGACGATTAGCCTCCTTTTGTTAGTTGCCTAAATGCTTTAACAACGCTGCATTCACAGTGATACATGAGCCGTGGGATCACTTATTGAATGTTTCAAAAGATGGAGAGAGCCATGATTAGGTGTAACCAAGTATAACGGATAATTAAATGCGCGCAGTAATACGGAAAAGCTTATGTTTGACTTGCCGTCGTGTTATATTGGCATTATAATGTTATTTTTATACCATAAACTGCTTGCATTGAAGTTTTAGGGCTAAAATCAGTGAAGTCTAAGAATCCTGTAACGATTCTGTTACCATTTGTGATAAAAAGCAGGCAGAAGCACATTGGTTTATGTGCAAAACAATTAGAATAAGATTTGTCTCTTTTAATAAAATTAATATTCTTATATAACAAAAAAATTTGGATATTCGGCTTATTCTCCACCCATATCCATAATACTTCATAAGGTCGCTGGTTTATCAATGGTTTCGTGTTCTTTCAGGCAGCAAATGTTTATGAACATTTTTATAAATCAGCTCTCTTGAAGTTTACTGCATTGATTACGTATTTTTATCATGAAGGTTGAGTTAAAAGAGTGGTAAGCGCATCAATGAAAAAGAGGAAGAGTTTGAAAATAGAAGATGAATTTGAGTGTTTTTTACTTCCAGGATTCTCCAATGCTCTTAACAACGTGTACTGTAAACTGGTTTTCGACGATAGTGCATAATTACTAACAGCTGCCGAACATGGTCGTTCCAGTAGCAAGGTCACCAACATTAACATTTGTGGCGGACTGGCAATCGATTATCCACGACCGGCTGTTAGTCTTAAAAAGGTCAATTATCTGTAGCTCATCTTAGCCACTGCATGAATTAAATCGTAAGGAAATGTTTAACAAATAAACCGGAAGTAAAGACCCAAGTGGGATTTGTTTGGTAAAGCTGTAACTATCAAATATGATTATATAATAACTGTATAAATTTTGAAGGATTTAATATAGTTCATGCGCATACTTGCAGTAAACTAGGCAAAACATGGAGATAGGTTATTAGCATTGAATACAGCCAATTCAGCTTTCGCCATAACAGCGTGAATAAGGAAGTGGATCAAACAAACCTTATCTTAAAAAGAGAAATATTTAACTATTGCCAAATATATGTAATCTGACTCTTGAAAACCTCGCACATTTGCTTACCTTTGTCGGCATACAGCAAGTTTTTCGCTACTTAATGTTAATAGCGCCTGCAGAGCGTTGGTGCTGCTACACGCCGAGCAGCTGTGCAGGAGAAGTTGTCGCACCAACACGGCGAGAAGACCTTTAACAGCTGTCCTTTCTAGCTCGGTGCCAGTGAATAGCGTTCGCCGTACGCATTACTTCAGGAGAATGATGGGTCAGCGGTTTTCAAAAGGAAATTGCATGGAACTCCCAGTCCAGCTGCACAGGCAACTCTCTGAGAACCTTACTCATTAGGGTTATAAGCAAGAAACATCACGAGATTACATTCAGCATAATTGCTGCATTTATATGTTAGTATGTGTCTCCTGAAACTTGTGCAGGAAAAGTAGAAACACTTTCAACTACCTTATATTGAAAGTTTGCTATTGGAATATTACCGACTTCGATATCAATCTGAAAAATCCTATTAAACAGCAGACACTTTCTAATATTAGCCCGCCTTTTAAGTTATAAGTACACAAATTAGAGATGTTCTTGGCTATCTCCTTGAGGAAATGCTATCACCTGTCGCTTTAATATACAGGACTGTGCTTATTTGTTCTGCATTAATTGCCGGGAGCTAACAGAAAAGTGAAAGGCAGCTTAGAATGGAAAGAACTTCGTTTTAGGTTTGGTTTTACGCTGAATTAACTACGAAGTTGTATTAACCATATGATACTCAATTTTCGACAAAATTTCGAAAGATTTTCATAGAAAAAAATTCAAACATTATAGAATTAAGAGACAATTTCGGTTTTGCCTTTCTGCATTTAAATGAACATGCCGATTAAATGAGCATGAATCTATTTTGAAATTTTAAAATTTTATTTTCTTGTAATGTTTTTCATTATACAGTTTTGTTGAGATCCATAGTTTTGGATTTGTTTGGGTTTAGTAAATTAACATCGTTTTTGTTCAAAAAAATTGTTTTCCATAAAAATTAATATTTGGTTCCAAATAACAGAATTCGAGAAATAGTATACAAAATTTAAAGTTTAAATTTTCATTAGGTGGGCCATGTTATATATGGCTGAATTTCATTCTTGGAACATTGGGAACATAGGCTCACGAAAATTAATTTTCTAGCATAATTATATTGAAAAATACTGTAATAAAATTTGGAAGCAAATCGATTGAAATTTGCAGAAATTAGCAGTTTTTAGTAGTGAGTATCCTTTAAGCTAAGTCAATTAACTGTTCCACCTATCTAATCGAAATGCGGAAGAAGTGCAGTAGGTTTGATATGGACAAGAGGGCTATACCATTTCCTAATGATACTCTTCCATTCGCGAATAAGAGATATTACATTATTATGAGAACTTTAACAAGCCTGCTGACAGTTGACCACTATCTCACCTAAAAGCCGCAAGATCAACAGCCTTCAATTAGTGGGTAGCCTGAATAGCCGAAAAGCAGGTTTGGTAAAGTGGCACCTGTCCTTTTCTTGGGAAAATGTGATTAAAGTAACAACTGAGATAGAAACGATGTGCATTTTTATAACTTTACAAATATTTACTGTGTTTATATTGCATTTTCTATGTATATAAATCAATATCAAAAGTAAACTTGTATCTCATTCAGATCTATTCTTCAAATTGAGCTTCTCTCAACTTTTACTTTCTCAGCCCCTTACGATGATGTAGAGAATGATGATGAATGATGTGCGATGGTGTAGAGAAATTACTGTAATCCAATCAAAATTCAATATTGCGATTTCACCATAAATATATGTTTTGAGGTCCCTACATAAGAGAATTATACCCGGTTTGAGGGAGGTAGAACGCAAGACAAAAATCAGAATTTAAATTTAGCATCGTCCGAGGATGGGACACCAAGTTTTTCAGAAAAATAGCGCCACCTTAAACTATTCTTTACATGGAAAATTAATGTTTACATTTTATTTTCTCAAAAATATTTCCAAGGATTTTGATTTAAATTCCATAAATTTAAGAAGTTTGCATGACTAATCAAATTTGAGTAGCCTTTCACTATTAATGAATATGGTATGGTTTTGTACAACTGGCAAACTTGGTAACAGACAGAAATATACCGACGAAAAATGTAGCTACTCGTTGAGACATAATTCAGATCAAATAACCTTTGTGGCATTAAACATTACGGAAATATTCTTTTGTGTTGTATTGAATTTTTCAGTCTTATTAAGCGTATATTATTTAAGTAATAAGTTATTGTTCCGATGTTTCTCCAATGACATACAAAATGTAAAATTTCAAAGCATATAGCGTCTCACTATCGCTTGCCTCCTGTATCTCCCTTGTACCTACAACGAAATGTGTAATGAAATATTTCTACAAACGCTTTTCCCTCTTAGCTTGAAGTAGGTAGAAAAATAAGCTTTTATAAGAATAGTATAAAAAATAAACGGTATGTGCATATAACGTAATATTCCCAGGTAAAGTGTATGAAAATGGAACATTTTTGCAAGATTTCTATTATTATATTCCAAACATCACTGTAGAAGCTTATTTTAACCATTGCACTGCCTTGCAACAGACTTAAGGTCTATAAGTCTCGTTTTCGTTGAGTTTCTTCCCTCGTGTCAATTATATTTGTGCTCTAGGATGTAATAAGACTTCTCGGAATGACTTGACATTATCTTTCAGCTTGGAATCGGATGTCATTTTGGATTTCCCAATGTACATAATATACCCATGTTTATAGTTATACATTATAAAGGTCCATTTATTGTCTGTACATTTTGAAGATCCATTTATTGTCTCGTTTATGTTTGCTGTTAAGCTACTAATTCTGCTGAATATTGACATGGTCTTTAGCAGTGCATGGCCTGTTTATTCAGTTCTAAATTGAAATGTGAGTTTTTATTTATGAAAGCTCTTGAACTACTATCCTCCTAGCGTCCCATTGTATACTGGGCGTTAAAGACCGCGAATTTTGTACAGAGGCCTCTCTATCGGAATTTGAGGTTCTTTTACGTGCCGTAAATCTACGACACGGGACCACCGGCTTTACTTCCCTTCCAGAGGAAGCCATGCTGAAGATTTTTACGCCGAAAAAATACATTGCCCTCCGTCGTGTTTGAACTCGGAACCTCGGGAACTAGAGCCTGGCATGGGAGGCCACGGAGGACAACTATTCAGCTCTACATTCATAGGAACGCCATAGAAGACAAATCAACATTCAGCACCGGGAGTAGGCTTATCAGAAAATATATATAGGCATTAATCTGTACGACTTTTTATCTCTCAGTATTTAAAAAAAATCAATATTTTCATATTTACAATTTATTGTAATTGTATTTTTTCTTTTTACTTTTCCTACTACTTAACTATAATAAGTAGAGGAAGTACTGTATTTCGTCGGAAATGCTCGTTTTGAGGTTTCATTAAACTGAAAAACTATTTTCTGAGGAATGTGTGTGTGAGAGAGACTTAACTCTACTTAACTGAACAACGAAAAGTCAGTTAAATTAAATTAAAATATTAAACTTGGCATTTAAGTTCAGTATATTCCATAAATGCGATACAAAGCTTTTAAAAAAAATCCTCCACCCTTTACAAAGAAAACATACTGCTAGTTTTTATTTTCTTAAGTGGCTCTAAGGGTTTTAATTAAAATGTCATATGTTTAATATATTGACATGAGAAACAAAATGAATATAATTTGGATGAGACGTTTAAAGAAGGGGAATGAAAACATGCATAGCTGTAGAAATAGTGATGTATTGTTAGGGTTTCTTACAATACAGATAAACTAGCGGTTAAGGTATGAGAGTGCCTTGTTACAATAGTGCTAGATTTTTATTTTAAATGTATGGTTCCTTATGTTGTTTATACTTTGTTGAAGTTGTAAATAAAATTCTACACTATAATTTTGAATTACAAGGAAATCTTAAAAGATAGGCAAAACTTACTACTAGAAAAATGTAGTGATCATTAAAATACAGAATTGTGTCAAACCTTTTCTTAGAGCTAGCCATGTTGAATCACTCTATACTAAACTAAACAACGTTTTGAAGATATGTGATTCCTGCTGTTTCTCCTTTTTCTTTTCTTTTCTTTTCTTTTCGTTATTAAAACGAATAAACATTTGAATGCTGTTTCCGTAGGTTGTAATTGAGAACTTCTCGAAATCATTCCTAAGCAAAAATATATTGTGAGTAACTATACGCGGACAGAAAAGTCGCTTTTTATATGAATAATAGAATACAGCAACGGATATGTGTGGATTTATAATTGAAAGTCGTGTGAAAGCATAACATCAGATTGTATTCCTTTTAATCCTTTATATCAAAATAGTAACGGGGTGTTGTGCGCGACGAAACGATGGTTGCACATGATAAAGATTACCAGATTATATAGTCATTGTTAATAAAAGGGCTACTGCAATAAATGTCACAGATGAGCAAAGATACAAACAACAAAATTGTTTCGTTATAATTAACGTAACCGCAAAACTGCGCCTGTCGTGGTTGTCACGTGGAAAATGTAAGCACTGGCAAATAAATTTGTTGTACTTTTTAAAATATTGTAATTGGATAAACAAACCCGCTCTCTCCTAAAGCTCTTCCAATTAGTTGAACATGAACAATCTAATAGAAAAGCTAATTCACAATCAAGCTATAGTTTATATAAACGGATTTTTTTCAGTGTCGCTTAGAGAGAGGGAAATTAACCCTGTGGACAACTTTGCCGCTTAAAGCGCGGTTCTGATTTTTCAAACATATCTCACACAAATATCTAATGTATGTCTGATGACCGATTATTCATACTTCACCAGGTGATCTCGCATTCGTACATTTCGTATTTTGTCTTCATCTAACGATCAAATCTCGTCTCTTATTTTTCTCTGATACGGATGACCTCCGCAACTTTAGAAATCAACAAAATGCAGTAAAATAATTAAAATAACTGCGCTTTAAAACTCGTGAAGGTAATTTGGCTTTTGTTTTGGTATCTCAGGCTTAAGTGGGCGCAGTATAACCATTATCCTTCTACTAGCTCCTTGTCCTCTATCGTCACCGTGTATCATATGATACATCAGATTTTGTATTTTTTTTCGCTCCATGAACGAATCAAAATCATGACGACAGGTTGCATCATGTTTGATACATTCTGCACTCCACGCTCATAAATTTTTCCCTTGCTCTATCTGATGTATATCGATGGTAGAATTGAAGAAAAACATCCTAAAAACTTTATATCAACCCAATGAAACATAATGTGTTACCCTGTAACCGTATTGAAACACCCTCAAAATTAAAACAAAATTTTGTTACTTGAATACTCGTGTCATTTTGGTCCCTAATAACACACAGTGATCGACAGAAAAAAGTTTATAGATGTCTAAATCGCAATTTAGACCCCTCAAAAAGCTCTCCCAATAATTTAAATTTTTTATAAAATTGTTATATTTCGATCCAGAGAAATCATTAAGCACACAAATATAAATACAACCTCAGGTCTCTAGAGGTTAAGTGTCTTTGATTCTCTCTACTGGTTACGTATGATAGCTAGAAGAATTATTGCATATTGGAAATGCAAATTTTGAACCCCCAAAAAGAGTATTTTCAGAAGAAGCGGTGTGTGTGTGTGTGTGTGTGTGTGTGAGAGAGAGAGAGAGAGAGAGAGAGAGAAAGAGGGGGTGCTGTGTTGCATGCGGAGTGTGAACAGCATAACTCAAAAACGAAAAATTGGATAATTACCAATCTTAGTATGTAAGTTCAGCATCTTCCACGGATGGAATATAAGGATTTTCAATAAAAATACCAACGCAAACTACCGCTTACATAGAAAGTAATTGGTTATGTTTTTCATTTTCTCAAAAGTTTCTATTTAAAAATAAAATAATTAAAATACGAATGTTTAAGAAATGTGTGTGACTAGTAAAATGTGTGCGCGCGCGCGCCTGGGAAGGCTTTTCATTCTGAATGAATTTTGTACAACTTTGTATAACTGGTAAACCTTAAGAGACAAGCAAACGCTTTCTGTAAGAATAATGTAGAGTTCATTAAAACATACAAATTTTGTCCAAGATTTTCGTAGCGTTAGCAATGGACATGCCTGAAAATTTCCGGTCCTTGCGTTTTCTTCCTTTCTCTTCTTACCATCGCAAGAGCTTAGGTATTATCATGAATAAACATTTGAATGTTGTTTCCGCATGTTGAAACCTTGCTTAAAACAACAATTGAAACAATTCCAAGGTAAAACTATATCGCGATTAACGTAGTTAGGATAGAAGAAATCCATTTATATGAATAGTATCACATATAATTAATATATCTGAATTTATCTTCTGCAGAGAGTCGTATAAATACATCGCATTGCATTTCTTCTTTATTATTCGCATACACAAGCCGGTTAAAAATGCTTTCAGTGTAATTTTCCTATTACGGCGGGAAGCAAGAAGCATAAGAAGCAAACGGAACTGGTACTAGATGGTTAACTATTAAATATTTTAGTTATGTCTTGATTTCTACAGTGCTTTTCGCTCACACCGTGGCTATCACACGGCGGCTCGCCCGCCGGCCGCCGGAGCTCGGAATCCCGCCGAAAGTTACAATGATAATAAGCACATTTCTTATCATAACGAGATGTTGGAAATGTTCCTTTCTATCCGCATATTTCGACATCGTTTTAGGAAATTTACATTAACACTGGAGAATTCAATAATCCGAAATTGAGTGAATTTCTCGACTATTTTCTTTTAATTCTTTCAATGTATGGGTTTGTAGCATACACTTATTTTCTTGTTTCCCCATAGATAAAAATAACATACAGTTACATCAAGGGATCGTGAATTTCCTGAATTAAATTTACTGAGGCATCAGCTGTATATGCGGTAGCAAAATCGCTTTGGAAAAATCCAAAGTGGCATGTCAGCTGTTCAAAAAATGATGTAAATCATTCCTGTGCCTCTCTGCATTTATGGTCACTGTTTGTTTGTTTTAATATAGGTTCTGTTATTCTGTATACATTTACTGCACACCAAATCCTGCGTCATGCAAGGTAATCTCGTGTGTAAAATCGGGTTTCTCTGTATTCCAATATCTGTTATTTTGCGACGAAACACAAATGGAACAATGCTTCGACAGAGAACAATATCAAACGTAGGTCAGTTATTCTTATCATTTCGCAAAATCCAATTACAGAAATTTAGCCGACTCTGATGACCCCATGAACAATAAGGTGTATGCAACAAATCGCATGCATTGGAAAAACTAAAAGAAAACATCAGGTGAAAAATTCACTCAATTTCAGATACTGAACCCTCCAGTGTGAATGAAAATTTTCTGAAAACATGCCAGAAATATGTAGATAGAGGACAACATTTCTAATGGTAAGGTATATGCTTATTATTATTATTATTATTATTATTATTATTATTATTATTGTAACTTTAAAAAGCTGAGGCCGTTGCGGGGATTTTCTCTTTTTCGGTTGGAGTCCTAGCTGCGGCGGCCGGCAAGCGAGCAGCCGTGTGTTTTTCAACAAAAAAAGGTCTTGTGTGATACATTCACATGACTTTCCCTACCTTCTATCGTTTATTAGTGGGTACACGAATTATTGCTACTCAAGCTTATTTTTTTATCTACTACATTTTAATCCAAATAAACCTTTGCAGATATAACTACTTTACACATTTCGTTATAGATAAAAGGGGAAGTGCGACTCAAATGTCAAACTCCATACTGTTTCCATGCAATAGCGAGAAACAACTGAATGTTGAATGGACTTTAATAGAATGACCAAGAAATGAACAATTGGAACATTTAATAAAAGGTATTTCAGAAATGGCTTATGACACATAAAAACTCATTTAAATAAATTGTGTGTTTTAAAGAGATCTACATGTTTTATGTAGTACGTTTTCGTCTATAGCTTAAAGTTTACCAATTATAAAAGGTTTTACAACTTTGCCTCCGAATGAAGACGACTTCATAGGCTATTTTACAAAACATATACAGTTTATTTGTCATGTAAATATCTTTAAAATATGGTATTTTAATCAAAATTGTTAGCCATTTTTAGAAAGTCAAAAATTTTGGAAAATGTTCTATGTGAAGGTTAGTTGGCCGGGAATACTTTGTTGAAAATCTTCGTATCGCATCTCTGGAATATATTGAACCTAAATACCAAGTTTAGACATGTTACCAAAAATGCTGTATTTCAATTCAGGACGTCTCAAAACTAGTATTTCCGGTGAAATCTCGGTATCGAATTTTTAGGTGGAATGCAATACTTCCCCTACTTACTCTACGTAGTAGGGAAAGTGAAAATGTTAAGTCAGGAGTTGAGTGGGATAATGTCATCTGTGGTACACACTGTGCTGTTTAGGGTTCTGGAAAAGGGTATTGTTCGTAGGAACCATCTTTTGTCTCCTTTCTTTTCGTGATGGACTTGTTCCAATGTCTAGCAGCGATCAGGGGAGCCTTTGTCGATAACCCAAGTTGCGTCGTAAGAAGGGAATTAGCGGAAACGGTTCTGCTTTAACAGATTATCTGGTCTTTAATTACGGCACCGCCAACTCCACCTGCAAGTTTAAATATCCATGTAATGGGGAATTGGCGGGTGAAGACGCCTCATTAGTGTTGTTAAGCAGTCTTTTCCTCCACGAATCCACTGATTAATAAATTAAAAGGGTTAAGCTCAACTTGGGCAGTGCTTTTCAAAAGCCTGGGGTTGTGCATTCGCGCTTTCGTTCTTCTACCTCGTTAATGTACATGCGTACTATGCCCACTCTTAACAGCTTGCGTTTAATCAATTTTCTTTTATTTACGTCAGATGTCCAAAGATTTTGTTTTTGTAAACTTACATGTGTTGCTATTCATACAATCAGATAATTTTATCCCTGATCAACGCATTGTAAGCTAACCTCTATACAGGGCTATTCAAAAAGAAAGAATCGACTTTAAATATTTATTTCTAATGAACGACAATAGATGGCGACACTTGCGATACCTAACTGGATAGAGAAAAATTCAAAATATTATTTTATGTGTTTAAAATGTGCACCGTTTATTTTGCGAGGACGACCAGTGCTTTTCCATCTTCTGCGAATTTATCGTAACAATTGTAAATTTTTATGACGAGGCGGCTCGTTGTTGAACTTACAATGAAATGCACGCTGCAATGAAACAATGGATTCACTCTTTGCATAATGCAGCACACAAAACGACCTTTCCTGTGGCGTCGCCATTTTCTCGTAAACAAACACAGCACAGCTGTAGACACTGAATGGAACTAATAGGTGGGGCTTAAAACTTTGAACTTTCCTCTATTCAATGAAGTGTTGTATGAGTCGCTATCTATTGTTGTTCATTAAAAATGAATATTTAGAATCTGTTCCTTCTTTTTGAATAACCCTATAGAGAATATTTGAAATATCGTTACTTGCCAAAAAGTTTTTAAGAAAAAGTATTAGTTGAAATTCACTCGACTTTCTCTATCCAGTCAAGTTTATAAATATGTGTGCACAAATGTTTGAAATTAGGTAACCGGGATTTCCCAGATTGCGGAGACAAAGTAATTGTTTATATTAAAGGTGTCTTGCAAAGAATGTGCATAGCAAGTTACAAAACGTGAAATAGTTGATGAAGTAAAATTGTAGGTTTCCATCCTTTTATAGCTTCCCATTTATTTAAAATTCGCCGAGAACGAAGAGCTTTTAGCTCCTAGTTACGGAAATGTAAGATATTGTTTCACCATTGAATATGAGATATACAATATTTAATGAATCGTGAATGTCATTTATTGAGAAAATACAAAAGACGAAGGATATACTTTATTAATATATATATCTTTATAATTTATTTTAATTTCTTTTTTGTTACGGGAATTTTGAACATTTTTACTTTGCAGTTGTCAGATTCAGAAATACGAGTTTTGATATTCTGTCCGATTTCCGCCTCACACACGTCATATTAAAACTGCCTGTTTTGGACACAGGCAAAACGCAGCCTGGTACGTGTTATTGATGAAATATTGATTTCGTACGGTGGTATTCAACACTTATATAAATCTGAAACCTACAAATGGCAAGGCGGCATGTATAATTCTGAAGTTCTCGGTAGTTTCTGGGAATCATATTAGTATTCTATGAAGAATAGTTCCTTAAATAATGAAAAAGTGATATTATATATAAATATATATATATATATATATATATATATATATATATAATACATACTCCAAGAAATGAACCTTAATCATGTGGCAGTATCAATTGAGGTTTTGAATAAGTATTTACGTTATTAGCGTATTAAAATACTAGAAAGGAGAAACCACTCGCTCTGTATCAGCGCTTTATATTAACTGTTGTCGTGAATGGTCAACTATGTAAATATTGAAAGTGTTTTTGAAAAACACGAGCTTTATGTAATTTTAGAAGCCTAAAACTAAGAAAACGCTTTAAGCGCTTTTGTCCCGTTTTCAGTGAATTGTCAACGTTGAAATCCGGTAGCTCAGAGTTGTTTGATGTGCATTTGTTTGTATTAAAGGATTAACATCTGGTGAGAGTGAGAGGGCTTCTCTCGTCTTTTGGGAATATCTGTCATATTATAGGTAAAAGCTCAGGTTTCCAGGCCAATGTTGGAAGTCGCCACGTCCAACTAGCTCGACATCTATGAATCTTGGGACATTACCACACTAGTCGATATTCCCTATAGGGGAGGTCAGGGGGAGCATGGGTGCAGATTTGCATCACAATCCCTCCCTGAGGGACATAGATACACCGCTCCTCGGACAGCACAGTACCATCGCTTGCCTAGCAACCATGAAAATGGCAATTTCAAGTTGTATAATACCGAAATGTAGAGCCATTTCTTGGCTAATCCACTTCTCGTCAGCCAAAGAATCATCATACTCCGTGGTCCTTTTTTCCAACTCCGTATTGAAGATGCGTTGAAATGAGGTTCATTTTCATACAAATTCTCATTCTGTTACAAATCCAAGTATATAGTTTAAAAACGTAATTGCATTTATAGGTTCTTACACCATTTTGGGCGACATTTGCGGTGCAAATGGCTATCGTGGTTTGACGTAGAGCTAAACTCTACAATATTCTACGGGGTTTACTCCCCTTTCTTGTTCTCAATGCAACCTTAAAGAAAGCAGTCACGGACATACAAGTCATTGAATAGATATAAGTTGAGGCAGTATTTTATATACAACATTGTGAATGTCAGAGTGATTGTACTGTAAATTAACATTATTGTATGACAATGATTTTAGATGTTTGTTAGCCATAAGCATTGTTAGGAAATAAGTTTACACAGCCTCACTGAAACTGACAATAGAGTGGGTAACAATGAAGCGAGGGGGTGAATTGTTTATCACTAAGAAGAGACAAACAAATGACGTCAGAGTAGCGTGCCTTTCTTTAGTAATGGAAGGAATATCTTCCCTAGAGCACATGTGGTAGTAATTATGATTGGCTGACAAAACAGACGCTAATGTTGGCGCGATTTAGTAACCAATAGCAGCTTTATTATAATGTTTAGGCATTTAGAGGTAAAGGAGTATATATTCTCGAGCCATAAGCATGTTTCACGCAGTTCTAAGCAATCTCTCGCGAGGTACACATCACGCAGTTCTACAGAATCATTCACGAGGTACACATCACGCAGTTCTCAGCAATCTCTCGCGAGGTACACATCACGCAGTTCTAAAAAATGATTCACGAGGTACACGTCATACGGTTTGGAAGAATCTCTCGTGTCGTAAAGTTAGTTACAAAATGTGAAGTACGCAGCAACTAATACGACAGTAATTACATTCGGAAATATAACAGTTTCAGTTAGGCGTGTATCAAGATTAAAGAAGTGCAATTAATTAAGTGTGACGGCAATAAAAGTGTAAAAACAAATTATTTTATCAGTGTTATCTTTTAGTAACAACTCCTTTCCGTTTACACGCCCTGATCAGAGATATTTGCTCGACTGAGTAATAATAGCTAGCCGGAGGACAAAGAACCCAAATTTTAAAAAAAATAATAAAACAATAACAGGCGCCCAGCAAATAAGATAACGCGAGAGATTACTGCGGCAAAGTTTTGCTTTCAGTACTTGGATTTCGTAAACTTTAAAATTGCTTTTCCTACCTTTTTGTTATAAATTGGCTCTGTAACAAAACTTTCTCCGTTGATTTACAACAGTGTTTGATACTTCACTAAATAAACTTTATCACAGCATTATTGGATACTTACAAAGAAACAGAACAGAGAAAGTGAAAGCAAGACAGGATTACGGGTGGTTTGCAGGAAGATCGGTGGTAAGTGGATGATGATTAGAAAGTAAATAAATTACTCTGAAGGAAGCACCAAAACAAACTGCTGCTACAGTCTCTCTTTCTCGCAATTCAAACACATACTCATCTCCTTCAATGGTGAATCACGTGGCTCTTGTATAAGGCAGTGCTTCTGAATTAGGTAACAGATGCGATACTACGGCGCCTTTACGTAAAAATTAAAACTTCTTATGCAGTACACATTTATGTAAATCATAATGTCATGTGGTACAGACTAGAGGGATGTTTTCGAAACAGTGATAACTTGCTATCCCTATGAAAACCGTCCCTATTTGTTGAAATTTTTGGTAAAAAAATTCTATGGAATTCAATAAATTTTCTTAATGGAATTAATTGTTCTTCCACACAAGCCGTGTGTTGGACAGGGTTGGAAAGGTAGAATCAGCCGACTGAAAAATTCAATGCAATGGCCGGGATTTGAACCACGGATCTCCCGGTCTCCGTCCGGTTGCTCTAACCACTGAGCTACCATGGCAATATGCCGGCACGGCACTAAAGTCTTCAGCTGATTCGCATTTTTCCCGGTAAACCACAAGGAGATCTCAAATTGTATTGAGATGACATACTCCAATGGCGACTTACAATGTTGTAAGTACTTTAAGTCCCGGGCTTCATAGTTTCAACCACTATTAGGTCAGTTAATGGAATTAATTGTTCTTCCACACAAGCGTGTGTTGGACAGGGTTGGAAAGGTAGAATCAGGCTACACGGAGACCGGGAGATCCGTGGTTCAAATCCCGGCTATGGCATTGAATTTTTCAGTCGCCTGATTCTACCTTTCCAAATTTTCTTAAGTTTGTAGACTGATCAATGTACTGGCATACATTTCATTAAAGCCGTACTTGGAGTTACAAGTTACAGTTTATAATTGCACTACTATGAAGAGTTATGAGGATGTCTTTTAAATCCTGTTTTCTGAAAATTACATTAATCACATGGCTAGATTAATTAATGCAGATTTCAAAATTTTACGATAATTTTGTTATCAGCCTACCGCACCTATGATTTTTAGAGATTAAGAGAAAGATACTGTTCATACAAACGTTTTTGCACAAGGTGTGGAATATGGGTACCAATATTATCACAAATTACATGAAAAATGTATTTTGAGAAACCCTACTTTTATTTAAATACATACATTAGTGATGCCATAAAAGTTCGTGCTTACTTATTCACCAAAGCCAAGTTTGAGTTGCAACCTAGTAAGTTTATTTTTGCAAAAATAAAGTTTTTATATTGCTGGTTAAAATACAGCATCTTGGCAACATTTACTTCGCATCTTTTGAAAAACAAGCTACTGTAAACTAACTTTCACTCATAACTACACAGTTTATTCATGGTTAACATTCCATGCTGCTAGTTCAGATTTTAATGAGAAAAAAAAAAGTGCCCACTGGAAGTTTTGAAGGACTGATGAGAAACATACGTTCCACACGAGACTTACGTTGGCAAGTGTGCCGTAAAAGCGTTCTTCACAGTCTGTAAAAGGACTGTAAATTATACGAACCAGAAATTGAGATAACTTTCAACGTCTGCTCCTCCCTCGGTTGGAATGAGATAGGGAAAGCGATTATTTAAATGTTGCTCATGTTATGATGCTAGCACATTGTCACTTCAGTCGGACTAGACCTGATTTTTAGAGAGATCACAGTAATGAGATGCTGGCTCCGCAGTGTTTGTTTTTCCCCGTTTTTACGACTGCGTTACACTTCAAATTGTGGCGCGTGGGCGTGCTTCTCTGCATGTTAAATACAACCATGCTTGCTTTGTTTATTTTCCACAAAATTCTTTCGCGCGCCTTCAGCTTTTTATCTAGATGTTCGCTCGAAAAGCACTTCTCAGGGAAAGATTGGTATAAGCACTACCTTTATGTATGAAATTGTTTTTTCTCACAAGCCGTGTGTTGGACAGGGTTGGAAAGGTAGAATCAGATGACGAAAAATTGCGTGCCGGCATGTTGCCATGGTAGCTCAGTGGTTAGAGCAATCGGACGGAGACCGGGAGATCCGTGGTTCAAATCCCGGCTATGGCATTGAATTTTTCAGACATCTGATTCTACCTTTCCAACCCTGTCCAACACAACCCTGTGAAAAAACAATTAAAGCCCGGGACTTAAGCACTTATAAAGAATGTAAGTCGCCATTGGGGTATGACATCTCAATACATTTGAGATCTCCTGTGGTTTACTGGGAATAATTTAATGGCGTACCGGCATGTTTCCATGGTAGCTCAGTGGTTAGAGCAACCGGACGGAGACCGGGAGATCCGTGGTTCAAATCCCGGCTATGGCATTGAATTTTTCAGTCATCTGATTCTACCTTTATGTAGTTAATATTTCTTGTTTACTTTCCTATCGGTTGTTGCAATTTGATCATTCGCTGAATTGATGCAGCATAGTTAAGAACCTGCGTAAATACGAATTCCATCTTAGACATGCCATAATGTTCTTATTATTTTCAGTAGAATATGAGCCCCCCCCCCTTTTCCACAGCCCATATAAAGTCGTGAGCTGTTGCCATTTTAAGTTTATCAACTAGATAATCCAAAACATTTTGTTTGATAAATTGCATTTTGGTTCTTCAGTTAATACATCAATAGTTTTGCGCCTATATTATGTTAAATAAAAAGTCTGATTTATTCTTATAAAAGCTCTTATTTCTATTTCTGGTTAATCATGATAAACGTTTTCCAAAATGGTTTCATTACATATTTTGTTATTTTTACATAGCAGCATACAAGACTCTAGGTGATAGTCAAATTTTAAAAAACCCATATCCGTGATATGGCGGTAGCGTGTCTGGCTCATATTCAAGAAGTCCCAAGTTCGAATCTCGGTTTGGGTGATTTAACTGGATAAGGTTTTTCGGGGTTTTCCCCTTATTTTGAGCAGACGAATGTCGGGTAACTCTAAGCTCTAGGGACGCCGAGCCCATTTGAACATCATTTCAACCATTTCGTTCATTCACCGTCCGATATGACCTACCCGGTTAAAGGATTAAGCTTCAAACAAACAAAAACTTTTTAAAAAGCTCGCTATAATATGTAAATCACACTTTATCCTTTGACTACCCTTTGGGCGACCTGATGAGATAAAAAGTACGGACATGATATTGCAAAAGTGTGTAACTTATAAATACTGAATGTTCCAACCAAAGCAGGAAATATGTCGTAAACGGTAAAGGCAGCGAAATTGATTAAACACAAATTGTATATTTTAAGAAGTTCTAAATTGCTTTACTTTAGATACCTACTATAGATCTGTTTCTATAGATCTCTAATCTATCTGTTACTATAGATACTTTTAAACACACAATTGATTTCAAATTTTTTTTGTGTGGCATAAGCCATTTCTGAGATATCCGTTATTAAAGCCGTTCTCTTAAAGTCCTTTCAACATTTAGTTGTTTCTCGCGATTGTATGGAAAGCGGTATGGAATTTTAAAGCCCGCATATAGCGTCCAGTTCTTAAACATCTGACTTTCGCTGTTCTCTTTGTATTTATAACGAAATGTGTTATGTAGCGATTTCTGCAAAGCTTTATTTGAATTAAATGCAGTAGACATAAATATAAGGAGTAAGATAGTTTCTATACCCACTAATAAAGATAGTGGGTAAGAAAGTCATGTGAATGTATCACAATGTTTATCTCTTATGGTTTGATGATTGTACAAAACATGTTAATCAAAATTGTTAGTGCAATTTTTGAGAAAATCAAAAATATTGTACTAATTTCCGTGCAAGGATGGTTTGAGGGTGGATTTTCTTGAATATATTCGCGTCCTTGTAAGATGTTGAACTTAAATATAAAATTTCCTATTTATTTTGGGTGAAATACAATACTTCTATAGCTGCTATAGATAAATGGTAGCGAAAACTTCGAGCCCTAGCTATAGTAATGGATCCCCGAAACAGAATTTGCAATCGGGCAAAAATATGTAGCATTATGAACTTATTTTGAAGCTATATACATGCTCATTTAGTAGTTTAAAGCGTGGTCATGCTAATATCTTGGGCGGTGATCTGCTCACCAGTAGTTACTGGCTGGCTGTTATTTCAGGAAGGACATAGTGACAAGTTGTGATAGATTCCCAGACTCCTACTTCCTGAACTCCCGATTCCTTACAGTCTTATGATTGATTCTTTAGATATTGCTTAAAGACGTCTCAGGGATCCGCGCCTTTCAGTCTTATGATTGATGTTACAGGAAATGTGTGATGAATGCCTCATTTAGCAGCTCCTCATTCTTCTCCTTTTTATTTTACCTCTCTGTTCTTAAAGGAGGCATTAGAAATGCTGCACTTATTGCACGTCTATGTGTTCTTATTGTTGGAGATGCATGCCGTGTGTTACGTAAGTGCTTTTTTTTTTGTAAAAAGTATACAATTCTTTCTTCTGTTCTTATACGTGTAAATTGTTTGAAATTGCCATCATTTTCCCTCTAAATTCGTTTCTTACTTCTATCGTATATATATATATATATATATCAAATAAGTGCTATTGTAGTTTTTAGAGAGATGCAGCTATCATAACGGTTCGATATCGGAGTGTTTCGTGACTTTTTTAAAACTTGAAAAGTGGCGTTAAATCCATCTGTGGTCAGCGCTTAAACCCAGTTTTTAAAGTTCCATAGTAATCAAAACAATTGCTGTTTGATTTCAGTTAATTGTGTTTTAGCTTTCAGAGGCTAGTTTTGTTTTTCCAACCAAAATTTCGATACCGAGATTTTACGGGAAATACATGTCTAAAACTCCCTAAATCTCCCCCCCCCAAAAAAATATGCACGCTTTTGTGAGAGTGTGTGTCAAGTTCAGCATCTTCGAAGATATGACACAGATTTTTAAGAAAAGCCCCTACCCTAAAATGCTCTTTACATGGAAAATGTTTCAAAAATTATTTTCTCAAAAAATGGCTCTAACTATTTTTATTAAAATACGATATTTATAGATATTTTATGATAAACGAAATGTACATTTTGAATTTTCTTGGAATAGCCTCTGAAGTCCTCTTCAATTTTAATTTCTTTTGTATAATTGGTAACCCGTAAGAGATATCAAAATCTTAGCTACTGGACAAAATATCTAGATCTCGTTAAAGCACACAATTTATGTCAAATAATTTGACATATTCCTTGTTATTGGTTTGAACTATCAAATACGTATGCTTTTCTCAAGTAAAAAATCGTTGTTTCTGGCATTCATGGATGACAGAATTTCAAAGCCATCACATGGCGACGCGTTCTATTAAGTTTTGACTATCGTGTAAGCCTCTGTATTCCTTGATACCCTTTCATCTGCAAGGTAATATGTAATAAAACCATGTGTGCAAATTTTTATCTTGACTAATGTGATTGCTAGAGAAATATGTTAATGCAGCCAGTTTTTTGTGGAAGGAGTTAATGTATTTCTGTGTCTGTTTTTTATATTCAAAACGAACGTCTAAGCATGTAAGAGTAATAAATTGGATGAAAAGAATTGGTATGTCTTGTATGAAATTCTGTTCTGATTTTATTCCAGAGGTTCATATAATAGATCCCTCCTATAGTCTGGCTACAGGAAAATAATAATCAGCAATAGTCTTTTAATAAATGATGTTATTGCAGCCTTAGGGCTTCCTAATGACACTCTTTTTACTTTCTCTACCACCTATGGTAAACAGAGGAAGTAATGTGTTCCACCCAAAAATTGAACATTATAAACATTTCCGGTGAAATCACAATCTCCTGAAACAACAAATTAAAAAACAAGACATATTTGGAAAAAGTTCTGTGGTGTGTCTGCGAATAGCATAACTCAAAAACGGAATTTTCGATTTAATGTTAAACTTAGTATGTATTTAGGTTCAGTATCCTCCATTCCAAACTGCTCTTTACGTGATAAATATTTCATTATTTTTATTTCCTATAAAGTGGGCGCAATGATTTTGTTTGAATCGTTATCTGTCTGCTAAAATGTACGTATATCTCGTATATCTGGAATTTTCTGTGATTAGCCTATGAACTCTTTATTCCAAATTAACTTTATATAACTGGTAAACCATGAGAGAAAGAGAGAGAGAGAGACATAAGCTTACCATACGAAAAATCAAGAGCTCATCAAGACATAATTTCTTTAAGCATTATTTCCGAAATATTCTTTGTCCTTAATTTATATTTTCCAATACTGCATTTTTTGAAGTGTTAAGCCATTCTTTGGGCCTGGCTTCGTAGCTCAGTCGGCACAGCCTGCTGTGTGAGTGGTCCCGGATTCGATTCCCATCTGGAGGAATTTTTCTCTAGCCAAAATTATTTCGTACCTCCCCAGAGTGTGGAAGTGAGAACAAAATTGTGAATGTATTGCTTACCTAATGTATAAAACCCAGAGAACGGAAAAAGAAATCATTGACAACTGCATGTGGTTCCAAAGTTAAAAGGGCCGATTTGACCATTGCAGTTGAAATCGGTTTCTTGTGATGTCATAAAGTAGGGATTATCAAAACCAGCTTATAGCGACTAGCTTTTTAAAGCCTAACACTTTAGCCTCCTGTATACCCCTTGTATCTACAATGAGATGTGTAGTGAAAAACGTTTGTCAGTTAACATGAAGCAGATAGAAAACAAGCTTTTGTAGGAATACAATTTAGAAGAAAGATAAAAATAAACGTTAGTGGCCAGGAAAAGTCAAGTGAAAGCAATAAATATTTTTATCCTTTTTAACATTAGGGAATCACGGTTTTTCCACTTATTAAATGTGGTTTAGACTTTTGGTCTATGTTAAAAGTTCCTCATTCAAGGGGGAGCTTGTTTTTCCTGCTTCATAAGCTTGTCCAGTGTTTTCTGGGTGTTCTCTCATCTGTTTTTCCTTCTAGTTTGCAATGGTATGCCATTTTAGAAAGCCCCTTTTTTATCAGCATTTTCAATAAGTGAATTTTTCAGTTGTTAGTAAGTAGTTCTTTGATTTATCCGTTATAGTCGTTAACTTTTATTTCTTCTTATACTATTTCATATCTGACCTAATCTGTTACAGCCTTTCACAAGAAACTTCATTTCGTCATCGCGGTTTATATACAGATTTACGAGTAATTTTACTTTTGCTGTTCGGTGAATTGTTTGGAGTATGTCTTAAAATTAATTTACTTTCCGCATCTGAATCTTCCGTGTTAATTATAGTACATATCTACTGAATATTTAAATTCTATAGACTGGACTTAGTCTATATATAGCTTCAAATCTATTAATCTTATCTAAGTGCACGCTAAATTTGAAGTTATATTGCATGTTTAACTAATTTGATATCTTTTTTTTTCGTTCTCTGATTTCTGTAATATTATTTTGGCGCTTGTAAAATTAAGGTATTGAGACAGTCAAATTCGTTTATTCGCTAAGCAGTCTTGTTAAACATTGTTCGTATAAACACGAAACAAGGGGTTTGAGAGTTTCCACTCTGGTTTTATCTAAGTTAATAAAACTTTAGTGATTTTAAAACCAATGCCTACAATTATAGTCTTAAATTCTTGAATAAAGCGTTGTGGGTAGCCTTTAATTTCTTCTCTGTCAAAAGTATTTTCTGTATTAAAAGTTAGTTGACAAAATCATATCATATACCTAGGGAAATAGTTGAAATATTCTTGGAAAACTTGCTCACTGGGTTCATTACTTTCAGCTATCACGGTCAGTTGGTATTCTTGGTATCTTATCTTCTGTTACTTTATAAGTTCACCCATTCCAGGGTTCCTCGCCCATATCGGTGTTGCTTTAAAGGATCATTTGGTGATTTCTTCATAGCATTTGTTTTATTCTTGCTTTCGATTGTGCGTCTTTATTTGTTGAGATTAATAAATTAATGAAAAACGTTAAGCACCACTGAGTTTGCCACAACAACAGCCTAAAGGTTTTTTCTTTCTTTTTTGCGGACAACAAGGAATTTTACAATTTCTTACCAAGAGAAGTCGGTTTATAGCTGACCAAAACTATTTGTTTGCTTTATGATTTCATCAAAGAAATCATTCTAGATTCCTGTGTGTGGGTACAGACTGTAGTGCACACTTGACGTTCTAGGACAAAGAAGGATGCAAGCCATAAAGTGATCCGTAACATCCGTTTAATAAACACGGAATAAATCATGCTATCCAAGCCTTTGTGTAATCCCATTTAAGCACGATGCACCTGCGCCAGCGGAAAACAATAGACGGTGCAGGAAAACATTTCAATTGGCAATTAAACCTCCCACACAGCCCAGCTTCGCAGCTCCTGGGTACTTCCTGGAATAGAAGCATCATACTTTTCTGCGCCGATTTCAAAGATAGTGGTTTTGAGAACTGAAATTTCTTCGATTTGAAAATTCATCAGATACGAGCATTTTAAGCAGCTTTTACCATGCCTTTTACCCTGGATTTTCTTCAATATTATTTGTAAAGATCCTGTTACATCATTAAATGGAGTAGTGCCAAGCACCCATATGTACTTTCAAAAGACAATTATATGTTTTTCAGGCATTTTCTTTTTACTGCACATAAAAAAGACAGTGTATATGTAATCAGGTTGAAAGGAATCTATTTGAAATGTTTGATTTCTAAGCTTTTAAAGCTATAGTAATGGCGATTTAATCACTTATTAATACACTTAACAGTGTAATGCACCTCTCTTAAAAGGCAAACTACATGCCATAGCATTCAAATATTAGTCGTGCCCTTCTGTGGTGCACCGCGTTAGGTGATCCAAGCTCGTCATCATTTGCTGGCCCTTGTGGTTGTGTGTCACTAGCCTTACGAAATTTCAACGTGTCATGAACAATGTCGTACACTGCACCATAGGAAATGTTGAACTGTTGCGATAAGGTTCGCAGTTGCACACGCCTCTGACATTCTGCGGGGTTGCAGCTGTTACCGGCCTCCTGGAGCGTGGCGAATCACTTAGGTTCACAGGGCCCTCTAGGAAGAATGCACACCACCTAGAGACATACAATCATCCCCATACACGCCACGCATGTCCCTGTGAATATCACTTGGCTTATGCCCTTTGGCCCACAAATATCAAACCATACCTCTCTGCTCTTCACACGTGGACGACAGTAACATGCGCGCCATCTTTGTTGCGTAGTTCGCTAGAGCTATAAATGAAACAAAAAATACCCTCTATAGTGAAAACTTCAAACTATATCTGTATGAAATTACTACATTCCAGCTGCAATACCAAGGCAGAAAAAAATTATTGTACGTTACTTTTCGATCCGCCCTCGTACATTGCATATTTTAAAGTGACTTCCCTTCTTCATCTAATAACTTTTGGCGCATGTTTCCCACATATATAAAGCTTATCAATAATTTAGAGCAACTTTATGTATTTTACACAAAGTTTAGATGTACGTCTGTACTTCAAACTGATGATATTTTTAAAATCAACCTTAATGTTTAGTAGTGATTAACGCCCGTTCTTACTGTAGACGACACCTCAGGAGGTAGACGCTGGTGATACATGAAATGAAATGATAATTGGGAAAGGAAACGCTCCAGGCATAAGTTTAAGGTACCTCCCCGCATTTGCCAGTTATGATGTTGAACATTTGGAAAAGGCCTCAGTCAGGGAGGACGGTTCTGGTGGAATTTGAACCGCAGACCTCCCGTTCACTATCTTAAATACTTGGGCTACCCATGTTGGTAAATTCAACCTTAAGCGCAATGGAGTCGCTTAACATAGATTCTATGCTTTCTTATACCTAGTCTAATTATTTCAGCCTCTGTATTCTTCTTCTTCCTCTTCCCCTCAGGAATTAGGCATCTCTGTCTGTTTCTCTTCGCTTTCCAACAGCTACTCCCATCTTGTTCTGGGACGCCCTACATCTCTTCTTCCACGAGGATTGTACCTTTTTATTAATACTGGTATTCTTTATTCACTCATTCTTTCATGTGTTCCTTCCAATTCTGTTTATTTTCCTCTACTTTATCTTTTAGTTTATGTATGCCTAATTCCTTTCGAATTCTTTTATTTCCTATTGTATCTCGTCTGGTGCATTCTTTAACTCTTCTTTAGAACCTCATTTCTGCTGCCTGTATTTTACTTTTGTCTCTTTCCTTTAATTTCCAGGACTCGCTTGCATACACGAGGTTTGGAACTGCCATGATTTTATAAAATTTCAATTTCGTTTCTTTCTTTGTTGTGTTTTCTGCGGACACTTGTTTTCTAAAATCTTGTCTAAATTAAAGCTTATTTCAAGTTCAAATAGTTAAAATGACCTTACTGGATATCTCCCTAAAGCTGTAGTAAAACTAATAATAAGCGTAGAATCATATAAGAATATTCCAAATAACAATATGAAAATAGTATTTCACAGGTATAGCATTGTTACGTATATGCGGAGTAAGGTAAGCGATAATGTGTTCTGCTCAACTGGGATACGGTTCTCAGGCTAGTGAGCTGAATGTAATACTACAAGGTCGAGATAGCTATTTGCATTAGAACTCGGCTGAAGTTGGCTCAGCAAGCAGGGAACTGTCTAGCGTCTTTCTCCAGTCCAAACCTCTAAATGCTAGTAAATTAGAACGTTTAAACGTCTGGTTTGCATTCTCGACGCCAGCGGTGGGCAGAAATCCTGATCCAATTTCTCGCCCAGTGAGCTTTTTCTGTCTCAGTTTCTTTGGCATATGAGTTTGTCCAAACTCATACTTGCAGCTTGTGGTTAAGCATTTATTCACCTTGACTACAAGTCTTTATCAAGCTAAAAAATTGGTTTTAACTTTTGCACTTAAACTGCACAACTATTTTCAGTTCCGCTGCATATGTAAAGCCCAGCCTCCCTCCCAAAAAAACAGTATTTGTGTGCGTACATGTTGGTTACATTATTCTAAAAAGTTGTGTTGCATTCAGATGATTTTCTCCACTCACTCCAATAAACTATTCTTAAAAAAGGATATTATTCTGTCTCTTAAGGTTATATTCTACCTCTTGTTAATTAAGATAAATTCTCATTACTCTAAAACATAATCATTTTAAGGTTAAAGAATTAGATTTTCAGATCATAAAACTGTTATTGGTATAGTAAAATTCCCAGAAAACAATGCTACTAAAACGCGTTTACCTAATCTACTAGAAGGATTGATGATTTTAGTATCAGCACTTTTGTTGTTATTTTTAAATAGTATAAAGTGGGGCAGTTATACAGTTTAGCTGGTAATGATACTCTGTTGGTAACTTTGTGTATTGGCTTTGTTTACATTTCCCACTGTATAACGTATACGAAATGCAAGTCACCAATATTTAGCTAGACATGGTACAGTAAGAAACTACTTGATTTAATAAACAAGTTAATGGTATGAATGCTATTTTTGAGGTTACCAATAGTGGCTCTTTAAAGAAGCAATGTAATTCTGTGAAGAAACAAATAGACATGAGGTTAGAAAAGCCACACATGAAGCTAGTTGTAATTTCATTGAAATTCTAATAATAAGATTATAACTGCTTGATCTTGAACAAAATACACTTGTGGTGATGTAATCACAACTCGGTTTGTAATATTACTTTAGTTAACAAGTTTAAACAGTTTTTTATAAAACACCCAGCTATCATCAATGATAGAATTTCTAATCCAGGTGTTTCTTTCCAGGATTTATTACTTAAGTTTCCTAAATCTGCTGTAAGACGTGAATGGACACAAGTCAGCAGTGATGATATTTTTGAAGTAGTGGCTAAAATGAAAAATTCCAACACGAGAGGTCACTTTGAAATGACCAATAATAATAATAGTTTTATTAAACGCATCAAAAATGTGTGCGACCGCAAGCAAAACATTGAAACACAAAACAAGAAAAGGAAAGGTAATTGAAATTTTACAAAGTAAAGCCACTCCCAATAATAATCTATGGGTTTAGTTTACTTTATTTTAGTTAAGTTTGTGCTATGATTATGCCAATTCCATTCTTTTGTGTCATAAGCAAATAGCAACATAAACATACACATTTCGTGTGGATGTAAGAAGGATTCAGTAAGCTAACGATAGTCGGAATTTTTAAAAAGCGGATCGCTATGTGATACCTTTAAAATTCCATGCTCCTTACATGACCACGAGAAAAAGCGAATAGCGACATAGCACTTGAAAAGGAAATGCAAAGCAAGGACGAAGAATGTCCCGGAGATGATCAACGATTAGGCTTAAATTGTGTGCCTTAACAAGATCTGCATTTTTTGTGAAATGAGGTTTTGTCTTCAGAATGAAGAAGGCTTCCTCTACAGGCTATTCCCAGAAAATTAATTGTCATGTCTTAAACATAAGGTATTTTAATCAAAACGTTGGAGCTATTTTTGAGAGAATCAAAAATAAGAATTTTTTTAATCTTTCTGTATGAACGTTTTACCCATTTCGTATTCTATAAAAGGCCCCATAAGAAGGTACAAGAAGGAATAATTATTCCGAGACCCATATAAAGAAAGCGTTATTTCAAGGGCATGTTAAAATGGTTTTATAGTTAAAGTACTTTATTTTTAGAGGAAAGCAGTATCAATATCTTCTAATGCTATTGCTGTTGTGAAAGTCCCTAGTCCGGCACGCAGAGAACAGGCAGAGAATAGAACTGCTGGACGTTACTATTTGCAAGAACTGTGGAATACAATTTGGCTTCGCATCGTGTGTTGGTCTCTCATGTCAAGAGATATACATTCTATCCTTAATTAGAAACAATACGTGCGCAATTAAAGAGAGAATAAAATTTAAAAACTAATGAACAGGAAATTAAAATGGCCTCTGTTAGATGAACAGCTCTTATTTATCACTTTTATTGCCACAGCATACTGACAGCTGTAAATTAAATCTGTCATTTAAATATTAAATGTGTTATGATTATAGATCCAGTAATATTCCAGAAACGATCATGGATTTAGTTGAGATGTGTGATGGAGGTAATGTACCCAAGTGTGATATGTGACAAAACTAATTTGCGCTGTCATATTGGTACGTAATAAAGTGCAATTAACAAGCTGGTTGAGAACCCAAAGTGTAGCGAGAGCTGTGTTGTCATTTGCCGCTTGATGAGGCACGGACATGCGCGCAGGTTTCTATTAAAATATTAGCGGCAATGGAAAGCTGTGATTTACCCCCAGATCCTAGCGTCCGTTGCGCACTATTTGGACGTTTATCGCGTTTTAATTCAGAAATGAGCTCTTGGAGTTAGTGTTTACAAGGAGATTTGTATTTTCGTCATCATTTAATCGCAATTCAGTAATCTCTTGTGCACAGTCACAGTGCCTGCTTAAAAAAGCGTGACTAATTCATTTTTGCTTTCTCTAGCATCAACTTAGAGGAAAATTCTATGTCTCCGTGGTCTAAGGGTACCATGCTAGCCTCTAGGTCCCAAGGTCGTGGGTTCAAACCCGGGAGGACGATGGAATTTTTCGGGCGTAAAAATACTTAGTATGGCTTCCTTCGGAAGGGAAGTTAAGTCGGTGGTCCCGTGTCATAGATTTACGGCACGTAAAAGAACCTCAAACCTGATATAGAGGCCACTGAGAAAATTTTCTGTTGGTCTTTCACGCCCAATACGGAAGGGGACGCTAAGGACCACAGCAGTTAGAGCGTCCATAAATAAAACTCAAGTTTTTGAACATTCTATGTTAACCAAAAATTTTATATCGCCGAACTAACTGGAAATACACGTTTTTAGATCCCGTGGACTCCCCATAAAAAAAAATATGAGAGAGAGTGAGAGTGAGAAGCATAACTCAAAAACGAAAAGGCGGTTAAATATCAAATTTCAACTCGTTCCAAGAATTTGATACAAGTATTTTCGAGAAAAACCCCCACTCCGAGCTCCTTTATATGGAAACGTTTTCATTTTTTTTTTTTTTTTATTCTCTAAAATAGCTATAAATCAGTTTGGTTGAAATACCATAAACTAAAATATATGGTGACTAATAGTGTGTACATCCTAAGTTTCCTTTGAATAGCCTGTGAAGTTTCCTTTGAATGAATTTAGTATAATTTTGTGTAACTGGTAAAGCAAAGTGATATACTAAAGCTTACTACACAAAAAATGTAGATCTTTTAAAACACACAATTTAATTCAAATAATTTTTTGGCATCAGTCACTTCATCAGGAATTTTCGAGATATTCGTTGTTATTTGAGTTCTTGAATAGTTTTTTTCACCCATTTTTTCAAGTGCTGTCACCATGTAATTGTTTTTTGCAATGTCATGCAGGGGATATGGAGTTTCAACGCCAGCTAATATCGACCGATTTGACTTTCGCTTTAGCCTTTGTATCTACAACGAAATGTGTAATGAAATAATTGCTGCAAACGTTTATCTCGGTTAACATGAGGTAGATAGTAAATATGTGTTTACATATTGTAGAAGCTATAGAAAAATAAATGAAATTTCCCAAAAAATTCATATGAATGTAACACATAAGATTTCTAAGCAGAAGCATTAACAGACAGCAAAGAAGGAACAACCTTAAATGAGCTCATGAAATTCTACATTTTCGGTTCCAGCTAGTGTTAACTCTCGGATTGGATTAAAACCAGTCGTAATTACATTGACAAAATATTATGTGTAGTTTTTATTCAGCGCACCGCGTCGTACCCGCTATGTGTAACACAAATGAAATTCCTATTTCAAGTGAATTACCGTAGCGTAATCGATAGTGATGGCCTTTCAATTCATTATTGTTTTTCTCTTTTGGTTCGAGTTATATCGTGCTGTAATTTTTATTTTTTTTTATTTTATTGCATTGCTTTTGTTTAGGCCTCGTTTGGTAAACATTTCTGCTCTCAAATAAAATTCTAGTTTAATACTTGCATCACAAATGCTTGTTTTATAAAATGAACAGAATATATTAAAATAAAACTCTAGCACAGTATAAAAAAATTATTTTCAGCGAGATTGGAACCACTAGAGAGAAAGATTTGTTGATTACACTACGACTACCCACTTGTAAGGAATCCTTGATTACATTACAGAGAATCGGTATGCCTCAGCGTACCGAATAAAAATGACCCCTACGGAAAATGATAGTTAATCTGCATTTAATATATTATCAATAGCATAAGAAAATATTTCCAAAGTTGGAATCTAATCGGGGAGTTGCACTTGCTGGCGTTCTCTTATTAGAACGGTTGTTTCCATTCGTACCAAGTAAAGCAACCCATATTAATAATTCGCAAAGTTCTTCAAGCTAATATTGTAGGCGCTCCTACAAATTGTGCACATATCTGTTTCGTTTGTTTTGGAGTATAGTTGATGTTCTTATTCCTACAATCGCGAATAGCTATAATTACAAATGTTCTTATTTTTAATCAAGTGTTATATTTTCCCATGCTCGAATTCTCTTTCAGTGTATATTTTAGGATATTTGTAATTTGAATAATACGCTTATAGGTTTCATCCCCCAATCCAGAGGCGGCGAAAACCAGAATCCAGCCATCGGGTTCTCTTTAAAAACGGCAGTACTCCTAATTTCTGTTTGAGTGGTACATGCTGCTAGGTACTGTCTGTCGTACATGTTATGTATTCCTAGGACTCGAGAAAGGAATGTATTTTCGCGTAGTTTATATATAATTATAGCGTCCGCGAAATTAGTATAATATGCATATATATATATTGACGGAAAAGGCTAAGTTGCTCACAATATCAAAAGAATCTATTAGATGTAAAATAGCAGTAAAGCAATAAGAATACACAGCAAGCAATGAGTGTCAATTACTTGGGTGTTAATATTATTGACAATGTAATTGCATAGGTGAAGTCACGGGTAAGAAAGTCATCGATGATATCAAGAGCATTGAGGGACATTATTTGGAGCAATAACTATGAGCAAAGAGAGCAAAACTAGAATATATAAAACTTGTGTCAGACCAATGATGACATATGCGGCGGAAACAAGAGCCGACATAAAGAAAGCGGAACAACTGGTTAGAACAAATGAAATGAAAATAATAAGATCAATAACAGGGTATACAGTGAGTGATAAAAATATCAATGAAGAAATAGAGTATGTATGGAATTACAGACATTACGAGATGGATAAAATGCAGGAGAAAAGAATGGAAATGCCATGTTAATAAAATGCATTTCGCTTTCCGAAACTTGCGATGAACTTCAAACCAGACACACCAGGACCAGCGGGAAGACCGCCATCATAATGGAAACAGAGTTATTCTTTAGTAAAATAAGGCTGTTGAAACAAACAGAACATTGTCCTAAATTAAAAAGAAGAAGAACAACAACAAATTAGTATGATTTTCTGTGCGTATAATGCAAGGGGTCGTCCACAACAATGCTTTGATACAGTGAACAATGGGTGGGAGATGTGGTTTTTACATCAGACAATGAGCATGTAGTGCAAATTGTTAAATGCAATTAATTATATATTAACTGTAACAAAACTCAGTGTTATTATATTGTGTTATATTTTGCAACCGCTGTACAGTAATTTGAACTCCTTCAACACAGATAGGCTACTCGTTTTCCTTGTCTTTTGAATGAATTCATATTGTCACATTTCAGTAAACATATTCTTTTGCTTTTACTACAGGTACCGAATTCATCGGGCTGATATATAATAACGGGATTTTTTCTTGAGCAAACAGACTCATGTTGACCACCACCTGTGGTCAGGTAAAGTTATCTCAAGTTTAGGCTTGCACCTTCCACAAATTCATCCTAGCCCTCGTCTCAGCTAGCTGATGCAGTTGAGCTTTCTAGAGGCCCAGTTGAATACGCAAACTACAATGTCCTCAGGCCAGTGTAGAAACCCTGAGTTTAGTCATTGCCTTGGGTGACACTAAATTAAAAATAAAATTCTATAAGTAAATGACGAGCCAACCAACCAGGACTAAAGGACCTAGCGCTCAGGAAAACGTATAGTACATACCATGTTGCATGTTTTCATCTCACTTCATGTAAGTTGTGTGAAAATGTTAAGAGGTTGTGTTAAAGGACTATAGATATGCAACTCTTCCCACGTATAGGGAGGAAAAAATGCTTTCGGGCATTAAGGATGAAGGTGTCGTACATCATCCCTCCTTTCCCCAGGAAGAAACATAGACCTCTGCGTTACGGACTACAACCCGGAACCGGACAGCGACGCTGTATATTTTATGTCGCCCTGACAGCTTATGGCTGAGAGCGACGCTGCCAAAAGAATTTTGCCGAGAGTTAAAAGCTTTCGCACTCACTAACTGGAAATGTTGGCCCTCAGGAAATGAAAAGCCACAGCTAGTTACGTTGGTGTAGCTAATGTTCTTCCTAAAACTTTATACTATAGCGTGTTTCATTGCGATAGTCCACGCTTTAATAATCCATAATTCTACATTCAAAACTTACTTTTAATCTGTAAGTACAAGGCAAGTCCTGGGAGATTGGCTACTCGGTGGGGATGCGTCAAGTAGCAGAAGAGTATGCATGAGTCGAAGATCCCAACAAAAGCAAGTATATATGATTCTATAGCGGGTTTCTCAACACTGTGGTAAGAGTCCTAGACGTACTGAAATGGACATTGTTTAACAAACAATTTTGAATTCATTCCTCAAGCTAAATAAATTGTCAAAATACGAATATATGAATGTCAGAAAATTCTCATGTACAATGAAATAGGGATGGGTCCTCGATACCGTCGATACCTCGATACTCGGTGGTATCGAAGTGTCTAATACTTTGAGATAAACCTTCGATGCTTATAAACTTTTAAGTTTTGCATTATTGAAAGTTGTTGCGTTTAACTTTATGCTAGATAAGAAATGAATTGTTGCCTCGTACGTGACCCCAAAGAGTTGCTGGACTATAATGTTTGATAGACCTTGACTGCGTTTCCTGGGTAAATCAATGCAACATTCTGTAGACTCTTGTGTCTAAATGAAAGCATGAAAACAATGAAGGAAGGAGTCGCGGTACTCGTGTAAGATGCATGAGTTGTGAGTGAGGCTGATTTATTCATTCATTATCTGTTTACCCTCCTCTTAGTAGGACTTACACCCCCCAGGACTTACAGGCGGGTGCCTGGGGTCAGAGGAGCAGACACTCATGGATCAGACAGAACATCCAGTATGGTGATCAGCCCGATGCCTGGTATGGGATAAAGGAAGTAGATGAAACGAAATGTGAGTGAAATGGATGAAAGGAAAGGTGATGATAGAGCAGTTGGTGGAATGAATGGCGGGGGAAACCGGAGAACCCGGAGAAAACCCGCCCAGACGCCCCTTCGTCCACCACAAATCCCACATGCAGGTCCCTGGGATTGAACCCGGGTTTAACCACTCGGCCACGGCGCCGCCAGTGAGGCTGATTTAGCTGACGTAAAGTACGTTTCTGCAATAGCCTGGCTTGGCGACTCTCTCTCAGCCATAAATTTACCTACTCCGGTGATCTAAATCTGTGAACACAGTAGAAACAAATCAGAACTTAAGACGTGAGATAATAGAGCGCGTGGAAATATGTGTTATTTTTAGTTGTTTGAGTTTCATGTAAAATATATATTTTTTGGTATTTTCAAACTGCAGAATAAAGAAGAATTTGTAGTATTTGTTTTTCAATAGATAGAAAATCCATAAAAAGAAAGTTTCCACCAAAAAATATAGCTACATAAAATGGGAAGCAAACCAAATTTATTATTATTATTATCATTATTATTATTGTCCTTTTCTAACACAAGGGGATATATAACTTGTGGCATTATCAAGATAAAAAAATTGATGCCAATTGGAGAATGTCAAAGGGGAACAATTTAGGAATTAGCTTACAATACAAAATTGGTTACATGCGTTTATACACAAAACTACAATGACATAATTCAGTGAACAAGCCATCGCCTTTACTATTTTTTATGAAATGAGTATCGAGTATCGGTGCTCAAAAATTAATATTTGTATCGAGTATCAGAAATGGTGGTATCGTCCCATCATTACAATGAAACATAAGGCAGTATTTTTAACACTTAAATGATTTCAGTCTAATTATATAATATATAAATTCAATAACAGCTCTGCTTAAAGCAATATATGTATGTAACAATATATAAAAAGTGTATATTACAGTCATTGTATATGTTTATATTATTGTATACATGTGTAATAATGTTATGTGAATGTATTACGTAATTTAATATTGTAGGAGCTGTGAGAATAATAGGTTAAAAGCTGCTAACAATGAGGTAACAATGAGGTAGTATTGAGACAATAATGAATTAGAACGTTTAATAATGCTACTGGTAATTCTTGGAAACAATAATCTAATTTTTGAGACGGTTTATAAAAGAGCCAATCAACAACAACAAAAAAAAGCTTAAGTTAAATGAAAGTATTCTATTGGATTAGCATTAGCCAATCAGAAACTTAAATAGGGCTAATTGTACCAATTCAGAAGTCAGTTGCTAGCAGACAGCGTTCCTAACCGGACGCGAGACGCGTCTTTGAGAAGTTTAATACGTATTCGGTGTGAGACGAAAATAATTTACGTGTTAAAAAGTACAAGTAATTAATAAATAATCTCACAGCTCTCTATATCAGTGAAGTGTTATTTTAGCCGTTTAAAGAATTAATAAATGGAGTGAAGTACAAATTATAATCTGTTTAAGCCTACATTCTTAGCCACACTACTCTCTGCAAAGAAATCCATGTCTCTAACAATAATACTGACGCAGCCGAGGCGAACATAAATATATAGTATTTAAAGAAACAGTCAAATAACAAAGTTAATATTTTTAAACTTGGGGCGAAGGAACTTCATACCATACGTACGGTTGCAGCTACTTCAAGTTCGGCTCGCCAACATTCGAAACACAATACAACACCACCATAAAATTAACCTACTTAAAACATTATTTCGTTAGGATCATCTTCCTTAAATGTATCTCTGTGAAGATTATTTATATCTGACCAACACATTTGACCAAGGTGAACGTTTGTTCAAGTGCATTGATTGGTGGCCAGCATAATTATCGATTGTCGAAACATTCGAAAACCTGGCTCAAGAAAAAGAAGGTAAAGATTAACGAAGATTCGGGACAAAATTTTAAAAGTAGTAAAAAAAAAAGTGCGGGTCTTTCCCGTGAAATTCTACACGGGATTGATTCTATACATGGCTTTGCTAAAGCTAGAACGATCAAATGAAACCAAAAATTATTGGATTGGATACAGCATTTAGTTACAATATTATGATATCCATCCGTAATTTATCATAACAGCAAGAACATCTATGGTTCTCGGCAAGATGTCTTATGTTTTGGTACAAATTCGAACATTTCAGAACTGTGGTCCTCTTTTTGTGCAACGTATATATAAAACTGTTGTACGTAAACGCTTCTAAATGCCAAAGATATTTTGAAACAAAGAGAAAAAAATAAGGTAGCTAAAGGATAGAAACAAACGGCCGTGTTTGAATGCGCTGTCAGTGAAGTTTTTATATTTGTGGACCATATACCGACGCCCAGTAGCGTATGTTTTATCTGCTACGTCTCACATGCATGCGTTGTGTTCGCCCTAACCCGTCCACCCCCCCCCCACACACACACACACACACACACATACAAACACTATCGCCATTAATGATCGAAAACATAAAAGCTGAACCCTTTAATCCGGCTGGACCCTGCTAGCGAAAATTCGCCTGTGTTAAATCATAACAAAACGGTCGTAAAGAGCTAACAAAGTAGAAACTGGACCATGAAACGGGCAAGCGGGGAAACTGTAGAAAAATAAATGTGTCAACCTTAATGTTAATCCGAAAGCGTTTTCATACGTTACCACCACATATTGGAACAAATGTTGGAACTGTAGCCAGCAGCAGCAGCAGCAGCAGCTCAGTGGTCATTCCCAACTTTGATGTCGGCTACAGATTTGCTCAAGCAACCGTGCAACCATGGAGTATACAACTCGTCATAAAATATCAGGTCTCTTGGTAACTACGCGAGATGCATTTGAGGTTTATGGCAGAGCCGGTGAACTTATCAGAGCAACTCCCCAAGCCGAGAGAAGCTCTAGGTCCTCGTAAAACCGCACAGGGTGTGTTCTCTTGGATATGCCGCAATTTGTAACACTAATGATTAACCTTAAAGGAATTCCAAAATTAAGGAGACATTCTCGTTCCTTCATTTCCACAATAATACCTAAAATTTGACAAAGGATTACGTAAAATTGGCTTTCTTCAAACGTCGCTATATAGTTAATGTGAAATATAATCAAATAAAAATGTGAAATTAAGGTACTCAGAGCTATAAGTTTAAAACTCAGCAAAACTAAAAACTTAGTTTTACATACAAATGTGCAGGTCATTAAAGTCGATTTAAAGGGAGATTAAAAACCTATCTCCTCAATGCTAAATTTCCCAAATTCACGACCATTATCTCAAACGATTTAAGATGTCAGACTGAAATGTCTGCAGATGAAGATGCATGCCTTCCAAGTTCACAGATCTACTTTTATACAGCTGCGTCATGCATTAGAGAATGCATGATATTTTTTTCTTAATTATATGTTTACTACATTCTATCAATAATTATATTTTTTAAAAAGCAACCAAACATCCTATGAACACCAAAGATACGCACCACGACATTAAGGTGTAGCTTGAAGATGGTGTTATTTTAGGGGGAGTTGTATTATATTTCAACTGTTGGGGAACCGAACTTGTAGTAGTTGCAACCGCACGTATAGTAAACAGTTTTCGGTAGCCTTCACCCCAAATGTATTTTTACTGTTTCTTTAAATATTATACATATGTTTGCCTCGGCTGCGTCAGTATTATTGTTAAAGACATGTTTCTCTTTGTAGGGTTGTGGTACGACTAAGAATGTAGGCTTACACAGATTATAATTTTACTTCACTCCTTTTATTAATGCTTGATACGATTTAAATAACACTTCACTGATATAGAGAGCTATGAGATTCTTTAATTAATTATTTGCACTTTTTAACACGTAAAACTATTTTCGTCTCACACGAATACGTATTAAATTTCTTGAGGAAATTTTTGCGTCTGGTTAGTTACGCTGTCTGCAACCAACTGAACTGATTTCAACCGCCTAAACTTGTAAATTTCTGTATTTCAAGTCTCTGATTGGCTATTCCTAATCCAATAGAATACCCTCATTTGACTAAAGCTTTTTCTGGTTGTTGATTGGCTATTTTTATAAACTCACTAAAATTACATTATTGCTTACAAGAATCACAAGTAGTATTGTTAAACTCTCAAAGGTTACCTCAAGGTTACCTCATTGTTAGCAACTTTTAACCTATTATTCTCACAGCTCCAACGTTATTAAATTACGTAATACATTCACATAACATTATTACACATGGATACAATAATATAAACATATACAATGATTATAATATACACTTTTTATATATTGTTACATATACGTATTGCTTTAAGGCGGGCTGTTATTATTTTTTATTACATAATTTGATTGAAATCATTTAAGTGCTAAAAATACTGCCTCAAGCTTTTATCTTAGTATAATTTCAGTCAGATACTTCAATAAAACGAGTCATTTATGTCGGAAAACACCATTCGCAGAAAAAGCTATTTAAATTAAAAATGGGACTTAGCCAACTTTTAATTTCATATATTATTTGGAAAGAAAGAAACCCCCTGGTTTGGACATACGGAAGGCGCTTTATTTTTCAGTGTTACCAATTTTTGGAGAAAAAGTTTCTCCAAAATGTAAACTAAAATTTACTTCTCTATTGCAAAGAGTATAGAAGTTATGATTTTTTTTCCGTGAAGTGTTGCAGAATTTAAAGTTCAAATTGGCAGGTGCAGTATCGGGCATACAATGATAAATTAGACAGGCAATTTATTTCCAAAGAAAGAAAGAAGGAAAGAACATCTGCTGTGATACATTCATATGACTGTATGTTCTTCCTCAAGCTTAATTTTCTATTTACTACATTTCAGTCTAAATAAACTTTGCAGAAATAGCTGCATTGCACATTTCGTTATAGATCAAAGGTAACAACGATAATCAAATGTTTAGGAACCGAACACTATACTCTGGTCTTAAAATTCCATACTGCTTCCATGCAATCGCGAGAAACAACAGGATTTAAAGAGAATGGCCAAGAAATGAAGAGTTCGAATCTTTAATAACGGATATCTCTAAAATTGCTGTGTTCACAAAAAAAAATTAAAAGTTTATTTGAAATTTTTCTGTCTTGCTATTCCCAGAAAATTCAACGTGTGCATTTTATCTGTCATATCTTTAATATAAGATATTTTAATCAACATTCTTAGAAAATAAAAAAAATCCGAAAAATGTTCCATGGAAAAGGATAGTTTGAGATGGGGGAATTTCCTTGAAAATCTTCGTGTCGCATTTTTGGGAGGTACAAGTTTGGTATTTAGCCAACATTTCGTTTTTGAGTCTTGCTGTTCACAGACACGCGCGCGGATATTTTTCTAAAAATGCTTTTCTTGGATTCAGGGGGCTTTAAACATGTACTTGCGGTGAAATCCCGATATCGAATATTTAGGTGGAATGCAATACCTTTTATACTTACTATGTACGTGGTAGAGAAAGTTAAAGGAAAGAAAAGGAAAAAAACTACTTTCTCCAGGAACCAATGGATCATCATGCATGATGTTTTTGTGGCCGTTATAAAATTTTCTCCACATATTGAACTTAAAATCTCAGTCACAACTTCTGAACAATAATTATGAAGAGTTTTTAAATTTTGATATTTCCAGTATAAAACTGAAGGAAAAAATTTGAAGCTACCTGCAATGCACATTGTGAATAGCATTATAGGTTTTAATTTAGTACTGGTGCATGTATTATACATTTCATTTAATTGTAATGACCGTTCCACGAGACAGTCACCTTTAAATGTTTACACTAATTTATAAATGCTGGTTGCGGATGATAAAAATTAATAGCCTGCCAAAGGTGTTTCTACTAAGCTCACAAAATCTTATTTTATAGGCCCAAGCTCATATATGTGTTTATCGCTGTGTGCGAATCTTTAATGTCGAGAGTCGATGGAAAAAGTTTTTGGGCCTCAATACACCTAGGCCTGCACTTAGGCCATAAAGATCCATTTTGACCATGCATTAGCTTAATTTAGGTCCGCTTCTCCTAAACCATAGAATAAGCCCCTGAAGTTGCCTTTCTTAATATTTTCAGTGCCCAAAATATAGACACTAAAGTTAGGCATTTTGCTTAAACAGAAAAAAAAATTGAATAAAGTTTTATTTATGGAAATTCTTTTACTGGTAAGGTTCTTAGCATTTCATTTTCTAATGGATGTGAAAGATCGGAAATTTTGCTTAGAAACCTCTTTATCAGGCTTGACGTTCTTTTATGTGCCGTAAATCTACGAAACGGGACCACCGGCTTTACTTCCCTTCCGAAGAAAGCCATGCTAAGAAATTTTATTACGCCCAAAAAAGTCAATGGCCTTCCGCCGTGTTTGAACCCGCGACCTCGGGAACTAGAGGCTGGTAATGTACCCCTAGACCACGGAGGACGATACTTAAATATTGCATATCTGTATTATATGTGTGAGGAGGTCTCATTCTCTTTTCCACACCGTCTATACCTCAGGTCACCAATGCGGATGGCCAATGCCGTTAAGGCAAGGAATGGTGAATGGGATGTCTGAGGTTCAAATTCCAATAGGACCGTCGTCCTGAATAAGTTTTTTTCCAGGTTTCCCTCAGTCCTCATAATTAGCAAATGCTGGGGAGGTACCCTAACTGTAGGGCTGGAACATTTCCTTCCCAAATGTCGTTTCATTCCATGTACCACAAGTCAAATGTGTTGCCGTAAGCAGTAAGAGCGGGCATTCGATACTATTAAAAACTATACACATTGGTTACCGAGCGAGATGGCTCATTATAACGTGCAAGGCCCGCATTCATGAGGTCTCGGGTTCGATTCCCGTCCACTGCCACTCTGATCTTGGGTTTCGTGGTTTTCCCTGTCGTAGGCGTATGCTGGGTTTTGTATTATCCACCACGATTTCCTTCCATCATTTCTCTTTCATTGCGTTTCCTTCTCATCTTTCAGGTATGCGTCTAGGTTTCGTGGCGTATAGCGGTGTCGGACAGATGGCGCGGATACTTGCTCAAAGGAAAAAGTGGACACTAGAGTGCTGCTTGGTCGACGTCATCTAGGAAGCTTCAGCAGTGGAACGGATCTTCGAGCCCGGAAATGTTAGAGACTTCCGCGCGTCGCTGTGGCCTGTCTGCCTGCGGCCTGTAGTCTGCTGTTGCTTCTTTTTTCATTTTTTATTTATGGACGTTCTTTAACTGCTGTGGTCCTTAGCATCCCATTCTATACTGAGCGTGAAAGATCGGTAATTTTGCTCAGAGACCTCTTTATCAGGCGTGAGGTTCTTTTACATGCCTTAAATCTACGACACGGGACCACCGGCTTTACTTCCCTTCCGAAGGAAGCCATGCTAAGTATTTTTACGCCCGAAAAAAATCCATCGCCCTCCGCCGGGTTTGAATGCGTTACCTCGGGAACTAGATGCTAGCATGGTAACCGCTACACCACGGGGGTGTGGCTCCTTCACTTCATCCTTTCCTGCAGGAGGTATTAGTCACAATATTTCTATGTAGGTCGCAGTGCGCGAGGTGTCCCTCACCGTACACCTTGTGTCTCGTTTGAGTCCCACAATGTATAGGTGCTTGCTAAGGGCGTTGCGCCAACGACTAAGACAAATAAGAATCTCTATATCTGAGACTAGGTCTGTCAGTTAGCTCCCTAGCTTGCCTAGCTCCGAGAATCACTGGAAAAAGGAGCTTCTGCTAATCTTACAGTGCACTTCTCAACCAGTTTTAAGCATACAAGGAAGGCAAGTAGAGAAAGCAAATGCAAAATAAGTCGTGGAAAGAAATAGCCATGCAAGTGACTAAAATAATTCGGTGACGACAAAAACTTAAACAGATCGCAAACAACTGCTAAGTAAACACAATTTTGAGAAAAGCAAAAGGGCACCATGTACAATAAGGAAAGAGAATTTAAAACTCTGCGCTGTGTTTCTGAGGGCTTTAGTACAAGGGAAACTTATGTGGTGAAACACAAAACCTTCAGTGATATTTATATGGATTATTTGACTATAAAATATAATATATGTTATATTATGCAGTAGCGAAATACGCCTATATAAATTATCTTGTTTGTTCAACAAACTCCTATCAGGTAAGACTACGACCAATGGAATTCAAAAGAAGAGCAATTTTTAAACCATACAAAAATAATTAAACTTAAAAACACACAGTAATTTAACTTTCTGTAGGAGTACGATCCTTATTTCCCACTAAGTAAACATAATAGCATCCTCCCTGGTATTATAAAGACATATTCCTGAAGGACATATTCCAGTTTTAATCCGGTTTATTTGTCGAAAATGAATCTGGGATAAATATTTTCTAGCTTATTTTTAGCAAAACAGAGAAAAAATAAATCACAAAATATAATCATTGGTACCCAAAGCAGGCAGGTTCCTATTTTAAGTGTTTGTTTACAATTACATACAGTTCTTCCATTAATATAACCAAAAACATCCCATTCTCTCTGAAATGTAGTTATTGCAGCTCCACAGCGCACATCGTATTCTGCTGACGCTCTGTTTACATAAAGGGCAATATCATCGCGGACAAAGCAATTTACGTTTAATGTTTCTGTGAGGCGGATCCGCAAGAATCGAATTTTCACAGGTATTAACCATGTTGGGAAAACAGCTATTACCTACTGAGCATCGAGCTGTTGTCTCTTGGTTTGTCTAAATACGTCCGCGTTGCTGCGATAACGATATGTCGATAATGGAAACGCATATATCGATATCGATTTCATTCCTTGCACTGCCGAAACAATGGCAGGTCGATGTTTTCTGATTTAACCGAGTGAGAGCGAGTTAGGGAATCCGATGGCCGCGCACGATATAAACCCCTTTCATTATCAACATCATATGGAACGATATAACCGAATCATGAAGAGTTTAAATTAAAATTGAAACCTCCTCATGCAGTGTAAATATCTGCTAATCGTGGAGCTCGTATAATGAACATAAACCTCGTATAAGGTATATCACCACAAAGAACTGAACGAACCTAAAGCTACTTTTAGGAGCGTTTGATTACTGACAACTTGTAACGTAGAATAGGTAGACAAAAATTAAACATACATGTAATTTATATAATGAAATTAAAGATTCTATGAAGACTGACTGATTAACAGAACTCAATAATTACATGTGCACAAGCTGAGAAATGCTGCACAAGATCCCTTTCCATCGTGAAGGATTTCGTTAACGAAAATCCAAGGATTAAGTGAAATAAAATACCAGATGGAAGGGAAGTCATTACATTAATTTAAATCAATAACACATCTCATGATTTCGAACGTGTTTTGTATCTTTCAGTTTTTTCCATGACCATTTTCTGCGGAGATATTGTAGTTTTTCCAGAACATAAAATGCACACGCTTGCAACGTTGCAGTACCCACCGGTAGCTATGAGCGGGTTAGCACTCCTGCTTTCAAAACCAGAAGTAGGTCAGCACGTAACCATCTTTCACTTTCGCTGCATGGTGGTGGCTCGTGAGTGTAGATAAAGGTTCTGTAACGTTCTAATAATTGCATCTGCAGTTTCCAACCACACATTTTGTAACCTAAAACCAGGATCTACGGATAATCAGCTCGTTCAGCATTAAGCTTAAACATGTTTTGCAATTCATACTGCTAATTTAATGAATCAACTTTCGCTTTGTTGTGTAAACACAAAAAACGCATAGTTAGGGTCTTACAAAGTCTACTAAATGGTACTTTTAACATGGACAGCAAAAGAATAAACAATAAACCAACTTAATTTACACCAGTTCACACGATTCACAGATATTGTTCAAAATGTCCACCATTTGCGCACCTGCAAGTTTCACACCTTCGTAACCAATTACATCGTACTCTAGCAAAGACATTTTCATTGCTGCGTACTTCCACCGCAGCCAGATGAATATGTTGTCACAAAGATTCGACGTCAATAATCGACGCTTTGTAGACTCCGCTTTTCATATCCCCCAGAAGAAGTCCAGAGGATTCAGGTCGGGTTCTTTTATCACTAAATCTGTGAGTTTAAGTGGTAGTACGATGGTACTTTAATAGTGACTCAACTTCTAGTGGAGCTGACATAAACATTGTGTGCTTTTCAGTCAGCGACCGCGAAATGCTTATTGGACGATGAAGGTATTGCTTCCACACTGTTAGTGTAGGCCAATAGCTACCAAGTTCTACTTGTCATTTCGCCAAAACATTACACTACCTTTCGTCGTGTTTATTTGTATTAAGGGTCGTGTGGAAAATAAAATCGCTAGTCCCTTCACCTCTCAGTTCAGGTATGCTGTTTTGTTTACGCCCAGGAGCCGGTTCTCACACTGACCTACCTTGACCTAGCAACGTTGCTTATGTCTCCAACCACATTACGTCTGCAAAACGGTGTTCGGAAAATGATTATTATTTGAAAATCTGTATGATGTAACATAATTACCACCGAAACTAGGCCAGAAGTAGGTTACGCTACCTGTTTTACAAGTACCAAACTATTATCTCGTACATTCTGGTGGAATATAGCATCTAATTTGGAAAAGGAATTTTTTTTCGAAAACGGCTGAACACAACAAAATGCTGTTATAGTTGTTTATATATTTTATTACCGTGGTTTCAAATGGGATTTTTTTCCTCATGTGCAAGAAGCGGAAACAGCAGTAATCTGTTTATTATCATGATTTTATTTATTTATTTTGGTTTATTGTCCTTTAACCTGGTACATTATACCGATGTACGAAATGAGTGAAATAATGCTCAAATGAGTCCGATATCCCTAGAGCTTAAAGTAACCCGACATTCGTCCTCTAAGGTTAAGGAGAAACCCTGGAAAAAAACCCTTATCCGGATAACTTGCCCTAACAGAGATTAGAACTCGGGACCTCTTGAATGTGAGGTAGGTACGCTACCCCCACACCAAAGAGGCTGTCATGGAAACAGTATGGAATTTGAAGGTCAGCATATAGTCTCCAGTTCTAAAACATTTGACTATCGCAATTATCTCGACTAAAATGAAGTAGACAGGAAAATAAACTTTCGTAAGCGATAGAAGGTAGAGAAGCTCATGTGAATGTAACACATCAGATTTTTTCAAAGAATGTGTAACGAGAATAAGTGTATTTTGAGCAGTTGGAAATTTCAAATCCAATGGCTATATCTGAAAACGCAGTAAAGATATTGCAAAAAACAAGTTGAAATATTATTTACCATCATATTGGAATGTAAATAAAAAGAGCTGTCATTGCTACTCCGTGATGTGACCAGATATCAACTGACTTTTGCATATGTAAAGATGATTAAAAGACCTTGGCAGATGTGAGAGCAGAAATGTGCTAATGTTTGAAATGTTAAATATCTGCTGACTATGTGTGCAGCTTTAGTTGTCTGGATGCTGGGGCGGTGTAACCGGACATTAAAAGGAAGATGGGCCTCGCATCGCACATGGTCACCGTAGTTAAGACACAATGGATGGCACCAGCAGGGTCGAGGCCAGAAGCGAAGTCGGAATTATTATTATTCAACTTTCATACAGCTGAGCCCCCATTCCTTTCCTTCCCCCGAATAGCCTTGCTTGCAATGCCTAAATTGATCGCACTTTTAAAGCTGCGACCCAGACTTTCTCGCTCCTTCTTTTAGTCTCTCCCTCTCCGTCTCTAACTACGGAACTCTCATTAAAAAGTAGAAAGGATTCGGATATATATAGGGTACTGTCGCGTCGAACAAAATGCATGAACTCGTCGTATATACGTACTTAGAGTTTTTCATTTTTATTTTTTTGAAACAAGCGGCGCATGCAGTCGAGACTTAAAGTTGAGCAGCCCCTCATGCTTGACCTAGCTGCTCAACACTATTTTGCTTTCCATTTGTTAGCACAGCTCATAAAGAGTAGTGGTGGTACGACTTTTACCCTCTCTTTTGCACCCTTTCTTTCTGCTGAAGACGTCGCTGCGTGTATATATGTGTGTGTGCGTCTTTCCACTCCGTCATACCCATCTTCCTCTTGCTCCCTCCCACGGTCTCGTCGTGCTAAAAATTTCCACTCGCCGAAAGCAAACATTCATTAGTTAAGGCGAAAGAAAGACTGAATGTACACACCGGGTGCTTCACAAAACTAAGGATCAAGCAAATCCGTCAGAGGCGAACGCACCTATTTGTTCTCGCATGACTGATTTTCGTTTGTTCCGGTTCGCACTTGCTGCTTTATATGCTTGTTTTTCTGTGGTTGAAATGCGTTTGTCTTCTTGGATATAAGGTGCTTTTATGAGATGCCTGGGAATAAAAGAGAAGGGACAGACCAAACAAGGGGACCGTAGGACATATTACCCAACCTTTTAATGCAGAAGCGTTTCTTAAGGAGTCGGGAATTGCCAAAATTCCAAACCAAATCACAAGAAAGAATTTTAAATTATTAATGAGGATTTTGACTTTTTGGAGACTTTTAAAACTACCAATAGAAAATTGAATATTTCAAAAATGACCCTTCTTTTTGTTGTTGTTCGTGTGAGTTATAAATACGATTTTAAATTACATGTCGGTTTCAAACGAAAAAAACAAATTATAGCCATTGAATATAAGCGATATTGGCTGAGTAATGGCTAATGAGTTGCTTTTGATTTATTTAGCAAAATTTAACTACATTTTATTTAATAAAATATTGTTTGTAGTGTTATTTATTTTATTAAGTTTTTAATTATCTATTCACCAATATTTAGCCAGACGAAGTGTGTTTGTGCATGTGTGTGTGTGTGTGTGTGTGTGTGTGTGGGTGTGGACTTGGACGGTTGGAGTTTACCAGAAACATACTCGTTCCTTGTTCGCTCTTCGACAAGTGCTAACCCTCCCCTGGCTGAAACACGAGTGAACCGTAAATGTTAGACTTTATTTGCTTTAACAAAGGTCAAGTATACAGATAATCTTAGAATTATGACTTTAGACGCGAAATAACTATTTTGGCACTTAGAAAATATAGGGATATCAAGTCAAATGCAACGTTCATCTAAGTATAAAACAATAATAGGTACCTTTAACTAGCTGATAGCTGTTATAACTTAGGATACTCAAACTAAACGGCGTTTATTCTAACACCCAATGTTACCTGATTGGCATTAAATCTGCTTAAGTGGATACAAACTACACTTTTTAAAATTAATACATTCCTCAGGATATAATACACGTGTATTTGGTAACAATTTGGTTTAACGTTTAACAGTCGGAAGGCATTTCCTATGTTACAGCGCTTCCTCGTGTTATACTGTCATCTGCTGAAACAAAATCAAAACGATGCACGATTCGCGTAACAGCAGAAAATATCCAATATAAATAGAATAATAGTTCTTCTTTAATAATTCCATCATAATTATATTTATTCAGAGGTACTTATTTTATATGTGAAGGGCGGACTAAAGATACTGTATGCTGTGTATATTAAAAATTATCTTGTACTTTGCAGGTAGGAATACAAAACTCGACTCATGTAAGAAAATGCCACGTTTACTACTTGTATCCTAATATAATATAGTGACTGCAGTTTTGTGAACTAAATGTTGCAATTATACTTGCCTAGGTTTCAGATAGGCACAATGAGTATAAAATTGTTTTTGTCTAAAGAAGAGCTTATGAATTTATTTTAACAATGCATTAAACGGATTCTTAAGAGTTATATGTAATTGTGATAGAAAATTTTATTCGTGTACGGTAATAATTAATGTCATTTAATACAAGTTTACCTCTTTGTGTAATAAAAGGATCTAGATTGATAAAAGGAGTGAAATGTTACAACATATAATTTCATTTAGAGTACAGAGAGCTTAGAAGTAGTAAACATGCAATATTTGTCTAATGAATAGTTATATAGTGAGAATGGTTTCTGTTGAAATATATTTGCAACGAGCTTTGTTTAGAATAATTTAATATATGTCGGCAGTTTAAATGTTTCCAAGAAGTCTTCTTGAGCCGGTCTTGCTACCGAGCATTAAAAACGTAACTCTCACGCTCTGAACAAACATTCGAAGGGGAATTAGGCTCATTTGTGCATACCATCGTTCAAAATTTAAATCTAGGCAGCATATCCGTTTGAGTTGTGCAATCTTTTAATCACTATATATGTGTAGAGGCAAACAATACGTAACAAAGTAGCACCTCTTTGGGTAGTGGGGTCTAATTCATTCAATTTTATTAACGTAACAACAAAAGCCCGTTGAAGGCACTGCAGTTAACTAAATTCAAACTTCTCTCTGGTCTGTCAAAGTGTATTACAGAAGTGAAAAATACGTTTGGAAAGCTGGATGCTTTTTACAGAACTTCCTTGCGGCTTTAATTTGTTTTCTTTAAATTTCCAAATCTTGAAACAAGAATGTCCGGATAATCATATTATAAGTTCCTGTTTTTATGTGGAGGCTTTTTACGGTTCTCGTTTCTTGCAATAATCGTAAGAAGCATCAGATAAAACCTTCATGATCATTTTCTGTATTCTGGCAAGAAATACGTAAATTTCAATAAGATATCCTGAGTACTTGCATTGAAAGATCAAATCTCAGATTTAGGCAAATATAGGCAAAGTGTTGGAAACCTTTTTGGAAGGAACGTCCTTTTAATTATTTATAACTTTCCAGTTTGTTCACAGATTTATAAATCAACAGAATATCAGAGAAATTTCAAAGTTTTGGTGGAAAAATATCAAAGGGTTTAGACAAGGACATCTACCAGCGTAGTTAGAGGAGGATTTGGGAATGTATCCCCCCTCCAAAATTTGTGTATTATGTTAATTTTATTGCCGTTAGTGATCCCTAAGTTAGCGCCCTTTTTTATATAATTTGTCCCAGATATACCACCGGTACCTAATCAGCATCGCGATGCATTTGGGGAGCTACGATAGGTAGCAGTCACGAAGGCCAACGTTACATCTGGGGAAGCAGGATGCTGACCACATCATTTCCCCATATCGTCTGAATGATCGTCCGTCTTTTCGTTTGTGGGCGTGAGGTCGGCAGCCGGGTTGCAGGTCTAGGCACACAAGAGTTGTAGCGCCACAGACGTGTGTTTGAGTGTGTGCGTGTGTGTGAACAGCATAACTGAAATGGATGAATACCAACCCTGATATTAAAGTTGAGGCATCTTCCAAATATGCGACTGGAGAGTCTGGCTAAAATTCCCAACTCCAAACGTCTCTTTACTTGGAACATGTCTTGTTATTTTTTATTTTGTCAAAAATTGATTAAAGTGCCGTATGTTTAAAAAAAATATCTGTCTGGAACTTTCTGTGATTAGCCTGCGAGGTCATCTTCATTCTGAACGGATTTTATATATTAACTGGTAAACTATAACTGCTTATTATACCAAAAAAAGGTTGGGAACTGCGTTGGGCTGGGGGAACTTCGATCTTTAAGCTAAGGGCAACAATATTTTTATTTATTTCCATTAACTTCCTTTAATTTCTACGGATATATCGGCAGTATTAACATTGTAGTGTTAACCGTTTTCGTTGCTCTTGGATTGAATTTTCTAATGCTGCCATACATTTCTTTAAGTGCTGAGTCCCATGCCTTTTTTCACCGCGATGTCATACGAGGAGTATAGAATTGCAAATTCAGCATATAGCACCCGCTTGTTAAAGATTTGACTATCGTTTCAGCGTCCTATATCTCCTTTGTAATTGAAACGAAATGGACAATGAAACTATTTCTTCAAACTTTTATCTCGACTAATACGAAGTATAGAGAAAAATAAGCTGTTATAAGATAGCTTTTATCACAGAAACTGTAAAAAGCCAAACACATCAAATGCTTATCGCTCCCCGAAGAAAATTTATACATTCATGCCGATTCATTTTTAAAACTAAATAGGAGCTGAGATCATTCAGCTAGTAGTAAAATCGGCGGATAAGAAACTAAAAAATTGAGTTTTATTTATGGACGCTCTTTAACTGCTGTGGTCCTTAGCGTTCCATTCTATACTGGGTGTGAAAGACCGGTAATTATGCTCAGAGGTCTCTTTATCAGACTTGAGGTTCTTTTACGTGCCACACGGGGCCGCCGGCTTTACTTCCCTTCCGAAGTAAGCCATGCTAAGGATTTTTTACGCCCGGAAAAATCCATCACCCTCCGCCGCGTTTGAACCCGCGATCTCGGAACTAGAGGCTTGCATAGTAACCACTACACCACGGAGGACGATGGTAGATAAAAGGACAACTAATACAAGGTGAATATTGACAGCATGGATACTTTAAGAATTGTGGAAATAAACAAGAAAAACTATAAATTTAGATAACATACCTATTAAAACGATATATATATATATATGTATATATACATATATATAGTGGATTTTCAACCGAGCTCCATGGCTCCGCGGTAACGTGCGAGGTTCGCATCCAGGAGGTCCCGGGTTCAATTTCCGCCCACTGCCCACTCTGACCTTAGGTTCTTCGTGGGTTTTTTTCTGTTTGGTAGACAAATGTTGGCGAGGTTTCTTCTCTACCATTCATATTTTCCCTTTCATCTCATCTTTCAAATGTGCTTTTATGTTTCACGGCATATCACGGTGCCAGACAGATGACGCGACTGCTTGCTTAAAGGAAAGGGCATTCCCTGAGGACACTGGAGGGCTGCTTGGTCAACGGGTCGTTCGTCGCCCTCTAGGTAGCTCCAGGTGGGACGAGGCTTCTAACCTGGAACTGTTAGGGACTTCCGCTCGTCACTGGCCTGTGTGCCTGCGATCTGTAGCCTCCTGTGGTTCCTTCGCTTCATCCCTTCCTCCTGGAGGGGTGTTTAGCCACAATATATTTATGTAGGTCACAGTGCGGGAGGTGTCTCCTACCGTTGTGTAACCTATGGTAATTGCATGTTCTACAAGGGATTATTAAGGAATAAAGATATACTAACACATAAAATAAAATCGTCCAGACTAACTCATCAAACCAGACGAATACCCAACACTAATTCAGCGTTGCATGCCGAAAAGGGTAGATGTTAGTAGATATACGTATAGGTAGTCGATGGAACTCGCATGCCGAGACCGGAAACGGATCTAACAGCGTGATCATGAACCAAGGAGATTAAAGAAATAATATTTAACATTAGACAGCCTTGTAATATTAAGACAGCGATGTAATAAACAATCCGTTATTTTGACGTACAAGTTCTCCCATTTTCCTACTTCGTACATAACGCGTAGCAGTTTTCTGTACAAGGCAAACTTTCTCAGAGGAAGGCAGCAGTGTGCTGGGGAATTGATGACGTGTATAGCTAGACAGTCAGTCCCTAGACAAGAATGTTAATAATATGCATTGTTCTTCTCGTATCTCACTTCCCACGCATGCTGATAGTAAAACAGTCTCACTCGCCGAGCAGGATGCCTGTGGATCATGATTGATGACTACAAATTCCCTGTTATAAATGTGTGTACACTCCAGATATAGATGGTGCTCGTATCGCAGAGTAAAAACCTTTCTGCTTGCAGCATCAGAATAATAAAACGACGGTCATCATTACGGAAGTAAACCTCATTATACATAACTAATTTCGGAAAGGTTTCGAAAACTTGGATGTGTAAGCTAAGGGGATTTGAACGGTCACACCATTGTTGTTTTCTTATCTATTCTACAAATTACTTACACAAAATCCTGTTTTCCTATTTGCTTCCTTTTAATCGTGATATATGTTGGTAGAGAGTGACAGTCAAATGTTTTATATATGCCTGCCTTGATATTAAATAATCTTTGTATATACTCAGGAGAATTAAAAGAACGGCACTTAAAAGGGTATTGCTTAAAGTAACGGAAAATTCAATAGAAAACTGCAAATATCTCGAAAAATACTAATTAAAAAATAATTAACACAAATTGTATATTCAACGAGCTTTAGTTTCTTTTTCCGAGTGTCATTTTTCCCCTGCGGTTTCCTAATTATATAAAATTCCACGAGAATCCCAGGTTTTTCACAAAAAAAATGCAAAGCATCAATTTCTTCTATAATGTTAATATCTCAAGTATGTAACCCATTCAAAATGCTTTTAGTCATTTTTTGAGAAAATAAAATAAATTTTTTACATGTACAGGATGATTCGGGCACTTGGCATCCTAGCTCAAGTATGAAACTTGGTATTTATCCAAGTCTTCACGGAAAACACTCTGCACACGCGCACACAGAGAGAACAATCTCTAGTTTTTCATTTATTTATATACTTATATATATAAGTATATATCCTTATATACCTATATATATAGGTTCCTCTATATATATAGAGGAACCCAATATATTTTGTCCTTTATATTTTTGGGTGGAACGCAATACTTCTTCGACCTACCAAAAGGCAACGAGAGCAAATAAAATGAATTTGTGTCCTATTCTTGTTGGTTCATGCCCTACATGAATATAATGGCAAAACTCTGTCAATTACTAACGTTTCCCAAAATGCTGATTGTATTAATGATGTAAAGAAGAAAAGTTCTGTTATGCCGTGCATCATGGTTAACGGAGAATTAGAAATTGGGTTAATATAATAGCTGGATTACTAGCAACTGTGGAATAAATTTTAAATAAATCCAGCGACTTTATACTATGGACATTTATGAATAGTTTTAATTTGGTGGCGCTGTTATCGTCTTTACATTCAAGTAGCCCGTACTCATTATACATAACAGGAATACTTTTGCGTTGGCCGCAAATAACAGTGATAAAGAAATGTCCTGAGTAGTATGCAGGATATTTGCCATCGGAGGTAGTAATAACCCTGATATACTTGCTATTTTGCTACTTCAGTATTTTCATGGTCATGTTTCGCTGGAGACGAAAAAATAATTTATTTCCACGAGCTTTTCTAAACAATTTCCTCTCGTTGCCACAAAACATAAAAAATATATTTGTGTTTAAAAATGTAGTGTGTGTTTAATCCCAAGAGACACTTATAGTTACTTACGTACCTGTATAGAATGGTGAGTTTTTTCAGGACGAGTAAGATGTATCGAACCGAGTCCTGAAAAAACACTTTCCTGCAGTTGCGTACAATAGTTTGTTCATACTGTGTCGAAATAATTTATATATTGTTTAAATATGTTGTTGTTCACCAATGCCACTAGGGATTAATTGATCTGCATCATTTTCCCTCTGGCTTCCCAATATAAAGTCTGTAAGTTATCACTTTTAAGGCCTTTGAATTTGGCGAGATGCTGTTTATATTGTTTAAATATTGTACTGCATATTATGTTGGACATGGACGCAGTTATATGTTTCATATGCGCATTTCAGGGCCAATTTATTTACATGTTGGTGTTGGAGCTCGGAAAGTAACTGAACAGTAAAGTTCAATTTGACATACAGGTTTGAAGACGGAAAAACATAAAATTGCAATTAATATAAAACAAAAACTGTGATGCAATTAGTCCCAGTAGAGGTATTTGAAACTATAACACTTTCTTTTAATTTAATAGTTTTAGAAAACTAATTATTTTAATTGTTTCAGTTAATAAGAGGAATGAAAGAAGGACTACTCCGTATAACACCAAAGTATACATTTGAGAAAGCGCGTTATAAATATTTTAGCATTTAATTTTATCAAATTTTGTGTAATCACATATCATTTTTGGCAAATATTCATAGTTTGTTAATTTATTGGAAAAGATATCGCATTCATTAAGGTTAATGGTAATTGTTTGCTAATCAAAATGATGTCATCCATATATTAAATGTTTTCCCGTTGCTCTGGAGATAAATACTTTCCCCCTTCGAGATACATCGTTAGGGTTGATCTAGAAATAGAAAAAATTATTTGTTGTATGATTTTTATTTTTAAACATTAGATTAAGATGATTTACATTATTATAAAGGATACAGACCCTTTAAGTGTTCACAAAAGTATTGGAACTATTGTAATAAATATAAATTAACATAATATTAACATAAATTTTCCAAGACTAAAATTCAATATCCTTGTGAAGTTAAAATCGGTTGGATGTATTTTTGAACATAGGTAGTTAAGTAGAGATGTGATGTCTTTCAACTTTGCTACTTTTTCTCCAAGCTTGAGAAGATTTGCAAAATTTAGTGTATCATCTGTCATTAATACGAGTAGTAACCATTTCAATTCTTTTAAAGTAAATGGTTGAAACAACAGCAAACGACCTCAGGGTGCGTGGCATAATTATGAATATTAAGAAACTTTCCTCTTGCCTTAGTTATCTTATTAAACTTTTAAGGACTAGTTCTCAATCAGATGATCGACCGTTGTGACTTCGAAAGGCTTGAACTATTTATTATACTTGAAATGCTTGACTTGGCAGATTACAAGCTTGTACTGAACAAGCGAATACGTGACAGTTTGTGCCAAATCACCACATGAGCACATCAATGGAGCAAAAGGTTGCACAAGACTGCCTCTGTGGTCAACGTTCTGGCTTCTTAAATCCGGGTGCTGGGTTAGATTCGGGTTTCGGGCGGTAAATCTTTGTTTAACCAGAACTATTCCTTATCCTCCGCATAGTCCTGGAAGTATGAACACAGGAGTGAATGCGAGTGTGTTTAGTAGTAAAAACTCTGTTCACATGACTTTCGTTGCCCTCTATCTTTATTAATGGTATACATACTATTCTTACTAAAACTTATTTTCTATAGACTACATTTAATCCAAATAAACCTTTGCAAAAATAGCTACATTATGCATTTGGTTATAAATACAAAGAGAACAGCGACAGTCAAATGTTTAAAAGCTGGGCGCTATATGCTGGCCTTAAAATTCCATAGTTTCCATGCAATCGAGAGAAACAACTGAAAATCGATGGGACTTTAATAATGACTAGTATTGAATGATTCGAACCTTGAATAACGAATATCTCAGAAACGGCCACAAAAATTATTTTAAGTAAATTGTGTGTTTTATAGAGATCTATATTTTTTTATGTGGCAGTTTTTTACGTAGCGTTTACAAATTATACAAGATTATACAAAATTCCTTCCGGATGAAGAGACCTTTCTATGCTATTTCCAGAAAGTTCAAGGTATACATTTTATTTGTCATGTAAATATCTTTCATATGATATTTTAATAAAAATCGTTAGAGCATTTTTTAGGAAATTAAAAACTTCGAAAAGTTTTCTATGTAAAGAGTAATTTGGAATTAGGGGATTTAGTTTTGAAAATCTTCGCGTCGAATCTTTGGAAGTTATTGAACCTAAATAGCAAGTTTGTTATTTATCCGACTTTTAGCTTTTGAGTTATGGTGTTCATAGACACACAAGGACATGTTTCCAAAAATGCTTTATTGGATTCAGGGGCCTCAAAGCGTGTATTTGCGGTGAAATCTCGGTATAGAATTTTTGGGTGGAATGCAATACTTCCCCTTCTTATTATACGTAGTGGAGAAAGTAAAAATACTATAAAATCAACATTACGGAAACCTACAGTTCAACGAGTAGCAACACCATCAACAGTTTCTCAAAGTCAAAGCCCCGATATGTCCATTGAAGTTAAAGGGGGCACTACAAATGAGATGTAGGCTGAAGCAGATTTGTTGTTGCTACGTATGGAGAGTCAGTTTTAAGAAGATGTATTATATTTCGACTGTTGGGAAGCCGAAATTGAAGTAGTAGCAACCACACGTATGGTAAAAAGATTCCGGTAGCCTTCGCCCCAAGTTTAAAAATATTAACTTTGTAATTTGACTGTTTCTTTAAATATTATACATTTATGTTTGCCTCGGCTGCGTCAGTATTATTGTTAGAGACATGAATGTCTTAGCAGGGAGTGGTGCGACTGAAGAATGTAGGCTTACATAGATTATAATTTTACTTCATTCCTTTTATTAATGCTTGACACTATTTAAATAAAACTTCACTGATATAGGGAGAGAGCTGTGAGATGGTATTGTTGGATTGAATATCTTTAATATTCATAAGTTTTGTTTTATTAATTTCATCCTTAGTAATTTTATATAGAGAAGACTATATATTTACTATTAATAAAATTGAAAAATTTATTTTTACAATGAAAATGTAATGTTTTATTTAAACTATATAAATTAAAATGTAAATTAATTACTTGCACTTTTTAACACAAACTATTTTTGTCTCACACAAAATGCGTATTAAATTTCTCGAGGACGCATCTCGCGTCATGTTAGAAACACTGTCTACAAGCAACTGACTTCTGAATTTGTAAATTTTGCTCCATTTTAATTTCAGATTGGAATCCTAGTCCAATAAAATACCTTCATTTAACTAAAGCTTTTCCTGGTTGTTGATTGGATATTTTATAAACTTTCACAAAAATTACGTTATTGCTTCCAAGAATCACAAGTAGCATTATTAAACTTTCAAATTCATTATTTCCTCAAGGTTACCTCATTGTTAGCAACTTTTAACCTATTATTCTCACAGTTCCTACATTATTAAATTACGTAATACATTCATGTAGCATTATTACACCTTTATACAATAATATAAACATATACAATGAGTGTAATATACACTTTTTATATCTTGTTACATACACATATTGCTTTAAGGCGGGTTGTTATTGAATTTATATATATATATATATATATATATATATATATATATATATATAATTTGACTGAAATCATTTAAGTGTTAAAAATACTGCCTCAAGGCTACACAATCTCTTGCTTTCTGTAACCCGCTGCGCTCCAGTGTAACTTCTTTGATATTCTAGAAATGTATTCATATATAAATGTCTATACATAAATAACCCAGTATTAAGTTCGTTCTTCCACCAGTTTTAAACAGCTATTCACCCTTGCCTTAAATACAAAACTGTTTCGTTTATTTAGAACTGCAGGAGCAAGGTTTCCTTAAATTGCTATACAAATACATGAGTACAAATTGAAAGCAATGATATCCCCTTGAGCGCTTATGTGCCTTGAATCTCGGTGTATTCCAGCGTTGTGACGCCCGTTTTATTTCACGACGGTAATTGAATGCTGTGTACACGGAGGTAAACCGGCGCTGGCATCTAAACTTCCGCAGAGACGAGCAATGATGGCGATGATGGGTACAGCAGCAAATGATGTGGAGTTTACATCCTCCTTCCTTGGAAGCATGCCCATCTTAACAAGCACAGTCTCCAGGTTCTCGTGTAGTGTACAAAAGGAAGGTGTAAGGCTCTTAGCAGGGGCAAACAAAGCCACAGTGTTTGTGTAAAGCCCACAGGAAACCTGTTTTGGAGTTTGTACCGTATCTCACCCGGAGCCCTTTAACCCTTCACGAGGGAGGCCGCCCTTATCCCGTAGGGAGCCGTAAACCCACTTTACTCTCTAATGTCCATTACACATAAATCAAAACAATGATCTCAGAGTGTCGGCCGCCACGCCACATAACGTTTTTATGGATTCAGTAGTGCTTTACTAACTACTTCTATAATTGACTTCACGTTTTTTGTGATTAATAACTGAGATAAGCTGAAATTTATTAAGTAGAGGAAGGTAATGGAACACAGCATCATCTATCTTTCCTAAAACTTCCACTGACGTATAATTTATTACATGTGCTAACTCTGTCGACGGCCAGTTACTCGCAGAACTTGCCTGCTTCATAGAAAGGTGTGGCTACCAGATAATTTTATTTATTGTGAAGCAGCGCTTCTCAACTGTGCAACTTTTACACAGCGAGAGCAAAAGAGAATGTAGTGGGTGTTTGCTGTGAGAGAAAACTGACAAAATCTCCTCCTCCATTGCTCAGTTGCAGGATACTAGTTAGTGGACTCCTCAAGCCTTTAATGTTAAATTAGCTATGTTAATGACCCGTTTTCTCAGTACCCACTTGACATAGAAATGTAATATTTTCACATAATGTTTGTTTATTACTTCTGAATAGACCGATTTATTCTGATGTTACAACATTGATTAGAAAAGAACTATTATTTTGTTTTGAAAACCTCTAAAACTTTCAATAAAATTTCGGATATTTTATTTTTTAAAAAAATAAGCTATGTAAGTACATTCAACTAAAGCAATTCCACATAAGTATGAGGTTGTTTGTACTATGTGGTAAACATTTTATGCAGATACAGCTTGTAGTTTCAGAGAAAACGGGTCATTTATGTTGAAAAATGTTGTTTTAAGTAATTTCACATTTAAAGTAAATATATCTATAAAACTCAATCGTAATATTTTTAGAAATTAATTTATAATAGTAAATATTTTAATTAACCAAACACCAAATTAAGCAGAATTAACCATATTTTCATTAAATGCATTTTTTTTCTTTCATTTTTGGCTTGGTGACCCCCATAAGTGTACTTTATTATTATTATTATTATTATTATTATTATTATTATTATTATTATTATTATTATTATTATTATTATTATTATTATTATTATTATTATTATTAAACCGAGCGAGGTAGCGCCGAGGTAACATTTGCAACTCTCATTCGGGAGCTTCCGGGTTCAAACCCCCGGGACCGACCAACTTGATCGAAGGTTATTTCGTAGTTTTCCTCGGTCGCAAACGAATACTGTGTTGAGTAATTTAATCCGCGAATTTTCATATCATCCCTTTCATCATTACATTCCATTTCATTTCCTTCTTCACCGCCATACTGAACCCCATCCTGGATATAATCCAGAGTTTTATTGCTCCTCGACAGGCTACTGACCCGAGACATTTGCTTGTAAGTCCTTGGGAGGCGCAAGTCCTCCAAAGAGGAAGGTAATTCGTTGAGAAAGAAGCATTATTATTATTAAAGCTCGATCCTTCACCCAGAGGAAACTTTCGGCTACGCTATTGAACAATAAAGTTTTGGTACTGCTGTATGCTAAAATGTGCTGCCTTGAAATTTTTAAGAAGTGTAATAACATGTACTTTACGTAGACACTTCAAACATATTATTATGGTACATCTATGCAGTGTTATATATTTACATTAACGTCCAAGAGCCTGTTTCTAACATAATTGAAATCCTGAAAGCGTCCATAAATTATTCCCTGTAATCCTGCTCAAAATTCAAAACCAATAAAATCATTTCTACGTCTTTATGGTTTCTCGTTTGAACCGTCTGCCGTATGTTGGGAATTTTACAGCGAAGCTTCTATATCTGTGATTCCTATAGTGTTGCAAAGTAGAAAATACTAAAAGTACCAGCCGATGTTTACAAACAAAGCAATATCTAGCATAAGCGTTTCTTTTAAGCCGAGTGTACCGTACAAAGTGGGGTTATGTCGGGCTGCTGAGCAGTTTGTCACGAACTTGCACAAATTTGGACATGGTCTCCCGATTAGAGCAAGTAATTCAGGAGTGTTTGTGTGGACGAAGCGCTGGGCAGCGTGATAACGGCAGGCTCAGTGTCATTCCAGCGCTTCCCTGGGCGGAGGACTTTGCCCAATAAATTCTCCGGGACGTGCTGCTGAAATATGAACGTTTTGCACAGCGGAAGACTTAGTTTCTAATCTCCTCTGTGTCCACATGCCCTGTCTCTCACAAAGAGGATTGTTTGTATAACTTGGGCTCCGGGAATGAAAAAAAGATGATAATAATAAAGAAGACCAGCGTTCCGGAGCTGTAATGGTTAACATGTCTCTGCATTGCCAGCGTCTGAACTGGAAAAAAGGTAATTACATACTACTATATACAGCGCGGGTCAAAAGAGCTGTACAAAATTAAATACCTTGTATCTTCAAAGTAATTTACATTCCTTTAAACCACCTATACCACCTTTTCTGAATTTACACGAACTATTTGCTTTAAGCTACATTTTATATGTATTCGCCTCCAAAGTTGAGAGTCCTACTTGGTGGACACTAAAGCTGGGTTTAAAGTGGAGCGAAATTCTATTTCGTTGCGTTTCCATGCTCATCACACGCGTTATTGATGCTTCTCAACTCGATAACATTCCAAAGCTCTGCAAGTACGACTCTAAACAGGAACAACCCCCCCCCCCTTCGTCTTTGGTGGACGAAGCTGTCCTGTGTTTCAACATCTTGTCTCCAAGTGAAACATAGATAATTAGTTCCTGTATGTCACTGGCGTATAGGCATTACCTAGTGAAGTTTTCTGTAATCAGGTGGATTTCTACAGTCCTGATTCCGCAACTAGGTGCGTATGGTGGAACGGAATTAGCCCACCGCCCATAGATGGCGCCACGGAGAGAAGTAGCACGTTTCGAACATAAAATGACCGACAGCTTTGTTCAAGCATCTCGTATTTCGGAATATGAGATACTTTTACGTACAAATAAACATTAAAGGACCAACGGCATTACTTTGCTTCCAAAGGAAGCCATGCTAAGGACTTTTACGCCCAAAAAAATCCATTTCCTTCCGCCGGGGTTGAATCCGCCACCTTGGGATCCAGGCTGGACACTTAGTTTTGCTAAGTTCAATGCATTTATGAAGTAACTTTAACTATTCCGCGTAATGGAAAGGAATACAAACCATATAGAGCTGCATGTTTTCATTGCTTCAACCTTAAAAAAGTAAATAGGCATGTTGAAGCCAATAATGTCTTTTATCGCAATATTTTCCGAATTTCGAAAATAATGGACGTCATAGAGAACTTACTGCCCCGAAAATTTCATTAAAATTCAGTTAATAGAGTTGAAAGCATTTTGAAAGGGCGCATACAGGCGAATTTGCTCTTCCAGTGAATATTTAAACATATCTGTAACTCCTTTTTGTGTGGTTTTCCTATGTGTGTAGGCATCAAAGAAGGACAAATAGTAATTTTACGCTTAATTCGAGCAGTCGCGAATAAACCTGCATCATGCTCACAGCTAGGCTTCCGTTTTCGTTGTGCAGATAACCGATTAACGTTGCACTTTCTGTTCAGCCACGTTTTAGCTAGTGAGGTGGGGTAGTTTATTTCTCAAGTAAAAATTAGCTGTTGGGAGGGGTACGCAGAATGCTGAACTCCTGCTACGCGTCCGGGTACAATGGAAAACAGCCAACAGTCTTTCAATATCACGCATCTTTGCCCCTCACTTGTCTCATACCAAATAAACATAGTTTCCAGTGGCTAAACCCTTACCTGTTTGGAAGGGCTACTCCACCCACCAGCTAAAATGTCGCTAAACAAATAGTGCCCCTGTAATTAATCTGAATTTATTGAAAGAATCCCCATACTTCTTAAATCTTAAACGCCAGTGACACACATTAACACAAGTTTTCTTCCATCCAACTGTCCAGCGGTAAGAAAAAGGGTGAAACAGAAGGAGGTGGAACTGGTTATCTCCCAGCATGCTTGTGGGCACAAAGGGAAACGAAGCCTAAACTTGTAATAATTACATGCCGTTGACGGTGCAATGTTTGAAGAGCGAATGGATAATCTGACAAGAATAGAGTTTTTGAATGTGCTACAACTCCTCTTTTTGAGCACATCAGCGGTAACAAGGTTTGAAACAATCACAGCGTCCATCAACTTACTAAACATCCAGTTAATGGAGAGGTAAATAAGGAGTGATTTGTGTTCACGTGGTTCAAGGTTCACATATTTACTTTTTATTACATCATTACATTGGAATTAACGATAAATCACGGAGCACTTGTATTATTTCTTCTTGTTCCATTAAAGTGAAGTGTTATCGCATCCCGAATACTACCCGGCGGAGGGCGGTGTATTTTTTCGAGTGTAAAAATCCTTAGCCTGGCTTCCTTCTGAAGGGAAGTAAAGCCGGAGGTCCCGTGTCGTAGATTTACGGCACGTAAAAGAACCTCAAGCCTGATAAAGAGGCCTCTGAGCAAAATTACCGTTTTTCACGCTCAATATAGAATGGGACGCTAAGGACCATAGTAGTTAAAGAGCGTCCATAAATTAAAAAAAAAAAGATTCCGAATTCCACTTATGCTATTTAGATTGCTGTTAACAGCGTGCTCAGGGCTTATCAAATTTCCACCACCTTGTGTGCAAAAATCAAGTAAGCAATAACTCAGAAAAAAAATATATTTACGTTTTGATACCATTCATCTTTTATACTAGACTAATTATTTTGACTTCGCTTCTAATATTCTTGTTTCTTATTTGATGCCTCAACTTTACCTACTTCTAGCAAAGATCTAAAGAATCACGTTTCCGCTGTTTCTATTCCTACTTTACTAGCTACTCTCATAATGCAGTTTTAGTACCACATAATATGACAGTTTTTGATCTTATATTACATTAACTGTATATTATACGCCGTAAAATATGACCGGTCCTTGTTTTGACACATTGCATCCGCCAGCTGCGACAGAGGCATAGAGACGGGAAAAGCTGCACAGAAGCACTGCCAATATCCAGAGGTTCTAAAAAAGTAAACATATAACTGGCCCTTAAGGCTCTAACTTAAGGAGATTCTAGAATCCGAGTAGCTATATCAAGGATCAGCTGACGTGTCATCCTTCGCAAAACTCCAAGTGAAGCCAGGAGGAAGAGGGGCAATGAGATTTTTGATTCAGCTTCAGCGAGAAGAGATTAGGTGCGTTTCATAAGGGTAATGAAAGCTGCGACAAGTGAAGAAGACGAAACTTAGTCGAAATGGACACGCAATTAACCTCTACCTCACTGAATAGGCTGCTTCATTTCCTTCGTTTATTCTTTGTCATTGCATCCCAAATATTGTAGTTTATAAACTCTCCAGTTCCCTGGCAACCCCCTAAAGTTATTATAAATATTTCGTATCAAAGTCGTTATGCAAGAAACAAGTGCGTATCAAAATTCACAATAGTGCCGTAACTAAGAAAAGAAGTTCTGTGTGTATTTCAAACAAACTGAACTAAAATATATAGGAATGAGCACACCTCAACAAATTTGTCAATAAAATTCTTAAGCTTTAAGATTGAAGGGAAAGTAACGAAATGATTATGTCCACTCACATTGATTTATCTGAAAAATACTTCTAACAACTCACGAACACACGAACAACTCTTAGTCTAGGCAGCCGTATATTCGTTTATGAACAAAAAACTGTAAAGCAAAATACACAGTGAAAGTGTTGCTTATAATGCCAAAAGGATAGAAAACGTCGACATTGAACCCTTTGAAGCAAAAATCTAACAAGGAAATATCACAAGAGATACTCAAAACAAACTTGTATGTTATAGGTGAATTAATTTCAGTTAGAATTAATATGCATTTCTAATGTAATTTAAATAGGATTTATGCATTAACAGAAGATTTTGTTACAAGGTTATTATTTGCAATAAAGTGCCACCGTCATTACCGGCACTACCACTCCCTGTCAGTTTATTAGATCATACGTTTCGCTTTTGTTCTGAATAACTGTTTCTGTGCTCCTGTAATTCTCTCACGCTGTCATTTCGGAAATCACTGGACAGTTGGTTCTGGTCGTAGATTTGAAAAATAAAATGTTCATACCATACGTTGGAGGAGGAAAAAAATGAAAGGTTAGATTACGTAAACAGGTTAGGGTTAGGAGCACTTAGCACCTCGACCTAAGCAGATCTTTTGTGCCTATTCCTCGGGCAGAGCGCCACCCGGAGGGATGAGATGAGAGGAGCGGCCGGACCAGGAGGCACGACAGGTAGAGGGCAGGATCCCTACCATTTTCAGATTTCACCTCCACAGATGGGTAGTGGAGCAGCCAGGTCCCCCCTCCCTGTGGAGCTTATACATCCCCTTGGGGGTCCGGGATCCGGAGACCGTCTCAATCCGGGGGACGGAGGTTTACACAGAACATCCTTTTTCCCTGCCATGCATTCGCCGGGACCTCTCACCGACACTTGCAACCATGGAAGAGACCAAACGGATAAAAGGTGAAGTGAAACGAGAATGGAGATGAAATGAAGGGACAGGAAATTCGGGGGGCTTAATGAATCTTCCCAGCATTCGCCTAGTGAGCCGGAAACCTCCGAAAAACCCATGGGTCAGGAAGGTCGGCCGCGGGTATCGAACCCACGATCTCCGAATGCGGGCCGCAGACATTGTCGCCTGAGTCATCCCGCTCGGTACTTAAACAGGTTAATCTGGGAGCGCTCTTCTTATTGTTGTACCGTTCGCTCAATGTGACTGGAATCTTCGTTGTATTTGCATGACTTTCTCCTCACTCTTCTACACACTATTCCGCTGGCGCGATGAGTGGACGGCCCTCCGGGGGAACAAGTTGTCGGAGGTTAAACCTCTTCCGCTAGTCTGGGCTACCTCTTCCCGTGCTTCTCGTCGGGAAGAGGTAATTTTAACACGCCTTTGTATCGGACATTGCATTTTTACTCATAGGTACTTGCTCAGTGGTGACCCCGCACCAGTATGCGAACAGTGTGATGCGCCCTTAACGGTGCGTCACATTTTAACAGAGTGTCAAGTTTTAGCTCCATTGCGCGGTCGTGTGGGTCTGCCTGTTGGCATAGCCAACGTTTTGGCAGACGACGCGCATGCTGTAGAATGTCTTTTACGTTTTATCCATGACAGTGATTTTAATAGGCGCATATGATGCGCTGAGCGCCTTTTAATCTTGTGCTATTATATTGCCCTTTTAATGGGGGCTCTACTCCCCAGCGGACATATGGCGCTCATGTCCAAAACGTTCTACAGCTCTTGACACGTGGTTTTACTCTTTTATTGTTTTGTGTAACATGTTTTAGTGTGGTGGTTTTAGCCTTTTTGTGCGTGCTTTTAGTGTTTTTACTTATCGACTTTTCCTGTTTTAGTTCTTGACTTATATTTACACCTTGTAAGGGCGCTGATGACCTTTGATGTTTAGCGCCCTTAACCCCATATCATCATCATCATGCACACTATTCTTATAAACGTTATTCTTCTACACACTTTTTGTTTATAGAGATAAACCTTCAGTATACATTTCGTTGTAGGTACAAGTAGGCTAAAGCAGGTCGCTATGTGATAGCTATGGTCTTTGTATGACCATGGGAAGGAACGAACACTGACTTACCCTTGAAACAAACGTATTTAAAAATTCAAACCAAAAACAAAGAATATCTCGGAAATTATTAATGCCACAAAAATGACATTTGACATAAATTGCATGCTTTATCGAAATCTACATTTTTGAGAAGTAAGATTTTGTCTATCTCGTACGTTTACCAGTTATACAAAAATCATTTAAAGCGAAGAGGATTCACAGGCTATTCGCATAAAATTTAAGATGTATATTTATTTGTCATGCAAATATCTCAGGCATACGGTATTTGTAGCGGTTCCCCTTAGTAAGGCCCCACTACGTTGATGATGATGCATGATGTGTTACACACCTGCAGGTGGTTTTGATGCTCGTACTCTCGTGACATATCTCGACGTTCTCGTAGACTGGAATCTGATGATCATATATCTGTGTTCTTGTGTGTGTGTGTGTGTGTGTGTGTGTGTGTGTGTGTTAGTATGTTGTAATTATTATTTTATAATTGTGCCACGGCTGCTGTATTTGTGTCGGAGAGCACTTGTATCTTGTTCGGGTTTAGGTATGGAGAAGGTTAAAATATTTTGCACACACGTATTCTGTTAATTATTTCACTTGTATTTTGAATAAACCACATGTAAATGTTCACAATTCACTATCACCTTTGTTATGTTAAAATGTGTATAACTCGTAGACTTTAAATACGTAGTTTTAGCAGCGTAGCAGAGACGAGTTTATACACTACCTTCCTGCTCGAACACGGACAAGCTTCTGTTAGCGTTCCCTTCAACCTTTCTTCTTACCGTGCGTAATTGAATTATAAACATGTATCAATGTACTGATTGGTGCTACTGTCCAATAATATCCAAAAACAGTTTACTTTACACACACACACACATATATATATATATATATATATATATATATATATATATATGTTGTGTGTTTACAGACTTTCGTCGTCTTAAGTGTGAATCCAAAGTTCCTTACATGCTTACGTAGATACTACTGCATTTATTGTAATTTTATATTACTGGTTATATAGCTAACAATGGCATTTCCCTCTTTTTACTTTCTCTACTACGTATAGTAAGTGGGGGAAGTATTGCATTCCACCCAATAATTCGATACCGAGATTTCACCGGAAATACATGTTTTGAGACCCCCTGAATCCAAAAAAAGCATTTTTGGATACATGTCCGTGTGTGTGTGTGTGTCTGTGAACAGCATAACTCAGAAACGAACAGTCGGATAAACACCAAACTTGGTATTTAGGTTCAGTATCTTTCAGAGATGCGACATGAAGATTTTCAAGAAAATCCCCCCACTCCAGACTACCCTTTACATGGAAGCTTTTTCGAAAATTTTAATTTTCTCAAAAATGGCTCTAACGATTTTGATTAAAATATCATATGTTTAAGATATTGTCATGACAAATGAAATGTATATCTCGAATTTTCTGGGAATGTCTCCAAAAGTATTCATTGTGAACGACTTTTGCATAACTGGTAAACCATAAGAGATAGACAAACTTTTACTACACAAAAAATGTAGATCGCGTTAAAATACACAATTTATGTCATATACATTTCTTGTTTGTTGAGTGAATAGTTTTCGAGATATTGCTTGTTATTCCCTTAAATTTTCCAATACTTATATAGTTTTTTTCAAATTCGTTATTCTTTTTTTTATGTCCTGGACATGCAAAGAGAATGGAATGCGCCACATAGCAACCAGCGCTTAAAATATTTGACTATCGCTTAAAGCTACCATATTCCCCTTGCATCTACAAGAAAATTAGCAATAAGATTGACATCTCGATATCTCGATTAACATGAAGCATATGGAGAATAAGCGTTTGTAAAAATAGTTTGTACAAGAGTAGAGAAAGTCATGTGAGTGTAACACATCTGATTTTTATATATGTTATAACGTTATATACTTACTCTCTACCATGTGTGCATTATGCATATATGTGTTTTTAACATCCACTTAATTATTATACGTACACTATTAGCAAAGAAAATACATAACATGTAAAACTTAGAACAAAAATACTAAAGAAAGAAATTGTTAATGTGTTGATGTTGAGAAGGTGTGAATTAGATATCTTATTACATTAATGAGTTATTGTATTAGTTTGTCCGTGGCTAGTGCTGTGTGTTGCTTCATATTTTAATACAAATTGTTTGAGCCATTTTTTGAGAAATTCAGAATAACGAACAATTTTCTATTTAAAGGATAGTTTGGATGGGGAATTTTCTTGAAACATCTGCGCGTCGCATCCTTGGGAGACGGTGAATTTAAATACTAAGTTTCGTGTTTAATCAACTTTTTGCTTAACGATTATTTCTAAAGAAAGCATATAATTCTATCCAAATAGTTGGTATCTTTTCATTACTTCGACGCATTCATCCGTCAATATTCGGGTAATTTTTTGTGGCACTGCTTCGTCAGCTGTTCGACACTATTTTGTTTGGTTTCTTGAGCAGACATTAACACCGTAGCTGAGCAAACGAAACCGTGTAAAACGATCTCGTCTCGAAATTTGGGGAGGGTCTACATGTATCTCATGTGGTTAGGAATCTTCCGCCAGAATGCCGTTAACTTGACAAGCGGATGACCATCTCTCTGTGGAAGCTTTTGTCATCCCATATCGGGAATCGATACTCTAAGATTCAACAAGCCAACCTAAACAATGGAACGTGGCCACTCAACCCGGTCGCATCTTGACCTTTCACCACGCTCTTCTCCCGTGAAAGAAAACATTAATTTAAAATTACGCCTCTTCCGAACAAAAGGCCACACAGAGAATGGTGTTTTCTCCGTCATTAACCATTCAGACAGAGGTGCATGCGTAATATATATTTGGAGCTTTAATGATCCTGTGGAACGCACTGCTTTGATACCCGAGCGTTCTTTGTCGGTAAGCGAACGCCAGGTAACTTTATCACAAAGGATTCAGTGCCACTTCGTCCCTAAAATCTCTTTCATTATCCTTTTCGTTGTGTTTTCCTTCATGACAGAAGAGCACATGTATCCTTTCACATGATAAGTACTAATTTTATGAATTTCAAGTACACAGGTAGCTTTAGAAAAGAGCACAAGCATTAATTCACTCAAATTTATTTAACATATTTTACATTCATATATTAGGTTGAGCAGAGAAAGATACACAGCTTGCTTACTTAATACTTTATTACTTACTTCAACATCGTTCAAAATAATCCCCTTGGAGCTTAACGGCTGCTTTCCAACTTCGTCGCAGTTATTGCATACCGTTTAAATTCTTTGAAGTTTAAATCTAGCGTTACAGCTTCATTCAGTCATTTGTTTTAAAACGCTGACGCTGAAGTATAGCTTTTAGTTGGAGAAAACTTACCTAATCTGGTGGACCCGCATAGGGCTGGGTGAGAGAGTGATTCCCAGTCGTAATTGTAATTCAAAATAATATACTCTGTTGCAGTCCTGAGTCGATTTTGGTACTCTATGATTTGTTCCTTTCACATGAGTTTTCTTACAAAATTATGATAATATTGAGCTCTGCAGTAGTATTCAGAATTTGATTGCCTTCGACAGTAATATGACCCTCACGAAAATGTTTAGACCAGAGTCAGCCAACTCAAATAGCTGTGAAGTATCACCATCGTGTGACGCAACACCGTTACTGGAATTCGTAAGTAAGGGCTAGCTTTGTATCTTACAACTACAGCTACAAAGTACAACATACACACATACACACACACACACACCTCAAAACATGCTAATAGTAACTTCGCCTTTGACCTTGCCTCACCTGCCTGAACTTATCCAGTTCCTAGCTGGGAGACGGGAGAAAGAATAAGAAGTTCGCTGACGTCACAGATTAGACTATCGAAAGTGTTGTTATGGTCTACTGTAGGGTCACCTTATTCTTCTCGATGCAATTCATATTTTATCGGCGTATATCCCCTTGAAGCTTCAGTTTTAATGAAAGCCCTATTATTATCTATACTCCTCCTAAAATAAGAAACACTTTTGAGGTAAACAAAGGTGAGAGGCATTTCCAAGCACGTGGTCGCAATGAATGCTCTCATTGGCTGCTGATCGCAACACCAAGCCTAAGAGTAGAAAATAGATCTCATTTTGTCTTCGTGTTATTACTTTAAAAGACGCTAATGGAAACATTTAATGATTCCATTGTAATATTCCACATTTTAACTGTTATTTGGAAATATAAACTAATCAGCGTTCTGAATCTGAGCAGTTATAGCATATCGATTACATATACTGTGCACGCATTGCGCGGAGTAATACTAATGTGTTTCTTAGAGTGAATTTTCGTCCCTAATTTGTAGGTTGGAGACAAAGAAGTTTTTTAAACAACTAGTTATTGTAGAGTTATTATTCGTTCTAGTGAGATTAAAATAATGTTATTTGTATAGACATATTATGAAATAATAGTGCTAATATAATTTTATTGACTTGCCGTTAAGAGACAAAAAGGCTAAGTTGAATCATAGATGGTAATTAAAACACACATCAGGGTAATCACATTTCTCAGACTTCCAAAATGCTAATCACGAAAGAACACTGAAAGTTTCCACGTGAACAGGCGTTTTATAGCATTAGTTATATTTATGATAAACTTTCTCCCAGTGATAAATAATCTCTTAAGGGTGGAAATTTTTGATAGAAAATTAATATTTAAAAACAAAATGTACACTTAGGCAGTATATTAAAAACGGAAAAATAGTAAGCTACCTTAACTGTGCATTTTCTGTCTGTGTATTTGGGTCTTTGAATGGTATTGTTACCGAGCGAGGTGACTCCGTGTGAGGCTGGCATTCGGAAGATCCGCGGTTCAAATCTCAAGAGGAGCGTCCACCCTGACTGAGGTTTTTCCCAGGTTTTCTTAACTCCTATAACTGGCAAATGCCGGAGAGGTACCCTAAACTTAGGCCTGGAACGTTTCCTTCCCAAAATTCCTTTATCATTGAGGCAGTATTTTTAACACTTAAGTGATTTCAGTCTAATTATATAATATAAAATTCAATAACAGCCCGCCTTAAAGCAATATGTGTATAAATATAAATATAAAAAGTGTATGTAACAGTCTGGCGGCGCCGTGGCCGTGGTTAGACCGCTCGCCTCCCATGGCGGTCCGGGTTCAATCCCAGGGACCTGCATGTGGGATTTGTGGTGGACGAAGCGGCGTCTGGGCGGGTTTTCTCCGGGTTCTCCGGTTTCCCCCGCCATTCATTCCACCAACTGCTCCATCATCTTTCCTTTCATCCATTTCACCAACATTTCGTTTCATCTACTTCCTTCATCCCATACCAGGCATCGGGCTGATCACCCATCCTGGATGCTCTGTCTGATCCATGAGTGTCTGCTCCTCGACGGGCCTTTGACCCCAGGCACCCGCTTGTAAGTCCTGGGGGTGTAACTCCTACATAAGAGGAGGGTAAACAGATAATGAATGAATGAAACTGTATGTAACAGTCATTGTATTAATGTTTATATTATTATGCACATGTTTAATAATATTATGTGAATGTATTACGTAATATAATAATGCAGGAGCTGTGAGAATATAGGTCAAATGTTGCTAACAATCAGGTAACAATGAATTGGAAAGTAATAATGCTACTAGTACTTCTTGGAGCAACAATAATGTAATTTTTGAGGCATTTTATATATAGCCAATCAACAACCTCAAAAAAGCTTAAGTTAAATGAAGGTATTCTATTGGAGTGGGATTGGCCAATCAGAGACTTGAAATACAGAAATTTACAAATTCAGGTGATAGAAGTCAGTTCAGTTGCTAGTAGACAGCGTTCCTAACTGGACGTGAGACGCGTCCTCGAGAAGTTTAATACGTATTCGGTGTGAGACGAAAATTCATTACGGCGAGGATATTATAAAGTTTACGTGTTAAAAAAGTGCAAGTAATTAATAAATAATCTCACAGCTCTTTATATATCAGTGAAGTGTTATTTAATCGTGTGAAGTATTAATAAAAGGAGTGAAGTAAAAATTATAATTTGTGTAAGCCTACATTCTTCAGCCGCACCACACCTTGTTTCAGAGATGCATGTTTCTACAAATTAATACTGACGCAGCCGAGTTGCTTCTTGAACATTAGGGCGAAGGCCACCGGAACTTGTAACTACTTCAAGTTCGGCTCCCCAACAGTCGAACTATAATACAATTCCTAAAATAAAACACTTCTCATCATTTCATTTCATGTATCGTCAGTGTCCACCGCCTGTGGTGCCGTGTGTACTATGCTATTGATATATTCTTAACAGGATTTGCAGAGGTCTTTTGAAGTTTATGTAGCACAGCAGCTTACAGTTTTCTTAAACCTTTGCTTTTCTCATAAGTGTTTATGCCCTCATATGCTTTGCATAACTAGAGTGTGCACCGTGGAAACAAAAGTTCCTTGTTAGTGGCTCGAACCCCAGACGCAAGCAGAGTCAGGCGGTAATTATCTATTATTAACTCCTTATTCTCTCCTTGTAAGTGCTTCTTTGAGAACCTCATTAAAACGCAAAACTGTCAATCAGCCAACTTTGCTTGCAGCGAGGCGCCTTCTACCAGGTTATCTTTTCACCATTTCCAGGGAATTAATGAAACGCTTTTCAACCATGCGAAGTATAAATGAGGAAGAATTACCGCTGATTAAATTTGGAACACATCTGGCATAAATTTTCTTCCGGTATTCCTCTTAGAATTTGCCTATGAATAATCAATGAGAAATTTGCGGTCTCCTTTTAAGTAGGAGGACGAGGTAATGGCACGTACAACGGGAAAGTTGGTTAATTAAAGATAGAAGGAGGAGTAGGTATGTTTTTACTATATAGAAGTAGAATTTGAAGTTAGACAATTAATCATCCTTGCAGAGCCACTTTACTAGAAGCAAGAAAAAAACACTATGGCCTTCCCAACTTTAAGTCTTCCCCAGCTTTCTTATTAGGCGATTATGTATAGACGTTGTATATAGTCTCTCTTGTGCTAACAATCGAAGTTGATAAAAAGTTTCTCTTCCAGCTTCACCGACCTCATTTGCGGAAATATGGAAACACAGAAATGGGTTCTGTAACATCGTTTTCTACCTCTTTTATTTTGCAGATAGCAGAAAGATGTTTTCTTGTACTTTCAATTTCTTATGGGTAAAGGGAGAAAGGGGTGGTTCTCTTTACGTCTCTTGTTATATAGAGCTTTGCTTAAAGTGCATAGCAACTTAGGTTTTTAATATATTTCTGCTTTTACACATTGCCATGCGCCGTAGAACATTTTCAACCATGAATAGAAAGCTTCATAGAAAAGGAGTGAAATAATAGCAATAACAGTAGTAACCGAACGTGTTAGGCTTGTATTCGGAAGCTCCCGGGTTCGATTCACGTCGGGCCGGCCACTCTGACCATGATAGGTGAATTCATTTCTGCCACTGTCCACATCCTGTCCGCATCCCTTCCTTACAACTGTTTCACCTCATCTGTTTCAGATTCTAGGACTAGGCTACGGCGGTTGGTTTTTTGCGGCAGGACGGTGAATTTGCGCTGTGTAAAGATTTCTTCCTGGCACTTGGTAGGACTGCTGGGGTCTTGGGAGCTGTCTCGTCTATTCCCGACCCCGGGTGCGGGTGGCTAAGGTAAGGTTACTCAGCGTCAGGACTGGTGCCATGTTGGAATCGTTAAGGCCCCCGTCCTTGCTAGCGCACATCGTCGGTCGGATCTGCTCACCCTTCGGGTCAGCCGTTTATCCTTCCTCCCAGGGGTCACGTTAGAACCACAAAGGGTCCAATGTGGCCTACGTGCTGTACTGTGCTCCAGTTACTGGAGTCCATTTCGTCTGACTACTCATAATAGTAATAATAATAATAATAATAATAATAATAGTGTAATAATTTGTTGATTACGTGACGTGATGCGTTCCACATGAGTTTCTCTACCAATGAGAAATTTACACATTATAGTCGTTATAAAATAGTGAGTATTTGGTCCACGTTACGTTGCGATATCATTTTAAACTAAGCAAGAGATGCTTATATAGCATTCAAATGTATAGGTATATGTCTCTAGTTTGGGATTTTCAAACATGTCCGTTTAAAACACATATTGACTTTGCAAATCTGTAAACTTACAAGATAGAATATTTGGAAAACAGCTAACGCTATGAAAATGGAAGGGTTAGAGATCGAATTTCGGATGCGGTGAGTTGCCTGAATAGAGCTTTCTTCAGAGGTTTTTCCTTATCATAAAACAAATGTATGGTTACACACAGTGGAATACCTCTCAGATGAATTGACCCATTTGAGTTCATTTTGATAACTATATAATTCACGTATTTAATTCAGTACCTGTAGACCAGAATTATTAGTTTGTCACCAATTATTGGATATTGTTAACAATATTCAATGGTAATAAAGAAAGATAAAAAGAAAAAAGATTGTCATGTGTTTACATGTAAATAAATGAAGGATCTTCAGGTAGTATACGAATGACCCGTTCAAAACACAATGATTCCAGAAGGTATTCAGTCTACTTTAAAACCTTCTAACAGCCAAATTAATACCGACAAAATTCTAATTGCCCTTATTAAGTTTACATGTTCTGGCATTTTTCTATAATTCATTTCAGTTTAATACTTTCTTTTAATTGCACTTATTTTTCAACTTTATGCGTGGTGTTTATAAAATTATTTTATATTCATTTATTATCAATATATCAAATGATATATTATTTTATATCATTTATTTGCAAGGATGTTTGCTCTTTTATGACTTCATCGTGATCGTATTCTAGTATAGAGGTCTTGTAAACCCAGTTTAATATTTCAGTCGTTTAGAAGTTGTCTTATAGCCTAAGTCTGTTGGGAAGAATAGTGTTTTTCAATAATGAAAGAACTACAACAGACGGTTCATTGGTTTCGGTCTCTGGCGCTCTTCTCTCTCTCTCTCTCTCTCTCTCTCTCTCTCATATACTGTTTATAAAATTGGTATGTATGAACGAAAACTTCTATCGCTAATTTCTTCTTTGCACTTTAATTAAACAAACATGACATTTCCAAGTAGGACTTGGAGTTCCGTAATTTGTATTTGTATATTACTATGAAGCTTTGACGTGTTGCAATATAAGATACTTCCATTTTTTATTTCTCCTAAATTTATGTCGGCAAAACTGAGAAAATTATTTCAGAAGCGTAAATTTACATGTTTCTTAATTTGGGAACAAATGCATTTCGGAATAGAATTCAAGAAATAAATTGGCATAATAGGTTATTCAGATAATGTCTAGCAGACTCACGAGAAATCGAGGTTCCGCGGAACAAAAGCTGTTTTAGTCTGACCGCTGACTGGTAACGGCGTCCGCTGTGCGCACAATGGGCTGCTAAAGGCAAATCCGGCGCACTCTCGCGTATAGTAGTATTGTGAAACATTAATGGCAGACGGATTCCGATACTGGTCAGAATGACACGTGGGCTATGTTGCGGTAATTGATAACTTGTGCCGCCCCGCTAACATCATGTAAATAAGTTACCAGGACATTAGGACCAGAAAGATGGCGCCAGCGTGGTCCGAACCTCTTGAAACATTCATGGTCGGCCGCCTCCACAAGTTGGAGCACCGCCCTCGGGCGTCTTCTGCGGCTTGCTTTTCGTTATTAAAACGCTGAATTTTTCATTGCACGGAGAGCTAACAAAACTCAGTGTTGCTGTTGGGCGAATGTTTGAGTCATGAGACATAGCAACGAAAGAATTGGGAATCAATTTCTGACAATTCTAGTGTGTATATCAAACTGTTGACTGAGAGGATAAATATCACGGATGTAGCAGAAGCTTATATAATTTACTTATACAAACAGTAAACAGCAGTAATACTAAATGGAAAGGCAAAGTTTATGTAGTAAATGCCAGCTGATTAAATAATATACATGGTACACACACAAAAAGGTTTCCAAAGCCAGGAGTCCCTCAACAGCCACCGAGTATCCTTTATTCACGACAATGCTGCAAGTGATCTGGAGCCTATGGATTGTATAAAATTTGCCTGGCATTGATTAATCATGTCATCAGTATCACGTTATAATTATTATTGAAATCAACTAACGCAATAAAATGAACGCTACTGTCAGGTTTGCTTCCATAAAACATTTTCTACATTGCTTTCTTTACCCTTGCAAACTATTTTCGCACACATTTTGTAAATTGTTGATATAAAAGCTTATTACTTTTTCTCTCGCTTGCCTACGGTAGGCAGAGGAAGTATTACATTCCATCCCAAAATTCGACATCGAAATTTCTCCGGAAACACAAAAGAGAATAGAAAAATGTGTGTGCAGGAGAAAGGAGAAGAGAAACGAGAGGTGGTGGAGGGAAAGAAGGAAAGAAGGGTGGGAGGGAGAGAGCAACATCACTCAAGAATGAAAATAAGTTTAAATATAAATCTTTGTACTTGAGTCAAACATCTTTAAGAAGGCGAAGATTTTCAATAAAATGCTCTAGCTCAGTTTATCCTTTACGTGGAAAAATTCTTGTTATTTTTTATTTTCTAAAAGATGATTGCAAAAAAGGTGGATTAAAATATCCTATCTTTGAGATATTAACATGGCAATTCGTAGCATCGAAACTACAAGAATCGAGTATTATAACTGCTAACTTCTGCAGTACCAATTTTACGCTTTGAAATAACTATTTCCGCAATAAAAGAAACTAGAAGCGTAACTTGCCGCGAGTCTCTAAAATGCTTACCGGCAAAACCCCTCGCAGCTAGCGCTAAGTAACTCGTGGCTCAGCGCGGTCTGAGGCGCTTCGAGCTGCCGATCACCATAAACTACTGTAAGCCCCTAAGGCTGCATACGAAAGAAAAGAAAGAAAGAAAGACGCTAATTTTAGCAATACACGCTCTTTTATTAATTTAGGTTCCGCCTACTTTAGAACTATCCCACAATGTCCCTTCTTGTGCGGTCCAATCTTAAAAATCCTACGATGCGTCTCTTACCTAGTTACTATGGGGTGCTTCCTCGAATTTTAGAATTTCATTTTCAACCCTAATTGCATTCCAGGAACTTGTATCCTAACGCGTTCGTTACTCGGCTGTTGCTAATGACCTTTTTCTCCTGACAAATCTTTTAACTTACGCTTTACGGTATCTGTTGGTTTAATATACACAAATTATATATTACAATTATTTCTCTATCTTGTTATCATTTATGTATTTAATTATGTATATCTTCGTGCCATAATTACGGTATCACTGGTAATGAACTCCGTTAAAACATACAGAAGTAATACAGCAAGGTTTTGACATACGTATCACAAATATATGTTACATTTATAAGCAGATCCGATTGTCTTTTGATTTGTAGTGTGTTTTGTTCTCTCGTTAGTAAACGTGATCACCTTAAGTATGTATATTGCTTGGAATGAAATATCTGCAGCTTGTGTCTTTATTTTTACATGCATTTTCTGTCTAGTATCAACTGCTATTTTCTTCTCTTTGGCCTTCTCAACGCAAGGATATGTTTTTGGATCAACATGTTTAAATTTTTATAGGCAGGCCTTGTAAAATCATTTTTATCCTTATAACATTAATAAAGGCAAAGTTCACGGTGGCTTATAGCCTATGTCCTTCGGAAAGAACACGTTATCAAACCGGTTGAGTGATTTCAAAGATTACTCTGTACACTATACAGATGTCCTCTCTTTTTAGTATGGATGACTAAAGTTCTATTTGTAACTTTAGTATATGCAGCTGTTAGCGTACCAGCATGTTTGTGTTTGAATTCATTAGGCACCGTGTGCCATGTATGTACCTCTGTGGCACGTACACTTCCGGTTTATCGGTCGCTGCTAATCGTATTTCGCAGTTTGATTCCCTTTTCGGTTTCTCTTCCCCTGTTTCTCCCTTTAAATCAGGTTTTTTTGGGGGTCGTTATACAACGAAATCAAACTGTTGGCAGTAATTAGAACAATTAAACTGTACCGCAACAGCTTTTAGCGCAGCGTTTGATGAGCTTGGTATGATCAATGGGCTTGTATTGGCATTTTGGGAGAAGCAAATCTGGGTAGTATTTGATCATTCGAAAGTACGAATATGCAATAATAATAGCAGCGTTTATTCTTCTCACACTTTTTGGACCTGGCATAGTATTAAATGCTATCAGTGTTACGTACACCTTCCGGTACGCACAGTCGGTTTGTCGAGTAATAATATATGCTACAAGTAGAAGTAGAACCAAATCTTGTACTCGATAATTGGAACTAACCAATATTTCACATGCTTTGGAGGTAGTGTGGAAGTGAGAGAGATCAGAATGCATATAAATGCGCAGAAACCAGTATTGACTGATCGCAACAAAATGGAACGTCTAAAATTTCCGTTATCAATGCTGGATCCTAGCACAGTTCACCGTCCTGAAGGCGAAAATTCGAATTTCAACACGATGAAAACTATTCATGTGGACGAGAAATGGTTCTACCTAATAGAAGATGTTCAGAAATTTCACATACTGTGAGCAGTAATTTGTATCACAAATTACTTAAATGTAAATAATGATTGTAATATGAATATGCATTTTTATGTGACATTGATTTGAGATGTTTATTGATTGTAATTATTGTTGAGAAGTAAGTTTATACTGCCTTACTGAAACTGACAATAATAGCGTGCAATAATGCAGCGAGGGGGTGAGCTGTTTATCATTATTGGAAACGAGGAAGTTACGTAATGTTGGCGCGTTTTCCTTTAGAATCTTCTGGAACATTTCCCTAGAGCATATGTATTCCTAATTTTCATTGGATATAAAAATAGACGCTAATGTTGGCGCGTTTTATTAGCCAATAGCAGTTCAGTTATAATCTTTAGGCATATCGGGGTGTATGAGTATAAAAGAGCTAGGTTAGAGGTAGAGTCCGTCAGTTCATCAAAATTCTTTGTACACTACACGTCGCATTCCCGTCAGTTCGTCGAAAATATTTGTATGATACACGTCACCTTCAGTCCAGCAGAAATATTACACGTCGGCTATTGATTTGCAAGTTACGCGTATAAGAGTTATGAAAAATCTCAAGTATGGTAAAGTTAATTATACAAAAGGTTGAAGTACGTGAATTAAAAGTGATCAGTAAGAAGTTGTTATAACAGTTTCAGTTTGGCGAGTGTCTAGATCAATGTGTAAATGTGATAGTGACTGTGTTCGACAATAAAAGTATAAAAGAAATTCTTTCATCAGTGTTATCTTTGGATAAAAGATTCCTTTCCGTTTACACAACCTGTATAAAGAGAAGTGCTCGACCCAAAAGGATAATAGCTAGCCGGAGGACAGTAAACCAAAATTAAATAAAATAACAGTAGCATTCTTTCAAACGAACACTAATACTACCGCAAATTGCTAACACCAGATGGAGCTACAAACCTAACAAAGAATTACGTCACAAAATGGCATCATCACGTGAAGTAAACACACATACACAAACATTATAAGTAAAACCGTCGCAAATTGGCTACCACAACGTGGGGCTACAATTAATGTTAAATAAATAACATTAATAATAACCACTTCAAATTGGCTCCCAAATGTGGGGCTAACAAATACAAACATATACAAACAAATAAAAATATAACAAAGTAACCATCGCAAATTGGCTCCCAAACGTGGGGCTAACCACAAACATATACAAGTAATGTTACCACAACTGCCAAGGAATCAAACCCTCAGCGAACGTGCAAAAGCAAATCCTTTATTCCGAACATCATGTCTCCGGCTGCCATAGTTTGGCCTCGTGGGAATACGCAATAAGTGGTTTGAGGATAAATTAGGGATTGGTTTTTCGCCAGCAAGGAACCTGCTAAGAGGAGCAGTAGGAATCGTTGCCGAACTATCAAATGTCACCAAGGATGTTTACCGGCACATGCTCATTAGAAAATTAGTCTCTGCCATCGTGGACCGCGTACAGAGAGAATTCGGGCATCCATTCAGCAGGAGAATGCGTCCCCGCATATTGTTTTTAAAGCCTACACCTGGATGTATGCTGCAGCAGGCAGTGGAGTTACTTTGATCTCATATGTCAGCCGCTAAGCAGTCCGGATATGAATGTTTTAGATCTGAGTTACTTCCGGTCAATTCAGTCTCTCCACAGTTCTCTTTAGCCAGCTTCTTTAGACTACTGATGAGTTACTTGCCGCCGTTGAAACTTTCTTTCTCTGTCCTGACATGCGACAAGCTCAGCAACGTCTTCTTTTCATTTATCCTGTCTCATTAAAAAGGTTCAACTCAATGGCGCTAGTAACTGCAAGATTTTCCATATGCAAAAGCCACATTTGGGACGTCTCGCTTGCCAATTCGCTTGGAAGGTGCTCAGAACATTTATGGCGAGGCTACAGCAGCCTTGACGGAATTGGTCTGTCAGGTCAAGGTAAGCGGTTGGAATGACAACGGCCCCTAGACTAACACATAATCTCACAAATTACTCCTGTCTTTTCCGTAACCTCTTGCTCAATTTGTACTGCTCCTTGTGTTTATGTTTGGCTAATTGGTTGTCCTGAAGTAATAAAAGTTGTACTCATGTTTTCTAATTGATGTATATCGAACCTCGAATAATTAAGTTGCGTTTATGATTTTTGGCTAACTGATTGGCCTATGTTTACTGGTTCTGAATAAAATTGTATTTATTTATAAAGTTGACTCATTCCATAATTTTTGTTTTCCTCCTTTGTGAACGCCAGTGTTAAATTATGCGCATCGGAAAATTGTTATGATACAACAATTAATAGCGTATCGTGCAATTGTTATGGTACAATATTTTGCTTTTTGTGCAATATTTGTGGGAGATGTTTTTTCGGAGATGTTCAGGAAGTAGAGGAAGAAGAGTGCCACGTTGTCTTGGTGCACTCAAGTCAACCCATTGCTGTTTCAAGGCAATGGAAGGTTTAATCGTGGGTTAGTATAGCTACATCTTCTTCTTCATCTTCCTCTTCGTTCCTCCTTTGTAGGAGTAAATACTACTGCGGAACAGCTATTAGCGTCCGACTCACCAAGTAAGACAACTTCGGAGTTGACATTTTATACATAGCGGTTTATCGATACATTTCAAATTTGATTAAAATCGGTCTAAATTAAAGGTAGTTAAGATGAAGGGCTTCGAGTGGAGGTTGCAGCTGAATATTTCTGAAACGAAGCCAAAAACGTTAAAACTTTGCCATTAATTACAAACCTATACATTTCTTTGCAGTGTTCTTTTGGATATCAAACTGGTTTTAGGAAATAAATATGTTGCTTTTATTTTATTAATTTGTTATTATTATAGTAGATAACAGTCATAATAAAATTCAGGACAGTGACAGACACGCCGTTAACATGTTTATAGTCTCCTATTCCAAAACTTAATGTGTGGTGTAATGGTTTGTGGTCTTCGCTTGTCACATGGGAGGCAGGTTCGATATTAAAGTGGGCGCTCTTTAAAATATCTTCACAAGCAAATGTTATCTTTAAAAGTAAGTAAAAGCAGGCTTGCAAAATGCAAACTGCACAACAATGTGTGTAACCAAACAATTGTTCATATTCTTTACATAACGAGAAAACAAATGAAGGCTTTAAGAAAAGTTTTAACAAATGCTTAGCAAATATTCATGGATGTAATTTTTTTGAAATCAGTCGAAATTTAAGAGTAGTTAATATGGAAAGTCTGCTAAAAGCATTAGGTTTTTAGGATTGTCAACTACATAGCAGAACGTAAGGCACAAAATTTAGTTAATGAACCCGAAATATAACGCTATGTGTACATTTAGGATCTAGTCTGTATATCATTCAGGACTTTCAGATGAGCTCATCATCTATAAGACTAATTTTAAGGATAATCGGAGTTCCACTTTATATATTTTTCACAATATTTTTCACTGACTCAATTCTCTAAGGCAACTGCTAGTAATATTTACTGCGCATTTCCGAAAATCCCAAAATTTACTGTTTTATTTATCCATTTCTGGAGGAGTCTTATATAGGGATGCAGAATCCCTCTGCCTGAGTGATTCGCAAGTCCTTGTGCTTTGTTTGCATTTGATAATGGATGGACTTTGCTATCTCCTACCCTTTACAGTCAGTCAAAAGGATGGTTGGCAGATAGAAACAAAACCCACCTGTTGGAGAATATAAGGAACTATGAAGTATGCTACGAGGGAGTAAAACGCTACTACATTGACGTATCAGTAGCAAAATGACTCGCAGTTAAGTGTCCGAAGCATCCAAGTAAGAGTTTTGAAATACCAAATCCGAAGCCCATATAAGTCGGGGTGATGTGTGAAAATTATTTTTTTTTTGTGAACTATCTTGTTTCCTTCGCATCAGAGCACAAAGGGGATAAATTTAAGTGTATGTAGTTACTTAAAAGATTATTTATACTTTGATTAAAATTTTAGTCTGTAATTTGATGAAATACTTGAAGTAAAATTATATTTCAAAGTTATTCAGAATTTCCAATCAGCAAGCAATGTTTTACGGAACTTATAGTATTTTACAGGAAAAGCTGAATTATTTTGTTATAATTTGCAGTAAATAATACAAGTAATGGTGTAGGAACTGTTTCGAAAAAAAATGGCCAGTACTTGTTCCTTCACTCTGAATGGTTGAGAAGTTAAAAGAAGATTTGAAGAATCCAGTGTCAGATCGACTATCTACGGCTGAGAAGTAATTGGCCAGTAGTTGTTCTTTCATTCTGAAGTCAAAGGGGATTTGAACAGTTGAGTACCAAATCGACTTTCTACGGCTGAGAAGAAATTGACTAGTACTTTTTTTTCACTCTGGGAGGTTGAGAAGCTAAAGGAGATTTGAAAAATCCAGTACCAGATCGTCTATCTATGGATAAGCTACCGTGACAACACTGAACTTTTATCATCTGGATCATACACCCCGGATTAGCTTCAAGTCGATCTCATACTCTTATTATCTTAAATATCCCAGCATTCTAAGGAAAGCAGATATTGACAGCACACTGTAAATATGTAGTATACCTACGCTAGCCATTTTGACGCCCCATACGAGTTTGCCGCAGACTGCAGCAGGTGTAACAGTAAACCTATCTTCGCTGAGTTAGGATAAATACCGGGTAATTTATAGGTGGACTGTCTACCGGCTCGTTTTTCAGAATGACACTGCTGCGCTTAATGCGAAGCGACGCTATGAAAATCTGTCATATGTTGGTTCGCTAGCTAGCCGCGATACTCTAAATCCTTTACCCAATTCATCAAAACTCGTTTCTCTTCGTGACACTGCTGACTGAGGCAGCTTTTATAAGTTCATCGCAGAGTTCCTGATAATATGGCGAACGAGAGCGCACTGCTGGTGTGGGATATGTTAGATATACTTTTTAACCAAATAGATCCCAAATCCAAATGCTGGATTTTTTCTCCCCGTCTTTGTTCTCTTTTGGGCGAGCTTGTGCTGATGCTGCTCTAACGGATTGTGGCTGGAAACTTTTGCAAGAGCGCGGTTGTAGTCGGGGAGGCAGAAACGGATGCGTTTGAAGAGACAAGCTGGATACTGCGGTTTTGTTTCTGATGCAGAATGTGCTCTAACGACTGAAACGCCGCTCTCCCAGGTGACCAGGTCCCCAGTTACTGTAATTTAATTAGCATTTGTTGCGCAAATATATATAGATACACTATAAGCATGCGTTGTGATAAACAAAATATAGCAACTAAAACTAAGAACTAATAAGAACCTAAATTAATGCCAGCAACGGTACTCGTATTCTGGAATCTGATCTATTGACATCTTCCTGCACACACAAGCATTTTCTAGCGCTTCTACAGACTAGTATGAGTTCATTTTTCCGTCCAGTTCATGTTAATCGAGATGAATACCTGGTTAAAGGTTATTTCAATTAGGTAATCCCAACTACAATTACCCTAAGTTGAAGAGGACCTGTACGTAGTGTTTCTAAGTTATGGAAGTTTTAAATGAATTTTTAAAGGGAGATAAAAATCGTATACCACCAAGGTTAAATTTGCTAAATTCATAACAGAACATCACCGCAACCATTTAAAAATCAGGGTGAATTTTCTACAGGATGTAGCCGTATACCTTTTAAGTTCCCTGGTTCACTTTTATCTAATACGTTTATTAACAAAGGTAGGATTTTTTTCAATTATACTATAATTTGATTAAAATTAACCAGCAGTGATCATTTTTAAATAACTAAACATCTTAGTAATACCAAAGTGGATCAACAACAGCAGATAGAGGTTGCTTTTATCATGCTAAAATTTGATTCAGCTATCTTCGACAGTTTCTGGAAGGAAAAAAAACGGGTCATTTGCATTAGAAACTATCATTTACAGCAAAAGCTGTTCACAGCAAAAATGAAGAAAGCAGACTCACATATATTTATGAAGAAAAAGTACATTACTTGATCACAAGGAAGCTGGAAAGTACCAATTTGTAAAGCAACACTTCCCCTAGAAGATGGACTAAAGTTTACAGCTCTACTCTAACGCATGTAGGGCGTTATGTTCTTGTGTAGAATTCACAGAACAAAATGCCAGATGCAGTACAAAATTTTAAAAATATATTTTAAATATCAGTATTGTATCTACAACAATAGATGTATTTGTCAAATTAAGGAGGAAATTTCAATTTATATTATTACATAAATAACAGAAGAGTTATTTTTTGCCAATTTTTGTCATTTGGTTATAGCTTAAGGGGACACCCTGGTACCAAATGAACTTTCTGCCTTAATCGAGCAACTTTAATGAAAGATTTAGGTTAAATTGCACCTGCCATGATATATTGTAGGTATGTTTCATTGTTTTGGATGGAATAGCTTCGTAATTAAAAATTATTTATTATGTGTTTCGCAAATAATTGGAAAGTAGTAAAATGTACTTTCTTTTTGCAATTTAAAATTAAAATGGAGGTCTGAAATTCGGCATCCTATTTGTTCTTTTCCTATGCAATAAACTTTTGCATTTTGTTTTCCAAAATATTAATATTTATTAGGAATGTGATTTTTTCTGTATAGAAAAAATAAAAATATTATTAATAATTACAAGGAAATTTTTTTGATAGGTTACATTGACATAACTCTCTATACCCTCTATTGTTTATTAGTGGGTATACAAATTATTCTTACGAAAGTTTATTTTTCGACCCACTTCATTCTATTCCAGATAAACATTGCGAAAATTGCCGCATTACCCATTTCGTTGGGGTACACAGGGAACAGCGATAGTTAAATGTTTAAAAATGGACCCTATATTTCGGTCTTAAAATTCCATTTTACTTCCATGCAATCGGAACAACTGAAATTCGATCGGACTTCTAAGGAATTGTAAACCATTAATAACGGATATCTCAGAAATGGCTGATGCCACAAAAAATATTTGAAATAAAGTATGTGGTATAAAGAGATTTACGTTTATTGTGTAGTACGTTTTCGTTTATAGTTTATGTTTACCAGTTATACAGGATTATTCAAAATTCCTCTTGAATGAAGAGGACTTTACAGGCTATTCCCAGAAAATTCAAGATATACACTTTTGTCTTGTAAATATCTTTAATATATATTTTACATGTTATATAATGTAATCCTTAAAAACATTTTTTAGAAAATCGACATTTCAAAACACTTTCCTTAAGGGGTGATGTGGGGAGGTGAGATTAACTTCAAAAACGTACGCACGCGCGCAGAATTTTCTAAAACTTTTTTGGATTCAAGAGACCTTAAAACATGTATTACTTACTCTACTACGTAGGGAGTAAGTAGGGAAGATATTGCATTCCACCCAAAAATTCGATACCGAGATTTCACCGGAAATACATGTTTTGAGGCCTCCTGAATCCAAAAAAAGAAAGTATTTTTACTTTCTCTACTACGTATAGTAAGTAGGGGCATTATTGCATTCCACCCAAAAATTCGATACCGAGATTTCACCGGAAATACATGTTTTGAGGCATCCTAATCCAAAAAAAGTATTTTTGGAAACATGTCCGTGTGTGTGTCTGTGAGTGTGTCTGTTTGTGAACAGCATAACTCAGAAACGAACAGTCGGATTAACACCAAACTTGGTAATTAGGTTCAGTATCTCCCAGAGATGCGACACGCGGTTTACAAGAAAATCCCCCCACCCCAAATTACCCTTTACATGGAACATTTTTCGAAAATTTTAATTTTCACAAAAATGGCTCTAACGAATTTGATTAAAATATTATATATTTAAGATACTTTCATGACAAATAAAATGTATATCTCGAATTTTCTGGGAATATCTCCAAAAGTATTCTTCAGTGAACTTTTGCATAATGGTAAAACATAAGAGATAAACAAACTTTTACTGCACAACAAATGTAGATCGCGTTAAAATACACAATTTATGTCATACATTTTTTTTGAGTGAACCATTTTCGAAATATTGCTTGTTATTCCCTTAAATTTTCCAATACTTATGCTTTTTCTCAAAATGGAATTCGTTATTCATGTTTACTTTCTCTACTACGTATAGTAAGTAGGGGAAGTATTGCATTCCACCCAAAAATTCGATACCGAGATTTCACCGCAAATACATGTTTTGAGGCCTCCTGAATAAAAAAAAGGATTTTTAGAAACTGTACCGTGTGTGTGTGTGTCTGTCTGTCTGTCTGTCTGTCTGTGAACAACATAAATCAGAAACGAACAGTCGGATAAACACCAAACTTGGTATTAAGGTTCAGTATCTTCCAGAGATGCGGCTCGAAGGTTTTCAGAAAAATTCCCCATCCCAGATTACCCTTTACAAGGAACATTTTTCGAAAATTTTAATTTTCTCAAAAATGGCTCTAACGATTTTGAATAAAATATCATAAGTTTAAGACATTTTTATGGTAAATGAATTGTATATCTCAAATTTTCTGGGAATGTCTCTAAAAGTATTGTTCATTGTGAACGACTTTTGTATAACTGGTAAACCATAAGAGATAGACAAAATTTTACTACACAAAAAATATAGATCGCGTTAAAATACACAATTTATGCCATATGCATTTTTTTTTTTGAGTGAACCATTTTCGAGAAATTGCTTGTTATTCCCTTAAATTTTCCAATACTTATACTTTTTCTTAAATGGGAATTCGTTATTCATTTTGTTTCTACTGGTAATGCAAAGAGAATGGAATACTCCACATAGCAACCAGCTCTTAAAATAGTTGACTATCGCTTAAAGCCTACCAATTCCTTTTCATCTATAAGAAAATTAGCAATAAGATATCTCGATTAACATGAGGCATATAGAGAATAAGCGTTTGTAAAAATAGTTTGTACAAGAGTAGAGAAAGTCATGTGAGTGTAACACATCAGATTTTTTTTGGTGAAATTTCGGTATCGAATTTTTGGTGGAATGCAATACCATCCGTACCTACTATGTACGTGGTAAGGAAAGTAAAAAGCATGTACTTGTATGTAGGAAAGTATTCAACAAATCAATGCACAGCGTTCTTTAACACGTTACATTCTACAAGTTCTGAAAAATTTCAGCCTGATTCATCAACATTTGCCTCAAAAAAGTATACCTCAATTAAACAGAATATCCTTGTTTCGTTTCACTTTTGCGCTGTAAGCATTGTATTACAGTGAATAGCTGCTCCTCAGTTCCAGGAAAATTTTACAAATTATATGCTATATTCAGTATACTGGCAAGTAGTATTGCCTGTTGAATTCTATCACCAAGTCATTTGGAAATGAATGTGATCGGGGCCTAAAACGTAAAGGAGGACCGGGTAGGTGAGCAACCGCTTAACTATTAAGTGATCCCTCCCCTGGTTTAAAGAAAAAACTACTTCACCAAAGAATAAACAAGGTGGCCAGGAACTTTACGCTATAGTTGAGGTAGAGATGATTCAACGGTGGGAAACACCTCGCGCGCTGCGACCTGCACAGATCTATTGCGGCTACCACCTCCAGGAGGAAGTGAGGGTGTGAAGGAACCACAGGAGGCTACAGGCCGCCAGAGACGCGCGGTAGTTCCTAACATTTCCAAGTTCGCGGACCCGTCTCACTGCTGGAGCCGCCGAGAGAGGGCGAAGAACGACCCACCAATCAAGCAGCCCTCTGGTGTCCACGGGAAATACTTTTTCCTATTGAGCATGCATCCGTGCCAACTGTCCGGCACCGACATACGCCACGAAACGTAGAAGCACACCTGAAAGTTGAGAAGGAAACGCAATGAAAGGGAAATGATGGAAAGGAAGTTATGTTAGAGAAGAAACTACCCCAACATTCGTCAAAGTAGGTGGTCGCCGGAGATCGAACTCGGGACCTTCCGAATGCGAGTCGTTCACGTTACCACGGCGCCCCCTTGCTCGGTTATATAGTAGGAACTAGTTAAAGTACTTAAAAACTTGGTCATTTCATAGGAAAGAGTAAATGCAAAACAATTTACCAAGTTTCGTCACAAATTCTTTAATAATATTGCCCTTTCTATGAGTTTGTAAGCTATGTACATCTATAAGTGAGAAATCCCCCTCAAGAGCACGGGATTTTCTCATTCGGGTGGTGCTTAGAAATTAGTTATTGTTTATACGAAACGCAGTATTTGTCTAGTAAATAAATAAATACATAAAACTATTTTTATAGTTTTTTTAGATTATTAAACCATTTAAAGCTTTTAGATAGTCATCAATATATTTATAATGGAAGTAGAAGTCGAAACCTTTTTGCGGATTTGCAGCAGTATTTGGTGTGCGAGTACGTTCGATTTCCAATCCAGCTCCGAAGTTGTTAGTGAAAATTGCAGATGATATGCACAGCTTGGTAGGTATCAAGCGCAAGTGGCGATGCGGGGAGTTAGAACTTTTGCGCTTAAGTTTGAACTGTTGTAATAAACGGGCCACTATCTGTGTGTGACCAGAGCTAAAAGTTTTACTGCCAGATATTCTGCGAGTCTACGTCGCTTGCAGCTGTTTTGTCGGACATTGCAGGGAAGAGGCAAAGGAAATTCGTTGTTTAGAAGTCACCCTTCATGCTCCAAGAAATAGAAGCTACCTGAGAGGTTAAACTGTTATTGAGCAACGCTATTATTGTAAGAGCAATTCTTTGCTTTTTCATATTTGACTGAAATACTTTGTATACTTCTGAGATGCGGTGTTTCGCATATCTTATCTATACTAATAATATAAAAGACGGAAAATTTGTATTTGTGTGTGGAGTGGTGTAATTTCGAAAACCACTCCACCGGTATAGATAATTTCTTTGCCATAAACCCTGTTTTCCCCGACGACATAGGCTATATGCGTGCTTCGAATTTCAATTCCTAAATCTGAAACACTACTCATGTCTATTTCTCTCTCTAACTCCCTCCCTCCCTCCCTCCCTTCCTCCCTCTCTCTCAATAATGAACTCTTATTATTTCCTGGATCCTTCGTGGAAGTACTAATTAAAGTAAAGGAAAAACGATTCAGCAATTTTCTTACAGTATAAAGGATGTAAATAAATATATGTTTGAAGGTTCGATAGGTAGATGAGTAACATGAGAACATATTCTGTTAACAAAAGCATGTCCAGAAACGCGTTGTTTACATGCTAGGGTTTCTAAAATACGAGGAGCACGTATGCGGATCAAAAAACATAACTGAAATACTGTAAGAAAACAAATAGCATTTTAATTAACTACTGAAAGTACTCAAAATGCTGCCGCCAATTTCGATACATTTGTACGTGGCATGTAATGTAATGTAATACAGATATCTTAGAAAGAGTTCGAACTCTGGCGTACGCCGTGTCCCCGGATATGCACAGCGGTGTTTATTAGGCCTGTTTCACTCAAACGCCTTTCCAATCTTGAAAACATGGTATGGACTGGGTGATACTTGTTGAGGTAGCATCGTTGATACGGCTACTGTTGCATTGCTTCGGGTTTCCTCGTATACAAGAAGCAACTCGGTGTACTCTGTATCTGTGTACAAGGTCGCCATTGTTCATTCCCACTTGACGATAGCCATACAAGGATACGTAAGTATGATATTGATAAACAGAATAATACCGTAAACACTTGTATGTAGGTATGATGAAGCAGCTGATGCAGTACCATTGGTTATCAACCCTTAACTAATGAATGCGAAGCCTACTCGTACTGCTTATCGCCCAGTGTATGGTTTGTTTGTCATCTCCCATCCCGTTTCGGAGGCTCTAATTTAGTACTGAGGAACAATAATTAAATAACGAGCAGATTTAAGTAATTCAACGTGTCACGCCTGTAGCGATTGAACTCGTTTTCAAATCTTCTAAATTACCTGTCCACTCTTGAAGCATCAATATTTAGCACCTCCACACACAGTTTTGTCCGATGCCAGGCATTGAGAAAAACAAAGTTACCCCTTTTCTCACTTTTATCCACCAATCGGTGACGATGATGGTACATTGGATATAATTTTATTACAACTCCATTTCTCGAACTTCAGAGGGCTTGTAATGCTCAAGGGAAGGGCGCACAAAATGTTCAAACAATTTAGTCAGTGACATTTATAATCATACATCGCTGTCTAGTTTTAACTGCTTTAGGTAGCCCAATCAATTCTGATACATCCAGTATATCAATCCACAGGTGGTAAAGACGCCGCGGAATTCAAGCAAACACATCTCTCATTCTCACGCCTACTGTCTCTAAAATGAGTCAGCTCGCAGTTGTCTTATTTACATCCAATCGCAACAAACTTTTATATTTCTGTTTATTTTCAAGTTATTTGTTCATCGGTTAACCTTTATTTCCGAGAATTATCCGTCGAATAATAAATCAAAACTTTAGGGCGGAGTTAGATGTTACGCAGTTTTTGTATTTTTGAATTCTCGGAAAGCCTTTTTGCACATAGCTATACAATTGTAGGGCAGTATACTTAGATTAAATCACAGATAATGAGAACTGAAGGCAAGACTTATTTTAATGTCTAAATTGTGTGTGGGACTGCAATTTTTGTTTCCCTAGTAATAAATGTTCTTACATCAGTGCAGCACAATAATGCAATTATCTGTGTACGTGATGTCAGTTCATTTTTGGAAACATGTCCGTGTGTGTGTCTGTGTGTCTGTCTGTGAACAGCATAACTCGGAAACGAACAGTCGAATAAACACCAAACTTGGTATTTAGGTTCAGTATCTTCCAGAGATGCGACACGAAGGTTTTCAAGAAAATCCCCCCACCCCAGATTACCCTTTACATGGAACATTTTTTGGAAATTTTTAATTTTCTCAAAAATGGCTATAAAGAGTTTGATTAAAATATCATATGTTTAAGATATTTTCATGACAAATGAAATGTATATCTCGAATTTTCTGGGAATGTTTCCAAAAGTATTCTTCATTGTGAACGACTTTTGCATAACTGGTAAACCATAAAAGGTAGACAAAATTTTACTACACAAAAAATGTAGATCGCGTTAAAATACACAATTTATGTCATATACATTTTTTTGTTGGGTAAACCATTTTTTGAGATATTGCTTGTTATTCCCTTAAATTTTCCAATACTTATACGATTTCTCAAATTCTCAAATTTATTCATTTTTTATGTCCTGGTAATGCAAAGAGAATGGGATACACCACATAGCAAACACTCTTAAAATATTTTGACTATCGCTTAAAGCCTAACATCTACAAGAAAATTAGCAATAAGATTAACATCTCGATATCTCGATTAACATGAAGCATATGGAGAATAAGCGTTTGTAAAAATAGTTTGTACAGGAGTAGAGAAATTCATGTGAGTGTAACACATCAGATTTTTTATTTTAGTGTGGTAACAAAGAAGATCATTATTTTTGTGTTTTACAACTTACAGAAGATTACAGTAACATCACTACAAAAAGAAATTTGCTAAGGAGTTTCTTTCTCACAATTTGAACAAATGAATGCGGCGTTCTCTGACAACTAAAACAAGCTGCTTGAGAGGCGAATTCGACGAAGTAAAAACAGAGCTAAGTGCGAGGTTGGGGGAATAAAAGGACTGGAAGAGACCTACTTAGCGAATTAATTTGTGTTTATCCAAGGAAAGAGCTAAGTCGGAGACGCCTTAGCTAGTTTTTGTGAAGTTACTCGTCAGGAATCTATTGCGATCATATTGCATTCAGAAGCTGTGGCACTGTTACAGATGAGAAGCTATTATTTAGTACTCGTAGCTCTGTCGACGTTGACTGAGAGGATGCTGTTGTAAGCTTACGGCTGAAATATTTCCATACTCCCGTCTTATGGTCGGGCCTTCCTCTTCCAGCAATAAGAACGCAAGGAAAACAGGAAAAACCTCCGCAAATTTCACAAAGCTTCTCTGCGTGTGCATGTAAATAGAATGGAATGCCTGCGCATTTCTATTAGCTCTTTTATCTCCCTTTCCCTCCCCGCACTCCTTATACAGCATTTGGTGAGTAAATACTCTGAGCGCTCGGTCAAAAAGTCGATACTTATTCCAGTGAAGCCTTGCTTTGGTTGGTACATTTTTTACATTGCATTTCATCAAAACATAATGGGATTTTATTATGACTATTATGTTTATCGTCATCATCTTCGTGTTAATTATGAACTATTTATCTTAACATTACCTATCATCTGGTATCTTCTTCGGTCCCGAAACTTTTTCATATTTACCATTTCTTCTATTGCATTTCATAGCAAGCTCTTTCTTCATGTTTCCCTCCCATCTCCCTTCGTCCGCTCTTTCTGCAAGAACATTGTTTCTTATTTTGTTAATCCATTTCATATGCTCCACTTTTATCATATTCATATTTTGAATGCTTCAAATCTCTATTCCTCACTTCGTCGCAATGTGTACTTGCATCTGTCTGTAATATGCATGCCACATTCCTCACACAGTCCCTCACTAACCTCGCCCACTTTTCTGTTAAAATCTTCCTTTGCTATATGTCCTCTGTCTTCTTGGCAACTCTCTTACTACTTATGACACGTCCCAAGAGTCTGAAGCTGTTCACTTGCTCCGTTAACCCATCTCAAATTTGCAAATTTTATTTTATTTGGCTTTCATCCTATAGCTGTATTTATACCTTAGGAGGTTATCCTTGTCCTATTGGGTGTGCCATATCACCATTATCCTTACTACAGAATAATACACGAATATATTATTGTCATTCAGAAATTCAAAACATTTAGCTAGCTGAAATTCCTTAAAATAATATCTATAACATATAAAGTATATATTTCTTAATACTTCTCTTTGTGAATGCGTAATATGAAACTCTTAAGATCTCCCTGGAATAAAATTGCAAGTCACGTACAGAATGTTAGGAAGCTTTCAGCATAAATGTAATATTGCGTATTGTTGCAATTATATAGGTACTTAAAATAATGATGGGAAGGTTTTCGAATAATAGTATTACATACGATGTAATGTATTTATTTATATACATTCCATGATGTAATATCTTTATTAACATAAGAATTACTGTCCAATCTTTTGAAGTGCATAAGTATATTCAAGTTTTTTTTCTCCCACTTACCAATTTAGGACTTTTCATCTTGAACGCCATTCCTGCTTCCATAGTATTTTCTATTATTACGTTATACACGCATTATTTGTAAACCGAGGTTATTGAGCTTATAACGGGACACATTACTACTGGATTAATTTTTGAATAAACCAACTGTCCAATTATAATTTCGTAACTAGACATTTTCTCATTTTAAAATATAACCACCCATGTCCCTGCAAAATATGGAGTTGAAATGGTGAGGATGTAACTGAAGTATAGTTTTGCTTACAAATATGTAAAATTACATACCATTCCTTGAACACCTAAGTGCGGGTGTAAAAACATGGCTGGCTTATCACGTCGCATGTTGGACACTTCGCAACAGACAGATGCGCCTTGAACGCAGCTGACCAGTACAGTATTATACATCATACTGTAACACGAAACAAATGTGCTTTATTCCTGTTCTTTGAAGCCAGTGAAAATAGAAGGAAATATTTAATTAGAATTGCCGCTTGACTTTACCAGTATAAAGAAGGGATCTTATTTTAACTACATCCTACATATTCACATGCCAGGTTTTTAATTAGTATTCCCTATATTGTGAATCAACAATGTATCTCTGACAAAAAGATTTGTTTCAACGGGAGCACTTGTTCGTTATGAACTGCAGGAAGAGTAGATTTTAGAGCTTGTTCTCTTGTGATACTAGAGTTGTTTAGTTTGTTAGAATTCTTTCACTGTTCTTCGGTATTCCTGTCTCTTTCCTACCATGTTTCATCTCGGTACAATAATTCGACGAGTACCCTAGAATACATTCCGCACGTCACAACTAGCTGGGTCACGGTTGCAGTAGATATATTTCTTTCTCGTGAAATATATCTGTAATTATAGTGTACTTACTTTTCCTCTCTCAAACATTCGTTTCTTTACGTAGCTTTAAATTTTAATTTGAGAGCAGTAAGTGATTTACTCCAGTAAACTGAAAACTATTGTTTCATAAAACACAGTGTTTTTCATAATGTTTTAAATTGTTAAAAATGAAATAAACTATTTAAGTGAAGGAAATAGAAAGCTGGTTTTATCCGACAATCCGCAGTATTATTTTTAGCACAATAAACCCAAGGCTGAAGTGCGTCCGGAGTAATGAGGGAAAGCTGTATCGTATGAGACAAGACAAGCATTGTTTTACTTTCCAATTCTTCATATCGAAGTTTTTTGTATAGCAAGGTTAAGGAGTTTTATGGATTTGAATAGCTTGTACTCACAAAATAAAATATTATCATGATACCCATTACATTATCAGATAGTTTAAGCTTCATTCCACTCATCCTCGTGGGCATGACTAGTGGCATAGCTCAAAAGTATGAACAAAGGATAACTACATGGTATCAGGAACCGCCCCAAAGAACACTCAGAATTTACATTTGATTTAAATATGCGTTTTCACAAAACAGATATTAAAATTTAATACGATTTGCATATCTGAGAATGAAAAATCTGATGTGTTATACTCACATGACTTTCTCCACTTTTGTACAAACTATTTTTACAAATGTTTATTCTCCATCTATTTCATATTAATCGAGATAAACATTTGCAGAAACGATCTTTTGACATGCAAAGAGAATTACATTTTACACATAGCGACCAGTTCTAAAAATATTTAACTATCGCTTAAGGCGTATTATGTTCCCCTTGTTTTGTATTTGCAAGGGCAATATAAGCACAGACATATCTCTTAACAGCTGGTTGCTATGTGCAGCACCATTCTCTTTGCCACAGATTAATACTCTTTGCATATCCAAGACAAAAAAAATGAATAACGAATTCCCATTTAGAAAATAAGTATTAAAAAATTTAAGGAAATAACAAGCAATATCTCGAAAATGGTTCACTCAACAACAAAAATGAATATGACATAAATTGTGTATTTTAACGCAATCTACATTTTTATGTAGTAACATTTTGTCTATCTTTTATGGTTTACCAGTTATGCAAAAGTCGTTCACAATGAAGAATACTTTCACAGACATTCCCAGAAAATTCAGGATATACATTTTATTTGTCATGAAAGTATCTTAAACATATGGTATTTTAATCAAAATGGTTAGAGCCATTTTTGAGAAAATAAAAATTTTCGAAAAATGTTCCATGTTAAGGGTAATCTGGGGTGGGGGGATTTTCTTGAAAACCTTCGTGTCGCATCTCTGGAAGATACTGAACCTAAATACCAAGTTTGTTGTTTGTCCGACTGTTCGTTTCTGAGTTATGCTGTTGACACACACACACACACACACACACACACACAGACTCGCACGCGGACATGTTTCCAAAAATGCTTTTTTTGGATTCAGGGTGTCTCAAAACATGCATTTCCGGTGAAATCTCGGTATCAAATTTTTGGGTGGAATACAATACTTCCCATACTTACTATACGTAGTAGAGAAAGTAAAAACACTAATAATGGCATTATTTCTATTCCTGATGCATGTACTTAAAAGCCGAAGCAAAACTTTGTGTTGGTAGTACCAACAATCACAGCCGAAAGTCATCGTTCTCTTGTCTAGTAGTCATTTTGATGATTAAAATTAAAATTGGTTTATTCGTGAGCATACTTGTGAGTAAATTTCGTATTTAGAAGATACTGTGTGAGGTGATTGCGTTTATTCATAACTTAATTAGCTTTTATAAAAATTAGCAAAACTTGGGGAGGTGTGTTTAAGAAGATAGAAGAACAAACGTAACAGAACCCTTAATGTGGTAAAACATTTAAGTAACATTGAAGATTCTAGAGTTATTCGTTTTTACTCTAAAAATAAAAGAAAAACAGAGCTCTTAAACTCACTTGGTCATATAATGACTAAAGAAGCAAAATTTAATTTAAAAACAAGATTTGACTTGAGAATGCCGAGGAAAATGAGTATGAACTAACTTTTTACACAAAGTAAATTGGTTTTATTTATTATCTACTATTCTTGATTTCGATGTTCTAGGAAACTACATTTTTTTCCGGAATTAATTGTTCTTCCACACAATGTGTGGACAGGGTCTGAAAGGTAGATTAAGACAACTGAAAAGTTCAATGCCATCGCCGGGATTTGAACCACGGCGATGGCAATGAATTTTTCAGTGGTCTGATTCACTTTTACTTATATTGTTTTTAATACAAAAAGCTATGAATGCTTCAATTGTGAAACATATGACAATTGCATGCACGAATGATAATAATATAGATATAGAATCTGCAATGGAGATCCTAGGTTGCATTATCATTTTATTGCATAATTAAATCTACAGAAATGTTTTCTTTGAACTTATACAAGCGCTGGCGAAATATGACCTTTGAACTTCCCTTAAACTTTTCACTTCTACACAATTCGCGCACTCGGTTATCGCGCCAACCATGTGAAAGTTTTCCTTTTGAGGCAGTATTTTTAACATTTAAATGATTTCAGTCTAATTATATAATATATAAATTCAATAACACCCCACCTTAAAACAATATGTGTATGTAACAAGATATAAAAAGTGTGTATTACAGTCATTATATATGTTTATATTATTGTATACATGTTCAGTAATGTTATGTGAATGTATTACGTAAATTAATAATGTAGAGCTGTGAGAATAATAGGTTAAAAGTTGCTAACAATGAGGTAACAATGAGGTAACTTTAAGGCAATAATGAGTAAGAAAGTTTAATAAGGCTACTAGTCATTATTGGAGACACAATAATGTAAATTTTGAGACAGTTTATAAAATAGCCAATCAACAACCAGAAAAAAGCTTAAATTAAATAAAAGTATTCTATTGGACTAAGATTAGCCAATCAGAGACTTGAAATACAGAAATTTACAAATTTAGGCGGTAGAAATCAAGTCAGTTGCTTGTAGACAGTGCTCCTAACTGGACGCGTTGCTTGTAGACAGTGTTCCTAACTTGACGCGAGATATGTCCTCGAGAAGTTCAATACGTATTCAGTGTGAGACGAAAATAGTTTACGTGTTAAAAAGTGCAAGTAATTAACAAAATAATCTCACAGCTCTCTCTCTCTCTCTCTATATATATATATCAGTGAACTGTTATTTAAATCGTGTCAAGCATTAATAAAAGGAGTCAAGTAAAATTATAATCTTGTAAGCCTACATCCTTCAGTCGCACTACTCCCTGCTAAGACTGCTAAGACATTCATGTCTCTAAAAGAAAATATAAATACTGACGCAGCCGAAGAAAACATAAATATATAATATTTAAAGAAACAGTCAAAATTACAAAGTTAATATATTTTAAACATTTGGGGCAAAGGCCACCGGAAAGTACATTTGGGGCGAAGGCTACCGGAAACCTTTTACCATACGTGCGGTTGCTACTACTTTAAGTTCGGCCCCCCAACAGTCGAAATGTAATACATTATCTTCAAACTGACTTTCCATACGTAGCAGCAACAAACCTTCTTCAATTTGGCTCCCAAAACGTGGGGCAAAATAACAACGTAAAAATAACAATACAACAAAATTACTTCTTGACTTTAAATTTGACACTACAAGCTTATATTATTTGTATCGTTTTAAGTTTGCCGATAAGTATGCCATCTCTGTGAATATTGTCATTACTCCAACTGACGTTTTGGGATTCTAGAGTGAAACAAATAGCACGTGCACCGCAGGTTGCCTATATAAAATACATATAATCATAGTGATTTACTAGTACTTAGTGAAATCCAAAAATGTACCTGTATCCAAAATATAAATAAGGAACTGTGGGAAAAGCCATAGGTTATCAGAAGACAGACAGTACACCCCAAAGCACACAGATGACTTCACGGGGGAAGAGAAATTAAATTTAACCGCAAATGACGACCACGAAACAATACAGCTTTCCCACGTTATTATGTGCCTCGTTAGAAGTAAAAGGGTAAAGAAAACACATCCTTCGCTTCGGTTAACATTTGTCTCAATAAATATAAGTTAGTCCACAAGCTAAAGTTTTCTTTTGATTGCTTTGACTCTTTTTATCACATAAAAAATATAATGCAAGTCTTCTGTGATAAAAAGTTCAAAAGAATGATAAGAGGAAGAAGATTTCTGAAACAGGGAAATATATGGGTTGCTCTATTAAAGGGGAAGCACTATCCTGTAGACCTAGATATTTTAACGCAACGTGTCAAACTGTTATTTATATATTAATTTTTTTAGTCACAATTAAAAGCTTTTTAATATGGTAATGTGAAATCCCCTTGAATCCTACAGTTTATCCTATGGTTCCTAACTCTTTTTTTTTGAGCTTAATATACAGACTTGTGCAGGGATTCCTTAAATTTAACTAGTTTAAGAGAAAAAAAATTGGATACATGTCATTTTATGTTTCAGCTTTTTCAATGCGTGAAAAATAATTAATTTACTGTGATCCAAGGGGCATTTTGAACGGTAAACGATGCTGAAAATTTTGACAAAAATGGAGCTACTGTTCAACGCGGTGCTTTGTGTAAATGGTTTAGGACGAATTAAATAGTCATTCGTGGCTAATTGTTGAAATTAAAATGCAACAGTGTAGCATAAAAATGCACCAAGGAGATGGCTCCGCGGTAACGTGTGAGGCTCTCATCCACTCTGACCTTGGATTTTTTGTGGTTTTCCCTGGTCGCTAGGCGAATGCCGGGGTGATTTCTCATCTACTACGATCTCATTTTCATAATTTTCCTTTCATTCTGTTTCCTTCTCATCTTTCAGGTGTACTTATAAGTTTCGGTGGCGTATGGCGGCGCCGAACAGATGGTGCGAATACTTTCACAAAGGAAACAGTACACTAGAATCTGCTTGGTCGAGGGGTGGTCTCTAGGCAGCTTAATAATAAGAATAATGAATAATATATGCGCAGTAATCTTATGCATAACCTGAAAGGAAAATATGTACATTGGCAGTTATTATTGAGAAGGTCTTTCAAACGAAACCTAGCCGAGGTAGAGACAGTAGGTAGGACTTTGTTACTGATGTACGGTTGAGTATATTTCCGGCGTTCTGTTTCACAAATCTGTGGACAAGGCAAAGCCCTGTTACTCATAAATCGCACGACACAAGGAAACCTTAAGTTCAATGCATCTTTCCAAGTATGAAAATTTATAAGTTGGCCAATAGGAGATAAGGTATAGGTTGTATCAGCAAGCGACTTCAAAATTTAAGTGGAGGGAGACAATTTTTTGAAAAAGACACATTGGTAAAACACCGGAGAACAAGAAGTTGCGGATGGTTGGTAAATACCTATATGAAGCAGAGAACTGCCTAAAAGTATTATTATTAAAACATGCCATAACCAGTTGCTAAGTCACGAGATAGGCGACAGGGTAAATACGCGTGTGAACGTGTTAATGTGTACCGAGTAAGGGGCAGTAACAATGGTGCCTAGTGCGATGCGTGTGCGTGTGTGTGTGTGTGTGTGTGTGTGTGTGTGTGTGTGTGTGTGTGTGACGTCAACACAGAAAGAAAGGTGACGGGAAAATAAATTAACCTAAAATGCAACAGTCGAGGTACATAGCACCACTGAGAAAAGATCCATGCATCCTGAGATGAAATCTGAACATTAACAAAGACTCGAATCCAGTACAAATCCCACTATCTTCCATACTGCTGAGCTAGACCAGGTCACATCCTGTTACGAACCCTCACGTCGCACACCACCTCAACCCTTTCATTGCATAACCTATAACCTATGCAAAAAGCAAAAAATCGAAAATGTCATAGATACATTACCTTAAGCTGTGCTCTTGAAGCTTATCGAGCAGAGCTTATAAGCCTATTTGATAGGACGTTTGTCTTGGTATCAAGCTGTACTAAACGGATATTAACAAAACGACTGTACTGTATATCACATAGAAACGTCGACAACAGGTGTTTCTAACAATGGCTTGCCATAGCGTTCATGGTCTGATGTGTTTTTGCACGTCAGCGAGTTTTTGCTCCCTTTTCTTCTCTCCCAACACGATTTTTTTACTCAATTTGCACCCTTTCTGGGATGCGGGATGCAGGTTCATGAGCTCACATCATCCGTGAGATTCTAATGCTGGTGGCTCGTTGGCACAAACAGCAACACGCATACAAACTAGAGGGGAAAGGGGAAGAAAAAAAAGAGCGGTAGATGAAAAGCGGAGATGTAATGAAAATTCGCCGGATTCGCCAGGGAGATTGCATTTCCTGAATGTAATCATTAGTTTCCATGATTCTCCTAAAAGCCAGTGAGCTTTGATTATTGTTGTTACGCCCGTATCTTCCTGAGTATTCTAAGCCACCACAATGCAGCAAAGTGCGCGGAATCTGAATGATATTATTGTTCCTACCCCGTGCCTTAATCACTGTCGCGCTGCTAGGAGAATGTTACGCTATACTTGGAGTTTTATTTCCATATCAGGCATGCGCAACCATTCTGAATTATTTACATGCGTTTGTCGGTTCTGCAGGACGGGAGGCATATAAAAACTAATAGTTTTATATATGCTAATAAATGCAACTTAGTATTCTATTTCGTTTTATGATTTTCTCTTCCATTTACCACAGGTGCAGCAACTGTTGCATTAGAACAAAAAATTCAATGTCGAGATTTCACCGCAAATATACATTTTGATGTCCCCTGAACAGAAAAGTAATAGTACATAAAATAAGAAAAGGCGCGTCAGGACGCATATGTTTGCGTTTGGGAATAGCCTAAAAAAATCTAATGTGTTACACTCACATGACTTTCTCTACTCTTGTACAAACTATTTTTACAAACGCTTATTCTCCATATGCTTCATGTTAATCGAGATGTTGATCTTATTGCTAATTTTCTTGTAGATGCAAGGAGAATTGATAGGCTCTAAGCGATAGTCAAATATTTTAAGAGCTGGTTGTTATATGGAGTATTCCATTCTCTTTGCATTACCAGGACAAAAAAAAAAGGAATAACGAATTCCCATTAAAGAAAAAGTATAAATATTGGAAAATTTAAGGGCATAACTAGCAATATCTCGAAAATGGTTCACTCAACAACAAAAAATGTATATGACATAAATTGTGTATTTTAACGCGATCTACATACTTTGTGTAGTAAAGTTTTGTCTACATCTTATGGTTTAACAGTTATGCAAAAGTCGTTCACAATGAAGAATACTTTTGGAGTCATTCCCAGAAAATTCAAGATATAAATTTTATTTGTCATGAAAATATCTTAAACATATGATATTTTAATAAAAATCGTTACAGCCATGTTTGAAAAAATTAAAATTTTCGAAAAATGTTCCATGTAAAGTGTAGTCTGCGTGGGGGGATTTTCTTGAAAACCTTTGTGTCGCATCTCTGGAAGATACTGAACCTAAATACCAAGTTTGGTGTTTAACCGACTGTTCGTTTCAGAGTTACGCTGTACACAGACACACACACACGGAAATGTTTCCAAAAATGCTTTTTTTGGATTCAGGGGGCCTCAAAACATATATTTCCGGTGAAATCTGGGTATCGAATTTTTGGGAAATACAATACTTCCCCTACTTAGTATACGTAGTGAAGAAAGTAAAAACGATTAGTGGGATAAATACCAAATTTCCATTACTTTGCTTGTTTTAAAGATACCCATTTGTGAAAAAAGAGCAGTAATTGCCAAAGTTCATAAATATTAATTTTAGTGTTATTAAACACTACAAACCTTCTACGTTGGGTCTATGTAGCTTTTACAGTTGTGCTACCTTTTAAAGCATCTCATATAGCGATTTAAATCTCCGCCTGTAAGCCTAGCTACCTATAATAATGTAAACGCGATAGCTCTGGCCAACATTAAAGTGAACAAACCATTCAATAGAGGCTTTAGCAAGCTCCACATAGTAAATTAGTTGTAGAGGAGCAGAAAAAGATGGAGGAATCTATATGATCTAAATGCTTTTTAAGCACCTTGGGCTTTTATTTGTCGGCACATTATTATTTTCAAATTTTTCCATACGATGCACTTGTAATAAATTCCTCATAAATAGCAGGATAAAAATGATGAGTTGAATTTTTATTTGATTCTTAGTTGTAATGTTATTAAACAATAATACTCATATTGTATTAATTTTAAGCAAGAAGTGTAGTCTTATATTTAAAATTTATTTTCTCCCAAACAGGTAAGATAGTTAAAACTTCGTCTCTATAATTTATTCATATACTATCAAAAGGCTTAAATATAAAATATGTTGCCTTTTTCAAAACATAATTGCATCGTGTGGAGCAAATTTTTTAAGCAGTAAATGAATAAATAAAAAATTAATATCACAGGAACTTATTTAACAATAAGCCTGAAATTCGGTGTACATATTACATATTAACCATTGATTGCCGTATTAAAGTTTCGACTGAATCGAACTGAAATTGTGAATTTTAGATATGTCATATATGGAATCCTTAAGATGCAAAGTAAAGATTACCATGGAAACTTCACCAATACCAAACAATGGCGTATGCGAAGAATGATTTTTTTTTTAGTTTGTCAAAATGTGAAACGAATTTTCCTTGCATATAACAAATAAAATTAATATATTCTATCTTTTGTATAACGTGTGAAGTCACTGTCCATGAATTTTATATAACACATATATAAGAGATAAAAGCTTCCAGGAAAATGCAGATATGGTTGCATATAGTATTTCATCAACAATTTTTCTTCTGTATTATTAGCATTTCTGAAATTCTTGCTATGCTAAACTTTGGCATTTGAGGATTACTTTAGTGTGAGTGTATTTGAAAGTTATGCAGAACTTTTAATATAGCGTGTGGAAGTAAGGATAGGTTATTATTTTATTATTTATTCGTACTTTTATGTTACAAAGGTAAAATGCTATTAATTTAGAAATACATTTGCATATCTGGCATTTACGTCATAGCAATCTTACAGAAGTACACTTGTTTGTTTCTTGATATTACGGTGACGAGTTGTTGGTTGAGGTTTACATGAAGTCAGCGTGAACTTGTGAAATAGCCAAACCGATAAACGGAGTTCCTGTGTTCATTAGTGATTTGTCAACGACTGAGTTTCGTAAATTATACAATTTCCTAAATAACTGTTCGTAAAGTTTCGCTAATCCTCACTTCCTTGTGTGGCTTGAATAAATCTGCTGTCGAGAATGGCTCTTGGTGCTCGCTGTAGTTTTGCCTGAATTGGCCCATGTTGCCCCTCAGTTTGCCCGGCGTAGCTATGTCACTTTCCCCTCAGGGGCTCACCTTATGTGAGTACGGGCGCACCCCGGGGGTTCCCGAGCCAATCATCGCCATATTCATCCCCTCACCCCCATCCGGTCGAGGTGGGTTCTTCAAGTGACCGGTGGACCCAAGGTAGGCTCTCGTGCGTTCTTTGCATTCCATTCATACCGCACCTCACCATCGTTTCTTTCTTCCCGTATCACTTTCCGGCCATTTCGCACCACGACATTCGCATAACTCTTTTTCTTCCCCGCCGGCCTACCTTGCGTGAGAAACGCCCACACAGTTTTAGTTTCTTTTATCCTTTTATTTAAATCCTCCGTGGACACGGCCTGACGGATACCCGCGCACTGGTGCGCAGCTGGGTGAGTGGGTAATGGCGTCATCCCCACCACCCGGGGTCGTCATGTAGGGTTTGTGTTCGTATCCGCTGTTCAACTGCAGTCCCGCGGGGGGGCCATTGCATGAGCTGCTGACTTCTGACGGCGATTGGGTCCCTCTGTCTATGTTCTGGGAGGTGTGACCCTGGGGTGAGTCTGGTATAGATAGGCCACTCACCCAAGCCGGGGTAACGCCCGAGAAGTCAGAGCCCGAGGTCGGAGACGGTTGCAATGGTGGAGGATTTATCTCGCTATGGAGCACCCTTCCTCCATTAATACAAACAAGCGCCGAAAAGGTATTGTAACAGAAGTAGCACCGCCGTCATCTGGTTGTTACTTGGTCATTTCGAGAACAGAAGAAGGACAAAACTTTGAGAAGGTGAACCCTTTTATAATTCAGAAGGGAATAGATGCTATTGCTGGTGCGGTTCAATCATGCACTCGTCTACGGAATGGTTCCTTATTGGCACAAACTAAGTCCGATCAGCAAAGTAAGACCTTGTTGCGCGCTACGCTTCTCCACGGTTACCCCTTCCGTGTTGAGAAGCACCGCACATTGAACTCCTGTCGGGGCGTCGTTACCACCCATAGCCTCGATGGTATATCGGACGAGGATCTCGTAGAATATCTATCTGATCAAAAGGTCACTGCAGTGCATCGAGTGCAGGCCAAACGCGACGGCGTATTGGTACCCACTCGTACCCTGTTTATTACATTTGATGGCGTCGATCTGCCCACGAGCATTTCCGCAGGGTACGAACGGATTTCTGTGAGGCCTTATATTCCTAGACCTCTGCGTTGTTTTAAATGCCAACGTTTTGGGCATACGCAAGTCTCCTGTAAGAGTGCCGTTAACATCTGTGCAACATGTAGCCAGCCCTCACACGAAGGTACCTGTTCATCAGCCCCCGTCTGCGTTAATTGTAAAGGGTCACATTCTGCTTCGTTTGCCGACTGTCCGCGGTATTTGGACGAGAAGGCGATCCAGGAGATCCGGGTAAAGGAAAAACTCTCCTTCGCTGAAGCCCGGAGGCGTTTCCATGCGCGCCAACCTTCACTCCTGCGATCTGGCACATTTAGTTCTGTTGTTGCCTCGCCAGTACCACGAGTAGATGCCGAAACTCAGACCTGGACCTTGACTGGATTGACCGCCACTACCATCCGGCCGTCTATTAAGGCTACAGTTACCAAGCCGTATAAACCTGGTCCCAAGTCAATGAAGTCGCAAGCCGTTGAAAAGAAGCCCAAGCAGAAACTTCGTAGGGAAGATTTTTTGAAAGACCCTCCGCGTGCGCGCGGTAACAAAAGTTCACCTTCTCCTCCTCGGAGGTCGCTGTCCCAGGATGGTCCTGGGACAAGCCGCGCTCAGCGGCACCCTTCACCCATCGCCACCCAGAACCGATTCACGGCGCTTGAATCGGTTTCTGGCACTGAGCGCGTGGGCCCTCCCTCCGAGGAAGCTATGGAGTCTGACCAACTCCATACCAAAAGCCCGAGCCCAAAGGTTAAACAAAAGGTAATTTTAAGCCGCCCTTCTAAATAGAAAGTTTATCCCCTTATTCTTAATGGCTATCCTGACCTGGAATGTACGTGGTGTACGATCGCATAGGGCGGAACTGCAACTTTTATTGCGTTCCCATTCGCCTATGGTCGTATGTTTGCAGGAGACTAAGCTTCGCCCTCACGATCCTTTTGATCTCCGAGGATATACTCCGGTTCGCTACGACCTTGAACCGGAGGAGGGTACTCCTGCTCATGGAGGTGTCATGTTCTTAGTGCGTAACGACGTTCATTTTACACCTGTCACACTTACATCCGACTTGCAAGCTGTCGCCACTAGACTGCAGTTACCCGGTTTTTTCTTTTCTGTTTGTTCTGTGTATACACCTCCATCGTCTCCCCTCGCTCCCGCGGACATTCGAGCTCTCCTGTCCGCTCTCCCAACACCATTTCTTCTGTTGGGAGATTTTAATGCCCATCACCCACTATGGGGTTCGCCAAGGGCTTGTGCGAGGGGAACTCTTCTTTCCGACATTTTTTATCAGTTCAATCTTTCCATCCTCAATACAGGTGCACCTACTTTTATTTCTGATTCTTCTGGTACTTTCTCTCACCTGGACCTTGCCCTTTGCTCAATCCAGCTTGCACGTCGCCTTCAGTGGAACGTCGTCGCTGACGCCTACTCCAGCGACCATTTCCCCTGCATCGTTTCTCTTCTGTCGCACCACGTACAGCATTCCAGAGTACCTACCTGGATATTCGCAAAAGCCGACTGGAGCTTGTATTCCAGCCTCGTGCATTTTGACGACCAGCCCTTCTCCGACATTAATCAACTAGTGCAGCACCTTACGTCTATTATTTTCTCAGCCGCCGAACGTGCAATACCCCGTTCATCCTCCCAACCTCGGCGGCCACCTGTTCCGTGGTGGAACGAGGATTGTCGGGACGCCGTTCGTGCCCGTAGGACTGCACTTAGGGTGTTTCGGCGCCACCCTACACTTGATAATTTGGTGACTTTTAAACAATCGCGCGCCAGGGCTCGTCGCATTATTCAGGATAGCAAGAAGGCATCTTGGGCTCGTTTTGTCGAGTCTTTTAATCGTTTTACGCCTTCATCCGTTGTTTGGGATAAACTTCGTCGCTTCTCAGGTAAAGTGTCACATTGTACTGTTTCTGGCCTTCAGGTTTCTAATGCCACCATAGTGGATCCGGCTGCCATCGCTAACACTCTGGGTTCTGCCTTTGAGGCGGTTTCCAGTTCAGACCATTATTCCGCCGGCTTTCGCTCTATTAAAGACCGGCAGGCTTCCGCCTCATATACTTTTCGGTCTGTTAATGATGAATGCTATAACGAACTATTCACAATGAGGGAGCTGGAGCACGCTCTTCATTGCTCTCGGCACTCCGCTCCCGGGCCGGACGGCATTCATGTCCTGATGTTAAAGAACCTTTCAGCCGACAGTAAACTCTTTCTCTTACAGGTCTATAACCGTATTTGGCAAGACGGCATTTTTCCTTCCGTTTGGCGCGAAGCCACCATTGTCCCTATACTTAAGCCTGGGAAGGATCGCCAACTACCTTCCAGCTACCGCCCTATCTCCCTCACCAGTTGCATTTGTAAGGTGATGGAGCGCATGATCAACGGGCGGTTGACATGGTGGCTTGAGTCTCAGAAACTTCTAGCGAACGCTCAGTGCGGGTTTCGTCGCTATCGCTCTACCCTCGACCATCTGGTGTCCTTGTCGACGCATATTATGAATGGATTTCTGAGAAAGTGTCAAACCGTGGCTGTATTTTTTGACCTGGAGAAAGCTTATGACACTTGTTGGAGGGGCGGCATTTTACGTACACTTCACGCATGGAATATCCGCGGTCGTCTTCCCATATTTCTTCGGGAGTTTATGACGGACCGCGTCTTTCGTGTACGTATGGGCTCGGTTTTATCTCGTCGTTTTATTCAAGAGAACGGAGTACCGCAGGGCTCTGTACTCAGTGTCACACTTTTTGCGATTGCTATCAACCCCATTGTTGATTGTATTCCACCTGGCATTTCATCGTCCCTTTTTGTTGACGATTTCGCTATCTATTGCAGTTCACGGCGGACCTGTCTACTCGAACGCCGTCTCCAGAGCTGTATCGACCGTCTCTACGCCTGGAGTAACGCCAACGGCTTTAATTTCTCCGCCGAGAAATCCGTCTGCATCAACTTCTGGCGCCGGAAGTATTTCCCTCCGCCCTCTCTCCATCTTGGGCCAGGGATACTTCCGTTTGTAGACGAGGCGAAATTTTTGGGGTTGATTTTTGATAGGAAGTTGTGTTGGACCTCGCACGTTTCCTTTTTAAAAGCAAAGTGTGACCGTTCTCTTAATCTCTTACGTGTTTTAAGTGGCACATCCTGGGGAGCTGATCGGACCGTCCTTCTTCGCCTTTATCGCTCTTTGGTCCGATCCAAACTTGATTACGGGTGTATAGTTTATTCGTCGGCACGTCCATCTGTGTTACGTCGTTTGAATCCCATTCATCATCGTGGTATTAGAGTCGCTACAGGGGCCTTTCCAACTAGCCCCGTGCCCAGTCTTTACGCTGAGGCTGCAGAGCCTCCGCTGTCTTTCAGGCGTGAGATGCTCTTATGTAGCTATGCTTGTCGGCTCTCAAGCTTGCCTAACCACCCGTCCTTCGATGTATTTTACGAGGATTCGCTAGATCGACAATATTTCGTTAGCTCCTCTGCATTGCTCCCCCCAGGGGTTCGATTTCGACTGCTACTTCGGCATTTGGACGTTACGCCAGCGCCGGCCCTTACCCGAGGGGAAACGCGTTTTCCTCCATGGTCGCGCGCTGAGGCCCACATCCACCTTGGGCTAACGTCGATGCCGAAAAATGCGACCCCTGCTTCTGTTCTTAGATCCGCCTTTTTAGAACTACAAGCGCAGTTCGGGGACTGTCATTTTATATATACTGATGGGTCTAAGACTGATGTTGGAGTAGGATGTGCCTTTGTTTTTGGTGTACAGAGTTTTACTTTTCGTTTACCTCAACAATGTTCAATTTTTACCGCCGAACTTTTTAGCATTTATCAATCTGTTTTATTCATTCAGCGGCACTACTTACGGCACTGTTTTATTTGTACGGACTGTCTGAGTGCCCTTCAGGCTATTCATGCGCTGTACAATTACCACCCACTCGTACAGCGCATACATGACCTGCTCCACTCGCTCGGTGTCTCTGGCATCAGCGTCTCCTTCATGTGGATTCCAGGTCATGTGGGCATCTCAGGTAACGAGTCTGCCGACGCCGCTGCGAAATCGGCGATTTTATTACCCAGATTTTTTACCTCTGTAGTTCCCTCGTCAGATTCGTGTGCTATTTTACGTCGCCGCATCCTCTCGCGCTGGCGCGATGAGTGGACGGCCCTCCGGGGGAACAAGTTGCGGGAGGTTAAGCCTCTCCCGTTAATCTGGGGTACCTCTTCTCGTTCTTCACGTCGGGAGTAGGTACTTTTAGCCCGTTTACGAATTGGACATTGTGTTTTTAGTCATAGGTATTTGCTCAGTGGTGACCCCGCACCACTCTGTGGGCAGTGTGACGTGCCCTTAACGGTGCCTCACATTTTAACAGAGTATCAGGTTTTAGCTGCATTGCGTGCTCGTGTGGGTCTGCCTGTTGGCTTAGCCAACGTTTTGGCAGACGACACGCATGCTGTGGAATGTGTTTTACGTTTTATTCATGACAGTGATTTTAATCTGCGCATTTAATGCGCTGAGCGTCTTTTTGCTTATTACTTTTATTCTGTCAGTTTTTATGGGGACTCTATTCCCCAGTGGACATATGGCGCTCATGTCCCTCGCATTCCATAGTTCTTGACACGTTTTAATCGTTTATTGCCTATGCTTTTAGTGTGTTGGTTTTTTCAGATATTTGTATTGTTATTGTTGTTGTTATTGATTTTATTCTTGTTATTGATTTTATTGTTGTTCTTGTTATTCTTGTTGTTATTGTTATCATTATTGTTATCTTATTGTTCTTTTTAGCCTTTTGGACATCGCGGGTTTACGTCCCGTTTTTTAATTATGCGGTTCTTTTACCTGTTTTTATCTTTTGACTTTATATTTTCTACATTGTAAGGGCGCTGATGACCTCAGCAGTTTAGCGCCCTTAAGCCGCATATCATCATCATCATCATCATATGTCACTTTTGGTATTTAAGGACTTAGAAATCTGAGAGTGTGCACGCATCGATAGGATAAGATAGGATAGGACAAGAAGCGGAGGGGGCACTTAGCACCTCGACCTACGCAGATCTTTTGTGCCTAGGCCCCTAACGGGGAGCCCCCGGGAGAGAGGGCGGTCGGACCAGGGGGCACGGCAGGTAGAGGTCAGGGTCTATCATTTACAGATTTGAACTCCGCGAGTGCTGGCTGTTGCAGGCGTCCCCCCTTGCCCCCTGTGGGCTTAAACATCCCCTGTGGGAAGCCAGGACCCGGAGACCACACACAGTCCGGAGGACAAAGGTTTCCTCAGAGCATCCTTTTCCCCTGCCATGCACATGCAAGACTTCCCGCCGACGCTTGCAACCCTGAAAGAAACCAAGCAGATGGAAGTTGAAGTGAAATGACAATAGAGATGAAATGGAGGGACAGGAAATTCGAGGGATGTAATGATACTTCACAGCATTTGCCTGGCGACCCGCGGAAACCCTCCAAAAAGAACATGGGTCAGGAAGGTCGGCCATGGGAATCCAACCCAGCACGTTACCGCCTGAGCCATCCCGCTTGTTCACGCATCGATAAGTCGTCGTTATCAAACTTGGCCTCAGGCATATTTCAGCAAAAATGGGCGATTATAAATTCACTCTCACTCTCTGTTTTTTAAAGGTTGCAATGTTTCTATATTTTTCCTTTACAAGAGCTAATTACCAACAAGACCAGCGAGTGATTTAAATAGTTGAATATTGTATCCACATCTTGCATGCATCCAAGACTGTGTTCTCCAGTTTGAAACCATTTCTGTGCAATTATTTGTTTGACTATTAAAATGGATAGCAGAATTCAGGTTTACATGAATATTTTCATATGAGTATAGGTGATACCTTCAATTGGTAATGGATAGCGAAGGACGTACGACCGTTATACACCAAACCTTTCTCCTTCCTGCTTATTAAATTAATTAAGCTAAATCATACTTTGTTTAAGCGGCATCTCTGTCTTATTAAACCTTCGGCTTAAGCTTAGACTGCGAAACTGGCCCTTATAGTTCGTACGTTTCACGGCCTAATGTGTGGATAAAGCATGTAGCATACAACGCCTGGGATGAGATGCTTCCCGCAACGCTGTTTGTCTAAGACTTCTTATAGAAGGGCGAAGGCCGACGAGAAGAAACAGAAAAAACAGTGAAAAAAGGTGTACATATGGGGTTTTTTTTTTTTTAGTTTTTTATTTTGTTTTTTTAATGTTTTTTTTTTAATTTTTGTGCAATGTATTTATTTATTTACTTTATTTTGGGATAGGTTTTTAGGAGAATATGGAAACTACTACACAAGAAGGATAGATCACTTTTGTTTCTTCTTCTTCTTATCCCTATTCTTATGGTTGGTTTATCAGTGTGAGTCACACTGAAAATAAATGCATTTATTTATCTCCAACATGCATATCTGAGAGTAAGTACGCGAGTATCGTAAATATTCATACGGAAGGGATTCATCTTGTATTTTAAGAAATTGGAACAATCTTTGCTTTGGGCTTCCGCCGTGAATGAAAACAGAGATATGTTGCTACTACACTAAGCTTAAATACCGTGCTGTTGTGCATGTCAAAGTAGCCACAAACTCTGGTTTCCAGATTGAAGCCCCCTCCCCCCCCAAAAAAAAATGTACGCTTTTCGTGGGATATCCTTTGGAAGTCGGAAGCCGTGCGTTGGACAAGGTTGGAAAGGCAGAATCAGATGACTAAAAAATTCAATGCCATAGCCGGGATTTGAGCAACGGATCTCCCAGTCTCCGTCCATTTGCTCTAACCACTGAGCTACCATGGCAACTTGCGGGCGCGACATTAAGTTCTCCAACTAACTCGCACTTTTCCCGTTAATCCACAAGGAGATCTCAAATTTTATTGAGATGACATATCTCAATGGCGACTTACAATGTTGTAAGTACTTTAAGTCTCGGGTTTCATAGTTTCAACCATATTAGGTCAATTAATAGGTCATTAATACTCATAACATTGTAAGTCGCCATTGGGGTATGTCGTCTCAATACAGTCTGATCTCTCCTTGTGGTTTAACGGGAAACATGCGAATCATTTGGAGAACTTAATTTCGTTCCGACATGTTGTCATGGTAGCTCAGTGGTTAGAGCAACCGGACGGAGACGGGAGATCCGTGGTTCGTCTCAGCTATGGCATTGAATTTTTCAGTCATGTAATAAATACTTCTTGAATTTTGTTCTTGATGAGTTTTAAACAACCGAAACCCTTTGAGCACTTAAATATATTGTTTTTAAAACGTAGACCTTGCCTATATTGTTCCTCCAGATAATTCAGTTGTACATGGTACGTACTGGTATTTTACACGTTGCAACTTATCCCTGGTTAGTATTCTTTACTGTGTGAGTTTTCACCATAGGATGCAGTGGGTGACGTAGATGAATTCATTTAATTAATTTTGCATTTTTAGGACTACGTATTGCAGCAGACATGGCAGGTGGTAGAGAGAGAATGTCGACGCCAGTTCCGCCAGGAAACCAAAAATTATAAATCTTGACCCGCTTTGAATGTCTATGTGAATTTATGTGCACTTTTCAGGAAGGCGGCAGCCCAATTTATCAGTAAAATAAATTGCTTTTCCATTTATCCTCTAGAGAAGGTATTATTTATGACACGTTGATGGCACTAAATGCCAAGTTTTGTGTATTTTACATGACAATTTATTTTAACACATAGAAAGTGCATTCAGTATATGGAAATAACTCCCCTGTTGGCACAGAGTATCACTTTTTGTTTAATCTCCGCAGTAGATTATAACAGATCTAAATAAATGCTCAAGACCGCTGCTGGGTTAGGCCTTTCATGATATCTTTTTTTCACATATTTATGTATTTATTTATTCTTTAGCTCTGAAGTTGTTTCGGGCACTAGGTTTTGTAGAAATTCATTATCTATAACTACTCTTTAGTTTATATAGTTAGCTTTGTACAGGGTAAAATAATCGCATTTATGACAGTTACTTGCTATGCATTAAGAGTTATACAGACTAATTCTATTTTCTGCGAACACACACACACACACACACACACACACACACACACACACACACACATATACTAGGTGAGTCAGCAGCGACTATTTATTGTTTAATTTGTGCAACGGGCTAAGCGACATATATGACTTACGCCTTTCTTGAATGCCTTCTAATGGCTGATTTGCATAACACTTTATAGAGGAGGGATAGATAACTCAGCGCATAAGTGTTTTACGGGACAGAATGGAATCGCCATGTATGTCAATTTCAAAAACATCCCACCCTGACACTGGCAGCTGTAGCAGCACTTTTAGCTCATTTTACAAACTTTTATTCTTTAGCATACATTCCTACACACCTTTGAAAACGCCCCTGAAGGAACAACTTATCACAGGCATCGGTTGACAGAACTATTTGAAAACAAAATGGCAGATCTTCGCAGTGCAACCAATTGGATTTATGCCGTCAGCCAACAAAGTTTCACAGTACAGCCTTTGCAAAAAAAAATGCTAAGTGTTAGGTAGATAATTTCCCTTCTGTCATAAACTATGGCATATTTCAGTTCATACAGTAACTAAAATGACTAACGCAGTCTCTTTATTTGAGTTAAAACTACCAAACCGAGCTCATAACACTGTAAAAAGCTGCAAAAAGCGTGTAAAGATTCGAGGTGGGGTCAATTTCTGCCGTTACTAATTCGTATAGGAACCTAAGCTTGCAAGGTAGCATTTGCCGTATTATAATGGTTGCTTTAACATTGTCGCATTTCATTCGGGTTCAAACCCTATGGGTTAAGTTCAAAAATCTTATTACCTTTTGTTTTATCTCTTTTGGTCTATAATTTGATATTATGATATAAATAACACTTTTGATAACATAAGTGTGTACAAAATAGAATAATCGCCACGTTTTCCACCGCAAAGCTCAAAACATCTACGGGCACTCATGCGTGAAGAATGCAGGCAGATTACACTGCGCATGTTACAACATCTAAGAAGGTCTCTCAGGCAACATCACAAGTGTGCATTGGTGAAGGGTGTCATCATTTTGAACATTTACTTCGTTGATGAAATCCAGGCTCTTTAACAATTTATTATTCTGTTTACCCGTGAACTTAGTACATTTACAACTCCTTTGTCAATAGAAGAAGTGAAACATAAGGTTTAAACATGAAACAAAAGCTACTAGATTTAATATCGTCTGTATCCGCCCAAAAGAATGCAAAGTAACTACGTAACACGCTTAAAACACCAGATATGGTACAGATTATTACAGTAAACATGATACACAATTATCTGTTTGTAATTGTTGTGTCTTTGGCTCACAGGAGAGCAAATAACAAAAATAAATAAATTAGTATACTGAAATACAGAACATAAATACAAGGAGAAAGAAAGAAAAAAAGAACCAACACAATTTGATGCTTGTATTAGATTCGAATATCCGAAACTAACCGTTGCTTCACCATATTTCGGCAGCTAACCCACTCGGCTAACTCACTCTCTGCCGTTCTTTGCGAGAACGTTACTCTACATCCTTGCAAGCGTTATATCCACGAACAGCCGCCTTTTTTAAGCCTTTTGCAGCTCCTTGGTTCTCATTCAGGCCTTTAATTATTAATGCCAGTTACGTATAGTACCGAATAGAACAGCAGAGCTACAATAACAGTTTGTTTGCTATATATGTATATTACACAATCAGTTGACGACTTGGACGTTAGTTTAAGTGCAAACAAATGCGGAGTTTACGTTCCAAACGTACACAATTTAAAGTTTTAGAAAATAGGCTATAGGTCGCAGTACATAGTAGGCACCAGAATATGAAACATAAAGTTTACTTTGCAAAAAAAAAAAAATGTGCAAAGCTGTTGAGTAGTTTATACTGTACAGTAAAACAAACTAGGCTCGCATTCGGGAAGAATGTACTTGTACCGGCGAGTCTGTGAATGGTAAAGTTGTAGTTTTCTCTTGTTCCCCGAAAGTACACGTAGCAGTAAAACAAGCAACAAAAACTCAGGTGAACATAAGAGCAAGAAAGTCTAAATCGGTCACTGTTAATAGAAACAAAACAATTAGCACAGAATGAAACTTTAAGGCCGTCTGTTCGGCATAGCTTTTTGCAAGTACGTATGTCATATATGACATTAAACATTAATGCGACCAAATAAGCGAAAAAAAGGCATTTTATTTTACTAAATTGTGATGTAGCAAATATTAAACTATTTCATTCGCACGCCGCATATTTGATATTGACCAGTAACATTTAGCACTGTCTTGGATACTGGCCAATCACGCTGTTTTATCTTATAGTTAATCGTCACTGAAACATAATAGTATCATTACGTAGTGATCAATAGGTTGCGTTATCCTATTGTATTTTAGTCAATTTATAAATCTGTTAAGTTCTTGAAAAACTTCTATCTTTATTATGTTCTGATTTTAGCTTATTTTGAGGTTATTTTCGCATTCCCACTGTTGGTAGTATCGGTTAGAATTGCGTAACACACTCATCCCAACAGGCTCATCATCCAGTTATATCATCGATCCAACAATGAGAATGGAGCAGAATGAACAACAATCACCTGAAGTACGCACTGAAAAATGTCGAATCTATGAGCCTACCATCCCGTACTACCTTGAGAGGTACAATTTATCATTCATTGAAGTTATTGGACTGATGGTTGGGGCAAGAGGAACCATACCTAGGCGCTTTGCTGAGTTTTGCAAAACGTTCAGTCTCAATGCCAATTTCATGTTCAACACTGCAGTTTTTTCTCTTAAAGGTTCAATCAAAATTCTCCAAAATCATCTATATTCAAATTAATTTCATTCTGTAGCGTATGGCTAACAGCAGAAGGGTCACGCTTTTAGTAATTTCCCTTCTAAAATAGAATTTTCCCTGATTTTTTTTACTCATAAGTGGAATTTGTTTCAGTGATAATCATGTTTTGTCTTTCTGGTGCTATTCTTGTTTTTATATAATAACTTTTTTTCTGTTTGGCAGCCCCTACTTTTGGGAGAACTGAAAGTTTTCTTTCTGAATAAAATATTAGTTATGCCGTAATCTGATAGCTGACACAATCGTGATTTTGTTTTAAACAACACAAGAAAGTAGCATTATTTGTATAATTTTATTCGTGGAATACTCTTAATAAATCCCATTCGAGATTATGAGTTTCATCAGATAAATTCGTAACCTCGAGTGGGGTTACCTGAGATATAACATTTGTTCAAATTATTAATCGTTAATATATTGATTTATTGTTGTGAATTGTGCATATTTGACCATATAGAAATGTGGAGCTAGAAATGCCTCCATTCGTACTTCTAGATTCTGCTCCTAAATAGGAAACAAACTATATTGGTTCTATGTTTAAGCGTATGCACTGTGTTATTGGAAGAATAGTGCGAGAAACGAATACATTGCCCTGTGAGCGCCGAAATGGTTTGCAGCGCGGGACTCTTACGTCCTATATAGAACGTGATGTCCAACTCATTCTACATGCTTCTCTACTTTACTGCTCTCGTATACGAAACACCGACGTGAAATAAAAGTTTAGATGGGCAAGATATTGCCTCTTGCGCCTTATAGAGATGATTGCTTCTCACAGTCTATGTGTAGCACTATAGCTTCGTCTTTATGTGTGTTTCTCAAGGAACTCGGAATGATTGTTATTTGTTTGTTTCAGGTAAGGACTGAGTGGAGAGGTTCAACTCCCAATTTGTCAGCAGTGGTGAGTATTCAAACCTAGTTGTTTTGAACATGTAGGTATTACATACATGTAATTTCATGATATCTTGTGAAGTGTAACATGGTTTGAACGACACGCTTGCCTAAACTAATTTCTCTACCCATGGATATTAGAGGATTACCTTTCCGTACATGAGCCACTGTGTTATTTGTGGATTGAATTATGTGATATCTGCAGGATTAAATATTATAACAGGAAGTATTTTGGTTCTGTAGCAAAGTAACAAACCAGATTTGTTACTTTCTCTATTTACCTAAAGTAATCGAGCGAGTAGGCTTTGCTGTAACTTGTGAGGCTCACATCCCGAAGGTGCCGAGTCCAATTTCCGTTGACCATTCACCTTGACCTTGGGTTTTTTCATGGTTTTCCGTGGTCGGTAGGCGAATGTTGGGTTGGTTTCTCTCTGCCACGACTTCCTCTTTTCCTCATTCCCTTTCATTGCATTTCCATCTCATATTTCAGGTATGCTTTCAGATTTCGCAGTGATAGGCAGTGCCGGACAGATGGCGCACATGCTTGTTCCAAGGTAAGAGAGTACACTAGAGTGCTGCCTAGGTTTTATGGGTCGTTCGTCGCTCACTCTCGGTGCTCCGCGGTGGGTCGGGTCTTCAAGCTAGCAAATGTTAGGGACTTGTGCGCGTCTCTGTAGCATGTTTGCCTGCGGTTCCTGTAGTTTCCTCGCTTTATCCATTCCTCCTGCAGAGGGTGTGATAGCCGCAATAAATCTGAATAGTTAACGGTGTGAGAAGTGTTATATACCCTGTATCCTGTACCTATAGCAACTAGAGAAAGTATTCTATTCAACCTGAAGTACACGTTTAGAGATATGATGGGCGCATTTCTAGAAAAAGATCCGTGCGAGTCTTGTCTATCCGAGAGCAGTATAACTTAAAAATTAAAAGTTGAACCAAACACCAAATTTCATATTAGAGTCAGCGTTTAAGCATGTCAGGCGAAGAATTGCAAGAAAATCCCTCACCCCAGACAATGCTTTCCATACTAAATGTTTCCATGTTCTTTTTTTCTCTAAATGATTTTATAAATCTATAATGATTTTATTAAAACATAATATGAGATATTAATGTGACAAATCACCTCTATAGCATGACTTTTCTGTGAATAGCCTATAAGGGTCCTTTGCATCAATTTTTATAACTGGGAAATCATTACAGACAATAATTACTGCAGGAAAAATGTAGAGCTTATTGAAATACACAATTTATATCAAATAATTTTGTTTCGGAGCGTTAACATTTTCGAAATACGCCATATTATATACTATCATTTCGCAAGTACGGCTTCTGAAGGACATTCTTGAAAGTTTGCGATTTTTGTTTTCTTTCTTTCCTTCGCAAGAGCTTGTTATTATGCATAAACACCTGATTCTATTTCTGAGTACTGAATGTAACTAATGGTTTGCTGCATAGTTTGAAATCATTCCTAGGATAAAATATATGGCGAATAACTAACGTATATAGATTCATTATTTTCTATATGAATACTAACAATATATGTGAATACTTCATGGGAAGAGAAATTGGTGTGTGTGTGTTTTCAAATTATATTTCTTTTTCATCTTTTTAAGATTTGATTACTAGCCTTCGCTTCTATTACCCATTAATGTATTAGAATATGAGAATCTAGTAATAAGCAAGGTTTCTTTTTCCACTACAAAATATTGCTAAGCAGGATCTGAATTTATTACGTCTACAGTTTAATGGTTAGTATGTTAGCCTTTGATTCTAGCCTGGAGAGGTAATTTTTCTTGCTCTACCACCTACCTAAAGCAGATATAGAAAGTAATACATTCCACCTAAAAAGTCGATATCAGAATTACATCATAAATACACTAAATATAAACAGCATTTTTAGAAAGACGTCCATATGTATATTAACAACATAACTCAAAAACGAAAAATCGAATTAGTACTAAGCTTGGTATACAAGTTTAACATCTTCCAAAGAATACTACACGAAGGTTTTCAAGAGAGAGAATCCTACCCCAAGATGTCTTTTACATGGTGCTTCTAAAAATTAGCTATAAGGATTTTTATTAAAATAATTACAATTTAAATATATTTCATGCCTAATAAAATGTATGTCTTGCATATTTCGCTAATATCCTGTTAGGTCGTCTTCATTATGAATGAATTTTGCGTAAATTTGTATGCCTGGTAAATTATAAGCGATAGACAAAAAACATACTATACAAAGAATTTAGATCTCTGTAAAGACAGAATTTGTTTTAAATTTAGAAATGCTTGTTATTGTCGGTTTCAATGTTTCAAACTTTTGTTTGTTTTTAAGTGCTGTCACCATTCAGTTGTTTCTCGTGGAAGTTCATTTACCATCATATGGCGACCCGGTGTTTAAGGATTTCAGTGATCCCTTAGCCCATTGTACCCACAACGAAATGCGTAATCAAACCATTCCTGCAAACGTTTATCTCGATTAACATGAAGTAAATAAGGTTTTGCAAGAATGGTGTGTATAAAAATAAACGATACTGGCTAGAGAAAGTCATGTGAATAAAAGACATCAGATTTTGTTTCCTATAGAGTGTAGGTTGCAATTTTTCCACTGCCACTAAAATTCCATTTGCAGGAACGTTGTACATTTAGTGCTGGCGATTATCGTCAACGTCATCATTGTAGTCATCATCTCAGATTGGAGTGCTTCTGAAATTAGCCTACATCCCTGTGGTGCCTTTTAAAAACGTCAAGTCTTAAAAGTCAATGAAGAACGCTGTATTCTCTGGAAGGCATTAAGTTGGAGCGGTGGGCGTTTCCGACCATTTAGATGTAACACGCCCATGCATTCCGTTGGGAAATGGGCAATTCAGCTTAGCCACAGCAACCGAAGAGCAAAGCACATGGAGTTAAGTTTGAAGCTTGAGCATTGCCTGCATCGTTTCGCATTTTCTGCACATTCCTCAGATATTTGGCTCTAAAGTATGCGGGTTATGCTAGAAAAAGCCAGAAACTAACAACTCTATGAATTAACACGATATTAATGATATTACGGGCGGTATTTTGTGCTGTTTGAAACTTTCGCTTCGAGTTTTAACCTTTTCAGAGCGTATTTTGTTCTCTTTGGCGTGGGCTGGTAAGTGTAGGCGCTAACAAAGGGAATTTATTTCCCTGTGCTGCTTTTATAATAACTGCGAATGTTCATTTATGCAACGCGGTAATATTTCTTTTCCAGATTTTTGTTTTCCGTTTTGCTTTTACTCACGACAGAGATAAAGAATAGGCAAATACGTTTCATAAACACGTGTTTCTCATTCTCAAAGTTGTGATAAGTGCTGAATGAAACAACCACTGTAAGATTTCGGCTTTCGGTAGTTTATGAAATTCGCATGATTGATTTATTAATATATTCAGGTATTTACTATTTTAAGTACAATTTTGACAATATGTGTGGCTATACCTTAGAGAACACAGTTTTTTACTTTCTCTACCACAGACATAGTAAGTAGAGAAAGTATTGCATTCCATCCAAAAATTCGATACCGAGATTTCACCGGAAATACATGTTTTGAGGCTACCTGAAACAAAAAATAAAAGCCTTTTTAAAAAAAATAACAAACAAAAAACAAACACATAAGAAAAAGTTCCGAGCGCGCGCGGGGTTTCTGTGTGTATGAACTCAAAAACGAAAGGTCAGATAAATACCAAATTTGGTATTTACTTCAGTGTCTTCTAAAGATGCAACCCGAAAATTTTCAAGAAAATTCCCCTACCCTCAGATACACTTTATATGGAACTTTTTCGAAATATTTTAATAAAATACAATATACTAAGATATTTATATGAAAAATAAAATGTATATCTTGAACTTTCCGGGAATAGCCTTTAAAGCCCTCTTCATTCAGAAGAAATTTTGTATAAGTTTGTATAACTGGTAAACGTGAAGCGATAGACAAAACATATATACAAAAAATCATTTCTGAGACATCCGTTATTACTGGTTCGAATTGCTTAATGCTTGGTCATTCTTTTAAAGTCCTGTCGATTTTCATTGTTTCTCACGATTACATGGAAAGAGCATGGAACTTTAAGGTAACGTATAGCGTCCAGTTCTTAAGCATCTGACTATCGCTGCTCTCTTTGTATCTATAACGAAATGTGTAATATAGCTATTTCTGCAAAGGTTTATTTGGATTAAATGAAGTAGACTTGAAAATAAGCTTTGGTATGGTTTGTACACCCACTAATAAACAATAGAAGATAGAGAAAGTGTGTGAATGTAACACACCAGATTTTTACTTTAAACACGATTTATTTAAAACTAAATTTTTCAATAGCAACCATTAAGGCATGAAAAGTTTACCGTAAAATTCAATTGTGGCTGTGATGGTCCGCAAATTTCTTTGGATTGCATGTAATACTTTATTTTAAGAAATATTTAAAAACTGAAATTTTATTGAAAATTTTAGAGGCTTATAAATATCATACATAGTCGGTGTACATCCTGTAAAAATGTTGCACTGGTACACTTAATTTATTTTCTGAGACAAGGGGTGGTTAATATAGCTATTTTAACATTAGTGATATAGGGTTTGACAACTACCCTTAAAACGTCGTTATACGTTCCCATCTTATAGAAGACATGCTTAATTATAAACCGCAGTTCTTCTCCATGTCTTTCATATTTCTGTGTATGATCAAAAAATTCGATTGGTGCAACGATGTTTAAGATTGCTAGCCTTTGTTCCAGAGTGTATGTTGCTTAAAGGCTCGCCTTGCAACGATCTCGATCAAATTTGGTACACATATTCTTTAGGACAAAAGTAAAAATACTGTAGAGGTCTATCTCAAAAAAGCCATCCGCAAACATTTTCGGCAAGAGGTTAATTTGAGGTTTCTCGCCAAGAATTGGCCTGTTTTCTCAATGTTTTTGCTAAGTGCTCGCTTAGAAAACTTGCCCTAATGGGGTTGTATGTTGTTCGATGGGAGACTCTTTGGAGAAATTTGAAAATAAATAGGAAAATTCTATTTCCATACTGTGGAGGTACTATCACAAAAAGCCATCCCCAAAGGATGAAAAGGTGAGAAATAGTCGGCGAGGGGTATTTTGAGGTTTCTTGCCAAGAATTGGCCTGGTTTTTCAATGATTTTGCTAAATAAAAAGATAACTTGCTCACTTAAAAACTAGCTCTAATGGGACTGTATATTGTTCGATTGGAGACACTTTGGAGAAATTTCGTTATGAATAGAAAAAAATCCATTCCACATACTCTTTAGAGGAAGAGTAAAAATACTGTGGGGGAGCCATCACAAAAAAAAAAACAATGGAAGATGGGGTGGGAAATTTTAAAAGCTTTCAGCACAAATGAATCTGGTTTTATCAACAATTTTGTGAAATAAAAATATTAATCGCATTCTCTTCATTCTTTTAGGGATGGTATAAAACTATCCAACAAAAGAGGTTGGAAAATGGTCACCGGGAGCAATTCTAAGGATATTCAACACGAATGGGTGCGCTTTTTCAATAATGATAGGGTTGATAATACGAAAAGCTACCCCTAGTGAGGGAAATGATGTTGAAAAATGTTGGATGGTAGGCAATTTGGAGAAGTTTCATTACGAATGGGAAATTTGTCACAATCTAGGTGAGGTGATGAAATTAAAATGCTTGAACACCAGAAATATTGCAATCTATTTAATGTAATTAAGTGTAAATTAACTAATATTTAGAAAATTTGTGTTTTACTATAGCCGTTAAAGCCCCGGGCCGGGTATTTCAGTTTGTGAAATTGCGTAACTGTTTTATACAAATTTTGTGTGTGTATGTATTTATGTATGTTCTTTTTATTTTCTCTACCACGTGCCTAGTAGGTAGAGAAGGGATGGCATTCCACCCATAAATTCGATACCCGGATTTCACCGGAAATGTATGTTTTGAGACCCCTGAATTCAAAAAGAAAACATGTTTAGAAAAAGGTCTGTGTGTGTCACTGTGTCTGCGAACAGCATAAGCCAAAAATGAAAAGTTGGATAAATACCAAACTTGGTAGTTCAAGTTCAATACCTTCCAGAGATGTGACACAATGATTTTGAAGAAAATCCCTCACCTCGTACTTTCCTTTACATGGAACATTTTTCGAAATTTTTTATTTTCTAAGAATTTTTCTAAAACATTTTATTAAATTACCATATATCAAGGATACGTAGATGACAAATAAAATGTATATATTTAATTTTTCTTGCAATAGCCTATGAAGTCCTCTACATTCGGAATAAATGTTGTGTAATTTTGTATAACTGGTAATCGTTAAGCAATGGACGAAAACATACTACTCAGATCTCTTTAAAACACACAATTTATTTCAAACAACTTTTTTGTGGCATAACCGTTTCCGAGATATCTTTATTAATGGTTAAATTGTTTCAATACTTGGCCTTTCTTTTAAGGTCCTGTCTATTTTCAATTGTTTCTCGCGAAGTTCTGGAAAGAGAGTGGAAATTTAAGGAATAGAATTAGCGTCTAGTTCTAAAACAGTTGACTATCGCTATTCCTTTTGTATCTATAACGATTCGTGTAATGCAGTTCCCACGGAAAGGTTTTACCGCATTAAAATGAAGCAGATAGGAAAATAAACCTTCCTAAGCAAAAATTGTACATCCACTAATAAGCAACAGAAGGTAGAAAAAGTCATGTGAATGTAACACATCAGGTTATTTTTCTTCCTTTCCTTCCACCGTAGTCATATCCATGGTCTCGAACACCATCTTGAAAACGTGTCCTGGTTCGACGACTCTATCATAAATTATTCAACCTTAAGGGGGAGGGAACCTATGAAAACCCCATTTTCGTGTAAGCGTTACCTATAAGATATTTTAATAACTTATGTTCAAATAGCAAACAAATCAGTATTAGTTCATTGTTTTCGTTTTACGGACTATTCATTCTTTAAGAAAACATACGTGCAGATACAAAATGATATAACTCAACATCCCTAAACAAAGACTTGATGTTGCGATTAAATAGAAGCTTACGGGTGCACTAAAAATGCGATGGAATAAAGTTTGGAAATTATTGTTCTCTACATTTTTAAAACAGCTTTAAATATCAGATTTAGGAAAAAATCCATGCATATATTTCTAATATGTTTTGAGAAGTTACCTAAACATAAAAAATGTATCGTCTATAATTAATTTTAAACTAATTATGCATTAGTGCATGATAAAGGCACCCTATAATTTTCATGGCAGTACATCCAATAGTTTCAGTGTTTCCTTAAAGACTGAACATTATTATTATTATTATTATTATTATTAATGTTTTCGGCAAATGCAAAAATAAGTATAATTTTAGTGTATACGTAACGAAAGGTAGTTACTGATCAGCTGCTTGGTATAGTAGTAATGATTTTTTATGAGAAAACCCTAAATTCCAGTTTGGTCCCTTCCTTTACTATTTTCATAAATTAAATACACTAACTGTTGCCTTTTGTAACCCAGTAAGGTTATTAAGTGGTTTTGTAAACCAAAATAAGCTTTTATAGGAGGTATATTGACTACATTTCAATTCAGCGAATGCCATTGAATGCTCTACTGTCCTTATGAAAGTGATTAATGGTAAATCGTGAAGGTTTAGAGCATACAGCATTAGCCCCGTTAAATGTTGCTTTGATGCAATGTACTGACAAGTTGCTGAACTTCTTTGAGTATTTGTATTATCCGTGTTACATGAGTGAGTTTCGTATACACACTATGAAGCGCATATGTGGGTGTATATATCAGTTAAACATCCGACATGAGGGTTGCGGAGACTCTGAACGGCCGGCGCGTGCACATACACATGTGCCGGAGCGTATATATGTATATATACCTACATTGGTCGGTTGCAAGTTACACGTTTAATTAAATTAGGGGTGGGTCTCCCTCGCAGGACAGCTCGGCCCATATCCCTACCTACATACATTTTCGTCTCGCGCATGAATAATCTGTACCACAGCCCTCCCTCACCCCCGCAGGACTTGTACCTTGTGGCTAGTTTCACCTGCTCCTCGCTATGTATACCTTAGTTTTGCTGGCAACATCGATCAGTTGGCATTATTGCAACACAAGATCTACAGGATATTCGCTTGATTTATGTTCTGCTGCACCGCTCAAAACATACGCGGTCATATTTATGAGGAGAAGTTCATAGTTTAAATATTCTGTTATATCCTGAATCGTGCTAACACAGCTGGTTATAGAGAAATAATATCTTGCAAGCATAAGTGTATATACTACACGTCCACTATGAACGAATTATTTCAGCAATACAATTAAGAGAACGGTCAACTTCCGAGTTAGTCCAGCGGTTTCGTTCACAGCTCTCGTATAAAAGGACCGTGGTTCGATTCATTGCTATGGAGTACTTGTTTTTAGTCACCCCTTAGTAGATCCTCATCTGTGACTAGCCCACGTGAAGTATTCCTAGGACCAAAGTGGCAGTGAAAACTGTAGGCTTGTTCCATCGCAATCCTCGTTGTCACCCATCGTTGGAAGCAAAGGACATCGCTAGCTGAGTGCCACTGGTTAATAAATGAGCAAGTCATCGATTGGCGAGAGGTTTCTTCGAAGGTTGTACAGCGTAGACCATAAGGGGAGCGTTGGAAACAACAATTCAAGATTCACGCTTTATGTTTTGATTAGTGCTTTTCATTCTTAATAGCGTTTAACGTCCGCATGTACTACGTACGGCACCACAAGCGGTGGCAGTAGTGATGTCTGAAATGAAATGATTTGCACTGGAAATTTGAGAAGGAAACGTTCCAGCCCTAAGTTTAGGGTACCTCCCCGGTACTTGAAAGCTATGGGGGTTGAGGAAATCTGGAAAACAACCTCAGGGAGGACGATCCTGTGTGGATTTGAACCACAGTCCTCCCGTTTACGAGTCTGAGCTTTAGCGACCTCGGCTACCCTTGTCGATCTTGATTAGGTAGAGGAAGTAACCCAAAAATTCTATATTAATATTTCACCGGAAATACACGTTTTGAGGCACACTACCCCAAATAAGAAAAATATATGTGCCTGCGAGCAGTATTACTCCAAATAATAGGTGGATAAATAACAAACTTCATATTTGATTAAAAAAATTTTAAGCAAGCCAGGTAAACTAACCTTTACATTGATAATTCCTCGTTTTCAAACTATCAAGAGTACCTAATGATTTTAATTAAAATACAATAGAAAAAGTTGATACTAATTGAAATATATGTGAAAGAAGCTTTTTTGTATCATTAGCCTTCGAAGGACAGAAGGAGGGAAGAAAGTGTGTTTTAAGTTTTCCCAGTTGAACTGTAATGAAGCATCTCTAAAGCAACTACGGGATTCCTGCTTTTTTGGGGGGGGGTCATTAGGAATAAAAACTGGATTGTGATTTGGTTCTTGCATATACAAAGCACATATTACTTATTTTGAGATTATATCTGTTCAAAATTATATTCTGAGTAAAGTAATATGAATAGAAGAGTCTCTTTGTACTTTCTATATCATGTACGTACCTATTAGGTAGAGTAGGCATCGCATTCCACCTAATAATTCGATATCGAGATTTCGCCGGAAATACCTGCTAAAAAAGAAAAAAAAAGCGAACAGCATAACTCCAAAACGAAAAATACCAAGATTCTTCTTCGAGTCAGGCACTGTTTAAGCACCATTCCCAAACTCACCATTGCATGAAAAATGCTTATTATTTTGTAGTTTCTGAAGAATGGGTTTTGATCAAAATATCGCATGTATGATGTACGGACATGAGGATTAATTTGCTCATGTTAAATTTTGTCCAAATAACCTGTGAAGTAGTCATCATTATAATTGAATGGAATCGCACGACACAATTTTTATCAAAATTATAAAATAAGTTTCAATACCGAAATTTTTGAAAGTATTTGTTTTCGTCTGCCTACTATAAGTGGGCCGTGGAGAAACTAAAACGTGAACGTTGTGATAATTGTGGGAGTCTATGTTCCGCTACATTCATGAGCCGTTGTTTGAACTTCAGTTCTGTGAAGACAGCGCAACAGCAGTTCCTCTCGTTTCTGAAATATTCCAAGGCTATTTGTAGATTTTTCACTTGGTTTGGTACTTCTTATTTTATTGTAAGCAGAACTTTGATAAAAGTAACAGAATTTTGTTACATTCACATGACATTCTATATCCTCTGTCGCTTATTAGTGGCTATACAAATTATTCATACGCAAGTTTATTTTCTATCCACTTCGTTTTAATCGAGATAAACCTTTCTGGGAATGGCTGCATTACACATTTCGTTATAGATACAAGGGGAACAACGATAATCAAATGTTTAAGTACTGGATGCTTAAAATTCCATGTTCTTTCCATGACAGCAAGAAACAACTGAAAATCGACAAGACTAAAAGAATGACTAAGTATTGAACAATGCGAACCATTAATAACGTATAGCTCGGAAATGGCTTATGCCACAAAAAGGTTATTTGAAATGAACTGTATGTTTTAAAGATATCTAAGTTTTTTATATTATGTTTGCATCTATCGCTTTACCAGTTGTGTAAGATTGTATAAAATCCCTTCTAAATGAAAAGGCTATACCCAGATAAATTCAAAATGTACATTTTATTTGTCATATGTACTATATTTAATGTTGTATTTTAACCAAAAAACTTAGTCATTTTCTAGAAAATCAAAGACTCAGAATAATGGTCCATTTAAAGGATAATTTGGCGTGAGGGAATTTTCTTGAAAACCTTAGTGTCGCATCTTTGAAAGGTACTGTACCTAAATACCAAGTTCGGTAGTTATCCGACTTTCCGTTTTTGAGTTATGCTGTTCACACATACACACGCCGGGCATTTTTTCTAAGACTCCTTTTTTACTTTCTGTACATGTGTATAGTAAGTAGGGGAAGTATTGCATTCCACTCAAAAATTCGATACCGAGATTTCACAGAAAATACATGTTTTGAGGTGCACTGGATGCATATAAAGCATTTTGGAAACATGTCCATGTGTTGTGTGTGTGTGTGAGCAGCATAACTCAGAAACGAACAGTCGGATAAACACCAAACTTAGTACTTAGGTTCAGTATCTTCCAGAGATGCGATACGAAGGTTTTCAAGAAAAGCCCCACCCCAAGTTACCCTCTACATGGAACATTTTTCCACATTTTAGTTTTCTCAAAATGGCTTTAACGATTTTGAATAAAATACCATAAGTTTAAGACATTTTTATGGCAAATGAATTGTATATCTCAATTTTCTGTCTCCAAAAGTATTCTTCATTGTGAACGACTTTTGCATAACTGGTAAACCATAAGAGACACAAAAAATGTAGATCGCATTAAAATGCACAATTTATGTCATATACATTTTTTGTTGTTGTTGAGTGAACCATGTTCGAGATATTGCTTGCTATTCGCTTAAATTTTCCAATACTTATACTTTATCTCAAATGGGAATTCCTTATTCATTTTTACTTTCTCTACTACGTATAGTAAGTAGGGGAAGTATTGCATTCCACCCAAAAATTCGATACCGAGATTTCACCGGAAATACATGTTTTGAGACCCCCTGAATCCAAAAAAAAACATTTTTGGAAACATGTCGTGTGTGTGGTCTGTGTGTGTGTCTGTAAACAGCATAATTCTGAAACGAACAGTCGGATAAACACCAAGCGTGGTATTTAGGTTCAGTATCTTCCAGAGATGCGACACGAAGGTTTTCAAGAAAATCCCCCCACCCCAAACTACTTTACATGGTAAACCATAAGCGATAGGCAAAATGTTACTACACAAAAAATGTAGATCGCGTTAAAATACACAATTTATGTCATATACATTTTTTGTTGATTGAACCATTTTCGAGATATTGCTTGTTATTCCCTTAAATTTTCCAATACTTATACTTTAATTCAAATGGGAATTCGTTATTCATTTTTTTTCTTATGTCCTGGACATGCAAAGAGAATGGAATACTCCACATAGCAACCAGCTCTTAAAATATTTGATTATCGCTTATAGCCTACCAATTCCCCTTGCATCTACAAGAAAATTAGCAATAAGAATGTTTATCTCGATTAACGTGAAGTAGGCAGATGGAGAATAAGCGTTTGTAAAAATAGTTTGTACAAGAGTACAGGAAGTCATGTGAGTGCAATACATCAGATTTTTTTATTCAGGGGCCTCAAAACATGTATTTCTGGTGAAATCTCAGTATCAAATTTTTGGATGGAATGCAATGCCTTCTCTATCTACCACGTACGCGAAGAAAAAGTAAAAATAGATGAGGGTTAAGAGTACGATAAAAGGATCAACGTATTAACTGAAGGAGGATGAGATATTTCACCAACAGATGTGTGGAAACGCGGGGTTAAGGAGGAGGTGTTGGATTTGCAAGTTGCATGCGATTCCGTCCCGTGCGAGGTTCGCCACTTAGGCGAAAGTGTGAATCCCTTCCCTGGCCGGCTTGCTCCTCGTGTCGTGTGCATAATGTATGTCACATTGACGCCGGGACTTCGCCGTGAATCAATACACGGCCCTCGCAAACTGAAATAAAAAGGAAGCCTAGGTAGGAAAGCAAGGAAAATAAATCGCGATGCATCCAGTCCGCTTGAAGGATAGCTTCCTGCCGAGCAATAGCTCTCTAAAAGCCCACTACAAAGCACCGCGATGGAAGGAATAAAACGCGGATAATGCCAAGATTTATGAAACCCGTCAAGATATATTTGATAAGCGCTGTATTTTCCGGAAATCCTATCTCGTAGAGAGTGCTCCAGGAAACAGCCGGGGAAACAGCTTTGGATTAGTTAGTTTTTGGAAGGGCACATTGCACAGATGCAAGCGCCATTGAAGATTAAATTCAACGTGCAGTAGATTCCAAAACAAAGCTGGAATGCGTTTGGTACTGGATGGATAGCTTGCATGCCTTATTGCATTTATTGATTCCTTCGTATGTTTTATTTTCTTTGCGCTCCTTTCTCTTTCAAACGCAAGCTTTTCATTTTCATTTTGTTAGCACATGCCATCAAATGAATATTCAAACTGCTGTCACTGTTCTGAACTTCCAAAAAAAGAATCTGATATATAACCTTCTCTACTCACTATCATTTGTTTTTGTATCTATTCTACGAATCATCTCCAGCTTTTCTACGAATCAGCTTTTTGCAAAAGCCAGTTCTTCCATCTGCTTCATGTTAATTAAGATAAACATTTACATAGGTTATACATTTCGTTGTAGGTACAAGGGGGATACAGGAGACTGTAGTGCTAGTCAAATGATTAAAAAGCTCTGACGATTTAATTAAAATAGCATACATATTAAACAATTACTGACTAATAAAATGAATATCTTAAACCTGCGAATAGCCTGTGACGTCTAGCTCGTTCAAGAAGCATTTTGTGTAATTTTGTGCAACTGGTAAGCCATAAGAGATACACAAATACTCATTCCATAAAAAATGTAGACTTCGTTAAAACACACAATCTATTTCAACTAACGTTTTTGTGGCATTAGCCGTTTCCTATATATTTGTTATTGATTTGAGTGTTTCAGTATCTCTTTCATTTTTTGAAGTGCTCACCATTGAGTTGATCGCCGCGATATCATGAAAAAACATGGTATTCCAAAGCTGCGAACCGTTTTTCTTTTGCTTATTTCCTTCCCCAAGTTTGTTACCACGAATGGACATTTGAATGCTGCTTTTGCATGTTTAACTATGCACTTCTTGCTTAATTTGAAATGATTGCTAAGCAAAAAAAAGTCTGATGTGTTACACTCACATGACTTTCTCTACTCTTGTACAACCTATTTTTACAAACGCTTATTCTCCATATGCTCCATGTTAATCGAGATATCCTTGTAGATGCAAGGTGAATTGGCTTTAAGCGTTTGAGAGCTGGTTGCTATGTGGAGTATTCCATTCTCTTTGCATTACGAGGACAAAAAAATGAATAACGAATTTGAGAAAAAGTATAAGTATTGGAACGTTTAAGGGAATAACAAGCAATATCTCGAAAATGGTTCACTCAACAAAAATAATGTATACGACATAAATTGTGTATTTTAACGCGATCTACATTTTTTGTGTAGTACAATTTTGTCTATCTCTAATGGTTTACCAGTTATGCAAAAGTCGTTCACAATGAAGAACACTTTTGGAGACATTTCCAGAAAATTCGAGATATACATTCCATTTGTCATGAAAATATCTTAAACATATGATATTTTAATCAAAATCGTTAGAGCCATTTTTGAGAAAATTAAAATTTTCGAAAAATGTTCCATGTAAAGGGTAGTCCGGGTGGGGGGATTTTCTTGAAAACCTTCGTGTTGCATCTCTGGAAGATACTGAACCTAAATATCAAGTTTGGTGTTTATCCAACTGTTCGTTTCTGAGTTACGTAGTTCACACACACACACACACACACACACACACACACACACACACATGGACATGTTTCCAAAAATGCTTTTTCTGGATTCTGGATTCAGGGGGCCTCAAAACATATATTTCCGGTGAAATCTCGGTATCGAACTTTTGGGTGGAACACAATACTTCCCCTACTTACTATACGTAGTAGAGAAAGTAAATAATGACTACAGGTAGAGTCTTAGCCCAGATTAAGACAAAGTACACATTTCTATATTAATATATTTTCGTTTATTTTACAAATGACTAAGACGTATACATTACATATATTACCTATTTAACAAAAATGATACGGCCTGGTAAGTAAATGTTTTTAAGGAAAATGACTCTTACATTCTTGTCTTAGCCATATATTGTCAATTATACTTGTCAATTAATGTTTAATCAGAATTTAAATTGTCATTGTAAGGAATATTTATCACATATTACAGCTTATAAAAATCGCAGTCTCAGCTACGTTACTAGTTTTATAGGAGGTGATAAGAGCTATCACGGCTAAATAATGTCTGATCGTCAAATATTAGAACAGGTATGCTACTTTAAGTACGTAACTTGATATAATAGTGATCTTAAATTAGGTCGCTACCAGACTATGCCAAAACAACATAAGAATTAGACACATGAAGTTGTACGATTGAATTTTACTAAGATATACTTTGAAAGCTTTGGTAACGACGACTATACTCCGTTCAGGAACGTCGTGTATGCTATAAAGACAGCAGTTTTTTAAAATTTTAATTATTGTCGCTTAAAGGTGTAGACCAATTAATACTTCGGCTTGGAAGGAGTGTAATTTCTCTCTCTTGAACAAATAGTGAACTGGGTTTGTGTAACTTTTTGTGGCGAGCCCTTCAATTGTATTAAACTCTTGATTTGTTACATTCTCATCTATCCTTATTCTACAAACTGTTCTTACAAAAGCTGTTTCTTCTGGTTTATGTTAAACGTGTGCAGAAATGCATTTTGATACAAGTATAAGAAGGATACATAGGCTGAAGCGATAGTCAAATCAAAACTGGGCTAGGTGATGACTTTGAAATTCCATATTCTTTGCATGACCATGGAAATAAATAGCTCTGAGCACTTGAGAAAAGTGTAGCCTATTTGAAAATTTAAACAAATATCACAAAGTGTCCCGTAATGGTTAACACTATAAAAAACATTGCTTGACGTAAATGTCGTTTCTAACGCTCCCCATATAGCCCATGACCTTCGGGGGATACCTCATTCCACCAAGCATGGATGGAGGCACCCAGCGGGCGAAATCCGTTAGCTCCGATATAGGGTGATGATGAGGCGGTAGAGTGAGAGGACCTACAGCTTTTACCGTGGACTCCAAATCATGTTAGGCCTTGGGTACACTTCACTTGAACAAGTCAGAGGCGAAGGCGTGGATAGGGCCGACTTAAAACCGCCACCTCAGACCCTCAGCATGAGAGCCCGAACCGAAATCACTACGTTACCCCACCGCCCACTTGACAAAAATGTTATGATATATGTTAATGTGTAGTAAGTACCTACCTAAGCTTTTGTCTGTCTCTTACGGTTTATATCTTACACAAACTTCATTCAAATGAAGAGGACTTCCCAGGCTATTCCCAGAAAATTGAAAATATACATTTTGTCATGCCAAATCTTAAACATACATCATTTTAATCAAAACCGTTAGAGCTATTATAGAAAAAATCAAACATAACGAACATTTTTCGATGTAAGAGATAATTTTGTTGAAAACCTTCGTGTTGCATCCATGGAAGATGTGAACTTAGATACGAAGTTTGGTATTTATCCGACATTTCTTTTTGAGTTAAGCTGTTCACAGCTGTTGGGGGAGGGATTTAGTGAACCTCAAAACGTTTATTTCTGGAGAATTCTCGTAACCGAATTTTTTGTTTGATCACAAAACTACTATGGGTAAAAGTAGGGAAAGTAATCAGACATCTAAAGAAACAAAAAAATAAGTCATACGTCTGATTGTTCGTCTGTAGCTTTAAAAAATTATTCATCAACTGCTATTCTATATATAATAGAAATCTTACATGTTTAAAGAGATCCTGTCGATACATTTCTAATTTGGTTGAAACGGTGCAAAACCAAATAGTTTAAATGCAGGTAATTTAATATTCGAAAAATATTAAGAGTTTTAGTATTGTTTCCCAAAATATTCATGGTAATAATTTTTAGGATGCTACCAGGTTATTTTCGCCCAAAATAAACTCACCTAAAATTAACACTATGCGTAGGATTACAATCTCTATGGATAGGATTCGCGCGTTTCGGTGAAAAACATTTTTAACATCCGTTAAAGTTGCAATAAAAGGATAAAATATCTAAGAAACAATTCAGAAGACAGTTAAATGTATCACTAAATTAAAATATTGATGTTTATGCTTATGCTCTGCTCAAAGTTTGAATGAATATTTTCAGAAACGAATACTTTATGAAGAAAACAAGTATTGAAAAAGAGGCTTTAAAATATAAACCCAAGAGGGAGAGAACCGTGGATCGACCAACATAAAAATGTATATGAGGTCGAACGGCTAACCCAGGAAGGGAGAGGGTAGAAGAAGTTTCACTTAGTTTTTTTTTTCTTTCTGTTCTTTTGCATAGCGGAATTATTTCAGTACTTCTTTGATACGGCGCGATATAAGTGGTGTGTACATAAGCCGTTTTATGAGGGATGATTTGGTACACTCAGAAATTCACTAATCTCCGTGTATTAATGCTGAATATTGGAAGGTTTCAAGGCAATTTTCTTCCGCGTTTGTAGTTTCCCGGGAATAGGATTCATGTCGCCAAAAGCATTCTTGTTCCTTCGCATAGATTCTTTCAGTAGAGAGAATTGGAGCGTTGGATTTGACTTAGCCCCTGACGGGCAGATCTGCTTGTCTTCACGCTTGTACTGGGATTGGCAGCCGATAACCAACTAGCCAAGTCTTCCAACAGAATCCTGGATTTTTTCCTCCCCGTCTGTCTCTGGCATTTTAGTTTGAGCAAGACGAAATGTGTTGAATTTGTCTCAAGCAGAAACTAGTCAGCGAAATTGCTTTTTTATCTTAATCTAATCGTGGCCCTCGCTTATACAGAATCCATGAACGTGTAGTATACAAACATAATGGAATATTTCAGTGCGTTTAATACTGAGTTCTTGTTATAATAAGGATATTCGATATGCTAGTCGAAGCATTGCCGTTATTTCATCGTTTTACTTACAACAAAACCTTATGTTTACAGTATCAAAGAACGTGTTGATAATGGCCACCTTCTCTTTGACTAAAATCCTTCTAACCACGTTCACTGCAATCAGCAAAGGATTTCCAGCACGTTTCGCAATGACTTTATAGTGCGAAGTGTAAATCTTGGCCTTAGTAAATTTATTAGCTGCCGCAAGCGACTTCAAGGGGTATTTGAAATAATCCTTCAACTGGGGCTTCTCACATTATAAGGTTGCAAAGTCCTTTGGAGGCTTGCTGTCGTACGACTGCTGTTATTGTAGCATTTTGCAGAAGTAAATGAGGCACTAGAACATCCACATACTCTGCCGATATAGATTTGTTTCGCAAGGTTTTCATCAACACAGGACATCTTTATAGCAACATTGTAGCCATTGCATCCGGGAAAGCGATACCTGTGAGTTCCCCTATAGCTTTGTAAAAGAGTGTAGGTAAGTTGAGGGCTTATAGGAGTAGTGGAAGATAACAAAAGTTGTGTTAATATTAGTTATTCGTCAGCAATGGTGACATAACTGCCTCTATGGCCAAGTGGTCAGCTTTCTGGCGTCTCACCCAGAGCGGGGGACTTTTCTTTAATTAGAATACTTCCCTCCCCGCCGCTGATCAGGAAATATGAATGTCTGTTTCATAGCGAAAAGCGCATAAACTCAGCGCTAAAGATATACAGTTCCACGGCCCTTATATGAGCATAGAAGTTAATAGACTGTACAAATAAAATAATATACCTCCTCCCTTGGCTGTTTCCGATCTGCAGCTGGACTACAATCTTTGCTGCTTGACGCAGTATTTTACATCACAACACTGTGAATATCAGAGTGATTGTAGTGTAAATTAGCATTATTGTATGACAATGATTTGAGATGTTTGTTAATTATAAGCATTGTTAGGAAATAAGTTTACACGACCTCACTGAAACTGACAATAGGAGCGGGTAATAATGCAGCGAGGGGGTGAGTTGTTTATTAATTAGAAGAGACAAGCAAATGACGTCAGAGTAGCGCGCTTTTCTTTAGAAATGGAGGGAATATCTTCCCTAGAGCATATGTGTTCGTAATTTTGATTGGATATAAAAATAGACGCTAATGTTGGTGCGCTTTATTAACCAATAGCAGCTCGATTATAATCTTTAGGCATATCGGGGTGAGGGAGTATAAATTCCGTGCCAAAGACAAGTAACGCGCAGTTCTACAGAATCATTCACAAGGCAAACGTCGTGCAGTTCAACAGAATCATTCACGGGTTACACGTCGCGCAGTTCTACAGAATCTCTCGCGTCGTAAAGTTAGTTAAAAGATGTGAAATACGCGAATTAATAATGTGCGGCAAATAAGTGATAATAGTTACATTCGAAAATACAACAGTATCAAGAGTAATTATGAGAAATGAATAAAGTGTGACGGCAATAAAAGTGTAAAAACAAATTCTTTTTTCAGTGTTATATTTTAGTAACAACTCCTTTCCGTTTACACACCCTGTTCAAGAGATTTGCTCGACTTGTAATAATAGCTAGCCAGAGGACAAAGAACCCAAAATTCAAACTAGTAATACAATAACAGGCGCTCAGCAAATAAGATAACACGAACGATACCGCGACATGCTCATTGAGGACCAACTAAAGAGTGCTCCCGGAAAAACTAGGCTAAGTCTATTTCGATAAGCTTTTGTAGCTACCCTGCTCATTCGAAATGTCCTAATAAACTGATACTTTGGCAGTGTACCGCTGACGTCATAACGCAGACCTCCTGCTTCGGTCAAAGGCACCGTTGACAAGTAATCCATTTTGTGTCAATGTCCAATTCTGTATTCATCAGAAGGATACGACCGGTCTGCCATCAGAATATCTTATATATCTTAGAATTTTATGATCATCTTTGCTAATAGCAGCTCCATATTTCCTAAATTTTCAAGTAATTTTAATACCGGTCCTCCGCAATATATATTAGTTCTTCACATTTTACCCACCATTATACAATTTCAAACTTCAGCATATACCAGCTGTGCATTCACAAGGTTATATATATTTAGTACATACCTACTGTCTGATTGTCATTCAGTAGAATAACATATTGCAAACTGGTTGCATTGCATTCTGTACCTGCTTTTGGTCAGAAAATTTTCTAGAAGCTTTCAAATAACTGTAAGAATCTACGTTGTAGATATGTTACACGATGTATTAAAGGGTTAAACTTGTTCCCTTATGCTCACCAGTCAATTTATGACCTTTCTAATTAGTGTACGCATACCCACGGTGATTTGGGGAAACACAGTATTTCACCCATAAATTTGGTATTGAAATTTCACAAGAAATTCACATTTTAGATAATACTCTGAAATAGCGTAACTCAAAAACGAAAGATCGAATGGATACTGAACTTCGTATTTAAGCTCAGCATCATTTAAGAAGGTTTAGCCCCACTCTAAACTACCACTCGTTATGTGGTAAATTTTTTTCTATTTTTTATTCTCTCGAAAATGTTTCAAATTATTTTGATTAGAATATATAAGATTGAAATTCTTATATTCAAAATATAAAGTATATTTTGAATTTTCTGTAAACAATCAACAATTCCTCTTCATTATAACTGGAAAAATTAAGAGGTAAACATAGTTTACTACATAGATGTGTATGCTTCCAAGGCCTGTGTTTCCCAACGTCGCGGCTTCAAACCCGGCGGAGGACGATGGATTTTTTTCGGGCGTAAAAATCCTTAGCATGGCTTCCTTCGGAAGGGAAGTAAAGCTGGTGGTCCCGTGTCGTAGATTTACGGCACGTAAAAGAACCTCAAGCCTGATAAAGAGGCCTCTGAGCAAAATTACCGGTCTTTCACGCCCAATATGGAATGGGACATTAAGAACCATAGTAGTTAAAGAGCGTCCATAAATAAAACTCATTTTAAATTTACGGCCTGTGTCTTCATAGATATTCGCACTTCGGAAGAAGGCCGCGACAGCAGTCCAGAAGAATCTCGCGACAAGATGAGCCAAACGTCGGCAAGTTACGAGATGATGCGGCCTTTTCCGGATGTTAAGAATACCTATAACTTACTACATGTAAATATAATCATTAGAGTACACAATTTCCCTAAAAGGTTTCTTTCGAAATGTAAGCTGCTTTCGAAAAATTCCTTGTATGTTAACATTTTTCCAAACGTAAATATATCTAGCGGAATATGTTTATAAGTTTTATGATTCTTCTTTGTTCTTTTCAAACGCATGCGCTTCTTACTACAGGGATTATTTACTTTGAAAGCAGGCGATTTAGGGAAACGTGATTGTATTGTGAATAATGCAATGTGGGGAGACAAATCACTTTATGTAAATATTACAGTATATAGAGGATGAATGTAAAGTTGCAGTGTTGCAAATATGAATGCTTCTGTACTTCACGGCAGTTTTTCGTTAAGCTGCTTGGTTTTGTATACAGACCATGCTAACATACGCTTCTAAATAATTTCCAAGGGTGCCTAATTTATGCCACAGCAAAATAACTGTTGTTTGAGTTAGTGGGCAGCATTTTGCCTCCATAAAATCGCCTTCCACATTACGCACACGCTGTAGAGCCAGTTCTTATCTGGGCGCAGCAATGGTTAGAGGAATAATTATCAGATGCGATGTAAACATAACCACCATGGGCAGGAAGATAAAGCAAGAAAGAGGCGAACCAGAGACAAGTGTTATCGTGTGTATGTGTGTGCGTGTGTGTGAGTGCGCGCGCGCGCGCGCGTAGCTGTTTCCATGTTAACTGCACTGCGCTCCATGAATATTAATGAATCGCAACGGTCCGCTAATATGGAGCCCAGCCATAAGCCACCAAGAAAATTATTCTAACAAAATGGAATTGCTTTCCGTGTTGATCATAGAGCTCAGCGTTCCGGAGACAAATTGAATACCGGCGCAGCATTCACCCCAGAGACAAAAATTGATATAGCAGTGATCTTCCCTCAGGTGATGTTCCAACACTGCATAAATTCTAGTATTTTGTAAAGAGGTGGTCGTTAGCCAGCATTTGCATCTCTGCGGTTAACATGTATGAGAATAATCAAACATTAGGCTGGTTTCAAATTCCTGCACAGATGTATCAGTCTTAGGTAGTGATAGACAAGTAGTTCGTCTCAACATTACCGAGCGAGGTGGTACCGCGGTTACGAGTGTGCCTGGCATTCCGGAGGTCTCCCGACGACCGCCCACTCTGACCTATGGGTTTTTTTGTGGTTTTCCCGGGTCGGCAGGCGTATGCTGGCGTAGTTAATTTTCTACCACGACTTTCCTGCCCCTTATTTCCTGTACCCGTTATCTTCCTTGTCATCTGTTTCAGATTTGTAGGACCGGGCGACGGTGTTCGGCGGATTGCGGCTGGGCGGTGACTGTGCGCTCTGTAAAGGTTTCTTCCCTGACGTTGCGGGACTGCTCAGCTAGGTCTCGCCTCCGAGTAGGCCCTGTGGAGACCGTCAGGGATTCAATGGCTTGTGGCTGGGTCCGAACGGCGTCGGGTGTGTTCGATCTGGAAACGTTAGGGACCCCGTTAATGCTCACACTCGTCACCCGGTCGCCCTTCAAGTCTCTCCCATCATCCCTCCCTCACAAGGGTCGGGAAGGAGGGATACAACACGAAGATTATCAGGGAATACTCCCATCCCAAACAACGCTTTCCTAAAATATATGCTTCTTTTGTTTTTACAAATATTGCTTTAATGATTTCATGAAACTATCATATGTTTGAGATAGTGTTATGACATTATATGCCTTTAACCTTCGATCAGTAGCTTGGACAATGTCTGTAAATTGTGTACAACTGGGAAACCTAAGAGATACAGAAAACACAATCCGATGTGTTGCATTCACACGACTTTCTCTACTCACTCATCTACTATCTATTCTTACGAAAGCTTATTCTTCTTGTTAATCGGGATGGACTTTCAGTACAGGTTTACGCATTTAATTGCAGGTATAAGAATGATACACTAGGCTAAAGCGACATACGGGATCGCTACATAATAGCTTTGAAATTCCATGCTCTTTGCATGGCCACGAGAAAAAGCGAACAGGAACTTGCCACTTGGAAAAAATGTAATTATTTGAAAATTCAAAACAATAATAAAAAATATCTCTGAAATGGTAAACGCCGCAAAAATTTGAAACACTTCCAATCTAGGTCAAAAGGTATAACTAAGGGTCTTACGAATCCCCTTTAAATACACAGGCATACATTTTACTTTTTAGGCGAAAAATGACAATAAACAGACAAATCGCTCAATTTTTGTTTTTCCACCTATTATGTACTATAATTTCATGGGAATATTTTAATACAGCTAATGTACGAAAATGAGCCCTGAACGTGACAACCTAAATACCTCATGCATTAGGCAAGGTTGTGTTCTGCAACTTTCAATTGAATTTTCTCCATTTTAAGTCCTAGAAGTCTGCCGACACTTAAAACTTTTAAGTTATCACCATGAAGAGGGGTTTTAGTAAGTGAAAAGCAACCGTGTTACCGCAAGGAGTATAGGTGACGTTAGATACTGTGAGGGACACCATCCTCCTCAACCCAATAGACGGTTTCGTTGCGACTGTTCTACTAATTCGATGCAAGTATAGACCAGTGGAGAAGTCTGGCAATATGTCTAATTAAAGAAGAGTTCATTCCCAAAAGCATCATCACAATAAGCATCGTTTGTAGTGGAATTTGGCTTCGAACACTTCAACACAAATGGCAAAACCATAAGATGTAACATTAGGGCTCAAAGTACGTTTAAGACATCATGTTAAACAATTTGCAATTCAATGAAACACGAGGAATATTTGACATTATAGAAACTAACAATGAGGAAACTGGACTTTCAAGCTCCTAAGCTCCAAACTATGGATCAGAATTTTTCGAGGATCTGTGTCATACGCTAGTAAGAGCGGGTATTGCTTTAAAAAATTACAACTTTGATGTCAACGAAATACAACGTAACTCAGATTTCTGTATATTAAAGCGTTAATTAAATCATAAGGTAACTTTATTTCCCACTATCAATAGCTAAACATACAGTGCTCTTTTTCCCCTTTAACACTCCTTAATTCTGGTCATCATATTTGTTTACGGAGAACACTGCAAGGTCAGAAGCGCTTCCACCTTCCCTCGGTGCGTTTCTAACTTGATGGTTTACTTACTGAAACCCCTCTGCCATGTTATAACTGAAAACCTCAGCCAGCCTCCCAAATATATATCAGTTGAAGTTTGTTTTGTATGATGTGTTCTAGTGCATGCCATTTTTCAATGGGCTTATGCGCATACATATTTTTTTATTAAGAATATGAAAAAAAGGCAAATTATAAAATGTGGCGGGTCGGGAACGAAGCTGCTCTTTTGTTTCTCACCTGGCCTTCTGATGATCTCTGGTTCGGACTACGCCAGTACTCTCTCGTACTGGAAGATGCTGTAAATCAAACTTATTCCACGATTTCATTTCAAGAGTGAGTGGAGGCAATGTTCGATTATTAGCTGCACCTTATTCAAGATATCAAAAGTAAAGGCGGCTAGCAAAGTTATTTCTCTTATTTACGTGATTACGCCTTTTCTATCTTCTTAACCCTTTTTTCCCGATACCCACTATGTGCAATAATTTGTGGGAAGCTAACTCATTGTCGTCACACGATACCCTTCACACAATGTTCAGTGTCTTGCTACCTAAGAATTAGAAATCACAATATGGACTGCTTGGACAAGTTCCCCTTTTTATAAGAAAATGCCTCACTCGCACATTTGCGCCAAGGATTGTAACATCTATTTTGATTGGTGCTTTACATAGCGTTGTATGAGAGTTCAATCGCTTGTATTTCTTTGTCACGTTTCTGGTATCATATTTAGGGATCCCGACGTATCTCTGTCTCTATCTTAAGCCGGCCATCCCATACAAGCTGACACTTGTTTCCAGCTCCCTGTGCTACTATTGACGTCTTGGGGAATTTCTCTCAATATCTGTCTCCTTCTCGTCGGTCCTCACATACAAGTTGTTACTTTTACCAACTCCCTGTGTTGCTAAAGTCCGGTTGCCAGTTGGTAATTGGTTTAACTTTGCTAGTCGCCTTTCCTGTCCAACGATTCTTTTACAATGTTCCATACATAAAATATACATTTTCTACGGATATACATTTTCTCCGTATTACATGATATATACAATATTATTTACAATATTTCTGCTATTTACATCGGTTCTCCTTTCTTACTTATTTTCCTTTTTACCATATTCCTTGCTATTTTATTCCCTTTTGTTTATTACCATATCTGTGATTATATTCTTTATAATCACTTGTGCATATTGATTATGGTGTGAGTGTTCCTCTACAAATACAATGTGTTCCCTGTGCGGCATTTGTTTTCCTTCACTCACTTAATCGTAACTCTAAATATTACAGTTCATGCAACAAATTTAGCACTGAAATTCTAAGAAGAATTTTCTGTAAATAGCTGCAATTTTGTTTCAATAAAATCTCAGTTTGGAAGCTACTTCACTTAAAACACCAACTTTTACACCAGTGCTGCTATAAACAATCATAATTCAAGGTAAAAATATAAAAAAATAGTATGGTAAAGCACAAACTTAAAACATTTGCATGATTTTAGTGCATATGGGTAAACAGAATTTGGCATTGTGTGGCAGGCTCTTTTGCAGTTGTTTTTGACAATTTGTTTTAAATGCAAATTAGATTGATCTTATAGTAGTGGTAAGAAGAGCCTTCCAAGCATCCTTTGTTTACCCATTTATACTGTGTTAAACATTTGTGTAAATGAATTTTCTCGGCGCATTACATTTTTCGTACATAAAAAATGTACGAGGGGTATTTTAAAAGTAATGTCCATTTTGCAATAAAGTACGGACTATTAAATATTTTCCGATAGTTTATTTTTACTCAGATTTTTAAACTTTAATTATTTTTCTACTAGTTATCAATGTTTTTGGAGCATTTGTCTTAGCGTAGCATAAGTTATTTGGAACCTCGTTATAGACTTTCACCGCCAGTTTATCTAGGAAACGTGTACCGGTTTCAGGAGTTAAATCTTTCTGTATTGAAAATAAGCTCTGATAACCTCTTAGGGGACATATACGGCACATGTATGAAAGCTTCTTGAAGTACATAGTGAGTTGTCTGTTGTGAATAACTTCACATTAATTTGCAGATTTACAATAATTGTTTCCTTTCAGCTACTCTGTGATAAAGATCTGACTTCCGGACCACTAATTTCAATCCCCATCCGTGAAACCAACAATGCCAATAACGCAATTTCTTCTACCTGGTATCTTAGACACAGAAAAAATGCATTTTAGAAACTCTGCGATTGTTTTATGGGCTAGCGGTGAACTTTTATTTGGAGCAGCCAGTAAAATATCTACACCAGAATGATTATTTAATTGACAGGGAAAATTTCAGAAAGAAAGCTTAAGTTAGGTAGAATGGAATAGAACATTAGTTAGCCAAAATATTCAGTAATTCTTATTTTGCTGTATAACGGACTTTAAAACAAATCCCTCGTATTTGCCATTAGTACATACTTATCTTTATTTGAGTTGTGGTTGCAAGATATTTTCACAAGGTATGTTTTTGATTATCAAATGCATGTCGGAAGAACCTTGCCAAACTTTCACATTCACTTCAACTTAGCTTTCCTGTATCTCGATTATCGTCTTCCCACGCCATCGATCTTTAAAGAGCTGGAAGTATTGGCTGTTGGTGACATTTGTAGCGATGCTCCCTCCACATCAACAAATACAACTGACATGTTTTTGGGGGATAACAGCGTCTAGTAGAGCCGACGAGTGACATTACATGCCCTAAGCTTCTTAGGCGACGAGTGGGAAAACAAGAGCACTCTGCAGTTCTCCTTGAGGTTCCAATCTCTGGCAATGGCATCTCTCTTTCTAGCCCACTTTCTTTGTAAGTGATGGATGTTCGGAATCGGATTTATTTAAATGCATTCAGTATCAGCCGACTTTGAAAATAAAAGATTGTTATATTCATATGACTTTCTGTGTACACCAACCGTTTATTTTTGTGTAACTTCTACAAACTATGCTTACAAACGGAGCGGACCCATGGTTTTTTCGGGGGTTTTCCCGGGTCACTAGGCGAGTGCTGAGAAGGATCTTAAGTTCCCTAAATTCCCTGTCCCTCCATTTCACCTCAATTCTCATTTTACTTCACCTTTCAAACGCTTGGTCCCTTTCAGGATTGTACGTGTCGGCGGGGAAAAGGATGCTCTGTAGAAACCTTCGTCCCCCGGAATAGGGCCAGTCTCCGGGTTTCGGGCCCCCCCAGGGAATGTGTAAGCCCAAGAAGGGCAGGGGGCCGACTGTACCAGTGTCCATCTGTGGAGTTTAAATCTGTAAATGGTAGGGACTCTGCCCTATCGTGCCCCTGGTCCGGCCTCCCTCTGTCTCCTCTCACCTCATCACTGCCTTCCGGAGGTGCCACGTCCGGGCCATAGGTACAAAAGAGATATGTAGGTCGACGTGGTTAGTTCCCCTCCGCATGAGTCCTAATCCTAACTATGCTTATAAAATCTTATTTCTCTATCTACTTCTTGTTAATGCAGGTAAAGGTATGCAGAAGTTACACATTTTGTTTCTCGCATCATTAAAACGTTTCCTGTTTTAAATTTCAATACTCTGAATGGTTATGGCACTTCTATGATAACAAAAGTAAGGAAAAGTCAAACCAAAAACAGTTACTATCCAGGAAATAGTTGGTTGCACAACAAGTTAAAATAAATTGTGTTCTAAAGAGATGTGCATTGCTATAGTGAGTTTTTGTAATCTCTTACAGTTTACTAGATACACAAAATTCATTTCGAATGGGGAGATTTAATAGGCTATTCACATAAAATTCAAGACATACATCTTATTAGTCATGTAAATATCTTAAAAATGTAGTATTTTAATCAAAGTCTCGGAGTCATTTTTGAGAGAATCAAAATATAGAAAACACTTCCATATAAAGTATAGTATGAGTTGCGGATGTATTTTAGAAAATCTTGGAGTTGTATCCTTAGAAGATGCTGAACTCATATAGGAAGTTTAGTGTTTATTTCATTTTTAGTTATACTCTGCTCAGACGCCTACACATGGACCATTTATTTTAAGAAACTCCTTTCTTTCAGTGAAATCTCGATATCGAATTTTTGGGTGGAGTGCAATACTATTTCTCCCTGAGCAGGCGATAGAGAAATTAAATTTAAAAAAATTATATTTATTTTCTCAACCATCTATCTAAGTAGCTAGATCTATTGAAGTATTGTATTCCACCCGAACATGCTACACCGGGATTTAACCGCATATACAGGCTTTGAAGTCCACTGAAACCACCCCAAAAACATTTTTACAAAAATATCCGTATGTGTACGAAACGTTTGAATAGCAAATGTCATACTCGAATGAAGAAACTTTTAAATCCCGTCCCAAATGTTTCGTTATTTTTAATTTTGTCAAAAACTGCTTGGCGATTTTGATTACGATTTAATATACCTGAAATTATTAAATTTACAAATTGCATAACTCCAATTTTCTGCAGATAGTCTGTGAAATGCTGTGCATACTGATTTAATTTTGTAGAAATCTATATAACTGAGAAATCATTGGTGATAGAATTTCCCGCACCACAGGCAGGAACACTGGTGATACATGAAATTAAGTTATATTTTAGAAAGGAAATTTGGTAAACAAATTTTCAATTGTAATCTTAGGGTACCTCCCTGACATTTGCCAGTTATGAGGTCCGAGAAAATTCTGGAAGAAAGCCCCAGTCAGGGCTGACGGTTCTAGCAGGCTTTGAACCGCAAACCTCCCGTGTCTTAACCATTTGGGCGGTCCGTGTCGGTAATGGGAAGAGAAAACTTAGAGCAGAGCAGTAAAATGTAGAGCTCATTAAAGTACACAGTTTATGTAAACAATTTTCGTAGCATTAGCCGTTATCGAAATATCTTATGTTACAAGTTTAGAGTTTCCCAAGTGCACCATCTAACGGATACACAATTATTTAGAAATCACACTCAAGTTAATGATAAAACGTACAAACAATATAAGAACTCCGGAAGGGCATTTAATCCACAAAGCCACTCAGTTGAACGATTGGGCTTTACAACAAGACACTGGCAATTGAAAGTGCAGTTGGCGCGAGATGGGCGCACTTGATCCAAACGGCAAGCGATGCCAGAAGTCAGAAGAAACTGTAGAGAGCATTAGTGAAACCTTTTCAGCTTCTTTTCATAACCTTTTCGGAACTTCAGCGAAGTTCTCAAATCAGTCAAGCGATCTCCGCAACGAAACGGGCATATTTAATTAAAGATGCAGAGGTTTTGAAGGCTAATAATTCTGGGACACGATAAATCAAAATTGATACTGCTACATAGGGCATTTACTGTCCTCTCCTGCATTTAAATTTAATTTAAACCAATATAACAAAATTGTAATTGATTTAAATTTGGAGTCTCATGGAGTTTCGTTGAAAAAAATAAAATTTAGAAGAGAAATAGAAATAATATAATGTGCGATTTCTGTTGTTCCCAGTTTCTATTTTCCATATTTCCCAAGTGGTAAAGTGGCTGTTGTATCCATCCCAGCGCGCGTATTATTATGTATCAGATGAAGGCCCTCCTAATTGCACAAGAGCCCTTCCCGTCCTTAATCATTTGACCCTGTGTTCCGTTGTGTATGCACGGGAGCTTCCTTCCGTCCGGACGTAGTATCTCCGTGGTAAGTTATGGACAAGATCCGGTCCCACCGCCGCGGAGTGATAGATACCATGCGAGGAGGCCGGAAGGACTACGGGAACGTCGCGAACCTGCAGCTTCATGATGGAAATGGCCGCAGCAACGCAAACTCAGTTTGTCATTTTGCTGAGAGCTTCAGCTGTGCGCAGTCCAAGTACAGGCAAGATGTAAATCGTATTATACAGGGTGATAAAAGAGGCCTCGTGGAGCACCTATTAATGTCATTTGGGTATTGTTTTACAGAGACACCAGGTCTGAATTGAACTCAGGCGAGTCTTTAGCATACACAACTCGCATGCTTGGAGTGAAATGAAGGCCCTTGCCACACTTAGGTGCGCACATCAAGAGCTGTTCTGGTATATTTTACAACTGTCATTGAGCCTACCTAGGCGGTTAAATTACGATTAGCATTGTTAAAGGTTGGACGACATGCCAGTTATAAAACCTCGCTTGTAGTTCCATCTCGATGAGCCGCCGACATATTTTAAGAATCGCGTGTTTAAAAACTTGAAATAATCATCAAGGATTGGCTTCCCTAATCTCCTGATTTTGTCTGTTCCATGGGGAGAGATGGGATTTGTTTTTTTACTTTTTTTATTTGTATAGCCACCTTTAATTCTCGAAGGCTGTAGGAGGGAGGGTTCGAACCCCTTCAGCTACCCCTAGCACGCTTGACACTTTAACGGAGTTGAAAGTACGTCTAGCCGAACGTCTGAGCCCTTCTCTTCGTGGAGTTGTTAGGATTGGGTTGGGCTCGGTGGGGCAGTAGCTCCCTTACCTATGGGAGATTGGTTAGTCTGGTTGGTGATGTCCAGGTGGGTTTGTGAGACGCCTCAAGTTCAGAACCAGCCTGGAGAACTGGGTGACGGTGTGCCAGATCTGCGCCCCTCACAAGCGGGGGGAAAGTTTTAGAAAACCTGCAGTCTTTCAGTGGTTTGTCTCTGAAGGGATTTCTCAACAACGTTTGTAGTGATTATTGTGTGAAAACGTTTTGTACCAATCAAGAATGACAATGTTTTGTGTTAATTATATGTAACATATTTAAAAAGCAGCTTATTTTTGTTTTTCGTGCAAACTCTCATTGTTTGTCGGATTAATGTTTTTCTTTCTTCACGTATATAAGATACAGCAATGTTCAGTGATCATGTTAACAGTTATCGAAGGGTTACACTATTTTGAGGCGCGTTTCAATTGTGAAGGCAACTAAAAAGTGTTATCAAAAGTGATGTTATATCAAAGCTACAAGAAGGGCAGTGTTCCAGATTATATTTTAGGTAATATAAATAAAAGCCGAAATGAAATTTTCTGGTGACCGAATAATTCTCTGTTATTAAGAATTTTGGCTCTAATTAGTTTTTGATCAGCATCCATTTGAATTTTAAATGTAACCTCGTGTGTGCGTTTTTGACGCAATTTGTTTTGCCATTTTTGCCATATTTTTTAAATCTATAGTTTTATTAATGAGTTGCATTTTAAGAATATTTCGCTACTTGTTTTTTCGCTTTCTACTTGTTCGATAATTAAATTTTATAAATAAATTTAGAATGAAAATTTATTAATTATAAATTTGTGTAATCTATAATTATTTAGCAGTTTATTATTAAAACAAAATTTGGCAGAAAACGTCTCTATGGGTTCACGGAGAATAAATATAAATACAAGTTGATATTAATACATATATTAATTAATACTTGATGTGGACTTGCATATTATATGCCCAAAGGGCTAGGAGATGTATATTTTAGAGGATTCTTTTATTAGGCAGGTTGATGTACAGGCGTACTATGCCTTCAACATTTTTCTGCTTGACCGTGGTGTCTGGGTTTCCTACACAAACTCATGTGCGTTTGTGGCATCTAGCGGCTGTCTTGTGTATGTGAATATCCGAGCTGGTGCCTCATGTTTTCGTTCCTAATTAAAATTTACTTTTGGCCCCATGGTACCCTCATCTAATGTGTCCCGTTTCCGGAAGGAAGTGGTGGTGTTATTGGATACCCGCTGTCTCTGGAGGTGCATTGCCGCACGTGAAGCCTTATATTATGCAAAACACAATCCTCCAGAGTAACAGAAACGACTCTGTTAACGTTTTCTCTCCTCTCACACAATTGCTGTTGTGGTCAGCCGGGCCAGTATAATCTCTACTTTAAACAACTGGGCTGGCTGCGAGAACAAGCTTCTTCAGTGTTGCCTGGAAAAATGGAGCCTCCAGCCTTTTAACGCCTGATCCAGGAATAAACTCGCACTTCGTAAGCTAATAACGCTAATTTCCTAATTCCATAAAGGGAATATTCGCTGAGATGAGAAGAGCTTCGAGAAATAGATTGAAATATATCACGTGAAGGTACAAATTGAAACAGCGAAGTGCACAGGACAGTAGAATTAAAAACGGCTTAGTAAATACGGTTCGCAAATGAACCGTTAGCGAAATAACTGCAAATGTACACTAGCCCAGTTGACTGCATCGTACGCTATGTCGTACAGTCTTCACCAGGAATTTAAGCATTAAAAAAGGCGGTTTATCCTTCTCAACGCCTGGTCTTAACGAGTAAACCAGTGTGTAAACATGGTTATAAAAATATGACTGTCATATACACATGGCTTTCTCTACACACTCTTCTACAATCTATTCATACAAGAGGAGATTTTTCTCGTTACTTCTTCTTAATCGCGATAAACTTTCATCACACATTTGCAGATTTTGTTGTATGTATAAGAAATATATAGTAGACTAAAGTGATAGATTTTTAAAACGCTCGTCGTTATATGATGGCTTTAAAATGCCATGCCCTTTGCATGAGCACGAGACAAAATGGAATTGCGACTAACCACTTGAAAAAAGTGGAAGTATATGAAAATTCAAACCAATAGCAAAGAATATTTCGCAAATGTTCAACTTGTGTGCTTAAACGAGACCCACAAATTTTGTATATGTACTAAGACTTTGTCTTTACCTTACATTTGCCAATTACACTAAAATCATTCAGAAAGAAGACTTACGGGCTGTTCCCAGAAAATTCAAGATATACATTTCATTTGCCATGCAGATGTCTTAAACATATGTTACTTTAATCAAAATAGATAGAGCCAATTTTGAGAAATTAAAAAGTTGAAACATTTTCCATGTAGTTTGGAGTGGGGAGATATCCTTACAAATCTTTGTGTCCCATCTTTGGAAGCAGAACTTATATATCATCTTTGGTATTTAATAGCTCTTTCCGTTTTTGAATTTTCTAAAGCGCGTTTTTACTTTCTCTACTGCGTACATAGTAAGTATTGAGTTTTGACAGGAAATACATGCTTTGAGGCTCCAATCAAAAAAAAAAGTTCTGTGTGGTATGTCTCTGTGAACAATATAACTCAAAAACGAAAAGTCGAATAAATACCAAACTTGGTATTTAGGTTCAGCACCTTCCAAAGATACGACACGAAGATTTCAAGAAAATCTCCCTCCCCCAAACTACCCTTATGTCTGATTTTCTAAAAAATACTCTAACAACGATTTTGATTAAAATACCATATATTAAAGATATTTACATGTCTAAAATGTATACATATATTAAATTATCTGGGATTTACGTATGAAGTTCTCTTGGTTGGGAAGATAATTTTGCATCCTAATCTTGTATAACTGGTAAACGATAGACGAAAATGCACCATACAAAAAAATGTAGATATCTGTAAAACACACAATTTATTGGTCACATGGTCATTCCTTTAAAGTCCTGTCAACATCCAGTTGTTTCTCACGATTACATGGTTTAGAATTCCACAGTTTGAAATTTTGAGGCCAGCATATAGCGTCCAGTTCTTAACCATCTGACTGTCGCTGCTCCCTCTGTATGTATAAGGAAATGTGTAATGCAACTATTTCTGCAAAGTCTTATTTGGATTATAATGAAGTAGAAAATAAGCTTCAGTAAGTGTCATTCATATACTGTTAAATAAACACTAGAGTGTAGAGAAAGTCATGTGAATGTATCACATCAGATTTTATGTTCAAGAGACCTGAAAGGACACTGTGTATTTCCAGTGAAATCTCAGATATTGAATTTTTGAGTGAATTCAGTACTTCCTTTATTTATTAGGTAAGTGACAAGAAAGTAAAAAAAAATCTGATGTGTTACACTTTCTCTACTCTTGTACAAACTATTTTTACAAACGCTTATTCTCCATATGCTTCATGTTAATCGAGATATTGAGATGTTAATCTTATTGCTAATTTTCTTGTAGATGCAAGGGGAATTGGTAGGCTTTAAGCGATGGTCAAATATTTTAAGAGTTGGTTGCTAAGTGGAGTATTCCATTCTCTTTGCATTACCAGGACAAAACAAAATGAATAACGAATTCCCATTTGAGAAAAAGTATGTATGTATGTATTTATTTATTCTGCAATTGGGTACTTCCCGGTGGCAGAATTAAACCGTACAAAATTTACATCACCATGACTAGCTTACAATAATAATAATAATAAACAAGACTAACAATACAAAATGATTAATTTTAAATATTAACAAAGCTTTTAAAATCCCTAATTACTGAACCATTTATAATTTACTTAACTATTCACAATTACTTAACTATTCACCATTTACTTCACTATTCACAATTTACTTAACTATTCACAATTTACTTAACTATTCTCAATTTACTTAACTATCTACAAAGTACTTAACAATTTACAAAGCACGTAACTATTTTCGAGGTACTTAACTATTTACAATTGGTCCTTATATTTAGTTACCAGTATTGGAAAATTTAAGGGAATAACAAGCAATATCTCGAAAATGGTTCACTCAACATAAAAAATGTATATGGCATAAATTGTGTATTTTAACGTGATCTACATGTTTTGTGTAGTAAAAGTTTATCTATCTCTTATGGTTTACCAGTTATGCAAAAGTCGTTCACTATGAAGAATAGTTTTGGAGACATTTCCAGAAAATTCAAGATATACATTTTATTTGTCATAAAAATGTCTTAAACATATAATACTTTAATCAAAATTGTTAGTCATTTTTGAGAAAATTAAAATTTTCGAAAAATGTTCCACGTAAAGGGTAAGCTGGAGTGGGGGATTTTCTTGAAAACCTTCGTGTCGCGTCTCTGGAAGATGCTGAACCTAAATGCCAATTTTGGTGTTTATCCGACTGTTCGTTTCTGGGTTATGCTGTTCACAGACAGACACACACGTACATGTTTCCAAAAATATTTACTATACGTAGTAGAGAAATTAATAATAACGAATTCGCATTTGAGAAAAGGTAGAAGTATTGAAAAATTTAAGGAAATAACAAGGAATATCTCGAAAATAGTTCACTCAACAAAACAAATGTATATGACATAAATTGTGTATTTTAACGAGATCTACATTTTTTTGAGTAGTAAAAGTTTGTCTATCTCTTAGGGTTTACCAGTTATGCAAAAGTCGTTTACAATGAAAAATACTTTTGGAGACATTCCCAGATAATTTGAGATATACATTTTATTTTCCATAAAAATATCTTAAGCATATAATACTTTAATCTAAATCGTTAGTGCCATTTTTGAAAAAATTAAAATTTTCGAAAAATGTTGCATGTAAAGGGTAATCTGGTGTGGGGATTTTCTTGAAAACCTTTGTGTCGCATCTCTGGAAGATACTGAACCTAAATACCAAGTTTGGTGTTTTTCCGACTGTTCCTTTCTGAGTTATGCTGTTCACAGACACACACACACGGACATGTTTCCAAAAATGTTTTTTTTTGGATTCAGGGGGCCTCCAAACATATATTTTCAGTGAAATCTCGGTAACGAATTTTTGGGTCGAATACAATACTTCCCCTACCTACTATACGTAGTAGAGAAAGTAATAAATATTGGCTGAAATGAAAGAAAATTCGAGAAGTACATAAGGGGTATATCAGATGTGAAGGTACAATCAGAAATAGTGAAGTGCACAAGACACTAGAGTGAACGATGTCTTAGTAAATATAGGTTCGCATATGAACCGTTAGCGAGATAATTATGAATATGTACATGACACTGCGAAATAAAATTGAGTTTTATTTATGGGCGCTCTTTAACTACTATGGTTCTCAGCGTCCCATTCTATATTGGGCGTGAAAGACCGGTAATTTTGCTCAGAGGCCTCTTTATCAGGCTTGAGGTTCTTTTACGTGCCGTAAATCTACGACACGGGACCACCGGCTTTACTTCCCTTCCGAAGGAAGCCATGCTAAGGATTTTTACGCCCGAAAAAACCCATCGCCCTCCGCCGGGTCTGAACCCGCGACCTTGGGAACTAGAGGCTAGCATGGTATCACTAGTCCACGGAGGACGACATATGACACTGCGGCTATGGCCCGAGGTTACTGGGAGTTCGGCGTCGGGTAGTCAGAGATAAACAACGATAACTAGCGCTTGCCAGCGTAAACACAAAAGCGCTATTGCTAGATAACCAGAATCTTCTGGATGAATCTCCTTCTCGGACGTTCGAGAACCCTGTGAAAATTTCCATTGGATATATAAGCGAGAGTTCTCGCTAGAGGAGTCAGTTGAGAGAGAGAGACAGAGAGAGTTGAGCCAGTGGGCGAATGCGCTTCTGGTGCGATATCAACTGCAATGCTCCGAACGAGTTTGTTACGACTGCTGTGATGTGTAGAGGCGAAATTGAAAGTCTTGTGTTCGACTTCCCAGTGAGTGAATCTTCCGGAAGAAAAGTACGTCATGAAGAAGTGAAGTGACGGGGAAGTGGAACTAGTTCACATTAGTTAAGTTCCAGTGAAAATTTAACCAGATCAAGAGTGACAGTGAGAACTGAGAGAGGTGATAGTTGAAAAACTAGACTGTCCAGCATCCGTCCACTGGCCAGTTGATTGTAATACATCTTTACGCTATGTTGTGCAGTCGTCAGCAACCTAAACATGAAAATACGCCGGTTTATCCTTCTCAGTGCCTGCGCTCAAGAGTAAACGAGTATGAAAACTTTGTTACAAAAGTAACTGATAGTGAATGACTCATAAAATTAGAGCGTTAAATTTTTTCTCTCAAATAATGGGTGCTGATACTTTCTAAGATTATAAATTTTGTATTATATATATATATATATATATATATATATATATATATATATATATATATTGGAATCAACAGTAAAATGGTACCTATCTCATACCGCTAAATGTTTCTTTTTCTCAACGAAAACAATGCATTTTCTCTGTTATCTATAGCAATTCGAGTAAATGATTTAATTTTATCCATAGACTATGAGTGTGGAGTTCACCAGTATGGCGTAAGATGTGTTAATCGGAGGGAGACACCTCGCCACAGTGACCAGCTTTATTTATTGTGTCTATACCTCCTGGGAGGCAGGGATGAGATGAAGGACCCATAGGAGGGCGCAGATCCGTAGGCAGACAGATCCACGGAAACGCACAAAAGTCCCTAATATTTTCAGTTTGAACACTCACGCATCAGTAGAGACGAAGAATCCCGAGAGAGAGCGACGAAGCGACTAACGGGTGGGAAAACGCATCCTGACGAGAAAACTTTCCAATGCGCAAGCAACTACACCATCTGACCAACACCGCCAGTACCACAGGACCCGAAGACACACCAGTAACGTGAAAGGGAGAGACGAAATGAGAGCAAGTAGGGGAAAGGAGTAATCGTGGTAGATTACACGACTCCCACATTCGCCTAGGCGACCTGGGGAAAACCAGAAAAAGAAACCCATGGTCAGAGTGGGCGGTCACCGGGAATTGAACCCGGGACCTTCCGAATGCGGGTCAGAGACGCCGCTGAGCGATCCCACTCCGTCGAGAGACTATTAATTCGTGTAGACAAATCAACGTTCCAATGGGATATAGTTTCATTAAGAAATATACATCTGATACAAGAGTATTCCTATAAAAGAAGCTAATAAAATTTAAATCTAATCTCTAAGCAGATCTATGGCCAACCATCACAACTGCGTAGTTGGCTGGAAATGTTTCTGTAACAAAAGCTGAGAAGTAGTAGCGATAGACAGTCCTTATTGGTTGAAATATATTTCCTTTCGTTTATTGGTTTATATAGACCTATGTACTAGGTACTGACAATGGAAGTCTTTATAAACTACTTGATGTAAGGAATGTGTATGACTTTTTCCACTTGGTTTGTAAAGCATTGAAATTTTCAGCTGTTTATTGGATCCGCAACTGAAGAAAGCAAATAAAACACTTTTAATCAGATTAAAGAACGCAAGGAACTCGATTAGCTTCGGTTCTCAATTTTTATTTAGCCTTTAAGTTCCTCTGACTGTATCGTTGAAGTAAAACATCGGGGGATGCTGATAGAGGAGTAATTGAAGATGCCTTTTCGAAGAGAACTCGTTTCTTTCAGCTTTTTTGTGGGGACAGGATGCTGCGGATTCCCTGAATAACATCGTGCTGGTGTTTCTGTTACGACCGCACAGTGGATTCTTTTGACTCGGTGAAATCCACATGAACTTCCCGTCCTGTCTGATCTGCCAGTCCTTGTCATTTTGTGCTTTAACAGAATGTTGCCTTGTGCTGCCTGCAAAATGATTAAATGCCAGCTTTTTCATTTGAGTCGACGAACCGCCGCGGCTTTCGCCATAAAAAGCAAACGGTTTAATTTCCTGCGTAGTGCAGGCGGAGTAGTTTTAAAAAAGTATTTTCCAGAAGATTAGTTATTCAAAAACGTTTGCATGCCCCCTGTACCCAGGACAGTTAAAGGTAAAGAAAACGGTCTCCTTTTTACTTTACTTTCTCTACCGTTAACATAAGCCAGAGGAAGTGTTACTTTGATCTAAAAGTTGGACACTGGGATATCACTGAACGTACGTTTAAAGGTGCTTTGAATCCAAAACAAGGCCTTCCTGTAGAAATATATTTGTTTGTTTGTGCGACTGTGTCTGTAAGACAGAGAGAGAGATAAAGGTGTACCTACATATCACATAGAGGCCCCCGAAACAGCGACAGAGCACCACAAGTAGGCCGTAACGACCCTTTTTGCTTCTAACGTGATCCCTGGGTGGAAGGAATAAGGGGAGAGACCCCAAAGACGACGAGATCCGTATGCCGTCAGGCGAAAGCATGGACGCGGTCTCTAATGTTCCCAGATTGAAAATATCCGGTGCTACCCGGTCTACCACAAGCCACCGGATCCCTGGCAGTCTCCTATCGGGTGGAGCCCACTGGAGGAAGAATCTGAGTAGTCCCCGAAGCGATACCAGGGAAAAAAACCTCTACAGTGCGGAAGCCACCACCCAGCCGCAACCGGCCGAACACCGTCGTCTTATCCTAAACACTGAAACAGATGATAAGCAGGATGTGGGTTTAGGAAGTAAGAGGCAGAAGTTGAACCACCCCAGCATTCGCCTGCCGACCCGAGGAAATCGCAAAAAACCCATGGGGTCAGAGGGGCTTTCCCCGGAGTAAGAACCCGGGACCTCCCGAATGCGGGACACAGACGTTTCCGCCTGAGCCATCCCGCTCGGTGAGAGAGAGAGAGAGAGAGAGAGAGAGAGAGAGAGAGATGGGGAGCAGCAACCAAATTTCACATTGAAGTGCTACTACTCATAAGAATGCAAGGCGAAGATTTTCGCGGAGCTCTTCCCAGTCCATATAACCCTTCATAAAGAACGTTTTTCGTTAGTCTGATTTTTTTTTCACAATGACTAAAAAGTCTTACTAAAAGTATCACATGTTTGAGATATTAGCATCACAATAACAAAATTTATTATTCAATTCTCAATTAATAATCTACTCTGTTTTCTTCATTGAAATTTAACTGTGAAATAATTACAAATAGACAAAAACTAGCTGCGAAGAAACTAAACTCAGCCAAATATAAACTATTGCTGTAGTGTTAGCCGATTTTCATTTTTGGTTGTTGAGGTTTAAGTTTTCACAGGAAGAATTTATTTTCGTGGCTGTCTAGCTATTCCTCTTCGTCTTTTCTTTTTCGCACAGTCCATTACTTATGAAAAAATGATTTGGGTTGTAAATAGTAGAGTGTTGTTTAGCTTCTTCCATGCAGACGGTTTGTGTTGACTGATGGAGAACCACTCGAAACAAACATATATGGTAACTAAAGTAAATTGGAGGAAGAAATAATTATTTCTATTAAATGTATAAAGGTGAAGTGTTACCCTGCAATCGGTAGCGAAAGCCGTGTGACTGTTACATATCAATAAGAAAAGACATTTCTCAGTTAGAAATAGTTTAGTAGAGTAGCATTACTCATAGTGCAGAAATAATATATGCAAGCATAAACAACCCAAGAATGAGAAGGTATGAAAAGAAAAAATTATAGGTCTCAAATTTTGTTACACTCACACAAGTTTCTCTACTTACTCTTCTAAAAGCTATTCTTACCATAGGTTATCTCCTATCGATGTCATGTTAAACGTTTGCAGAAATGTTTTTTTATATCACATTTCGTTATAGGCACAAAGGTATACTGTAGGTTGAAGGGACAGTCAAATCTTTTAAAAGCGGGTCGCTATGTGAATTTGAAATCCCTTCTCTTTCCATAACCACCGAAAAAAAAAGAATAACTTGGTATTTGAAAAAAGTATAACGTATTTGAAAATTCAAAACAATAGCAAAAAGTATTTAGGAAATTCTTAATGCCACAAATAATGTATTTGACATAAATTGTGTCTTTAAGGAGATCTGCATTTTTTGTGCAGTATGGTTTACCAGTTATATGCAGCTATACATCATTGATTCAGAATGAAGAGGACTTTATAGACTATTCGCAGAAAATTCAAAATATACCTTTTAATTGTCATGCAGATATGTTAAATGTATGTAACAAAAATCTTCCACGGAAATGGTAGTTTAGGGGAGGGGTTCTTGAGAATTCCCCTGCGGGATCCTTGGAAGATGTTGGACTTAAATATGAAGCTTGTTATGTAACCAACTTTGGTTTTTGAGTTACACCGCTCAAAGACAGACACACATAGACGGACCTTTTTCTAAAAATACTTTTTGGTAGAATAAAATACTTCCTCTAAGGTCAGTTCCATACAACTTTGCCGATGTCTCTTAATGGTCACGTGCACTAGTCATGTCACATTGGCTGATTTCGTGGAATAGGTTGTTGTGCAATGCAAAATAGTTCCTTATTTATATGATCGTTTACCTTAATTTATTCGAAGCTAATTGTCAAATTTACATTTAATAACCGTATGAATTAAAAATATTACGCAACAGAGTTAATGCACCTGGAATTGATGTAAATTCTTATCAGCAAATTGATGGGATGACCCTGCCTCTCAGAATGATGATGCATCTATCAATACAACGTGCTTATATCCCTTTTATCTCCTATCCTTGCACTGCACACGGCTCGTTTGTCACTATTCAAAGGTGTACTTTAGCCAATCAATGGGAAGAGAAAGGAAACGCAATGCGGAAGAGCATGTCTGCGGGGAAATGTTATAAGAAACACGGTTTAGTTCTTTAGGTAAATAGTAGAAAGCAGTTGATGTTCTCATGTGATCTTAATTTTGTAGTTGTGGTGTCCGAATGTACATTTAAATAATGGTTATGTTTTATAAAAATAGTATTTTGGTTAAAGTAATAATTATTTACGACGTGTGAACCACCTGAAACTATCAACGAGCGAGGTGGTGCGTGTAATGCGTGTGACTTGCATTCAAGAGGTCCCGGGTTCGATCCCCGACGACCGCCCACAGGTTTTTCGTTGTTTTCCAGGTTCGGCAAGCGAATCCTGGGGTGGTTCCCGTTCTACACGACTTTCCTGCCCCTCATTTCCTGTACTCATTATCTCCTTCATCGTCATCTGTTTCAGGGTTGTGTTATCAGGCGACGATGTTCGGCGGGTGTGCTCACTTAGGACCACCTCCGAGTGGGCCCCACCAGGGGGAGACCGTCGGAGGTTTGCGGGCTTGTGGGTGGGCCCGAATGACGTCGGATGCGTTTGAACTGGAAACATTAGGGACCGCGTCCATGCTTGCTCCCGTCATCATCCGTCGTCCTTCGGGTCTCTCCCCTCATCCCTCCCTCCCAGGGGTCACGGTAGAAGTAAAAAGATTTGTTGCGGCCTACTTGCGGTGCTCTGCCCCGTTGTGGGGTCCCCACCGTTCGTCCGAACCTTAGCTTTTACCTAAGACTGTCACCCTGCACCGTTCTCCTGCCCTACTGCTATATCTTAAAGGAGGAGAATTGATCACCCAGAAGCCACCACAAAATCACTGAAAATATAGTTTAGGAAGTATATTTCGGCCTCATAACAAATGCATATTTTGTCACCTGCTCATATATTGGGCACCGTGAGGCTGTTCTACAGGGACCTCGAATGATTGGAAAAGTCTCTGCTCACATCGTGGTCCCTCAGAATCAGTTGGCGGTTGCTAAGAAAAGAGTTTTGTTTTGTAAAGAAATGATTTTGAGTGTGGGCATAAATCAGCGCAGTCTTTGCGGGTGACAGGTCTCTTATCTTACTAAACAATGTAAGAACACTATAATAAAAGCATGGTGAGTAAACTTTATTTTTAATAGTATATTATGCAACGAGACTATAATGGTGGTAATTAAAACGAGAGTATTATTATTAACCGAGCAAGCGCGAAGCGAAGCGAGGTTAATAATTATCATACGAGCGTTTTAATCACCATTAAAGTCAAGTTTCATACGACTGTTTATGCTCGACCATGTATCTAAATTAAAGGTTTCATAAGCATTCGTTTCTGGTTTGAGTGATGTGTTACAATCGTTATTCCTTTATCTATGATTACAATACAATGACTTGTAGCACCTTGTCAAACAAAGTTGCTAGCGTTGTGAGACGTACTACGCAGAATAATCGATACTTGCGCTTTCACAATGTTACGTGGCCACTTCTGATTGGTCGAATACCAATGCTTTAATAAACAGGTGTACTTTAATGAGGCCATTAAAGTGCTGCTACCAGTCGTATAAATGCTACATCTAGGCATGGTCGAGCATAAATGTAGTTAAGCTTCTAGTTTCACCACATTCGTGGTTTATAGTAATCAGCTTCCTCTCGCCTCTCGCAGCGAGTGAAAATTTCACCATCTAAGCTCCTTTTTAAATTGTAAGCACGGCCTGAGTACTGAGGTTCGTGATAATATGTAAAGGCATCACAAATGCAATTATAACATTTACAAATTATTCTTGAGGCATCTTGCTGAACATTCATGAGCTTTTTTTAAGTATCATAGCTTGATATTTGTCGCAATGAAGGATAGGAATTGACATTACATAACTAGTCATAACAGTAATAATCCTTAACTACACGAGACCTCGCAGGCTAAGTTTCAAAAGCCATAAACACATTGAAAGTAGTAATTATGAATTCAAACTTCCGGCTACATATAAATTACAAAAGGAGCTGTCAAACAAACCGAGCAGAAGCAAAATGACGGACAGAAAAATGGAGGCCAAAGCAATGTACATTACGCGAATATAAGGAAAGGTGTGGGGGAACTTACTAGATCGCGAAATGCGCCAGCCGAAGTACAAAGCACACTCCAAACCTGGTAAGCCGGACAAAGCGCCCCAACGTAGAGTGACGGTGGTGTTCTGTCTACCTACGAACAAACGATAAGCAAGGACTGCACGACAGATCGACAAATTAACAATAAAAATATAACGAAGAATAGGCGGGAAAAACAAAATGTGACGATTAAAAAAGAAATCCGGCACAACCCAAAGTATTGAAATTGATACAATTTATAGATAACTGCAACTCAGACGAGCTAATGAATGTAGTCCATACAAAAATAGCAATAGCTATCAGAAAGTGTGTTTCTAGCACAAAGGTTACATTATTTTTTTTCAAACGAAACAACCCTGTTCATCTCAAGAAGGTAAAAGTTGATAAAATCCAAACGTCAGAGCTTGTGTTTTGTATAAAATTCTATTCCAAATAGGAGAGCCTCATGAAACATTTAATGTCTATTTAATTTAACCGCTGTGCTAGTTAATGTGCCAAAATTCCTGCCTACCGAGAACTGTGTAATACTGGAGCAAATGGTTAATAGACATGAATAAAAATTACCACTATAACTGGCGTTGTACCTGTATTTCACATTTTGCATGAAATTTAGAAAGATGTTTAAACGACCAATGTATTGTAGTGGGGTTCGAAAAATGCCGTACAGGTTACGCAACGTTTAGCATGGGTGCTCTTCTGGCCTTCTGGCCGTCTCTGGTTCGAAGTTCCGCCGGCTGCTGTCTCGTGCTTGAAAATGTTGTAACTATAGTTTATATTTATTGATTCCTATCTCAGGAGTGGGTAAATGCAAAACATAACCACGTATTTTGACTGGCGCTTTACGTTGCCTTGTATGACAGTTCACTCGCTCGTATTTCTTCTGCCACGTTTCTGATGGTATATTTGGGAATTCCGGTGTATCTCTCTCTTTCTTGAGACAGCCCTCCCTCTCATACAAGCTGACACGTTTTTCCAACTCCCTGTGCAGCCAATGACGACTCAGGGAATTCCTGTATTTCTTTGTGTCTTTCACTCGTCGATCTTCTCTCTCATACAAGCTATTACTTTTACCAACTCCCTGTGCTGCTAAAGTCCACTTGTTAAATGTTTCAACTTGCTAGCTCGATTTTCCTGTCCAACGTTTCTTTCACAATATTCCGCACTTAAGATTATAATATTTTATATTACATGTTATTTACAATGTTTGTGCTACTTGCATTTGTTATCCCTTCCTATCTATTTTCCTTTTAGCATATATTCTCTGTTATTCCTTTCCCCATCGTTTATTAACATGTCTGTGATTATATTCTTTATATTCTGTGCATATTAACTATGGTGTAGGTGCTTCCCTATAGTATTTTAAGGGGAGATTGAATGTTGAGAATTGTCAAAAAAGTATACACGTTATAGGCACAGTACTTGAAATATATTTTAAAAAATGCTACTGCATTTACCCTCTACCACAAATAAAGGTAGAGGGTAGAGAAAGTCATGTGACTGTATTTTTTTCGTAATAAAATAATATGCATTCTAAATTTTAAGAAAACATATAGTTCTGTAGGTACATTTAAACTACCAATTAATTGAAGTTATAAATTGACAGACGCGTGCTTATTAATGGGGACGCCCAGCATTTAACCTTGCTTCCTCGCAAACGTATTCCCAGCATTTTCTCCATACTCAAAACGCTCCATAGGATGCAAATTTTTACTAATTTGTTTAAAAATTACTGCCTCTCAAAATTATATTAAAGAAAATGACCATATACATTTTTAAAACAATGTTTCAATTTTGAGGAATAAATTGTTAACATTTGAAAAATCAAGAATTTTGGGGAGTACGAAAAGTAATCATTTGTCTACAATAATTAGGCGTAAATATAAAAGTATGGTATGATAGATATTTTTGTAAGCTCAAATACCTGAATTTTATGTGAATATTTTTTAAAAAGGATTCATTAGTGGCATTTTTATTAGAACAATAAATTTACTCAAGAAAATATTAATATTTTTAAAGCTATACACGCTAAAATGTTGAAACATGGTAAAAACATTATTGTTAGTGTGTGTAATAATTGATATAAATTTCAACAAAGTATCTTACATATTTTGGATTTTTGAACTTTCGCAGCTGTATTACCGTAACTTGAAAAACAAAAACACAAGGTATCGCCTCAGAATTGTGAAGAATTTCGATATTTTTAAGTAAATAATTAAGAGCATAGGATTGGATATGTACGTCATTTAGGTATAACCAGAAACTAGATATTAAATATAATGCTAAATTATAACCCCCCCCCAAAAAAAACCAAATACATCTGTCTTAAAGATAGCTTAACCTTTGTTCGGTCAGGTCATAACTTAAATAATGAAAGGAGCAGAGAGAGAGAGAGAGAGAGAGAGAGAGAAATTCTCAACTATTAATGAAGCTTTATCTTTCCATTTTATGACTGATTTAGCAGCATGTGAGTATGAGTCTTAGTAGGGGTAAAAAGCCTTTTAACTGCTGGTTCCACACCTACCAGTTGACCTCATATTTGCAGCCACGAAAACAGACTGGATAACCATATAATCAGAGATGGCCACATGAGGTCAACTTGCCCAAGTTCAGCCTAGTCTAAGTCGCCAACTGCTTAGTTTCTGGCATTCCCCATTATGCTTGAATGCACAAAAGCTATTGGTGAATTCAGTTTTCACTGGCGGTGACACTGGTGACTGAAGACCTTACGAAATTATATTTAAACATACGAGAATATTAATTTTTAGAGGCTTCTATAGAGTATGGTTGAGATGACCCAGCAGTATTGTTTAACGCTCGTTCTTAATGCATATAACACCACAGGCGGTGGGCAGTGTTGATACTTGAAATGAAATAATCATTGGGAAAGGTAATTTGAGAAGGAACGTTCTAGGCCTAATTTTAGGGTACCTTTCACGCATTTACCAGTTATGAGGACTGAGGAAAACCTGGGGAAGGAACTCCTCAGTCAGGGAGGAAGGTTCTGGGGGGATTTGAACCGCAGACCTCCCGTTCACGAGTACGTGACTTACGATCTCGGCTACCCGCGTCAGTGATGAACTCAATACTGTTTGCATCGGTACAGAAACGAGTTTTCATATTCCATTGCGGCTATGCCACTTGGGGAAATCGGGATGTACGGGTCATTATAGTGATTATGTCGTGCTGTTCTTGCGTCGTATGCTAACCCATCACTTTGGAGAAAAAGAATTTACCGGTATAGTGATCTTCTACCTTCTACTTAAAAAGGATCTTCTCTCTCCAGCCGCTGATTTGCTAGCGCAGTGACCGTATAAGCATAGCTTTATTCCAAAGTTTCTCTTTCCCCTGAAAGCATGAATACGGGAACACAAGGAGTTCCAGAAAAATTTGCGGAGTCAGCTGATTAAAATTCCATTTTTATAATTACAAGGAACAATTAACACACACAGATTTCCAGAAGAAAATTGATCCAAACACGTTTTTAGCTTCCCTTTTAATCAAGGAATGAAGCGAGTTTTTTTTTTTTTTTTTTTTGTATCTTTCTGCGATCTAAGCTGGTGTTTTAATCTCATTTGTTGGTTTTGCTAAATTAGATATGGGAGTTAAACTACAGGGAGTTATGAACCGGGAGACCTTGGATTAAATTGAAGGCTTGCCTCTAGCTGGCGTATTCCCTGACCTGATTAAAATGTTTAAAATTTCAAATGGAAATAGAATCTGTGTTCAAAATGGACGTATAATCGGAGATGACAAGAGAAATTTGTTTTAATTACCAATATAACATTTTCGTTTAATCCATGGGCATTGAATTACTTTATATTGTTCTTGATAATCAATTAAATAAACATTTCTCTTGAAATTGATAAAGATTCTTAAGTACACATTGTCATTATGGGTGCAGTAGCAGTATCTTTATCTATACTGATATTGAAAAGAGAGAGAGAGAGAGGGAGAGACTAAAATCACTCAATTTATTTTGATAGTGTTCTCGCTATTAAAAATCTCTGTTCTTCCGGACGGACAGAGGCTATAAAATGTTTCCGAAAATGTTAAAGCTGGGTTTTTCGAAGGTGCTTTTATGTCACTTAGTTTCAGTACCGTTTACTTGAATATAAATATCACAGAAACTTCTTGGCCCTTTATTGCAAATATGGCAGATTTTAATGAGTTACAGTTGAAGAGTTAAATGGAAGCAGGAGCTTAATTTATTTTAAAATTGTATTATATGGGGAAGGGATTATATGTTGTGTTTCATATTGTTGAACTGGCCATCAAGAAGTAATTTTGGTATGATTTCGGTAACACTCGGTACACTTGGGTTTTAGAATCCAGTGAAAATGAATAGCTACCCTAGAGCTTGCAAAAATTTCGTCACTCTCAATTTTTATTCCTGTTTCCAATATACAAATCACCACTGTTTGACCTAGTTGGACAAAACTTTACCCTTGTGTTAAAGGACCAACAAAAATTATAGGTTGCGTTACAAACTCAAAAAAAAACTACTCCTACTATATTTACAAACGTTTATTTGGAAATCTCCACTGTTTAACACAACGGTCAAAATATTGTAGTTACGCTGTAGGACCTGACAAAATCATAGGTTCCATACACCTTCCAAACCCTACCCAACCCACACTTTTAATTATATAGTGTCTCTAAAATTCCTAAGCCAACCCTCACCTCTATTCTCAAAATCACTCGGCCAGGACCCAGATTTGCGCACTTGAACTGTAGTACTTAGCAAAAATTATAGGATACTTTACAGCTATCCCTACTCATATTTTCAGGATTCCATTTTGTACAAATGTGCACCATTTGGCCAACCTAGACAAAGCCTTGCACACTTACGCTTTAGGTTGATTGAAACTTTTAGGCAACTCAAGACCTCCGAAAATCCTTTTATCATTTTTTCAATCCCGTGCTTACAGAATACACCCTTACCACAAAATGCCATAAAAATTATATTTGTAATAAACTGTGTGCCCTGAAGACATCACATCTTTTTGTCAAGTAAGTTTTTGTCTATCTCTTAGGTTTACACGTCATACAAAATTATACTACATTGCTTCCAAATGAAGACTTCACCGTCTCTTACCAGAAAATTCAAGATATACATTTCATTTTGTATACATAGATATCTTGAATAGTCGTATATGGAATTTTAATCAGATACGTTTGAACCAATTTTAGAAAATACAAAACTTCGGAAAAACATTCCATGTGAGCGGAATTTAGGGTGGAAAGCTCTTTTTTAAGCTTTTAGTCGCATCTTTGGAAATACCAAGTTTCCTGTTAATGCGGCATTTCGTTTTTGAGCTGTGTTATTCATACACACGCGCGCGCGCATTTTTTTCTAAGAATGCTTTTTTGTAATAAGAGGGCCCAATGTACACCTGGTGAAATCTACACACCGACTTTTTGAATGGAATGCAATACCTCTTCTTACCTACTATAGGTAGGGAAAAGTAAAAATGAAGCTGTTGCAGTATGTTATGTTTTACAACAGTTGTTGGAAATGGCTCTCATTTGCATAACTCTTGCATCTCAGCATGAACTGATGAACTCAAATTAGTAAATCTGGCTGCTCCCTGATTTCCGCGCCAATTTCCTTGATCCTTGCTACCAGCTCAGCTTCTTGTTTTCCGGAATATATAGACTGGGATAGATCAGTGACTCCATGTGCTTTCACAGAAATAAACCCACTGGTACGAGGTCTAGGGGCATCGATAGCATAAACTTGGCTGCCCCCATCCGTGGTTTTCTTTGTTTAGGCCCGTAAAAATCCATTTCCGACCTATCATTTCTACAGAAAAACACTATCCTAGACGGAGATAGATCAGTAATTTCATGTGTTCATGGCAAGAAATCCCCCTAGTGTGAGGTCCAGTGGCATCGATATCCTAAATATGGGCCCATTCATATAGGATTTTCTTGGTTTTAGGCCCCTAAAGATGTGTTTATGAATCATGCTTTCTGCATCAAAATACTCATATAGGCATTCTTTAGCATCACATGAAATCGCTGTTTGAATTTTACTTAGCAGCTGAAGAATGCAATGGTTGTTGAAGAATTGTATTCTCAATACAATGTCAACGATTAGCGGAGGGGAGGGAGAGAGAGAGGTGAGGGCTGGAGATAAAAAACTAAACGAATGATGTGCCTTTTCGTGGTTTTATGTTCCTCCCTAACTTACATTGAGGCTATACGGCCAAAATAGACCTTAAAATGTGTTTAAATCTACTATTCCTAGATATAATTTATTTCCACAAATAATAGCAGTTTCATTTATTTTTTCTTTTGTATTTTGTATAAATCAGCTACAGAATCGCAGTATTACTTTCACAACTTCCTCCTTATTAATGTTCTATCAAAGAAGAACTCTTGTAGAGCCAACTCCAAAAAATTTCTATCTCATTAAAACACGGCCAACTTTAAACTAAAGTAAACGTTGTTAAGGCTTTAAGGAAGAAACCCTGAACTGTGTAACATTTCCGTTAATTAACAACGGTCAAGATATTTCTGCAATAAAACTTCGCATTAAATAGCTCGAGAACTAAAAATGTTATCACAAGAGTTCGTGGTAATGAGTTGCACTAAGGGTCTGATTTTTGTTTTAATAGAATACCAAGATGTAAAGTAAAGACGATTTAGTGCTAAAAGGGCTCTCGGCATTTTGTGCCCTGAAAATGAAAATAAGCTAAGAGTAAAAATCTGATGTGCTACACTTACATGACTACACTCTCCACTCTTGTACAAACTATTTTTACAAACGCTCCATATGCTTCATGTTAATTGAGATATCGTGATGTCAATCTTATTGCTAATTTTCTTGTAGATGCAAGTGGAATATGGTAGGTTATAAGCGATAGTCAAATCTTTTAAGCGCTGGTTGCTATATGGTGCATTCCATTCTCTTTGCATGTCCAGGACATAAAAAAAATTATTAACGAATTTGAGAAAAAGTATAAGTATTGGAAAATTTAAGGGAATAACAAGCAATATCTCGAAAATGGTTCACTCAACAACAAAAAATGTGTATGACATAAATTGTGTATTTTAACGCGATCTACATTTTTTGTGTCGTAAAAGTTTGTCTATCTCTTATGGTTTACCAGTTATGCAAAAGTCGTTCACAATGAAGAATACTTTTGGAGACATTCCCAGAAAATTCAAGATATACATTTTATTTGTCATGAAAGTATCTTAAACATATGATATTTTAATCAAAATCGTTAGAGCCATTTTTGAGAAAATTAAAATTTTCGAAAAATGTTCCATGTAAAGGGTAATTTGGGGTGGGGGGATTTTCTTGAAAACCTTCGTGTCGCATCTCTGGAAGATACTGAACCTAAATACCAAGTTTGGTGTTTATCCGACTGTTCGTTTCTGAGTTACGCTGTTCACAGACACACACACACACGGACATGTTTCCAAAAATGCTTTTTTTGGATTCATGGGGTCTCAAAACATATATTTCCGGTGAAATCTCGGTATCGAGTTTTTGGGTGGAATACAGTACTTCCCCTACGTAGTAGAGAAAGTAAAAAATGGTCTACCCAATGCATAAAAATACTTTTGAAAACATCGCGAACAAAAAAGTTGCAATTTTGGTATATTTTACAAAAATTTATGTAAGTGATAAAATGGACGATCTGAAAATCACCAAAACATGTAAACTCTATTACCATTTGATCTTTATTTAAAAAAATTAGATTTTTTCCTCCATTAATTTGGCTGCTGGAATTTTTTAAAGTGCAGACGAATACTTTGAGTAAATGTAGGTCTATTGTGCCTTCCATCCCCCAGAAGGAAGGGATGAAGTATACATGACAGTAGGCAAATTTTAAATCTTTTGTACCTTCTCTCTGTTCCCATACTTATTTAATACCATAAAAATTGCACGTTTTCACGTAAAACGGAAACCCCCAACTTCAGTATTCGAGGAAGTTGGGGCGAAACCGGTTAAATAAAAGATTCCCCCACTCTCAGGTCATCAATTTAAACATCATGGGAATGACATATATTCTATAAGCATTCAAGAGTAGAGGGGGAAACCACAATATTCTCAGATTTGATTTATAAATATTGGTTGAACAATTATAGACGTTAAGCTGGACACATTTTTTCTATCTTTATAAAATTATTTAGCATAGCTTGGTAATGAACTTGAGTCAACGTTCAGAGGAAATATCTCAAACACTTCTTGCATAAGTACTTTGTATGAAACATACTCACATTCACTGCTACAAAAGCGCATAAAATCAATGTTAGAAACCTCGAGTTCATTGTTAAAAACGCTATCAGTATGATTAATTTCTATAATCATACGCAGTATGATTATAGAAATTAACCGCAATGCAAACGAAACAACTAAAAATGGATTGTGCCTTTTTAGGGACGTTCATGTCATTTAACTGCTATGGTTATTTGGTGGAATATGAACGAAACATTTGATGGTGTTTTCACTCTTTTAACTTTTAGTTTAGGTTACTGTAGTTACCGTTTTTTAAACTTATTTTTACAAGCGCATTCAGCCTCACATCTACACGTCCAGCCTCTATGGAGGATAGGGAATAATCATAATTAAAGAAAAATACTCTGGGTGGGGTCTTTAGAAACATTACTTAGCAACAGGATTTAGTCTTTATGTTAATCGTATCACATTGCGCCTTACATCATTATATTACTAAGTTTGTATTTTTACTGTATTTTCATAAATACACAATTTATGTCATATACATTTTTTTTGTTGAGTGAACCATTTTCGTGATATTGCTTGTTATTCCCTTAAATTTTCAATACTTCTTTTCTCAAATGGGAATTCGTTATTCATTTTTTTGTCTTGGATATGCAAAGAGCATTAATCTGTGGCAAAGAGAATGGTGCTGCACATAGCAAGCAGCTATTAAGAGATATGTCTATGCTTAAAGGCTACTGTATTTCTATATTGCCCTTGCAAATACAAAACAAGGGGAACATAGTACGCCTTAAGCGACAGTCAAATATTTTTAGAACTGGTCGCTATGTGTAAAATGTATTCTCTTCGCATGTCAAAAGTTATCGTTTTCGCAAATGTTTATCTCGATTAATATGAAATAGATGGAGCATAAGAGTGTAAAAATAGTTTGTACAAGATTAGAGAAAGTCATGTGAGTGTAACACATCAGAGTTTTTGTGCATACATCCCACACTTTCATCGACATGTGACTTAAACCGGTGGAGAAATAAATTCGTGAAGTCATAAAAAGTTAGTCGAAATTGAGGAATTAAGGCAAAAGCGTTGAAAATTCCCAGTTTGGCATTTTATTCCTCCGTCAAATAAAATCCTGTTTTCACCGCAAAACCAAGTAATATACAAAAAGTTGCTCTTTGTGCACGTTAAGATAATTTTGAAAGCACCACAAACAAAAGAGTTGCAATTCTGGAATATTTTTTTTCAAAAATGTATAAAACTAATAAAATGAACGATATGAAAAACTACCAAAACCCGTAAACTATATTATCATTTGATCTTTATGTCCAAACAATTAGATTTTTCCCTCCATAATTTTGCTGCTAGAATTTTCTAAAGTACAGGCGAATACTTTGAGTACCTGTATGTATGTCGCCGTGCACGAGGTGTCCTCCTTAATTCAACTACCTATATTATACTGTCATGTATACGAAAATTACTTCAACATACTGATAACACTTTTACCGAAAAATATTCTTACTTTAATCTGTATAACTTCCAGAACTTGGAAAACTGTCTGGGTAGACTAAGGAAATGGGAAATATAGCATCCAATAACAATTTACTCCCGTTTCCTGTATATCAGGGATTTTTGTCCGTTCGTGAAATACTACAGGAACGTTACGAAATTACTGTTATAAGGTGTCAGGGTACGATTTACCATGAAGACTTTCTATATTATTGTACAATAATTTCATAAAAAATACGGGGGGAGGTAAATGAATGAAATCCTCTTTCGAAGTTTAAACGGCCACCCTTTTGAAATCAACCGTGCAATGCGTAGTAATTATCAATGCATTATGCCGTGTGGGTGCTGTAGGATAATTTTTATTTTTTTGATATCATATGGGATTGTACGAAAGAGCACCCCAAAAAATACATATACCTAACTCAACACTATAAGCTGCTTATACTGTTTCTAAAATATTTTGTCTTTTCAATCCTAAGTCCAAACCGTAAAGAAAGAGGTAAAGAAATTAAATTACTATGTGATGGTTGAACCTTTAACATATTTACAAAATATGTTGAATTACAGTTTTTTGCAGTTTTTATATCGCACTATTTTCCCCACTCTCATGATGTACCCCAGCAACTCGGTCATAATAATTTATTTAAAGCTTTTTAACTTTGGGAAACACTGATAAATGAAACTATTTTTATGAATCCTTAGGAAATGTAATTAACTCTAGTTAAATCCCGCTACTCAGCAATCGGCAAATGGTAAGGTTTCCTTTCCTGCTATTTTGTAACACAGAATGGATGGATATTATCCTACACGCTGATTCCTGCCTTAAATCTGAGCGTCTTTTAAATAACTCTAATCCAGCTTGATACGAGGCGAATTCCTGTTAGCACCTCGGAATTTTACTTGTATTTTATGGCCCTTAAGGTCGACTTTATTAGAAGTTTTAAATTGTTTAATAACGTGCCATAAGCTATTCAAACTTATGGATGGTAGTTATGCTAGAAGTGAACTTTTAATTTAATATGTTGTGTGTGATGTGCTCTATACCACCAGACTTGTTTTTAGCGCGTTTCTTACTGGTTATAGCCTGTCATTTCTCTGGTTGTAATGAGTAGTAGCTATATACTATTGGACTAATTTTGTCTTTCGATTCAAGTAAGAGGAGAAATTGGGTTATTCAATAGAAAATAGATTGAATATGAATAGCAATATTATTCTTATGTTAATTTGTTTTTTTGGAGCTGCTTATACTGTTCGGTACATTACGGTATTTTAAGAAGGAAAAGAATTTGCGCAGTAGAGTAAGTTGCTAGACAACCGATTGCTAGACAACCAGGGTAACGCTTGTAGAAGAGGCTATTCTTTTTAAATGGACCCGTCCCAGGAGTAATTTGTTTGTTTACCGCTTTTTCTCCCAGTGTGGAGCCTTCATGTGTCTAAAGTACGTAGATGAGCTGTGAAGATGAAGAGGGGCCTAAGGCACAGCTTTTAATCCGGTTGCATAACTTCAAAAACCTACAGTATTCGGTCAACTTATATATAAGGAGTTTATTTGTTATTTTTGCCACTTGCACTTTGGTATACTAATTGTTAAAATCGATTTAAACATTATTGATTAAAAAAGTAGCTTAAACCCCTCCAATCCTTGCGAAGGGCTTTGTAACTGCATTGGGTTTAATGTGCTACCTATCTTCAATTAACATAAAGTAAAAAGTAAACTTTTGGAACTGGAGTATTTTCACATCTTATTACTCATAAATAGTTAGATGCATAATTACATCATTTATGCTGAAATATAACTACATCTCTAGTTCTTTTTAGTTGCTTTTGCACCTACTTAAATTAGGTATACGAAGTATTGAATCCACTCAAAAATTCAAGATCGGGATTGTATCAGAAAAGGTGTGTTGGGTACCTTATATCCAAAAACAAATATAGAAAAATGCTGTGTGTGTATGTTGTGTACATCATAACTCAAAGGCGAAAAGATGGGTAGATACCAAACCTGGTATTTAAGTTCAGAATCATCCTAGGATATGGCACCAAGATTTTCAGGACTATCTCTCCACCCAAAACTTTTTTACATTGATAATCTTTTCGTTATTTATTATTTTCTCAAAAATATCTCTATTACGATTTTTTTAGACAGCAAAGCCTAAAGTTCTAATAGAGTGCACACGAGCTCGCACTAGTACGATAATCTTCATAGTGGCAAACCTTAGTTTCAAATTCAATCACATGGCAATTACCCTTTGTATTTGCACGTTTAATAACTTGAATTGGACTGATTAGGTTTTACTTTTCAGTATGTCTTTTTACATGATTAATATTTCATGGCGCTCGCATTATTGTTCACAATACAAATCGACATACTTCAGTTTATCACAATTCGTTTTAGAGTTAACCTATACGTTATATTGACAGCCTTCTCTGATATAAAACGTTATTCCTTTATCTCCATAACCTACATAAACATAAAATTGCGGAAATAGTGAATTCAGAAGAAACTGAACTGGAAGAGACAGGTGAAATTATAGAAGCAGCAGAATGAGTAAGACTAGAAGTACTTACCCAAAAAATCCAGAAAGCAATATGATATAGCATTTAATCGCTTATTGGCTAGTGTAAGACAAAACATGTTGAAAATAATTTCACTGAAAATGATTGCTAGCGAATCAATAAAACTGCTGTTCTAAATGAAATTTCTGTTAGTTTCAGAAATCAATGTAATGTTATTTATATTTTACAAATTCGATCCTGTCTAAAAAATAGTAAACCTTACTTTTACCCCTTGTATGATAATCTACTATTATTAAAATGTCAAACATTTAAGACATTTTTATGAATATTAAAATGTAATTACTTAATTTTCTACTAGTATCGTATAAATTCCTCGAATGTGGTATAATTTTGAGTAGCTGATAGAGCGCAAGCGAATTAAATAAAAACTATAGAGCTCTTTTAAGCATACACTTTATTGCAAATAATATTTATTTATGCGGCATTAGCCATTTCCGAGATATTCCGTATTATTGGTTATAATGTTTTGAGCCGCTGTCATATTTCGGTTGCTTCTCGCGATGTCATAGAAAGAGTATAGCGTTTCAAAGCCAGCATACGAGTATAGCTATCTACTTTTTAAACATTCGACTATCGCTTCAGCCTCTTGTATTTCTCTTGCACCTAGAACGCAATGTGTAATGAAACTATTTCTACAAAGTTAGTCAGAAAAACAAGCTTTTGTAAAAATAGTATGTACCAGTTATACAAAAAATAAATTAGAGGTCTAGAGAAAGTCCCATGAGAATATAACCAGCAGATTTTTCAACATTGTTCGAAAAGTTCCAGGAGATCACTTTGGCTCTGCATTGTGGCTTACAATATTTTGGTCCGTTTGAGTTATAATACTGGAGCTTTAGTCAATTTTTCGAAAATCATTCACATTTCTGTTTTTCCCCCAATGGACTCTTCAAAAATGTTTTCAAAAAAACTAGATTATATGAACTACGCCATTCATATTCTTAATGTTGCATTTGAGACAGTAATTATGGTCATATATATATATATATATATAAATTGTAATAACAATGTAAAATAATAGTAATAAGCAAAATACTTGTTATGTAATTAGATGTTAAGTATAACTTTTATATATGAGTAGGAGTGTAGTTGGAGCTGTAAGACACGTGTATAATGCAGACAAACAACATTTTGTCGGAATTAGGGTGCAGGCAAACCGGAGAGATGACACAATAGCAGAACCTTGATTCATTGTGTAGGATAAAGTGACATGCTAGCTCAACGTATATTTTTGAAGAGAGGTCACATGTCTGGAAACAGCGAATGATAGCCTGTTAAGTTTTCGGGAATGTTCCAAGCTGAAGCAACGCAGACAATAAGATTTTAAGAAGAATATGTTTAAATGTTTAAGTTCAGGAAACTTAGAGATAGCGTCCCCAAGCGTAAGTCAGTTGGGTGTAAAGTGCGACGATGTACAAACCGTACGTGTAAGATCTCCAAGGTCGGAGTTACTATTATCTTGCATAATGTAGTGAGAACGTTAAAAAATATATCAATTTAAAAGTGTAAGTTATTACAAGATGAACGAGGTATAATTTAGGCACGTGTGATACATAGTTCCATTATTAATCGGGCACTTACAAAAATAATACATTGACTGCTAAGCGACCTAGCTAAGGAATTTTCTACAGCTCCAACAAACTCAGTTAGTACTAAAGTAACAGTGTAACGTCTTACTACAGCATATAATGCGCGTGTAATTAAAGTATTGTGTTTCTCCACTGGCTTAATCATGTGTTAGTGTTGCTACTACATACTTTCCTTCCCGTACCAGACCCTGGTAAGTTATACATGCTCTACCATACAAGCAGCCGTGGTAAGAAGTAAAATAACATCATTTGCAATTTAATAGTAACAACTTAAACACTAAGATAACCATCAGAGATAATACATTAATTCATATATTAATATATCAACATGCGAATCTACTGCGAGTTAGACAACCAACAACGAAGAGTGGACCCCAAAGTTTATGCTCAGCGGTGGTACTGGGATACATTACTTCTGTTATACCAGTTGGATGCGGCTATATGAGAAAGTATTATGTCAACAGAAGATATTTTGAGTTTACTGCTGATTTTGTTCAGGATTTAGGTTTATAGTTCATGAAAATGCATTAGGGAGTGTTATTGCACAAGCAGGGAATTGCTACATGGTATTGGTGATGAGACTATACGGTTATTCTGTGGAACACGTGAAGTAGCTGGCCGCACATTTAACGTAAATAACGGTCTAAACCAATATAAAAGGAAATAGTAGTGTGTCGAAAACAGCCACGAGGATATTGCTATGCAAATAGGCTTCAACTGTAAATTGGATTTTATTCAGATATTCCGCCTGAAATTAAATTTTTGACTTCGCGGTTACATTGGACAGTAAACCCGGAATGCCGTCGTTTAAAACGCGTATCTCTACAGTAATTCGGAAAAAATCCGATTTGCACTCTTGTCCGCCGTACGTAAAATAACTGGGTCGTCAAAAAGGTTAAAGCAGCACAGATTCCCCCTCCCATTTTCTCTCTCGCTCTCTCTTTCAAACGGTCGGCAGTGTTGGTTTTTAATCTGAAACACCAGTCGCAGTTCGCCATAATATTACAACATTCTAAATACTAATAACTGTCTAAAGCTGTAATCCTTTTACTTGAAAACCGAAAAGCGTTCTAAAAAGTTTAAAATGTTTTATCAACATTTTTGGAAGGTTGGTTCTTCAGATAGGTGCGATATTAAGGAAAACCGAACGGGATGCCTCAGAGGCAACGTCTGTGACCCGCACTCTGTAGGTCAGGTTTCGATCTCCGGCGACCGCCCACTCTGAGACATGGGTTTTTTTCGGGGGGGGTTCCGGATCAGGCGAATACTGGAGTGATTTCTTCCATCCCCTTCCATTTCGTTTTATTCATCCTTCGCCCGTTTAGTCTATTTCAGGGTTGGAAGTGTTGGCAGTGGTGTTTCGGGCCTCGGCCTTCGGCTAGTTGCCGGGGTATATAGACCACCCCTTTGGGGGGCAGACCCTTTGTGGGGCGGAGTCCCCAGTCTGGCGGTCCGACTATCGGGGCGTCTCAATCTGGAAACTATAGGGATCCTGTCACTTGCTGTGCCGTCACTCCTGGTTCCGGCCGCCCGGTGTCTTCCTTCACCCCATCCCTCCCTCCGGGAACACCCCTTCGTGGTGCGTCGCTACGATATCGTCATTCCTGGATCGGTGCGTATCCCATGCTGGACCTCGTAGTCGTGATCGCTGGAGCGTGTAGCCTCGGCGCTCCGTCAGCTGAAGGTCGCGGGCTCGAGTCCCGCCATGCGCATGGGTGTTTGCGTGTGTGTGTGTTGTATGTGTAATTGCTGTAATAAAACGGTAAAGTAAACAGTAATACACAGTAATCACAAACAAGGGAACTTTTTAAAGAAAAATCTCCTCCGCTTCACAATCCAATCCAGTGTTGTGGATTATTATGGATATGGAAAATTATGGATATTTTGGCAGATTTTATGTGTAACGGATTGTATTTATTTACTCTTTCTGTCTTTTTCTCGCACATGCGCAAACACAAACAATGTGAATGTAGTCAAATCCTCTATTTCATTGATGTTATATGTAATTACATCAAGTTAGTTCAGTAATCCTTCCTTTCTCAATGGGTTTGAACTGTGTTAATAAAATACATTTCTTCGAATTCCTTTTTTAATCGTCTTCAGCGGATATTAGTCTGGCACCTTCAGAATGCGAAGCTTCAACTCGCGCCGCGGTTGAGACATGTGACGTGATAAACTATTCTCTTCGATGGAGGGGATAAACAGGAACTGAATGCAGTGTGGAAAAGCAGGTACACTTTGCGATTTTGGGACGAGCTGCCTTGATACCCATCCTGAATATATGTTATTAATTTAAAGGACTTCACTTATTCTCAGTGTTCCATTTGCCTTCACAGTTTTACATTTCAGGTGTAACACGAAAACGGAAGAGACCATAGACGTACCGTTCTATTGTCAGTCGTATGCTCAGTCTTCTCAGATCCTGTAAGATATTGAAGTAGCTCTTAATTTACACCACTCTAAGATTAACTTTGAGAAAAAATACTAAAACAAAAATCGGGTGCGATACTTTCACATGACTTTTCTACCCACTATACCTTACTTTTATGTAGTTTATACAAACAATTGTCACGAAACCTTATTTTGCTACTTCATTTAAAGCGAGATAAACATTTGCAAAAATAGTTTCAGTATATATTGCGTTGTAGGTGAAGGAGGATAGGGAAGCCGAATCGATAATCAGATATTTAGAAGCTGGTAGGTATATGCTGGACTTGAAATTCATTCTCTTTCCATGACATCGCGAGAAACAACCGAATAGCGGAAATATTTTGGAAATGGCTAATGCCACAAAAAATGTATTGGAATAAATTGCCTGTTTTTAAATAGACGTCTTGTTTTCTTTGTTAGTAAGTTTTGGCCTTCCTCTTATGAAATAAGCAAACACATAAATACATAAAAATATAAATAAACTAAACAAAATATTAAAGTATTATCAATCAAATAAGTATTATGAAAAACAATCAAATTTTATAAATAGACTACTTAAACTTTATAATATAAGAAAATTTTAAATAAATATAAATAAACTTATTAAAATGATTAATAGCTTAGTAGAACGTTTTGTGCTGCCTACCAGTTGTTAAGTTTCCTGGTTTCCAGCAAGTGTAGATAAATATAGAATTTAGAATTGTAGATAAGTTTTGCTTATGCCTTTAATCTAATGTAATAACTTCTATTGTTTTTCTTTCTTTTATTTTTATTTATTATTTTGTATATATTGTGTAGTTTGTAGTTATTTTATCTGAAAAAAAATTGGTGTAATATGAAATGTAAATGTGTTGTGAGAATAAATGTAATGTTTGATTGTATATCCCGGGATAATATATTCAGATTTTATTTATTTGTCTCTTATGGTTTACCAGTTATATAAAATTACACAAAATTCCTTCCGAATGAAGACGACTTTACAGGATATTTCCAGAAAATTCAAGATATATATTTTGTCAAGTAGATATCTTCAATATATTGTACTATCCTATATTTGAACATATCAAAATTAATCGTAAATCTTCCATGTTAACTTAAAAACCTTATAGTTGCATGTTTGGAATTCCAAGTTTTATATTTATGAAACATTTGGTTCTGTTACGCTGCTCTGTCCCTCTCACCCTTTCGCATATACGGACCTTTTTCTAAAACGCTTTTATTTTAGATTTAGGGGGCCTTATAACGTGTATTTTCGGTAAGGACTCGAATTGAATTTTGAATGGACTGTAATACATTCTCTATCTTCCAGGTATGTGGTCGAGAAATTTAAAAGGATAGGTCGAAAAGAGCAAATCGTGATTATATAATAAGATAACATGTATTACAGTTAATGAATGAGTAAAGCACGTATGATCATGCTACTTCTGAATAAATTCGCTCATCTCTACCGAGTCAACTAACTCTATACTTGAAGTACATAGGTGCGACATTCCTTAACACTGATGCTAAAAGTGAATGCCTCAGACAGAAAAACTTCAGTCGCTGGTTGGATTCCTTCAAGCCAAGCAGAAGATAGTAAGGGGACCATCTTCTACTCCCTCTTACTGATTATTACCTTGGAACTATGCAGGCAAAACGGATGCTAAGCCATATCGTTTATAGGGTCATTTGTGTTATATTTTAAGATAGTCGAAAATGTTATCAATGAGATATTTTCAAAATAGTATTAGTTCCACTAGGATTTCAGTTAGATCCGGGTTGGAGGCGAGTTTTATTTAAAGACACCACAGCGCACTTATAAATTCACAATGAAGTGGAAAAGCTTGATGCAAAAAGATGCATGTGCAAGCCTTGGAGAGTTACTAGAACAAGTGCAAGTGATGGCTTGCCCCGATGTTGTTAGAGTAAATACAAAAACCTGCGTGAAAAAAAAGTTTATAAAAGCAATGTATAGTCGTTTAAACCTTATCAGTTGAGCATAAAATCATTTATACTAAAACGGCTGAAGATTTTTACATTCATCATAATCATAATCTTTTTATTCTTTCCTAATAGTCTGATCCATTATGACTTGTCGAATAATCTCTGGAGCTTCATTAGCGCCTGCTACTTTGAGCGTATCAGACCCTCAGCTTGAACATGATCTCTAATCGCAGTTGTTCGTATCACGTATACGTTCAGGTAAAGGGAGTCGGAAAACTATTTCGTAACAACACAACGAAGTATGGAAAGCTTTTGTTACCTGCGGTAAAATGTTTATTTTTAACTCTCTTTACATTCTAAAGCAACTTTAACATCCGGTATACAAAAGCTTGGATGTCGGCAACTCAGCAAATTTATTTGCTTTATAATGTTTTTTATATATGCATATATCTTACACGTCCATGGTGATGCTCTTAACGCAGATTGTTTGTTAATCAGCGCCTTCAAACCTTAATTTTATTTTTAGTGATAAAGAACTTTTTGTCTTGGACAGGGCTATCCGAATACAATTTTACAAGTTACGTTGTACAATCAAATGATTGAGATGTTTACTGTGTACGTCAAAAAGCCTCTACACGAGCCATGTAGTTCACATTCGCTGGGGAGCAGCACTACTTGAATAACATTTCAATTGTTTTCACAAACGTATATAAGCGGCTTGAATGCCCACGCAATGCTTTTAGGAATATTAGGCCATATTTAAATGTGAAAGATTGTAACCAGTAGGACTGAAAGGATTAATAAGGTTTACTATTGCAAGAAAGAAATGAATAATACACAGGGAGAGTCTCGCGGAGTGAGAAAACAAATATCACAATGCATGAGAGAAACTTCGTGTGGATCAGACATAAAACACTTATGTCCCTGTTGTTTTTGGGGTATCTAGATGTTTCCCCTGTAATTTGAGGATATGTTTTTTGGAGTCATGTTTCGCAGGGGTGGTAACCCCTGTGGGGAACGTTAGACTGCATGATGAGCAGGGGTTGCACACGAATCTCGGGCACCTAATGGGACTTGTGCACGTGCGCAAGCGCCGCTTCACGAGGGGAGAAATGGCCGTACACCGCGGCCCTATTTCTTTACGTCGTCTTGTTTTATTTTTGAAGTCACCTCTTATCTGTGACGAGTAAAATGTCTTCACTCCCGCCATATTCCTTCTTTATTGTTTTTGTTTTCGCCCCATTTTCCTCCAGCAATCTCCATCTTTTCCACTTTGAATCTCGCTGTGAGGCTTCAAAGCGAAGAGCTCAAAAGGGAGATTTGAACACTTGGCATACAAGAGCCTTTGTCATTGAGGATTACTTCAAATTAGCTTTATAATTAGCGAGATAACAAATAGTCACGTTATATGGCATGCTGTGTCTAATGCAGTGCTGCCATGGTGTCTCTTGGGAGCTGTTTTCTTGTGCATCTTGAGATGGCTTTATTAAACATAATGTTATATGTATATTCCCTGTTTTAATTTATTTTTGTGGCTATTCCACAAAATTTTATACAAAAGCCTGTTTTTCTGTGAGTCCCTTGTTAATCCTACGTATAATAGGTACATTAAAGCACAACAGAGGAGTAGACGACAATCAGTGATTTAAAAAGCAGGCTAATGTATGATAACTTGAACATGAGCTCTTGAGAAATGAAACAACGTCCATCTAACATTTTAAAGTAGCTTGCCTGAAATGTTGGAAAATTGAAACGAAGAACGAAAATTTATAAAATGGCTAAAGCCACAGACATTTTAATTTTATACTAATTTATCCAGCGATGCATGGCTGCATTTGAAGTTTCAAATAGTAAACTTATGCCGGTAATATTGATTTGTACGCTTAATAAGTTTATAAAGACGTGATAGGGAGATAAAATAATTGCAATAAGTAGTTTCCATATATTAAAATCAATACATAATGTAAGAAGAACGAGTTACAATTGTGCCAGAAATGATTACCAGGCAAGTTACGTTTGAGGCAAAGCAGTTATAGAAGTCAGAGTAACTAAGGAAGTTTAGGTGTTCCGGCGAACTCAGTCAACAAACAAACCATTCAAGTAATTAGAACTTAGTACCTTCAGAGTTCAGGAAGTTGCATGAAAATGCATGTATACCAATTCTGAAAATTAAAAACCGAAAGAATTCTTAGAAATTAGCAAGCTGAAAAGTAAAAGTTGTGTTTCAGATGCGAATGAGAAGCTTAAGATTTGGCAACGTATAACATAGGAACTTTGGTGGAGTAGCCATGAAGTAGGTGAGACTTAAATTGATAAAAGAGCGTGTATTTCCAAAATTAGATAAAATTTTACATTTTACAGGAGTGTTTTACTGTGATCGATTGTCGGCAGGCGTAGCGCGTGAAGACCGCGCTCGGGTTCTCGCATACTTGAATAGCCGCAAGGGGATTCGCCGTTTAGCACTTCAGCGATTAACCGCAACTTGCTCTTCTCGTTATATATAACACTTCACTAGTTACAGGTTTTTGTGCTAAGACTCATAAACAGTTTAATTCATCACCCTTAAACTGTCGGCAACTCGCTTCAAATAGTTCATGCATTAACCTCCATTGAATTTATGAGTCAGCTTAACCGTTATTGTCTATTCTCACGCCGAACCACGCATAACCTCAGAGAAAGATCCCATAGCTCACCGTTATAGCAGCCGGTAGCAGATGCATCAGCGACGGAGATATTGGAGACGGCATCAAAAGTGCCTCAAACATAGAGGGAATGCTCATCAATATTCATTGTTTTCGTTAAATTGCTGCTCACTCTTTTGCAATCGCATTCTTTCAGGAGTATATGTCTTATCCGTAAAAATTCTTCCCAATATCCGTTTCAACTAAAATATTGAATCGCTTTACACATAAAAAGCTTACTCAGAACCTTAGAATATTACCATAGCCTCTTTGGGGTTCACCTCGGGCATATGCGAGAGGCAAATTAATCGCCGAATTTTGGATAGTTATATCCAGCTCTTCTGATCACCGAAGAGTCTATATTTCTTTCAGACTCCTTGAACACTTTTTCACATCTTGATATTGCAGTTTGTTCACTACAGTTCGCAGTTTCCTTTCAATGGAATGCCTTCACTGATTTATACCCTAGTGACCACTTTTCAGTCTTATTGGTCTCTTAATACCAGATATAGGATCCACACATTTGCCTAGATGGCGCTTGGATCAAGCCAACTGAAACCTTTACTTCCAGTTGGCTGTGTTTCATTACAATGAACACGACTCTCTGGATGTTTTAATCGAACGTCTCACCGATACGATTCTTTCCGCTGCTCAGCACACTATTCCTCGATCGACTGTCCAACCCCGTCGATTTCTGGTCCCTTGGACGGATGAATGCCGTAATGCCATTTGTGCTCACAGGTGTGCTCTTAAGGTTTTCCAGCGCCGCCTACACTGAATAACCTGATGGCATACGTGAAAATGCCCGCCACGTCTAGAAAAGTTGTTAAAGATAGCATAAAGGTATCATGGCGCAAGTTTGTATCTTCATTTAATCGACATACACCTTCCTCTGTCGTATGGGATAAGCTATGGCTTGTGGTCCAAATATCGACCCACATGCCCATCGGTGGTCTTCACAGATCCGCAGGAGCTGATGAGAAATTTGATGTGGCTAATGCATTTGGCAGTGCTTTCGCTCCAGTGTCTAGCTCAGATAACTATGCGCCCGAGTTCCTTTTGGTCAAAGATCGGGTGAAAACTCAAGGTTTCTCATTTCGTTCTCGAAACCCTAAAGACTACCATCGCTTTTTTACCATGGCGCAGTAGAACATGCCCTTTCATCTTCGTGTCTATCAGCGCCAGGACCAGATGGTATCGATGTACAAAACTTGGTACAGCATTTTCTTGAAGGTAAGACTTCCCTGCTCGACTTCTATAATCGTGTTTGGGTTGCTGCCACTTTTCCAACTAAATGTCGGATGGTCACCGTGATACCCATTTTGAAACCTGAAGGAACCGTCATTTTCCGTCAGCTACCGTCCTATTTCCCTCACCAGTTGCGTTTGCAAGGCAATGGAACGCATGATCAATGGATGGTTGGTATTATGGCTGGAAACTCCTAACCTTCTGACCAACACCCAGTGCGGTTTTCGACGACGCCGTTCAACCATGTACCACCTTGTCACTATCGATGCAGATCATGAACGTATTCCTGAAGAATTGTCAACATTTTTACCTTGAGAGGGCTTATGATACATGTTAGCGAGCAGGGATACTACGTTCCCTACACACCTGGGACATCCGTGGACGCTTACTACTGTTCATTCAGGAGTTTATGAAGGACCGCGTTTTCCTAGTAAGGGTAGGCTTTCTATTAAGAGAACGGCGTGACTCAGAGATCCGTACTGAGCTTTACACCGTTTGCTATAGCAATTAATTCTATCACAAAATGTAATAGGGGTATCGTCATGTTTATTCGTAGACGATTTTGCCGTCCATTGAACATCTCAGCGTACGCCGTTTTTGAAATGCCGTCTTTAGCGACGTTTAGACCACCTTCAAGATTGGAGTTCTAAGTACGGATTTTGCTTCTCCACTGAGAAGTACATCTGCGTTAACTTCTGGCGCCGTACGAAACGATTATCACCTTCGCTCCGATTCGGTCCAGGTTTACTGCCTTTTGCAGATGGGTGAGATTCCTGGTGTTGACGTTTAATAGGGTGCGCTGTGCGCTTAAATATATGCCATTCATCCAACGTTCGGTTCCTTTTACCACACCACGTTGGACGAACGTTATAAGAACAACTCCGTTTATCCAAGGCCTGAAGATGTTCGCTTCCGGAGCTTCTTAGACAGCACGATATTGAAATGCCTAGCATGTTTCCTAAGGGGGAGAGAGTGTTTCTCTTTGGTTTCGTGCGATTTCTCTTGTAGATCTTGGGATGGTGGTATATCGGAAGTCTACGTTTAGTACCCGCACTTTTTTTATAATTTCTGTACGGTTACAATGACTAGACTTTAATTTAGATACTGCTCTAAGTGCTCCAGTGGTGTTAGATGTGCTTATGTCCATGCAGCCGAGCCCCATACCTTCGGTTTTCATGGTAGCATTTCTATTTATTGTGCAGAGTTGTAAACCTTATACGGAGCCATTTTGTATGTGCGTCCTCGAAACTTGGGAGCCTGTCTCAATTTGAATGATTCCCTTAGTGCACTTCAGAGACTTCGTGAGCTCTACAACTACAATCCAATTGTTCAGCGAATCCAGGATGCCCTCCATGTTTTATACGCATCTGGCGTTAATGTGGAGTGTGCTTGGCTACCTGGTCAGTTGGCCTGCCGGGGAATGAACTGGCGGATTTGCGAGCTAAGGCGGCGAACACAGAATCCAATGTAATATTTCATATAACGTTGGAAGACTTTAGGCTTGTTGTGTGGAGTGCGCTGCTATCATGCTAGCGCGAGGAGTGGTTAGCTCCTAGCGGAAATAAGTTTAGAGTAGTGAAGCACATTCCAATGTACACTGGGTAACGTCCTCTCGTGAATCTGGCCATGAGGAGGTGATTTTGGCTCGGTTACGTATTGGTCATTGCTGTTATATGCATCGTTACGTTTTTAAGGGGGTCCCTGCTTTTCTTTGTCCGCTGTGTAGCGAAAATCGGTCGGTCCATCATGTGCTGCTAGAGTGTATTGCTCTAGCACCTCTTCGGGCCTCTCTGCAACGGCCGGTCACTCTTGCAGAGGTCTTAGCGGACGATAAAAAAGCCATTGAAAAGCTTTTTAAATTGTTATCATGGATGAACGTTTCATTGGGGATTTAAATTCATTGATCTCTGGCTTCTCGTAGCTCTCGCTTTAGCTTTTTATCTTTACAACTTTTCTGCTTTGACTATGATTTTTATATTGCTCTTTACCCTAGCCTTTGCTATGGTTTTTATATTGCAGTTTATCTCTGGCCTTTGCCATGATTTTCTTTATTGATTTTTATCTCTGGTCTCTGCACTGATTTTTTGTTGATGTTTATCTCTGGCCTTTGCCATGGTTTTTATATTGTTTTTTCTTATCTCTGGCATTTGCCATGATTTTCCTTTATTGATTTTATGTCTGGCCTCTGTCACTATCTATTTTTCTAAGGGTGCTAGTGATCTTTCAGTTGAGCGCCCTTAACTCCAAACCATCATCATCATTGCACGTTTTTTCGTCAAATTGAACGTTCAGTTGCTTTCCGTACTCCAACACCAACATTCCCCAACTGTTTCACCAATGATTTAACTGTTGGCCCTGCAATGAGCATATGAGATATATGACTGCGTCCATGTCCAGCAGTGCAAATTTAACCAGTTTATAAAGTATTTCTATATAGTGTGAAACAAAATAGTGTACCTAACTGCAGGACATTTATTCTGCTTCTCTTCGGCCGTAAACCCCTTACTCGTCCTGAAAAAAAACTCGCTTCACTACACATTGTGTTAATAACTATTGCCTAAGTATTATTAAAAGGTATTGGCAAAGTATCGCATAAACATATGGTCAAACGCAGATCCGGTTATTTTTTGGTTTGCTGTATCTTCTGTTTTCTCAGTTGATAAATCATTAATATCTTGTATATTGCTTGGAATAAAATATCTGTTACTTGTGTGTTATTTGTATACGCATTTACTGTGGAATAACAGTAACAGCTATTTTCTACTCCATGGCACTCTCATCGGAAAATCGAAGCCATCTCTGGAAGTGTTTTCCTTTATGGCTGCCAAATGTTCATATTCTAATACTCAGGCCCTGTAAATCCTTTTTAGTCAGGAATTGATACAAAAGGTTTTATAGCCTATGTCCGTTGGGAAGAACAGCGCTTTTCAATAGCCAAACCATTATTAGAATCGGTTGAGTGATTTACTTATCCATACACACACACACACGCACACACACACACACACACACAAATAGAGAGAGAGAAAAAGTGACAATTTCGTTTTAAATAGTATAGTGCTTACAATAATTTCATTAAAACCGTTAAGGCATTATTGAGGGAATGAAAACTAATAGAACATTTTACATGTAAAGGTGTGTTTTGAGTGGTGGAAATCTTTAAATTATTTACCTTGCATCCTGATTAAAGTATCTAATGTGGTATTTAATCCACCTTTACTTTTTTTTCATACCTTCCTTATAGAAACTGATAGAACCTTTTTTGTTTTTCTGAGGACCTCGAAATTTTATTTCCAGTGAAACGCATTACTTCCTCCAACATAGGTATTGCCATAGAAAAAAATAAAACAGGGGAATTAAACAAGAAGGTTTATTAAAACATCCATTTCTCTCGTTGTTTTTATTCTTTGTTTGTCTTGTAAGAAAACCTATTGTTTGTGTTATTTATTCCTAAACAATATGTGTATGGAAATTTGAAGACTGGAAGAATTCAATGCCATGGATGTGCAACTCTCCGTGCTGATGCTCTACTCCTTGAGTTACCATGTGGAGATGCTCATAATTGCATTAAACCTCATCTGATTGGAATATCCAGGCAAATTTTAAAACTGATCTCAAATACTGGATCTCAAGTTCCTCAAAAACGACTTAAAAGGTTTTTAATTTATGGGCTTTGTAGTTAAACATTATTAGTATTTCTATTGCATATGTTTACCGAGAAATTAATACTTATGTTTATCACGACTAATGCCTAATCGGTGAGTTGCATTCAAGCCTTCAGGAACCATCAGCAACATTTTCAGAGTGGGAAAAGTTTCAGCCTTTACTTATTGTTTATCCTTATCTAATACTTTGTATAATTTGTACTATTTTCTTTTACAGGTGAGTAACCAAAATGCAGGGCAGATATTCGGGCTCTGGTAAGTTCTATTGAGCTAGAGAGTGTATAAATTTAAACAGGAAGATAGTTGCTTAAAATAAAAAGTGTGTATGTACATTTAATATTCATATAAAATAAATATGTTCCAAAGGATGGGTTTATAAACGATTGTGATTTCACTAACTTTTTTTCTTTCACTTTTAAACGCTGATTAATGCCTAACGGAATATAATTACGTAAGGAAAGAGTTTAAAAAATCGCAAATATTGCTTAGAAATATAAATAATATAAAGTTTCTGCTGGAGTCTTTGTCTCCTTAGTGACCCGCTTATAACTGAGTTTAAAGATTTCGAAAAGTAGCCAGTTTAAAGACAGGAAGCTAGAAAATGAAGCTAAGCAAAGGGTTCCTATACTAACACGCACGTAAGAAAATTACAATGACAATGTATTTTAGTAGAATTTAAACAAAAAAGATGCTCCACAATTGGATAGCCCAAGGATTCTCTTCTCCAAACATCGACCTGCAACGCTGGTATCGATATCTCTCGCGGTTCGTGGGGTATTTGTTTACAGTGTCGTACAGCGAAGCCACACAAAAGAAACTCAAACCGTTGGTGTGGTTAGAGCATCAATAGCTTCCACTCTTTAGCTCGGATATCGGTGTCAACTAGTTTGGGGTTGCCTTTACCCTTCTCACTCCTTCCCCTATCAGCTTTGATCGCATGATCCTGCCTGGGCTGTGCATTTCGTTGTCTGCCGTTCTTCTTTCCAAACGCTGATGGCCCGGTCACGCATAACCATTTGCTGTTATATTCTTGCTTGTCTATTATTGATATCTTCTTCCTCTCTAGTATGCTTTATATCTAGCTTGTTCCTTACGACTTCTGCTATTGAAAGATATGCTCTTTAAGTTTGTTATTGTACATGGATAATAATCATCTTTATTGATCTGTAATAATAATAATAATAATAATCATGTGGCGCTGCATGCCAATCCGACTGCCAGGCCTCACGCCCACTACACACGGCAGAGGTGGGCCATCCAACCGACACGGGGAGGTGATGTGGCCAGGATCGCTACCTATCGCAGCTCCTCACTTTCCTCACAATGCTGAGTGGGCACCGGTCCTATACCCGGAACTTAAAATCTGCCCACATGATTGGGATCGAAACCGGGCGCATTCCGTGGCGGGAAACCACAGCACCACGGCGCAGGACTCTATTCATCTGTAGTTTATATAAATAGCTGCCATGTTTTACGATTTCTTTAATCTCCAACATAAAAGTCGTGTAAGACCAAGCTTCGTATGTGAATACGAGAATGCATGAAGTTAAGAGTGCATAGGCTCTTGTCCTGGTCAAGACAAGTGGGAAGGTGTGCACCTTTCATTGTCACAACATATTAATGCTAATATGCTATTGCAGAACACACAAAATACATACACGCATTAAATAAATGACAAAATTGGAAAAAATGACATATTTAGTTATTATGCAGCGTTATTAATTGGAATGTTCTCTTTAATTTGTATTTTTTTATCATTGTAGGAATAATTCTTATTTTAAATACATTTTTAAAAATGATGCTGCATCTGCCATTCTGTGAATTCTGCACCACTTCCCAGAAAAAAAATTCTTCTATACGGTTTGGAGTAGAGAGGTACACTAGCTCATGTTTAAGGGTGAGTTTTGCTCTACAAATTATTACTACTGTTAACTGTAGCAGCTTCTGTGCGCTCAAACTATGGGATTTCTTTCTTTGCAAATATATACTATTTTTTCTTTTTCCATTTTTGCTCTGAACAAATATTTCTGTGAATAATGTTTTCTGGCATAATTGACCCATTTTCTCAGAAACTATCAATGTTGCTATTGTGGATCTACTTTGTTGTTAATAACTTGTTTGGTTATTTTAAAAAATCTTGCATAAGAAACAAACTTTTTGGATAAAAGTAGATAAGTGTAAATTAGAAGGTATGCATCTCGTACATCCTGTATAAATTTCAATCGGCTATCGTCAACTCTGAGTTAACGGGTTATGGATTTAGCATTGGCGGGTTAGGATTTTTAATAACATATATGACGAGGTAAGATTGCTAACACCTTCCAAGACCTATTTAGTGAAATATAATTGATAAGGATTCTTGGGGAAAAAATAGAAAAAAAGGATATGTAATATTTCCTGTTACAAGTATAAACTTAATTAGCACTAAGAGAGATACGAGCAATACTTTATGTTAAAAACATAATACAATATTATTATTGAAAATAATGTTAATAAATTTAACTGGAAATGTTAAGTAAATGTGATGTATTTAATAAGGCAAACCACGCATTTACACGCTCACGGCTCCAAGCTCATCATTATACCTCATATTTTAGGCAATTGTTCCAACATTGAAGTACATCCCCTGTTGCTGTCTCCGAGATCAGTGAAAAATTTTGCACGTAGTTTTATTTATTATTCTTGGCTTACAATTGAGGCAGTATTATTAACACTTAAATGATTTTCAGTCAAATTATATAATATGTAAATTCAATAACAGCCCGCCTTAAAGCAATATGTGTATGTAATAATGTGTAAAATGTATGTAACAGTCATTGCATATCCTTATATTATTGTAAACATGTTCAATAATGTTATGTGAATGCATTACGTAATTTAATAATGTAGGAGCTGTGAGAAATAGGTCAAAATTTGCTAACACAGAGGTAACAATGAGGTAACCTTGAGGCAATAATGAGTAAGAATGTTTAATAATGCTACTAGTCATTATTGGAGCAACAATAATATAATTTTAGTAACAGTTTATAAAATAGCCAATCAACGACCAGAAAAAGCTTTAGTTAAATGAAGGTATTCTATTGGAGTCGGAATAGCCACTCAGAGACTTGAAATACAGAAATTTACAAGTTTAGGAGGTTGAAATCAGTTCAGTTGCCTGCAAACAGTGTTCCTAATCACACGCAAAAAGTGTCCTCGAGAGATTTAATACGTATTCGTGTGAGACGAAAAATAAGTTTACATATTATAATAAAAAGAATCTCACAGCTATATCAGTGAAGTGTGATTTAAAATCATGTCAAGCATTAATAAAAAGAGGGAAGTAAAATTATAATCTGTGTAAGCCTACATTCTTGTCGCACCAAGATCCTGCTAAGAGAAACGTGTCTCTAACAAATACTGACGCAACCGAGGTAAACATAAATACATAATATTTAAAGAAGCAGTTAAATTACAAAGTTAATATTTTTTAAACTTGGGGCAAAGGCCACCTGAAAGTACATTTGGGGCCAAGGCTACCGGAAAGCGGGTACTATACGTGCGGTTGCAACGAATTTCAAGTTCGGCCCATCAACAGTTGAACTATAATTTAAAGAATAACTTCTTCAAATTGACGCCCAAAGCGTGGTGCAAATAACGTAACAAACCATCTTCAAATTTGCGTCCATGCGTGGAGCTACAACAAAATATTTCTTCACAATCCAGAAAAGAACAGGAAATAGAAAATAAAATAGAACATGAAACTAATAATTGTAGTTAATTTTTTTCTAACCCAGGGGATAAAGCCGAGTGACAACTATTATCTGATGAAATACGTGTAGGTTTTAGTCTCTTGGGAAACATTAGATAATAATGTTATGTATGACGTTAATGCGGCATTTCCGCACACTGCACTGGACCAAATATCTGCAGGCAGTTTGACATTTCACGTAGATCACCGCTATTCCATGTTGATGCGATTTTGTGGATAAGAGAGCTCATCAATTATTACTGCCGCTTCATCCCCAGCAGTAGTTTCGGTTTTTATTGTTTTCATTTCATTGTCAGTTGCATTTTGTGTTGTTCTTTTTTATGTTCTATTTTTCATTCTAATACTTGGAATTTTTCTATTCTGTTAATGCTCAATAGTTCAGTGCAAGCAGATCTGAATTATCTGCGTAAATAGTTGCTGTCAATCTGAGTTCAGATCTTTTATGGTAAAATTTTATTCTGTGTTTGGATAGGAATTGTGTTTTGAGAGCTGTAGCCGAGATTGTTAAGGCGCGGGCTCGTGAACGGGAAGTCTTGGGTTCAGATCCCAGTACCGTCCTCTCTGAGGTTTCTTTCAGGTTTTTCTTAGTCCTCATAACTGGCAAACGCCGGGAGGTACCCTAAACTTAGTCCTAGGACGTTTCCATCCTAATTTTTTCCCCCAACTATTCATTTCATTAATTATATCATCAGTGTCCACCGTCTAATAATAAATAAATCTAACAATGAACAACTTCTAATTTGAAAAGTAAAAGTGAATAAAACAAATGCTTGTGGTGCTGTGTGCAGGCATTAAACACTACTTAAGTAAAAGAACACAGGTTTACCGAGTGGAATGGCTCAGGCGGTTGCATCTGTGGCTACATTCTGGAGGTCGTGGGTTCGATTCCCATGGCCGACCTTCCTGACCCATGTATTTTTTGGGGGTTTTCCTGGACCGCTAGGCGAATGCTGGGAAGGAACCTTAAGTCCCTCGAATTTCGTGTCCCCCCATTTCACCTCCATTCTCATTTCAGTTCACCTTTCATCCACTTGGTCTCTTTCAGGGTTGTACGCGTCGACGGGAGGTCTCGGCGTGTGCATGGCAGGGGAAAAGGATGCTCTGTGGAAGCTTTCGTCCTCTGGAATGGGGGCAGTCTCACGGATTCCGGGCCCTCCAGGGGATGTGTACGCCCACAGGGGGGAGGGGACATAAGCACAATGGGACTGCGCCCCCACGTGACCCAGGGGAGCGGGCGTCAGCCGAGTGACACTCTCCCTCCCTAGAGCTTTCCCATGGCCGGCACCTGGTTGCCTAATCCGACCCCCCCCCATTACGGGGTGGAAGTGGATACGCCATTTACGTGCGTCAACCCCCGAAAGGGAATACTACCGAATACCTCAGTAGGGCCAACATGATCTAGCACCTGTTCCGGGCAGTACCGGTGGACCTTGAGGCGTCTCACTACCCCACCTGGACGGGAAACTGCCCAGACGTACCCAGTCTCCCATGGGTATCGGGAACCACTGCCTCGCCGAGTCCAACCCAATTCGAAAAACTCCCTACTGGGAGTGGCTCAAATGTTCGGCCCGGCGTACTTCTAGTAACATCAGAAGTACCACGTGTGCTCAGGGTCTGCAGCGCCCGCACCATGGCAGTTGAAGGTGTCGGACACCCCCCCCTTACGGGGAGGGGGGAGCGGGCTGTGCCAGCATCCATCTGAGGAGTTTAGAACTGTAAATGGTAGGGGACCTGCCCTCTGCCTGTCGTACCCTCTGGACCGTCCGGCCTCTGTCTCCTCTCATCTCATCCCTCCCTCCCGAGGGCATATGTACAAAATATCTATGTAGGTCAACGTGCTAAGTCCCCCTCAGCGTTGAATCCTAATCGAACACATATTTGGGGAATATCAGCAGAGTAGGTCTTTCCCACTCCATTTCTGTCAATGGTTGCAAAGCGAGTTGTTTTTCCAGGGAGCCAGCTGCAGTGGTGAGTTAGACTCGCTGTATATTTGTTTCGCATGTCTTTAAAACATTTGTTATATAGGTGCAGCATACATCATAAAATCACATCAGGATTTTCTATTTATATTCGAGAAAATAATATCTTTCTGTCATTTCTTAAGAGACTGGCGTACGAGATTTATGCAAGAAAAAAATCTATGAAGTAGAAAGAGAAGTGACCAGGGAGGTAAGAGACCGACACGGATAAGTGACCTAAATGTAAGTCTGGAACATTCCCTTCCCAAATTTTCTCAATTATCATTTTATTTCATCTATCACCAGTGTTCCACCCTCTGTGTGCGCATATAGTAAAAACGGGCGTCAACACTACTAAAAGAAAGGGGGAGAGAGATAAGATGAAATGAACATAAATATCATCTATTGTTTTTAAAAAAAAATTAATCATCATTACAGTACCTCAAATGTATGTGAGAGGCAAAGATGCCAGACATCGCAATGAAATTTTGCGTTTATCAAATTTTCTTTTTGGGGTTTGATGTTCAAAAACATACGCATAAGGAACGGAGAACCTTTTCTAAAAATGCTATATTTAGATTCAGAGAACCCCCTTCAAACGTGCATTTTCGGTGATATTTCGACGTGGATCAGTGGAGTCAAATTTAAGTGTTTATTTTAACGTGTGTGTGTGTTTTTATTTTTTGAGAGAGAGATAAGGCAGATTTCAGTTTTTTATTTAATGCCTCCATATCGCCTCTGAGTATATATTTTATGGCTTCTACAAATAGATTCTTAGGTAGCGCGCGGAGTAATGAAGAAGAACATTCAAATGACCCTTGATCAAACACCTCGTTAGCTTAAGTTTAAATTTCTTTGCCCGTGGGTGATTAAAAACGCTTGTTCCGTTTCTAAAAGCAGCAAAAGAGATGTTCGTGTTGCTTTCCCTCCCTCGTCTGTTTCTTGCACACTGTTAGTATGGATGCGGTAGCATCGTTATGCAGGCTCGCTTTCAGAACTTTTTGTGAGATGCTGCGTACCGCAAGCCTGTTGGTCTAATGATAAGCAAGTTAAAATGAGTTAACATGGTTTTTTGTGCTGGGAGCATCACCGTGCGTTAACATCGCGAGATGAAACGACAAAGGCAAAGTTAAGAAGGTTTAGGAAGGGCGGAAGCTAATCTCGGTCGGTTTCATCCCCGAAATAAAACTGCTAAATGCTGTTTCTTTTTTTTTCTTTTTTTTTTCGTTTTGTCTCGTACTCTGGTGCAAGTAGCTTATGTTTTATCTTTCTATAAAAATGTGAACCTTTTAGGGGAGCTGCAGAATAACAGTTTAAAGGTACAATTATAAAAACTTTAAACATAGCGAAAAATGCAGTATCTCGAAGCGTTTTAAAACTCAGGTATGCTTTCTGCGTTTAAAATGTGTTGTTTTCATGACTAGAAACTTTATCACAATTTCATTTATAAAATTTTTACTAAACATGCATCGCTAAAGATGCATCTTGTTTCCCATTATATGCTTGTTTTCTGTCAAGAAGAAACCTTAATGTGTTACATGAATTTCTCTGCTCTCTGTGCTTATTAGTGAGTATGCAAATTATTCTTACGAAACTATTCTTACATAACTATTTCATTTTAATTGAGATAAAACTTTCCGGAAATAGCTGCATTACACATTTCGTTATAGATTCAAAGGAAATAGCGATAGTCGAATGTTTCAGAACTAGACGCTATACACAGTCTTTAAAAGTCCATGTTTTTTGCGTGCAGGCGCGAGAAAAACAAAAGTACATGAAAGGAATGACGAAAGTATTGAGCAGTTCGAACCATGAATAATATATATCTCGGAAATGGCTGATGCCACAAAAAAATAGCTATTTTAAATAAATTGTAAGTTTTAAAGAGGTCTACATTCTTGTGTAGCACGTTTTCGTCTATTGTTTAACGTTTACCAGCTATACAATATTATAGCAAGTTCCTTCCGAACGGAGTGGCACCATAGGATATTCCTAGAAAATTAAAGATATACATTTTATTTTAATGTAAATAGCTTTAATATGTATAGCATTTTAATCAAAATCGTTGCAGCCATTTGTTTAGAAAATAAAAAATATCAAAAAATGTACCATGTAAAGGGTAGTTTGGGGTGGGAGATTTTTTGAAAATCTTCGTGTCGCATTTTTGGAAAATACTGAACATAAATACCAAGTTTGGTATTTAACCGACTTTTCGTTTTTGAGTTATGCTCTTCACACACACACACACACACACACACGCACACGCGCACACGCTCGCGCGCGCACGCACACACACACACACACACACACAAACACACGCACATAAACAGCCACACATGGGCCTTTTTCTAAAACGATTTTTCATTTAGGGGACCCCGTTTCCGGTGAAATCTCCATATTGAAGTTTTGGGTGGAATGTAATACCTTCTCTACCTACTATGTAGAGAAAGTAAAAACTGTCGTTATAAATTTTTAAGGTATAAAGCGATTGGAAATGCCACTTACCTTTGTATAATTCCTGAAATAGAAATTGAGTTTTATTTATGGACCCTCTTTAACTGCTGTGGTCCTTAGCGTCCCATTCTATATTGGGCGTGAAAGACCGGTAATTTTGCTCAGGGGTCTCATACCAGGCTTGAGGTTCTTTTACGTGCCGTAAATTTACTACACGGGACCACCGGCTTTACTTCCCTTCCGAAGGAAGCCATGCTAAGGATTTTTACGCCCGAAAAAAAATCCATCTCCCTCCGCCGGGTTTGAACCCGCGACCTTGGGAACTACCATTAGTAGCCACTACACAACGGAGGACGACATTTCGAAACTAGGATATAAGATGACTGCAAGACCGATACAAGGGAACAGGACTGCCCCCCTCCCAAGCATTTGTTCCCAAGAGTCAAATTCCGTATACTCTGTTTAACATAATTTTTTGCCACAGGGCAATATACACCATTACACCCAGCATGAACCCACATTTCCGTACTCATAAGTTTTCAGAAACCATTATATTATTACACGAATTCACACAAATCACGTAATTATTGCAAAGGGAGAGATAAGATATATTATCTTAACATAAATACATAACAGATTTGTCCCATTTAACGCCATCACTTCACCCACTCTTCACCTCAATCTCGCATTAAACAGATCAACATCACCACGAAACAATTCCCGTGATGGCTAAAGTAAGTCTCTCACAAAATACACATAACTGGATAAACTCTGAATACGTTAACAATATGCATAAAGTCTGAGCAAACTAACAATCTTATGTAAAAGCTAAACAAATTAACAATTTACATAAACTCCAAACAACTTGGATTATTAAGCTTAACAAAATCACAAGAATAAAAACAATTAAATGTTGCCTAAAACGGCTAGAGGAACTCACACAATACATATAAAAATCAAATGAGCAGTCCGGAACAAAACCAATGATACAAAGTTAGCACGTCTATGATTCCGCAAAATAACTAAATTTTAATGCCGAAACATCTGTTCATCGAAAAATGACAACTGACAAACTCTGCTGACTAAGCCAGTCAGAAAGGCCTTATACTACCTTAAATATTCGGCTTACTAGCCATACAGGAAACTCCCCAATGAGCCAGATGAAGGACGACCGCATACAGTGAAGCAGTATTTTTAACATTTAAATGCTTTCAGTCCAATTATATAATATATAAATTCAATAACAGCCCACCTTAAAGCAATATGTGTATGTAACAATATATAAAAAGTGTATATTACAGTCATTGTATATGTTTATATTATTGTATACATGTGTAATAATGTTATGTGAATGTATTACGTAATTTAATAATGTAGGGGCTGTGAGAATAATAGGTTAAAAGTTGCTAACAATGAGGTAACCTTGAGGCAATCATTAAATTGAAAGTTTAATAATGCTACTTGTGATTCTTGGAAGTAATAATGTAATTTTAGTGTCAGTTTATAAAATAGCCAATCAACAACCAGAAAAAGCCTTAGTTAAATGAAGGCATTCTTTTGGACTAGGATTAGCCAATCAGAAACTAAAATGGAGCAAAATTTACACATTCAGAAGTCAGTTGGTTGTAGACAGTGTTCCTAACCGGACGCGACATGCGTCCTCGAGAAATTTAATACGTATTCGTGTGAGACGAAAATAGTTTACGTGTTAAAAAGTGCAAGTAATAATAAAAAAAATCTCACAGCGCTCTCTCTATCAGTGAAGTGTTATTTAAATCGTGTCAAGATTAATAAAAGGAGTGAAGTAAAATTATAATCGGTGTAAGCCTACATTCTTCAGTCGCACCACTCCCTGCTAAGACGTTCATGTCTCTAAAAAAAATATAAATACTGACGCAGCCGAGACAAACATAAATATATAATATTTAAGGAAACAGTCAAGAATTACAAAGTTAATATTTTTTAAACATTTGGGGCAAAGGCCACCAGAAAGTACATTTTTTGGGGGCGAAGGCTACCGGAAACGTTTTACATACGTGCGATTGCAACTACTTCAATTTCGGCTCCCCAACAGTCGAAATATAATACATCTTCTTCAAACTGGCTTTCCATAAGCAGCAACAAACCTTCAACAGGCAACGAAAACAACCGACGTGTCACACGGTGACCAATACAAATACAGCCGGTAAAGAACTCTGCCCAGCGGCAGCTTCTGAAATTATTCGGAATTCGTTAGGCGAAATAGCCCTTCAAGAAAGAAAGTTAATTGGGATAAGCACAAATATTAGTAATATGTTTAAATTAAACAAATCACTGTATCAGTTTTTGGCTATAGTGTGTCCATTACATTTGTTGCTCCAGGTGGTATGGTGACAAATATTTAGCAAAAGAAAAACAGTAAATAAAATGGTCACAACTGTGATATTCGATGTTAAATTGTAATCATTTCCATGTTTATAGGTCACGTACGAATACGGATTTCGTTTGTAAGTAACGATACACACAAAGCACTTTATTTATCAAAGGTTTTGTCTAGTTGTATGAAAATAAGGGCTATTCTGTAACTTTCTGGTCAAGAAAATTGTTACAGCTACTCTTCATGATGAAGAAGCAGCAAAAGTATATCCATTTTCAGTCAGTATAGTAGAAGTATTGCTAGCACTAACAACACAGTCTCGACTCTTTGGTATCGTTCACCGTAATTTTATTTCTCTCAACAAAATGATGTTTTAACGATGTTACAGAATAGCAAGGAGCGCTTAGCAACTGGTTAGTGGCTTTTACAAGTTGTTAACCTTTGAGTAGATGTGACAGTATAGGTGTGAATATGGATGATAATATCGAGAATTTCAATCCGAGCCAGAAGTATTTAATTGAAACGGCCCTGCGTGATTTCGTTTAAGACGCCCTAAAGGTTATCATGATTATTTTAGCGGCCTAGGCTCGTTAGCACTCCCACAAGCAACTGTTGTATGGAGCATCTATACACGCGTCTCAGCATTTTTCTTAGCGTTTTGTAACTGGGGGAAAGGAAAAGTGGGAAAGAAGAAAAAGGAAAAGAAAAAAAAAGGAGGAAACAGTCCTGTTCATGGGCTCTTGTTGCACACATTTTCTTCTCTCGTTGTGGAGTTGTTACATTTGTTATTTTTTAAAAAATTATCGGCTTTTACATTAAAAACACTCTTCGTAGCTAAAATTTGAATCAAAATTAAATTACGGTAAAATAATAAACCAAATATTGTTAACATTCAGGACTAACCTGCCACAACATTTTGCAAATTTCTCTGCCCTCATTGTCTCAGTACTAACCGCTATCGCAGCATGAACCAGAGGAAGCAGCTTTCAGTCAAGGACTAATCCCGTATCAAACATAACAGCACCGATAAAAAGAAAATTGTTAAAATGAAGAGAGCAAATAGAGCAGAAGGGATTATAACTGTAATTGTGTGTCTTGGAGGAACTGAATCAAAGTGTGGTAAACTGTTTCCTGAAGAGTATGTAATAAACAGCTAACGCTAACAGTAAAATCTGCCGATGAGGATTGCACGGTATTGAGAAAGGCTGAAGCGTATACTGTGAACAACTTAACAGATGGTTAAGGTCTGCATGTTCTGGAGGAAGTTCATAGGGACCGTCTTGAGAATCGGATATATGTATGTATACCGTGAATGTGTTTAGGGTGACAACCGTGTCCAGCCTCATGCTCATTAGGGTGATATGTCGACACGCATTGTTGTAAATGGCAAACCAGGGCATTGTCGGTGTATCCTCCTGAATGGTGGCAAAAATTTGTAACCAATGATGCTGTTTTCGAGCTGGTTCATATTAAGGACCAGGCAGAACGATTTGCATGGCGCTATTTGTTAGAGACGTTTGTACAATGCAAGTAATGTACGTGATTGTCCTTCCAAAGGGTAAATTCATTGAAACTGGAAAATCTGAGCAAACACAGACCATTACTTTTTTAAACGAAAGTCACAAGAGCGGCATGCTGGAATTTTTTTATGGAAGTTGATCACTTATTGTATTTCATTATAATTCATCAAATGCACGATGGACCGACTGCACACCTGAGTCTGCCCCGTATAAATGTGTGTGTGGCATAAAGGCATTGTTGTTTCTGTTAGCACATTGTTTATTCTTTCGGTTATTTATTCATCGCTTGATATAGCAGGCACTGAAGGGAATTGGCCTTGGAGCGTTGGCATGGCGTGTTTTGATTTCAGGACCACCGCAAGTGTAAAAACTGGAAAGTGATATGAAATTAATCATAACAATGGATGTTTTTTCGTGTGAATTGGTCCTGGCCGCTACAAAATGGAGCGAAAACGAGTATGTATTAGCTTCAAAGAATAACCCAAGAAACCTTTTTGCTGCTTGGCGGCAGCATATAGTTTCATGTCCAACAGGCTGATACCGGAATTATTGACAGGAAGATATAAATAATTAAATAAAGAAATGATAGTAAGATAGACAAATAATTGCAATAATAATTTCAGTATATTAAATTAATTTATAGTGTCGTAAGTGTAAGTTGAAAGATTTATCCGAAGAAAAAGGTCATTGGCGAATCATGTTAAACGAAGTCATTAGTTACAGCGTGAGAAGAAACGCTGGAAGATTCCTGGAATGCGGTTAGGTTATAAGTTCAGTGTGTTTGCTAAGTCACGTAGGAAGAAATTCTGTAAAAGAGAAAGGTAAATGAAATTCTTAGATTCGGGGAGATATCGCATAGTAACAGTGTCAGAGACGCATACCTAGGAGTTTTTAGTGTTGGACCGAGTGAGATCTAACGTGGCAGGTGGGCAGTGCTTAAGTTAGAAAAGTTCGCGCATTCTAAATCAGAGACACGCTCTCTCTCTCTCTCTCTCTCTCTCTCTCTCTCTCTCTCTCTCTCTCTCTCTTGACACATACTTATTGACGATTCTTGTGACTACACGTGTGATGTTAGTTTCATTTAAGTTGTGTAGCGCATAGTGACGCGCTTGAGTGAATAAGATTTAGCGGCTAGAGCGAAGGATCCTTCCGAGTACCATTTCTGCGACTTACGGCAACTTACGCTTGGCATAATTATTATTCAAAAAATAAGTTAATGCTTTAATTCAACGGCGCAGCTCTTTTCAAACGAATATTTGAATCAACATTAATAGTTATCAGCTAACTAACGTGTTGTCCTTTCAAAATAACTCACACATACTCTGAGATAAACAACTCATAGCTAATCACTGTAGCAGCCGGCAGTAGAATCAACAGCAAATATTGGAGACGACGTCAAAAAGTGACACCGGCCATTCGTCATTAAGGCACTACCAGTTACTACAATCTATAAACGAATGTAAAAGACAAAGTATTTTTCCCCAAACCAGAAGAATTATTTGAAGTGTATGAAAAATGCAGTTTTTCCAAAGCCAAAAACTTACGGTCAAAATATAACAATGGAAATGCACATAGTAAGTCACGCATTTTAAACAAAGCAAAACTCTACCAAAAATTGGAAAACTTATGTGCTGATTTCTAGAGAAGCATCAAGCTTCTTTCCGATTCCCTCCTTGTATTTGTCGGGCTAATATTGAGACGTGTCACATTGAGGGTAGCTATAAGTTAGTTATTAGCATAACATAACAAACTTCAGAGAGCAAGTGAAAGATATAGACATAACTGAAGAAGACACGAATTAATCGCCTGCTACTACATTATTTACCTTCACAGTGTAAATTTGCAGCTAATTTAATTAAAACATGTATCATAGGGTATTACCCATTTAGCCGAAACGTCTCAAGGCCTCACCTGGGGAAGACGCCAAAATTACAGCTGTCCATCGAAAGAGTTTTGGCCATTAATTTGTACCATTCATGCCTTCAAGTACGAGGCGTATTTTTAAAGTAAGTACCTACCGTTTAATATTTTGCCGCTGCAGCGCTTCAGTCGCGATTTTGAGCATGCGCGATAACTTCCTCATTCAGTAGGAAGCCAGACACTGCTGTAAGCGATCGTCACTTTGTGCTTTCATGTTGTTTGAGCGTTTTGAAATGTTCAAAATGACCGAATGATCCGCCGACTGTGAAGTCAGATCAGTCATTTGTTTTTTGAATGCGAGAAATGTTACGCCAGCAAACGTTCATCACCAATTGTGTGAGGTTTATGGGGAAACAATAATGAGTGATAATGCCTGGCCACACACAGCCAAACAAACCCAAGATCTGATCGCATCATTTGGTTGGGAACAATTCGATTACCCTCCCTACAGTCCGGATTTGGCACCAAGCGATTTTCATCTGTTGCTTCATCTGAAGAGATTCCTTGGTGGGAAACTTTTCAACGACGATGATGTTGTGAAACAAGAACAGCATCTTAGCTTTTATCACAGGTTCTTTGGTGAAGTTATACAAAAACTGGTTTCCCGTTACGACACGTGCCTGAATAACGGCGGTGACTGTATGGAGAAGGAGTGCAAGGAAATGATAATAATAAAGTATTTGGAAAATTATGCTGTTATATAGAAAATTCATTATTATTGGTACTTACTTTAAAATCACGCCTCGTACAAATGAACTCGTGCATACGGGTGAGTTAGGTAGATCGGTATATCAGAGCTCGAGTGGTGTCTCGCTCTGGCTCCAATCCGTTTGGTATACCGAACGAATTCGTATGTCTCATTTCCTGTTCGAACGCCCATTGTGATCAAAATCAAGAGGAAGGGTTTTCTTAAAATTAAAAGGAGGAGTTTAAGTTAGAACATATGTAAAACCGGAAGTAGGGGTGTATGAAAGCGCCTCGGGATTATTGTCGAGAAGACAATATAATAATAATTAATAAGTGTTGAAATATTCTTAAACTTTTGAGCAAACTCTGTTTGGTTTTATCTTTATACTATTTGAGATTTGTACTACGTATTTATAGCATTAAGCTGCTCTAAGTACCGTTAGCTTCCGTTAGAGATTTTTATCATTATCGAGTTTATTCTCCAGGTTTGTTAACTTTTATCTCGTTAAAACAAAACGCAACTTTAGATACAACTAGGTATTATATAAACCATTAAAATAGGTAAAGAAGCATTTTTTGAATTAATTAATCTTAGTTTGCGTGTGTGCTTTTTTAATGTTCCCTTGTTTATTAGTACTGTGTTTTCTCTGGTTTATTTTTTCCTGCGTTATACCGCGATTACTGTTACATTTACACAACACACAGACATATGAACACAAACACCCAGCCCATGGCGGGACTCGAACCCGCAGACGCTACACGTTCCAAAGACCGAGGCTACGAGGGCGGCGTGTTAAAGGTTGGTAGTAGCATATATTTTTTTAGACAGCATGGCTAAAAGTAGAACTTCTAATGCAGAACACATGAGCTAAAAACTTAGATTATCGCAGCAGTACGATAATCTTCAGTGTGACCAACTTTGGTTTCAAGTTCAACCACTGGCAATTACCTTTTGTATTTGCACATGTTATATAACTCGACTTGGTTTAATTAGCTTTTATTTTCATTATGCTTTTACACGATTAGTTTCTCATAACGCTCGCATTATCTGTTCACAATACAAATCGTCATACTTCAATTTATCGCAATTCGTTGTAGAGCTATATTGGCAGCTTTCTTTGATCTACAGCGTTACTCTTTTATCAAAACTACATATAGATTAAATGGTGAAAATTATGAATTCCTTAAGAAACTGAAATGGAAGTGAAATTACAGAAGCAGCAGAAATAATAACACTAGAAGTACTTACCCAAAAAATCCAGAAAGCAATATGATACAGCATTTAATCACTTCATTGGCTGGTGTAAGGCAAAAAACGCTGAAAATAATTTCACTGAAAATGATTGCTAGCGAATCAAAACATCGAAACGTCTGACATCTCGCTTTTTACTTTCTATTGCGTATAGTAAGTAGGGGAAGTATTGTATTCCACCCAAAACTTCATTACCGCAAATATATGTTTTGAGACCCCCTGAATCCAATAAAAGCATTTTTGGAAACATGTCCGTGTGTGTGTGTCTGTGAACAGCATAACTCAGAAACGAACAGTCGGATAAACACCAAACTTGGTATTTAGGTTCAGTATCTTCCAGAGATGCTACACGCAGGTTTTCTAGAAAATTACCCCACACCAGGTTACCCTTTACATGGAACATTTTTCGAAAATTTTAATTTTCTCAAAATGGCTACAACGATTTTGATTAAAATATGTATTTAAGATATTTTTATGACAAATAAAATGTATATCTTGAATTTTCTGGGAATGTCTCCAAAAGTGTTCTTCATTGTGAACGACTTTTGCATAACTGGTAAACCATAAGAGATAAACAAAAGTTTACTACACAAAAAATGTAGATCGCGTTAAAATACACAATTTATGTCATGCACATTTTTTTTTTGTTGGGTGAACCATTTTCGAGATATTGCTTGTTACTCCCTTGAATTTTTCAATACTATTTTCTCAAATGGGAATTCGTTATTCATTTTTTTTGTCTTAGATATGCAAAGAGTATTAATCTGTGGCAAAGAGAATGGTGCTGCACCTAGCAACCAGCTATTTAGATATATGTCGAAGCTTAAAGGGTACTGTATTTCTATATTGCCCTTGCAAATACAAAACAAGGGGAACATAGTACGCCTTAAGCGATAGTCATGTACTTTTAGAACTGGTCGCTATGTGTAAAATGTAATTCTCTTTGCATGTCAAAAGATCGTTTCCGCAAATGTTTATCTCGATTAATATGAAATAGATGGAGAATAAGAGTGTAAAAATAGTTTTGTACAAGAGTAGAGAAAGTCATGTGTATGTAATACATCAGATTTTTTTAGACAGCATGGCTAAAAGTAGAACTTCTAATGCAGAACACACGAGCTAAAAACTTAGATTATCGCACCAGTATCATCAGGAATTGAAGGCGTCCTTTCTTCACAAAATAAGCCTGACTGATTCTTACCTAAAATTTCCTCAGTTCAAATTTCCACTTCATAAACACACTGCTCATATATTAAGCATGTTTCCATCTACTTATCTGTGTGAGCAACGTTTTTCGTTAATGAAACACTGCAAACCTGGTCACAGAAAACAATTACCTGACAACAATTTGAAATCTTATCTACGGCTATGTAAATAAAGACAATTGCTCCAAATATTGCAAAGATAATTGGGCAGAAAAGGGTACAAAAAGCTGGACATCTGAATCAGAAATGAATAGAATTGTAAATATTAAAAAAATATGTAGTACCGGTATATAAGTGGCAGAGGAGGTAAGATGTTTAGTTGCTCCATTAAACCCCCAGTTGAATATAGTACGAAATATTATTTCTATTTCTCTTTATATACACTGTCAATACTGCCAATAAAAGTTCAATACTTCTGATGTAAATTGTATAATTGTGCCGCCACTGTCTTTTTTCCACCTGTGTTGACCTTCCTTTTTGCCCGCTTCCAGACGTACAGGCATCAAAGCTAAAAGTTATGACGTTACACTGCATTGAGTTGGGCCTGCCTGATCTAGGGTATTGGAGATATCTTAAGTTATGGTTATCAGGACGCGGAGGAGGAATAGGAGGAGGAGGACGATTTTAGCACTTAATTGCGCAGTTACCTGTTGTCTTCTGGACACCTTCAGAAGAAAGGGGTGAGTTGATGGGCAAAAAGGGTGATCATATCCGGGGCGGCAGGTTCGGGCACATGCGGTTTTCCTAACCTCTCCAGATATTACATACTGACGCCGGCGGGACCCCCGCAGGCCTACCTCTCTCACGGAGAGGTCTGTTTGAGGGCCCAAACACAACAAACGCCAGGGCACACAGTTCTACAGAGCAAACTCCACCGCCATACACCTCATCCCGAAACTTGATAACGAAATAAAATTACAGGAAATGGGGGCCAGTAAAATTCGCGGCTTTAGATAATCCACTCTAACATTCGCCTAAAAACCAGGGAAAACCGTGAAAAAATCCTAGGCCAGGGTGGTCAGGTCACAGCCTCCCAAATGCGAGTCTGACAATGTTGTCGCAGAACCTTCTCGCTCGGTGATGTCTTAAATTACTTCATTTGTATATCTTCATCCACCAAGAATAATTGACTTGTTCGCTGTACTTTGCTCCGATTGAGTTTGTTTAAGGTAGTGAGTGCATCTGTGAAATATGACCACTTGACGCATTCAAACTACAATTAGCTGAAACTATAAAAGGACAAGCACATGTTCATTAATAGGCTCACCCACTTTAAACCTTGTTTTCTTTTTTCTTTTTTTCATCGTTTTTCTATTCTCAAAATGCTCCGCATGATGCAGCTCTTTCCCTATTTTGTTTCAAAAATTTTGTACTGCCTCTCAAAAGAATATTAATGAATAAAACCACGTAGGTTTTTAAAATAATGCTCCACCTTTGAGAAATAAATTATTAACTTTCGAAAATCAAAACTTTTGGAGAGTACAAAAAGTAATATTTTTGTGCAGTAATTAGGGTATAATATAAAATATCTGATATGATAGATACTTTTGTAAACTCATTTGCTGTAAAATCTGAATTTTTAATGTGAATATTTGTAAAAAGCATCCTATGGATTATTTTATTAGAACAGTGAATTTAGACAAAATAATAAGTATTTACATAATCATATAAGCTAAAATTTTGAAACGTGACAAAAACGTTACTGTTATTGTGTGTAATAAGTGGCAAGATGTTCAACAAGATGTTTATATACTGGATTTTCCAAATTTCACAAATGCATTACCTTAATGCTTCGCGATGATTGCCTTATTTTTTTCATTACTCGATAATCCTTGGATTAGGAGAAATTATCATTAACATGTGTAATTGGGTGCTATAATACATATATTACTTTATTTAGACTCACTGGCCGCATGGATTGTTCAAAAACAACATGATGTTCTTTGAGGTTACTCATGTTTATGATGTGAATTCACTTCTCATAATGACACCTTCACTTCCGTAGAAAGAAAGAGCGAGAGAGAGAGAGAGAGAGAGAGAGAGAGAGAGAGAAAGAAAGAAAGAACAGCCTGTATGGCAATCGACAATTACGCAATTGAAAACGAAAGTTGGCAAAATCGCATAGCTGGAAGTTGGGTGGCAAAGCGGAGAGTTCTCAATTGACAGCGAGCACTCTCTTATTTTGCATGTAAATTTTATTCATATGGAATGGAGAGAAAACTCAGAGGCAGAACAACTCTCTGTGTTACTGAGGAGAGAATACTCAGCTTTGTTCATACGACCCATTTTTCTTATTAGAGAACCTTTGGAAGGTCTGGATCCTTACAACATGTATCTGGCCGAGTTTTACTTTATTTATAACGGATGTCTGGCTATCTGTGTGTCTTTCGACTTCAGTAACTGAAATATGTTGTAGTTGAAGTAAGTGTAGGATTTAAAACATATTTTCTCTATTTATTTTACGTCGCTTTAACTACGTGGTCATATCGTGACGTATCTATTATGAAATACCCTGCGGTTCGGTGTGTGGCGGACAGTTAGCCTTCTACAAGGTTCATCCTAAGTGACCTTATTATAGGTCTCATCCCTCTACCACACCACCTGGCTTCGTCACGGTCCAGAGAGATCTTAGTGCTAGGCAAACTGTACCTCTGCTTCTTCACGTGCCGGGCAAATGGCATTTGGGTGCCATCCAGTCTACCTGCTTTCATTATTTGTGGATAAATGGCAGAGCACTGGCCATTACTCGTGATTTAAAACATGTTTTGCCTTTGATCAATATAAGAGTGACCATATTGCGAGATCTGTCACATTTAAGAGCATGATTTTAAATGGTATCCTTTCCTTTCAAGCAGGCTGTTTTAAAAAAATTTAAGATCACAGTTACGAATTTCTCTTTAAATTATTAATTAATACTATATTTAAAAATAAAATTAATATAATTCGTTTGACAGTAAGTTAAGTAATATGTAATATTTTTTCCGGATGCCTAAGGAATCATTTCACGCAGTACGATGATAAATAATTGACATCTTATAAGACTGATAGAACTCAAACACCTTCAAAATCTAAGCATCTGTAATAAAATTGGTTAATTATATTTTAAAATTATAGAAGTTAATCATTTCGCTATGATTTCTTTTTAAATAACCAGAGTCTTTTGTTACCTTAAGGTGTATCTACTGTTCATTTTAGGATAAATGCAAACTTCAAAACGAAAGTTTACTCAAACCCAGGATCAACAGCAGAGACTCCAAAATGATTGCAGATTATAAAGCTCTTGTGGTATGTCTGACTAGCTACCTAAATAACTTCCTTAGCCCTTAGCCTTCAGTGATAGAAAGTCGCATCGTTATAGAAGTTCCGCATGAAGTTTAAACACTGTTTTGTTCTTCCGTTGAAAAACTGGAATCCTTTTTGGACCATTTGGCTCCAGTTGTATGTTTTCCAATGCAAATGGTGATGCTCAGAGGTCCTCTAACGTCTACTGTCATTTCCGATATGAGTCATTTTATACACCTATGGGAGATGTGGGAAACTTTTGCATTGTAGTTTGTTTCACTTTCGAGAGACTATAGACTCCGCGATGTTTACTTTTACGACGGTTGTGCTTATGCATTTTTTCACATCCAGAAACACTTTGACCGCCAGCAGGGAGAGCATGTTTAGGCTTTGGCAGGAAACGTACAACGGCACGTGTTTCGCGCTTGCAGACACCTAGCATGAAGTTTCAGAGGACGTTAAAATTCAAGCCCCGTGTTTGCTGCAGTAAGTGATCGTCGTTGCTCGTCATCGTCATTTTTGACAAGAATTCTTCCGTTGCGAAACCGTCAGTGTTCAGCAGTGAGAAACAGTTGAAAGTATGTTCAGTTAGGACCTCCCTCCCCTATCAAAAGGCGACGCTACGAGGACTTGATTAAATGCTGGCTGCCCTGCCTACTTTCGCAATCACGCGCACCCTAACTGCATTTCTTATCCCCTGGAATGGCTTTATGATCCCTGCTACAAAGAAGGGATGATTCACGTATAGCGTTACAGTGTAATGGCTCTTTGCAATTGTCCATTTCCAGTGATAAGCAGAAGGGCTTAACTCTCCCCTGTTCGGTGCTGCAGGTTGACGCCCATCGTGAAACAGCCATCTACAGCGCTACTTGAGTAAGCCTCTACGGTCTATGAAAGTCGTTGCTGATGATATTCTTGCTCCTATAAACGCTCAGTCATGCATATCTCCTTAGCTCACCTTTGCTTGGAAGATGCTGGTACTCCCAGTGGTTTATTATAGGGTGCTTGGAATATGAGAGTTTCTGCGAAATGAAAATGTTGAGTTTTACTAAGTCATGCAGGGGTTATTCACTACTTGTAGTATTTCACATTGTGTTACAGTACTGGAATCTCTTTGCATATGCAGATGACAAGGAAATGAACGTCAAAATAAAATGTTTTCACAGATGTTCTGCTTAGGGTTACAGTATTTTGCCGCTGAGATTCTATGACAATTCTGACATATGAATCTATTTGAAACCCTTTTTAGAACCACTAACGAAATACAACATATGGAATAGGATTAATATTAAACCAAGTGGGGATGAGAAAAAGGGACTTTAGGTAGCCCTTCCCCTCAAAACGGAAATTAACCTCCATCCATAAACCGTTCTTAGCTCGACCTATTGTACACGTATTCACTTCAGCTAGTCCTGGCATATCTCGGCACTCCCTTAGGTGACATTTCAGAAGTTAAAATTGAGCAAAGTGTATGGAAAAAACCTCTGCACAACTGCTTCACTTTTCTTCTTATATCTGATTTTGTCATGATTTTATCCTGTCTCAAAAAAAAAAAAAAACGCGTACTACAGCATCTTCCTGTTGGTTGCCGGCCGAGTTGCAGACTTTATACTACAGAAAATATTCGGGAAATGATGCTACAGAGCCAAATCAGACTAGATTTCATTAAGATGGATGTGTTGCTGAATGTTAACAGTTATGGGCTATATGAATCGTTAATGAAATCTTATTAGGCACCGTTAACAATTTCCGCACGTATTTGTTCAATACACACTGCAGCCTGTTTAAAAAAAATCGCATTCGCACCACTTTATCTACTCATCTACCATAAACTAATCTTACAAATGCCTCTTATTCTACATATTTATCCGGATAACATTTCAATTCAGATTTACAGATTTAGTACTAGGATGCAGAAGATAAAACGACAGTCCATTTTTACTTTCCCTACGTATATTAAGTAGGGGAAGTATTGCATTCCACCCAAAAATTCGATACCACGATTTCCCCGAAATACATGTTTTGAGGCCCCTGGATCCAAGAATTTTTGGAAACATGTCGGTGTGTGTGTATGTGTGTGAACATCATAACTCAAAAACGAAAATTCGGGTAAGTACCAAACTTGGGATTTAAGTTCAGTATTTTCCAAGGATGCGACACGAAGATTTTCAAGAAAATCACCCACCCCTAACTACCCTTTACATGAAATAATTTTCGAAAATTTTGATTTTTTAAAAAATAGCTCTAACGATTTTGATTAAATTACAATATATTAAAGATATTTACATGGCAAATAAAATGTATATCTTGCATTTTCAGGGAATAACCTATGTAGTCCTTTTCATTCGGAAGGAATTTTATATAATCTTGTATAACTAGTAAACGTTAAGCGATAGATGAAAACGTACTATGCAGGAAATGTAGATATCCTTAAACACATAATTTATTTCAAATAAGTTTTTTTGTGGCATAAGCCATTTCTGAGATATCCTTATTAATGGTTCGAATTGTTCATTTCTCGGTCATTTTATTAAGTTGTTTCTCGCGATTGCATGGAAAAAGTATAGAATTTTAAGAGCATATAACGTTCAGTTCTTAAACATTTTGACTATCACTGTTCCCTTTGTATCCATAACGAAATGTGTAATGTACCTGTTTCTGCAAATGTTTATTTGGATAAAAACGTAGTAGATAAAAAATAAGCTTTATTAAGTATAGTTTGTATATCCACTAATAAACGACAGAGAGTAGAGAGTCATGTGAATATATCAGATCACATTTTTAAAGAGTGTGTCGCTATGTGACGGCTTTGAAATTCCATGCTCAAAAAACAAATAGGCTTTTCCGAGTTGAGAAAATTCAGTTTTGGAAATTCAAAACAATACCAAAGAATATCTCGGAAATGGTTAACTCCACACAAATTTATTTGACATAATTGTGTGCTTTAACAAGATCTACACTTTTTATGCAGTAAGATTGTCTCTCTTGCGGCTTGCCAATTATACAAAAGTCATTCAGAATACGAAGAACTTACCCAAAAATCAAGATATACATTTTATTTGTCATGAAAATGTCTTAAACATACGGCATTTTAATAAAAATGTTAGAATCATTTTGATAAATCAAAAATAACAAAAAATATCTATATAAAGGGTACTTTGGGGTAGGGGATTTTCTTGAAAATATTCTGGAATCACGTCCTTGGAAGATGCTGAGCTCAAAAACCCAGTTTGATATTTAACTGGGTTTTTCGTTTTTTAGTTATGCTGTTCACGGACACACACACACACACACACACACACACACACACATCACTTATGCGCGGACATTTTTCTAAAAATGCTTTATATATATTCAGGAGTATCAAAATATATTGTGTTTCCAGTTAAATCTCGGTATCGAATTTTCGAGTGGCATGCAATGCTTTCTCTACTTACTATAAGTGAGAGTAGAGAAAGTTAAAAGCAGGCACAATGCCGGAAATAAATGTTGCTTCTGTTAGCATTTGGCAGCAATACGGCTAATCAATTGTAGAGTTTGTCAAGGTGCGATAGATATATGTCTTTTACACCAGGACAGGTGGAAAAGAAAACATTATCTGTGCTGCTGATATTTCCCATTCTATACAGTGCAGATTATTGTTAATACATTCCAACTCGCCTTTGCAGTTACTTATCACCCTGTGGCTGCCCTAGCCCAAATTGAGATTTTCCCCGTCTTTGCTTTCATTTTCTGGCTTGGCTGAAGGACTCGGTAAGCAGAATGCTCCGCGTTACATTAAGGATGCTTATCCTTGAGAATGCAAATGCCCACGCATTCTCTTTTCTTCGTGACCTGCTCTGCGGTTAATTCAGATGTTTCCTCAGGCATCCAGGCTACTTCTTTGTTTCCGTCTTCCTTCCTGGAGTTGCTTCCCGTCGTTTACGTGCGTTACTAACGCTCCACTTGCGATATCTCAATTACCTTCCACGTCGCAGTCTTCCCGTTCGCTACTGTCATGAGAAACTTGGTATCTTAATAGAGGTAGCAGGCAAGGCTATCGATTGTATGGCGTCTGGTGCTTATCCCTTACTGTCATGGTTCTCTGGTTCGCTGGTATTTACTTTTCTCCACAGTTTTTAAATCTGCCCTGTTGTAATTTGCAAGTTTATCTTGCAATCTGATCAGTGTGTCTACATTTGGTGTGGGGTCCTTTTTCAGAATGCAAACAGGTATTCAGTTCAAATGCCCGACCCTTGAAGCAGTAACAGGACACAAAGATGGTGCGACAGTTTGATACAGGATTGAGATTTCGCAATGATGGCGTCTCCAATATCTGCTGTTGATTCTGCTGCCGGCTGTTTCAGTGGTTGAGCTATGAGTATTTTTCCTCAGGGTATGCATGGGTATATTGTGAAGGACAACATCAGTTTTAATTGACGAGAAATTTATTGTCAACTAATATTCGAGTTCTGGAAGTGAGTTGCAACCGTTTGAAATGAAGAAATAAACTGACTTTGAATTGTAGCACTCGAAACTATAACAATTTAATTATTATACCTGATAACTTCTACACGATAAATTTTACAGTTTGAAATAACTGTTTCACAATAAAAGAAAGTGGGCGCGTAACTGGCCGTGAGTCGCTAAACTGTTGCTCGGAAGGTTCTCTCGCGACAGCCGCGAAATCATACAAAGCGCATCACTAAGCGCTTAAAATATCACACGAGCCAGTACCACTGAAGGTATCAGAGAGTGGGTAGCCCTCTGATTTAGCTGCCCAACTTCATATTACTTAAGCCACGCCTATATTAGTATTACTCCCACTAACGTTGCTCTTCACACGCAACCAAAAGTTTATGTCTTAAGAGTACCTCTCCAGCTGTCTCTAGGGGCTTGGTTAAAAATCTCGGAATTTAAGTGTTTTTCTCTTTTCCAGAATTTTGACCTACGTGACTCTGTATGCGTACTGGATTTATAACCTAACTGTGTTCCCAGAAATCCTTAAGCTAATGTGCTCGCTACTTCGGTGTCGCTAATGACTCTGGCTAACCTGACTTCCTAATTACCTGCGTGTTTCCGAACAAAATCTTTCAACCCAAGCTTTTTACATTACACATTGATTTAATACACAGAAATTATTTCTAACACTTATTTCTTTAACTTGCTATTCTTTCTTCCTGTCAATAATTTCGGTATCATCCTCCAGAGGAGGATTTGAGATCAAGTTTGAACTGACCGCCGAGAGCAGGATCGGACTGTGTATGGTATCTAATACCTTCCTCATAAACCCAGATTGTATTTAAATTCTCTTCGAACCACATAATCACTTATTAATTCATGAGTCATATTTCTTTACATGACTGCCTCTGTGAAGTAGCGGTTAGCCTTTTAGTTTATAAATCCAGAGTTCCCGGGTTCGATTCTGGGCTGGAGGATGGGCATTTCTTTAGCCAGGATTTTTCCGCTAGAGTGTCAAAGTATGAGTGGGAGTAAATATGTGTGTGAATTTAATGTTATAAACAAGACCCCAAAGTAAATAAACCCAAAGATTAACACAACAGTAAAGCAAGTTAACATCATTGCCGATGAGCAATTATCCCAAAGGCAGAGCCGCCGATATGATCCTAGACAGGACATAGACCTTTATTTACCTTAGGCAGTATATAAGTGGAACAACAATTCCCCACATGCATAACACTCAGTACATCGTACATTTTTCACTAAATTTATAAGCTTATATTCTCCAGTTCTTTAACATGTTCGTACTTACATTAATGTTTGGCGAAAGAAAGTGAAATCAAAAGTATCTCGGTATGCATCAAATTATACGGAAAATGAAGTCAAATAGATTTTAAGCCAGAATGTAAAGTTACATTAATGAAAGAATCCTGGACATAGTGGTTTATGAAAACAGTCATTCATGTTGTATAATCCCGATATATTATATTTCTCCATATTTAATTAATCAAGAAGTTTGACATTGCTCAACGTCGCTTCCTAAACTTGCTAATTGGATCTTAGGAGTTGCATCGATTTTTCATGCTCCCTTAAAAGAAAAAATCTGATGTGATGCCTTCACAAGAGTTTCTCTACCCTCTATATTTATTACTGGGTACATAAATTATTCTTTCTGAAGCTTATTTTTTCTATCTACTACATTTTAATCCAAATAAACCTCTGCAGAAATAGCGAAATTACACACTTCGTTGTGGATACAAAGGGAACAACGACAATCAAATATTCAAGCACTGGACGCTATATGCTGGCCTTAAAATTCCATACTGTTTCAATGCAATCAGAGAAACAACTGAATATTGAAAGAACTTGAGAATGACCAAGAAATGAAATTCGAATCTTTAATATCGGATATCTCAGAAACGGCTTATGTCACAAAAAACGTGTTTCAAATAAATTGTGTGCTTTAAAGGGATGTACGTTTTTTGTGTAGTTTTCGTCTATCGCTTAAGGTTTACCAGTTATACAAGATTATACAAAATTCCCTCTGAATAAAGAGGACTTCATTTTATGTCATGCAAATATCTTTAATATATGATATTTTAATCAAAATCGGTATAGCCATTATTTAGAGAATCAAAAATTTCGAAAAATGTTTTATGTAAAGGGTAGTTTGGGATGTGTTAATTTTATTCAAAAATTTCGTGTCACATCTTGGAAGATATTTGAAACCTAAACACCAAGATTGGTATTCATCCATCTTTTCGTTTTTGAGTTATGCTGCTCACAGACACGCAAACAGACACCAGACATGTTTCCAAAAATGCTTTATTTAGATTCAGGCGCCTCAAAACATGTATTTCCGGTGAAATCTCGGTATCGAATTTTTTTGTGGAATGCAATATTCCCCATTTTTCAGTGAAAGTTCTGTTATTCTGTCGTTTATTTGTATCCCTTTTATTTGTCCTTTTTAAATGAGTTAGGAATGGTTTCGAAGCGGACTTTGTATAGGTAAATTTTAAGTTTCTGCAAATAAAACAAATTCTGACAAGTTCGAAAGAGCTAATGATTAACAGTTAAGAGCGAAAACATTCTCGTTGGCACTGGCTTTGCACCAGAATTCTAAGATATTTGAAACAACCTTGAGGACAACCGGATACTGATGCAGCCATACAAGGCTCTTCATTACAAATGAAAGGAACAACATCAAGTGGTCAGCCGAGAAAGAACCGAAACGACAAGAATAAAAGTACCAGATCGAGAACCTGGATTAATCCTTGGAATAGGTGATGATTATACAGAGTTTACAGTGAACATGCGAAGCTGAAATTGGTCCAAAAGATAATGTGGTTTTGATACCTCTGAACTTAGCTTTAAAACAACAGTATATTTTAACACAGTATATTAAATGATTGTATTGATGCATTCTGCAGTGTTTTTCCTCCAAAGAAAATATAACAGCTTGGAAACTGTATTCAATACGTGAAATGCACTAGTTAAATTCTGCCATGAAGGAGAGTCTACTAGGGAAATTCTTCTTCTTCTTCTTCCTTTTTTCCTTCCCAAGCACGTGCAGGTTATTGTATTCACATTCCCTATTGATGACAAAAGACTCCAAAGAGTCTAGGAGACGTTTGAAGGACATCACTAAGTAAACAAATTACACTACTGTATTTTCTTGTTCATAACAGCAGGTTTCAAATATTGAGGTGAAAAACAACTGTCACGAGATACATGCGACTCTTAGAGGGTCGTTAAAGAACAAAGCATAATAAACCTCTCATGATTATTAGAATTCATCGGGTGTTTTGTTAAAAGGAGAGTGTGATTGAAATTCAGAGAGAAAACATTACAGGGTACTTCATTTACCAGCTTGTCTTAGTTAAATGGTGCAGGTTATTTGCAACGTTTTATAAAGGTATTAATTATGGAAGCTATATGATACAACAAAATACTCGCAACCTCTCCCCATAAAGTAATACCAATATACTCACAGACCAACGGAAATGAAAGGGTGCTAGGGATTAACATAATGCAATAAATAGTTCCATAAATTGGCCTAAAGTCGTAGTGAATATTCCCCGAAAGAAGCTCAGAATTGCAGACTCCAATAATATAGTTGATGGCATCCATACTTTGAGATTCTTGTAGGGTATCCGCCTTCTACAAGCGCAATCACCAGTAGTTATTATTATAACTGGTATACATCAACGGGGAAGCGTGGGATGCTCTTTGATATGTGCATTTTCATCAGGACAGGGTAACTATTCCAGCATCATAAATTGCATTGGACATTGCTTTTGAATTAATGCCTCTTCCTGGTAGCTTTAACTCAATCGATCGCTTGTGTTCAGAAGACAAGGAGACTTTTGAAGATTGGTTTTTTAGGTTAGGAAACTAAAATAACTAGTTTATTGCGACGCAGAATATACATTTGTCGGAACATTTTGGAAAATGTTACGGCTTCTTTGTTACTTGTAACTATTACGCCTATTATGATCAACATGAGTCCATTTCTGCATTCAGCAGTGATATTACTTGGTGCAAAATTGTAGGAAAAGACAAAGAGCACTAAGTTGAGATTGCACGCTCCTCAGAAATTGAAATTACTGTGGCCCAGAGTGATATTTGAGCCATTTTTGAGTGTTAGATTTTGATCGGTCCGACTTGTGCTCGACGCTCGGCAGGAACTTGCGACTGGAAGAAGCGAACAAACAGAAAGCGACAGACGCGGGCATATCCTCCGAGCACTAATGACAAAAGCTAACACTCGAATCTTCAGTGCTCGAAAACGGCCCATAATGTCACTCTGGGCCAAAACTACTGCAATTTCTGAGAAGTAAACTACCTCAGCCGGCTACTCGTGCCGCCCCAATGAAATTACACTTTTGAACGAGCGGAAGACTTCTCATTTCCATTTGGATTCCCAATGTGAAGTACAAATGCCATGCATTGTTTACCTTAATGTTTGTTGGCTTACGTTTCGCAAAAATTCCTTGCGAATTTTGATATTTATAAAATAGCTTTTACTGTCTCCGAGCTTCAATTTATGATCAAGCTTATGTACGTAGATTGGAACAGGGCATGCGCAGATAAAACGCATTCACTTCCGCAATTCAGATGAAAAGAAACTTCCATAACAACTTACGATCTAGGTAGTGCTATATTCGATTTAGATATATCTACATACTGCACAAAATTTCATACAATTGGCATTAGCCCAACATCCACTTTTGCTTAGGTGATTTTCCTGGTATTCCATTCACTATAGGTGCATACGTTTTCATCTAACAAACATATTAACATTTATCCTGATGGTTTTGGTGTCATTTCCCCAATTTTTGGTTTATAGTTATCTCACTTTTAATGGTAGTCATTTTAACAAAAAAAGTATTTTAAGGTTGTAGGTTTTCTGCCGTTTAGAGTGCATTAGTATTGTTATATCTGTTCATAGCGAGTAAATTTACTCAGGAAACATACATAGAAGCATCTATTTATCTATCAATCTATCTGTCCGTCTGTCTGATCAGGTGGCCATCCAGTGGATTTGTTCAAAAATTAAACAACGGCTATGTTCGGCGTCTCTACTAGTTTAAAAGCCTACAGAAGAACACACCTGGATTTAAAGTACAGCGCAGAGTGGCCAACTGGTATTTATACGATTGGTTTGAGAGCCAAAAAACCACAGCTTTGCTGTGGAAAGGGGTGTTAACCTTAGGGACTCGTAATGTGAAAGGTTGTTATAATTTATGTCTTTATATCATGGGAAATAGAAGCATCTGAATTAATGACGTGTTTTACAACTCTCGAGATTCATGAATTGAACTGTACATTCGGTATCTCGTTACGGGTGTGAAGCGTTTATTTGGATGTTTTGGAGAGCAGACGGGGTGGAGCCTTAACATTCACACATCAGCTTTGACTGACGCTCTAGCGATATTATGTTCATAATCTTCCGAGTGCTTAGGTGCGTGCGTGGATCGGAACCACTGCCTTATACGGCAAGTGGAAGAACTCTATAGAGACAAGCCAACGAACGAATCGTAGTGTAGTCGAGGGAATGGGAAGGAAGGGAGAGTTGAATGGAAGGGGGCAGGGAAAGGGACGGAATTGCTTCTCTTGGAGGGGGGAAGGGCGACTGACGGCTGTTTTGTTGTTGTTGCTATAGTGGTGTCTGTGCCGTAGTTGGGTTTGGCCTGGTCTCACACGTGGAGTGCTATCGCGTGCACATGTGCTTTCGGAAACGCGCGTGAATTCGCAGCAGTGATTATGTTTGTGCGCCAGCTTGTGAACGTGGCAGTGATTGTGGTGTCCATTTGTGTTTTTTAGTGAGCCAGATAAACACAGAATTGTTTGAAAAACATGCCGTCGGTTTATTTGTGCTACCATCGCGTAAAAAAGAAGATTTCGTTTTCGAAATAACAAACATGGCACCAGAAGGGGCAGGGAAATGGTTCCATACGTCAGCTGTGTTATTCATTTCGCGGATGTTAAATGCATGTGACCAATTGTTATGAACTGGGTTGACTGGGCGACCTTTGGAGCGAAATGTGTTCGAAAACAGAGTAAGCAAGGAGGTTAGCAACCCCACACGTGTTGTTGTTCGGGAACTGAGAGATATCTCGATTTAAATCGCTGCAGTTAGTGAATGCAGGTATCGATCCGGAGCGACCGCAGCCTACGTCGCGTTGCCAGCAAGAAGTTATGTATGTGCAAATGTGCTATATGTCACGCTCTCCAGCCATGGTGTGAGCTATGAAGGTTCTCCCTTCAATGATTTACGGCGATGTTGTTGATGATGGTCACGGTGGCGTTAGTAGCTCTAGGGCAAAGCGAATTCTACCGGAAAAGCAAACATTATCTAGCTGCTATGTCCCCATGAGGGCAGTAACCCCCTCCCCACCACCACCCATGTCACTACGACTGGAATTTGGTTTGTGTGTACGCAGAGTTGTTTACAACATAATGCTGTTTGGTTGTTGACATAATGTGTCCCGCGGAATATAAGGTGGTCACCGTTTAATGGATTCGTGTCAATATTTGAATTTCAATTACTGCAACAACATTGGCATGTTTGGTAGCTGCCTTAATCGAGCCTGAGTTAATGGAGATGGCAATAGTGCATTTGTATCCTTCCTTGCGAAAATGTTGATAGATTGGGGTTTTAGTCCATCGCACAAGTGATTGTACGTTTACTCTAGTCGCTGAACTATCATTGGCGTCCAGTTTTGAATGTCCATGTTTGCTCATTTGACGTTTGCTAAGCTGAAACCATAATGATCCCTCCACATAGCATCACTGCACAAATATGTATCCATGGTTATTGCTGCTGTTTTAAGGCATGTTTTTGCTTGTTTCTCATTTTACAATGGTATAAAAACAGAAGCGGAGTACACCGTCAATAGAAGTAAATTGGTTTTATTTTTATATTTTTATTTAATGAAATAACAGTATTAACTTTCCCCTCGAATGGTTCCAAAATATTGTAACTAGTGTTTGCTGTTAATTAGTGAACAGAGCTTCATTATTTTCTTCCTGTTGATCGCAAAAACGAGTGAATACTTTTTGCCTTTTATATCCAACTTAGGTATACGGTGTATAAGAAACAAAATCCTCCAAGTTAGTTTTTAAAGCGAAAGAATATAATGTAAACAGGGCACGGGAGAATGATTACTTGGAAACACATGCGTCACCTAAGAATTTATTTATCTTATGTTCTTCTGTAGTTAAAGAAATCCAAATATTGTTGAAATGGTTCATTCTTGTTTCTGAGCGAAAGAGAAAATGGATGGTAAACGAGATAGCATAGTTGATGCATAGATCCATTGATAGTTTTAAAAATAGAATGACATGACACCTAAACTGCAAAGAACAGTCAGGGAGAACGACACCAGCTCTTTTTTTACACTCTGGTTTACTCTACGTGGATAAGAAAACGTAGGCTTTCAAGCTGAAGCAAGATAATTCATTTAACCTACTGCCGGAACCACGAACAACTGTTGTATTTAGCCAATCGACACCGCAATATTAAGGAGTATGTGCTTGAGCTGTTTGCTTTCTGAGAAATAATATAATCATATTTCAACTTAAGAGAATGTTGATAATCTTACCTTAACCAACTAAAGATCTTATGCTATACTTATCCATATGGAGTAAACCCAAGAGCCCCGTCAGAGTTCGTTCTGTTGGGCAGCTTACCAATATTCCACAAAAAATGATAAAAAACAAATAATCTGTAAATAGAAGCCGTCTGCTTACGAATAAACAGGCTGCTGTTGATTACGCCTTAAGTATGTATAGGCCACATTTTTAAATCCTTCAGTTTTCATTAGACAGCTCTTACCAACAGCTTAGTGAAAAAGCTCAATGTCTGTTTTGATATATACCAGACAAATCCTTCAATTATCGATTATAATGTTACATATTATGCTGAAATGAAATGTATTATAAAACAAAAACAATTATCAGTTTATTTAAACCTATGAAACGAAACTGATGGAAGGTTTAGGAACTGCTCCGGATGTTTCAGAAAGTTTGGAGTTTCTTTTATTAAATTCAAACTTTTTTTTTCAGACTTCAAGTTAAAATTTGAGGCAACATGAACCTGCTAGGAAAATCACATAGAAAGTTCTCTCTTCGTTGTTTCTGCATTTCTTCTCAAAATAGGAAGAAAACAGAATTATATCGCATAAAGACTTTTGAACACAACAAAACAAAAGGAAAAAGAAATGCGAGAAAAATTAATTTTAAATCATAGCTAATTTACGCTATCGTGCCCAAACGAATATTTAAAATTTACTTCACAAAAGCATAAAAATCCCTGTCGTAATGATTTTGTAAAGCTTTTAAATAGAACTAAACTCAAACCTTTGGATAAAATGTCATCTATATATCTCCTTGTTTTTTTAATTATTTAACTCCCTTTTAATAATTGAGGTCTATAGAAACGTAAAAATGAAATGAGTGGAATAATGCTCAAATGTTCTTTGAGATGAGTGAACATTTGTCTTAAGAGGATACGAGAACACCGATCCATGCAGGCTAACTCCACAATTATCCAACCTGGGTCTCTAGGTCTGAAGACCTGAGGTGGGCACTGTTTCTCTTAAATATTATTTTATGATGTTCCCATTGATGTAGATACCCTTTGCTGGATGTTTCTGCTGTAATGTAGCAAAATGTATCCTATCTTCTTCATTTTCTTGTCCAACTCCCTCTAAAGCTGTTTCAGTCTCGTCAAGTAGCAAATAAACTTTCGTAACCATTAAAAGCAAACTTTGATAGAGGTAAAAAGGTATTAGTTCTAACCAAAGAACGGCATTCTTGTAAACACGTTAAGTTAAGCATCTGTTTTATTTTTAGTCGTCATAAACTGGCTTAGAGGGATTGAAAAGCATGAGATGGTATAAATACAAATGTTTTCAATAGTAATTAAGAAGAATTTGATGAATCAATTTGTTAGAGAATCTTTTAGAGTTGTTTCCATGGAACAGTATATACACTTTTTTGGAGTTACTAACTGCATTTAACCCGTTCCCCTCACCATCAAAGAATAACTTTGGTTGAAGGAAGATACACGGTCCATTACAAATAGTTACATCCCTTAACAGACTGTAAACATGTGCTGGGGCACCTTCGTTCGCGGTGTCGATTGGTTAAAACACGCAGTTATTGTTGGTTCAACCAGAAGGGTGCAGTATGACCTTAATTTCATCAAATTAAAATAACTCTACTTAGAGGAGGCATTACCAAGCGTTTGGATACTCCTGCCATTTATATTAAAATCAATCAATGAACCATTTATGTTTTATGAATTAATATATTCTATGCGGTTAGTTTTCATTGGCGAATGTCACATCTCTCTCCCATTCGGTATACATTGCAGAGAAAGTAAAGGCAGACGTAAAAATTGCTTGTCTTATAATATTTTCATTCCGCGGATACTGTTGGCCGGATTCCCCGAGACGTTCATAATTCATCTGCTGGGTGTTTGCATTTTTAATAAGCTGCGTAGACCTGCAGTACGGAAGTTTCTGAGAGATGCACAATGAAGAAGATGCCGCAAAAACAGAAGGGATCGCCTTTCGAGTCGGGGCTATAGTGGCGCCATGCATCATCGCTCGGCACAGATGTTGGGAAAGGGAGGCGTATCCCTAACTTACATTCGCACGCAAATAAAACTACAACAGCTTGCAGCAACACGTTCTGCCCCCTGTTACAAGTACTTCAATCATTGCACTGGCTGGGGTCGACAGCAGGATATTGCCTCACTTTTAACAAGACGTCCTTAGCAAACTCCCAGTTGCTATCTTCAACTTTCAAGGTATCGAGAATTACTGTGCTTGTGTTATACTCTTCTAAGCCCTTATACTTTCTGCTGTACTGTGATTCTATATTCGAGTAATATGTAAGCTGGCGGCAACCAAAGCGGTTGCGTTTATTTCTGTCATGGGCATAGTGCTCTGTTCTGAAATTATATTGCGACTTAATTTCTTTTAAAATAAGACTAATAAATGAATTTTTGCACACTTATTTTGTTAAAGTTTTAGGTTTGTGTAAAAGTATGTTCTTACACATCATTACGACATCTTGGTCCCCGCATAAGAGTGAAATTGATGAATTCAGAAGTTAAAAATTGTGAAGATAATACTTAACACCATTCATCTATAGCCAGCAGAGGAAGCATTGCATCCCACCCAAAAATTCATTATCAAGAAATGTATGTTTTAAGATCCCTGAATTTCTATAAAGCACTTTTAAAAAACAATATCCATGTATGTACATACGAGGTGCGAGTGAGTGGGAGTGAATAGCAAAGCGAAAGGTCAGATAATACTAAACTTCGTATTAAGTCCAGATTTTCAAGATCCCCCCCCCTGAAACTATCTTTTAGTTGGAAATGTTTTCGTGTTAAGACGTTTGCGTGACGTACAAAATCCATATGCGAACAGTGGTGTTTTGTTTTCCGTATTGCACATGCTATAATTTCAGATTATTTAGTCAAAAATGTATTTGAGTAACGTGAATAGAACAATCCCTTTGTTTACATGAATACTACAACTTATATGAAGCTGTATGGGTACGAATTCGTGCAAGAGTAACATCAGATTTTTTTAAAGTCAAATTTTTTATATTCGAATGTATAACCTCAAATTTTTGTATACATTATCTTCCTTTAGGTCAACCTGATTCCATACCTAATAGAAGATAATGGTAGTATATTATGGGCAAATGGTGTGTGGTACTTGCAAATCTATACTATGCAGCAAGGGAAAGTTATGGCTAAGTTACTGGGATATCGCACTTGCCCTAGAGTTACGTTGTTTCAATCTACAGTCTTAAGCAAAAAAAAAAAAAAAAAGATGAATTCTGTGTTGTACTTAAGATTATATATCACTAAACAAGTAACTCGAATTGTTAAAAAATATGAAGCTCACATGGGTTTCTCTCTCCATGGCAAATTCACATACGTCCTTTATGTTTTATAATATTCATATTAAAACGTATTATCCTATAAAGGCAACATTACTCACGATGTATTTTTACCTAGGAATGATTTCAAATTAAGCAGTAATTGATCATTTACATTCAACTTCAGTAAAAATCATTTTAAAATGTTAGGCCGCAATAACGAAGTCTTGCGATGGAAAAGAAAAAAAAAAGAAGAATCGCAAACTTTCAAGCATATCGGTCAGATGACGTACCTGGGAAAGTATAAACATGCAACATAAATATCATAAAAACGTTAACGGTACGAAAAAAATACCGATACAATTTTTCTTGTAGTAAAATCTCTTACGATTTTCCAATCATACAAAACTCAAAATTCAATCAGTGTGAGTAGGATATTTAAGCTGTGCACAGGAAGTTCCAGCTATACATTTAATTTATCACCTAAATATATTACATTTTAATCAAAGCCATTAGAACCATCTTTTTAAAAGAATTAAAATTAACGCAAAGTTTTCTATATAAGGATAGAGCCTGCTCTTACATATTTTTTCAGTTGCATTATTAACAACTGGTCAATTTAACTGAACTTTCAGAACAATACAACCCTTACTGTCGACAAAATAGGGTGATGGAAAACATGTTATACTGGGAGCTTGAGTAAATATGAACTCCATGCTTCCACACTCAAGATTCGGGGTTTTTGCTCATATTAGCCAGACATGATTCAGATGACGTTTTCACGAGTAACGGAGCCCTCTAAATAATGAGACAAATTGTGGAGGTTTTTGTCAGTGTCTCCGAAATATAAGAAGTACATGATCGTACCATGATCTCCGGGTCGCGAGTTCTCTAGAGGTAGTTGCTTCTCCCAAGGACACGGTGGTCGCTTTGCTGTATTAGGTTTCGCCTTGCATGAACAACAACGTGTCCAAGCATAGAAAACGCCATAAGCAAGTTTAGTGTTAATATGGTATAAATTTTACGGCACATTTCCACAGGACCGGTAACGCTTTCCTCTGTGTTGAAACGTATACAGCGTGCTTTAATGAGTCTTTGTAGTGACAAATATTTGCTTCTTGCTGTTACATTTAGAGGAGGGGTTTACTTCTTAGGCAGACTAGGATTGTTATACAAACGTATATTTATTATCATGCCATTTATCCTTAAAATATCTCCATATCTTTGTAAAACATTAGGTCTGGAGTAAAATTAAGCTATTTTCTATTATTATAATAACCATTTACATCATGTATTGGGCCACATAGAGCAACAAACACTCTCCTACCATCTTTTTCTTGTTCGTTCTACTCTTCTATTTTCGGCTGGTTTGTATTTTATTTGTTTTTGGTATTCTATTACTGTGCATCAAATTTAAATGCAATGTTCATTTCTTCTGTGTATTACCTGATTTATATTCGCTGCATTTAAGCGCCATCTAATGTCCTAAATTTTAATTCTCTTATTATTTTTGTCTTCTACATTAATTCTTAAAATTTTCATTTCTACTCTTTGGAGTCTTCTTTCCATTTGCAGATTTAAGGGTCCAAATTTCTAATGTGTTACAATCTCACTACTTTCTCTACCCACTATTTTTCGCATCTGTTGTTCATTTTATGCACATAAAAGCTAGGTTTCTATCTCATTGCTATTAATCATGATAAATGTTGGTAGAAGTGGTTTTAATACACGTTTCGCAGGAGTGCAAGAACATACAGAGGGCTGCTACAACAGTCAGTTCTTTATGTTTTTCCTCTCTTGGTGTTGCTTGTTTTTTGCATATCTTCAGGGGAAACATAAGGAGGATACTTGGAAGTCCATTGCTTAATACTGGAAAACTCAAACAACAAATAGTGTTTCATAAATGGCTCATGCTTCGAAGAAAGTTGCTAGCCTTCGTACCCGTGGTCGCTGGAGCGTAAAGCTTTAGCGCTCTGCTAAGCTGAAGGTCGCGGGTTCGAGTCCCGCCATGGGCATGGGTATTTGTGTTCATATGTTGTGTATGTGTACCATTAACTGCGGTATAACGCGGCAAAATCAACCAGAGAAAACACAGTGATAATAAACCGGGGGAAAACCGGGGGAGAACATTTTAAAACAGAAACAAAACAAAAAAAAATGCTTTCGTCATCAAATTTTATATTGAGCAAATTTTTGTCTCTCTCTTAGTTTTTCAAGCTATATTATAAATTTAATATTCACAGAAAAACACAATATATGCATTTCGTTTGCCGTGTTAATTTTCTCAGACATGTGATATTTGGTTCAAAATCACTAGAAGCAATTTTTGAAATAACGAAAAATATTCTTTGTAAAGATTAGTTTGTTGAGTGAAGGCCTCTGCAAGTCTTCACATGGCATCCTTAAATTCTCTCTGACACAGGTATGAAATTTGGTGTTTATTCCACTTTTCGTTTGCGAGTTATGCTGCTCGCGAGCGCGCGCACACGCACAAAACGAACCAATTACAACTGTTTAGGCAAAGGGGATCTTTAAAGGTGTATTTCATGTAAAATCTCTATATCTACCTTTTGACTTGAATGCAATAGCTCCTCAACCAGCGGTAGGGATAAGATGATAAAGCACACGAAATATTTTTTTTATATTTGTGACGTGAAAAGAAAAGAGAAGTTGGCAAATGAAAGAACTGAAGAGTAACTCCATGATTAAATGCAAAGGTTTGATAGCTTCATTAGAGGACAATGTAAACTGAGAAGCTACAGAGAGAGATTTTAATCCTTAGTGACGGAACGCGGCAGTTCCCTACACATAAGGGCGCGCGCGTACTTTTTCCCCCTCGTAGGTCGTGCGGACAAGTTGGTGCCAGTTGCTAAACAAGAACGCCTTTGCTATCCCTTTTATTGATTCAGGGTCGCCACGCCGCTATAACTTTCTCTCCCCATCTCACTTTCCGGGGGGAGAGAACTCTTTTCGGTCATCAAGCCCCGTGCCATGGCTCCCTACAGTAGGTAGTGACATACAATATATTGTAAACAATGGTAACTGGATAGCTGTACACCGGCAGCGCTTGCCCTTTACTCCTCACCCCCCTTCCTGGGGTTGCTTGCTATTTGTAAATTGCTCGAGGGGTTCCTTTCATTCTTTTGGATGTAGAAAACCGCTAGTCCCCTCCCCGGTTTTTCTGCGGCTGCGCATTAACCTGCTTGTTGTTGATTACATTATTGATATTTTATATTTCACTTCCCATGTTTTCATGGCGTGTTCTATTCTCCAGTGTTTTGGTGCGTTTCTATCACTGCATTGTATATTTATTTGTATTACTTTCTCTACCACATACCTAGGTAGGTAGTGGAGGAATAAAATTGTATTTCACCCAGAAATTCCATATCGAGATTTCACTGGAAGTATGTGTTTTAAGGTCCCCTTAATTCAAAAAGGTTTTTTAAAATTAGGTTCAGATATCTGAACAGCTATAATTAAAAAAACAAATTTTTCATGAATACGGAGTTCGTTATTTACTAAATTCAGCCCTTGCAGAGATGAGACACAAACATTTTCAAGAAAATTGTCCACACAAAACTACCCTTTACATTAACATTGTTTGTTATTCTTTTATTTATGTATTCAAAAATAACTCCGAAAAATTTTCTTAAAATACCTTACGTTTCAGGAGTTTTCTGCGAATAGACTGGAAGTCCTCTTTCTTCTGAATTAATTTTGTATAATTATGCCTAATTGGTAAACCGTAAGTGATAGACAAAAGCATACTGTACAAAAAAAAATGTAGAGCTCATTAAAACAAAATTTATCATTTTTTTGTGGTGTAGACTGTTTCAGAGATATTTGTTTCTCTTGAATTTTCCAATACTTTATATATTTTTGAAGTGATTGGTTACCATTATTTCACTCTCAAATTCATGTAATGAGCACGGAATTTCAAAGCCAGTATATAGCGACCCGCTTTTTAAAGATTTGAATATCGGTTTCCACTTCTTTATACCCTTGTACTCTCGAATAGAAACTACTTCCTTTATACTCTTGGCTCTCGAATAAACACTACTTAACAGGCATTTTGCAGTAAATCCTAAGTAGGTATGCAGGATGTTAAAGAAAAAGTATTCCATATTTTGAGAGATGGTAGCATGGAACCAAAACAAGAAAAAATGTCCAGTAAATATGGACTCTAAAATGCATGCCCTAAGAGCTATGAGCACTTGTTCATTGTCGCTACTGTTAAACATCTCTTCTACTGCAAGCTCTTTGCCATTACGTATGACCTACAGAATGCAGTAAACAAATGAGGACACATTACCGCGAAACAGGATAGCTTCTAATGTAAACTCTTGCAGTTACGTACAATCTGCACTTGTGAACCATCGCTAAAAGAGGTGCTCAATATGGCGCCCATTCATAGTGAGGCATGCATCTTAGAGAACCACGCACTCTCACCACTCCAGGTTGGTCACGGATGCTCTGGCAGGCACTGATGACACAAAATTATCAAAATACAAACTGATTCCATTAGAACTAATAAGAATATGCTTTTCACTTAACCAGAACTGTGAATACGGTTTATAGTAACAATACTAACAGCTGTTTACTGCATGCTTTATCCATCGACAATAACAGAGTAATGTGTCCTCTCCTGCAGTAAATCGTACGTAGGTAATAGCAGGAGCTTGCAGTAGAAGAGATGTTTCACAGCAGCGAAGATGCTCATAGCTCTTAAGGTATGCATTTTAGAGTCCATGTTTGCTAGATATTTTTCCTTTTTTGGTCCTTATTACTACCTCCCAAAATATGGAATAATACTTTTTTTAACACCTGGTATATTGTTACATGTTGGGGTGAAGGGCAAAAAGTTTACCAAAAAATGAATAATTTAGGTCACCCCAACACGCACATGGGGGGCGCAACTCGCTGGCAGCATAAAGTCCGGAACCTTGTTGTGTAGATTTAGGGGAAGGCGTGGGGTTTATATTACACTGAAAGATTACATAACACACATTACCTTCACATACCTGGGATTTATTCACAAAAACGTTTGGCGACTCCACATAATTAACAAAGGAAATAGGATGGAGGGAGATGCCATAGACCGTAGACCGGTCACACACACCACTTCCACTTGAGTGACGCTATCTTACCCCCAACAACCGTGTCTAGCCGAAGCCGGACAGGGCTGACGTCATACCAGACAGTTTCAAACAGATCTTTCCCTTTGGTGTGGTCCTCACCGAAAGGAAAGACCGTTAAGCCGAAATATAATTAAGGAGACCCAATAATGCTACGTCTAGTAGCAACAATACAGCACAATAGTGCGTCTGGTAATGACAATATAATTATTATGCCACAATATTTCATTTGTCTAGCAGTTGTCCCAAAATGACGATTTTCCACACCTTTGAAAGACCTTACAGTAACAAGCGCGAGGTTCGAATGTTAAACACTGTACCCTTGTTCATAAAAACTACAACCCCTTAAATGGTCCTAATAGTGATGAATGTAGCTACCAACTCGAGCGAAGTCGGATATCCATCTTTAAACATAGCTAAACGAGCGAATGTGTACCAATATGTGTCACACTTGCATTATGGTTGAACGTTGAAGCTTTGTTAAACAAGCCCTGGCCTTCAGTAGATTAAGGTTCGTTATTGTCTACTTAAAATCATTTCTTGCATTTTCATCCCCTTAAGTATATTTTAAAAAGGAAGGATTCTTGGAAAATATCAATAAATTTACCCCAGCTGAAACCTATGATTTCGTGCTATTTATGGAGGAGCACAGTGATCAGATATATATATATGTATATATATATATGTGTGTGTGTGTGTGTGTGCAATGATGATTAACGTAGTTCTTTGTTTCATATAAATACAGAACATCAGTATTATGAAGGTCCGAAATAAGCTTTTGTCAAAACTTTACATTTTCTTCTATAATTTCGAGGAAGCACATGTTTTGTAGAACGTTGGGTTAAGATGTACGAAAATGTATTCTTCAAGTACTCATCTTCTGGTTGGTTAAAAATGTTCGCTCTGTAACACGTGAAAGGACAACAGGGGATAGAACGGTAATGTACATGCAAAAGCGGGAGGAACCCGACAGGTGGAGATGAAGTCTTTGAGGGATTAAGTGTGCACTATAGGTAGAGAAGAAAAACATTACAATTTGGAACGCTCCGTTAATGCAAAAAATTATTTTGTATCGATGTCTGATTTACTAGGTAGATTAAAACATTAAACACAAGGGGTTTTATCACCACGCTTAAAAAATTTTAGCTTATAATTTTTCAGATCAAAATTGTGCAAACACACACGTATGCACCTTTCGTATTCTATGAATACCAGTCGCTGTCAGTAAATTGCAGTATATCGCATAATGCAGCGACAAGCGAACGCACGTGCTCTTACCATGATAAGTGAGGTTTAAACACGAGGAATAACGCTAACACCTATATTTGCATTACAGTGGTGTAATTGTAATGTATGATCCAGAGTTTAGTCGGTGCCTTCATACACACAGATTTCACTCGTATGCTTGGGGAAAACTAATTTTCTGAGGTTGTTTGAAAGAGCACGCCATTACTATTGTGAATAAAGAATTAATTCATGTTGCACAAGCAAGTTATGTGCAGAAAACATAGTAATGTTAATAAAGGTAAGGGAAAACTGAAATAGCTTGTCATAAAATCTTTGGCATTACATTACAGCAGTGCTCCAAACAGCTGACTGTTGAGGTACAAACAATATGGTGGCCACTCCCATGTAATCTCCGGCTGTCACTCGTGTACAGCAGCCACAAGGGCGTTTTGGGTGGCATTTATAGTTCTTGGATCTGCGACACAAATAACTACCACATTCTCAGTTGATCTATGTCCCTTTTGCTCTTTTCGCAGTTTTATAAATATGGATGCTTCATTTTATTAGTTAAAATTTAAGATGCATCAACTTCAACCATCCGTGCTTTCATTAATAAAGCGATGGAACAATAGACGGGAACTGGCGTCAAACTTCGAGCTCATTTTGAGACGAGATTGATTTTCGCATAAAATGGCGTGTACCTTCACCATATGTTCTCCTTTATGAATTACAAGCGGCAAGAGAGGAGTTGAGAGAGAGAGAGAGAGAGAGAGTCAAGCTGATGATGATGATTTTTGAAGATGATCTTGGTAATACAGCTTATGTGAGATCAATAGGCCAAGTTGCCAAGAAAGTTTGGTAGCTGCTGCAACTCGACTTATAAGCACAACTAGGATACGCCCGATAGCTTCCGTACCGCATACCATGGGTAGAAGTGTTGCACCCAACCACAAATGTCGAAAACGAGAAAGAGAACAGTGCAACTCAAAACCGTTAAATTTTATAAATACTAAACTTCGTATTTAACTATATCATCATTTCAACTTCGCTATTTCTAATTTTCTAAAAATAGCTATCATTTTTGTAAAAATATAATTATGTTTGAACTGGTGACATGGCAAATCAAACGTATATCTTAAACTTTCTCTAAGTAAATTGCTAATTTCTCTTCATTAACATTACATTTTATATGCTTTAAAACCTTAAGAATGAAACGAAAATTATTACAGGGAAACCATTGATTTTGTTACTATTTACCATTTTGAACTTGCATTTGTTCCAAATATTTGTATTTGTAATCTTACAGAGAGAAGGTCACTTAGATACATTTTGAGCATATACGAGCATATTTTCTTTCTTTTTTCCCAATGGGCTCATTACAAGCAAAAATCGACTTCTGATGTTAACATCTGAGTGTTGTTTTGTGTATTTCATGTAAGCAAGTCCATAGTGCCTAAGATTTTATTTAAACTACTTTTTGATATTTTATGCCCCTATTAAGAATTAGTTTAGCCATTAGAATTATATTCTTATTTTTAAATCATCCATTATCTATAAGATTAATTCAATTAAATCATACTTTCTAAAACTCCTAAATTCAGTTTAATATTTTAGTGTACAAATTGAATGAACTTAAATAATTTGACATTTTAAGGGAAATTTTAATAACTAACCTGAGTGCAAAGAAGGGGTATGTGAGGGGCTAATGACTACAGAAAAGCAATTAACTGATATACATCAGCCCTTTTTCTAACTTTGTTTTTACTGTACCGCTTACAGATTTTATTTCGCCACTTCACAATTTGATATACTTTGTTCTTTTAAATAAATAATACTAGCAGTCTAAATTTTAACATGTAGGATTATTCTGAATAAATATACATAGGGTGGTGGGGCTTCAAACCTGGCGAGTGGGGATGAATTTTTTCGGGCGTAAAAATCCTTAGCACGGCTTCCATCGAAAGGGAAGTAAAGGCGGTGGTCCATAGCTTTATGGCATGAAAATGAACCTCAAGCCTGAATAAAAGGCTTCTGGTCTTTCACGCCCAATATAAGAATGCTAAGAACCATAGTAGTTAAAGAGCGTCCATAAATAAAACGCAATTTAATTATTTATTTTTGGCGGTGCAAAAAGTTTACCCCCTAGCTCATGGGGTAAACTTTCTATTTTCGAATTTTTTATGCTACAGATTTGATTTATTGTTTGCTGTGATCTTGTTTTTTTTAAAGTTTAAATGATATCTGTTTAATAGTTTTTAAATCACTGAAGACTTGTTTAAAAAATTTGATATGATACATTCATATGACTTTCTCCTCTATCATTTATTAGTGGGTATACAAGTTATTCCTTCTCAAGCATATTTTTCTATCTACTACAATTTATTTCAAATAAACCTTTGCAGAAATAGCTACATTACCATTTCGTTATAGATAACAAAGAGAACATGGATAATCAAATGTTTAAGAACTGGACGCTATGTACTGGCCTTAAAATTCAATACTGTTTCCATGCAATCGTGAGAAACAATTGAATGTTGCAAGGACTTGAGAGAATGACCAAGAAATGAACAATTCGAACCTTTAATAATGGATATCTCAGAAACGGCTTATACCACAAAAAACTTATTTTAATTAAATTGTATGTTTTTAGGGGGTTCTACTTTTTTGTGTAGTACGTTTTTGTCTGTCGCTTAACGTTTACCAGTTATGGAAGATTATATAAAATTCCTTCCAAATGAAGTAGAGTTCACAGGCTATTCCCAGAAAATTCATGAATACATTTTATTTGTCATGTAAATATCTTTAATATATGGTATTTTAATCAAATCGTTATATGCATTTTTTAGAAAATCAAAAACTTCGAAAAATCTTCCATGTAAAGGGTAGTCTGGGGTGAGAGGATTTCGATGAAAATTCTCTTGTGTCATCTTTGGAAGATACTGAATTTAAATAGCAAGCTTGGTATATAACCGACATTTCGCCTACTTGCTACAGGTAGTAGGGAAAGTAAAACTGTATGTACTCCCATAAAATATAAGCTACAGCCCTGAAAAAAATTGTACAGAGTCCTTGACACATATAATTTAACAAAATAGCCTCTTATTTGAATATTAGATATGCAAAAGACAAAAATAATAATGGTTTTGAAAATACAGATTCTTCTTTTTTCAAAATGTAGAAGTTTTATTGACATTTTTCATTTCTCAGTTCTTAAAATAATTCAGTTATAGCTATATGGAGCTTTATAACCATAATTTTGAAAATATGCTGTAAACGTCTCGCGTTCTCATGAAAATTCAGGCAGCATTTGCATGTTAGTAAACGCAGTTAAAATAAAAGTGCAGGAAATGGTTTCAAAAACAACTATAAGAGGAATTTAATGTGTGTAGGCATTTAAATGTGTTGTAATCAAGGGAAGTTTAGTGCTCGCGCTGTACGATTGTAAAATTTGGTCAAGATTGCTTATAATTATTCTATTCTACCGAAAATGAGTTTTGCTAAAAAAAAAAAGAATTAAGTTAAATTTCACCCATGATACTTAAAGTCCAAATAATAAATTTTAAGGTCTGCTAGCGTTTCACGTAAACGACAAATGTTCTAATTCCAGTTGTTAAGGGAATAGTCAGCAGCTTGCAACGCATTTATGCACTAAATGTATCTATGCTTCGCTTCCTCAACCGAACAATAAAACCTTATGATGCAATTAGTCCATAAATAAACATAGTAATATTTTGAGAGCTACCAGCTGAGAAACCAAATGCACTGTTTACAACATTCCTATCAGATAGAACTTAAATATAGGCAAATACCATGGATGTTTGGAACCTGTAATCCTTCACTTTTAAGATCTGAGCGGCTATTCCAAGAAATTCTACAATGTAACACTTTATTTTCCAACTTTTTATAATTTCGAAAGCAACTGACCGTTTATTTACTTATTTTTACTTGTTATTTAGCTGTGGTTATATTTTTACTTTCTCCAATTACTCTTAGCAAGTAAAGGAAGTTTATATTCCAGCCACAATTCTTTACCAAAATTTCACATGAAATACGTGTTTTGAGGCCCCCCTGAACATTTTTCAGAAACAGGGTTGCACGCGTGTGTACTTGGTATTTAAGGTCAGCATCTTTCAAAGATGCAACACGAACATTTAAAAGAAAATTCCCCATCCGTAACTATTTTTTACGTGGAAAGATTTTCAATATTTCTTTTATTTCGAAAGCGGCCTCTAACGAATTTGATTAAAATATCATGTTTAAGGTATTTATGTGCCAAATATAATGTATATCCTAAATTTTATAGAAGGAGTCAATTCGGAAGGAAATTTGTGAAACGGATAAACCTCAGAAATAGACAAAAACGTACTATACAAAAATTAGATCTCTTTAAAACACCAATTCATTTTAAATAACTTTTTTGTGGCATCAGCCGTTTCCGGAACATCCGTTATTATTGGTTTGAATTTGTCAATACCTTTTATAATTTTAAAGTGTAGCTATTCAGCTGTTTCTCGCGATGTCATGGAAAAAATTAGAACTTTCCAAGCCCATATACAGCGACCAGTGATTGACTAGCGCTAATCCGTCTGTACCTATAACGAAATGTGTAAAGCAAAGCTATATATTCAACCGTTTATATCAGTTAACTTTAAATAAAAAAAATCTGATGTGTTACACTCACATGACTTTCTCTACTCTTGTACAAACTATTTTTACAAACGCTTATTCTCCACCTACTTCATGTTAATCGAGATATCTCTTATTGCTAATTTTCTTGTAGATGTAAGGGGAATATATATTTACAAGGACAATATAGAAATACAGTAGCCTTTAAGCACAGACATTACTCTTAATAGCTGGTTGCTATGTGCAGCACCATTCTCTTTGCCACAGATTAATACTCTTTGCATATCCAAGACAAAAAAATGAATAACGAATTCCCATTTGAGAAAATAAGTATTGAAAAATTTAAGGGAATAACAAGCAATATCTCGAAAATGGTTCACTCAACAAAAAATGTATATGACATAAATTGTGTATTTAACGCGATCTACATTTTTTGTGTACTAAAATGTTATCTCTTATGGTTTACCAGTTATGCAAAAGTCGTTCACAATGAAGAATACTTTTGGAGACATTCCCAGAAAATTCAAGATATACATTTTACTTGTCATGAAAATATCTTAAACATATGATATTTTAATCAAAATCGTTAGAGCCATTTTTGAGAAAATTTAAATTTTCGAAAAATGTTCCATGTAAAGGGTAATCTGGGGTGGGGAGATTTTCTTGAAAACCTTTGTGTCGCATCTCTGGAAGATACTGAACCTAGATACGAAGTTTGGTGTTTATCCGACTGTTCGTTTCTGAGTTATGCTGTTCACAGTTAGACAGACAGACACACACAGACACATTGGCACACACGGACGTGTTTCCAAAAATGCTTTTTTTGGATTCAGGGTGTCTCAAAACATATATTTCCGGTGAAATCTCGGTATCGAATTTTTGGATGGAATACAATGCTTCCCCTACTTACTATACGTAGTAGAGAAAGTAAAAATACGATTTTGCAAGAATAATTTGTAACTGCTGTATAAAAATAAACGTTAGTGAGCAGAGTAAGTCGTGTGAATATAACATATGATGATATTGAAATTCACTGTGCAGGAGTCCCATTCTAAAACACAACAGAGGAACACAAAATGTTAAGAGTACACTGTTTAGGAAGTCAAGTGGGAACCACACGGAATTTTTATTGCAAGTGGAGGAAGTAGTGGCCGGATACAAGATAACGCCACACGAATGGTAATAGTGGTTCTACGATCTTTATTTGTACCAGTGTTTCCGGTCTCGCGGTCGCTGATTCTGGTTTGCAACTGCACTTGGGCTCTGACACATTTCCTAATATGGTCAACGATTTGGCCGTCCATGCATCCAGAGAGATCTGGCGCTGTGACAAATCTTGACTTACCAGATGTGACGTGCAGTGAAGGTTTTGTGTTCGCATCCAGAAACTTTCTAAAGCTGGCTTTGCTTTGAATAAAATAATGTTGAACAAAAAACCGCGTGCCCACCTCTTGTGTTGTGGGGGTAGCGTGTCTGCCTCACATTCAAGAGGTCCTGAATTTGAATCTCGGTTAGGGTGATTGACCTGATAAGGTTTTTCCGAGGTTTTCCCTTATTCCGAAAGATGAGTGTGGGGAACTTAAAGCTCTATGGACTCCGGGCTCCTTGATCACAAGGTCGCGGGTTTAAACCCGTCCCAGATCAATGGTTTTTTAAGTGTGCTTAAAAGCGCCAGCCCCATGCCAGTAGATTTACTGGTATGTAAACGAAGTCCTGTGGGACGAAATTCCGGCGCACAGGCGGCGCTGATATAATCCTGGCAATTGACAGCGTCGTTAACAGAACAATTTTTTCCGGGCTCGTTTTAGCATCATTTCATCCATTCATTCATCGCCCGATATGACCTAACCGGTTAAAGGAGTTAAACCTTTAAAAAAGAAAAGAAATAAAAAAGCCGTGTGCCTCGAATTGTTACTATTTAAATAATGTTCCACTTTTAAAATCATTCTATGGTCATTTGTTCTATCACAGAGTACTGCGTAATTAATTCTTCTTACTGAAAGCGTAATTTCAACTATAAAAGTCAGGTAGCTCGCAGGAGAGGCTTTGCGTTTAGTGTAGGTAGTTTTCATTCATTTTGACAAATGCATAGTTTAACTTAGAAATCGTCTTTAGGGGCATTTAATAAATTAACTGTCTGTATTACACTTTCTGCTGTTTGCCTGTATAGCATTTTTAGAAAACGGTCCACGCGCGTTCGTGGTTTTGTGTGTGTGTGTGTGAATACATAACTCAAAAACGAAAAGTTGTGGGAATACCAAAACTTGATATTCGAATTTACCATCTTCCAAAGATGAGACACGAATATTATCAATAAAATTCCCTCATTACAAATTACACCTTACATGGAAAAGTTTTCGTTATTTTCGATTTTCTCAAAAATGACTAACAATTTTGATTAAAATAGCATATGTTAAAGATAATACATGACAAATGGAATGTGTATCGTGAATTTTCTGGGAAAAGCCCGTGAAGTCCTCTTTATTTTGAATGATATTTACATAATCTCGTCAAAACGCACAGTTTTAATTTATTTATTTATTTATTTATTTTTGTAGCGTTAACTTTTCCAAGATATTCTTTCTCATTGATGTGAAATTTCAAATACGTATACTTTTTATAGTGATAAGTCGCTATTCGTTTTTTCTCGTGGTCATTGCAAAGCCTTCACATATTAAAAACTCTAGCGATCGCTTTAGCTTTCTGTGTTCCTCTTATGCCTACAACGAAATGTGTAAACGTGCAATAAAAGTTCATCTCGATTAACAAGAAGTGGATAAACGAATAAGTTTTTGTAGGGATAGCTTGCAGAAGAGTGGGTAGAGAAAATCTCGTGAATGAAACCCATTAGATTTTTTTCTCTTTTCGTGGGTTTATGTGTAGCATCTATTAGCATGCCTTTATCTGTCAGTCTGTCTGTATGAAACAATTAGGTATCATTTTATGTTGCAAATGGATGTAAAATGAAATATACATTGTACTAAAAACACCTTTATTGTATTCAGTTTGCCTAAAAACGTAGGTATACCGGGAAAATCTTGATATTGAAGTTTTGGGTAGAATTCAGTTCTTCCTCTATCTTAAGTATCGAAACGACAGAGAAAGTGAAAGGTTTATGCCAGAAACATTCACTTGCGTGCCAAAGAAACACGGCAGCGGAACGCAAAGGAGCGCGTTTGATCTTGAGGAAGGGGAAGTTGGTAACCGCATAGAATGGCGGCGGATGTCTATAATGAGTCTATGAAAGCGTATCCCACACTTTACATAACACAATTAGTAGCTCATAGTGTTGAGTAGTTCATCTTATATTGTCAAGAAGACATAACCTATAATTTCTTCTTTATGGTGACCAGTACTTTTGCACGAAAATCTAGGACAGCTTGTAAAGTAATTCTATTTTTACTGTTGTTGTTTGACATGTGGTACTAAAACACTCTCATCTTGACCAAGAAGTGAGGCTCAGCTGATGTTATACATATTATTCCGGCCAAGAATACGCAAAATGTGCGATTGAATTTCGTCTCTTCGCGTAACTAAATCCTGAGCACAGTCCGGTAAACTTCGGGATTATTCGGTTAGTCTACCTTTTGTAGTAGTTCGCTTTGCCCCTTCCGCGTAATTGCTGCGGGGCTAGAACTAAAGATCGTGATTGCTCGCTCGTCGTAGTACGGCAATCGCTGCTAGTTTACTTCTCTTGGTTTGCTAGTTCATGTCGTGTTGTCTAGATTGCACTTCTTCTGACTGGACGACCAAGAAACTAGCCTTGTGTATAGACTTGGGCTTTCTGAGATACTACAGGCAGAGCCAAAAAACTACGAACCGGCTGCGTCCTCGGCGCTCGTCGCCCTCTGCCGCTATCATAAAAAGGCGCGGATGAAACCATACAACATTTTTAAAACTACTTTTACCGACTTTAATTACCAACTTTATGAAAGGAGATGCTGAAACTGGCCACCGTCGTTGTCCATACATTTTTGGCACCTCTTTAGGAAACTATCCATCACTCGCCATAGTTCACGTTGAGAAATGCTTTCCTGGCGGATATTTTGTTTCAATTCTTTTTTAATTCTTCCAGGATGTGTGGGTTTGTGTTTTCTTTTTTTTTAAGTTACCCCAGAGATAGAAATCGCAGGAGGTTAGGTCGGGGGACCGAGGGGGCCACAAATCTCTACTAATAATTCTGTCCTCAGACACACTTTCAATTGTTCTCATCGAGATATTAGCCGTATGATCTGTTGCAGAACTTTGTTGAAAAAAGGCAAAATCACGCTCCCTGTCTATTAATTCTCTAAAAACAGAGGCCAAAATTGTGTTCACTAATGCACGGGCTTCAACTATTGATTCGAAAAACATTGGTCCTATAACTCTTTTGGGCCACAACGACGGTGACCAGTTTCAGCATCTCCTTTCATAAAGTTGGTAAGTAAATAAAAGTAGTTTCAAAAATGTATGGTTCCATCCGCGCCTTTCAATGATAGCGGTAGACGGCAAAGAGCCCAGGACGCGGTCAGGAAAAACACCGCGCAGCCGGTTCGTAGTTTTTTGGCTTTCTCTGTAGTAAGCTCTTAGTGAGTAATTGGCGGACCTCTTTGGCGTCTCCCTTCTCCCCGTCAAACGGTATATCCGGAGCAGCTGGTGCAACAGTGCTGCTTTTTCGTGTTATTTTTCAGCCCGTATCGATGTAGAGCATATATCGTGGTATCGGAAATTTAAGGCATTATGCGCGGACGTTTTCCTAAAGTATGCTAATAGTTATAAACTAAATCTTTTAATATGGAATATATTGAAAATGTTCCCAGACACTCGAACATGGGGTTAACATGTAGGCTGTATCCGGAGAATGTAGGACGTCTACTCACCTGATTCCCTTACAAAGATCTTCTTCTTTATCTGTTTAACCTCCTCTTATGTAGGACTTACACCCCCCAGGAATTACAGGCGGGGGCCTGGGGTCAGAGGCCCGTCGAGGAGCAGACACTCATGGATCAGACAGAATGTCATCCTGGGTGATCAGCCCGATGCCTGGTATGGGAGGAAGGAAGTAGATGAAACGAAATGTTGGTGAAATGGATGAAAGGAAAGGTGATGATGGAGCAGTTGGTGGAATGAATGGCGGGGGAAGCCGGAGAACCTGGAGAAAACCCGCCCAGACGCCGCTTTGTCCACCACAAATCCCACATGCGGGTCCCTGGGTCTAACCGCTCGGCCACGGCGCCGTCCCTTACAAAGATGAGAACTAGTTAAATGTAATAAATTTAAGGTCTGAAGAGGCATACAATTTGGAAAGGGTTATCTTGAATAAACCCGTATCTGCAAGTAATTGTAGAGCAGTTTAAGCCTGAAGATAATTTATCTTCATGGATTTCTGGTTAACGCATTTATACAGAAACAGATGTATTTAATTGGCGAGATGTAGGGAATGTAGAGAAACGTATAAAAAAAGGAAATTTCTGTGACTTCCAGTGTACGCAATAACGCTTAAAGCCATTCTAATTGTTCATGTTTAGTAGTTGATAAAAACAAGAAGACAGATGGCGTGGTGCGAATAAAAGCCCGCCACCCACGTTAAATTAAAGTTGTAAATCCGTCATTATTTTCTTCACAGAGCTCCCGTTTTTATCCGAGTGTAGTGGACCGGGCCGTAAATTAGAGGTAGCATGGGGTATAATCACAGCAAGATTCCCATCTTCTTGTAGCATATCTCATTACTCGTTGCTACTCGCTCATATGCATAATAAGTAAGGGTGGGGGTCGACATTCCGGCACAGTAATCGTGTGCATTCCGCAGTAACTTGTGCTGCCGCGGGGAATCTAAATTAAGGGCGCCTTCCTTGTCCCCTTTTGTTCCTGCCTCAGACAACTTAACAAATACCCGGGACCGCTTCTTCATCCCCATTCTTCTCATATCCCAAGATTGTTTTCCTACGCTAACGAAACAACTAGCGCCGTCCCCTTTCTGCTGGAACGTAACGATTTGTATCAAGTCAAATTGTAGGCTTTGTGCAGACTTTCTCTTGGGCTTTGTATCTTTAGAAACACGTTTAATTAAAAGTAATTTGTATGGTGAAGAGTCCTTTCAGCTGCATTTCTGAAAACGAACCTAAAACGATACACCAGCTCTGAAGACACTGAGATAGTAAGATTAAGCACAACAGCATAAAATCTGTCACTTTTCACAATTAAGGTACACTTTTTATGGTCGATTTCAGGAGGGCTCTTTAGCCCAACTCTTCTTTAACCAATGCTTTTTTAAATTTTGGAGCGGTCGTTAAACATTATTGCAATAATACATTATTTTACTGTTAATATAAACGCTTGTTAACGAAGGATAACAAGAGCTGTAGGCACCTAAAAATCATAAATAGAAAGCTAAAGTGTAACAATTCCTGATTAAATCAGGCGCTTGATGTTAATTACATTTCCACAGGAGAGCACGCGGAAGTAATTTCTCAGCAGAAAAAAAAATGTGTTGATGAACGCTCCAACAAAGTTCTAATGTTGCAGTAGAAGCAGGAAAGTCAGCATTGTTGTAGAAATGCGTATTACAACTTTTGTTTCATTGCTTATAGTAACACTGTGCGCAAAGATGCAAGAATCTCTGAAAATTTACTAATACTGGTATGTCTGGAAACCGTAGTTTCAGATTCACCAGCAGTATGTTGTGCCACAAGCTGAAACTCTTGTTTGTTTTCGGCATATATTACTACCACACTATTATCCTTGTTACGAAATGTTCTATAGAATTACTAATGAAAACGGCTGAGGCATCTGCCTAGCCACTGTCCAGAAATACATAATTATTTGAATCCAGATGTCCTCAATAGCACCAATGAGGCTACGAAGCCATGAAATGGTTAGGTGCATTGCTCCTTTGACATATCTTGTGTTTTAATATCCTGAGTTTTAATTCCATTTGTGGTTATAGCAACATCCTTTGTTTTACCTCGAAGACAAATGCCGTTCTAAGGTGTCACAGTTGTTACTAACCTATATCTTGAATTATTTATAGTCTTTTTCATTGCTTTGTGTGTTATTTAATGTGTAGCTTTAATTAGGTTTATGGTTATTCAGTTTTCAAAATAATTTTAGGCAATACATGATTATCGCCCCTACTCAGTATATTTTAAATACAGGATTTCTTGACAGAAATCCTGCCCCGGGCTCGTTAACGAAGTAGTGTTCCCAAGTTAATGATGCATTCAAAGAAGCGTTAACCGTAACGATGTTTACTGAAACACAAAATATGACTTAACGAGCGGTTAATTCCTTTAAGGAGTCGTTAGCTTAGTAACTTACGTGGTTAAGCTGACCATTACTACCTTGTGTGGCTCATCACTTACAAGAAACAACACACATTTCTGTAAATGCATAAAATAACAGGGGTAACAGTAACTTAATATTCTCTAAGCATTACTATTTTGGGAATATTATGAAAGCGCAACTGTAGGTATAACGAGAGATACTTTATGCCGCGAAAGCGTTGGTCTTATATTTTAGCCGTTCTCCAATTTTATGATCTTTAGTTGCTTGTAACTCCGCTAGAAGGAAGAGTATTTTAACGGTGTTTACAGTCAAGCTAATGTCATCCCCACAAAACTCATATTTTAAATTAAACTTTCAGTAATTTTGAGAAGTTTAAGGGTAATTAAAAGCCTTAACCCGCCAGTGTTAAATTTACCATCGTCATGAAACATTCGCAGAAGCGATTTGAGACATCAGACTGAAATTGTTATGGAATGTAGATGTATACCTTCTAGGTACGCTGACCTACTTTATACAATAATTAGGATTTTTATTAATTCTTCTTTTTATTAAAATTAATCAACAATTTTTATATTTAACAAAAAATAAACAAAGTAAGGTACACAAAAGTATTAGGCTAATGGTTTTAGCATCCTCAAATTAGCATCCTCTCTCACAGAAAAGTTGTTCAAATTAAAAATGGAAAAGACAAACTCGTATATATTTGCAAAGAAAGAAATCGCATGTCTTGGATCTTGGAACCTAACGAATTTAGCAGAAATTCCAATTTGAACATCCAAATTTCCCCTAATAGATGAGCTGATTAAATCTCTCTATTCCAAAGAGGAGTGGAGATGTGATTTTCTCTGTGAAATGATGCACAATTTAGAGTAAAAATGACACATGTACGTTTAAAATGTTATTTAAAACGCAGGTATTCTGCCTACAGTAATAACATGTATATCAAATTAAAGAGGAAACTCTCCAATTTATAACGCTAAAAATGTTATGTTTTACAATTTACGTCATTTAATCTCTCCCTAAGAAATATATAAATATCTCGAAGTAAAGAGCTACGTTGAATATGTCCTGAAAATCTTTGCATCCTTGAAAGATGCGCGACTGAAACATCGAAGTTGATAATTTGATGGTTACTTCAATTCTGCTGATAGTCCAAAAAAAGAAACTTTTTTTTCAGGAAGAGCACTTAAAGATTTTAATCCTTTGTAATAAAAGGTTTTTGACCACTTTCCATAAGTATATTCCAACATTATAGCCTTCTTACAATCCCTGTTAATACTCAACCCACTTCTATGGAATCTCGTTTTAATATAGTATTGATCTGAGAAGCACGCTGTGTAACTTGAAATGCACTGTTACATTATGTGCTCTTGATGTCTAGGGGTTAGCGTAATATTAATATGGAAACATGTCGAAAAACTGATGCTGCCTTCACAGCAGCTCATAAACGAAAATTTTAGTCTAATCTTCAGTCATTGCTGAAAACAGTTGTCGTCTACTGAAACCCGGTATGGAGGAGATTTTGTCAGTATCTGAGATTCACAAGGAAACAGTCTTCACGCGTAATTTTTTCTCAATCCAGTTGATGGATAAGATGGCCACATCCAGAAAAAGAATCTGCATTATATTCACATGACTTTCTCTACCCACAATCGTTTATTTTTGTATCTCTTCTACAAACTATTCTTACAAAAGCTTATTTTTCTGAACACTTACCGCTAATCGAGATAAAGTTAATACACATTTGTTGCACCCACAAAGAGGCTGAAGCGACAGTCAAAACTTCAAAACGCCAACCTATATCCTGGCTTTGAAATCCCCTACTCTTTGCATAATATCAGGAGAAACAAAAAGGATGTTGTTTGTTCACTTCAAAAAGTGCATGAAAATATTGGAAAATTCAAACCGAAAGCAACAAATAACTGTTCTTTTGGATTACAAATTATATAAAATTATATAAATTAATTTAGAATAAGGAGGACTTCACAGGCTATTCGCAGCAAGTTCAAGATATATATTTTATTAGACATGCAAATATCTTAAGCATGCGATTTTTAAAAAACTTTGGAGCTATTTTTGAGAAAATCAAAAATAACAAAAGATTGTTTCATGAAAATGGCAGTTTTGGGTGGAGTATTTTCTTGAAAATCTTGGGATCGTATCTTTGAAAGACGCTGAACTTAAGCATCAAGTTTGTATTTATCCGACTCAACGGATATTTTTCGAAAACTACTTTCTTATTCGTAACATCGTGAACTGACATCAAAACGTGCTTTTCAGGTGAAATACAGCTATCAAATTTTTGTTATGTGTAGAGAAACTAAAATTAACTCACATTTCAACTGCAAGGTAGTGAAACCCAAGTAGAAATCCAGCAAAAGCGAGGCGGTACGTGTTAAAATAGTCATCCCTGCTTGAAGTGAAGTTACAGCATATTGCGCTAAAGCAAGCAGTCAGGTCCGTCCAGCAGTCGCAGAGCTAGTGCTGCGTCCCTAACATTCAGATGGGTGATAAGGTGCTCGATTTTGGAGCCTTGCAGACAAAATTGGTGGATCAAGGTTTGCACACAGCCTGTGAGTGACTAATCGCTGGCCGTTGGGGGTGGCAGGAGAGAAGCTATGCAGGTTAGCCTGTCCACTGGCATGCCCCTTTGGGATTCAGCTCATTCCGCATTGGGGTTGGTACAAAACCAATGCTATGCACGCGTTAGCCTAATGAAGTACCTCAACCTGTAAATATTTTAGGGACATTTATTTTGGTTGAACCATCGACACTAAGCTACATCCACTAACCGCGATAAAATAAGTAACTGGACTTCTGGAAAAAGGTAGATCTTTTATCTGTCGTTTTGGAATGAATCCTGCTATACCTATAATTAGCTGAAGAGGAACCTGTGAACACTATCATTGTTCCAGCAAGCACATTCGTACTGATGAACAACAACATTGTTAACGCTCCCAATCACTGTAATGAAGTACTACAACGCACCCATGTGTTTCTAAGGGGATTGAAATGGCATTCCACGTGCCACCCCTCTCAGGCGGATGTAATTATCGAACCATTTCTTTAAAGAGGGGAGGTGCCATTGATCTTGACTGGATAATACCCAGCAGAGATCCTTAGTTTGCTTAGTTTTGGCAGTGGATGTAGACCACATTATGAAATAGCGTGAATTTCGGGCAGCGTTAATTCTGTTCTTGTCGTGAGGAATATAAATGTAAGGGTTGGTGAACGTTCCAAGTGGGTAGCTAACCATGAACTTGAGCTCTTCCTTGTGTTGAATGAACCGGTGCTTGACAACTCTTGTTCGTCCCACCATCCATCTCCATTATTCAGCCTCACCTTTAGAGCAGATTACCTTCGTCCGCCGTACCAACTTCCTTCAATTTATCGGAAAGAAACTTTTAGCAGGCTGCAATTATCGCTACTGCAATAATTCATCAGCTTCGCCGATTCCTCCGAGAGTTGAACAAGTTGGCTTGTGATATGATCAAAGCCACCTGGAATTTTTACGACTCTCTAACTTCCGCATGTGGGAAGTAACGATAGATTTTTCACTCTCTTAATGATACGAGAACGCGCTCCCTAAGCGAGAAATATGTTTAACTACAAAGAAAGACATTCGCAGCCGACCGCTGTGGTTCTCATTCTTTAAGCAATGGTCCGCTTAAAACTTCAAGCCTATATAAAACGTACTGCATACGAGCGCTTGTGTACAGGCAAATAGTGGGCAGTAAAAAAGTTTTACCCCCATTCAGAATCGGTCCATGTTTTATTTGATGATAATGCATAACTGGTTTAATTCATATAATATTTCTAATTTATTCTGTTAAGACCAGGGTTGCTATAAAGCCTCTCCTAAAGAGCGACACTTTCTCCCAACATGCTGCAGTAGCTTTGCCGTTGGAATAAGAGACAAAGCAATGCTAACTTTAGCAGACTGGAGCGGCGGTCGGGGATTATCAATCGGAGTATATTCTCTTCGTGAATGTAGGAACACAGTCTGGAGTGTTTGGCAATTGTTATGTTCCGTTGGAATCTATTTCTATATTGCTCTCTAATATATTACTGATAAATTCACTTAAAACTAGCTTCCACTTTTACAGTTATTCCTAATGCTTTATTGGATCATTTGGATCCATCATCTCTGGCATGCATATATCGTAGATCACTTGCATTCTTTTAATTGTGCTGTCTCTTTCCAATATTTGGTTGCTATGTAGAATTGTGGACGAATATAATTGTAAAGTTAGTGATGTAAATAGAGCAATCACTAAAAATATACATCAGAGGTCTTATGTTTATAAACAACTTATTCCATTTCAGTCGTAAACGAGGAGAAGAAATTTTATCTCGCATTCGAAGAGAGATTGTGAATGTTTCTTGATACGAAATGGTTCTCCATTATCACACATAACCTTCATAATATCCAAATTAGTCAATATTTGGTTACTAGAAATTGGGATAAAAGTAGCAGAGCTATGAAGTTACCATTACTGAATTTGTCATGTGAATTCTGATTGAGGTGTGGATGTGCTCGCGCCAGATCAGTGAGGCCAATACCAGATCGGCCAGAGGTACATTTATGCCGTCCCCGTAGCTTTGGGAGGCATTCCACTGGCCTTCACATGTATAGCAAGGAGGAGGTGCATGTATCTGTTTACGTTTTCGCGCATGCAGTGGCGTCCTGTTTTACGCGATCAGCTCTATATTATCACATATGAATATATTAACTTTGAGCAATAGCTTTACTCATCACTTATAATAACTATGTAAAATAATATATAACTAAATAAATAATTCTTTGCGCAATATTTCCACGAATATATATATATATATATATATATATATATATATATATATATATATATTTAATGGCAACATAATGTAAAACTGAAGTAAATTATACTTTTTACTCTTAAAGAGGGCGCATTTACTAGACATTATTTTAATAATCGGTTCAATCTCTATTCTTGTCCAACCTGATTTACCGCCTAGGCTCATAATCACTTAGGTGTTGGAAGAACTCTTGACTTTAAACACATCTCGTATGTTCCCACATTTCGTGACAGTAAGGGCGACAAGAGATTTAAGTGCCTAAGCGGCTATTGGACAAGAATACAGATTGGCCAGATTATTAAAAATAAAGTCTAGTAAATGTGCCCTGTTTGAGAGTAAAAAGTATAATGTATTTCGATTTTAAATTATTTTGCATTAAAGATACTTTTTCATGGGAAAATTGTGCAAAAAGGTTTTTATTTAGCTATACAGGGTGGAGCATTTAAGTCGAGACTGTACAATAATCTCCAAAACTAATATGTCTAAAATGAACATCACAATGTCCTCCAAATAAAACACTGCAAATGTCATTTACTTTCCCCCATAATAAAAAGCACATTTTAAAAAAGACATTTCTTTCTACAACGCTTAGTTTTGGTGATGTACAATTTTCCACTTAAATTGTATTGTTCAAAGTTATGTATTCATATCTGAAAAATCTAGAATTGTGCAGTAAAACAGGAACGCCACTGCATGCGCGAAAAGGTAAACAGATACATGCACCTCCTCGTTGCTATACATACTCCACCTGTGTAGGCCAGTAGAATGCCTCCCAAAGCTGCGGATACGGCATAAATGGAAGCAAGTGTACAGGTTCGAGCTGAACCTTGCCGACATGGATTTATAACTCAAAAGTATTAATGCATCATCTATCTTGTTTACTAAATTATAACTAATTTTAGTACAACCTATAAAATGTAAGACGAAACACACTATAATTAAAAGCACAATTAATCATAGTTTCCGCTGAAATTACTTATAATTTGTTTATGAGGACTCGGAACCAGTCTAAACTCTCGACCCCGTGTAGTCCTAAAGCACGCATCTGCCTCTTGTCCGTTCAAGTCTTGCAGCATAGACGATAATCCTGTTATAGGTTTCCGCTGTTTCGTCGTTGTCGAACTATAAAGTATACTGCGTATAAAATAGATTTTCTATGTTTAGAAGAATATTCAGTTCTTTTATATGCGTCTGATCCATACTGTGAAAGAAACTTGCTTTTATTTCAGTTGACTCCTTTGAACTATATAATTAAATACACTGGCTCGTAACTCATTAAATCTGTTAGAAATTGTGAATTTTTGCAGTTTCTTACAACAAATTCAGACGATACTTCGGTGAGATTATAAGGCCACCAGTATCGGAAACAACTAGCATTTAAGCTATACTCTCTAAACATTTAAGTTTTCCGTCATTTTAAATACGGATGGGACCTCGATACTCTCGATATTCGGTGGTATCGAAGTATGTTAATACTTAAGATAAACTTTCGATACGTACGTATGAGTCGGATACTTTTTCCGGTACTTTTAAATTTTTAAGTTTTTCATTATTGAAAGTTGTTGCGTTTAACTTTATGCCAATAGGAATGAAAGGAGTCGAGACTTCATATTATTGCATCGCACGTTTCCCTTAAGAGTTGCTTATAGTTTTTAATAGACCTGAACTGCGTTTCCTGTGGTGAATGAATGCAACATTCCATAGACTCTTGTGTCGGAATGAAAAATGCAAAACAACGGGGAAAGAGTAGAGGTACTCATGTAACATGTAGCGTTAACTGAGTTGTGAATGAAGATGATTTAGTGACGCACCTTTCTGAACAGCCTGGCTTGTTGACTCACTCTCAGCAAAATCTGTGAATCCAGCAGAAACAAATCGCTTCCATAAGCTGGACAGAAAATCCTTTAAAGAAAGTTTTGAGTGCAAAATATTTTTACATAAACAGGAGAGCAAAGAAATTATTATTATTTTTTTATTATTATTACTATTATTATTATTATTATTAGCTTTGACTAACAATAGGCGATCATTTGTGGCATCATTAAGGTATAAAAATGCTGCCAATTGGAGAATGTCAAACAGGAACAATTTCGGAATTATGATACATTATAAAATGGTTACATGCGTTTATACACAGAAAACTACTAATAAAAGTATAAATTCAGTGAACAAGCTATCGTGTTTACAGCTTTTTATACAGTGGGTATCGAGTATCGTGTTTAAAAATTAGTATCGATATCGAGTGTCAAGAAGTGGTGGTATCGTCCCATCACTAGTTTTAAACTAAGGGTTCGTAGTCACATAAATCTGCCAAAGAAGTATCCAAATTTAAAGTTGATACTTTCCTCTAAAGAGCAAAATGCACTATGGGTTATAACCGTACTGACTGTACCGTTGTAATCAGCGATTCTCAGTACCGGCGGTAACACATCTGTATATTTTATAGTCAGTTCCGGAAAAGGCAGCAAATCCATGATTCAAGCGTTATCTACCGCCGCTTCTGTTTCAACATGACAGATTTCTGCTCTGCATCCTCTTCCGTCCATCATGATACGTCTGTGTTTTTCCTTACTATCTTAGCTATCTTTTATGTTAAAACTCCTCTTCCAACATAAACATCAACATTTACTCCTGTCGCCCATATTTTCTCCTTACTACAGCTGCGCATACAAATACAATTTTGGGCTACTTAGCACTTTTTCCTGTGATTCAGACAGTAAGAACTGTTTTATTGATTTTCAACCATTATATGGATTTCAACTCTTGTTTCTTGTGTTTATCAGGCATGTGGTTTGACTAGAGGAGAGGTTGTCGACATATTTCAGACTTGGCTGAAAAATCTGTATAGGATAAATAAATACAAATAGAAACATTAACAAATCTTCTGATAAAATATCTTAAATACTCGTACATACAATTTCCCTACTCCTTATACAAAACAGAGGTAGTGCTGCATTCCAAATATTATCGCGATTTCATCATTAGTTTACTGAACCTCCAAAACAATTTTTAAAGAAATATGCTTCACTGCCTGTTGTTGTACCTTGTACATTGGACATATCCCAAACTGTATTTGAGAATGTAAGGCAAGCATTTGCTTGGAAGTTTCTCTACATTAGGCAATTCTTTACATGGACATTTTTTATTATATTTTATTTTCTCAAAACTAGCCCTAAGCGAGTTGACCAAAAGTCGGAGATTAAACATGAAAAACAAAATGCATGTCAGAACGTATGAAATCCTCTTGGAGCACTACAAAAATAGACAAAAGGTGCCAGCTAAAATGTGCTTAGATCAAAATTTTTTGTATCATCAACTATTTCTGAAATATTCGATGATGCAGATTTAAATGTTCCCAAATTACCAAATATAGGCTTAATCAATAGTTAATTGGCTTAGTTTCCTGCGTACTATATTGCGATGTTATTACTTAACAGAAACCATATTCATACAGGTATTGGTTATTGCAATGTTATGAAGTGAAAAGAATTTATGTTGAATATTTTGTAGAAAGCCTATAAGAAAGTCTGGTGATTTTACTTATAAATTTTAAAAATTGCTTCTAATGAACCTCTGCTTGATATTATTTATATAAGCATTCTTTTAACACTTACAGTTATACTACTTGTACGCATATGTGCGCATAGCTGTAATGTTACCCTGCGACCGATTTGTAAACTATCTGGAACCATAAGGACAATAGGGTTGTACATTTTTATGAATTATTGGACGTAAACAAAAACAACGATTTCATTTAATGGTAAGTTTCCAACACAGAGTGTCAACTTTGGTACTGCATGCAAATTAAATATCTCAAGCTGTGTGTGAATAAAGGTCTTATTTACAAAGTTGTTTTTAGATGATCCTCTTGATTCCAAATGTCAAAATCTCTCTTGTTTAGTATTAAACAAGGACAAGATTTAAAGAATTAAAAAAAGTTTTCATAACAGTTCAAGTAACTGAACTATTGGTTTACAATTTTGAACGAAAATGTTTTTTCCACAGGGAATATTTTACGTTTTAAGCGCATATTTTGATACAAAAGCATGCATACTACCTCCTCTTAAACTTATTTGGCTTCTTTAAAGGAATTTGTACATAAACATTTGCAAACCTTGAAGACAGTTAATCAAAATTTGTGACTTGTTTGTTTCCTTTTTTCTGTTTTTTTTTCATGCGTCCTAACTTTCCCTGTGAAAATATACAAGAAATCTGATGTATTACATTAACATGACTTTAATTCTTACAAAAGCTTATCCTTCTATCTACTTCATACTAATCGAAAGTTTGCTGAAATGGTTTTGTTACATATTTCCTTGTGGGTACAAGGGAATTTAGGGGAATACAGTAGGCTTAAGCGATAGTTTTTTTAAGAACGGGTCACTATGATGGCTTTGAAGTGCCATTCTCTTTCCAAGATCTCGAGAGGGAGGAAACAGACAGAAAACAAACGAGGAATAAAACGAATAGCCATTTTGCAGTTGAAAAAGTATGAAGTATTTGGGAATTCAAACATATAATAAAGAATATTTCGGAAATGGTTAATGTCAAACAAATATTTGACATAAATTGTTTGACTTAATGAGATCAGCATCTTTTCTGGAGTAAGTTTTTGTCTCTCTTAGAGTTTACAAGTTATAAACAAAATTATTCAGAAATATGGCTTCATCGGCTACCCAAAATAAAAGTTCAAGATATACATTTCAAAATAGCTCGAGCCATTTTTAAGAAAATAAAAAATAAGAAAAAAGTTTCAATGTAAAGGGTTGTTTGGGGTGGGAGATTTTCTTGAAAATCTTCGTGTCGCATACTTGGAGGACGCTGAACTGAAATGTCAAGTTTAATATTTAATCATTTTGACTTTTGCCTTTCACAGACATATGCAGGCACCTTTTTCTAATTTTTGGGGGGTTTAGGGAACTTCAAAATGTGTATTTCCAGTGAAATTTCGGTATCGAATTTTTGGGCGGAATTTAATACTTTCTCTGCTTACTGGCTAAGCAGTGGAGAAAATAAAAACAGAAGAGCTACAGTATTCAGTTTATAATGAATCTAGGCAATAGGAGGAAATTGGTGATACAAACGGTACTTCATTGGTGGCTTTCTCCTGTCACACACTCCTGAGGATTTCCCCCGTTCCCTTGGGAGCAAACGCAGCAATGACTGTGTGGAACCAATCTCTTAAACAGTTTCCACATCACTGCAAATTGTAGCTGTTCGAGTGCTGATTTCTCCAGAGAGGCAAGTTTTGAACCTTCTCTTTTTGCGACCTAAGTCGACTCGTGGACGGCTCTAGAAGGCGGTGGGGGGATACCAAGAAAAAGGGCTTAAAAACTTTGGCAGGTCCTTGTGTCGGGAATTACGTTCTCATTCCTCTGCTAACTGTATAGAAAGCTTTCTTGAACTTCACTCTTAATTTAGTTAAAATGTTATACTTGCATAGAGTATGCAAGAGTTTTAATTGGAGCGTGAAAGAAATTGCTTTGACAACAGGGGTATTTGATCAGTAGCAAGTAATGCATATAACGTATAATTATAGACTGCATCATTACTTGGAGTCGAAAATATATTAAAAGTCTGCATCCTTTTTTTATGTAGCTTTCACTGGCTATACCCCAAATAAATTCAGGAAAATGCAAAAGCAGTTTTAATCAAATGTGTTTGAAAGGATTCATCCAAAATTAAAAGGTGGCTGCAGTACATTCTAAATTGCTATTTAAATTACAAATTTTCATAGGATGCAAGGTTATGCACTTAAGGAAGGCATGTAGAACTGGAACATAAATGCGTGCACGTGTTAGATCCAAGTATATCATCCCTCCCTGGGTGAGGAATGTGTTAATAACGAGGTTTGTAATTCGCCACTCCCGTTTTACGTAAGCCCGTGGACTGTGGAAGGAGAATTTTCAAGTTCCCTTCTTTTCTATCCATCCTCGGAGCTCGCCCACCCATTTCGAGGTAATTGTTTCCACTCCAACTCGACATTTTCTTGTAAAAATAGTTAATTTGGATCTTGGCATTTTTCTCTAAATAAATCTCCAAGCTTTAACGTTCTAAATATTGAATTTCTTGTTTTGCTTATGAAAGTTGTACAAATCGTCCATAATGGAGAGTCAGAAAAATAGCTAGACTTACTCGGAGTAAAATGCAAATCAGGTTACATTTTAGTGTTAACAGACATTTCCAAATTATTTGAAATCTTGAAAAACTGAAAAAATATCCAGCAACAAACTGTATATTTTCAAATATGAAGTGCCCATTTCAGTTCTTTTTACTTTCTCTACTACGTATAGTAAGTAGGAGAAGTATTGCATTCCACCCAAAAATTCGATACGGAGATTTCACCGGAAATATATGTTTTGAGGTGCTCTGAATCCCAATAAAGCATTTTTGGAAACATGTCCATGTGTGTGTCTGTGTGTTTTGTTTTTTTTGGGTTTTTTTATGCCCTGGACATGTAAGGAGAATGGAATGCTCTACCTAGCAACCAGTTCTTACAAGATTTTTTTCTGCAAATGTTTATCTCGATTAACAGGAAGTAGATGGAGAATAAATGTTTGTAAAAATGGTTTGTACAAGAATAGGGAAAGTCACATGAGTACAACGCATCGGATATTTCTGTATCTTAAAGATTTCCAAAGCATAGAATGTTTAGTAAGAGCAAACAGTTCACAGGCATTTACAGAAAACTTTTGAAGTAATTGCATTCATCATCTCAAACAGTAGAATTTCAAAATCATTAGTCATTTTTTAGAAAATAAGATGTAATGAAAAATTGTACTCTTAAAGGGATGTTAAGAATGGGGAAATACCTTTGGTTGAAAGTAACTTGACTTAAGTGATAATAGGTAACGACGCTTTCTCTTTCTTACACACACACACACACACACACACACACACACACACACACACACACACACACACGTTCCTTTTTCATGGTTACATGTTTTGAATGTAGGTCACCTCAAAACTTCTGTTTGTGATAAAATTCCATTACCCAATTTTTGGGTCAAATGGAATACTTACCTTTACCTTAGGTTTCTAAGGAAAAGAGTAAGCATTTCCCTTTCGTGTGAGCAGTGTGTAGAATTTCTATGAACTGTTAGTGGATATAAACACGTGTGTGGATGTTGCACAACGTTTTTACTTTCTCTACTACGTATACTAAGTAGGGGAAGTATTGCATTCCACCCAAAAATTTGATACCAAGATTCCACTGGAAATACATTTTTGAGACTCCTGAATCCAAAAAAGAATATTTAGAAAAAGGTCCGTGTGTATGTGAACAGCATAACTCAAAAACGAAAAGTCGGCTAAATACCAAACTTGGTATTTAGCTTCAGCATCTTTCAAAGATGTGACAGACTACCCTTTACATGGGACATTTTTCGAAAATTTTAGTTTCTCGAGAATGGCTCTAACGATTTTGATTAAAATATCGTATATTTAAGATATTTTCATGACAAATAAAATCCATATCTTGAATTTTCTGGGAATGTCCCCAGAAGTCCTCTTCATTCTCAATGGCTTTTGCTTAACGGGTAAACCGCAAGAGATAGACAAAATTTTTCTACATAGAAAATGTAGGTCTCGTTAAAACTCACAGTTTATGCTATATATATTTTTTTTGTGGAGTGAACCCTTCCGAGATACTCCTTGTTATTTTTTTGAATTTACCAATGCTGATACTTTTTGTTTGTCAAATAGGAATTCGTTATTCGTTCTTTTATGTCCTGGGCGTGCAAAGAGAATGGAACGCCCCACATAGCAACCAGCTCTTAAAAGATTTGACTATCGCTTAAAGCCTACCATATTTCCCTTGCACCTACAAGACAATTAGCAAATGTTTATCTCGATTAACATGAAGTAGATGGGGAATAAGCGTTTGTAAATAGTTTGCACAAGAGTAGAGAAGGTTATGTGAGCGCAACACAATGGTTTCTTTCTTTTTTATTTCACATTTCATTTTGTAAAGACCATCAGCTTAATTGCGCTTGTAATTGCTTCATGCTTTCCTGTAGCACTTTGTATTGCTGAAGAGAGTATTATTTCCCATGACCTTTTGACTCTTCGCATCTAATTCCTAGTGCACTAATTAAATGAGCAGTTTTTGTCGCCGTTTGATATAGCATCCTCTTATGTCACGTAATAATGTAGTGCAGCTAGATCATATTTACCAGTGATTTATTGCTTGAGCGTTTAGCTAATTTCATTCATCGATGATCTCAAACGGGGCCATGTCAGGCTTGGATAGGTCCGTCGGTCATGTGTTGACCTTCTATGTCTCGTTAATAATTTATGTACTATAACGCAGTGTTTTAACGCCACCGTATAATTGACTTATTGTGAAATGCATCAGCGACATCTACAATAGGATTAAATGCCATGGAAGTTCCATTCATTCCTGGGACGTAGTCACTCCCCCCTCGGTGGTGTGTTATCTCAGTGGATGTTAATACGGAAGAGGAAGGGGGTTGATTGGCAGGGGGAGATCTATGAAGATCGTTCAGGGATGACATATAACAGATACTTCTGTACACGTTGTACCGGTATCATAACTTTGTACCACAATGCTGAGCATAAATATCCTCCTTTTTGTGCATCACAAATGCCTGACGTCTAATACTTTAATGATTGTGATTTGAAATATATCTCTGGAAGTTTCAAGTAATAAGTTGCATCTGTTAGTACCGCTGGTTAATAATCGTTATCAACTTAAGTAATACAGGATTTTGGATTTTATTTCAAAAACCCTTTCTTGTCCAAACATTCTTTTACTTTTGGCTCTCAAGGATAGGCATAAAATGCTGCAGTTCCAAAAAAAGAATTCTTCAAAATTGGCAGTTTCAAGAAAATATCTTTTTATGTATATGTTTTACTTCAAACCTGCTGAATATCATCAATTACACATGTTAGGGAAATGTCATAAATTTGTGAATATATAAATGAGTAATATATTCGTAGCATACAGCAATATTACTTTTTGAAAGGGTTTATCAAGTTCAGGTTCTTGATTTGTCGACGACTTTCCTGAGTGAACAACACACTTTGGAAATATAGTCCTCCCCCTCTCCCTCTCCCTCTCCCTCTCTCTCTCTCACCACACACAAACACTAATGAAGTGTAGTTTAATAACTGCTAAAGCTCCCCTCTCACCAGTATATGATCTTTTATTTCCCTCACACTTACCTTTAGCAACTGGAGGAAGTATTCCACCCAAAAAATTCTATATCATATTGCACCGAAAATACGTATTTAGATATGTGTATGTATGTATGTGAACAGCACAAATACCAAGCTTCGTATTTAAGTTTAATATCTTCCAAGGATGCGACACGAATATATGCAGAAAAATCCCCCACCTGAAAGTAACCCTTACCGGAGAAATTGTGTATTTTTGATTTCCTGAACGTTTTGATTAAAATGCCATATGTTTAGGATATCTACATGACGAAATATCTATCTTGAATTTGCTTGGAATAGCCTGTGAAGTCCTCTTCATTCTGAATGAATTTTGTTTAATTTGGTATAACTTTTAAGCAGTAAGTGATAGACAAAAACTCAGTTTAAAAAAAAATATAGATCTCGCAAAAAAAAAAACACAATTTATGTCAACATTTTTGTGGTATTAACTATTTCTGAGATGTTTGTTATTAGTTTGAATTTTTAAGTACTTACACTTTTTTGAAGTATTAGGCAACATTCACTTGTTTCTCGCGATGCCACCGAAAGAGAACGGAGGCCAAGAAATAGCGACCCGCTTTTTAAACATTTGACTATTGCTTCCTTCTCCTCTACCCATCCTTCTTGTACCTACAACAAAATGTATAATGAAACCACTTGTGCAAACGTTTATCTTGACTGACGTGAAGTAGAATGAAATATAAGATTTTAAATGAATGAAGTAGTGGAAGAATGAGTAAACATTTATGCGAAAGTAACATATCAGTTCTTTCCGGAAGGTGTTTATTTCCGAATTTAAACCTTGCCTAAAGGGAAACTTCTTAGAATGCATTATTCTAATAGTCTTTGTTTCTCAGAGAGAATGCACGTGTCAGTGTCTGTGACAGGCACGAAGCATTGCGGTTGAATATTGATTTTTTCATTGCGATTTCAGTTATGGACAAACAACTAGAAACCGCATTATCGAACCGGACGGAAAGAGTGTGCAGTAAAGAGCCAGTAGGGAGAGATTCCGGAAAAAAAAGGGTTGGGGAAGATAGCAGTGAGAGGCAGCTGACATGGTGAACCATACAGCGTTATGAAGATAAATGACATGCGACAGAATGAAACCGTCTCACTGGCGGTGTCCTAGTGCGAAATCTGCGGCGGAGAGGAGGTGTCTCCACTATGGGACTTCCTTTTACTTTTTTTTGTCACTCATAAAGAAAAAAGCTGTCCATTAAAAGCGAAGTAATGAAGAAGCGAGCTTACTCTCCCTCACCCTTTCGCTTTTTGTCCCTTGTTATTCCGCCCTAAAAGCTGATTCCAGATACGTTGCTGGATACAGACGTAGGTATACGGTTACCACTAGCAATTCTGATTAAAGAAGGGCACGCGTTTGTCGTTAGGGATTCCCAACCTTACATGTGCGAGGTAAGTTCCTTCTATCCCTTAGGCCCGCGTTTGTATTTCTCCGTTCACACTTTCATACAAGCGTTGCAATTTGGTGTCTCTTTTTTGTTGTTCCTTATACGTATCGTAACATCAGTGGCTCAGGCGGTAAAGCCTGTGGTCCGCATTCGGGAGGTTCCGGGATCAAATCCCGTGAGCCGACCAATCCAACTGAGGGTTTTTCGTGTTTTCTCTCAGCCGCTAAGGTAAATCTTGGATTGGATATTTAATACCACGTCCCAAAGTTCCATCTTAAGTCTAAAACAATAATAAAAATCTGATGTGTTTCACTCACATGACTTTTTCTACTTTTGTACAAACTATTTTTACAAACGGTTATTCTCCATATGCTTCATGTTAATCGAGACATCGAGATGTTAATCTTATTGCTAATTTTCTTGTAGATGCAAGGGGAATTGGTAGGCTTTAAGTGATAGTCAAATGTTTTAAGAGCTGGTTGCTGTGTGCAGTATTCCATTCTCTTTGCATTACCAGGACAAAAAAAATGAATAACGAATTCCCATTTGAGAAAAGTATAAGTATTGGAAAATTTAAGGGAATAACAAGCAATATCTCAAAAATGGTTCACTCAAGAAGCAAAAAATGTATATGACATAAATTGTGTATTTTAACGCGATCTACATTTTTTGTAGTAAAATTTTGTCTATCTCTTATGGTTTACCAGTTATGCAAAAGTCGTTCAGAATGAAGAATACTTTTGGAGACATTCCCAGAAAATTCGAGATATACATTTCATTTGTCATGAAAATATCTTAAATATATGATATTTTAGTCAAACTCGTTAGAGCCATTTTTGAGAAAATTAAAATTTTCGAAAAATGTTCCATGTAAAGGGTAATCTGGGGTGGGGGGATTTTCTTGTCGCATCTCTGGAAGATACTGAACCTAAATACCAAGTTTGGTGTTTATGCGACTGTACGTTTCTGAGTTATGCTGTTCACAAACACACAGACAGACACACAGACACACACACGGACATGTTTCCAAAAATGTTTTTTCTTGATTCAGAAGGCCTCAAAACATATATTTCCAGTGAAATCTCGTTATCGAATTTTTGGGTGGAATACAATACTTCCCCTACCTACTATACGTAGTAGAGAAAGTAAAAATGTAAAATAGGGGGTAATGGCGAATGCTGTGACATCTATTCACAGACAATATAGCAGGTAGACTGGACGGCACCCTAATGCCATCTGCACGGCACGAAGCAAAAGATCCGGTAGCTATACACTAAGTTCCTTGTGGACACGTGACGAAGCATGATGGCATAGTTACAGGGATGAGACCTAGAAGGCTAACTGCCTTTCTATATGAAAGCAGCAGGTAGACTGGACGGCACCCTAATGCCATCTACCCAGCACGAAGCACAAGATCCGGTTGTTATGTACGAATGTCTCTGTGGACATGTGACGAAGCAAGTGGCTACAGGGATGAGATCTAGAAGGCTTCCACCAATGACCATGTAGTTAAAGCGACATAAAATAAATAGAGTAATAAAGAAATAAAGTCACTTATTCATAGATAAAAGTAAAGGAAAAACTCTGAGAAGCTTCTCGGAAGAAACCCTGCCCTTTCAGAGGTTTCACATACGATATTAAAAAAATCTTCCTGTTGATGCATTATCCTCGCGCTGTCCTCCGCGACAGTTGGGCTATGGCGGTGGCGAAAACTTTTTTGCTGTTCATGCTAATAACTAAACTTTATTCTACCACAAGCCTAACAACTGAAATTAATACAAGGAGTATATTGACAAACAGCCATTTGTGCAGGAAAAGCATAAGAAGGGAGTATTGCCATAAATCTGAAAGCAAAAGAGACCACCTGTCGCCCAAGAAAACACGTCAGTAACACAAGATTAGACCTTCCTCCTTTGGATCACCTAACTTTCGTGCTCTACCCTTCCATAATTTGTTTCATCTTCTATTCGTGTTATATGGCGATAACACTCTTAATTTTATTGATAAACTTCATCTTAAGGCTGAACGTTTTTAATTCTTCACCAAGGTTTGCTTATTTGATCATCTATAGTATGTAACCACCAGCAAAAGTATCTCAAAAGTAAATTTCCAAGTGCGGATTTAGTCATCTTAATAGAAGGTGTTTTATACTGATCAGTTTAGTTTTATACATTTATATTTACGTATGACTTGTGCTATATTTCTATATTGATATTTATCTCTGGCCTTTGCCATGAAATTTTCTACTGATCTTTTATATCTGACCTTTGCCATGATCTAGTTTACAAGGGTGTAAAGACCTAAAAGTTGAGCGCCCTTAAACCAAACCAGCACTCCAGAAAAAGTTTACTTCGCTTGATCCTACTTTCCTTGTAACCTCAGTTCAATATAATAATAGTAATAATAATATAGGAAGAACGATGATGGTGATAATTCAGGAGTGAATAAATTCAAAAGTATCGTTTTGGTTAAGGTGTAATTGGATATCAGTTTTCACTCTGCAAAATCAACGAACAAAGTATGCATTTTTGTACATGTTGTTGCACCATAAGTGTTAAGCGTTAAACCAAAATCTGGTTTTAATAGTATATTAGAATGCCTTAAACTAACTAAACAGGATGGCTCAGGCGGTAACATCTGTGGCCCGCATTCGGGACGTTCTGGGTTCGATTCCCGGCGATCGCCCGCTCTGACCAATGGGTTTCTTTTCGGTGGTTTTCCCGGGTCATCAGGCGAACGCTAAAGTGTTTTCTTTCATCCCCCGAATTTCTTGGTCTATTTCGTTCCATTAATAATTTCACTCATCCTTTACCCTCTTTGATTTCTTTCGGGGTTGGAAGTGTCGAGCGATGGTTGTTCGGTACAGCGTGACAGGGAAAAAGAGTGTTCTCTGTGAACTTTCCGTCCCTTGGGCTTCGCCTGGATGCCGGGGTATAAGGACCGTCCCTAGGGGAGGTGTTGAACCCTGTGTGGGTCGGGGTCCCCGGTCTGCCTGTTTGACTGCCGGGGCGTCTCAATCTGGAAACTGTAGGGATCCTGCCATTGCTGTCCACTACTTCTGGTTGCGGCCGCCCGGAGTCTCCCTTTACCTCATCTCTTCCTCCCGGGGGCACCTCCTCCTGGGGCTTTGGTACAATATCTTGATTCCTGTATCCGTGCCGAATCCCCTCCGCTTCACAATCCGATCCAATACAATGCCTTAAACTAAATAAATAATATTTTATTGTTTTATGTAACTTTCCTCAGATACTTGTCATAACAAACAGTACTTTCTGAGGTGAGATATTAAAATTAAACTTAAAATTAACAAAGTAATTTTGTAAATAGTTTGTTTTTCCACTGCGTTTTAAAATGAGAGCTTCCAATAAACCCCTTGCAAGTTCGAAAAGTTGTGATATACGATAAACCAAACATACGAATGAGTTTAGAGGTTATAATATGAGACATAATACTGTATCCTTACCTCTTTTAAAAGAATACTTCCTGCATTGAAAAGTTTCCTAACCTGATAAAGCATAACTATCAAAACATCAGAGCAAGAAATGCAAATGTCCATACTCAAATAACGAATACATTAAACTTCTACTCCGAGTACAGCCGTATTGTATATCGTATGTTAAAGCTAAATTTTCAATTAATTTTAAGAACAAGAAACAATGATTTTCCCCCAAAGTCTCATTCTGTATTCTCTAGGGAAAAACTGCACACATGTGTAGGCAATCAGGTATTTACAGGTAGTAATGAACTACCTCTACTGCTCAAAATTAAGAAACAAATCTCTAAGAAGTAGTAAACAATCCTATAACCCTACTCAGGAAATCCAAACTTCCGGTTGAGGAGTCCAGGGACAGCTCTCCAGTATTTTTTTCATAATTTATAAGGCATATTACATATCATTAGACATTGTTTCAGCTTGGTTTTTTACACAAATAACCAACATACAGGTTACTATATATCTGCTTTAAGGATTCATTCGGATCCACTGTTTTTGGGTCATTTTGACTATGCCGTTCATATGAATGTCTGTCAGATGGTGAAAGTTTTAGTTATCAACTATTTCTATATCGATAATTGAGGACAACACTCTGTTATCACTGGGTAGTGATCCCATGTTCCTTTATGATCAGGTATAACCTACACATGTACAGAAACAGGGGCTAAATTTGAACGACAGAATGGCGTCTGAAAGATTTGGCCAAGTTACGAAGAATGAAGTTAATCCAGTGAAATGTTATGAAAACTGGTCAAACATCAACACAGGAGATCGCAAATATTTTAACAGACTGGAGGTAATATGAGGAAGATTATAATTGCCACCTTTATGTTCGTTGAGTTCGTTGACATGCAAAAAATAAATAAATAAATAACAGCAGTGTCCAGTGTTTTGAGGTTTTATCAACCCATTTTATTCCTGAAATAGTCCTAAAACTGCATATTGTGATTTTCAAATTCTCTAGGTAAATCCTTGAGTCAAAGGGTTTGTGGTAATTTGAAAATTACGCGTAGTAATTACACTTAATTTATTCAGTCCATCTTTCCTAGAAACTAATGCGACCAGCTACTGTAAATATTGCATACGTTACTTGTCCACCTCGTGTCTACTCATGTCTAGATTTACGACACGTAAAAGAACCTCAAGCCTGATAAAGGTAAATGCTTGAGTTAGAGGTTTTATGGTAACCTGAAGATCTCCATGGTGTTATATAGTCAGTCCATCTTAAGAGCAAGTATTTTTGGCAATCAGTTTCTAAAGATAGATGAACTATCGAAAGCCTCAGTTAGCAGTCTGGTTAAGTTCATAACGAGCAACAGACTACATACTTAACTGATGAAAGGGGGGATGCGCAATAGATCTTTAAGGTCGCAGTGCTTGGGCATAAAACCCACCCCTTTTTCAAACTACAACTACAGTCCATCTTAGTTATGTAGTCTAGATTTACGGCACGTAAAAGAAACTCAATCCTGATAAAGGGGCCTTTGAGCAAAATCCCCGGTCTTTAACGCCCAATATAGAATGAGACGCTAAGAATCATAGTAGTTAAATGGCGTCCATAAATAAAAACTCAATTTAATTTTTCCCTTTTGCACATACCCCCTTTTCCCCTCAGTAAAGTATGACGCCATCTTGTAAAAAAGTATCCTACTTATTTTGTTTAGCAGCTACTACGGATGTATTAGTAAGTAGGGAGAGTTTAACCAATTATAGAGTTGAAATACAATGTTTCAGCAAAAGTAAATCAATAAGTAACAAGTTTACAAGGCTTTAAGCCTTAAAAACCTACCCAAAGTTTCAGAAATCGTGAGCGGTCCGTTTATTAGATGCTGCTCTTCATTTTAACTGCAGCGTAATTTACATGCATGCAATCATATTACGTTGAAGCAAATTGACAAACTCTACAGAATCTCTTGCCCAAATACCGCCGCTGCTGCTAATTGTACATCTGTCTGAGCCTGTGTGATACACGCGTCTTTCCCAGCGGGTGCCGCGTTAACATGACTGTTGGGTTCCGAACTAGTGCCCATATAATGAGCCGAGCACGCTCACTACATGCTCCCCGCCTGGTAATTATTCACTCAAGCAATGTGGGGATTACTATATGGCTGCATTAATTCTGTCACTAAAGGAACGCCCGATGGTGTAGCCTGATGACTTCGGGGTTCAAGTGGGTCCACATTGCAATTGGGGAGAACACGAAGGCACCGTGCCCATTTCACAGTCCTATTATGGTAATGGTATTCTGGCAGAGATAAAGAGCAAAACTATCTCTTGTGAAATAATTACACGATTATTTATACAAATTATAGTAGTTACTGAAACCTTTTGACTGTAGGCACATACAGAAGCCTGAGATAACATACAACTCTATACCTAACTTTAACATTACACAGTTTTTGTATAAGTTCAAGAGTAACAAAAGACTGATACGAATCCATCTGTTAGTTTGTGTTTACACAAGTCAAACTCCAAAAAACAAAACGTTTTTGTTTATGGACGCTCATTAACTGTGGTTTTTAGCGTCCCATTCTATATTGGGCGTGAACAACGGTAATTTTGCTCAGACGCTTCTTTATCAGGCTTGAGGTTATTTTAAGTGCCATAAATCTACGCGACACGGGACCACTGGCTTTACTTCCCTTCAGAAGGAAGCCATGCTAAAGATTTTTACGCCCGAAAAAATCCATCGCCCTCCGCCGGGTTTGAACCCGCGCCCTCGGGAACTAGAAACTAGCATGGTAACCACTACACCACGGAGGATGACGCAAGTCAAACTCGGGTCATAAGTGAAGCGTGTTTGCTTCACACTTAAGGGTCTCGAGTTCGAATTTTGATTGGGCTGATATAACTGAGTACACTTTGTTCTTGTTGTTCCCCCTCCCCCTGTATTTTCCCCCATTTTTCTTACAATGTTGGGTAGCTCTAAGCTCTACGGGCTTACTTAAGCATCATTTCGATATGACCTATGTTCCTGGCTAAAGGACGTTAAAATCTGCTAGGACTTTAATAGTCTGATATAATATGCCGTCTGTGTTTTATGTTATTTAGCTATTGTGATCTTTCTAGATCAGTATTTTAACTTTGGCGATGACTGATGCCTCGTGAAGAAAATAAAAAAATCACCTCGGATGATTCCACGAGTCCCGAATCGTTCTTTTCCTGTATAATAGCGTGTTGTTTTCTTCTTCTTTAGGGACTGTTTCCGTTTGCATCTATCAATTAAGCGCATCTAACCAGAGGCGAAGTGTTGTGAAAAGTATTTACATAAATATAAGCAGTAATAGTTCATATTTCCTATGTAAATAACAGTGGTAATGCGGAAAACGCATTTTGGTTTTAATTAGAATTAAATATTTCAGCTTTCTGGAGAGACAAATGTGTTTGCAATACTACTGAGGCTTGGGTTACGATGCATGGCGATAAGAGATATTTGAAACGAATTTTAGCTTCGTAATAATTGGTTTCTGGCATCTGCCTAGGAGACAAGTTATGCTTGCTTGTAAGTTTGACACCATGCAATTAAAATTTTGTAGGTTTTTATAGTGGCTTAGAATAAGGTGTGGTGTGGGATTTTTGCCAGCGAAGTTCTACAGCGCACGTTGTTTCCACAGCGGAGTAAATGCTTGCCTTTAATTATTCAGATCGTTAAAACCAGAAAGTACAAGTGCTTGGGCGTTCCTTTTTGACATCTACTTATTTTGCAAGTCCATTACTGTTGCAAAAAACCTTTTAAAATGCATTTTGTATCCCATGTCTTCCGACCCGCGCAAGAGTTCTGTAGCAAGAAGCACTTTAGGGAAAGTTTAGAGGGAAATATTTATTAATTTAAAAAAATATAATCCGTCCTCCAGTGAGGTTGACCACATGGATCCAGAATACATTAGACAAATTTTTAAAATGATTTACAATCGATTTTTAAAATAAAGTATCCTAGCCATTAGCAATTGTTTTTGAAAATAATTATATCCTAGTTATTTTTGCTAAACTATTCATGTTTTTATAGTTTGTTTGGAAATAATTATATTAGATATTAATAATTTTTTTCTGGTATAAATGGAAATGCAATATTTGTATTGAGTATCATACTATCTCTATTATAATCTTCTTTAACTCGTGGAATTTAAATTTAAAAGCCAGGTTTTCTAGAATATTTTAGTGTATTTAGAAAGGGTATCTTTTGCCAAACAGAAGAGCTCTGGTAGTTCATTTGTCTTTTGGAATATTGAACTTCACATACAGGAATGGAATGCATGACTCATAAATTGCTCGTTTTTCTAAATGTACCTTCTCTGTTTATTTTAGGTCTCTTTCTAAGCGAACAGTACAATCTAATCTCGTATTATTGCAGTATTGTTGTTCCAATTTATGACTATGATGTCTGCTCTCCTGTTAAAGTTGCTCTTTGATGGCCGTAAAATTAAATGAACAGTTGTTGATAAGAAGACGCTCATTAAAGCAGCTCGAAGTTTGCATGTGAAACATAAAATAATGATTGGTTCCATTTTCCGGAATTAAGGTTTAGAAAGGAAAGAAATCAGGGGTAGCAAATTGAGTGGCAGAAGGGAGTAAGCGTAATAGGCCACTAATTGAGCATTTCCTTGTCCTGCTTAGGGGTACTGCGTAAATGGACCCCAACCTCCGGCGCCTAATTGCACCTTTACAACAAAGCGTTCTCTCCCTGTTTGCGACATCTGCATTACGTTCTAATGCGAGAGGAGGGTGAACGGTCGAGACTGATAAACAATTAATTTGAGTCTGTTTAACAGCTTGTCTCACACATGCTAAACTCTGTATTTTTATTTTCCCTACTACGTATAGGAAGTAGGAAAAGTATCGTATTCCCCCAAACATTTGATGTCGAGATTTAACCGGAAATACATGTTTTGAGCCCCCTAACACCAACAAAAACATTTAAAAAGAAACGTGTGTGTGAACAGCATAATCAAAACACGAGAGGTGGATAATACCAAACTTGGTATGTAGGTTTTGCATAGTTTTACATCTTCCAAGAAGGTGACTGAAGATTTTCAAAAAAAAAAAAAAAAAATCCCGCACCACAAACTACCCTTTACATGTATCATTGAACATTTTTATTTTCTCAAAAAGAGCTCTAAAGATTTTGTTTAAAATACCAAAGCTTTAACATATTTTCACGACAAATGAAATGTAGATCTTGCATTTTTTGGGAATAACCTCTGAAGACCTCTTTATTCTGAATGACTTTTGTATGACTAAACCGTAAGAGATAGACAAACTCTTACTGCACAAAAAATGTATCTCTCGAAAGCACACAATTTAAATCTATTTTGAGATAACCGTTTCCGAGATATTGGTTTGCATTTTCAAAAACTGGCACTGTTCACAAATGGGAGATCGTTATTCTTTTTTTCTTCCTCCTGGGTATGCAAAGAGAACGGAATTTTAAAGCCATCATATAGCGACAAGCTCTTAAAACATTGACTATCGCTTAAGCCTTCTATATTCCCCTATTCCCATTGTACTTACCAGAAAATGTGAATAAAACCGTTTTTACACATGTTTATCTCGATTAACATGAAGTAAAGTTTTGTAAGAATAGTTTGTTGAAGAATGGACAATGGAAGCCATGTAATGTAATACATCAGTTTCTTTTCCCATATACACTACAGAAATTGCTGTCTTGTAAGGATTCTCTTCTATAGTTATTAAAAAAAACTCCTTCATTTTACTCAGTGATTAGCTTTACTTTCTTATGTCATAAAAATTGATGTGGGTGTTTACACAGAATGAGTTTGAAGTCCACCGACATAATCCAGAGGGTGATTCCTGACTGGAAATGGAGGACTAAAGTTCATATCACCTCGTGTCCTGAAATCCATAGTTTCCACGGCAGATGACACTGAAGAACATTATCAAACAAAGAGCCCTGGCACACGGTACATTACCTGAATCCCATTCGAGTCCTTCAGATGTTCAAAGTCGCCTCCTTGGGATGCAATGCCTCACTCGTCCGAATGTTCCGGGCTACATGAATACGCCGTTGAAAGGTCTGAACGCATTTCAGAATGCCCACACAAGTAAAACATCTAGGTGGTTTAAGTCCAAGCAAGCCATGCAGCAGGGCCTCCACGTCCTATCCAAGGTCTGGGGAAAATGTTTAAGTGTCGGTGAACATTAATGTGAAGTGGGCTGACGCTCCATCGTGCTGTCTTATTCCAAAGACACATTCTCCAGCAGTGGAGACAAAGAGTTTTGCAGGAAGTCCAGATACGTTTCACGTTCAGGAGATTTGGAAGAAGAACTGGTCCAAGTCGGTGGTCGCCAATAATCCCTGCCCAAACATTGATGCTGAACCGCTGCTGAGAAATGCTTCAACCATTCCGTGAGGATTTTCTGTAGCCCACAGAAAATATTATGCAGGTTAATGATGCCATTTCTACTTCATCGGTGTAGAGGACTGAAGACAGAAATCCCATAATGATGATGGCCTGTTGCACAAGCCAGCGACACAATTTTTCCCGTGGAGGAAAATCCCCCGGTGATAATCCTTGAACACGTTGGAGCTGATAGGGATAATAAGGGTTGTCATGTAGGATACAGATAACCGCCCCTTGGGTTATACCATGTTGGCGGGCCAATTGAAGCTTGTACCAGGGTTATTCTCAATATCATGGAGAACCAGTTCTTCCAAATGGGTGTACGCACAGTACGCGGCCGCCCTGGACGTTCGCCTGTCTCAAAGGACCTATGATCACACAAACGCGAAAAATGCTGTGTGATGTGGGTGGTGCTGTCTGACAGGGTACGTGGCTCGGTATATCCGTGCTGCATCTTGACAGTTTCCACCTGTTTGGCCATACACGAACACCATCTCAGGCTTGTTCCTGGAATGAATACCGAACAATTATGCTTCTACGTTGCTATCTGCAATACAGAAAGCGCACACTGCAAGTTATAAGAGAAGTCGTCAGTGCCATCTACCGTGGAAGCTATGCATTTCCGGACACAAGCTGATATGAACTTTTGTGCTCTATTTCCAGTCAGGAATCACCCCCTGAAGTTTGTCGGTGGACTTAAACCTCACTCTGTATGTTTCGGAGATGACGTGGTATTAGCACGCATTCATTTGTTCTTGACCCAGGCGCCGAAGGAATCAAATAATCCAGCGCATTCCATGCAATCAGGGATGTACTAGAAATAAAAAATCTGATGTGATACATTTAATGACTTTCACTACCCTCTATCGTTTATTAGTGCATATACAAATTATCCTTACTCAAACTTTTTCTATCTGCTACATTTTAATCCAAATAAAACTTTGCAGAAATAGCTACATTTCATATTTCTTAATGGATACAATGGGAACAACGACAGTCAAATGCTTAAGAACAGGGCTTGCTGGCCTTAAAATTCCGTACTGTTTCCATGCAATCGCGAGAATGTTGACAGGACCTTTAGACAATGACCAAGAAATTAATAATTCGAACTTTTAATAACGGATGTCTCAGAAACGGCTTATGCCACAAAAAACTAAAATGAATAAAATAATTAAAATAAATTAGCAAATAAAACATTAAAATAAATTGTGTGTTTTAAGAGATCTACATATTTTATGTAGTACTTTTCGTCTATCGCTTAACATTTACCAGTTATGCAAGATTATACAAAATTCCTTTCGAATAAAGGACTTCATAGGCTATTTCCAGAAAATTCAAGATATTTACATTTTATTTGCCATGTAAATATCTTTCAAAATGATATTGTAATCAAAACTATTAGAGCTATTTTTTTACAAAATCAAAAATTGAAAAATGTTCCATGTAAAGGATAGTTGGTAGTTTCGGAAAATACTTTATTTGGATTCAGGGGGTTTAAAAACATATATTAGCGGGGAAATCTCGGTATCGAATTTTGTGTGGAGTGCAATAATTCCCCTACTTGCTATACGTAGTAGAGAAATTAAAAAAACGTTAGTAGTTATTTATTTACGGCTTGTTTATTACCGGTTTAACTTCTAAAACCATATTAAAATGCTCGAAAGTGCTTTTGGGAAATAGTGCACTTTTGCCAGACAGATGATTTTAAGGTTGCCTTCTATACTGTTTGCTTTGTAATCTTAGATAGCGACAAACCTTAAGAGCTTCCCATGCATTTTCTTTCAGCCAATCATTTATTTATTTTTTGTTTTCCTGGCACACAGACTTGGATACTTGTGTACTAACTTGTAATCAACTTGTGAAACCAATGAAGTCACGAGAAACCCTAATTAAGTTGTCGAGGCAATGAATTTAACCATAATTCCTCCTCCTTAGCGTTACCGCTGAGTCATAATCTTAAATTGTTTATTGTATGAGAATATTAAAAAATACATTTACAAAACGTACATATTTAAAAAAAGTTTGCATTAATGCAAATCTAGTGCTATTTTCACAAAAAGTGAAGAGGATTTCCAGTAAGATATCGTGGAAACAGAAGAAATTTTATCCATTACTTTGCAAACTTGTGTAGAGTTAAAAATAATAAGGTACCTTTATCAAAAACTTAAGAACATTGAGAAACAATTTTTTTATAAAGAATAGCAGTAAACTGAATACTTTATATTTCTCATTACAACCTACTTCATTTAAATTTCTCTATGTTAATACACCCTTATTCGTTTTAGTCTATTGTGTTATATTTTTATTGCTTGTGCAGTTTGAGTACAGCGTTATTCGTACAAATATTTATAATGAAAGCGAAGGTATTCGCAGATTAGTATTTTATACTCGTATTACCAACGCAACGAGTAAACATATAAACAACATAAAAACAAGGAAGAGGTTACAACAAAACTACTGCTATGTTTTCAGTTTTTGTACTTTATCTTCAGTGACGCTGGCTAGATGTAAACAAATGCAATATCGACAGCCTTCTGAAGGGGACATGATTACAAGGAATAGTATATTCGCTTCCTCATTCACTCTTGGAGAAGTTAAATAGGATTCCTAGATGCCTGAATGATAGGGCCTTGTCTGACTTAACAAGCAGTTGCATTTGAAATGTATTGAAGTCCCTTAGTTACACTAAAAATGTATATTATTGCAAGTGATGCTACATAACTATCTTGTATTATTAAAAATGCATGTTTTTATTTCAAATAGGATTGCGTGTATTTTTAAAGTCTTGCAACACTAAAACCAAAATCTGAAAGCAAATGTTCTCTGTTTGAAGATATTTAGGTTCTGGTATATCTTAAAAGATGTATTTTAGTAACTGAAGCTTTATGTATGTTATGGAGGTCTACTCGTAATTACAATGTTATGTAGTTTGAGTCGTTGAAGTTCCTAAAACGTTATACTTCTATACAACATACAAACTTATATATATTCGGGTAATCAAACAAAAGTTATTAAAGGTTATAGATTTGTAATTTATTCTAAATGTTTTTAAGTGCATCGCCAGTAGGAAGCCCTTAATGACAAAATGATCTCGAAATCTACACTTTTAAAAAATCTTTCAATGCCCTTGAAGCCTCAAAGCACCACTTTAATCTTGGAATCTTTGCACTGAGGATCATATGCCGACCTCTTGTTTTGTTTGCATCGAGCCACCATTGGTGACATTAAACGTGTTAATGTCATAGTCTGCTCTGTGGTTACTGCATTGCACACAACATGAGGTATACTGGTAGTGCTCAGTCTAAGCAGTATAAAGCTACTTGGATACGCCGCATGTTTGAAATATGCTGAACTAAAATGTCATTTTAAAACAATGTTATATCTCTACGTAGTCTCCCAGACACCAGAGAACTTTTTCAAATCTCTAAAGCCCTTTATGTCGTGAAAGTGATCTTAGAGCTTTTTCTTGATGCTGATAGTCTAGGAACCGAATTAGGAGATTTTTTTTTGTGCTACGAGAATTGCATTCACTACAAGCGTACTATTCACTGCCTTCATCACCAAAGCGACCAGAATAGCTGTATGACAACAATAAAATTAGCTTGGCTATTCTTAATGCGCTAATTTTTCGGTTATCGATTTATCGTTCTTGCATCTCAGCTGGAACTAGGAGAACACACTGGCCGGCGATTAGCGAGAAGCTGGTGATAATTAATTTGATAACGGCTTACGATTAATCATCGAAACGCTGTTGGTCGGCTAATTTAGCGCCATTGTTCTGCGCCCTCCCACCCTCTGACTGATATAGCTTCCCAGCAAAGCTGACAGCAATGAGACAAATATGCTGCTGGTGTTATGCGCATTTTTTTTTCATGCAGTGAACCGCCGAGCTTTACAATTAACCAAGTTATGGTGCATAATCCGTTACAGTACAATGTGAGTTTATGACATTATTTTAAACCAAAATCATTACACACATGCACAGGTCAAATTGTATACCAGAAACAATCTCAGAATATTTTTAATGTTGCTAGCTCAAAAAGTATAGCAATAATTTAATTCAGAATTTTGAAAATGTTCCACGTGTTTATATAGAATGCTTAGTATCCTTTAGCACTAATTTGCTAATTTTCACGAGTTGCGTAAAACATTTTATGCAGTTATATTATTTTATTATAAGTTTCGAATGTGTTATTTTTTTATGAAAATTCGTACATACAATGACAGGAATCCAATGTATTAAGTTTTAAATCTGTGTTTATGAAAGCATTGCTTTGAAGTGATAATATTAATGTAATAGTATCAGCTCGTGTGCAACATGCTATTTTTAGAGGTATATAATTAGCACAGAAATAAATAAAGGCAAATATCTCAATTCTCATATGAACTGCGAAACAAACAGGCGTCAGGATTTATTTGCCGAAAGTTCTCCGGAATATTTCTCAGCGCATTCTTCGTGCAGATTTTTAAAAGAGGCATATCCAATCTGTGCAAAGCATTATTTTATACCCCTTTTTAACATATCATTTGACCATTTCCAATTTAGGAACGGTTTTGAGGGAATGCAACACTGAAATTTGGATTGTACATCCCAAAAAACAGTTCAAATGTAATTTCAAAGCCCAATTTAAGAAAAATCCACATATGCAATTATTTTAGTTTCTATTACCTACTGCAAGGGGTTTTCTTAAACCTTCAGTTTTAATAGAAATGAATTAAATATAAAAATAGAAATTTATTATTTAATTTTTCTTGAGAAAAAGCTAATATAGAAAGCTACGTGCTAGTTTTGTGTGCCTATCGTCATAAATATGATATGAATATTTAAGAGAAATGCATTTGCGAAACTTTAAACTGTTCAATCTTTGTGTAAGATAGCTGAAATTTTCAGAATAATTCAGGTGCTTAGAATCATAACGGCATACCCCAACCGACATCGAATTTTGAGATAGAAGCATGACCATGCACAGCTGCCATCTACCTTTCATGTGATGAAGTATCAAACGAATTGGGATATGCTAAAGCTCTCATTTTCCATCTTTAAAATTTGTCCGTAGTGAAAACGAGCGTAAAAATGACATCCCAACTAAGAGTTTACTTTATGGCCGCTACACGTTCATGGCGTTGTAGTGAACGATAGTGAATATGGCGGCGTCTGCAGATGTTATTCCTGAATCTCCAAAAAAAGAAGGAAACGAGTGAGAAAGGCAACTGAGTGGGTAATAAACAGAAGAAAGTTGTGCAGAAATAGTGGTAAATCGTATGTAACAAAAAAGTCCATAGATGTTGATGGCACTCCTTTGCTTTTACATCCATTATTGTAGATCATGATAATCCTGAGATTGTTAAATTTGGTTTATGTTATTCTAACTCTGAAGTGTATCAAAAAGTTAATTTTAGGAAAGAGGTAAACATTCACATGTTTCATTGTTTAAGTTACAGCAGAAGTATAGTGAACAGAGAAAGCTAAATACGATGACCTGATGAAATTATTGAAATATATACCACCCATCTATCGTGATTTTTACAAGAGTCCTCGTCATAATGACGAAAAATGTGAAGATTTGGAAATAGAGCTCGATTAGCTATTTCAAGAATTTAGAAAAGTCAATTTTACACCACTTTTTATGTTTTGTATTTTTTTTTGTTCTAATAAACAACACAAACACAGGAAAACTATTAATCACAATGGTTCAAGAATTTGCACATAGACTTGAAATCCCTTAATTTAAATACCCAGAAAATATCAAGTCATAATATTAACTACTTTTCACGCTTTGGAAAGAAAACAGAAAATGACATTTATCTCAAAATGAACTTTGGTTGGGATCTGCCGTTATTATTCTAAGCGCCTGAATTAATAGAATGCTTTTAAAACAAGATTTTGGAAGTTACATTCCTTTAAATTGATGAAACGGTAATAACCAGTGTGTCATAAAGATATAACGGAATTTTCTGTTGCGTATATGACAATTCCTTGTCCATACAACCGCAGATCATGGAAGTAAGTACTTGTCCCACAAGCAGTTGAGTCAACAACACACTTGAATGTTTTACAACTAGAGACGCAGTACGCTGGCCTTAAAATTCCATACTGTTTCAATAGAATCGCGAGAAACAACTGAATATTGACAGGATTTTTAGAAAGAATGGCTAAGTATTCAACAATTAGAACCATTAGTAATGGACGGTAATGATGCCACAAAAATTATTTAAAATAAACTGTGCGTTTTAAAAAGATCTATATTTCTTGTGTAGTACGTTTTCGTCTATCACTTAATGTTTTACCATTTACACAAGATCATGCAAAATTTCTTCTCAATGAAGAGGGCTTCAAAGGATATTCCTAGAAAATTCAAGATAGACATTTTATTTGTCACGCAAATATCTTTAACATTTGGTATTTTAATGAAAATCGTTAGAGCCATTTGTTATAGAATAATAAAACATTAAACCAACTTTTCGTTTTTGAGTTATTCTGTTCACAAACACACAAACCAACCTTTTTCTAAAAATCTGATGTGATACATTCACATGATTTTCTGTACCATCTATCTTTATTAGTGGCTCTGCAAATTATCACTATTAAAAGCTTATTACTCTATTTACTACGTTTTAATCCAAATAAACCTTTGCAAAAGTAGCCACATTCCACATTTCGTTATTAGACACAAAGAGAACAACGATAGTCAAATGTTTAAGAACTGGACGCTATATGCTGGCCTTAAACATCCATACTGTTTCCATGCAATTGCGAGAAAGAACTCAAAACCGAAGGAACTTTAAACGAATGAATAGTATTGAACAATTCCAACCGTTAATAATGATATCTCAGAAACGGCTTATGCCACAAAGAGCTTATTTCAAATAAATTGGGTATTTTAAAAAGATCCACATTTTTGTGTAGTGCGTTTTCGTCTGTCGCGTAACGTTTACCAGTTTATACAAGATTATATTAATTCTTTCCGAATGAAGAGGTCTTCCTAGGCTATTTCCAAAAAATTCAAGATATACATTTTATTTGTCACGTAAATATTTTTCTTATATGTTATTTTAATCAAAATCGTTAGATCTGTTTTTTAGAAAATAAAAATTTTCGAAAAAGGTCCATGTGAAGGGTAGATCCGGTGGGGGATTTTCTTGAAAGTCTTCGTGTCGCATCCTTGGAAAATACTGAACTCAAATGTCAAGTTTGGTGTTTTTCTAACTTTAAATTTTTGGGTTATACTGTTCACAAACACACACACACACGAACAGACATGTTTCCAAAAATGTTTTATTTGGAATCAGAGAGCCTCAAAATATGTATTTCAGGTGAAATATTAGTATCCAATTTTTGGATGGAATGCAAATCTTCTCTACCTACTATATACGTGGTAGAGAAAGTAAGAATTATTTTGTTTTTAAATTCAGGAGGCCTCAAAATATGTATTTTCTGCGAAATATCCGTATCGAAGTTTTGAGTGGAATACGGTATCTTCTCTACCTACTAGGTGAGTGTTAAAGAAACTAAAAATTAACATGACTTGGCTAATTGCAACTCTTTATTTCATAGAATACGGCTAGTTGTTGAATTACGTTTTCAGAATGAATGCAGGATTCAATTGTAAGACACTGCACATGATCCTAATCATGACTCTTGGTTATTGGAAGTGAAAAATAATATTGCAGATACAGTTTATCTTTTGCATGCTGTGTAGCTATAACCACGCTTGAACTGTTGTTGGGATTTAGTGTTCCTGCCACTTACTGCGCATGTACACGGAGGTAGACGAATCAGCAGTCGTGCGGTAAGCCTTGCTCTCAAGGCTCTCACGCCATGAAGTTTTATGATAGTTGTGGTATTCCGAATGGCGAAATTATCAATGTGAAATTATGCACTTCTTTCCTAGGTATAAAATTTTGTTCAGGATACGACCCGCTGTTTTTCTTTGTTTCCTTCTTTCTATCTTGAAGTTTGTCATATCGGGTAGTAAATGAACGAAATGATTGAAACAATGCTCAAATGAGCCCGGGGTCTTTAGAGCTTAGTTAACCGACATTTGTCTGCTCAGAATGAGGGAAAAAACTATCTAGTAAATCGCCTTAACCGAGATTCAAACTCGGGACCTCTTGAATGTGATGCAGACACGCTACCCTCCACAACACGGAGTTGGATTAAGACACACCGTTGTATTTATGGATTTGAGGAAATTAGGGGCTTTATTAGAGATGCTGTATTGTGATTGCTATGAGAATTTTAGCCAGGGATTAGACGCTCGATGTCATAGAATGCAAATTAAGATCATCTTTAAGGTAGGGAACAAGGCTGGTGTTACGGTGAGTTTTTAAACTTTTATTTGTTGCGGTTATACTTATTATACATTGTGACTCTCGGTATTTATAGAGTTTTTCGAATCGCTCGATGCTCATAAAAACATAGGAGTTGTTCTGTTGTGCGGTTCAAAATGTTTTCCTTGAGGCCACACTTGATATACCCTTGCGATATTTTTAATATAACGCAGTGGCATGTTCTTGTACTTGCGAATCCCTCTGAATGATCGCGAATGCATTGACTACATGTAGAACGAGTGGCTTAAATGAAATGCAACTGCAGCCCAGAGGGGATGGTGGCCAACAATCGAAGAGAGCATTCATTATGGCGATCTGCACGCAGCCAGAGCGTAGCCCGGCTGAAACAGGTGCGTGCTAACCGAACAGATGCCCTCCCCATTCCAGCTTAACGTAGCGGCCAGCAAGGTGTGAGGTGCTTCCAGCGTTATTAATTAATTATTGTGTAATTACAGACGGATTTGTGCATATGGCAGTTAATTATATTGCGAAACTGAGCCGGATTAAATACATGAGCCACTTGCACTAGATTAAATTGACGGCGTTCATCCGAAAATTGCAGGTGCATATGTCTTGGGAGGTAATCAATAGATTCATACCAGTGACGCATTGACAACAGAATCTCCTCCTGTCTGCCGGAACAGTAATGCTGTCAACATGTTGCCCTTACACCGAAAGCACTAACCGAACTATTCAGTTAGGCTTACTAACATGATAACATAAGCACTGATACATTTAATTACTCAAGTGCAAAAGAAAGTGATACATTTCCCTGCACTGAGATGTTTACCAACGATCCATGGGCCACGTAGCAGTTTCGATACAAGAAACGCTCTTTCCTAGCATATAGGTAATACATTTGTCCTTCCCTGTGTCGAAATTACGTTACTCGATTAAATATTGTCATATATGTACCTGTTAGCGTTCAAGCCACGATATTACACACATCTGAATGTGTTTTATGGAATTTGAATTTAGAAAGCGAGGCGGCGCCGTGGCCGAGCGGTTAGACCGCTCGCCTCCCACCAAGGCAGCTCGGGTTCAATCCCAGGGACCTGCATGTGGGATTTGTGGTGGACGAAGCGGCGTCTGGGCGGGTTTTCTCCGGGTTCTCCGGTTTCCCCCGCCATTCATTCCACCAACTGCTCCATCATCACCTTTCCTTTCATCCATTTCACCAACATTTCGTTCCATCTACTTCCTTCATCCCATACCAGGCATTGGGCTGATCACCCATCCTGGATGCTCTGTCCGATCCATGAGTGTCTGCTCCTCGACGGGCCTCTGACCCCAGGCACCCGCTTGTAAGTCCTGGGGGGTGTAAGTCCTACTAAGAGGAGGGTAAACAGATAATGAATGAATGAATGAATTTAGAAAGCTTTGGGAATTAGATTAGATACGAAAATATCTTCTCCCTACAGTGATTTAATAAAGCCACATGGCTAGAGACAAGCAAAATATCACATTTCATATTCTAAATCATGCTTGGCATCATTATAGACTCAAATCTTTTTAGGTTTTTTATAGAATTCGGTACACGTGGCAACAATTTTCAAGTCATAATATTTTGGTAAAATCTTCATATTATATAAAAATCGTAATATTTCTTCACATTTTATACGATTTACGATTTTTAGATTTTAAAATGATTTTCGTTAGAATAAACCGTGCATTCTAAATGCTTTATTCAGGCTGTTATTTGTGAAAAACATTTAGAAAACCCAAACCATTCTTTTCAGGAAACGCGTTTGGAAAATCCCGCATTACCGTTTCCAACAACTCAGATACAGCTGAAAAAATGCAGTATTTGCTCTATGCGAAATTAAACGTACTCTATTCTTGAAGAGTTTTTATTTGCTTTTAGTGGCATATTGTAATTAGTACTAAGCAAGGACTAAGTAACCAGTAACTTCTCTTGTTTTTTCTTTTCTAAGTTTAAGGCTTTCACAGTGATTAAAATCTATAATTTATTATATTTTGTTGGTATTTTGTTATTAAATATTTATAAAACTCTTAGAAAGTCTATTTTATTAAACTAATGAAGAAAATTTTCCCCGTGCCCTTAAATTATAAGAACTTTGGGTTTTAAAATATATATTTCGTAATATTTTGGGTTTTTTCTTTATATTTTGCCTGTCTCTAGACATGGAATATTTTTATTCAGTTGTGAAGTATTATCCTAATTCAATTTGAGCTTTAAACTTTTCATAGTATATATTGTTAAAGGTGAAATGGAAATTAGCTACTGAACCGAAAGCTCCACTTTCCACACTCTCTTCAGTTTGCAAACAAGCAAATTTTGACATACTGAAACAAAACGTTTCCTGCACACGGCCTTCTGTTTGCTGAATGGAGGGTACGTACGAGGACGACATTGAACATTTTTAGAAAATCAAACCGGGATCAGTTTAAAAGAAAAATTAAATGATTTTCTTGTTTTTCAAAATATTCCCTTTTAACATCAATGAAATTTTGCATTCGATGAAACAGTCCTTAAAGCAATGATGCTACTCTTCCTCAGGCACTTCAGAAACCAGGTTCCTATAATGTTCCACTGCTTCTAATGACACAAAGGGTCTCCTTGCATTTTATGTTTAATTTCTGGAAACAAAACAAAAAAAATCACAAGGTGCTAGGTCAGGGTTGTATGGTGGAGGGTGCATAGTGATGACCTTTAGGGCACCCAGATAGTTGTTAGTTTTACTGTATGCGACGATGCCTTTTCATGATGTAACTTTTTCCTTTTGGGCGTTTTTCACGAACTTTTTCAAAAATCTGCTATACACAGCATTTGTGTACCAATTGGCAGTAACGGTTCTTGTATCTCCTAATGCTATAGTAGCAATAGGAAAAAAAACAGCAACCCTCTTTTTACCAGCGCTGCGAATTCGTCGGACTGTTGTAGGCTTATGTTCTGTTCTATTGACTTTGCTTTCGGGAACATAACAATAAAACAAAGATTCAGCACCAGTAACGATATTCCAATCCATCGGCAACAAAGTTTTCTTACGTCTAACTATTGATGTAAATTTTTGGGGGGAATTTGACTCATAACAAAGCCCATTGTCGCCCGAATAAATTCATAAGATGTCCGTCGATCCTCTTCAAGCATTGCTCGAACAACGGCAACATTTTCATCAGTAGCAACAGTTCTTGGGCGTCCTTCACGAATTCATTACTGGATCTCTCTTGAATTCGCATTACCAATTATAAATTGTTGCCTTAGATGGGGCTTCTTCGCCAAATGCTTTCTAAGCGGATCTTTACATTGTTTATACGTTAATGACGGTTTATAGTTGTAACCATAGTTGTAATCACAGCCAGTAAATGTCCTCTAGTCAAATACATTTTTGGCGGGACATAAAGTTTTTAAATGTTCATAATTTAACAAACTATTAGATTAAATCGAACAAACTACACGGCAATCAAGCCGCAAAATATTACAAAGTAGCTGTCAAATATAAACAAATTTGATTTGTTTTTAGAAACATGGCATTCTAAGAATCTTCAGTATCGCCTTCGTATATACTAGCCTATAGTTGAACACACTGGGCTTTTTAGCCTCACCTTAAGCTTCGACGCATTTAGCTCGTAGTTGCCAAAAATGGAAGACATTCTACGAGCATGTACATTTGCCAACCACTAACTTTCTTAAATTAATTTCTCCTTTTATGTGTCTTTCATTTCTTAATACTATTTATGTATACGTATATTAAGTTCCATAAATCAGGTATGCTCTCCCTCAAAACAGGGATTAAATTGACTAGTCTGTGCTACTCTCAGGAGCCGGCCTGATTTTCACCTGCATTTTACCGCTTGCATACATAAGCGATTTGTTTAAAGCTTTTTTTTCTCCATGCCTACCATAAACTAACAAAGGAACCTCTATCGTGTTTGGATGAAGTTACTTATTATAGGTCTTAGTTCACGCTGTAGCAGTAATCCAGCTTGTATTTTCAGTATTGAGCTTAAGGAACATAAAACACAAGTCTCAGTTGTGGATTCAAACCTATCAGTTTCCCTCCTGCCGATTCACTTCTGAGTGTCATAGAAGATCATTAACCGAGATGGAAATAAATGACCTTTCATTCCATTTTGTATACTACTAATGGTGAAGGTTAGTGCATTTTAGTGTATTGTATTGCCGGTTGTTCTTAAAAAAATAATACCTTGAATGTAAATATAACATGAACTGGCCTCTCTTCTGTATTACCTTGCCAAGTGTCGCAGAATATCGTTCTCAGTAGCACGATTAAAGTTATTTATCATTTTTATAGGATTCTAGGAACGGTCGCACATTTCTTTAACACTGTCTTCTTTTCTTTCATAAGGATTTTATCAGTATTTTCATCGACTGCGCAAGATGACACCATTCTTCATTCCCTGAATCTGCTACGCTACCTCAAATTTTGCTCCCTCGATTATTTTCTCTCTGCTTGAAACACCACACGGCTGAGCTATTGAAATGATTCATATCGTTTGGAACTCGTGAACTGTTTCGTGACGGAAGCGATGAAAGCTGTCGCTGTATCTCCAAAACGAACCCATATGGTAACTGATTCATTACTGCAGATACTAGATCGATTTGTCTTGAAATGTATGTCAGCCAAGAACGGCGCACATTTCATATAAGGCATTTAAAAACTTTGTTGTGAAAAACAACACGCTTGAGAGGGAGACAGAGATGAATGTTAGATTCGTGGGAAGGAACAACACACATTTCAACTGCGATAACTAGGTTTATTTTGAATAAACAAAACTACGACAGAAGTCTTAATACATCTTTCCAAGAATGCATTTCTACTCTTTCCCCACTAAGTTAGTAGTAGTATGTGCCCCAGCGTGTCCCATAACACGCGAGCAGAAACCTGAACTTTGGCCATAAATACTACTGCTCTCCTTAAGGCAACCCCATGGCGAGATTTTGGTTGAAAATTTAAAATTTCACACCTTTTTTGTTTTTGAATTTTCTAATTATAGCCTATAGTAACATATTATGCCGTAATATTTTCCAATTAGGTCTTAATGGAGCACCTCGTGACCCCATATTAAGGCCAGAAACACAAAACAGTGATATGTGAGTTTCTAAACTTGATTTTCTAAGAAATAACATTTTCCACATTTTTCAGTACATAAAATGTCTCTCAAGATGCATTTTTCACCATTTGCAAGCTAGACATATAAAACTAGACCAAGACCTTTAAAACGCCCTTTTTTTAAAAAAAAAATATGTGAATCCACAGAATATTATATAACGTGAGAAATAAGTGAAATTTTTGCAGAATTTTTTTGTAGAACAGAAGAAAAAATGTTATGTCTATAGTTAAACAAATACGGAAAAAAGGCCGATTTGAGCGTTTTAGCAATATCTTTAGCTAATGTCAAGAAACTTGAGTAATTTGACGTGTAGTAGGACATTTTATATAACTAACACTATTTATATAAGTAAACAATGATTAATAGCTGCTAAAGTATCTGCACTAGCTGCATGAAACTTTGTACTCAGTTGTAAGATTACTTTCAAGAACAAAGTTCAACTTTCAAAACAATTGGTCAAGAATTAAAAGATTTTGGAAATTTCACTTTAGGGTTAACCCCAAAATAAACTACACATCTGAAGTGGTTGTTGTGCGCTTTCGTTAGCTCTCTTTGTGTTTGCACGAAGTAACGGGCCAATTATTAACTAATGTTTTAAAATTGTCGTAGAAGACGACAGACGCTGTTGCACACTGCAAGGCAACCCCGAATAACTCACATTAAACGTCCTCAGAAATAGGCGAGGGCCGAGACTACTACCTAAATGAGGTTAAATGAAGAGGAAAATGATGTAAAAACAAAATAATAATGGTATGAATAGCTATATAATTATTTAATTTTCTCAATTAGAAACAGACTTACAAGTATAAAGGTTAAAAACCGAATTAACAGAACATTAAAGTGCTTCTCAACAACACGCAGTACATTTACAGTATTAAACTGTATTATGTCCGAAAATTCTTTCTTTCTTTAACGGAGTGCCCTCTTCTTTGTAGGACTTACACCCCCAAGGATTTGCAGTCTCCGAAAATATAAGATTTAAACTTGTCTGCATGACAAATTAAGATAAAGAGGCAGGCATTTGTTAAAAAGATTTGCAGAGGCCCAAATTGCATACTATATTGAGGATACTGAGCTGCGTAAAAGGCCATAATGTGGCGACAAATCTACTAAGGTGTGAAATGATTTCCTGACAGGTATCCTGAGTTTTACAGCCATTACTCAGATCATCACTACTGTTCACCTTTCTTATATTCACATAGTTATACTCGCAGCAATAGAGCATGAAAGAAAGAGTGGAAAGTTTTCGCGATAACTCTCCTTTGCTGATCCGCTAAGAATTACTGAACTCTGATGGAATTTGTAGTTAAAGACTAAAAAAAAGAAGAAAGCCTTCCAATGTTCGGAGGCAGAAAATCACGTCCCACGGTTCCAGAATAAGGCGGGAAACACAGGGCAGGAAGCATTAGAATGTCTTCTCTCGAAGTCGGAGCAGACTTACTCAAATCACCATCAGCGGCAAACAGTCCTTATCACCTTGCATCAGAAGTGCGAACTCGAGCTCCCCTGCCATCTTTAGAGAGGCAACCGCATATTGACACCCATATGATCAGGTTAGTCTGTTACCTCAGCTTAGCCTTGGAAACAATACATTGAACATTAGGTTAAACAGATTGTGAGCATTAGCTAAGAGCCTTACAAACACATACTGAATGATTTAGATTTGTGCCTGACGACTGACAGAGTACCTTTTTAATGTTAACTTATGTAGATGCTGTAACATTTTATTTCTATTTTCGTAGCAGTTTATAACACTAATGCGCTTATGCCTTCGTCTGCCTGGTTGTAATACGATTAATGTTTACAGCTGAAGGTTGACCTCTGAGCTCTTAAAGTATTAAGAGAAATAAAGGAAGACGTTCCATAAATATTTATCATTCGTGCACAGCTCATTTACACGATGTTTTGTTTTAATTTGCCTGAATTAGGAAGAAACACGAACGCTTATTTTACTGCGGCTGTATTTTCGTGCTGGCAGTCTGGCTTTTAAACAGCCATTCCAAGTTAGATTCTTTGTTGGGCTCAGGGCATTCTCAGAATTATCAGTATGCAATGTTGTGAGATAAGGTTCTTCAAGTTTGAATCAACTAGTTACAACAAGTACTTGTTTCTGAACACAAAGCGGATTTAATAGGACCGGATCAACAAGCAGCGTATATAATACATACATACCAGGTGGCCCACACAAGCCGTCCTTAGTTGAAGTTAGTTTATACCGGAGAGCGGAGGTCAAAAGCTTGCCTAAGCAGAACTGCGAAGGGAACTCCATACCAACAGAGAGGAGATCGCTAAATAGCAGACCAATACGAACACTTTAACTGCTATTATTGGTCTCAAAGCTCATTCCTTAGAGAAACTGCGTGCCATATAAGGTGTTACGATTCCTGACTGGGCTCCAGAAAGTTGTCTTTAAACAAAAACATTTCACGGTATGACCACATTCTGTTGTTTCAATGTGAGTGTACCTAGGTGTGTGGGGACGTGTTATGCATTAATTAATAAGTAATTCAGTGCTTAATAAGAATTCAGGATTGCGCTTGACGCAAATCTGTGCACACGTGTTAAATCATTTCTCATTTAGTTCCATGACAGTTTTTTTTACAATCAGTATAACTATATAGCAACAATAGGTGCTGCAAAGTGAAGACTATTAAGCAAAATTCTACTTTTACTTTCTCTACTACGTATACTAAGTAGGGGAAGTGTTGTATTCCACTCAAAAATTCCATACCGAGATTTCACCGGAAATATATATTTTGAGATCCCTGAATCTCAAAAAAGCATTTCTGGAAACATGTCCGTGGGTGTGTCTGTCTGTCTGTCTGTCTGTCTGTCTGTGAACAGCTTAACTCAGAAACCAACAGTCGGTAAACACCAAACTTCGTATTTAGGTTCAGTATCTTCCAGAGATGCGAAACGAAGGTTTTCAAGAAAATTCCCCCACCCAACATTACGCTTTACATAGAACATTTTTCGAAAATTTTAATTTTCTCAAAAATGGCTCTAACGATTTTGATTAAAATATCATATATTTAAGATATTTTCATGACAAATGAAATGTATATCTCGAATTTTCTGGCAATGTTTCCAAAAGTATTCTTCATTGTGAACGACGTTTGCATAACTGGTAAACCATAAGAGATAGACAAAATTTCACTTCACAAAAAATGTAGATCGCGTTAAAATACACAATTTATGTCATATACATTTTTTTTTGTTGAGTGAACCATTTTCGAGATATTGCTTGTTATTCCCTTTAATTTTCCAATACTTATACTTTTTCTCAAATAGGAATTCGTTATTCAGTTTTACTTTCTGTACTACGTACAGTAAGTAGGGGAAGTATTGTATTCCACCCAAAAATTCGATACCGAGATTTCACCGGAAATACGTTTTGAGACCCCCTGAATCCAATAAAAGCATTTTTGGAAACATGTCCGTGTGTGTGTGTGTCTGTCTGTGAACGCTTATCAGTACGAAACTACCATGTAAACACCTGCAGACAGCAGCACTACCTCAGTGACCTTTCTCTTTGTACCCTCACTATCCCTTTGAATAGCAGTGAGTCGGCAACTTCTTTTGCACCTATGTATACGGGAAACAAAAAACTACAAAGGACGGCTTGTTTTGGCCACCTGGTATATATATTGCTTGTTTAGTATGGCTTTATTATCTAAGTTCGTATCAATATTCTTGGAAATTGCTCAAATGCACTTGTGGACAATAATTCGCTTATGCTAGAAAGATGACTTTAAAGTTGTCTACTGTTCCGCCTTTCCCCCCTACTATATTGTTCACTTTGTTTAATTTTGCTGTCACTAACTTTTGGGGTCGTCAAAATTGTAGTTTTTACCAGTGTCTCGCTATTGGCATTTCTTTTAATCATTGTTCAACCACATGATGTTTGTGACTTGCAGGTTACAATCCCCCCTCCCCCTTTTAGGGGGTGGGCAATCTGCATTCTACGTCGGAACGACGAAAGGAAGTGGCATAAAGAAGGGATGTTGCTTATTTTGATTATTTGTGTTATTGGGTTGACATTTATCTGTGCAGCTAGGGAAATCCAAGAGAATCTCTTGTCAGCTTGGTTGGAATAATTCCTCGTGAATGTCAGCTATAGTTATCTTCTCAGTAGTAGGAAGAAAAATAGAAAAAGAAAACAGAGCAAAAACATATTGTATTACAGTCTCTCTGTAACAAATCTTTTCTTTGCCTTTGGAAATAATGTTCATTTCCTATGATCGTAACTCTATATCCAGTGTTTGTAGAAGGTTTTATTTCATTTCAGCCTAGCACCATACTTACTCGTATATTCACAAACTCATTCTATCTCCAGACTCTGGGGAGCATAGGAAATAAATAACAAGGAAAAAGCTCTCCTTTCATCCCACAAACGAACCATGGAGAGGCTAGCATGCTAACTACTTTGTTTTGTATGTGAAATGCAGTTGTTGTATTCTACTGCATTAAGTTGCTTAATACGCCGTGATTGCATGCTTAACTTGTTTGCTGTGAAATTTCGTTATGCGATGGACGTTTTGTTCATCCTGTTAGTTGAAATGCACCTTAGTATTTCTCAGATGACAAATTTAAGACTAACATATTTGTAGCACTATAAATGCTAGCGACATAGCGAATCAATAAGACCATCCTTAGTAAAGTCTGATTTCTATTCAGATAAAGCTGCGTTAGTGGTTCTGGTTACTTGCACCTATATATTTAACATGGCCTTTGCGTGAGAATATCGATCGCTGGCATGATGCCGAAGGTCACATTTTCTTCTGAGTAACTTAACATAGGCCTCTAGCCTAAAGGAATACACTTGATTCCTATCCATTTAGCTAAAAGCTCGCATCTTTCCTCGTGATTCCGAAGTGAGATTACACTTTAACCTCTGTACTGCCATGTTCTGTAAATGCCTTTCTTGTTCTTCAGTCCACGTGTTTTATTTGCTACCACCTTTTCTGAGTTGCAGCGTAGTCTCTTTTTCACTCCTATTCCATTCCATCCCACCCTCTTCCTTGTTCCGGCCCAACATCTCCCTTCGCCGCCACTCCACCTCCCCACCTACTCGGTTCTCGTCGCTCGTTTTGAAAACGTTAATGGACCGTTCACGTAAGTGAAACGACTAAGTTATATACAGTTAGGTCTTCTGGCAGTGTTGTACGTGGCTGTAGATATAGAGCTATATGACCCACCACTTCTGGCTTGCCTTTACTATTCCTCCTCCCCTTTCCCCGGCACTGATAGACCCATGTTAGACTCTCCAAACACCCGCACCTAACACTCAAAACACTTACCAAGGCTTTCTTGAGATCCCTTTCCCTGTTCCGCCCAGGATTTTCCGTGGCTTCACACAGAAAGACATTTTCTTCGTTCCGCGTTGTAGACAATGGATGTGGTTTCGAAGCCTCGCACTTCATTGAAGGAGAAGGAGTGAGCAGCGATTGAGAGCAATAAACTAACATGGAAATGGCCGTGCCAAGACAACCGCACCACTTCCACTCGTCCTGGCTTTACCATCTCATTGTGTTGTACTTCAAGGGCATTACTAATCCGTTTCCTTCGACAACTTCTTACCACGATTTGGCTACCCTCCCTAGCTTTCCACAGACTTAGCTAGAATGTAGTGCAATCCTTATTTGTGCTTGTGAGGGAAGTCGCCCTCCATACTCCAGCATGTCGCTCGGTCTTAAACACAGATAACCACTACAAAGAGGCATGCTCTAGTCGGAAACATTTGTGTTTTGAATTAAAAAGAAGAAATTGGTGCCCGATCATCAGTATTTCATTCTAAAATATTTAAATAAGCAAATGCAAGAAATAATTCATATCTAAGGTGCACGAAATAAACTTAGGTCCAGCTGTAGACTTTCCCTAGCAGATGCATAAACAAATAGAATCTATATTTCGGGGGTGCTGAAACAGGAACAACTGAAATACACGAAGTCAGTTTTACCTTCATTCCGTGGTCACTTTTAGCAATTTAACCAATTTAACCGACTAAATAATGGATTTTATAGATCCGTTTACTGACAACCAGCTTTTTAAGTGTTGGTAAGACCAAAAAGCAAACAGGGGTACATAGATACTAAAATTCTCTGGTCACTTTTAGCTATTTGACCATGGGAGGGAAATACTGACTAAATAAATGATTATATGGATCAGTTGACCGACAACGAGCTTCTTTTTAAGTGTTGGTAACACCAAACGGCAAACAAGGGTACATAGATACTAAACTCCTCAGCCAGGACTCATGCCCACTCAGAAGTTTCACCTTCACTTCCAACAACTACAGGAGGTGCTCTGTAACCATTAACGACTAACTACATGTGACTAAACGTGTGCGGATAGTAAAATGAACGGAGGGAGCCGTTTAACGTATGTTGCCAACCAATATATGGAATGACAATTTTCCAAAAGAACGGATTAAATCCCTTATCATTCCTTAATATTTATCTTTGTTTTAAACTGTATTGTGTGCCTAAATGCGTCTTGAAAACGAACGACATTTTTCTTAGAAGGAAATTGACCTAGTCGAGAGGAATTCTAGATGTAGTGGATTTGAAAAACGGTGATAAAAATGATCACAAACTAATCTCAGTTTAAGAAGGTTCATTGTAATCTATTTCAAGCCATTTCCGAACAGGGCAGAACCATCAGGAAAGCTTTGAGTTTTATATACGCTAGCCAGTTTACCTGTAACGAGAAGGATATCAAAAAGGGGGATTCTGTTTGTACCTCCCGCTTTCAGAGCGGTAATGCACTCATGAGTTACACAGTAGGAGCATATTAATAGCATACAGCTCGGAATTCAGGGTTACTTAACAAATCGATAGAGCTAAAGAACAAAACGAATGTTACGAAAAATCTTGAAGTATAGAAACATCACGTTAAAGATACTAGGCTTACAAACCCGAACATAGCACAAAAATCGATTCAACACACTCTTATTTCGTCTTACTTTTTATTATCGCCGCCGCTTACAAACGCTGTGCGTTTGACAGTAGATGGCCGCAGGCGGGACAGGAATAAAACGTCACTCATTCCCGTATGTGTACCCAACTGCCGTTCTGCGCGCTTTTTCCTGCTTCTCTGAGCATTTAACATGGCATAAAGGAATTCAGCATAAAGGCGAATTAGATACTCTGAATTGTTGCTCATTGTCGAAATGAAAATTATTTAACAAGAAGTTTCACTGAATGTAAACACGGAGAGAGTGATTATTTCCCTTCCCTATTGCACTGATAGATATGCAGTGATGTCCTATAATATAAGTTAATTAAAGCTTAGAATTTGCACCTTTATTGAATACGCAAGGTTACCTGCGTATATTTTAAAATATGTTGATATTTTTATTCCCGCAAATAAGTGATAACTTAAATTACCAAATCATTAAATTTGGAGAATAATGAACACTTCTCCTTTCTCTACCACGTACATAGATTTCGGAAATACATATTTTGAAGCCCCCAAAATAAAAATACAAACCTTTTTAGAAAAACGTCCGTGTGTGTGTGTGTGTCTGTCCGTCCGTCCATCTATGTGTCTGTCCATCTGTCCATCTATGTGCCTGTGAACAGCATAACTAAAAAATGTCCGATAAGTACAAAACCTGTTATTGAAGTTCAGTATCTTCAAGGATGCGACATGAAGATTTTCAAGAAACCCTCCCTAATCCCCAATTACCCTTCGCATGGAATATTTTTGGAATATTTTAATTTTCTAAAAACTGGCTCTGACTTTGTTTACTAAAATACCATATATTAAAAGATATTTTCATGACAAATAAAATTTATATTTAAATTTTCTCGGAATAGCCCTTGAAGTCCTCTTCATTCGGAAGGAAGCTGTTATAATCTTGTATAACTGATAAACGTTAAGCGATAAACGAAAAACCGGCGGAGGGCGACAGATTTTTTCGGGTGTAAAAATCCTTAGCATGGCTTCCTTCGGAAGGGAAGTAAAGCCGGTGGTCCCGTGTCGTAGATTTACGACACGTAAAAGAACCTCAAGTCTGATAAAGAGATCTCTGAGCAAAATTTCTGGTCTTTTACGCCCAATATAGAATGGGACGCTAAGAACCAGAGTAGTTAAAGAGTGTCCATAAATAAAACTCAATTTATTTATTTATGTTTTCTTGATAAACGAAAACGTACTATACAAAAAATGTAGATCTGTTTAAAACACACAAGTAAGTTTTTTATAGCATAAGCCATTTCTGAGATATCCGTTATTACTGGTTCGAATTGTTCATTTTTTGGTCATTCTTTGAAGTCTTTTCAACATTCAGTTGTTTCTCGAGATTGCATGGAAACAGTATGGAACTTTAAGGCTAGCATATAGCATCCAGTTCTTAAACATTTGTCTATCGCATTTCTCTTTGTAGCTAAAACGAAATGTGTAATGTAGCTATTTCTGCAAAGATTTAGATATTTGGATTATTAGTAGATATAAAAATAAGCTTCAGTAAGAAAAGCTTGTTTACTCACTAATAAACGGTAGAGGGTAGGGAAGGTCATGTGAATGTATCACATCAGATTTTCTCTGTTTATTTCGCCTTATTTTAAAAAATTATTATCTCTAGATATATAGTTTGTAGAAAACTTATTCCTGGCTTCGTCGTATGCAACATCAATTCCTCTCCCTGCATTTTTAATCATTTTATGCATGTTTTGTTGTGTTAAAGGACCTTGCAGATAAGCTAGTAAAGACGATACTCCATAGCCTTTGTATCTGTGCTGTTAAGAATACTGAAATCTCTTTTAGTATATCTGTTTAGAAAACTCATTTAATTATAACCCCTCTCATTGGCATCCCTGTTGCAGCACTTGCCCTTCTTCTTTTTATTTGCGTAATGCATTAAGTGAGAATGAAGGCTAAAACAAAAGACTGTTGTAATGCGCTATATAGCGAGAAACGCGTTAATTAATTCAGCTGTTTCATTGAAGTGAATTGCAAGTACTTCATGTTTTGAATGAAGGAGTGAATGTTGCTGTATGAGCTGTTTTAGTTTGTTGTGTGTTTAAGCTGTGGCAAAATACTGCATTCACGTAATACGCTATCCCTTGTTTTTTTCTTTAAAATTATTTGGAAGAATCTTTTTGCTTCCCTCACTTATTAGGGCGTCAGCCTGGTACTTCATCCAAAGGTAAACATGCTGATTTGAGCATCGACTTTTAGTTTTTTTGAGGGTGATAAAAGTGGCACTTGGTACTTGCCTTGAAATTAAGGATCTATCCTCGACCCGCAGCTCTTTTACACGATTTAGCATTTTGCAGTGCTTCTGCCACTTTTCCTTCTTCCCCCTTTGTTTTCCTTTTACTTTAGATTCTTGGGTTGATATTGAAGCGTGTAGTATTTGGCGGGTAGGTGAATGGGTGTCGAAATTGAAACTGACCTTATAGGTTCGGGCGATAAAGTTGTACGAAGCACACGTTTGTGTATACGGCGTATCGCCTATCTCGAATAGAACTAAAATTACGACAGTTTTGTGTGCTTTAAGTAACGTTAACTCCAATGGTTAACGCTTAAAGTGTTTCTTACCGTCTTTGAGAACGTTTTGTAGGCAGATATGTCTAGTGCACTTACACCACACCAATCGCTTGTTCCAAAGAATAATTTGCTTCCCTTAAATTAGCGTCACCAGTTTCTCATCCATAGTTTCATGTAGTCATTACCAATCTCAGCCCGTGATGTGGATTTAGAAGCGATGACACATACCTACACAAGACTATCCATAGACGTGCTTTATCTCCAGAAAACGTGATAAGTAATAATAAATTGTTCTTTCACAAACGCCATGACAACATGGCATGAAATTAACTCCTCAACTGACATTTTTCCCGGTAAACCAAAACGCTTTCTCAAATTCCTTTTGAGTTAACATACCCAATGCCATGGTAGCTCAGTTGGTCAGAGCAGCGGCAAAGTAAGGTGAAGCGGGTTCCATTGTACTTTTCATTCTGATTCTACCTTTTCAATGTTTAAGTACTTACTAAGTTTCTTATGAATTTGAATGCTATTATCTTAAATGTTTAACATTAAATTAAATATTCATTTTGTACTAATGTTGATAATTATTACCAAGATAATTTTAGTTTGCTTTACTTGAAAGAAGGGTTATACTTAAAAGTGTTTGGCACTGCTCACTCAATGTTGATATAAAATTCAATTATAAGGTTACTTTCTTATATTGTGACGTTTTGTTCAAACAAGCCTATGGCGCGAAGAAACAGGAAATCGGGTCATTTAGAAATGCTACCAGTGTATACAATGAAGTTTCCTGTAAATTTTGAGTCAAACTACAGCCTTGTACAGTATATAGTTTCCAGGATTTAAATATATCATTGAATAGGCAAATAAGAGAAGCTAAATCACAATTACCACCCATACATTTCTGGGCAAGCCAGCTAGTCTTACATAAATATGCATCTGAACCTAAACTTTGTCATTTTAATTTCTCCTTAAAACCAGGTAACCCATATCAATTTGACGGCAAATATCGCTTCACCTATCGATTGCATTTTTACTTTCTCTGCCACGATCTAATTGATAGAGAAGTTATTGCATTCCACTCAAAAATTCGATATCGAGATTTCTAGGAAATACATGTTTTGAGGCCACGTGATTCCCAAAAAATATTCTTAGGAAAAGGTTCCTGTGTGTGTGTGTATGAACAGCATAACTCAAAAAGGAAAAATCAAATAAATCCCAAACTTGGTATCTAAGTTCAGTATTTCCAAAGATGCAACACGAAGATTTTCAAGAAAATCCCATCCCCAAATACCCCTTTACCTACTGGAACATTTTTCAAATTTGTTATTTTCTTAAAAGAAACAGCTATAGCGATTTTAGTTAAAATGCATATATTAAAGATGTTTACATGACAAATAAGATGTATATCTTGAATTTTCTGAGAGTAACCTCTATAGTCCTCTTCATTCGGAAGAAATTTTATATAATCTTGTATACATAGCTGGTAAATATTTAAGCAATAGACGAAAACCTACTGCACAAAAATTGCACATCTCTTTAAAACGCACAATTGACTTGAAATAAATTTTTTGTTGCATAAGTCATTTCCGAGATATCCATTATTAATGCTTCGAATTCTTCAACACTTTGTCATATTTTTCAAGTACTGTCGATTTTGAGGCAGTATTTTTAGCACTTAAATGATTTTAGTCAAATTATATAAATATAAATTCAATAACAGCCCGCCTTTAAGCAATATGTGTATGTAATAATTTGTAAAATGTATGTAACTGTCATTGCATATGCTTATATTATTGTAAACATGTTTAATAACGTTATGTGAATATATTACGTAATTTAATAATGTAGGAGCTGTGAGAATAAATAGGTTAAAAGTTGCTAACAATGAGGTAAGCTTGAGGCAATAATGAGTTTGAGAGTTTAAATATTACTTGTGATTCTTGGAACCATTAATGCAATTTTTGTGACAGTTAATAAAAATAGCCAATCGACAACCAGAAAAAGCTTTAGTTAAATGCAGGTATTCCATTGGAGTAAAAATAGCCAATCAAAGACTTAAAATACAGACATTTACAAGATTAGACGGTTGAAATCTATTCAGTTGCCTCCAAACAGTGCTCATAACCAGACGTGTTGCTTCTAAACAGTGCTCATAAGCAGACGCGAGATGTGTCCTCGAGAAATTAAATACGTATTCGTGTGAGACGAAAATAGTATACGTGTTATAAAGTGTAAGTATTAAATAAGAGAATCTCACTACTCTCGATATCAGTGCTATTTAATTTGTGTCAAGGATTAACAAAAAGGATTGAATTAAAACTTAAAATCTGTGTAAACGTACATTCTTGTTACACCACAACCTTGCCAAGAGAAACGTGTCTCTAAAATAAATACTGACGTAGCCGAGGCAAACATAAATATAATATTTAAAGAAACAGTCAAATTACAAAGTTAATATTTTTTTAAATTTGGAACAAAGGCCATCTGAAAGTACATTTGGGGCGAAGGCTACCGGAAAGCGGGTACTATACGTGTGGTTGCAAGTACTACAAGTTCGGCTGCCCAACAGTTGAAATACAATACATACTATTCTCAAATTGGCTCCCAAAGCGTGGGGCAAATAATTATACAACAAAACTCCTTTCTCAACTTTCAGTTGTTTCTCAGGATTGCATGAAAAGAGTATGAAATTTTAAGGTCGGCGTATAGAATCCAGTTCTTAAACTATCGCCGTTCGTTTTGTATATGTATAATTAAGCGGTAATGTAGCTATTTCTGCAAAAATTTGTTTGTATTAAAATGAAGTAGATAGAAAAATAGGCTTTAGGAAGAATAGTTTGTATAACGTTTAGTAAACTTAGGGGTATAGAAAGTTATGTGAATGTATCACATCAAGTTTTTCGCTGAAGATGCGATTAGCGATGTGTAGCGGGAAATCGTTGATCAGTAGCATCTGCAAAGTGTCGTTCCTTTGATTGATGCTATCTGCTGCAGTGTACTTGTCCTCGGCTATTGCTGCTCGTCGGCGCCTGTGTTTACCATTCCTAATCTATATAGCTAATTATTGGGTCTCAGGGTTATCGTAGGTAAGGCAAATTAAAATATACTGCATTTCCCTTAATAAATGTGGTTTATTATCAAATCAAATATTTTATGGGCGGCTAGCTTTTCCCATTATACAATTCCCGCCGTTTGAATAAATCAGGAGCCTAAACTAATTGCACACGTCTCCCCACCCATATGCACACACGTGCATTTGTCGTCAAGAGCGTAGCACTTTGTGTCGACGAGATTCTAGAAGAGAGTGAAAATCTGGGGCTTTGTTCTCCTTTATATATCTGAGCCTAGTGACGCTTATCTCCGCGCCTCAAAATGTAACGACATTTCTAATTGGTCCTCAGAGCACGTTACCTTAACATGTATGAGAATATTCTACTCCCAAGTTTTGCGCTTTCGCGTTCCCATGGCGCGCCAGGAAGTGGATTCAATATCTCCGTCTCTTTCTTTTCTCTATCTGTCTCTTTCTATTTCTCCTTACTGTCATCGGCTCCTTGTTCATTGGCCTGGTGAAAGGTGGGCTCTACCTAGAATTTGCTAGCTCACCCGTCTGTTACAATCTGCTTTGTACAATTCTTGGTTGTTAAATATTTTAACATGTTTCTTGGTGAATTATATTATTACTATGTACAATTCCTAGTTGTGTGTGTGTGTGTGTGTGTGTGTGTGTGTGTGTGTGTGTGTGTGTGTGTGTGTGTGTGTGTGGCATATTCCCTTTCAGATGCAACGAGTATAACAAAGTGACAGTATGTTATAATTCTCTCTAATTTAAAACTGCATGAATATTCTTGGTGCCCAAAAATGTAGGTGCCCCTCATTTTTTTGCAGACGAGTTTCATAAGAGTTTATTGGATAATATAAAGCATTGCGTAAGGGAACGGCTTGTATCATTGTATGAGGCATTAGATTTACAAATGCACCGCGCAGAAACATACACTGATTTACTTTACACTGTTGTTTTTGCTAATCCCCGGAGAGGTTAAGCTCTGCTCAAGCGCACTTGCACTCCATCAAATAAACGATAGCGTTTGTTTCATGCTGGAAGAGAATTCTTACTGTTGTGAATACATTGCTCGGTGTAAAATAATGAGAAAGGGGGAGAGGATGCCCTGGATTACGTCCCTGCTCCAAAAACATTCCGGTAAGAGGCTTTGCTAACTAATATTTGTTCTGCTGTGTAGCTTTGCCGGAAATAACGGAGAGCAATGCGGGGCGGAAGTCTGTGTGTATGTGCGCGCGCGCGCGCTCGTTTTGTGTACCTGTGCACACAGGAGAAACAGCGATACATAGCTCAAACCAATCAAATTTCACTAGAGCGTACATGTGGCGAAATCGTATTCCGCCCGGAGGACATAGCAGGGTGTTTTGTTGAAACGATTATTATGCCAGCAGTAACATAAATATCTCTCTGGCTTAACCGTTCCTTTAGGCTAGGTGAAAGGTTACCCGCTCCGAGAATATTATTTTATCATATTTGAACACTGTTATTTAACTGAAGCTACAATTATAGCACGTTCCTTATGCCCTAAACGCAAGTGCAAGCGCTCTCATAAGATAAAAGCTGCTGCAGTACAAGTGAAAGGAAGAAGACAAAATGCCATGAGCAATGAAGATGTGTTATGATAAAGTCAAACAGATGTGTGTGATAAACAGATTGTTTCGGAAAGATACTAGCCAGTAGAACACGTGGCCTGCTCGTGATGCTGTAAGGGCATCAATTACGATATACTGGAAATTCAAGTACGATGAGTAGAATCAGACTGAAAATTTCAATGCCTTGGCCGGAATTTAAACCACGGATCTTCGACTTTACGTGCCGTTGCTCTAACCAACTGAGCTACCATGGCAATATGCCGGCACGACTTCAAATTCCCCAACCGACTCACATTTCTCTGTGAAAAGTTGTGAATCTGGGGGATTCAGTGTCGTACCGGCATATTGTCATGTGAGGCAGTATTTTTAACAGTTAAATAATTACAGTCTAATTATATAATAAAAATATAATAACAACCCGCCTTAAAGCAATATGTGTATGTAACAATATATAAAAAGTGTATGTAATAGTCATTATATATGTTTATATTATTGTATGCATGTTCAATAATGTTATGTGAATGTATTACGTAATTTAATAATGTAGGAGCTGTGAGAATAATGGGTTAAAAGTTGCTAACAATGAGGTTACAATGGGGTAACCTTGAGGCAATAATGAGTAAGAAAGTTTAATAATGCTACTAATCATTCTTGGAAACAGTAATGTAATTTTTGAGACGGTTTATAAAATAGCTAAACAACAACCAGAAAAAAGCTTAAGTTAAAGTGAAAGCATTCTATTGGAATAGGAATTGCCAATCAGAGACTTGAAATACAGAAATTTACAAATTTAGGCGGTAGAAATCAAGCCAGTTGCTTGTAGACGCGCTCATAACTGGACGCGTTGTTTGTAGATAGTGTTTCTAACCGGACGCGAGATGTGTCCTCGAGAAATTTAATACGTATTCCTGTGAGACGAAAATAGATTACGTGTTAAAAATGGCAAATATTTAATAAAAGAATCTTACAGCTCTCTATATCAGTGAAGTGTTATTTAAATCGTGTCAAGCATTAATAAAAGGAATGGAGTAAAATTATAATCTGTGTAAGCCTACATTCTTCGGTCGCATCACCTCCCTGCTAAGACATTCATGTCTCTAAAAAAAATATAAGTACTGACGCAGCCGAGGCAAACATAAATATATAATATTTAAAGAAACAGTCAAAAATTACAAAGTTAATATTTTTTAAACATTTTTTGGGGGCAAAGGCTACCGGAAAATACATTTGGGGCGAAGGCTACCGGAAACTTTTTATCATTCGTGCGGTTGCTGCTACTACTTCAAGTTCGTCTCCCCAACAGTTGAAATACAATTCAACTAAAATAAACTTTCCTCATATGGTAGCTAAGTTGATTAGAGTAACGGCTCGGAATGCTGAAGATTCGTGTTTCAAATCCCGCCTGTGACATTTAATTTTTCTCTCTAATCCTACCTTTCCAACTTTAGCGTACACGCATTGTAAAGGAACAATTAATTATCAAATAGGATGTTTAATAGGTTGTCCTGCAAATTACCTGTCACTCCCGTTTAACCCCTCCTGCACACGTCGCAATATTATACTTGTATATGTTTTTGAACTCTGTTTATGAAAACGTCCAAGTAAAGCAAACACTTAAGCATTAAGCTGCTTTTATGCAGCCCCTTAGAACATAATCACAATGAGTATAATTACTGTCACTGTGGCTGAGTGGTCAGCGTTCTGGTTTCTCATTCCAGAGACCTCGGGTTCAATTACCGGCTGGGGCGCGCGGAGGAATTTTTCTTTAACTAGAATCTTTTCCTACCCTCCGCAGACTCTAGAAGTATGCATGTGAATATGATAATATTCAATGTTAAAAATGATTAAAGCCAACGTTAAAGAACCTACAGTTAACGATTTATTTCTCAAGTCAAAGCCCCGGATTTCAATCCAAATAAAGAGCATAATTTCATCTTCCAAAATTCAATATCCATACAATAGATATTAATTAGAAATTAAAGAGGCTACAAATGAAACGAAAAAAGAAAAAGAAATAGCTGCAATGTCAAGTAGCTATTAAGAAATTGTGTAATTTCTCTTTTTTTCCCTCTAAGAATTATAACTAGCAAAAGAATTCAAGATACTTATTCCTAAGTGATAGAGAGAGGTGAGTGGTTATTTAAGTATGAGTTGTAATGCTGATGTATTACAAAATAAGCACCGCTTGTCCATAAGTGCCCCAAGCGATTTATGCTCCAGTGTTTCCAACAAATAATACGTGGCTTACATATGAGGTTTTAGGTATGCCATGTGGGTAAATAAATGTATAGTGATAACTTAAACCCCAGGGAGCAGAATACGTGTACAGTAACAACAGAATATACAAAGACCACTTTCAATTACCGTTCTTCAATAACACTAGTTTGCAACGTGAGGGTAGATAAAAACAGCTCGTTCTGCTATTGAAAATTAAGCTTCGAAAGTTGATTATTTTGAGTTTCAAAACAACGCTGAATAGCTACATCTTATTTCAGTAAACAGACCTTTATTACGAAAACATGTAACAAAACCCATGTACATCAAAAATAGAATCCCTGCAACGTGGACGAATGCCACCCACCCTACTGTTCATTCTCTGTCCGAGACAGCCTGCACAGGTGTGGTTGGATAAAGTTAACATAGAAAAGTTGCACCCCATTGTACCACGTATTCGCTTTTAGATTCAGTGACAAAGACTAATTGAATGAAGGTATGCACAAAATTATGGTTGAAGTAGGTTTTGATTCTGATTAATTGACAATGTTGCTCTATTTTGTTTAGATTACAGTATATTGCATATAATTTGAAAAGCACAGCGAAGAATATTTCCACCCAGTGTTAGGAAAAGTTTCCTTAAGTGTTATTATGCATTAAAAATAAAACACTCTTAATAACCATAATAACTAGTATTTTCCTGGAGAGCTCAGTATGATATTACATTTCTATGACATTCCTGATTTATGCCTTATACAAACCTGTTATACAAAGGCGTTATTTTCGTATAAAATATAAGGGATATAATGGAATACAAACTCATTAAACTTTTGGGAAGAAATCATCTTCATGTATACAAAATGACAACGATATGTCTATATATTTTTAATTGTTTGCTGTGTTATTTCACAGTTTACATATTCCGTGAGTTAATATCAGCCTTGCACGGGCAGTACTTGCAATCAAACTCTCAAGGATTTTTTTAAACGGTCTAAATCAGGCCATTCATATAATAAAAGTAATAGGGTTCGATACCCGAAACCTCGAGTTTATAAAACCTACGTAAATATAAATTCATAAAATTCCAGAGATTCTCGTCGATGAAAAAGGAAATAAAGGCAGAACGATTCTACAGGTACCTTAGAGAGAGGTGTAATGATTTATCCTTATTTATTTTTAACTTAATATTTTTAAACAATAGTTTATATGGCTCTTTTTTATTATTTTATATAACCGGTCATATCAATGTATTCGATCTTATTTCTAGTAATTGAACTTTCACATTGGTCATGTGTTGGCTAAGGTTGGTTCTTCTTCTTCTTCTTCTTCTCCTTCTCCTCCTCCTCCTCCTCCTCCACTTCATGGGTTAGGCTGCTATCTGTTTCGTCTTCACAGTGTCTCCTTCCATCTCCTTCTCGGCCTTCCCACGTCTCTCTTTCCTTTATATTGGAAAGCTATTTTTGGCAGTCTGTATCTTCCATCCTCCTAACATGTTCTAACATCTTGTTCTGTATCTATTCATTCTTGAGTTAACAGCTTCTACTTCTAGCTCTTTTCTTATTTCCTCATTCCGAATTCTATCTTCTCTTGTTCATCCTTTCGTTTTTCTCAAAATTTCATTTCACAACTTTGTATTCTACTTATTTTCCTTTATATACGTACTCAGTTTTCACATCCATAACGTAGCGTAGGGATTTCCATAGTGTTATAAAATGTCATCCTTGTTTCGGGTCTTGTTTTATTCTTTAGATATTATGTATTGTTCCACAAATTGTTTGGAATCTCATTATGTTCTAACTATGCCTTTATCCTTCTCATTCCGATTTCACATCCTAAATAATTAATTGAAGAACGAGACTTGTTTCAGTACTTTGTCATCGTCGGGTATTTTCGACCTTTTTTGGTGCTTTCCCCCAGTTTGCCATTATTTTTTGTCTTCTCTCTTGATATTTCGGTGTTATAATTTTTACATATTTTATTAAGGTAATGTATTCAACTTTGTAAATCATCTTCTGTTTCTTGTATTACTCGTACAACATCGTCAGCGTACAGTAAAATAAGGGAAGGAATACCCGAAACAAACCTACTATGCAACGGGCTGGTAATCCCTTCATAGGACAATTAAAATACTCAGATCTTTCACAACACGACTGTTTGGCTTATAAAACTGAGGCCTTTCATTGTGCGGGCTTGATTTGCCCCGAGTGGAACTTTTATCTGACTCATAACAGAATGATCTGAAGGTACCCGGGCCACATCGTTAGTTGCAGGTAATGTTAATGTCTTGGAATAGTTTAGTTTAAATACTCAATTCATTTCGTTGTAACATTTGGGGCACATACACGTAACATTCACGCCTTCCAGTCTCAACGAGGGTTAGAAAAAGAGCCTAATCAAAGAAACTTTCTCCCCACTGCCATAAACGAACTGGAACTATCGAGTTTGGAGGCCAGCAGCACGCTAAACACTGCACCCATTGTGTTGTTTCATGTTAACTGAATGCATTCTGCATGTTATTTGTTATCAAGGAACCACATTAATGATCCGTCAGTGTCAACATGCCATAGTGTCATTAAGTTTTGTGCTTTCCTGTAGTCCTTTGTTATGAGCTTTTAGTTTTTAATTGGCTGCTGGTGTGGCAGGCTAGATAAATTTAGCTCACTGGAGCGTATAGATATAGAAACACTGATAATAAATACTTGCTGCTTCGTTGAAACGGCCCTGTGGCACAGTTGCAGTGCCACCAGTAGATAAGAATGAAAATATCGGCTATTAACTATAAAATCCATATAAACGGGAGCGTCTGACTCCCAGTTTTATGACGTCAGCGATTTTCTCCCTCTCTCCGTTGCACCATATTGCCCGGAATGAAGCAATTTCGTGCGGAACTCAAGTCGAAGCTAAACACAAATGAGAGAGCCCAGTTTCTGGCAGTGACGTTTGATGAAATGAAGACAGTTGAAGGAGAGAAGGCGAAGGTATTGCGAGAAGCCGCACACCGTGGGCCCCTTGGATAAAGTTTGTAATTACTGCACGGACCGGGAAGGAAATGGGGGGTTGGGAGTAATTAACCACGTCTTCGTTGGTTTGTGGTCGGAAACAGGCACCACATTCCATGGCAACCACCGAAGTACAACTAGGCATATAGTATTGTTCGAATCCTTATGTTAGTCCTCGTCCCAGTAATTGTTTCGACATATTTTGCTGGCCTTCAGATATTTCTAACAAAATAGCAGTGAAATCTGAACATACATTATTACCACTTCTAGAGGTTCACGTGTTTGGGAATGGAGTATGTATTTTGAAGTTTCAGATACACAAATCTATAATTCCATACGTAACGTGTGTATCGATAACAATATCGATTACCGTAGACGGCCAACACTTGAAGTTTGCCCATCTCGATGGCCGCACACTAGCGATAAACGAGAGCTGCTGTAAAGCGTGATTCACTGCATCATTTCAAAGCATTTTGGTTAGTGACGAAAGTCCAGCATTAGCACAGTTTTCACTGTAAATCAGCGATCACAAACTTGGTCTTACGAGGCACGCCCATAAACGCACTCAAGTGTAACTGATGCATCACAATTTGTAATCTTCCTTCCTAATACTCAGAAGTTAGCTCGCATTGTGTGCCTGGAATGCGCGTCGCTTAGTCTATGATGTTTCCGAACGCTACTGTTGAATCGCTGTTTTCTCCATTACAGTTACTGTTTATGACAATTCTCATCTGAAATGATTCGTAAACCGCATTCCCTGGAGTGTCAAGGATCCCATTTGAAAAAAAAAAATTGAAAATAATTTTGAAGTAAAAATGGAACACCCACTGAAGATTTGGTGGAAATCATTCAAGATATTTTGCATTTTCCTTCGATTTTTTATGTCTGTAAAATTCACTGTCATTTTCTCTTTGGATAGGTTTTGACGTAGCTTCTCTTTCGAATGTAACATACTAATTCGTTCTAGTTGTCCATAAAAGTTCTTCAGCTCTCCTGCGTAGGCACTTAATTTGGGAAACAATTCCACATTCAAACCTGGGCGAACTAAAAACCTGGAGTTATTCTGCGGCTTGAGGAAAATCAGAATAAACCCGCTTTTGCAAGTAAATGCAACGTTGAAAATGCAACTCACTATAACAATCGGGCTTATCGTAGAAACCATCCTAGGCTAGCATAACGGAAGAGCAGAGTATTTCTACCTGGTATGCACAGCGAATACGTTTAACTTCATTGTATATAAACAAAAACTGTACTTTTACGGAAAACTTTATTACGTACAGGCCTATATTGCTTCATAGGTAGATCTATCCATACAGAATGAATGACATTAATTCCAAAATCTAGCAGCAAAATTAATTGAAACTCCACTGGAATCCTTAGATAATTTCTGCCAGCTCAGTGTCAATGTATTTTTTTTCATTTTTATTTTCTGTGTCGCGTACCTATAATAGAGAAAGTATTGCACCGCAGTAAAAAATTCACTATCAAAATTTCACTGAGAATACGGGTTTTAAGGTCTCCGGAAAAGAGACTATCTGGAAATAAAAAGGTCCGTGAGAGAGAACAGTATAGCTCAAAAATGGAAAGCTGGTTTAGCAACAAACTTCGTATTTAAGCGTCTTTTGAGAACGCAACACGGAGAATTTCCCCTGTCCTAGAGGCAAAGGTAGAGATAGTTAAAAAAATACAATTCAAACTTTTTTTTCATAGCATTAACTTTTTTGTGTGATTTTAAATTTTCTCAAGTGTAAGTTGCCATCTAACCGAAAATTTGAAGATTTGCGATTCTTCTTTTGTGATTTTCTTTGCAAGAGCTCTTATTGCAACTTTTTTTTTATCTTTTCCTACAAATATTAATGGTGTTTTCATATATTCCATGTAGTTAGGCACTTAATGCTTGATTTTGAATAGTAAAAATCATCTAGGTAAAATGAATCGTGAATAACTGGTTAGAGAAATCACTTTTTGTTTTGTAGTATATTTATTTATAGTACGTTTAATGCCTAAGGTATATAACGGCTAGGGAAAATCGTATGAGTGTGACCTTTTTGCGACGGGACGCTACTGCTCTCAGCAAGTCCTTAAACATCGCTCTTCATATTGTGTGATAGGTTTAGTTTTTGTGGAATGTATGCATAATACGTTCGGAATGAGCAGTCAGGCAAGCCAAAAGATGGTCAACCTAATGAAAGGGAATCCTGTCAGAGACAAAAGCTGGATTCCTTAGACAATCCTAACATTTTCCTTACCCCCGCTGTAACATTGATTTTCCAGTTCAGAGCACCGCAGATATTTGCAAAGGCAGCCCTCGAGTATTTGATTTTGATATCAGCAAACCCTTGAAGAGAACAGCTACGTCGATAAGATAAATGCTTTACTTCCAGAGGAACGCATCTCTGCATTGACCACAGCAAAGAAACCCGTTAAGCCATTAGATACACTCCGACGATCAGTAGCTCGACGTTTTTGATCTGCTTGTAGATCAATACTTGACTCTGCGCGCCTTTGTCGTACGTTTCCAAAAGTAATTTACAGAGCATCGGTTTTTGATTTTTCGCGCTTTGGTAACTCGTGAAGGCTGCATGCAAGAGTACCAGGCGAAGAGCTGCAGAAATGTTGGTGCGTGTAACAGGTTTGACAACCATGATGGATGGGTTATGTTGCAATCTAGTTTCCTGGGAAGTTTCGGGTCTCCTTTGCTCAGCTTCTGCATACATACACAATCTGTGTGATGTCACATGGAAGAGACGGGGCCACGTAAGCAAATTTACTTTGGAATATATAAATTAATGAGCTTGCAGGTTCAAGATGGTGGTAGATACAAATTAAGTTTCCATCATAACTTACACTGCATCCATCATCATAGAGCCAATAACTCAAAATTATAGGATGATTTAGCGAGTCGCTCTTTATTCTGCTAGTTTCTCTACTTCGAGATATGCAAGTTTAGGAAAATGATAAAAGTGAAATGGAAAGAGAGCATAAATGTTACAATAAAGTCACTTTAATTGGGAAAATGTATAAACTTATAGAGTGAGGGAGTTGTATATCAGTCTTCCATCTACAAGGGAGGTTCTTAAAGTAGAGTCCGTTATGCAATAAAATAAGATCTACCAAATATTTTGAGTGATTGCGTCTTCATTCTATTCTACATATGTTGAGCTTTCTTTCTACACGGTTTTCATGATGATTTAATCCCCATTGTGTTGTAGAATAAATGTTAGTGATTCATCCTCATAGAAGTTCACCGCCAGTCCATATCCATCATGAGCTCTTTCTGACATGCATTTTTTTCCGAATCTAAGATGTCATAGTAGAAGAAAGTGCTTTATTGCTAATCGTTGGTTTCAGGGAAATTGAAACTGGTGGTCCAGAGGTCCGATATACATCCCAGAGATGATGCTGAAAGAAAACAATGTTAAACAGCGACTCGGTATTTGCCTCCTTCAAGAAGGTTTCGTATGTGTATCGCAAACGCCCCCTAAGTGATTATCACAGCTCATTTTCAATACAGAAAATTTAACTCGTGAAGCAGCTACCGTTTCCTTACTGACTGGCAGCGAAAGTCTGCTAAGAGGCCTTAAAAACGTATGCTATGCTAAGACAAGTCTTTGAAAAGGCATTGATAGCTGGTAGAAAAAATAATGTAAGGCTTGAAGAGTTGGTTAAAATGAAAGCTATAAAAATATGTAGTATGCTTTATTCTAAACGTACATTGCTTTAAAAATTAATTCCTATATTAACGAAATAGCTATTTGACATTACGTGGTTTATCATTATGTATTTCCTAATTTGAAAGAAATGTTTTCGAGTAAGAAAAATGTTTTTAAATGACATCGTCATGAAATTTTAACTATACGAGAGCGATTCATAACTTTTTATCAATAAATATAAACTTATTATCCTGGGTTTAAAAGTTTGTATTTCTGTCGTCTGTAATAGTGCTGACCTCGACTAGCCAAATTGTGCTGTTTCAACAATTGGGCCATGCTTTGGCAGCTGCAGCCAATAAATTACCGTTATGGTAGATAAACGCTCCAAAACGATGTTTACGCGTTCAAACCAGCTCTCTTTTGTGAAATTTCAAAGGCTGGTGGTAATACACTGCATTATCTTCGAGGAAGTTTCAACGGTTAATGCGGCTTATTACAGCAACCACATCGAACATCATGTATAACCTGCAATTTAGACTCCAGAGGCTCAAACTCGTGCAAAGGCAGCCAATGATGTTGCATAACAAGGTCACTATCGTGATGCTACCAATATTACAGCATTTCTGCAATAATATAAGGAGCCACTATGAACTCATTCTCTCGTTTCGTCTTGCTGTTTTCACTTGTTTCGGCCCTGCTGCAATATTGCCAATTCTTAACAAGATAGGATTTCTTACGAGCATTTGGCGATCATTGTAGTCTATTCGGGAAACAACGTTGCTGACGCATCCGATGGCTTCTAGTAGTAAGAAACGATGTGGAGGATCTACGGAAATATGAACTAACCCAAACACCTGCTTTTAACTGTAGATCAGTTACACACGACCCTGGAAAATGCAATGGTAACACAGTTTATAAACAAAATACTGCCAGTTGAAGTTGGGTAGTTCGAACATTGCAAGCCTTATTTCAGTTCATCGCAATTTAAATCTTTCTCATTTTCCCATAATGTTATAGGTTGAGTGATGCACTTAAAAACTCGAGTTCATTTAAAATTTTAGTCTTCAAAAGCGAAAATAGGATAGTACTTAATACAACATTTCTATATTACCTGAGACAGAGATTGGCTGCGGAAGAATGAAATTCGACATTTGCAGTAGCCACTCGTGCGTATACATTTTGGGTGTTCACAAAATTTTAGTCAATTGGTCCTAAAGATGTGAAATAGTATCTGCTGCATAAACGTTATGATTATGAACAAATTTATAAAACTTCAGCCGCTCCCAATAACAACAATAATGATGATAGTAAATAATGATAATGCATAAATTGTCTGACGAAAGAAATGGTTGTTTTGTGGATGCCTGCTGTGTGCATAATTGTGTCGTTTTAGGGCAATAACAAAGTAAAGTGTAAATTAAATTGTAACTGAGAGAATGGATGGTACGGAATAACTTGAAAAGTTTCCGCGCTCGCGCAAAACGCCTGCTCCCGCCGCAGTGCTTCTATCGAGTGCCATTAAAGTAAAATTGTTGTGATAGTATGGAAAGAGCGCGGGAGAAGCTTTGTGAGCGCCTTCAAGTGTGTACGACCCATATGTATTCCATAAGGTAATTACGTCATACCAGTTGCGTATGCGCATAAGCTCCTTAAAATGTGCACAAGTCAAGATGTGCTACAGTTGCCACATTTCATCCAGTTTAGAGGAATAGCGCGGTAGATTTAAACGCCGAAGATTTTAAATTACATCATATACGATACATTTAATAGATTTCAAAGAAAAAATAACCAATAAATCCTCAAAGTGTCAAAAGTTAGGATGTTCACGTGCTCTTGTGCTCTTATGCAGCATTCGCCATTGGACATATGGTGTAGAGCAGAAATGGCGGAAACAGGACTCACGAGTGATTTAGATTCTGAGGTGTTGCTCCCTTTCTAGTTGACTTTCGTTTTTTACATGCACGATAGTGTGTTTTCTCTTCGTAACAGGAAACGGCCACCGTGAGTGGAAGATGAATTACATACGCATGTTTTAATACTATCGTGTTGTATATAAACCCACTGCCTTCTATATATGCAGTAATGCATGTAAAACCTATATGAAAAACACAATCTTAATTAAGCTTAGTGTAACAAAACCTGGAATACTGATGCTTCTTTCAAATTTATAAGCGTTTTGAATACGGAATATTCAGCTTAAAAACTCCCTGGAGAATTTAACGTTTTACTCCCGAACACGAAATAACCACACTGTACAATTTCCTTCCAGCCACTTTCTGAATAAAGTATATATTTTTCGTACCTGTATTTGGACCTTTCTGGTATTAAAGAAGCAGACCCGACTTCCCAACCTTCTTCAGTTTTATCGTTTTCAGTTTCATCACACATATTATATTCCGCCACCTTCAGTTAAGTTTTGGCATCGCATTTAGCATACTTACGTTTGCTGTTCATATTATATATATTAGCATTTTAAATATATTATTTTAAAACTCACTCGTGCAAAATATAATGTACAATACACATTTTTGAAATGTATTACAGAATCTCGGAAATAAAAACACAATGAACTCATGTCGTACCGCTGGTGTAGTGGTGACCTATGAAACTATATGTAAACGAATATACAGGGTGGACCATTTAAGTTTAGACTGTACAATATCTCCAAAACTAACCGTTGTAGAAAGAAATGTCTTTAATAAAAGGTGCTTGAAATTATGGGGGAAAAGTAAATGCCATTAGTCGTGTTTTGTTTAGAGGACGTTGTGATGGTCATTTTAGGATCAATTTAAATTGACCCTAATTGTAGGTTCCCATTTTAAAAATTAAATTGACCCTAAAATGACCAAACAAAGCATGACTAATGGCATTTACTTTCATCCATATATCAAGCCACTTTTATTAAAGACATTTGTTTCTGCAACGCTTAGATTTGGAGATATTGCACAGTCTCAACGTAAATGTCTGTTTCTAACAAGAAAGTTTAATAACTCAATGAATAATACAAGAAAAATAATGTCGTTTACAGCAAATGGCAGATAAACTTGCCAAGTTTAGGTCAGCTGTCACTAAAACTTCATTGTATACATATAGGTATTGTAGCACGACATATCCTGTCGATATTCCATTTCTCTCCATTTGTTTTCTAGCATCTCCAAACTCACAGTTGCAGAAACCTTTTGATCCTTCGGGGAAAACCCTGCAAATCCATCACTGGAGCCGTCTATTTGCGGTCCCTATAGGCAGCAATTATGTCTACTGACGACCCCAGAGATACCTATGAAAGTTGAACCTTCGCTAAAAGCTACTTTTCCCAAAAATCTATATCTCTATCGAGATTCTAGTGCATATATTTCTTTCATTTTAATGCTTGTGTCATTCAGTGAGTTGTTGAAATGCCTCATTTGTGTGTTTAATCCCGAATATATTTTATGTTGTGGATATATGAAAACAAAACTTCTCTATTATTTTGAGCTGTTTTATATTAAGTTTATGGATACCATTCTGCCTGAGAGCAGATATAGGATTTTGAGAGATTGGCCGATAGTTTTGCTGAAAGCGGTTGCTAGCACTGGAATTCTGTCCCTCCTGCCCTCTCTGGATCTTCTTTGGCGGTTTGGGAAATTCCAATACCTGCATCCTCTGCGCACATCGCTTCTTTAAACGGCTATGGATCCCCTGCTCATATATCACGTTCGCCAGAGCTGCACCACCATCCCATTTTCCAATAATCCACGTCATGTTTACTTTGTCCTAACTTCTGGGTGAGGATAGCGAATATTTGTTTTAAAGCAATCAGAGTTTGACACTAATATTGATTCTGCCGCGGAATCCATTATGTTTGCTCAAACGCAGTTTGCTCGATAACACACTGTTGAAAAATCATGTGCCAAGTCGGCAAATTGGCTTAATTAATTATATGCTATTGAATTTCTTATATTCATCGTTTACACTGCAGGGGTTAGAAGTTTTGATGCCTAGCGTTAGAGGATTAAAATACGAGAGCGACCAGAGAAACTGTGCACACTACTGTTTCACTGAGGATGCATAATTAGGTATCACATATTTAATGTGAACCATTCTGAGAGGGGGCGGCGCAAATTCAATTAATGGCTTAAACTTTTATCTGCTAGCTGTTGAAACGAAAGGCAAAATTACTCACAGTGTCTGAGATCAAAGTTCTTAATTAAAATTGAAGGTTATGTGGAATTGCGTTGCAGAGATTTATAAATTGCTTCAAGAAAACTGTGGTGACTCTACAGTAGACCATAACACCATTTCCGGATGGTTTAACATATCATGAAGATCGTTGTTGATGCCATGTCATTGGTTCAGGAACAAAAGGGGGGAAACAGACCAATGAAAAGGAAGCCTATGAATGTGGTGTATCCTCATATTCGGTGTGTATTTAAAATAGATTATTCAAAAATGCATAGAGTGAGCCGACGGAAAATGTATTGGCCTATTGGAAACTAACTTAAGTCTACCCTTGATTATTAATTTTTTTTGTGCTAGAAGATCCACTTTCTGGTGAGAATTGTTTAACTTTAAATGACCTGAATGTGAAACCCGCAGTTACCACAAATACGGGAGATAGTAGTTATTCTGAGGAGATTAATGTCATGTTGATATAGCTAAATTGAAATGATGAGTGTAATGACTGCCCGTAACTGGTTTGTTTCATCGAAAACTAGCAATAAATTATATTATACTCGTATATAATACTCGCATGGCGCAACGTCGTTTAAGGGCGAGCTCTCTGGTTCAGCTGTGTTTTCCGACACCCTGTAAACACAAATGTTGAGTTAACTTGAGAAATAATTAATTATCATACCTAATGACGCATTTTTCCCGTTGGCATTAATGTAACTAATGTATGTATTCGAGGCACAGTTAGGTTGTAATTTCCACATCATTTGCACCTTTGATTACTTTTTCGTACATTTTTATAGCTGATCTGTATCATTTTTGTAGTGTTTTTATTTTCTAATGATTTCGAAGTGAGTTTAATGAGTAATTGATTTTTCAGCTGCAGATTTTAACAACAATTTCATTTTTTCTTTGTATTACTTTTCCTATCAGACGTGGATATTCTTTTTTCAGACGAAAGTCATTGCGGCGAGAGTAGCTTCAAATTCGGAGCACCCATAAGCACATTACACCTATTGTTTCATAGTTTGGTTTCGAATCTCATGATATATACGTTGATAAATGATGCTTTTAAAATTAAAAATTATTATTTAAAAGTTTTATTATACAATAAATTCTAGAAAGCTTTTAATTGTATTATCCATGGAAGATAAAGAAATTACACAAGGAAATTACGTCTTTAAGATGTAGAATTTAGGAATTTTGTTTCATCCTCCCCATAAGGCGTTTCGTAAGTATCAGGACCAGGTGAAAAAGGTTAAATGAATCTTCAAGGTGAAGAAATGAATGCATGTTATTTTCGTGGTGATCACAGGACCTTTTAACTATAGCTAATGTGTGTATTGAAATGTTTATGAATGGTGTGTACTACCACACTATCAATCCGCATTTGATCACAGACAAGATTCGTTCTGTGATGCGTTTCCTGGATTTAAAATGAGAATAACAGCCTACGAGTTCGTTTGCTGTCGGCTAAGGCAGGCTCTCATTACCAAAAAGGAGCTGTAAAGCATTAGTAGGTTCAGGATACAGCAGTCCAGAATATGAGAATTTTAAAATGTGTCATGTGATAACGAGATGAAAGAAGGATTTGCAGGCGACTCAAAAGCTTTAGATTCAGGTTTCCATAATTTTACATAGACACTTGAGTGGTAAGTAAAGTTGAATTCGTTTATGGAAGTTACCGAGACTGTTTCTTAGTGGAGAAACAAACTTTTATAGCAGCGAAGAGCAGTATACATAATATTTGTTTGTCTTAAACATTTGTTAATCAACTAGGTGATGGTTTTACAAAATTTGCAATATTTATGTAAAAACCCTTCAAGGTTCTAATTGAAGGCAAATAAAAGAAAATAATAATGAGCTTTACCCAAAATTTTCCAAACTATTATTTGTTTCGTAGAATAAGAATCTACGAGAAGATTGAGCTTTCATTCGGGACAAATCTGATGTGCAATAGTCACGTAAGTTCCCCTACCCATTGTTATTTAATAACCGTTCTGTCTCCTTCTTGTGACTCGTGATAAATATTCGCCAAAAATTATTTTGGTATAGCTTTGCTGTAGGTACAATAAACATGCAGAAGGCGTAGGCGAGTGTCAACTGTTTTGCAAGTGCTACAGTTGATATTGCATACTCTTTGCATGCACTTGTAAGAAACAAACGAATACCTACTTTTGCTAAACAATTGGCTTAAAATTTGTGAATCATTTTTAAGTAAAATTTTGACTATCTATATATTGAGATTGAACAACACTGAAAATTGAAGATGTACATTTTATTCCCCATTGCAGAATCTTAAGCATATATTTTAATGAAGATCGTTAGACATTTTTCAAAAAAATTTGAGATAGAAAAAGGGAGACAAACAATAACTGCGTTATGAACTATACTTCCATTAGAAAATAAAGGATGTGATGGGTAGCTTAAGATGAAGTTATTTAAGACTAGCTAATTTCCAGCTGTAAGGTAGGTTCATGTCTCCACCCTTGTTATGTGCACCAAAGGGTATTAGTAATGCATACAGAACAGAGTCGTGATAGTAGGCGCTAAAGGTGTGAGGCGGTTTCCCTTCGAGTGCTCTCTCCTTTTTCTCTGCTAGACATGCATTCAACTCTCTCTCTCTCTCTCTCTCTCTCTCTCTATATATATATATATATATATATATATATATATATATATATATATATACATACAGGGTTATTCATAAAGAAGGAACAGATTTTAAGTATTCATTTTTAATGAACGACAGTAGATAGCAACAGATACGACACATAATTAAATAGAGGAAAGTTTAAAGTTTTAAGCCCCCACCTATTAGTTCCATTCAGTGCTTACAGCGGCGCTGTGTTTGTTTACGAGAAAATGGCGAGCAACAGGAAAAGTTGTTCTGTGTGCTGCATTATGCAAAGAGTGAATCCATTATTTAATTGCAGCCTGCATTTCGTTGTAAGCTCAACAACGAGCCACCTCGTCATAAAAAATTTACAATTGATACAATAAATTTGTAGAAGATGTTTGCGTATGCAAACGGAAAAGCACTGGTCGTCCTCGTATAACACATGGCGCTCATTTTGAACAGACAAAATAAAAATTTGAACTTGCCTCTATTCATTGATGTACCGCCATCTATTGTCGTTCATTAGAAATAAATATTTAAAGTGTTCCTTCTTTTTGAATAATCCTGTACACACACGCACCTCTTTCACAAGTATGCCTGTTTTAGAATTAAAGAGTCTCGCAATACATTTTCAATGAGTTCTTAGTGTGTAACTTTTGAGTGAAAGGAAACACTTTTACAACAACGCATAAGAGCTTGAGAAATAGTAATAGAGTTAATAACATAATTTTATTTCCCAGACATTGCTGTCAAAGGCTTTGTTAAACTTCTTTTTACGTTATGAGTAGAGTTCGGCATTTGCCTATGTTGTTTCTTTTAGTTAGAATCGCATGCTTTGTATATACATATAAATATGTTATATGCTTACTGCAGTAAAATATACTAATTTTATAGTGCATATAATTGCCTATGTTAATAGTGTGTGCATTTTCATAGCTCAAGGGCTATTAAGGCTTTTCTTTAAGGAGAACTTTTATCAAGGTTTTTACGTATTGTAATTTATACTTTTTGCTATTGGCGGTTATTTAGTAGTATTGTTTATTAATGTGATGTTAACATTAGTTATTCAATTAATATTTCGCGCTCGGAGCCAGTGAGGTAATGTTGACAACATTCCTGAAAAAGTTTGTTGCTTTCATAACGTCAATAGTTGCATTGTTTCGTGTAATAATAAATAGCAGCTGCGTAGCACAAAAAAGTGTACGATAAATGGTCATTTACAAGAAAAGTATTTGTATGCGACTGGGAAATCTTATTTTATTTATTCATCGCATTCTTCATTAATACGATGGCTATATTGCCTTCTACTTCCAACCTGAGCGAAAACACGTTTTGAGAGTGTAAAACATATTCAAGAGAAAGATTGCTTAAAAATGATAATATGGTTTGCCAAAAAATACTCAGTAACTGAAGAGTGCAAATTTTAATTTTTATGGTGTACATTTCATTATTAGACTAGTTGAATTTAGTAATTTTAATATATTGTACATGGAATATGGCTCTATGATATTTGATTATTTCTATACTATTCTGTCATATCAAAATGCGTTTTCAAGTGGTAAATGAATGATTGTGCCTACTTCAATGCTTATCATTACCGATAGTGCCTATATTAATGCCTATTTTGAATTTGTTGTAGCACCTATTTGAAGCTTTTTAGTGCCTATTGCGCCGGATGAGCTTGCTTGTTTTGTAGAAATTAGCCAATCCCAAACACTTCTGTTATTAACCTGAAAGCATTTAGCCCTTGTTTAAAGGAAAGTGGGCAAGGTTATTGATGTTTCTCCCTCTTGAGGGAAACACTATTCCTATCCCATTTCTACGCGTCCTCATAACTAGGTCAGCGAGTTTACATGCTGTTGGAAATTATTGCTCTATATATCTCTGCAGTTCCTCACCTTTAGTAGATTATATATTCTGATATTATGGCTATTACATGTGCAGGTAGATTACGTTTAATTGAATTCCGGGCTTTAGAGAACATAATGGTGGCTGTTGCCGTGATACCTTAAGCTACCGAAGCCTTGTTCTAACCTTGACAAGTTCCTATTCCGACTAAAATATGAACACCCCGGCAGGAGATCCCTTGTTGCAGTGCACAAGTTTGGCGCACGCAGTTTGTAATGGGTACTAGCACCACAGGGCAAGGTTTATCATTTTAAGCACTGTGTCGTACTATTGTTAGAGAAGTTTGTCCTTATCTGCTCTGAGCGAACTTGAATGCTAATACAAACATAAAACAATAACATGTCATGAGTTAATTAAGCGTGTTAGCTATTTTAAAGTATTTATCAATTATGTCATATTGAGACAGTTTGATACCCACGATTGTTTGTGTTCTAGGCAGATAGTTGCACAGTTTCCTTCCTGTACTAGCTGTTTTATAATAATTGGAAGAGCAAACAATATGCATAGTTAAGATTTCAGTTTAACTTGCAGAATTTCGTGAGCGCTCTCTCCTTTCGGGACGTAAAGCACTTGCTGTTCTTCTGGTGATGGAACTTCTTATGGATGCCCACCTGTGAAAAATTGCCAACATTCATACATACGGATTTTAGTGTTATTAAACACTACAGACCTTCTACTGTAGTTCTATGTAACGTTTATAGCTGCACAACCTTTTAAAGCATGTCATATGGCGATGCAAATGTCTGCCTGTAAGCCTTGCTTCCTATAAATGTGTAGTGAAAAACTATAAGTTTTGCCTAAATTAAAGTCAACAAACCATTCAAGAGAGATCCCAGAAATCTTCAAATACTAAATTAGCTGCAGAGGAGCAGAAAAAGACGAAGGAGGTCTGTATGCGCACCAAATGCTTTTTAAACTGCATAGAGTTAAAAACTTGACTTTATATGCTTTATAATCCCAAACTCTTTTTTTCTCGGGTTTTCATTTGTTGGCACATTCACATTTTCAAATTGTTCCATACGATGTACAGATTAAATTTTTTCCGTCGCGACATGGCAGAAACGCAGAGCAGACGGTAGTCCAGGTTGGGGAGAACCGCTGGCAGTATTCCCCTTGCGTGGAACAACACTCACCTGGAACGCTTGGTGGTGTCACTTTATCTCAAGTTGTATACGCGCCTACTGCTCTTACTACTGCCCTAACACCCTTCCCAGAGGATAAATGGGCTTGTTCAGCTAGTGCGCATACAGATAAGTGTGTCACAACGAAAAAACCAACCTTTACTTTTAGATATAAATGAATGAAATGTTGTATACCTCCTTGTAAATAACAGGATAAAGCTGTTGAGACGAATTTTGATAACATGCTTAGATGTGATGTTATTAAATAATAACACTCACATTGTGTAAACCTTTAAGCAAAAAAGAAAATAAGGCTGATGTATATTAAACCCCATGTTTAATTTTATTTTCTAGAAGCTAGTAGGGTGATTAAAAATACATGTCTATAATTTATTACTATGCTTTAAAGAGATGAATTATAAAATATGAATTTTTAAAAACAATTGCATCGCGTGGAGTAATTTTTGGAAACACTAAAAATGTTAATGAAAATATTTCGAAAACTAATTAAAACATGTGCATGAAATTTGATGTACTTATTATACATTAAACCCAATTGTGTATTAAAATGTTAAATGATTCGAACTGAAATTGTGGATTTTGGAAATTACACAGAAGGATATCCTTAACGTTGAAGCCATGGACGGCCAGATGTGGGGTTTTGTGGGGACGTAGTTCACTCACATCCATTCTGTGTTCAACATTGCTTCTGTGGTGTAGAAGTCAGGCTATATTTCATCTTTTTTTATCTCTAGTTCTCGGAATAAGTTGTATGCTTCGGTTGAGCGTAAGGGTGGGTCTTGTAGGTCTTCAGTGAGGAAACTTTCTCTTGCAGGTATTATAACCATCGTAAGAGTCTGCCTTGAAGCACCTAGCGCCCTTTTTATGAACCTTGATGTTATTCTTTCTTTGGGGTTCCAGTTCTTTTTGGCGAGATATTCCGAGAATATGGGCAGTCCATTCGCTATGTTGGGTGTGATTTTTGAGTTCAAAGGTGAACTTCTGTGATCGTGATTTGCTGTTCTTCGAGCACAAACATGTTAATCACTGTGATGCCAAACAGTTGCGTAATGTCATTCCTTTACCATTTGCCTGGGTAATTAATTTGTAGATGGCCTTACTTGCTTAAACATAATACTTCGCATGTATTTTGTTTCTTTTATCCTGAGGGTGGAACTTTGGGTGGTGGTATTGTAAATCCAAGCTAGTATTTACCTGGTCTTTGAGGGAAATAAAGGAAAAACTCAGTTAGGTTGGCCGAACACGGGATTTGAACCTGCGACCACCCGATTGCGAGCCATAGACGGTACTATTTAGCCTGTCCTTCGGTAATACACGCATAGACGCCGTAGTTGTATTTCGGTCATTCTTTATTAGGATTCAAAATAAATAGAATTTTTTAATGATTACATCAGCAGATATTAAAGATTATTTTTATTAACACCAGAGGCTAAAAATTTCAACCTGCTGATTGAGTTGTTGAAATTGTTATCAATTTTTATTAGGAAGGTCTTTCTTACTGGAGAGATTTAAAAGGTTTTAACGAATAATAATTTTAGTAAGTTATTCATGCGCTGGTAGAGTATTGAGTTATGTGGTTGGGAAATAAGTTAGCCGCAATTCCTGAATTATATAGTATTTAGTGACGGTCATTATGTTTTGAAAAAAATAATATACTTGAGTACTAAAGCTAGTCTGTCTTAATTAGCAACAAAAAGAGCATTATGCCGGCTTAATGGATGCTATGATAGATTAAGTTAGGGAAGATGGTATGAGTTAGCACGCACATACGCCAGCGATTGTGCTTGCAATGCGTGTCATATAATTAAGACTGTAGTTTTTCATTACATAAGTTGACAGTCGTGAATATTTTATTCAATTCCCGAAGTCCACTTCTCGGATATGCGTCCATGGGTTGTAAGGCCAAAAGCGCATCGCACGGAAAAGAACAAGCACCGTGAAATAATTATAGATATTGTTTATTAATTATATGAAGGAAAGAGTCTAAAACTACTTTCCTTGAGCAAGTACAAAATAGGGAGTCCAAAAGCATAACTATAAGGCGGAAAAAGCAGGGTTGCGAAGTATATGAATTAGTTATGAATGAGACAACAACAAAATTATATTTTTTTCACCTTAATAACTGAAGAATGGTTTGAAACCCTATGCCAAAGAGCATAAAGATAACTAATTAGTAATACTTATTACTCGTGAAGCAGATGGTCCGGAAAACTTACGATGTAAAAGCTAAAATGGGAATATTTACATGGGATCGAGCCCGCTCACTGAATTAGAGGAAGCTAATACTCTTCTGGTCCTTGATAACAGACATATGCAGCCACGAATGCAGTCTTCTTCTCCCTTCAAAGATTAAGTAATATCACCTCTTGCGGTCTCTATCATTAAGCGAAGTTTATGCATACTTTTCCCTGTTGATTGGTAGGTAATTCATTATCTTCCTTGGTAATCTATCATGTCATTCTGTTGATGTGATCTTTCCTTTTTTCATCAATCTTGTGGTTAACTGAGTGAGTATTCATATCTGATCCTATTCTTTCATTTCCTATTTTATCAGCTTTAGTGAGCACCCTCTTACATATCTCAAATTTCATTTCACAGACTATATACGTGATCTCTCTTTGTTGTTGTCCATGTTTCGGAACCATACAATGCAGTAAGCATAATCTTATACAGCTTAATTGCTTTACTAGTTTTTCTTCCTAAAGATCCACAAATGCTTTGAAATCAATTAACTTTCATCTGAATGTCTTCGTCAAATTTAAAGCTAATTTTACATCCTAGATAATTGAAGTGGGATAGTTTTTTCAATATTTTCCCATGTTTTAGTATCTTCGATCTAACCGGTCTCTCCCCTTTAAATGCTATTATCTTTTTTTTTATTTATAGATATAGCTAAATTATAATGCATTGCATTTTGGCTTAGTATATACACTGCCCTTTGTAGATTATCTTGTGTTCACAAATGCAGTATGAAAGAAAAGACAGTTTCACTTTAATCCTTTGACGGAACCACCGCAGGGAACTGGCACCATGTGTATTGGCTGTATACTGATCCATATGCTTTGTTAATGGTTTTACTAGGAAGCAGCCCCTGTCAGATAGTGTTACAGTGTATCTCTATGTGTCTCTGCACACGAGGAACGGAAGAAAATAAGGACATAAAAGAAGGAAGCTTATTGCTTGTCTTTTTTCCCAAGAGTCGTGCAAAGAATCTCTTGGTCAAAAGAAAGACAGGCAACAGGCTGTAAAACTAAGAAATGGGAATACACATCAATCTCTAAATCCAGTTTTTCTGTGACGTACGCTGAGGTCACGTTATTTCCTTTCCTTTTTCACGTATTGTATGTTTCTGAGGCCACATCTTGCTCCTTTGTCAGCGGAGGAAGGATCAGACACTAACCCACATTGATGTTCAGTAGGTACTTCTCGCGGAGGGTAACGACTCTCAAGCCAAATACACACGTTAAGCTCCATGGCTTCATTCTTGGATGCAAACTGACAAAGCTTTAGTTATTGCAATAGCTTTTGTGCTGAACATTTTGGAAAATACATTTCATAGGTATTCCTTGCTTTATTTTTGGTTATTTCATCATCGTCATAGCAATACGAAAACAGCACAATTAGTGCTCTGCCTCCGTCAGAGGTCAGCCGATATAGTCATCCTCTCCACGAACTGCACGGCGTTTGTAGAATGTTAGTATATTATATGCTATAAGTATTAAATAGCAGTAATAACAGTATGCGACTTTATGAAGGGAGATGTAGTTGTGAAGAGTGCCTCCCTTTTACAACAAAATGATCTTGTGCATCGTGTACCATACAGTGCTAGTTTACATCCACTTCATAGTTATATTGTTACATGTTGGGGTGAAGGCCGAAAAGGTTACCACAAAGTGATTAATTTAGGTCGCCCCAACACGCACACGGGGGTGGGGGCGCAACTCACTGGTAGCAAAAAGTCCGGGACCTTGGTGTGTAAATTTAATGGGAAGGCGTGGGTTTTTATATTACATTGAAAGATTACATAACACACATTACCAAAAACGTTTGGTTTCTCTACATAGTTAACAAAGGAAACAAGTTGGAGGGGGATGCCACAGGCCATAGACCGGCCACACACGACTGGTTCCAACGACCACTTCCCCCACCAACCGCGTTTAGTCAAAGCCAGCCAGGGCTGACGTCACACCAGACAGTTTCAAACAGATCTCTTCCTTTGGCGTGATCCACACCGAAAGGAGAGACTGTAATGTAATACAAATGTAATGTTTATGTAATAATGTAACATTGTAATATTTCAATCTAATATAAAAACACACACCAAGGTCCCGGTCTTTTTGCTGCCAGCGAGTTGTATCCCCCAAGTGCATGTTGGGGTAACCTAAATTAATAATTTTCTGGTAACCTTTTCAGCCTTCACCCCAACATGCCACAATATGCAACAGATAATAGTTTGTTTTCGTAATTTTAGTCTGTGCGTCTACTGTAGAAGAAAACCCTATGCCTATCTTTCTCTTCTATTCCTTCTTACCGAGTTTCGCACCCCTTTTTATGAATATCACCAGCATCATGTTCTCTGTATGAAGCATTTACAGACTAATTCCACTCTCTTGAGAGTGATCAGCGATGACGTTCCTCCAATCCTTTGCCCTTAGGATTAAAGGTCATTCAAGAATTTTGACCGTTTTTGTCACATGTTCAGGACACTGGCATAAAGAATAAAGGTCTTGGTCACGCATTGTAAAAACATGATTTTTTCTTCGTTGTGTTCTATTGTTTGCTATTCTGTCATTTAAATAATAAGATTAAGCTCTTCCCTATTTCTAGCGTATGCCTCCTTTGGAGATTTGTGTTTACTTTGCACATTTCGGGTGCAAATTTGAATGTCTGAATACACAACCCATACAGAAATTTATTGGCGGTTCTTTCTCAACGTTTATTCAAGGTTTCACCATTAGTTGACACATATATTTGCTGTTTGGCGCTTTTGTTGCATACTTTTATTGTTTTATCAATATTATTATGATCTAAAAGCAAAAGCTCACAGCAAGTTTAATTTAGTTATTCATAACTTTGATAGGTTCATTAACGCCATACACTGTAACTCGAGCAGCGTTGTGACATTCATGCAGTATCACAGATGCATGAAGTAACTTCTTATTAGTAAATCTATTCAATATTTACCTATAATATAGCCATTTGCATCACATTTCTTAGTTCAATGTACATTATATTGTTACATGTTGGGGCGAAGGCCAAAGGTTACAGAACAAGGAATTAATTTAGATCACCCCAACACGCACATGGGGGTGGCGTAACTGCTGGCAGCGAAAGTCCGGGACCTTAATGGGAATTAAGGGGAAGACGTTGGTTTTATGCTATACTGAAAAAACACATATTACCTTTACATACCCGAGATTTATTCACAACACGTCTGGCGACTCTACATATTGAACAAAGGAAAGGGGATGGAGGGAGATGCCACTAAACTGTAGACCGGCCATACACACGTCTGGCTCCAACGAACACTTCCACTAGAGTGACGCTATCTTACCCCCACCAACCGTGTCTAGCCGAATCCAGACAGGATTGACATCATACCAGACAGCTTCAAAAAGATCTTTCCCTTTGGCGTGGTCTTCACTGAAAGGAAACACCGTTAAGCTGAAATATTACTAAAGAAACACAACAATGGTAGCAACAATACAGCACATCAGTGCATCTGGAAGTGAGAATAAAATTAATAATGTTCCACAATATCAATGAACTGTTCCTAATTAAGTGCATGTTTTAGCATGTACATCGCTTTAACTCCGAGTTCATATCACAATTGGTTTTCGATAGTTTCGCTGGTATGCATATATCACTCTACCGGGCATTGCGTAGATGGTTATCTGTGCCATATGCTGAGAGGCAAACTCAGTTGTGTTGTCTCTTAACCTCGACATCTGCTTTATTTCTGTTGTTTTAGTGTGGGTTGACTTTTGAGATTGTTGAATTAAACTGTTCTTTGAACTGTGGAGTATGGATTAGTCAGTATCAGACCTCTTATTTTATATGGTCCGCTTCCTGTATTACCTATTTCATTCCGTTGGATTTTAATATGTGGGTAGATTGTCAATTGTCAGAAAAAAAAGGTCCCAGAAGCTACCGCCATGCCATCACGCTTGAACTTTCCCCTCTTTACACTTCGGCTTCATATTAATGTATCAAAATCTTCTTCCAGAATAATAACCTATAGAATCATGTAAAGAACAAAAACATGGATGCATTGATTGACACCTTCGTGCCGAGAGAAATACACAGACATTCACCACTTTCTTTCATATATGTGTAGATTTTTATATCAGCTCTAGAGCCATAATATTTTTTGCTGTTTTTACAGTTTATTCCGAAAGTTGGAATTGCAGAATATCCCAAGTGGAGTGTGGTAGTAGGTATTAAATTAACTGTGCTGCCGTCACATTTCACCTTTCCCATTCCTTATGGATGCATCTCAAGATGTAGAACGAGGGCGAAAGTGAAAAAGAAGAAGGTAGGAGAAAGCTGTATCTTGTATCTCCGTGCATATCTGTCGCTGAGATTCGCATCTCCTTTGTTGCATGCCATAAAGAGGATGTGACGTCGCATAGAATGACGTACTTCCTTTTGCCACATCACCAAGTCCAAGTAACAATGGATAGACGTAAAGCGCCGAGAGTATTTTTATGTAATAAAAGCCAGAATGGTTGGTTTTATAACGTCTTCTCGCACTCCAAGCTTGTCACAAACAACAGCGGGTGGATAAAACTGTCATCCCTGTCGACATCACATTTCTGGTTGTTACCTCGTGTTGTAAATGATTTAGGACCGTTTCTCATTTTTATATTCCGAGTTTAGCACCGTCATCTTGTTGCAATTCAACACATACATCTTCATTTTAACCAGCAGTTCAAGTTTAACTGAAGCTTTCAATAGAAATTAGCGTATGCTACACGGTATCAACGCACTTAAGATCAGGAATTGAAATCGGATAGATTTAATAAAGTGTACCGGCATATTAAAGAAGTGATCAAATCGAAATAGTAGAATTCTAGAAGAATTGCATTTATAAAATAGAGTAGGAAACAGTCGAAGTAATCGTGTTTTTCCAGAATTCCATTACAGAATAAGCTCGCTCTTCTAAAAGACGAAAGGATCAATTGGATGAAGCAAGACATTTTGATGCCGGTAACGTTTACGGGGAGAATTATGTAGTTTTAATCTAATATATAAAAAACTATCATAAAATATTCACCCAAGACCAAAATAGGGCAGTCTAAAAGAAAATATCATTTAATAACCAAAACGGTAATTTGCAATAGAATACTGGAAAAACTTGTGGAATTCATTGGGTTGCAATGCAAATATCTCTACAAATAATTGTAGTTAATACGGCTTTTAAAGTTCAAGGTGAGTTCCATAGCATAGAGTATTAGCTAAAAATGTACAAACGAATCAATTACAATTTGTAAGTTATGTGCGATATTATGGAATTACTTAGACAGGTTGTACATTAATGCAGAGGTGAAGAAAAGATGATTCACGATTACATCAGGACTCTCTCCGCCACTTGACCCCAGAATGGCAAGTCCCTCTTTACTATTTGTATGTCACTTGTCGCTAAGTGATACAGGTATTTCGCCATGCATGCGTTAATGAATCTCAGAGGAATGCCTCGCATATGACTAGAACTCCATATGACTGAGGTGTTTTGCAGTTTAGATCCAACATATTGTTAAAAATGGACCGAGAATAATATTCTGTAAATAGATATAGAAGATTGGTCAAATCTAATGTCTTTCATGCGTCCATTTTACTTTACTTCTCTTCGAGTTCCATATCATACTCATTTCTAACATTGCTAATCCACTGATGATCTTAAGTGTCTAGTTGCATTGGAAGTGAGTTTCAGTAATTTTGTTCTGCATGTTTCTGTTACAATTATAATATTTTAGTACCTAACGGCTTTATGGACCTTGAAGACAGTAAACATTTAATTCTTATTGCTGAAAATAAACATTAACTTCTAAGAAAATATTAACTTGTGCTGGGCAGGAAATTAACTTAATGTATATCTGTTTTATAGCTGCCATAATCAACCCTGTTATGAAACTTTGGAAACGTGCTCTTGAGTGCATATAAACATTTTATGTGATTTGCGCAAAAAAGGGACGAATCGCTAGAGGGTAATAAAATGCTCTACGAGTTTAGTATATCAATCCCTGGTGAGTCTGATAAATCATAACGTTCATAGTGCGATATTAAATCACAAATGTGTAATTGCCAGTTACTCGCCAATGCTGAAATGGGATTTGAACCAGGTATCCCATGAATTTTATAACTGCATTTGTACAGCACTTTAGGGATCGGTTGCACATAATTTATTAAGTGGATTTTGAGTTCGTGCGGTTGTGTATATGTGCTAAGATTTAAAAAAATACATATAAATGTTACATCAGGAAAGTTTAAGAATGGCAGAAATTTCCCCTAATTTTCTAGCCTATGGTATTGCTGATTGTAATTCAAGTGGATATCCTGTTTGAAAAATAAAATGAAATTTTAATTGGAACATAAAGGACTGTGAGCAAGCTTTTACTTTATGAGTAACTTGAAAATTCAGTGCATTTGGCCCGTTTCTCGTCATCACAATAGCATTTTTTTCATAAGTTTTACACATTTATATAATCAAACTAGATTCTGCACAGCCTTTAGCACTCCGCATTACGACTGGCTTGAAAAAAAATCCCTAGAAACAAGTATGAACCAATGAGCGATGGCATATCCAGGCTGAAACAAAGGTGGGCTCAGAATAAACATTTTAAAAATTACTACTCAGATTGGTGTAAACAAATAGGGATAGCTAGCTCAACGTGATTAGCGATTCCGCCTTGTAGATGGAGGGGTAGGTGAAAAATCAGTTACTTGCAGCGCTGAAATCCACAACAGCATTTGATAACATTATGTCAAAAGTTTCTTGTGAAATATACACGAAACAAAATTTGCTGCTAAGAGGATTTCAATAATTGCTGCGCTCCATAAGCGTTTAGGTACCAGAATAATGACGATTATGATAATAATAAATGCTATTATTATTATTACTTATTCAACAAAGATTAAGGTATCTTGCCTGTTCCTACTTCAAGATGTTAAAACAGGGCATGCCCCTCTGGTTAAGCGTCTTTCTATGTCCCTATACACTCTTCGCTGGTAGCAACATAGAGATTTGTGTAACTTAAAATGTATACTCAGTGAATAATAATAATTTTTATTACACTTAGTATTTATTATTATTATTATTATTATTATTACATAATGATGCTTATATGAACCTTCTAGACAGTGGAATGGCTATTATCGTCAGCCTTCTTAATATTATGATGATTGTTTTAACCTACGTTAGTCAACTAACAAGAACGTATCCCATAGGCAATATTACACTTCACCCATCTTTTGGGATGACGTAAGCAACTTGTCAATCAAATGGTTAGAATTATTTAAGAAGGAAGGAAGAAAGGTGACTCTTGAAGAGGGCGAAACTGTACACTCCAGTACGAACTTAAATCCTCTCTTTTCTATAGGTATAGGTCATTTTTCTGCTCAGTACATATATCAAGTATTTATAGTTCTAAACATAAACAAATTTAAAAGCTTGAATAAGAATTTGTAGTTTGAATGCTCTATGTTTTCAGTAAAATTGCTTTTAAATGCATTTTACTGTTTACGTGCAATTAATTTTTTATGCTTACCTTAAAAGATTTTTCAGCATTTTTAGCTGCTTTTTGACCTCCACGATATACAAAACGTAATCTAGCTGTTATAATAATTTCCTTTCGCCCTTGATTTGAGACAGTTTAAATATGCAAAGCTCTGTAAATGAGTTCAAAGTCGACTAAAATTCTCAAAGCCCGTTCGTGAAGCTACTCTTTCCTGAGTAAAAGTGTATGCTAAAGCAATCATGCTAAAGCAATTTAAAATGCCTTCTAACGTAAAGCTTAGGCATGATCACATTTTATTTGACTGTTTAAATCTTCAAGATGTGTTTACTTTGTGTATTTATTCTTATTTTACAGCATAATAAGCGATTGGGAGTCGAAAACCTGCAATTTAACTTCCATAAAGAACCTCAGACGGAACCACCATAATATCCTAAACGTTCTTATCAACTAAAAAACAAACGGGATGAGCTACAGCGTAATATGACTCTTCAAATTAATTTATTACATCCATAGAAGATTCCAAGATACAAACGCATTCAGTATAGGAAATGGAAGGAAGCACTGCATATTTACAAGTTTGTAATATTTGGAATGACTGTTAAATAATACTCTTTTGTTACTTATTCACTAATTCTTTTCTTCACATATTCTTATTTAATGTTTTTTTTATACTTTAAAAAACTGTATTTCCAATGTATTGTTATTTGTTGCATTACAAATATAAATGTAAAAATAAAAAACTTTTTTTCTTTGTGCGGAAAAGGGTTAAAGAAATGCAGGAGTGATAAAAATTGTGCCATTTTCGCCTCCCCCATGGCCGTGGCTCATGCAACCAGCACGTAACAATGCTTCAGGGTGATGACGTCATTATAGCCAGAGAGAGAGCCAACGTCTAAATCTTGAAACAACATACTGTCAGGCGTGAGTAAGACATCACCCCATCACGTAATATATCAGGCACGATCGTCATTGTTTGGGTTGCGACTCGCCACTGATGCCAGCGCCATCGTCTTATCCGAGGGTTCCTGGAACTCCTGGGTAGGCAGAGAAGAGGAGTCGCTTTTTCGTCAGGGACCGAGGTGGAACAACTAGCCATCGTGACAGCGAGGTTCGGCATAATTTACCAAGGGTTTTTTCGGCTTTTCTAAATTATCTTTAAAACCTTCTTTGGTAAGCTTTTCAAAATTCAATCTTTAACTCTTGGTGCTTTTCCGAATTCCTGTGCGGGAGAAGTATTGACATTGCATTTCACATAACTTTCTTGTATTCGTTAATTTGTCATACAATCTTTAAATGGGCTTGGCAACTTTAAGCGTAGAAACCAAGAACATATCACATTGTATTTGAGCGTATTAATGTATTAAACAAGTGTTAAAGTAATCTGATCTAATCATTGTAGACCGATATATCACTTTAAAATAAATTGTTATTCTTATGCGTTGGTGAATATTAGCTACTTCCTAGCTCCTAAGCAATTGTCCCCTTTTCACGGAAACCTTTCCCTCTGGATAAATTCCTAACGGTGCAAAATCTAGAACCAAATGTAAGAACGTAAAGACCAATCCGCAAGAAAATCTAGGAAAACTTTTAAAGAAAGTGGAGCAGAAAGAAAAGAAAATAAGAGTAAGGAAATGAAACAGCCTTAATTTGCCTCCTTAGTTCTTTCGCATTACGCTGCTCTTAATTTTATGGATTTTTCTTTCTCTACCACGTGCATGGTAGGTAGGTAGGTATTACATTCCACCCAACAATTTGATAACGGTATTTCAACGGAAATACATGTTTTGAGGCCCCCCGAATCAAATAAAGCCTTTTTAGAAACAGCCCAGTGTGTGTATATGAACAGCATAACTCAAAAACGAAACGTCGGATAAATATCAAATTTCATATTTAGGTTCTGAATTTTTCAAAGATGCAGCACGAGGATTTTCGAGAAAATCCCCCCAACCCAAACTACCCTTTACATGGAACGTTTTTCAAATGTTTTAGTTTTCTAAAAAATGGCTCTAACGATTTTGATTAAAAGGCTGTGTTTTAAAGATATTTAGATGACAAATAAAATGTATATATAGAATTTTCTGGGAATAGCCTATAAGCCATCTTCATTGGGAAAGAATTTTGTATAATTTGGTATAGCTGGAAAACGTTAAATGTTAGACGAACATTTACTACATAAAACATGTAGATTTCTTTAAAACATATAATTTATTTAAAAAAAGTTTTTTTATGGCTTCAGCCATTTCCGCGATATGCGTTATTAATTTTCGATTTGTTCAATACTTTGTCATTCTTTTAAGTTCCGTCGATTTTCAATTGTTTCTCGCGATTACTCGGAAACAGTATGGAATTTTAAGGGCAGCATATAGCGCCCAGTCAAACATTTGACTATCGGTTCTGTTTGTTAAAATGAAATGTGTAATATGTTATCTCCGCAAGGATATATTTCGATTAAAATAAAATAGAAAAATGAACTTTTTTAACAATAATTTGTATACCCATTAATACACGATTGAGGGTAGAGAAAGTTATGTGAATGTAATATATGAGGGGTTTTTTTTGCCTGTGAAGTGTTAAACTACTGATGCAGTACTAAAACAATTAAACTTCAAAATTATTGTGCATGTCATCCAGTGATGAACAATACACAGGCGCTGGTGCAGTTGTGCAGCATCGACAATAACGTCATGAGGTTATTAATTTTCCAGCTGTTATATCAAAAGCTTTTAAATATCGTGAAACACACAAGTAATTAATTACTTTCACGTTTTGAAACAGATTGACATTTGAAGTGGCAGCGATCTGAAAGGAAAAATAAGGGAAAAGAGAGTGAGGGGCGGTATCATTAGGGTTGCTACTCAGTTCATTAAAATGATAAATTGTAGTTTTGATTGCAGGAGAGCCTGTCACACGGTGACTAATGGTTACATCAGCATCGCAAAGTGTTTCACTTTTTCGTGGCAAGTGCTGTACTGCTCTCGGATCCTAATTAAAGATTTAAGTTGTCTCAAGTTGAGAGTGGTAGTTGTTGTTGTTATATTGCTCGGGGACACGACATCTCCCCTCGCTAGATCGTCGTTACTTTAAATTATGCAAGGGATTAAGCCATTCTACGTAACGCATGCATGCTCATCACCGGCACGAGGCAGTCCATGTTAACTGATGCAAATGCTGGTTGCATCATTTGTGATTTCCTTTATTAAATAACGCAGGTTTAAGCCGAGCCAATCATGTCCTAACGTATACAAAAGTTTGTGTTACATTCACACGGGTTTCCGTTCTCATTCTTTTACAAACTGTTCTTACAGAATCTTATTTTACGTACTTGTTCATACAAATATCTTTTCAATCCACATTTATACACTTTAATGTAGGATTCGATAGGTAAAGCCATAGACTTTTAAAGAGAGTGATGGCTTTAAAATCCCATGTTCTTTATATGCCCAAGAGAAAAAATCTGGTGTTACACTCACATGACTTTCTCTACTCTTGACCAAACTATTTTTACAAACGCTTATTCTCCATCTACTTTATGTTAATCGAGATAAACGTTTGCAGACTCTATCTTATTGCTAATTTTCTTATAGATGTAAGGGGAATACATATTTTCAAGGGTAATATAGAAATACAGTAGCCTTTAAGCATAGACATTATTCTTAATAGCTGGTTGCTAGGTGCAGCACTATTCTCTTTGCCACAGATTAGTACTCTTTACATATCCATGACAAAAAAATGAATAACGATTTCCCGTTTGAGAAAATAAGTATTGAAAAATTTAAGGGAATAACAAGCAATATCTCGAAAATGGCTCACTCAACAAAAAAAATGTATATGACATAAATTGTGTATTTTAACGCGATCTACATTTTTCTGTAGTAAAATTTTGTCTATCTCTTATGGTTTACCAGTTATGCAAAAGTCGTTCACAATGCAGAATACTTTTGGAGACATTCCCAGAAAATTCAAGATATACATTTTATTTGGCATGAAAGTATCTTAAATATATAATATTTAATCAAAATCATTAGAGCCATTTTTGAGAAAATTAAAATGTTCGAAAAATGTTCCATGTAAAGGGTAATCTGGGGTAGGTGGATTTTCTTGAAAACCTTCGTGTCGCATCTCTGAAAGATACTGAACCTAAATACCAAGTTTGGTGTTTATCCGGCTGTTCGTTTCCGAGTTATGCTGTTTGCAGACACACACACACACACAGACACACGGACATGTTTCCAAGAATGTTTTTTTTTGGATTCAGGGGGTCTCAAAAACATATATTTCCGGTAAAATCTCGGTATCGAATTTTTGGGTGGAATACAATACTTCCCCTGCTTACTATGCGTAGTAGAGGAAGTAAAAAAACATAATTAAAAAACGAACAATTACTTACCAGTTGGGAAATGATTAAGTCCACAAAAACGTTTATTCCACATAAATTGTGTGCTTTAACGAGCTCTACATTTTTGTGTAGTAAGATTTTATCTATCTCTTATGATTTGAAAATCATTCAAAAGTTATCATGAATGACGGACGCAGAAGTTATTCCCAGAAAATTCAAGACAAACATTTCATTTGTCATGCAAATATCTTAGACATACGGTATGTTAATCAAAACCGTTAGAATCATTTTTTATAAAATCGAAAATAATGGACATTTTTTTATGTAAAGAATGGTTTGGGATGTGGGGATTTACTTAAAAATCTTCGTGTCCATCCTTGGAAGATGATGAACATAAATACCAAGTTTGAATTTAACCCACTTTTCGTTTTTGAGTTATGCTGCTCGCGTACACAGACTTTTTTCTAATTTTTACTTTCTCCAGTACGTATAGTAAGTAAGGGAAGTATTGTATTCCACCCAAAAATTCGATACCGAGATTTCACCGGAAATTTATGTTTTGAGACCCCCTGAATAAAAAAAAGCATTTTTGGAAACGTGTGTGTGTATCTGTCTGTCTGTCTGTCTGTGAACAGCATAACTCAGGAACGAGCAGTCGGATAAACACCAAACTTGATATTTAGATTCAGTATCTTCCAGAGATGCGACACGAAGGTTTTCAAGAAAATCCCCCCACCCCAGATTAACCTTTACATGGAACATTTTACGAAAATTTTAATTTTCTCAGAAATGACTCTAACGATTTTGAATAAAATATCATATATTCAAGATAGTTTCATGACAAATAAAATGTACACCTTCAATGTCTCCAAAAGTATTCTTCATAGTGAACGACTTTTGCATAAATGGTATACCATAAGAGATAGACAAAATTTTACTGCACAAAAAATGTAGATCGCGTTAAAATACACAATTTATGTCATATACATTTTTTTTATTGAGTGAACCATTTTCGAGATATTGCTTGTTATTCCCTTAAATTTTCCAATACTTACACTTTTTCTCAAATGGGAATTCGTTATTCATTTTTTTATGTCCTTGACATGCAAAGAGAATGGAATGCGCTACATAGCAACCAGCTCTTAAAATATTTAACTGTAGCTTAAAGCCTTGCACCTTAAGGAAAATTAGTAATAAGATTAACATCTCGATTAACATGAAGCATATAGAGAATAAGCTTTTGTAAAAATTGTTTGTACAAGAGTAGAGAAAGTCATGTGAGTGTAACACATGAGATTTTTTCCCGTATATTCAAGAAGTATCAAAAGCATGTATTTCCGGTGAAATATAGATATTGAATTTTTGGATGGAATACAATACTTCTTCTTATTATAGGTAAGCAGTAGAGAAACTAAAAATGTGGTTTAAAGAATGTAATACTTTACCTGACTATATCACCTGGACCTTGCCGGTAGCACACTTTCTGTTATGAAAGAAAAAATTTCAAGTTTATAAATTCAGAACTATTTTATAATTTTTATGTAAAATTATTCAGCAACTGTTTACTGGTGAGATGTTTATAAGCAGAATTTCAATACGAATAAGGGGCACTATTTTGTACCACGCTATCTAGACATTATGGTACTCTGATTAAACCTTTAATTGGATGGTATCTGAAGATACAGCCAGACTTACTATTTACACATGCGACAAACACGTGAATATTGTGACATTTTGTTTTGTTTTCTTGGAGCTGGGTTTTAGAAGAATTTGAAAATTAGGCTAAGGACGCTAGATGAAAATTTCAAAGGCAAATTTCTGTGCAGAAATCTAAAACTCGTATATTATTGAGGTGGGTCGTGGAATGACACACACATTGTTACGTAATTGTTATTGCATTATTGTGAAGTATCATTCTATTGTTTCATGGACTATTCTAGTATTAGATTTATCCCTGTATGGGAAAAAAGTTAATTAATCGTTAAACTACATTTTCTATGTACTAAATGTTGTTTAAATCTTTAATGGTAACCATCTTATGAGCTCAAATATAATACACATCCCCAGTCATATTCATAATAAATCATTACAGAAATGAATTAATTGAAAGCTGATAGAACTGGAGAATGTAGGATATACTACCCGTGTAAGCATACTTTTGTGTTCTTGAAAGTAATTCCTTGTATAGGAGAAAAGAAAACTGTTGCAACCGTGAAATAATTATCTGAAATTAGGTGACTTTCCTACGTAAGCACATGTAAGTAATTTTCTAAATTTTAATCCTTGCTCATCTTCAGAACTCAACCAGTTACTGCAACCCCATGTTAAAATAAATACATGTATTGCCACGTCGTCTGTAATTGTTTACGAAGATGTAAAATTAACTTTTAAGTAAACAAAATGTTATTTTTCAAATATTTTGACTGCTAATACAATCGCATGTTTTCGGCAATAGATATGCGTCCACATTGACTCTCTGCTGCAATTATTTGCATCAGGTCAAATGCCAACCGATGTGTCCTGCTTGTAATTAAGCCTTAGCAAGATAACACCAGTTTTAACTAGTGAGAAGCATATCAGAGCACAAGACTCGAAAATGCTATGTGTTATGAGAGACAAGTTTAAAAATAAACAGCATTAACATGGAGATATCCATTCAGAAGTAAAAGTTGTCTGAATTGTGCGGAATTATTGCCCTAGTTTTGTGATAAATAAAAATCGATTTTTTTTAATTAAGAATTTCTTACTGTGTTTTTGTACTGTATTCTTTACCGCTTACTACCGCAATTACACAACACACAAACACACATGCCCATGGTGGGACTCGAACCCGCGACCCTCACTGTGGCGGAGCGCCGAAGCTATATAGTCAGCGACCACGGGTACGAGGGCCGGCAAGTTAAAAGTGTGTACAGCGAACACGAATAGTAAATATTTTATCTGTCTCTAAAATGTGACAATGCTTTCAAACTAATAGTGTGGTTTGTTAACGGTGAAGACGATCATCACCTGTGGAAGGGGGACGAGAATACTTTGCATCTTATTAATAAATAATCAATATTTGTATTTATAAAATTACATTCATTCATTCATTATCTGTTTAACCTCCTCTTATGTAGGACTTACACCCCCCAGGACTTACAGGCGGGTGCCTGGGGTCAGAGGCCCGTCAAGGAGCAGACACTCATGGATCAGACAGAGCATCCAGGATGGGTGATCAGCCCGATGCCTGGTATGGGATGAAGGAAGTAGATGAAACGAAATGTTGGTGAAATGGATGAAAGGAAAGGTGATGATGGAGCAGTTGGTGGAATGAATGGCGGGGGAAACCGGAGAACCCGGAGAAAACCCGCCCAGACGCCGCTTCGTCCACCACAAATCCCACATGCAGGTGCCTGGGATTGAACCCGGGCCGCCTCGGTGGGAGGCGAGCGGTCTAACCACTCGGCCACGGCGCCGCCATATAAAATTACATATTTTTATTATTCCTACTTCATGATTATGTGGAATAGAATACCTGTGGGTAGTAGAACCGAGTGAGATGGCGCCGCGGTAACGTGTGCGACCCGGATTCGAACCCCGGCTGCCGCCCACTCTGACCCATGAATCATTCCTTGTCCTCCATCGGTGCCTGGGAGGGGTCTGCGAACTTGGAAATTTTACTTCCGCGCGTCTCTGTGGCCTGTCTGCCTAGGCCTATAACCTCCTGTGGTTCCTTCACACCATCCTTTCCTCCTGGGGGCGGGTCGCAGGGAGGGTGTGCAGGTCGCAGCGCGCAGGTACCCCCCCCCCGTTGAATCACCTATATCTATACGTAGTAGGAGAGAAATGGTTACCAATTTGATAGGATGTATACAACATTTTTATAACATTTCGTTTTTTTGTATTACGAAAAGTGCAGCTGTTGGTAATCAACGGCTGTTATTTCGAATTGTCTCTGACGGTGGTTCTTGGCACTGACTATAAAAACCTCACTTTAGTAAATGAGTTTTCAATGGTAGTTACGAGCTGCTTGTAAGAGCTGCTAAAACAGAGAGGAAAAAGAAGAATCGATTCCGATCTAACTTACCTGTTAAATAAAGCGGCAGTCTGATGGAAAAGTCATTACAGAATGATGGAACGAGGGCATATTTCACACGTCCAGCCGTTAATGATAATCGTAATTTAATGTCTGTTTACTGGAGAGGATTAAGATTTATAGTCTCTCTGATTGTGGAGTGTATTAATGGCATTTGCTGTTTGATAATCAACTTGTGTTATGCGTCATAAAGCACACATTCTTATAAATCATCAGTATCTTGACCTCTATTCAACTTCCTGTTTGTCGTCAAGGCACGGGCTTTTGAACGGCAGTTGTGCGGTTCAAATCCCTAGGACCGTCCTTCCAGATTGAAGGTTTTACGAGGTTTCCTCAGTCCTACCTAGTAAATGCCGGAGAGGTACCCCAGTCCAAGGTTTGGAACGTTTCCTTCCCAAATTTTCTTTCCCAACTCTCATTCATATATCCTCCTTCAGTATCCAATGCCTGTGGTTGGTGTGTGCAGTAAGAACAGACATAAAACATTACTAAAAATAAAAAAAAATCCGTCATATTCGAATTAGCCCTCGCTGGAATTAAATAAGCTTAAATTCGAGCGATAATCCAACCTTTCTAAAATAAAAAGTATTTTCATTCTCTCTAATACCAGAAGTTGTTGGTTTCCCATGCATTTTGCACCCTCTAGTAATTTTTATGTTTATGTAACTTAATCGAATTGGTAGTTTATCGAAAATATGTGTTGAAATAAAACGTTATTTTTTGGACTGGATTAAATTTGGTGCTGTAACAACTACATAGAGCAAATGTCGGTGATCTATGGATAGAGATTCAATCATTTGTCAAATGGAATGGTTCTAGAATAGGATGCCAATTGGGGAACTGCCGCTTCAACCCGGCAAATGTTTGTGAATTGAGTTTGAGTTAACAGAATCGTTCTTCTGGTTCTAATATGAGGTTATGTCTTGAATAATTTGTTCAAAATCAGCCCAGTTTTATGCATACAGTAGATATCTCTTTAGATAGTAAAGTAAACATCAGAACAGGATTGCTTTATAGAAATCACAAGCTCTAAATACAAGAATAACACTTCTGCCTAGTTTCGTGTATGCTGATTTTTACTGCTTAGGAAGGATTTTCTCCTCTATTGCTAGTAAAATGTTTGTTGTGGCATTCTTTAAGTTTTGGGTTTGTTGCTAGAATTATGTGCTAACATGATGTACATCAGCATTTAAAGTGTAATAAAAAATAAACAATGTTAACGAGCATTTATACTTCAGTTTTGGTGTAGATCTCAATGAATATTTTCTTTCCATCGTGTATTATCCATAATTCCTCTTACCTCTTTGCACTCTACTCGTGTTTAGCAGAACCTTCTTCTAGCCTTTCTGTTACTTTTTACTTTCTCTGCTACGTATAGTAAATTCGATACCGAGATTTCACCGGAAATACATGTTTTGAGACCCCCTGAATCCAACAAAAAAAATTTTTGGAAACATGTCCGTGTGCGTGTATGTGTGTGTGTTTCTATGAACAGCATAACTCAGAAACGAACAGTCAATAAACACCAAACTTGGTATTTACGTTCAGTATCTTCCAGAGATGCGACACTAAGGTTTTCAAGAAAACCCTCCCCCACCCCAGATTACACCTTACATGGAACATTTTCGAAAATTTTAATTTTTTCAAAAATCGCTGTAACAATTTTGATTAAAGTATCGTATGTTTAAGATATTTTCATAACAAATGAAATGTATATCTCGAATTTTCTGGGAATGTCTCCAAAAGTATTCTTCATTGTGAACGACTTTTGCATAACTGGTAAACCATAAGAGATAGACAAACTTTTACTACACAAAAAACGTAGATCGCGTTAAAATAACAATTTATGTCATATACATTTTTTTTTTTGTTGAGTGAACCATTTTCGAGATATTGCTTGTTATTCCCTTAAATTTTTTCCAATACTTATACTTTTTCTCAAATTCGTTATTCATTTTTTTTATGTCCTGGACATGCAAAGAGAGTGGAATGCGCCACATAGCAACCAGTTCTTAAAACATTTGATGTCGCTTAAATCCTACCATATTCCCCTTGCATCTACAAGAAAATTAGCAATAAGATTTACATCTCGTTATCTCGATTAACTTGAAGCATATGGAGAATAAGTGTTTTTAAAAATAGTTTGTACCAGAGTAGAGAAAGTCATATGAGTGTAACACATCATAATTTTTTTATACCCTGGTGCAAACAAGCCAACTTGTTTTGGAAACGGGATTATCTTGGTCGATCAAGGCGGTGCCCTATGCAGAATCTTCATTGTCATTATGTTTTTTAATTCATCGTGTAAGTCGCTGAAGTAAATTCAGCGTTCTTGGCTATTCTCCCATATCAGTGAACAGTCCATCTCTAGATGCTTCCATTCGAGAAATTGTTCAGCTTGGCACCCACAGTAATAGATGTCAATTTCCAGCACAGTGATGATAGATGGCTGAAGATATGAAGTAAACGTTCCCTCATATCTATGCTGGCTTCACCAGAATGCACGAGGGCAATTTCAAACCCTGAAGAGTCGATAATGGAATCGATTGAGAACTGCGACAGTAGTGGAGCATTTGAGCTGGAGGACATTTATAGGAAAGTAAACTCATTTAGATAGAAGAATGAATGAGCCGTTTGCTTTAGAGATAGAACCGACTTTCCATTTCACACCTATTCGACTTCACCTACCGAACAGTTTTGTCAACGGAACACGAGATAAGGACCGTATTTGTTCATGGCGTTCTTGTAGATGCAAACATATCGCTCCGTTTAATGAAAGTCACAGAATGGCTTTTATATTCAAACTTTGCCCTCCCTCACGCCTCCTACTTTCATTCTTCAGTACTGTTATTAGTTTTATTCTTATAGACTGAGCGATGATAGCATTGGTGACGTAGACAAACATTGTTCGTTAGCGAGAGATTCCTTGACTTTCCATTCTGATTTAATTAATAATGTGCGATGCTGTCACCTGGTGTCGGTTCATCAAATGGAATGTTTGGCCTATGTAAATGTAGAGATGGTTTTAGGGGTTGTGTATTTTCCACTCACGATACAGAATTGTGTTGCCAATTACTCGTGTCCTCATTATGGATGTTAAAGCAAATATACTTTTTCAGTAAAGTTGAAAACCCACACAAGAAACAGTATGACATTTATTCACGAAGGAAAGAATGAAATATTTAATATAACTTCTCGTGCTTCATAACTTCCTTGATGTCTGTCGTGATTGTTTGTTTACAGTTGTTAAACCCTTTGTACACGATCAAACATGTTTTTCAATTCAAAAGTTTACAAGAAAAATTGTGAAATATTTTTCAATATGTGACAAGATTGGAAAATACTTGGCAAGACCTGGCAAGACTTGACAATGTCAAAAATACGTATTTATAAGTTGTCTCTTTGCCAAGCTGAAACCCTTCAGAACACATTGATAATTTATCACGCGCAAAGCAATTTAGTATTTGTGTAACAGTGTAACAATTCGCAATGAAATATTGTTCTTTGCTAATATTATGCAGCACTTTCACGTATTATATCCAATGAAATCACATTACGGGTGCGGAATACAATGAAAATAACACCAACCGACAGGTTAGCCACACTATATACTTAGTTGGGAAAACTGCCTGGCAATTATTTCTTCATAATCGCCTTCATCTGCTCCATCTTGTGATAATCCAAGGAGTTCTCGATGTACAGACATGGCCAGCTTATGTATAACCTAATGATTTCGCATACGACATACCTTGACCGGGTAACCATTTTTGTTTACTTTTCGCCTTCAGCCATGTTGCAGATTTCGTGACGCACTGTAAATACTCGCATTTCATTGGCCAAAGCCATCAAATCATTGTGAAATCTTTGACCGTTTAGAGCATGTTCTTATTTGCTTCAATACTTTCAAATATCTTAAAAGTATTGAAAGCAATTTGACAAGAAAAGTTGTGACAACTCTTGAAAAGCCTTGTAAAGTATTGACTTTGAAAAAAAATTGATCGTGTACAAGTGGCTTTATAGAATTAAAGTTTTTTAAGAAAAACAGTTCTATTCGCTAGTTCCGGAGGCATGTTAGTGTAAGCAGATAGAGTTTCAGTGCATCTAGGTGACAGGGTGTAATGAAAGTTAGGAGGAAGTGAGGGAAAAAGTTGGAACGGGCAGCTCCATAGCAGCTCATGTAGACCAGAGTGAAAGGAAATCGAATAAAGAAAAGGAGGTTTCCTGGATCACCCCCTCAGCTGTTTCCGGTTGCACGAACTTGCTCACAATACTCCGGAACTGCATAATAGAAGAAAATTCGAGGGTAAAATTAAAAGGAATTCAGTAATGCCTTCATCAAAATCAAAGTGTAGTTATTATCCAGAAAAAAATTACTATCAAGTATTAATATTTAAGTAAAATACATACAATTTGCAGAAATTCAACATAAATGTTTATAAATTTCGTTATTAATCCATTTTCAGTGTATCCCTCCTCGGAAATAAGAACATTATCAAAGGTCTGTTGATTGTGCGCTTAAGGATGACATGTATTTGTGTCCTCACAGAGGGATATAGGAAACGTTTGTGACGTATTTCTCATTATAAGCTGTGGTTTTCTACCGCTCTTTACATATGAGGTCATTGTATACGCCACGCGAACACCACAATGCAGGTTATTGATCCAACTACACATGATCAAGGACGATAAGTCATTGGAGCAAAGCAGTTATGCCCATCCCATGTTTGAAGTGAAATAATGGTAGGTACTGCAGCGTAGTCCTCGGGGGCATCCGGAAGTGGTTAACGTATATCCAGAGTTACAATAAAATTGTTTATTTCCCGTAATGAACAATACGATGATGTTTAATGGTGCCCTTGCAAGCCATCAGCAGCTCACTAGTATCAAGAGAGCCCCTCCCGTTCACCAAGGCCTTGCAGTAGGCCTCATTATCGTTACTTACACTTAGGCTTGATTGCCACGCCGTGGAGATGAGCAGCGCAATTTAGATGCTTACAGGAACGATAGTAACACCCACCCCTTGTAATCTTCCCTTTCTCTCTTAAATTAATTGCGATGCTTGATACACGGCATTTCAAGCGAAATAAAGAAAAATGACTGGTTAAGTGTGTTCTCTATAGCTCCAGTCTGAATGTAATCTTTCAGCTGCCAAAGAAAGTATTTTGCTACACTTCTGTAAATGCCTCGAATGCATTAGTAATATTTGGCTTTAGGAAATCGGTACACAAATTGCGTTATTCGCATCATATTATTATGCAAATGTACGAGAACCATATTTATTTATTAATCCCATTGTTAGTTGAATCCTAAGGCCTTCTTTTCCATTCTCGTCAGACGAAAATTTAAAAAAAAAATATTAATACAATTAGGATGATGTAAAAGTAAAACCAAACAAACAAAGAAGAAGAAGAAAGGGGGAAACGAGGGTAGGGACCACGATACCGACGATACCTCAATACTCTCGATACTCGGTGGTATGCCTAATACTTTGAGATAAACCTTGGATACTTTTTAATTTTCAACTTTTGCATTGTTGAAAGTTGTTGCGTTTAACTTTATGCTAGAGAGTTGAGACTTTACGCTACTGCCTCGCACGTGTCCCCAAAGAGTGGCTAGACTATAGTTCTTGATAGACGTTGACTGCGTTTCTGTGAGTGAATCAATGCAACATTCCATTGCCTCTTGTATGTAAATGAAAACATGCAAAACAATGGGGAAAGAGTAGAGTTACTCATGGCAGCATTGAGTTGTGAATGAAGCTGATTTAGCTGGCGTACTAAATCAGTTGTGTCGTAGTATGTTATAATTGATTTGTTTTGTTAATTTTGAGAACTACCGTTGTAGATGTTTGTATTATTATGAATTAATGTAATTAAATGACGAGTCGCATATAACTTTGTAGCAAGCGCGACTTCAAATAAATTATATTTACCAAGTCCGGTGACCAAAATCTATGAATCCGGCAGAAACAAATCAGACTTAAGATGTGAGATAATACAGTACATGGAAATATTTGTTTTTTCCTTCCATCTGCTAGTTTTGTTTACGCAAGTCAAACTCGGGTCACGGGTGTAGCTTACAGGTATGCCGTACGACTAATTTCCATAATATGGATACAAAAGACATTATTATTATTATTATTATTATTATTATTATTATTATTATTATTATTATTATTATTATTATAGGAGGCGCCGTGGTCGAGTGGTTAGACCGCTCGCCTCCCACCGAGGCGGCCCGGGTTCAATCCCAGGAACCTGCATGTGGGATTTGTGGTGGACGAAGCGGCGTCTGGGCGGGTTTTCTCCGGGTTCTCCGGTTTCCCCCGCCATTCATTCCACCAACTGCTCCATCATCATCTTTCCTTTCATCCATTTCACCATTTCGTTTCATCTACTTCCTTCATTCCATACCAGGCATCGGGCTGATCACCCATCCTGGATGTTCTGTCTGATCCATGAGTGTCTGCTCCTCGACGGGCCTCTGACCCCAGGCACCCGCCTGTAAGTCCTGGGGGGTGTAAGTCCTACATAAGAGGAGGGTAAACAGATAATGAATGAAATTATTATTATTCTTATTGTTATTATTGTAGAGGATTTATAACCTGTAACCTTATCAAGATTAAAGCATTGCTATCAATTGGGAAGTGTCAAACAGGAACAATTTCGAATTAGTATACAATTAAAATTGGTTGTATGCGTTTATACAGGAAACTACCAATAATAAAATAATTCAGTGAACAAGTTATCGCGTTTACAGATTTTTATAAACTGAATATCTAATATCCGTGCTCAAAAATCAGTACCGGTATCAAGCATTCAGAAATAGTAGATCGTCCGATCACTAGAGAAACCAAAATAGTTGCGTGATATATATTAACAAAAGGATAATCAGTTATTTAACCGGCAGTAATATTAGCAAATGTTAAATACAAAGTTGTTTATAAAAAGAAAGTTAGGTGTATGTACTTGCAAAACTTTTCTATCCATTACAGCTTCACATAATCCGTAATATTATCGTATTCATATATTCCTATGATACATTTTGACTAAAGTAGTTCCAAATTAAGCATTATGAATACATGTACAATACAAAACAGAACAAAACATTAACTGTTCTCATATCTAAGTCAATTCATTGTTACTAATGAACCCATGCTGGAAAAAAATAAGAATTGCAATTTTCTAAGATGCTTTATAAAGGGTCTTTCAACAAGAGTGTCCTATCTTTAACATGTGATAGCTGCCGTTGTTATTGCAGTCATTGTTTTCATGTGGTTACAGTTGTTATTGACAAATAGTCATAGAACGTTACAGCATTCAGCAACGCGTAGAAATTGTGAAAATGTATTATCAAATTGGATCATCTGTTCGCCAAACCTTCCGTGTATTGCGTGAAGTTTACGGTGTGCTTAATCGTCCCTGCGAGAGAACGATTCGGCGTTTGATCGATAAATTTTTAAAGAGGCGATTCTGGCAGCGATCAAAGAACGCCTGTACGTAATCGACGTAAGCCTCCAACGAAACCATAGGCGCCGTTCGTGAGAGTGTACGCGAGAACGGAAACAAATCAATTGCTCGTCGAGCGCAAGAATTGGGGCTTTCGCCGACCACAACTTGCGAATTCTGCGTCTGGACTTGGACGTTTCACGCTTACAAAATGGTGTTAACTCAAGAACTAAAGCCCAACGACCATAGGTTGCGCCGTATATTCGCTGACTGGGCTATGGAGCAATTGGAAGCTGACCCGAATTTTTGTCGAAAAATCATCTTCAGCGACGAAGCCCACTTTTGGATGGATGGTTGTGTTAACAAACACAATTGCCGCTATTGGAGCAATCACAATCCAATGTAGATTCAAGAACGACCACTTCATCCCCAAAAGGTTACTGTGTGGTGTGGATTTTGGTATGGTGGAATCATTGGTCCATATTTTTTCCAAGATGAAGATGAAGCTCTAATTGTCAATGGAGAAAGACACCGGGCTCTTATAAGGGACTATTTTTGGCCTCAATTGGATGTTATGGATCTCAGAAACATCTGGTTCAGCAAGATGGTGCCACATGTCATACTACTCCCGAAACAATCGATGTTTTGAAGGAGAAGTTTAGAGGTTTCATCATTTTCCGCGGTGGTGATGTTTACTGGCCCTCGAGGTCATGTGATTTAACGCCGTTGGATTACTTCTTGTGGGGTTATGTTAAATCTCGAGTTTATGTCAATAAGCCAGAAGCAGTAAATGATCTTATGAATAACATCACGCGTGTTATTCGTGAAGTTGGACCTAATTTACGTTCTTCTGTCATTGAAAATTGGGTCAACCGTATACGCGCAACCAAACGAAGTCGCGGCGGTCATTTAACTGATATTCTCTTCCACACGTAATGACATTAATTATGTTCCAAAATAAAAAAAAGAAATAAACCTCTATCCTTTATAGAACGTGTTATATTTAAGTTCATAGATAGAACACTGGGAAAACTTAAAGATGCAGCAACGAATATTTCCAAAATAGCTAGTGCTACAGAAACAGTTAGTTGATATAAATTGTGAACTTCAACGATTCAAAATTATAAAACATTAATCAGAACGAAGAGGACTTCATAAGCTACTCGTAGGAAATTCAAGATACCTATGCTGTTAGTCATGCAAATGTTTTAAACATACGTATTTTAATAAAAATCCTGGTATCATTTTTGAGAAAATAAAAACTACTGAAACATTTTCAATGGTCTGAGGGATTTTCTTAAACATCTTTATGTTGTAACTTTAAAAGATTCTGAATTATAAATTAGTTCGGTATTTACTCGATTTTTCATTCTTTAGTTATGCTGTTCATACGTACGCACATACGTACACAACTTTTTGGGTTCAGAGTATCTCAAAACATATATTTACGGTGAACTCTCGAAGTCAAATATATGAATGTAATGCAGTACTTCTCAATCTTACTATGCATTAGTAACATAGGAAGTAAAGGTTCTGAAGTCCACGGACCATCTGCCGCTTTCAATCAATGGTCTTGTCTCAAACGATACGGATTTCCGTCATTACTCCGGACCATGGACTTGTCAATCTTTGGTTAATAATTCTTTCTTCACTCAAGCCGTGTGGAGGTTTAAGTTGGAAAGGTAGAATCAGGTTAAAAAATGCAGTGCCACAGCAGAGATTTGAACCGTGGATCTTCGGATTACCGTGCCGTTTCTCAATCAATGGTTAATTGTCCTTTCGCACAAACCGTGTACATTATTATTATTATTATTATTATTATTATTATTATTATTATTATTATTATTATTATTATTATTCTCATTATTATTCTCATTAGTATTTATTCTGTCTATTTACAGTCTCATTCAATCTTCTAATAACCAAACATCAATTCACAATAATTTATGAATTTCTATCACTGCATAAAACCATTCTGCTCTGTCCAACCACTGTCCTCTTGCCTGCTTTCCATGTTGTTATTGGTTTTCCTCTTTTCCTACTTTGTGCTGGAATCCATTCATATGCCTACTTTGTACTGTGGTTGACTCAGGAGAAATGCTTTGACCTTGAACTGCAAGCGTGCAGTGGACTAAAAAGTTTCTTGCCTACCATGCAACTAGTGTAACACCAGCAGTTCAAAAATATTGTCAACAAGTGCAGTATCACAGGTGTATGATCATAATTATGTTGTTTTACATGTATGCAGGTTTGACAGGTTTACTTATGAAAGTATGGTTGTAATTTTTTTTTTCGTTTGATGCGGTAATATAATGTATTCTGACGCTGCTTCGCTTAATATTTATTATTCCGAGAAAGAAAGGATAAGTACCTTTGGAACAGAGTCTAAAGCAATAAAGCGAGAGGGAAGAACAATACCGCGCTGGCTCAAGTTCGCTTACGTCAACCCAAGGTCATAGTTAAACTCCCGAGTGAAACACATCTTTCTTCACTCATTTTCATTACGTGCCAATGCCATGTTGATAAATCTTATACAATGCTATTTTTTACTTCCATCCTCCAATTTTTCCCATTTCTTACTTTTCTCCTCTTGAAATTATTTCTGATCTCCAATAATCAACTTCTGTTGCCAAATTTCTTATCTATATAAAGCTGTACTTATAATGCTTCTGTTATAGTATTTTTCCTATTATTATTATTATTATTATTATTATTATTATTATTATTATTATTATTATTATTATTATTATTATTATTATTATTATTATTATTATTATTATTATTATTATTATTATTATTATTATTATTATTATTATTATTATCATCATCATCATCATCATCATCATTGAAGAATAAGAACAGAACAGCTATTCGGGATAATAGTATTCCTATAGAGTCGCTTCTTCCTGCTCTGTAGTTTTGAAAAGCATAATATGAAGAAAAATATTCAAAGGTATTCTTCTTTTTTTCGCAGTACAGAGGTGAAGAATGAACAAGCGTTTCCGGGAAGGTCTCGTAAAGGCACTTTCTTATGCAAATTATAATGGAAACGTTGTGGGAGAAGTTAGCAACCCAGGCTCCACTGCTCGCTCAAACTTTTTTGCATAAAGCCGCCTTAGCACATGCAAAGCTACCAGCTACAAATTTACCAAAAGACCATTAAAGGCGTCATTAAAGATGTTTGAAATAGTCCTCTACTCGCAAGAATTTTTCATTATCAAGAAAATGCGATTTTTAGGTGCTGATTCCGCTTCTCAATTTTAATTGCGACATTTTCCGTATAGCCTTAGCAAGCGGAAACATTTTTTTTATTTAACTACTTGATCGTGTGCTGGTTTGGGATTGTGAAGGAATTTTCTTCATGTGCAATGTTGGGTTTGTTAACCTTAAAATCATTGAAGCACATTCACGTTCACATGTTTCAGCGTATTGAGTTGGTCCGGGAATTATTCTAAGCAAAGTAAACTACTATTGCGAGCCAGAAAACGGAATCAGATTTAAAATGCAGCTCGCGTATAATAAGACCACGGAGGCAGATTTAAAAAAACCTTTTTACAGAACTAAGATTTTCTTTTTTGCATGTTCTGTCTCCTTTAAAATATTTCTTTTAAATTTTCTGCGTATTCGAAATCTGGTTTGAACGCTACAAATTTTGATGCCCTAAATGTACTCTTTGAGTAAGCTGGTTATTTTAAATTCAAGTTTTACCTACTTTTGTTTGCAATGCAATGCACGGTTTAAATAAGTGTTCTTATTAAAGGTACTCGGCTCTAAAATTGGTAATAGCTGCAAATTTTAACCAATTTATTGAACATTTTATCAGAGTTTCTTCAATCTAATTATAATAAGCAGTTAAATAACTTTACATGAAAATGGAATCATTTATAAAGTGCTTCCACCAGAAATTTTTTACGCATTATTCTTTTAATGTTGTTCTTTACAATCAAATATTAAATTTTGTTTAACATCAAAAATTTTCCTGACACAGAGTAAGCCATGTACGACTTTTAATTTTGTAAACATCAATCATATTAGTAGAACTCTAAATCCAAAACTGTGGTAGATATTAAGAAAATGCTCTTTGGATCTCTTCATCCATCTTCAAGGAATTTATACTGAAAATTTGAAAGGAAGTGATAAAAACTGCACCATAAGAAACATCTTAAAGTGGCAAAACTGTAATAAACAAGAATATTAGGTTTTGAAATTTCACGAGCTATTCACACGCACTTGCGCTCATCATTGGGCATTTAAATGACCAGGAGAGCAAAGTTGCAATAGGTTTATGCAAATTTTTAAAAAGTGCTTTTTACGAATTTTTGCGCAAAATCAGTATTGATTGCCTTTTTAAATTAAATATATTAATCGTGATAAAATAACATAATTATTAGGTAAGTGTTATAAACATTGCTATGATAAGCATCATAAGCCTTCAGTTATTTTCTGAAGTTAGAAAACGAGAATATCTGCGACTCTTTCCAAGCCCTTTCTCTCCAGATTCACATATTCAGGACCCCTGGAAGTCCTGCAAATATCGATTTAGAAAATAATAACCCGGGTTACAGAGACAGCTTTAAATGTTCCTTATCTAAAAGCGATTCAATTTACATGCGGTGAACGGGCAAAGGATTCTGGGGTTAATCTTTGAACCGACTCAACTGGTTCTGTGCACAGTGCTCCTTCCAGAGTTGCTTGAGTTTTTACCAATCCGTCTTTGGTGCGCTTATCACAGTCATTTTTAGCATTTCCCATCTTCTTCTGTGAGCATTGCGGTACTTCTATTTGAACTTCTTACACAATTTTAAGCTAAACTAAATAATTAGTGTCAAATTTGCATGACACAATTTGCATTTGTGTTCGTAATCACAAAATTTATGAGAAAATTGTAATAAATACTAACACATATTTAAAGATAAAGGTACTGATGAACAAAGGGGCCCCTGAAACCGGAACAGAGCACTGCACTGGCCTCTTGTGCTTCTAACGTAATCCCTGGAAAGAAAGGATGAGGGGAGAGACCCGAAGGGTGATCAGATCCGGATGACGACGGGCGCAAGCACGGACGGGGTCCCTAATGTTTCTAGATTGAGCACTCCAACTCCGCCCGAGCCCACCCATTGCGCCCCGAGCTTCCGGGGCGTCCCCGGAGGAGCACCTGCCTGAAAGCACCCAGAGGCTCCAACCGAGCAGTCCCTACGACGTCGGGAAGAAACTCTCACGAGAGCATAGCTACCGTCCAGCCGCAACCCACCGAACACCGTAGCCTGGTCCTACAACCCTAAAACTGATGATAAGGAAGACGTTGGGTCCAGGAAATGAGGTCCAGGAGAGTTGTGATAGAAGATGAACCACCGCAGCACTCGTCTCCCGATCCGGGGAAACCATGAAGAACCCATGGGATTAGAGTCTATGGTCACCGGGGGTCGAACCCGGGGCCTCCTGAATGCGTGTTATCCTGGCGCTACCTCGCTCGGGTAATACATATTTAACTAAAGTTACTAAGTTAACATGACGTTTTTACGACCATTACTATTTTATTTTGAGCTTTCACAAAATCTTCTAGTTTCATAATCTGATCACAGTATTCAAATAGTTTTCCTATTGGAGACGGATTTGCTCATTTTAAGCCATTTTCCTTCAGGCACAAGTTTATGGTCTTTCAAAAACGCATTTCATAACCTTACATGTGGGCTTAAGCTCTGCTCATAACTCCTCTAAGACTTCTTAATTTACTATACATGGCCTAAACAGGCAAGTCCCTGTCTTTCCATTTTACTGCATTTTTTTTTCCAAATTCGTGTTTCAAATTTTCCTTTTATTTCCTTGTAAAATATGAACCAATTTTTCTCACCATCCCTCTCCCATTTCATTAACATAATTTTTAATTCTTCTATACATTGTTGTTGTTTTGGTAACTGATGTGTTCCAAACCACGGGTTCGGCTTCGATTTGCTGTCACACCTTGATGTTTTGATGGAATTCACCAGCGTATCAATATTTTCAGGTAGAAGGGGTTCCAAGTGAGCATTCACAAAATGAGCATAATATTGTTATGCATCCGAAGGCTTCGACAGCCTTATTTCTGCACAGCGTAGGCTATTATTATTATATATTAATTTACTACGAACATGGTCTATTCTTCTTGTCAGCTTCAGCCATAATATGAAGGAAAAGCAAAACTAACGTCACTCGTAAAACCGAGGCCTGCTGGAGTGCTTCTGACTCAACGATTACAGCAGTAGTTTCTAGTACCTAATTGTATCCTGAATCTATGAAAAAATCGATCCCAGTTTGTATAGAAGTTTGCATGTAAATGCGGACCGTACTGAGTACGTAAAGCGCATTGAAAATCATCTCTATGACATCAATCATAAATATGGAAAAAGCCACTATAACTATCATAATTTCTCGACTCTATTTACTTAAGAGTGTTGCACGACATTCTTCCAAAATAATTTGTAAATATCATGTTCTATTTTATTTCCGTTTGTGTTCAGTGTTATCCATTATTTAGGGTAACTTTGGCACGATTCACATTAATATGAGCAATTGGAATGACATTACCAATGTATGTAAAATTACCATAAACATTGTTTTAGTCATTTGGTGTTTTAATCGCCCTCAATAAAAATGAGATAATTGTTTATGATGGATCAATCACATAACACAAATCAGAACCAGCATGTTATGCAAATCAGCTATTTATTTATAATTTTTTAAAGAAACCGTGCAGATGTGACTGTTATTGCTTTTGATTTCTCCACAGAAGTGGCAATTCCTTAAAAACATCTCTTATTTCTCTTTATTATCCTATGCCTTGTAATTGCAGGACGTTATTTTAAATTACTACTTTGAAATAAACGTTTGATTTAGTAAATGAATGTAACAGAAGAAATAAACAAGGGATCAAACATCGATGTCCTTTATCGCCAGCATTATTCAATATACATATACATAGACCAAGCACTTACAGAGTGCAAAAGTTGTTCTACTGGAGGTACTGGAATAAATAGATATAAGCTGAAAACAGTTTCATTTTCTGACCATCAGGCTTATTTGAGGAAACGGAAGATGACTTACAGATAAGTGTTAATAACCTGAAATATATTATGGAGACATATAATTTTAAAGATTTTAACTGTCACAACAATCGTGTAAGATGTAAGATAGTTATTAATGAAGAAGCAATAGAACAAGTCTAGTTTTAACTATCTAGGTTATAATTTATCATACAATAAATACGAAAACCTGAATATAAAACTAAATTAAGACAAATGAATGGAACAATAAGGAGAACAAGACGGCAAAAACAACACAAATGAAATTTTATAAAGTAATGGACTTTGAACAGGAGAGATTGTAAAAGAATAGAAACGGCAGAAATGAAGTTCCTAAGAGCAGTAGCTGGATATACCCTTATAGACGTACAAAGAAATGAGGAAATCCGAATATATATATATATATATATATATATATATATATAAACCTAGGGGAATCGCCATATAGGTAGACGAAGAATAACTTGGAGCGATATGTTTGAGGACAGATCAGACTGACAGACCTTGTGAAATAATAATAATAATAATAATAATAATAATAATAATAATAATAATAATAATAATAATAAAAATAATAAAAATAAATACACCTGCAGGTTGAATATAGATATGAAAAGTGGAGAGGAAAAGGAATGATTAGTTTATAAAGGTTGCCAAATTTTGTAGGTCAGTAAATGATGCGTCTATACCTCTTGAGGAAATGTATTTCCATACCTGCGCTCGTGTATTCAGTGCATGAGCTTTTTTTTTTTTTTAATGTGAGCCTAAGGTAGAGTTACAGGATGAGAGGAAGGGAGGAAAAAACACATTCCTTTTCCTGACAAGGGCTGTCTCTGAGCTGTCACTGCCTTCCTTTTTTTCGCTGGATATCTGTCGCCGCGAGACGCGAGTTTTCGGTAGATCATCCCATTTCCTGAGTCCAGCCCATTTGTAGAGGGGAATATCAACTCACGCCGCGACAGTTTATTTGCAGATACGGTCCCTGTTTTCCTGTTCATTGACAGAAATTGGGAACAATCCGTACATTGTGCACCCTTATCAGCGTCACAGTTTGCCGTTGTAATTCTGTTTAATATTCAGGACGTCAGCCTGCCTGCCGGACGTCTGTTATGCAGTGCCGTCGACTGGACCGGCGGGCTCCAAGTTGTACTTCTTAATTACAAAAGCGTCACGTTAGACAATAGCGTTTGCACTTGGAGAATTTTTAAAATAAATGCTTTATTAAGCCATTCGTCACATAGTTCCTTTTTTTTTTGTTCCACATGTGCCTGTCACGTGCTTTGAAAAGAGACGTAAACGTTTGTGTGAAATTCACATAGTCCTTCCAACTGTCGGCATCCTTCTAATGTAACTGACATAATAACAAATCTCTGTGTGTAATAATTAGTAACAGTGACTAAGTTCTAAATTTTTTTCAAAAAAGTGCGATGACATGAATCAGCAGTATGGTGACGTATTCATGGGTGTCAGGAAGGAGAAGTAAGGCACTTAGTATTCCTGCTGAACTGATCTAATGTATTTCTTGCTTTGGTTCTTCATTCTTCTTCATTTAAACGTGATAGGTTATATCTAAGATAAACGGAGTGGTGAACTCTGGGAATATGTGTTAATCGTTCTAAAATAATGAGGGAAAACTCTGAATAAAAAGCTCAGCCAGGAGCTTGAGGCAACCAAATTTCTAATAATGAACCGTTCCATTTTAAAACCACGTTAAAATTGCTTTCTTAAGCATACGCCAATCATACATACCATTGTATTGCATTAGAAGTTGTAATTCTCTTAATTGATAGCGATCACGCTTTACTAACATCCTTTCGATATACTTAAGTGATTTAAAATAGTTTTCAAGAATTTTGAACGTGTAAGCTAAAAATGTTCTTGTTTCCAGCTCTCCCCTTATGGTCTACTGCGACCTTCGGGGGAACCTCGTCCACCAAGCGATGGCTGGACCTATCAGCGGGCCTTGTCCTTTATCTCTGGTTGCAGATGACAATGAGGATGGCGATAGAACTAAAGATACATTTGCGCTTTAAATTAATTCTGGCTGAATTCCATTCCAATTTCTTGTAACTAGCTAAATTTTAAATCCTTTAGCGTTGGTTCTCATTTGACGCTACTAAACTGTTAATGCATTTCACCAATGATGCTGTAGTACTAGGTATTTGTCAGGGATTGTAAAATGACTGCATTTCCGTTAATTGCTACGGTCCACAGAATAAGTCAGTTCACTTGGATCTGTCACAGTTTCAAATTAGGTTAGCATCCGAGTTACATTAGCTATTCAGATGTTTCTATTAAACCATATTGATTTTCGCATTTAACTATTGTATATTTTCAAAATATACACAGTACATACAACCAAAACCTTCGATGTATGGATCTCACATTATAAAATAATAGCAACGGGTTAGGGTCAGGGAGATAAGAGATAGAGACAGACAAAATAGCTAAACAAACGAAAAGTCGAATTTATATACATTGATGCTTAATCGAAATCTTTCTAGGACGCAAGGCGAAGATGTTTAATGACATTCCTCCCACTCGAAACACTGGAAACTTGGAAAAATAGTACCTAGTTTTTATTAAAAGATTTTACCCATGACAATTTTACCTAAATAGTCTGTGAAGTCCGCATCGTTCACATTGAATTATTTATAAGGGGAAACTATAAAAGATAGATGAATATTTACTAAGAAAAAATTTAGAATCTGTTAAAATGTTCATTTTGTTTGAAACAGGTTTTTCGCTGCGTTAGAGTTCTTGAAATATTCGTTATTGTGTGCTTAGCTTTTAGCTGCTTAAGCTTTATTATGTTTAAAAATGTAGATTTCTACTTTTTTGTTTCTTTTTCCTCGAATGAACCGTTTATTAGAAAAAAAAACCCTATAATACATCGCTTGAGCATTCTGGATGAACATTTCAAAAAATGACCGATGAATACATCCAACATGACGTCATAAAGCAACTTCGCTGTTATGCACACATATACAAAGCAAAAGCGGATGATGTCTTGGTGCACGTGAACGAATATCTCAGCAGTTAATTTTTTCACAGTGCAGCAGAAGACATTATTGTGCTTGGATAATTACGGAGTTGCTGCTTTCTAGATAATGGATAGTTGCACGAAAAGGGTCGTCTTATTTGGTTATATAATTTATTTTGATTACGCATGATGCGAAGATTTTTATGAAAATTAATAATCTCGTTACCGCCTGTCGCCGCATCGGCTGCCAAAGCCGCTAATGAGAAATGCCTAGCAATCAATAAACACCATGAAGCACTCAAACTCCAGGCGTTGGTTAACGACTGCAACCACGACACCGTGCAAATACAGTCACTAAAAGAAGCCTTGCTTTGAGGAAAAAATATAATTTCTACTTTAGTGACATTTCCGAGGCGTCGGCTAACAGTAGTTCATTTGAGTATTCATTCATCGTGCTGTATTACCTCGAACTTTTTCAAGAAATCTTTATTGATCTTTCTTAATCCTCAGTAGGTTTATTTAAATACACATGTTTGCTGTCTTAAAGGTTACACAACGGAAATGTTAAAGTTAGGTTACACAACTGAGGGGACACTGCGCACATTGCGACCTACATAATCTATTGCACCTCCAGGAGGAAGGGATGGAGTGAAGGAACAACAGGCGGATACAGACCTCAGGCAGAAGGCCTTAGAGAGGCGCAGAGGTTCCTAAGCTCGCAGACCCGTCCTACTGCTGGAGCTGCCTAGAGAAGGCAATGAACGACCCATCGATCAAGCGGCCCACTCGAGGAGTATCTTTTCTTTAAGCAAGGGTCTGCGATATCTGTCCAGCACTGCTATACACCACGAAACCTAGAAGCATACCTGAAACAAGAGAAGGAAATGGAATGAAAAGGCAGTGATGGAAAGGAAATGGGGGTAAATGAGAAACCAGCCCCAAATTCGCCTACCGACCAGGAAAAGCCACGAAAACCCAAGGTCAGAGTGGGCGATCGACCGGAATCGAACCCGAGAACTCCCGAATGCGATTCTCACGATTAGCGCAGAGCCACCATCTTTTTAGGTTAAAGGAAAATAATTAAAAAGTGTGTTGCAATCACAAAAAAATATTTTTCCCACTATAGTTCACTTTCGTATATTTTGCAAATTATTTTAAAGGCTGTTTCTTTCTTGTTATTATCTATCTTACTAAATAATCTCCAAAATGGCTTCAATAATTAATTTTTTGTAGCTATATAGAAGCTCAGGACACTAGCAGGACAGTGAAATGTTTAAAAAGAAGCTCTCTGTATGCATGTTGAGAAACAAAACAATACACAAAGTTTATCAAAGGATTGTAGCTTGAAATACAAAAAATTCTGACGCACAAGAGAAAATATTTCTAAAACTACCAAAAAGAAAGTGATTTTTAACAGAAGAAGCTCTAAATTTTTCTAGCAAGTTTGTATCTTTTATAATTTAACAGAAAAATGTCAACCAACATGAAAAGGTCCACACAGACTATTCACAGAAAACTCAAAATACACATTCTATTATCATGTCAATATGTCATACATGTGATGCTTTAATCAAATTGTTATAGCTGTATTTGAGCAAATTAAAATTAATGGAAGCTTTTCCATGTAAAGGGAAGTTTTGGGCTGGCAAATTCTTCGTGTTGCAATGTTGGAAGATGCTGAACTTAAATACTAAGTGTGGTGCTTCTCCGACTTTTCGTTCCTTTCACAGACACACACACACACACACAATAACACTTTTTTTTTAGTTCAAGCGAAACGTGTACTTCCGTTGAAATCTCCAAGCCTAACGTTTCGTTGAAAAAAAATACTTCCTCTTTCTACCACAGGTAAATGATAGAAAAACTAAAAGGCTAGAAATTGCTAGCAAATCTTTGGGCTAGATAAAACGTGAAATGGTACTGATGGAATGAATGGAATGTAAGGTGAATACGTATAGAAATCAGTTCAGAGGATCCAAAATTCTTTTATCGATTTCCCTGTAACTTTTATAGTCTATAACATTTTTTATAACATTAAGGGCCGTTTTCACCAACCAATGTTAAAAATACTTTTACATCTTGTTTGTTATCAATGTGTTCAACGTTTAACATAATGTTAAAACTTTTGCATTTCATCAAGTTTTTACAGCAAATTGTTAATTAACATTTTGTTAACGTCAAAGACAACTGCGAACGCTAGCTTTCGTGAAGGCGGTGACCGAACTACACTGCTTCTGAACATGGTCCGTAGACTTTTGTCTACGTATCGCTGCGCTCTCAGTGTCAGTAGCAGACAACTATTTACATTCACAATGCCTTGTGAAATTCCCGATTGTTTGAAGTTAGAACAGTGATGTCAACTGAAATAAATGCTTCACCGTTTGAAACGCGTTAATTAATATCTGGTTAATAAGTATAGACGTATTATTAAGTGTACAAAAGCCGACTATCTTACATTAAAGGATAAGATTGCAGACTGGAACAAAATTCGCGAGTGATTTAATTAGAATGAACGCGTTCCTCCTAAGTCCAGTAAGCAACTGCGGCAATTTTATACTTACATAAAGTGCAGCACCAGAAACGTTAGGTGCGAAAAACGTGTAAGATGGCTCAAAATTGGTGGTAGACACTGCATTGAAACTAAAGTGAACGAAAATGTGTTATTGCTGATTAATCAAGCAGACCCGAGAAAAATGCTGTCTGTTTCTTGAAGCAATAGCTTGTAGCTTTGGAAATACCAATATTACCACCCATCAAGTGAATGAAAAATGTTAGTAGCATAAAATATAAGTACCTAATTAACACTTGTAGCATAAGAGAAATAGGCATGCTTCTGTTGGTAGTATTCTAACTTCTCGTATTTCCCATAAAACCATGCTTTGGACGGTCTGTATCGTTTTAAAAGTTCCATCTTTTGTAGGGTTTCAGATTTATTATGACGTACAACTGCTCTTCTATTAGGAATGGCATTAAAAATGCCAATTGTAGCAAACTCGCATCAACAGCTTGGTCTGCGGCAGCCAATTTCCAACTTCTAAGATTTGTTAAACGCCTTAACACGTGGTACAGCGATGTTAGCTTAACACCGAATTTAACACATTGTTAATATTAACATTTCTTGATGAAACGAATTTGTGTTCACGACAGAGTTAAATCAGTTTAACATTGTGTTAAAATTTAGCATCTGTTGGTGAAACCTGTTGGTGGAGCTCTAAAAGCATGATGCGATTCGTGTGTTTGAAAGCTCGGCTCATATTACGTTCACACGCTGCAACGACATAATTCTACCCAATTGTCTAGATAGTAATTAAGCAGCGCAGTGAAATAACTCCACGTTTTAACACTAACTTCCAAGAAATAGGGAAGGCGGGAGAAAAGTTCTTAGGAGTACTTTGTAATAGGAATCTTGGCTATCAACACTTCAGTTATTATTGTGTGTTTTATAATATGAAGACGAAAAATGAATAATTTAAATGTAGAAGTCAGGGTATTGTCAATACCTTCGAAGTATTGCTATTAATCCTAAGAAGTGTTGGGGAAATAAGATTAAATTAACTCCTATCTAATATTATGAGAAATTGCCTTTTTAGTCAATTTGGATTTGATGTTAATCCGGTGAATGTTTGTATGTGTGCACAGATCTGGGTTTTTTGGTCACTTTATTAGAGATTCCTCCAATCTCTCTCTTACTGTATATTTACGAGCTATTTTGCCGCACACCTATGATATGACATTCGACCTAAAATTTCGATTTCACTTATCATGGAAGTACGCGTTATGGAGATCCCCTGATTACAAAAAATAATTTACAAAAATGCCCATGTATATGTGTGTCTCTTTGGGCAAAGGCTCGCGTTTCTATTTCCTCCTAAATTTGGTAAACAGGGCAATCGGTGCATTACACGCCAAATACGCGTCTTGTGAAAACAAGGTTTCGTGTTAGCGTGCAGTAAAGCAGACCTAGGAAGAAAGGCAAGATGGAACTCGGTGACACTGAATATATATCTTCGTCGCCAGGCGAGCAACGTCTGTCCTCCAGCCTTTCTTAACGGAAGCGAACGGTTGATGGATAGAAGACGACACTAAGAAAAATATACGAGATCGGAACCACTTTTCTCGCTTTCCTTGTATCGATTTTGCTACCACCGCCTTGCTACCTCATACCCAGCGTCGTTAAAAAGTCGGGGAATGATGGCGGTGTTCCCGAGTGATATATTGCAGATTTGTGGCAAGCTTACGAGCCTCACAAACGAGCCATCTAAAGCACGATTTCCTGCAGAGATGTGGTACTTCGGGATTCCTTCCGACCTCAACTTGCATGCCTGACTTTTTCCTCTAGGTTAATGGGGCTATATTACATTGATTTATTATCCTTGCTCTCATACGCGTTCCTAGACAGGCGATCACACCTTTTTTATTAACAACACGAGACGGCCAAGAATTCTCCTGACCTCTTCTAGGGACCATTTTAATTTCTTTAGATTATTTGACAAAAAAAGACAATAATACATCAAGTATCTTGACTTGGATTGACAATTTTGAGTATCTACGATTGCAATTTCAGAAGTTATCAGAATACACAAACACTCCCGTTTCTGCGCGATTATCTATTGCAACATTAGTGAGGCCATTCTAAACAAGTCTGTGCAAGTTAAGTTCGGTTGTAAGCTTCTAAAATACAGACCTAAAATAAATCAGGCCACCTTAGGGTCTTAGGTCAAGAATATTTCATCCAAGTTAAGGCTTTTCATGGAAATACACAGATAGAAGCTTACGAATTACTTTGAGAAGACTGACTATAGAATAAATAGGAAGTTTTTATAAAGTTTTTAAAACAGTAGAATATAATCAATATCCCAGATCAGGTAAGTCAAGGTTGCGTACTGATGACAGTAGCATGGGCGATGCCGTGATGACATGCTATAAGACGCCCTGCTGGGAAGTCGCACTGCTATCTATTGTTCAAATGTGGGCATCATTGGTTACCACCATCTACTTGTTACCTTGGTAAGCTTGCCGCTTGCAACGAAAGACATTTTTAGTTATTTGTGACACTGAACTTCACACCCCTGATTTAAATAATCCACAGCAGCAGTGACTGAAAGGTGATTCGCGATGGAATTTGGACTCCTGGCACTTTCTTTCAAACATACGGTATTCATTGCAGGGGTCATTACTGACGTTTTGTAAGAAGACAGACGGATGACTTTTGAAGAGAAAATCTCTGATGTGAGATATTGGTACAGCGTATTTGAATACAGTATCTACAAATAAATAGTAAATGTTAAATGCTACATTTGTTGGATGCACATCTTTTATTATTTTGCGCATAATTTGGAACGTTTACCAATTGGGTAGTTTATAATCCAGAATGCATTGCCAATTACCCAATAGTTTATTAGAACTAAAACAGAAAATTATAATGGGGCATTTGTCCAATTACTATACAAAAGTCATTAAACAATTTTCGTTACACGCATGGATACAATTTGTTCGTAAATAGTGCTCACTTTAAACATTTGTTATAAAGTTAAGAACAACCTGAAGAGCATAACATGTTAGCTTTCTTTTGCATAATATACTATACAGAATTTCAAGTGCATTTCAAAAATATAATCGTTGCCATTTAAATAAAAATGTCTTTTGACGTTTTTAGAAATATTCAAATTATGAAGATTGTGCAGTCATAGGAAACTTTTTTCTTGTTCCTCCTATGCATGCCAAACATATACATTTGTTGGAATAATTGTCATTCGAGCTTAGCTTAACATATAGGTGATGATCTAATGGAAATTGTACATAATTCTACTAGATCTTCAAATATTTAAGTGATAATGGTCAGGAATGTATGACAGCTCTTCACGCGCTGACAAATTACCTTCTCTTGTGAATGAAAGACGCAGTTATGAGGTGACGATATATTGAATACCTACCTCTAGGTTACGTTTTGATGTTTGAGCTCACACCCAGCTGTTGCTGGCAGGATGTCTCGTTACTTTCCTTGTATAGCATTCACTACAACTAACAAGGCGATTCGAATTCATATTCTGACTTGAGCATAAGCAACATGGGATATACTATTTTAGAAATCTGTTCACGTTCGGGGACTGGGCTTTAACTAGACTATATCCATGCAGTTTTCTCTGAGAGTAGTGGTCAAAATGCGTTCCTGTTAGGCAATTTGCGTTGTATGTTGTACTTGCATTTCGACTTGCAGGAGGTGCTTTCTCTTTGTTTCTAACAAACTTCCTCTGCCTTTTTAACACAAGAAGCAAAAGAATTTGATTAATTACAGTAATTTGAAGAGGAAGTAATTAAAATATCTAAACAAACCAAACACAATTAAAAACCAAGAACGCGTAACGCCAAAAACAATTACATTTCTCTTTCTTTTGTTAGAAGTATACAGTTTTCCTTTTTGAGTACTGAAATTTGCTTCATGAAGAAACCGCTTGAGAATATATGGCTAAGTGTTTCATCCTACACTTAAGTGCTCTCGACACCTCTCACATACTGATATATCTATGCTCATATATATTTAATTTAACAAATGAGGACGCGGTTGCTGCTAAACACACTTTGCCACTTAGGGGCTCAGCGTAGAACACTTGAAACCTTTTGGCGCACACTCAGAGCAGAACACAACTGATCCGTCGAATCAAATCACAACTGAACTGCAGAGTCACAACTCACAACTGAATTGTACTCGGCACTGTCCAAACTCTTCGACTTCTTTACGGCACTTAACTTCGTAAGTACTTAACTAACCGAACTCCACACAGACAAGAGCAGTTCCCTTATATAGGCATTACGTTCATATCGGACTGTTCTAGAAAGCAAGGCTAGTAGAACAAGCCGAAAGGAATGTGCTGCAACAGGGAAGCGACACATAATGGGCTATTGTTCCGACGGCCGGTCGAAGGCCCCACCCAGGTGCCGGGTCGGGAGGCGTTTACCGGTGTCCCGCAGGTTGTTTCGCGCGTGCGGTCACAATATGATTTTCTGTCATTTCCAATCATTGCTAAAACACAACTTCAAAGTATTATTTTAAGGGGAAAAGTGAACCATCTGGTTTAAAAACCAATGCTGATATCACAAACTTAAGTTTTGTTACATGTTAGAAACTTGTCATTTTCTTTAATGAAAACAAGTGTTCTATTAACAACATAATTGGAACAATAAAACATTCAGACGCACCCAACGTCCAGCAGATTAGGTTTTGACTCAGTTTTAGTGAAAACAAAACTTTGTCATCCAGACCACCCTATCTAAAGAGTTTGTTCATGTTAGGTACGTACGTGTTTTAACAAAACCCTGAAATTAGGTTATCATGACACCCAATTTGGTTGAACTTACTTTCAAAAGCATAAGTGTTGAAATTATTTTCAGTAAGTTAAAACCAAGATTACTCCCTCACTCTAAGCTAGCAGACCCCATTTTATTTTTCTTCAGAAGAAAACCATGCGTTTTAACCATGGTTTACAAGTGACGGAAAATCACAAAACTGTAACATAGGTATATCAGCTTTTAACGATGGCTGCACATTTTTATAAGATTGCAATGTATATAGGTTTGTTAATTTGTGCAATTATTTCACCCAGATTTTTTTATAAATCTAAGGATGAGGCATCCCATAGAAATAATACAAACATTGTCTTTCAGTAGCTGAAACATTGTAGGTGCCAATATCAGTTATTGAGAATCAGTTTCCGTAAACATTAAGGATCTATTGGGGCACACAACGGCTTTTTCTTCTGTATCAGAATTCCTTGACTTCTGCGATCTTTGATAGGTCTGCACGTCAAACACAGCTGATGTAATATATTTCGTTTGTAACTTCAGTACAAGGCAACGTTTCTATTGATTTCCGGATCGACATTCGAAACTTCCAGCATCAAGCCCTCATTCGTCCGCTACTGTCAATCATTTTCAGTAGGGGTTTAGATCCAGACTTTTCTTTTCCTGCCTGACTGCATAGAAATGTTGAGTTACGAAACAACCAACAAAATGAAGAGAGGTTTTCTGCACAAGACAACACAAACCGTCCGCAATATCATGGCTGACAGCTCGAGCATTTTTGGCACGGTATTTCGGATTTCCATGGCTTATCCAGCTGGTTTCATTTGGGAACCGGATTTTGTTTGTTTCGGACTGTAGGAAAACAAGGCTTTCCACCGGAATGTTATCATAAAAGCACTATTTTCGAGACATACTGCTTCCTTTGTATAAGGGCAGGCTGTCTACCTTTCAAGTTGGAAGATCAAAGTTCTAGTCTCTATTGGGCTGAGTAGCCTGGATACATTTTTCCATGGACGTTTCCTGTTGAACATTTGCTGAACATTCCACTTATTTCATTCTCCGTCTAAGATATGAGATACTAAAAGATACGTTAAACACTTAGGAATAAAATATTGAAGTGTAATAGAATATTTAAACCTTGGCACAGTAAAATTCTCTGTTTACCTAAAATTACCGACAGTAATGGCATGCAGACATTTGGATTTATGGATACATTTGTTGTGATGAATTGAATTTATGTAGAGCAAACAGAAACTTGATATTCAATTAGCTCCTTTACAAATAAATTTTAATTTGACTAACAGTTATTACTCTCAAACCATTGAAACTTAAATGTAACCTCTAATCAGAGTACGACGAGCCATTGCAACTCTGGAAATATATATTAAACAAAAGTTAGGGAAGGCATAGGAAACAAATTATTCGTAGCATCCAGGATTGTCAGATTCTCAAATTGAAAGTAAGGAGTACACTTGTCATTACAGTGTGCAGTACTCTAGAGACTAAAGTAGCTGCTTACAGATTGTGGAGTCCCATGTGGGATTACATACTTTTAATTGAAACAAAAGTAAAGTGGATTACTTGTAAAAATTACATAACCTTTACACAATATATTATTTGTCGGTTACTCATATATTTGCACACATGAATTGAAACTGATTAATTTTAATATTTACTGTTATTTCCAGCTATACCTAACAACGCATTATGAAGCAAATAATACTATAATAACTTTTTTGCATGATTTATTGTAGTTGAAGTAAGGAACTAACAAATTCTATTATTTAAGCCCGCTGAATTCCTAAATTCTACAAGAAATACAATCAGATTATACTGCGAAATTCCTGTCAAATCACTTTTAGCAAACGTTGAGGTCTGTGAAACACGATAAATAGTGAAGAAGTGTGCACGGCAATTTCTACTTTATGGGCTGATAAGTAGAATTGCCAAAAGCGTGATGGTAATTGGCGTTCGTCGTGTATTATTTCCCAGGAAAGATGGACACATAAACTAAAACAGCACAAATAAGGAACATTCGCTGTACAGTACCTGCTCGTATAGTGTACCGTACGCGGATAACTTACCTTAAAAAACCGTACGTCTGGCTACCCTAGTGGCAACAGACAGTAAACGTATGTATTTTACAGTTCTTATACACTTCATATATAAAATGTAGTGTGTGTAACTAATGTGTACGTACATGCATCAAAAGTGAAACGCAGCGGTTTACGTTAGTAGTGACAAATCTAGCCCCTCCCTCTGCGGCATGACCTCAGCTTAACATTACAAGCTATTTGTCCATATTCTCACCGTTCATCTTCTTTGAATTTTGGCGCAAAAATAAAATACAATATAATAAATAAAAAAATTAAGAGATTTTGGTGTCTTGTTCTTTAATTACACTTAAGCCTTGTATTTTCGTGTAGGTACACTACTGTTCTCTTATTGTCGTTCTATGGCGGCAATAACTTTAACCTGATAAAATATCTCATATAAATGTCGCAGCTGTCATCCATTGTAACGACAACATGCAAGCAATTCTTACCCCTTCCTCTAGAATCTAGAAGGCCGAATTATGCTGCATTGGTTTAACTTTAGCCTTTCGCTTATGTACCAATCGTAGTGGAACTCTTTCATTGAGGCAGTATTCATTTCGTATCGATTATAACATTGTAATCCGTGAATTTTTTTCAGGTCAGTAGATAGAGAACTGATACCAGCTTGGTGAAATCAAAGGTTGAGTAGGTGGGAACCTTACGGAGGGAAAACAACTATTGCTATGTAGGGGAATTGGCCACTTTTTATCCAGGCCAGTGTACAATATTTTACTTGTAAAAATAAGGAACGGTACTCTTTGTTACCTCTGTGTGTGGATGCAAGAAGATGGCGTAACACAAGTCTCGAGTTATAACACTTGGCCTGATGGAAGGTTAAGTGCTATGGCCTCAGAGCGAGTACCTGCAGCTGATTGATCGCTCTGGGTCAGTCCACCCACCGTGGCACCCAGAAGTAATTCACTTTTGCTTCACACAATCTGCGGAACCTGATACTATTTCTTTTTTCTTTTTTACTTTCTCTACTACGTATGGTAAGTAGGGGAAGTATTGCATTCCACCCAAAAATTCGATACCGAGATTTCACAGGAAATGCAGGTTTTGAGGTGCGCTGAATGCATATAAAGGATTTTTGGAAACATGTCCATGTGCGTGTCTGTGTGTCTGTGAACAGCATGACTCAGAAACCAACAGTCGGATAAACACCAAACTTGGTATTTAGGTTCAGTAGCTTCCAGAGATGCGACACGAAAGTTTTCAAGAAAATACCCCCACCCCAGAATACCCTTTACATGGAACATTTTTCGAAAATTTTAATTTTCTCAAAAATGGCTCTTAACGATTTTGATTAAAATATCATACATTTAAGATACTTTCATGACAAATAAAATGTATATCTCGAATTTTCTGGGAATGTCTCCAAAAGTATTCTTCATTGTGAACGACTTTTGCATAACTGGTAAACCATAAGAGATAGACAAAATTTTACCTCACAAAAAATGTAGATCGCATTAAAATACACAATTTATATCTTATACATTTTTTTGTTGAGTGAACCATTTTCGAGATATTGCTTGTTATTTCCTTAAATTTTCCAATACTTATACTTTTCTCAAATGGGAATTCGCTATTCATTTTTGTTTGTGCTGGTAATACATTTTTCTCAAATGGGAATTCGTTATTCATTTTTTTGTCCTGGTAATGCAAAGAGAATGGAATACTCCACATAGCAACCAGCTCTTAAAATATTTGACTATCGCTTAAAGCCTACCAATTCCTTTTGTATCTACAAGAAAAATAGCAATAAAATTTAACATCTCGAACAACACGAAGCATATGGAGAATAAGCGTTTGTAAAAACAGTTTATACAAGAGTAGTAGAGAAAATCAGTTTTTTTTTCTTCGCACAGTTTCACAGTAATTCCTTTTCTAACGTTCGACCTTTAGATAAATGCTGCAACAGGCGTATGAGCTGCTGTAATTTAATTTCCGCAACTCGATTATCTAACTGGCCTTGCGTGAAATAGTTGTGAAAGGCTGAGGGATTGTTCAGACGTGGAGAGGGTTTAGAGCTAGAATACATTATCACGTCACGCAAACATTTGGATTTCCTGGAGCAGTAACACATGCATAGCAAGTTCTTTTTACATGTCATTACATTAATTTACATTACATTTCAGGTAATAGACCACCTATGGAGGGAAGCACTCATAATCTCTTACAAAATGGAAGAGATAAACGTAAAAGAAACATTTTCTGATGGTTTTACATTCGCATTGTTTTCTCTACCCATATCGTGTATTTTTATATAGCTTCTACAAACTACTCTTGAAAGAGCTTATTTTTCTATCTACTTCGTTAATTGAGATATACGTTTGCATAAATGGCTACATTACACATTTTATAATGAGTAGAAAAGGTATAGCGAATGTCAGAAGTTTAAAAACTGATTGCTATATGTTGGCCTTGAAATTCCATACTCATTCCATTCCGTTGCGGGAAACAACTGAATAATGACAGCACTTTAAAAAATTAACCGTAGTGAAAAACTCACAAAACGTTATTTTAGATAAATTGTGTGCTTTAAAAGCTATATAAATGTTTTTGGAGTAAGGTTTTGTCTATATCTTAACGTTTACCGGTTATACAAATTACACAGAATTACTTCTGATAGAAGAGACTTCACAGGCTATTCCTAGAAAATTCAATATATGCATTTTGCATGTAAATATTTTCATTATATGGTATTTTAGTCAAAATTATCAGGCAATTTTTAGAAAGTCAAAGATTTCGAACATTTTTGCATGTAAAGGTTACTTTGGGGTGAGGAGATTTTCTTGATGTCACATTTTTGGAAGGTACTGAAAAATACCAAGTGAAGTATTTATCCGAGTTTTCGTTTTTGAGTTATGCCGTTCAAACAAACACACACACATTCTTCTAAAAATGCTTTCATGGATTGGGGCCTCAAAACATGTATTTCTGGTAAATTTTCGACATCGAATTTTTTTGATGGAATGCAGTACCTTCTCGACTTACTAGGTACTTGACAGAGGAAGTGAAAAAGGAGCACGCGTAAAGAACTGAACAAGATAGAATAAAAGTTTGAAAATAAGGACTAGGAAGTATAAATTAAAAAGGAAAAACATTATTGCAACAACTTAAGAGCATCGTGTGTTGCCCATTGAACGACATGCGATGCCCGATACATTGCATACTAGTACAGAAAAAATTGCGCTTGAAAAATACATTGCAAGGACTGGCTATCGACTCATGACGGGCGAAATTAAATTGAGTTGTATTTATGGACGCTCTTTAACTGCTGTGGTCCTTAGCGTCCCATTCTATATTGGGCATGGATGACCGGTAATTTTGCTCAGAGGCCTCTTTATCAGGCTTGAGGTTCCTTTACGTGCCGTAAATATACGACATGGGACCATCGACTTTACTTCTCCGAAGGAAGCCATGCTAAGGATTTTTACTCCTGAAAAAAAAAACCATCGCCCTCCGCCGGGTTTGAACCCGCGACCTCGGGAACTAGAGGCTAGCATGGTAACGACTACACCATGGTGGACGACATAGGGTGAAGTTGATATACGTCTGAAGAAAGTGGAAGATAAGTGAGAAAAATATATTGAAAACTTATAGAATTAGGCGGAAGGAAGAAGAAACTACAAATGTTAAAGGATAAACTTTGCTAGATATACTCGTGGAAATATTAATAGATACTAGAAATAGCTATAAAGATGTGTGCAGGCTACACCAGAAGAAACAGTAGTATGCAGAGAAAGTAAAAATAAACATACCATTTTCGCTATTATCATTCTAAATATTTAACTTTCTATTTTTCAATTATCAAAACAGAAAATATTTCAAACGGTGCAGAATTACATAGTGGTGGTATTTTTGCTGCTATATGGACCTTTTATGATAATTTAAAAATTTGCGTTTTGTGCCTCTGATTCGTAATCATACTTACCACAAACCATACAAAGTTTTGATTTTATAGGTTTCGCTGTTTTATAATAAAATGCAAACTTTGTTCACCTATAACAAAGCTTCAAAAATCATGTACTAAACCTATATGAAACGTCGGCCATTGTTTAAATACTTACCTGTTATACTTTCTATTTTTATTTTAAAATTATATTTGTCTGCACAAATCAGTATTTTGAAAGCGTTAATGCGCCATCTTGCCAAGTTGTGTTTGTACTTGTTTTACCCCCTATCCTGCAAGCACCTCCGGGGTAAGCCCGTCAGATGTGGAGGTATTCTTTAACTCCTGGACATTCATTACTCATGAGGTCTCAAAATGAGTACTCAATTATGCCCTACAATCCTGGAAAAGAAAACGTAAATAGGAATGTTCTATTTCCTTTTACAACCCCTTCCTCACTATGTGTGTGAGCATATTTTACTTTGTTGAGTGCCTACATAGATGCACAATATTCAACTCTCACTGGTGAAACAGAATATCATTTTTTTTTTTTTTTTTTTTGCAGTTGCCGCTGAATATATTTTTGAATGCTGCTTGCTAATGGGTTTGATCGTATGTTTATTAAAAGCTTTTTTGTGGATATTTCGGATTTCAAAACATATTTTCAAGTTGTTGTTTAATCTGTATTAAACTTCCAAGGTAACATAGTCAAACGTGGACTGTTAGTTTTTTCCTACTTTTCTTGCGTAACTTCGGCGGTAAACATTTGGCTGAGGAATTGCTCGATTGCTGGGTATGTAATAACAGAATGGTTGACCCCATTCCTTGCAGATCCCCAGTTTCATCGCTCAGTTTCATTCACCAGCAATTTTAGATGGAATGTATGTCGAGGCGAGAAAGAGAGGAAAAGTGCTTTACGAAAACATTATTGAATACGAAAGGGAAAAGGTAATACAATGGCTGCTTGTTTTGCATATTTATTGATAAAGTAGGTCACGAAGTCAAAGATCTGAATGGAAAACGAAGAAAAAGGTGAACGAAAACTCAGGATAAATGTAAATAAAAATTGAATAACAGGAAGAAAAGAAAATGAAAAAGTGGAAGAGATGCAGAACGAAGGAATGGCGAAAACGGGTGGATGGATCGTTGAAGGGAGGAAAAGAAAAGAGAAATTGAGAGGAATAAAGCGTGACAACCTTCTCTGTTTCATCTCATAACGACTCTACAAGCTAACAAAGATTAATTTTCTAGCCAGATGGCTGTATAGAAATGAACTTGAGAAATTACCTTTAGGGACAATTATTAGAAGATAATGTGTTTATTTATTCACTACTTTCTGTGGAGGAACTATTGTATTATTATCGTATGTTAAATCAAACGTATAACAGCGAACGGCGATCTCTTAGTCCAGTTGTCAGCGTTAAGGCTTCTCAACCCAGAATCCCGGGTTCAATTCCAGGCTGGGGCGAGAGAATTCTTCTTTAATTAAAATCATTCCTCACCCTCTGCAGTCTGTAAGTGTGAATGCTAAGTTAAAGGATCCTAAGGGTATAAATGAAACAATTAAAAAGAAAGAAAAACAGTCCACGTTCTGGAAATAGTTAATGCGTTAACTATCTGTTGCATAAATACATCTTATTTACTGTTAGTTTTTCTCTACATGTTTAGATTTAGCAGTTATATGAAATTTCAGAAAATACTGTCTTTATATATAGTATTAAGATTCTAACCAGAAACATTAGGGTTTTTTTTCAAGAAGATATCAACCAAGAAAATCTTCCAAGTAAAGCAGTAGTTCCCTGATATTTGCCTTGTATTCCTGAAAGATGCTTGACTTAAATACCAAATTTTTGCATTTGTGTAAATATTGTTTTCTTTGATTTACGCACTTACGCAACTTTTTCCAATACGTTTATATTGCTACTTTTTCTACGTGGAATAAGTAGGGGAAGTTTGTATTCCATCCAAAAATTCTACTCCGAGATTTCACTGTAAATACATGTTTTGAAACCCCCTGAATCCAGAAAAAAACATTTTTAATAAAAGGTCTTTGTGTGTGTCTGAGAACAACATTTTCAAGAAAATCTCCACTAACCTTTACATGGAACATTTTTCGAAATTTTCTAGTTTCTCAAAAATGACTCGAACAATTTTGATTAAAATACCATATATTAAAGCAAATAAAATGTATATCTTCAATTTTCTCGGAATAACCTGTGAACTACTCTTCATTCGGAAGGAATTTTGTATAATCTTGTATAACTGGTAACCGTTAACGATAGTTCAAAACACGCATTATATAGCTCTCTTTAAAACACACAATATATTTCAAATAATTTTTTGTGGCATAAAACATTTCTGAGATTCCGTCATTAATTGTTCGAATTGTTCAATACTTCGTCCTTCTTTTAAAGTCCTGAAGACATTCAGTTGTTTCTCGCGACTGCATGGAAATAGTATGGAATTTTGAGACCAGCATATAGCGTCGAGTTCTAAACCATTTGACTGTCGCTGTTCCCTCAGTATAGTCCTATCTATAACGAAATGGGTAATGTGGCCATTTCTGCAAAGATTTATGTGGATTAAAATGGAATAGAGAGAAAAATAAGCTTTCGTAAGATGTTATTATACCCATTAATAATTGATACAGGGTAGAGAAAGTCTTGTGAATGTAACACATAGTATATTTCTACTCGCACTGCTTCAGAGCAGGTTTCCTGGATACTGCATTTTTGGGTCAATGCAACACCCCACGTACTCTCTACCCTAGGTGAGAAGTGTAGAACGTAAAACGTGAAGAAAGCCTAAGTAAAAGAGAGTAAATGGGGCGGAAAGTAGAAGAGTAATTATGAAGCAGGGTTTTTACAAGAGAGAAAAAGCAGAGATTAAATAAGAGAAAACCTGAAAGCAAAAAACAAAAGAGTGGAAGAAAAGGGGGAGAAATGACGCAGGTTGTAGCGAATGATTTTTGTAGGAACAAAAAACGAAACAGGATGTGAAGCACGGAAGGGATAAAAACAAGGCAGATGAAAATTGCTAAGAAAAGGCAATAGAAGATAGGTAAGCAAAGTGAAGAAAGAAGCGGCTTTAGTTAACGAGCTGTCATTGGTAGGGACGGAAATACATTTCCTCTCGGCTTGTTCAGGTAAGACATGCTGTACCACTCTCATCTGTCGCATCTTGGGTCTTGTCTCGAGACGGTGCAATAAGCCCTTTATACCGCAGTTGCTGTAGTAATCTCAAGGAAATGGACTTGGGGTACGGCTTTCTAATGCAGATCACACGCAGCTGAGAAACTAATTGCCTTGACGGTCACATTAAATCCTCTCTCTGCTGTCCAACATGTCAGGGTGACGTGTCTCAGACGTCCTGATTCGTCATCAGTAGAAGTTGAATTAACTCTATTGCGTGGTATTGGCACGAGATGTGGGCGAAGCATGACTTTCATTTGCGAGAACTCAGTTTGTATGGCATAATTCTAATATTACGCTTACGACAGAAGAAACAAAAGGATTAATAAGCTCAATACCAGAGTAAATGTATGCAACATTGTAACCTGAGAATCGTTCATGACTCATTTTCCCCCTTGAGCATACTTTTGTAGCTTGCTTCTAAGGTCACATCGCGACATCCTTAACTGTTTATTCGCGTATGCTTGAGGGAGGTAGTTCATTTAGCCACGCAGGTGGCCTTAGAACCGCCCCTTGTAGCTGCTTTTCTTCGTAATTAAGAAGATGTGTTGATCGAATAAAAGTTGTTAACTTATTATTTAAGCACTTAAAATCCATTTACATCGTAGGTTTATAATTTATATTGTTTAAAACAAAACATTACATTTCCATTGTAAAGATCAACACCGACCGACATTGCACAGCCCCTAAATCTGCCTGAAACATGAAACGGAAAGCGAAATTCATGTTAGAAGAGAAACCGCCCCAGAATTCACTTTACCTTAAGGGAAAACTACGAAAAACACATGGTCAAAGTGGTCAGTCCCAGGAATCGAACCCAGGACTTCCCGAACGCTAGTTTCGCACACTACCGCGGAACCATCTCGCTTGGTTTCCACCGGGTAGATATAGAGGACCTATCTGCTGGTGATTAATAGAGAAATTAATGTGACTTTTTATGGTGGATAAGTTCCTTATCGCTGGCCCCATAGTCTGTAGAGCAGCTGCCTGCTGTGCGAAGGGTCCCGGTTCGATTCTCGGCTGGGGGTGGGAATTGTTCTTATATAAGATTATTCCCTATCTTCCCCATAGTCTACAAGTATGAATGAGAGTGTAGGTGATCTAATATACAAAAACCAAAAGAAATATAGAAATCCAACGACAAGTGCACGCGAGTTAACACTATTGCCGAATATGTTCCAAAGGTATAAAGGCCACCGATATGACCATTATAGTTAAAGACGGAATATAAATGGAAGAAAAAAAGGTTTCTTTTAATAATATAGGCTTTATCATTCATTTCTAAGTTAACATTCTATAGTGGAAAGGCTTTTAGTTTTCATTTATCTACGCGTATGCCTTTCAGGATTTTCGTTCTTTGCATATCCTTCCGCGAGCTCACAATGATGGAAGCCAGCCTGATATTTGGTGACAGATGGGAACGGCATTCATTTGTTCCCGTCGTATGAACGGATCCCACATTTCTGTAGAACTGCGCTCGCAGTAAGAGTGCTACATTTGAAAGGAAGACGATTGGTTTTCGGAAGGATGCACCGCACTTCCCTTGCAGCGTGGTTCCTATAGTAACGGGGAAAGCTGCTGGCATGTTAATAATCACAGTGACCACAATGGGAGGAGCGTTAATCAAGGTTTTTAAGGGAGCAGGCATGTTTGCACATTGTCACATCCTGGATATTAAGCCGGGGTAATTGGTTACGGCAAAAACAAGAGAGGTCGAGACCTGACTGTACCTCCCGTATGGCGGCCGCTGTGGCCATGTAGGGGAATGAAACAGGATTAAATATTACTTGCCCGTAATCCCCCTCTCTGTCTCTCCTCACTCGTGTAAATGTGCACATGCTCTTTTCCTTTTTTAACTTCAGCAGATAAATGAGGATATGTCGCTTCAGCAGGTCCAGTAGCACAGATCCGACTAAAAATCTACTCTTACAAAGAGAAGTCCTACATTTTCTTAAAACATTCGTATTAAAATATTACAAAGCAAATATGCATGTATTCCTTATACATTTTAAAATTAAATTAGTTTTCTGCTGAAGGACACTCCTTTGAAATAAAAAACCAAACCTCCTCCCTTCTTCCCTCTTTCACTTTTCTCTTCGTTCTACACATGAACAGTTTATGTTAATAATAGCTATAATGTGGTATCATCTTCTGCACCGGACTTTCTACCTTCGACATATCTCCCAGTGTCTCTCTTAGCAAGGAGTTTCTTCTCATGTTTTCTCTCAGCTAATTTAATTTCTTTTTACTTTCTCTACTACGTATAGTAAGTAGGGGAAGTATTGTATTCCACCCAAAAATTCGATACCAAGATTTCACCGGAAAGAGACCCCCTGAATCCAAAAAAAAGCATTTTTGGAAAGATGTCCGTGTGTGTGTGTGTGTGTGTGTGTGTGTCTGTCTGTCTGTCTGTCTGTCTGTCTGTGAACAGCATAACTCAGAAACGAGCAATCGGATAAACACCAAACTTTGGTATTTAGGTTCAGTATCTTCCAGAGGTGCGACACGAAGGTTTTCAAGAAAATCCCCCACCCCAGACAACCCTTTACATGGAACATTTTTCGAAAATTTTAATTTTCTCAAAAATGGTGCTAACGATTTTGATTAAAATATCATATGTTTAAGATATTTTCATAACATATGAAATGTATATCTCGAATTTTCTGGGAATGTCTCCAAAAGTATTCTTCATTGTGAACGACTTTTGCATAACTGGTAAACCATAAGAGATAGACAAACTTATACTACAAAAAATGTAGATCGCGTTAAAATACACAATTTATGCCATATACATTTTTGTTGTTGAGTGAACCATTTTCGAGATATTGCTTGTTATTCCCTTAAATTTTGTTGCAATACTTATACTTTTTCTCAAATTCGTTATTCATTTTTTTGTCCTGGTAATGCAAAGAGAATGGAATACTTCACATAGCAACCAGCTCTTAAACGCTTAAAGACAATTCCCCTTGCATCTACAAGAAAATTAGCAATAAGATGAACATCTCGATATCTCGATTAACATGAAGCATATTGGAGAATAAGCGTTTGTAAAAATAGTTTATACAAGAGTAGAGAAAGTCATGTGAGTGTAACACATCAGATTTTTCGTGTATTTCCCTCGCCAATGAAAGCAGCAAATGCCATTTGTTGCGCAGAAGTTAACACTAGGGTAAACAGAAGTGGTCCCAACCACATAAAGTTTGGTGCGACATATTTTGTTGCTAAATGTTAATGACTACATAATTACGTATCTTACCTAATTATTCCTGAAAGTGTTTGCACAGTGGAGTCCCTTTATACCTCGAAATTATTCAAGTTCACTGTTAAATACGAAGCAAGTTCACACAAACACTTTCTGAAACAAGACTACTTCTGATTAGCTAGATAGCACTTGACTATGACCTCGCAGAGGATTTACTACTACGCAAACGCCATCCTTCGTGACAAATTTTAGTTATCTAAAATCTAATAAAAATGAACAGGCCCCTTCAAAGATCTAGTATTTTAATTAAAATGTTTATGAGAAATTAAAACACAAGAAATTTTTTAATGCATTCAGGTGGAGAGGACAACTCCTTGAAAATATTTGCCTTGCGCCCTTAAAAGGTCCATCATTAAATAAGTATTAAATTTGATATTTGTCCGATTTTTCGGTTTTGAATTCAAGTTGACAGACTAAAGGTTTGACACAAAAAGACATATCTACTTCTAATGCTGTTCCCATGCAATCGCGAAAAACAACTGAATGTTGGTTGAAAGGCTTTAAAGAATCAACAAAAAATGGGGAATTCGAACCTTTAATATCGGATACCTCAGACACGGCTCATACCACAAAATAACGTATTTTAAATAAATCGTGTATTTTAAATAGATCTACATTTTCTGTGTAGTACGTTTTCGTCTGTCGCTTAACATTTAGTTACCTATACAAGATTATACAAAATTTCTTCCAAATGAAGTGGACTTCACAGGCTATTCCCAGAAAATTCAAGATAAACATTTTATTTGGCATGTACATATCTTTAACATATGGTATTTTAAGCAAATTCGTTAGAACCAGTTTTTAGAAAATTAAAGTTTTTGGAAAATCTTCCATGTAAAGGGTAGTCTTGGTGTGGATTTTCTTGAAAATCTTCGTGTCGCATCTTTGGAAGGTACTGAATTTAAATACGAAGTTTGGTGTTGATCTGATTTTTCGTTTTTGAGTTATGCTGTTCACAGACACACGCACGAACATTTCCAAAAATGCTTTATTTGGATTCCACGGCACCTCAAAACATGCATTTCCGGTGAAATCTCGATATCGAATTTGTGGGTGAAATACAACATTTCCCTTACCTACTATATGTAGTAGGGAAAGTAAAAAATTCATTCAGCAATTAAAAATCGACCCTTGTAATGCCGGGATTTGAAGGTAGCTTATTAGGTATTTCAAGAAGTCCAACCAGGCACAAAAATTGCTGTTTAATTGATTGATTGGAAGCTTCAGTAAAGGATTGATAACGAAACTGTAGCGGAAGCTTGGCGCCAATATCGAACACTCTTGCTGACCTTCAACCTTTCACAGCATCACCTCACCTAAGTCGCTTGTGCACACAGGGAAGTTTCTCTTCTCGGCCACAGTGCCGAAGCGAACAGTTTAGTTGCGGTTTGAACAAACTTAGCGAAATCTGTCCCACTGCACACACACGCACGTTTCACATGGCTTTTCCCGCTCTCTGCCCTTGCTACACCTTCCCTCCAACTTCTCTCGGCTGTAACAGACATTTTAACGTATAATTTGTTATGCGACTATTATTCTACGTTCCTAACTCCGTAGCATCTGCGATTCTGGAAACGAGAATGTAGGTGTTCTAACAAATATTTGGCACTGCAATTTGTGTAGCGTTTCCTTGCTTCCCTAGGAATAAACAGCGAGCTAGAGCAAGATTTATTACCTGCAACTGCTTTTCATATTCCATGGAACTTCTGGTAATGACGTAAAATTTAAATTTATATTGGGAGTGAAAGACCGGTAATTTTGCTCAGAGGCCTCTTTATCAGGCTTGAGTTTCTTTTACTTGACGTATATCTATGACACGGGACCACCGGCTTTATTTCCCCTCCGAAGGAATCCATGCTAAGGATTTTTACACCCGAAAACATCCATCGCCCTCCGCCGGATTCGAACACGCGACCTCGAGAACCAGAGGCTAGCATGGTAACCACTACACCATGGAAAATGACAGCATTGACGTTGGTGTCTTACCCTCGACGCCAAATAGTTACAGAACTTATTGAAAGTAGAGACTGCATTCGTCACGGCACCTTAATTCCTTTTAAATGGATTCAAATCAACATTGAATTTTCCTTTTATCGTTACAGTTTCTACATATTTCTATACCTTATTGGAATCCCATAGGAATCTTAATGTACGAAAATTCTGAATTCAGCATGTACCACCAGAACATCAGTTCCTAATGCCTAGAAGAGATAAAGGAAATTAGTTTTTTAATGAAAGCAAAATCGCACAGACAGATTTTGCTTTTTAAAAAATGATATTTTAAATATATCTTGTAAATTTTAACAAACTTTAATAAACAAAATATCCTTAGAATTGATTGTTATTCTACACAAGCCGTGTGTTGGACATGGTTGGAAAGGTAAAATCAGGTAAAAAGGTAAAAATTCAATGCCATCGCCGGGATTTGAACCACGGATCTCCCGGTTGCTACCTTTCCAACCTAGTCCAACACACAGCTTGACCTAATAGTGCTCGAAACTATGAAGCCCGAGACTTAAAGAGTTACAGCATTGTAAGTTGCCATTGCAGTAAGTCATTTCAATACAATTTTAGATCTCCTTATTGTTTACCGGGGAAAATGCGAATCGCTTGGGGAATTTAATGTCGGACCGGCATGTTGTCATGGTAATTCAATGGATAGAGCTACCCGACGGAAACCGAGAGATCCGTGGTTCAAATCCCTGTGATGGCATTGAATTTTACAGTCGTCTTGATTCTACCTTCCAAAATATCCGTATTGAAACTGTTCTCTACAGCGTTTTATTGATAACAACAAAGTATGTTTAGTTATATTTAGCATTTCCTATACATTTTATTGCACTTCTTGTCAAGAAAGTACTATTAGTGTGTTTCTTGTCAGTAATCGTGGCCAAGGCACATCTTAAATTGTATCTGAAATTTCAGATGTAGAGTAACAGGGAAGTAAGTGAAAGTTGAATAACAAAATTACAATAGGAAAACGGCAAATCCACTATTAAGCTTTTTACTTTTTCTGCTACATACATCGGCAATACATGTTCTGAGGCCCCCTGAAACCAAAAAGCATGTGTAGAAAAATATTCTTGTGTATGTGTGTGTTAGTTTGAAAGTAGAGACTGCATTCGTCACGGCACCTTAATTCAGAAACGAAAAGTTGGTTAAACATGAAAGTTGGTATTTAAGTTCAGGACCTTTCAAGGATGTGACTCGAAGATTTTGAAGGAAAATCCCCCACCCCAAGCTATCCTTTACGTGGAAAAAGCTTTATTCTTGATTCTCTCAAAAATGATCCAATGATTTTGATTAAAATAGTCATATGTTTAAACTATTTACTTGACAAATAAAATGCATATATTGAATTTTCTGGGAATAGCTTGTAAAGTCCTCTTTATTATGAATGACTCTTGTATAACTGGTAAACCGTAAGACATCAACACAATCTTACTACGCAGAAAAGTAGATCTTTTTAAAGCACAGAATTAGTCAAGTACAAATTTTTTGTGGTCTACCACATTTCCGAGACATTCTTTGTTATTGGTTTGATTTTTAAAATACTTCATACTTTTCTCAACTGCAATCCCTATTCTCCGCCCCCTTTATTCCTTTGTTTCTTTCTGGTGTTCATCCAAAGAGAACGGAATTTCAAAGCCATCAGTAGTCCTGAGAGCTAATTAGTCCTTGACGACCATAGAAATAAAGAAAAAAAAACTTCACTATCGTTTTAGCTTACTGTATTCTTCTTATTCTTACAACACAGTGTGTAAATGAGTTAGGAAGGTTCATCAAGAAATAGGTAGCAGAATAAGGTTTTGTAAGAACAGTTTGTATAAGAATGAGTAGAGGGAGTCATTATAGGTGCAACAATACGTCAGGTGTTTTTTTTTAAATTAACGTTAACAACTAGGCCATATCAAATGATAAATGAAACGGGTGAAATTCTGCTAAAATGATCTCAGGAACCACAGCTTAAGTTTTACTGTCATTCGTGTTCTGAGAAGAAGGTTTCAGTTAAATTACTTCAGCCGAGATTCGAGCCCCGGACCTCTTGAATGATATGTGGATACGCTATCCCACAGCACAGAGATGGCTCATAGTTATTTTACAAGCCTTTCCGGACCCCTTCAGGTGTTTGCCCTGCCGCCGTATGTGCCTTCCTGATCGGACCGGAAGTCATGTCGCACAGTATGCCGGATGCCAGTTAAGATGACCTGGCGCGTTTCTGTTACTTTGACTGTGGTTACCTTAAAACGCTATACGTTTGTACTTAGAAAATGCGCACAAGGATATCTGTAAAACACAAGAGAAACCATCTTATGAGCGCTGATTGTGCTGACAATGCAGGAATCAGTTCTCGTTCCGGGAAGAAAGGTTATTAAAGTTTGGCCCTCAGTATACTAGAAAATATGTGCAACGGCAACTCTGTCTCCAGTGGAACTGATATTTTCCAGCTGTAAACTGAAGCAGCGACCGGATAAGGAAGAATTTTAGCTTAGGGAAATTATCAATAAATTACCCGAACTGGATAACCGGTCATGAAATCAGAGACTGGCCGAATAATAGCCTAAAGAATTAATGCATTTGTTTTTCTAGTATGTAATAGTTAAACTATTGAACAATACTTTGGCATGCAACTAAGAAAGTGCTCCCATCAACACTACGCCTAACGTTTATACAAATGAACGTCACTCCTCAGCTTGACTTTCTTTTATATTTCTTAACTGAGAGTACATCTAAATTATACAGTGATAATTCTGAAATATAATATCTCAAATGGCCCACTGTTGCATTTGAAAAATAAATGTGACATAATTAAAACGGAGTTTAATAAATGCAGTATGTCAATTTTTAAGATAAGAAAATATCTGCTTCTACAACCAAAGAAACCCGTTAATTGCAATCACTTTGAGGCCGAAGTGAAAAATATGTTAGCCACGAGTTTCGCACTTTAAAGATTCTTTGCGATGAGAAAATTATTTTTATTTTTCTATTCACCTTTAGATTTGGATTGTGTAGTAGTTTATAATACACCCATTATAGGAGTCTTCAGATTTATTCGGTTGTTCTCACCAGAGGGCTGTCTGCGCATGACGTCAATACTTTGAAACGAGTTTTATCACCAGTGCTTGCGGCAGAGGAATAGCTGAGTGGAAGGGGTGGATATTAATAGTTTTGAGGTCACCTTAGTGAATGGGACTTGTACCGTACCTTTCCAATATGTACATTTGGAACTTCTTTGCTTGCATCTCGTAAAGTGCAATCTCAGTATGTATACTGACAGGTAATTCAAATAATTGGACGGTTTTTGTATCGTTGAGTGTCTCGGCACACCTTTTCCATTATCGAAAAAGCTTGTTCATACACTTTACAGCAGTAAATCAAATTGCATCATGTTTTGTCTCGGACTTGATGAAACTCTGAGCAAGAACGGAGAAAATCATTTACACAGCGGCCAATAGCGTAACGATAGACTGCCCCTGGTATCCTTCCAGTTCGGAAATAGCCCTCAACCATGCAAATTCTGTGATCGGTTGTCACTTCCTTCTCGTGCAAAAAGCACAAAATGTCCTAGTGAAAAACAGTTTTGCACCACCGCAGTATATCAACCTGTTTACAAAGTCGGAGACGCATGCAGTCGAGGTTCAATTGCGCACCTCTCCTTTGAGACAAGGGGCTCGCTCAACTAATAATGACAGTAAAGGCCGAATAATTCTGAAGCCGTTAAGTATGAAAGAGACTTATTAAAAGTTCGATTTTCGTTGTCACGTCTCGACAGATTTGGGCAACTCTAGAAGAAGCTTAATCCGTATATGTTATATAATGTTATTAGTAGATGTTTCAGAATAATTTAGCAATTTATAAGCCTAAGTTGAAACTTCGTTTCTTTAATTCGTAACAATTTAAACACATTCAACGAAGGGTATGCTGTAATCATGTACTACTACTTATTGGAAATATTTGCAATATGTGCAATATTCCACGTGTCCAAATAGTTGACGTTTTACAGCCATTTGTATGAGTAAATCCGAGTATTAATATACAGGGTGGACCATTTAAGTTGAGGCTGTACAATATTTACAAAACTAAGCGTTGTAGAAAGAAATGTCGGGAATAAAAGTTGATTGATATTTTGGGGGAAAGTAAATGCCATTAGTCGTGTTTTGCTTGGAGGACGTTACGATAGTCATTTTAGAGTCAATTTAGTTTTTTTAAATGGGAACCTACAATTAGGGTCAATTTTTTTTTCATTTACTTAAACAACTTCGTGCAATATGCACCGAAAAAAAATTAAGACAAATTTTTTCATAGAAACTGAAATTATGCTGTCACAAATACCATCACCCACTGGCACGTGGACCCTTGAAAGATCACGTGACAACATACCAGCACAGAGTAAATAAAAGACTGACATATATAGTTCTAAGGGCTCTAAGTTACGAAAACAAAATGTGAATCTTCTTACCAGAAATTAGAATAAGGTTTCTTAAGGTCTCTTTCTCTTAGGAGTTTATCAGTTCCAGACTTCATTTACTTATCAAAGTTTTACGTTTTATTTTATAAACTAAAAGTCGGTTAAATACGAATCTTGGTATTTGAGCTCAACATCTTCCAAGGATGCGACACGAAGATTTTAAAGAAAATCCGACCACCCCAAACTACTCTTTACATGAACATTTTTTGAAAAATTTGATTTCTCAAAAATGGCTCTAACGATTTTGATTAAAATACCATAGATATGTTTAATATATTTGCATGAAAAATAAAATGTGTCTTTTGTATTTTCTGGGAATAGGTTGAGTGGTCATCTTCAATATGAATTATTCTTTATAACTTGTAAACCGCAAGAAAATATGCAGATCTCGTTGAAACACATAATATATTTAAAATAACATTTTTTTGACGTTAGCCATTTCTGAGATATTTTTATTATAGGCTTGAATTGTCAAATACTTTGTACTTCAGCTGCAAAACAATTTTTTCCCCGCGGTCTTGCAAAGAGAACGGAATTTCAAAGTCATCACATTGCGACTCGTTCTTAAAACGTTTGACTATCGCTTAAGGCTACTGTATTCACTTATTCCCCATTTGCTTATAAGGAAATGTGTATTAAAATCATTTCTACAAATTTTTATGTCGATTAGCATTAAGTAGATAGAAGAATAAGCTTTGGAATAATTTTTAAGAAGGGGTAGAGAAAATCATATGCAACACGTCAGATGTGTATTTTATTTATGTTGAGCCCTCCAATAGAGCGCCAAAGTATGATCTAGCTAAGGAGCAGAATAGCGAAAACATAATTAAAATAATGCATGCAGTTTTCTTTGTGTTATTTTAGTTAATTCGAAGTTAACGGTCGCGTTATCTTTTGTTTCAGGTTAGTTAACATTCCTGCATCATCGACATGGTGAATAATGTTAAGGTAAAACAAGGAGAAAATAGTTATTTTTCTCCTATTTTTGTATTTGATTTAATAATTGATAGCCCACAACATTTTGTGGAATAACAGTTTGTTTAATATTTTAGAAGTATAATGCGCAGAAACAAACAATTTAAAAAATATAAACGTTGTAATATTCAAGCGCTTTTATGCTAGAAGAACTTAATGAAAAGCAAAGGAAAATTTAGCAATAAGTAATAAAGCGAGTTTTCTAAAATGTAAAGCAGAGAAATTCGAAAAATGAAACATTAATGGGTATCTAACAATGAAATGCTTGACGCCGCTAAACTTGCCGTTTTGAAAGTTAATCGCGTTTCCAGTGAGTTGGGCATGCATTCTGGACGCGAACATATCTCGCGGATGCTTCCGAGGTTTTGACAAGTGATGCAATATACCTATATTTATGCGCCAGTGCATTTTATATCGTGGAAGAGATTTGTTTCTGGGAATCTGGTAGTGGCAGATCTGTTCTCTGTCATGTACTGCTAGTGGTAACGTCGCAGAAAATCGCAATGAAGGATCTCCGTTTTTCGTGACGTGACTTGGCGAAAAACGTGCAAAATCAATAGACAACTTGCTAAGCTTGTGAGGGCAAGAATGACATACGCAGGACTTTCATTCACAGGCCTGTCTCTTCAGTGGATTCAGCTAGTTGTGTAGTATTATAGTAGCATAGAAATTTAGTTAGTCATGTACTGCATCACAGGGATAGACCACTGAATTTCTTTGTGGGGTAAGCAATTATACCCTCTTAAAGTAAAATATGGTGTAATAGTTCAGGTTACGGGTCTTTTATCTATCAAAAAACACAGGTGGCTTGTTTTAGCTTTCCAACGGCTTATTTCGAAGAATAGCCCGTTCTCCAGAAAGCTATTTAACAGATGTAGGAATCATATTACTACTTCCTAAGGTTTTCAATTTATTTTCAAGTTAAACTCTAAGGGCGGTGTGCACTAATCTAGGGTAAGCTCTACTTTCGTAGTAAACTACTATTAAAGTCAACTCTCGGCGACTTCCATACGAGAGTAGGGGAAATGCCCCTATATTGAACCACTTAAGCCTAAATAGTAAATAATAATTATAATTTCAAATCAACATTTTCAGAAATACAAGTGTTAAAGTGACAAATCTTTGCACTATAAATATCCTCAACACAATTTAGATTTAATAGGATTACCAATTAAATAACATTTAAAAAGTGAGATGGTGTAAATCGCCTCAAATAAGGAACGTGTTCCTTAAATTGAACCACCCGTGTCTTAAAATGAACCACATCTTTTAATTTTAAAAGTATGTTTATTAATACAAAATACACATATTTTATTGTACATTCAAAACAAATATGCTATCAGTAACAAAAGAGAGTCCAAAATTGTGATAAGAATAGCAGTTTCTTAGAACGTTTTGAATTTTTATATAATCAATTATTTTTATATAATGGAATAGGTATTATTTGCAAATATAGAGTTTTTACTAATTTTTACTCTCATATAAAAGAGTCCAAATATACACAGTCTTCACAATAAAACACTTTCTTCTTTGCACTTTGCACACTTTTGGTGAAGCCATATCCTACAACTCATACACTGGATCATGCCCATCATTTCAGACGATTCACAATTCACATATTCATGTCATCCACTGTTTTTAACATGATTTTCTTTAAATTAGCATATTATATGGATATTTATTCACATGATATACTATTCGGAGTTGAGCAATCCCAGAACTTCAATAGGTTTCCTAAATTGGACCAGTCCAATTTAGGATTCAAACAGTGGTTCAATTTAAGAGCCACGCCATTTTGGAAGCTTTAGCATCTATGTGACAAGGAGAGACGTTGCTTGAAAAAACGTTTGCATGAATATTGTTGCTAAATAAATACTTCATAATATGTAAATTTATATATATATATATATATAATCTCAAACTTACCTAATTGGTCGTATAAGCTTCGCTAGATGAGTCAAATATTACTTCTGAAGCACCAAAAACATACAACACTTCATACAACTGAAACCACAGCTCAGAATACAAAGTCAACAACTCCAGGCATTCATAGCTGTACACCCCACGCATTCTTATAGGATTATGGTGCAAACTGTCGAACAGTTTGGAAAATATCGGAGCGGTTCAATTTAAGAGGCGGTTCAAATTAGGGTCCTTTCCCCTACACCACTTCCGAAGTATTATAATCCCTTCAGATATTTCCAGTAAAATACTCCACAAGTAAATGTCGGAGAGCATCGCCATGTAGTATGTTACTACGGAGGTAAATAGAGCACAAATATAGGTTAGAATTCACTTTCGTGACTTGGTTGGGGTAATTCACCTTCCTATTGAACTACAATACTGTATTACAGGAAGATACATTACAATGATGATCTCACGAAGAAAACAGCAATTACTTAGATTACATTGATGTCTCAACGAAGAAAACCAGGAGAATGTAATAGTGCGTATAGTACGGATCTACATGACGCTTAGAGAGAGAGAGAGAGAGAGAGAGAGAGAGGGAGAAGGAGAGGGAGAGTTCAAGGAACGTTTCGGTATTGGGAAACAATCTTCTACATTCCTTTTGAACCTGCTTGGAGAACATATACAACAAAACTATACAGAAATTCAGCTGTATTACCAAACTGCAAATGTCATGCTCCATGAGTGTTTCGTCCGGAACATTTCAGATATTTACAGGCGATCTTATAAACGTTCACCGTACGTCTGTTGTATCATTCATCGCGTTGTTAGCGCGCTTTTGAGGTTAAAAGCAAGGTACATAAGTAATTACAGATGAGTGTTCAAAAAAATAAACAAACCAATTCTTCTTCACTTTTGCAAGTTTCTCACACATTGTGGGTGCAATTGATTGAACCTATGTTTCTGTTTGTGCCTATTCGGTGAAAATTGTGAACTTTTCCTAAGTCGGAAATGTATTTCTCCACAACACGCTGCAATGCTAATATAAAGACTAGGAACATTGTTTCCAAAGAATTTTAAGAAGCTCTTCAGTACGTCTCCCATCGCTCGAAACATTAAACTGTCCATCACGACTTTCCAGACATTTCTCTTCCAGCATCTTTACATCATGTTTTTAGCACTCTATATTGTTTAAATGGATTTTCATTATCTCTGCCAATAAATATTTCTCTCTTGCGTTGGCTTTATCCCCCCCTTTACTTATCACATACAACCTTATTTATGATCACTTCAAATAAATCGCGCAAAAAAAAACTCCGGGAGTAATGAGCTCTTCCTTAGTCGTAACTAAAAGAATAAACTGCAATTGAGCTCTCCAAGCTACTTCCGTAGTACGGACTTCTGTAGTAAATCTTACTTCCGAAGTAATTTACTCCAACATTGCTGCCCTAATAGGGTATTTGAGCTTTGTTAGCATATTTTTACGTAGGAAATGGACGAAAGCTTTTATTTTAACACTTTTATTTTCTCTGCAACTGAAAAAAAAATTTTAATTAGAAAAATGCCTTGTGTGCATTTGATATGTGATCTGCTTAACTCAGGCGAAAAGTTGGATGAGTACCAAATATGTTTTGAGCTTCCAAGAATGTGACGCGGAAACCTTACGAAATTTCCACCCCCAAACTATCCCTTACATGGAGAATTTGTCATTATTTTTAGCGATTTTGATTACAATGTCCTGTATGTTTGACATATTGTCATAAGAAGTAAAATGTGTATTTTGGATTATCTGTGAATAGGTGTGAAGTCCCCTTAATTGTCATTGAATTTTTATTGTTTTTATACCTAGAAAACCATAAGAAATATACGAAAGGAAAATTATAGTCGTCATTAAAGTGCAAAGTGCGTGTCAAATAATTCCTTTCTCGACTACTTATAGTAAGTAGGGGAAGTATTGCGTTAGATACCGAGATTTCACTAGATACACATCTTTTGAGGCCCCTGAATTCAAATACAGCATTTTTGGAAACATGTCCGTGTGTGCGTGTGTGTCTGTCTGTGAACATAACTCAAAAAAGAAAAGTGGAATAAATAACAAACTTGGTATTTAGTTTCAATATCTTCCACGATATGAAGATTTTAAACAAAATCCCCTCATCCCAACCTACCCTTCAATGGAAGATTTTTCAAGAATGTTGATATTCTAAAAACTGGCTCTGACGTTTTGATTAAAATACCATTAATTATATATATATATATTTACATGACAAATAAATGTTTATCTCTTCATTCGGAAGGAATTTTGTATAATATTGTATAGATAACTGGTAGGCGGCGCCGTGGCCGAGTGGTTAGACCTATGTCGTCCTCCGTGGACTACTGGTACCGTGCTAGCCTCTAGTTCCCAAGGTCGCGGGTTCAAACCCGGCGGAGGGCGATGATTTTTTCGGGCGTAAAAATTCTTAGCATGGCTTCCTTCGGAAGAGAAGTAAAGCCGGTGGTCCCGTGTCGTAGATTTACGGCATGTAAAAGAATCTCAAGTCTGATAAAGAGGCCTCTGAGCGAAATTACCGGTCTTGCATGCCCAATATGGAATGGGACGCTAAGAACCATAGTAGTTAAAGAGCGTCCATAAATAAAACTCAATTTCAATTTCAAATTTTGTGGTTAGACCGCTCGCCTCTCACCGAGGCGGCCCGGGTTCAATCCCAGGGACCCGCATGTGGTATTTGTGGTGGACAAAGCGGCGTCTGGGCGGGTTTTCACCGGGTTTTCCGGTTTCCCCCGCCATTCATTCCACCAACTGCTCCATCATCACCTTTCCTTTCATCCATTTCGCCATCATTTCGTTTCATCTACTTCCTTCATCCCATACCAGGCATCAGGCTGATCACCCATCCTGGATATTCTGTCTGCTCCATGAGTGTCTGCTCCTCGACGGGCTTCTGACCCCAGGCACCCGCCTGTAAGTCCTGGGGGGTGTAAGTCCTACAGAGAATGAATAGATAACTGGTAAACGTTAAGCGATAGACGAAATCGCACTGCACAAAAAGTGTAATCTCTTTAAAACACACAATTTATTTAAAATAAGTTTTTTGTGGCATCAGTAGTTTCTGAGATATCCGCTATTAAAGGTTCGGACTGTTCATTTCTTAGTCCTTTCAAGATTCAGTTGCATGGGAACATTATGCAATTTTAACGTCAGCGTTTTTGACTATCGCTGTTCTCTTTGTATCTATAACGAAATGTGTAATGTAACTATTTCTGCAAAGGTTTATTTGAATTAAAATAATTAGATAGAAAAATAAGCTTGAGTAAGAATACATTTTTATGAAAGGTATTATACCTAGAGTATGTGTGCGAATTTGTAATGTGTAGAGAATGTGTGACTGCGCCACATCTTTTTCTTACACCGTTTTATAGTCATGAAAAGCCGTGAACAACACAAATTCCTACGGAAATTATTCGTATATCCAAATGATAAATACTGGAACGTGTATGTGTATGTTTTATGTGTTTATCCATCTATTAGCCACCATAACTTCGCTTATTTGCCTTGTTAGAGGGAAAAATAAGCACAAACACTAAAACAAATCTATAATCGCTGAAAGCATCACAAATAGCAAAAAAAAAACATCAAATGGCGTTAATGAATGAATCATTTAAATTGTGTTGAAATGCTTACTGTATCTGGAATCTTCAAAGCACTAAAAGGAAACCGAAACCCCAATCCCATGAACTCTCTTCATGTACTTTGATCTGTATATTGATAAAATATTTCACAATATCAAAAGGCAGTACTTGATTGCAACGCTGAAAGTATTTTATTAATATAATGCAGTTAGAAACGATTGAATACATCAAAGGGAATCAGCCTCTACTCTATTTACGTAACCACTATGTTCTTTAAAATCATATAGTCCAAGTCTGTGTTCAGTTAAGCGATATTCGTGCTCAAGTGTAAACATGAACTCGCATATTGAACCGATATATACCTAGTGCGGCAGTAACTCCCTTTGAATGTTGTTGTTTTGGTTTGTAATGCCCGTAGCTCGCGGCTTACCTTTCTGCAGCCTCTGCGAAGACTCTGGATGTTCGAAATGTGATGATTCTCTGCAATTTTTTATCCTCGGCTAGCTGAAGTTATTACTGAAATATATCAGAGCATGGACTTTTCCTTGGTAAAGGAAACGTAGATCTCGGGTGTGGTAAAGGAAAGAAAATAGACGTGCTTTAGTTACAAAAAGACGACACCACTGTTTCTTTTAGTTTGTTATTTCGAGTAGTTCACAACACTGATATTGTCGCCGTTAAAACACTGTCCACTGCTGCTGAAACACGGCACTGATATGACGCGAAGTTTATATACTTATTAGATCTCTTTACTCGTAGCGATTCTTATGTGTGTAGCGAAACCTGTCTTAGTTCACTAACGTTTGGCGCGACATCTCTCAAATATCCGGCAGCATCCTTTCCTGCCTGTAGTTTAGAAATGACCCTGATTTTGGTCTTAGCAGATCTATTTATAGTCGCAAGTTTCTGGGACTGCTTAATTTCCTATTGGTGCATTTTTAGCGCCACTCAACGCGTCTCACTATTTCATATCTATTTACTGGGATCTCATTGGTCCAATCCCACCCCCTCTTGCTTAATTTTAACATGAAATCGCGGTTTTTCCTAATTTACCGTCAAGCTTGTTGTCTCACTCACTCCGGTCACGGCAAATTACCGTACAAAGGGACAATAGCTCGACAACCTCGCTGTACGAACAATACTCCTGCTACTAGAGAGACATCGTAAAACTAACTTGTTGCCTTCGGAGACACTCTTCCTGCAGCTAAGATATCTCGTCGTGGACAGTATTTTAACATAGCTCTTAAATTATTTACATTAAACAATTTATTACTCCTCTAATATTAGTAACCTAAATACAAACATATCGTTAAATCACCCTTCTTAAGCTACACAGGCAGTAAATAGAAAAATAGCTGTACATAGCATAATTTAATTTCACTAAAAATTAATTACTCAAATTATTAATAATCACATAGCTCGGGCTCGGCCTAGAGTTGCCGTTTCACTAGACAAACATTTTCAGCCTTTGAAAGCTGTGTTCATACACAAAAACAATGCTTTTTAAACCGTTAACATCCCACCTTTACACATTGTTATTAGTGTTTCCTGTCCTTTTCCATACTCACTTCATCTCAGATAGACGCACGGGTGACTCCACCTAACTAACGTTTTAAGACTATGACTGTGGTCAATATACACAATGTAATGTTTTACGCATTTATGCTTAAATATTTACGCTCATCAACCTCTCCTATCGTAGCCAAAAGGAGTAGAGCGAAATAAGATCACTTTGAAGTCCACTCTGTATTTACATTCAGAAACAGTATATCGTGAATTAGGTATACTACCAGAGGAAATAGGAAGGGTGTATCGAACATGTAAGCAGAACACGTTTTAAATTAACAATATATGCAAACGAGATTTCAAATTGCGTTAGTATTTCTAAAGTCATGCGCGCCAAAATGTAACTAATTTGTTCAAAACTATGCAATAAGTTTTGCGAAATTTCTGAGCATTCCCGGAAAAGAGAGACTTTGTTGAAAAAATACGCGCTTCCATTTATGCCGTCACCGCAGCTTCAGTCGTCCTCCGTGGTGCAGTGTTTACCATGCTAGCCTCTAGTTCCCGAGGTCGCGGGTTCAAACCCGGCGGAGGGCGATGGATGTTTTCGGGCGTAAAAATCCTTAGCATAGCTTCCTTCGGAAGGGAAGTAAAGCCGGTGGTCCCGTGTTATAGATTTACGGCACGTAAAAGAATCTCAGACTTGATAAAGAGGCCTCTGAGCAAAATTACCGGTCTTTCACGCCCAAAATAGAATGGGACGCTAAGGATCACAGCAGTTAGGGAACGTCCATAAATAAAACTCAATTTAATTTTTAACCGCAGCTTCAGGCTATATTCTACTGCCCTTCAAAGGTGGACTATGCTACATACAGCAAGGAGGGGGTGTATCTGTCTAATTTTTCGCGCATGCAATGGCGTTCTGTTTTACTGCACAGTTCTAGGTTATTCGCATATGAATATATAACTGCGCAATAGCTAGGTTTAAGTACATAAATAAAACCCTGTTTTGTACAATATCTCCAAGAAGAAAACAAACACCATTTTTAACGGTAACACAATATAAAACTGAAATACATTATACTTTTTACTCTCAAAGAGGACACATTTACTACACATTATTTTAACAATATGTCCATACGAATGCTGCATGGAATTGCCCTAGCAATGTCTTTGATTGAGCAAATTGAACTTCCCAGATACCCACATATTCTTCCCCGATGCATCCCCGAAATATTTGCATGCATCGCGTGAGCTACAGTTAACACACGCCGCTTTTTATTCGAACAAAAAAGGCAGAACGCTCCAGACACACCCCTCCCTGCTATGTACGCGCCTTCTGAGAATGCTGGTAAACCGCCTACCGAAGTTGTAGTGACGGCATAAATGGAAGCGAGTTATATATGTATTTATATTGAGCATGCAAACAACTCTTGTTTGAAACGCAGTGGAAAGTTATCATAAATGTGCCAGGTTTCTTATTGCTCAAGCACTCCATGGGTATCTTGTTTTACCAATTTTTCTTCTCTGTTTATGTCACCTATTGTTATATTGTGTTATACACTTGTTTAAGGATTTTTTGAAATATTTATCCCGTGTCCTGATAGACAATTGCAAGACGCCAGTAACTCACGTCCAGGGCTGCCCGTCCCCATTAGTCACAAACTGTCATCATAACGAGTGGCCAAATTCGTAGGGAAAAATGCTATACGGATATTTTTGTTTATAGATCCTATCGTGCCCTCGACAGATGTTCGGCTGCACCCCCCTTATGAGCGACCCTACCGCACCTACCAAGTCCCAGCCGTAACTACATCAAAATTTCTAAAATGTCATTTAATTCTTAATATGTTCTACCTTCACGTATTTAACAAGAACAAAGCAAACTTTATTTTAATCGGTGTTATGTCTTATGTTTATTGAAAAGGGGGCTTATTGCTGTTAGAACACATTTTTTATCGTACCAAATGATTCAAAACAGGTTTTGGAAACTACGTAGGCCTTTTAAACCTTTTTTCTGTCATTCTTTGTTTTTAGTTAGTTATATATCTGTATATATATTTTTTTCTGGCTTTCTTCCTTACATATCTTAATTTCGACAAAGCAAATATGGCTCACTGTAGCATGAAGGAGGTTGCTATGCGGGCTAATTAATGCAGCCTTTCTTGTGGCAAGCGCATGTACGAAAGTGTACGCGCTTCTACGCATGCGCTTTTTGCGTACTCTCATGTGAGCTTTTCCAGTTGGCCGGGAAAGAAACTTTTTTAACCGTCGCTGCGGTTCCGTTCAAGTACTAGTTCTTCAAAGGTCATTGGCAGCTAAAACCAACTTAAGATAGCCCGGACAGTTTTGTACTCGAGGGTTTTGCTGAAAGCGGTGCACTGTGACCCAGGACTTCAAACAAAGAGGATAATTGTGCTGGTACCGCACGTGAACGAGAACTCAAACTTATGATTTAAATCTGTTCAGTCTGTACAGGCTGGAAAGAAATTAGATTTGAGAGTAGGCACAGAACAAAACAAACGTTACTTTGTAAATGCGCATTTTTAACAGCTAAATGACAGTTTCTTTTTTCATGTGAAAATTATTAGGAAGTAATGCTAAAAATTTGCATTTTGTTTTACGTCTTGCGCATTCCATTTTACACTCGCACACACACACACACCCACACACACACTAAAAACTATTGGTCAAGATAGCTACGACACCAGAGAACTTTAAAACTGAGTATAAAATCTTAATTACGTTTGAAAATTCATGTTTGGAAAGGTAATCTTGTGCAGATGTCCTTGGAAAATGAAATGTTTGTAACTGTTTTTTTTTTCAAGTATATTTAAGCAAATCCGTGAATGCTATTAAACAATATTTGGGCTGTATTCTGCGAGATAGTTTTAATGTCCATGCAAATTGTCAGTTTGCTGGTTTACTGCCCCCTTGTGCAGTAAAGTAGGTAGTTGCTTCAGGTATGGAAAGCCAATTTGAAGTAGGAGATGTATTATATTTCAACTGTTGGGGAGCCGAAGTTGAAGTAGTTGCAACCGCACGTATGGTAAAAAGTTTCCGGTAGCCTTCGCCCCAAATGTACTTTCCGGTGGCCTTTGCCCCAAGTTTAAAAATATTAGCTTTTTAATTTTGACTGTTTCTTTAAATATTACATATTTATGTTTGCCTCGGCTGCGCCAGTATTTATTCTTAGAGACATGAATGTCTTAGCAGGGCGTGATGCGGCTGAAGAATGTAGGCTTACACAGATTATAATTTTTACTTCACTGCATTTATTAATCCTTGACACAATTTAAAAAACACTTCATTGATATAGAGAGCTGTGAGATTCTTTTATTAAATACTTGCACTTTTTAAACACGTAAACTATTTTGGTCTCACACGAATGCGTATTCAATTTCTCGATGAACGCATCTCGCGTCCGGTTAGGAACACTGTCTACGACCAACGCGACCAGTTACGAGCGCTGTCTACAAGCAACTGACTTGATTTCTACCACCTAAATTTGTAAATTTCTGTATTTCAAGTCTCTGATTGGCTATTCCTAATCCAATAGAATACTTTTTTAACTTAAGCTTTTTCTGATTGTTGATTGGCTATTTTTATAAACTGCCACTAAAATTACATTATTGCTTCCAGGAATTACAAGTAGTATTGTTAAACTTTAAAATTCATTCTTGCCTCAAGGTTACTTCATTGTTACCTCATTGTAAGCAACTTTTAACCTATTATTCTCACAGCTCCTACATTATTAAATTACGTAATACATTCACATAACAATATTTCACATTATACAATAATACAAACATATACAATGACTGTAATATACACGTTTTATATTGTTACTTACACATATTGTTTTAAGGCTGGCTGTTATTGAATTTATATATTATATAATTAGACTGAAATCATTTAAGTGTTAAAAATACTGCCTCAACAGTTAGGTTGTAATGTTGGCTATTTGTTTCGGTTGGTGCTGTAGGGTGTGTCTTAGGTGTGGCCGTGCCTCCGTCTAACTCCGTCTAAAATAATAACACTTTCATTGCTCGTTACCGCTTCAGTTTTTATTTTGCTGAGTCCATGAGTTAAATTACGTTATGTCAAGCCAAGCTATAACCGCAATACGTGAATAAATTTGGCTTTTGCGGACATTACTTTTAAGCAATTAATATAGTTTATCAAATGATCTAAAAAAGCTTACAGCGGTTTACGGCGCCGTGAGTCAAATGAGTTGAACACGCGAAAGGTGCGAACTGAGTTCTGAATTCTGACTGACTGACTGAATTAATGAACGAGGCGCGTCGACACACGCCCTTTTAGTTCATTACGCTCCGTCTCCCGGTTTAGCACTTTCTCTCCTAATAGAAATACATATTCATTTTGCACAATATTATTGGTTTGCTATTTGAAAATATCTTCTCCTAAATTACTATTTTCCCCTAGCTACATGTTACAAAAAGTACCTACAATTGCTGGCTAATTTGCAGAAGCCTTAATGCTTCTACTGGAATTTAGAGCTCTTACATTGAAAGTCGCTATTAGCTGAGCCGACCTGAGCCAATAATTACTTCTCGTTTACCAAAATATTAACCTTTACATATTTTGCAGTTCCAGTTGTTACGCAAAGTAAGACAAGAAGTTTTAAATAAGAATTATTCTAAAAATATATAAATTTCTGAAATCATATCATCTATCGTTAATATTAAATATACTTTCTCAAGGTGCAAACAATATTGCCGATATAGGAATGTGGCGGTTTCGGGTCGTACTGAAACGTCCCCTTATTCTTCGAGAGTTAAAATGTTCTGTCCTACATTTCCCGAACTGTTTTAGCCAAGTACGTAATATTCCCAACCCTATCAAGCCATGGTACTGGGCTGGACAAAACTCAGCTTACTTTCATGCAGTTATGTTCATTCTTACATTCGTGATGTTTATTAATTAAACCCTATACTCCAAAATTTACCACATGTGTATGTCAGTAAACGCGCATGGGGGAAGGGGTAGTGGTCAATTGTAACTTTAGGGAAGAAATACTACTGTTAGATTGTGGGATCGGCTGAATGTATTTCCATGTTTGTGTACATATATTGTCGTAGCCTCTACTAAATAATACTCAGAAAATGATGGGGAGACACTCGCTTGCAAAAGGTAGCGGTAAATTAATAAGATCTTCACATGGCGAGGCTACGACGGGGACGCAGCTAAGTTAAACACCAAAATAATTACTATTCCAAAACGTCACATGGCTTAAGGGGAAGGAAGGACACTACACTACCATAATTAAGACTCTAACGGAATGGATGGCTTGTTATTTAATGTATAAAGATAGATAACAGTGGTTACACTCTCAGCCCAATGTCTGTCGGCGAGGCCATCATGCCTTAGCACGAAGAAAGCAGTTGCACGTCTTTTCAACACGAGGGTTACCTCCTGACTCCCTTCTCAAACCCACGCTACCCTCAAGCGTCAGTGACGCTAAACAACTCATCCCCTCCTAAAAAGTCTAGTTCTCCCTACTCCAAACCCAACTGCCATTTCGAATCCCGGTGACCAGAGACGTATATCCTATCATCTTTGCATACGTCACAATATTAATATCTCTCTCTCTCTCTCTCAATTTCAAACCGTAGGAATTCGCTACAGCAGATAATGCCATAGAAGTCGGCCTTTGAATAAAATGTCTCTGGTTTTAATCATTTAATGCCAATAAATCATAGCTTTCTACTATGGGCAGTTCTCCTACATATTTCAGCCTCCATTCTTTCTTCTTTTCCGTTTTCCTCTTCGTCTCATAGTATTGTTTATCACTTTGTATTTTCTTCTGTTACGAATTGTTTTTCCTATTCATCAGTTCCTCCAGTGTATCTCTCTCATCCAGTGTTGCAGCTGATTGCTTTTCTTGAACCTCGTCAGTTCCGTCCTATATCCACTTTTTTCTGAAATAGTTTCTTGGCTTATTTTCTCTGGCTACTCCGCCTGCACTGTTTTTCTCCTTATTCACACTTCAAATTGCAGCGAGGGATGGGATCGCACGTAAGTAAATGTGTCTCGTATCTCCGAAGTTCCTTGCAGTTTTCTGCCAGGCTGCTTGTAGAGTTCAGGAGAAGTTCCTATCCTAGCCAGCTAATTTGATCGTTCTCAGGATTTTATGTAGGTGAAGGCAAATAATCTGAGTTTCCCTTAAACAGCCTAATTTATTCACAATATAATGTTCATTGAGGCAACTAGCAACTTTCCCTTGTTTAACACAAAATGGTACAAAGGCTGTACTTGTAACCTTCCGCTACTCTGAATTCTTTACGTGGATCTAACTACATCACGTGCTGTTTTCTCTCTCTCTCTCTCTCTCTCTCTCACACACACACACACACACACACACACACACACAATCTTCCGCCTGAGTCACAAATGTTACATTGTGAGAGTGAGTGTGTAACTTGGGGCTTCCTCCTCTTTTACGAGATACTTTCCTACTATGACGCGCCTTTATATGTAACAATCATTCTCATGGTTATCTACCTAGCGTGCTATGAAAATAAAATGTTCCAATTTTAGGAGTTACACTTCCCTTTGACTTCTCTGGTAAAACCCACTATCTCCGTCTCGCTTTACAACTCTCGTTTCTCTTTCTGTTTTTTCAACTCCCTTGTCTTTCAGGAATTGGACCGCTATCTCTGTCTCACTCTAATCTCGGAACTCGCTCTCTATTTTCTAACCCTGCGTGCATTAGCGTGTATGTGCTTGTGGACTTTACCCCTGTTGCTCGCTCGCCTGGTAGTTATAATTACAGCATTCCTTACTTGCTTGGTTTCATATTAATTACATTCTGAGATACAAGTTATTTTACATTAAAGATATTTCTCAATATTATTAACAGTATTATTTATTCCTATTATTTCAATGCACTATTGTATTGGATATTTGGATATATCACACACAAAGGAGTTCTTTCCTTTAGGTGTTTCTTCAAGGAGTAGAAAATGTTGATTTCTCTTTAAAAAGCTTGTGTTTTGATTGTTTAATAACAGTTCGAATTACTATTTGTGAGTGCCCCCACGTTATGAAAGCGTTTACTTGTTTCACTTTATCACGAAGTGCCAATTGCATCCTCTTTCGATAGTCACAAATTTATTTTATTTTATTTATTTATTTATTTTTGCACGTATTATAATTCCGTGCTTGGTTGTCGTTTAGCTCCATTCAGGTCTTCAGGATCGTTTCCTCTAAAAGAGTTAAATTTGTAAAATTGCAGCAGTGACTTTATCCACCCCTGTGACTGATAATTGTCTGTATAACGCTGTTTCAGTGTTTGCCTGTCACTAAGATAATCCTTGAGAATAAATACAAGATATTCACTGTCAGTATGAAGCAGTGTTTTCCCCCATGCAAAGCACGTCATCAAGCAGTTGCACGCTTAAAAGAACCCCGAGAGAGAAAGAAACACAATGAGGAAAGGGAGCTCGCGAAGCATCTCAAAGAGAATACAACTTTGTTTCCTGCCTGTCACAAATTCCATTTAGATGGCGGTGGTGCAGGAATTTTCCATACTTTTCTCTTTTACATACCACCATTACAGCGATTAAACGACTGGCGCTGGAAAGAGGGTGATAGAATGCTGCCGTTGGAAAACAAGTTGTGTTTGTTTAGAAAAGATGCGGTCTTAGAGAAGCAAATTCAGGGATTAGAGTCTTTTCAAACGCGAAGTAGATGCTTCTTCCAGGACTAGTACTAACGGAGGCAATGTCGTGTTTTTCAGTACAATATATGAACCACATTAAAGTTTAGAAAAATGACTTCTGATGCTAAAAGCAAGCACGTTAACACATGATAATAGTGTTGTGTTACAACCACACGAACGTCTCTACCCACTATAATTTACTTTCATATCTCTTCCGCAAATCTATACTAATATTACACGCTGTGTGCGTGTGTGTATCTTAAAAACTACTCAAGCGATTTTGACACTGTTTCACCATCGAACAGCCCTATTTTTTCTGTTGGACATGGACTGTAATATACCTTCTATTTTAAATGTATCAATTACTAAAAGACTAAAAAGCCTATGTACAAGAATAGGAATACCTTGGAATTATAAAAGAACGTACTTGCGAAAAAAAGTTTTGACTTTTGTTGAGATCGCCATGGAGTAGAAAATAGTTGTCACTCCACAGAAAGTGCGTGCACAAATGACCATTTCATTCAAACAATATAAGAAACCATTTAGCAATCAAGAAAACAGAAGACGCAAGAAAACAAAAGAGAGTCGGATCTACTTATAGGTTACGTGAGAAAGTTTTGCTTTATTTCCTTTGTACTTATGTTGTAATCGAGTTCGTTAGCAGGGCGCGCTAAACAATTGTATAATTTGTTAACACTAGAGAGCAGTGAACCTATATTTTATAATTAACAATTGAAACGGTCTCGATAGTCGAGATTATGTGTCTTTTCCAATGCGGTTAACTCGGCAGCCTGGGAGTGCGGAATCTTCATATTGACCAGCTTCACCTTTAGTTCGTTACATACGCTAAGGTTTTCTACATTATGTGAAAACTAGGTAACTTTTATGTTACAAAATAACTACGGGAACAAAGAGATGGTACAAATGTAAAATTACGCCTACTATAATTATGTAAAAAATCTGATGTGTTACACTCACATGACTTTCTCTACTCTTGTACAAACTATTTTTACAAACGCTTATTCTCCAAATGCTTCATGTTAGTCGAGATGTTAATCTTATTGCTAATTTTCTGGTAGATGCAACAGGAATTGCCAGGCTTTAAGCGATAGTCAAATATGTTAAGAGCTGGTTGCTATGTGGAGTATTCCATTCTCTTTGCATTACCAGGACAAAAAAATGAATAACGAATTTGAGAAGAAGTATAAGTATTGGAAAATTTAAAGAAATAACAAGCAATATCTCGAAAATGGTTCACTCAACAGAAAAAAGTATAGAACATAAATTGTGTATTTTAACGCGAAGTATATTTTTTGTGTCGTAACATTTTGTCTATCTCTTATGGTTGACCAGTTATGCAAAAGTCGTTCACAATGAAGAATACTTTTGGAGACATTCCCAGAAAATGCGAGATATACATTTCATTTGTCATGAAAATATCTTAAACATATGATGTTTTAATCAAAATCGTTAGAGCCGTTTTTGAGAAAATTAAAAATTTCGAGAAATGTTCCATGTAAAGGGTAATCTGGGTTGGGGGGGATTTTCTTGAAAACCTTCGTGTCGCATCTCAGGAAGATACTGAACCTAAATACCAAGTTTGGTGTTTATACCCTACTTACTCTAGGTAGTAGAGAAAGTAAAAATTACTCGACCGATGATTGTTTCACTGCCAGAGGGTACGGATACGGTCTGCAGCATTTCAGAACTTATAAGATTGTCGAGGAAGGTTAAATAAGCGAGATGTTCCCCCGATGTTCACTTCCTTTTCCATGAATAACAAGGTTTTTTTTTCATTCTTTGTTACGAATAGTCGGGCTGTCAGAAATTACCATTATGAGGGGTAAAGGGAAGGATTAATCGTAACTCTAGGTCATTATGGTAAGCCAGCTAGTTATTCATGCGTCTTGTTAATGTTGTTTTCCGAAATGGTTTCAATACACATCTTCTTATAGAGAGAACGCTGGTACAACAGTCCAAGGTTTAGAAGATGCTGCAGTTTATGTATTCTAGAGTTGATATGTTGAATACTCTTTGCATAGCCTAAGAAAAGAAGGCGCATTGCATTATAAAAGTATATAGCTTGAAATACAAGAAGAGCTCCACATTTTTTCAGAACTATCTTTGCAAAATTAAATCAGAATGGGGGGATCCTCAAGACCATTCATATAAAATTCAAATATATGCATTTTAATATGTCATATCAAAGATGTGATATTATAATCTCTATCAACATTTATTCTGATTTTTTGGTCATCCAGAAGTTTATATTTTAATTTTAACAGGATTTGGTATAATTTCTCATGTTATTTTTCAATCAAAATCGTTGCAGTCCTTTTTTAGAATGTAAAAGAATGAAATGCTATCCATGTAATGAGTAATGTGGGGTGGAGGAATTCTTTGAGATGTCGCGAAAAATTCCCTAAATTTCGGATATTGAACTCTCGAGCGTGAATGAAAATTTCCTGAGAAAATGCCACAAATGTGTGGATAGCTAATGATAAGGTATATTATTATCATCATTGTAACTGTTAACTAGGGAACGTAAGGCGGTTGCGGGAATGTTACAACTGTTTCGACAGGAATTCAGCCAGCGACAGGCGTGGCCACATTGTGAAGGAAGAGCAGTGTATATTTCAATCCATTCTGCTCTTGGTTGTTGGGTTTTGCTGGTTTACCGAAATTTCACGAGAAAAATTGAGAACACTACATAACCATAGTTGAAAATGTCTGTTCATAGCTCAAAACTTCCACGTAGTATAAGTGTTCTGTGGAAATAATCTCACTGTTTGCCAGCATAACGATGTTCTTATTTTTTCTACCCTAAGTATTAAAATGTTATGCGTACTCTAAACATTTGAAGTCATTTTGAAAGAACCTACTATATATGGCACTCTATATTCTAGTCCATAAGATAATATGTGTTTTAACAGCCGCATAGGTTATATAAACACGGTTAAAACTGTAAGAATGTTAGCTTAATACGTGTAGCTAAATAGGTAACATAATTTCGGGCATCTAAACTACTTCCCATGAGAAACTGTGTGTTTACATAGATTTATATTGAAGGGACGATAATGTGTTTATAATCAATTGTTCCATTTAACGCTTTTTATCAGCATTAATAGTTTTTCACAACTCTACCAACCCTGGAAAACCTTTTGCTGTTTCTACTTTGTTTTTACAATTTTTATATTAGCTTAAAACCACCAATAAAGGCATTGTGTCGACAATTCAAACAAGTGAAAGAATATTCTATGTTTTAATTGCAACAGCATGCATGGCAGAATGTTATTCCTTAGCATTTGAATGAAGTTCAAAATAAATTTACGGTAAATGCGTTTAGGGATGGGTAAAATGGTCCGCTATGTTCATCTTTAACCATTGTGATTCTGCTAATTTGTTTCATCCCCCCTCCACAGTTAAAATAAAAGACTTTACGAGCCATGCAACTGTGAGAAGCTCATGAAAACATGTTCAATTCCGCCCCCGTTTTTTACTAACACAATAATGAGCGTATTGCACAAGTTGTTGCAGTAACAAGCTCTACGAAACAAAAACAAAACGAAATGGCTCTTAGTAATGCAGTTCTTACTGCAAAGAGTCTCTCGTCCAGGCCATGCACGAGTTAACAGCTAATTAGTAGTTATATTGTCTCCCGCTAGGGGAGCCACGTAATGAAAACCAACCCCTTGCCACGTTAACATTTATAGGCATATCCCCCACCCCGCTTGCTATAATATGTACAATGGCTTATGCATGATTTTACCAAAAATTATCATACAGCTTCTTCAGTAATGTAGGCTAAGAACGTAAACAGCGTAGGGATTGCTCTAAAACAGCACCCTTAAATTCTAGTAGGTTTCCTTCCTTGTACTCTACAATCCCTTTCAGATATAGTGTTCTCATTTCGTTAATTAATAACTCTTCCCAAGATGCGCAAAGTTTAAGCTGGTGAAATAAGTGATGGCGCAATATCTTGCACAGAAACTTTCATAATGTATATACAGCATGATTACCGCCTGTATATGAAACCTCTATCTACCATACAGTAGTTTTCCTACAACCCATTCATAATTTTATTTCTCCATAAATCCCTGCCACTTCACCTGTTAGTCCTCTAGACGCTATCTTCTTTGGACCCCATTCATCCACTGTTATTCCTTTTGGCTGAGGTTCTGGTTTTCAGGGGTGGTGGCACTCCCTTGATAATATTAATAATGCTGCCGGCGAAGATTGAGTTATTATTCCTTTATTTTGTCATGAATATTCCTATCTGGTAGACCGTCGTCAAAACCACTGTTATTATTGTCGTCACTTTCGAAGTCGCTACTTACATGTTCCTCCGACTAGCCCTCGAATTGCCTAGATTTCACAACTTCATTTTCACACTATAAACTTTCTGATTATTTTCTTCTTATTTTGTTTCATCAACCGTCCTCGTGGTTAGTTTGTACCGGAATGTATGCTCGGCGTTTCTTTTCCTTTTTCACGCCTTTCGCCAAACTTAGAATTTTCCCCCACCTTTCTTATGTTTCGTTCCGTTTTAAGTTCAAACGTATCATGTGATGTATACGCGATCTTTGATTGGCTATCATTTTTGTTTCATGATTTTATTATTGGCTGCCCCCACTTGACAACTTTCACGTCTGCTTCTTACAGCTTATTTTGAGTTTTAAAATCTTCCCACGAATATTCTTAGATCGTAGATAAGACACGTATACTTTCTGACCCTGCTAAGCTTTGAAACCATTGTAAACTACACGTCCGAGCCAAAGTACAAAAGCGAAACTTTCGGTAAACTTCTTGTCGCCGATAGCAGGTAGATACATCTGCTTTCGTTTCCAGGAAAATAAAATTGTTTTTCTGCCTTTTCAACAAAACCCATTCCTAGTATGAATTTACAGAGCGGGCGTCTTTTTATTTTATAAATTGATTCTCTTTATACCCTTCAGCACATTTTTGTCGTTATGTTTGATTTTGATCGTATATTATTATTATTATTATTATTATTATTATTATTATTATTACTATTACTATTTTCCCTCCTGGATCTCGATAACCGGCTTTAACGGCTTGTGTGGAAGAACAATTAATTCCATTAATTTACCTAATAGTGGTCGAAAGTATGAAACGCGGGACTTAAAGTACTTACAGCATTGTAAGTCGCCATTGGGATATGTAATTTCAATACAGTTTGAGATCTCCTTGAGTGGTTTGCCGGGAAACATGCGAATCAGTTGGGAATTTAACTCGTACAGGCATGTTGCCATGGTAGTTCATTGTTTAGAGAAACCAGACGGAAACCAAGAAGATTGTGGTTCAAATCTCGGCGATGGCATTAAATTTTCAGTCCAATAACGAGAGAAGTTCTGCATGTTATTAAAGAAAACTGCTTATTCTGTGTAAATCTTAGTGCAAAAAATTGAAGTCTCATATTTAACATTTTCTCCCAAACTAATAGAATAACTAAAGATCTATAACTACAATTTATACACTTTAATAAAATGTAATGAGCAATTTTTCTTAAAAGTAAAAAAAAAAAAAAATACTAAGAAATTAAATTCTCTGAAGCTAATTTAAAAGTATGCATGAAATTTGGTGTACATACTATACATTAATCTCTGGTTCCTGTATTAAAATTGAGGATTTTAGATATTTCACGGATGAATATCCTTAAGTTTTACTTTGCTATATTAATACTTAATTTTAATTGTGAATGTAGCAGGTAGACGATGCCTGCCTGGCTCCTCGAATCCCGAGTTGCTAGTATTCGTGAAGGCTCGAGCCTTATCTGTCCCACATAAAATTGTATCTTGTGTACAACTTTTCGTGATCTGCTTCGTGCATGCAGGCGATGGAAGGACGGACAAAACTATACTAGTAAACCTGTCTTTAGCAGCGAACTCGCCTAAAAATACCCCCTCGTATCGCAGCAACAAGGCGCTCGCTGTTCACTCACGATTCTGCCATTCCGAAAAAGCATGAAGGAAATTGCTGGAGCTTTTTATCTGAAAATTATTACGGAAATGCTAGCAGGTTCACATAATTTTGTGTAGCGCTGACTTTCATTTGTATTCTGTCTTGAATGCCAGTCCCTTGGTAATAAATGGAAACGCTTAGTCTCTCTTCTGCCTACCATTTATCTTATTTAGTTTAATGAGGAGAGCTTCTTGTGAATGTTTTTTAATAAACAAAAAGGAATCTGAAAAGAGACGTGCGACTAGTGACACCAGTAATAAGGTCATTCCTTATGGACTTTTTTTACAGGATATAAAAGAACAAAAGTTCCCCATGAGAAGCGAATGGCACCTTTAACCGTCACAGGAATCGGGAAGATTGATGACGTAGTGTTGCAGTCGGAGAATAAGAGCTCAGTATAAACGTAGGATTGTATCCAATGTTCCGTGGTCCTCGCAGGGGACTTTAAATTGCATGAAATATTGCGTCAGTGTAGCAACTGGATGTAGCCAGCCTCCCTCGGGAAAAGTGCGCTTTGCGGGGCACACTACTGTTGCGAATGAAGGAGATTAATTATTCGTGCAGTGGACTTATTTAATAACGCGATAAATCTCTTATCTCCCGAAGGTCTGCGCATATGCGATGTCTCGGAATTTCACTGTGGTTTTTGTGGGTCATCCATTTTACGCCACCGGAATGCGGATGTGTTCCTTACTTTGGGAATAAGTACCTTTACTACTTGCCTTCATTAGTTGGGTGTATTTTCCGCCACAAGTATGAAGTTTAGATAAGCAAAGATACAATACGTTATTGTTCTGACATATTACTGCAATTTCATAAGCGTGACAGCTCCCGGCTAACATTTTCCGCTGTTTGGTGTTCTGGATTGCACAGTTCTTGACTGTAATCAAAACTTATTTCTAAGACCTTTAAACAGGACAACCACGATTATGCACACTATAATCTGTCACAAACTAGAACGATCCTCTTGTAAACATGTGGGAGGAAGGAGATAGATGGAGACAGTCAGACGCGAGGCAGTATTTTTAACACTTAAATAATTTTAGTCTAATTATATAATATGTAAATTCAATAGCAGCCCACCTTGAAGCAATATGTGTACGTAATAATTTGTAAAATGTATGTAACAGTCATTGTATATGTTTATATTATTGTATACTATTATATCCATGTGTAATAGTGTTATGTGAATATATTACGTAATTTAATAATGTAGGAGCTGTGAGAATAATAAGTTAAAACTTGCTAACAGTGAGGTAACAATGAGGTAACCTTGAGTCAATAATGAGTAAGAAAGTTTAACAGTACTACTTGTGATTCTTGGAGTAACAATAATGCAATTTTAGTGACAGTTTATAAAAATAGCCAATCAACAACCAGAAAAAAAACTTTAGTTAAATGTATTCTATTGGAGTAGAATTAGCCAATCAGAAACTGAAAAGGAGAAAAGTTTACAAATTTAGAGTTCAGTTGCCTGGAAACAGTGTTCCTAACCAGACGCAAAAAGTGTCCTCGAGAGATTTAATACGTTTTTGTGTGAGACAAAAAAATAAGTTTACGTGTTAAAAAGTGTAATTAATTAATAAAAAGAATCTCACAGCTCTCTAGATAAGTGAAGTGTTATTTAAATCGTGTCAAGCATTAATAAAATAAGTGAAGTAAAATTATAATCTGTGTAAGCCTACATTCTTAGCCACACCACAACCCTGCTAAGAGAAACGTGTCTCTAACACTAATAGTGACGCAGCCGAGGCAAACATAAATATATAATATTTAAAGAAACAGTCAGATTACAAAGAATAATTTTTTAAACTTGGGCAATTGCCACCTGAAAGTACATTTGGGGCGAAGTCTACCGGAAAGCGGGTACTATACGTGCGGTTGCAACTACTACAAGTTCATCTCCCCAACAGTTGAAATATAATACAACTCCTTCAATACATCATCATCTTCAAACTGACTTTCCATACGTGAGGCAAATACAACTCCTTCAATACAATATAACTTCATCAAATTGACGCCCAAAGCGTGGTGCAAATAACGTAACAAACCATCTTTCTTCAGACGGAACGCTCTTAGGCCGCTGATTGTTGGAACGGAGGTTCATGAGTGTTCTCTTTTATTTGTTTTCTTACAACATCGTCTCCAATAATTATAGCACTGTAAGTAGTTTTCTGATCACTGCGAATTAGTTTCGGGGAAAGAAAAGTCTACAAATGTTTAGATTCATTTCTCTGCACACCGATTGTTCTCGGCTAGTGAATTCTGAAAAGAATGCTTACAACAGACGCATACATAAGCATAGAGACATAGATTAAATTAAAGAGATGCACAGTTGTACACTATTAAGTTATTATTGTTAAATAATATGCAGCCTACTTTGTATCACTAATGAAACAGGTGTATAATATATAAGTTCGATTTCCTATACCTGTGGCCCTCTCGGAACAAATAGGTCTAAGAGGTGAATGATGATTCAGGTGTTTTTGTTTATCGTGCCGAGTCCCTCCTGTCGTCCTCCGTGGTGTAGTGGTTATCATGCTAGCCTCTAGTTCCCGAGGTCGCAGGTTCAAACCTTTAGGAGGGCGCTGGATTTTTTTCGGGCGTAAAAGCCCTTAGCATGGCTTCCTTCGGAAGGGAAGTAAAGGCGGGGTCCCGTGTCGTAGATTTACGGTACGTAAAAGAACCTCAAGCCTGATAAAGAGCCCTCTGAGGAAAATGTATCGGTCTTTCACGCGAAATGTAGAATAGGACGCTTACGACCACAGAAGTGAAAGAGGGCTATAAATAGAACTAAATTTCTTTTTCGAGTCTCTCCTGATATTTAAGGTTGTGTTTCATACACCTCTCGCATACCCAACGGCCCAGAACAGATATATGCAATTTTTTTTCCGAGTGTAGGAAAAATATATTTACGCACTAATCCCATTGCGGGAGTGTGGGGCTCCACCAAGGCGCGAGCCGTGGCCCTACCCACTAAAAAACCTCCACCGGAGAGCATTAAGGTGATGTGTAGCAGTACCACTTATAGCACTTGCGGATTCAAGGAGCTGTTGTGTTGGTCGGCCACTAGGGCCTAAGACGGGTGAAGGTAAGAGACCAGGACGTATTCATGACCGAGGCCCTGAACACTGCCTGACGAATTCTAGGGAGGAGTTAGGATAGTCTGGGTGTAATTGGAAGTCCTATGACGCCCAGGCGCTGCGTCCTCTGGTATTCCATGCGTTGTGCGTTCCAAGTCTACACTGTTCGCGAGTCCAGGTTCTCTAGCCAGTGGCTGCGTCCCTGAAATAAGTTAGTCATGCATACACATACATTAGTTTATCTATATATAAATTCTTAGTGCATTTTTTATTTTCTATTTGCAATTCTTTGTATCATTTGGTATTTTATTTACTTAGTTAATGCCGTGTGGCTTCGTCCTTATATAACTGTAGTATTTGAACTGTTTGTCACATGGCTAAATAATTCTTTGGTTATTTTCTGCCATTTAGGCATTGTATCACATTTATCGTGTCCTTATTCAAGCTTGGTGGTGTAGAGTGCACAACCGGCGGGCTGCCTGCCTGAAAGTGCTGGTGCGAGCCAGTGCCACTCGCGGGGGGGGCACCCCCAAGGGCCACCTTGGCTCATAGAGCAAGGACTTCGAGGGCTACCAATGGTTACGTAGTGTAAGTCTAGTCATGGATAATGTTTATGGCTTCTAGGTGTTATTGTATGTTGATTTCCGGTTCCCCCAGGCCGAAGGTTCTGTCGAATAGTGACAGCGGTCGTTTGTGTTTGTTTTCGTTTGTTTCGTATGTTCCTAAGTCTTGTACTAGTCCATTGTTGTGTTTTTCTTTGCGCTTGTATAGGTTAAAGCTTTGTGTCTTAATGAACTCTTCAATGGAGTTTTAACTCCTGATGTAGGAGATATGCCGGTGCTACCGGCGGTTGTTTCGCTATTATTCTTATCGCCCTGTTTTTGGAGTGTTTGCAATTTATGCATATGTGTCTTTGTAGCGTATCCCCATACCGGGACCGCATACGTAATGATTGGGCGAATTAGGGTTTAAAGACAGTCATCTTATATAATGGACAGTCGGTATGCGAAATTGAAATAGCCGAGGCAAATCTTGAGAAGTGGCGAGAGGCAAATGATCTTTTATTGTTTCGTGATGCTTAAGAAAGAAGCCGAACCGTAACCTTATGTTATTATACGGTAATATAAATTCTGTAACACAATGGATTTAATAAATGGCATTAATCGATGTACTGTATAGTAATTAGTGCTGCGACAGCTAGTGTTGCAAAACTTATCTGCACACTGCGTCAAACACATGGCGGATCCGCTCCTCATTGTTTACAACAGAATCGTTCTTGTCTGAGATAAGAGTATAAGACGAATTGTATTTTACAACGAATCAGAGATGAAAGTCTAAGAGATTATCTTCACTTCTCTTGTTAGAGCATTAAAATTTAACTAAAGAGGAGGTAAGAAGGCCATAAAACTTGCACTAAATACTTCACATGGTACTGATGTTTACAGTAGGGGAAGTATTGTATTCCACCCAAAAATTCGATACCAAGATTTCACCGGAAATATATGTTTTGAGGCCCCCTGAATCCAAAAAGAGCACTTTTGGAAACATGTCCGTGTGTGTGTCTGTATGTCTGTGAACAGCATAACTCAGAAACGAATAGTTGGATAAATACCAAACTTTTATTTAGGTTCAGTATCTTCCAGAGATGTGACACGAAGGTTTTCAAGAAAATCCCCTCCCAGAGAACCCTTTACATGGAACATTTTTCGAAATTTTAATTTTCTCGGAAATGGCTAACGATTTTGATTAGAATATCATATATTTAAGATACTTTTACGACAAATGAAATGTATATCTCGAATTTTCTGGGAATGTCTCCAAAGGTATTCTTCATTGTGAACGACTTTTGCATAACTGGTAAACCATAAGAGATAGACAACATTTTACTGCATAAAATATGTAGATCGAGTTAAAATACACAACTTATGTCATATACATTTTTGTTGTTGTTGTTGAATGAACCATTTTCGAGATATTGCTTGTTATTCCCTTAAATTTTCCAATACTTATACTTTTTCTCAAATGGGAATTCGTTATTCATTTTTTTATGTCCTGGACATGCAAAGAGAATGGAATGCGTCACATAGTAACCAGCTCTTAAAATATTTGACTATCGCTTAAAGCCTACTATATTCCCCTTTGCACCTATAAGAAAATTAGCAATAAGATTAACATTTCCATTAATATGAAGCATATGGAGAATAAGCGTTTGTAAAAATAGTTTGTACAAGAGTAGAGTAAGTGATGTGAGTGTAACACATCATAACTTTTAAAAAGAAACAACGAACTACAATATTCCGTTGTGCTAATAGAGACTTTTATGTCTTGTCGCGTAATAAATTCTTCCCGGCAGACATTGTAATTATAGCCCATTAAAATGACTAGCTGTGAATACAACTAGTTTAAAAACAAGATACATTATGTTAATATAACTAACCGCCTGGGCAATTACAGAGGGCTTATGATAATATACTGCTTCAGTATTTTGTTCTTGCGTTATTAAGGCATAGATGAACAAGGTTTTGCATTTCACACATCTCCTAACCATAACTGTTTATAACCGAGATTGCAAAGATGTTAAATTGGTAATTTTCCAAACTGTTTAATGTGGTTGAAAATAGAATTTATAGCCCATATTTACACAATTCTACTCGAGACGCAGCATCTTATATACACCTATAAATATTGATTTACTTGTGTTAACATTTTTTTTCTTCTTTCTTAATATTCCCCAAAGAGTATGCATATGATATAAAATGAGTGTTTGGCATCTCTGAAAATGTTGTATATTTACTGAAGGTATGTAGAGTGTTCATGGCGTAGTAACTTAACCTAAAATTTAAAAATCTGATGTGTTAAATTCGCATTTTTTACATTATCATTTATTTTTATGTATCTTCTACAAAATATTCTTACGAAGACCCATTTTTTTGTCCTCCGTTGTGTAGTAGTTACCACGTTAGCCTCTAGTTCCAAGGTCGCGGGTTCTAACCCGGCGGAGGACGATGGATTTTTTCGGCTGTAGAAATCTTAGCATGGGTTCCTTCGGAAGGGAAGTAAAGCCGGTGGTCCCGTGTCGTATATTTACGGCACGTAAAAGAACCTCGAGTTTGATAAAGAGGCCTCTGAGCAAAATTACGGTTCTTTCACGCCCAACATGAATGGGACGCTAACAACCATAGTAGTTAAAGAGGGTCCATAAATAAAATTCAATTTAAATTGATGGGCCATTTTCCTATTTGCTGTTGATTGAGATAAGCGTCTGTAGAAACGGATTCCTTATACATTTGGATACATTTGACTGAAATCATGCCTTTAAAAAGCGGTCGCTATTAAAGTTCCATAGTCTTTACTTCATAAGAAGTAAATATGAAGTTTTGGAAAATTTAAACCAATAACGAATATTTCGGAAATGGCTAATTGCAGAAGGTAATTCACAAAGTTCATGTTTTAAACAGCTCTGCAGTAAGCTTTTTCTAAGTTTTATGGTGTATCATATTCTTTCTAAAATTAATGTAAAAATTAATAGTAAAATAGCTTCGGTTAAAATAGTATCTTTCTAGATTGCAGTAACGAAATACTTCCTAATCGTATCACTGTGATGTGACGGCAGCAGAAACTTTACTTTAGATGACATGGGTATAACCATGAAGTTATCGAGGGCATGTTTTCGTTCCGGTGCTAAATTTCGTATATTCGAGTATAATTTGCAATATCTCCCAGTGTAAAACACAACTAGGAACCATATTTTGTAGTGAAATAAAATAGCCTGCAGCGGCAATGTAAAGTACCACACATTGGTAATTAATTCTCATCTCACAACACATTTGTCGCTTAGAATACGCGAACATCCTATCCTAATTTTAATTCCAATTGCTGCATCTCAATCTGTAAATATAAAATCGATTTATTTAAATGTTTCAACTCATGATTAATTCATATTTATCATTTGAACTGACACAAATTGTTTAACATATGGATTCCTATATATAACTCTCCCTTAATATTTTTCTGCCTACGCCACTGCTTGCAACAAGGAACTTACCAGATGGAAGCCACTTAATGCCAAGGCAGGATGTAGAACATACACCCTACAATCCTGACTTAGCGCTAAGTGACTTTGTTTCCTCAGTGAAAGAAATGCCTCGATGCCAAGCAGTGTTATGAGGTACATATGGTTTCATTCTATTTGGCATCACTATGAAATTGTTGTCACGTTCTGACACGTGCTTCAACAATGGTTGAAATTAGGAAGAAGTAATTTAATTGTGAGTAAACTAGTGAAAGTTAAATATGTTGAAAATCATATAGAGTGTTAAAAATGCGATATTGTTTAGTAGTAAAGGAGAACTGGACTTTAGACTCGCGTCCTCATAAGAGTTAAACATCAAGTTCGGATTTTCTAAGGACTCTCAGTAAGCAGTCGTTATACCAAAACTTCAAAAGTAATTTATATCAACATTTTGGACTTGAATGATACAGGACAGCATTGTTAAAGTAACATTTGTTGTTCTTTCGGTTGGGGATGGCCTTTGTCTGTCTGGGAAGTCAGGCACAAAGAGCATGTCATGCAGAGCATGCTATTAACACCTGTGACGTCATGTTTGTGGTTACTCTGACTGACGGGGTGTCAACGCCTTCTCTGTCAAATTACTTTGTGCTCTACATGGTCAAAAAGGACATAAAATATTCTAACCCCTCACTATCTACTGACAGCTAATTAATTACAGCGCGCAAAAATAAAGCCCAAATTAATTACTGCATAGAGCTTCTGCTTGTTGTGCAGCCTGTATTAATTTTCAACAGCAGTTGAACTCAACAACTGATTTAGATATTTTACGCGGGAATATTTGCTTTAATAAAGGACTTTTACATCACCGTTCAACAACACATTTACAAATTTCTCCGAACATCGTAATGGAATATTAGAAATTATGTCAGGAATGAATTTCACCTAGGAAATCCGAAAAACACGAGTTAAGACTTTTGAGAAATAATTACAGATTACGGTAGCATAAAACAAGCAAAACATTTACTATATCAATGATAATTAGAAGCAAGTAAGTGTCATAAGGACTATTGGATCTAATCTCAAGAATCAGACATGCAAAATACTACCGTAAGAGGGTAACATAAAAATTACGCTGGAAAAAAGACTTACATTCATAACCAATTAGGGTTGCAATTCTGCTGCTAGCTAGAATTTCTAGCCTTTTTTTCTTAGGGGCGCAGGTGAATACCAGGTTAGTGTACGTTTTCCACGACCCCGAAGCCGCAGTAAAGAAAGCAATGTAATTAAGCACCATCTCTGTTGATCAATAAACACCTGGTACATTAGGCAATTGCAAGGACATCTGTCTCAGAATCGAGCTACTTTCAACAAGCAACTGCGAACAGATACATATGTAAACTCATGTGACTTATGAGATAATAAGTATCGCCAAATAAAATATAAATCATCATAGCATAATTCTTAACTAGCCGAATCCCAAAATTAAGAAAAACAAAACAATACCCTAAAATAAGATTAAACATACACACGTTTTTTGCAAGAACATTTAAACTTCATAATCCACACCCTATAACAGTACAGGTCAACACTAGAAGTAGTCTGTTTCCTTAACAGAAAAAACAAATAAACAAAAACAAACAAAGTGGTTGGTCGAGGAATTAGGGTATGAATGTTTATATTTTATTTTGGTTTCAAAATACGCATGGTGTCCACGAATTCGCTCACAAACACGTTACCCTCTGGAGAAAGGTCACAGAAACTGCCTTTTAGACGTAATACTGCCATTAATCTTTAAAAAGTTAAAACAATCAGAAGACGCGAATAATATCACACTGTGTCATAGGCTTCCTAGCGCGGCTGTAGGTCACCTTGTCGCTCTTCGTTACCTGCCATGCAGTTTCTGAAGCCAGCACCTCCATAATATCGTTATAGGAGAGTAATATGTATTTACAGAACTGTTCCTTAAGAACGTTAATCTATCCGTAGTAGATTTCTGTTTTGTTTCTTCCCCCCTCAGTTTATAGACTTCCATTCTGATAAAATAATATACCTACACAAGGCCTCTCTTCTCAATAGAAAAAGAACCTTTGCTGTACCAGTATGTTGTGTATCAAATAAACAAGATGGACCATTTAATTTGAAACTGTACCATTTAAGTTGAGACCGCACAATATCTCCAAAACTAAGCATTGTAGAAAGAAATGTCTTAAGTAACAGTTGCTTGATAATATGTGCGAAAGTGAATGCCATCAGTTGTGTTTTGTTAGGATGATTTTATGATGGTCATTTAGGGTCAATTTAATTTTCTTAAACGGCAACTACATTTAGTATGTTGTTTTCTCATTAGAAAATGGTTTATAAAAAAGCTGTTTATTTTGTGATGAGGAATAAGGAAACAAAATAAAAAATGCTGGTTCTCAATTACGAAACGTAACTTGACCCTCAAATGACCATCCATGGATGGTCCAGCCATTCATTGCCCTCTTCGTACACAGCCATTCAGAATTTTCGTTGTTATTCACGTTGGTGCACGAACAATTGCAAAGTGCTTTATACAAATGTTGTCTAGTTCTTTATGAAGAGTGAAAAATCAACATAAAAAGGTAGCATCTCATTAAAAAATTAAACTGGGTCTAGAATGGCCCTCACAACGTCCTCTAAATAAAATACGATTAATGGCATTTACTTTCCCGCATAATATCAAGCAAATTTTATTCTACACATTTCTTTCTACAACGCTTAGTTTTGGAGATATTGTATAGTCTCAACTTGAATGGACCACCCTATATATTGATGGCACTTGTACAGTGTCATGTTTTCATCTGGTGGCAACAATTCTGACTTATTACCTTCTCTACTCCGTATAGTAAGTAGTGGAAGTATTATATTCCACCCAAAAACTCGATACCGAGATTTCACCTGAAATATATGTTTTGAGACCTCCTGAATCCAAAAAAATCATTTTGTCCATATGTGTGTGTGTGTGTGTGTGTGTGTGTGTATGTGTCTGTGTGTCTGTGAACAGCATAACTCAGAAACGAACAGCCGGATAAACACCAAACTTGATATTTAGGTTCAGTATCTTCCAGAGATGCGACACGAAGGTTCTCAAGCAAATCCTCCCACCCCAGATTACCCTTTACATGGAACATTTTTCGAAAATTTTAATTTTCTCAAAAATGGCTCTAACGATATCGATTAAAATATCATATGTTTAAGATATTTTCATGACAAATGAAATGTATATCTCGAATTTTCTGGGAATGTCTCCAAAAGTATTCTTCATTGTGAACGACTTTTGCACAACTGGTAAACCATAAGAGATAGACAAAATTTTACTACACTTAAAATACACAATTTATGTCATATACATTTTTTTTGTTGAGTGAACCATTTTCGAGATATTGCTTGTTATTCCCTTAAATTTTCCAATACTTTTTCTCAAATGGGAATTCGTTATTCCTTTTCTTTATGTCCTGGACATGCAAAGAGAATGGAATACTCCACATAGCAACCAGCTCTTAAAAGATTTTACTATCCCTTAAAGCCTACCATATTTCCCTTGCAGCTACAAGAAAATTAGCAATAAGATTAATATCTGGATTAACATGAAGCATATGGAGAATAAGCGTTTGTAAAAATAGTTTGTACATGAGTAGAGAAAGTCATGTGAGTGTAACACATTAGATTTTTTTATAATGTATCTAGCTTTCACATTATCTTATTATAAACTTGTAATTTTGGGGACCGAAAGCAAAATTTGAGCGCGGTGCGGTACGAGATATAAACCACTTCAGCCTGCTTGCTAGGCTGCACACGCGTTCACTCTATCGACGGGTGAAGGTAACCTGAAAATTCTTGTATTTCACTATCATCCCATTTCAAGTCTACAGTGGTGACTCCAGGGAGTATACGTCTCCATTTTCAAAGCGCTGGTAGCCAAATTAACGGAGAGAAAAGTTTAGGTTTTAAAATGTATAAAGAACAAACGGTATTACAGTTTATATGTTGTAACATTTTTTTCAAAAAATATCCATTTTATTTACTTCATAATTTTTTTACAATGTCAGATATTATATAAAAATATTTCTATACTAATTTTGTAAAGCCACATATAACAATTTTGAAAAATCGGAGTAGTTTAAAAAAATTAAAGATTAATAAAATGAAAAATCTGGGAAAATGCCGGAACATATAAACCGTAATTTTTTTTAATCTGGTAGGTCCTATAGGATGATGAATGAATAAAATGCTCAAATGAGCCCAGAATCCATAGAACTTAGTTACCCGACATTCGCCTTCTCAGAATAAGGCAAACCCCCAGAAAAAATCCTTATCCAGATAACTTATCCAAACCGAAATTCGAATTCAGGACTTCTTGAATGGCTGCAATCTTGTTTCTTCCGTATGTTCCGTTAATTTTGTTGCAGAATTTGTTGAAGTAGGAAATACTTCTGTTCTTTCACCTGTGCTTATCAATATATCTACCAAATTTTACCGCCATATTCGTTTAGAGCCCACACTAGGTCATTCTGAAGTCTGTTATATCGCAAAGCCTAATATTGGCGAAATCATGAATATGAATAATTAATCAGTATGTGCTTGTAGGAAATACGAGATGACATACACAATTTGTAGGAATATTCTTAGATCAATAAGTTAAAAGTGAAAGGAGGTGTACATATTTGTGTTATATATTTGAATCGAGAACGAAGAATTTGGCCAGAATCGGTGTAGATTGAGCGCATTCTTGCCCGTAAGCTATTGTCTGTCACAGGAAGGTGAATTTCGTAGTTAAGAGATTTTTGGCGCAAAAATCCGTGTGAACCTCCCCGAAGAGAAATACGAGGCGTGCTTTTACTACGTACATAATAGGTAGAGATTTCACCGGAAATACATGTTTCGAGGCTCCCTGAGTCCAAAAACAGCATTTCAGGACAATGCTGTGTATGTGAGCAGTATAACTCAAAAACAAAAGTCAGATAAATACTAAACTTTGTATTTATGTTCAGTGCCTTCCAAAGATTTTAGAAACCTCTCCACGCCAAACTACCATTTACATGGAACATTTTTCGAAATTTTTTATTTTATAAAAAATTAGAAACATTTTGATTAAAATATTACATATTAAAGATATTTACTTGACAAATAAAATGTATATTAATATGGTATATTAATTTTATTGCCATTACCAGTCGCACTGTTGTGCTATTGTTGCTACCAGACGTCGCATTATTGGGTCTCCTTTAGTTATATTTTGGTATGACGGTCTTTCCTTTTGACGCGGAACCACGCCAAAGGGAAAGATCTGTTTGAAATTGTCTAGTATGACGTCAGCCCTGTCTGGCTTTGTCTAGACACCGTTGTGGGGGCAAGATAGCGTCACTCGAGAGTAAGTGATCGTTGGAACCAGTCGTGTGTGGCCGGTCTACGGTCTGGTACATCTCCCTCCAACCTGTTTCCTTTGTTAACTATGTAGAGAAGCCAAACGTCTTTGTGAATAAATCCCAGGTAATGTGTGTTATGTAACCTTTCAGTGTAATACAAAAACCCTGGCCTTCCCCTTAAAATTGCACTCCAAGCTCCCGGACTTTTGCTGCCAGCGAGTTGCGCCCCCGTGTGCGTGTTGGGGTGACCTAAATTAATCATTTTCTGGTAACCTTTTCGGCCTTCACCCCAACATGTAACAATATTGATCGGTGTAATGAGTGTAAATACCAGAATAAATTAATGAAAGATTTGCGACGAATTATTTCGGATAGAGTTCCTAAAGCCATGCTTCGTTATCGCCCAAAAGGGAAGAGATCTCTGGGCTGTCCAAGCTCTCACTTGTCTGTAAGATCATAACAGGCCATTGAGTCTACGACTTGTACGGAAAAAGAAGATCAATGTGATTGATGTCATATGCAATGGCGACTTAAACAACTGTAAAAAGATTCTGAGAACTGATTTGAGATAAAAGAAAAGAGAGTAGTGTTTTACCGTTTTAGAATGAGATAAAAGTAATCTGTATCACATGTTCGTGAATTAGAGCTGTGAAATTTGATGTATAGCAGATGACTGAAATACGAGCTTTAGCAGTGCAGGGGTGGACGTTAGTGCGACTGCACGTAGTTAGAGAAACATATTGGCGTTAGCGTAAGCAGTGATGTTTTCATTTGTGTCGCAATGTGCGTGTTTATGTAATAACTCTCAGAAATGACTGGCATTACCGGCACTTTGTTGTAGCAGGCTGATGAAAAAAAGCAACGGGGGTTGGGGATGTGTCTGCGAATAAATATTGCACGCTTTTATATATGACCGTCATTAGAGACTTTATGTTCTTGGCTTCGTCCGAGTGAAGTATTACATTCCGCAGCTTTTAGAATTTTAAAAGCGGCGGCGAAGAAGGGAAAGGGTGGGTGGAAACAAGATGGGTCGCCTACCAAATTTCCTTCAAAGTTTCAATTTTCTTCTTATATGCCTTGAGCCTTCATTCAGAGCACGTTTACACAATGCATTTTCTATAATAATGTGGCGTGGTATCTATCATTTTTCCCTTCATGGATACTACTTGTAGATATTTAAAAAGGGAAAAGAGATCAGGTTGTGATAAATTGCCCCGACACAAAATTCAGTGTATCATTGGCAGGTTTGGTTGATGTTCTGCTCTTCATAAAGGCCTTCCATAGAATCCTCTAAAATCTATGCATAGACGAGGAGACAAACTACCTACAAAAGAACACAATGGTTCTCTGTAGTACACATTCCCTTCATTTGTTTTCCTTTAGCATTTGAAGCCCTTTGGTAGGGGTACAGCTAAGTTGTCCGTTTTTTTTTACTTAATTTGCTAGGACTCGAACTAAAAGCTACTTCTGTTCTGTAGCACTGAAGGTGTTACACCACATTTGTCAAGATTGCATACTGGTGGCAGCAGCACAGGCAATTCCGTGATAGCATGATTAAGGACGATTAGTCCCTTTATGGATGGACATATTACTATGCTCTATTTTGTTCAAAAGTGGATTGTTATTTTTTTCCCCGCTAGCTACCTGTTACTGTCCCCTTTCGTGTGTTCACGGTTTGAACTGTTTTGCGTTTCAAAGCTTTAGTATAGACTAAATTCGAAACCAAACGTCTTTAAGAGTCTGTTTTCGTAAAAAACCCTCTCGCCAACATGTGTAGTTGCAAGTGCAGTTTTTGAGAAAGTGGTTTCTGTACAACCAAATTATATTAAATGTAACAGATTTAATTTTATGATTATGACTAATTTTATAATTATACTGATTTGCCTTTAATGCAAACAATGACGTTAAAGTAGTTATTTTATGCATAAAAAAGAAACGGAATTTTTCAGTTTTAATTAATTTTTTTATAATAGTGCAATTGAAAAGCAGTTATCCTCCTTATAACATGAGTGGAAGTGGCAAAATATTTGATATTAAATATAAAAGCTTGCTATCTTAATGGTAGTAATGGAACATATACTACATGTACTAGTTCTCATGCCTGTAGTTTATGGCTTACATTAAGGAATTCAAGACATATTAGTGGTTCCAGTTTTGGAGCATAGAATTTATATTATATTTTAATGAAGTTAAGAGGCTTAAATCTTAAAATATGCCTTGTTACTCTGACCAGTGTGCTTCCCAGGTGGGTGTAATGAAAATATACCTTTAATTATGCCAGTGTTATAAGGCTTATAAATACAATATTGAAAACTTTCCAAAACTGTAGGAATTTCTTTGATAAATGTATATGATAGCAATTGTTAGACAAAACTAAACTGTTTATTCTGTTTGTGTCTTATTTACGTGATTTATGAATCCAAATTTTCCAACATTCATACAAATTACAATAATACATAGAAATTCAGATAATGAATTTTCTAGACAGCAAGACCTGTAGAATTTCTAATACAGTGCATCGAAATTATCCCAATAGTGCGATACTTTACTTTTCATTGTCTTTTTACATGATTAATTTCTCTTGGCGCTCGCATAATCTTTTCACAATACAAATTGTCATACTTCAATTTATCGCAATTCGTTGTAGAGTTAACCTATACGTTATATTGGCATCATTCTGCTTTCTTGGATATAAAACGTCATTCTTTTATCTACGATAACTTACCTAAAGATCCAATGGCGGAAATTTTGAATTCAAAGAAACTGAAATGGAAGTGAAATTGCAGAAGCAGCAGAAAGAATAAGTACTAGAAATCGATATAGCATTTATCGCTTCATTGCCTGGTGAAGGCAAAAGATGTTGAAAATAATTTCACCGAAAATGACTGCTAGCGAATCAACAAAATAACAAAATGTCGTTTCTCTTGTTTCAAGAACCGCGTTCTAAACTTATTTCTCATAATTTCGGGAATCAATATATTATTGATATTTTATAAATTCGAGCGCGGTCTAAAAAAGTATATGTCCCACGTGTTAAAAGTGGTTTTATTTTCCTCGTAGGATTGCGAAATAAAGGCTGTAAAATAAAACCCTACTTTACCCTTGTATCATAATCTACTGTTATAGTGGAAATAACGTTATGTGTGAATTTCGGAACTTGAGATATTCGTCGCTAGCTACATAGTCATATTTACATTGCTTATAGTCATTTCGCCCATATAGTGTGCAATGAATATATCCAGAGGCTAGAAGTAGACTATTTTATAATCCTACTTCGCTAAATGTCAAGCTGTCGGTTACAGTTCTGTTCTGCGTTGTGAAATACTGTTATATTTACAGATTGTTTTACATGAATTATACAACCTGAATTATTGCTAATGATTACGCTTGATAACAAACGTTTTTAAATAATTTTGTTTTGTGTTTGAGAATTGATCATTCATACTTTTGTTTCCCCGAGTGGAGGAGAAAATGATTTAGTCGCTAACCCCAGCCCAGTTGGTAGTGTGGGACTCAGCAATCGTCGGCATACCCACTAAAAACTCCTCCACCGGAAGGAATGGAAGAAGGAAAAAGAGAGAAGTAAATCGAAAGGTTGCGTGGTCCCGCGTAGCACCCGTGTAGTACTTGGAAAATGCTTTGCTGCCGCCCTATGGGTGGGAACGGGTAAAGGAATTTCTAGGATGCAGCCATGAAACCTGACTGCAACACTAATGGATAGGAGGTGATAATAGAAGGAAGTACAGGTGTAGGAGTAGTAAGCTGTTGTTCTGCCTCTAGTTGCCTTCGTGTTCGGAGTTCGCATTCATAGTAGCCGTGTGTAGGCACTAAGTTTAGAAAGTTGATCATATTTAAATTCAATGCCATGATTGGTCCTCAAACCACGGAAATTTTCTATTAACCCTACAATTACACCTATAAGTAATCCTAACAGTGGTTAATTATAAAGCACTTGTAACTTGCAGGTCGTCTTTTGAGAAATTATATCTCCAAATTTGCAGGTTCATCAGGATACATCAGTTGAGCAGATTTAATACGTGTGCGGGTACTCGCCAAGATCAACTTTTAAGAGCATCGGCACGAATAGCTCATTCTTCAACTCCGGGCTGGGCATTCGATTTTTCAATTAGTTCAGTTTTCCTAAAATGTATCAGTGTTAAAGTGATATTTAAGAAATGTAAACTGCCTATAAAATTAACTTCGGTTTGTAATACACTGTAATTTTCTCATTCATAATTTTGAATTTACAATACCCTCAGTGTTTAAACGGAAGGTTTCTTAAAAGAATAAGCATTTCTATTTTGATATGATTGATCATATGGTATTTGTTTTATTATTATTCACCCCTAGAAATAAGAACTGCCTAGGACAACTGCGTTGTCCACCAGATGCTCTTTGCAAACCAGGATGGAAGGTGAAGAAGATTTTTATTAGCCCCACGTTTTGGGCGCCAATTTGAGATGATGGTTTGTTACGTTATTTTTACCACGCTTTGGCCGAATTTGAAGTAGTTTGTATTGAAGGAGTTGTATTATATTTCAACTGTTGGGGAACCGAACTTGAAATTCGTTGCAACCACACGTATAGTACCCGCTTTCCGGTAGCCTCGTCCCAAGTTTAAAAATATTATTAACTTTGCAATTTGACTGTTTCTTTAAATATTATATATTTATGTTTGCCTCGGCTGCGTCAGTATCAATTTTAGAGACATGGATGTCTTGGCAAGGTTGTGGTGCGACAAGAATGTAGGCTTACAAAGATTATAATTTTACTTCACTCCTTTTTATTAATGCTTGACCGATTTGAATAACAGTTCACTGATATAGACAGAGAGAGAGAGAGAGAGAGAGAGAGAGAGCTGTGAATTGTTTTTATTAAATACTTGCACTTTTTAACACGTAAACTATTTGTCGTCTCACACGGATACGTATTAAATCTCTCGAGGACACTTTGTGCATCCGGTTACAAACACTGTCTGCAGGCAACTGACTTCTAAATGTGTAAATTTTTCTCCTTTTTAGTTTCTGATTGGCTAATCCTAGTCCAATAGAATACGTTCATTTAACTAAAGCTTTTCCTGGTTGTTGATTGGCTATTTTTATAAACTGTCACTAAAATTACATTATTGCTTCCAAGAATCATAAGTAGCATTGTTAAACTCTCAACTCATTATTACCTCACTGTTACCTCATTGTTAGCCACTTTTAACCTATTATTCTCACAGCTCTTACATTATTAAATTACGTAATACATTCATATAACATTATTGAACATATATGCAATAATATAAACATATCCAATGACTGTAATATACACTTTTTATATATTGTTACATACACATTTGCTTTAAGGCGGGCTGTTATTGTATATTTATATATTATATAATTAGACTGAAATCATTTAAGTGTTAAAAATACTGCCTCAGAGGTGACTTCATAAAAGTAATTGAAATACTCTTAACAATTAGTGTTTGTCATTTTACTTATAAACGTTGTCTTTTGCAAAGTTTAATTCTACTCGTACTTTAGTTCATCAAATAAAACTACAACTGTTAAATTCTTGTAATAGTTAAATTTTAATAATGGATATACATCGCATCGAGAGATTGGTAATATTGAGCCCCAGTACTCGCAACGACACACCAAGGATACGAAGCAGAAACTCTGGCCTTTAAAAAGCCACGATTGGTTTACAGAGACAAATTATATTTATACATTCACTTGAAATAATTAAATAATTTTGATGTTGTCGTGGCCATATAATGATGCATTCTGTACGTGCTTCGTGTAAGTGTAATCATCTTTAATCACAATTATTCGAGCTCTGGACATAACATGCAGTTGTTTACTGACTGACTTGTTGGGACTATGGATGCAATTTAAATAGACATGTATTACGACGTCTTTATGAATTAGAGAGTTTGCACATAGTCGACAGTGATCAGAAGGAGGTTAGAGAATTTAATTTAAAGAAAACAGAAAAGAAGGTTCTGTGATTTGCGTAGGATGGCTATTTGTGAGATAACTGAGAGTTGTAAAACACTTGCACACGACTTCATGGAGAAGTACTATGCAACTCTCGCCATCACAAAATTCGTTCTATTATTGCCGACGAACTGCGAACAAACAACTATAAAGTCTTCGAAGAGATCCACGATATGGGCAGCACCAGTAACATAAGATGAATTGACATGATTGCAATTCCAGAAGGCAACAAATTAGGATTTATCATCGACCCTATCATTAGATTTGAAAGGTTTAAAACATAACGAGATATTCGCACACAATCCTATACTTCAAGATAAAACATGGTCTCAGTAACATTGAAGTAATCGGCCTGATGGTTGCAGCTCGGAGCACCATCTCTCTTCAACTTTTTTAACACCTGGGAAAGGTTTGGATTAAGAGGGACAAAATAAAATAAATTGTTATAACTGCAATAAGAGGATAAATTGCCCTTCTCCGAAATCATTTTAGCATATTTTTACGATTTGTATTCCATTGCTATACATTATTTATTATTGTCACGTTTAACAGTCACTTTACACCTTTTTGAAAAACAAAAATCGAACTGTTGACATTACATTTTTATTCCTTACAAATGCTTCAATTTTTTTAACTACCCAGAATTTGTTTAAAAACCTGATATGTTACACTCACATGACTTTCTCTACTCTTGTACAAACTATTTTTACAAACGCTTATTTTCGATATGCTTCATGTTAATCGGGATGTTAATCTTATTGCTAATTTTCTAGTAGATGCAAGGGGAATATGGTAGGCTTTAAGCGATAGTCAAATCTTTTAAGAGCTGGTTGCTATTTGGCGCATTCCATTCTCTTTGCATGTCCAGGACATAAAAAAAATGAATAACGAATTTGAGAAAAAGTATAAGTATTGAAAAATTTAAGGGTATAACAAGCAATATCTTGAAAATGCTTCTCTCAACAACAACAAAAATGTATATGACAAATTGTGTATTTTAACGCGATCTATTTTTTTTTTTTTGTGTAGATAACTTTTGTGTATCTCTTATGGTTTACCAGTTATGCAAAAGTCGTTCACAATGAAGAATACTTTTGGAGGCATTCCCAGAAATTTGGAGATATACATTTCATTTGTCATGAAATTTTAATAAAAATCGTTAGAGCCGTTTTTAAGAAAATTAAAATTTTCGAAAAATGTTCCATGTAAAGGGTAATCTGGGGTGGGGGGATTTTCTTGAAAACCTTCGTGTCGCATCTCTGAAAGATACTGAACCTAAATACCAAGGATGGTGTTTATCCGACTGTTCGTTTCTGAGTTATGCTGTTCACAGACACACACACGAACGTGTTTCCAAAAATGCTTTTTTTTGGATTCAGGGGATTTCAAAACATGTATTTCCGGTGAAATCTCGGTATCGAATTTTTGGGTGGAATACAATACTTCCCCTACTTACGATACGTAGTAGAGAAAGTAAAAATTTGTTTATTTTATTCTGTCCTTGATGGCAGTCCGTAAATATGGGAAGTTGTTTTAATAAATAATGTATACTGAGTATTTTTTAAACAAAAGTAATGTGTAATTATAATTGAGTAAAATAGTTCTTAGATGACTATCTGATACCAATTCTTTTTCTGCACTGATTATAAAAACCCACGTTAAACGTGAAGGAGTTACATATTTGTGATTTTTTTATCGTGTAGAAGCCAAACTCTTTCCAAACATTCATAAATCTTGCCATCTAGTAGACCATTGTAAATAAGGGCCTTCATTATCTCCGTTTAAAGTACACAGGGCCGGATGTTGTGAAATAAATGTAATCTCTGCAAAAGTCATAAAGCGATACATGCAGTTTCATTTCTGTCATGTTTTTTTGTGTCTGACTGATAAAGAGACATGAGTTATTCGAAAAGGGGGACGAGATTGCTGCTAACTCTAAGGGAAATCGAATGTTCGCGACAGTTTTATTGGAAACTAAGCCATTCTTCACCTCCTGTACAACAAAAAGAGTGTGTGTGATTCTTCCCGACGGTGAAACTGCCGTGCTAATGGAAAGCGATTGTGGTAGGGGGTATCCTCTCCGTTAGACGTGCTAAAGGAAACAACCCTGCCGGAAGTAGAGCAACCAGAACGTGCCACTAACTCCTTCGGAACGGAGCGGAAAAAAGAAATAAAAAAGTTGAGGTAAAAGATGTGTTGCTGCAAGGTAGACAGAACGCAGTGGTACGTACTTAAAGGAAACCGGGAGTTCAGGTGAGTTATGGACAACAGGAAAGGAAGGAAGATATTATGTTTTGAAATATCGCGGTAGTTAGGTACTGTGGGAATTGGCAAGCACGCGAGGAAGTACTCGCTTCATTTGCTGCTACGGTGCAAAGGTATATATCAGGACTCGTGATTGATACGCCCCTCTGTTCTAAAGCAACGGAAAACATTGTTTGTAGCTTTATCGAAAACTCGCGCATTTCTCAAGCAACAGGGATAAAAGAATTTACCGGTGAGACCTGTTGAACCGTAGGAATTTGGATTACTTCCAAGCTAAACGCAAAATCGGTATTCATGAGAGCACAAAGAACAGACATTGCCAACTCAGTGGGAAACACTTCTTTGAGTTTACGTGCTTGCATGAACGATTTGCTGTTCCGTATGAAAAATATTGTGCGAAGTTATTGGTACTTACATATGTGCTGTTCGACTAAGTCGTTCCTTCTAAGGATGTTCTCGCAAATTAGTGATGGGACAATACCACTATTTCTCGATTCTCGACACCGATACTCGATACTTACTTAAAAAGTCTGATGTGTTACACTCACATGACTTTCTCTACTCTATTTTTACAAACGCTTATTCTCCATCTACTTCATGTAATCTTATTGCTAATTTTCATATCGGTGCAAGGGCAACATGGTAAGCTTTAAACGATAGTCAAATATTTTAAGAGCTGGTTGCTATGTCGAGCATTCCAATCTCTTTGCATGTCCAGGACATAAAAATCTGATGTGTTGCACTTGCATGACTTTCTCTACCCTTGTACAAACTATTTTTACAAACGCTTATTCTCCATCTACTTCGCGTTAATCGAGATATTAATCTTATTGCTAATTTCCTTGTAGGTACAAAGGGAATATGGTCGACTTCAAGCGATAGTCAAATGTTTTAAGAGCTGGTTGCTATGTGGAGCATTCCATTCTCTTTGCATGTCCAGGACATAAAAAAACGAATAACGGATTCCCATTTGAGAAAAAGTACAAGTATTAGAAAATTCAAACAAAGAAAAACAAGGAATATATCGCAAATGGTTCACTCCACACACAAAAATGTATATGATATAAACTCTGTTTTAACGAGGGCTACATATTCTATGTAGAACAATTATTTCTTACAGTTTACCCGTTATACAAAAGCCATTCAGAATGAAGAGGACTTTGGGGATATTCCCAGAACATTCAACATATCCATTTTATTTGCCATGAAAACATCTTAAATATGTGAAATTGTTATCAAAATTGTTAGAGTCATTTTTGAGGAAATCCAAATTTTCGAAAAATGTTACATGTAAAGGGTAGTCTGGAGTGGGGGATTTTTCTGAAAATCTTCGTGTCGCATCTGAAGCTAAATATCAAGTTTGGTATTATCCGAATTTTCGTTTTTGAGTTATGCTGTTCATAGACACAGACACACATCCACACACACACACACACACACACACACAAACACGGACATTTTTCTAAAAAGGTTTTTTTTTGGATTCAGGATCCTCAAAACATGTATTTCCGGTAAAATCGCGATATCGAATTTTTGGCTTGAATGCAATACTTCCCCTTCTTACTATACGTAGTAGAGAAAGTAAAAACTGTAAAGGCGATAGCTTGTTCACTGAATTGTGCTTTTACTTTCTCTACTACGTATAGTAAGAAGGGGAATTCGATACCGAGATTTCACCGGAAATACATGTTTTGAGACCCCCTGAATCCAAAAAAGGCATTTTTGGAAACATGTCCGTGTGTGTGTGTGTGTCTGTGAACAGCTTAACTCAGAAACGAACAGTCGGATAAACAGCAAACTTGGTATTTAGGTTCAGTATCTTTCAGAGATGCGACACGAAGTTTTCAAGAAAATCACCCCACCCCAGATTACCCTTTACATGGAACATTTTTCAAAAATTTTAATTCTCTCAAAACTGGCTCTAACGATTTTGATTAAAATATCATATGTTTAAGATATTTTCATGACAAATGAAATGTATATCTCGAATTTTCTGGGAATGTCTTCAACAGCATTCTTCATTGTGAACGACTTTTGCATAACTGGTAAACCATAACAGAAAGACAAAATTTTACTACACAAAGATGTAGATCAGTACACAATTTATGTCATATACTTTTCTTGTTGAGTGAACCATTTTCGAGATATTGCTTGTTAATCCCTTAAATTTTCCAATACTTGATACTGTTACTGGGAATTCGTTATTCTTTTTTTTTTGTCCTGCTAATGCAAAGAGAATGGAATACTCCACATAGCAACCAGCGCTTAAAATATTTGACTATCGCTTAAAGCCTACAAATTTCCCTTGCATCTACAAGAAAATTAGCTATAAGATTAACATCTCGATATCTCAATTAACATGAAGTAGATGGAGAATAAGCGTTTGTAAAAATAGTTTGTACAAGAGTAGAGAAAGTCATGTAAGTGTAACACATCAGATTTATAGGTTTTGGTATCGTCCATAACAACACTTCATTTGAATTTTCATAATAATAATTGTTGTCTTTGCGTGACAGCCAGTTTATCCTATTTGTGCATCCTCGTATATCGCATATCATAATGTCGGCAATAGAGCAACGTTCAAACATTCAGTTTTGTCTTTTGTTATAAAAATCTCCCTCTGAGACATTTTGAATGCTAGAAGCTTATGGTGAAGAGCAATGAAAAAACCTACAATCTCATCTGAAGGGGCAAATATTTTCGAAAGCTGAAGAAATTACTTCACATGCAACAGGAGCATTACGACAGGTATTTCAAAGTGGCTTTCAGGAGTGCTTCCAGTCAACGCAGTGACAGAAGTGTCACTGTGGAAAGGAACTATTTTGAAGGTAGCGTTGTGTAAATTGCTTTAAGGTAACTTGTTTCTGCGATATTAAGAAATTCCGGAAATATTTTGAGTCTACCATGCACATTTATCAGTAAACGTGAAAATGTTAATGCCAATAACACAAGCTTCTTTACACAAAAAATTAAATATATAGCCAAAAAAAAAAAAAAAACGTGGTAAGCAATTCCACTTGTGACCCGTAGATTCCACTTCCCACTAATGTACAAACATAAAGTCGAAAAGTATCTAAAACTATTCGATTTGTAGACGATAATTTAAAATCAGGTGAAATAAGCTATCGCTGTATAAAAATATCATATTTAAGGTGATATTTTGCTGGTGTGAACATCCTATCAATTCTGTGTAGTTCTCTCTCTCTCCCTCCCTCCTTTGCTTTTTTCCCCCGTTTTGTTTGGGGGCGATTGCTTATAGTGACGAAAACTGCCGTAATAAATAAACGAGGTCGATTTTTAAAACAAAGCAGTTCCATTTCTCTATTGCTTATTGTAAGTCGCCCACCTCTGCTGTGCTTACGTGTGCGTGAGGCCGGCAGTCGGGTTGGCAGGCCCTTCGTGGGCTGTAGCACCACAGGATTTGCTTATTTATCTATCGTAAATAGATAAAGTATTTTATTACACCCAAAATTCCATATCTAGATTTCACTGGACTTGTCTGAGGGGGAGACAGAGAGTGAGAGAGAGAGAGAGACTGCGTAATTGAAAAACAAACATTCGAATAAATACCAAACTTTGTATTCAAGCGCAGCTTCTTCCAAGAATGCGACACGAAGATTTTCGAGAAAAGCTTCCCATCTTGATTTTCCTTTACATGGATATATTTTCATTATTCTCACTTTATAAAAGAATTACTAACGGTTTTGATTAAAATATCATTAGTTTTTTTCTTTCAATAGCCTGTGAGATCCTCCTCATGTAAATGAATTTGGTATAATTTTGTGTATCTGGCAAAGCGTAAGAGATAGACTAAAACTTATTGTTAAAAAATGTAGTCCTTGTTGATACACAATGTTATGTTAGTTTTTTTAGCATTATCTATTTCTGAGATATTCGTAGTTTTTTATCTGATTTTTAAGGTGCTAAATCGCTGTTCTTTTGGTTTGATTTGGTTTCTTTTTTTTATTGTGGTAATATATGGTCATGCTAAGTATAAAATTACAAAGCAATTACATAGGTACCCGCTTACTAAAGATTTGATCATCGTAAGTAAGCCTTCTGTATACCTACACGAGATATGTAATGAAACGATTTCTGTAAACGTTTATCTGGATTAACAAGTAGATAGAAGAATAAGCTTCTATAAGAATAGTTGTTAGAAGAGTGAACGTAACACTTCCGATTTTTCTTCACTTTCCCATTTTATACGTTATTTTTCATCTTTTCCTTTAAAGCGTATTAAAATAATTAACGCCGGGGCTATCTTCATACCAACAAACTCTGAGCTCGAATGTTTGATATAGCCAATTAGAGCTGTTAAGCACTTTTAGAGCAGTATATGCGCTACGTGAGGTCATTTGTTATACACTGTTGTAAATTCTAAATGAATACCGGAATGTTTTAGATTTGATCAGCATGCTACTTCATAATCCGAGTTACAGAATAGCATATTTGTTTACTATAAGTTCATTATATCAAATTTCATTTAGGGCGATGTAATTTGCGAAGCTTTCTAAAGCTATTCCCAGAAAATGAATAACTTTTTATTACTTATTTAATGATGAGCATCTATCTATACTTTAAGGGAGACCGCAATATTTAATAAAATTAATGTACTTATACATATTATGGAACCCAATATGTTAGACTACCTTTAAGAAAGCGCAATTAAATAACTCGTAACTGATGACAATATAGTTAATTAATTTAAGCGAAAGGATTATGACTGTTTTTTTTATCTTTTCTTTCTCTTTATAGACCTTAAGGGTTACCAAATTCGTACTCAGCTCCAAAAGTATGAAATACAACAGATAAATTTTAGAGACGAGAAAGAAAAACATGGAAGCTACAGTTATTTTATATTTAAACCTCCTTCAGGCGTTTAAATATGTTTTAAGGTATTCATGTTGTAATTCGAAGTTATTTGTATTTTAAGTTTTAATTCCATGCATGAAAATTAAGTGCAGTATATTTATTTATAAACTAAATAACAGTGTATTAGAATATTTAATAAGAATGAAGGTATTAAGAAATATGAAAGCCAAAATTAAACAGTATTACCAGTTCTCAGTTATTATCAGTATATGCATCTTTATTAATAATTGCCTCTGTTACAGGCTTGTAAAATGGAACGTGTCGTCTTTTGTTGTAAAGTGTAAACTTTGATGTCCTCTTTACTCCAAAATAACGCTTTTTCTTTTTTGCAGCAATAATATAATCCTACAGTTTTACAACTTATAAGTTGTTATCAATGGTCTATTCTTAAAAACTAAGCTGTTATCTACGTTTCCTTTGTTCCGCTCTAATCAGCCATCAATAGTAAGAATGTCGGTTTTTTCGAATTGATGAAGCCCGTGCTGCCCTCGACAACTAATGTGTACTTTATTACATTGATTAGAACATTTATTACAATTTTCAGCATTTGTTACCGGCTATAAATGCATGTACAGTTACATACAAGAAAAATTACTTGTGTTGTATGGCGGCAGTGATATTGAAATGCTTCAATGGGCCCCTCCTCTGTTATTTGTTACATACTCAGATTCTAAAAGTGCACTACTTGCAATAAACAATCTGTCATCAACCCATATTCTTATACAAGAAATTCAATCACTACTTCATAATACACTACCAATAAGCCAATAAGTAAGGAAAGCAAGTGTCTTTAGTGTGGATCCCATCCCACATTGGAATACAAGGCAACGAATTGGTCGACCAGGCAGCAAAAGAAGCCACTAAACATCCACTAAGTGGCCCAACTATAACTACACCAGCCCATGATATTACCTCAACCATTAAAAAGAAGCTCTACCAACAATGGAAGACAGGATGGCTTGACTCCACGAGTAGCCAACTCCGTGATATAATATCGAGTTTTTCGACACATCTTTCCAGTAATTCTCTTTCCAGACAGGATCAGGTTTTAATATCCCGACTGAGAATGGGCCATACCAAGATCACGCACAGTTATCTCCTTTCAAAGGAACAACCAACCATCTGCCACCAGCGTAACATACTGTTAATGACGAAACACTTAATCGTGGAATGTCCACAATACGACAAATGGAGGCAACACTACCAGATACCCAATGATTTACAAACAGCACTCAACTATTCTTGTACCCTAAGATAGTTGAATTTTTCAAAAGCATAAATTTATATAAAAGTATATAATGTTCAGTCAGTTTGATTAATTATAGTGTCACAATTATATACAATATAGTGTAATGGTTCAAAGCTGCCAGTATGTTAAATAATCTAATTGTGTTATTGTTAAATATTTATTTTAAAAGTTGTAAAGTCACGATATGACTAATATGTCAAAGCGACCATGAAATTTTAAAACAAAAAAATAAATACTCGTACCAACCTTCCCTTCCGCCAAAGGAACAATTGAAATGCATATATAGTACGAGAGGCACTACTTATATTTTGAGCCTTGACAACCCTGAATGTTGTAGGTGCCATCTGACGTTTCTAATGGAAAGTTTGACATATTTTACCATAATCTACTTCAAACATTTTGCCAATAGAGCGTCATTTGTTTTGTTTACACTAACTTGAAAATTGCGTGTCAACAAAAACATGGAATTAACTCGTGAAAATGTTCCTGCAATGATTTATTACGACTTTCGACGTGGATTATCAAGACAAGAGTGCATCGATCAACTAACTTCCACATTTGGCGACGGAGCTGCATCCTTTTTCACTGTGAAACGCTGGTATAATGAATTTAATCGTGGCCGTCGTTCGCTCAATGACGAAGTTTGTGAAGGTCGTCCAAAATCAGTTGTGACAGAAAACATTGATGCTGTCCAAAAGCTAATAATGAAAGATCGTTATGAGACATATTGTGAGATTAAGGCAACCCTAGGCATTAGTTCCACTAGCATATATAAAATATTGCATGATTATTTAGTCGTGAAAAAGGTTTGCTCTCGTTGGATCCCACATAATTTGACCCAATCTCAAAAAGATGCTCGTGTCGATTGGTGTACAAAAATGCTCAAGAAATACAATGGCAGTGCCTCAAAAGACGTATATAAGATTGCAACAGGTGACGAATCACGGATCTATGCGTATGAGCCGGAACGTAAACAGCAGTCGACTGTATGGGTGTTTCAAGATGAAGCAAATCCAACAAAAGTTGTTAGCACTCGAAGCACTTCGAAGCAACCGGTCGCCTGCTTCTTCAGCAAAACTGGCCATGTGGCAACAGTGCCTTTAGAGGAACGTAAAACGGTCAATGCCGAATGGTACACAACCATTTGTTTGCCGGAAGTCTTCGATGAAGTAAGGAAAACCAACAAGAACCGTAGGATCGTTCTTCATCAAGACAATGCGAGCAAACACGCATCTCGTCTAACAACAGAGTATTTGAAGGCTCAAAAATTCGAATTGATGGGTCATCCGTCATACAGTCCTGATTTGGGACCCAATGACTTTTTTGTTTCCGAAAATCACGATTAAATTGTGTGGACAACGATTTTCGTTTGCAGAAGAAGCCGTTGATGCCTTTAAAAACCATGATTTGGAGGTGTCTCAAGGAGACTGAAATAAATGCTTTGACAAATGGTTCAAACGGATGCAAATGTGTATTGATCATAAAGGAGAATATTTTGAAAAGCAATAAAGCATTTTAATCAGAAATTACCTTGTTTTAATTATTAGGCTCAAAATATAAATAGTGCCCCTCGTAACATACCCACCCGCACAAGAAGCGTCCACTGGGTCTTTAGATTGTGACAGCCTACTCGTCGAATTTACATCCAGTCGTAACAAACTTGCGTCTTACTCCCATTATATTTGCTCGCTTATTAAGTTTTATTTCCCGAAATTTCAGTCAGCTAAAGAAGCATAAGCCTGGGCGGAGTAAAAATGCTCCACTGTTCAGTTTAAAAAACTTTATGGAGGTAATTTCACTGCCGGGACATGCGGATTTGGTAATACTGTTGGCATGTAATTGTGCACATATACTTCGCATCGCTTTTATGCTGGTAAAAAAAGATTGAATTTTTTAAACGTAAACATATTTTATGGGCTCGAGATCCTAGAACAGTTTTATGTTACTTTTGAACTACTGAATGGTGTTCCTAAATAACACTGTTAGGGATGAAACAAAACCTACAAACAACTTAAAAGAAAGAGATTTACTGAAACGAGTATGCTAATAATATCAAAACAGCAACGTAAGGCCCTTCAGAGACACGCTTGAAAGATGGCAATTTATTGGTTAGGAGTCGCATTATTGACTTTCTCTGTCCTGAATGGCAATCAGGGTATCTATTATTCTCATCAGTACCCCACGATACAGCTGACGTGGCATGTTAAAGCTGTAAGCTTCTCAGGGACTTGAGCGTTAGTTACTGTTTCTGCCGTAATCAGAGAGAAAGGAAGATATGGTGCTTCTAAAGGATTCACCTGGAATGACAAGAGAGGCAGCTGCTTGTTCCGGTCCAATGAACTAAGTCTCTAACGTCGCAAACTATGCGAATCTCGTGCGCAGCTCTCTGGCATTTGTCTGTCAGACAAACAAATGAAGGTTCCATTGGTTTAAACACATGACTAGAGACGTCGGTTCAAACATCGTGCATTCCGAAGAGCAACATGATGGATACAATATATCTGTTCTTACTTCTTCTGCTCCTTACGTAAGATGAAGCTTTGCAATCGATCCAGAAATTAGATATAGGAATTTAGCTAAAATGCATGTTTTGATGCTCCTAAATAAACAAAGTTTTCTGCTAACTCAGAAACGAAAAGATTGACCAATTCTCATACGCAAGGACATAACATGGAGTTTCTTTGAAACGGTTTGTAATGGTTTGGGCATATGTACTTAAAAAAATTCTGATCTGTTACACTCACATGACTTTCTCTACTCTTGTACAAACTATTTTTACAAACTCTTATTCTCCATCTACTTCATGTTAATCGAGATAAACATTTGCAGACTCTATCTTATTGCTAATTTTCTTCTAGATGTACTGGGAATATATATTTACAAGCGCAATATAAAAATACAGTAGCCTTTAAGCATAGACATTACTCTTAATAGCTGGTTGCTATGTACAGTACCATTCTCTTTGCCACAGATTAATACTCTTTGCATATCAAAGACAAAAAAATGAATAACGAATTCCCATTTGAGAAAATAAGTATTGAAAAATTTAAGGGAATAACAAGCAATGACTCGAAAATGGTTCACTTAACAAAAAAAATGTATATGACATAAATGGTGTATTTTAACGCGATCTACATTTTGTGTGTAGTAAAATTTTGTCTATCTGTTATGGTTTACCAGTTATGCAAAAGTCGTTCACAATGAAGAATACTTTTGGAGACATTCCCAGAAAATTCAAGATATACATTTTATTTGTCATGAAAATATCTTAAACATATGATATTTTAATCAAAATCGTTAGAGTCATTTTTGAGAAAATTAAATTTTTCGAAAAATATTCCATGTAAAGGGTAATCAGGGGTGGGGGAATTTTCTTGAAAACCTTCGTGTCGCATCTCTGGAAGATACTGAACCTAAATACCAAGTTTGGTGTTTATCCGACTGTTCCTTTCTGAGTTATGCTGTTCACACACACACACACACACACACACACACACGGACATGTTTCCAAAAATGCTTTTTTTGCATTCAGGGAGTCTCAAAACATGTATTTCCGGTGAAATCTCGGTATCGAATTTTTGGGTGGAATACAATACTTCCCCTACTTACTATACGTAGTAGAAAAGTAATAAATGTCTAGGAACCGTGTGAAATTATATGACACGTATTGTTTCTGACGGTTGTATAACGCATGCGCATTAGTCAGTACACAGTTCCGTACAAGTGTTTCTTGAAAAACACAGATTTTGGTTTAAATCTCCTTCATGAATAAAATGTTAATGATGTTTTCATAAAGCTAGCCAGAGAAGCTCAATATAATGCGTGCTCTTGTTTTCATAACTTAAATATACACAGTTATCTATTACTGTTTATAACTGTGCAGTATATAAATAATTTCACTCATTACAGTGTGTGTATATAACTTTAATAAATAAGACACATATTTCCATAAATAATGGGAATAGACACATTTGGTAGCTGGCAACAGAAGTAATAACCGATCTTGTAGGTTACTTTATTATAAATGCCGTTGTCGTCAAATTAAAGTTTACTTGTTCTCTAAACAAAAACTTTCACCCAGTTTATCTTCGCTAAGCGCTCCATCAATTTTGCAAAAACTGAATGGTTTGCTGATAAGTGCTGAATAATTCATTAAAGTCAACGGGTCTTTTTTTCAACGGGCATTACACCCCATGGCGCTTAAACTTGAATCTATCAATGACGAACAAAAAACGATGAATCGAAGAATCGATACTCTCATATCTAAGTGCTAAGCGTGCGGTGCTATACTCTGTTGTCTTTACAGCTTTAGCAACCCTTCCTAGGCTGGCCGTTCTCATTAACTTTACCTCCAACTTTAATTAAAATTGTCCTCACAACCGGCGGATGTGTAATGTACCTTTTAAAATAAAGTTTAACGCAGGAGAGACTATTGAAGCCACAATTAAGGGATACCAGCATTGTGTTTAAGATATATATCGCTGAATTTAACGATAGCACTCTGGATAAAAATTAAGTCATCTTTAGTCATTCAGCGCCTCAAAGTGTAACGAGGATGGAGATGAAGTTGGGCAAATATTAAATTATTTTCCTTCGACATTTAGATTTGATTTGGAGATTTTAGACTTTTTCCCGTAATTCAGTTCTAGGTTGCTCGGTTTAGTCCTTGCATTTAAATGGTTGACGTGACACACTCTAGTCTTTTTTTGTTCTGAGTAAATTAATTTTGGAACAAAGTAATTCTGAGCACATTACGTCTAGTTTATTTAATTCAAAGAGTGGAATATGGTTCAATTTTTAAATCATACTGAATGCATTGCTGCAAAATAATACTATAAGTGTATGTTCAATATAATTTACACATTGGCCATTCCATGCTAAAAATGACATACATTTGATTTTTTTACTTTCTCTACCTTCTTACCTATGTTCAATACTTAAGATGCTTACTGTATTTCACCCAAAAATACGATTTCCAAAAAAATACTGTTTACTTGAAAAAAGTTTTGTTATTTTTTATTTTCACAAAAGTGGCTAACAATTTTGATTAAAATACTATCCTGTTTAAGATGTTTGTACAAATAAAACATTTATTTGAAATATTCTGGAAATACAGTGAAGTCCTCTTTTTTGTGAATGGCTTTTGCATACGTTTGTAAACTGGTAAGCAGAAGAAATAAGCAACAGCTTATACCTACAAAAACTTACAGCTCCTTAAAACACAATCAATATGTTGTGATGTCAAATTGTTGATATTTATGTCAGACTTTTGTACCAGATTTTTGTACCACTAAGCATTTCAAAGAATTTCCTTTCCTCTTAGTTTGAATGTATCGATACTCTATAAGTTTTTTATGCTAAGTCGCAATTCATTTGTTTCTTCTTATCATAGAAAGAATGAACTTTAAAAGCCAGCATACAAAGTCCTACTTTTTAAAATTGATTCTTCAGCCTCCTGTAACCTTATGTGTATCTGCAAGGAAAAGTATAATGAAACCATTTCTGCAAACGTTTATTTCGATTAACATGAAGTAGATAAAAAGATAAGCTTTTCTAAAAATAGTTTGTAGAAGAATGGTAAGGAAAGTTGTGGGAATGTAACAAGATTTTTTTAAAGTAAGCTGAAGTATTGTTTATATATTGATTTAAAGCTAAACTATTGGAAAATGTGAAATGAGTTTATTTGTGCATAACCTGTGTAAAATTTGTGAAGGCATCCGGAAAAAAAATGGGGTTGGCCTTAAGTTGACATTTCAACTGAAAACTAATATAATTACTTACAAATTGTAAGTGGCCAGTTTCAGCATCTCCTTTCGTGAAGTTGGTAAACAAAACCTTTAAAAGTAGTTTTAAAAATGTTGTATGGTTTCATCCGCGCCTTTCTATGATAGCAGCAGATGGCAAGGAGCACCGTGGACGTGGCCAGGAAAAACACCGCGCAGGCGGTTCGGAGTCTTTTGGCTCACTCTGTAGCTGCCGTATAGCATACCTTTTAAAAATTGGTAAAATAATCGATTGATTGTAAAACATTCTTTTGTGATTCAGAAAGAATATTTTATGTCTTTAATGTTATTGGCATAGCAATAACAGTAATCAAGCAAGCAAAAAATTAAAATTCTAAAGTTCTCTTTAAAGCTTTCTGTAGCGCCTAAGTAGACAATAATCATTGTTCAATGCCAGGAAGTAAGATATTGAAAAATTGCATATATAGTTTTAAAGTTGCCTAAGACCCCTTGAAGTAATTCAGAATAACCGATGAGCAGCCATCTTAAGTGAACCGATTATTTGTTCACTCTCTTAGTTTTGAACAACAACCCACAAGGCTTTTACGGAGTTCACAGTGTTCTGCCCGTTTTTTCTTATTTCCTTTACCAACGTTTCTTTGTAGTTGCATCCAGGCTTCGGGATTATTAGGGATTAGAAGAAAGAGGACGCAAGCTGGCAGTACCTATGTCGGATTAGATCTTGTAGCTCCTACAAAAGCTTTCGGTTAAGAGAAAGTTGAGAAGAAAAACTCCCAGAAGATGTTCACTCACTCAGCAGATTCTTTGAGATTCGCTTCAGCATAAGTGCCCACGACACTTCAAATGGTTCGGATACAGTGCTTTAAGCATGAAAATGTAGTAATCCGGAGTAACACTAGAAAGTAAAAAATATGTTTACAATGTCTCTGTTAATTTATTTGTTGTACTTTCATTATTAAAGAAGAAATTCTGGGGTTTTAGACAAAATGTACGCCTCGAAATCGTATGAATTTACTCTGGTACTACAAACAAAATATATGTATGTTGGTTTGTTTGGTTCTCCACCAAGGGATTGCTTTAAGGCGATCTTCTATTTAATTCCGAATTTCTGAAAAAAAAATAACTGTAATACGTTCCAAACCAAAACTCTCTAACCACTGTGCCAAATCTTAAGCTTCTATCTGAAACAGTATGCGAATGATTAAAATATTCTAATTAATTTAATGCTCTATAATATTATTTGATACAAGCTCCTGAAAAAATAAGCAAACTATGTGAAATATCTTCATAATTATAGCATTTAAAAACTAACCTACTTTTTGGATACTGATTGCTCATTCCTGGGAGAGGAAAAAAACTATAGACGTTTCAGTACAAAAATGTTTCGTAATTTGTGATGTAGATCAAATGCAAATAAGTGTTTGTTAAAGTTATACTATAAGTACCTGTCACTTTAATTTTTATAATACAAAACTCTGGAGCACATTTCAAATCTACGGCTTTTCCCGAAATACAGCTTCAACGTATGTAAAATGTTGAAAGTTTGAAATATGTGAAAGCAGGGATTGAATTAAACAACCTTTGTTACTGAGTTATATATTCTAAAACTTCTATTACAATACGTGTACCTTTAAAACTAGATTGATACATTTTTTGAAAGCTAAAGTCTGAAATTATTTTAGAAAAAAGTAAATAAAAAATACAATTTTTCATAAATACCCAAATTTTACAGTGAGACTTCGTCTTAAAGGAAAATAATTAGGACTCACATAACAAATTCTTGCAGCATCTTTCCGCTTGCAATGCAAACCAAATCCATACTTAATTCTTCTTCCTCCTTGCAAGTATTAGGCCCTGCGGCCTGTTACGGCACATTGTCATCTCTTTGTGGATCATCCTACGTTCCTTTTCCCTGAGGGTCGATATTTCAAGGCCATTTTTGGGATACGGCTTTCTTCCTTTCGTTACAGATGTTGTCTTCAAATTTCTTTATAGTGTAAAGCGATATCGTTTATTGCGTAAATACCAATTCCTCTCTTATTTGTTCATTTTTTTATTGTTCGTTCTGTTACAACCTCTAACAGCTCGTAATAATTTAATCTCTGCTAATTGGATGCAGTTTTCATCTTTTTTCTTGTGAATCTCGAATTCACTTCTACATAAATCAGTCGGCACAGTCATCACTTTATAACATTTAAATTGCGTGTCTTTCGTGTAAGTTTCAAACTTCTTCTTATTCTTCCAAACATCATTTGATATCAAATTAATTTTATATCTAAATCTTGATCATAATTGTAGCTAACATCGCATCCCATATAGTTAGTGTTGTACCTGTTGTATTATCTTTTTATTTGTTATAATTCTAATTCGGTTATTTCCTATATGGGCATGTCTTCGTTTTTTTCCGCTGAGGTAATTAATTTATATTGCTGACATACTTGGTCTAGTCAATACACTAATCTTTGTAGTTCGTCTTCTCTACCTGCTAAAATTATGAGGCCATCTGCACATACAATACAGCGTAATAAAACATTTATATCAATTTTAATGCCTTCTGAGCTTTTACTCTCCATTCTCTAATGGCGTCGTCCATATAAATATTAAAAAGTGCGGCTGACATGCAACACCCTTGCCTAATATCCTTGATTAGTTAAAATTATCCGGTTGTTCATACTTAATTAAAGAGTTAACAAATTCTGGCCGAAATATTGGCTAACTTTAATGTTATACTTTCATTTATGCATCTTGTCTGTTCCTAGTGAGAATGAACGGAAAGCATTCTCTGTCACAGATTTTATGCTCATGCGTTTTCTTGCCCTACAAACAGCAATTGTTTCTTTTCTGATATACAACTACAACTAGTGTTAACTAATCTAATAGAGGCACTGAAGACATTTTTCATTTTCGATGAATCATCTGGATGCTACCCTCGGTTACAGCTTCAGCGCCTACAGCAGAAGCAGGCGTAGAATCCTTAGAGATTTATTACAGATTACGTTTTATTTCATTAGGCGTGATGCATAGGATAGATTATGAAAGAAAAAGGAACTACCTTTCTACGGACTTGCGCATCCACTGTTAAAAAGGTATTGCACTGACACGTATTTCTCTATTTTTACAAACGCTTATTCTCCATCTACTTCATGTTAATCCAGATAAACATTTGCAGAAACATCTTATTGCTAATTTTCTTGTAGATGCAAAATAAATATGGCAGGCTTTAAGCGATAGTCAAATCTTTTAAGAGCTGGTTGCTATGTGGTGCATTCCATTCTCTTAAGACCAATAAGGAATTCCCATTTGAGAAAAAGTATAAGTATTGGAAAATTCAAACAAATAGCAACGAACTTCTCGAAAATGGTTCACTTCATAAAAAAGTATATATGACACAAGCTGATAAGCTGTGTGTTTTAACGAGATCTACATTTTCTGTGCAGTAAAATTTTGTCTGTGTCTTTACGGTTTACCAGTTATGCAAAAGTCATTCAGAATGAAGGGGACTTTTGGGGACATTCCCAGAAAATTCAAGATATACATTTCGTTTGCCATAAAAATATCTTAAACATATGACATTTTAATCAAAATTGAGTGAGCCATTTTTTAAAAAATCGAAATTTTCGAAAAATGTTTCATGTAAAGGGTAGTCTGGGATAGGGAATTTTCTTGAAAATCGTCGTATTTCATCCTTGTAAGATAGTAAACTCAAATAGCAAGTTTCGTAGTTATCCGACTTTTCGTTTTTGAGTTAGGCTGTTCACAGACACACACGGACATGTTTCCAAAAATGCTTTATTTGGATTCAGGGCACCTCAAAACATGCATTTGCGATGAAATCTTGGTAAGAATTTTAAGTGCAATTTAATACTACCCCTAGTTACTACTTATAGAGAAAGTAAAAATGTATTTATAACATCTAAGTAAGAGCCGTGAAACTTTTGACAAATGTAAGACCCTCTTTCTTAAATTTTGTAAAAACATGAACTGTATAAAAATTTGCAAAGTATAAAGTGCAGCAGTTTTGAGTAAACAGCTTTTTAAAATATTTTGAAAAGTGATTTTTCGATTTTACATACGTTTCAAGCGATAAACATAACATTGGTAAAGCTGCAATACAAAGATAAAAATACTTTTTTGCAGAGCTTATTCTAGCTTCCTTCTTTAAGACAAGATTTGGGAAATTTTGTCTTTTTACTGATCTTTAATATTGTAGCTCTTCGATTAGCCTGCATTTAAAAATCAATAAAAACAGAGAATTTGCTATAGAAATTATTTGAATAAGTTTCATGCAGATGTAGCAAATTTTCAAGTCTTTTTGTTGAAAACATAATGCGTAGCTATTTGTGCACTGAAAATTGTGAAACTTCTTAATTGCGAGATGATAAATTTTAGGTTTTAAAAACTACATATCTATACGTCATGGTCGTTTAACTAATTGCACGACAGAATTAAACACCTTGACACCGATTTGGACGGAATATAGGAGCCAAAAGTTTAAATATTTAAAAAGCACGAAAATAATATGTTTGTACGTTTCAAATTGCTAACCATAATTTCACAAATTCCACCCCTTAATATTTCAACTAATGAGAAACAAAGCCTGTAGCGTTGCAGTAGTGTTGCTGCCTGCTGTCCGAGAGGATCCGGCTCCTGTCGCTGATAGAGACTCCAATTGAGAAGTTGCTTGATGAAAAGCTAGCATTTTCGGTCTCGCAAAACGCTTCTAAGCGGCCGGAGAGAGGCAACATGTTGATCACATGCCACCCCATGATGTCCTGTGTGAAGGGGGAAGAAGATAAAACTGTCTCTTGCAGTAAGGAAGTTACTATGAGAATCAGAAAACAAAATGCAAAGAAAGCTCCTGTTGGAATGAGATAATATAAAATACGAAATTATTGAAATGGAAAGATTAGAACCATTACACATATATTAATTATTCACAAGTAACCTTCTTAATTAACCTTGAGGGACTATAAACTGCTTAAAACTACGAGGGGCGTCCAATAAGTAAGTTTCCCTATTTTATAAAAAATATTACACACAATTGATCATGTTGAATTAATTTTATTTATATTGTACAATTCTTCTGTTACATTTCTACATAGTCAACGTGTTTTTCCAAGCATTTTTGGGGACGTGACACAAGGTTTCCAAGCCAGTGTTGTACCAGGTTGGGTCCTGTGCTCGCAACCAGCTGTTCACTGATTTGACTTCATCATTGGTGTTAAAAGTGCTTACCTTTGAGTTGGAGGAACATGTGAAAATCACTTGGGGCAAGCTCCGGTGAATACGGGGGATACGAGAAAACTTCCAAGTTGAATCTTGACCCAGGCCCTGCTCAGAAAATTCAACTGGGAGGTTTTCTCGCATCCTCCATATTCACCAGTTCTTTTCCCAAGTGATTTTCACATGTTCTCCTGACTCAAAGGTCATCTTGGAGGTAATCACTTTAACACCCAGACGAAGATGAATCAGAATTGAACCAGAAGTCGGGTCCTGTGCTCGTAACCAGCTATTCACTTTTTATTGATCTTTGTCACGGTGTTAAAGTGCTTACCTCTATGATGACGATGTATATAAGATTCATGATTTTAATTACTAAAATAAGATGCATAAGCTAGAGAATGAGAGCATTATTTCTACAGAAAAATAAGCTTGCCATTGTTTTAGAAACTACACAGTGCACAGAAGTGAAAAAAACCCTAGAGAAATTCAGATCCGCTTGGTTTGTATAAGTAAACAGAGAAAACAAATACCGCGAGACTGGAACAAACCCGGAGTCGGAATATACTTCTTCCGTGAAACAAGAAATAACTGTCAACATAGCAAGCGTGCAAGAAATACCAACCAAACAAAAATACGTATGTGTATGTATAGAAATAAAATATATGGATAGATAAGCGAAGCAAGATATATTTCAAATAAACACAATCTTTGTTTAAAGCCCTGCTACTGTCGCTCCAAATATTTCATAAATCATTGCTTCACTTAAGGTTCCAGTGGAATCTCTTAGACAAATGATAACAGAAGCCGATTATGCTCAGCTACAGGATGTCCAAATGTGAATTGAGGAGGTGGAGTTATGTGTAACCGGTTGAAAGTGTGTTTAATAATTAATATGATTACTAAAAAGATCATATATGTAATTTTCTAGCATTCTCGTCATAATGAAGCCATAATTGCTAAATTTTTACTTTCTCTACTACGTATAGTAAGTACGGGAAATATTGTATTCCACCCAAAAATTCGACACTGAGATTTCACCGGAAGTACATGTTTTGAGCCCCCTGAATCCAATAAAAGCATTTTTGGAAACATTTCCGTGTGTGTGTGTGTGTGTGTGTGTGTGTCCGTGAACAGCATAACTCAGAAACGAACAGCCGGATAAACACCAAACTTGGTATTTACAGAGATGCGACACGAAGGTTTTCAAGAAAATCCCCCACTCCAGATTACCTTTTACATGGAAGATTTTTCGAAAATTTAAATTTTCTCAAAAATGGCTCTAACGATTTTGATTAAAATATCATATGTTTAAGATATCTTCATGACAAATAAAATGTATATCTTGAATTTTCTGGGAATGTCTCCAAAAGTATTCTTCATAGTGAACGACTTTTGCATAACTGGTAAACCATAAGATATAGACAAAATTTTACTACACAAAAAATGTAGATCGCGTCTTAAGCGATAGTCAAATATTTTTAGAACTGGTCGCTATGTGTAAAATGTAATTTTCTTTGCATGTCAAAAGATCGTTTCTGCAAATGTTTATCTCGATTAATATGAAATAGATGGAGAGTAAGAGTTTGTAAACATAGTTTGTACAAGAGTAGAGAAAGTCTTGTGAGTGTAACACATCAGATTTTTTATGTACTGGACATGCAAAGAGTATGGAATACTCCACATAGCAACCAGCTCTTAAAACATTTGACTATCGCTTAAAGCCTACCATATTCCCCTTGCACCTACAAGAAAATTAGCAATAAGATTAACATCTCGATTAACATGAAGCATATGGAAAATAAGCGTTCGTAAAAATAGTTTGTACAAGAGTAGAGAAAGTCATGTGAGTGTAACACATCAGATTTTTAATTTTCTTATTACATACCGTAATAAGTGCATTGAAAAATCAAAAGATCTGCTTGCAAAAATAAATCAGTCTGCACAAGAAGAATCAGAATGGAAGCGTTCCGTGTGTAATTGTAGGATATTATACACTACGAGGATGGGGAATGACCAAATTCAAAATTGAGGTGCTGACCGAAATTCTGTGAGTTACTTCACACTCATGTATAGTGCTACATCTTTTGAATGGCTTTATATTTTGAAAATATAAAAATAGTTATTCAAACTTATCATTTTTAGGTAAGTTGGTAATCGCGGTTTTGGTTTTTATAGAATTTATAAAGTCCACTTCTAATCAGTGTATTCATTCTCCTTAAGGTTAAGAAAACGCACAATCATGCAAATGATATGTCTATCTTACTAGAAAACGCTTCCCAAACTTGCAAATTAAGTTTGAAACTAAAACAAATTCTCTGACCCTGCTACATAAATCTGTACTTCCTCAATTCGAACACTTGGAAAAGCACGACATTGGGCTGAAAATCATTTTCAGCAAAAGATAGCGCCGACCCGGTTGGCAATTCGTCTATGAAAAATCTGATGTGTTACACTTACATGACTTTCTCTACTCCTGTACAAACTATTTTTACCAACGCTTATTCTCCACATGCTTCATGTTAATCGAGATGTTAATCTTATTGCTAATTTTCTTGTAGATGCAAGGGGAATTGCTAGGCTTTAAGCGATAGTCAAATATTTTAAGAGGTGGGTTCTATGTGGAGTACTGCATTCTCTTTGCATTGCCAGGCCAAAAAAAAAGAATAACGAATTTGAGAAAACAGTATTGGAAAATTTAAGGGAATAACAAGCAATATCCCAAAAATGGTTCACTCAACAACAAAAATGTATATGACATAAATTGTGTATTTTAATGCGATCTACATTTTTGTGTAGTAACATTTTGTCTATCTCTTATGGTTTACCAGTTATGCAAAAGTCGTTCACAATGAAGAATACTTAGGGAGACATTCCCAGAAAATTCGAGATAAACATTTCATTTGTCATAAAAATATCTTAAACATATGATATTTTAATCAAAATCGTTAGAAGCATTTTTGAGAAAATTAAAATTGTCGAAAAATGTTCCATGTAAAGGGTAATCTAGGGTGGGGGATTTTATTGAAAACCTTCGTGTCGCATCTCTGGAAGATACTGAACCTAAATACCAAATTTGGTGTTTATCCGACTGTTCGTTTCTGAGTTATGCTGTTCACAGACACACACACGGACAGATTTCCAAAAATGCTTTTTTTTGGATTCAGGGGGTTTCAAAATATGTATTTTCGGTGAAATATCGATATCGAATTTTTGGGTGGAATACAATACTTCCCCTACTTACAATACGTAGTAGAGAAAGTAAAAAAGCTAAATGAGTGATTTTCAAACTGGTGGAATGGTAAAATGAACCCATCCCACGGATCGCAGAAAGTTTCTGATCTTACTCCATTTGACTTCCTCTTATGGGATTATATCGAGAATGAGATTTACAATGAAGGAACTGAATCTTGACCATATCAGTCAGGGAAGCAATCACGTGCGCAATTCATTGTGATGTCGATGTTCGATTTGTGTGTGTGTGTGTGTGTGTGTGTGTGTGTGTGTGTGTGTGTGTGTGTGTGTGTGTGTCTTTAGATGTTTAATGCTTAAATCTGTTTGATCTCCACAAACAAAGTAACTTGTGTTTTATTTATTAAAAATATTATGTTAATTATACAGACACATCATTGTGGGCTTGAATTTTGCTTGTTTGTCGGTGGTGATAACGATGCACATACTTGAACTTACATATTAGCGATATTAAGAGTCTTTTATGGATGACTGAATGAATTAAAAGTACTTTCAGTATATTCGACACATAGTTCAGACTAACTTCATAACACTCTACAATCAATTCTCGGAAACCCTGTATGCTTAAGGAAACTGTGATTTATAAACTTTCCGTGACCTTGTGTCATGATCAGCTTGTAATTTTGGAAGTGCTCCTGCAAGATAAACTCTAAAAGTACATTTCCAACGCTATGAGGCGTGAAATTGCTGCAGTTAACAGTGATGAAGTTGATGCTGGCACTAAGTAACTTGACAGCTTCGGAGATAGAATCAAGCTGGTTTACAAAATACACACATACTTGTTGTACTAGTTGAGTGTACAAAAATGAAGTCCAAATGTCTAAATAAAGTATATACGGGATCGAAACAACTCTCTTATTAATTTGATGGTTGAATTATTGGGAAGGTATGAGATGAGCAAAACATTTCGGTTGCGCAATAGACCAAGGTACTGGAAATGGGATGGTTTGGTAGCGAGGGACTGAAATACTCGATGATGGCAAGACTGTCCTGCTAAATAAATGCTAGTCGAGTGCGTATTTGCAGATTAGCATAGAAAAGCAAACGTTTAATACAAAGAGTCCAAAAGCTTATGTCTACTCTTTTTGTAAATGGTCATGCGATGCGGGTTTCCCATCAACTCTTGTATTTTTTTGTGGGTGATGGGAACTCTCGGCCACCCCTGTGCGCCTATTTTGGCATTCCAATCCCCAGTTATATCTGTTGTTTAAAGGAACAAACATTGTATATCTACAATAGAGTAAAGGGTTGAGTGAAAGAAAAACTTTTAATGTGGTTATACCATGTACAGGAAGCTTTTTAGTTCTGCAATTCTCTTACAGTTTCTCAGGACTGTACTGGTGACACTCAAAGCCCGCTTCATTAATCTCAAAAGCTAAGCTCCTAGTTTTTTCTTCCTAAGTTCACTGGAATGATGGCTGAAAAAAAAGGAAACAGGCACTGAGTTGAGTAAAGGAGAGCAAAAAGCCGATGTGTAATATTTCATTTTACGGTAAATAGCCTGATGTCCATGAATTACTCGCGTTCTGCGCACCCTTGCTTGATATTAATTTCACGGTTCCTTGGATTCCATGCTGTCGCCAGCGCTCCTCCTACTCTTCCTCAGTGGTCCAACCGAGCACAGGACTTGCTGCCGAGTGTTTAACTAGCTGTTCCCACTGCTGCTAACGATTTTAAAATTAGTCACATAATTGCACCTTAATTATTTTCCAAGCAATTACCGTGTTCATGAGCGTGAAGTTTTTGGAGCGAGCATTTCGCACCTGACGCCATCTGCCACCGCTAGTGTCTAATGTTGACGCGACGCCAGTCATTGCATCCTCTCCCTAACTAAGCCTTTGTGATGATATTAATGCTAATGTTGAAAGAAAACTTCATAAACTACTTCATTAAATCTGTTTTATGCTAATGCTTAATTTGTATACCTCCAAAGGGTGAAACACGGAGATTATCAAGAAATTTGGAATAAAATGAATTTGTAAGGTACTTTTAAAAACTGCTTTAGCTAGGGATAGGTTTATAAATAATTTGGAGAGCCTTTTCTTGTCTCTCATGGAAGCACATTGTGACTGAATACGTTCTAGTTACGTAACTGATTACGCACTTCCCATTGCGAACAGAATATTTGAGCTCGATCTTGTCGCTTTAGAAACATAACTTGTTAACGTAGAAGATGCCGATCTCTCCGGCGTGCTGACGGAATGGAGGAAACTGGCTTGGAATTGGGGATTTTTGTATGTGGTCTTGTTTAATGCATTGTACTATTAAGCCAATATTAATCTATTGTTTTCCAGGGCCCCCTTTATTTTAGGCTTGTCTCACTTTGTCTTCTTTGTGGAAGTAGATTCTTTCCGATTTATTGCTTTGGCTTAGAGAAAATATTGTGTGCGACCCAAATATTCTATACATCCCCAGAAATAACCTCTTTGAGGTCCCTTGACTCCCATCAAAACGAAGCTGTTACTAAAATGTCCGTATGCGTGCTTACGTGCAGCATAACTCCAAAATGAAAGCTCAGATACATCTCGTAATTTCGTTATAAATCACACTACGTCGTAAGTTGACAAGAAGAAATGTTTTCAAGGAATACACCAAACTACAAATCTTTACATTGAAATTTTTTTCTTTATTTTTTATTTTCTGAAAAATTGCTGCGATATTACAGATGTAAACAATCTAAAAACTGACTAATAATAATAATAATAATAATAATAATAATAATAATAATAATTTAAAAGTTAACATCAATAATCAGCAAAATCGGCGCTGTTGCACGTTTGAATTTCTTCAATTGTTTGCAGTAGAGTTTTAAATGTTAAAGTTAAGTGATCGTTCATGCAAATAGTACATAATATGCTTTTAAACAGTTGAAGAAAAGTAAGTAAGCAACTAATATACTACATAATAGATATGAAAGTAAATAATACTTGGTAGTCAATTTTATATGTGTTTATTCATTTTCAAGAATAAACTGCGAAGAACGCTTGAGATTTAAAATTGAATTTAAATAAAAAAATTTCCAGGTATGAGTGCAGCCATTTAGTTTTATAATTTCAATTTGCCCTATAATAAAAACGTTTAAAAACGTGAATCACTTCGGAATACAAACTTCAGGAGGTTATCCGACAGAGAACATTTACTGCAGTATAACAACGTGATGTAGCAACTTAATTAAGTGAAGTTAAGCTGGCTTATCGTGCAGTTAGTAGCATTTAATATTAATATATCTCATGTGTAGAATATGGACTAATTCAGATTTAATGGAACATCAACAAGAACTATTGTAATGTAATAATCGCATATTAATGTGTCCTAATCTCAGGCCATGATTTGCATTCTCATGGTGGATTGCCTTTCGAGCGACGCATATCGCTGCGCAGATTTTCACCCATGACTGAATGGAACGTTTTTTATGTCAAATGGCAAATTAATAGCACTCTATAACGCTATATGGGAATAACATTTTGGTGTGTAAGATCGTATTGACCAGCTCGCTGTTACTGAAAATGGCAAATTAAATGCTTCCGTTTTCTATTTTGATTGCCTAGTAACGAAATGCAGAATGTTGCCCTTGTTGATAGCATTGCCTCACGAATACGCCTTATAGAGGCAGAAACTGCTCCATATATTTCAAACAAGGGGAAAAATATTGAATTACCCACAAGTGGTCAAATTTTCAAATGGCACTTATTCAATTTAGTTCCTTTCCTTTCTTTTTGTGTGTTTGCCTTGGTTGTTACTTTCTCTGCCACGTACGTAGTTGGTAGAGAAGTTGTTGTATTCCACTCAAAATTTTGATATAAAGATTTCACTGAAAATACATGCTTTGAGGTCACCTGAATAACAAAAAGCACTTTTAGAAAAAAAAAGATCCGTGTGTGTGTGTGTGTGTGTGTGTATGTGAGAGAGAGCGAAAGCTGGCTAGTCCCAAAACAAAATGTCTGATAAACACCAAACTTGGTATTTAAGTTTAGCATCTTCCAAAGATGCGATATGAAGATTTTTAAGAAAATCTCTCCACCTCAAACTACCCTTTATATACAAGAGTTTTCGAAATGTTCGATTCTCTCAAAAATTGATCTAACGATTTATATTAAAATACCTTATGTTGAAGATACTTGCATGACAAATAAAATCTATATCTTGAATTCTCTAGGAATACCGAGTTCTTCATTCGGAATAAATTTTATATAACTGGTAAACCGTAAGTGATAGACAAACCATACTATACAAAAGAATTTAATCTCTTTAAAGCACCCAATTTAACTCAAATAACTTTTTGTCACACGTTATTGTTTTGAATTTTTCAATACTTTGCCTTTTTTAAAAGTGCTGCTGCTGTTCAATTGTTTCTCGCGATGTCAAGCAAAAAGGATGGAATTTCAAGGCCAGCATATAGCATCCTCTATCCCTCTTGTACCTACTACGAAATGTGTAATGAAACTATTTCTGCAAGGGTTTATCCCGACTAAAAAGAAGTGGATAGAAAAATAAGCTCTTCCTTCATAGCCGGTTACCGTTACGTTACATGTGCTAAAAAGCAGTTCCAGAAACTCCAGATTAGTCAATCTCAAGTTTTGAGGTACTAAATGAGTTATTGCAACCCTTATACCTCAGGTGAAATAAAGATGTGCGAACGTACTGACGTTCGCTAACGAAGAGTCCTATTCAAATTGTTGTGTTGTGCGAGCTAGACCAAAAATGTGTTGCATATTTTAGGACCTAATGCACTGCAAATCACTATAATGTAAAAGCCACGACAGAGATTGGAAACTGGTGGCATACATTGGTAGTATTTTCCTTATTATCTTGAGGCAGTATTTTTGAACACTTAAATGATTTCAGTAAAATTATATCAAATATAACAACAGCCCGCCTTAAAGCAATGTGTGTATGTAACAATATATAAAAAGTGTATATTACAGGCATTGCATATGTTTATATTATTGTATACATGTGTAATAATGTTATGTGAATGTATTACGTAATTTGATAATGTAGGAACTGTGAGAATAATAGCTTAAAAGTTGCTAACAATGAGGTGACAATGAGGTAGCCTTGAGGCAATAATGAATTTGAAAGTTTAATGCTACTAGTCATTATTGGAGCAACAATAATGTAAATTTTGAGACAGTTTATAAATAACCAATCAACAACCAGAAAAAGCTTTAGTTAAATGAAGGTATTCTATTGGAGCAGGATTAGCCAATCAGAAACTGAAATATAGCAAAATTTACAAATTCAAAGTTCAGTTGCTTGTAGACAGCGCACGTAACTGGACGCGTTGGTTGTAGACAGTGTTCCTAACCGGACGCGAGATGCTCCTCGAGAAATTTAATACGTATTAGTGTGAGACGAAAATAGTTTACGTGTTAAAAAGTGCAAGTAATTAATAAAAGAATCTCTCAGCTCTCTATATCAGTGAAGTGTTATTTAAATCGTATCAAGCATTAATAAAAGGAGTGAAGTAAAATTATAATCTGTGTAAGCCTACATTCTTAGCCGCACTACTCCCTGCAAAGAAATCCATGTCTCTAACAATAAATACTGACGCAGCCGAGGCAAACATAAATATATACTATTTAAAGAAACAGTCAAATTACAAAGTTAATATTTTAAAATTTTGGACGAAGGCTACAATACGTGCGATTGCAACTATTTCAAGTTCGATTCCGCAACAGTTGAACTGCAATACAACTCCTACTTCAAACCATCTTCTTCAATCTAACTCTCTGTTTTGCGCCCACCTTGAGCTTGTTTTTAATCAGCACTTGCTATTTAATTATCTGAAGTTATTTTTTATCGTAATTATCGAGCGAGATGGTTCCGCATTCGGGCGGTCGCTGGTTCGATTCCCGTCGACCGCCCACTCTGACCTTGGGTGTTTCGTGGTTTTGCCTGGTCGCTGTGCTTCTAGGGTTCGTGATGTATAGCGGTGTCGGAGAGATGGTGCGGGTGCTTGCCCAAAGAGTACTCCCCATGGACACCAGAGGGCTGCTTGGTCGACGGTTCGCTCATCGTCCTCTCTAAACAGCTTCGGCAGTGGGACGGGTTTTCGAGCCTGGAACTGTTGGGGACTTCCGCGTGCCTCTGTGGCCTGTAGCCTTCTGTTATTCCTTCACTTCATCCCTTCCTCCGGGGGTGGTATTCACAACAGTCTATGTAGATCGGAATGCGGGGTGCTTGTATAACCTATACTTACAATCGGAATTTCTGAAAACTCAAACATTTTAAACCAAACATTAACCTATCGAGGTGGAGCTTCAAACTTTCTTATGCTTGCTCGGTACACTTGGTTGACAAGAGTGGATCTACCATGGTTAATTAGCTTTTATATTAATGTTGTAACATTTGTAAATTAAACAACAAATAAGAATATTATCTGAGCTGCTGAATGGTAAATGAAGCTAAATCAGTAGAGACATACAGGATCATTGTACATCCACGGTATTATGACTTATCTAACTCAATAATAAGTATTATTATTATTTGGAATCTTTCAATAGATGCTTATTTTGTTCCAAATGAATGCGGTAAAAACTTCAGTTAAGGGAAAACGGGAAAAAATAAACAGATTGTAAAATTTATGAGAATTAACGGCAGCTATTTATACTGTAATTCAGTTAGTCGTAAATATGCAAGTTTTTAAACATTTGTTATTCCAGAGTTGAGTTATTCAAACCGCGTGTGCAGCAACAAGCTTATAAACTAAATGTAATTATAATGAATGTGCTGTTATCTGATCTTGTGTTTTGTGTAGACAGCAAGAGAAATATATAGGCAGCGCTGTCTCTTAACAAAATGGGCAACACGTGTATAGCTGTTATGATTCTTTTGTGTGTAGCTTCCGATACAATATGAATGTGGCAAAAAACAGAAAACAAACCTCTCCCCCCAAAAAATGAACAATGGGAAGCAAAGTAGCGTGAGTGTTGTGTTTACATCTGCGTGTTTTGCTTCTGTGTTTCACAGGAAACTTTATCTGTTTTCGTCTGCTAAAGGTGATGTTTTAGTGCGGATTGGGAAGATCCTTCCTCTGCGATGGTCTGGAATAAGGAGCAATTAATTCTCATCAGCTAATTGTAGTAGCTTTTTCTGGCAGGAGGGGGTGGACTGAGGAGTAGCATCTTAATGAGGATCGTTACTTCTCAATCAGCTTAATTCTGTTATTAAGAACAAAATTGATCATATTAGGAAACTAGGAAAATAAATGGCAATTACAAATGTTAGTGATGAGTGAGTGAGTGAGTGAGTGAGTGAGTGAGTGAGTGAGTGAGTGAGTGAGTGAGTGAGTGAGTGAGTGAGTGAGTGAGTGAGTGAGTGAGGGAGAGTGGGTGGGTGGGTGAGTTAGTGAGTGAGTGAGTGAGTGAGTGAGTGAGTGAGTGAGTGAGTGAGTGAGTGAGTGAGTGAGTGACGAAAACAGTAACATAAATATATTCAAAGTCTTATAGAAACTTAAGATATAATCCTTGTCTTTGAACATTCACAAAAATTGAAATTTTATATTAAACTAAATCAATTTCAGCTTACCAGCTTTCAGATTGATAGCCAAAAATTAATATTAATATTAATTAATATTAATTTTCCGTTGAATTCATATGAAAATTTAATAAATAATATGCTAATACTTAGAGTATGCATCTACGATAGAACAAGTGTTTGTAACTATTAATCTAACAATGTCAAACTATTCAACGTGACATATTAGATTTTCATTCCTTCATCATATCGCAGAATACAAAGGCATGGTAAATTTGGCTTTAGGCACAGTACTTCAGATAATTTCTGTTTCGTTTGTTGATATTTATATTGTATCTTTAATAAAATAGAGAAAGTATCGCAAGTATCCTAAATGCACGTTTTGATGTCCCCTGAAAAATAGTAAAAAATGCACTGTTAGAAGGATAGTCGTGTCCGTGAGCAGTGAAGAAGAGATTTTTATTAGCCCCACGTTTTGGGCGCCAATTTGAGAAACATGGTTTGTTACATTATTTGCACCACGCTTTGGGCGTCAATTTGAAGTAGTTTCTATTGAAGGAGTTGTATTATATTTCAACTGTTGGGGAGCCGAACTTGTAGTGTTGCAACCGCACGTATAGTACCCGATTTCCGGTAGCCTTCGTCCCAAATGTACTTTCAGGTAACCTTTGCCCCAAGTTTAAAAAGAAAATATTAGCTTTGTAATTTGACTGTTTCTTTAAATATTATATATGTATGTTTGCCTCGGCTGCGTCAGTATTATGGTTAGAGACACGTTTCTCTTAGCAGGGTTGTGATGCGACAAGAATGTAGGCTTTCACAGATTACAATTTTACTTCACTCCTTTTATTAATGGTTGATACGATTTAAATAACCTTCACTGATATAGAGAGCTGTGAGATTATTTTTATTAACTAATTACACTTTTTAACACGTAAACTTATTTTTCGTCTCACACGAATACGTATTAAATCTCTCGAGGACGCACAAGCAACGCATCCAGTTATGAGCACTGTCTGCAGGCAACTGAATTGATTTCAACCGTCTAAACTTGTAAATTTCTGTATTTCAAATCTCTGATTGGCTATTCCTAATCCAATAGAATACCTTCATTTAACTAAAGCTTTTTCTGGTTGTTGATTGGCTATTTTTATAAACTGTCACTAAAATTACATTATTGTTGCTCCAATAATGACTAGTAGCATTATTAAACTCTCAAACTCATTATTGCTTCAAGGTTACCTCATTGTTACCTCACTGTTAGCAACGTTTAACTTATTATTCCTATAGGTCCTACATTATTAAATTACGTAATACATTCACATAACATTAATAACATGGATACAATAATATAAACATTTACAATGACTGTAATATACTCTCCTTATAGATTGTTACATACACATATTGCTTTAAGGCGGGCTGTTATTGAATTTGTATATTATATAATTTGACTGAAATCATTTAAGTGTTAAAAATACTGCCTAAGCAGGAATAGCAAAACTCAAAGCATTCGGTATAACATGAAGTTTCATAAGTAGCTCAGGCATTCTCTAAGTATGCATAGCCAATATTTTCATGTAGTCTTTCACCCCAATCAATACTACACATGGAAAATATTCGTAACTTTGTTATTTTCTCAAAAATGTAGCTAACGACTTTGATTAAACTGCGTTACATTTGAAATATAGGCATAACAAATGTAGTGTATAGTATAAATTTTGTGAGGTGCTGTTCATGTCTTTGATTTGTATATGTATAACTGCGATACGCTAAGAGACAGATAAAAATTACTACATAAAAGTATAGTCAGTTTTTAGACATTTTCCCGAAATATTCATTGTTATTTATTTAAACTTTGGTAAAATATAAGCAATGCACTTCGAAGTGACAACTGATTATTCGTTTATTTCTCTTGACCTCGTACAAAGAGTGTATAATATAACAGCATATACATCGACCAGGTCTTTATACTGAAGAGTGTTGTACCAACCTGCATGTTACCGTAGTATTAACTAGTATTTCTCATGATGAACAGGAATTGGATACTCGTAGAATAAGTTTTATATGAATGATTATATGGAGGGTAGCTACATTATCTGAATGCTGCACATCAATATTTTGGCTGTCTCTACTCTTACCTACAGAAGATTGAGGCAGTATTTGTAACACTTAAATGATTTCAATCTAATTATATAATATATGTGTAAGTAACAATATATAAAAGCTGTATATTACAGTAAATGTTTATATATTATTCTATACATGTAATAATGTTATCTGAATGTATTACGTAATTTAATAATGTATGAGCTGTGAGAATAATAGGTTAAAAGTTGCTAACAATGAGGTAACCTTGAGGCAAAAATTAGTAAGAAAGTGTAATAATGCTACAAGTCATTATTGGAGCAACAATAATGTAATTTTTGTGACAGTTTATAAAATAGCCAATCAAAAACCAGAAAAAAGCTTAAGTTAAATAAAAGTATTCTATTGGATTAGGAATAGCCAATCAGAGACTTGAAATACAAAAATGTACAAATCTAGAAGTCAGTTTCTTGTAGACTGCGCTCATAATTGGACGCCTTGGTTGCAGACAGTGTTTCTAACCGGACGCTAGATGCGTCCTCTATAAATTTAATACGTATTTTGTGTGAGATAAAAATAGTTTACGTGTTAAAAAGTGCAAGTAATTAACAAAAGAATCTCACAACTCTCTATATCAGTGAAGTGTTATTAAAATAAGTGTTAAGATAATCAAGAATTAATAAAAAGGAGTGAATTAAAATTATAATCTGTGTAAGCCAACATTCTTCAGCCGCATCACGCCCTGTTAAGAAATTCATGTCTCTAAAAATAATACTGACGCAGCCGAAACAAACATAATTTATATAATATTTAAAGAAACAGTCAAAATCAAAAATTTAATATACATTTTTTTGGGACGAAGGCTACCGGAAGCATTTTACCATACGTGCGGTTGCAACTACTTCAAGTTCGGCTCCCCAACAGTCGAAAACAATACAACTCCTGCAACAAAATAACTTCAAGATAGAGGAAAGTATTTTATATCCACTGAAATTCAGGTATCAAGGCTTCACCAGAAATGCACGTTTTGGGGTCACTTGAGCCTAAACGGAAGAATTTTTAGAAAAGGACCCGTGTAAACGCCTGGGGACGTAGAAAGCTTCACGAACCTGCATCAACAATTCTTTGCAGTACCAGAAAGTCTGTATTGCAAACGAGGGGTTAGGATAACGAAAACAGTATATCAATTTATATGGAAAGTGTAAGATTTGTTGTCCCCACACTAATCAGCCGAATGCGGACTAATTATTTTAGAATTAATAACCGCTAGCAGGGTGAAAAAAATAATACAAAACAACAGAGCAGCTTGCAGTTGATAATCGCCCGGATCTAAATATAGCTGTGAATGATTCGACGTGCACAAATAAGTGTTAATGATCATGTTTATACTATATTGGATTTTCAATTTTGTCTGCATTTCATACCAAAGGGTCATTTATTTTAATTAATTTGGTATTTGTGCTCACGCATGTACAGTTAAAGATAATTTGCTATCTGTTGTGGAAATAATTATGCGCTAATCAACTTCCTAGCATTAATAAATGCGTTTGCCGAGGCATGCACCAGCTATTTTGCGAACGGAGTGACTCAGTCGTGTTTTTGTCCTATTGAGTTGTTCGCCACATATTGTTTTAAATCCATAATTTACCTTCGCCCCTACTTGTTCATGTGATAGCCTACTTGTGGGAATTGAATTTCTTTTGACACAGAATGGCATTACATGGCTTTTGATGGCAGTGTCAACGGTTCTCCAAGGGAATTTACAATGGAGCTGATCAATCATATGCGACCCATAATTTCTTGAATCCGATGTGATGAGACTGGTCTCCATAGCATGGCTAATTCAGGATGGTAGCCGGCGGCATAGGATACAAGTGTGTTCGGGGAACTAAATGGGCAACCTCTAATATGGCCCGCGAGAGCTGCTGGCTTCAACTATTGATTATACGCAATGAAAATGTCCGCAGCTACCACCTCGGGGGCCAATCGACTCTGACGCGATGTTACGGCGAGGTCCATCACAGAAACATTTATTCTAACACTCCCACAGAGGTCTTCCTGAAACGCAAATAGATTAGTTAGATTTGCCATACCCTTATGGATTTCACTAGGTTAGTTCTTTTACTCCGTTATTTTGTCGGTACTAAAAAGAAGACAAGAGAACTACAAGTAAGATCATGTCACGAGCTCATGTATATACCAGAGCTGACATTGTTGATCAATAATTAATATAAAATATAAGTGTTATATTTCCGTTTTGCCAAATGCCCTTCAGATGATCGCCATGCATGCTGTTCTCTACTGACGGCTTACGGCGCCTTCTAGAAGAAGTCTTTCGTTTGGAGGCAAAGTTCGCCATATAACTAGTAAGTTTGTGGAATCCTTGACCTCACAAAGAAGCCAAAATCACAGGACGAGTAGTATTCTAGTGTATTTTAAACCCACTTCTACAGAACTGCTACTACAATAGAAATTGTGTCACATCGAACATTGTCACGCAACACAGTCGGTTGCCGTTACAGGAGTTCGGGACTCTTGCACGAATTGCAGATTCTTTTGGGGGGTGTAAATGCTCATTACATGTTTCTCGTGATCGGAGATGACTTTGTACTGAATTATTAAACAGATGACTTAAAAGAAGGCTACTTAAGCTTGTAAAAACAAGTTTAGAGATATTAGCACACTGTCATTTGTTGCTGCTGCTTAGGGGGGGGGTGAGAAATGGCAGGTGCTACTCATCGAAGGTCAGTATGATCCCTTGATGTAGCAATGCCAATGTAGAATCCAAAATAGGAAGTTATTTATTGATGATGAATAATCACGAAACCGCGCTCGAAAATAAATGATTGTCCTCCGTCATATTTGTAACAGGTCTTAAAGCACCTTGAGGGTAGCGATGATCGCTTAAATGCTAGGAGTAGTGCCTGTATGCCAAAAGCAGAAAAAACTGTCATGTTGGATCTCAAGACTCAGGGTACCTGTCTAAATGTTAGAACATGTCCTAATGGTTAACATCCGTTTAATATCCACATTCTTTTAAAGGAAACCTAGGTGTGTAAACGTGTTTCCTCGTAATTAAACGTGAGTAAATAATGTTTTGTTGTCAGACACGCACATGAGATGAGAGCATTGCTTCATTTCCTTGTGCGCCTGCTTTTGTGTCGCTGTGCTTTCCAAACTTATACAGTGTAGAGGATATACTAGCTAAAGTTTATGCTTTTAGATTTATATAGACTTTCCATCGGATTTAATTTTCTTGATTTGCGAATTTTTTCTCCATTAATATCACTCTGATCAAGCAACTGTGCTACCACCGCAGGCTAAACCATAATTTACACTTGAGTGTGTTGCCAGAAATACCAAATAATCCTATGCTTCCCTTCATCTGGTGCAGTGTTGCCGCTGGCGGGGACACGAGGTTTAACCCATCCCTCTGTTTTGTTGCGGTTTGTCTGTTATCCAAGGAGCTTCTGTTCTATTAGCAGTTGTCGCCGTACAGTTCAACCACCCCAACACACAAAGTTGGAGGAAGAAAGGAGGAGAATGACACCGTGTGTGGCAAAATGGCATGACTAATTTAGGGCTTCGCTTATGCCTAACCAACAAATAACTGTAGTATTTTTGCATAACGTAATAATAATAAATTTAAAAAGCAACATCCTGCCATGTGTATTTCAAATACAAATTCTACAGACTCTTAGTAATATACATGGCAGATATTTACTTACTTTAAAAGCGTTTCTGTTCTAGATGTCAGAAAATCTAATCAATAAGATCCAAGTATATTATTGATTCCTAAACTACTAAAACACTAAAAAGACTTTACAAGATCTGGATAATAGAACACGAACATGCTGTTGAAGTCAGCATAAAGCTTGTCTATTAAGATGGCTTTGACTCTTCATTGTTGTTACTCCAAAAGAAGCTACTTTAACCTTTTAACAATATAGACAACGCACAACAAGAGCATGAGGGTTGAAGGCTTTGTAATTTTGCAACTAAAAGGAAGTGTTTAGGATTATCTCCGTCTAACGCATTTTTTGAAAGATTATATCGAATTTTATACAGTTATGGAAATAAGGACCAACGAATTAACGGCTGACTACACAGTCCGCGCTCTCGTGATTCAAGAAACAAATCCGTGGGGATTTTCCAAAATCTTATATTGGCGACCCACCCCCCTGCTTGCACAGGGACGGAAGTGGATGCGCCACTTACGCGCGTCAACCCCAAGGGGAAGACTACCGAACAACCTCGGTGGGGACGACAGTGTCTAGCTACCGTCCATCAGCTTTCCAGGTTGGTGCCGGAGGACATTAAGGCGTCTCATAACCCCATCTAGGCATTGCCGAGACCTACCCAATCTCCCATGGGTTCCGGAAACCACTGCCTCGCCGAGTCTAACCTAATCCAAACAACTCCCTTCCTTCGGTCCGGCGTACTTAGAGTAACGTCAAAAGTACCACGAGTGCTAAGGATCCGCAGCGCACGCACCACGGCAGCTGGAGGGATCGAACCCCCACCTTACGGATACAGTTATGGAAAGGTCTACACGGAGCCGAAGACCCTTCTAGGGCTCAGTGTAAGGCGCCATTCGAGCGACACTCTCTCCCGTGGGTGTTTCCATTAGGCCAATACCAAAACTTTAAAAAGCCCTCCTCCCACTTGTGCAGCGATGGATACGCCACTTACGCGGGTCAACCCCAAAGGGAAAGACTATCGAAAAAATCGGTAGGACCGACAGTGAACTACCACACCGTCTAACGCTATCCAGGGCGGTGCCGAAAGATCTTTAGGCACCTCACAACCCTGCCTGTGCGCCATCGCCTAGACGTACGCAATTTCCCATGGGTATCAGGAACCACTGCCCCGTCGAGAGCAACCCAATCCGAACGGCTCCCATACATGAGGGGCTCAGACGTTCAGCCGACGTTTTTCTAGTGATCTCAGAAGCACCACGAGTGCAAGGGGTACGCAACGCCCGCACCACGGCAGCTGAGGGGATCGGAACCCCCTCCCCCTATAGGAACACTTATGGAAAGCAAGACTCTCATAGAGCAAGACTTTCGTAAGCTAGTTAGCCTGTGATGGCTGTAGCTTTTTTAAGGTAAGCCACATACCAGTCGGCCACGTAGGCGCTAGCGTTTTTGTTAAACTGCCTAAGTCATCAAGTCTAGGGATTAGAGGGAAGAGAGGGCCAAGGTGATAAGGGAAATGTACAGTTGCACAACGAAAACAGTACTGTAACGCAAGGTTATCGGGAGCTCGGTGCCAGGCGATCGGAATAAACAACGATAAGCGTAAGCTCTGGATACGTTATCAGCAATTAAACAACCATCTGGAAGTTTCTTTCCCCCTCCTTCAAAACGTGTGTCGAAATAGTTCTAGAATGTTCTGTCAAAGATTCCACTGCGTATATAAGCGAGAGTTCTCGCGAGAGAGTTGAGTGAGTTTAGTTGCGTCGGTCAGTCAGTGAGCGAGGGAGCAAGTTGACAGGCGAGCCTTCCGTGCGACATCAAGTACAATTCTCCGAATGAGTTTGTGGCAACTGCTGTAACGTTGCGGAGCGAGGCATTGTGTTGAACTAGTTCATCTTAGTGAAGTGAACTAATAAAATTAAACTAGAGAAAAGCTTAACAGTGACAGTGAGAACAGAGAGACGCAACAGTTGAAATACTGGACAAAATCACAGTACTACAGTTTGCAGGTATCAGCCTCCCTAGAAAATGCAACTCAGGACCGCGGATGTTTTCTCTATCTGACTGTCCTGTCGATGCCTTACCCACTTGTTCGGTAACTGTTTAGTTCCTCTTCCCACCAAACGCATCCATATCGTAAGGACTGGTACATTTTAACGAGTGCGTGCTTATAGCACTCTATCAAAGTAGTGGTTCTATGCGCGGTTTAAGTGCTGTATTTGAAGCAATTTTTAATTACAGGGAAACTGTTTAAAGGTAACATCTCATGCACCTCATCTTGCAACGCAACACATAACCGGAAGTAAATAATTGTAATTCTGTAAGTCGATCTCTTAAAATTCTCTTAATGTGACTTACTAAAACCGCAGTAAACGGCATAAAGTGCTTAGACCAATTATATAATCCATCCTAGCCGAGAATGCCAGGGAAAAAGTAACAAATAAATTCAGATTACGTTAGCGACACTTCACATTTAATTTTATCATAATTTTGAAACAGTAGGTGTTAAAAAGGTAAAGAAAGGATAGCAGCAATTCGAAGAGATTTTAAAACCTAGAGCATTAGCTGCAACAATAAAAACAAATTTAAAGGACAAGATAAAGACACCATGACAAAAGGACATCATAAGATTTTTCCTTGTTATGCATTCAGAGGGAACATTTTTTATAAAGATAGTCGAAACAAAACGTATCACAGTATACAAAAAGAATTAGCAAAGGCAAGTACAAAGAAATAGTTTTGCCAGTTAACGTAAATGGAGTTGTAGGCCTTCAGAAGTGCATTTGATAATGAATTTTACTCGGCGTTAAATATGCTAGATCCTTTTAACTGTCCATCAAAGCTTCTTCAAGTGCCTCTTGTAGTATTAATTCTAACAAGGCGATATGAAATGCAAATCATAAAGACAAAGGAACGGAATTTAAACTCATTAGCTGCAAAAACAGTAGGCTTTCAGTCTCATGTTGAAAGCAGAATGAGATTTGGGGGAACATGGTGCTTTAAATTCTTCATTAGCTTCTGGAAAATAACGCTTTGAGATCTAGAACACCGAACGAAATGTGGTGTGAGGGAGGGATCATTAAAAGTAGTTCAGTTTTCGGGAGTTTTGGGGGAGGGAAAGTTGTGCGCTAAAGTAGACGTAACATCTGTAATGGAAACATTCATAGTGGTGTAATTTGTTGTGGGGGGCTTCGTATTGAATATTCTCAAGCCTATTAGCCAAGTTTGTCTTTAACTTTTGTAGTCAAGGTCAGCAGTTGAACAAGGAGCACTTTTTATATATGTTTAAGTAGTTTTTGGGGTTTGTTACCACTTGATGCAGCTTCTGCATTCAGGCTTGATAATTCTTGAGGGGCAGTGTTCTGGAGGGCTTTTCACATGGCAGTGTCACAAACGCCTTATAGTTGAATTTTAAAAGTGTTAAAACCTGCAACAGGACCGAAAGCTTCAGGGAACAGTTTCAGTTCATTAGACCGAGGGAGGTGGCGCCGTGGTAACGTGTGCGACTCGCATTCTGGAGGTCCTGGGTTCCATCCCCGGCGACCGTCCACTCTGGCCCATTGGTTTTTTTCGTAGTTTCTCCGGTCGCCAGTCGAATGTTGGAGTGGTTCATCTTCTACCACGACTTTCCTGCGCCCATCATCTTCCTTCTCATCTGTTGTAGGGTTGTAGGACCATCCGACGATGGCTGTGCGCTCTGTAGAAGTATCACGTCGTCCAGGGACTGCTCGGCTGGAACTCGCCTCTGGATGCTTTTGGGTGTAACTCCTTCGGGGGAACCCAAAGAGTGGGCTAGGATGGCATTGGAGGCGTTTAATCTGGAAATATTAGGGACCCCGTCGGTGCTTGCGCCCATCGTCAACCGGATCTGGTCGACCTTCAGGTCTCACTCTCATCCATCCCTCCTTCCCTCCCGGGAGTAGTCACGTTAGAAGTACAAGGAGCCTGCGAGCCTTCGTGCGGTGCTTTACCCCGGTTTCTGGGGCCCCTCCGTTCGTCCGAATCTTTTCCTTTATCTTTCACTTCATTGGTGGATGTGGAATTTACTCCAAAATCAAACTACCCTTTATATGAAAAATGTCTCGTTATTCTTTGTTTTCTCAAAAACGGATCTAACGGCTTTTATTAAAATACCACATGTTTAAGACATCTGCATGAACAAATAAAAGCATATCTTGAACTTTCTGCAAATAGCTTGTGAAGTCCTCTTCATTCTTAATTAATTTTGTATAACTTATATAACTGCATAAGCTTTCACACAAAACAAATATAAATATCCTTAAAGCACACAACTTATGTAAAATGCTTTATGCTATTCGTAACTATTTCCGAGGAATTCATTGTTATTGGTTTGAGTTATTTTTACTTTTCTATTTTCCAGGTTCTATTCGTTTTTTTCCCCATGGGAACAGACTAAGAAGGAATTTCGAAGCTATCACATAGCAACCCGCTTTTAAAGATCTGACTATTGCTTCAGCCTCTTGTATAACCTTCTATATAGCTTAACGTCCTTCAACCGGGTAGATCATATTGAACGATTAATAAATAAAATGAGAAAGAATGCACAAATGAGCCCGGGGTCCTTAGAGCTTAAAGTTACTCTATATTCATCTTTTCAGGATAGGAGAAAACTCTTATCCTACAACGAAATGGGCAATAAAACCATTTCTGCAAACCTTTATTTTGTTTAGCATGAAGAGCTTTGTAGAAGAGTGGGTTGTTAAAGCCATATAAATGTAACATCATATTGTTCTTATTTTCTGCTTATATGCATTTAACAAACTATACATAACACTGATGGAACGCTTTTACATCTTTAAAATCACTTAAGGAAACAAAAAAGCAGAAATGAAAATTCTCAAGTAATTATGGTTTTTTTGGCTGGCCTGTAGAATTCGGTCCAATAGGTGCCAAAAACATGAAGTAGGCAGGTATAGAGGCACTACAACAAGTTCAAAACAGACACTAATATAGGCGTTATCAGTAATGATAAGCATTGAAAAAGGTACAAGCAGTTATTCATTTACGACGTAAAAAAACACATTTTGACATGACAGAACAATAGGGAAATTTCAAATATCAATCTGCTTTCTTCTTTTACCTTGTAATTTTTATGGTAAATCTATTATAAGTTTTACTTAACTTCTCTTAACTTGAATACATTTTGCTCTCCAACGCTGGTTTGTAATTATTATTGAATCTGTTATACATTATTGTGAATCAGGCTAATGTTTGCATGAAATAAGACTAGTGTTATTAGGTCAGTCCTGTGTGTTTTCCCACTTGGAAAGAGAAAACAATAAAACCATCGTATTAATGAACAAAGCGATGAATTAATACTAAAATGATCGATTTCCCAGTAGCAAACAGATAGTTTTTTGTTGCTGGCCATTTACCGAACGTTTTATTATACTCAGCAGCCACTTTTTTACTTTCTCTACTACGTATAGTAAGTAGGGGAAGTATTGCATTCCACCCAAAAATTCGATACCGAGATTTCACCGGAAATACATGTTTTGAGACCTCCTGAATCCAAAAAAAGCATTTTTGGAAACATGTCCGTGTGTGTGTCTGTGTGTGTGTCTGTGTGTCTGTGTGTGTGTGTGTGTCTGTGTGTGTGTGTGTCTGTGAACAGCATAACTCAAAAACGAACAGTCGGATAAGCACCAAACTTGGTATTTAGGTTCAGTATCTTCCAGAGATGCGACACGAAGGTTTTCAAGAAAATCCCCCCACCCCAGACTACCCTTTACATGGAACATTTTTCGAAAATTTTAATTTTCTCAAAAACGGCTCTAACGATTTTGATTAAAATATCATATGTTTAAGATATTGTCATAACAAATAAAATGTATATCTCGAATTTTCTGGGAATGTCTCCAAAAATATTCTTCATTGTGAACGACTTTTGCATAACTGGTAAACCATAAGAGATAGACAAAATTTTACTACACAAAAAATGTAGATCGCGTTAAAATACACAACTTATGTCATATACGTTTCTTTTGTTGAGTGAACCGTTTTCGAGATATTGCTTGTTATTTCCTTAAATTTTCCAATACTTATATTTTTTCTCAAATTCGTTATTAATTTTTTTATGTCCTGAACATGCAAAGAGAATGGAATTCGCCACATAGCAACCAGCGTTAAAATATTTGACTATCGCTTAAAAGCTACCATATTCCCCTTGCATCTACAAGAAAATTACCAATAAGATTGACATCTCGATATCTCGATTAACATGAAGCATATGGAGAATAGGCGTTTGTAAAATTAGATTGTACAAGAGTAGAGAAAGTTATGTGAGTGTAACACATCAGATTTTTATTATTGCACGAATTAATGCAAGTGTGACGTTAGGAAAGGATGCCGATATTACAAACTTCCTCAGGTACACTGCTAACAATGCCTCATTGGCTTAGGGCGAAAAATATTAATAGCAATTCTAAGGTTAACACCACTGCCAATAACAAAAATAATAACATTATTTTAGGCAAAAACCTTGACGAAAGTTCCTTTTAGTTTCTCTACTACTATAGTAAGTAAGCCAAGTATTGAATTCCACCCAAAAATTCTATACCGAGATTTCACGGAAATACATGTTTTGAGGCTCCCTGAATGCAAAGAAACATCATTTTCAGAAAAAGTTTAGGTCTGTGTCTGTGAGAAGCAAAACTCTAAATACCAAGTTTTTATCCGACTTTTCATTTTTGGTTCAATAACTTTGAAAGATGCGACACGAAGATTTTCAAAAAAATCCTCCCACCCGAGACTGCCCTTTACATGGAACATTTTTTGAAATTTTGATTTCCTCAAAAATGGCTCGAACGATTTTGATTAAAATATCATATCTTTAAGATATTTTCATTGCAAATAAAATTTATATCTTGAATTTTCTGTGAATGTCCCCAATAATCCTCTTCTTTCTGAATGGCTTTTGCATAATTGGTAATCGTAAGAGGTAGACAAAATTTTCTGCATAAAAAATGTACAGCACATTAAAACACAGAATTTATGTCATACACATTTTTTTTTTGTAAAGTGAAAGATTTCCGAGATATTTCTTGTTGTTTGTTTAAATTTTCCAATACTATTACTTTTTCTCAAATGGGAATTGATTATTCGTTTTTGTTTTTTTATAAGTTCTTTTTCCCATATGTCCTGGTCATGCAAGCAGATTGGAATGCCCCATATGGCAACGAGCTCTTAAAAGATTTGACTATCGCTTAAAGCCTACCATATTCCCCTTGCACCTACAAGAAAATTAGCAATAAGATAGTTTCTGCAAATGTTTATCTGATTAACATGAAGTAGATGGAGAATAAGCGTTTGTAAAAACAGTTTGTACAATAGTAGAGAAAGCCATGTGAGTGTAACACATCAGATTTTTTATTTAGAAACTATCTACCGTACAATAGTTTTACTACAACCACACATACTTTTATTTCTGCATAAATCCCTATCCTCTGTATCTTCATCTGTGAGTCCTCTAGATGTGTGCTTCTTCGGACCCCATCCATCCATTGCTCTCTTAGTCCTCTTGTTTCCTTCAGCTTCCTATTCTAGCACCATTCGCTATTCTATCGTTTTCCATTCTTTTCACTTTAATCTTCTCTCTTCTATTATTCTAATACATTCTTTTTTACATCCATTGCTTCCCGTATTTTTGTATTTGTAATTTTATCCCTTCTTGAGATTCGAGAAGCCCTCAGCGAAATCTCCATCTCTGTTGATAATAATTGTCTTTCTTGTTTCCTATTCATTGTCCCCATTTCTGCACCATAGCGCAATATACTTCGTACTATTGAATTATAAATGAGCTGCTTAGTTTTATTTAAAATGTGTCTGCTCCATAATATCGAATTCAACATTTCAATAGTTTTTTTTTTCTTCACTATTGACCATTATAAATTTATTGACCATTGCAATTTTCTTATTGATAACCTCTAATTTTTCACCCGTTTTCATTATTGATTATAACAAATACTCTCTCTTGTTCTTCTTCTTGTTCTCCTACAAGCATTAGGCCCTTACGATCTGCTACGAGGCTCTTGAAACTGTTCTGTCCATCTTATTCATGGTCAACCTGTATACCTCTCCGTCCACGTGGTTTATACAGAGTGGACCATTTAAGTTGAGAATGTACAATATCTTCAAAACTAAGTGTTATAGAATGAAATTCTTTAACCAAAGTTGCTTGATATGGGGGAATGTAAATGCATTAATCGTGTTTTATTTGGAGGACGTTGTGCTGCTCATTTTAGAGCCAATTTAATTTTTTTAAGTGAGAACGTACGTTTTCAATGTTGTTTTCTCACTCTTCATAAAAACCTAAGCATTTGTATAAAAAACTTTGCAATTGCTCCTACACCAACCGTAAATAATAACGAAAATTCTGAATGACTGTATACGAAGAGCGAAATGAATAGTTGGACCATCACAAAATAAACAGCTTTTTATAAACCATATTGTATGCGAAAACAACATATAAAATGTAAGGTCCAAATTGACCCTAAAATGATCATCATAACGTCCTTCAAACAAAACACGACTAATGGCATTTATTTTCACGCATAATATCAAGCAACTTTTATTAAGGACATTTCTTTCTACTTTGGAGATATTAGTTAGTTTTGGAGATATTGTACAGTCTCAACTTAAATGGTCCACCCAGTAAAATAATGCTTCCTTATGCAATCTTATCCTTTGCACATGATTCTTTCCTTGCTGCTGATATTGCAGTATTTCCTCTATCACATATTGTTCACTCAGGCATTCCCTTACATCAACATTCCTAAGTCGATCTGCCCTTTTTACCCCCAATGTTGATCTTAAAAATATCATGTGCTGCCTCCAGCCTTGGCTTCTCAGGATTTCCAAGCAGCCGGCTTAGCTACTATCCTATAGATCCTTAGTTTTATTTTCCTCCTCATATTTTTACCAAAATTTATTTTTATTCATCCACTAAGTTTATTATGTTTATCATTATTTTCTTTAATATCCGTTTTCCTTTCACTGATTGATATTTTAGATCCTAAATATGTGAACGTTGCCACTTGTTTGGCTAACTTTCCCTCTATTACTATTTTCACTCTCATTTGTTCTTCCCCCCTCATTGCCATAACTTTGGTTTTCTCACTTGATATTTGCATATTGTCTCGTTTTGTTAGTTCGTTCAATTTAAATGTTGATGCCATCGTCCAGAAAAAAAATTCTGTTTGTTAAAGCTAGTATTTAACCGCGTACAAGTTCTCGCTATAATAGGCGCTTAAGCTGCACTATGAAAATAAGCAGTATAGTCACTATAAAACTAGTACCTTTTACTCCACTAAGTAAAAGTTTACTCCACTTACGTATATGTACAACCCTATAATTCTAAGCAAAGGAACAAAAAAATTTCTGATGTGTTACACTCACATGACTTTCTCTACTCTTGTTGAAAACTATTTTTACAAACGCTTATTCTCCATATGCTTCATCTTATGGCTAATCTTCTTGTAGATGCAAGGGGAATATGGTAGGTTATAAACGATAGTCAAATCTTTTAAGCCCTGGTTGCTATGTGGCGCGTTCCATTCTCTCTGCATGTCCAGGACATAAAAAAAATTATGATGTGTTACACTCACATGACTTTCTCTACTCTTGTACAATCTAATTTTACAAACGCCTATTCTCCATATGCTTCATGTTAATCGAGATATCGAGATGTCAATCTTATTGGTAATTTTCTTGTAGATGCAAGGGAAATATGGTAGCTTTTAAGCGATAGTCAAATATTTTAACGCTGGTTGCTATGTGGCGCATTCCATTCTCTTTAAATGTCCAGGACATAAAAAAAATGAATAACGCATTTGAGAAAAAGTATAAGTATTGGAAAATTTAAGGAAATAACAAGCAATATCTCGAAAACGGTTCACTCAACAAAAGAAATGTATATGACATAAGTTGTGTATTTTAACGCGATCTACATTTTTTGTGTAGTAAAATTTTGTCTATCTCTTATGGTTTACCAGTTATGCAAAAGTCATTCACAATGAAGAATACTTTTGGAGACATTCCCAGACAATTCGAGATATACATTTCATTTCCCATGACATTATCTTAAACATATGATATTTTCATCAAAATCGTTAGAGCCATTTTTGAGAAAATTAAAATTTTCGAAAAATCTTCCATGTAAAGGGTAGTCTGGGGTGGGGGGATTTTCTTGAAAACCTTCGTGTCGCATCTCTGGAAGATACTGAACCTAAATACCAAGTTTGGTGCTTATCCGACTGTTCGTTTTTGAGTTATGCTGTTCACAGACACACAGACACACACACACACAGACACACACACACACAGACACACACACGGACATGTTTCCAAAAATGCTTTTTTTGGATTCAGGAGGTCTCAAAACATGTATTTCCGGCGAAATCTCGGTATCGAATTTTTGGGTGGAATGCAATACTTCCCCTACTTACTATACGTAGTAGAGAAAGTAAAAATCAATAACGAATTTGAGAAAAAGTAAGTATTGGAAAATTTAAGAGAATAACAAGCAATATCTCGAAAATGGTGCACTCAACAAAGAAAATGTATATGACATAAATTGTGTATTTTAACGCGATCTACATTTTTTGGGTAGTACAATTTTGTCTATCTCTTATGGTTTACCAGTTATGCAAAAGTCGTTCACAATGGACACTTTTGGAGACGCTCCCAAGAAATTCGAGATATACATTTCATTTGTCATGAAAATATCTTAAAATATGACATTTTAATCAAAATCGTTAGAGCCATTTTTGAGAAAATTAAAGTTTTCGAAAAATGTTCCATGCAAAGCGTAATCTGGGGTGGGGGGATTTTCTTGAAAACCTTTGTGTCGCATCTCTGGAAGATACTGAACCAAAATACCTAGTTTGGTGTTTATCCGACTGTTGGTTTCTGAGTTATGCTGTTCACAGACACACACACGGACATGTTTCTAAAAATGCTTTTTGTGGATTCAGGGGGTCTCAAAACATGTATTTCCGGTGAAATCTCGATATAGAATTTTTGGGTGGAATACAATACTTCCCCCTACTTACTATACGTAGTAGAGAAAGTAAAAATAGACAAATGCCGAGCTCTAATGATGAACAAATGTTTCCTGTTGCCCAATGGGAGCAGAACAGACTCATGCGCATTGCATATTTGCAAGCACATAAAAGGCTTGGGGGGTCTAGCGAGTAAACATACCGCAGTTCTTATAGATCTTGTAGGAATGCGCATTGTTTGTTCTGCTAAGATGGGAATAATCGTGCATGTGCTTACGGAGGTAGCGATTGTAGGAAAGTTATTGATGCAGGACGGGGAAATTACTGAGCCACCGCCGAGCGTTACAGCCAGCCGTATTAATATGGACAGGAGCACGGATGCTATTACCAGCAGAGCGACACGGCGTCTAAATGCACCGATATACTTGTAAATTGACTGCGTCAACTACCTAGCAAAACGGGTTTGCTGAATACAAATAACCCATTCATGTAATACGGTTACATTATTTTCCAGTTCTGGTGATGAATGTTAGATTTACTTCCGGAATGAACCCGATGTTCGTTTCGGTGCAGTGAATTTTCTGTGGTGACATTTCAACAGTTCGGTGAATATAGTGCTTCGCGCATTGTGTTTTGTTGCCTGACCCCTGGTCATGTCGATACGTACGACTGTCCCCGGAGCTGTTAATTCAGCCAAACATGGCATGCTACTTTGTTGCGGTAAAATATGTAAAGCATTCTCACCGGCTATGTTTATTTATTTGTCGTTATTATTCTCTTCTGATTTCTGTAATCTCTGCTTCCGTTTACAAATGTATTTTGTAACTACATGAATTAAATGATCATATATACTGACTTGAAGAAATGGAATGATTCATGCAGTGGCATGGGCATAAACATTAATGGTCATATGTTGCTTTCCCTGCTTTTCACCGATGACCACGTAATAGACCGTAATAGACGATACTGAGCGTATTTTTCGAAAATTATACAACAATATGGTTTACATGGACTCAAAGTTAATTATATGAAGAGGGTATCTGGATGTTGGGGAGAAGGGTAAAGATTTGCTTGTAAATGACGCAAAAATTAGAAACGTAAACCATTTCAAATATTTAGATACAATCATAGACAGTTCTGGTGTATATGAAAAAGAATAGGATAAACCAATCAAGAAAAGTAACAAGATTTTTGAATGGCCTCCTATGGAGCAGAGAAATGACAAAATCAACCAAAAAACGTGTCTTGAAAACAATGATGGAGAGTGTCCTGTGTGGGTCCGAGTGTTGGACTCTTGACTGATAGACGGATGAAAAGGTTGGAGAGTACTGAAATGAATGGTTTGCGTAGAAGTACGAGAGTATCTCGATTACAGCACATAAGGAATGATGTTATTAGGACAGGGATGAAAGCAGAGTATACGATGATAAATAGAATTGAAGAACGGTAATTGCAGTGGTACGGACATGTACAAAGAATGGGGAGGAAAGATGGCCTATATGAATAATTATTGGCCTCCCACAGAAAGAAGGGAAAGAGGAAGGGCCCGTTTAAGTTGGTGTGCTATTGTAAAAGAAGAAGTTATAGTTAAATTTGGCTTAAAAGAGGGCATTGGAAAAAAAGATCTCAATGGCGGTCAGGAATTGGAAGCAACCGCTGAAAAGTGGACAGCTGAATTAAAAAAGAAAAGAAAGGAAAAAAAAGGATATATACATCCCGAAATAAGAATCCTCTGCTTGGATATTTAAAACAGGTCACGTGGTCAAGCGTATCAATCATCTACCCAGAATCAGCCTTAAAGCTTTTTCCAATCTCACAGAATCCATAACTGATCCAGCCATTTAATTTTTGGTGTAGATGCATTCCTTTCTGCTTTAGATTTACCAATCTTCAACCACTGTGGTCTCTTCATTTGGTCTCTTCTACTCTTTAACCTGTTGTTATTTTGTAAATAGCAATCGCCGTTTCATAATGTCAGTGTTTTCTACTTTCTCTGCCACTAAGAGAGTAGGACAGAAAAAGTATTGTATTCAGACCAAAAATTCGACAGCCAGATTTCGCTGCAAAACAAAACAAAAGAAATATTTTTACTCCTCCGAATCTGAAAGGAAAGTATTTTGTGAGAAACATATACAAGCGCATGTATCTGTCTTCTGTTTGTTTTGTTTGTTTGTACCGACACTGGTAGCTGAGGTCGTTAACTGGAGGTCTGCGGTTCAAATCCTGCCAGGACCGTCCTCCCTGACTAAGGTTGTTTGCAGGTTTTCTTCAGCCCTCTTAACTGACAAATGCGTGGGAGGTACCCTAAACATAGGCTTGGGGCGTCCCCTGCCCAAATTTGTTGTCGCAGTGATCATTTCATTTCTTGTATCGTCAGTGCCCAACGCCTGTAGTATCGTAGGCAGTTAAACGGGCATTAAACACTACTCGGTCTGTTTGGTCAGCTAGCTAGCTGGCTGGCTGTCTGTATATGGAGAGCATAGCCTAAAATCAAAACCTTGTTTAAATACAACATTTTATACCTAAGTCAAGCAGCATTTAACGGTGCAACCGAAAGATTTTCACGAAATCTCCCCTAACCAAATAATTGAAATGGAAAAAAGTCCATATTTTTTGTTTTATATAAATGTGCTCCCATGAACGAGATTATGTCTGAGATGTTGGCATTACGAATAAAATGTATACCTTGAATTCTCTGTAAATATCTGCAAGGACACCTTTATTCTTAATTAATGTAATTTGGAAATGACATTACAAGCAGAAAAGTTTCATTTATGGTAGTATGTAATTATTTTAAACTCGGTACGTTATAACAAATAAAATGTTTCGTAGCATAAGTATTTTTGAAATATTCATTGTGTTGACTTTTTTTTGAACTTTCAGATGTTACAAGGTGTTTCTTTTCTTTGCCATGACGTCCTACAAGATAAAGCATATGATGGCTAGCATACGATTTTTGTCCTAAATGTTAAACATTTGAGTGTTGTCTCAACACAGAAAATGTATATTATACACTATTCGTAATATTGTAGTACACCGAATTGAAACTATTTCCAATAAACATGATTAACAGGTATTACTCCAGAAAATTAGAATTGTATATGAAAATTTGCAGAATGGGTGTGCAAACAAATGGTAATGTTAGCGAAACTCATGTGACTTTTTACAATCTGGTGTATTAAGTATTAGCATTTATCCAACGTTTCTGCCTCAGAAGTTTCATTGCCAGACTTTGCGATGTTAGTTCGTGGTTTTTCTTAAGAGTTCGGAATCCAGGTCCATTAAGCAAGACACAAAGCTTCTATTTCCGTCTTCTCGTGCGGTTTAAATGTTTCGAAAGATTTTACTCGCAAAGACGAGATTTGTCGGCGATGTATTCCGTACTTGGGTATATTTCTACGTTGGCGGAAGAAAACATTTCATCTTATGATAATGGATAGTAAATGGGACACACATTCAGGTCCTAGTATGTTGTGGACGGCTGTAGTACAAAAGCGCCTGGTAGTTGAGGTTACCCGCACTTTTGTCTCAGCCCTATTGTCACGAATGAGGGAGGAACTTTGAAAATGGAAACCTTATAAAACTGTATATTGAACAGTATTTAAATATCACATCCCTCCAAACTAATATTGAAAATATTGACATTTATACTCTCCCGCCCCTTTATAGACAGACCAAAATTCATTTGAAATGTGCAATAATAGGCTGCTGAGCGTGTGATTACTGAAATTGTGCAAATCGAAAAGTTAAATGCCACGTGCATTTCATGGATTCAAACAGAACGTACAGTTAGACGAATGAAAATTAGTGAACCGTTTTAAAATGAGAATTCTAAATTGTGGCTTAAAACGTTTTTCTTTCTGCCTAAATTAGACATTTTAATTGGCTGGTTTTGATTAAAATTGTATTTCACTGACGGTAATTGCAAAACCCAAAGCGGTGCGCCCGCACTTCATTTGTTTCCAGTGAAGGGATGGTGGAGGGTTGGAAGGGGAAACTGGGGTGAAATATTCCCAGGCTGTTTACAGTTTGTCACTTCATCTCTTCAGATGTACAAAAGAAGTTTTTGGTTTGTTAATCTAACAGGTTAAACAAGCAATTTCTTTTTATTGTCTTTCATAAATCAGAGTTCATCTTGATAAAGTATTTAAGCGCGAGTCGTTTTGTTTACTGCAGTTGATCTTTCGAACTCCTAAATGAATTCGATCACTTAACGCATATAACGTTAACCTTAAAATTACTAGAGAATTAATTTGTAATAGATTTAAAGAACATTATGAACCCGAGGGAAAAGTTATCGGCAATTCGAACTACTATGAACTGTAAAAAAACCATTATCTTTTAACGAACTAATAGTTCAAATATTTAACTGTTCTCTTACTTCGCAACTCATTCCTCATATCGCTCAGCTGATCTGAAAACTGACAGTAAAACTAGTATGAATAACACAGCTTTAACTACCCGCTTTGTACGAGGGCGGCTCTGAAAAGTTTTTGAAAATAAAACAAGAATTAATTTTAAAAAATCTAAATGATTTTATGGTTTTTCAAAATATACCCCTTTAACACCAACACTTTTTTGCATTCTGTGAAACCAGTCCAGTCTTCTTGAGGCCCATCAGAAACCAGGTTTTTATAATGTTCCACTGCTTCATCTGATGAAAAAGTTATTCCTTACATTTTATCTTTAATTTTTATAAACAAATAGAAATCACAAAGAGTTAGATTAGGGTTCTATGATGGAGGGCCCATGGTGCTGACCTTTAGGGCATCCAGATACTTAGTTGTTAATTTTGCTTTATTTGTTTCCTTTCGGCGTTTTTCACCAACTATTTCAAAAATTTGCTGTCAACAGACATTTGTGTATCAATCAGCAGTAATGGTACGTCTGTCTTCAAATACTATAATAGCAATATGGCCCGTTTTAAAAAACAAATAGCAACCATATTCTTACCAGCACTGCGAATTCGTCGGACGTTTGTAGACTGATACAGTAATTATAGACGGGTAGATATAAATAATGAAATGAAGAAATAATATTAAGATAGAAAAATGATTGCAACACATAATTTCCGTATATTAAATCAGTGAATAATGCAACAAGCTTGAGTTAAAAGATTTGTCCGGAAAGAAGGTAAGTAGAAAGTCAGGTTGTCAAAAGTCATTAGTATCAGCCGAGAATACAGAAAGCAGTAGCGTTAAAAATTCCTAGAACGCAGTTAAGTTGTAGTCAAGCCGTGTGTGAACAGTCGCGTAGGCAGAAATTCTGAAAATGGGAAAGGCAAATAAATTCTGAGGTTTTAGCCAGACCCCCTATTAATCAGGTAAGAGACTCGCATGGAGATAGTTAAGTATTAACCCGGGTTGAAATAATATCGGTGTGGAGTAATAAAGTAGGCAGAGCTAAAATTAATGGATGTTCATGCAATTTAAATCAGAGGTTTACTTTGGTACCGTGGACTGCTTGTGTGATACTTTAAGCGCTTAGTGATAGAATTATGTGAGTAAGATTTCGCGGCTATCGCGAGGGATCCTTCCGAGCGACATTTTAGCGACTCAGGCAAGTTACTCTTCTAGTTTGTTTTTTTTTAGCTGAAATAGCTATCTCAAACGGTAAATTTTCATTCTTTACCTTCAAAAGGTCGGCAACTCGCTTCAATAGCACAAGTATTAAATCACATTAAATTTCTCATAACTCTACCACTGGAGTAGCTGACACGCGAGCCAACAGAACGAGCTACGAAATAACATCAGAAGCAGATAAAGTATATGGCTTAAAAATTGCCGACGATCTTTACTGCTTCAAACTGGTCACCTTCGCGGGGATGACTACTGCTTCAAGGCTTAGTTTCTGTCCGAAAGACCCATTGAGGCGATTGAGTTTTCTTTTCAGGATCATAACAATAAATAAAATATTCATCACCCATAACGATATTGCAAATCAAATTGAAGTGCCGCCTTGGAATTTTTCCAGAGTTTTCCTGCACCAATCATTGCGTTGTTGTTTTTGATCGGGAGTCAGTTTACGTGGAATCCATCGACAACAAAGTTTTCTCAATGTAACTGTTGATATAAAATGTTTTGGATTTGACTCATTACTCAAATCTCAACCGAGATCCCACAAACTCCACATCCCGTCACTACGTGGTTAGTCCTAATTAGGGCAGGTACACGCCTATCACACCTTCGGGTTGCCCTCAGCTCGCCATCATGTCGTCATAGCAATGCTCAATGTCGCCCGAATAAATTCACAAGATCTTTAAGTATTGTTCGAACAGCGGCAATGTTTTCATCAGTAACAGCAGTTCTTGGGCATCCTTCGGGAGATTAAAATGGATCTCTTTTGAATACGCTGTACCAATTATAAATTGTTGCCTTACATGAGGTTTCTTCGCCAATTGCAAGTCTCACTTGATCTTCACATTGTTTAGGCGCTAATGACGATTTAAAATCATAAAAAATCATAGCCCGGAAATGTTCTCTAGTCAAATTAATTTTTGGGTGAACACAAAATCTTCAAATGATGGTAATTAACAAACTATTAGAGCAAATCGAACAAACTACATGGTAATCAACTCGCAAATCATTAGAAAACATATTCACCTTTAGCAGGTGGAGCAGTGCAAATAAAAATGTAACAAGCAACTCATTCCCCTGTTTACACTATGTTTTTATTAGTTATGGATTAAATCCATAAAACTTTGAACGCATCGGTTTGTACTTGGTTTGCATGTTCTTAATACAAAAAAATTAATGTACTAGTTAATACTGAAATAATTCTTAATTACGTTATGTATTTCATAATAATTCAGGCAAACAAATAGCATCATGAACCAATCAGAAGCGGTAGCGGTTTCACGTGATCACGCCATGTAAAGCAATTAGCATGAAATGAAACCCAGCGCTCAAATAGAAATTTAATTGATGCTTTTGTTGGCGTGCCGCCCACTCTTCATTTAAATCTTCCTAATTAACATAAATAGTGATTCATAGACCATTACAAAGCTTTATGTTAATGAGAGTGTATTGTTTGGGAAAGGCATTTTGTGCAGCGGTTCCTGCTGGTCAGCACTTTGATGGTCGTTGTTTATAACCTTGACCCAGATAATTTAGAAATAATGATCACCGTTAATGAGAAATTAAATCATAAAACAGGCCCGGCTAAAGGAAGTATGAAGTAGTTTTATTCGTTCACACGAGATTTACAATTTTCCTGGATTAATTTCATTTTTATCTCTGAACCGTTTTGTTCTTTGTATTAAATATAAGAAACATGGCTTCTTATTTGAGGCAGCATTTTTAAACACTTAAATGATTTCAGTCTAATTATATAATATATAAATTCAATAACAGCCCGCCTTAAAGCAATATGTGTATAAATAATATATAAAATGCATGTAACAGTCATTGTATTAATGTTTATATTATTATGTACATGTTCAATAATGTTATGTGAATATATTACGTAATTTAATAATGTAGGAGCTGTGAGAATAATAAGTTAAAAGTTGCTAACAATAAGGTAACCTTGTGGCAATAATGAATTAGAAATTTTAATAATGCTACTAGTAATTCTTGGAGCAACAATAATGTAAATTTTGAGACAGTTTAAAGACAGTTTAAAGTTTAAGTTAAATAAAAGTATTCTATTGGAGTAGGGTTAGCCAATCAGAGACTTGAAATAAGAAAAATTTACAAATTCAGGCGGTAGAATCCAGTTGCTTGTAGACAGCGTTACTAACCGGACGCTAGAGCGTACGTATCCAGTGTGAGACAAAAATTCAATACGGCGAGAATATTATAAAGATTACGTGTTTAAAAGTGCAATTAATAAATAATCTCACAGCTCTCTATATAAGTGAAGTGTTATTTAATCGTGTGAAGGATTAGTAAATGGAATGAAGTAAAAATTATAATTTGTGTAAGCCTACATTCTTTAGCCGCATCACACCTTGTTAAGAGAAACATGTTTCTACAAATTAATACTGACGCAGCCGAGGCAAACATAAATATATATAATATTTAAAGAAACATTAAAAGGCCACCGGAAAGTGAACATAGGGGCGAAGGCCACCGGAAACTTTGTATCGTACGTGGTTGCAACTACTTCAAGTTTGGCTCCCCAACAGTCGAAATACAGTACAACTCCAACCTCTTAAAATAAAACTTCTTCAATATATATGTATATTAATTATATTAAAACATGTTTGTATTTCACTAATGTTAATGTTTTGGTGTAAACCTAGTGACAAGATACTTCAGCAATTGTCTTACAATGATTACAACTTCGAGAACACTCAGAGCATAAGAGCAGAGCATAAGTAACTATGTGAATTATTAAAGCTAAGAGTCTGTAAGTCCTTTTATTACATTTAACAAATTTACATATATTATAGAAGTTAAATAATACAATGTAACTTAATGTCGGTCCTGTAGACGAGTTATAGGTAGTCTTACCTTGCGTTTCAGCCGATTTTCTTCCTCATCCTACTCTGCTGACGTTTGCACTCGCATGTACGCTAACCGATATTGGAAGGTATACTATACGAGAAGAAATTGAACAAGTATGTTTTTCCGTATTTTTGTTGCTTGCAAAGATCTTCAATATTATGCAAAAACATTTACCCCACACTTTTGAACGTCGTGTTTCACCACTTCCCTCGCTTCTGGCTGAGACACAGCTCGCCCACAACTGTTAAAGGCAATGTTTACGATCCCATTTATTCGGTATGGATCTGAGAATACATCAGATCAAATGTGCTTTGCAGCATGTGTTTAGATTTGAGTTAGCACGAATTACCTTGAAAATTAGAAACATATCTATAAGCTCAACAGCCATTCGGTCGTTAAACCTAGAAACAAAAGTGAAATTCCCCCTTCCGATCGAATAATCAGTTTGTCTTGATTTCCAGCGGAGGGGAATTTCTCTTTAAGATTATTCGGATTAGGATGATGATGTTAAATCGTGCATCGATTTTCTGCCCTCCGTAGAGCATGGGGAGAATGAATACGAGTACAAATGCGAGAGTGATTAAACAAAAATTCATTTAATCCTCTGAAAACCATTTATAAAAACCAGAGTTTGTTTTAAAATAACAACCGAGAACAAGGCTCTAATTAAAGGGGGCATGTAAATGAAACAATTGTTTTCTCCTGGCCTGCATTTCCAATGAGTGTTCCATACTTTCAAACACTAAAACAGAAAGAAATGTTGAATTTCAACCAACTATTCTAGTTTTCATATTCTACAAATTTGATATCCTTGGAAGTAGTCACAGCAAATGTATGCATTATTAACTTCTTAATTAATGTCAAATACCTCCAGAGTAATATGCCATACTCCATTAACAAAGCTATTGCAGCCTATTTCAAAAGTTTCCCTTCATAACGGTGTCAAGCTCAGTGCTGCGGTGGATTTCTTAGCATATAAGACGGCTCACTAACGTGTCAGGCAAGGAGCAAAAACGTATAGCTGTCCGCTTTTGAACCGAACAGTAATTAGTAATGTGACCCTTCACTGAAGGGACTGAGTGTTTTTTCCCCCTGTTTTTCATCTTTATAGGCAGCTATTAACTTCTGTATCGGGGGCTTTGACTTGAGAAACAACTTACTAATAGTGCGTTTACTCTTTGAACTCTTTAGGATTTCTTAACTTCGGTTTCATTAACTTTGAACACACTTTTTCTTACTTTGAACACACTCACATCCACTCCCACATTCATACTAACAGACTCTAAGGAGGATAGGGCATGATTCTGAATAATGAAAAATTTGCCGTTTCAGCGGTGGCATCGCCCATACTACTGTCACCAGTAATGCAACCTTTACATTCTGTCTCATAAACATTAACAGAAGGTGATGAAACCATTTGAGAACAGTGTCGCGTCTGTGGGCAATTCTGCTTAGAGCTTAGAGTTAAATTATTCGTTTATTGTGTTGTAATTTATTTCTCCTGTTATTTACGTACTTTGTTTCAGCCATGAAATAATCTATTTATACTCCACTCAAATTTACATTTTCCCTTTATCACTCGAAAATCTATTGATGAAATCAAAACATCAATGAAATTGCTGTAGAAGTTTGTGTATTAAGTGACTTGTTTGAATACCCTTCTGTTCATCATATAAACTTCAAGTTTCAGTGTAGAATTATTTAATGTTGATTAGATGTTCATGTTTAATGTCGTTAATTATTTTAAACGACAATATTTGTCTTGGATTCCTTTGCATTGCACTTTTACATATGATATTCGTGAGGCAGCGAAATAATTCTCTGATAACGGGGGAACTAGTGATATTAGCAAAAGGGTATAATACATTATAAGTCGTTTTACCAGAGTAAAAAACTATAGCAGAACCTTAATATGCTCGTATGCGAGCAGCACAAGCGTAAGGTTGAATTATTTTCTATTGAGGTGTTTCATCGTATCGTCGCATGGGACAAGAAGAAGAAGAAATCTCACTTCAGCAGTGATGCTGCTAAATGGCGAACTTATTTATGTAGTAGCTGTAGGGTAGGCGTGGGTTGCAAGACGTTGTGAGATTGTTCCTCTGCTTCCACTTCTCTGTAATTTAGGGAAAGTGTTTTTGTAGCATCGAGGACCAATTCGCAACACCCACTCCCTTAATTTTGAAGACAATGGGCTCATCCTGTTGGTTCTGCTACTCAGTCTCGAGAAAATGCCTAAGATTTGAGCCTCAAGGAGGCTACACTTCGCTTTAATTTGAAGTTAAGAGCCACATAAGTCAAGTTTCCTTTTCCTTCGGTCTACATTGAATTTATTGCAATAAATATGCTACTAATTTAACTTTTTTGCAATTATATGGTGTTTACTCGTCACGGGGACCTAGTTCGTTTTATGACGACGACGCTGCATTGGTGGGCGGAGGTCCAGCCCGAGAGTGTTATAAACAGACTCGGACTTCTCAAGTTACCTGCGCTTAGGTGTATGTCAAGGCGTTGGTTTGGAGGGAGGGGGAAATAATGCCTCATTCGCCTTATGTGGATACAGTGCGTGAAGGGCTAAGTCGCAACTTTATTTGCATAACAGTCAGCATTTTTGCAATATAATTTCAGTGTCCCACAGTCTGATACAAAACATTCATTAATATATTAATAGAATACAAATGATAAAATACTTTCCTTTTAAACATACTTATGTTACCACAGTTCCATTACAATAAAATACATTTTTGTAAAGTGTCATAAGAAAAACTTCTCCCCTTATACTTAGAAATCGTTTTCATTCAGAAAACGTTACAACTTAACGCTACAAACGTTAACTCTCTTACAACCCTTTACACTCTAAAAGTGAATGACATGGTTGCGCATGTTGACAATGAATTACTGTCCTGTTGCCGTATAGCTTGACTGGAGGGATGGATGTGACTCGTTCGCGGGATATAATCTATGCACAGCCAATGTGTATCGATTCTGGAGGTAATGAAAAAGCAATGAGGTCTGAGGTCTAGTTATAAAGCAGACCGGTTTGACCGGTTGTTAGAAGGATGAGGGTTGCAGGGTGACGGTTGTGATTGAGGTAGGGAGAGTGACAGGAGGTAACATGATTGCTCTTCAGCGCGCAAAGGTCTTCTGCCCTGTTAAGTGTTTTTAAATATGTTTTAACCATTTGTTTAGAGTTGCTATTTTAATTTTGAATCCTAGCATTTCTTGCAATACTCCTTTGTTACCGAAGCTACTCACATGCCACATAGGGAAATATTAGTGTCGCCCCATGCAGCGTCTTCTGGGGTTATAATTCCTACGAGACCAGACGAGAGTGCCCAATGAATGCTTTCCTTGCGTATATACAACGTGTACCCATAGGTCTGCTATCTCCGCTGAATGTTGACCAAGTTCTTGTTAGCTTTCTGTGAATCCAGGAGAGAACGAACAGGACCTGTGCTGCGCAATTTATATCCATATCCAAAATAAAAGCAAAACATGGAACAACGTCCTAAACACTGATCATTCAGAGAACAAACGGTATCTCCTAGAGCACACAGATGTCATTATGATTGAAGAAGAAACTAAACCGAATCACAGATGACTGCCTCGATAGAAGACAATGCTCCGACTTAGCAGCGAAAGAGCTAAGCAAATTCTCCACGATGTAATAACCCGAATTACTAATAACAGAGCTTGTTGTGCCTCTATGTCTGTTTTATTAAAATATGTTACTTGTTACAGAGGTCAGTTTAAGCTATCGACTTGGGATATTCCTCATGCTAAAGGATCTCGCTCGTATCCTTGAGGACACACTGAGAAGGTGCTTGGGAAAAACAAGTAGTTCTTGTTTCTGTGTTAGCACCTGAGCGGGGAGTTCAAAATATTGACTGCCTATCCTCCATTTCCCCCCTTTTTACTTTTACAACAGTACATCCAGAACGGAAATATTTTTAGCCAATTTATAATTCCAAATCTCCTATAACCTGTCATCTTCTAACAGCGTGATCGAATTTGATGTTTAAAAATTTTGATACGAGAATTTTTGTGTCAAAAAGATCGAAAAAATGTACATTTGCTATTTGAATAAAAAATTGGTAGTAGGGACCGCACGCATTAAGTTACTAATTTTCGAATAAAAAGCGGGGCAAATAGCAAAGTAAGCGTTTAATATAAATCCTCTGATAAATTAATAAATATAAAGTAACGCCATTCCCACTCAGTTGAAACATTCACCAAAATAAGCACGAATGCTACTAAATTAGATGAGGAAATCAAATTTTAATATCACACACCGACAGTGTTGTAAGAAATTAACAGAGATAGTTTTAAGAAGTTAGAAATGAAGTTATTTTATTGAAACCATTTATAATTCATCGACAAAATCACTGACTTGTGCGACTTTATCAGACATAGCAAGGGATTCCGTATAAATGTAACTTTCTTTTGAAGTAAAAGTGAAACTGAATTTAATTTAAGTATGTTTAGATAGCTAAGTTCCATTGATGTTATAACCTGTAGCGTACGTTACATGATCGTATCATTAAGAACGCAGATATACACTTCAAGTATAATATAGAAAATTCTTTAGCCTTTCAAAGTTCCATAAACCGAATGAAGAAAAACTACCTACTTGTTATCCAATGTTACTTAACTGGTGAAACGAGCGCTCATAAATTTAGAGGAAGTCAGCACTGTTTTACCTAGTTGTCGCTAGAGTACAGTACAGTGTCAGCTGATACTGAGAGGATGAATATTACCAACAGAAATATCTACCACCTTTTCCTCTGCTCTGTGTGGACAAAAGCACAGCAGCGCGCAATGCTAAATGCTGAACTGCACTACGTGATCAAAAGTATCCGGACACCTGGCTAAAAATGACGTACAAGTTCGTGGCGCATCGTTTCTTGGGGAATGGCAGTCCATTCTTCACGGAGTGCGGAACTGAGGAGCGGTATCGATGTAGGTCGGTGAGGCCTGGCACGAAATCGGCGTTCCAAAACATCCTAAGGATGTTCTATAGGATTCAGTCAGGACTCTGTGCAGGCCAGTCCATTACAGGGATGTTATTGTCGTGTAACCACTCCGCCACAGCCCGTGCAGTATGAACAGGACAGGTGCTCGTTCGTGTTGAAAAATGCAATCGCCATCTCCGAATTGCTCTTCAACAGTGGGAAGCAAGAAGGTGCTTAAAATATCAATGTAGGTCTGCGCTGTAATCGTGCCACGCAAAACAACACGGGGTGCAAGCCCCCTCCAGGAAAAACACGACCACACCATAACACCACCACCTCCGAATTTTACTGTTGGCACTACACACGCTGGTAGAGGACGTTCACCGGGCATTCGCCATACCCACACTCTGCCATCGGATCGCCACATTGTGTACCGTGATTCGTCATTCCACACAACGTTTTGCCGCTGTTCGGTCGTGTAATGTTCACGCTCCTTACACCAAGCGAGGCGTCGTTTGGCATTTTCTTGCGTGATGTGTGGCTTATGAGCAGCCGCTCGACCATGGAATCCAAGGTTTCTCACCTCACGCCTAACTGTCATAGTACTTAGAGTGGATCCTGATGCAGTTTGGAATTCTTGTGTGATGGTCTGGATAGATGTCTGCCTGTTACTTTTTACGACCTTCTTCAAATGTCGGCGGTCTCTGTCAGTCAACAGACGAGGTCGGCCTGTACGCTTTTGTGCTGTACATGTCCCTTTACGTTTCTACTTCACTATCACATTATAAACAGTGGACGTAGGGATGTTTAGGAGTGTGGAAATCTCGCGTACAGACTTCTGACACAAGTGACATTCAATCACCTGACCACGTTCGAAGTCCGTGAGTTCCGGAGCGTTCCATTCTGCTGTTTCACGATGTCTAATGACTACTGAGGTTGCGGTAATGAGTACCAGGCAGTAGATGGCAGTATAAAGCACCTAAGATGAAAAACGTATGTTTGTGGGGGTGTCCGGATACTTTTTATCACGTAGTGTATGTTGAAAATAGCTACATGACTGCTAAAAAGATAACAAAATATGGACATAGTAGATTTACTGCATGGTAACCCAAATAATGGCTCATTCATGGCTAAGGGAGGACTGAGAAACCTGAGTTCTCTGAAGAGGGATATGCGGAGTGACTTTGGATCATTAAAGCAGTTGTATATCCAAGAGACTCGTTTGATGATTTTAACTGTGCTACTGTATTTAACTGGCAAATCTTGCTGTTCCTATTGACAATACTTGTGTTCCTTTTATGCTTTCACTTCGAATGTGACTTTTATCCTACGGTCTCCAACACTTCTTAGAAGTTCATCCCCGCTGCCCTCTTCAATTCGATTTATTCAAGACCCATATTTCTCTTCTATGTTATCAACTTATCAAAGAAGTCTCCATCTGCTTGTAAAGTAATTTATTATTTCCTATTTTATTTCATAATGTTCATTAGATGGTGCAACACATACTTTGAAAACTCTCATACCTTTTGCTTCAGTTAGTTTGGTCGTTAAAAGTTACATACAAAATCAGTATCAGCCAACTGAATGCCCTGTGATGTCAGCGATAATTCTCGCCTTGTCCCGACTCTTAGCTAGGAACTCAGAAGTATTGGGCAGATGAGGCAAGGGGAAAGGAAGAATTGCTTTTAACGAAGGGCTAGCAGGGGTAAAGGGAAATGAATATACATTTACCTTACCTTCGCTCAGCACCCCTTTCGTACTAATCTCCAAAACAGCGATACGTCACTCGTAAGTTAGTCGTGGCTAATAAGATAGACAGGTCGTACTCCGTGGCGTAGAGGTTACCATGCTAGCCTCTAGTTCTCGAAATCGCGGGTTCGCAGAGGGCGATGAATTTTTCGGGCATAAAAATCCTTAGATAGCTTCCTTCGGAAGGGAAGTAAATCGGTGGTCCCGTGTCGTAGATTTGTAAGAGAACCTCAAGTCTGATAAAGAGGCCTCTGTACAAAATTACCGGGAATGAATGGGACGCTAAGGACCACAGCTGTTAAAGAGCGTCCATAAATTAAAAGAGAGAGAGAGAGAGAGAGAGAGAGAGAGATAGAGTTATGTTGTAATGTTAATCTGAAACATGGCTAACATTGAATAGCTTCATGATATAACTGTGCATTTTCCATGCATTTAACGAGCAATGTATTTGTTTAGAATATAGTTATATTAGGCGACTGTAATTTTACTTCATCGGGCCAGGACTGGACTAGAAGTATCAGCTGATTTCAGTTCGCGCCGTAGCCAGTCTATCTCGTTAGCCACGTTGTTAGTTGGCTGACACTACACTAAATTGTTAAAGTTGGATGTCGATATTACTGTTCGTTTCTACGAATACTCTCTCTGCTGCTTACCCCTAATGGGCAGAGGAAGTATTACATTTCACCCATAAATTCAATACCGAGATTTCACTGGAAATACACGTTTTGAGATTCCCTGAATCCCAAAATAGCATTATTAGAAAACGGTTCGCGCATCTGTGAGTGTTTGTATCTGTAAACAGCATAATTCAAAAACAAAAAGTCGGTTAAATACCAAATTTGGTATATTCCGTGAATATTTTGATTTTCTCAAAAATCCTCTAATAGTTTTGATTAAAAGTTCGGCGTCTTCCAACGATGAGACAGGAAGATTTTCAAGAAAGTTCCCCACCATAAACTGCCCTTACAGGAAAACATTTCATTATTATTTTTGATTTTCACAAAAATGCCTCACGATTTTGATTAAAATATCATATGTTTAAGATATTAGCATGACAATTAAAATGTATATTTTGAACCTTCCGGGGACAACCTGTGTAGCGCTCTTCATTCTGATTGATTTTCATGTAATAAAAAATGTAGGTCTCGTTAAAGCATACAATTTATGTCAAACAAATTTTTTGTAACGTTTACTATTTCCGAAATATTCTGTGTTATTGATTTGAATTTTTAAACGCTTTATACTTTTCTCAACTGCAAATCGTTCTTCGTTTTCGAAATGTATGTATCTGTAATAAAGGTTTATCTGTATTAATAAGTAGATATAAGTATAAGCTTTGTAAGAATAGTTTGCAGAAGACTGGGTGAGAAAGTCGTGTGAATGTAACGCATTAAACTTTTTAATGGTTTAAGTAATAAAATATTAATCGTCGCTTTCATCGGCCTCGAATGCGGCCTCGCTATCGTACACCATGTGCTCCAGTATGTCCTTGTCCAGGGTGAAGCCAGCTTGTCCAGAAACACGCCTATCATTGTACCTGGAATCAGGATGTGGGTTTCCGGCGGGCGCTGCGCCTGATGACTTGACTCCTAGCGCAGATAATCTGCCAGATAATCGCCTCGCCTGAGCATTGTTTATGTACCCGAGTAGTGGTTACATAAGGGACCCTGCAGTGAATTCTCATTTACCGTAGGCACCCAAAATAAGCACTTGGTGCCCCAAAAATAATATACTTGTATTCACTTTTTCTGGTGGAGCAGCCTAGTTATACCTCTTGCTCTGGGCATTGATGCAAATCAGTAAATCCACATATTTGTTTATCCACCCGCACATCAATACAGTCCTACGTCACTTCATAGTACCAACATTGTGGCAGTATTTTATATCACAACAGTGTAAATGCCAGGGTGATTATAGTGTAAATAAGCATTATTGTATGACATTGATTTGAGATGTTTGTTAATTATAAGCATTGTTAGGAAATAAGTTTACACGGCCTCACTGAAACTGACAATAGGAGCGGGCAACAATGAGCGAGGGGGTGAGTTGTTTATTAATTAGAAGAGACAAACAAATGACGTCAGAGTAGAGCGCTTTTCTGTAGAAATGGAGGGAATTTCTTCCCCAGAGCATATGTGTTCGTAATTTTGATTGGATATAAAAATAGACGCTAATGTTGGTGCGTTTTATTAACCAATAGTAGCTCGGTTATAATCTTTAGGCATATCGGGTGAGTGAGTATAAATTCCGTGCCAGAGACAGGTTTCGTTCAGTCCAGCAGAAGGATTCGCGGGTAATACGTCGTTCAGTCCAACAGAATCATACAAAGGTTATACGTCGCACAGTTTAAGAGAATCGTTCACGCGTTATACGTCGCGCAATTCTACAAAATCTCTCGCGTTGTAAAGTTAGTTATAAATGTGAAATACGCGAATTAATAATGTGCAGTAAATAAGTGATTATAGTGATATTAGAAAATATAACAGTTTCAGTCTGGCGTGTATCAAGAGTTAATATGTGAAATTAATTAATTGTGACGGTAATAAAAGTGTAAAAACAAATTCTTTTATAAGTGTTATCTTTCAGTAACAAATCCTTTCCGTTTACACACCCTGTTCAAGAGATATGCTCGACTGAGTAGTACTAATAGCTAGCCGGAGGACAAATAAACCAAAATTCAAACTAGTAATACAATAACAGGCGCCCAGCAATAGATAACACGAAGTGACCGCGACAAATTGGCTCCCATACGTGGTGCAGATAAACATGAAGCATCTTCCAACTACAAAAAAATATTCTACTTCAACATTGACGTCATTATAATAAATACCTACTACCTTCTTCTGTGATCGTCATCAGTTTCGTTTCTTCCCTCACGGCAACATCTGTATGTTCTGTGTTGTACCGTCTGTCCTATGAATGGTTTGGTTTTGGCTTTTACTTTGGATATAGGTGCAATTCGGATTTAAATTCTTACACAATCAGGAGGCCGTGTTTACATGCATTATATTTGTGTATTAAATTGCGTGTTTATTACACCCAGCATGCACCAATAAGAACCTTGTCAATTATCAACAGAGGAAGCAGGAAACTAATGCAAGCGTGCAGTCTCAAATCTCGCGCTCGCGCGGAAAGCCTTCTGTACCACGTGGCCCACACAAGCCGTCCTTGGTTGAAGTTAGTTTATCACGGATAGCGTGTTTGCAAAAGACTTGCCTAAGCAGAACTGCAAAGGGAACTTCATGCCGAAGAGAGGAGACTGCTAAATGAAACGCCAGTGCATGAAAATGAACACGTTAACTGCTATTTCTGGTCCCAGAACTCATTCGGTTGAGCAACTGCCTGCTATATGAAGTGTTCCAGGTTCATCCCTGCTGGACTCCAGAAAGTTGCCTTTAAACAAAAAGTTTTACTTTATGCCCAAGTTCTGCTTTTTGAAAGTGAGGGCACTTGTCTCTGTGTGTGTTTGTTATCAGTTACTTAATAATCAATTGGTGCCACAAAGTTAACAAGATTAAACACAGTTCTATATATTATTATATTTACATACCTTTAAAGGTTTCTTAAAATAAATTATTTTCTATTAGTGTAGTCATAATACGCATGTGCATAAACGTGCACACTTGTGGACGTATTGATGTAAGGATAACATTCCGGGAAACATTAGAGCACCGCAGATAGGTCTTTTCACAATATGTTGTACCTGGATGATCCATAATTTCTTACCTAATAGAATATCTGCACTCAAATAAACAGATGCCGCGTCTGAAATTGTTCAGAACACAGCCTTCGAGCCTCAGCTGCATTTTAGTGCATAACCATATCCGTGTGTTCGCTATTGTTGTTTGTTACCTTTTTTGTCTGAATGACCTGGCTCGAGCTACACGCAGGCGACCATACGACGCTTATCAGTACGACACTACCACATAAACACATCCAGATATCAGCACTGCCTCAGTGACCTTTCGCTTTATACCTGCACTGCCCCTTTGGACATCAGTGATGCGGCAACTTCTTTTGCACCGATGTATGCGGGAAACATAAAGTAAAGCACGGCTTGTTTGGGCCAGTTGGTATAGATAGGTCGCCGTGGAGCACCACGCAATCGCTGGTTGCAAGAATCATGCAGTAATTAATACTCGAATGTTTGGTGAAACAGCACGTGCTATTTTTTACATTTACATTTTTCATTGGCTGGTATTTGTTGTTCTTTTGACTTCTAATAAGGACTCTCGACATCTTTAGGTATTTGTTCCTATTCGCTTTCGTTCCTATTCCATATACTCTGGCTCTTTCGTTCGTTGTTGTTGTCAAGTTTGATTACTTCTTTATTTATCGAAATTAATTATTTTAACACCAGTGTTAGGTTGCAGATATAGGAACTGTAAAGATGTTTGCGAAAGGAAATTCGTTGGTGAATAAAGCTAGGCTTGTAACTACAGAGGTGTTTTTCATTTTTTATCTCATATTCCTTTGAATCACTTTTATAATTATTACTGAGGTAAATATTCGATAGCTTTTCCTTGCGAAATTTCATACTATATTACAACATCAGCAGGCAACTCTTTTAAAGAATCAAAACATCTCGTTCTCCTTCTGAGCGTCATTCCCTCTATCCAAGGCAACTCCAAAGCCGCTACCTGTCTCTTGATTGGCTTACACAAACCCCCATTTTTAGATTTGCATTACTTTTTTAGTTTCTGTGCCGCGTACACAGTAGGTAGAGAAGATATTCTATTCCACCCAAAAATTCGATACCGACATTTCACCGGAAATATATATTTTGGGCCCCCCTGAATCCAAAAGCATTTTTTTTAGAAAAAAGTTGTGTCTATATGTGTGAACAGCATAACTCAAAAACAAAAATTTGGATAAACTCCAAACTACGTATTTAAGCTCAGTTCCTTCCAAACTACCCTTTCCATGGAACATTTTTCGGAATTGTTGATTATCTAAAATGGCTTTAACGATTTTGATTAAAAACCAAATATTATAACTTTACATGACAAATAAAATTTAGGCATACCTTGAATTTTCTGGGAATAGCCGTAGAAATCCTCTTCATTCGGAAGGCATTTTGTATAATCTTGTATAACCAGTAAACGTTAAGCGATAGACGAAAACGTACTACACAAGAAAAACAGATCTCTTTAAACACACAATTTATTTCCAATAACTTTTTTGTGTCATTAACAGTTTCGAGATATCTGTTCTTAATGGTTCGAATTGTTCAATACTTAGCCATTCTTTTAAAGTCCTATATTTTCAGCTGTTTCTCGCGAAGTCATGGAGAGACTATGGAATTTTAAGAGCAGCGTGTAGTGTCCAGTTCTTAAACATTTGACTGTCGCTATTCTCTTTGTATCCATAACCAAATGTGTAACTGTAACTATTTCCGGAAAAGTTTATCTCGATTAAAATGAAATAGATAGGAAAATAAACTTTCGTAAGATTAATTTGTATACCCACAAATAAACGATAGAGGGTAGAGAGGGTCATATGAGTGTGACACGTTGGATTTTTCTTATCTTGAATTACCCATTTATACTTATGACGTACGTTGCGTCCTGAAAGTTTTCAGTCAACTCTTAGAAATTACGCAGTGAGAAAATTGGAGCTCTCACTTCAATTTTCCAACAATGTAAATTAATAAAAAGAAATGTTGCTTGGCAAATCAATGAAGCCTATCTTGCTTTGCTTACCTAATTAAAAGGCATCTATTTTTATGGGTTGGAGTCAGATAAGCTTGCTGTATGAAGTTGTCATTGCCAATGATGGATATATCCATTGGATATTACCACCTTCTTTCGTGATTGTTATGTCTAGTTAATTTAGTTTTGTTTTCTCCAGCAAGTATTGCACCTCGCGCGTATGTTTTCTAAAAATGAAATGTCAAATCTCTATCAAACATGGTATTTGAGAGCAGTATCGTACAAGCATACGACACGAATACTTTAAAGAAAATTTTCCCACTCTAAACCATCCTTTAGATGGAAAACATTTCGTTATTTTTAATTTTCCCAAACATGCCTCTTAACTAATTTGATTAAAATCTCATAGGCTCCTTTAGGATTTCGCAAGTCAAATAAAACCTCTATCTTGAATTTTTTTTCTGAAAATACTTTTGTGAAGATGTTTTCATTTTGTGTAATTTTGTATTTATAGCTGATAAACCATAAGGGATAGACAAAAAAATTACCACGCGAAAAATTTAGATGTCGCCCAATACACATTGTATGTCTTTTGGGTGGGCAGGGACACTTAATTAATCATTTTCGATATTTTCGTTGCTTTGGTTTGAATTTTCCAATACTTGATTTTTGGAGGACTAACTCACCATTTGTTTCTCGCGATGCCATTGTCAAGAATACAGAATTTCAAGCCAGCAGATAGTGACATGCTATCGCTTCTATCTTACTATCAGCCTCCTTATCTTTCTTCTTCCTACAAGAAGTGTGTAATGAAACTATTTCTGCATCTCGATTAAAATGAAGAACTTAATATAAAAATAAGCTTTTATAAGATAACTATGTAGAAGAGAGATAAAACTAAATATAGCGGTTAGAGAAAGTCTTGTATATGTAACAAAGATATTTTTCTCTCTCGTGGCCACCGCTACATGCTCTGATATGTACTGTCTGTCCTGTGAATGTCCGGAGCATGAAAATGAGACTAGTACTGTAAGCTTCCAGTCTCAAATGGCATGGAATATATTCAACATAGAACGAAGGTGGTTGGCGCGTTCGAGGTCGCTGGTTGCGCGAAATAACAGCGACAAGGTTAACATAATAAAAATCCCTATAAAATTATCCTGTGTTTATACAGGTTTGCGCACATATTCCTACATGAAAAATTAAATTAATTTTTAGTACCGAGCACATACATTGAGGGGATGTATACTCATTTGTCTGCGGAGGACTCAAACGTGCTGTGGAGTTTAAGAGGAAGGCGTGGGCTCTCACTGTACAAAATCCATAACACAAATATACTTACACATTCCTAGATTTGTTTCTCAACCGTTTGGGGTTTCTACATTATTAAAAATGAAAGGTGAGGGGAGATGTTCACCGATCTAAAGACCGGCTTGCACGCGCGATCCGCTCTCATGGAATACTCAATAAGACAAACGCTATATCCCCACCACTCGTGGCTAGCAAAAACTACCAGCCAGGAGTGACGTCATCACAGTCAACATCAAAGTGCCCTCCGGCTGCGTGATCAGTGCCCAAGAGGAAGGGGTGTCTGCGGCCGAAACTGACTGAGAGACGAAAACAACAGTATGTCTGGTAATGACAATACAGAACCCCCGCATTATCAATACGCCACAATATCTTCCTGTGTCAACATTAAATTCCGTTCCAAAGTAAATCTATACATTTCACTACCTGCCTTTGTACCTACTGTATTTTACTCACATCTAACGGTGGAGGAGCCTTACATAGAAGCGTACGGATCTGCAACGAGCTAATGGTTAACCCACTACAAGGTAGGAGAATGCCCCCCCCAAGAACGTATACGCATAACACGCAATTCCTTTAATAACAAAATATACAGACTCTGGATGACGTATTATTAGTTTCAATTAACAAGCAAGTAAATCCTAAGTGAATGAGTATGTGACAATATTTAAACAAGTACATTATCTGAATATGTTACATTTCTTTATAACACATTTCATAATAGACGTTCTAGGAAGAGAACAATTGTTAGGAAAGGCATTGCAGTACATATATTCTGTTGACTTTTCTTAACGGCAATAGCTCATCCCACCTCACATGACAACTCAGCGTTACATAAGTGCCTCAGTTTTGAAATAACCTATCTAAACTGCAAATTGAATTACCATAACAACGTAACTCTTTAATAAACTATGTACCGAGTATTAAAGTACATGCGATTGCAAGTCCCCTTTGAGATTACTATCTCGAGTGAGATGTCTTGGTGGTAAATTACTGGTTAGAGCAACTGCACGGAAAGTGGAAGAACCGTGTTCAAATGCCGACTGTGACATTGAACTTTTCAGTTGACTTTATTATAAAGATAAAGCCTATTGAATTGGATCGGAATACAAATTTCGACCTTAATTCACCCGAGTATGAACCTTAGCGAAACCATTAAGCCATTTCCCTCGTGAATTAAGTTTTAAGCTGCTTACATTATCTCCCTGAATGAACAGTTATCCTTCATATTTTGGCGAAACGCATTATGTGTAGTCTGGAAGTGGGGAGCTTTGCTTAAACAGCGATGGAGACATTGCCGATGTGCATGATTTATAACGGCACATCTAGGTAGGCTTAATTTCCGTAGAGCAATTCATTCAAGCAAAGCGGCTGAAGATGTTAGCTGACAGGTGAAGTGATTCATTGACTGTCCAGAGCAATAAATTTCTCCCGTAGGTAAGCGTTTCCGGTGGCACAGTTTCTAGTCCAGGATATCCACATTATTAGAGGAGGAAGATCCATTTGGTTATACTCTGTTGACACGTTCCATAACGGCCACGGTTAATTTGATCACTTGTGGACCGTGGGACTCTGTCTCCTCCCTGCACATTTCCATTGCAAATCACTGCGGTGCTTAGCCTTATCTTGAATTCAGTCCCGGAGTCTTGTACAGAGACTGCTGGGCACTGAAGTGATCCAGTTCGAATTGGTTCCGGTTCCATGCACATTGTCTTCGCTCCGTTTGCTTCCCAAATAAAGGCGAGTGGTGACTACACCAAGTTTATTAACGGCTCCGTTTTGTCTCAGTTCTAGCCGGCTCTGTTACCTCTCCATTATTTTGCTTTCCCTTCCCAAAAACTAGTTTATGAAACTCTGCACCTCTAAGGTAGGGTACGTTCTACAATCCGAATAAGAAAATTTGATGTGTTACATTCACATGACTTTCTCCATCCTCTGTCGCTTGTTAGTGGACATAAAAAATATATTTACGAAAGTTTATTTTTCTATCTACTTCATCTTAATCGTGATAAACCTTTCTGGAAATAGCTGCATTACAAATTGGTTATAGATACAAAGAGAATAGTGATAGTCAAATATTTAAGAACTACACGCTATCTCTTAAAATTCCATACTCTTTCCGCTACATCGAGAAACAAGTAAATGTTGACAGTACTTCAAAAGAATGGTTTGGTATGTATTGAACAATTCGAACCATAAATAACGGATATCTTGGAAATGGCTAATGGCATAAAAAGCTATTTGAAATAAATTGTGTGTTTTAAAGATATCTACATATTTTGGTAGTAGGTTTTCGTCCATCATTTAATGTATACCGTTATCCAAGATTACACAAACTTCTTCCGAATGATCAGGACTTCATAGGCTATGCCCAGAAAGTTTGTCATTTAAATATCTTTAATCAAAAACGTTTGAGCCGTAGTTTAGAAAATCAACAATTTCAAAAAATGTTCCATGTAAGGATAGTTTAGAGTGGAGGATGTTTTAAAACTCTTCGTGTCGCATCTTTAGAAGACACTGACCCTAAATATTAAGTTTGGTATTTATCCGACTTTTCGTTTCTGAGTCATGCTGTTCACAGACACACTCACAGACGGACACACACGCACTCTAACGGAAACTTTTCTAAAACTGCTTATTTTTGTATTCAACGTGCCTCAAAACATGTACTTCTCGTAAAATCTCGGAATCGAATCTTTGTGTGGAATGCAATCCTTCTCTAGCTATATGTATGCGGTAGATAAAGTAAAAAAATAGTATGTGTTACTTTCACATGACTTTCTCCACCTACTCTCGTTTATTTGTATACAGATTCTACGAGCTATTCTTACAAAAGGTTGTTATCTTCTCTACCACCTACCTAGTGGGTAGAGCAGGTACCAAAACTTCGATATCAACATTTCACCGTAAATATGTGCTTTAAGGCCCCCTAAACCCAAGAATAGCGTTTATAGAAAAAGGTCTCTGTGCGCGCGCATGAACAACGTAACTGAAAACGAAAAGTCGGATACTTACTAAACTTGGATTTAACTTGAACATGCTCCAAGGATGGATACGAAAAATATCCCATCCAAACTACCCTTTATATGGACTGGACTTGACTTGCGAACGGAAGGGAACACCAAACACCCTCAAGGGATCTTGGTACGTACACCCCGGGAGGAGCGGATGAGGTGAGGGAACCGAAGGAGACACAGGGTTGCAGAGTGAAGCCGACGCAAGTGGATAGAGAGTGCAGCGTTCCCTAACAGTTCCAGACTTGACCATCCGACCGCAGTAGGGCCACTCGGAGACGTCCCTATTTGGAGAAAAATTTCCAAAGTGCAAGTATGCTCCATCTTCCCGACACCGACCAAACCACAGTTCCGGAGTCAACCTTAAACATGAAAAGGAAATGAATTGGAGAGAAGCTCTTTACATGGAAAAATATTCGAACTCTTTTATTTTTTAAAAAATGACTAACTATTTTGATTTAAAATACAACATATTTAAAATACTTGTGCCCCAGTATACTTCCCAGAATCCTTGTGCTTAACGCGTTCGCCACTTCGGCTGATACTAATAACTTTCATTAACCTGACTTCGACTTCCTAATTGCCTTCTTCTTTCCGGAAAAATCTTGCAACACAAGCTTATTGGCACACAGGCCACAAAGACGCGCGGAAGTTCCAACATTTCCAAGCTCGCAGACCCGTCCCACTGCTGAAGCTACAGAGAAAGGGCGATGAACGACCCACCAATCAAGCAGCCCTCCGGTGTTCACGAGGAGTACGCTTTTCATTGAGCGTGCATCCGCGTCATCTGTCCGGTACTGTCATACGCTACAAAACTTAGAAGCACATCTGAAAGATGTGAAAGAAGCGGAATGAAAGGGCAATGATGAAAAGGAAATCGTGATAGAGAAGAAACCACCCCAGCATTCGCCTGCCGACCCGGAAAACCACGAAAAACCCATGGGTCAGAGTGGGCGTCCGTGGGGAATGGAACCCGGGACCTCCGAATGCGAGTCGTACACGTTACCGCGGCGCCACTTGGCTCGGCCAAAGTGAAATAAGAAGCTATCTTAAAGATAATGTTTAGCCGAAAACGTAGATAAAATTTGTAAGCAGTTTGCAGCGGAGAACATCCGGGTAATTAATGCCCTAAATAGAAAGGCTAATTTCTCATGCCCTATCTAAATGAACAGACCTCATCCTTCACTTCCTGCCTCATGGCGTTTCTCAGTTTATTATTCAAGTTTCGTTTAAATTTTAAATGATCTGTATGTGTAAGGACCGAGCAGCCAGCGGTCCTGATTGCTATAGCAGAGTCCACATGCAAGATCAACAGCATTAATCATGTATCCGACTGTCGGCCATGCCACACCTCTCTTCGAATATCCGGCAAGGTAACAACACCGCCGGATATTTGAACAATGGAGTGTAAGGTAACCGCGCGTATAGTTTGCTATATCCTGAAATAATATTAGCATTTACGATACACTAGGGATCGCCGTGGCATGCGAGTATGTAATGAGGATTACCACATACTATTTGTATTCAGCGTTTAAAATTAATTAACCTTTTTGCAAAAACAACAGCAGAATTATTTACATTATTTTTGTTATGGATGAATGGTTTCATCCGTTCTGGTTGAGGGGGTTAAGCATCAGCGTGCTTTACAATCAATTTTGAATCGTAGAAAGTATCGAATCGCGTAATTTATGTATATTATCCTTCACTATTTTTAATGTGTGAAATACACAAACGTTTTCGTCACAAGAGGTACCATGATTTCATATATGAATTTATCTATCCTCAAACGATAATAATAGAAATTCGAGGATAACAGTTCGGTAACATTTGATAGTAAGCTTGTAAGAAAGACGTAAATGCTTTTTCGCATTTCACCACCACTGACAAATTTTTTAGAGAATGGTTGAGCAAGAACACCCAGGAAAGAAATTCGATTTGGTTACGCCATCTTTGGTCCGCGTTGAACGGCTCGGTCGCTGCGAGAAAAATGTTCTTTATCTACTACTAAATAATCAGTGATGCTTTAGTTTGTAGTTACTAGGCAACAAAACATAAAATACAGGTTCAACAAAACGTAAAGTATACTCTTTAAAAACATCTTTAATTTTCCAAACTTACTGATATCAATATTATCACTAATCGAAACAGTTGATCTCACCGTGGAATTTTCAGTCCAAAGACTGGAAGCTTTAATACTTTTCGACTTCTCATAAAAATACGCAAACAGAATCTTCATTTACGTCTGTTTCAGTATCCACGCACCAGTCCTTGAATTTCGTATAACTACAGAAATAAACTTTCCTTGAATTTTCTGAAAGTATATTAATAGTTGCATCTTGGACTGCTTTTAAAATTTTGACGAACCGTGAAAATCACCTTTTTCGCTCATTTTTACTTTAAATTCACATATAAAACTAGCGTCCAAAATTGCAGAATATAATAAAGTTTGTTGATTTATCGTATCTTTGAACGTAGATAAAGTGTTGTAGACAACACGTTGCATATTAGGTTTAGTAACTAGTTCTCTAAATAACTATTATTTCAGATAGGTGTAATTTCGTTTACTTATTCGCAAGGGATTATGATGTGGAGATATATAATAAAGTTAACTTCCAAGAAAGTCTAAGTAAATTTAAATGTGGCCCTAGAACAGACATTAAGCAACAAGATTATAATGGTAGTAATCATGTTTTTTGAAAAACGTTATTGCTAGTTTCATAATTTTCATACGAGCGTCTTAATTACCATTATAGTCAAGTTGCATACTGTTTCAAAACTTTGATTTTTACAAGATCTTACTTGTTAACTACTCGTATATAATTAAATGCTGATAGGATGGCAGGACTGATGGCAGGACCTTGAGTGTGTTTGCGAGTAGCGCAACAGATGGAAGCACTGTTGAGTCCACGCCGTATTAATTTTTTACAGGTAACGTGAAAGCAACACGTATTGAACCAAAGGAAATGAACTCAATTTATTAGAATATTAAAATTACAATGAACAGAATGTTATATTTTAAGTACACGTATGCCATTGTTTATGTGGGGAATGGAACCCCAGGGAACTGCTGCATGGAAGATGTTAAAAGGTATGGGCGATAGGGAAGCTGCAAGCGACGCCGAGTAAGATCATGAGTCGCTGAAGCGCTGAAGTACTATGGATGCCATAACAGTTCAGTTATATCAATCAGCGTAAAAATGCATTCTTACGCATTTAAAAGCATTCTTTAAAAAGGTTCATGGAGTTTTCACAGGAAATTAATGAAAAAATCACTCACTCTCCCTCTGTGTGTGTGAGAGGGAGAGAGAGAGAGATTTTAAATTCCTTCCCTCTTATTCTCTGCCCATCTGTTCAACAACATGGGATGTGATATTTTGGAAAACTAGCAGTTAAACCCCTTTTCTAATGGGTAAATAAAATGCTACACACACTTTGCCTGCTCCTTAATGCCTCTTAGCTACCAGAACTACATATTTTCTCGTAATAACTACTTTACATGCATTAATAATTAGTAATGAAAATTGATGCTATATAAAATATAAATAAGGCGTATATTTCGAATGTTTGTGTTCGTAACTCATTAGGGAGCTGAAGATTTATGTCTATTTGCCTTTTTTAATCCTTATCCTTAAGCTGCACATTCTTTTTATGAGTATTATATACAAATTCTATGGTACCTATAATTGCCTATTTCACTAATAAATACCTATTTGCTTATGCATGCTTAAACATTGCCTAAACATTTGTATATCATATATTACACTTTAATTGATGGTCATTCTGTTGATTTTTTTTAGGAATCTATCTTTTTTTTTATCCAGCAGAGGGCAGTGAAACCTAACAAAAATCGGTGTGTTGCGTTTTACTGACACTAGAGCGCGGATAAATCGAATAATTTAAAATAACCCAATAAGAAAATGCAACTAGAAAGCGCGTAAACCTTGATGGCAGTTGACTAGTTTGTGTGTATCCATTTTGTGGGTTGAGTACAGAGTTTAGTTTTCTGAGAGGCGTGTGCATATCTCAATCCACTCTATTCCGTGCATTCGTATAATGTGGTGATATGGCAAAGCACAAGTCATGAAGACCAGCTCGAAGTGCTATTGGTGGCAGAAGCACTGGTTGGAAATTATATTGATATTAGTGCATTGGCACTTACTTGGATGCCTGAAGTATTGTCCGTTTACTTCATGTGACGTGCAGAGCAGTTTCTCCCAATATAAGAACACTCTAACAGACATCAGTTATTCTCAATACAGCATTCAGAGAAATATTTAGTCATAGTAAGATTAATGAATGACATCCCTAGGGTGTAAATGCTACGGTATGGTTTTAATTTTTTGTTCTAAGGATATTTTTAGTGCGTTTTTAAATGCCCATTTTATAATTTTGAATACGTATTTTGCCAACCTATTTCTAGTTTTTAGTCTACTGTTTAAAAATCCGCAGCTTACTCATTAGAAAGTCTCCCCTCCCTGGGTGAAAGTAATTAAATTGACAACTAAACGGGATGGCTCAGGCGGTTGCGACTGTGGCCCGCATTCGGGAGGTCGTGGGTTCGATTCCGGCAGCCGACCTTCCTGACCTATGGGTTTATTCGGGGTTTCACCGGTTCACTAGGCAAATACTAGGAAGACTCACTGACTCCCCCAAATTTCTCTTCCCCAATTCCCTCTCATTTCATCATCCTAGTTACATATTGGCTCCGGGGCTATGTGTCGGACGATTGCGGACAGTTGGCTTCTTCTCGGCCCCGTCATATGGAGGCCGCTCGAGTCTCCGCTGCTGGGTCGAGCTTTCCCCGGTCTGCTCTGGAGGAGAGCCTGTGAGCCCCCCTCCGGTGCCTTGGGAGGGCTGCCTTGAGCGCTCTCCGGCTGGGTAGTCAGGTCTGTAACTTTTAGGTACCTCTGCGCGCCTCTGTCGCCTGCGTCGCCGGTCCTGCAGCCCATACGTCACCTGCGGTCCCTTCATCTCATCCCCTCCCGGGGGTGATGCACAACAGATCCCTGTGTATGTCGAGGTGCTAGGTCTCCCCTCCGTAGCGTAATCCTAATCGTAATTAAATTGACAAATAACCTGTTCTCTAAACAGGACCTAAGGTTAGCTATACACCAAGTTTCATAACAATCGTTTTGGGTATTTTTTTGTTTGTTTTGTAAAATACGCACAAAAACTATTAAAAATCCTATGCATTCATGCACATGATTCGCTATTCACTCTTCTACAAATTATGCTTACAAAGGCCTATTATTCTAGTTACTTCTTGTTGGCCCAGATAAACTTTCAATAATTCACATTTACACTTTTCGTTGTACGATACAGTAGGTAAAATGATATTCAAATTTTTAAAGAGTGGATGTATGGCTTTGAAATCCCATGCTCTTTGCAGGACCACGAGAGAAAACGAATAATGACTTCTTATTTGAGAAAAGCAAAGTATCTGAAAATGTAAACCAATAACAAGGAATGCCCCGTAAATGTTTAACACCGCAAAATAAATTAAAACATCTGACAAAATGTGTGCTGTAACGAGATCCACATTTGTTTTGTCTATCTCTTACAGTTTACCAATAAGTCATTCAAAATGAAGAGAACTACAAAAGCTATTCCCAGAAAATTCAAGATATACATTTTATTTGTCATGAAAATATTTTAAACGTATGGTATTTTAATCGAAATCGTTTGCCATTCTTGATAAAATCAAATGTTCGAAAAATGTTCCATGCGAAGGGTAATTTCAGGTTGGAGTGTCTCTTGAAACTCTTCAAGTCACAGGTTAAATACCAAGTTTCACACACACTCGCGTATCTTCTTCCAAAAATAAATTGGTTTTTAATTCGTGGAGTGTCAAACCGGGTTTTTCGGGTGAAATCTCGGTATCGAATTTTTGGTTGGCATACATACTCCCTCTATTACTTACGTAAGCAGTAGGGAAAAGTACTTATTACTTACGAAAAGTAAAAATTGGGAAGTACAGCTGCGGGTTTTTCTTGTTTAAAATAGTTTCACAGTTTAGAGCCGTTTATACGAAAGTAATACAAACTCTAGCTATCATTAACAGATAATGTTCTTATAGCTCGCCTGAAAAAACTTGCCCCTTAGCTTCGTCTTTGAATTAACATCCAAAATATTTTAGACAGTAGAATTACCAACTTAAGCTGGTTGCTCCTTAGTTTGGACCGAATTATTCTTGAAGGCCGGCGGCGTTCTAAGTAAAAGGTTAGAGGTGTAAGCTTGAAACTTTGGTTTCATAGGTAACCAAAGAGATTGATGTAGGAAAGCTATACTTCTGTGTGCCCATAGGCGGGTTTCTAACTTGCTGGTTTTACTTTGAGAGTTCAGTACGTACAAACACCGAAATGTAAATTTGAGAAACCTGGCCTGTCAGACATTTTCCTTAGTTGCAATTGGAATATCAAAGCTGTACAAAGATTGAAGCTGTGGCGGAGATAGTTTCCTAAACGTGAAAGACTAAAAAATATTGGAATTTGATCGCCCTCTTTGGTATTTCTTTTGTTCTAGAAAGAAATGTAATTTTAGGTTACGGATTCAGCATTAATTCCTTTCATTGATCGTTTCCAGTCCGCTTAGAAATCTAAAAAGGACTGTAAAAGCTTTAGTGGAGGAGAAGTAGTAAAAGGAGATCTGTCACTTTTTGCGCTTTCTTTATTTTTAATGTCTCATGTCGACTGTTTTAACTGCTAACTTATGAAACATTAATCCGGACATAACACTGAATTTTTCAAAACTGAGTTTGTTTTCAAAAACTCAAAGCTGTTAAAGTATGTTATAATTTACAAGTATTATTGTTCTAAATACCTTTCATTCATATGATACACGCGACGGAAGCTCGAACAATAACACACGATTTTAGGTTCTTTTATTTTGGTCCGGACGTTCAAAGGCATATATCTTATATCTTGCGCCTGCAAATACCAGTCCCTCGATCAGTGTCACCTTTGCGGAATGAGCTATAACTACGTAGTAAAATTAGTACGTTTGTTAGCATTGTCTACATATGAATAGCAGCGAGGTGCAGAAAGAAAAAGGTGTACGTGCCGACTGCCTGGATCGTAGCAAAATCTCCAAATGTTGCAGGTTCTTGGAAATGGCTCGAGAAAACCTTGCCGATGAAGCGTGGTCCGGCTGGACAATGACCCTGCAACGCCATCTTTAATCGCAGAGAATTTCAAAGAATCGGTGAATCTATCGGCGAGCCTTGGCATAACAATTCAGTATTTTGTAAGTGTGCGACAGATGCTATTTCGCAAAGTCGATGCGCTCTGGATGCCCAAAGATCTGCATGATCTGAGCAGTAGGGCCAGAGAATGTCGTGCTTGGGTCGTTTTGTTCGTTAAGCTGGAGAAGAAAATTACTTTTCGTAAGGTGTAGTCACTGGCAATAAATCTTGGGCACACCACCATAAGTCCGAATCCCTGCCGCCAAAAAAAATTCAGTCACTGAACGAAAAAAATGACAATTTTTTTCCAAGATTAAATGCGTACTCTTGTTGGAGTTCCCTCAAGCCTAGACAAACCTATTTTAGATCCATTACAAAGTTACATCGTGCTGCCCCTTGCGACATACACCCTAGCAGAAAGGCTGCAAATGTCAGACTTATTCAAATAATCGTCCCCATGTGAAGAAGCTGAGAAATTTGGCTGGGAGGTGCTCAATCATCCATCCTATAGTATCCCAGACCTCGCACTGTCTGACATTTTCGAAAAAACGGGGAAATTGTTAAGTCAAAGTTTTGGTTCGGATGAAGAAGTTAATCGTTTGTTAATCCTAGGTAAATAATAGTTATATGAACGAGTTATATCAAGTTGCTGTGAAGAAGTGTGCCGATATGGAAAATCTATAGTTTGTGCACTATTCATTTGTTTCTTACCTATTACTTAAATATATTGTTACGTTTCGATCCATTATCATAGCTCAACGCGTCTGTATGAACTCGAATATGCGTATGTATATGTGTGTATACATACATACATACATACATACACGAAATAAACGATGAAAATACTGCAATATATATCCATTTTTATTTCAGTATCAGTGTGTTTTCGAACGATGATTCATGATGTTAAAATATTCCTCTTAGCGTTTTAGAGCATCACACGAAAGCTCTCATTTCGCAGACACCCCGCTTAGAAAGAATCGAATAAATGATGTGTCACTTAACAACACTTGGTAAACCAGCAAGACGTTATAGTTTTATAGACTCTACATTTAACTACGTTTAGTAATTCAGATTCCGACAGAAAAATACCAGATTTTGAAACGCGCAGCTGTGGCATGCGCATAGCTGATGCGATTCATTCACTCAGAATTATTTTATAAACTATAGTAGAACTTATTCGAAGGAGCTCGCACTCGGCGAACATTTAAAGTGTACTTAGCAACGTTTCTGTATTCCACCTAAGAAATATTTGCTTTTGTGTCATGTGAAGAAAGCACAGGAATTATGCGCAAGAGAAAAAAGGACCAGCAATATAATTTCGCTACTTTGTGCATATGCACATTACGTATGATAAACTATTTTAGCATCTCACATTCTCACAGGAGCGTAATATATCTTCGTTAACAGTGCATACAGTTGGCTAGAAATTAGATCTAACTTTTCCGGAGTTAAACCGTCTCCGGGGTTTGTTTTGTTTTGCCCTTTTGCACACGAGCACTGTCCAGCTGGAAGCGCCATGAGAAGGAAACAAAACACGACCGCTCAGTTGATCGAGATAAAAGAATCTCACGGAAAGGAGAAAAAATGTAAAAATATACACGTTGGCGGTGATAAAATACATTTAGGAAAACGGCATTTTAAAAAAGAGGTTATTTCCTCCTGGTCCGTTTAGTAAAAACAAAACTAAATAAAAGTAATTACTCTGCTTGGCAGTTTGTTAAATGGGATGTAATTAGTGGTTGGGAGCAATTTATTTTCGTTGATAATTATGCAACTTTTTGAAGTGTTAGACACATGAATGAGTTGCTCATACCTGATATAACAGAAAGCTGCCATATTCACGTTCTTCGAGACATAGAACACACGAGCTCATTCATCTGCTATACACAACCCAAGCCAAAACTGTTGGCACTGTAGACTGAAACAACAATTCTAAAAAGTAATCGTTCCTGCCAATCTCAAGAACAAAATGAGGTTTATGCTAAACATTTTCAAATACCTATATGCAAAAAATCTGGCGTGTTACACATTGACTTTTTACCATAGATAATCAATACTCTGTCACTATATTTTACTTTTATATCACTTCTTAAAATGAATACAAACGTTTATTTTGCTATAATACAGGTAAATATTTGCAAAAATGGTTTAATTGCAAATTTCTTGTAGGTACATGGAGAATACAGAGGCTGAAGCTATTGACAAATCCCTAAAATTAAGGATCTCTAATATTGAAAATTAAAATCCCTAAAAGGACATTAAAGTATTGGAAATTTCAAACCAATAAAAGTGAATATTGTTACATGCTGGAGAGATGGCCTAAAAGCTTACATGAAAATTAAATTAATTTTGAGTACCCAGCACGTACATTGAGGGGACGTAAATTTACTTGGCTGCGGAGGACCGAAATGTGGTGCAGAGGTTAAGAGGAAGGCGTGGGTTTTTCACTGTACAAGATCCATAACACAAATCAACTCACAGATTTATTTCCCAAACGTTTGGGGTTTCCTACATTATTAAAAATGGAAGGTGGGAGGAGATGTCCACCGATCCAAAGCCCGACTTGCACACGCGGTCCGTTCCTCACGGAATCCTATCTGAGTCAGACGCTATCCCCCACTACTCGTGGCTAGCAAAGCTACCAGTCAGAGTGACGTAAATAACAATGTGTCTGGTAATGACAATGTAGGACAATAATGTAACCCACCAAATTGTTAATACGCCACATCATCTAGGAGATGATTAATGCTACAAAAAATTGACCAATTGTGTGGTAGGTTTTGTCTCCTTCATATGTTTTACCATTAATACAAAATTATGAAAAATTCATTCAGAATGAAGAGGACTTCATATAAAATTCAATATTTAGGTTTTATTACACATGGCATTTTGATCAAAATTGATAGTCATTTTGAGAAACTCGAAAATAAAGAAACGTTTTCTTTAGGAGGATAGTATGAGGTGGGTGGACTTTTTGAAAACTCATGACCATCTTTGGAAGACACTGAACTTAAATTCCAAGCTTTATGTTTATTCGACCTTCCATCTTGCGCACGCACGCACACAAACACACACACTTTGGGGGGTGGTATTTCGAAACCTAGAAACACGTACTGTCGGTGAAATCTCGATATCGAATTTTTGGGGTGGAATACAATACTTTCCCAGACTACTACAGTGAAACTTAAAAGAATCTGAATGTCTTAAATTCACATCACTTTTTCTGCTCTCTATGTTTATTAGTGTGTATACAAATTATTGTTATGAAGGTTTATTTTTCCATCTACTTCATGTTAATACATATAAACCTTTGCAGAAATACATTACATATTTCATTGTAAATATAAGGGTAACAGCGATAGCCAAATCTTTAAGAACTGAACGCTCTACGCTGACCTTAAAATTCCATGCTGTTTCCGTGCAATCGCTGGAAACAACTGAAAATCGATGGGACTTAAAAAGAATGTATAAATCGAACCATTAATAACGGATGCCTTGGAAATGGCTGATGCCACAAAAACGTTATTTGAAATAAATGTATGTTTTAAAAGTATGTACATTTTTTGTGTAGTATGCTTTCGTCTATCGCTTAACTTGCACCAGTTATACAGGATTATACAAAATTCCTTCCGAATAAAGAGGACTTCACAGGCTATTCACAGAAAATTCAAAATATACAATTGATTTGTCATGTAAATATCTTTAATATATGGTATTTTAATCAAAATCGTTAAAGCGATTTTTTTACAAAATAAAACATTTCGAAATATGTTCCATGCAAAGGGTAGTTTGGGGCGGGGTGTTTATCTTGAAAATCTTCGTATCGCATCTTTGGAAAATACTGAACCTAAACACCAAGTTTGGTATATATTCAATGTTTAGTTTTTTAGTTAAGCTGTACACACACGCGCGCTCGGACCTTTTTCTAAAAAATACTCTTTTAGGATTCAGGGTGCCTCAAAACAAGTATTTCTGGCCTGACATCTAGGTATCGAATTTTTGGGCGGAATGCAATACCTTCTCTACCTACTGAGCACGTGATAGAGAAAGTAAAAAAGGGCAAACTTCTCAAAGTGTTGGGAGGCCTTAAGGCATTCCGAAATATTGTACTTTGTGTTTTTAACTTAAAGTGCATCGCTTCTGTGCTCCAAAATTATTAATTTTAGAGTAACAATATCTGCCAATTTGAAAAAAAAGTCAAGTTTCTGGCGTGCATTAAAGTGTCTTCGTATTTAACGCAATGTTGCGAGCATCCGTTAATTAAATTATTAAATAATTCATTCGGGCTTTATACAGTCAAATGTATCCCATTTCATTGAGATGCTTTGTTATTTTAAGAGGGAGTTTGTAGATGTTATTTCAATTTTAAAATCTCCTTAGATTGCTGTAATTACAGATAAAAATTAACTTCAAGTTAGAAAAATTAATTTTATGCTGTGGATATTTTGAATAATTTATAAGAAGCACCCGTCTTTAGAGACTGGCTGCACGGAGTAATCCGAAAAACCATGGTATTTCTTCAAGCAGAAAACGTGTTGCTTTTTATAGAAAATCCAGAATAAGCAGAGGACTAAACGAAAGAATGGTAGTGTCTGCCGTTTCTATGGGACGACAAAGCACAAAGACCGTGAAACGTGGTTCTCAAATAAAGAAACGTGAGTCTCATGCGAAGCTTCCCTCGGTACAAAGTCTACTTACATTTCAGTGAGGGAAGCGTGTTTAACTGCAGCAGCCTGGTTCGTTATGTCTTGAGCAAACAACGCTGTCTCTCTCGTGGCCTTCACACTCTGCAATGTTTCCTGCTGCGCTGTGTGGCGGGCAAACGGACTGATTAGGCGCTACGTGTGAAATCTCTTCTGCGTCACATTCCTTCAATGGTGCTTAAACACAGTGGTTATATATTCATTTGTACAGCTTGCGGCACTTTGTACTAACACTAAAACATGTGCTTCTTTTTCGAGGTAATTGATATGAACTAAACGTACACCAATTACCTAACATCCTCGGGATATGCTATTTCTCTATTAGTACCAAAACCTTTATGATATTCTTTTTATATCTCTAGGATGTAGAATCTTTGATTATATCTTCTGTTAAGCATACAGAAACTGAGTGAACAACTAAAACGTTGCTTAATTTATTCCTTCAATTGATTAAGGCCCGGAATTATAAAATTAATTTGACTGGAGGTTTAGTTAAACTGAAGCAGAAGTTTATCTGCAGGTGCCGTTTTATAACCTTCTGGTTAAGTTAAACCGCAGTGCAATAGGCTGAGAAAAGAAGACGATCGATAATATGCTTCTCGCAAATAAACGATGTTGGTAGATCTGCCAAATTAGGAAAAAAAACGATGAATAATATTTGTTTATGCAGTTCAAACAAAAATGCTGATACGAATCGAAGAGATGTGCAAAATTCTCCATGGGTTAGGTAGATAAACGTTGGTCGAAATGAAATACTTTTCGTAGGTATAAGAACACACAGGAGAGTAGGCGAGAGTTATGTTCCTTACATGTACACGATGGATAGGTCAGTTGCATTATGTGGTCCCTAACTTTTATGTTTACGCTTTTCAATAATATACTATTATAATAGAAAGCCAAAAATAAAATTCATTCGTTTTAAGTTCTTGTGTGCTGTATCCGATTTCAGATTTAACCAAATGCGTCTGCTTTGTAAGCCTGATTCTGTATACGAAGTCATGGTAATTCCACTCTGAAGGTGATGAGGCCTATCAGGCCTGGGCCTCTCAGGTCTTTCAGTTATCTGTATTCGTCATCATCTCTCAGGAATTCCTCAACGCATGTGCACCTGGGATCGCCATCTTACAGCGTAGCAATAAACTGTAGTTAAATGGAGGACGAGTTCCAGTAAAGCTAAACTGAAGTTCAACTGAAGATTAAAGTTTATAACACACAGAGAAACTAAAAAATATAGCTTAAACCTAATCGAGGGTTTAAACCTTGTTTAACCAGCCCTAAGTGATTCAGAGTAATATGCAAATATACATGTGTAGACTACCTGTATGGTCGAGTGGTTAACAGTTCCGGCTTCTCAATCCAGAACTCTCGGATTTGATTCCCGAATGTGGCGGAGACATTTTTCTTTAAATTAGAATCATTCCCACCCTCCGTACGGTTTGTATCAACGTGGGAGTGAATGTGTTCCCTAATGAAAATATCGTTCTCCGTGGTGTAGTAGTTACCATGATAGCCTCTAGTTCCCGAGGTCGCGAGTTCAATCCCGACGGAGGGCGATGAATTTTTTCGGGTGTAATAACCCTTAGCATGGCTTCCTTCGGAAGGAAAGTAAAGTTGGTGGTCCCGTGCTATAGGTTTACGGCATGTAAAAGAGCCTCAAGCCTGTTAAAGAGGCCGTTGGGCAGAATTACTGGGCTTTCACGACCAATATAGAATGGGTCACTAAGGACCACAGCAGTTAAAGAGCATCCATGAATAAAACTCAGTGTAATTTCCTAATGAAAACGGGTAGAAACCAACAGGTAAAAACCTTATAGATAACGAATTAGTTGTTTCTAAGTCAAAGCCCGCTATATGACTACAAAAGTTAAAGACACAAATGAAACAAAAAGGAATATACATTACAGTAGTGTAAATATTTTACTGATTCGTTGGAATGACCATTTGGCGCGCATAATTTATTTCTGTAGCTCACGTTGTTTTCACGTTATTTTCAGTGAAGCAAGTAATATGACGTTAAGTTCAAATTGCTATGCTTTCTATAAATCCGAATACTCAACTGTTAGGAAACTCGCTACAATTTTATAACGTGTTTTGTTGTGTGTTTTTTAAGCCAATAGCGCGCATTTCAAATATTTCATCACTATTCTGGACACAGAAACCTTTTAAATAACTTTGGACATACACGGATGCTTCCTGGATCTGCATGACATAGGAATTCCTTGTTTACAGCTATGCCATCATTTAAACTTCTTAGCATTTTATGCTGACAATATTGAGGTTTTAGGTTCGACAGCTCATATGTTTAGGATTTCGATATCAGCGAAAATAATAAACCAGTGTAGTAGGCTTTCTGTGCTTATTGTGATCTAAGGAAGCTGTAATGTAAACCAAACTGGGAAGGCTTTATTTCTTGTGAGCGAGCCAGCATATCAGTAATGTAATAAATGAGCCAGAAGCATCCACAATAGTGGATAGTTAGTATTTTACGTTGCAACCTAAATTTTTTTGGGTATGCGTTCAGCAAATTGCGGTCTTATATGTTCGAGATATTGGAACTAATGATGAATTTCTCCTCATTTTGTTGAATATCACTGAGAAACCTTAAGATAAAGGTAAAAGCGTTGTAAAATTAAACCTCGATAAGATAAACAGTTTGTATACAAAATTGTTTGTACAATTTACTACTTTTTAAATGTTCTGTATAATTTCTTTAAATTTTTCCAGCAGTTTACGCAGTATGGTTTTAAAAGCTAAGTGCTTTTATTTCTCATGAGCTCATGTAAAGATGACTGACATATAATGATCGACCTGTTGTTTAAATAGTTGATTGTCATCTCAGTCTATGAAATGTGTATTGTGGCAGCATTACCAGCCTGAAACCATTTCAGTCGAGTAATTATCATGACTATTTCACTCGTGCCGCAAATGGGAGATAGTGACCAATCACATTTAAAGGAATGTTGCTTTTGAACCAATCACGGCCATGTTCTACTCTATGTTTATCCTCCTTTGGGCCTGCTCCTTTTTTTAATACTCTGAAGGGGTAGAAGTATAATTTTGCAGTGACTCAGCTACCAACAATCAATTCTCCTATGTTTAAACATAAATATTGTAGGAACGAGATTTGGTAATTCTTCAAATGAAGATACATACGAGATCATTAATTAGGCTCCAATTCTAGCTCAACGATAAGGAGGAACTTAATTTGTAATCCTTCAGGGATATTCTCCTTACATTAATACATTTTTTCATATCCTACAGACTTTGGAAACCACTGCACTAATCTTCCTTTTTCTCGTAAGTTTTGGAGCAGTTTTCTTTTTGCGTTCCTTGCATCTCTCGCCTCTTGAAACTCCTGGTATTCAAATACATTGAGCTTTATATGATACTCCTTAAAGTACATTTTTGTAGCATTTTAGCTGTGACATCCTACATTACTATGTTCATAACAAACAATAAATTAGAACAAGTGAACATTTATCAGCATTTTTCTGTAAAGAAAGTCATAACCTATAATGTTGATAATATAGGTTATATTTGTTTCCTATTTTCTCTACTGGGAGCTTCTTGCAACCATAGATAATAGAGTAGCGAATTCCTATTGCAAGTTCCGCAGCCCAGATGGCAGAAAATGCTACCTATCTGATCAAATTGCACTGATCAAACAAACAAAACGTCACCATAACGTCTAACTTGTTTTCGAAAAAAAAACCACTTATGTAGCAAATAAAAATAAATAATTTATGATTTTATTATAATAATCGTGAATTTTTGGTAAATCAATTCATTTTATTCCTCAAAAAGTCTTAGCAAGTACCATTTATGACTTCCAAATCCTCTAGATAAATTCTTTCATCACTTCTTGACATTACTGCAGATAAACAGAAAGTAGAAGAAAAATTCTTCATTTGTAAGCTAAATATGAAAATTAATTGTATGGATAAACACATTAAAGTTACACCTCAGATTGTTTCATTATAATACATTGCCAATTTACACTATTATCGTAGATAAATATATGCTTGAATCCAGGACCAGATGATTGCTTCGGCTGATCTGCTCATGGAGCAGAGGATAATAGCCCCCATGCAGACTTAATGTTCTATAATGCGTTGTTTGTTCTGTTTGAAAGCAACACCTGATAGCCACAGCTCTTGACGGTTTGAAGGATATAAATCGTGTTTAGTCTGACCAGGGAATGCGGCGTGTTGAATCCTAAAATAAATGGACTGGCTGGCAGGAAGCTGAGGAACTGTTATCGTGGCTGTAAAACAGGGGCGTAAACTGCTCCTTTTATAACTGATATAACATACCACAAAAATACCAAGCGAGTCTCTCTCTCTCATTTAAATTCCAGACCAGGAAGAAACGCTCCTCTACAAATATTGTTTACTTCTGGTTAATGCAGAACCAAATATCGATCTCGTTTGTATAGGAAATAACGTGCTGCGATTTTATCTTCAATTCATTAATGTCTAATTTTGGTTGAGTACAGCAAAATTAATTTGTTGATATGATTTGTTTATACTACATCATTCTTACTTACTTAGCATTTTACAACACACAACACTCAGGTTTATTGCTCATTAACTCAACAATCAACTTAATCATTTCTGTGGTACAGTGGATAGGGTATTTGTCCAGTAATTCTGAGTCTGTATGTTTGGATCTCGATTAGAATGAATTGACTGGTAAGGTATTCTTCAGGGTACTTTTCCCTATCCCCAAGACGGCGGCCTACTTTGAGTAGGCGTACATCGTAGCTACAAATGGATGAAGTACGATGAAACCTTTTGAAACTTGCCTTATCTAATGTTAGATTCGCAGCTGAAGTATTTATTGAACGTCTCTGGCCAATGTTTTATTGTGTGAAGTTACTCTAGTTTGGAATCCTGCTGTGGCAGTACCTAGTTTGTGGTAATGTACGGACCGGGTCCACGTAAAATAAACGGTGATTGGCATGCGTGGATGTTGATAGGACTTTGGTAGCAGTTCAATATGCAACTAAATATACTTTTAATTAACACTAAAAGTTATAAACAAAATTTTATTTATTTTAAGCTATGGTAATATCAATAAATATAACAATACGTGTACCAATAAAGATAGAGAATTAATAAAGGTTAACCCCAAGTCCTAATTTTTACTCCACTTCCAACAGCAAACATACATACAGATACAAATGACACCATAGGGCTGGAAAGGGTTAAAAGGGACGTCAAAGAATGGAAAGTTTTTTCCGCAAATATATGGTTTGTACACGATATTTCAATGAAATTCGTGCAAGTTTAGGAAATTTACCTATTGGCGAACTATCGGACTCAACACGCACAAGCTACAGAACTAAAGTAATCGGTTTTGTATATGCGTATCCAGTAACTTCCTATTTGAAAACTTTACATGTATAATAACTGAGTTTTCTTCCTTGTCACCATCAACAACCTAAATTACTAATATTTTATATAATTTCTTTTGCGCTTCTCTCCACAGAATAATATGGCGACATACGTTTTGTACGCAAAACTTCCCATCAAACCAATTTATACAATAATATTCGTTGAAGCATTATCTAAGATTCAACCCAAAGTTAGAACCAGAGATTATATTTTCCGCTAATTTCACTAGTATTCTTACTTTTTTACCACCTAACTATTGTTTGTGTGAGAGAGAAGAGAGAGAGAGAGAGAGAGAGAGAGAGAAAACGTATGTCTACCCGGATAAGTAGGACCAAATTTGATATTTACGTTCAGCACCTTTCAAGGACACGACAAGAAGGATTGAGAAAATCCCCCTCCCAAACCAACCTTTATTTATTGTTTTGTACTTATTTTATTCAATAAATGGCTAACGAGTTTGATTAAAACATGATACGTTTAAGATATTTGCGTGTTAAGTACTCTTCATATTCAGTTTTGTATGATTTTGTGTAGTCGAGGTCTTAAACGCTTACTTCAGGAAAAAGAGCTCATTAAAATACACAATTTGCATCAAATATATTTTTCCAAATATTCTGCGTTGCACGTTTATGCTTTCCCAAGTATCTTGAGACGGATATGCTTGAAAGGTTTTACTTACAATCTCAAGAGCCCGCCTCGTTACCACTACTTAATATTTGATAGCTCTCCTCATATTTTTATATTATTAAGCATTTGTACAATCATTTCAAGACAACGTGCATGCTTTCTTTTTATGAAGTATTTAACGCCTGTTTATGCTGCATACGGCACTTCTGGCAGTGGACACTTGTAATACCGAAATGAAATGATAATTGGGAAATGCTCCAGGCCTAAATTTAGGGTCCATCCCCGGCATTTGCTAGTTATGAGGACTGACAAAAGCTGGACGAAACCTTGGCCAGAAGGACGGTCCTGGCGAGATTTTAACCGCAGACCTTTCGATCATGAGCCCGTGTTTTAACGACACGGTAACATGTACCATGGGCAGAATATAACGATACATAACCGATGTATCGCACCGATAATACAAAAGGACCGCAGGCCAAACTTTCTTATTTTGCAGGAGAGGCTTTAAAATGTGTCAGTAGTGCGTGTATAATCCTCATTTTAATTCGAAGCAAAATGCCTGGAAATACTATTTTATGGGCTCAGCTTATTAAAGCTAAGGCATAAGAATGTAACAAATCACAGTCAGGAATGTGGCAGTGTTTTCCTGGTAAATGATATAGAAATTTTAAGTGCCATAAGTAATTAGTTGTCCTTTACAGGAATTCTATGAAAATAAAAAACATGGCCTTCCTTCACATACAGGAAGAGGATCCCAGTAATGGGTGTATACCAATTTTTATTACTTTCTCTACCACATACATAGTAGGTAGAGAAGATTCGATACAGAGATTTCACCGGAAATACACTTTTGAGGCCCCTTAAATTAAAAAAAATGTTAGAAAAACGCTCGCGTGTGTGTCTGTGAACATTATAGCTCAAAAACGAAAAGCCGGATATATACCAAACTTTAATCAGTATATTTCATGGATGCGACACGACGATTTTCAAGAAAATCCCCCACCCCAGTTACTCTTTACACGGAACATCTTTCGAAATGTTTGATTTTCCAAAAAAATAGCTAACGATATTGATTAAAAGATCATACATTAAACGTATTTACATGAGAAATAAAATGTATATCTTAATTTTCTGGGAATAGGCTGTGAAGTCCTCTTCATTCGGAAGGAATTAGGTATAACCTTGTATAACTGGTAAACGTTAAGCGATAGGCGATAACGTACTACACAAGAAATGTAGATTTCTTTAAACCACACAATTTATTTAAAATAAGTTTTCTTTGTGGCATAAGGCAATTCTGAGATACTCGTTATTAATGGTATGAATTGTTCATCACTTGGTCATTCTCCTAAATCCACATTCAGTTGCTTCTCGCGATTGCATGGAAACAGTATGGAATTTAAGGCCAGCATATAGCTTCCAGTTCTTAAACATTTGACTATTGCTGTTTTTTTTGTATTTATAAGGATATATGTAATGTAGCTATTTCTGCAAAGGTTTATCTCCATGAAAATGTAGTAGACAGAAACATAAGTTTAATTAAGAATAATTTATATACACACTAATGAACTATAGAGGATAATAAAAGTCATGTGAATGTATCACATCATAATTTTTATATGGGTTGTGGCCCTCATGTATTGTGGTAAGACATGTGAATTTCTCATGGACAGAGTTTTGTGTGTGTGTGTGTTGGCATCACATTTTTACGCAAAATAATTTCCTCTTTTTGCACATTTTGACGTTATTACTCTTACTTGCAACTTTTTGTAAATAACGGTAAAACAAGGTTCTCTTATATTTAAGCTGGTAAATCCTAGTCTTACAATGCAGCACTTTGTAACACGGTAGTCTCTTGCGGATTGCAGACTTAAAAGGTGCCCCATGTTGACGCTGACCAGCAGCGGAAGTCGAGTGGAGTATCCTGCAGTGAGCAGAGCAGGAGTTTAAGTGCAGAAGCTGGTAAACACGGCCTAGCACTTGAATGCGAAAGTGGATCTTCTGGTTCTGTAGCAGAATCTACCCATTTGTATGAGAGAATCGCGCTCAAACTTGGCTGAAACTTTAATTGGCGAGATGCGGCCGAAGGTAGCGTTTGGAGATTCGAGCATTAGGCATATTTTAATCAAACTTAAAAGTTAATGAACAGGGCAGATTGAAGTGCTACGGATCTTTTTGTTTCAAAATGAAACCCAGATTATTATTGCAAAAGTAGGCATGTGGTAGAATAGGAACTGTCATTCTTCAAAGCTTCATACATCAGTGTACAAAGTGTAGCTTTATAACAGGTATCACATTCCTTGCTCTTCGTTTGTTTATTCCGGAGATTTTCTCGTTTTTCTTTCTTCCTTTTATCCGTAGTTGCGTCTTTCATGCTCATAATCTATGTATTCTCATTACTTACAAGCTTTTACATTCTCTACTACGTATGTAAGTAGCCGAAGTATTACACACACGGACATGTTTCCAAAAATGCCTTTTCTGGATTCAGGGGGCCTCAAAACATGTATTTCCGGTGAAATCTCGGTATCGAATTTTTGCGTGGAATGCGTGTCTGTGAACAGCATAACTCAGAAACGAACAGTCGGATAAACACCAAACTTGATATTTAGGTTCAGTATCTTCCAGAGATGCGACACGAGGGTTGTCCCAGAAATACCCACCTAACAAAGAAAACACAAAAATTTTGGAAGAAACATCTTTATTTCTCTATATAGTCTCCTTTCAGCTCAATACACTTTTCCCAGCGATGTTCAATAGCTTCGATACCCTGTTTGTAGTGAGTACCGTCGATTTCTTCAAAACAGCCATCAACTGCAGACTCCACCTCTTATTGTTGGCAAATGTTTTACCACCAAGCTATTTCTTCAACTTTGGAAACAGAAAATAATCAGAGGGGGCTAAATCTGGTGAATAGGGTGCTTGAGGAAGCAATTCGAACTTAAGCCCATTGATTTTGACCATGGCGATAATGGATGTGTGAACTGGTGCACTGACTGGATGAAACAAAACTTTCTTTTTCGCTAAATGCGGCCGTTTTTGGTTGATTTCATCATTCAAACGCTGCAATAAGTTTGTATAATACTCGCTATTGATTGCTTTTTCTTTTTGAATATAATCAATGAAAATTATCCCACGCGCATCCCAAAAAACTGACAGCATGAACTTGCCTGCAGATGGAACTGTCTTCGCCTTCTTTGGAGCCGATTCTCCCCTTTCAATCCACTGTTTTGACTGTTTCTTCGTCTCGGTATGAAGTGATGGACCCATGTTTCATCCATGGTTATGAATCGACGCTCCATTGTGAGTAAACGCGGCACCATCTTGCGCACAGCTTTCTCATGTCTAAATTTTCAGTTAGTATGCGCTGTACAGCACTTTTTGAAATGTCTACTATGTCTACTGGCTCGCACACGGCCATCCAATACCATTTTGTTGATTTTCTTCACAATTTCTGACGTGGTCACCTCATTTGGTCGACCACTGCGATGTTCGTATTGGCAGCTCGTATGGCCTCACTTAAACTCTGCCAGCCAATATTTTATTGTTGTAAACAAAGGAACAGACTCTCCCAGAGTAGAACCTAACTCCACTTTAATATTAGTTGCACTAAGACCTTTCAAAATAAAGTATTGTATCACATAACGATGGCCAGTTTTATCCATGTTTACAAATTTGCTGAGAGAGTTCAGTATTAATGGGTGCCAAACAATTATTAACGTAGCATCGTCAAACTTAAGCTTTATAAGGTTGGTTCTTTCTAACATAGACATTTGTTTGAAACAACAACCGCTATATATCGTCAGGTCGGGTACTTCTGGGACTGCCGTCGTATATCTATTATTCACTACTCGCAAAAGAGTATGCAATACTATACGTTAAGTGCTTTGCAGAATCTCCAAAGTATTTTCAAACATCATCCTCGTTCTGCAAAAATTCATTTACCGCACTTGTATCGCAATACACTGTTAACATGGACTGCATATTTTCTCAAGGATTTAATCAGAGCATTTCCACACCCTACTGAGAGAAGTCTGGGCAACATTCAATGTGACAATATCGCACGTGACACATCGGTAGAGAATGTAGGGCAAATTCGAAATGGCATAACCTAATTTTTTATCTCTGTTACTATAATCTCAGATTTCAAACGAAGTTCGCCGGGTTTTCCAAATAAATGTGCTATTCGGGGAGACACGCTTCCATATTCATTAGGAGCAGGCAGCGCAAATGACTGAGGTAACACGTTTGTGTGCGGGAAACATGGAAAGTCGATATATCGGTTGCTGCCAGCGACCCTGCGACTGCATTAAAATATTATATTTACTCTTTGGACAGCAGACAGACCTCCTTAAATGAGAAGTGATGTTCAGTGTAACGAAACCCTGAACACATCATTATGCATTATGATGATTAAAAACTGTGGATGTGGCATGGTAATGCATCCTCCAGAATATTTAATTGAGAATTGCAACCATATAACTGTGGTAGAAAAGCGGAGGCGTCAATTTAGTTTCTGCATTTGAGGGGGAAAGATTTCCTGAAGCAGTTTCCTGAATTTTGAGCTGAATTTCTAATGGCATCTTACCTAAAAAGCCTTGCTTTATTTCTTAAATGTGAAATATTCATTAAACGTACAGTCGCTATTGGTATAGCGATATAATCAGTACTCTATTTATTTTTCGAAACTTGGGGTGCAGTTGACCCCCCTGCCCTCATAAATGAAACCCCAGAATAGAATGCGGTCTTGAGAACATTTCACATATATTTAGTCTTTCCTAATTGTTAATAACTTAGTTAATGTTACAGATATCACCAGGTCCGCTCCAGGTCAATAAAATTCAGAAACAAGCTTTGTTCTTTTTCTTTAATAATACTTTATTTAGAGTCGCTATTTACTGCGAAGTCTTATCGCGACTTAAATGTTAAATTGGCATGTGATACACTAACTTATTATAATTTTACATTATACAATTGTGACAGTATTCTTTGTTAAGTTTGAAAGAATGCTACTGTTTATTTGCCGCATGTATAAAAGACAATTTGTCGCGGTCACTTCGTGTTATCTTTTACTGAGCGCCTGTTATTGTATTTAATTTTTGGGTTCACTGTCCTCCGGCTAGCTATGATCTCTCGGTCAAGCACTTATCTTATACAGGTGTATAAACGGAAAGGAGTTTTTATCCAAAGATAACACTGATGAAAGAATTTGTTTTACACTTTTTATTGTCTTAACACATTATTCACTTTCACCTATTAATCGTGACACTCGCCAAACTGAAACTGTTATAATAACTTATTTACTGCACATTATTAATTCGTGTACTTCAACTTTTTGTGTAATTAACTTTACGACACTTGAGATTTTTTATAACTTTGCTAAGCGTAACCTGCGAATCGATTAACTATGTTATGTATTCACCATGACTGTTTCTGTTGAACTCAGCGACGTGTAATACACAAATGTTTCCGATGGACTGGAGCCGACGTGTAATGTATAAATGTTTCCGATGGACTGGAGGAGTCTGCCTCTGACTTAGCCCTTTTTATACTCCCACACCCCGATATGCCTAAAGATTATAACTGAGCTGCTATTGTTTAATAAAACGCGCCAACATTAGCGTCTATTTTTATATCCAATGAAAATTATGAACACATATGCTCTAGGAAAAAATGTTCCCGCAAATTCCTAAGAAAAACGCGCCAATATTACTCATTTGCTCGTCTCTAATAATGATAAACAGCTCACCCCCTCGCTACATTATTGCACGCTATTATTGTCAGTTTCAGTAAGGCCGTATAAACCCACTTCTCTACAATGCATACAATCAACAAACATCTCAAATCAATGTCACACAATAATGCATATTCACACTATAATCACTCTTGACATTTACATAATTTGTGATACAAATTACTGCGTCACAATAAGAAAATCAAATATTAGACATGTATAGGAGGTACTATAGTGATAACAGTATTCATACAACTTGAATGTATGTTTATATTTATGTATGGCAGGAGTTGAATATAATTACATTCTTGTGTAGTAAAATTTTGACATAATGTTAAGATAAGTTACCTTTGTTAGGAAATACAATGACTCACTTATATAATTGTTCCAATACAGATATTTTTTCTATAAGTTTTACTATATTAAGTTTATCCATGGCATTTTCATGAGGTGGTTTTGGTTATTTAAGTTAGACCATATTAGTTCAAGAAGCTCCATTTTATAACCCTTTCTCTGCATTTTACAATGTATAAAATACTCCATTCAGTTTAATGAAATATTTGACACTGTTAGATACAGGGTAGGCCTTTAAGTTGAGACTGCACAATGTCTAAAATAGCGTTGTAGAAAGAAATGTCTTGAATAACATTTGCTTGATATAATGGAGGAAGGTAAATGCCATTAGTTTTGTTTTGTTTGGAGGACGTTATGATAATCATTTTAGGGTCATTTAATTTTTTTTAATGGGAACCTACAATTACGGTAAAATTAAATTCACCCTAAAATGACCAGCACAACGTCCTCCAAAAAAACACGACTAATGGCATTTAATTTCCTCTATAAAATCAAACAATTTTTATTCAAGACAATTCTTTCTACAATGCTTAGTTTGGAGATATTGTACAATCTTTACTTAAATGATCCACCCCATATATTTAAAAGATGAAAAATTGAGATATACAAATGGAAGTTATATAGCTTCATATATTTGCACCCTTAACTTCTATATCGGGGGCTTTTAATTGAGAAACGAATGGTGTTTATTACTCGGTGAACTGTTAGTTTTAACCTTGATTTTATTCATACACACCCACATTTACTCCCACACGTGTATTTCCAAACCTAGTTACAGAAAGCTTCCAACCCCAACCGGGAATCAAACCCGGGACCTCTAGATTGACTGGAAGTTCTTGTATCACACCATAATTAGAGATTTATAAAAATCGTAAGTCATTTCTTTACAGTGTTTCTTCTTTCTCTGCCCCTTAGTTAAGTTATCGGAAGATGATATTCGTTCCAGTAATTTGATATCGAGGTTTTCTTGTAAATACATGTTTTTAAGTTTGTTGAATCCATAAGAAGTTAATTTTTAGAAAAAGGTCCAAGTGTCTTACGTGACTGTGAACAGCATGCTTAAAAATAATACCAAATTTCATTGTTAATGTAAGCCAGCCAAAGCCTTCGAAAGAGAGGATCCCTCACCATGGAAACATTTTCACTATATTTTATCTTCTCAAAAATTGCTCTAACGCCTTGGATGAAAATACCATATTAGTATAAGGAATAAAATATACATCCTAAATATGTGGGAATAGCCTGTGAAGTCTTTTTGCACTTACTGAATTTTATATAAATGGAATATTATAAACTATAGATAAAATCTTACGGCAGGTAAATTGTAGATCTCTTGAAAGTGCACATTTAATGTCAAATAAGAACGACTTCCAAAATATTGGATTTATTCTTTACGTACTGATTATTTAAGCAGTAGAATTTGAAATATGAACTGATCGTTTAATTGTTTTTCATGGGCTCGAGAAAAGTGTGTGTAATATCAAGGCTATATTCAGACAGACACGCACACGCAGGGTGCATACATCGTATCTTCCCGCTCGCTTATGGAACTTTTGAACTAAGTTTAGAAAAATCTTATGTGCTACACTCACATGACTTTCTCTACCTCTATCGTGTATCAGCGGATATACAAATTATTCTTAAGGAAGTTTATTTTGCTTTCTACTTCATTTTAATCCTGATAAACCTTTCCGGAAATAGCTGCATTACAGGTTTCGTTATAGGTACAGAGGAAATAGGGAGGCTATACGGAGGCTTTAAAATTCCATACTCTTTCCTGACAACGTGGAAACACCTGAAAGTCGACAGGACTCTGTAAAAGAATTCCTAAGTATAAAACAATTCGAACTATTAATAACGTAAATCTTGGAAATGGCCAATGACACATAAAAGTTATTTAAAATAAGCATTTTAAAGAGATCTACATTTTTTTTGTGTAGTACGTCTTCGTCTGTCGACACACGTTTACCAGTTATGCAAGATTATATAAATTTTCTCCGAATGAAGAGAACTTCACAAGTTATTCCCAAAAAATTAAAGATGTACCTTTTATTTGTCATGTAAATATCTTTAATACCTATATGGTATTTTAATCAAAATCGTTAGAGCTATTTTTTTCAGAAAATAAAAAACTTCGAAAAATATTTCATGTAATGGATAGTTTGGGATGAAAGTAAAGTTTGGTGTTTATCCGACATTTCGTTTTTAGTTATGTTGTTCTCAGACCCACAAACAGGGACATTTTTCTGAAAATATTTTATGCAGGGGGCCTCAAAACATGTATTGCGGCAAACTCCCTATGTAGAATTTTTGGGTGGAATGCAATACCTTCTCTAGCTATTATGCACGTGGTAGGGAAAGCAATAGTTTTGCGTATGAACTACAAATTATTCGTGCATCCGTAAAAGTAAAATTGCTGAATTTTTAAATTAATATTCTCTCAGTTTACTTACATTTTTTGCTGTTCTTTATGTAAACGTATGGGAAGTCCTTATCTTCAGGGTATAAAAATAAAATAGTGCATTTCCAGTACACTCGTTAAAATCGAGAGAAAGGGTAAGCTTTTACTACTTTCATATTGTTTTTCAAATGTGAAAATAAAAGGTCAGTGAGCTGGAATATTAGCAGAGCCATCACCACCGAACCACGGTTCGCTGGTTTGGGCCATATATAAACCATCTCCTTACATATGGTGTTGCCCCGTCCGGATGGTCAGTGTTCACGCGTGGAAAGCTGCGGCATGCATCTGATGCATTACTTGGGCTCCATTGGGCAATGTTCACAGATCAAGGGATTCAACAGACCTCATGCTTATTGAAGAGGCAGCCATTCCCTCCCAGCTGGAACTATAACTCACCAAATATGCGCATTAAACACAATATGTAGGCGTACCTCTCATCACCTCCATGTAGTATCCCTCAGCCGTTGTCCTCCACGGACATCTCACCTGGGACAGGACAGTTACGGTTGCGCGTAATCTCATTCGGTAAATTACACCGTGGGAATAATCTGATAAGTGTAATTCCACATTACTGGTCATTGTTAATGGTGCACTCAGATTGTTGTTTGTAGAAAACTTTAAAAGTTTTTCATGTTCTGTTTTCTTTGCGATTTCAACTTCAAAATTCAACAAAACCCATAGGACTTCATGGGTATTTGCTAGGTAAACTGTCAGAAATTGCGTTAATCACACGTTTTTGTAATTCTTAAGCACTCCTTTGGTTTAAAAATGGTACGGTTATTGCTGCCCTGAAAATATCTATACTATATTAATATCATAAAGAGAGACATTTGTATGTGTGTGTTTGCGTGTGTGTCTGTAGCGCAATCGCAAAAACCACTCAACCAATTTTGATAAATCTTTAACCATTGAAAAGCCTTATTCTTCCAGTTGTCACAAACTACATAATGTTTCCAAGAATTTGAAGAGGAGGGGTGAGGGTTATCTTTTGCATATTCATATCACCATATGGATATCAGAAGCTACTTTCGGCAATTTATTGCAAATACAGCAATTTTCAATGACTTCGAGCCAAAGAGTTAAATGGGGAGGCTTAAATATTTTAAAATGGGGTTATATTTCCTTAATGTCACCAAATTTCCCTCATTATTCACGAAACTGTTATCAAATAACAGTTTTGATATGATTTTGACAAAACCATGTACATTTGGATTTTTCTAGGAATTGACAAATATGATAAGCTACCCTTACATGTAATCCTTGTTTTTAACCCCAATATACAAATCAACATTCTTTGCTTATGGAATTTTGTACGGCTTTGCTTTGGGACCTAACAAAAATAAGCCACCTTACAACTCTGAAAAACTACCCTATCATATTTTCAGTTCCTTGTTTAGAAATATGTGCTGTTTAAACCATATGGTGGTCAAAGTGTTGTAGAATTATACAACAGGAGTTGGCAAACATCATATGTTACGTTACAATCTCAAAATACCTAATCCTTTTAAAATACATCACTATAATATTATAGTGATGTAGTGTAACAACCCTCAACTCTCTTTATTTTAAATTATGACACATCACTGTTACTAGCTTCTAAATCTTCAAAATAAGTCAATACCTAATCCTTATTTTAAATCATATACTACTCGAAATGTTTAAAATCTACCATTACTTTATTTTCGACCCCTTGGTCAACCAGTGCATAAATTTCTGCACTTGGACTACAGGACACGGCGAAAATTATAAGATACCATACAAGTTAAAAAATGTTTTCAACCCTTTATATTCAATTTGTCACTCTTTGACGAATCTGGGCAAAGCTTTGGTAGACTACAGATTACAGGCTACTTACGACATTCAAAACTTGCCCCCTATCCTTATTTTCAATCCCGTAATTATTGAATGTGCCAATGCAACGTCGAAGTAATGCGAAAGATTCACCATAAAAGTGTTGTAGATAATTGTACAGTAATTTCATAGAGAACGGGGCAGGGAAATAAAACTAATTTTTTCTACATTCGGTTTTAAAAAGTTACCTGTGCAATCTAGGGCAGCCTTAGTATTGCATAAAACAAAGGCTGTTGCAATGGTGCTTTTAGGACTCATGCATAATTTACCTAATGTCTTCTCAGTGACGTTTTAGCTAGTGGATGGGGTAAAAAAAGAGGTAGGAGTTTAGCTACTGGAAGGGAGTGGTGCTTGCTTGTTCTGAGGTAAGTGAGGGATAAAGACACGGGATGGCGAAAGACTGTTGGCTGTTTTCCACTGTACGTTCTACGCGCGGTGCGAGTTCAGTATACTGTGTATCCCTCCCGTCAGCATGCTACGTCACCCCTAGCTAAAACATCGCTGAACTGATAGTAAGTAGGCTTATCTAAAAATAAACTCGCTGAGTGTTATAATATTTGGTTAATAATATTGCTTTTGTTAAGGCTTGCAGTTTCCCATACAAGTAATGATTCAAATAAGTACTGAATTAAATATTTTTTGCTTAGTATTCAGGGGATCGTATTACGATAAGCCCAGTGCGCAATTATTCAGCTCTAGCTTTCTCATTCGTTATTTTTCCTATCATATCGAATCGAAAGTACATTCTAAACTTACGAGTTCGTCCCCTGATGAAAACACCTTAGATTTTCCTTCAGATCTTGTAGCAGTGAATTTCAGTTCTTTATGAGAGCCACATCTGGTTTCACATGTTCAGACATTAGATCTCTAATCGATAAGAAGAATGCCGATACCTTATATTTTAGCGTATACATTGTAAATAATTACCCCAGTTCATTTTCTCTAGCGAGTCGTAAGCTTTTCATCCTGTCTGAAACTGATGCAAATCCATTTAGTCTCGGAGCCTCTTGAGGAATGATGTATGATGTCGAGATTAAGTTTCATATGAATTATGAACGAATATACTGTAATGTGCTTGCAAAAGAACGTCACCCTAAATAATATGAAACCGGAAAGAACATCGAGAAAATAACGCTATAGATAAAAAAAATTAAGAGTAATATTCACGTGACTTTCTCTACTGACTCCTCCACGCACTATTCTCACAAAATCTCATTATTTTATTTCTCCTTAATCCAAATACATTTTAAATTTTCATTTACACACGCTTTAGAATACAGTAGCTAGAGCGATAGTCAGATTTTTAAAGATAATGTTTTATGGGTTGTTTTATAATTAATTTCATGACCACTACAAATAAAATAGTGTTCAAACCAATAACAAAGAATATCTCGAAAATGGTTAACACCAAAAAAAATTGTGTTACACATAAACTGTATGTTTTTACGAGATATACGTTTTTGGGGCTAATAGATTTTGTCTACCTCTTATGGTTTACCAATAATGTAAAATGATTCAGAATGAATAGGACTTAAGATGCTATTTCCAGAAAATTCAAGATTTACGTTTTATTTGTCATACAGATATTTTAAACGTATGGCTCTTAATCAAATTCGTTAGGGCCATTTTTATAAAATAAGAAAGAACAAAAATTTGTCCATGTAAAGGCTAGGTTGAGGTGGAAGTATTTTTTGAATATATTCGTGTCCATCCTTCGTTTTTAATTACGCAGTTCACAGATATACACTCACGCGGAGCTTTGTAAAACATTTTTATCAGGGAGTATCAAACCATGTATTTCCAGCGAAATCTCAGTATCGAATTTTTTGGGTGCAATGCAATTCTGTATTGTATGCGGTATAGAAAGTAAAGAGCTGCAGCTTCAACGTTGAAGAGTTCAAGTACGACTGAAATATGTTGATTAGAGCAATGTGGCGATACATGGGACAAAAACTTGTTTGGTACCAAGTATTGCCTTACTCGCAGAGATTTCCTTTTTGTAATCTTACATTTTCTGTTTAATTTAGAAGGCTAAGAAAGATTTTATCAGAAGGTTTATGAATTGTTCTTTCTGAATCTCATCTCCGTACCAAGACAGCGATGAGAGGAAATGTAGGTGGAATCTTTAACGTTTAAACGAGATTAAGAGCAACTCTCCGGTTATAGCCGGCTGTTTCGTTTTGTTTATGGCTATGAGGTTTATGTGCTTTACAGATGATGGCTAGTTCTGCTGGATTGCTGCGTCTGGACCACAATGTGGGTCATGCATATTGATTCGGCTGTCACAGTCATCCCTCATACCAAACAGAAGCGTTTCACAGAAATTTCAAAATCATATCAAATTACCTTCAAACATTTGAACGTAGCATGCAAAAAGTATCTATTAGTATGCCATCAATTCATTGCGCTTAGTTACAAGTCTAGAATGTGAACTAGTTTTCGCTTATGTTCGTTTATTGGCCAGCTTTGACGCCTTTTATAATAATGTATTTTTCTACGACACAAACACCGTGTTATCAGAAGTCTTTCTTGAAACTCTTCATGTCTTGTTCCGAACAAGACTATAACATTTATTTTAACATAATTGTATTGAAATTCTGCAACTATGGACCTTCGTGAGATGGAGGTCCGCGATTCAAATACAGCCAGGATCGTTCCCCCTGACTGAGGTTTTTCTAGGCTTTCCTCAGTCGTCATAACTGGCAAATGCCGGGAAGGGACCTTAAACTTAGGGTTGGAGCGTTGTGCTCCCAATATTCCTTTCTCAATAATAACTTAGTTGTTAGTATCATCAATGTCCACCGCCTGTAGAGTTGCAGGTAGTATAAAAGGGCGTTAATCACTGTAAAAAAACGGCCTCTGTAGGAATGTTGACAGTGTGCAATTCATATATTCTGTTTTCGTATGGTGTTGGGAAATATTAAATTTTGAACAGATTCTCGTGTTATTTATAAATCTTTAAAGTAGCATTCGTCAAGTACTGAGCAGACCGGTTGGGAGCTCAGTACGTAGCGTGATGGGAGCAACTGAAAGAGGAGCAAATGGGAAAATGTTGCCGTCATCCATACCCTCTCTCAGCGCAGCGGCGGTTCTGTCAGGTAGTTTTCATTTACCAAGAAGGATAGATGTTACAGCGTAGGTCAACGACACCAACTAGGTTTAACCCTGTTTGGGAGGAAATACGAGTATATTTTATTACAGCACAAGATATTGGTTTAAAGTGTTTAATTTGTAATAAGATGTTAAACCATATTAAAAACGTTTAATCTGCAGTGCCATTATTCATCTTGTCATGCGAATCAATATGAAAAATACCAAGGGAAGAAATATCACCTTTATTGGAAGAACTAAAATGTACAACGTTCGTGGATGTAAGTCCAGTACATTTTATGCTGCAATTTATTTCTGCTGCTGAATTTGTTCATGCTGATCAGACTCACAACTTTTTTTTTGGTCTTTGAACATACGAATTATTATATTTTTATTAAATAAATTTACTATTCATTGCTTGTGTAATCCCTCCTAGGATGCAATGCACAAATTAATCATATCTCGCCTTATTGAACATTACTAACTGTATAATTTAATAGTAATAATAATAATGTCATAAACAGTATAATTCCATAACACAATATGATTATAAAACTTCAAATCAATTTGTAACGCAGAGTTAATTCCGTGCAATTACAGGAAACGCCACTGAGTTTCAAAGCGGCCTGCTGCTCACATTTCCTTGTTTCACTTGTCAACAGGAGCGGAGCAGGTAAAGCTGGCTCCCTTGGGCTACATACTGATGATGCCTGCTTTAAAGTTTTAGTTTTATTTCGTACATAAGGTGATTCCAACTTCGTACAATGGTGGAATTGAGAACGAGAGTCATAAATGCCCCTCCAAATTATATCATTTAATAACGGGATCACATATATCTTACTAAATTCGCCCAGAGCAAGTATCTTAGACGAGAGACCCCTTTCTAGTATTCTAACTTTGCAGGCAAATTCGCAAATTCTCTGCACGGTGAAGGGATAGTCCCCTCAAGTCATTACTTGTTGGACAGAAGGATAAGGTTTGTACGACAAAGCACGGGTTTATAATGGTAGAGCTTAACAGCCTTCTTCTTTTCCACTTCATAGATTAGGCTACTGCCTGTTCCGTCTTCACAGCTCCTTCCATCTACTTATCGGTCTCTTTTTCTTTTAGGGGCATACTGGAAAGCTATTTTTGACTGTCTGTATCTTTCATCCTCCTGACATGTTCTAACTATCTTGTTCTGTACCTATTCATTCTTGAGTTAACAGCTTCTATTTCCAATTCTTTTCTTATTTCCTAATTCTGTCTTCTCTTGTACATCCTTTCGTTTTCCTCAAAAATTTCATTTCACAACTTTGTGTGTAGGTACCCAGCTTTCACATCCATAAAGTAACGTAGGGATTGCCATAGTGTTATAAAATTTCATCCTTGTTTCGGGTGTTGTTTTATTCTTTAAGGTATAATGTATTGTTCCACAAATTATTTGGAACCTCATTAATTTTCTGTCTATGGATTAATAGTAAAGGCTCATATTTTCCAGTCTGGTAGGAACACGTTACACAAACAGCGAAAGAGACTTTGGCAGCACCATAATATGACTCGTACGTTCTTATATCAAGTATATCAGAATCATCCAGAAGAATGTGTAAACTGGTATCTGCGCCAGTTTAGAGGTTACAATTACAGTATTCGCAGTGTTCTGAAGTCATCGTATACTATGCTGTTTAGATTCATTCACAGATGAAAATTAGAGTCGAAATGTAGTAACCGGGTATGCCATTCGACAAGAAATTCTTTAAGAATCATCTAATAGTTAAGTGCTGTTCTCTTAGATGTGAAAGTTAAAATATTTCCAATGCAACATCATACGTCTTCTAACTGCCATATTATGCAGGGATTTCATTTCAAAAGTTCCCACTTTTAACTATTTATTTAAATTAAATTAAAACCGGCTAATTGTACTCGTATTTTAGTTTTCACTCCTTCACTCTCGGCACCCCACTTTGACATTTATGTTTTTTTAGTTCAAATTAAATTAAACGTAGATAGTTATTTGGATTTTATGCATGTCGGATTAAGGGTTATTCGCAGAAAGAAGTAATGTTAAGTGTATTGTTCTCTGCGAATAATAAATGTCTGTAGGCATGCTGGTGTTGGCGGTGCCTAACGTAATGCCATTTTTATTCCGAGGCGATTAAGACTTTGAGATGTGGTCGAGATGTAAAGGGGTTGCTGGAGAAACTCCCCGCCTTCAAAGGCTGGTGGTCGATCCTAATTCAATAACTGCGCGTAGCGTTCTTAATTCTCGTGCGGCTAACACAACATGGCACGGTTACTTGGAGTAGCGTGGCGATCCTTGATGGCGGCACTCATACCCAAGTCTTGTTTGTTTAAAGTGCTCGTCAATGTATGCAAATTGGGACAATGGAAAGGCGGACGGGTGGTTCTCTCTCCCTCTCTTTCTCTTCCCTCAACGATGAGCGACGTCTTCGTAAAGTGGATGTACTGTTTTAGGCTCGTTAGCACCTCTTTCCACATCGCCCCCGAGTGAGGTAATAACCTGGCAGTGGCGTGTGTAGCAAGACTCGGTAATGAGACAGAATACCTTCTGCGAAGTGAAATATGTGGATATGTTAGGGTGCCAGACGTTGGGACAGAGATGAGATGTGAGCGAACGCAGGGGGACACAAGGGTGAAGTGAACAAAGCTAGTCGTGTGGGCCATTCAGTGTTGCTGGTGTCGTCGTGTGGTCAAACCCCAAGACGCCATCAGCCCAGGGAGGAAGACGTGGCCAGGGCGCCTGCGCCACAATGGCCAATTTCATCACCATCACCATCGTCTTTCGGTAGAAGAACAGCAGCATGGCGCCGGCATCGTCGGGGATCCCCGCTTCACTCGCTCTGTTGAAGACGCTCGCTACATCCACCTCAATTTCCGCTTACTGGCGGACCTTGTGATCTTCGAGCAGGTAACGTTGGGAAACTTTTGTAATGCTTATAAAATACAGCTAGATATGTAATGTTTCCTGTAATATTTATTATTTATAACATTTGTACTTTTCATATACCATGAATTCCTTCCCGCTGGAGGAGTTAAATCTGTTTTTTTATAAGAAATAAAAATGAGACGTCTTCTCTCCGCGATAATAATGAAGAAATTGCTTTAGTTGGTAATTGTAAGAGATTAAGATTCCAACTAGCTTTCAACCAGATGGTGCCCATGTCTCCCCTCATCATTATGATAATGAAGCCATGGACAAAACAGAAAAGGTGCTAACACCTCTTGTTATAGGCTCAGAACCACTGCTATTAAATCTATGGTTTTGACGGTATCTTTATTGGTTGGGTCCACTTCAACGCCAATGACCTCATGGGTAAACTTTAAAGAAATTAACCTAAGCACACCTGAGAGAAGGCCTAATTTAAAGGAATATTAACTAGACAAGAAAATTATCTATTGAATATGGATGCATTTGAAAACACTTCAAGGATGTGAAGTTCTTATGTAACCATCCTTTACGTCGCTTTTGTGGACAGTCGGTCAAGTTTGCTTCATAATTCTTTTTCATCTTCATCCCTCTCCTCACTGCACATCGACACGGACGGCCTACACTTCTTCCCTAGTGGAAATGTCTTCCCGATTTCTTAATCATCTTCGTTTCGCAGGTATAGTCTGTAAAATACTTGGAGCTATAGCTACACAGTTATGAAAGAAGCGCACGAAAAGGTTTATAGCTGAAATGTGTGTACAGCTCCATAAAGAGTAACTCAGGTCATGCAGTGGATATAGAGACATCGGTGTACTATGTATCTCGAATGTTAGTTCAAATAAAATATTAGCTTCTATATTTCTCCAAATGTAAGCATAATTTATAAAATGATATACTTCAGTATTCCACTGAACGATTCACTTAGGCTAGATCAAATGCGTTTGTTTTTCCAACTAACAGTAGCACTTTGAGGACATATTTTCAGAAGTCACCTCCCTTTTTACCTTTCCTTGTTGGCTGGATAAACATGCATTAGAATGCACAATATAGTAGATTAACGAAGTATAGAAATGCAGTTATTTTGCCACAAATGAGTCTCGCAAATTGACGTCTTTCTAGGTCAAGCTCGCATGCAAATCAATTAGACTCGCTGTTTCCAATAAACAGTTGGAGAAAAACAGCTTTTACACACTGACAGTTTCTTTTTTCGGGTGTTTTACGTAATTACGCTTAACAGATTGAGAGGATAAAGTAGTTAGTGAAGATACATTTTAATTATATGCTTAAATGTAATTGGTGCTACCAGAAGAAGGAAATTTTAATGCGTGCTGGCAAATTTCGAAAGCAAAGTCTTAATTGACACTTAACGGTTAAAATTAATCTTAAAATGCCATTGGGTAATTATTGTAACCCTGTATTTGGAAATTATCGACTATACTTCTGTAGCACCATCGTACTTGGAATAAATTACAGCGTTTTGGAAAACAAGGAAATCTGGTCGTATTCTTCGGAATTTCCTCACGCATGAAAAGAGTACCGAAGCGGCGTCTGGGCGGGTTTTCTCCGGGTTCTCCGGTTTCCCCCGCCATTCATCCACCAACTGCTCCATCATCACCTTTCCTTTCATCCATTTCACCCACATTTCGTTTCATCTACTTCCTTCATCCCATACCAAACATCGGGCTAATCACCCATCCTGGATGTTCTCACTGATCCACGAGTGTCTGCTCCTCGAGCGGCCTCTGACCCCAGGCACCCGCCTGCAAGTCCTGGGGGGTGTAATTCCTACATAAGAGCAGGGTAAACAGATAATGAATGAATGAAAAGAGTAACCAAAGTCTTCCTAACAGATACATTCCTGTTCAGAATCTCGACGAAAACAAAACAGTTTTGGAAGTTTTCAAAAGCTGAAGGTTGAATCCTAGTGTTGCCGGCTCTCAAATTCGTTAATGCTTTGAAATTGTCCAAAGGAATAGTATGAAGTAAAATTCTCTGTGGAGGGCAAACTAGCGAGATGGATGAAAATTGTGTAGCTCAGTTTATACTAAGCCTCTTAGCTGGTATCCTTTCTTACTTGAGCTCAAAGAACACAACTTCATAAGGAAGTTAACCCAAGAGTTAACTTCTCCTTAATCTCTGTGATGAGCTAAAAGACTATGCCACACATCTGTATCGCACACTTACACAGACATTGTTCCGTTTCTAACTTTTGGTGCAATTCCTACAAGCACAACTTCTTGAAGCCTCTCTCTCCCCTCACTTCCAGCCACATCTTACTCTCTTAGGAGAGGCGACCACTTTTCATGCATTTACAACAAACCTCCCTCACCACCGCACACAAAATTGCTGCTGCAGCAGTCTTGCGGCTCGAGTTACATTTGCACAAGAGTTCATTAGACCGGGCCACATTGTATACGTGAAGAGGAGCACCAGCTTCAACACTCGGCGCCGTTTAAATCCGCCACCATCGTGCCTGAGCATCATTTGCACCAGCACAAGTGTCATAATCATTTGCTGCGCTTGCTTTTTCCGCTAGGCAGAGCATTTAGCCATTCACGCCATTTTAACTGGACTACAAGTGCTGAAAACAATGTTGTGGCCTTAGGTAATCTCATCTCCCATGCAGCTTTGAGTACAGATACTGTGCTATTTGAGTATAACGCAATCAGAAAACTTATTTCTAAATTAGCTTACGCAGTCAAATCATTTAGCCTCTTTACTACTTTTTGCAAATTTAAATTTGTATAGGAAATAGTGTTAAGGAACCAGGAAGTGTAATACGGCCAAATTTAATAGTTTGTATCAAAATAAATGGTATACTCATTTATCAAAATCCTTAGTAGTTGATGTACATTTTTAAACCCATTTTCCAGGTAAATATTATCGATATTTCTAGCTTAAAGGTTTTAGGATCAGTTAAACAGAGGATGCAGTTAATGAGCAGTCTCCGATATTTATTTCTGTTTATCATGCTTAAGTTAAATTTTTAGTTAAAATGATCTTGAAGCCAGTTTTTCTTAACATTCGAAACGAATTTAGATAAATGTTAAATCACCTAACATATTATTACGTTAATGCGTATAATAGGATTATACTGTGCTTTTTGTTTTAAGCTTTTAGGCAGAATACCAAGTTAATGTTCTTCAGAAGGAAACCAGAAACTGAAACTTGTACAATTCAGTGTCTCTAATTTCTTAATGTGCAGCAAATATCCCAGCTCTCTGCTTTAAGAGGTTTCTAAGAAATGGCTACCTAAAAGTCAGTATTTTTTTCATCCTTTTCCCAAAAGTTAATATTTTATTGGGCTAGCTATATACAAATGACCATGGTTTTTCAGATGTAGTCTTCGCATATACTGGCATAGATTCTTTTAATACGGTGTACTGGGTGGCTCGGAAGATACTGAGCAGTAGGTTGGGTGGCTTACTCTCCGATCGCTGCAGATTCTATTGTGATGTACTGGAAACCTAAAGAAGATACTCAGAGTAAGATTCGTCCTTCTTTGCACACAATACGATCCTCCTCATTAGCCCTTCGCGCACTCTACGCGACATTGCAGGTGTTATAGTTGCATTCATTGCGCGAAATCTGTCTATGGCGTGATTTCTGTCAGGAGGTAACTCGATCTGTTGTGTACCCGATAGAAAGTAGACCATGGGAGTAAGCTTCGAGAAACTCGGGGGCCACTCTTGCAACGGACCATGCAGTCCAATCGCTCTACCGAGATATCTCCTATGCAATATCTCTCTTTTATGTATTGCGGTTTGTACGTGGCCATCTTGTTTAAGAGCATATGTCGACAAAAGCTTAGCGCACATCTCTACCAAAGTATCCAAATGTTGTTCAACAAAGATAGAATATCTGGAAACCAGGTATGAGACCTCGATATCGTCTATAACTCGATACTCTCGATACTCGATGTTATGTCTAATAGTTTGAGATAAACCTTCGATACTTTTAAATTTTTTAAGTTTTGCATCATTGAAAGTTGTTGCATTTAACTTTATGCTAGATAAGGAATGAAAGAAATTGAGACTTCACGTTATTGCCCTATCGTGTCCCCAAAGATTTGTAGTTCTTAATAAAACTTGTCTGCGTTTCCTGTGGGTGAATCAATGCAACATTCTATACACTCTTGTGTCTAAATGAGACCATGCAAAACAATGGGGAAGAAGAGGGGTACTCATGTAACATGCAGCGTTAGCTGAGTTGCGAACGAAGCTGAATTAAATGACGCACTAAATCCCGTGTTTGCAGTAGGCTGGCTTGGTGACTCACTATCATCATTACAACCTACTCCGGTGACCAGAATCTGTGAATCCAGCAGAAACAAATCAGAACTTAAGACGTGAGATAATACAGCGTATGGAAATATTCGTTATTTGTGTTTCTGTGGATAGAATATCCTTAAAAAGAAAGTTTCAGCACAAAATGCAGTTACATAAAAAGGGAAGCAAAGGCTTTTTATTTTATTATTATTATTATTATTATTATTATTTATTATTGTTATTATCAGCCTTGCCAGCAATAGGGGGTACATAACCTGTGGGATTACCAGAATAAAAAAAACATTGTGCCAATTGGAGAATGTCAAACAGGAACAATTTTGGAATTACCATATAATACAAAATTGGTTACATGCTTTTACACACAGAAACTACTAAGTAGGGGATAATTCAGTGGACACCTGTATAGTTTTATAAAGTGAGTGTCGCGTATCGATGCTCAAAAATCAATATCGGTATCGAGAATCGACCAATAGTGACATCGTGCCATCACTACTGGAAACCATTGCCTATAAATTTTTGTCTGGCAATACGTTGATACTCTCCAAAAACTAACAATATATCGTAATTTTAGTTTCCGTGTGGTAACCACTCCATGATAACGCGAGTGATGAACTAATTACAACGGAATGCATCTTATAGTTAACAAGCTTCAGCATTTGTCCGTCGGGAATAAAGCCCCTACACAAATAGGCTACCCAACCTACTGGTTAGTATCTATCCGAGTCACCCAGTACACGGACCAGAAATTGGGTGTTTCCCGGTGTCAGTAGAAGTCCATATAGGCCTTAAGGCTTATATGTTCGTGTTCTAGGTTATTTAATTTTTCTCTTCTATTTCCTGCATTTTTGTGCATTTTTGTTTAAACAATTGCAAATATGACAGATTCTCTCTGTATAATATAGAATGTTGCTGTCAGCCCTACTGAAAAACATGAAATCATATCTAGAAAATAATGGATTTAAGTGCCTTATGTTCAGAAAGAGAAACTCTATAAAAGAATTGCTCACCCTCTAATATACCATTATACGAACGTCATTTATACAGCTTTCACATATGTAAAATTGTTAAATTGTATACTGCTTCGTTTAGTTTGTAAATCATATTGCACGGATTTGAGTGAATATCATTCAATAAAAAACGCAATAAAGGAAAGATGATTTCCGCTCATATGTATAAATAAGTTTATAAACTTTCAAATATGTGAATTTTCCCAATACGTTGTAACATATTAAGATTTCCTTAACATACACATAGTTGAAATGCTTTGAAATTTAATTCAATATCGCTACAGAGGAATGTAAAATGCGCTTCAGATATAATTGTACAGATCAGTTATGTCTATTACTTAAAATAATTAGCGTATTGCAGAATAAGATTTGCTGCCTTAATTCCAGATATATTGGCAACTTTTCTGCTTTAACTGTGCAGTAGGACCATCTACCCTACTAATGGCGTTAATTATACTGACCAGAAGAATAGATCATCTCGTTGCGCAGCTAAAGCAGAAACATTACCTCTTCATCAATGGTTTACACTACAAATCTGATTCTCCAAACTACATATTTCTTTAGGCAACATACCGAACTGTTTGGTGTCTGAAGCAAACTTTTCATTTCAAGAGAGAACTCTGTTACTTCATGTTTTATGCGAATTATTGAGAATTAGAAGAAAGCGGAGTTACAGAGATCCATACATAAATTATTTATAATATCTATACATAAAAGTTTGAAATCTCGAAAATCAAAATAAGTACAATGGCTTTCAGAAAATAGACCAGAAAACTAACTTAAAAGGTTACCGATAACGAAACTTTAAAACAAATACCTACGTTCCGTTATCTGCAATAAGAACGAAAAATAAAAGTAATTAAAACGTTAAGTTATCTGTGTGAAATAATTTAAAATATTTTAAAAACTAGGACACTAAAGTATACAGTTAAAATGCTATAAATCTAAGTTAAAGTTAAGCAAATCATGTTCAGATATATACCCAAAATTCAAAAGGGTGTAGCCTAAGAGAAGCATAAGAAACTAGTATAAAAAGAGAACTTACACTATTTTCAATCTTAGCTGAATTAAAATAAAGTAACGGAAAATCATGACAGGATATCGGCTACAGGACTCTCAAGAAATACTTAATTACAGACTAATCAGAAAAAATGACTGACGAGGACATTGGAGGAGATTGTCACAGTATCTACATATGAGCTCAGAGCTAACATTAAGTCTAAACCAGGAAAGGCAAAAACGCTTTCCTTTTGCAATTCACCAAATATCCAACATGCATTATACTACTCGGTAGCATGTGAAAAACAAATGGACAGCCAACCAAGAGTGATCGGCGCCTGCAAGTCACAGTGACTCACTAGTCCCGTTTCCGCCACCTCTTGTGAAGACAGACTGACAAGTGATAACCCACCTCACTTTCTACTGTACAGTTCACATAAGTAGGTTAAATAGAAAAGGAAACAAAATTACACTGCAATGAAAATAAAACTCGCAACAACATTCTCTTCCATAATGTCAATTGTTGAGAATCCTAGCATCTTTAACATGTTTTGACCTATCAGAAAACAACATAGTCTCGTTCGCGGAAGACTGGAATGATTTATATGCATTAGAAATGTTCAAAATATTGGACCATATCCAACAATTTTTAAGGGCTACGAGTTATTAATGTGCAGCTTTCGTAAGGAATATTTTTTAATATCTTGGATTCTGTAGCAACAATGCTGCTAGAAAATTCACAGGATCCCGAAAATGTTTTATTAAGCAGTAGCTAAAAGTAGGTCATTTAATTCTTACATTAAAATATGGATGTAGAATACAGCAACTCGAGCTTGGAGTTTGCGAATATTTAACTGTGGTATCGCATAACTTTAGAAGCTGGCTCCCTCTCCAGCGTCGGAGAAACATGGACCAGCAATGAAATATGAAACCACATCGACCTGGCTTTTGTGGACCTCATTCTGATTACGTATCAACTCGTTTCTAAAGTTATGAGTATTGACATCTACCTGTAATTGGTAATGCGAGTCTTCTGTCCACAAAATTTCTGTTATTGTTTGTAAAACGAGGTTGACAAGAACTACTCTGTCAGCGCGATGAAACTATAAACAATTAAAGTTTACTTTTTTTTGTTGTTGTTGGTATCTGCGGTGTAACTTCATTCTTAGAATATATCACATCCTGATTCATTGATTTCTGAAATTCCATGTTTATTTAACTTTTTTCGGTTTCAGAATGAACTTAAGAATCTAATACCTACTTCTAAGCCACTGCATAGGCAAATTCTGGGCTAGCACACAACCTTGAAGGTCTATAAAAATAAAGCCTTTATTTTATTTAAACATTGGCTCAAAAATGTTTTGTGATCGTTTCACAAAGGCACATAGCCTTTTTCTGTAATTCAATCTATTATCAATGCTGATGTCCACAGATTAGAACCTTCTGCACCCTTACGAATGCCCAGATGCAAAACATTTAAACATATGAGGGTTGTTCAAAAAGTAATATCTCAGTAGAACAAATGCGTGTATTCCTAATGTCTTGTGCGCGTAGCCACTTCGTCATTTAATCACTTGGCTTGTCATCTTCCAAGTGAGAGCATTAATAAGAGAAAGCAAAGAGGTTGAAGTGCCTGGAGGCAGAGCAATACTATATAACCCATTAAGGCAATGTATTCTGAGATATACAGACGTAGGGGTGCACACTGCTATGTTGGATTGCAGTGCTATGATGGTATCCGCAATGTTCAACAATTCTGGACTATTGTCTGCAGCTACATGTAAAGTACGCGACTGATCAAATAAAAATAAATAAATAAAATCTGTAATACTCCATCCCGGCACCTTGTTACCTAAACCGGGACGTTATTAACAAATTTTCAATTTATTAATACAACACACTTACATTATCATTGTACAGATAATTAACTATAACTAATAAAAGGAAAGAAAATAGAAAAAAAGTAATAGTAAAAAAGTAACTAAAATAATTAGTTTAAACTACCACCTACTAACTCAAAATAAACATGCAATAATTACATTTCTACTGGTAACCAGTAATAATAACTAACTGGTAGCCAGCTATCCAATAAATACTAGCTAAATATGCGTCGGAAACTGACAACTTAGGCACTGGTATCCTCATAACACTATAATAATTCATATACAGCTATTTTTTATCCTTATCTATTTTAATTGTTTATGAGATCTTTAAATTTATATTCTTGTATTCCTTTTGTGGTGTTTATATAATTCTATAGCCTAATTGGTTAAATTTTGATTTATAATCGATTCACTCTTTTACCCTTACTTATCAGCACTAAAATATATACTAAATTCACAGTTATTAAATTTACAGTTCCCTTCCATGTCACTTCACTGATGTAATAGTAGTTTATATTAATATCAGGACTGACCAGGAAGATTTCTGTACTTCATATTTTAACTCTCTGTGCTGACCGCCCAAAGGCGCTCCTGTTGATAGAAAAACTCCCACTCACTACTGACGGACGTTTCCATCAACCAGAAATCACTAACATCTGTTTGTTTGTAATGTGAGTCTGCAACACACGTCCTTTTAACACTTCCTTACAGCTCCATCATTTGCAGCAATGACTTGAAACTCGGTATCTGCCTCTGATAGTCATTAGCTGCTCTCTGCTGAGAAAAACAAGTGAGGGACATGACCATTTAAGTTACAGTCGCAATAATGAAAATCATTAGTGCTGATGCTTCACTCCTCAAGTACTTAACATAACAACCAAGCTCATTGTACCTCTTCTTGTGACTGTTTCAGGACCTACAGTCAGAAATCGAGAGTCACCGGGATGTGTTCGCTTCGCTCAACGGCACAGGCCGGAAGCTGCTTAGCAGCTTGGCATCTCAGGATGATGCTGTCATGCTCCAGAGACGTCTGGATGAGATGAACCAGCGCTGGCACCACTTGAAAGCGAAGAGCATGGCCATTAGGTAAGTTTGACCAACACTTTACCTTTCAGTTAGCGACTTGTACCTTTCCCCCACCCCTCTTTTTAGTCATTTGAAAGGAACATGCAAGTATATAATTCTTTATTAATTTAGAGGATCCACTGTACCCAGTAGGTTGCAATACTGAGAGCTGCCTATTAAATTCTGTTCATCCTAGAATCAAGCTGGTTGAGATCACCAGCCGAAGATTAGCCACAACCAAAAGAAACAAGACACAACCCGAATCAGACAGAAAAAATCCGTGTTTATAAAAATAAAAGCTGCTGTTATGAAGATTTGTAACTAAACAAGAGTCCATTAAAGTTCATTTTAATGCTTCAAGCTTATTTCATATTATGCTTAATGTTATTAAGTTGTTAGAAAAGGTAATTCTTTATTGGATAAATGACCAAAAAGGTAGAGAAATGTGTATCTGTTAACGCCTATTCTTAAATTATCATCTTCGTTGATACCTGCGCCGTACTTAATTTGACGAGACTTGAGATTTACAAGCTACAATACATTTGAACCGTTTGAAAGGACCGTTTTCATAACATTTTATAGTGTAAATTTAGTTTAAGCGTACATGGAAGGAATAAACTCAATACAAACAGTAAACCACGTTCTTCCTTATAACCAGTGAAAATAGTGTAGGCTTGGGGCAAAATTCTGCCTCAATATGGATGTAAACAGCTTTAAACGAACACGTATGAATAACGCTGCAGTTTCTGCCTATTATGTTAAGCGATTACATGCCCTCATTATTGTAAATTAAATACATTAGATTTTATGTCGTTTTAAATTTACAAATTGCGCCGCATCCTCGTTTACGCTCAGTTGCGGCTGGTATAGAAATGTGGCACATAGACCTGACTATCAATCCGCAATGGACTTTTCCTCTCTTGCTTTTTATAATGAATACTAGTTTGTCGGGACGTGAGCAATGTGGAGGTATGCTTTCCTAATAACAGGCTTCAATCTGTAACTAAGAGCGAAATGAATCTTCAAAATGTATCACAATTTGCTGGCTTAGAGTGTTTCTGTGTTACATTGCGACAAAATTATTACCCGACCAAGGCGAGTGCACCCCCAGAAAGAATGTGAACTGGCGCAGTGTTGGGTGTGTAACGGAGGTAAAAACCATATCGTCTGGTGTAGTTAGTTGACTGCACCCACAGTGCCATGGAATATTTTGCGTAGAATGCCTACATAGTTTGAAGAACCGTCGACAGACTACCCTACTAAGCATCGAAACTATTTCAACAAACATTTTGAGCATGGCAGGAATCGGATTAGCTGCACTAGAAGTATGCGATCAAATCATCAATAACATCAAAGAAACATTCACATTTTCGGGCAGTATTAGTACATCAATTATTTTCTACCAAAAGTTTCCGCGTGCAGTATGCATTTCTACAAATCAAATATGGAATATTTAAACCCTACCCCGAAATAAATATATCAAAAATGAAATGCGATTCGCAGTGAACACGCCCACTGTGTATTATTTAAAGAAAGCAACATGCGTGCACATTTCTGGAATGCTTAACACTTCCGATAGTTTATGAATAAGAAAGAGAGAAGCGTTTTTAACCCTAAATCTTGAAAAAGATCCATGCTTTTGTCTGAAGGAATTGGTGTACGGTTGAAAAGCAGGTAACATAGTCCCGGATATAAAGACTGGGCTCTATTAACAAGACTGGAGGAGACTTTTATATCGCAATAATAACTTATTTTGAAATATCCTTTTCATGTTCTCTTCCATACATTGGTAGAGAAGTTATTGCATTTCACAAAAAACTTTGATATCGAGATTTCATCGGAAATACATGTTTTGAGACCCCGAATGAAATTTTTTTTTAGAAAAGGTCCTTTTGTGTCTGAGCAGCATAACTCAAAAACGAAAAATCGGATAAACGCCAAACTTGTATTTAAGCTCAGTATCTTCCAAAGATGCGACACGAAGGTTTTGCGACGGTATTATTTATAATGTTTGTGTATTTGTGTTTACTCCACGTGGTGAAGCCATTTTGTGACGTGATTCTTTGTTAGGTTTGTTAGCTCCATCTGGTGTTAGCAATTTGCGGCAGTATTAGTGTTTGTTTGAAAGAATGCTACTGTTATTTTATTTAATTTTGGTTCACTGTCCTCCGGCTAGCTATGATCTTTTTGGTCGAGCACTTCTCTTTATACAGGTTGTGTAAACGGAAAGGAGTCTTTTATCCAAAGATAACACTGATGAAAGAATTTGTTTTACACTTTTTATTGTTGAACACATTCACTATCACATTTACACATTGATCTTGACACTCGCCAAACTGAAACTCTTATAATAACTTCATTACTGATCATTCTTAATTCGCGTACTTCAGCTTTTTGTATAATTAACTTTACAACACTTTAGATTTCTCATAACTCTGCTACGCGTAACTTGCAAATCGATAGCCGATGTGTACTGTACAAATATTTCTGCTGGACTGAAGGCAACGTGTAACGTACAAATGTTTTCGACGAACTGACGTGAAGACGACGTGTAATGAACTGACGGGGTCTACCTCTAATCTAGCCCTTTTTATACTCCTACACCCCGATATGCCTAAAGATTATAACTGAGTTGCTATTGGCTAATAAAACGCGCCAACATTAGCGTCTATTTTTTATATCCAATGAAAATTATAAATACATATGCTCTAGGGAAAATGTTCCAGCAAATTCTAAAGAAAAACGCGCCAACATTACGTAACTTCCTCGTTTCCAATAATGATAAACAGCTCACCCCCTCGCTACATTATTGCACGCTATTATTGTCAGTTTCAGTAAGGCCGTATAAACTTACTTCCCAACAATAATTACAATCAATAAACATCTCAAATCAATGTTACATAAAAATGCATATTCTTACAATAATCATTCTTTACATTTAAATAATTTATGATACAAATTATTGCATCAGTTTACAAGAAAATCCCCCCCAAACGATCCTTTTCATTGAAGATTTTTCGAAATTGTTGATTTTCTGAAAAACGGCTGTAACGATTTGGGTTAAAATACCGTATATTAAAGTTATTTATATAACAAATAAAACGTATATCTTGAATATTCTGAGAACAGCCTGTGAAGTTCTGTTCATTCGGAAGGAATTTTATGTAATGTTCTATAATTGGTAAACGTCGAGTGATAGACGAAAACGTACCACACAAAAATGTAGGTCTCTTTACAAATACGTATTTTTGTGGCATAAGCCATTTTCGAGATATCAGTTATTAATGGATCAATTTGTTCAAAACTTTTGTCATTCTTTTAAATCCTGTCGATTTGCAGTTTTTTCACGATTCCATAGAAACAGTATAGAATGTTAAGGTCAAAGTATAGCATCCAGATCTTAAACATTTGACTATCGCTGGAAAGGTAGAATCAGATTACTGAAAAATTCAATGGCATAGCCGGGATTTGAACCACGGATCCCCGGTCTCCGTCCGGTTGCTCTAACCACTGAGCTACCATGGCAACATACCGGCAATACATTAAATTCCCCAACTGATTCGCATTTTTTCCGGTAAACCACAAGGTGATCTCAAGTGGTATTGAGATGATATACCCCAATGGCAACCTACAATGTTGTAAGTACTTTAAGTCCCGGCATTTATAGTTTCAACCACTATTAGGTCAATTAATGGTATTACTTGTTCTTCCACACAAGCTCTGTGTTGGACAAGGTTGGAAAGGTAGAATCAGATGACTGAAAAATTCAATGCCATAGCTGGGATTGGAACTACGGATCTCCCGGTCTTCGTCAGGTTGCTCTAACCACAGAGCTACCATGACAAATATCTCTGTTTCCTTTGTATCTATAACGAAATGTGTAATGTAGATATTTCTGCAAAGGTTTATTCGATTAAAATGAAGTAGATAGAAAAATAAAGTTTCGTAAGAATAATTTGCATAGCCATTGATAATCTATAGAGAATAGAGAAAGTAATGTGGATGTCACGCTCAAATTGTTATATCTCACTAGACTGTGTGGAGTGTGCCATAGCTAATTTCGTAACTTAAATACCTTTTAAACTGCCGCATAATACGTAATTTCTGAGTAAACTATGTACATCTTTTAAGTAATTTCTCAATAGGTGTATGTTTTATTTCTCTGAAGTGATGAAGTTAAAATTATGTTTTGGTGAGTACTTCTTATGTTAAAGTTCTTAGATTGTTTCTTGTGCTGCAATAATTGCATCATCTTGTGTGTTTCCGTGCTGCAGGGTGTGTTAGATAAGTTTAACTGATTTTTACAGGAAAATTGCGCTCTTCCGAGAAACTGTAACGCTCAATACAATTTGCAATTGCTGGAGTATTTCCTGTTAATTTAAGTGCCAAGAAAATGAAACTAAAATCGGCAAGAGAAGCTAGAAATGGGAGTCATTTGTTTCTCTTCGAATGCGAGAATATAATTTAAAATTGTAAATGAATTTATTAATTACTTCCTGTATTCCATTTCGTTGCCTGCCACGGGACTTCGTGATTTAATTAAACTGGAAATATAGGACTGATGGTACTGTCGCTTACAAAGAGTCAGTGTCCTCGGTAAGATGGATGTGTCTCGTTTTTGAAAGGAATGCCGTCTTTTTTGTTAATGAGGATAGCGCCAGCTTTCGTCGAGATATGAAGTTCCTGTCTTCGCCTTTATCTATTACACTGAATGTCCATGTGGTGCCTTGGAGAAAAATATGTATCAGTCGTTAATTTCAAACATCTTGCTTGTGTAATAAGTAACAAAGACAAAACGTTACATTTTTCAATGCTTCTGTATTACTGAGCAAAACGCACGTAATTATTTCAATTACAGTCTTCTTTCTTTCTTTCTTTCTTTCTTTCTTTCTTTCTTTCTTTCTTTCTTTCTTTCTTTCTGTTTATGCATTATTTCCAGCTGGCACGATGGAATGTGACATCAAATGCGTTACTTAGCAAAATGAGAATAAGATGTTAACTCATGAAAAAGTTGTAATTTCGCGGCTGCTTACATGACATTTTGACAAATTTTCATAACACTGTGTTTCATAACACTACCTTTATTATGTACTACCATAACCCGCAGCTCTGCTCACGTTAAAAGCAGAGATTTTCTTCTCTGTCACTCTCTATCCCACTTTCCCAGTGCTTCTCCCCCTTTCTTTCACTTCCTTTCCTCCCTCTTTCCCCTCATTATCCCTTCCCCTTTTACCCTGTATTTAACTTTTCACTCTCTACCATTCTTTCCTCTCTACCCCTCCCCCTCACTCTTTCTCTTTGTGCAAATTACATCATGGAATGTTTTGACGACTTATTTTCTCAGGCGTGATAATAACAATTAAAACATAGGTAAACTGTTTAACAGTACATAAACGTGTGCTATTACTTATGCTTAGAAGTAACCGAAACTATACTATTTCTTATGGTAACCGGTATACATAAACTAATAGTGTTAACAAAACGTTGTTATAGCTTCTTAAATATTCATCCTATAGAAATGTTATATATCATGAAACTTGGAGACATTATGCTTACAAGCTTGTTTTGTGCATAATTTTGCAAAAAATTTAATAACCAAGTTTTTTGGATAATTTTTCTCGTGCTTACAATCTCCCCTTTGTGCGAACTAATTATGATGTTCGGCAAAGTGCAAACATTATGTTTGCCTATTTTTTAAGTTATAAGGTAAAAAAAAGCACAAAAATTTTAAAAAACACCATTTATGGCTTCAAGGTATGTCATTGATTAATAGGAATAATTCACCCAAAGTAAAAAATTACCAGTAAGTTTTCCATTGCAATTTTATTATATTTATAGATATATAGGACGAAGGACTTAAAACTGCGATATCGCTTATACAATATCTCGGAGCTGTATTTGATGCATTGAAGATTAAATAAGGACTAATGATGTTATTCAGAAACATTAATTTTCCTAGCAACATTTTGTATTTTTAAAAGGAAAAAATAGTGATGTGGGAAGCCAGGTGGGATGTCATTGTGATGTGGGAATGTTTGCTTGCTTTTAGATGCGGGAAATAATGATCAAGAAAGGTATAATAAATATAATAATACTTTTACAGTAAGTCCTTGATTTAATAACTACAATTTTTACTTATTGTACTACGTAGGGAAAGTACTACATTCCACCCAAAAATTCGAGATTTCCCCGGAAATCTCGGCCAGCTTGGCTAAGGATGAGAGGTTTACAATAATGAGATTCTTTTCTCAGGGAAGTGTGGTGTACAGGAGATAAATGATAAGAATCGTTTCTGCTTCACTGGCCCCTTTATGTGAAATTCCACACGATATAAAATAATAATTACCCTTTCATGATTCCCGTCACACAAGATAGACGCTGTCCCACGATCAAATTAAACTTGTTACTTATTCTCATTTCTTAACAGCGTTCCCAGATACTTAAATTAAATCAGCACTTACTTCACTTACATGTTCTTTGTAATTTACAACGCCGACACTTGACGGGAAGCGACCTCCTGAATGACCACGGTTTGACATAAAGTAGTGATGTTACGCACGTCTGAAACTGAACTTCCGGCCTAGACAATTTTATAGTTTACGCCCATTTTCTATTTGCGTCATTTCCTTACTCTAGTTTGGATTCTGTTGTTGGCCTCTTCAGTAATTTTTTCTCTGCGCTTATTGGTTAATATTATTAGAAAGTACGTCTATTTAGCGTCTTCCATTATCGCGTTATTTACACCTGATTAGCTTTTTGTGTGCTTAACTGAGTGTTTTTTCCCGGTTTTGTTCATCTTACGTAGCTGACTTACCCTTCCACATACACAAGCTTTTGTCTTAACCATCTGCAATGACCCTTGCGCTGGTCGACTGCGTTTACCAGCAACAAGTAGCTTCATTGCAGCATATTTTACTTTTCCCTGAAATACACAGTGCTTCTGCATTGTAATAGTTTTTCGATTTAGTTTATATATAATTCCCTTTTTATTACCTGTTATTTAACTTTATTTCTTTAACATTCTTACATATTTAGCGTTTATTCTTTATAATATTTTCGCCATTGCCTTAATCTTTGATCATTATTTCCCCGAGCCAATATTTCAATCTCAATAGCTATAGATAAATGCAGTAAAAGTCAAAATAAATACAATTAGTGTAATACTGGATTTTATAGCAATGCTTTAATGCAAATAGATAAGGAGTAAATTGTGATTGAACTCCACTCCTAAAAGCAAGGTAATCGCGTTTTTGTAATTAAGTTACCGATTTTTAGCTTTACTTTCTGTTCTACTTCATTTCTTGTTTTCTTTCTTTCCTTCTTTCTATTACTCTTAACCCTCGGATAAATTATCTGAAACCACCTTATCCCATTGTATGTATAAACGTTTATTCAAATATTTACGGGTGTGCACCAGAATTCTGAAGCATTGGCTATATTTATTTAGTTCAGTTAGTTTACTCTCTGTCTTACTTAGTTGTTTTACTTGTTTAGCGTTTAACTTCTGTGATCATATTGGGGCCTTTGACCGTAGAAACGAATACTCATTGAGTGTAAGTTTTTAAACTGTTGGTTTTTACTGATGTTCATTATGAAACACGCCCACATTCATATTTCCAGACTCTGCGGAGGTAGAGAATTATTCAATTTAAAAAACAACATTCCTCCGCCCCAGCCGGGAATCGAACTCGGGGCCTCTGGATTGAGAAGCCAGAACACTGGCCACTCGAATACAGAGGCAGTCTCTGTTGCGGTTATCATTGTTCTGTTTAAAACATGCAATGTGTTAAATATAGTATTTTGCATTATTTACTCTCAATAGATTCAACCCATTTAAAGTAAACTGGTACGGAAAGATAAATTGATTAGCAGCAACGTTCGCTGAATATACTACAAACATTCGCTGAAAATTAAAGAAGCATCTATTACTACAGTGCTTTTCTTTCACACAGCGGCCACCGTACTGCGGTTCGCGCACCGGCCGTCGCAGCTTGAAATTTCCGCCACAACAGTTATATCCCCGCACGTTCTCATAGTTACAATTACAATGATAATAAGCACATACCTTATCATAGAGGTGTTATAAACGCTGTCCCCTATCCACATATCTTTTCAAGAAATTTTCATTCACATGGTGAGTTCGATGCCCGAAACTGAGTGAATTTCTCGCATGATGTTTTCTTTTAGTTCTTAGAATGTTTGGAGTTTGTTGAATACACTTTATTTTTCTCAAGTTCCCTCATAGATAAAAATCACGTACACTTTAATCAGGGTATCGTGAGGGCTTCAAAAACTCCTGAATTAAATTTAATGACTCGTCAGCTATATACGCGATAACAAATTCTTGTTGGAGAAATCCATACTGGCATTCAATGTCGGCCAGCTGTTCAAAAAATGGTGTAAGTCATTCCTTTACCTCTCTGCATTTATTGTTTGTTCAAAAAATATAGGTCCTATTATTCTGTATGCATTTACTACACACCAATTTTCGTGTCATGCAAGGGAACCTCGTGTGTAAAATCGTGTTTCTTTGTACTCCAATATCTGTTATTTTGCGATAAAACATAGCCATATAAATGGAATCATACTACGTAAGAGAAGAATATTAAGCGTGGGTCAATTCCTCTACCATTGATATTTTGCCAAATCCTGTTACATAAATTTATTCAACTCTGATGATCCCATGAAGAAAATCTGAAGTGATACATTCACATGACTTTCTCTACTCTCTCTCTTTATTAGTTGATATGCAAACTATTCTTACTTATTTTTCTATTTAGTGCATTTAGAACCTATGCAAAATAGCTAGTTAGTTACATTACACATTTCGCAACAAATACAAGGAGAATAGTGACAGTTAAATGTTTAAGAACTGCGCGCTATGTGCTGGCCTTAAAATTCATACTGTTTTCATTCACTCGCGAGGAACAACTAAAAATCGATGGGATTTGAACAATTGAACAATTCGAACCTTTAATAACGGCTATCTAAGAAACGGCTTGTCACAAAAAACTTATTTTAAGTAAATTATGCGTTTTAAAGAGATCTATTTTTTTGCGTGATACGTTTTCGTTTATCGCTTAACATTTACACGTTATACAAGATTATATAAAATTCCTTCCGAATGAAGAGGGCTTCCTAGGCTATTGCCAGAAAATTCAAAATATACATTTTATTTTTCATGTAAACATCTTTCATATAAGTCATTTTAATCAAAATCATTAGAGCCATTTATCAAAAAATCAGAATTTTCGAAAAATTATCCATGTTAAGGGTAGTTCGGAGTAAGGAAATTTTCTTGAAGATCCTTGGAAGATCACATCCTTGGAAGATACTAAACTGAAATACCAAGTTTAGTATTTATTCGACTTTTCCTTTTTGAGCTATGCTGCTCCCAAATAGAGACACACAGATACGTCATGGACATGTTTCCAAAAATGCTTTGTTTGGATTCAGGGCGCCTCAAAACATGTATTTTCGACGAAATCTCGACATTGAACTTTTGGGTGGAATGCAATGTTTCCCCTACATAGTAGAGAAAGTATAGGGTGTATGCAACAAACCTCCATCAATTTTAAGAACTAAAAGACAACTTCAGGATTTCGGATACTGAACTCTCGAGTATGAAAATGAAAATTTCCTGAGAAGATGCCACAAATGTGTGGATAGAGGACATTTCCAACATCTCTTATGATAACATATGTGTTTATTATCATTTTCGTTGTAACCGTAATCATGAGAACGTGCAGCGATTGCGGGAACATTACAACTGTTTCGGCGGGATCCCGAGCTGTGTCGACCGGCGTGCAAACAGCCCTGTGATGGCCGTAGTGTGAAGGAAAAACACTGTAGATAGGGTAGAATGGAGTAGTTAGAAGACCTTCTAACACAAGACCTTCTTCTAGCTTGTGAAGCAGGGAATTTTTATGGCAGGTCAACTGAAAGTTAAAACATCGTGTGCCCATTCCATTCTATGTTAGCCTGTAATACAGACGCCACTACCGCCAACACTTAGGGCAACACAGATCGCAACACTATTGTACTAAAGGGGAGAAATGTTACCACGTTGGTTCTTGCGACGTCCGAATTGCATGCTCTTGATGAACCCTAAATTCTTTACGCTAAGAACCGCAGGTATTCGTATCTGTAGCATTAATGCTCAGTGCAGTGGAATCCTCCGTATTCTCGTAAACAATTTAGGCATCTTTTATATCTTTGCAATGTATTTGTTCTTGTGGCGACATAATGAAATGTAGAGTATAATTTAGCAATCTATGTACAGCATTTCAATTATATAATAACTGCATTTATTTTATGTTTGCTAAACAGTTTTCATTCAATGCTAAAAAGAAAAACTTAGCCTTGTAAAGCTTCGAAGAGAAAATGTTTCTTACTTTACTGTTCTCCTATGGTAGTTATTGTAATCTGTATAAAAATTCTATATCAAAATTTCACGGAAATTTACGGACGGCATGTTCCGATATCCAATTGTTTCTCAGATAGTCAAAATAAATACAACACGAGCTTCACATCTCTCAAGATTAAATTCACTCCCAACTTACTCCTCCAAAATTCATCCACAAAATCTGGCTCTTGTTATAATATTGTCAACAGAATAGTATATTATACAACAAGATTATAATAGTAATAATTAAGACGCGAGCATGTTTATGAAACGAGCGGTAGCAAATTTCATAATTTTCATACGAGTCATCATTATAATCAACTTGCATAGGACTGTTTTTGGTCGACTACACTATAATTTGAAAGCTTTGAGTTATTCCAAAAAGTTCTTGTCGTGTTAATAGTGTGTAATTAAATGCTGATCGATGGCAGCATTGATGACAGAACCTTGAGCGTGTTTGCGAATACAACAGATGCCAGCACTGTTGAATCCACGCCGTATTTATTGATTTTTGCAGGTAACGTGAAAGCAACACATAGAAACAAAGGAAATGCACTCAATTTATTAGAATATTAAAATTGCAATGTACAGAATTTATTTTATATACATATACTTCATTTTTTATCTGGGGAATGCTGCTTTGAAGGTGTTAAAAAATATAGGCGATAGGGGAGTTGCAAGTGCCACCGAGTAAGATCATAATGAGTCGCTGAAGCATTATGGATGCCATAACACTGAATTACGTCACATAAATCAGGATTTACAGTGGGTCGATTACAATAGAATTTTTCGGTTTATATTCTGTATTAATGAACTAGAATTGTTACATAATATGTGATTTTGCTATATTACATAATTTTATGTTATAAAATTAATCTATATTCTTTTGTTTCACATTTTTATCTACTTGAGACTTTTTTAACTTCTGTCAACCTTCAGTTGTTTCTCGATGCCATGGAAAGCATTGAGTTTCAAGAACAGCAAAAGCGACCCGGGTTTAAACATTTGTCTATCGCTATCTTCTTTGTGGCTATAACCAAATACGTAATTCTAATGGAACTATTTACGCAAATGTTTACCTCAGTTAAGTTGAAGTAGGTAAAAAGTAACTTTTGTAAGAACGTTTATGGAAGTTATATAAAATTAAACAACAGTAGGTAGAGAAAGTCATGTGAATTTAACACGTTTTTGCTAAATGTGTTTTTCCTCTTTGCATGTTTCAAATTAATGTTTAAAACGTAGTTATCAGCTATTAGGCGAGAACAGAGGCGCGGTTTGAATAGCATCATAAAGAAAACAGTTGGCACGAAAGTATTCTCCCTTGAGCAAGCAGAAAGAATTGGTACATAGAATGGAAAGACCGTTAATATCTGGCACTGTGCCCAATCGTGTGCGATTGACGACGCTTCACGCCGCAATAATTGTTTTTTTCGTCCTCGCAGTGCAACAGTTCCCGTTGGCACATACACACTCCAGCAAAGCCTGGTAAAACCTCGCGCCCGTATTTAAGCTCCACTTATGCAGGCAACTAGCCAAATATTTGCTCGTACTCGGGGCTCCCTGCGAGTTCGGTCCGAGAAATGGATACCCACAATTAGAATCTCTTGTTCGGGCGTCCCCTCCCCCTTCTGTGGGGGCTAGGAACCAACTAATTAAATGCAAAGCCCCCGGCAACCTTCTGGTTCCATAAAGCCGAACTGTTAAACTGTCTTCTAAATATTATTTAAAGATTATTACCCTCACTGCTGCTGTATCTGCCAGATTTCCGTTCTCAGACTTAGTTTATGACTTTGCTTAGGGCGAGCAAGACAACAGTGAGTTATGTCGTACGTAGTTTAAGGCTACCCTTAAACACCGTGCTCAGAAATGGCAGTGCAAGTCGCCCAGATAACAAGAGGATTCAGTGTCGTAATGAGTTACTGGGGCATGGTTTTATAAATACAAGGGCAACAGAAGTATGTCTATGCCTTCAAGACGATTGTCCCCGCCACCGAAAAACTGCTAGAGTCCCCTGAATCCAAAGAGAGAGAGAGAGAGAGAGAACATAATTAAAAAACGATCTCTCCGATAAATACCAAAATTGATATTAAGTTCTTTATCTTCTAAGGAAGCGACACGAAGATTTTCAAGAAACCTCCTTACTCCAAACTACCCTTAGCATAGACAGCTTTTCGTTATTTTTCATTATCTCAAAAATGACCAACGATATTGATTAAAATATCACATATTTAAGAATTTGCGTAACAAATAAAACTTCTAGCTAAAATTTTCTGCGAATGACCCGTGAAGTCCTCTTAATTCTGAATTAATTTTGTGTAACTTGTAAACCGTAAGGGATTGATAACTTACCACACAAAAGGATCGTAGATCTTGTCAAAACATACAATTTATGGCATTAACCATTACCGAGGTATTCTTTATAATTAATTGGAATTGTCAAATAATTTGTTTTTTTAATGCGTAGTCGCCATTCCTTCTCTCTCTCTCTCTCTCTCTCTCTCTCTCTCTCCCTCTTTCTCTCTGTCATGTAAATAGAACGGAATTTCAAAGCCTTCACATAACAACCCGATTTTGAAATGTTTGATTATGCTTAAGCCTACGGTATTCACCTTGTACCTGTAACGAAATGTTTAATAAAACCATATCTGCAAGTGTTTATCTCGTTTAACATGAAACAACTAGAAGAATAAATTATTCTAAGACTAGTTTGTAGAAGAGTAGGTAGAGAAAAAATGCGATTGTAACAAATTATATGTCTTTCTTCAATCTATAGTTTTACTTCTAGAGAAAATATTTGTTGAAGCTAAAATAAAGGTTAATGGTACTCCTACAGAACACGTTTTAAGTGTTAATTACGAGGGAGTCCCTATAGGCAATAACAGAACTAAAGATACAAACTAGAAAATTGACAAATTTGACCATACTTGTGGTTTAATTAAAAGCTTAGATGGGGAAGAAATGTTAAATTTTAGCAAATTCTAGCGGAGCAAGCATTGTTATATCGATGTGAATGTTGTTAGAGACAAGAAATAAATAAAATTTTGAGATTTATAGTGGCTACATACTATTGAACAAAAAGAAAAATGAAAGTATACTTAAAGAACTAAGGATTTTTAAAATAACAAATAGAAGAGCATTAAAGAATTGGCATAAACGTTTGCAGAATAAGTCATAGCAGAAATGTACAAACCAAATAATCAGAGGACGGATTAGTGACCTGGTCAGTGATTTCGAGTTATCGATGCAGAGAGCATAATGTCTTAGCAAAATATGTCCTCTGGGTAAGGATGGGTAAAGATGTAGTAGTAGGCATAATGTTTCGCTTCGCAAACAGAGTAAGATTCCGAAATTTAAACACAATCAAACATATATTTTGCTGTAATGGTTACTGATAAGGTTTCGTCTAAAATAATTAAAGAAGTAAATTATTTTAAGCCCATAGTTCGCTCTCGCACGTTTGTTTTGAACTGAAAGTCAAGCAAGCTGCTGTACCTGGTTAAGCAATGAGAACGCTTACTAAGGTATGCGATTCTCAGTATTACCTACAGATTCACAGAGCGCTTGGTGATCATTGTGCATCAACCACGTAAATCGCTGCGTTTATTCACTTTTTGTGTTATAACTACGAACACCCAAACATAACCACTTTTCCAACATTGACGACTTCTCTTAATGACACTATAGATTATTCTCAATCTAATGTTTTAGTTTTATAAAAATCCAAAGATGCTTAAAATAAGTAAAAACTGTATAAGAAGTTTTATGAATACTATAAAAATAATTAATATGTGCTGTAGTGAAATGCGGAGGGTTATCCAGAAAATGAGATTTGCTAAAATATTCTGAAATAAAGGGTTCTGGAGCTATGCGCACTTAAAATGAATTAATAGGATGCATTTATCGTTCGTATAACGTGACAACCGTTGGGTTTTAGATGTTAATATTTAAGAAATATGCTTTCCTTGGCCCCATTATTAATAGGAAAAATTACAACGCAAATATAAAATGTGAGGTTTTTTTTGCCGTTCAATTTCACATGGAAAATACACATTTAGATTGAAGAACTAAAATTCTCGTTCGCTGCTTCACCCAGAAACAGCCTATGCTGAACGTTTTGCAATTCTCCTTTTTTTTTAATGGCAAACATTTAACTGGTGGCAAAGCACACAAAATACATTATATTTTGCCGTGAAAACATTAAAATTACTCAAAAGCATTTGTATAGGCTTTGTGCAATTTAGCAGGTTGTCTATTACAAAAGAGCTTGGCGTGCTCTGTTTTCAGATAAATTACATATTCGAAAGGGTTACATAATCATAATATTGCAACACATAGTAAACTGCATTTGCATAACCATACACTAAACTTATGTCTTGAAATAGGAGTTAATGCAAAGCCTGCTGGAAGAAGAATGTTAGGGGGTGCACTATTCAGAGTGACACAATCGTGGTTCTTCAGAGAATTCATAAAGCGGCTCATAATAGACTGCACAATAGGACATTCATATAATCTATGCTTTACTGTGTTCTCTCCTTCGCACTTCAAGCACTTACTAGAATCAGGAGATGAATTTTGTGTAACCTACTACGAGTGAACGGGATATCATGCACTACTTGAAACCATAAAGATCTGACTCTAGCCGGAAGATGTTTCAAGGAGATGTGAAACATATCAGAATAATGAGTGTCTCGAGGCAAAACCTACATTATTCTCATCTCAGGAGCTTTACAGGAAAGCATGAGCTTATCATAGGTTGTCTTCAATGTGCAACATTTTATTCCTAAACAGTTTTGGAAGCAACAAACTTGCATAAGTATTTCCAAACTTACTTTCGCTTCCTTAACAATTATGCTTCCAAGCTCTCACAGGTTTTAATAGAACCATGTCAATGATACCTTAATCGGAAATAGGTAAGTAATTTCTTCAACCTGTTCTTTATTTTTCAATTACTCAGTTTACTTTACTGTGAACAACAAATAGTGTAAATCATATGGTTTTTATTCTCTCACACAGGCTTGAAATTAGCTGTGGATTATTCATTTCTTCTCAGCAAAGATTAATTTTCCATAAAATTATAATTTATGAAAATCCTTTTCAAAAAATGTGTCAGTAATCTTTAATTGATTGTAGGATGGAAATTTCGTCAATAATGTACCATTTTCATTCAATGTGGATTAAGTTTTATTTTTACCACTACTGCAATTGGTTTATTCTCCATACGAACATTAAAATCACCAGTCACAGTAACAAAATCGCTTTACCAGATCTTGTCTTAGACCCTGCTAATTCTTCACGTTTGTTTACTTTTGGAGCATGCTTTGCTATTAGAGTTAATTTTCCTCTCTCTACTTTTAATCTAAGCATTCAAACTCACTTCATTTAGAATTCTGGAGCTTTTATTTTATTTTTCCATTTTTATCCACTAAAATTGCCACTCCTGTTGCAGCTCTTTTCTCCCGTGCAACTCCACTATAAGGTATTATGCACTATATTTATAAGTTTCTTCTGATCCTTTTTTGTCCCTGTAATTAAAGCAACATTGATTTATTTCCTAGACAACCCTTTATCCAGTTTATCTTCTTTGTTCTTTGTGCCTCTCACATTCCTGATTTTAATTTGGCTTTAATTCCTTGTTATTTGTCCTTTATTCTTGTCTTTGTCATCATAAACTCTGTCCTCGTTTTCTTCTGAGGCTTATGAGTAAAGCCTCCACTCGTGGAAGGGATACCAGTCCCTAACACAATTCTTAACCTGGAGGACCAGGGATTTGTTTTCAGGTTTACCTTCCCCTAGAGCGGTTTCCTTTAACACGAATAATGAGTTTTTACAATTCAGTTAGGTCCAATTTTTCAAAAAGGCGGTACTACCATACTGCAACGGTGCAGAAGCATTTTGAGACTTGACAAGCAGAAATAAATCTTCCACTCAGGACACATCGTTTGGAAGCGGTACTTCCCGAGGTCGCGGGTCCAAACCCGGAGGAAGACGATGGATTTTTTTCAAGTGTTAAAATCCTTAACATAGTTTACTTCGGAAGGAAAGAAAATTGGATCGTCCCGTGTTCGTAGATTTACGACACGTAAAAGAACCTCAAGCCTGATAAAGAGGACTTTGAGCAAAATCTCCGGAGTTTCACGCCCAATATAGAATGCGACGCTAAGAACCATATGTAGTTAAAGAGCATTCATAAATAAAACTCAATTTATGTATTTGAAACAGTACATCATTGTCAGGAGCACTTAATAGCTGTTGGGCAGAGATATCTGTACCCGATACTTTTGGCATATAGGGCTTCTTATTGTGACGACGGACGTGGAAGCAACTTGCTATTAGTGTTTCGGAAAAACAATTCCTAGTGTACACTTTCAGCAGTGGAACATTTTAAAAAGATAGAGCATATTATATACCAATACTTATCAAACTATTTGGAAATGATGCTATACAACATAAAAATGACAAGTTTAAGGTAACTTCATAACCGACTATCTCAAAAATTATTCAAGACATCGGACTGAAACTTTACAGGATATGGATGCATGACTTCTAGATTCATTGATCTACTTTTATACACCAATGTGGTTTGTTAAGGACGATAGGATTTTTAAATGAATTATACCAACCCACAAACACTGAGGTATTTTCTGTATCCTAAAATTTCATGTAAATACATTAAATGGTTCCTGAGTCATATATAATAGAAAATGTCAATCATGGTAAAGGCTTCGAAAAGAAACCAATTGGTTTGGACACGTCGAAGCTGCCATATTTAGCATAAGTACCAATTTGTAGAGTAAACCTTCCTCTAAAAGATGAACTATAATTTATCTCTCTACACTGAATAGCCTATAAGGTTTTTTTTATTCTTTAAAGAGGGTAGAAGTCAGAATACTTACGCAATGCCAATTTAATATATATATATATATATATATATATATATATAAAATTAAACAGGAGATTGTAATTTAAAAATTAGCAACAAATACACATTTTTTCTCAATTTTTAAAGTCTAATCTCTGCTTTATACATGGTAAGTATCAAGAATTTCTCCACTAAATTTCAGTGTAAAAGTTATGTTTTACACTGAAAGCCTAAATAATATCGTTATTTTGTTTTGTTTGCTGTTTCAATTCATGCCAATATAATTTTGCTACTTAGCCACCGCTTGCAGCATCTATAAGCTACTGTAAGGTTGTACCACTTGTCACCTTCTTGCAATCGCTTCCGTGTACAATAGCAACAACGCAGTAAACATAATGAAGTAATGGCAGAGACAGAGTAGACACTCACGCGTGTTTGCTAAGCCAGAGCGAAATATCCCTTGCAGGAAGGAGTAAGTATGTTTGTGATACATCTGAGAACTACAAGACTCTTGTGCCTAGAGTGCTTCTGCTGGACTTGCAAATCCCCGCAGAAGAGATTAAGAGCCGCAATGTTTGCATAGGCGAAGTCGATGATAAAGCAGCATCTGCTCCCTGTACAACATCGGAGGCATGTGGCTGCACTTCCAGAACAAACATGAAACTTAAAGACACACTCGGTAACCGATCGAGGCTTTGGATGTACTCTCATTTTGCAGAGTCGTGTGCTGATTATGGTATGGATTTCGGCTGAATATTTATTAGTTACGATGAAATTCCTAATTTTGATGATGAGCAGTGCTGTATTATCAGTCATTTCTAAAGGCAGACCCTTCAGCGTTAAACCATTCTTCCCTCTTTCCTCTTCGTCTCCATATATGAATCTGTCTTAATATTGTCCATTGTTTGGTATAACAATCTGCCTTGAATCTTTTTCGTAGTCATTAGTACTTCCAGTGTATTTTTTAGTTTTTTTTTCTCCCATTCCGTCCAAGGAGTCCAAAAATGATTGCTAGATAAAGAGATAAATCAAAGTTATTCTTTTTGACTCAAAATTTCTAAAGGCATGAGTCATTTTTCTAAAGGAAATGTTTTGGAAACAAAAAATGCATGTGAAAGACCCGGTTTCTGGCCGGAATTTAGGGACAGAAGCTACACATTTGCATGAAATCGGGTGGCGCAAGAAGTTGGTTTCTTCTTAAGTTGGTTTTGAACTGTATTTGTCATTCCTCTAAAGGTTGTAAGAATTAGAAAATAAGGAGCTGCTTGTCGTGCTGCAAAGCATAGAAGAGTTAAATGATTACGTAGTAATTGGCAGAGTGATTTTACATATAATTCAAGGAGTTACAGTTTCAAATGCCAAACGCAAGAACAATTTACTGCAAGTGATCTACAAACGTCAAAAATGTAGTTTTGCACAACTGTCACAATCTGTTTCTTAGCTAAAGAAAACAATCAGAGATTTATTTTCTTCAAACTGTGCGTTTCAAATTCCACGTCTCCTGATTATAAAGTGAACGTTTTTCCTAGTATGCATATTTTAGCTTGAGATTTCATCGCAGGTTCTACATAGAGAGTGAACAGAGATATTTCGGGAGAATAATCTCGGTGATGATATTAGCCCTTAAATATGCGTTGTTAATCTAGAAGCTTAAGTCAGTCTTTTGAGTTATGTCTTACAGCTCATTTAAGAAAGGGATTCTTCTCGTTGTCTCACGTTGATCTTGATAGATGTCTCCTTAGAAATCAGAAAATTAAACATTTTGGATTTGGTTGTATGCAAGATGCTGGTCCATTTTTCAGTAATGAGATCGAAGAGAAATAAACAAAAACATTGCGGTATTTTATGTACGAAAATAAACTCGGAAAAGTTAAACGTATATCTGAAAATAATTCTGAAAAATTCAGGGGTGCCAAAAATGTACTTTGACATAAATTTTATGCTTTATACGCTATACATTTTTACTTTCTCTACTACGTATTGGGGAAGTATTGTATTTCACCCAAAAATTCGATACCGAGAATTCACCGGAAATACATGTTTTGAAACCCCCTGAATCCAAAAAAAGCATTTTTGGAAACATGTCCGTGTGTGTGTCCCTGTGTGTGTGTCTGTGTGTCTGTCTGTGAACGGCATAACTCAGAAACGAACAGTAGGATAAACACCAAACTTGGTATTTAGGTCCAGTATCTTCCAGAGATGCGACACGAAGGTTTTCAAGAAAATCCCCCATCCCAGATTACCCTTTACATGGAACATTTTTCGAAAATTTTAATTTTCTCAAAAATGGCTCTAACTATTTTGATTAAAATATCATATGTTTAAGATATTTTCATGACATGAAATGCATATCTCAAATTTTCTGGGAATGTCTCCAAAACTGTTCTTCATTGTGAACGACTTTTGCATAACTGGTAAACCATAAGAGATAGACAAAATTTTACTGCACAAAAAATGTAGATCGCGTTTAAATACACAATTTATGTCGTATACATTTTTTTTTTTTTTTTGTAGAGTGAACCATTTTCGAGATATTGCTTGTTATTATGTCCTGGACATATTGGAATGCGCCACATAGCAACCAACGCTTAAAAGATTTGACTATCGCTTACAACCTACCATATTCCCCTTGCATCTACAAGATAATTAGCAATAAGATTGACATCTCGATATCTCAATTAACATGAAGCATATGGAGAATAAACGTTTGTAAAAATAGTTTGTACAAGAGTAGAGAAAGTCATGTGAGTGTAGCACATCAGATTTTTATTGTGACAACCTTTTGCCTGTCTCTTGAGGTTTGCTAGTATATAAAATTCATAGAGAATGAAGAGGATATCATATGCTATTCACAGAAAATTCAAAATACACTTTATATTTATAATACACATCTTCAAACATACGGTAGTTCATTCAACACGGCTGTTCTTGAGAAAATAATTGTACCGCATAAGGGGTTCATTGGGACGGGCGAAATTTTCTGAAACATTTCGCCTTGCAAAGTTAAAAGTGCCTGTTTAAATATAACATTTAGTATTTATCTGACTTTTCATTTTTTGGGTTATGTTTATCAGACACAGGTATACGCATTCGCCCTTTTGTAAAAATGGCCCGTTTTGGAGGAGGGGGCTCTATTGAAATCTTTATGCTGAATTTTTGTGTCGAATGCAGAACATCCTCTGCCATATGTACGTACATAACGGTAGAGAAAGTTGATACACTTTGAGGCAGTAGTTTTAACTCTTAAATGATATCAGTTTAATTATATAATATAAAAATTTAATAACAGCCCGCCTTAAAGCAATATGTGTATAAATAATATATAATGCGTATATTACAGTCATTGTATTATGTTTATATTATTATGTACATGTATAAAAATATTATGTGAATGTACTACGTAGTTTAACAATGCAGGAGCTGTGAGAATACAAGCAAGCTGCCTTCCGTAGCAAACAGAATTACAATGTAGAAGCCGATAGTTGCTAATAATGAGGTAACCTTGAAACAACAATAAATTAGAAAGTTTAAAAAGGCTACTAATAATTCTTGGAACAATAATAATGTAATACTTAAAACAGTTTATAAATAGCCAATCAAAAACTAGAAAAAGTTCAAGATAAATAAGGCTATCCAATTGGAGTAGGTTTAACCAATCAACGACTTGAAATAGAGGAAGTGTACAAATTCAGTCGATAGACGCTACAAGGAAGCGTAACCCAAGCAGTCTTCGGTACGGTACGGCTTCAGTGTGAGACATAAAAAAAACTTTCATTGCGGCGAGAATAATATAAAGTTTACGTGTTAAAAAGTACAATTAACAATAATCTCAGACCTCTATAGTAGGATATATCAGTGAAGTGTTATTTAATCGTGTGAGGGATTAATAAACAAAGTACAAAACAATTATAATTTGTGTAAGCCTTCATTCTTTATCCATACCAGCCCTGCTAAGAGATACGTGCTCTAAAAATATTAATAACGCAGCCGAGGTATACATATATAATATTTAAATAAACATTAAAATACAAAGTTGATTTTTAAACGTGGGGCGAATGCCACCGGAAACATTGTACCGTACGTGGTGCGAACACTCCAAGGAACGTATCTCCCGCAATACGTGTGTGGTGCAACTGCAACAACTGCAAGTTTGGTTCCCATACGTGGGGCATCAACCCTCTCAACTTGGGAAAAGGTACGAATACCCGTAAAATATCGATAAATTTTACAGAAATTGGAGCTTAGTTTTGGTAAATAACTAGTATAAATCTAACAAAACCCTTTAGTGCTGATGGATATTTTGCATTGCCTATCTAGAATTTTGGAATAGTGTTTAACGCCCCCCTCCTACCACATACGGTATCACAGGCGGTGACACTGCAATACATGAAACGAAATTATAATTGGGAAAGGAAATTTGGGAAGGAAACGTTCCAAGCTTAATTTTAAGGTACCTCCCCAGGTACCCTAAAATCGGTTTTGAGCACTGAGGAAAACCAAGAAAAAATTATCTGGCAGGAAGGATGATCCTGACGGGACCTGGTGGTGATGGTGTTATATCTCGTTCAACTGTAGGGTTTCTTAACCTTGGTTTTATTAGTTTTAAGCTGTTAACTTGCATTCATTTCCACATTTATACTTCCAGACTCTGTGGCGATAATAAATGCTTCTTGTTAAAGCAAAATCCCCTATCCCAACCAGAAATCGACTCAGGGACCTCTGCTAGTGCGCTGATCACTCGACCGCAGAGGCAGTGAGATTCTATTTATGTTCCATAGTTTCGGCGGATGAGGTCCCGGTGAAATCCTGATGCAGAATTTGTGTGTCCGATGCAAAGCAGCCTCTACCGTATTTAGCTAACGGTAGAGAAAGTTTATATAGTTGGGTGTAGGTATGAAAACCTTAGACAGGTGACAAATTTTAAGAAATTGTAACTTAATTTTGTTAAATAAGAACTCGTACCGTATGGCTATAAAAAACGCTTTAATACAAATAGGTATTGTATACGGCTCCTGAGTAGCAATTGTAGGCTATAGATTCGTATTTATGATCTAGAGCTTTTCGAGACGCTAAGCAGGATAGCAATACAGATATTTCAGCTATTCATTGTCGTGGCTGACAGGGATAAAGAGAATGTATTTCCTTCCCAAACGTGGAATGTGAATATTCAAAATGAATCACTCTCCTAAACTCGCCAGACCTGCCTCCCCGGCTTTTAAGCGACTTAATTGATACTGGTATTTGTTAGCATTTGTTGTGACACAGTGGAATTTACCCCTGTGTGCAGGATCTTTTGTTAACTGCTGTGGGGAGGATTTGCGTCGCTGGACCCTAATGGGCAACTTCACAACTAAAATAAAACATAGCGAGCTTGGCTTAAAGGCTTAAATCCATATTCATTATCTCAATACTCCTTTATCACTGTTTTGTTCAGTGACTCCAAATATGTATTGCACCAGTGTCTAAAGGGAGAGCGAAACAAGTGCATCAAAACAAAAATAACAATCTACTACTTAAACCAGCCTGGCATTATTATATACGCGCTACCCGCAGGTTAGTTACAACTTAAAAGCAACAAACTTGCTCTGTCAGGATTAGAATTAGCCACTGGAGTTCAACACCGCACGTAGACCATTCTAGACCCTTTGTGATTCACGTGATACCTGGGATGAAGGGGAGACTCTAAGGGCAACTGGATCCGGACGATTTGTGTGCTAGCAAGGACGGGGTCTCTAACGATCCCAGAATAACATCAATCGTGAGCCGTCGCGAGCCTGCCTGCGCAATCATAAACCTGGGGGTCCCGGAAGCGAGCCCCCCCTCCCCGAGGAAGAGGTACCACCCGACATCCAAGTGCCAGAGAGAAATACACAGCGCAAAATCCGCCGCCCCGCTGCAACGTACCAATCGCCGAACGCCTGGTCCTACAATCCTGAAACATAAGGTGAAACAGTTGTAAGGAAATGATGGGGACAAGAAATTCGTAGTAGCAGAGGAATCGCCTCAGCTTTTGCCTACCGACCTGGGAACACTGCCAGAAAACCCAAGGTCAGAGTGACTCAAACTGAGTGAATCAAACTCAGGATCTTCCGAGGCACTCACACGTAACCGCGGAACCAGCTGTCAGGAAGGTTCGGCCTCTGTGCTCATTTCTGAACATTCATCTGTTATGTACCTATCAACCAATATGAATCCATGTACTTATCATCAGACATTTTATTCAGTTTATAATTATTTCTTCTGCATTTACTGGTGATTTTGGTGGCCTTAATCAAATTCCTTTACGAAGAAAAGCTTACATTTTCGTCAATTAATCAAACTGATTGAAAAAGTGACAGCAAATCAAAATAATAAAGGTATTTGGGTCGATTTAATGAAAATTGGATTTGTCAATCATTCTACTGCTACAAGTTCGGTTCCTGCCCATTACAGGGTATTTGTAAGTGTGCTGAAAATCGAGCGAAATGTCTCAGGAGGTAGAGTGGCTCGCTTTGTGGTTGTTTCGTATTCTTCTCGGTTGGACCCTGAACTTGGGGTGTTTAGTAGTTTACCCAGATCGATAGGCGTTTATATACTACCCCGAATTGTCCTGTCCCTCATTCCCCCTCACTTCATTTCCTTCTTTATCTTTCAGAGTTGTAGGGCCAGGCGCGGGGGACGGTTGTGTGCGCCGTGTGAGTTGATGTGTTTGAGGAGAGAACTGTTTCTTCCCTGGCATGCGGCGTTTTGTTCGTGCGGATGGGGGGGGGATATTAAATACGACAGCGTTATGTCAAACTTCTGAGGTACAAAAATTCCGCATACTCGCAGATCGACAGGACTACTAACGTAGTTCAAGTTGAAATTAAAAATCCTTCTCCCGCCAAAGTTAAATCTCCCAAATTTATGAACCCATTACCTGAAAACTATTTAAGATATTCAACTGAAATGTTTATAAGATGTGGATCCATGCCTCCTTAGTACACTGATGTTTATGCAAGAGAAGTGTTTAATAAAGAAAATGGGAATGTTTTCTTAATTATACCATGTTTAGATTAAAACTTATTACAAATTATTTTTTAAAAAATAACCAGCGTTGTTATTAATTTGAAAGTAGATTCACAATAGCACTATATGTTTTTTATCCTAAAATTTAGTTTTGCTATCTTCAATAGAAAACGTCATTCACAGAAAATGGCATTCAAAGCAAAAATTGAGAAAAAGTCCCATATATTTGCAAAGAAAAAAACACAACGGTGGAGCATATAGAAACTGCCATACTTCACAGTAGTAGCAATTTGTAGAGCACAACCTCCCTTAAAAGTTGGACCAACGTTTACCACTCTACTCCAAAAGTGTGTAAGGGTTATGATTTTTACTTTCTCACCCAAATAAATAACAGATAAGAGAAGGTATTGCATTCCATCCAAAAATTCGGTATCGAAATTTGACAGGAAATACATTTTTGAGACCCCTTTTAGAAAAAGGTACGTGCGTGCCTCTGTCTGTAAACAGCATAACTCAATAACAAAAGTCGGATAAGTGCCAAACATGGTGTTTAGATTCAGTAACTTCCAAAGATGCAACACGAAGATTTTTAAGAAAATCCCCCACCCCAAACTACCCTTTACACGGAAAAAGCATAGAAACTTTATATTTTCTAAAACATGGCTCTAATGATTTTGATTAAAACACATATATTAAAGATATTTACATGCCCAAATGTATATCTTGAAGTTTCTGGGAACAATTCATCAAGTCCTCTTCAGTCGGGAGGAATTTTGTATAATCTTGTATAACTGGTAAACGTTAAGCAAAAGATGAAAACGCACTACACAAAAACTCTAGATCTCTTTTAAACACATAGTTTATTTCAAATAATTTTTTTTTGTAGCATAAGCCGTTACTAAAACTTTGAATTGTTCATTTCTGGGCCATTCTTTAAAGTCCTTTCAACCTGTTATTTCTCGCAATTGTATGGAATTATGAGGCTAGCATATGGCGTCCAATTCTTATACCTTTGACTATCGCTGTTCACTTTGTATCTATAACGAGATGTGTAATATAGCTATTTCTACAAATGCGTATTTGAATTATAATATAGCAGATATAAAAATAAGCTTTAGTAAGAATAGTTTGTATTCCCACTAATAAACGATAGAGGGTAGAGAAAGTCATGTAAATGTATTACATCAGGCTTTTTCTTTTCTGTGAAGTACTGTAAAATCTACAGTACAAAAGGGCAGTTGGAGTACCATTAAAAATATGTATTAAAATATAAGCATTTTATATAAAATATATCCAAATAAAAGTGCAAATTCCAACACATAAGACTGTTCAAGGAACTAAAAAAAATTTGGGAAGTTTTGCTATTTAGGCGAAGATACACTACGTGCTCAAAAGTATCTGGACACCTGGCTGAAAATGACGTACAAGTTCGTGGCGCACCTCCATCGGTAATGCTGGAAGTCATATGGTGTTGGGCCACCCTTAGCCTTGATGACAGCGTTCACTCTCGCAGGCATACTTCACGGCCATCCTTCAACCCATTCTTCACGGAGTGCGGAACTGAGGAGAGGTATCGATGTAGGTCGATGAGGCCTGGCACGAAGTCGGCGTTCCAAAACATCCCAAAGGTGTTCTATAGGATTCAAGTTAGGACTCTTTGCAGGCCAGGCCATTACAGGGATGTTATTGTCGTATAACCACTCCGCCACAGCCCGCGCAGCATGAACACATGCTCTATCGTGTTGAAAGATGCAATCGCCATCCCCGAATTGCTCTTCAACAGTGGGAAGCAAGAAGGTGCTTAAAATATAAATGTAGGTCTGCGCTGTGATCGTGCCACGCAAAACAACAAGGGGTACAAGCCCGCTCCAGGAAAAACACGACCACACCATAACACCACCACCTCCGAATTTCACTGTTGGCACTACACACGCTGGCAGATGACGTTCACCGGGCATTCGCCATACCCACACCCTGCCATCGGATCGCCACATTGGGTACCGTGATTTGTCACTCCACACAACGTTTTGCCACTGTTCAATCGTGTAATGTTGACGCTCCTTACACCAAGCGAGACGTCGTTTGGCATTTTCCTGCGTGATGTGTGGCTTATGAGCAGCCGCTCGACCATGGAATCCAAGGTTTCTCACCTCACGCCTGTCATAGTACTTGGAGTGGATCCTGATACAGTTTCGAATTCCTGTGTGATGGCCTGGATATATGACTGCCTATTACTCTTTACGACCCTCTTCAAATGTCGGCTGTCTCTGTCACTCAACAGACGAGGTTGTCCTGTACGCTTTTGTGCTGTACATGTCTCTTCACGTTTCCACTTCATTATCACATCAGAAACAGTGGACCTAGGAATGTTTAGGAGTGTGGAAATCTCGTACAGACTTCTGACACAAGTGACACCCAAGCACCTGACCACGTTCGAAGTCCGTGAGTTCCACGAAGCGTCCCATTCTGCTGTTTCACGATGTCTAATGACTACTGAGGTCGCGGATAATGAGTAGGTAGCAGCACAATGCACCTAAGATGAAAAACGTATGTTTGTGGGGGTGTCCGGATACTTCTGATCACATAGTGTATAATCATTAAATAAACTTATTATAATATTCAAAAGGAAGGTGAGATTAGTAGCAGCACAGACAATGTGTTTTTGTGCAGAACTATATGGTGTGCCTCATCTTTATGTTGTTTGCATACGAGGTAATGAGAGACACCTCGCTCACCTCAACCCAAGGTGGATCTTTTGTAGCTGCCACCTCCAGGAGGAACGATGAAGTGAAGGTCATATACAGGTCAGAGAGTCGTTCAGAGTTCCATAACAATTCCAATATTGAAGAAGCGGTCACATCGTCGGGCTGCTCAAAGGCTTCCATCTATCGGACTCGGGGAGAACTCAACCCACCTTAGGCGGCTCAAAGAAGGCAGGGCCAAGAAGAACTCTTTTCAAATGAGCAAACATTTGCGCCATCTGTCCGACACCGACTGACACTGCACAGCGGCGAATCCCTTCTGAAACATGAAATAGGGAACGAAATGAGGGGACAAGATCCACCGACCGAAGCTCGCCTTCCTTGCCCAGGGAAAAGCGCAATTCAGTGACATTCCTTTCCCTGAATTTTCCATTAAGTCCTGCTTTCGCAGGGACGAAAGTGGATACGCCACTTACGCGCGTCAACCCTGGAAGACTACCAAAAACTCTCGGTGAGGGATAGTGAACTACCATACCGTCTCCCAGCCGTCTAGGCTGGTACCGGAGTATATTGAAGTGCCTCATAACTCCGTCTGGGCATCACCTCTCGGACATACTCAAACTCCTATGGGTTTCGGAAACACTGCCTCGTCGAGACCAACCCAATCCGAGCAGCTCTCCTCCGGGAGGTGCTCAGATGATCGGCCCGAGGTACTTCTAGTAATGTCAGAAGTATGACGAGTGCTATAGGCATGCAGCACTCGCACCACGGCAACTGAAAGAGAAATGAAGGGATAGGAAATCCGCGGTAGAAGTGGCCGGTTCGACGAGAATCGAACCCGGGACCTCCAAAATGAAAGCCTTACACGTTACTGCGGAACTATCTCGCTCGGCAACTGTTAGTAAAACTACATTCTGCTTCGTAATGCTGGTACATAACAGTTGTTTGTCGAGGATAGACTTTACATAAGTTATACCCTTATTAGTCGCCATTCAGGTACTTCTTTATAAAGAAGTATCAGTAGCTTAGTGCTGAAACAACTTAGGGCCACAATTCTGAGAAATCTCAAATGGAAAGTTCGTGAAATTGCAGTTACTTGGCGCGAATAGTGGGTTACAACCACTGTTATTAGTCTGTGTATGATTTGTTTCTAATTGTGTTTCCACAACCGTAGGATTGTCAGACCGAGAACTATTCTATTTTTATGAGTGGTAGGAACATAAACAAGATCATATGCATACAGCGTTATATTTCAGATGCGTTCGCATCATTTCTTGTCTTGCATTCTGTTCTTTTCTTTTCTGATTATCGGAGGGGTCGCCCGCGGGAGGGAGGAGGAAGTGAGATGGGACACCGAACGACCGGAACCAGGAGTGGCTGCACGCAATGGCAGGTTCCTACACTTTCCAGATTGAGACACCCCTACAGTCGGACAGGCAGACCGAGCACCCCCGCCCCACACAGAGGGTCCAATACCTCGCTCCGAAGGGTCTGGTCCGTTTAACCTCGGCAACCAGCCAAAAGTCGAGGAACGCAGGAAGTTCCATAGAGAGCATTCTTTTTCCCCCACCACGCTGTACCGAACTACAATCGCCGACACTTCCAATCTTGAAACAGACCTAACGGGGTGAAGGATGAATGAAATGATGAATGGAACGAAATTGAGGGATAGGAAATTCGGGGCTGAATGAAACCACTTCAGCATTCACCTGACGAACCCATGGGCGTTCGACGGGAATTGAACACGGGACCTTCCGAATGCGGGCCCAGACGCCGCCTGAGCCATCTGTTCGGTATTCTAGTATTTTGTGGGCATTTTAGAAAACAAATATAAAAATCTACTGTTTTAGTGGGCTCCCCAAATAAACTCTTGAATTTTCCATTTCAAACTAATTACACCAATAAATATTCGCTTAGAGTTGTTTAATATGCTTTATTTTACATCTCCGTGTTTTCTCCTCATTTAAAAATATCGAAATACTTTGCATTACATACATCAGTGTGCAGCATGCATTTTGCAAGTCTATCTATATTGTTGGGGTTTTATCGATACGTTGTTTGATGCGCTCTGTAAATCATGACATTTAAATATTACTTTTGCAAACGCCCTGTCGGAGTGAAAAATACGTAGTTATATTTAATTTCTTTTCTTTGTAAATAATAGAGTAAAATGTTTAACACAAGGTATGCTTTTGTAACAAATAATATAAAATAAAGTAATATGTAAACTAGATTTTATGAATAATTTAAAATTCATAAAACTACAAAAACTTAGGATTTTCTATTAATTACTTAAAATAATTCACCACTTAAATCCAAATACCTCATAAAACAGCTATTATCAATTGCGTTACTAAAGCATACCAATATTTAGTCCATTTGAAATGATATTTTACACTTTAATTGTAAAATTCAGATTATTATGAGCCATAAGCCCTGTTTTACATATACGTTAAAAATTTCAGAACATAGGACATTTCAAGCACTATCTTTGAAACGTTTAGGGAAACAACGTAGCCTGTAATAGTGAGGAACTCCAAAATCGCAAATAAATTTGTTGTGAAGTTTAAAATAGGAGTTAAAAGCTTTTGCTTGATATAGTTGAAAATAAATAGATAGCAGAAGAGAAAATATTCAAACAATGTGCTAATGCGAAGGTCTGCGGCCAAAATTGGGATTGTCGCTGTTTTCCCCGAGGAGATTTCATTTATTTAGAGAAAAGCTGCTTAAATCCAAATGGGATTTTAAACCTTCGCCTAAAGGAATGTGTTTAATTGCATTTTTATTAGGCCTACAACAGCGGGAATATCGATTTGAAACGTATTTTGCTCGTTTCCACACCAATGGATGTATTCATTATGGTACCGTTGTTTCTATGCAGAAAAATTTGCTGTGTCTTCGTGTTAACCGTAATTAATAACTATTTTAAATACGTTTATGAGGATCATTTAATGAGCTTTCTTTTCTCAGTGCACAAGGTTTGTGAATAATTTCTATACGTTCGTAGATAATTCTTAACGCTGTGTAGTGCATATAGAGGAAGATGTTTCAAGTGCACATGAAGTTAGATTTTGTTATTACCGTACAATGAAGAACTATATAGTTTTCGGATGGGAGAAAGTATACATAAAGAAATAATGCGATTTTCAAAAGAATTCGTCTGTTGTGGATACTTCTGAACAAGAACTGAATCTTATTGAAGAAGTCGCACTTAGGAATGAGCCTGAGAGCATGTTCGTTGCAGTGATTAACACGATGTCCAAAATACAGATTCAAAACTACGAATTTCTTCAAGATTAATTTTCCGCATCATAAAATTAAAAAAATATAACTCAGTTAAGGAGCTGGATCTAATGTGTGCAAATAGAAATACTAGTTCTGAAATTTATTTTAGACTGAGAACTTTCGTCGAACAAGGCTTTAGTGAACTTTGTTTTCCCCCTAAGACAAACTGTTTAAGTGACTGCAGACAAACTCTGCGAGATCAGCAAACATTGCCTGCTCTTCTTTTGCCTACAAGGTTTGAAGACACGCATACTGAATTCTTTAGCTAAGAAAGACTTCATGTCTCTGCTCTGTGCATTAAAGTACGTGAGATGTGAAAGTTAACAAAAAATACCTTAGTACAAATCTGAGGAAACTTCTAGAGGTACAAGATATTTTTCAGAAGCATCAGGAGTTCCCAACTGTAACCTCCCATATATTAATGCGTAAATAAACTTCCAGGTTTAGGCCTGTAGGCTGTTCCCTCCCCAGGATTTAAATTCTACCACTGATTTCTCATCACTTCTTGTCCCCATTATCTGATCAAACCAGTTATTACTGTACTCTGGAATTCTATCATTTTTATTATTGAAATGAATCAGCTCTTAGCAATTTTATTCCTGCAGCCTCCAATCTTCTAATTCCGGTGGTAGTGACAACCCATTTTTCTAAACCATGCATTAATATAATGTGACGCAGGCTGTGGTCCAGGGTTATCAAGAGTCGGCTGGGTAGTCGGAGATAAACAAAGGTAAGTTGAGCTCTCGTCCGGCGTAAACACCAAAAGCGCTATCGGTAGATAAACTGAATCTTAGAAGCCCCACCCGCCTCCAGAACGTGTGTCCAGATAGTTCCAGAATGTTCTGTGGAAGATTCCATTGGTTATATAAGCAAGCGCTCTCGCAACAGAAGTTGAGTCGATCTGTGAGTGAGTAAGCAAGTTGGTGACGACTGCTGTGACGTGTAACGAGTGCTGCTGCGGAGCGAGAGTTTGTAGATGTCTTGTTTGGACTCTCCAATGAGTGAACCGTCCTAAAGAAGAGGCTATGTCACGAAGAAAAGTGAAGTGACAGGGAAATTGAAGTAGTTCATATTAGTGAAGTGTCGGTGTGAATTAAGTGAAGTCCCAGTGAAAGTTGATCAAAACAGTGACAGTGAGAACTGAGAGAAGTGACAGTTGAAAAAATGGACAAAGTCACAGCAAACAAAATCTTGCTGTTATAAAATGTCAATATTTTGGGTTTTTACTTTAGATTTATTGTTCCTAAACAGTCGATCAATTAATCGATTGTGCTTTTAGTCAATAACTAATTGGCAATGTAAATAAAGGAATATATCAGTTCAATATTAAAATGCATTATTATTACCACCATTATTTTAAAACAGTTAATAGTACAAAAATCACTTTGTTGAAATGTGGTTCGAACCTGTTGTAATTTAAAACTATTTTAAAGGAAGTCCTAGTTGCTCCATGAAGCACTCCGCGCACCTAATCATATAAATAAATTATATCTCATGGATTTTTTATGACTAAACCTGCCAAAATCCCTGGTCCGAATAAGGTACCACTAAATTTGATCTTTGAGTGAACTCTGCCGAAGGGTTTTTACAAGGATATGAGCGACAGAATATCTGGTGCAAGCATATGAGCAGAAATGTTTGGTAGATTAATGAACCAGGCATGCATTTTGTCGCTTAAAGCTTTTATAATAAAGTTTGGAAGGTGTAACAGCATCATATTATGTGCAGGTAGGCGCACATACCTCGGTAAACGCGCATATAGATCGATGACCCTAATTCGATGACATATTACCGACCATTTTGCTACTCCAAATAACAGCTTTAGCGTTTAAAAACAACGGCTCGCGTAACCATTCTGCAACCCCATTTCGCGTTGTTACCGTCAACAATAATGGCCGTGAGCAATGTTATACTTCTGTCCTTCCACTGTAGCACAGGGGTACATGACTAACATCAGCTGTTATTAATATTCATAAGGCGGTTTATATATCCACTAACTTGCATTTTTCTTTTTCCGTGTTTCTTTTCGTGAATGTGCTAGTCGGCTCAACTAAAAGAAAACTGCAATGACAGTTTCATGAAACTGAAACCGCTGTTGCTTTCCAGTTCCACAAAATACATCAGAAAAGCTTCTCCTGTTTTTTTTTATTATAACTACCTGAATTTGTGATGTGAATTAGTAGCGGCGGCAAGGGACATTCGGCTGTTGGTCTGATTTTCATTGAATTGGGACAATCGTTCAGTTTAGGCTAGACACATTAGAAGCTTAAAAATGGATATGAATATTCACATGACTTTACTCTATCCAAGACAAATTCACATACGTCGATTATGTATTCACAAAAAGCGATTATTCTATTCGCGTTACATTATTCACGATTCATTATTACATAACAATGATTTCGAATTAAGCAATGAGTTCTATGTTACATACAACATGCGGAAACAATTTAAGTGTTTGGTCATGGCAAATAACCAATGCGAAAGAAAAGAAAAAAAGAAAGCCAAACTTTCCAGCATCCTTCAGAGGACGCATTCACACTTGGGAAAGTGTAAACACGCAACGTGATATATTTCGAAAACAGCTAACGCTCCAAAAAAAAAACTTAATACAAATTTTGCACTTTTAATGAGCTCTGCATTTTTCCTCTAGTAAGACTCTCTCCCTCATAGTAATACAGTACTATATACAATTCAATCAGTAAGAACAGCACTTCACAAGCAATTTGAAGTAAAATCAAGAGATACTTCTTGTATATAAGTTTTAACGTCCTTTAACCTAGTAGATCATATCGGACGATGAATGAATAAATTGATGCTTGGGGTCCATAGAGCTTAGTTACCCGATATTCGTCTTCTCAGGATAACCCCGGAAAACCCTTATCCGGGTAACACACTAACCGAGACTTGAACTCGGGACTCTTGAATTTGAGACCACCACACCACAGAGGTGGAAGATGCATTTTATTTATCATGTCCGTATCTCTAATGTGTAATGTTTTAATCAAACTCGTAAAAAGAAAGCTTGGGAAAATTAGTAGTATGTTTTTTGTTTTTGTTTTTTCATTTAAAGGGTAGTTTGGAGAGGGTAAATATTCTTGAAAAATATATGCCTGGTATGCTTAAACAGTGTCTGACTCCACGGAATTTTGTATTTATCCTAGTTATCGTTTTTGAGTGTGCAGAATTTTGCAAAAATTCTGTTCCTGAGGTTCGGTGAATCTCAAAACATGTATTTATGGTGAAATATCCATATCGAATTTTTGAGAGCAATACAGCACCTCCTGTACGTACTGTGTAGTGGGTGGTAGAAAAATGTGTGCCAGGAAAACCCGATTTCCCAAAGGGTGTCTATCAAATGCGGTCTCCACAACATCGCTGACCCACAGCGCTGCAAGTTAACCAGTAAACATGTGTTAAGTACCAGAAATTCAGTTGATTAGACATATCCTCAAGAGAGCGACGCTGCTGCAGGATCTTCAACGGGAAACATGTTTAAATGTGTGATGATGGTGTGCTTAGAATATTTTCAGAGGGTAGTCCTCCAAGAGAAGTGTGGCACGAACATAATGAAAGGTGTGTTAACTTGAACTAGTTAGAAATTAAATTCCCGTAATGGTGTCTGAGTCATTGACATGTGTATTTCATTCTCATTGCTTAGTTTAGACTCCGATGTCAAAACACTTTGCGAAAGGTGAATGTTGGTAGAAGAATTAGCAGTCGAGGAATAAATGTGTAAAGTTTGAACCGTGTTCTTGTGGAGTTTCCGTGTAAAACTTCTCCAGGAACAGGAAGCCTTTCGTCTCTTGCGGGTCCCGGCTGTCTGCCACCTCCTGTGCCCGTAAAGAATACTATCTTGGCAGCTTCACCATGGGTCCAAGTAATTAAAACTAAGACCCTATTATTATTTATCGTGACACCAGCGGAAGAATGGGAGGTGCTAAAATGGTTACCAGGCTGCCCTTTTGTTCGCTTCGTCTGGGGCGTAATAAGCATAACGACGGCAAGCTCAGGCTGCTGAATTGTGAAAATTGTAGACCGAGGAGATGGTTCTCGTGCTGCTCGCAAGTATTCTTTTACCTTTTCATCTCCTTCCTACCCCCCGTCTCGAAACTCCATAACTCTCCATTCACAGTGCTCTTCCCCATCTCCCGCCGGAGGAAACTGTCCGGTGTACGATATATGGTCAGTGTGACCCAGTCACCCGTGTTGTGCAGGGGAAGCCATATGGATGCTGCAAGCTGATACATAGGGGCCTAAACAAAACAAAAAAACTCGCACAATTTAAACTTTCCGACACTGTAAAATGGGAATTTCGTTGCTCGTGCGAATCTAGTATGCGGGCCTGCAGAGAGGCTGTTCAACGAGGGGGCCTCGGACGCGGATTTTGTGGTTCTTTTTTTTACTGCCTTTAACAGATAACTCTGTCCACACCGTATTTTAACTCGTTACATGTGCCCGGAAAGTTTCTACCTTACTTTTGCCTTCCATGGAGAGCCTAATTAAATGGAAATACTATTGGCATCGCGAGCAAAGTGGCTTAAGGGGCTGTTTAAGTGGCGTTGCTCGCGTATCCTCCATCACCGCCGAGAACTTCTGGCTTGCAATCGGAGGCAAGTGTTATGTCCTGTACCGCTTACCTAAGAAAGAATATTACGCCAAGCTCAACAAAGAGCAAATTATAGAAAAAATATCCATAAATTTGTCTTTATGCCTGCTAAATACCTATCGAATTTCATTAAGTTATCTTAAGGATTTTACTGAAACCTTAGAAAATTCCCTAACCTAAAATATCCTTTGCATGAAACACTTTTTCATTATTTCCTATAATGTTTACTGTTCTATCTCGAAACCAAAAAATATAAATAAAATCTTACTAATTCAAAGTGCAATTGATGTTGAATAATCTTTAACATGGCATTAATCGTTTCCGAAATATTTTTTGTATATTTAATTATTTCTGATTAAAGTTTGCTTCGGTTTGCCATCCATGTAACACGTTTGGAAACATGTGATTGTTATTCTTTTTACCTTTTCATTCGCTTAGCACGAGAACTATTGTATGCATTCCATAATCTTAATATCAGTGTTTCTGCTATAAAAAGTTGACGGGTCAGCTTTGCTGAAAACTAGAAAATATTTTTACATTCGGAGCCAGTGAAGAAGATTCTCTCAAAAAGAAGATAGCAAGTACTGCAGTATTCTACAATGCAGAACTTTATTTTAGTAAAGGTAGTTTTATTTATTTATTTTTAGTGCAATGTCCTTTAACTGGGTAGGTCATCAGTGAATTTATGCTCAAACGAATCTGGGTTACATAGAGAAAAGGGGTGTACAGCAAGTTAGTGAAAGTTAGTGAAAAAAGATTCCCTCAAATAATAAAGCAGTAACTGCAGTATTCAAAACATTGAACCCTATTTTAGCAAAGATATTCTTTTGTTTAGTTTAGCGTCCTTTACCGCTAGGTCACGGTAACATTATGCTCAAATTACCCCAGGATCCATAGAGCTTGAGTCATGGAGTCTATGGACCTCGTGGTTTATGGACTTGCCAGACAGGCGACTCTCAAGTATATCAAGTATGTGTATCTTGAGAGGCGTTATCCATGACTGTGTTAATATGCAGTCCCAATTCTGGCAACTTCATTGGAAGTGGAGGGATGTAAACATTGCCCTGACGAAACTCACGTGAAGAAGTCGCACGCTGCGAGATCCGGTGAATAGGATGCACATGTACAAATGTCGATCTCGTAGGTGTTGATTTATGTCCGGACTTCCGTACGATTGCGTAGGTGCTCCATCAGGATAAAGGAAAACCGCGGAAGAAACCTCATCTAGGTAGCTTGCTCTAAACAGAATTCAAATGCGAGACATCTTGAATATGAAGCAGACATGCTACCTTCACACCACGCACGAGGGCAGAACAATTTCTAAGAGCCAAGCTATGCTGTGGGCAATAACAGAGATGATGCAATTCCACCTCTGGAGTATTTTTCGCGATGTTTAAGTTGCCAATTTTTCCTGTAAACTTGCGATATGTAAGAAGAAAATAAAAGTAGAAAGATTTGCTCAGCCATTCATAGTGCACACCCTGATTATCAGCGCTACGGATCTGAGAAATTCATCTTTCACCTTCTTTACCCTACTTAACAGTGACCCCCATTATGCCTGTCGTCCTCAACTCAGAGTGTTAGAGGATAGCGCAGCTTTTTTATTTATATTTTTGTCTTCTACTTTCATTCTGGAGTGTCCGGGCAGTTCGCCATGTGATTTATCATAAGGAACTATCAAGGAGGTAGCTTAGATTGCACTGACTGCACACTAGTTAGCATAAGAGTTGACGGTCAACCTTGTGTTCTGAATCATTAACAGTATCGCGTTAAGTATGTTAACATTGCAGGTAACGTGTCTAAGATGTCTATTTGATATTACTTACTGAAAAGGGATTACTAAATCCTTGATGAATGGCGAAGGAAACAAATAGATTTGAACGGTATAATGGCTTTATGGTTAAACATCGCTATGGTTTCGAGTATTTGTGGCTTTCAGAGGATTTTTTGTCGAAATTTAATTAATAAAATCGAAGTTATTGCTTCAGGGAGGTCCAGTCCTCTGTGGTCCAGTGGTTGGCATTCTGACTTCTTAATCCCAGAGGTGGGGTAGCGAAGTATTCTTTCATTAGAATCACTGTCACTCTCTACCCTGTCCTACACCTCCTCTGGAGCAAATAAGTACAATATCGTATAGCTTACAATGTAAATGTAACTTATATTATATATCAAATTTAATAGCAAATTTCTTGGTAGTCTTTGAATTATAAATTATAACCTAGTCAAACAGATAGAATTTTAATGGTGTTATATTGCAAAGCATAGATCTCCAAAAGTACGAAAATATTATTTTATGTATGGAGGTTATAGTATCTGTTATTTGAAATATTTAAGCGTAAACTTCTGAAACTTCTACATAATGGAATAATGCAGAGTAGTTTGAACAACAAACCACAAAAATAGTGCTGGTTATATAAGGCACTTTCAGATGAAAAAAAGAAAAGGCGGGGAAGCAGTATACTCTCAGACAAAACCTTACAATTTCTCATATGTAGCTTATATATTGTAGCAATTATATAAAAAATTATTCATTTATCCATGTTACATTCAACACGCGCGAACAACATTCAGAGTTTAAATCAGAACCATGGAGAAAAATATATTCAGAGCTCATAGCAATGAGCTCTTGCGAAGGAAAAGAAAGAAAACCTGTTAACACTCACTCGAATCCTTCTAGCCACTATCGTTTATTACTTTCTCTACTACGTATAGTAAGTAGGGGAAGTATTGTATTCCACCCAAAAATTCGATACCGAGATTTCACCGGAAATATATGTTTTGAGACCCCCTGAATCCAAAAAAAAGCATTTTTGGAAACATGTGTCTGTCTGTGTGTCTGTGAACAGTATAACTCAGAAACAAACTTGGTATTTAGGTTCAGTATCTTCCAGAGATGCGACACGAAGGTTTTCAAGAAAATCCCCCCACCCAGATTACCCTTTACATGGAATATTTTTCGAAAATTTTAATTTTTTCAAAAATGGCTCTAACGATTTTGATTAAAACATCATATGTTTAAGATATTCTCATGACAAATAAAATGTATATCTTGAATTTTCTGGGAATGTCTCCAAAAGTATTCTTCATTGTGAACGACTTTTGCATAACTGGTAAACCATAAGAGATAGACAAAATCTTACTACACAAAAAATGTAGATCGCGTTAAAATACACAATTTATGTCATATACATTTTTTTTTTGATGGGTGAACAATTTTCGAGATATTGCTTGTTATTCCCTTAAATTTTTCAATACTTATTTTCTCAAATGGGAATTCGTTATTCATTTTTGTCTTGGATATGCAAAGAGTATTAATCTGTGGCAAAGGGAATGGTGCTGCACCTAGCAACCAGCTATTAAGAGATATTTATATGCTTAAAGGCTACTGTATTTCTATATTGCCCTTGTAAATATATATTCCCCTTACGTCTACAAGAAAATTAGCAATAAGATAGAGTCTGCAAATGTTTATCTCGATTAACATGAAGTAGATGAAGAATAAGCGTTTGTAAAAATAGTTTGTACAAGAGTAGAGAAAGACATGTGAGTGTAACACATCAGATTTTTTTAAATAGTTTCTACAAATTATTCTTGCAAAGCATATTTTTCTATCTAAAACATGTTAATCAAGATAAAGTTTTGTAGAAATGATTTCATTAAACATTTCGTTGTAGGTATAAAAGGGAACAGGAGACTGAAGGGATGGTATGTCTTAAAATGTATCAGTATATACTGCCATAGTCTCTTCACAACAGGAGGAATCTTGTCCTTTCGGTGTGTAGATGTGCTGCAGATCGGAAGTGCCAAAGTTTCATAAACGCGACTTCATTGCGCGACGTGGCAGCATAGTGTAATGAAGGTTCATTAATAACCCCAGAGTCATGAAGGATACAACAGATGTGATTGTTCCTCTGCTATCCTTGCACTGTTAATTCGTTCCAAGCTGAGTATGTTTGCAAAAGGCACCAATAGTCATAAAATTAAAAAAACTAAACTCCGTGGTGCAACAGCTCGTTTCCAGGCCAAGGCCTGCCGTCCAGCCGCTGTATCTCCCATCTCTTCCCACAACAGACGTCATGAGTGGGGCGCAGTACGGAAGGTGGGACGTGGTCAGCGCCCCGGGTCCCGCCCGGCCGGTATATGCGGCCTTCTTAACCTGAGCCGCTACTTTTCAATCAATTAGCTCCTTGATTGGCCCCTCAGGGACCTAAAGATGCTGAGTGCACCCTGGGCCAGGTACCTTTTTAAAGTGTGAGTTATAATTGACATCACCAGTTGACAACCAATAAGTATGTTTTGAGACTTTACGATTAAAGTAATAATTTTCTATTTTCTGTAAAAAAAAAATTAGTGGAAAACATTTAAGTGCGTTCTAAATGACAGGTACAATCGAGTGCACTAAAACGTACCGACTCTTTTGGTTTCCTATACTGCTTTTCATTATTTAATGAAGGCAGAATCTCCTTATCTGTGTTTCATACCAGCCCTGGGTGAACCAAACTCTTATTGGTTTTAATTCCAGTCCGACTCAAACACACACACATTGGCCTAAGAATAAAGATCAGGCCTAGGTGAGCGACGGAAGGGGAGGAGTATGGAAACACTTCAACTGAGTGGTTGGAAGACATGCTTCGCAACGACGGTCTTTTGAATGTCCGTCTCGTATTGGTGTGATGTCGAAAATCTGTCGCTCAAACATTAACCTACAAGCACAGTTTGGATTCAGGCTCAGAGCGAAGGAAATGGAAGGATAAGATACCATTAAGTGGAGTGCTAGAATCAGTAAGGACTGGGGGTTGCGCGTGACCGAGGCGGTTTAGCATTTCCTTATACCAACATAAACCACTGCGATTATATCGCCACGATTTCATGCACTCGACTATAGGCTACCCCTTGTGGTTTCGTTCTAAAAATGCAAGTTAGGGCTTATGGCATGTTCCATCTTGAGGCACAAAAAGAACATTTTTTTCGCGTTAAATGCTTTATCTAATAAATCCAATTTAGGAGCACGACGGCTAAAAATTGTGGGACTAATGCTAAAGACCGGCCGACATTAATATTTATTAAAGTGCACGTGCGTTGTGCTGTTTAATAAATGTGTTATGTCATGAATTCGCAAGGAAGTTGCGTTTATTATCTTGCTCATTAGTTTAGACAAGCTTATATTTAACTTATATGTACAGTTTATGTACTAGCTTGACTCCACTGTATAAACAAAGCCCAATTTTACCTTTACTGCAACCTTACAGATTTTAATGACGTAGAAAAAGGTATGTGTACTCGTAATAGTCGACGGCGTTATCTGCCCATTACCATTTATTTTCATATTTAAACACAGATTATCATCATCTTCACTTAATGACATAGCAATCAGTGCCTGTTCCACCGCCAAGGTCCCGCAGCCATCGTTTCCTGGGTCTGCCCACAGTATTTGTGTTGTAAGTCTTGTGTCAGGCATTCTTTCGACATGTTCTTTACAGTCTTGTTTAAGATGCTTTAATATATTATTAATATTAAAAATTTTAGTCCTTCCCTTATGCTCTCATTTGTTATATGGTCTTGTTTTGTGCATCGCTTTATATTTCTTTAAACGTTCCTTTCGGAAGCCTGTATTTCACTTTCCTGTTTCTTAGTTAATGTCCAGGCTTTATTTCCGTGTGATAGCACAGGTGCAGCCATGACTTTATAAAACTTCAGTTATTATTATTACTATTATTATTGTTATTTTAAATGCGCGTGTTGCTATCTTTCTGTTGACGGTAATAAGTATTTACTAGAAACCTATAAGTTTGGTGAAACATTGAGTACACCTTTTGTAAGCTGAGAGAATAGTCAGTTGTTTAAAATGCAGATTGATAAATGTGTTGGCCTTATATTACATAATCTTAGTATAAGCTTACGAGAAATTTTGGAAGGGGTTTTAATGTTTCAAAGCATAGTGCTTACAATGCGTAACAAGTTAAACAACAGCTAATATTTCTGAAATAGGCAATAAATATTCTATCCCCTTTGTCTTCTCCTCATGGTTTAAACGAAAGGCCTGTTCCGGTCTCATTTCCGTCTTTTCACGAGTATTCCTGCCGCTCCTTTCATTTATACAGAGTACGCGTCACGCTTTAGCCGAGAAAGTGGGCGGGAGGAGTCCAGCAGGTCGCGAGGTTAACAGCGGAATTCTAGATGCCTAATTTCCCGAGTATTCTACTCATAAACTTTCATTAGTTTATGGCATGCACACAATCATTTTATTTCAGTAGCCTGTTACAATAGTTACTCAAAGTGGTGTCCTTCAGCATTCACACATTCCCGACATCTTTTGATATTTGCATTCACACGCAAAAGTTCTTCCTCTGCAATCCTTCTAATTTCTGTTCTTGTACTGTCTTAGTTCATCTACACTGTGTGGGTTATTTCTGTGGTCTATAAGTTGCCTTCACACTTATCGGCATGAATCTGTTTAGTTGTATCGTACATAAAATATATTCGTTTTAGAGACGTTTTTTTTTTCAACCGGCATATCAAATATATAAATACATAATTTAATGCATACAAGCACACGCACTTTTAAAGTAATTCCAAACAAGTACACAAGAAAACACGCTTTCTAGCACCTCAAAGTATACAAAACAACGACCGGTAACATAGAGCCCTTGTAAACACGTGTCGTTTTCCAACACCTTAACCTGTACTAAGCATTGACCAGAAATAAAGAGCCCGCGTAGCATTGAAGGAAAGTTTCCCAACTAGAATGCCGCTGTTTTCCTCGCGCTCTGCCGGCTTCCTCCCGACCGCTTTCTCGGTTCAGGCGTGACTAAGATTCTTAGTACTTTCTCCATGTCTACATATAGTAGGTAGAATAACATTCCTCCCAAAAATACGATATGAGATTTCACTGTAATACATGTTTTGAGTACCACTAAAACAAAGTCAAAAGAAAAAAAACAGAAAAGTCCGCCTGTCTGTCTATATCTGTGAACAGCATAACTCAAACACATATAGCCGATGAAGTTAATCGGAATTCATACTGAGGCTCACAAGAAATGCTATATATACTGCTAATACCTCACACATATAACATTTAATAAAAATTATAAGACGGTTATGAAAAATGTAAAGTAAGGTGTATTTACATCATTGTTTCATTTATATAGCCTAGGAATGGGCAGAAAGTAACGTAACGGTTACATTGTAACGGTTACCAAAGTAAGGAAACAAAGTAACTGTTACCCAATAACGTCAACCAAAGTAAGTTTACAAAGTAACCAGCCATCCAATAACGGTTACCAGTAAAGAATGCAAAGTAACTAGTCACCAGTAACGAAGACAACTAGTTATCGCGTTAACAGCTGCTTAAGAAACTAGACGGTTACCAAGCCTGAATGACAACATTCACTGCATGTGCGCGGCAAGGGCATCGCTTATCGGGAACTGTGAGGTTACCTCAATATTCGTTTACAACTTGACTCATCCTCGCACGGAGTTTCAAGTAGGTACATATTTGTTTATTACAGTGTGTTGCTTATCGCTTCGAATGTAAGTCACAGGCCACAGATGACAGGTCGCTCAGCACTTAGGCAGCAAAGCTGTGTGCAGTGCATTAAGATGGTTCTTCACATGCGATTATAGGTGCACGACTTTTTTACACTTCGCATGTAGATGAATATAAATACACAATTAATGCTGTTTAGTAGCACAATATGCACGTGCCGCTTAGATCGAACAACGACATCGTTCATGTTGAAACGTAGTTAACATCTAATCGTTTCTGGTAACACCATTAATGTAATGTAACTGCGAACGTGATAACCATGAAAACAAATAACTTATTCGTTACTGGTAACCGTTACATGTAAGCTATAACGCATTACAATTGCGACAGTTATAACCGTTGCTCTAAAAAAACTGTGTCATAATCCTAATATAGCCCCTCTAGCTCATATGTTCATATCGGGGCTTTGACTTAAAAAAACAACTGATGGTATTTATACTCTTTGAATTGTAGGTTTCTTGATGTTAGGTTTTATTACTTTATAACGCAAATTCACTCTCACACTCATACTTCCAGTCTATGCGAAGGATAGGGAAAGATTCTGATTAATGAAAACATTTCCCACCTAACCGGGAATCGAACCCGGGTAATCTGGGTTGAGAAAACAGAGCTCTGACCACTCGACCATAGAGCAGTCAAGTAACGAATATTACTCCATACAAAGAATTGTTTGAAAGTCTCCATTTTGTATTCCTAACGGATGTCTGCTTAAGTATGAAATTTGGTGATTATCTCGAGTTTTCTCTGCTATTGTACAATGCTGTTCACAAATTTTAGAGAAATAAACAAAAACACATATTGATTTTCATCTTAAAATGCTTCCCAGTGAAATCTCGATCGAATTTCGAGTTGAATGGAATATATCTCTACAGGTATTTTATGTAAATACGGAACCTAATATTGCACCAGCAAAGTGACTCCGCAGTAACGTATGAGACTTGCATTCGGGAGGTTCAGAGTTCGAGTCCTGACCATAGGTTTTTCGTGGTTTTCACGGGACGGTAGGCAATGCTGGTGTGTTTCCTTTTCTACCACAACTATCCTGTCCCTCATTTTCGCACCCAACATCTCCAGCATCATTTGTTTCGGGGTTGAAGGACCAGGAGACGGTGTTAGGCGTCGGACGGCTCAGATGGGTCCCGCCTCCAGGAGATTTTGGAGAAGAATCCCCTTCTGGGGAACCCCGAAGGGTTTAGGGGTTAGTGGTCGGGCTTGCGTTCGGAATGGAACTGTTAGGGACCCCGCCCATGCTTGCACACGTCGTCTCCCGGATCTGGTCACCCTTCGGATCTTTCCTGCATCCCTACCTCCCAGGAGCCTACCCCAGTAGTCGCTCTATAATATGTACCTTTACCTCAGAGCTAGTTATTACATTTTGTTTTTAAGTTGTAAATTCTATATTTCCTACTGATAGAAATTCAACACTGATTCATGAATCTGTTATTCGTTTTTATTTGAGGCGTTCAAACAATGAAGAAATTGCTTGTGACAAATGACCTACTCTTCTCTACATGATCTACTGAGTTCCCGTCATGGTTCTGCAGCCGATGCAGCGATTCCATATTCGTATTAGGCAAATGCATAACAAATCCTGACACATTTCAACCGTCAGCAAAGTTACGTAGAATAATACATAACTTGAGGCAGATGTTAAGATATTACTTTTGAAGTATGGGTGCGGTAAAGTTTTCCGATCCAGACATGGATATTTCCATTCAGTTTGACTGTTCATTCCGGCAGCCCATAATTCTATTGGCCATCTCTCTGTTCCTACTTGAAGGCCTCTGGGAAACTTCCCACCTCTTATTTACGAGCTTTTCGATTCGCTTTGAGTACATGGGAGAATTTACGATGTGCAGCACTTGTAAATGGAACTGTAAATCCTGGTTTTCAATTCCAGGTTATGTTTTTAACAGTTGTGCTGTTGTGCTCTGTCCCGTACTCTGTATACACGCATGTTAATTGCGGAAACAACTTGCTGCCTAATTCGCCAGCAAGAGGGATGCCCAATGGGGAACTAAACTGCATTCCAGGCCAGCAAAGCGAATAAAATCGGGAACGTATTTTTCTACCTGTGCACATTACTATTTTTGTTGAGAGCGGGACTTGCATATTTTAAGGTATTATCATTCTGCAACAAACGCGGATCATTTAGCATGTACGGTTTTATTTATTTACCTACGTATTGGTTTATTTATTTGATTAATTGTTTATTTGCTACGGCAGAGCTACGGTCATTAAGCCCTCGCTGCCGCTTTGGCACATAAAAGAATATAGCATACCGCACCTAGTCACAGTAATATAATGATAATAAATGAAGTATAAAATTACTGATATTGTTTCTGCATATATACGATTAATGCAAAATGCTGCCAAAACTTTGTGGAGCTTCATGTCCAATAAATATGAGTTAAAAAACTAATATTTCATAGAAAAAATACTGCTTTGAAACTTTTTACTGCAGGGATAAATCCTGCAACTCTTTTGTTTACTGCATTGTACATATACAGAAGAAGCAGCATTCAAAGAGGTATCATAATATACCTATCCTCGTTTTATAATAACAATTTTAAAGCAATTTTGTTAATAAAATATTAATTTTACGCGAGGATCTTGATCTTTTACACATTTTACACAAATTCAATAAAAATCCGAGGTGTAATAAATTCAAGCGTCTGACTCGTTTGAAGATTTGCCTAGATAACTTTTGCTTCTCTAGTACCTAACTAACTATAGTAGACAGAGGAAGTACTATATTTCACCCCCAAAAAATCGATATCGAAGTCTCCCATAAACGCATGTTTTGAGGTCTCCTGAATAAAAACGTCAATACTTTAGAACTGAGGTGGCGAAAACGTGACTCGTGAGGCATTTTGACTCGCAGGCGCACGTTCCCTCTCTGCAACCGTCCGTTTGATTTTCACATGCTGCTGAGTGACGCAGTGTGTGTTGCATATTTGGTGACTCGCGGAAAGAAGTCGTTTTCGCCACCCTTGCTTTAGAAAATCCTCCCCCATTTGATCCCTGCGCTATTCAGATCTCATCGCGCCAGATATACTGCGGGACACCATTAAACGAAGATTGGCAGCTTTGATGTTTGTGCAAATTAAAGCTTGAATGGTATTCATTAAATACATAGGAAGGCAGCACGTTATAACAAAAAGTAAACAGAACTGTATTCTCACAGTGATATCAATACTTGTTGCTGCATAAAGGAAACATAACTGAACAATAAATAAATAAATAAAGCAGCATGTTTTCCCTCTAATTCAATTGGTTAATATACCTGTACTAGCATATTGCTGATCATAGAAATACAACAGGATTATAGACAAAAATATAGTCCAATTTTATTGCCATAATATGTATGTCATATTCGGTAAACCATATGCATATACACATTTATCTCTAGTTTCTAAACATGATCAGTAAATTATAACAAAAGAGTAATTTGCATTTAGTAACGAATATCATCTGTGGGTATTTTACGGGGAGTCCCACTTTCTGACGAGTATATAGACCGTCTTTCCCACTTTTTTATCCACTAATTTACTATAAAAACACTTTTATGCACTGCCGTTGCAATTACTGTAACAGTGCGACCAGCCTCCCATATACCCACATATACCCACAAGTAATTTCCTTAGTGTACGGCATGACTGGTTCTGAGACAATAAGAAAAGGCATCAACTTTTCCCCCTTATTGCTGTGTTATCAAACCACCATTCTCTGCGATAGAAAGGTGAAGGACACTCCTCAAAAGGTCCCAGAAAACGATACAAAATCCGCCGAAGATTTTCTTTGGCGCTCTTTGTACAACGGGAGTAGCGGAAACCGAGTCGATAGTCAGATGTTTAATAGGCAGTAGGTACGTGGCCTGAAATTCCATGGCTGCGAGAGCGTCAGTACATTAAGAAAATGACAGTATTGAAAAACTCAAACCATATTTACGGATACCTTGAAAATGGCTTATGTCACAGAAAAAAGTTGTTCTAAATAACGTGGGTTTTGAAGATGTCTACGAACATGTTTTGTATAGTACGTTTCTGTTTCTTATGGTTTACGCATTGTTAAAATTACACAAAGTTATTTCTGAATGAACAGGACTTCACAAACTATTCCCAGAAAATTGAATATATGCGCTTCATTTATCAGTGAATATCTTAAATACACATTTTAGTGTAAATCGTTAGTCATTTTTGAGAAAATCAAAAATAAAGAAAGCTTTTCCATGCAAACGATAGTTTGGGGTGGGGGATTTTCTTGAAAATATTTCTGTCGCATCTTTGGCAGATGAGAAGTTAAATACCAAGTTTCGTATTAATCCGAGTTTTCGTTTTTTTTTAATTTGGGTAAGCAAGGATTTTTTTTTGAAAGTTGATGTATTGGAGCAATGATTAATTTAATCAAATATTTGTTAAGCTGTTCACAGTCGAATACACGGACCGTTTAGTAAAAATGCTGTTTTTGGTCAGGGAGCCTCAAGATATGTATTTCCGATGAAATCTCGACATCGAATTTTTGGGTTAAATACAATACTTCCACTACTTATTTTCCCTTTAAAAAATGGAATAGAATTGTCGTTACGGTAGCGCTATGTATAATCCTTGGCCGTTATAACCATAAACCAGAGAGCAGCACTGAGAGGTTAGAATTATAAAGCGACAGATTGCATAGTTCATTGTCGATATTAATAATTGACTGTCATCATCTTCAAAGAAATCATATTAGCTAAGTAATTTTGATACAAATGTTTTGATTTTAAATACTATTAGGTTTCATTGTTTCTTTTTTTAAGGGGGAGCTTGAAGATGTATTGTATTGTTGCTGCTATGTATGGTAAACAGTTTCCAGTAGCCTTCACCCCAAATGTACTTTCAGGTGACCTTTGCCCCAAGTTTAAAAAATATTAACTTTGCAATTTGACTGTTTCTTTAAGTATTAAATATTTATGTTTGCCTCGGCTGCGTCAGTATTATTGTTAGAGACACAGTTTCTCTTGGCAGGGTTGTGGTACGACTGAAGAATGGAGGCTTACACAGATTTTAAGTTTTAATTCTTCTCCTTTTTATTAATCCTTGATACAAATTAAATAGCACTTCACTGATATCGAGAGCTGTGAGATTCTTTTATTTAATACTTGCACTTTTTAATACGTAATCTATTTTTGTCTCACACGAATACGTATTTAATTTCTCGAGGACACATCTCACGTCTGGTTATGAGCACTGTCTAGAAGCAACACGTCTGGTTATGAGCACTGTTTGGAGGCAACTCAACAGTTTTCCACCGCCTAAATTTATAGATTTCTGTATTTCAAGTCTCTGATTGGCTAATCCTAGTCCAATAGAATACCTTCATTTAACTAAAGCTTTTTCTGGTTGTTGATTGGCAATTTTATAAACTGTCACTAAAATTACAATATTGCTTCCAAGAATCACAAGTAGTATTGTTAAACTCTCAAACTCATTATTGCCTAAAGGTTACCTCATTGTTAGCAACTCCCGTAACTGAAGATGGGAGAAACATATCTCCCGAAAGCGCTCCTTAGTTAACATATAGCGCTAATGTGATGGGAATTAACACATAACCACTCAGTTTAAATTATCATATGATAACATCACAATAAAAAGTACTTCTGTTTCATTATAACTTTCAACTTATTATTCTCACAGCTCCTACATTATTAAATTACGTAATACATTCACATAACATTATTGAACATGTTTACAATAATATAAGCATATGCAATGACTGTTACATGCATTTTTACAAATTATTACATACACATATTACTTCAAGGCGGGCTGTTATTGAATTTACATATTATGTAATTAGACTGAAATTATTTAAGTGTTAAAATACTGCCTCAAGCTATAGGCTTAAAGAATTCAGGGCTATTTGAGGTGTGGTGTAGTCTGTAAAACAATTAGTGCTGGTTAAAGTGTGTTTCCGCTGAGATAATGGAATATATTTTACCTTTGTTTTAGTTTATTTAGAATCGGAATGAAGCGGTGCAAATGATAAAACGCCTAGTTTTGGGAGAGATATTAGTGCAGTTAGTCACTTTCTATAGCCACGCCAGGCAATTACTTAACGTTGTTAACCTAAACGGTTCGAAATTACATACAAGTGGTAATGGAATGAACCTGCTCTGGAATCCCCTAGAGAACCTGAAATGCTCCGACTAACTGTTAACTATTAACTGATTACTAGCCACTAAAATATTCATGTATATCCGAATTGTACTCCTAATTAGTACGGTAGCACGATAAAATGTGGATTTGCATCCCATAATCTGGAATTATTCTTCTCTTTTTGTTTCGAAATGGTACACGGCCATTTCGATCTTTTTAGATACTAGATTTCATGCAGATTTTGTGTTTGTTTGAGCATTAAGTTTTATATATTGGTACGTGTCTTAACTTCTTTTGTAATTCTCTTTTAATCTCTCACGACTATCATGTATAAAAGTAATAAATTTAAACTAATTGCGCTTTTCTCCTATTAACAAAGTGAATTTAAGTACACGAAAGCACTTGTTTCGCTGTGAAACAAGTGCTTATAAATGTCCTTTTTAACGCTCCCCATATGGCCTATGACCTTCGGAAGTTACCTTACTCCACCAAGCGATGACTGGACCCATTTCTGAGGCGAGGGCATCCAGCGGGCAGAATCCATTGTCCCCGGTGGTAGGGTGATGATGGCAATGGCGGTGGAATGAGAGGAGCTACAGCTTTTAACGTGGACTACGAAACACTTTGGGCCTTTGGAATACTTCACATGAGCAAGTCAGAGGAGAAGGCTGGAAATCGAACCCCGGACCCTGAATGCGAGAGTTGGAAACGAAACCACTCGCTACCCCGGTGCCCCTATAATATAAATGCTGACATGAGTATAAAATGTGAGGTCTTAGCATTACTTATGCAATCTGGACGCTTTGATCAAAAGGAAAGTAAATAAATAGAACGGCTAAATTAAATAATTTTGAAGTCATAGAGAAGTAGAAGGGAATCAAATGGATATAACAGAGAAAAGCTGTTAAAATATAACTGTTTAACAAAACAGCGAAATTGTAGTTGTTGAAAGCTAACTTGTGGTTTTAAAAGCTTGTGAAATCTCGCAATTTTGTTTTCTTATGTAAATATAAAAAAGGGGAAAATAAATTTGAATAATGTCGGTTAAAGTAATGGAAATATTAGTTTTAGATAGCATCAGAACACAACTACAGAAAACCTTTATTTTAAAGATCACATGCAAAACCATCATTTATTATCCTTTGAAAGTACTATACATAAGTTACAGCCGGGTTCCCTTATGCGCAACTGTTTCTATATATGTATGTACTATGGAATTTTATCCCAAGCCAGCCGATGTTAGTGACTTACAGGATGGAAGGAGTTATAATACGCTCCTTTTAAGAAGTATGGACAATTAGTTACAGGAACAGAAATTCTATTATCAATTTTGTTTTACCTTTCTTAGCTTTGAAGTCTTATAACGAATTTGAGAAAAAGTATAAGTATTGGAACATTTAAGGGAATAACAAACAATATCTCGAAAATGGTTCACTCAACAAAAAAAAATGTATATGACATAAATTGTGTATTTTAACGCGATCTACATTTGTTTTGTAGTAAAATTTTGTCTATCTCTTATGGTTTACCAGTTATGCAAAAGTCGTTCACAATGAAGAATACTTTTGGAGACATTCCCAGAAAATTCGAGATATACGTTTTATTTGTCATGAAAGTATCTTAAACATATGATATTTTAATCAAAATAGTTATAGCCATTTTTGAGAAAATTAAAATTATCGAAAAATGTTCCATGTAAAGGGTATTCTGGGGTGGGGGGATTTTCTTGAAAATCTTCGTGTCGCATCTCTGGAAGATATTGAACGTAAATACCAAGTTTGGTGTTTATCCGACTGTTCGTTTCTGAGTTATGCTGTTCACAGACACATGTTTCCAAAAGTGCTTTTTTTGGATTCAGGGGGTCTCAAAACATGTATTTCCGGTGAAATCTCGGTATCGAATTTTTGGGTGGAATACAATACTTCCCCTACTTACTATACGTAGTAGAGAAAGTAAAAATATTATATTTTACTTGATCATAGAGAACTTCATACAGCGAAACAATATTAAGATCTTTTATTCACTTAATTGCGAAGAATTAGTGCTTCAACGGAAGGATTTTACCTCTTTCATCCTGTATAGTGGCGAAGCAGGCACTGAACGACGGAAGGTAATTATTTAACTTCATTTCCAGATTGGAATCTGCCAGTAGACCATTAAGAAGCCTCGACGTTAAGAAGTGGAATCTACTTAGAGGCCTCGAAGTTTCAGTAGCGGTTACAGTACTAGGTCGTTCATAACAGCATCTATTGGTGATTATTGTTTCCCCAAGACGTAGTTTGACTTATTTATCGTCATTATGAGGAGTACAAATTGGCATAATGGACATTTTAGTGCAATATTTCGTCTTAAACAACGTGAAATTGCTGTAGAAGCTGCTGGATTCAATTTAAGCAGCAAAGAACTCTCGAACAGCCTTTGATCGCTAAACATCTCCCTGCAGCCATTTGGCAAATGGAATGAGTAGCTGTTAAAAGCCTTAATAAATATGTACCCAACTTAAAAGCGTATTTACGCCACCACCCAGTAAGCTTCTGTGTGAAAAATGTTTAAACCACATCGTTACCCGTTCTCTGTAAGGTGCCACTAAATCAAAATTTCTTTTGCACGCTACAACCAAGTGGCATGAACATTTGTACCGCTCTGGCAGTAATATATTAGTGTAATTTTAGGTCATTCTTCATCCCTCGAAATGCCAGAGCGGTTTTATGAGGCACAGGCAGTGTAAGTGATACCATGTTGTTGGACCTGAAACATGGGAGAAGGGAAATGAATTGAACCATCTATGTAGCGGGCAGCAAATTGTAAATAGTTCAGTTATATTGTACATAGAATTAATCTTGCACGCGGCAAGGGAGCCGTATTGAGAGAGCACCGGCTTTAAAACCGCTGGCATAGGTTTTTGTATTGGGAATCTGAAGGAGCGGTTTTTGAGGGAGAGACGCGATCTTGCCATCATTGACAACGTCAAGTAGACAATTATATGCACTCCCTCTCGGAGAACGTCCTTCAATAACGGCTGGTTTCCATGGTATCGCAAACGAGATTTTCTCCGTCAGTAGCGCGTTTGAAAAGAATCTGGTGGTGTGTTACATCATTCACATGAATTCCTCTACCCACACTTCTACAACTAATTGCTTTCTCTACACCTACGTAGTAGATAGAAGGTATTGCATTCCACCCAAAAATTTCACCGGAAATATATGTTTTGAGAGCCCCTGAATACAAAAAAAGCATTTTTAGGGAAAGGTCCATGTATTTGTGTCTGTATCTAGTGTGCCTGTGAACGGCATAACTCAAAAACAAAATATCGAATATATACCAAACTTGGTATTTAAGTTCAGTGTCTTCCAAGGATGCGACACGAAGATTTTCAAGAAAATTTTCCCATCCTTAACTACCCTTTACATGGAACGTTTTTCGAATATTTTAATTTTCTATAAATTGCCTCTAACGATTTTGATTAAAATTTATTAAAATATTAAAGATATTTATATGACATATAAAATGTATATCTTGAATTTTCTGGAAATAGTCTCTGAAGCCCTCTTCATTCGGAAGGAATTTTGTATAACTGGTAAACGTTAAGCGATAGACGAAAACGTACTACACAACAAATGTAGATCTCTTTAAAGCACACAATTTATTTAAAATAAGTTTTTTTGTGGCATGAGTCATTTCTGAGATATCTGTTTTTAATGGTTCGAATTGTTCATTTCTTGGCCATTCTTTAAAGTCGTTTCAACATTCAGTTGTTTTTCACGATTGCATGGAAACAATAGAGAATTTTAAGGTTAGCATATGGCGCCCAGTTCTTAAACATTTGACTATCGCATTTGTCTTTGTATCTATAACGAAATGCATAACATAGCTATTTCTGCGAAGGTTTATTTGGATTATTAGTAGATATAAAAATAAGCTTTATCAAGAATAGCTTGTATGCTCGCTAATAAACGATAGAGATAGCGAAAGTCATGTGAATGTATCACATCAGATTTTTTTACAAAGGTTTATTCTTCTACCTGCTTCATGTTAATCGAGATAAACGCGTGCAGAAACGTTTTATTACAGAATTCGTTGTAGGTACAAGGGGATTACAGTAGGGCTAAGTCATAGTCAGAGCTCTCAAAAATGGGTCGCTGTTGTGACGGTTTTAGGTTGCTTTCTCTTTGCATTACAACGAGAAAAAAAACGAATGACTTATCGCATGAAAAATGTAAAGTACTTGACAATTAAAACCAATACCGTTGAAGAGGAAAATAAAGAGGAGAGGATATTCCTAGAAAATTCAACATGGACGTTTTATTTTTTCACGCATATATCCTAAAACTATGGTATTTTAATGAAATCGTGACACCCATTTTTGAGAAAATAAAAAATTACGATACTGTTTCCAAGTAAAGGTGGGATAGGTGGTTTTCTTGAAAATCTTCGTGTTGCATACTTGGAAAACACTGAACTTAAACACTATGTTTTGTATTTATCGATTGTTTTTAGTTATGTTGTCCTCAGGTACAGGCACACACACACGCACGCACGGACCTTTTCCTTTTTTTTTAATTAAGGAAGCCTTAAAACCGTATTTCCGGTAAAATTTCGATATCGATTTTTTGAATGGCCTGCAATACTTCCTTTGTTTCCTATACGTAGGCAGTAGAGAAAGTAAAAGCGGTTTTATGTATTATTAAACCAATACAGACTACTGATTCTTATTTTCTCTACAATTTAACGTATGCCAGGTAGAGGAAATATTTTATTCCACAGAAAAATTGGATACCCAGATGTCTTTGAAGTAGAGCTTTTTCAGGGATTAAGCGAAGATTTCTCACCAAATTCCCACACCCCAAACAACAATTTCCATGGCTAAAAATAAGTACATTAATAATAACAATAATAATGTGTTACTTTCACATCACTTTTCTACCCAATCTTCCGCAAATTATTCTTTCAAAAACTTATTCTTTTATCTACTTCATGTTAATCTAAATTCTAAATCTAAATGTAAATTTGAAAATTCAAACCAATAACAACGAATCTCTTGGAAATGATTAATGCCACAAAAAATTGCTTCACATAATTTCTGAAATTTATAAAGATCTACGTCAGTAAGCTGTTGTCTATCTATTATCTTTTACAAAATTTTACATTTATTCAGAATGAAGAGGATTTCACAGGCTATTCCCAGAATATTCACCACATACATTCTACGTATATTTCTCATGTAAATATCTACCTTAAACATGTGGAGTTTTAATAAAAATCGTTAGAGCCATTTGAAAGCTCTAGTAAGTATTGAAACATTTTCCATGTAAAGATTAGTTTGTGGTTCGTTAATTTGAGAATTTTCGTGTTGCATATTTTGAAGACGTTGAACTTAAGTATCAAGTTTGGTAATTATCTGAAACTTCCTATTTTGGTTATTCTGTTCACATACACACAGACATTTAAATGCATTTTTACTTTCGTGGTGTGTGTCTCTGTATGCGTGCGTGTGTGAGTGAAACGAAAAGTTGGATAAACACCATACTTGGTATTTAGGTTTGGTACCTTCCAAAGATGCGACACGAGGATTTTCCCAGAGAATCCCCACCACAAACTATGCATTAAGGAAGATTTTTGGAAACATTTTTATTTTCTAAAAAAATGGCTTTAATGGTTTTGATTAAAATACATACATTAAAGATATTTACATGACAAATAATGTATATATCTTGAATTTTCTGAGCATAGCCTTTGAATCCCTCTTCATTCGGAAGGAATTTTGTATAATATTGTATTACTGCTAAACGTGAAGCGATAGACGAAAACGCACTGCAGAAAAATTGTGCATCCTTTAAAACACATAATTTACGTCAAATAATTTTTTTGCAGCACAAGACATTTCTGAGACATCCGTTATTAATGGTTCGAATTATTCATTACTTGGTCATTATTTTTAAGTCCTCTATTCAATTGTTTCTCGCAATTGCATGGAAACAATATGGAGTTTAAGGCCAGCGTATAGCATCCAGTTCTTGAACAATTGACTATCGCTATACCCTTTGTATCTATAACGAAATGTGTAATGCAGCTTTTTCTGCAAAGGTTTATTTGCATTAAAATGAAGTAGATAGAAAAATAAGCTTTAGTAATGTTAGTTTTATACCCACTAATAAACGCCTGAGGCTGGAGAAACTCATAGAGTGTCACATTAGATTTTTACTTTCTCTACTACGTATAGTAAGTAGGGGAAGTATTGTATTCCATCCAAAAATTCGATACCGAGATTTCATGTTTTGAGATCCCCTGAATCCAAAAAAAGCATTTTTGGAAACATGTCCGTGTGTGTGTCTGTCTGTCTGTCTGTGTGTCTGTCTGTGAACAGCATAACTCAGAAACGAACAGTCGAATAAACACCAAACTTGGTATTTAGGTTCAGTATCTTCCAGAGATGCGACACGAAGGTTTTCAAGAAAATCCCCTCACCACAGAGTACCCTTTACATGGAACATTTTTCGAAAATTTTAATTTTCTCAAAAATGGCTCTAACGATTTTGATTAAAATATCATATGTTTAAGATATTTTTATGACAAATAAAATGTATATCTTGAATTTTCTGGAAATGTCTCCAAAAGTATTCTTCATTAAGAACGACTTTTGGTAAACTGGTAAACCATAAGAGATAGACAAACTTTTGCTACACAAAAAATGTAGATCGCGTTAAAATACACAATTTATGTCATATACAGTTTTGTTGTTGAGTGAACCATTTTCGAGATATTGCTTGTTATTCCCTTAAATTTTTCAATATTTGCTCAAATGGGAATTCGTTATTCATTTTTTTGTCTTGGATATGCAAAGAGTATTAATCTGTGGGAAAGGGAATGGTGCTGCACCTAGCAACCAGCTATTAAGAGATATGTATGTGCTTAAAGGCTACTGTTTTTCTATATTGCCCTTGTAAATATATTTTCCCCTTACATCTACAAGAAAATTAGCAATAAGATAGAGTTTGCAAATGTTTGTCCCGATTAACATGATGTAGATGGAGAATAAGCGTTTGTAAAAATAGTTTGTACAAGAGTAAAGAAAGTCATGTGAATGTAACACATCAAATTTTTTTATATAGTGGACCTCAAAACCCGTATTTCCAATGAAATTTCTATATCAAATTTTAGGGTGAAATACAACAGTTCCTCTATTTACTAGAGATAAGTAGTAATAAAAATTGCTTTGTTTTACCAAAAACGCCTTTAATAATTTTGATTAAAATATATGTTTGAAACAATGGCATACATAATTTTTCATAAGTGGCCTATTCATGAATCCTGCATAACTTGAGGTACAAGAGGAAGAGGTGTACATAGAGCTGACTTTAGTTCCGTCTACTAAAGAATATATGATGACCGCATGTGTATCTTAGTTTATTGCTGCCACGTAGCCTTGGAAATTGTAAAATTTGTAAACGATGCTGCAATAATGCGAATAAGGAATACCGTGAGAAACTACACAGGTTGGTCGAAATAAAGATTTCAGCTTAATTCCTCTTGAACGCAGCCTCGACGTTATCTTACCTACAAGCTACCTCGTTCCGTTCTACATGGACTTGTTGAATGCATATTAGATAAAAGACACAGTTTCTTTGACGGCACATTATGTTAATTGCGATGAAACGTTCCTTCCATCATCAGCCATTTCCTTTGAACTAGCTTGTCCCTCCAGATAACTGCGCGTTTTCATATTAGCAGAATGTGTATTGTATCTTATCTCTCACCGCATGTAGGACATACAGTTGAAATAACAATCTTCCATCCCTCGTATTTTCCTTGCAAACAACTGTTTAAATACTTCACTATGTTCCTGGCTCTATAGATATTACTGCTGAATGATATTATGTGTTTAATTAACTTGGGTGAGTATCGGAAATGTAGAATCACACGAATAAAAAATCAATGTCATGACCGGGATTTGAACCACGGATATTCCGGTTCCCGCCCGGTTACTCTAGCTAACTGAGCTACCATGGCAACTTTTCCCCAGCAAAGCACAAGGAGACCTCAAAATAATTTTGTCGGTAAGAGCAGCCCGACGGAAACAGGAAGATCTTCAAATTCTGGCTATGGCATTGAATTTTTCGTCGTCTGATTCTACCTTTCCAGCGTTGTCCTACACATGGCTTATCTGGAAGAACAATTAAAACAATTAATTAGCATTGGGAGAGTATTTACTTAGGTTAAAGAAGAAATAGATTTGCTCCATAAATTAAGGTTGTAAATATGTATACGTATTTGATAAATTGTAACATTTATCAGTAAAAATTATAATTGTGAAGTTTACTTGTAAAATTTGTAGTCGATAAATACAATAGTAGGAAGCTAAAACTTAGAACAGTAACAGTGAGTATAATAAATTAGAAAAATATGTCATGAATATTTTATACGGTTTGGAATAGAACCTGGGTTAGATGTAATGAACTTATAACAAATAAATAAATAAAAATATTAATTGCGGTAAAGTAGCCACATACACTATGTGATCAAAAGTAGCCGGACACCTGGCTGAAAATGACGTACAAGTTTGTGGCGCCCTCCATCGGTAATGCTGGAAGTCAATATGGTGTTGGTCCACCCTTAGCCTTGATGACAGCGTTCACTCTCGCAAGCATACATTCAATCAGGTACTGGGAGGTTTCATGAGGAATGGCAATCCATTTTTCACAGAGTGCGGAACTACGGAGAGGTATCGATGTAGGTCGGTGAGGCCTGGCACGAAGTCGGCGTTTCAAAACATCCCAAAGGTGTTCTATAGGATTCAAGTCAGGACTCTGTGCAGGCCAGTCCACTACAGGGATTTTATTGTTGTGTAACCACTCCGCCACAGCCCGTGCAGTATGAACAGGTGTTCGATCGTGTTGAAAGATGCAATCGCCATCCCGAATTGCTCTTCAACAGTGGGAAGCAAGAAGGTGCTTAAAGTATCAATGTAGGTCTGCGCTGTGATCGTGCCACGCAAAACAATAAGGGATGCACGACCACACCATAATACCACCACCTCCGAATTTCACTGTTGGCACTACACACGCTGGCAGATGACGTTTACTGGGCATTCGCCATACCCACACCCTGCCATCGGATCACCACATTGTGTACCGTGATTCGTCACTCCACACAACGTTTTGCCACTATTCAATCGTGTAATGTTGACGCTCCTTACGCCAAGCGAGGCGTCGTTTGGCATTTTCCTGCGTGATGTGTGGCTTATGAACAACTGCTCGACCATGGAATCCAAGGTTTCTCATCTCACGCCTAACTGTCATAGTACTTGGAGTGGATCCTGATGCAGTTTGGAATTCCTGTTTGATTAGCTGGATAGATGTCTGCCTATTACTCTTTACGACCCTCTTCAAATGTCGGCGGTCTCTGTCAGTCAACAGACGAGGTTGGCCTGTACGCTCTTGTGCTGTACATGTCTCTTCACGTTTCCACTTCACTATCACATCAAAAACGGTGGACGTAGGGATGTTTAGGAGTGTGGAAATCTCGTACAGACTTCTGACACAAGTGACACCCAATCACCTGACCACGTTCGAAGTCCGTGAGTTCCACGGAGCGTCTCATTCTGCTGTTTCACGATGTATAATGACTACTGAGGTCGCGGATAATGAGTACCAGGCAGTAGGTGGCAGCACATGCACCTAAGATGAAAAACGTATGTTTGTTGGGGGTGTCCGATACTTTTGATCACATAGTGTAAGTCTTCATTAAATGTAAATAATGATTGTAATATGAATATGCATTTTTATGTGACATTGATTTGAGATGTATATTGATTGTAATTATTGTTGAGAAGTAAGTTTGTACGGCCTTACTGAAACTGACAATAATAGCGCGCAATAATGCAGCGAGGGGGTGAGCTGTTTATCATTATTGGGAACGAGGAAGTTACGTAATGTTGGCGCGTTTTTTTTTTCTTGAGAATCTTCTGGAACGTTTCCCTAGAGCATATGTATTCATAATTTTCATTGGATATAAAAATAGACGCTAATGTTGGCGCGTTTTATTAGCCAATTGCAGTTCAGTTATAATCTTTAGGCATATCAGTGTGTAGGAGTATAAAAAGAGTAGGTTAGAGGTAGACCCAGGCAGTTCATCAAAATTCTTTGTACACTACACGTCGCATTTGCGTCAGTTCATCGAAAATATTTGTAAAGTACACGTCGCCTTCAGTCAGTCAGTTCGTCGAAAATATTTTGTATGATACACGTCGCCTTCAGTCCAGCAGAAATATTACACGTCAGCTATAGATTCACAAGTTACGCGTAGCAGAATTATAAAAAATCTAAAGTGTTGTAAAGTTAATTATACAAAAGGTTGAAGTACGTGGATTAAAAGTGATCAGTAAGAAGTTATTATAACAGTTTCAGTTTGGCGAGTGTTAAGATCAATGTATAAATGTGATAGTTAACGTGTTCGACAATAAAAGTGTAAAACAAATTTCTTCATCAGTGTTATATTTAGATAAAAGATTCCTTTCCGTTTACACAACCTGTATAAAGAGAAGTACTCGACCCAAAATAAGATAATAGCTAGCCGGAGGACAGTGAAACAGAATTAAATAAAAAAAAAATAAAAGTAAAATTCTTTCAAACAAAATCTAATACTGCCGCAAATTGCTAACACCAGATGGAGCTACAAACCGAACAAATGAATGACGTCACAAGATGGCTTCAACGCGTGAAGTAAACACACATAACACAAACTTTGTAAGAAATACACTCGCAAATTGGCTACCACAACGTGGGGCTACAAAAATGTCAAATATAACATTATAAGTAAACCACTTGCAAATGCCAGCGTCTTATACTACAGTACGTTATCTCGTAGCAATAAATGAAACGTTACATTAAAGATTGACTATTCCTGGAGAAAGATTTTCTGCTTGCCCTATCGCACTATTAGTGACATTTCTGGAAAACATAACATTTACGGCAGATTTCAAGGAGAAAAGCTATTTTAAGTGTTTCCGGTTCCGCATGTTCATTTGGAACAAACTTTCAAGTTAATCCTTCTGAAGAAACGTTAGCTGTGATGGATACAAAACAAACGGACGTCAACTCTTATATTATATGGAGGTAGAGATATATATTATCTGCGAAGAAGAGCAGAAATTATCGGGAACACCAAAAAATCTCCATAACCTTTGGTACTCCTCCAAGCACTTCGGCCAAATTAAAGTATTGGCGCTGCAATGTTTGACAGCATAGCCGTACTGCGCTGTTTGCTGTGACAGGCCAAGTATCAACGTCGGCTGTGAATAAAGTAAACAACAACTCTTGCACGCAGAAAGGGGTAGCTTGCGCGAAATGTTTGCGTATCTACAGTAATATTTAATCATAAATAACTATTATATTAATTTAAATTAACTTGATAATATTGTATTATTATGAATAACTAATTCTACTTAAGAGTGTGCAGCAAAACAAAATAATAACGTATTAACGAACACTTTTACTAGAGAAAATTAAATTACATATTGACATACGTAGCTTTCACCGAGCGAAATGGCTTCGCGGTAGCGTGTAATGCTCGCATTCGGGAGGTCTCGGGTTCGATTCCCGTCGACCACCCATTCTGATCTTAGGTTTTTCGTGGCTTTCCCTGTTCGGTAAACGATGCTGGGATGGTTTCTTATGTTTCCCTTTCATTCCTTTTCATCTCATCTTGCGGATGTGCTTCTAGGTTTCAAGGCGTACGGCGGTGCCGGACAGATGGCACGGATACTTGATCAAAGGAAAACGTACTCCCCGTGGACACTAGAGGGTTGCTTGATCAGGGTTGTTCCTCGCCCTCTCTAGATAGCTCTAGCAGTGGAACGGGTCTTCGAGCCTGGAACTGCTAGGGTCTTCTGCGTCTCTGTGACCTGTCTGCCTGTGACCTGTAGCCTCCTGTGGTTCCTTCCTTTATTCCTTCGTTCGTCGCCAAGCGCGAGGTGTCCCCTTCCGTTGTATAACCTATACCTATAAGTAGCTATCAAATGCTCTTGCCTTTTAAGGTTGCACATTCTCATCTGGCCTCATTTGACTGTTGCGAAAACCGAATTCACTACATTTGACACTTCACGCTTTATCTGTCACCATCTTATGCACTAATCTTAGCAGCAGCACCTTTTTGTCGATTGGCATATCACGCAAGTTCATAATGCTAAATGCGTTTGTTATATGTTCATAAAACAATTGAATAAAGGGCTTTCATTGGTTTTCATACACTACTTTCTCAGCAGCAGAATACATTTTTCCACGTAAGCAATTTGGGGTGGGATTTTATGTTCATCTCTCTGGTGTAAAACGATACAGACCTCTCACATCGACTTTGAACATCAAGAGATTTCAATAACTGTACCTTTTAGAATAATTATTGTTTATTGCATCACCTCAGAACTTTATCTTTATCTTCTTTATGTTATTTAGTTTATGTTATAGCTTCTAATGTATGAGATTAATGGATAGAGACTATGGAATGTATCTGTTTTAATAAAAATGAAGCTATAACAATACAGCTTTCGTTACTAGTAATTGTCCATAGAGCTCAATGAACGTTTTATAATTGGCGCAACTGTTGAAAAAAAAACAGCTGATCATAACACACTAGCAAAATATAGCGAAATGTTTGTTATGATTAGATGGTACAATGACGCATTTTCAAGACAGTTTGTTTACTAAAGCAATTAATATTGTATTGTATAGGGTTATTCAAAAAGAAGGAACAGACTTTAAATATTCACTTTTAATGAACGACAATAGATAGCGACACATACGACACATCATTGAATAGCGGAAAGTTCAAAGTTTTAAGCCCCCACCTGTTAGTTCTATTCAGTGCCTACAGCGGCGCTGGGTTTGTTTATGAGAAAAATGGCAATGCCACAGGAAAAGTCGTTTTGTGTGCTGCAGTATGCAAAGAGTGAATCCACTGTTTTATTGTAGCGTGCATTTCGTTGTAAGTTCAACAAAGAGCCACCTCGTCATAAAAAATTTACAATTGATACAATAAATTCGTAGAAGATGGTTGCGCATGCAAACGGAAAAGCTCTAATCGTCCTCGCATAGCAAATGGTACTCATTTTGAACACATAAAATAAAATGTTGAACTTCCCCCTATTCAGTGATGTATCGCATGTGTCGCCATCTATTGTCGTTTATTAGGAATAAATATTTAAAATCCGTTCCTTCTTTTTGAATAACGCTGTATTTATTTTTTCTAATCTACCTAATATAAATAGTCAATTAAATGCCTCCCCGATTTTTAATTTTCTCTAGATAAACCAAACTGTAGTGAGATTACAGTTCATAAATTCTAGTTGCCTCTCAGATCAGCAAACTTAAGAAACTTGTAAATATTATCGTTATGCGAAAGGCTTCATAGCTGATGTGTTTGCTTTGCTTTCTCTGACCTTACCCAAATCCAACAGGGTGATGCACTTCAAGGTTTGATTGCGAGTGACAGGTATCTCTTTTCTGCGTTTTTAGATGTAGCAAGCATTGAAAAATGCTATTCTGAGGAAACTTCAATGTAGAATATTGCGAAACATTTTGATTGTACAATAAATGTAGAGGGGAAAATCGATTTAATTTATTTCCACGTTAGCTTAAACAGCGCTGTTATACTAAAACGCATCAATGACGTGATGATGTCACATACAGTACTAAGTATACAGTGTTCAGGGGGGAAAGGTTGCTGTAGTCTTTCATTCGGTGTACCATGAAGAGTCGCCAGTTAAGCTATGGACATCTGCATCCCTTTCATCCTGTAGACTATATTTTATAAAGGAACTTCTCTACAGTTTTATTAGCACCATGTTACACAGGATGATTTATGAAGAACTGATACATTTATTTCTTTATTGTTTCAAAACAACGAGTTATGCTGGCGACAACTACTATCTGAAATGCAGAGAAATTTTAGGAGATTATTTACCTCTATAGCAAATGTTGAAAATGTCCTCCATCCAGCATAAGGTACAACTAAACACGTCGTTCCATGTTACTGGCCACTCGTTAGAGGACTCTGTTGTCAATAGCTTGAATCTCCTGTGTAATGTTGTGCTTCAGATCGTCCAATGTCTGGGGACGTGTGGCATAAATCCTGTCTTTTAAGTAACCCCATAGAGAGAAGTCCGGCGATGTCAAATCCGGAGATCTCGGTGGCCACAGGTTACTGGAAATTATCCGGTCGTCAAAGAAACTTGTAATTAGTGCCATGGATTTATTTGATGTATTGCATGTAGCGCCGTCCTACTGAAAATATCCTTTACTCAGCTCTACATCGTCTAGTTGCTCAGCAAACTCCATGAAAATCCGTTGGTACTCTGCAGTGTTCACACTGTTTAAAAAAAAATTTGATGGCACTATTCTCTGTGCAGATATTGCGCGCCAAACTCCGATTTTAACCGGGTGCATAGGTGCTTCATGAATAGCATGTGGATTTTCTTTGGCCCAATAACGTGAGTTAATTGAGTTCACCTAGCCGGATAAATGGAACCATGCTTCATCTGTGAACCATATAAGGGACAATATGCTTTATGTGATGTGAATTAACATATACCAACTCAAATTTTAAGTATCATATAACATCACAATAAGAAATACTTCTGGTTTGTTATAAAATATGGCAGGAGTTTGCACAATGAACGCCTGAAACCAACGACAATAATTCAGTCGTCTATCCTTATCTGGTTCCTGTAATCCTATATGGCTTTAGACCCACACTTTACACAGCTCTCCACATTGAGTAGCTGTACCCTGTCTCCTGTGACAAACATCTTAATGATTTTTGGGTGACTGATCCAGTCGTGCTCTTACTTCAACAACAACCGTGGGAAGCCTAGATGAACGAGTTTTACCTTTTTCGCTCACCAGAGATCCAGTTGTTTCCAATTTGTTTACCAGTACCAGGATTGTGTTTCTTTGGGGAGGATTCCGAACACCAAATTCTCACTGGTATACCCTTTGAGTAGCTGTAATTGAATTCGTAATCCAGCATTGCTTTACAAGGAAGAGTCGTTCATTTAATGTTCACTCCATTTTCACGTTGGCTAGAACAAAATCTCAATAACAGTTGCCGACAATAAAACTAACAATTACGGATTAAACATGAATATCTGCGGATCTAGTGACAAGCAATCGAAACTCCAGAATATTCTGCTTAATTTGGTGCTAAAATTGGGGTATTGAGTGAATTTGGAACAGAATAATTGAAGAAAGAAATGTTTCAGTTCTTCATAAATCATCCTGAATAAGAAACGATTCACATTTTAAAAATATATTTCTTTTGTCTACAGGAACAGGCTAGAGAGCAACTCAGAACATTGGAATGCCCTTCTGCTGTCTCTGCGAGAGCTCATCGAGTGGGTTATTCGCAAGGATACAGAGCTCACAGGTCTCGGCCCCATTGGCGGCGATGTTGCCTGTCTACAGAAACAACAGGTTAGTCCAAATATTGTGTTGTGTACCAAACCTTACGTGCATAAGCGCGAGTAGAAGCCCTTAGGGGCTGTACTTACAGCGTGCTCGCAGGTTGTGGGAGTATTGTATATAATAGGCGGGGCATTTACAACCAACTTAAACCTTCAAGTCCTAAGGACACTTGTTAGAGATCGTAGGGTATTTTTACATCTTTTCGCAATTGAAAGAAAGCCAGTTTTCTCTTGAATTACACCATCTAGGACAATGAACGTTTTCCAACTTATTAAAGAGGGTTCTTTTAGTATACTAGTATCAAGAGTTTTTAGCTAGCTTTAAATCCTTTATTTATAAAAATATTTAAATATCGTAAAATAATTTCTAAAAAATTTTGCTCTCACTTGTAGGTACGCTCTTCTCTGAAAATAAAGATAAGAACTCCGCCAATTTTTATTATGAGTTTTTGTAAGTAGCTTAAGATAGCCGGTTAACTATTTGTCCATTTGAGGGACTAATTTAATTTTTAAAAATAGTTACAAGAAAATAATTGTTTGGCGTAATTTTTTATATTTATAATTTTTTCGTGGAAACCATGTAATTTGGAATCAACATCTGTAACCTATTAAATGCAGCTAAGCATTCTGTAGAATCCAAAAAAAATTTGCAAACTTCTAAGATAAATATATTTTGAGAAAAGTGCACCCGAAGTGCCATTTTACGGAGAATGGCAAAAACCAACAAGGTGAGCACATTGTTACATACCGTTATTTTATAACATCTCTGGACCATTAGAGCCCTTTAAAGGTCCAAGTAACGAAAAAAAATTACATAAGTATGTTCCTTTTGAAGTAGTTGTATGTCTCACTGTTAGAAAGCCAAACTTGATGAAGTTGCAACCACGTGCGATTCAAAGTTTCCGGTGGCCTTCCCCCCAACTTTACTTTCCGGTGGCCCTCGCCCCCAACTTTACTTTCCGGTGGCCTTCCCCCAACTTTTAGGAATCAACAGTATTTTATGTTTCTTTAAATATTATAAATATTTAAGTTTGCCTCAGGGTGTCAGTATTAATTTGTAGAAACGTGTGTCTCTTTGCAGGATGTGATATGGTTAAAAAATGTAGACTTACACAGATTATAATTTTTACTTCACTCATTTCATTAATCCTTCACACGATTAAATAATACTTCACTGATATAGAGAGCTGTGAGATTATTTATTAATTCTTGCACTTTTTAAACACGTAAATTTTATAATATTCGCCGTAATGAATTTTCGTCTCACACTGAATACGTATTAAACTTTTCGAGGACACGTCTGGCGTCCGGTTAGGAACACTGTCTACTAGCAACTGATTTCTACCGCCTGAATTTGCAAATTTCATCTATTTCAAGTCTCTGATTCGCTATTCCTAATCCCATAGAATACTTTTATTTAACTTTCAGGTTTTCCTGGTTGTTGATTGGCTATTTATAAAGTGTTTAAAAAATTACATTATTGTTCCAAGAATTACTAGTAGCATTATTAAACTTTCCAAGTCATTATTGCCTCAAGGTTACCTCATTGTTACCTCATTGTTAGCAACTTTTGACCTATATTCTCACAGCTCCTACATTATTAAATTACCTAATACATTCACATAACATTGTTAAACATGTACATAATATAAACATAATACAATGACTGTTACATACATTTTATATGTTATTTACACATATTGCTTTAAAGCGGGCTGTTATTATATTTTATATTATATAATTAGACTGATATAGTTTTAAAAACACTGCCTCTCTTTATAATAAAAACAACAAAAAATCAATTTTTGAACCCAAATCTCTATCAAGTGTCCTTAATCTGAAGGGAGTCATTTACGTTTTAAAGGATGTGAATTAATATTAGTATATGTAATCTGCAGGAAGCTTATACATTTGTATGTAGGAAACGGTACTATGCTTTGTTAAGTGGCGATAAATACAAAGTCTGTGACGAAAGAATGAGATTTATGGAGCTGTCCCAAAAACAAAAAGTGTCTGCTGCAAGAGTATTACATATATTTAAGCATATTAAGATGCATGTAGCATCATTACGAATATCCATAATGCAGGCAAAAATTAATGATGCTACAAAAATTAAAAGCATGACTTAACTTTCTATCTAAAGAATGTTGTTACATCAATGATTTTTACTCACGTAGTTGTCATCGCCATCACAAATGTCACTTTACGAGCTTTATAACTATATTACGTCATGCCATCTAATATTTGTGTTTTCCACTACAATACTGCAAAGGATAAAACATCAAACCGTTTGTTGAACCGTTACTAAATACGCAGGCTTTCGTGGTCATTGTACATAACTTTTTCTTGTCCAAACCGCCTATTCTTCTTCTTTTACTTTCTCTACTCATGGCAGGTACAGAGAATTTTACATTCCATCCAAAAGGCGGTAATCGGGAGTTCACTGAAGATAAATGTTTTGAGGTTCCCTGTACGCAAAATCCGTTTTAATCTATCTACTGCTTACCTATAGTACGTAGAGGTTGTTTTGTATGCCAAAAATACGATATCGAAAATTCACTGGAAATACAAGTTTTTAGGTGTAATGTATTTAGAAAAGATAGTATCTTTAGAATGAATACATATGTGTGCGCACATGTGAGAGAGTGAGAGAGATCGGTCAAATACCTAACTTGGTATTTATTCAGCAACTTGCAAGCATGCGACACGAAGTTTTCAAGAAAATTTCCCCGCCCTAAACTACCATTTGCATGAAAAACTTTTCGATATTTTTTTATTTTTTCAAAAGTGCTTTAATGATCTTGATAAAAATACCAAATATAAGCAATGCAAATAGTGTCTAACTCACTCCCCACTCTCTCTCTCTCTCCAATGTACATAACTATGTTTTTTTTCTAATATCAAGGAGGGAATTGTAGCTAACCTGCTTAACCTTATAACCTCATTATCTGTTATCAGTTTAGTATTGAACCATCGCTTAATCTTATTGTGCTAACTTTTCTTTTCGAGGATGTTAGACTTCTTAAACATATTTTATTCATTGCTATATTTTATTGTAGTATTTTATTACTTTTCATTCTTTGTTATATTCTTTGTATATCTGCTGGTTTTGTAAGAAAATATCTGATGGCATTAGCTGCAACAGTTTGCATTTGCAGCATACCTCGTCTGTTTCACTCACCGGACTTTGAATTTTCGTCTTCTCACGATAGCAACGAAGATACTGCAAACAATTATGTCCTTCTTCCGTTTTCCACGAGACAAGAAATGCACATTAATAAGATACCGAGATACTCTTATGAGAAAGTATAAAAACGCTGGCATTGTATTCGCTGCATTAGGAAGCGGTGCCGTTAAGAATTGAGATCCTATAAGACCTGTGGTGTTTTATTCGCTCTGTACGCACCATTGAACGAGTAACATGGGGATTTATTAAACTCTTTGTGATAGCTGGAGGTGTTCCAAGAACGAGACAAAATTCACTTCAAAATACACCAGAAGCATGTCATAAAGTGTTCTGGTTCATAAACCCCCTCAAGGACTAGAATTGGCTGCCGCTCGAGATCTCAAGGAAATGCATGATTCGATAGTTACACCTAGACGTCATGGAATTCAGAAAGGAGCAATATTATCCTTCAACTTTTCCCCAGAATGTTCTGAAAGTCCTTCTATTAAAGTTATTTTTATTGATTAAGTCTTTTCGAGCAAGTGAATTAGTCACGTCATAACGAAATTACGAATTAAGATCAGTTTTCAGCCTCTCTCTATGTAATGCAGAGACACTGTACTAAAATACCTAATATACTACTAACATATTTAAGACATCTATGTTTTGTATATAATATGTTGTATCCTATTTAGTAAATTCCATATCCCATGTCCCTTAGATTGTTTTTATTTTCACCTCTACGTATAGTAAGTAGGGGAAGTATTGCATTCCACCCAAAAATTTCGATATCGAGATTTCACCAGAAATACGTGTTTTGAGGCTCCCTGAATCCAAAAAAACTTTTTTAGAAAAAGGTCCGTGTGTGTGTGTCTGTATCTATAACAGCATAACTCAAAAATGAAAAGTCAGATAAATACCAAACTTGGTAAATCTTTCAAAGATTTTCAAGAAAATCCCCCCACCCCAGACTAACCTTTACATGGAACACTTTTCGAGAATTTTATTTTCTCAAAAATGGCCCTAACGATTTTGATTGAAATATATGTTTAAGGCACTTTCAAGGCAAATGAAATGTATATCTTGAATTTTCTGGGAGTGTTCCTAAAAGTCCACTTCATTCTGAATAAATTTTGCACAAGTGGTAAACCGTAAGAGATAGACAAAAGTTTATACACAAAAAAATGTAGATCTCGTTAAAACACCTAATTTATGTCATATACATTTTTGTTGTCGAGTGAACCATTTCCGCGATATTTCTTGTTATTTCTTTGAATTTTCCAATACTTATACTTTTTTCAACTGAGAATTCGGTTTTTTTTTATGGCCTGGACTTCCAAAGAGAATGGAATGCTCCACATAGCAACTAGCTGTTAAAATATTTGACTCTCGCTTAAAGCCTACCATATTGCCCTTGCACCTACAAGAATATTAGCAATAAGATAGTTTCTGCAAATTTTGATATCGATTGACATGAAGTAGATGGAGAATAAGCGTTTGTAAAAATAGTTTGTGCAAGAGTAGGGAAAGTCTTCTGAGTGTAACACATCAGATTTTTTCTGCTTGGTGTACTCTCCATTCCTATTGAGTGTGTGTGGGTGGGTGGATGTAATTTTTTTACTAGTAGAGCTGCAGGTGTTTTGTATTCTATCTGCTGAGGCCCCTCTTTCTTTTCTTATCGCATTCCCTTTCTGTCCTCGTGTCTATTAAAATTTTTCAAAAATCAATAATGTTTCATTTTTTGGGATACCATAAACATTAAAGTACAATAATTCTTTAAACATGAGTTTAATGTTTAGCAAAGCTATGGGAGAAGCTAAACATTGAATGAACAACAAAGGACAGTTAATTTAGTGCGCAAGATATGTCCAGAATCTTCCAAGGATGCGACACGAGGATTTTTAACGCAGTACTTATGTTTAGCCGACGCTGTGGCTGAGGTTAGACCGCTCACCTCGCACCAAGGTGGCGGGTTCAATCCCAGGAGCCCGAATGTGGGATTTGTAATGGACAAAGCGGCGTCTGGGTGGGTTTTTTTCCGGGTTCTCCTGACATGTTTCATTCCACCGGTGCTCCATCATTACCTTTCCTATCATTCATCTACATCTATCATCCACTTCATCGCTGTCATCCCGGGCGTGTGGCTGATCACTCACCCTGTCTCTGTCTGATCTGTAGGCCGTTGTCGCCGTCGCCATCTGTCGGGCGTTGTCGTACGTCCGGGGAGTGTGAACCCTCGGTTCGGGTGGCCGTTAAGGAGGGAAGGCTCTGCCCCAATTGGGCTGTTGCCGCCTTGTAGTTAGTAATAGTATAAGATATTTACATGACAAATAAAATGTTTGTCTTGAATTTTCTAACAATAACCTCTGAAGTTCTTTTCATTCGGAATGAATGTTGTACTTGTAAACCATAAGAGATAGACCAAAACATAGATCAATGGAATTTATTTGAAATAACATTTCTGTGCCATCAGACATTTTCGAGGTATTTGTTCTAATTTGTCTTAATGCTTAATAGCTACTTTGTCACTTTTTTCAAGTGCTATCACCATTCAGTTTTTTCTCGCAATCCTGGATAGAGTATGTAATTTCAAAGCCTTTTGCTTCAACCTCCTGCATCACGTACCTACAACGAAATGTGTAATGAAACTACTTGTGCAACGGTGACATGAAGTGGGTAGAAAAATAAGCTTTTGTAAGAATAATTATTAGAAGGTCGGATAAATAAACGATAGCGGCTAGGGAAAGTCATGTGAATGTAACACATCAGCATTTTTTTAAACACACGCTTCCATTTCATAGATTCAAAAACACGTAGACGTTACGTTTTACATTTTTTTTATTTTCATTAATATGCCGCCGTTAATATCTGTGTCATATCGGCGGCTTTGCCTTTGGAATAATTGCTCGTGGTAATGGTGTTCACTCGTTTACCTTTGTGTTGTCTTTTTAATTTCGCACACGCATTCACACTCTCATTCATTCTTCCAGACTCAAAGGAGGAACGGAAACAATTCTGGCCAAAGGATAGGTTAGGATTAGTTAACAGAGGGGTCACCTAGCATCTCGACCCCCAATGGATCTTTTGTGCGCACACCTCCGGGAGGAACAGATGAGATAGCGGAACCGCAGGAGACGTATGGGTTGCAGAGCAAGGCCGTCGCAACTGCAACGAGCAGTTCCCCACCCTGCCACGGGAGGGTCGCTCGGAGACGTCCTCTAGTGGGACGGAGGAAGCACGGCCCAGCAGTGGAGGCTCGACAGGCTTCCCTCTACCAGGGCCGAGAGAAGTTCCAAATCGCAAGCCTCTTCGCCATCTCCCCGACACCGTACGAACCAAAACCCCGGAGTCACCTGAAACAACTAAGGGAAATGAAATGAGAGGAAATGGGGAGAGAGGAAATCCATGGTGGAATACACACTTCGGCATTCACCTATGTCAACTAGGGAAAACCACGAAAAACTCATGATCAGAGCCGGTGGCTACCGGGAATCGCATCCGGGACTCCCGAATGCGGAGCCATCTCGCTCGGTCTGGCCAAAGAAAAATTCCCACCCTCCAGCCGGGATTCGAACCTGCGACCTCCATGCTAACCACCAGACCACAGGGCAATCTCACTTATTTTATTGTTTCACATGTTGGTGTAACACAAGCAGAACTGGCAAGTTTATGTTTTTGAATGCGATTCTAAGGCAACAATGGAGTGTTGGCGCTATACCTTCATGTAGTGTCTGCGACTGAAGAGAGAGGCGCTAGCAGCGAAGTATGTAGTAAAATGTAGAGCTTGTGGCACTGAGACTACCAGACCGTAACAAGTTGCGAGACCAGATTAACATTCCTACGTGATTTATTTGCTTTTGTTTATTTTTCTGCTGCTCTTATTGTTGTGGCAGTGCTTCTTGTAGCTCCCATTGTCTACCTTTCAAATTTGTCTCTGTCTAATAAAAGTATATCCCTCCCCACCCAGTTGTCAGACTTGCAGCGCATCGGACCTTGAGTTGTGAATTCTGATACTATCTTGCACTGTCCTCATCTGCTACCATATTTTTTGCTAAGTTACAGTCATCTGTCCTGTGTTGCTTCTAGCTCTTCTTGTGCCAAAAATGTTTAACCTTACTTATAGCTTTAGACAGGCTTTTGTTTCTAAACTTTCCAGCTTGATAAATAGTTACATGAATTGCATTTAATTAATACAGAAAAATATGTCAGTTGAGAGAGAGTTAAACTAGTATTGTTGCTAATTTCTGTGCTTCCTAAATTTCGTGGTGAATTTTTCGTATTACAAAACCTGTGTTGAATTATTCGTATAGCCATATTTGGGTATGTCTATCTCCTCAGTAAGTAGTGTTAACGCCCAGTCTTACTATATTCGGCACCACAGGTGGTGGACACTGTGGACACGTGAAATAAAATGATAATTGGGAAAGGAAATTTGGGAAATACTTATCTGGCATTTGCCGGTTACAACGACTGAGAAAAAGCTGGAAAAAAGACTCTTAATCGGGAAGATGGTCCTGGCAGGATTTGAACGACAGATCTCACGCTCGTGAGTTCATGTCTTAGCGACTTCAGCTACCCGTGTTAGTGCTGACTCGTGATGCCGGGATACCGCCTGCCTATGAGCCCGAAGGACTGAGTTCCAATCTCGTTTGCACTGAACCCTGCGGTTTTCTCTTATCCTCTAAAGACAGGTGTCAGACAAAGCCCATGTACAGTTGCAAGAGAACGTGGACGACAACTGAGCCCGGAATGGGAAGGAGAAACAGAACATTCGTTTCCAAAATTAGAGCGTGTACAATTAACGGAAAGCTTTCTCCAAGAATGGGGAAAGTTGATCAAACTTCTCTGCCGTTCCCTTTCTCGGTAATGGCATCTTTTATTCTAATTGTACATAGCTGGCGTAAAACTTACTTAAGGAAGCCTTGACATGTAACAGCCGCTAGAGCTCTCTCCAGTCGCTATTTGAAAAAACAACACCAGAAAGTCTCCCGACAAATTCACTTGCATCCGTTTTTCATTTCAGTTCTATCGACAGCGAAATTGAGTAGCATTGGTCAGTCATAAACAGATGACTTCCTAACGCACAAAATCGATTTTCCAGGCTAATATTGCTATACCATTTGACATGCTTTCCCCGCCCTATCCTTTGGTTTATTGTCGAACAAAAACCTTCAATGTCAGTCTTTCGTATTCAGTTCTCATTCTGGACAGGTTTACAGACTGATAAATATATACATTTGAGGTTAAAATTGCTGTTCTCTTCTCCATTCAGGATGCACGGCGCATTCACCTTCCCGTTCTGGTTCCCGTTTCCGTCCCGGGCAATTGAGCAACGGGTTTGACTCAGCTCAGTGGACCGCGACTACATTTGAGCGTCGTTCCACCTATTCCGTTCACCCTCCCTGCAGACCTGAATTGTTAAAAGGGTCGTAAAACACTTCCAAAAGATATATAGATATAGTCCTATAGACTTTGAATTGTTTCCGTACTAGTCCACAAAAGAATCCACTTTTAGGTGCGATGTGTTTACCACTGCGAACTTAATTAGCGTTATTTTGTCATTCTGTCTGCCTTTATGTATAAACACGCTGCATGCACATGGTTGAACGGAGTTTTAAGCGAATTTAGGGACAAATTTTGACTTATTTGAAATCAATACAAACTGAGGAATAACTTACATGGAGAGAAAAAATTACTATTTTTAAACAACCGTCTTTATCTAAGAAGTCGAAACTCCATGTATAAGAGCTTGAATAAAGTTTGAAATTTGGTTAAAATGCGTGAAAACTAGAGTCACGCTTTGGGGACAAATCTCTACAAATTTGGAGCTGAAATTGATTAATAAAATTCAGGAGAATATTTATCGACTCATTCCAAATTTAACTGAAAATTAATGAGTTCCAAGGAAATAATATGTTGCCGAATTTCACATTTGGTTAATATTGGTACAAGGTGGTTGATATGAAGGGTTAAAGAGTTTCTTTTAAAGGTTTAGTTGTTTTCTTTATTTTTATACATAATTTTAACACTATATAAAAGGGTTATTTATTTTTAGGATTGTTATGCAAAGATATAAGTAAGCGGTTTGTCGTCAGGTTGCATGTGCATAGACGTTATACAGCTTGTAGCGTTTTGCCCGCTACTTCGTCATGGTAATTTTACCTGCGTCGTTCTCGTCTCCGCGTCGTTGTGTGTGTAGTCTTCAGGACTCGAAATCTCCGATATCAGGCAGGAAGTACTCGTATCTCAGGGTCAGCTGTCGGCGAATCGGCCTGAAATTCCCTACTGTTATTGTCAGGGTAGTGGTGCGGGAGTGGTGAAATCAGGATATTGCCTTAAAAGAAACACTGTTTTCACTTTTCTCACTCTTTATGCTAGAAATTCTGCAAGATTCGTTGGTATTCCCTAACACGTGTGATTCTTTTAGCATTGTCTTCCCACTGCTGTCTCTTGGAATACTAAAATTTGCTCCGGATAGTTATTTAATATCTCGGTACTCTATCACCATTCTTTAGATTCGCGCGAACTTGAAGTAGTCACTTACTAACCTTAACTCGTTTATGAGCTTAGTGATAATTATATCGAATAATACCGTTAGCACATTATATAAATATTTCACCTACATCACTTTATAATTGCATAATTGCCCGGCACTTAGCAAATTTCGGAACTTAGCGTCCTTTTCTGACCCGGAGTGCTATGTGTTACCTTAACGAAGAATGATGATAAACTGTCTCTTAAATCCACGCTCGCATTCACATATATCAGTCACTGCTCGCCTCCAAATTTTGTATGTCACAGCGTCTTCCTATCTTTCCATTGGTCCTAATAGTTATCCGCTACGTTTATTGGTTCCCTAGTTGAAAATTCAAAGCCTAACTGTAAGAAAAGTCCGTTGCCTCATAGCGTCTGTTTACTCTTAAAACTTGCCTCATCCCTATGAAGTACAAACGAAGCTTTCGAAGTTATGGCACCACGCTCGGAAAATATAATGGACACCTAAAACGAAGCTACTATTAGTTTGCCTAAATCTTGCAGTTTTTCTTAGACAATTACGCCTTTATTTATTTGACAATAACATTGCAACTTAAAACATGTTTACAACTTCAGATGGGATACAGTTTTAAATCATATTGCTTTAAAATTATGGCAAAGTATCAAATTGCAAGATAATTAATTATTATCAATAATTCCTAAATTATATTTATTACAGAATTCCTTTTTGTGTATGCTTAATCAGGCGGAAATATCGCTACAAGCTGTATGCCCAGTGTCTGTGTTGACTTCTGACGTACACAAACCATGTGAAAGTGAGCCTGAAAATGAGAAATGCAACACTCCTTTAAGGTCTAGCAGATGACAGTATATAAATATGAGGGATATGTTGAAACATTAAAGTTAGAAACTTGGCTTAATGATACATCCATAGCTTCAGAGCCATCACAAGTGCACTGCACTACTATAGACATACTTAAATTATCGAATGTCAAAGGTCGTCGTCGACCACTTAAACATTTTTTGAACTGCGAGAAGCTCCTTTCAACGTCACAGGACATTAACGGTGCATATGTCTAGCATACTGTGCTACGAGGGCTGTCCCAGAAGTACGCGACCTAACAAAGAAAACATAAAAATTTTGGGAAAAAACATCTTTATTTCTCTACATAGTCTCCTTTCAGCTCGATACACTTTTCCTAGCGATGTTCAATAGCTTCGATACCCTGTTTATAGTGGGAACCGTCGAGTTCTGCAAACTCCACCACTTCATTGTTGGCAAATCTTTTACTATCAAGCCATTTCTTCAACTTTGGAAATAGACAATAATCAGGGGAGGGCTAAATCTGGCGAATATGGTGCACGAGGAAGTAATTCGAACTTCAACTCACTGATTTTGGCCATGGCGATAATGAATGTGTGAACTGGTGTATTGTCTTGATGAATCAGAACTTTCTTTTTCGCTAAATGCGCCCGTTTTTTGCTTGATTTCATCATTCAAACGTTGCAATAAGTTTGCATAATGCTCGCCATTGATTGCTTTTCCTTTTTGAAGATAATCAATGGAAATTATCCTACGCACATCCCAAATAACTGACGCCATGACCTTGCCTGCGATGGAACTTTCTTCCGCTTCCGATTTTCCCCTTTCAATCCACTGTTTTGACTGTTCCTTCGTCTCAGGTGTGAAGTGATGGACCCATGTTTCATCCGTGATTATGGATCGACGCAAAAACTCGGCTTTATTGCAGCGAAACATCGCCAAACACTCGACTGAAACATCCTCACGACGCTGCTTTTGTTACATTGTGAATAAACGCGGCACCCATCTTGCGCACAGCTTTCTCATGTGTAAATTTTCAGTTAGTACGCGATGTACAGCACTTTTTGAAATGCCTACGATGTCTGCTAGCTCGCGCACTTTAAGTCGGCGGTCATCCAATACCATTTTTTGGATTTCTTTACAATTCTGACGTGTCACCTCATTTAGTCGGCCACTGCTATGTTCGTTCTTGGCAGCTCGAAAGGCCTCGCTTAAACTCTGTCAACCCAATATTTCACTGTTGTAAACGAAAGAGCAGACTCCCGCAGAACAGAATCTAGCTCATCTTTAATATTAGTTGGACTAAGACCTTTCAAATGAAAGTATTGTATCACATAACGATGGCCAGTTTTATCCGTGTTTACAAATTCACTGAGAGAGTTCACTATTAATGGCTGCCAAACAATTACTAAACAACGTAGCATCGTCAAACTTCAAACTTAAGCTTATAAGAGTAGTACTTTCTACCATATCATTTGTTTCAAACAACAACCGCTATATATACGTCAGGTCGGGTACTTCTTGGACTGTCCTTGTATCATCTGATGATTTCATATTCTTCATCGTGTTACAAATTGTTAAATACCTCTTGTGCAAGGTTCGTTTCTTGATTTTTTCTGAACCTCTTCATTATTATTATTATTATTATTATTATTATTATTATTATTATTATTATTATTATTATTATTATTATTATTATTATTATTATTATGCGATTGCATATTTGCAATTTCTTGTTGCACTTCTTTTGGGTGCACTACCCTTAGTTGTTTACCTGTATGTCTGCCTATGCTCGCTGCCGCGTCAACGTTTATTTTGTGCCGCAAACAAACCCCTCATTTCTATTTATAACATAAGATTATTTGACAAAATATCCGTTATAAACTTCAGTAAAGTTATAGCACTGTTTCCACCACTTAAAGAAAGCTTCTGAAATCTAACGGTATGCATACATTAATCTACGATCTTGTTTTCATTGTTTACTTTACAAACTTGTTTAAGCGTGAACTTCCGGTATTAATGGCATAAGATATGGCAATATAATGACGGGGTTTTAGACCAGTTCCTTGTTATAGAAAGCTCTTAAGAATTACAAACTTTCAAGAGGCCAAACAAAGTTAACTCTTAAGACTCAGTGAAAAGAAAAACATGCACCGCAGAACATCGCTGGAGATGAGTCTCTATAGAGGGACATCGGGATTGTTCTGTGCCTAAATAATATACTAGTTGTATACTACGGAATTTCTTCTATTTGCTTGTTTCTTGTGGCACCTTAGCAGCAAATGTTAATTTACTTCCACTGCATTTTTACGCAGAAGCGTAGCTATGGGGTGAGGTTTGTGGTTAGAAACCACCCTCTTTGCTAAAAAGAGTGTAAAAATTAATAGCAAAAGTAGTTTCATTAAAATAATAGCATGTTTCTAGGTTAGATACAGTAATGTTCCTGCCAGCCTCTCTCTGTCCTACGTCACGTCGCTAAACCATACCAACCTTGTAACTTTGAAAAACACGAGAGGGATGGGTTGCTTGGTTGGTTGGCAGGAAAGTGAGACTGTCGGAGTTCCATAGGGGAACGGAAGTGATGTATGAAGGTAGATGGTGTTTGCGGAAAAAGTTTATTTCATTAGAAATGACATAATCCCGTTACGAAATGTATTTATTTACCTATTAGGGAATTGCGCGAGGTTATGTGCTACATAACTTAGCCAAAGGTTATTTCATCACAATCTGAAGAGGCCCTTGTTTATTCTGCAATTGTACTGCTTACATTGAATAAATTATATTTCTGGTTGAATTAAGGGCTGTAATGCATAGGCAACATGTCACCAATAGCTGTTGTGTTGCTAACAGTTAACACATATAGCAGTAAAAGACGTAATTAAAGTAAATAATAATCGTAACTTTAAGAATAATTGTCAGTCCAACCAGATCTTCACGTGATTAAGCAGCAAATTAAAATGCGGAGATAAACGAAAGCATATAATACCTATCAGTAATAATAGTAAACAAATAACAATCGTAACTTTAAAAATAATTGTCAGCCCAACCAAGTGTACTTGCTCTTTTATGATGCAAATGTTAGCCTTAAAAAAGGCTGTTTTTGCATCGGTTTGGTTAAAGAAACCGCACAATCGTAAACTCGCCCCAGTTGGACATTTTGAACAGCTATGACTTTTCCCGCCGCCTTCTCTCTATTGACGGCATGGATAACCTACTGCCAACAACACTCATATTCTGCAGTACTGCTACTCGCGTATTTTCAGCGATTTTTTAAGTATGTAGGTTGGCAGCAACATCATCCAAGATACTTCCTAATCGTACCACCAGTAGCACTTTATTTTCGCCGCACGTCTTGATAAAAATTGTTTTAAAAATGGATCCCTATACATAAACGCGTTTATGGTTTTCTCATTGCTATTGCACACGATCCTCGCCCAGCAAGCTTTCTGGCTGTCTTCATGGAAACATCTCGCTCCGCATAACTTCCCTTACGCCGGCTTCTTCTCTGCTCAGACAGCTGTCATCATTTAGCAGCATTCTAATACATGCTAATTGTGAATTTAAATTTCTTTCCTCTCCGAAAAATTGCAATGGATATAGCCATTTTGTAAACTCGCAGAAGAGTGTCATGGGCCCTTTTAAATATTGCAACTTTGCAAGGATTATTCATTTTCCTGATTAACCACCACTTTACTTCCGTTTGTTTTAATTATCCATTACCAAGTCTTTGTCGCTAGGTGGCAGAACAAATTGCTCTTCTACCAAATGGTTGTTTAACCATATTCTTTCTATGTAAGAATTTTTATCGCGGAAATGATTTATTGTAGAAAGACATGGCTTCGTGTAAAATTTAGAGCAAACTCCATTACATACTATATTGGAAATATTTTCCAAATTATCTCAATTCCTGTTTCTTCCTGTTTTGAGGTTCTTTGTAATCGAAGTCCTTTTTTTATTTCCTTTAGCTTTTAGCAGCTATTGTTTAAATTGTATTATCTGAAAGACTACATTTTTAAACAACTTGCTCGATTTGCTCAGAAGTCTTTCAAAATAGATATTTAATTGACATATTTGTATATTGATATATACCTATATATACATACCATTAATTATGCCCTATATGTATAGGCTAGTTAAATTATATTCGAACCCACTCGCGGCCACTCTCTACTGCGCGAGACAGCTGGCAGTTGCCGGGGAAATTACGCCGGCAGAGGCGGACTAAAATCCTTACCTTATAATAGATGCTGGAAATGTTGACTTGCTCTCAAACAGCCAGCATATCTCGTGTAAATATTCTCGCTCACTCCCGAAGCTCAGCAGTAGGAATACTTGTGATTTCTTGCACAATGTTCTCTCTAAGTTCCTGTAGTGTGCAAGGATTGGAACGATACACTTTGTCTTTTAAAGAACCCCATAAATAAAAATCACAACTCCTTAGGTCAGGAGAACGAGGGGGCAACGAATAAACACTAATTATTCTAACATCAAACACCTCTCTTATTGCATGATTCTGCAACAGCACATACAGTATATATTAATATTGTAAACCAGTCAAGCCCAACTGCTCTCTTAAGAGCTAAGGTTCAAAGTCCATAATTTGAAGAGACTGACTAGCTAAACCAATCAAGTTTCAGTCCTTGGCAGTCGAGTGTGAGTGGGAAGGAAGCTCCCTTCACTCCCTCTCTCTGTAAGGTTGGACATCCCTGCTGTAAACATTTTAGTATACGCGAAATGTGAAAAGTTTGAGTTTTTTAATTATATCTCAACTATTAAAAAAATACGCAAGGAATGTAAAATCTCAATGTATGCTTATTCAGAAAATTGTTATTGTGATATATTGATTACTTTCAGAGAAAATTGGATAATGAACTTGATAACAGTGATAAACCATTTATGGGAACCTCCAATGGAAGTTTGTCATAAAGCTCCAAAAATTATTTTTTTCGTTTTCTCAGTAATAAAATCTCTAAGCCTTATAGATTCATTATACATTGTATTTTATACATTCTGCATATTTAAATGTTATCCTGACAAGTTGGTATGGAATTTACAGCTTTATTCTGTTTCTCTGACAAACGTTTTAAAGTTTTTTTTTTTTTTTTGTTAATTAATTCAGGCTAACATCTTGAAAGACCCACATGCAAGTCAAAAGCCTTTTTAATACTTAGGGTAGTTACATGCTTATGGCTTTTATTTTTAAAAGTGTAAGTCTTTGTTTTGTTTAGAAAGTGGATTGACATACTTTACACGTTTTTTGCAGAAAAACTGTAAGGAATACATGAAAAAAGAAAGCTTAGTTATAAAGAAGGGATGTTAAAATATATGCCACATGATTTTCTTTAGCCACTTTTCTATAAATATTCTTACGAAGGCTTATTCTTTTACCTGCATCATGTTAATCGAGATACACATCTGTAGAAATTGTTTTATTACACATTCGTTGTAGGTAAAAGAGCTTACAGAAGGCTTAAGCGATAGTTAAATCTTTTAAAAGTGGGTCGCTGTCTGATGGCTTTGAGATTCCACTCTCTTTGCACGAAAAAAAAGCGAAAAGCAGTCGAAAATATATAAGTACTTACCAAATCAACCTATTCGGGAGGTCCAGGATCGATTCCCGGAGACCGTCCACGCTGACCCATGGGTTTTTTCGAGGGTTTTTCCGGCTTACCAGGCGAATCCTGGAGTGGTTTCTTTCATCCCCCGAATTTCCTGTCCCTCCATTTCGTTCCATTCTTCATTTCATTCATCTTTCATCCCGTTGGTCTCTTTCAGGCTTGGAAGCGTTGGCGATGGTATTTCGATGCAGCGCGGCAGGGAAGAAGGAAGAGCATACTTTGTTACTCTGTCTGTCCCTCGGCTTTCGGCTGCCTGCGGGGTGTCCGAACCCTCTTGAGGGGCATTGGACCCTTTCGGTGTGGACTGGGGTCCCCGGTCTGCCATTCCGTTGCCGGGGTGTCTCTACCTGTGAATTTAGGGACCCTGTCACTGCTGTGCCGTCGCTCCTGGTTCCGACCGCCTGGTGTCTCCTCTCGCCTCATGCTTCCTTCAGGGGATTCCCTCGCGAGATGTAGATATATCCACTCTGGATGTATCCTATCCAGTCTTATCCTATCTACCAAATCAAACCAATAATAAATATATTTTGTAAATGGTTAATGTCAAAAAATTTTGATTTTTATTAAATTGTGCGTTTTAACAAAATCTACTTTTTTGAGTTACGTTTTTGTCTATCTGGTACAGTTGACATGTTATGCAAAATTAATTCAGGATAAAGAGGACTTAACAGATTGTTAGCAGAAAATGTTGTTTCTGACGCTCCCATATGGTCTTTGACCTTCGGGGATACCTCATTCCACCCAGCGATGACTGGGGGCACCAAGCGGGCGGAATTCGTTGCCTCCGATGGTAGGGTGATGATGAGGATGACGATGGAATGAGAGGACCTACCGTAGACACCGAACCACGTTGGGTCTTAGGGATAGTTCACGTGAGGAAGTTAGAGGTGAAGGCGTGGATAGGGCCACTTAAAACCGCCACCCCAGGGACGGGATTCCAACCTGGTGCCCTCGCAGAAAATGTAAAATATACATTGTATTTGTCATGAAAATATCTTAAAAATTGCTATTATAATCAGTAGAATCTTTTATCAACATCGTTAAAACCATTTTTGATAAAATAAAAATAACCAAAAGTGTTTCATGCTAAAGGTAGTTTGGAGTAGGGGAATTTTTTGAAAATCTCCACGTTGCATCCTTGGAGGATACTGAACCTAAATATCAAGTTTGATATTCATTCGACATTTCGTTTTTGAGTTATGCTGTTCAAACTTACGGACCTTTTTCTACAAATGTGTTTTCCTAGATTTAAGGAGGCCTCAAAATACGTCCTTCCGGTGAAATGTCGATATGGAATTTTTGAGAGGAGTACAATACATCCTCTAGTGATTACCTAAAAATAACTAGTAGAAAGTAAAAAATCCTTGCTTATACTTAAAACTTTTTTCTAAATTTCATCCTGGGGGCTATTCCAAAAGATTACAAAAATTTGTTTTGAAAATTAATATCTCGAAAGGTTTAGAAAATAGACTGCTGTAATTTAAATACCAAGCTCTTATATGTATATCAAATAAAGCTATAAAATTAAGTCATCGAAAACTGTGTATTTTAGCGTTTTCAGTGGAGCATTTCCTTTAACATCCTCTTAAAGCTGTTTCTTTAACTTAGAACCATTTGTAACAGGGTATTTTATTTAAAATGGGACAACTGTAATGTATCCCGTTTTTGCGAGTAATAATTTGTGCTACAAAGCTGCAGCTGCCACCGACGCAGTTTGTTTCACCCGGAGCAATATTTCAGCTTCTCCCGTTGTACCTTATTACATGTTTAGCCGTTAAGAAAGCTGCGCCGGGCCAGAAGGTGGTAATTTTCATTGGCCTCTTTGATGACGTTGTAAGACTCTCGTAAGTCAGCCAACATTGTGCAATATCCTCGTTTAAACGGGCCCAAAGTTCATAATAGCTGTCGCTTCGTGGTTGGAATCTTTCCTTTTCAGGGAGTTTCTTTCATAAGCGGCGTTCATTACTAAGGCAGTCCTCTGAAAAACGCGATCTTCTTATAGCTGAATAGAAGACCGGATAAAGCACTTTAAAACTTTGCTTCCGCCAGACTGGCATTTATAACAAGCTTTTTTGGGGAGGTGACTTTTTCGCCGCTTCCCCTTCCACTGAAAGTCTCTGCTTTACATTGTGGAATTATTATGTTAATATTGTTTGTTTTATTAAATCCCATTTGTGAAGTAAGTTTCTTTGGACGAAGTTAAATATACATTAGTCCCTTCCTTAGAGCAACGCCACCTCACACTCCGACATTTTCTGCAAGTCCTACTCATCCATTTTGTTTTCATCTTGAAATTTACACTACTAATCGTACGGTCTCCGTACGACTTGTATTAAGTTTGGCCAGAAACAGCGGACATAGCGTTGCAAGATATTTGATAAAGAGGTAACCCAATGAGTACACGACTGTGAAACATATTTGTAATGCTTTTATTATGTTATTTCTTGTACTTTAAATGCCAGAAACAAACGTTTGCGCTTTTCTAGAACAAAAATCTGATGTGTTATATTCACATGACTTTCTGTACTCACTATCGTTTGTACAGAGTAAGCCAAAAAACTCCGAACCGCCTGCACGGTGTTTTTCCTGTCCGCGTCATCGGCGCTCGTTGCCGTCTACTGCTATCATAGAAAGGCGCGGATGAAACCTTACAACATTTTTAAAACTACTTTTAAAGCCTTTACTTACCAACTTTATGAAAGGAAATGCTGAAACTGGCCACCGTCGTTGTCCATACATTTTTGGCACCTCTTTAGGAAACTATCCATCATGGAATTTTTGGGGGGAATTTTCCAAACGATGACGATGTCGTCTAATGTTTCTTCGGTAAGAACTGAACGCTGTCTTTTAGATTTCTTAGGCTGAACACTTCCTGTGGCCTGAAATTTACTGTAAAGTTTATGGATTGTTGTACGGCCTGGAACTTTTACACCTGGAAATCTTTCTGCAAATCGTACTTACACTTGGCGAGCTAACCGAGTTAACACACATGAATCATAAATAAATACACGCTGTGCAGTAGAAAACATATACTGAGCCATAATATATTTTGTGACTAAGTACAGGACAAAATAATAAATAACTAGTAATAACTGAACTACATCACATCACCATCAACTCAAAATTGCACTTCACACTGCACACAAAACAACAACAGCGTGAATTTGTTTATAGCACCAGTGCCCAGTGGAAAAACACCGCGCAGCCGGTAATATTGTTCATAAAGTATACAAGATTAACCCACACACCCTGGAAGAATTAAAACAAAATATCCGCCAGGAAATTTCTCAACGTGAACTATGGTGAGTGATGGATAGTTTCCTAAAGAGGTGCCAAAAATGTATGGACAACGACGGTGGCCAGTTTCAGCATCTCCTTTCGTAAAGTTGGTAAGTAAAACCTTTAAAAGTAGTTTTAAAAATGTTGTATGGTTTTATTCGCGCCTTTCTATGATAGGAGCAGGCGGCAACGAGCTCCAGGACGCGAACAGGAAAAACACCGTGCAGGCGGTTCGGAGTCTTTTGTCTCACTCTTTATTATACAGCTTATACAAACTATTCATACGAAAGCTACATTTCCATCTGCTTCTGTTAGTCGAGATAGACCTTTGCAGGAATAGTTTCATTACACATTTCGTTGTAACAAGTGGAATAGAGAAAACCAAATCGACAGATCGCCCTCCATGGTGTAGTGGTTACCATGCTAGCCTCTAGTTCCCGAAGTCGGGGTTCAAACACGGCGGAGGGCAATGGATTTTTTCGGGCGTAAAAATCCTTAGCTTGGCTTCTTTCAGAAGAGAAGTAAACCCGGTAGCCCCGTGTCGTAAATTTACGGCACATAAAATAACATCAAGCCTCATAAAGAGGCCTCTGAGCAAAATTACCGGTCCTTCACGCCCAATATAGAACGAGACGCTAAGGACCACAGCAACAAAGAGCGTCTATAAATAAAAATAAATCCCCCCCCCAAATCGATAGTCAGGTGTTTAAAGTATCCGCTATATTCTGACCTTGAAATGCCATACTCGTTATAGGACGTTGCGGAAACATCTGAATAGCGACACCACTTTAAAAATAACAAAGATATTGAAACATTCACATCAACAATAACGGATATCTCTGAAATGGCTGATGCCAAAATAAAAAGTATTTGAAATAAATTGTATGTTTTAAAAAAATTGTACATTTTTTCTGAGTAGTTTTTGTCTATCTCTTATGGTTTACCAGTTACACAGAATTATACAAAATTCCTTCCGTATGAAGGAGGACTTCACAGGCTACTCTCAGGAAATTGAATGTACATTATATTTGTCATATAAATATGTTAAATGTGAGGGATTTTAGTCAAAATCGTTTTTACTATTTTTGTATAACTGGCAAATTATAAGAGAGAGAAAACTTGCTACAGGAAGTGGCATTGTCCGTTTTCGAAATATTTTGTTTGCATTTTCCAACGGGGTGCATATTTGAATGCTGTTTCTGCAAGTTTTATGCAACTAACACAATAATTCCAATATAAAAATCTATGATGAATAACGTGAATAAAAAATAGCGTTGTATATGAATGCTATAATACATAGAGGTAATATAAGTTTTGTCATGGCTAGAGAAAGAATTGTAAAGCTTCACACAAATTTTTCATTCAACCTCTTAGAATTGTTTTTACTTGAATTGAGAATCAATAGCCGTCGCAAACAAAATATTAACCTCAAATACAGAAATATCTGCGTGAATTACAAACGCTGTGCCATATTATAGAAATAACAAGCCTACAGCTCCTTTTAACATTGTAGCATTTGGAAGCTAAAATGGATTATTATTTTATTTCCTATTCACATTTTCATGTTAAAATGGGAAAACATATTCGGAAAGATGAAATTATGTCAGCATTCTTGCATAAGTAGAATTGTTTGTTTCTTGATATGGCAGCGAGTTGTTGATCGATGTTACATGAAGTCTGCGTAAACCTTTGAGATAAACATATATACAGAATAGCTGTTTTCATCAGCGATTGTAAATTGCATAGTTTCGTGAATAAATACAATTTTGGAATCCCTGGTATTAAAAAAAAAGTACAGTTTTATTGAAAGAATTTAATATTTTTACAATATAAAAATGCAATAAATAGCTTAATTTCGTTTCTGAAGGTTAGTATACTATGAAATTAACAAACAAAAAAATACTGTTAATGTATTCTAAAGCTTTGCGTAAAGATCTTTGTCGCCAAATGACAACGCTATACAATAGAGGGCTAAGTTCAAGATCTTCCGAGGATGCGACGAACATTTTCAAAAACATCAGTTGACCCCAAACTACTCTTTACACTGAAAAAGATCCTCATTATTGGGTTTCTTAAAATGATTTTGACGATTTTTATTACATCACCATATGTTTAAGACATTTGCGTATAGCTGGTACATCGTAAGAGATAGACAAAACTTAATTGCACAAAAATGCAGATCTGGTTAAAGCACACAATTTATATCAAGTAGAATTTTTGTAGCTTTAGCCATTTGCAAGTTATTCGTTGTTATTGGTTTAAAGTTTTAAATACTTTGCCATCTTCTTAAAAAGCTGTTGCTGTTCAGTCGATTTTCGCGTTGTCGTGGAAAGAAAGTGGAATTTCAAAGTCATCAAATAGCGATCCAATTTTTAAAAATCTGACTGTCGCTTTTGTATCCTTCTTACCTCTAAAACGAAATATCTAAATATGTCCGTTAATAAGAAATAAACAGGAGACTAATTTTTGTATGAATATTTTTAGAAGAGTGAGTAGAGAAAGTCATCTCGCATCAGATTTTTTTTTTTTTATTTCTGAAGAAACGAAATAGCGGCGAACTCCGTAATGCAGGATCCAGCCATAGAACACGGGTTTTCGCTCGTTTCCGAGTAACATTTTCTTCTAAAATAGAGTCCATTTCTTTGCGTGCCTGCACGCCAGACGAGTTCCACTTCCGCTTCACCCGGAAGTCTGTCTCCCCTTCTCGAGCAACAACAGATTCTGAGAGGCTGAGAGAACCCTGCAAAATGAGCGCAAGAAAATTCTTTGCACGATCTTTGCAGTGCTGCCTCTGTTACAGTTACAGAGAACAGGAATGCTGTTTTACGTAGAATAACAAATACCTTTTCAGCCTTGAAGAACACTCAGCAATTTTGTTCCCGTGGAATAATTGTTTGAACATTAATGTGATCATGAAAGACGAATCTGCTACATAAACTTATATTATTGTGCAGGTGGATGACTGGAGAAAAAGTTTTCTTTCTTATTTAACATACATAAGTTATTTCGTCCTCCAATGGAAGTTCTTGTTTAATCTCCTCAAGAAAAACAATCAGTATTTCTAATTTTGAAAGTATCATTAATGCAGGATGAAGGAGGTGTAAGTGCTAATATTTTGACATTCGTAAACAAAGAGTAAATGCAATATCTGTTTCTTAATTCTGTTCTTGTTTCGTCTTTGTAACGGAGCGGGATGGCTCAGGCCCGCATTCGCGAAGTAGTAGGTTTGATTGGCCGACCTTTCCGACCCAGAGGGGTCAAACCCCTCGGAGGTTTCCCTGGGTTACCACGAATGCTGGGAGGGATCATTACATCCCCCGAATTTCCTGTCCCTTCATTTCATCTCCATTCTCATTTCACTTCACCTTTCATCTGCTTGGTTTATTTCAAGGTTGGAAGTGTCAGCGAAAGGCTGGACGTGTGCAAAAAGGGAAAAGGATGCTCTAAGTAAATCTTCATCCACTTGACTGCGAGCGATCTCCGGGTCCTAGACCCCAGGGGATGTGTAAGCCCACAAGGGGGAGGGGAGCCGGGTTCACACCAACCACTCGGCGAGTTCAAATCTGTAAATGATAGGGACCCTGCCCTCTGCCTGTCCAGCCGCCCTCTGCCTCCTCTTACTTCATCCCTTCCTCCCGGGGGCAACCCGTCAGCGGCCTGGGTAAAAAAGATATGCGTAGGTCGAGGTGCTAAGTCCCTCTCCTCTTCTAGTCGCATCCTATCCTTCATCTTTGTAGGTTGGCCATAAATAGGTCACACATCTTCAGGACCTAATCTATTATGAATTTTTTTTGTTAAGTTTAGTGCCCTTTAACCGGTTAGTTCATATCAGACGAATGAATGAAATTATGCTAAAACTAGCCCGGAATTCAAAGAGCTTAAAGTTACCTGACATCCATCTCTTTAAGATAAGGAAGAACCCCGGAAAACCCCCTAGCTGAGATTAGAACTCGGTACCTCTTGAGTGTGAGGCAGACCGTAGTAGGGATGATGATTCGCTTCGCAAACAGAGTAAGAAATATATCAAACAGTGGTGTATTATTCGTATGCACCTATTATCTCTTACGATGTTGAGAGAGAAGGAGTTTCTCACCATATAACCTTTGTTTAACAAAGTGAGAGGTAAAATGTTCGCTTTCGACAATCTCCGTATGTTCTTTTGATGCAACCTGTACTAGCACTGCAGGCACGCACAGTATGTAACCGTTGTTTACATCTGGACTCACCTCTCCTTCAACATAAAGAGACTACAGTACAAGGTAAGTTAACCTCATAAAAACGGTCACGCTGATCTGCTCCATAGTCATAAACTTCAAACATTGTGCGTGCTATTTATGAACGGTGGAATGATTGCTTAAGTCTTCACCTTTTCGTAGTCAAACGGTCTAGGGCATTGTTGGTGTTGTGTTTTCATTGTAGCTCTAGAGAGCTTTGTAGTTATGAGGGGTGGGACTTGAGCAAAATAATTGGCAGTGGATTAAAAAAAGACTTTTGATATCAGTGTGAGAATGATAGTGTATTACTTAAACTTTAATTTATTGAATTCAGTTTTGCTCTGCCATTCATTGTAAAATATCCATTAAAGTGTAGTTTGGGCGTATAATGTAGCGCGGGATTGAAGAACATTAATGTTAGCAAGTGTACGCTTTAGGACCGAATACGTTAAGAAAAAATCTGTATTACACTCATATGACATTCTCTACTCTTGTATAAACTATTTTTAGAAACGCTTATTCTCCATACGCTTCATGTGAATCGAGATGTCGAGATGTTAATCTTATTGCTAATTTTCTTGTAGATGCAAGGGGAATTGGTAGGCTTTAAGCGATAGTCAAATATTTTAAGAGCTGGTTGCTATGTGGAGTATTCCATTCTCTTTGTATGTCCAGGACATAAAAAAATGAATAACGAATTTCCATTTGAGAAAAAGTATTGAAAAATTTAAGGGAATAACAAGCAATATCTCGAAAATGGTTCACTCAACAAACAAATCTATATGACACAAACTGTGTATTTTAACGCGATCTACATTTTTTGTGAAGTAAAACTTTGTTTATCTCTTACGGTTTACCTGTTATGCAAAAGTCGTTCACAATGAAAAATACTTTTGGAGACATTCCCAGAAAATTCGAGATATACATTTTATTTATCATGGAAGTATCTTAAACATATGATATTTTAATCAAAATCGTTAGAGCCATTTTTGAGAAAATTAAAATTTTCGAAAAATGTTCCATGTAAAGGGTAATCTGGGGTGGGGGATTTTCTTAAAAACCTTCGTGTCGCATCTCTGGAAGTAACTGAACCTAAATACCAAGTTTGGTGTTTATCCGACTGCTCGTTTCTGAGTTATGCTGTTCACAGACACACACACGAACATGTTTCCAAAAATGCTTTTTTTGGATTCAGGGGGACTCAAAACATATATTTCCGGTGAAATCACGGTATCGAATTTTTGGGTGGAATACAATACTCCCACTACTTACTCTACGTAGTAGAGAAAGTAAAAATGACAGGAATAACAGCAAGCAGACAATGTTGCTCATTTACGCCTCAAAAATTCACGTAAAAAATGTTATGTGTGCGCTCAAATCATGAAGATTATTAATATTTCCCTGGTGGTTCGTGCGAAAGCTCAGCAGGTCCTGTTCTTTTGATGCAGTTTTCCATCTTTATTTGAAATAATTACAGACAGTAGTTACGCTGAAGAGCACATTCAGATATTCTGAAATGCAGGAAAGGCGTTTTAACTGTGACGGCGCGTCACAAAGCTGTGAAGCCCTCCCTAAACGAGCTCATTGTCTGCCTTTATGCGATCCTTGCACCGCCATGGCCTTTCTCTGCTGCTGCACGTCACAAAACAAGCTTTGCGGCTGTTTTCAATTGAATTGTGATGCCACAGTTGCAATTAATGCTTTCCTTTGAAGACCGCTCGCTCGTATGCAAGGCAACAAACCTTGTCTCCCAAGAAAAGCGGCTTTCCCTCCGTTACTGGAGCTTTATTTCGCATAACACGCGCTTTGAGTTCTGTCCAAGTCGTTTCATCACTAATACGTCCCACAGCTATTGCATGGGACATCTTTCTACGAATCAGCTTGAGCTTGTAAGTAATGAAGACATTTCCCTTGTGAATTAAGCATAACATTATTATGTTAACATTAGGAAACTCAACACAAAGCACACATGGTCTTCCATACACAAAGAACTATTGTAGAGATTTTGAAGAGGGTGAAGGGGGTGAACAATGCTCCCATTGTACAATAGCTGAGGCAGAGACTGTTTTCTTACAAGTAAGACTCTATGGATTATAGAACACTGAATTCGAACTAATTGGGTTATTAGGAGGGGCTGCATTTAAATACGACCGACAAAGGTCTCCTCCAAACTTTATGCTTGCATTGCGTGCATTGAGAAAGAATTCTGCATTTCTTTCTCTTTGCATTGCCTGCTGTCCAACAGTAGACGACCGCGATGCGAGACTTTAGCCGTCTAATGTACATGCGTGCACGCTTCCATTAGGCAGTGCCACACAAATTGAAGGTCACCATCTCTCATTTCCCTGAAGAGGTTATGGTAGTCTCCTTACTAAATCCTCTTTCATTTAGTGGTTGAACCGGCAATTGTGCCTAGATTTCTTGACACACAAATCATAAGACGCAAAGAGATAATGCAGCTGTATCATCACACATATAACTTGCTGCAGTTTCCGGACATTATTCCGTATGCGGGAAGGAGGTACGGAATTTTAAGAAATTTACGTAATTGGGGTTTTTTTAACATGCAGAATTGATTGTGTAGTATCTTGTGTTCTTAAATTGTGTAGAAGTTGTTGCTTTATCGAAAATATTGGGACCTTCTTGGCGACCGCTTAGCTTTTGCGGAAATCTTGTTAGAAGATATTGCGAACGTGATGAAAAAAAATATGGCTAACGGAATGTCGCGAAGCAAGGAAAAGTAGCTAAAGTGGAAATTCGAGTTTAGTCGCGCAGATCCTACGGCTACGCCGTGTCGTCGCTCCGCAGCTGCAGCCAAACTCCTTCCAAAACACATCCCTCGGCTACGCGTTGAGGCTGATGGTCCTCAAATTCCTCGGCTACGCCTTGCGGCTTAGGGCTCTCGATATTGCCAACGACAGCAACGCTCCAACATGATGCAAGTGTGTGTGTGTGTGTTACATGTTGATAACGAAAATGCTCACTATCCACATACGGAATAATGACCCAGTTTTCATAGTACTTGCACAAATACTTTCAATGTTTTGGCAAACAATCGTGATGTCACTAACGCTACGGGCGGCTGTTGGGCGTATTAACTTATTTATTTATTTGGACCTACATATTTACAAAATATTGAGTGAATTTTCTTATTTGGTATTGTTGGTTATATTATTCAATTTGAAACTTACATTGCAATCGGAATATTTCCAAAATTAGTTTAAGGTTCTAGAAGCTCGTGCAACTTCTTGCGTTACGCCTACGGCTGCATTGTGAATGGTGTTCCCTCAAGCCTGCGCTTATGCTGCATTACGTTAGCGCTTACATTTCATTGTGAATGTAGCCTTACGTTTCGTGGCTTAGTTCTATTTGGTTTAGACACGGTGCTGCTCTCCGAAACCACTCAGAAGGTTGGGTCTGGAGGCCCTAAGGCAGAGATCACCAGCCTAGAGCAAGTACGCTATGCATACGGACGATATCTGCAGAATGGAAGTTTCTAATGCGTAATACAACGTTGCCTCTGACGTGAATAACTACTTAGGAATAGGGTTGTTAGGGGAACTGTATGTAACCTTAGAGAGGAAGGAAGAAGGGTGCAAGGCATGCAGTAACTAACGACACAATATTTACACGGACCCATACACACCTTTTCTCACTGCCAGCGGAAATGAATCTTTCAGTTGCGTACTGTGTCAGTCGTTTACAGCCAACCTCTGTAACAAACAGAGTATCTATTCTAGTTTGACTGTACTACTGTTAATGTCACCCTGATTTCGGCAATTGCTGATCGCTACGCTAGAGACAACATTTCAGTTGAGTAACAATTGACAATCGAGGAGATAAATTGAAGATGAACTTCGCTCTTCAGGTATTATGATATACCTGGAACCAAAACGTGAAAATATTTCAACATTCGTATCACAGGACTTTCTTAAGTTTTCCAACCAATTATGAAGATACCAAAGGCAAGGTATCGCCCCAGGACATTGTAGTATTTTTATAAATAGTTGAGACATTTAGAAAAGAAATTTGAGCCCTAACTCACACCACAGAGTCAAATTCATGCAATCAGGATAATGGTGCGCCTTACATTCAGTACGACATACATATTGACACTTATAGTATGTGCTTGTTGAAGAAGCCCTCGTGAGTTTTGCTTTGTACAGTCGTCACCAAAATGTTTGAGAGAGTTTTAGGGTTACACAGTAGCAGACAGCCACAAACATAGTAGCAGACGTGCGATGAACGTAGCAGTCTGCCACCTTTCTGACCTCGTCATAGAAGTAGGCTATGGAGAACAAGGAAATGATTAAACCGTGTTTTTGGGTGTGTTTTTCCTTTCTTCTATTTATTAACTTTAACTAAACAATGCAATAGTAAATGTATTCTATGTGTATTTAAATTCAGGTTACCACCAATGCAGATATAGTGATTACTCGTTATTAGCATATCGCATAGTATCCTTATGTACATATATAGGATGGACCATTTAAGTTGAGACTGTACAATATCTCCAAAACTAAGCGTTGTAGAAATAAATGTCTTGAATAAAAGTTGCTTGATATTATGAGGGAAAGTAAATGCCATTAGTCGTGTTTTATATGGAGGACGTTGTGATGGTCATTTTAGGGCAAATTTAATTTTTTTAAGTGGCAACCTAGCTTTTTATGTTGTTTTCTCACACCTCATAAAAACTATACAACATTTGTATAAAGCTCTTTGCAATTGTTCTTACACAAACGTAAATAACAAAGTAAATACTGAATGACTATGTACGAAGAGCGCAATGAATGGTTGGACCAACAAATGGATAGTCATTTGAGGGTCGAGTTACGTTTCGTAATTGGGAATCAACAATTTTCATTTTGTTTCCTTATTCCTTATCACAAAATAAACAGCTTTTTATAAACCATTTTCTAATGAAAAAACAACATGCAAAACGTAAGCTCCCATTTAAAACAATGGCGATTCTTCGATACTTTTTGTGCTTTACATTTGTGCTCAGTTGTTCGAGCAGGTTTTCTTTAATTGTGCCGAGTCTGTTATATAATTATTAATACTGAATCTGGTATCAAATCGTGCGTTTCACTAACATTTATTTTATTCCAGTAACTATTGCATATTTTGCTTTTAGTTTAAGTTGAGAATAAACCTCTTTTTTTAGTCATGGACAGCATGGTATGTTCTACATATGATTTATTTACCACGAATTACTTTATTTCGTTTAGTTCTGATCAAGTGAAATAAGTGGTACTTCAGTTTAGGAATGTAAATATTGCATTTTATATACGAGGGTAAGTCCGCACATAATTTTATAAATTTGTTATAACAATGATAAAAACTTAAAATCACCTAATTTTTTAATGTGTCCCCTTGTTACTTAATGCACATGGTTCATCGTTGCACAAGCTTTCTGGTACCCTCAGAAAAAAAGTTTTCCGGTTGAGCAGCAACCAATGCACCGTTTCCTTCACTTCTTGGTAATTCGACGGACCCTTAGGGCATTTTTAATTGGACCATAAAAGGATTTTATTTGCCACTTCATCGACAGTCAATCTTCTGTTCTCTGAATCAGGATACGACTTGCTCATTGTTGGCGTCCTGCTCTTTCCTCGTCTTTCCTAGTTTCCGACCATTTTTGAATTTTTTCAGTTCGTACACATTTCGCCGGGGTAAACATTGCCCTCGTATTGTACGAAAAGTCCTCGATGGATTTCGGCTCCTGGTACACCTTGAAATGAGGAAAAACGGATAACCGCATGTTGTTCTTCTTTGGTGCAAACGGTGAGGGGTGCAGTCCTGCTTATTATGCAACAATGCAACACTCACTGGAGTGATAATGGTCAAACATTCCACAAGCGGAGACAAAGGAACGACAAACCCCACGCACAAATGATACAGCCAACTTATAAAAGATTAAAAATAGTTTGCGGATACTTATTGACTTACCCTCGTATACAATTGAGTAGCTGCTGAACAACATGTACATGTCTATATTGTGGCAAAGAAAACTCTGAACTCGCTTTTACGCTAGTACGTACTATCCGAAAATCTGTCATACGGCCGCCCGGTCTTCGCACTTCACTTCTACCCAACCAATCTCTTAAACATTTCTGCGCTACTCGGAAAAGCAATGTGCATAAAATTATAGGATAAAAATGCAGTACTAAAAGAAGCGTTTTGAGTGTAGGTCGCAATCGCTTTTTTACTGCGCTATATGCGTCAACATTAAATCCGTCAAGTTAGAGTCTCCGATTGTGAAACCTGTTTATCAGATGTAAACAAAACACACTGCTGTATACAGCCTACTAGTCACTATCACTAGGTGTGTTTGATGTTGAATGCCACATTTATGTTGTGAAGCCTACGCTCATCTTATTCAATACGAAGAGTACAGTACAGTACGCCAGTAATGGTTAGTTTCTCGTGTACCAGTACTCATTAGTTGAGGCAGTATGTACACACTTGTTTAAGTACTTGCATTTCATTTTTACTGCAAATGAAGATGTTGCATAAAGTCAGATTTCAATTATGCTCATGGAGCGCTCTTGTTATTGTACTGCATCTGTGACATGCTTCTAACCTCAAAATGCTTAGTTTGGTATTGCCCTTTTACACTACAATTTTCTGCATATTGTATTTCCGCATCCTGTATATAATTTATAAACGCAGCAGAGAATATTAGGGACTCTATGTTTGAAGAAACCTGTAGATAAATACAATGATCCCTCGTTTTCAGATAGTGTTATGTAGGATGGCACTACAAATTCCGACTGACATATGTTGTCGAACTTCCTTAAACAATTAACCCTTGCGGTGGCGTCATGTATGTGGGCGTGTTCGTAATAAAGTTTATATGTAGCTATTTGTGATGTTTTATTAATTAATTATGATTTAATTTAATTTATGCCTCGGCTGCGTCAATTATATCAGGTAGAACAAGCATCTCTTAACAAGGGTGGTACGGCTGTAGAATAGTTTCACACACTTTACACAAGTTATAGTTTTAAATTCTCACTTCTTTATTAATTATTGAAGGCAGTTGGATAACATATCAAATAATAACAAATTACTGAAGTATTTACGTATGGAGCTGTAAGATATTAAGTTCTAATGTGTGCTAACGAACTGCAGTTTACACAGAAGTTTTTTACCCGCGTTAAAAAAATTGTAAATCACACAAATTTATATTTCTGTGAATATTAATTGAAATGTATTTTGCAGTTGTAGTAATTATCTGTTCCTAAGTATATTTTTAAGGGGTCAAAATCTATCTTCTCCGCACTACATTAATATTTCACATCTGCACACTCTGAGCTTCATCTACTGAACTGACTTAGCTTGGGTACGCTACCTCTTAGCATCCGCAGCTTAAAATTTTAAATTTAATGTTTCTGTTTTCTGATTGGCTAAGCCTACTATAGCAGAGCACTTTTGGTTTGATTTTCATTGTCGTTTTGCACTCACGTGACTATTTACAGTATTTTTCCATCGACTGTTGTTAGCCTTCCTTAGCTTTCTAACTTATTGTTCTGCCAAGGTTACAACTTATTTTTATCCACCCTCTGCTTTCCACTTTATGGCACTGTTTGCTACAAAAAAAAGCTTGCTTCTACTCTCACAGCTTCTACGTTTCTAAACTAAGAAATACATTCACATAATATTTTACACATATATACAATAAATATGCATAATACAATGGCTGTAATATACATTTTATAGCAGTTACTGATCGCTTATAGGCGGGCTATTGTTTTTATATTGTGTAATTAAATTGATAGCAGTTAAGGGATAAAAAATACTGCCTCATTCTTTTGTAATCTTTCAGTAATGGAGTGCTTACCTTTACTGTGTCTATGATTGCCTTTGAATTAAAAATAAAATTTAGTAGTAGAAATAATGGGATAGTAAGGGCAATCTCTCGATAATTTAATTGAGTAAATGAAGCGTAATGAATCTGCTTCGAGGGAGAACCTGGAGCTATCGTTTGACAGATCGTTAATAAACGTCTCTTGCAAGTTACTTGCGCTATGAAAGGCGACGAGAAAGAGGTACCAAGTTTTAAAGAAGAAGTAGTTAACGACATCGACAGCGAAAGTGGAGAAAACTTCCATTAAAATATACAAGTGAAGATGTACGGTGCAATCAGAAAGACTCCCCAGGGAGTTTAGCTTTGGAGATAAACAACTGTTGCCTTTCCTTCGGCGCCCCGCCTGCATCCGCTTGATTTGTGTGCCCAAACTTTGCTGCCAACTGTTCTTTTAACAGAGTTCTTCTCGGCTTCTTATTTTCATGTTCGCCATAAATCCGAGATTTGTATTTTAGGAATACGAATTATATTGTAGAATATGGCGTTATGCATGCGGTTTTTTAAAGTTTGACAGAATGGAGGAAAAAATAATTCATATTATTTTGTCATTTTACCTTTACTTCGTTTTCCATTAAGTATTTAATAGAACAAAACAGTCTTTTCTTTAATTTTAATGTTTTAAATTAATTTATTGCTAGAAAGTAGGTACTACCTAAAATATAAGCAATGATGGCTAATTTCGTCTTCCTCTGTAGTTAAATGGTCTGACTTCTCAACCCAGAGGTCCTGGGTTCGTTCTCGACTTTGGAGAGGTACTTTTTCTTTAATTAGAATCATTACTTGTCCTTCACAGAGACTGGAAGTATGAATGTGAGTATGCTTCCTAGGGGAAATTGTAAAAATCAACAGCAAAAACCTACAGTCAACGAGTTAGTTGTTTCTAAAAGTCAAAACCCCCAATATGACCACAGGATGTAATGGGAATACGCAAATAAATAAAATCATAATTTCAAGCACCACCACTGAAATGAGAAAATCTCTTGTTCAGAAGAGGAGAACCTTCACAATTAGATTACATAGCATAAAAGGTAGTATCATTAAACAATAATATACTACATCGGTATTTATGATGGTAAAAGGAATAAGCCAAACGTTAATTTTATATTATAAAAGCAATTTTGTTATACAGATTATTTAAAACTAACCCCTAATTTATAAAGGAATGCATATTGTTCTAAAGTAACAATAATAATAAACAACGTTAATACAATTAATTCAAATTATTACAGAAATATATTTCATTCAAGAAGTTCTTTGTTTTTAATTAAAAATGCTGTAGTGTTGTAAACCTACTTTATCGTTACATTGTTTAACCTTGGACCAAGTTTGCTACTGAGATTGATGACTACAGTTGTTAAACGCTAGGTTTATTACGTTTGTTACCATAGTGTTATATTGCTATGTTATGTTACTGGCTTACGCTCAGCTCCGTGTTGAGAGTATTTGCTTCATATTAAGAGAGCTCGAGTCGAATTTCAGTAAGGGCGAATTCCCTGAATAAGGTTTTCTCAGGGATATTCCCTTATCTGAAGAAGATAGTTGCTAAGCTTTACGGACCGCAGGGTCAGTTAATCTTTTTTCCAAACATTTAATTCACCATCCGAAATAACTATCCGGTTAATTGGGGCGGGGGGACTGGCAGAAACAATTTGCAGAAAGGTAGGAGGGAAATTGGCGTCCTGCAACGCAGCCACTTGAATCCGTAACGGAAAAAAGTAGTAGTACAAGACAACTCATTTAACGGAAAGGATGCAAGATATTATTACTTTCTCTACTACGTTAGTAAGTAGGGGAAGCATTGTATACCACTCAAAAATTCGATACCGAGATTTCACCGGAAATACATGTTTTGAGATCCCCTTAATCCAAAAAAAAGCATTTTTGGAAACATGTTCGTGTGTGTGTGTGTGTGTGTGTGTGTGTGAACAGCATAACTTAGAAACGAACAGTCGGATAAACACCAAACTTGGTATTTAGGTTCCGTATCGTCCAGAGATGCGACACGAAAGTTTTCAAGAAAATCCCCCCACCCTAGATTACACTTTACATGGAACATTTTTCGAAAATTTTAATTTTCTCAAAAATGGCTCTATGGATTTTGATTAAAATATCATATGTTTAAGATATTTTCATGGCAAATGAAATGTATATCTCGAATTTTCTGGGAATGTCTCCAAAAGTATTCTACATTGTGTGCGTAACTGGTAAACCATAAGAGATAGACAAACTTTTACTACACAAAAGATGTAGATCGCGTTAAAATACACAATTTATGTGATATACATTTTTTTGTTGAGTGAACCATTTTCGAGATATTGCTTGTTATTCCCTTAAATTTTCCAATACTTATACTTTTCCTCAAATTCGTTATTCATTTTTTTTGTCCTGGTAATGCAAAGAGAATGGAATACTCCACATACCAACCAGCTCTTAAAATATTTGACTATCGCTTAAAACCTACCAATTCCCCTTGCATCTACAACAAAATTAGCAATAAGATTAACATCTCAATTAACATGAAGCATATGGTTTTATAAAAATAGTTTTACAAGAGTAGAGAAAGTCATGTGGGTGTAACACATCAGATTGTTTTTCAGTTTTACTTTCAAATCACAATGCAGTAAAACTGCACTTTTATTCTGATTATAATAGACACCAACAAAATAGCTTTTTTTAAAAGTAATTGTGAATGTGAGAAGGTTAGTTTTTTCTGCCATATTTTTATTTAAGACATATTTAACAATAATCTACAATTACTAAACTATAGCACTTTTTTGCCTCTGTAAGCATAAAATAGACATTTATTGCAACAATAGTAGATGAAGATATGCTGCTAAAATGGAGAAAGCAGATCAGCAGACTACAGCTACTAATCATAATTTTTGTTTCAATAGTAAACTAATATTTTGTCTTATTTATTGAAACACTTTTTCTCCTCTCAAAGCCACTGTAAATCCGCAACTAGTTTGTTAAATCACATTCAAATAATTTTTCATAACGTGGTGTTAATAATAATAATGATAAGTTCATAATTATTATTTTAATACGTTTTCGTGCCTTTATTTGGAACATAACCACTACCTCGGACGTTCCTTTCTTGTTATTGTTGTCAAACAACCATCGCTTTTCACTGCAAATAAGGAGCTGTTCCCGAGCTACTGCGCATCATCGCTGCACGACTGTGAATACCGCTCTCGCAAGTAAAGTATCCGTCAAGTGACAGCGACTGCCTTAAAGGATGTGGAGACTATGTGGCGGATTGTAATTCATGACTGACTCGCTTACTTGTAAAATAAAAATCTGATGCGATACACTCACATGACTTTCTCTACTTTTGTACAAGCTATTTTTACAAACGCTTATTCTCCATATGCTTCATGTTAATCGAAATGTTAATCTTAGTGCTAATTTTCTTGTAGATGCAAGAGGAATTGGTAGGCTTTAAGGGATAGTCAAACATATTAAGAGCTGGTTGCTATGTGGAGTATTCCATTCCCTTTGCATTACCAGGACAAAAAAAAAATGAATAACGAATTCCCATTTGAGAAAAAGTAAAGTATTGGAAAATTTAAGGGAATAACAGCAATATCTCGAAAATGGTTCCCTCAACAACAAAAATGTATATGATATAAATTGTGTATTTTAACGCGATCTACATTTTTTGTGTAGTGAAATTTTGTGTCTCTTATTGTTTACCAGTTATGCAAAAGTCTTTCACAATGAAGGATACTTTTGGAGACATTCCCGGAAAATTCAAGATATACATTTTATTAATCATGAAAGTATCTTAAACATATGATATTTTAATCAAAATCGTTAGAGCCGTTTTTGAGAAAATTAAAATTTTCGAAAAATGTTCCATGTAAAGGGTAATCCGGGGTTGGGGGATTTTCTTGAAAACCTTCGTGTCACATCTCTGAAAGATACTGCACCTAAATACCAAGTTTGGTGTTTATCTGACTATTCGTGTTGAGTTATGCTGTTCACAGACAGACACACACACACACACACACGGACATATTTCCAAAAATGCTTTTTTTTGGATTCAGGGGGTCTCAAAACATATATTTCCGGTGAAATCTCGGTATCGAATTTTTGAGTGGAATACAATACTTCCCCTACTTACAGTAGAGAAAGTAAAAAGGAAAAAGCTGTACAAAAGTTTGCAACTGTATGGTTTAAATGGTATACTCTTCTCAAGCAAAATAGTTCAATTCTTAAAAACTTGTTTAGATTCGATCAACGCTTAGAAAAAAATCTGATGTGTAGCATTCACATGAGCTTCTCTGCTCACTCTTCTACAAAATATTCGTACAAATTCTTATTCTTGTTAATCGAGATAAACTTTCATTACACATTTACACGTTCGTTTAAGGTAGAAGAAGGATATAGTAGGTTAAAGCGATATTCAGATTTTTAAAAAGCGTGTGGTTATGTGATGCCTTTGAAACTTCATGCATTTTGTATGACCACAAGAAAAAACGAACAGCGACTTACCACTGGAAAAAAGTATACGTACTTTGAGGTTGGCCGCGTTTTCTAGATGCACAGTTTTGAAGTCAGAATCCGTCAGCTTGTGACTGCATTGCTCTCCCGGTGTATTCTTCCTTCTTTGGCTGTCTAGGGTTCCTGGCTATTCACTCTGTAATGTCTAAGGGGGCTGTAAATTACAACTCGATCGTCACAATTCGTTGCTATGAATTTACTCACGGCTAACATACCAGTGATTTCAGAGGAGGGCAAGGTTTCTAAATTCTCTAACATTTTCCAAGAGCGATCGTTCGTAGCGTGCGTTAACGGCACTTCCTTACGACTACAGAGTTCAGAGAAGTGAAGTTACTTGCGATTTGTAAACCTCGCCATGTCCGATTTCATCCCTACTCCCCACATACCACGTGATTATTTTGTTCACTTTTTAAGCATGTGACTGTTTCCTGTTTTTATATTCACCGGTTCATATTCCTTACTTTGAACTTATTGGCTAAGATTTGGGCTTTTTGTTGAGTTCCTAACTTTCTCTTTCCCATGGCACTAGTTAACATTAGTTGAATCTAAGCTGTATCACGTACGTAGTGCCCTTACTTGTCGTAGATGACATGCACTTCGAACTTTGAAAGGAATCGCAAAATTCCGGGCGCTTTGTCCATAAACCTTGGATATCGCTTTCTCGCCTTTGTGTTTCAATGCCGCCTGTCCCAAGGAAGGGAGCAGGTGGCCGACACGGTTCCTTTCTTCAACGCGTTACAATATTATATATAAAGTGTTTCCTATACGAGATTAGAATTATTGCGTGATTGCAATGACCTCGTTACATTCCATCACTTATATTATGAATAATAGTATTATTTTATATCTGGTTAATTTATATTAATTACCGGACAGTGTTGAACCGTATCAGTTTGAAAATTCAAGCTAATAACACGAATATATCGGAAATGGTTAGTGCAACAAAACATTTGACATAAACTGTGATGTATATGTTTTGCGAGTAAGACTATCTCTTGGTTTACCTATGAGACGAATGTCATTCAGAATGAGAGGGTTTTAGAGACTGTACCCAGAAAACGTAAGATATAGAATTAATATATCATGCAAGTATGTTAGACATAAAGGCATTTTAATGAAAACAATTAGGGGCATTTTTGAAAAAATGAAAAATAACGAAATTGTTTCAATGTAAAAGTTAATTTGGTGTGAAGGGAGTTTCTCGTGTCGCATCCTAGGAAGACTTAAATATTGGTAGGTTTGGTATTTATACCGATTTTTCATTTTTGTGTTATGGTGTTCATAGACAAACAGACAAATAGACTCACAGATACATATACAGACACCTAAAAGTGTGTTTTTTGTTTTGTTTTTTTAATTCAGGATTTTTGAGTGGATGGCAACACCTTTTCTAATTACTATAGGTAATTAGTAGAGAAAATAAAACGAGAGAACAGAAAGAATTACTCCAATCCAATAAAATAAGCAATATCTACCAGAACACTTAAAACAAAGCTAACACAGTTTTTGTGACAATTCATTCGATATCACATGACCGTTTTGGAAGTTTGTTTCATAACATTCGAAATTCCACTTTCTGCCAAAGAAGCAGAAAGTTCGTATGCAAAAACTTTCCCTCTGGTACCTAACAGAACGCCTCCCTTAAAGTTAGTTGTTTTCCCTCTGAACTTCACAAGATTTTCAATAAAGTATCTGCGGAGCACTGTGTTACGGTATTGGTTTAAAAACTGTTTTCTTGCTTCTTCGGAATTCCTTTTTTTCTCCAACTCATCGTACATAAACTTGCGCTGCTTTAGCATATACCAAACTTGTGTTTACATGGCAGTTAAATCAACAAGGTGTATACGGTAGGGTAAGTGTGGGCAGTGCCACAGGCATATAGGGCAGGGAGCATCACGATGGAAATGTAGTCACGAAATGGTTGTGTTAATGGCTGCGTAAAGGTCCTAACCACTAAACATCGGATAACGGAGTATAATATTTATTAACTCTTAAGATATTTCAGGATTCACAACAGACAGTTAACACAATTACCACGTACATAGTAAGTAGAGAAGGTATTGTATTCAACGGAAATACATGTTTTGAGCCCCCCCTGAATCCAAATAAAGTATTTTAGAAAAATGTCCGTGTGTGTCTGTGAACAGCAACTCAGAAACGAAAAGTTGGATATATTAAAGACATTTACATGACAAATAAAATATAATCTGAATTTTCTGGGAATAGTCTATGAAGTCCTCTTCATTCAGAAGGAATTTTATATAATCTTGCATAATGGCGTCAAGGGATAGACGAAAATGTACTACACAAAAAATGTAGATCTCTTTAAGACACGCAATTTATTTCAAATAAGTTTTTTGTGACATAAATCATTTCTGAGATATCCGTTATTAATGATTCGAATTAATCATTACTTGGTCATTTGTTTAAAGTCCTGCCAACATTCAGTTGTTTCTCACGATTGCATATAAACAGTATGGAATTTTAAGGCCAGCATATTTCCAGTTCTTAAACATTTGGCTATAGCTGTTCTCTTTGTATCTATAACGAAGTGTGTAATGTAGCTTTTCTACAAAGGTTTATTTGGATTAAAATGTAGTAGAAGGAAAAACAAGTTTTAGTGAGAGTAATTTGTATACCCACTAATAAAGAGGGTAGAGAAAGTCATATGTATGTATCACGTCAGACGTTTTTAAAATTTTAATTGTGCGTGTTTATGAATGCCTCTTACTTCATAACTCGAGGAAGGAATGATTTATTTGCCATGAGGTTTGGTATGTAGCAGAATTTCACTACCCAGATTATAGGCTATGACATTCTATTCACTTTCATCATAGAGATCTACTTTATCCACTTCTTACCTGTAGTAAGTAGAGAAAATATTGTATGCCACCCATAAGTTCAGTTATAGATTTCATCAGAAATACACGTTTAGGCTCCCTGAATAAGAAAACATGTTTAGAAAAATATTAAATGTATGTGTATGAGAAAGAGAGAGAAAGATAAACATAACTTAAAACGAAAATTTGGATAAATGCCAAGCTTCGCATTTAAGTTCCGCATCTTCCCACATGTTGGAGAAGATTTTTAATAAAATTTCCCCAGTTTAAACTACTCTCTAGATGTAAATTGTTTAGTTATCTTTGTTTTTTCCCCAAAATGGCTCTTATAAATTCTGATTAAAATACCATATGTTTAAGATATTTATATGTCTATCTTGAATTTTTCTGGGAATAGCCTCTGAAGTCACCTTCATTTGGAACGAATTTTGTAAAGTTTTGTATAACTGGTAAACTATAAGAGAAAGACAAAAATCCATTGCCCAAAACTATAGATTTCTTTAAAACAGTTAATTTATTAAAATGACTTTGTAATGGCATCAGCCGTTTCTGAGATATCTGCTGTTATTGCTTTGACTTTCTCAATATCTTTGTCATTTTATGAAATGCTCTCAGTTGTTTTCTGCAATGTCGGGGAAAGATTATGGACTCTCAAGGCCAGCACATATCGACCTGTTTTTAAACATTTGAGCATAGCTTTAATCTCCCATATCCTCTTTATGAAACTATTTCTGCAAACGTTAATCTGGATTAACACGAAGTAGACAGAAAAATAAGCGTGTATAAGAATAATCTGTAGAAGCTATTAAAAAATAAAGGCTAGAGAAATTAATGTGAATGCCAAACACAAGATTTTTTCTACTTAATATGTAATGAATTCCCCACAATACTCAGAATTAAAGCTTTGGAATATTTCCAATTTGAAGAAGTAATAGTTATTGAAGCGATATTTGCAAATATAAAACTGTCTTCCATGTATAGCAATAATTTCCGTTTTATTTATTTTATTATTTATTTCTTCTTGATTTGTTTTTCCTTGTGCTTACTGAGCATTAAAGTTCATATGTAGTAATAATGTTTCAACTTGGTGTCCAGTAAAAACGGTTTTATCGTTGTACAAGCAGACTGCGTAGCTCTGCTCGCATTATTGTGTTAATTATCAGGGTTCTCTGTCTTTCTTCCTTTATCACCTTTTCACCATGACTTCCTATTTCTCCCTCCTGCCTCTTTCTCCGTCGTTATCTTTCTCTTCTTCTTTTCCCTTTCGTTCTAGCACTCCTCCATCATCCTCACTCCGTACAACTTCGATGTAAAGTGATGTTTTGTACACAAATTTGAGCCTCTGTTTGATACTTTTTATGCAATATTTCTCGTAGCCGATTGACGCAACGTAACCAAAATTTGTACAATTTCTTGTATTCATCTTGTCAAAAACATAAAAATAAGCTCATCAAGAGTATAGTAATTATAAACATTTGTTATGCAACATTTAAAAAAAGGAATAATAAGCGAAATGTGTAGAATTGATGCGTCCTATTAGAACACCTCCGCCCAAATGGGGGTAATTACAGCATCATATAGCCTATTCTGTAAGTAGACCTAAGGCATGTTGTGCACTAAGCTTCGTCGAGGAACACACGCAGACGAACAAAACGTATAGCAATTTTATTTTTATCCTTAGGATGGTCCATTTGTGGCAGTATTTTTAACATTTAAATGATTTCAGTCTAATTATATAATATAAAATATAATAACTGCCCGCCTTAAAGCAATATATGTATAAAATAATATATAAAATGTATGTAACAGTCATTGTATTATGTTTGTATTATTATGTACATATTTAATAATGTTATGTGAATGTATTACGTAATTTAATAATGCAGGAGCTGTGAGAATATAGGCCAAAAGTTGCTAACAATGAGGTAAAATGAGGTAAACTTGATGCAATAATGAATTGGAAAGTTTAATAATGCTACTAGTAATTCTTGGAAAACAATAATGTAATATTTTTAAACAGTTTATAAATAGCCAATCAACATCCAGAAAAAAGGTTAAGTTAAATAAAGGTATTCTATTGGCGTAGAATTAGCCAATCAGAAACTGAAATAAAGCAAATTGTACAAATTCCGAAGTCAGTTCCTAGTAGACAACGTTCCTAACTGGACGCGAGACGCGTCCTCGAGAAGTTTAATACGTATCCGGTGTGAGACAAAAATTCATTACAGCGAGGATATTATAAAATTTACATGTTAAAAAGTACAAGTAATTAATAAATAATCTCATAGCTCTCTATATCAGTGAAGTGCTATTTAATCGTGTGAAGGATTAATAAATGGAGCCTATCACACCCTGTTAAGAGAAACATGCTTTTTCAAATTGATACTGATGCAGCCGAGGCAAACATATATATATATATATATATAATATTTAAAGAAACATAAAATACAATTTTGGTTCCTTATCGTTGGGGCGAAAGCCACCGGAAAGTAAAGTTGGGGCGAAGATCACCGGAAAGTAATGTTGGGGCAAAGGCCACCGGAAACGTATCGCACGTGGTTGCAACTACTTCAAGTTCGGCTCCCCAACAGTTGAACTACAAAACAACTCCTTCTAAAATAAACCTTCCGCACATTACACGTTTATGCCAATTATTTAAAATCTATAATTACCAGAATAATGTATGTTACAATTTTACCATAAAACCACATAGGATATAAAAATAAAGAGAGAGTAAGGAACACGCACTTCAAGCAGATAACGGAATAACGCAAGCGTAGCTTCTGGTAGTTCAAAATTAATGAGGAAGAAAATTCCAAAGCTATTTGGAAAAGCTAAACTGGCCTCTCGAAACGGATGTAGATCCGCAAGAGGTGATTTTTAATATCAGGTTTTGGCAGACTCGAACAAATGTTAAATATTAAACTGTCCCACACATATTAAAGTGTTTATGATTATTGGGGCAAAACAAATATTTTGTTTTATTGTGGAGCAGAAATCATACTTGCAATATGCCGCCGGGGGAGGAGGAGGAGGAGGATGCAAATAAAAAACAAAAACAAATGACTAATCAAACGACAGCAACATACAGGACATTTGTTCTGTTTAATAATGAATATATTGCAGTGTAATCATGCACATAACACAGTTTAATGGTGGGTACATTAAACTTCAAAGGAAATTAAAGCAAGGGAGGACTTCAAAGTGAAACTGTACCAATGTCAGTACTCATTGACCAATTCATTTCATTTCGCACTGTGGGTTGTTTCTGTGCATTCTTTGCACATAGTTGGCTGATAGCTTAACGCCTTTTCCATACCGCAGTTGTGTTGTTAACTTATCTCATTGCAAATTTGATTAATTTCAAACATTTTAGCAGAACACTTGAAAGTGAAAGTAATTAAGGAATTAAAAGATCTTGATTATTTCTATGGTTCTGTGGCATCTCAAAGATTTATCACTAAATAAATAAGCTGTAAATAAAGCGAGGTTTACTATAAACGTTAATTATCTGAAGTTATTACTATGCTGCCACATCTCGGTATAAGCAGCTTTTAAATCTCTTGCCAGAGAAAACCAATAAGAACAAACAGAAGAACACTTTCAGGAAAGCAGAGAAATTTTGAAGAAGTATATTTCCTTTTAAAAATTGCGAATACTGGATTTTATGTACGATAGGGGTAGTGCTTGCGTTCCGGTTAATTACATACGAGGGCTGTCCCAGAAGTACCCGACCTAAAAAAGAAAACACAAAAATTTTAGGAAAAAACAACCTTATTTCTCTACATAGTCTCCTTTCACTCGATATCTTTTCCCAGCGATGTTCAATAGCTTACCTTGTTTATACTGAGAACCATCGAGTTCTGCAAAATAGTCAACAACTGCAGACTCCAGCTCTTCACTGTTGGCAAATCTTTTACCACCAAGCTATTTCTTCAACTTTGGAAATAGAAAATAATCAGAGGGGGCTAAATATGGCGAATAGGATGCATGAGGAAGCACTTCGAACTTTAACTCATTGATCTTGGCCATGGCGATAATAGATGTGTGAACTGGTGCACTGTCTTGATGAAACAAAAGATTCTTTTCCACTAAATGTCGCCGTTTTTGCTTGATTTCATCATTCAAATGCTGCAATAAGTTTGCATAATACTCGCCATTGGTTGCTTTTCTTTATTGAAGATAATGAATGAAAATTATTACACACACACACGCGTTCCAAAAAAACTGGCTCCATGACCTTGCCTGCAAATGGAACTGTCTCACCTTCTTTGGAGCTGATTCTCCCCTTTTAATCCCACTGTTTTGACTGTTCCTTCGCCTCAGGTGTGAAGTGTTGGACCCATGTTTCATCCATGGTTATGAATCGACGCAAAAATTTGGCTTTATTGCAGCGAAACATCACCAAACACTCGACTGAAGCATCCTCACGACGCTGTTTTTGTTCCATCGTGAGTAAACGCGGCACCCATCTTGCGCACAACTTTCTCATGTCTAAATTTTCAGTCAGTATGCGATGTACAGCACTTTGAAATGCCTACGATGTCTGCTAGCTCGCGCACTTTCAGTCGACGGTCATCCAATACCATTTTGTGGATTTTCCTCACAATTTCTGGCGTGGTCACCTCATTTGGTCGACCACTGCGATGTTGGTTTTGGCAGCTCGTACGGCCTCACTTAAACTCTGCCACCCAATATTTTACTGTTGTAAACGAAGGAGCAGACTCCCCCAGAGTAGAATCTAGCTCAGCTTTAATATCAAAATGAAAGTGTTGTATCACATAACGATGATCAGTTTTATTCATGTTTACAAATTTGCTGAGAGCGTCCATTATTGATGGCTGCCAAACAATTACTAAACGACGTAGTATAATCAAACTTCAGACTTAAGCTTTATAAGGTTGGTACTTTCTACCCCAGTCATTTGTTTGCAATAACCACTATCTATACATCAGGTCGGGTACTTCTGTGACTGCCCTCGTACTATTCAAATACTACATGGGTGCATTATGTTTGTCTTTCTCCTTTCTCTATTTATTAGGTTTATGCTGTATTCTGTTAATGCTTATTTCCACATTTTATAATTTTTATTCAAAATTCTGCTACAAAATTACAAGAAGATATCAGCACTCCATGGCAATTATCGCAACCTTACATCCCGAAAGATAAGATGGGCGTATGACTCAAAGAGTTAGTAATTCGGCACCTTTTTTTTTGCCCAAAATAAAAACGCTATAGTTTTGACGTGGTCTGTGGAAGGAGAAGCTATGCAGGGCTGAACAGGCTCTCTCAGAAGGTTTTACAATGATCACGCGTTTACGTGCCAGTCGAACTGATAGGTCAGGCAGGCAGGCAGGCGAGGGGAAATGGAAGCCTTCTCTCTTCACACTTCAGGAGTGGAAGGCGGCAACCTCCTTGGGATTCCTCTTTCTTGGACTTCTTCTTGCATAATACATAAAATAAATCTGAAATGTATCTTCCTGGCAATTGGATCTATAAGCCAAGACATATTCCAAATTCATGATTTATTATTTAATTCTTCGTACATAATTGTTTTCACACATTGTTTTACAGACAAAATCTTAACCTAATTGACCAACTAAAAACAGAAATGTAATATATAGCTTCTCTATTATTTTACTACTCCTACTGGAAGCCACCACTCTCAACAACTGGTTACTTGTTGACATATATTGTGGCGTATTAACAATTTGGGGGGTTACATTATTGTTGTACATTGTCATTCCAGACACATTGTTTACGTTACTCTTGGCTGGTAGCTGTGCTAGCCACGAGTAGTGGGGGATAGCGCCACTCTCAATCAGGATTACGTGAGAAATGGACCGCGTGTGTAAGCCGTTCTTTGGATCGGTGGACATCTCCTCCCACCTTCCATGTTTAATAATATAGCAACCCCAAACATTTGGGAAATAAATCTAGGAATGTGTGAGTAGATTTGTGTTATGGATTTTGTACAGTAAAAACCCACGCCATCCTCTTAACCTCAAAACCACGTTTCGGTCCTCCGCAGCCAAGTAGGTATACGCGCCCTCAATGTGCGTGCTGAGTATTAAAAATTAATTTACTTTTCATGTGAATTTTAGGCCATCTACTCAGCATGTAACAATGTTTCTCTTTCCTTTATATAAAACTTGAGTCCTAACTACTGACAATCAACAGTATTAAACGCTGGTAGCCACAGGATTCTGCGTATATAAGGTTTAACGAGAATTAAGATAACTACATTCTTTTTGCAGAAAGTTCAGTATATAAATTCTGTTACGCCAATACCTCCAGTATGTGTTATTTTAAATAAGTTAGTGATTCTGAAAAAATTTAAATTATCGAAAACATTTCTATTAAATAAATTGTTTGGGTCGGTGGAAATTCCTGAAAATCTTTAACGTGCATACTTAAAAAGAAGGCTCACTTAAGGAATTGGCTTTTATCTCACATTGCGCGCTATCGCACTATAACGTATTTACATCCTTCAGAGTTCGTTGGTCCTCAAAGTCATTTTCCTTGCATCATATTTTTATTAATTGTTTAATATTGGAGCTTTGACTTGAGAAACAACTGCCTATTTTTGCTTGCTGAACTGTGGTTTTTTTAATGCTGATTTTATCAGTTTTTAATATTAAACACGCCCACATTCACACTTCCAGACTCTATAGGAGTTAGGGGATGTTTTTGATTAAAGAAACTGCTCTGCCCCAACTGTGAGTCAACCCGGGACCTCAGAAGCCAGAGCGCTGACTACTCGCTTGCAGACACAGTCTACGTATCTTGATATTTCCTCTCTTTAGGTACCTACATAGAAAGTAATAACCTCCAGCAAGTATCAAGTTTTACATAAGGTGTAATTTCCGAGAGTGAAGCTTCCTTGACCTCACATATTGCATCAGTATTTGTTTAATATGCCCTGAGTATCACCGTCTGCGATGCATTAGATACTGATGTGTAGTATCTCCGGTTGTGGAGTCTGATCGATCGGAAATTGCATATCCCCTGTAGAGAATACTGAACTAAGCTCTCGGGGTTGCAACAGTGTCATAGTCAGATCTCTCTGTAGGCACCACTTAGATCTAAAGGCTACCCTTAGGGCAACCTTTGTACGCGTACACGTGCGTGGAATAGGGAGCCGCATCAGAGGACACCTGTTTCAAATAACATGATATCGGATGACTGAAAACTAATAAGTGATTCTGGCTCACTTTTTTATTCTGATTTCAGAACTGCTTTTAGTTTTTTTCTATCACGTACAGTTTTTTCACAATTTCACATCAAAAATATTGAGATATAAAGATATTGCTTCCGCCACTACACATAAAACTAGGCTTGATGAAGCAATTTGTAAGGGCTCTACCACAGGATGAACCCTGCTTCAAGTACCTTTCCAAGAAATTTCCCTTCATTACACAAGACAAATTAAAGGCTGGAATTTTGTTGGTTCTCAAATAAAGAAATTGATGAAGGATGAAGTTTTTGAGAAGACAATGAATGAGAGAGAAGTAGAAGCATGGACCCCCTTCGATCAGTTACTGGCAATAACAAAGATCCTAATTACAAGGCCATTGTCAAAACAATGTTGGAAAATTTCAAGAAGATGGGTTGTAACATGAGTGTAAAGGTGCATTTTCTGCATTCACATATCGACTACTTTCCAGAAAATCTGGGACATTATAGTGGAGAGCAGGGTGATCGTTTTCACCAAGATATTAAGGAAATGGAGAGGGGGTACCAGGGGAGATGGAATGAAACTATGATGGCTACTGTTGGATGTTGAGGAGCGACAGTCATCTTCAAGGATCTGCAAGGAAGTCAAAGAAGAGAAAGTTTGAAAAAAATTAAATGAAACGCTTTGGCTTCTTGTTTTGTTAAAATGTAGTCTTGAAATAAATTAGGGGAGTTCTTGAGAGTATTCTTAAGATGTGTCTTGAATAAAAACTTACCTTACCTGAAATGGTATTTGAATACTTTTCTACGCTCATTAGTAAAATTGTCAATAATATTACTTATTTTGTGTAAAAACCTGACGTGCTAGAAAAAAACGAAAGTTATTTCTGGAATCAGCATAAACACTTGATTCAAGAACACCTACTTTTAAGAAATCATCTGACAAAAAGTTTGAAAATGCAGACTAGTGTAATTAGCCAAGCTCTTTTATTTATCTTGTATGAATTGCAAACAAAAATAGTACTTTGATTAAATGTAAACGAACTATGGGCCCAGAAACGCGTTTAAACAAGGTAATTTCCATGTATAGAAGAGAGCGTTACATTGTCTGTGGCCTTCAAGTTGTGTACGTTTTTAGGTGCGGGTTCAGGTAGAGGAGGATTAGGATTATTGAAACCGTCGTCCTCCTTCTTTCTAAAGTATCAATTTGTGAGCATGACAGTCTTAGGTAAAGTTCAGGGTGCGGTGTTTCCAATTGCATTGCTTATCTTGTATGCATGATAACTATCTTAATGCTGTAAGGTAAATTTTGAAGTTGTTGTATTGTTTCGTTATTTTCCCCACGTTTCCCCAATTTGAGGAAGTTCAATATTATTACGCTCTTTGCACCACGCTTTGGGCGTCAATTTGTGGAAGGAGTTGTATTTTTGGAGAAAAGTTGTATTGTATTTCGAATGTTGGGGAGCCGAACTTGAAGTAGTTGCAACCACACGTATGGTACTCGGTTTAAAAATATTAGCTTTGTAATTTGACTGTTTCTTTAAATATTATATATTTATGTTTGCCCTGGCTGCGACAGTATTATTGTTAGAGACATGAATTTCTTTGCAGAGAGTGGTGCGGCTAAGAATATTTTTACTTCACTCCTTCTATTAATTCTTAACACGATTTAAAATAACACTTCACTGATATAGAGAGCTGTAAGATTATTTATTAATTACTTGCACTTTTTAACACGTAAACTATTTTTGTCTCACATTGAATACGTATTAAACTTCTCGAAGACGCGTCTCGCGTCCGGTTAGGAACGCTGTCTGCTAGCAACTGACTTCTGAATTTCTACAATTTGCCCTATTTCAGTTTCTGATTGGCTATTCCTACTCCAATAGTATACTTCTATTTAACTTAAGTTTTTTTCTGGTTGTTGATTGGCTATTTTATAAACTGTCTCAAAAATTACATTATTGTTGCTCCAAGAATTACCAGTAGCATTATTAAACTTTCTAATTCATTACTGCCTCAAGGTTACCTCATTGTTAGCAACTTTTAACCTATTATTCTCACAGCTCCTACATTATTAAATTACGTAATACATTCGCATAACATTATTGAACATGTACATAATAATATAAACATTAATATAATGGCTGTTACTTGCATTTTATATATTATTTATACACATATTGCTTTAAGGCGGCCTGTTATTGAATTTATATATTATATAATTAGACTGAAATCATTTAAGTGTTAAAAATACTGCCTCAATTTATTATGCTACAGATGGTATTTTCCCGCTCGCCACCTTATTTGTAGTGAATGGGACGATACCTCTATTTCTTACTACTCGATACCGATACTGATTTTTGAACACCGTTGCTCGATACTCGCTTTATAAAAAGACTGTAAATGCTTGTTCACTGAATTATGTTCTTATAAGTAGTTTTTTGTGTATAAGCGCATGTAACCAATTTTTTGTATGCTAATTCCGAAATTGTTCCCGCTGACATTCTCCAATTGGCAGCAATGTCTTTAACCTTGATAATGCCGCGTGTTATATTACCCCTATTATTAGTCAAGGCTAATAATAATAATAATAATAATAATAATAATAATTTATTTGCTTTCTGTTTTATGTACCTATATTTTGTGCTGAAAACTTTCTGCGATGGGATTTTCAATTCATATTATGAAAATTAGTCGTAAAGTATACCTGTAAGTTACACTCCTGACCCAAGATTGACTTACGTAAACACAAGCTAATAGATGGAAGGAAAATACAAATATTTCCACCCGCTGTACTATTATCTCACGTCTTAAGTTCTGATTTGTTTCCACTTGATTCACAGATTTTTGTCACCGGAGTAGGTAAATGTAATGGCTAATAGTGAGTCACCAAGCCAGGCTATTGCAGAAACGTGATTTAGTGCGTCAGCTGAATCAGCTTCATTCACAACTCAGTTAACTATATATGTTTAATGAGTACCTCTATTGCTGCCCTCATTGTTTTGCATGTTTTCATTTAGACATGAGTCGATTGAATGTTGCATTGATTCACCTACAGGAAATTCAGTCAAGGTCTATCAAGAACTATAGTCCAGCAACTCTTTGGGGACACGTGCAATACAAGGTTCCAATCCATCCATTCCTTATCCAGCGTAAACTTAAACACAACAATTTTCAATACTGCGAAACTTAAAATTTTAAAAATATCGAAAAAGTATCGAAGGTTTATCTAAAGGTATTAGATATATTTCAATACAACCGAGTATCGAGAGTATCGAGGTCCCATCCCGCCGTATGTGTGTGTGTTTTCTGATTTCAGGTCTACCAAGGATTTGCGTGATTGGTCATATGCGTTCCCGGTTCCGATAATCTTTCGACGTGCGACCTGTTACCAGGTGTCCGTATCTGTACATAATTTCCGAAGGAAGTTACGCGCGTCAAAAATGTTATGAGTGTATTTTGCTTGTGTATTTTAGCAAGCGACATGACAATATTCCCCCATTTTTCCTGCAAATCACATGACTTGAGCCTCTTTCCATATAATTTGCTTCTCTCATTGGTTATTGCACACTTGTTGTAGAACATTGTTTAATGTACCACGGCAACTTTCTAGCGATCTTCACTTTCTCGCTTAAACTCTCACGATCTTATTTCCGATTCCCGATAAGGTACGTTCATATAAGTTTGTGTATAACACCCCAGGAATCACGTCCTAAAAACTGCAATGCTAATATTCACGACCAAGGGTATTCCTTTTTCTAGTATTCTCAAGTGTTGGGATGTCATAAAATCGTCGTTCTTAACAACGGATTTTAAGAAACAAAAGACGGACGACGTTCGTGTGTTTTTCCAAGTTCTCTGAAATTTTATGTTCTGCATGAAACTGTACGTTTTTCTTTATTCTTTAATATTCTTTCTAATAACTATTACTACCATGTTTATTAAACTTATATTTATTTGCTTATTTTCATTTGTTTATTATTGGCACGTAAGGCCGGCTACAAAGTTTTTAAATCGGTCAGAGGTCCACTTCAGAATAAAATACATGTATGTATTTTATTAGGGCTTTGGAATGAACATTGTCAAACGCGTTGCAACTACAGAGGTCAGAACTCGGCGGATCAGAACTCAATCTGGAAACGCAATGCAGTTCGAAATCAAACTCCCCGCCACTTTAACACATTAATAGGTTTCATCCAACTTTCCTTCCAGGCCCCGGGACATACAGCAGCCAGTGTTACTCATTGAGTAGTCTGGTATAACCACTAGGATTTACCTACCCATCACTTGCTATAGGTTGCTGTATGAATAAAATGTTTCCCTTTTCACTTCTTAACCTTACCTATGCGTATTTGCATGTGCTAGTTTTTATTTGTATGGCTTTATGTACGACAACGTTAGAAGTATGTATCGGAGTGAAACAATTGACATCAATACCCAGTCTTCAGCTCTGCAGTTGAAATATAGACTGCAAACACCTTCGGGGTTTTCTTGCGTTCTTGAGGTCCAAAACAAATTGAATACCTCCAGTTAACCGAACACATTACTCGTTCAAAAATGGAATTTCGTTCGGGTTGCAACCTGAGTTCGTATGCTTCTCAGAGATTGAAACTGCTTTGGTCCAAAGTCATATTTAGGGCCGTATTCGAACTTTGAGGTTTTGAGCATCGTCTTTGTGCGTTGCACATTGAGCCACTCACCAGAGCGCTAGGCTTTCGATCCCTCTAATTTCGCCGGCTTCTACTATTCTTACGTCCCAACTATGCAACTACCACAAAGCCGACCGCTCAAACTCTAACACTTGAAAATTTCCTAAACATCACTTTGGGCCAAAACTATTTTTACTTACTCTACCACTTAGGTACATAGTAGGTAGAGAAGGCATTGCATCCCATCCAAAAATTTGATACCGAGATCTCGCCAGAAATACATGTTTAGAGGCCCCCTGAGCCAAAAAGAGCATTTTTAGAAAAAAGGTGTGTGTATGTGTCTGTGTGTCTGTGCACAGCATAAATCAAAAACGAAACGCTGGATAACTACCAAACTTGGTATTTAGGTTTAGTACCCTCCAAAGATGCGACACGAAGATTTTCAAGACAATCCCCCCACCCTAAACTATCCTTTGCATGCAACATTTTTCGAAATGTTTGATTTTCTAAAAAAATGGCTAACGATTTTGATTAAAATATCATATTTTAAAAATATTTACATTACAAATATAATCTATATCTTGAATTTTCTGGGAATAGCCTTTCAAGTCCACTTCATTCGGAAAGAATTTTCTATAATCTTGTATAACCGGTAAATGTTAAGCGATAGACGAAAACGTACTACGCAAAAAATTAGCTCTCTTTAAAACACGGAATTTATGTCAAATAATTTTTTTGTGGCATAAGCCTTTTTTTAAATATCCGTTTTTAAAGGTTCGAATTGTTCATTTCTTGGCCATTCAAGTCAACATCTGTTCTTTCTCGCGATTGCATGGAAACAGTATGGAATTGTAAGATCAACATATAGCGCCCTGTTCTTAAACATTTGACTATTGCTGTTCTCTATGTATGTATAACGGAATCTGTAATGTGGCTATTTATGCAAAGGTTTGTTGGTATAAAAATGCAGTAGATAGAAAAATAAGCTTGAGTATGACTAATTCGTTTACCCACTAATAAACGATAGAGGTTAGAGAAAGTTAAGTTTTGAATGTATCAAATCAGATTTTTATTCGTAAGAAGTGGCCACCTCAAGTTACCCGTGAAATCCGAAAATCCCAGTTGCAAACGAGCGGAGTGTTTCTTGTTAGCTACTTGAACCTTATGTTCAGGAACTGTCAGTTGTGACAGCATTATCAAAGTCATAAAATTATTAGATCAATTTACTCATACAATCAGAAATTATGGTACCTGAGAATGAGAAATCCTTTTTATTATTACAACGAAGCATCACGTGTATTAACGAATAGTATGAGGCATTTTAATTAATAGTTAATAAAACATAAATTCATTTTGTGACGTAATTACTCCCCAGCCAATTAATCCCTGCATAACTATATGCATTTCTGTAAAATAGAGATAAAGTTAATGGTACAGACTTTATCGCGATGTGTAAGATGCTGAACGATTTCAGGTAATTAAATATACAATCTCCTGAAAAATAAGATTTTTTTTTCAGAATGAACATAATTCCATCTTAACCTTTTACGAATAAAAATTGACAAAGTCTGTGATGAATAACGTAATTTGAAAAAGCATTGTCATATAATACGAAAATGAAGTTCTGCGAGGGAGCATTTTTATTCACTAGTCTGGAAGCGACCTCCTTTCCTCCAGACAAGAAGATCTGCTCCTATTGTTGAAGAGATGACGAGAATGGCAGCGTTCAGTTCTGTATGCTGATTGCTCGACATTTTAACGTTTCTCCACTCCCGAAAGCTTCACACACGTCAGAAAGGCGTGTACGGAGAAAACGGAAGAGATAAGCCTTCATTATACCGGTATTATCATTTATAATAGCTACATCGAGAGGTAAGTGTTCGAACATTCCCGTATTTTACAACCAACGAGATGGTGCTTAAAGCCTTCGGTAACAAAGCTTCGTTTTACGAATGAGTTATGGATGTAATATCGCGGGAGGAGTCTTGCTTTCCCCATAATAGTACTTTATAGTGCGTGTCTGGTAACCTAATTGAACAGCGGATCTTCGGGTGAGAAATAATGGATGATGAAAAACTACCTTCGACATGCGCGAGCTGTTCTGAAGAATCTACCACCTGAGCTGCTTTAAAACTTATGAATTGTCTCTATCACATTTTCTGAAAATTGTATTTAACTTCAAGTACATGTATTTAGAACTGACAATGCTTCACCTTAATAAGTTAGCCCCATTACAATCAAAATTACAGTGAATATTACAGACGAAAATCAATCGAAATCCGCTTTTGCTGAAACTCAGGATCTTAATGCCTTACTACAGGGTGAGCCAAAAAACTACGAGCCGGCTGCGCGGTGTTTTTCCTGTCCGCGTCCTCGGCGCTCGTTGCCGTCTGCCGCTGTCATAGAAAGACGCGGATGAAACCATACAACATTTTTAAAACTACTTTTAAAGGCTTTCCTTACCAACTTTATGAAAGGAACTGCTGAAACTGGCCACGTCGTTGTCCATACATTTTTTACACCTTTTTAGGAAACTATCCATCACTCACCGTATTCACGTTGAGAAATTTTCCTGACAGATATTTTGTTTTAATTCTTCCAGGGTGTGGGTTTGTCTTGTACATTTTATGTTTTAAGTTACCCCAGAGATAGAAATCGCAGGGGGTTAGGTCGGGGAACCGAGGGGGCCACAAATATGTACTAATAATTCTGTCCTCAAACACACTTTCTATTTTTCTCATCTAAATATTGGCCGTATAAACTGTTGCTGCGTCTTATGAAAAAAGGCAAAATCACGCTCCCTGGCTGTTAATTCTCTAAAAAAAAAAAAAAGGAGGGCAAAATTGTATTCACATATGTACGGGCTTCAACTGTTGACTCGAAAAAATTTGGCGAGTAATGGATAGTGTCCTAAAGAGATGCCAAAAATGAATGGACAACGACGGTGGCCAGTTTCAGCATCCCCTTTCATAAAGTTGGCAAGTAAAACCTTTAAAAGTAGTTTTAAAAATGTTGTATGATTTCATTCGCGCCTTTCTATGATAGCGTCAACGAGCGCCCAGGACGCTGACAGGAAAAACACCGCGCAGGCGGTTCGTAGATTTTTGGCTCTCTCTGTATTAGAGGAATCCAGTGCTACATTACATGACGAAACATAGAAAGAACCAAAAGTTTCCGCTTCCGAAAAGAAATATTTAACTGTACAAGGGAGAAACAATACGTGAGTAATGCGCTTTTCTATGAAAAGTCATACTCGTTGCTTTCCTCTATCCTCTACAAGTACATGCATAAATATTGCCACTAGCACCACTAATAATATAAAAATAAAAAACCATTAATATAACACATTAAACAGCAAATCTACAAACATTTATATGAGTCCCTATTGGACTAGACTGTCTGGTCGAGAGTTCTGCGTTCTGGCTTCTTGATTTAGAGATCCTGGGTTGATTCTCAGTTGAGGTGGGACAAGTTTTCTTTAATTAGAATGATTCCCTACCCTACACTAAGCTGGTAGTATGATTGTTGAAATGAATACGAGCGTGTTTTATAAAATCAGCGTTAAAAATCTACAGTCAGCGTGTTACTAACATCATCACTTTTTCCTCAAATCAAAGCCTCCTGTGCATACAAGTTAAACAGACTACACAAAAAATTATAATGACTTACATACACAGGACTTTCTCTACCCACTCTTCTAAGAGTATTCTTACAAAAGCGTATTATTCTAGCTACGTTTTAATCCAGGCAAGCTACCAGTTCACATTTACACATTTAATTGTAGGATATAGCAGGTAAAGCGATAGTCAGGTTTTTAAAGAGCGTGTCGTTATGTAATGACTTTGAAATTCCAAGCTTTTTGCGTGCCACGAGAAGAAAAACGAATACCGACTTCCCATTTGAGAAAAGTAGGTATAAGTATTTGAAAATTTGAACCAATAACAAGGAATATCTCGGAAATGGTTAGCTCCACCAATATATGTGTATGTATGGTATGACTTAAATTGTATTCTTTAACGAGATCTACATTTTTTGTTTAGTAAGGTTTTTTCTGCCTCTTATGGTTTACCAATTACACAATAGCTATTCAGAATGAAGAGGCTGTTCCCAAAAAATTCAAGATATCACTTCATTTGTCATGAAAATATCTTAAACATATGGTATTTTAATAAAAATCGCTAGTCATTTTTGAGAAAATCAAAATTTTCTAAAACATTTTTATGTAAACGGTAGTTTGGAGTGGGGGAATTTTCTTGAAAATCTTCCTTTCGCATCTTTGAAAATGCTGTAGTTAAATACCAAATTTGGTATTTATCGGAGTTTTCATTTCTTAGTTATGCTGTTCACAGACGAACACGCACACACTCATACCGAACTTCAGACTCGACCGGATTTTCTCTGTTGTAGAACAGACTACAATGATTGTTAATAGGATTTGGAAGTTTGCTGATTAGATTATTTATAATAGGTATGCGATAGCACACAGTAAAGTTATAAAATATCCCCTCAGATTTATACTGCTTCAATTAGCAGAATTATCTAAATCGGTTTTGTCACGAAGACTCCGAAATCTACCAGTGGTGGTCTGCAATGTCAGTGTGTAACATGAGAGGGCAATGTATGTTTAATAGTGAATACGAAAGCAGCTATGTTCTATTCTTTAGAAGAGCAAACCGCAATGTTTACTGTGCCTTACCAAAGCAGATTACCTAAAGAAGACGCTTCAGTGCTATGCTGGAGGTTATGCCATAGCTCGTGAGAAAGCAGCGAAAGTTCTTCCTGTAAATAAGCGCCATTGATACAAAGTCGCTATATGCTTAGGGTTAGGTAGGTGAGTAAAGGAAGGAAATAATTGGGCGATTGAATGCTTCACGCGTCTATTGCCTAGTATGCCGGCCCTGATCTATGCCTTTCATTCTCAGACTTACTAAAAGAAGAGGCTTGAATATGTGGAAAGTTTTCTATGAAAATGCCTCCCATTCATGTGTCCTTGCTCAGGAGCTGGCGTTTGTCAAAGAGCGCACCCTCCAAGTTCGAGTGCCATTAAACATATTTGGAAAAGCGCGCTTCAGTTAATGATGCACAAACATCCGTCAGTTAGCGAGATTTCTTTACGTTAAATTCCATATGACTGCCTGGCTGGAACAGAAGAGAGTGCAGCTGAATTTATATTCCTGTGAGAGCGAAAGTCTCGTTTTTTCTGGTAACCTCAGCTTGTAAAGTGTTCCGCCTCTTGGTGAAACATTTCACCCAGTATAGTCCCACCCCCATTAATGCACGCAAGGCAGTGGCGTGGAATGTGGAGGGTTGGTTGGGTGTCGACGGCAACTTATGATCATCGCCCCCTCTCCCTCGACACCTTTACGTACTCATTTTCAAAAAGAATTCTCGGTGCATGGGTTTGGGTTATTGATTGAGGCTGGGTAGTCCAAAAGCCGATATGCTTTTGTTTTGACATTGCTGTACGACGTGGCGCACGGTTGGTTAGCACAGGCGCTGCATTTAATCGGGGAACTCTTCGCTCCATATGTAGAATGATAACATGGCGGCTGTTTCTGACAAGTTTGTAAAGGAAACACCATTTACTTTTTTCCGCAGTTCAGAGAAAATATGCATCGGAAATTAATGTAGTGACAACGGCAGAGGCGGAATTTTACTTGTTTTTATATGTGTTCTAAGAATAAGGTTTTAATTTGAGTAAACTCGCAGTTGAACATACAGGGAGCTCAGAGCAATGGTTTTACAAGATAGTTACATATTGTATGAGTACAGTTTTCTTACGCCAGTTTGACAAAAAGAATAATTTGATTTTCCGCAAAATTCGTAAATATATTTTATTTATAATGGTCTAAAACAAATATAGAAAATTATGTCCTTGCAGTACTTTATAACTTGAAATGTAGCACGCTTTTTGTCTGGGAGCACGATCACACAAATGGGAATTTTCTCACATGCCAACAGGGGAAAAACGTGGTTGCCAAACCTTCACAAAACTATAAAGAATATAAGTAAAGCATTCATTTTTCCAGCACACTCATTCAGCTCTATCTCTTATTTAAATTATTCCATTCGCTGCTTTCTTTATTTTATCAAAATAAATTGGTTTATTCTCCGCTCCTTTATCAAACAGAGTTTTCAGCTTTTTTTCTAACTTCTCTTCTATCCCGTATAAATAAATGCACATTACATCGTATTAACCCATTGACCTCGAATGTCCATAACAGGTATTCTCACAGTGGAGATATAAAAGGGTCTCAGTTCGTTTTAGATGTCGTTTTATTGGCCGTAGCTCGCAAAGGGTTCATTACTTTTATTGAAAAGGATGGGAAGAACTCACATAGAATAAAGGGCGGCGTGCATTAAAAAGTCTGATGCGGTCGTGAAGAACAAGTTTCGTAAATTTGTATATAACAATTAAATACTTTGGTTTTTTCTTACTTTTTTATGGCGGCTTCAGTTAGTTTTATCTGTTCAAGTTGGCAAATAATGATGGTGACACACAAATAACATTTCAGCGCCCTTTTTAGAGTCCTACTAAAAGTACTTCATGAGCTTAGTGTAATGAACCAAACGTTGTGAACTAAAACAATTTTTTATATCATTGTCCAAGTGGATTGAGGAGACTAAAACTTGATACAGTCCACAATGTTCATATACAAAGGCTTTTATTCCTCGTTTTGTTTTTTCCTAGAGTTATATTTGCCTACACGGTTAAGCTGCTTACTAACCTAAGCTCGCATTGTAAAATATTTAGGGTTCAAAAGGGAAAACAGATATCACATTAATGAACTACATTACCGGAAGGGTTGCTGTTCTCAGTAATAATTTCACTAAGGATTATTTTTATTCATTTGTGATAATGCTGTAACATAAATTCTTATTAATTCACTAAGGAGGATTATTTGGTAGAGCATAAGAAAGTATCTTTGTAGAAGAATGTTTGAACTAGTAAACATTTAATATGTTGACCACACACAGAACCTTAGAATGGAATTGTTTTGTAGCTTGTTTTGCGAATTTTGGTATGCTTCATTATACGGATTTCACAACCGTTTTGTTTACGTTTAATATAATATGTAAACCAATAAAACATGTTTAGTAAATAAGGTAGAGGTAGGAAGCTTAATTCCTTTATAAAGTGTGTTATTAGTTTTGATACTGTGGATTTTATCTCAAAAATCGGTGCAGATAGTTTTTACCCAGTCAATTCTGAATAAAACAGCTTTTTCGTACACTAGATTTTTAGTATAAAATACAATAATAAAGAAAAGAATAATACCCGCAATACCTTATTTACATAAAGGGTATTGTGTTTAAATGCCAGTACTACATGGGAATGTTTAGCCGCTTTCATTTTAGTTAAACGTATTTTCTCTTACTGAAAAAAACAATCCTTTAGAGTGTTTAAATTACATCAAAATGGAGTTCATTTAGGTTCAGATGTTCATTTCGATTCGGATTTTCATTTAGATACAAATTGATTTAATGCTAACTGTTCGCGTTTACATGTCAAATCACTGTTTCAGAAGCCATTAAATTTGATTCCACATCCTCCATTACACTTTTATAGTATATTTTCATAAACTAATCTCTCGAAGCTGTAGCTGTAGTTCTCTGTGTTTATTTCCATAATTACTCAGATAAGCTTTTGTTTTCCACCATTTTAAGGCGGTGTTATTTTCATATTGTCAGTATAACTAGAATCTATATATTTTCGTTTTAATCATCTCTTATTGGTTGCTGGACATAGAACAGCTTATTGTGATGTGAATCTATTTCTTATCCAAATTAACAGTTTTGGGCTCATATATTCAAACAACTCGTGAAAATTGTACTTCCAAGGACATGAGCGAATGCGTGTTAATGTGCAGTCCAATAGATAGATTTAGCTCTGATGATTTATGATAACGGGAGCGCATGCGTTCGCTTATCGCTTACCTAGCGCAAAAGGTTGCAGTTTGTCAACAGACATCGGTGTTAGGATATGAAAGACAGTATGCGTAGTAGAGGTCTGCACTGGTTCGGGTTTATTTTGAAAAATGTTTATCCAGCTCGGGCTGGGCTCAGGCTTGAAAATAAAAACACAAAAAATTAATTCATCAGTTTACGTATATAACAGCACTTAATTTCTCAGGTAAATATCTCAAACGTATGATATTTTAATCAAACTCTTTAGCATAATAATGAGAAAATGAAAAATAACGAAAATTTTTCCATGTAAAGGAAAAATAAAAATTCAAAAATTAATTGATGACACTTTCTGCACTTCGATATTGAGATAATTATCGCAGGATGTACAGATCCATAGCAGTAGTAATACCAGTATAAATGCTCGCTTCAACCAATTACAAAAAAGGTTACACAACAGCACGGCAGCTGCAAACTACGCCTCCCTCTGTCCCACTCACATCCAGGATATTCTGGGCAGAGTGCAGTAATAGGGACGACATGTGGTCAGTAAGACAGCATGACGTCAACACGTCGCTTACTAAATACATGAGGATACCAGGACCTCATCCGCGTTATATCTGTTTGATCCCCAACAGGGGCAAAAGTTTCCATGTCGGTACCGGAAATCGAATCCGAGTCTCTTCGCAACGCAGGCAGCAGCGCTTCATAGAATAACGATAAGAATAATAACTGCAAAATAATTTTATTTAACACAAAATTAAACAATAGGGCCGGGCCGTGTGGTACAATACGAGGCGTGTTTTTTAAGTAAGTACCATTTTAATATGTTGCCGCTGCAGCGCTGCAGTCGTGATTTGAGCATGCGTGATCACTTCCTCCATTCGTTAGAAAGCCAGACGTAGCTGTGAAGATCGTCACTTGTGTTTTCCTGTTGTTAGAGCGTTTCAAAACAATCGAACGATCAGTAATTTTTAATGCGAGAAATGTTATACCAGCAAACATTCATTTCCAATTGTGTGAGGTTTATGGGCAAATAATAATGATTGATAATGCCTGGCCACACACAGCCAAACAAACTCAAGATCTGATCGCATCATTTGGTTGGCAACAATTCGACCACCCTCCCTACAGTCCGGATTTGGCACCGAGTGATTTTCATGTTTCTTCATCTGAAGAAATTTCAACGATGATGATGTGAAACAAGAAGTGCAGACTTGGCTTTCATCACAGGCGGCGTCATTCTTTGACGAAGGCATACAGAAACTGGTTTCCCGTTACAGGTACCTGAGTAGGAGACTATGTGGAGCAGCAGTGTAAGGTAATGAATAATAATAATAAAGTATTTGGGAAATCATTTCTGTTATTTTTTAAAAAAAGTTGGTACTTTAAAAACACGCCTCATATAACTTAATCTCGGGCCAGCCTCGGACTCGCTTCAGACCGGACCGGGCCTAAGAATTTTTGCTCATGCAGACATCTAATGTGTTGCAGCAACAAGTAGTTGGTTTCTAGAACATCTCAAGGAACAATCTTTAGCAAATAGTGAAAAAACCAAACTTGCGTTGCAGGCTTCAATCCACTTATACGAATCAGACATGAAAGGAATTTTTCTATTATAAGACGTTCTGAAAACGGAATTGTAACTTCTTCATTAATATTTTCTAATACGGTTTTTTTTTCAAATAGTCCAAATACATGCGATGGACTGCGTGTTGCGGATTAAGCGGTCTCCTAATGCTCACAGAGGTACATTATTATGCTAACAGTTGGGTCTGTCCCGTGGTCATGGTCGCTACGGCGTTTGGCTTTGATGTTTCGCCGTCGCGTGGAGGCGAGTTCCGCCTTGTGTGTGTGTGTGTATGTGTGTGTGTGTGTTCAGAGAGAGAGAGAGAGAGAGAGAGAGAGAAACAATCAGAACAATGCAAAAATAAGAACAAATATGAGAAGCATCATTTAAAAAAAAAGAACATAACTTATATATTATACACACATCCTCTATGGTTTTTTACCCACTTGTTTTTTAGCTCTTTGGACATCGCGGGTTTTTGTCCCGTTTTTAACTATGCGGTTGTTTACCTGTCTTTTATTTTTGGATTTTAAATTTTATACTTTGTAAGGGCGCTGATGACAGCTGTTTAGCGCCCTTAAACCGCATCTCATCATCATCTCTACCCACTGTCGTTTATTTTTATATCTCTATTACAAATGATTGTTACAAAAGCTTATTTTTCCGCCTGCTTCATGCTAAGAGAGACATCTTTACACAAATGGTTTTAATGTACTGTTCCTTGTAGGTATAAGGAAGGCGAGTAAGGCTAAAGCGATCCCATACCTTTAAAAATCTATGTGCGAATTTTAAAATTTCATACTATTTACATAACATTGTATAAAACATATTTCATAAATGGCTGCCGTCGTTTCTAACACTCCCCATATCGCCTATGAGCTTTGGGAGATATCTCATTCCACCAAACGATGACTGGACCCATTTTTGAGGTCAACGGGCAGAATCTGTTGCCATCCGTGGTAGGATTATGATGAGGATGGCGGTGGGATGATAGGACCTACAGCTTTTATCGTGAACTCCCAACCACGTTAGGCCTTGGGGATACTTCACGTGAGCAACACAGAGGCGAAGCGTAGATAGAGCCGACTTAAAATCGCCACCTCAAGCCGGGAATCGAATCCTGGACTCTCTGCAGAGAGCTGGAAACGAAACCTTGCGCTACCCAGGCGCCCCATTTCGGAAATGGTTAAAGCCACAACAAATTTTTTGTCCAAAATTGTATGTTTTAACCCAGTGGTGGCGAAAACGCGATTCGCGAGGCAGTGTGACTCGCAGGCGCAACTCCCTTTGTAGCTGACTATTCATTTGTTTTCCATGTGCTGCTGAGTGGTGTAGTGCGTGTTTGATGACTTGAGAAAGAAAGGTATTTTCGCCACCCTTGTTTTAACCAAATCTTTTTTGTGTATTAAGTTGTTGTCTATCTCATGACCTACTCGTTATACAAGATGCATTCAGGATAAAGAGTATTTCATAGACTATTTGCGGAAAATTAAAGATGTTTTATGCACCATGCACATATCCTAATCGTGTGGTATTGTAATCAAAATCGTTAAGAGCCGTTCTTTTATAAAACCAAAAAATATTTCCATGTAAAGGGTATTTTTGGGTAGCATTGCATTTGTGTTGCTTTTTTGGAAGATATTGAACTTAAATAGCAAGTTTGGTATTCAATCTGTTGTTATTTTTGTTTCTTTATTGGAACCTATCTGATGAAATTTTAATATCGAATTTTTGCGTAGATTGCAATACTTCATCTACCTGATGTAAACAGAGTCGTACGAGAAGGAAACAGCACACGCGTACTAGGGCTTAAACAAGTAGGATTTAAAGATAGGTGTTTTATTTTATTGTTATTTCAACTGTTGGGGAGCCGAACTTGAAGTAGTTGCAACCGCACGTATGGTAAAAACTTTCCGGTAGCCTTCGCCCCAAATGTACTTTCCGGTGGCCTTTGCCCCAAGTTTAAAAATATTAACTTTGTAATTTGACTGTTTCTTTAAATATTATATATTTATGTTTGCTTTGGATGCGTCAATATTGTTGTTAGAGACATGTTTCTATTAACAAGGCGTGATGCGGCTGAAGATTGTAGGCTTACACAGATTATAATTTGTAATTCACTCCTCTTTTTTTATTAATTCTTAACACGATTTAAATAACACTTCACTGACATAGAGAGTTATGAGACTCTAACTAATTACTTGCACTTTTTAACACGTAAAACTATTTTCATCTCGAGGATGCATCTCGCATGCGTTTAGAAACACTGTCTGGTACCAACGAGTCCAGTTATGAGCACTGTCTACAAGCAATTGGCTTCTGTAGTTGTAAATTTTGCTATATTTCAGTTTCTGTATGGCTAATACTAGTCCAATAGAATTACTTCATTTAACTTAAGCTTTTTTGTGGTTGTTGATTGGTTATTTTATAAACTGTCTCAAAACTTAATTATTGTTTCCAAGAATTACAAGTAGTATGGTTAAACTTTGAAATTCATTAGTGCCTCAAAGTTACCTCATTGTTAGCAACTTTTAACCTATTATTCTCACAGCTCCTACATTATTAAATTACGTAGTACATTCACATAACATTATTGAATATGTATACAATAATATAAACATATACAATGACTGTTACATACATTTTTATATATTGTTACATACACATATTGCTTTAAGGCGGGCTGTTATTGAATTTATATATTGTATAATTAGACTGAAATCATTTAAGTGTTAAAAATACTGCCTCAAATTTAAGTAGATAAGTGTGCAGTTTTCATCTACTACTTATACAGCTGGTAGTCGAAGAAATAGCTTATAGAACTCGTATGTAATGTTTATTATTCACCTACGGAGTACTTTACCGCTTGCTGGACTCTTGATGTTGTTGCTATGCGCTCTGTTTTGTTCGTTCCCAAGCTAAAATTAGTAAACTAATAGTATGTTATACAAGGGGTAAAAGTAGGATTTTATTTTACGAGTAGGGTCTTAGGAGCAAAATGAAACACCTTTTAACACGTATAGCATATACTGCTTTTAGACAATCTTTAATTTGTAAAATATCAATAATATTACTCGAGAAATGATGTTTAGAACGTGGTTCTTGAAACAAGAGAAATGGCGTTAAAAAGCGAGATGTCAGATGTTTGATTTATTCGTTAGCAGTACTTTTCAGTGAAACTATTTTCAACATGTTTTGCCTTACACCAGGCAATGAACCGATTAAATGCTGTATCAGATTGCTTTATGTATTTTTCGGGTAGGTATTTATAGTGCTATTCTTCGTGCTGCTTCTGTAATTTCACTTCCATTTCAGTTTCTTTTGAATTCATAATTTCCACCATTTAATGTTTTATCCGGGTTATCGTAGATAAAAGAATAGCGTTTTTATCACAAAAAGTAGAAAGCTACCAATATAATGTATTGGGTTACCTCTACAATGAATTGCGATAAATTGAAGTATGACGATTTGTATTGTGAACAGATAATGCGAGATTCGTCCTCCGTGGTATAGTGGTTACCATGCTAGCTCTAGTTGGAGGTCGCGGGTTCAAAGGAGGGCAGAGGGCGATGGATTTTTTCGGGCGTAAAAATCCTTAGCATGGCTTCCTTCGGAAGGGAATTAAAGCCGGTGGTCCCGTGTCGTAGATTTACAAACGTAAAAGAACCTCAAACCTGATAAAGAGGCCTCTGAGCAAAATTATCAGTCTTTCACGCCGAATATAGAATGGGACGCTAAGGACCACAGCAGCTAAACACTACCCATAAATAAAACTCGGTTTACTTTTTACTTTCTCTACTACGTATAGTAAGTAAGGGAAGTATTGCATTCCACCCAAAAATTCGATACCGAGATTTCACCGGAAATACATGTTTTGAGACCTCCTGAATCCAAAAAAAGCATTTTTGGAAACATGTCCGTGTGTGTGTCTGTGTGTGTGTCTGTGTGTGTGTGTGTGTGTGTGTGTCTGTGAACAGCATAACTCAAAAACGAACAGTCGGATAAACACCAAACTTGTTATTTAGGTTCAGTATCTTCCAGAGATGCGACACGAAGGTTTTCAAGAAAATCCCCCCACCCCAGACTACCCTTTACATGGAAGATTTTTTGAAAATTTTAATTTTCTCAAAAATGGCTCTAACGATTTTGATGTAAATATCATACGTTTAAGATAATGTCATGAGAAATGAAATGTATATCTCGAATTTTCTGGGAATGTCTCCAAAAGTATTCTTCATTGTGAACGACTTTTGCATAACTGGTAAACCATAAGAGATAGACAAAATTTTACTACACAAAAAATGTAGATCGCGTTAAAATACACAACTTACGTCATATACATTTCTTTTGTTGAGTGAACCGTTTTCGAGATATTGCTTGTTATTTCCTTAAATTTTCCGATACTTATACTTTTTCTCAAATTCGTTATTCATTTTTTTATGTCCTGGACATGCAAAGAGAATGGAATGCGCCACATAGCAACCAGCGTTAAAGTATTTGACTATCGCTTAAAGCGTAGCAATTCCCCTTGCATCTACAAGAAATTTAGCAATAAGATTGACATCTCGATTAACATGAAGCATATGGAGAATAAGTGTTTGTAAAAATAGTTTGTACAAGAGTAGAGAAAGTCATGTGAGTGTAACACATCAGATTTTTTTTTATGTCCTGGACATGCAAAGAGAATGAAATGCCCCACATAGCAACCAGCGTTAAAATATTTTACTATCGCTTAAAAGCTACCATATTCCCCTTGCATCTACAAGAAAATTACCAATAAGATTGACATCTCGATATCTCGATTAACATAAAGCATATGGGGAATAGGCGTTTGTAAAAGTAGATTGTACAAGAGTAGAGGAAGTCATGTGAGTGTAACACATCAGATTTTTAGATAATGCGAGGCCCATGAGAAATTAGTAACCTAAAAAAGACACACTGAAAAGTAAAATCTAATTAGTCCAAGTAGAGTTATTAAACATGTGCAAATACAAAGGGTAATTGCCATGTGATTGGACGTGAAAAAACTTTTATCTCCTGTGCACTATGTTAGAAGTTCTGCTTTTGGGCCTTGTTGTGTAAAAGATACTTAATATTTTAAAGTATGTACTTTGTTACATATCTGCATTTTCCTAACGTGACCTTTTGTTTGATATTATGTATTTTCAATATTTAATGTAACTTGCTCCTCAACGACATTGTGCTTTTATTAATTTGCATTAGGCGTCACATCTCAAGAATCTTTACAGGCAGTTTGAAAGAAAGCGATTTCTGGAAATTTGCTTTCATGTTTTCTGCACTTCAAAAGCTGGAGTTATCGCAGCACTTTTCAAGAGACAGTTATCTTCCAGCTGTGTGGTTGTATGTGTATGCGTGTGTCTCGCCTTAGCTGTAATTAATTTCTCGGAGATGATGTTGCTTTATGTTCTTATCTGCGGAGGAAAGTCAAAGGAAGGCTTCACTATTAAAGCTGGAGCAGCTCGCGTCCTGTTTTTGCAGCATGCTCTTTGTGCACTTCATGCTGAGTTCTGCGCCATGATGCTCGATACAGATGTTTTACTTTTAAAGCCGTCTAACATTAAATAATGTTTATAGAATTTCACGAAATTAAAATAGTTTCTAACAGAGACTGATGCATATGGCGTAAGTGTTAAAGTGCGCCAGCATTAGGAGTAGGACTAGGTACGGAGACGGACTTTAGCACCTCGACGTACAGGAATTTTGTGCCTATGCTCCTGACGGAGTGCCACCGGGAGAGAGTTTATTTTTTTTATTTTTTTTATTTCTGGACGCTCCTGTGTTTCATTGTGTCCCATTTTATATTAGACGTGAAAAAACTGTAATTTTGCTCAAAGGCCTCCTTATAAGGCTTGAGGTTCTTTTACATGCCGTAAATCTACGGGACCGCCGCCTTTACTTCCCTTCCGGGGGAAGCCATGCTAAGAACTTTTATGCCCGAAAAATCCATCGCTCTCCACCGGGTTTGAACATGTAACTACTATACCATGAAGGACGACCCTGGTAGGGAGGGGTAAGGGCGGCCGGACCAGGATGCACGACAGTTCAGAAGGCAGGGTCCTTACCTTTTATAGATTGAAACTGCCCGGATGGCAGCAGGTGCAACGGCTCCCCTCCCCACTTCAGGCTTGCACATCCCACTGGGGGGCCTGGGGCTCGGAGACCCCATTCTGGGGGACGAATGGTTACATAGAGCATCCTTTTCCAATGCCGAGACTCATGCCGAACCTTCAACCCTAAAACAGACCAAGCAAATGAAAGGTGAAGTGAACTAAGGATGGAGGTGAAATGGAGGGACAGGAAATTCGTTGAATGTAATGAACCTTCCCAGCGACCTGAGAAAGCCCTTGAAAAACCCATGGGTTAGGAAGGTCGGCCACCGGATTCCCGAACCCATGACTTCCCGAATGTGGGCCACAAGTATTACCGCCTGAGCCATCCCGCTCGGTAAAGTGCGCTAAGTTTCTTATATTTCGCCATGTGACTTTGTGCACTGGTGCACAAACTGTATGTTGGTGAAATTGCATTAAAAATTATTTTGCTATTCACACTTCTGTCGTATAATAAAGTATGGACAGTAAAGTCATGTTCATACACACAAACCTACATATATATATACATGCATTGTAATACTTTAATATTTATTTTTTACGTTTATCAAAATTACTCTTATAGCCTATCTATATAATAATTATTCAAATTTCTTAAATAGCTCATATTACTAGACTATTATAAAAACAAACAAATCGAGTAACTTCTCTGTTCCTTATAGTTTAATTTCATGGCTATTCTACAACTTATTCCTTAAAATGTGGTTTTCCTCTAATTAAAAATGATAAAAGTTGGCCAAAATAGTTTCAATAAGCATTTTAATATAGCTACACAGAAGGATGTAGGAAGCTAATGCGATAGTCAACTGTTTGAAAAGCACATTGCTTATTGCTGACCTTTATAAATGTTGAATACTTTTTGCATGACACAAAAGGATGTGAATATACTTTTAGAAGTTTATGCTTAAAATATTGGAGAATGGAAATGAACAACAGGAATATCTCGTAAAACCAAACAACCATAAGTCCTTTAAATCAAAATACGAATTTTAAAGATTTCTATGTTATTTTATCCTTATTCAATAACATTCACCATTTCCATAGAAAATCTTGTGAAGTCAGTGTAAAGAAGCCATTCACAATGAAACTTAAGCTTTAACGCGATATGTTGTCATTCACGACAAACATAAACTCAAACAGCAACCAATCGCAAGAGAGCGTCAAACAGTTGAACTGATATGGCGACCACACTATACACGACAAGAGATTACGTACGAGGGGTGATCAGAAACAAACGTTACAATGCAGTGAAACGTGTAAATCTTATTTCATACAACCAATACAGCCAACTGATACATGCATTTTATTTTTCGACATGGTCTCCATATCGGTTTAGGCACTTGTTGCTTCGTGGGATGAGTTTGAATATTCCCTCCTGGTAAAAATCCTATCCTTATGTGCTCAACCACGTTGTCGCGAAATGTTTCACCTCCTCGTCTGAAGCGAATCGTAGGCCTCCTAGGTGCTCCTTCAAGTGAAGAAAAAGGTGAAAGTCGCTTGGAGCGTAGTCCGGCTGTAGGTAGGCTGGTCGATGATGTCTCAGCGAAACTGCTTCAATAGCACGTTGGTCTTATGGGCTGTATGAGGTCGCGTGTTGTCCTTGTAGCGTTGCTTCGTGCAATCGTTTCAAGGTGTCGCAGTATCGGTCAGCAGCCACTGTGTCCCTCTTTCCAAAACCTTCACGAGTGTGACACCCGCGCTGTCCCAAAACACTGTGGCCATCACTTTCCCGGCAGGTGGCGTTACCTAAAACTTCTTTATCTTTGGAGAGGAAGGATGTTTCCACTCCACCGACGACCGTTGGATCCATGTTTGTCACCCGTGACAATGTAGTGAAGAAAACTGTTCCCTTCCGTGGAGAACCCTTGCAAAAGTTGCAGACTTGTCCGCATACGCTTCTCCTTGTGTTGGTTGGACAGGTTTCGTGGAACCCATCGGGAACAAACTTTCCGGTACTGCAGAATATCCTGAACAGTGTGACGAACGCTTCCGACGACATTTCCAATTCTACCGTCATATGCCATAACGTGATACTCCTGTTGTCCTGAATCAGCTCCTCCATGCGATCTGTGTTCAAATCTGTTGATGCCGTGCTGGGTCGGTCACTGCGAATCTCGTCAGTGACGTTTTCTCTGCCGGTGGCAAACTTTCGACACCATTCTGCGACATGCTGACGAGACACTACAATCTCTACGTAAGCCTTACCAGCTGCCGGTGAATTTCATGTTTCGCCCACAGAAATGGAATGACGGAGCGGATTTCATCGCGAGTCCAATTTTCCAAACGAGTCGCCATTTGTGCTTACCTACAACTAGCGCTGTAGGTGGCGGGCGCCACAAACTCTTCACAGTTGCCAACCGCATGTATTAGAATTACAGCACACTACTAATTTATCTATAACGGACTAAACACCAGGAATATCGGCCTTGTAACCTTAGTTTCTGATCACCCCTCGTATATGCATCAGAATTAACAAGGGCTACTTACGCGGTTAAAAGACGTTAAACTCACTCTCACTGTCTCTCTCTCTCTCTCTCTCTCACTCTCTAAAATACATACATACACACACACACACTAAACCTCAAATCATCATAATTCGTTTTGTTGCGATTTTCATAAATATTTCAGTAAAGTTAGCGAGTCAGCACATGACAGCGGTAAATCTGATGAGATTACAAATGATCACGTGATAAGGTGTATGGAGAATCGCTCCCTGATTGGCTAATTTCTTATGTTTGACATAAACACGAAAGCTTGGAGCTTGCAAACTTCTATGTTTAGGTTATAAATTTATGCCCATGTTTATGTCATCAGCCAATGTGAATGCGTACATTTAGGATAACATGAAACAAGCTTCTGTCCTTACGTTATGCTTATGTCATAATGCAACTTATTGTCTGAAATCTTAATTAGAATGACTTTACATATAGATTTATGTTCTTGGGTGGTTTGAAATATCCATAATGTGAGTTCTCACATTGGCTCGTGGCTAAATTGTAATTTATTTATCATCATATCCTATTCCTATTCTCTTCATGGTATCCTTCGGTTACCCTGTTTGTTTACACGCATTATTTTCCAAACGCTGAAAATATTTTCTAAAATGCTTGCGTTGTTCGGTAAAGCGCTTTTTTCATTGTTAAAGCAGGAGCCGTTGTAAGCCCCTTGTCACAACTCGGGCTCAGTCACGTGCACTATTCATCACGTCTTTGTCATTCTTAAAGGCTTCCCATCGTAATCCATCCTTGAGGGACCAAAGGAGAGAAAATCCGAAAGGGCCTTATCCGACCTGTCTCTTCCTGGCCTGGGCGGAAGAGCGATCAGTTTCATTAATGTCCTCGCAGATGAAGTGTCTGATAAAGACGGAAAAAGCACCTTATTTATTCAGCAGCTTCGTTGCGGATGCATAAGAGCATTTTGCATGTTACAAAACTGGTCATTATTTTAAAATTCTGGTGCGTTACATTCACGTGACTTTCTGTGCCCATTATCGTTTATTTTAAGCAACTTCTACACACTATTCCTATGAAAGCTTATTTTTCTATCGCCTTCATGTTGATCACGATAAACCTTTGCAGAAGCAGGTACAAGGGGAATAGAGAAAACCGAATCGACAGTCACATGCTTAACAGTTCTATATGCCGAGTTTAAAATTCCATACTCTTTCTGTGGCATTAGGAGCAACAACTGAATAGCGACAGCAGTTTAAAAATGACAAAGTTTTGAAAAATTCAAACGAAAAGCGGAAGTCTCGAAAATAGCTGATGTTACAAAAATTTCATTTGAAATAACTGTGCTTTAAAAATGAGTTCTACATTTTTCGTGTAGTAGATATGTATTTGTCTATCTCACAAGGTTTACCAATTATACAAAATTATACAATATTCCTACCGAATGAAGGGATTTCACAGGTTATTCTCAGAAAATTCAACGTATGCATTTCATTTTTCGTGTAATGTTTTAAATATATGGTATATTAATTAAAATCATTGGAACCATTTTGCAAAAATAAAAATATTCGAAAATATTCCAAACAAATGTGATTTTGAGATGGAGGGATTTGGTTGAAAGTCTTAATGTCGCATCTTTGGAACATTCTTCTTCTCTCCTCCCATCTCCTCCTCTCTCCTCTTCTCTTCTGGCTCTACAGCTCTTGATTAGATTTGGCCTCCTGCACAAATATCTATCTTCCGCTTTACTTTTCCACTCTCTAATTCCAATCTTCCTTAAATGTTCTATTACACCGTCTATCTTGTTTTGGGTTTTTTTCTTCTTCTTTCTTCCAATATACAATTTTCCTTTCAGTATTCTTTTTGGGGTTCTATCTTCCTTCATTCCCTCAATGTGCCCTAGCCATCTTAGTCTTTGTGCCTTTATGAACCTCACAATGTCTTGCTTATCCATTAGTTCTACTAATTCATAGTTATATCTTATTCTCCATTGATCTTTATACTTTATTGGTCCAAGATTCTTCTCGGTGTTTTCTTTTCAAATCTTTGCAGTATTTCCCTATCTGTGTTGTTGAGGGTCCATTTATTACTTCTGCTCTTATTACTGTTTTTGAAAATCCTATATTTTGTACATCTGCTAATTAATCTACTTTTTAACAATTTTATATTAGCATAATAAGCTGCATTTCCAATTGGAATTCTTTAATATGCTGAACTTAAATACCAAGTTTTGTATTCGTCCGAGTTTTCTTTTTTAAATTATGCTGCTCACAGACAGATATACACGGATCTTTATCTAAAAATGCGTTTTTTGGATTCATGGGACCTCAAAACATCTCCTTCCACTGAAATTTGGATATCGAATTGTTGGGTGGAAGAGGTAGGTAGCAGAGAAAGTAGAAATAGAAGTGGTATAAAACAAGAACACAAGCCTCTTTGATGCTGCACTCTTCTAACAGCAGCTGAATAAATAATTTTCCGAACACCTATTGTAACTTTCTTTAATATAAATGAAAATGCCAAAGCGAAATCGAACAGCGATAGATCCTTAAGGGTCGTAGTCGGGAGGAATTTTGAGTTTTCTGACCAAAGTAAACGGTTTCTTTTTGCACGTACAGTGAGCACTGTAATACTGAAAAGGCAATAATACTAAGGGTCATTACAGAAAGAAACCCTAAAGCTGCGAAATTGCCTTAAGTCATGCAACGAATGATTTTAAATGTATCTAGGAAGTGCAAAATTGCGAGTTGCATTTATTAAGTCTGTTCAAACTGAGGAAGTGGTGCCACGGTAATGCATGCGACTCGCATTCGGGAGGCTCCAGGTTAAATTCCCGGCGACCACCCACTCTGAACCATGGACTTTTTCGGGAGTTTTCGCGGATCGCTGGAGTGGTTTCTTTCAGCCCTCGAATTTCCTGTCCCTCCATTTCCATCATCATTTCATTCATCCTTCACCCGTTAGGTCCGTTTCAGGAGTGGAAGGTCGGCGATGGTGTTTCGGTGCGGCGTGGCAGGGAAGTAGGGTGCTCTCTGGATCTTTCTCCGTCCTCGGTTTTCGGCTGGTTGCCGAGGTATACGGGGTGTTGGATCCTCTGTGTGGGGCAGAGCTTCCCGGTCTCTCTGTCCGAGTGTCGAGGTGTCTCAATCTGGAAACTGTAGGAACCCTGTCATTGTTGTGCCGGCATTCCTGGCTCAGGTCGCTCGTTTCCTTCTCTCATCTTCTCTTCCCTCCTGGGGGCGCTTCCTTGTGGGGCACAGGTACAGTATCCTCGATGAAACAGTGCCGAGTCCCCTCCATTAATCAGGGGAAAAAAAGTTTGTCCAGTAATGAAGTGCATAAGTTGTTAAATTTTCACGGAGAAGTTATATTGGTCAAAAGAAATGAATGAAAACCCTTTTGAGCTTAATAGTGACCAACAACATTAAGTGAAAACAAACCCCCTAACCTGATTAGAATTGAAGAAAGAATCTTGATGCTTCTAGGGAAGCGATATTTAAAAACGAATAATTTTTCAGTAAATCATAGTTCTAATTGATTGATACCAATACCGTTCTATCGCATGAATCTGGAACGCGTAGATATGTGAGGAATAGGCAACAGAAATAAACAACACCACGCCAGTTTAAAATTCCAACTCCACACCCAGGACATTCTGGGCAGTGTAATAATACGGACGGTCAATAAAACATCGTCTACATGCCGCTTACTACATGAAGATTCCAGGACCTCAGCCGCTACTATTTCTGTAAAGTGGCTTCTCAATTGGTCCCAAGGACCTGAGAGTACCTTTTACGAGCCTCCTAGCAAGGGAAAAAGTCCCCATGCCGGTACCGGAAATCGAATCCGAGTCCCTTCGCACCGCAGGCGGCAGCGCTTCGTGGAATACTACTACTACTACTACTACTACTACTACTACTACTACTACTACTACTACTACTACTACTACTACTACTACTACTACTACTACTACTACTGCTGCTGCTGCTGCTGCTGCTGCTGCTGCTGCTGCTACTACTACTACTACTACTACTACTACTACTACTACTACTACCACTACCACTACCACTACCACTACCACTACCACTACCACTACCACTACCACTACCACTACTACCACTTACCACTTACCACTTACCACTTACCACTTACCACTACCACTACCACTACCACTACCACTACTACTACTACTACTACTAATAATAATAATAATAATAATTAATAAATAATAATTGCAAAATAATTTTATTTAAAGGAAAATTAGACAATCGGGTCGGGCCGGAAGGTAAAAGGTAAAGGGGGGGCCTGAAACGGAGGCAGTGCACCCCAGGCAGGCCAGTCGGCCCCTTGTGCTGCTTTTACGAGTGACTCCCGGGTGGGAGGGATGAGGGGAGAGACTCGAAGGGCGACGGGCGCAAGCACAGACGAGGTCCTTAATGTTTCCAGATTGAACACATCCAGTCGTGCCCCTCAAGTCACCGAACCTCCGGCAGCCCGCCCCCCGGGGTTGGGCCAGGTGGTACAATATAACCTATTCTCGGACTCGGGTCGGGCCTAAGAATTTCGGCCCGTGCAGATCTCTACAACATAGCGAACTACGGCAGTAAGAGGTGTGTAAAAGGAGAGGTCTTGGCACTGAAACTTCTCGTTTATAGTAACAAAAAAGCGTTACTAAATAGCACTATGCACTGCTATTAAAATGATAAATAATAATGTATGGGTCACCATTTCACTTTAATGCGTTACACTATTTCCCACGAATAAAATGGATGGTAACATTCAATTCCATTGCCATAGCTGTCTATCGCTGCCAATTTAATATTTTGTTATTAGCACTTCGCTAGCCTTTGTCTGTTGAAAATCGATATCCAGCGAAAGAATATAGCGTTGGTAATGCTTTTAATAACGCAAAAATGCCATGGATAGTGATACAAATTGTTTTAACATCAAGTTAGACCAATAAATGTACTACAGTCTTCTCCAAAAGTTTTCTTTGTTTTATAAACATTTCCAGAAAACGGTGAAAAAAGAGGTAAAATTGTAGTTGTGATTAGATGATAGATGTGATTAGAATTTGCAGAAATAAGCTGATTTTTTCTAATCTTTGCATACTTTTTTTCGTTTGCCTATTATTCCAATTAAATTCCTGTCGAATATTGATTTTATCTACTTATGACAGGCATCTAATGATAAAATCTGATGTGTTGCACTCGCAAGACTTTCTCTACTCTTGTACAAACTATTTTTATAAACTGTTATTCTCCATCTACGTTTTAATCTAGATAAACATTTGCAGAAATTATCTTATTGCTAATTTTGTGATAGGTGCTTTAAGCGATAGTCAAATCTTTTAAGCGCTGGTTGCTATGTGGACCATTCTATTCTCTTTGCATGTCCAGGACATAAAAAAACGAATAATAAATTCACATTTGAGATAAAGTATAAGTATTGGAAAATTCGAATAAATAACAAGGAATATCTCGGAAATGGTTCAGTCTACAAACAAAAATGTATATGGGACATAAATTGTGTGTTTTAACTAGATCTACAATTTTTGTGCATTGAAAGTTTGTATATCTCTTATGGTTTACCAGTATTGCAAAAGTCATTCAGAATGAAGAGAACTTTTGGGGACATTTCCAGAAAATTCAAGATATACATTTCATTTGTTATGGAAATATCTTAAACATATTATATCTTAACCAAAATTGTTAGTCATTTTTGAGTAAATCAACATTTTCGAAAAATGTTCCATGGAAAGGTAGTAATAATATTGAGAAAAAGAAAGCAAAGAAAGGAGTCTCTCTATTTAACAGTGTTGAATGAGAGTATTACAACGTTTCAAAACACCTGCAGTGAACTTTGAAGTGAGATTTACATTTTTATTTCCTTAGAGCTTTAATTTGTTTTAGCTTGATGCATATATCCTATATCGTTTAGTTTGATAGAAAGCTTAAATCCCAAATAGAAATCTAAAATCCATGTAATTTAGCTTATTTCCCTTCTCGTTGGTTCATTCGGCAGAGGATCAAACGGACCCATTTGCTTTTCTTTTGGTATAATTTGGAACGACATTTTGTGGATTAAAATAAGAACAGTTCATGCTTTCACGAACCTCTTTCGCTTCAGTGCAGCGTTTTATCAGATAGGGTACTTTCGACATGAAAAGACCATCGCATTTTCCTATCCCTCGATTCCATTCCGCGTGAAAGGCATTCTTCAGTTCTTCGTTTCATATCGAACGCGTTAACTAAATCCATAATCTTTTTATGCCATTGCTCTTCCCACCCGTATTCTGGCGGTATTACGGAGCGGTAGCCTGAGTTCAGAGATCAACATCATCCGATAAATATGACTGTAGATGAAAAACCGTTTTCGCTCGCTGAGGCTCAGCTGCACGTCATTCAGAAAAAGTGCGAAGAGCTGGGATATGGAATGTCGTTCTTATACATATCGAAGGTCCCTTAGCTTATGGGCAGTGCACCTCACTTGTTCAAGAGAAACCATTCGTATGTCCACCACAAGTTAAACAAATGCCATAGATGACAAATAGATAATTTGAGATATTAATTAATGATTGCCGGAGTCACTACTACAAAGTAACGCTTCACTCCTGGAAGTTTGAAGGATCACTCAACGTTTTGGAACTGTTAGTTCTTCGTACTTCGCTCCATGACATTTACTTTCTACTTCGTTGGGACTAGTTCAACTTCCTCGCTCCCATAGCATCATTCCATCAACTCCAAACATGGTCAAGTAAAGAACATCGTGTGTTTTGGTTATAAAAAGTAAATTGGTTTTATTTATGGACGCTCTTTAACTACTATGGTCCTTGTGTCCCACTTGGGCAAGAAAAGCTGTAAATTTTGCTCAGAGGTCTCTTTATCAGGCTTGGGGTTCTTTTACGTGCCGTAAATTTACGACACGGGACCACCGGCTTTACTTCTCTTCCGAAGGAAGCCATGCTAAGGATTTTTACGCCCGAAAAAATTAATCGCCCTCCGCCGGTTTTGATCCCACGACCTTGGGAACTAGAGGCTAGCATATACCCCATAGACTACGGAGTATACTTCTACAAGGACAATGAACGCTTCGGTCACATACAGAGTTCGATAGGAATACATTAGTTGACGCTAAAAGAATTCACAGAAACTGCAGTCTTTTCCGATGTAATACTGATTATGTTTCTGACAGAAGAGCCTCAAATTTCAGTTATACAAGCCATAAACATTTGCACCCCCTGCATGTAGCAGTAATATTAATAATTTGCCAGTATGTAGGGCAAATATTGCATTTTAATTCCATAAAGGGATGTTCGATATCGATTGCGTGTTGTAGTCACAAAATCAGCAGATGAGCCCTTTCAGCATGCAGCACCACTTATAAACAATTGAGGCAGTATTTTTAACACTTAAATGATTTCAGTCAAATTATATAATACGTAAATTCAATAACAGCCCGCCTTGAAGCAATATGTGTATGTAATAATTTGTAAAATATATATAACAGTCATTGCATATGTTTGTATTGTTGTATCCATGTGTAATAATGTTATGTGAATATATATGACGTAATTTAATAATGTAGGAGCTGTGAGAATAATAAGTTAAAAGTTGCTAACAATGATGTAACCTTGAGGCAATAATGAGTGAGAAAGTTTAAATGCTACTAGTCATTATTGGAGCAACAATAATGTAAATTTTGAGACAGTTTAAAAATAGCCAATCAACAACCAGAGAAAACTTTAGGTAAATGAAGGTATTCTATTGGAATAGGATTAGCCAATGAGAAACTGAAAAGGAGAAACATTTACAAATTCAGAAGTCAGACGCAAAAAGTGTCCTCAAGAAATTTAATACGTATTCGTGTGAGACGAAAAATAGTTTACGTGTTAAAAAGTGCAAATAATTAATTAAAGAATCTCACAACTCTCTATATCAATGAAGTGTAATTAAATCGTATCAAGAATTAATAAATGTAGTGAAGTGAAGTTTATACTACAATAATAATCCTTCCTCATAATTGATTATGTTAAATGAAAGACTACATCTTTCATTTGTTATCATAAAATTGTAAAGAAAAAATTCTGTAAGTGCCTCCAGGAAACACGCCAGCTAAATAATGAATTATACAAAACTACAGTCATATTTAATCATCGTGTATTGCCGTACATCACATGTCATTTAGAATCAGCTGATAAATGTTACTTTCAGTTTTGCCGTTTCCAATTATAATTGCATTTTCTGCTGATATGTTGCGCATTTCCCTTATCCGCTGTTTGCTATCTGCAATGAGAGAGACGTAAACATCAATATAACATGTACACATATGGTTGGAAGACGAACATTATAAAACGACAAAACTTTTTTATAATTTCCACCATTCCGTATCTACTGCCCTGGATTTTTCATACATTCTGTGTGGTGGTAGTATCAGTAGTAGTAGCAGCAGTAGCTAAAAATAAGAACATTTATTCTTGTTGATTTGAATTCAATTCTATTTACAATGTTTTAGGTGAATTAAGGTGAGAAAATAACTAATACTTTAGTTACATGCATATTGAAACTCCTCTTCAGACCAGCAATTTATTGGAGTATTATTACTGTATATTTAAATTGCCTTCCTGTTTTAACCACACATACAGCAGTTTTAGTTCGAATTAGATACTATTGTTAATTATGAAATTTTCTTTATTATGCTGAAATATAAAATGTTTTGAGGGGGAAAAGGAATATTTGTTATCAACTGTAGGGAAGCGAGGGCTGGGAAGATTTAGGAACCACTGAGAGAGACTGTGCTCAGCTTTATGCCAGTAAAGCTATAACTCCAGCATGAGTTGTTTTTGAGTGTGATGGTTTTGCACAGGTGTTGCGGTATTATTTCAAATGAAACACAAGGAAGAAAATCGTTTAGAATACTTTTGCACAAACGTTGTATTGCTTGAAACACTTGAGTCTGAGTGAATCAGTGTGGTGATTCAAACAGTTATCGTATAAATAATAATAATGATGATGATAATATTAATAATAATAATAATAATAATAATAGGTTTTTATCAAACAAAGGTTCTTTTGCCTATCTTTCGCATCTTCTTGCCTATGTCTGCTCCTACTCGTACTCTTTCTGATGCCATCCATCCCTTGTGGATTTCCTTTTCTTCTTCTGCGTTTAGGTGTTCATTTCAATATTTTATTTGGGATGTTTCTTTTCCCATCCTTTTTACGTACCTGTATAATTTCAATGTATTGTTCTCTAACCACTTTGGTAATGTCCTTTTCAACTCGTATAATCTCTCTAATTTATTAACTTTCAATTTTCTCCTCAACTTATACTCTTGCTGTTCTTCGCCAATAGTCCACTTGTATGAGTGGTTTATACATTAAGATTTTATTTAAAATATTCTTGCTCCATCGGATTGAACATAGCATACCTATGATTTTTCTTTCTTCACTTATTCCTTTCTAAATTTTATATTATCTTCTTCCATTGGCTTCCAAAATTGGTTCCAGACATTTGAATTTATTAAACCGTATTATTTCCTCTTGCTCACTCTTAATTTTCTTCCGCTTTATCTTTAGGTTAAATGCTCAGTTTTCTTGATGTTAAAATCCAGTCTTCATTTTCTCTACGCTTCTAACAATCTCCTTATAGTGTATGAAGTTGTTCAAAAATTGAATTATTATGACTTTGTCATCCTAAAAAAGCAAATGAAATAGGTGGTATTGTGAAATTTCTGGAAATTCCATAAATTATTATTGTTGTTACACAAGGGACGATTTAAATTCTCTAAAGACCTCACTTTTAACAATGAATGTGTTGCTGGGAATCTTTCACTTCCCATGATTACTCAAATGAGATACGCGATTTGAAAGGCTTGGCCAACACCGCCATCCGATAGTCCGTTCGTATCCTACGGAAGCTGTCAAACATTCGGTCAGTTTTCATTAGCGCTACAAGTCGCATTGGATATCGACCGCTCCGCCAGCTCCACATATTAGTAATTCAACAGGGATGGGTGGGTGAGGGGAAGAATGCGTTTTGTGTTCGCGGTCAGCCATTCTTTTGTTTTTATCATCGTTATCAAGGAATACATGATATGCCAGCTTTTGCATGTAGCATGTTTGAAGCTCCAGGTTTCGGTTTTTAATAAACAGGCCATCCACAGGCAAATCCTATTGAGCTCACAAGTTTCCCAGCTTCACAAATATTCGGCCAATGAGGGTATTATTAAAAGCATATAGAACACAGTGTTAGTTTCCCCAGCATTCATGAGGCTCTGCTTCCTCATATTGTCGAGTAAACACATGATACCAATGGTGACTGGCCATCGAGCAGGTCACTGCATATGAAAGTGGTTTATAGAAGTTAGGCCATCATCACCTACTAGGCCTCTATGGTCCTCACCATCTCCATACTGGAGAGTTCTCCATCCTGCATTATTGTCTCTCGAATAGCGTCTATAACATTTAATTATTCATTTATTTCGCTAACTTGTAGTTCTCTTTTCTATTGAGCTGCTTCATTTCTTTTATTTTCTGCTGTTTCAGTTCAATTTTCGGCACCACCACAAATGTGCATTTTTATTTACTGGATTAAGTACATCTTTTGTTATAGTTCAACACAATTCCAAATATATTAATTTGTACTTCAGTATCGCTATTTTCTATGCACAATGTCAATTTTGGCAAGCGCCCCGAGCATATCAGAGACCTCTACCGGCAGCCGAGTCTACAGCACCCGAGGTGCTTGCCGAGCATGAATGGCTTGTAGGCCGATGTGAAATAAAATATGTTGTGCAATACGCGGTACTTACCCCTGATAAAGAAACTGGAAGTGTCGTCCCTAGGCTCCTAAGCCGCTGACAGCTGTGAATAACATTTCCATTTACTCGGTAGAATTTGTCTTCAGAAATTAACGAAATCTCTTGGAGAATGTTTTGTCTCAATCATTTCTCGCTCTGCGAGTTTGATTGGTACGCTCTATCGTATTAATTTTCCATCAGATTAAAGTCACAAAGATTGAGAGTGGGCTGACGATAGGCTATCTGTAATAGCTCCATTATCAAAACTCTAAAATAAAAGCGTTTTACTTCCACGCGCTGTATCGTGGACCATAAGGCGACACCGATATATAAATTTACATTTATGCAATGTGAATGTCTGTGTATAAATAAAGTGGTGTCATTGTATTGAATGACCTCTTGAGACGAAAAGAGTTTTATAATTTTAAAATGGCATACGCTTTCTACAAGACTGATTTAATATAGCTAGAAACAATTCATCAAAATATAAAATTTTTTGAAAAAGTCATTAACCTAAAGCATAAAATTATGCTAAAAGTGTGATTAGTATAAGGTTACTCTGGGAAGCTTGTATAAATATTACAGAATTTCTAATTATCACCTTGCTCTGCTTTAATTGTTAACAGAAAAAAGCTACTGTCGAACTACGGAAGTAAAACTATAACATTTTTATTGTATGTGCAGGGGCTATACAGGAGGCTTAGGTAGTCCTCCGTGGTGTAGTGGCTACCATGCTAGCCTGTAGTTCCCGTGGTCGCGGGTTCAAACCCGCGGAGGGCGATGGAATTTTTTCGGGCGTAAAAATCCTTAGCATGGCTTCCTTAGGAAGGGAAGTAAAGCCGGTGGTCCCTTGTGGTAGATTTACGGCACGTCAAACAACCTCAAGCCTGGTAGAGACCTCTTATCAAAATTTTTAATCTTTCACGCCCAATATACAATGGGAGGCTAAGGACCACAGCAGTTAAAGAGTGTCCATAAATAAAACCCAAAGTAATTTCAGGAGGCTTAGGCGATAGTCAGATCCTTACAAGCGGGTCGCTATGTAATGGCTTTGGAATTCCAAGAAATGAAGAGCTATTTAGCAGTTGATAAAGCATAAAACAAATGCAAACCAATAATAAAGATTATCTCGAAATGGTAAACCCTACAAAAAATGTATTTGACACAAATTGTGTGTTTTAATGAGGCCTATATTACTGTAGAGTAAGATTTTGTTCGTCTCTTGTAGTTGATCAACTAGAATAGTCATTCAGAATGAAGAGGACTTCACAGGCTATCCGCAGAAAATTCAATATTCTATACATTTTGCCATGAAAATAGCTTAAACATGTAGTACATTAATCAAAATCGTTACAGCCATTTTTAAGAAAAATAAACATTTCGAAAAATATTCATGTAAAGGGTAGTTTAGGGTGGGAGGATCTTATTGAAAAGCTTCGTGTCGAATCTTTGGAAGATACTTAACTAAAATAACAAGTTTGGCATTTATCGCACTTTTCGTTTTTGAGTTATCCTTTTCGCAGACACACACATACACATACACAGGGATATTTTTCTAAAATTGCTTTTTGGATCCAGTGACCTGAAGACGTGTATTTCTGTTCAAATCTCGGTATCGAATTGTTGGGTGGAATGCAATACTTCCTCTACTCGTACTTGGTAAGTGGTAGAGAAAATAATAATAATATAAAATATTTTCTACAAAGCAAAAGGTTATAAAATAACAAAGCAGTAATTGTGTTGGTGAAACTGTGGGCCAGTACTACAGGAAAATAGCCAAATTGCCCCGTACATAGTCTTGGCTGTAGTTGCGGTAATAGAAGCCAGTAGTGTAATTTGTGCGATAAGGTAAGTGCGGTTGCAGTGGAATGCCGTAATTAGCAATAGTAATAAGGCTTAATGTGGTTGCAGGATGACCACCGCGCATTCCGACGTCAGCTGGAGGACAAGAGGCCTGTGGTGGAGAACAACCTGCTGAGTGGACGTCAGTACATCGCGAACGAGCCCCCACTTTCCGACACCAGCGACAGCGAAGGTAATGTACCATTATGCATGTATGTGTAGTAGTTGTCCAGGGATTATCCTATGCCTAAACATTCTACCTCTTGTTGCGAAGGAAACAAGATTACGCCTCGAATGCGTAATGCTTGTTTACAAATACAGTGCAAAGCGCGTTGCAGTGATATGACCATCGTTGACAGTCATCCTGCTACAAACGTGTAAAGTGTAATGGTACTCATGAAGATAGAAAAATATTCCCGAGCGTTTTGTTAGGCAAGTTAAGACCGTAAACATAGTTGTGTGCTTTTATGTATTTTGATTACACTATACACAATGCTTTCAAATGGATGTTCATCCGTAAGAGCGCGATCGCGCTGGACGATTACAAACATGTTGTTTCCCGGCAGGCATAACCACTTAACTTAAGCCTGCAAATTGCAATTGCAATAACTATTGCATTTTATTTTTATCATGGGATATGCTGTAAATGGAATGCTTGTACCACCACACATCTTTCTAGTCATTTAAGGGATCCCATTGGTGAAATATTGTTCAAAAGTGGTCAAAAAGTCGATTTTCAGATTTTTAGTGTTTTATTTTGCCTATAACTTCTAGTTTCATATTTTCCTTTCAGCACTCCAATAATTGTGATATTAATAAAGTAATTCAGAAATATAAAGGTTGTTGCTGTTCTGCTAGATACTCCAACTTTCAAATGTATTTTTCTCCATTACCTTTTTTCGACACTTTGCAATGTTCAACTTGCTCCAGGTGATACAGATCTCAATAATTTTCCTTAAATTTTTAACATTGGCGGAGAACTATTGAACAAAGTAACTGTTTGGTTTTTTATATAGTACACATCGACCGCGTAAACATTAAATTATATTGAATTGTATTTATTGACGCTCTTTAATTATGAGGTCTGTCCGGAGTAACCTCGGTTTTGAAATAAATATGAAACCGGTATACATACAAAAGTTTTATTACATACATCTGAAAACTACAGGTTTACTCTATTTTTCTACACAGTCTCCAAACAGATTCAAGCACTTGTCATACCTTTTCACAGTATTTGAAATACTCTCTGCATAAACTTCTGCCCTCTATGAACTAAGCCAACCTGTCACGGCGTTTTGAAGCTCTTCGTCACTGTCAAAGCGCTGAGCTACAAGCTACTTTTTCATTTACGGGAACAGATGGAAGTCCTCAAGTACGGGCTGTACGAGGGATGATCAAAAACGCCCCACTTTAACTTGGCCAAAAGATCATTTGTGTTGTTTGCTGCGTGAGGGCGAGCGTTATCACGCAAAAATACAACACCAATGTCAGAAGACCACGGCGCTTGTTTTGCATTGTTCTTCTTAGCCTTTTCACACGTCACACTTGGCGGGATTTGTTATTCCGGCGCTCATGTTGTTAGATTATAACTAGCAAACACGCGACAATCCGATGCTCCACCTTGCACGGCTAGAAGCATGCTGAGCCACTGTGCACGCTGATGTCGAAATGACGGCGCTACCCGTACTACTTCTCGTGCTATGCATGAACGGAGGTTACTTTCTGGACAGTCCTCGTACTATGCTTCTTAGCGTCCCATTCTAAATTGGGCGGAAATTTCGCTCTGAGGCCTCTTATCAGGTTTGGGGTTGTTTTACGTGCCGTAATACTACGACACGGGACCACCGGCTTTACTTCCCTTCCGAAGGAAGCTATGCTAAGGATTGTTAACGCCCGAAAAATTCCATCGCCCTCCGCCGGATTTGGGTCCGCGACCTCGGGAACTAGAGGCTAGCATGGTACCACTAGACCAGACGACATATCGATTGCGCAATTAAATATTTTATATAATAGTTAGAGCAAAAGAACGAGGAAAAGAATGATTCAATGTCTTAAGTTTTTTTACGGCGAAACTAATGAACATTTCCCCAAAAAAGTCCAAAACAAGTTTTATCAAGTTTTTAATTATAGTTTAGCTGTGCAGAATTACATTTTGACCAGAAATTTGTAATAGTTCATAGCTAGGAGTATTTCGGAAAAGTGCAAAATTAAAATTTTAGTAAGTAAGCAATTTCTTAGTAGTAAAATTAAATCTACCAAATTTAATATTTTATTTGTAGAGCAAATGTCAATTGTCACATAAAAATTTGAATTTCGCACTTTAGTATTTTCACCAGTGGGTCGCCCTAAGACGCATTAATTCTTCATTTGAAATTTCTGATTCATTTTGTCTTCAGTAAGAAGACGTAGAATTATTATCGAGAAGGATCGTGTTTCCCGAAGTGTGTTCCCAAGATTATGAACAGTTCGTGGCCATTAGGAAATTTGTTTAAAAATACTTCTCTCGCTGGTCTGCAAAGGTTTATTTCCACACATGAATAATATGATACTTGAGTTCTAAATTGTACTGACTTCTGGCAATATAACAAGCACACACGTATAAATAACTATAAAGCATTTGGTTTCACGATATACCACAGTAAACAGTTGTATAGTTTGTTTAGATTCCTTTAAGACAGTGGAAGGGGGAGAAAAGGAAGCCGCGAGGTCGATGCGGCAGCTACCACAAAGATCCGCCACACGTTACAGACTTTGAACAAACATATACATATAACCCTTCAGATGCTTTGAGAACATTGAACAGGTTACAGCCAAGTAAGTGCCTTCCGTCTTCTACTGCGCACACTTCTACGGATTAACATCCACCTGAAGCCACTGTAGTTGTTCTTCTTGTGACATACTTAGGTTTATTTGGTGTTCTGTGCTATACAATCCAGCTGTTAATGACAAAAACTTCTTAAGGGATACATTATGTGTTTATTGTATGATTAATGCTTTCGAGCTATCTAAATGTCACTATTGCTAATAACTACGTTTTTTTTAAGTTCTCATGTTTACCCAGTTTATTATCACTGTGTTTTTATTGTTTTTCATTACCGTAATTACACACACAAAAACACCCATGCCCATGGCGGGACTCAAAACCGCGACCCTCAGCTTGGCGGAGCGCCGAAGCTACACACTCCAGCGACCACGGCTACGAGGCCGGCGCGTTTAAATGCAAACATCTTTAGAATGTTTTATTCACATTCCTTTTCTCACCAGCATTCATTGATAAGAGAATTCAGAGACCTTGACTATAGTTCGCTTCCGATGTAGATTCAGAATATGGCCTTTATACATCAAGGGGGTATGGCAAACGTGGGAGATGTCTTTCGATAATTGATATATCTGATGAAGTAATGTGACTATGTCTTATTTATTTGTTTTTTTTTATATTTGCTTTAACGTAAGGTCATATAGCGGATTTATAACCATTTACAGAACTGTTGAGCCTTATTATTTATTGGACAGTGCTCTCTCGAATTAGTTCGTATTCTGGGAGAATTAGTGCACGTGTTTGTAGACAAACCGTCTACAAGGAAGATATATTTTTAGATTTAATGGCATTCCTTCAATATCCAATTAGCACACGCTAATGTTTACAAAAAGGTAATGTGAATTTAAGTTGATCAATTACAAGAATTTAGATAATAGGTGTCTTGGAATTTTAACCTATTAACATTGCCCAGACAGCCGGCTCACGTATATCGGCCCCAAATATGGCTCATTTCATTTGCATTTCCTGTCGGCTGACTAGGCCAATTTACGGCAGCGAATCCTACAGATATGTTCTTGCAAAGGCAATGCATTTGAGGTAAGGTTGTATGTTGATTTGAGAAACGTTATGATTGCATCCTTCCAATTGTGAATTTTGTAACATAAGTTTTCTCAAAGATATTTTCAAATTCTTTGAGCCGAATAAACCTACGTGGCAGTAAGGTTTCATAATAGCATTAGCGGAAATAATGTAATTCTTCTGTGCATTCGCTCCTATTCTTGTTTATTGAATGTTCGTGCTATTTTGGCATACCAAACGTGAAAACCTTGAGCGCTCTTAGAGGACGATGTATGATTGCGATCGGTTGAACGACTTCGTATAAAGGAATGAAAGTGAGTGAAGTGCAGGTCCTGCAAAAGGAGCTGAGGGGTCGGTAGTAATTGTGCTGGAACGAAGGTGAAAGATCGTGAACACACTTGTTATATTTTCAGTTGAAAATCAAATGTCTATTGGACATATCTCTCAATGTGGGAGCATATGTCGCTTGCTCTTTGGGCTTACCTTAGTGATTATTTTCTTTATTGAAAACTCTGCACACATCCGAAGTAAGCATTCTATTTTAAGATTAATGTGATGCCACACATAATATTGCATGCTATGCCGAAGTGTAGAGCCAGTTCCAAAAGTGCACGCGAAAAACAAAAAACAACATATATTATGTCAGATGACTGAAAAATTCAATGCCATAGCCGGGATTTGAACCACTGATCTCCCGGTCTCCGTCCGGTTGCTCTAACCACTGAGCTACCATGGCAACATGCCGGCACGCCATTAAATTCTCCAGCTGAGTCGCATTTTTCCCGGTAAACCACAAGGAGACCTCAAATTGTATTGAGATGTCATACCCCAATGGCGACTTACATTCTTTGTAAGTACTTGACCTAATGGTGGTTGAAACTAAAAGCCCGGGACTTAATTACTTACAAAGAATGTAAGTCGCCATTGGGGTATGACATCTCAATACAATTTGAGGTCTCCTTGTGGTTTACCGGGAAAAATGCGAGTCAGCTGGAGAATTTACTGGTTAGAGCAACCGGACGGAGACCGGGTGATCCGTGGTTCAAATCCCGGCTATGGCATTGAATTTTTCAGTCATCTGATTCTATCTTTCCAACCCTGTCCAACACACGGTTTGTGTGAAAGAACAATTAACATATATTATATTGTAACGACCCAGGAACCAAACCCGGTATCTTATATTAAAATATGTAGCATTCTACTCCTTGGAACAGAGCATCTCCGCCAATATAACAAACCTGAAATAGAAAAAAATTGTTAATAAACTCAACCACAGAGGAAACTCGGAAGTAGAGCAGGAGAGGAATCCAGGATTAACCTCAAGTTGACCTGTACATGTGAAAAGCAAACAAGAGTCCACCCCAACACATTTATTCTACAAGTATAACATACGTTACATCCTTCTCTGAGACCTAACCCGGGTGCCTCAGCTTGTACCTTGGGGTTCACGTAATGTACATTACATGTTAAATTCCTTCCTATAGTACGCTCATGCTGCTCGACAAAAGTTACGTGTGGTGGCTGGCTTCTACGCCTCACTTAATCTGTCTTGACTTCGCTTGGTACAATAGTACGCACCAAAAGACATTTCTAGAACCCTGACTCTTTGAGCCGAGTCAAGATACAAGCAGCAAGCCATAATAGCTAATATTCAAGGACAACAATGAATTAATATTCAGAAACAATATTTCTGTTGCACCCATTGCTTACTATATATTACAAGCTGGCGCACTGTCGTTCCTGTTCGGATCCCTTGACGTATTTGCACTTACTACCGCTAGACTCGCTCGATCACACCCTAAATTCCGGAAAGTTGCCATTGATGTGCATTACGGAATTGTCAAAGTAAGTGATTAATTACGAATTGTAGCTATGCAAAAAGAGATCGAGAGTATATTTGTGTTTCTCTAGGATTACTAATCATGTTAAGGCATTTTACCTTGGCGTGTTCTCTGGGCTGTGATGTATAATGGACCCAACATTAAGTGACATATTGGAGACTAAAGTAGCTGTTAAAAATTGCTAATGAACTGTATGCAGAACATGAAAACTATGAAAAAATCAAGTTGTCAGTGTTATTATAACATATTTAACCAAGTTTTAAACTTCCGGAGCTACTAATGTATAATTAGACCCATATAAGTGACATTTAGATGTTAGAGTCGTAAACTTTGCTTACAGCTCCTAGTTTTAACACCATATACAGCAATAAAACCATACTCAATGCCTAATAAAATATGCCTACATTGACCATCGCTTTGTGCTCACGAAAGGATTAACATACCTATTAATTTACTCCTTGATTGGAAAAAAAATTAAGACCTGCTGCTATTAATTCACAAAATATTTTAAAATTACCCTTTCAGCTGCTTTTATTATTTTGCTAAGCTGGTTGGTGTCTTTATTTTGCTTTACAGCATTGAAGAGCTTCTATTTTAATTCCTGCATTATGTTTTTAAGTCTTGAAATGATTTTCTGCATTTTCTAAACAGCTTTTATGCTGTATTTTAAGGGATTGGGGAATTACATCTTGTTTTCAAATAGAACATCGTGTGCCTGTAATTTTTTGTATTGGTTCTGCAATTGAAGTGTCATTGATTGTGACATTAGATGTAATCAGTACAGAATATTTCACTTTCTGTATAGGACAGTTTTCATTTCCCATTTCAGTGTTTTGTTTTCTTTTGTTCCCACCTCTTGAAGATTGAACAATTTTTTATGTGGTGGGAAACCTTTAAATATTAATGGCACGGCTTTATAAAGTAGGCACTTTGTAGATGTGCTGATGCTGTAATCAGTTTGTTTGAAATGCCTAAAACAAACTTTGGCCCTGGTGTCCAAAAAGCCATTTTTATTCAATTATCCACTAAATGCAAAGATTACACATTTCAGTTTAGAGAGGTTATTTTTCGTCAGTTCAGTGATTTGCAATATATTTGAAATGGTGTAGCAGGGAGAAAGGGAAAGACATTGGAGAGGTGGATCTCCGTGTGTATATTTACGTCATATTTTATAACAACGGAAGTGTGAGCCATCCATTGTTGTATAATTCGAATCTATAGGTACAATCAATAAAGGTCCACATTAAGTGCTATATACCATCATGAACATTAAATATATAAACAATATTTGAAATAAGTCGTCAAGAGTTCATTGTCATTATGGCTGTCTGTTAGACGTTTAGAGAGCAACTGAGCGCCTCTAACGGTAAAAATTGGCGTTGCGCAGCAACCTGCTGTTTTGTCAATTCTCACGCCGGTGCACCAGCTTATAATATCGAGTAAGCAATGGTTGTACTAGTATATGAGGTGTGATCAAAAAGTTTCCGGAATGACGTCACAAAATACTACACAATTTGTTTTGTCCAATCTACACTGTCACCCTCGAAGTAGTCTCCTTGGAAGTTGATACACTTGTCCCAGCGCTTCTACCACTGCTGGAAGCACCTATGGAAGTCCTCTTCTTTCAGCATGTTCAGAGCCTCCTGCGATTCGCGATGGATGAGATCAATGTCCTCAAAACGGTGTTCTCGGAGCCGCATTTTAAGTCGCGGGAAAAGAAAAATGTCCGCTGGTGCCAAATCTGGAGAATAGGCGGGATGGGGAACAGTATTAATTCTATTATTATCCAAAAATTGGCGAACAGAAAGGGCTTTGTGCGCGGGCGCATTGTCATGATGCAGGGACCAGTCACCACTCCTCCATTTCTCCGACCGTTTGCGTCGCACATTCTCCCTTAAACTTTGCAGCACTTGTTTGTAGAACACTTGATTCGCTGTTTGACCCTGTGGCCAAATTCCTTATGTACAATGCCTTTATTGTCAAAAAACACAATAATCATTGATTTCACTTTGGATCGAACTTGTCTGGCCTTTTTCGGGCGTGGAGATGAAGGACTCTTCCATTGTGAAGATTGCTGCTTCGTTTCTGGATGGTATCCATAAATCCATGTTTCATCACCAGTAATAATTTTATCCATAAAATGCGGGTCATTTTGTAGCTGTTCTTTAAGATCTGGGCGGGCAATCACAAGGCTTTCCTTTTGGTCATTTGAAAGCAGGCGAGGCACGAACTTGGCAGCAATTCTTCTCATGTCCAAATTGTCTTTCAAAATGCTTTGAACACTTCCAAAGGAGAGTCCTAATGAGTCAGAAAGTTCTCTTATTGCAATGCGCCTATCATTTAAGACCATTTCCCTCACCTGATTGATATTTTCATCAGTTTTGCTGGAACAGGGTCGCCCAGAACGATCTGCATCTTTAACTGATGTCACACCACTTTTAAATTTCGAAAACCACACAAATGCTTGAGTTTTGCCCATAACGTCCTCCCCATAAGCTGCTCTTAACATTTCATAGGCTTCTGTTGCAGTTTTGCCGAGTTTAAAGCAAAATTTGATGTTCGTTCTTTGTTCTTCGTAATCTGACATTTTTGCTACGCGGAAAAATCGCAGCACACGCAAAACACGTGTTCACTTCAGAGCGTCTACCTCGTCACTGCATGGTAACAGGAAGTCACGTGACCTCTCATTTTTATCGGGAAGGAACGCTGCATGTAAGTCTGGGTAAGAATTAAAGAAATCTCAGCGTCAGCATTGTTGTGAGGCCATTCCGGAGACTTTTTGATCACACATCGTATGTCGAAAATAGCTCTTTTTGGTAATAAAAGTAATCACAACTTGCATTAGAACCAGTTGTGTAGTCTCATTTCAGATATTATCAGATCCTTTTTCCCCCAAATCCTGTGCAATTCTGGACGATGTCGAATATTTTACCCGCGGCAGCGAAAGATAGTCCTAAAGCTAATGCCATGCGCCCAGATACAGAACACCTATGCTCCTAAAGAATGATGGCCGTTTGCGTAAGGTCAGTTTATGTGGAGGGAGATGGTAAAAAGGAGATTGTACAGTGGAGGGCTGTATACAGAATGGATGTGAACTCCACCGACTTAGTAACAGAGATTTTTAGGAATGTTTACCGCGGCGACTTTTTACTGATTAATTGCATTTTGTTCACTGTGTTAATCCCAATACCTTTGGCGGTGGTACAGCCCCTTTAAAGAAAATTATATACAGAACGTAACAAAACAGCTATTGAACAGTAATGGAATAAAACTGGACGTGTTTTGCCAGAGGAACGTTTCATTAGTCATGTTAATTTACATTGTAATTTCTTGTTTATCTGTTCCTATACAAGTAGTCTAATATATCAAATTAATTACTAATGCGTCGACGGAGACCATGGATTGCACATATTCAAACACTCAAGCACATCCATGAACAATCTGTGGAAGTTTGTCGGCAGAGTTCCCCTCCAACCTATAGTTATGACGAAAACATGGTTTTCTAGGATTGCATGTTAAGAGTAAACTGGAATGCAATAAAGATGTATTTTTTTTTCATATGGCACGAGCAATGATACAGAGCTTTACAGCAATCCTTCAGTCACTATAAAGACCCTTATACTCCAATTTTTCGCAGAGTAAATTCTTACAGATGGAATAGCAAAGTGGATTTCTGACTCGGGACCATCAATCTGGATATTATATATACTAATATTTCTAATGCAACATTTATTTTGGATTAAAGAATTAACTGCTAATAAATGCTGAGTCCTTTTCTCCTGCTACATTCTCTCGTGTTGGTCCTCCGGGATATAACGTTGACGAATGACAAAACAGACCAGTGTGCTTTTTACGAAATTCCCTAGTCATGCATGTGTTATGTCATAAATGTTCACTTTGTCTTTAGGACAACAAAGAAAGGAAATGCATGCTAATAAGGTAAATATCGCTGTGAGAATTTGATGTCCCAGTGGAGGTAAAGGTAAAGTTTTTGTGAAGCGTGTAGATCAATCAGTGTGACCGGACTTGAACGTAGACTTGGCCTGTGATGGTACCTCCAGTCCCTTGGGAAACCTCCATCTTGCTCCGGCGCCTGCCGTTCGTTAATTAAGGCGGCCCTGTTACAATGCTTGAATGTGGTGCGTCCCCAGAGCCATGCTCGGCAGATGGCAGCACTATGTATGCTGTTAGCGGAGAAACTCCAGAGGTTTCCTTCATCACGTAGCTTCTACACGGCGCACGGCGACTTCTATCGATGCTAAATATCTAGATTAAATATCGATTCTTTCTCTGGACTGTTTTCCATGTCTCCAACCCTGCCATGTTTTCTTAGACTGTGATCTTTTGTTTTCTTGCATCTCTCTGTGCGGTGCGAGCTTGTGGGTTTCCTTTATTCTGGATTGCAAAGAGTAGTACGTAAGATCGTTAGAAAGCTAACTTATTCTAGGTTTATTTTCCAAGTTACATCTTAAAATATACCAAATAACTAATTTATTCTGTCCCTTAAGGGGAGATTAAAGGCCCTATCCCGCCAATGTTTAATCTGCTAAATGCATTCTCCATTATTTCAGAAACTATGTAAGATAGACTGACATTTTTACAGCATTTAGATGCATACTTTTAGTTCACTAATCTACTTTTACTCTAAAGGTTTGTTTGTTAAGGAAGGTAAGGTATCTTTCTTAATTATGCCATTTTTGATTAAAATTATTTAGCAGTTATTTTATTAAAATTAACCAATTATGTTATTAACACCAGAGTAGATCCACAAAAATTAGATGTTCTTATTCTAAATATTAATTTAGCTATCTTCAGTAATTCTGAGAAAATGTTTCATTTATACCAGAAAATGTCATTCACAGAAAAAACTGTTAAAAACAAAAAAATGGAGAAAACAAACTCGCAATATTTGCAAAGAAAGAAACCATATGGCTTGTGATATTTAATAGCAGTACCAATTTGTAGGGCAAAACTTTTCCTAAAAGATACTAAAACTCTCTACTCCAAAGTGTGTAGAAGTTATTAGACTTCTTTTTTTTAATGTAAACATTGTGCTTAAGATGCTATCAAAGATAAAATTTTCATTCTCTGTACAAAAAACAAATTTTATTTTGATCAATTTCCACCATTTAATCTCCCCGTAAAGCATTTTGGAACCTTTATACTAAAAAGTTTACTTCATTTGTGCAAATTTTCTCCTTTCCAAATAAAGACAGTATGGAAAATCGAACTTGAGGGTTCAATAGTTACTTTTCATAGGTCCCATGGCTGGGCTTGAGAAAATGTTCTTTAACCAAGAAGGTTTCTTAGTGTCTATGGGCACAGTGGGGTGTGTGTGCGTGAGCGCGCGCGCGCGCTTGAGTAAACTTAACCGGTTATTTAATAACCATTTGCCCAAATAACTCCATTCCAGGATTCCTCTGAGCAAATATTTGAGTATACGTTCCGAATCACACAAACATTCTAAAATCAGTAAACTAAAAGAATCTGTTGTGATACATTCACATGACTTCCTCTACCCTCTGTCTTTATTAGTAGGTATACAAACTATTGTTACTAAAGCTTATTTTTCTATCTACTACATGTGATACAAATAAATCTTTGCAAAAATAGCTACATCGTACATTTTGTTATAGATACAAAGAGAACAGCGAGAGTCAAATGTATAAAAACTGGACGCTATATACTGGCCTTAAAATTCCATACTGTTTCCTTGCAATCGCGAGAAACAACTGAAAATCCATCCGACTTTAAAAGAATGACAAGTATTGAACAATTCGAACCTTTAATAACGAATATTTCAGAAACGGCTTATGCCACAAGAAAATTTATTTGAAGTAAATGGTGTATTTTAAAGAGATCTACATTTTATCTGTGGTACGTTTTCGTCTATCTAAAGTTTACAAGTTATACAAGAGTATACAAAATTCCTGCCGAATAAAAAGGACTTCCTAGGCTATTACCAGAAAATTCAAGATATACATTTTATTTGCCAGCAAAAATGTCTCATATATGGTATTTTAATCAAAATCGTTAGAGGCATTTTTTAGAAAATCAAAATTTTCGAAAAATGTTCCCTGTAAAGAGTAGTTGGGGTGGGGGATTTTTTAAAAAAATATTCGTGTCACATCCTTGGAAGATACTAAACTCAAATACCAAGTCTGGTGTTTATAGGACTTTTCGTTTTTGAGTAATGCTGTTCACAGGCACCCAGAGATACACACACACACGGATATGTTTCCAAAAATGCTTTATTTGGATACATGGGACCTCAAAACGTGTATTTATGGTGAAATCTCACTATTGAATTTTTGGGTGGAATGCAATACTTCCCCTACTTACCATACGTAGTAGAGAAAGTAATAAAGTTAAAAGTAAGTAAATAAAGCTTGCTTACCAGTATACACAGGAGAAAATATATTAGAATATTCCAGCTCACTGCAGTATTCAAAAATGTTTGAATCGTCGAGCAAAAAATAATTAAACTACAACTGTTCCTCTAGCGCAGCAAATACAGCGAGACATCCAATTTTGTTTATCCTGCAATGAACATGAATTCCGATATTTAAACCAAAATAGTGTAATTATACACAGCGAGGAATAAAATAATACGCAACTGCTAATAAAGTGGCACTTCCTTATTGGTACCAAAATTCCGACCTTACGTAAGGCTTGGCCGTAAACATCTCACCCGTAAGGAAATAAGCCACTTTCTCTAGCAATTTGTAGTTTTTGCACTAGACGATGTAACTTTGAGGCTTTGTGACTTTTTGCACGTTGTGCTAAAAGTTTTATTAATTACCTAAGAAAACGTATTGAAGAAAGAAAGCTAAGTTTAAAGACATAATCTTCATAAAGAAAGAACACAACATATTTCATAGGAGAGCAATATTTCAAATAAAATAAAACCTCATACATAATGCAACAGAAGACATTGTCGTAAAATAATAAATCGCAGGCATTCCTCGTCTCACCGAACTGTATAGAATTTAGAGTCTGTTGTCTATGTATTTAGGTTGAATAACTAACCGAAATGACTTTTTAAAACCTATTAGGTCGCGTCTATGCACATACGTTGCACTCACGATAGTAACGCAACAATGCTTTTTACTGTTCCTTTTTCCCCCCTATGTTTGGGGGACGGCTGTCGAATTCATAATTAAGGATCAAAGCAATACTCTGGGATAAAATACAAATAGTTACAAAAGTTTATAATTAATCCTCCAATATTTTCTGTTCAAAATCTGTTTGAACATTCACGGAACCAGTTTAAATGAATCTACTCTTCTCCTAAAACCAAAGATAAGAAATTTCATTGATAACTTATTTTACATTTTCTGAAAAGTTTTTCGCCATGAATTTAAGCATTTCTAAATTTGAGCAAATATTTAACAATATTGAGAGCCAAACGTGCATTCACGATGAAATAGTATTATTATTATTATTATTATTATTATTATTATTATTATTATTATTAACTTACTCTTTTCCTAGTATATTTAAATACTATGCAAAATAAACATGCATATTCTAGTTTTAGGTAGTGTATGATTTCGTGCCACAGATTTTATAAAAATATACTTAAAAAATCCAAAGGTCGCGATTGACTACAGAAGTAATAGTGATACCAGTCATAATATTTGTGGAGTAACATTGTTGTGATTTGTACACTCCAAGCTATAATATGTCTCTCTGTGAAATAATGGTTATTTATGTTAAAAATCACAGCGAAGTGGTTTTTTATGAGACACACAATGAAGCATAGAACTTCACGAATGTGTATCATATAGCTTTTCTCTTATAGCTGCACAGGATTTCTGTTCAGTACATATAATTATAAATAGAGAGGTTATAAGATAACGATTTCATGGCCACCTAATCAACTGTGATTGCTTTATTCACACTTATTCAGTTCATGCATTAGTGTTTAAAAGGTTTACTTTACTCGCTCCCGAGGTAAAAAAGCACATTATAAATTTGATATTGTGACTTTGTCCGGTTTTTATTTTTAACTATCACTTCTCACTTGGAGTTCACTTTGTTCACACTCTCGCTTCACTGAGGTGAACTATTTCAATTCTCCGTTCCTTCACTTCCTTCGTGACGTAGTCTCTCCATGCCGGACGGTTCACTTCACTCGGGATTCGAGTACAAGACCTCAACAACCCGTCGCTCCGCAGTAGCACTCGCTGCACTCACAACAGCTTCACCAACTCCCTCGGAGAATCGCTCTTGAAGTCGCACCAGAGACGCACTCGTTGGTCTGACTCAACAATTCTCCTCGCAATCGACTCGCAGCTGCCTATCTCCCTCGAGAGCACTCGCTTACATAGTCAGTGGAATCTTTCCACAAGGTTCTCGAACTATTTTGACACACTTTCTGTTGGAGGAGGGGGAGAAAATACTTCCAGAAAGTTCTGTTTATCTGCCGATATCGCGCCCGGTGTTTACGCTGACGAGCGGCCGTTACCGTTGTTTACCCCGACCGCCCGGCGCCAACCTCCCAATAGTTTGGCCCATAGCCGCAGCGTCAGAATATTGTATATTTTTATATTAAAATTAGCCCTTTTATCTAGGAGAATTTCAATTCATCCTTCGTTGAAAACCATTTTTATTCCATCAATAAAATTCAAGTGCATTTCTTTCGAAACTCGGAACAGAAATGTAAAATGCCATTTGTTAAACAGTGCGCTATCATATCGCCTTCGGAGGACCCAGATTCTTATGCACACAATGAGGTTTTAATCATAACATTGTAATGTCCATGTTTCGGGACATTGCTATTTGTTTATTATTTACATTATTTCTGCCTTTGAGTAACTAACTGTTCATATAAGAAAAAGTTAAGAAATATTGTGTTTAAGCTTAATATTTTACCACCTTGGAGCCAGGTGCAGCATATAGAAGTTCTTGCTTTAGTAAATATGGTAGGTACGTTTCATTAGCTCTTTCCATATTTCACGTAGCATTTGTTTTTCATCTGAAGATAGCAGCCTTTGATGTAGAGACAAAAGAAGGCAGAGCGGTGGTGCAGTTCATATTCTCTACGGGAAGAATGACGTCGCATTAGAAGAAAATATCACGTCTGCTTGACAGTTACAAACGAGATTTCAGGAGAAAGCGTGTTTCAGCTGAAGATTGAGAGATCGCCTTCAAAACCAGTCATTACATCCGTACTGTGGTAGAAACCGTGAAATAGATCTTAAAGAATTTAATTTCTCCAGAAGACTGCTTGGTGTGCTCAAGGAATTTGCGTATTGTGTAGTTATTTATTCAACCACAAACCTGACGATTGAAAAATGGAAAAAATGTGACAAAATATACGTGCTGGAACAAAAACTATTTAAAATAGAATTATAGGCCGAATATTTGCTTCTTTCTCATGTTCACATTCCTAATTGGGAACACTTGCAGGTTCTTCCTGTGTGTCTTTCTTTTGTGTATTTAATGTCGCTTAATCTAGATTAATATCGCGTATTTTGGGTATTTGTAGGATACCTTTCACGCCATTTAATCAAATAGGTCATATAAAACAATTGATTAAAGTGTGTAGTGAGTTCGGGCACTTTAATGCGCCTTGATATTGATCCTAAGGAATTAGAAATGAAAGAAATTACCTAATCCACATGAGAATACTGATCCGCAGTGTGCGAGGCATGAATTTTACTTTTACATCAACTAAGATACTTGTTGGTTTGCTTATGCCAGGCAGATGCTCTTAAAGTTGCCCTACATATCTCCCAACGTAGTTTTGATGCTAAGTTTAATAAACATAATTTAAAAAGATCATGTTGCCCAAATATTTACTAACTTGGCATGATACTGATGATCATGATTATGTTTACAAACCGAGCGAGCTGGCTCAGGCCGTAACGTCTGTAGCCCGCATTCGGGAGGTCGTGGGTTCGATTCGCATGGCCGACCTTCCTGACACATGGTTTCCCTAGGTCACCAGGCAAATGCTAAGAAGGATCATTATATCTCCCGAATTTTCTGTAACCCCATTTCATCTCCATTCTCATTTCACTTCACCTCTCATCTGCTTGGTCTCTTTCAGGGTTGCAAGTCTCAGCATGTGCATGGCAGGGGAAAAGGATCCAGATCTCGAGCCTCCTAGGGAATGTGTAAGCCCATAGGGGGGAGGGGGCCGGCAGCACCAGCCAGCACCCGGGGAGTTCAAATCTGTAAATGGTAGGGAACCTGTCCTCTGCCTGTCGTGCCTCTTCGTCCGGCCGCCCTCTGTCTCCTCTCATCCCATCCCTCCCTCCCGGGGGCGCTCCGTTAGATGCTTTAAGTATAAAAGATCTGCATAGGTCGAGGTGCTAAATCTCCCTCCGCTTCTAGTCCTATCCTATATGTTTACAATTTTAATAATGTTCTACCATGAAGTTTATCTCCAGTAATGCGACTACTGGTTGTTTTCCCGTAACTTAATTGAGATTAACGAATTTTTTTGCCATGATGATTATTATTTCGAAAAGATAATCTTATGGCAATAAACAATCCCGATGCTAAATTACTAAAGCGGAACAATCAGTATTTATGAGTTGTATTTGATGAGATAACCACAGTGAGAAAGAGTGCCAAGTTTGCTTCATACTTTTTTTTACATAACCATGACCAACACTGCTCTGACTCGCTCATTTCTTCTGTCATAGTAATATATACGCGCGCGCTTTATTAATTTAATTCCAGGTAGAACCGAATAGATAAACTATACTGATTTGATAATTACCACTTCTTCCACAGCAGCGGTGTGTAGCATAAGATTTAGTACTTGAGGCATTGTAAGTCGCCATTGGGGTATGTCATCTCAAAATAATTTGAGATCTCCTTGTGGTTTACCGGAAAAATTCCAGTCAGTTGGGGAATTTAATGTGGTATCGGCAGTTGGTTAAGAGCTACCGGACAGAAACCGGAAGATCTTTGGTTCAAATCCTGGATATAGCATTGCATTTTTCAGCCATCTGATTCTACCTTTCCTACGCTGATCGAATAAAATGGGAATAAGTCTTAGTTTCTGAACATATTACCATTGATCGGTATAATTCGATTTACATTGGTTAGTAGTACCAGTGAGCTCGTTGAACGGTCAGTAGCTTCTCTCATGTAATTATATGTAAAACCACGAGTAATTTTCAAGTTATCAATAACTACAATAGTTCCAGAAATTTTGAAATAGTGAGTTTCATTTACAAGGTCTGCTTCACAAATAAAATGAACTAATAAAATTCAGATTGTTACAATAATAAATTAACCTCTCACGCTGGCCATTGTATCCATGATTTTAGCGTGTCAACATACTGAACGTATTCTAATAAATTCGTATAATCTTCTGCGTTTAATCTTCTCACATTAGCTGACCAGTCTGTTAAAATACTTGCGATCTGCTGTATTGATGTTTGTTTTTCTAGCACATAAATTTTCACTTGATTCAGTTCCTGTTTCGTAGCTTGCCAAATCTTTGGATTTTGTAAAATCTATCTAGAAACCTAATGTCTGTAGTCTCGCTATGACTGTAAAATTCAAGCGACTTAAATAAATAAAATAAAAATACTTCAGATGCCATTTTATCTTGGAATTTAGCACTTGTCTCCACTATACGCATGTGTTATACCTCAGCGTAAAGGAACATAGGATAATTGCCGTGCGATAATAGTTATCGTCAACTATCCACGTAGTGAATCATTTCTGGTAGATATATGACACTTTCCAGCTCATCTACATCAGGTGAGTGGAATAGTCACATAAATCCTACCATCGTGTCTAGAGAATTGTTTAAAAAAATCTGTGTTATACTCACATGACTTTCTCTACTCTTGTACAAACTACTTTTACAAACGTTTGTTCTCCATATGCTTCATGTTAATCGAGATATCGAGATGTCAATCTTATTGCTAATTTTCTTGTAGATGCAGGGGGAATATGTTAGGTTTTAAGCGATAATCAAATATTTTAACGCTGGTTGTTATGTGGAGTATTCCATTCTCTTTGCATTACCAACTGAAGTGATAAGATCCGCGAGTACAATAATAATCACAGCCAGAATAAAAGTTTAAGACTAATCCGCTAATAAAACAAAATAAGGAGATAAAAGAGAATATTAAAGATTAAGAAAAGGGGGGAATAAACATTATTACGGATGAAATAAAATAAAGTAGAGACACGTATAAATAAATCAGAATGTGAAAGGAAACGCAGGAAAAGAAAAGACACAAGGAAATCTGCCAGAGGGCAAAACACTTTAATAAATACAGGAAAGGCTAGCAGGAGAAACAGTTAAGTTCTATTGAAATCGACGGCGACTCGCCGGAAAGCGAAACAATGAAACGGATGTGCTAGGCACTCATGTGGACAGAAAATCAAATCAGCCGTTAATAATGTGAAACAGTAGACACGCTCGCGGTGCATAAGGTTGTTGAAATTGAACCAATGGGAGAAAAAGCGCAAAGTAGCGAAATAGCCAATAAGGAATAACAAAAGTCACGTGAATAGTAACGCAAGGGAATGAAACTAGAAAAGAGGCGTGAAATAGATTTTTGTCCAGGAGCAGGAGCGAGTTTTCGACACGCGAAACATGGAACACTTTGCGTCGGGAACAGCTAGGATGAGGACGTAAAAACTTTGTGTCGTGAAGGGTCAGGGAGAACAAGATGAAATACTTAGTGTAGTAAAAGATAGGGAAATCAGCAACGTGGAACAGTTTATATTATCACTAGGGAAAGAGATATACGATAGGAAATCGTCATCGCATAACAGTGAGAGATAGGGTAGCTAGGAATGACAAAAGTCATATTGTGTATAACTAAGAAAGAGAATAAAATTCAGGGTAGAAGCACGGAAACTGTAACGGGGAAAAACAGATAGGAACGCATCTTGTGTAAAGGATCTTCAGTACAACAACTAGTGTGGATCTTCAGAATAAATGGGCCACTGAGAGGAGCTGTAAGTATAATTCATCTCCCATCCACACAATCCCTGAGATTAGAATCTCACAATCACTTATCCTCTACCTGAGTAGCGGGCAATAATCTTTCCGTACCCGAAACCCTAAACCAAGATCATACACACCAGAAAACGTTCCTTATTTTCCAAAGCCCCGCTACACAACACAAAAAAAGTGAATAACGAATTCCCATTTGAGAAAAAGTATAAGTATTGGAAAATTTAAGGTAATATCAAGCAATATCTCGAAAATGGTTCACTCAACAAAAAATGTATATGACATAAATTGTGTATTTTAACGCTATCTACATTTTTTGTGTAGTAAAATTTTGTCTATCTCTTATGGTTTACCAGTTATGCAAAAGTCGTTCTCAATGAAGAATACTTTTGGAGACATTCTCAGAAAATTCAAGATATAAATTTTATTTGTCATCCAAATATCTTAAACATATGATATTTTAATCAAAATCGTTAAAGCCATTTTTGAGAAAATTAAAATTTTCGAAAAATGCTCCGGGTAAAGGGTAATCTGGGGCGATTTTCTTGAAAACCTTCGTGTCGCATCTCTGGAAGATACTGAATCTAAATACCAAGTTTGGTGTTTATCCGACTGTTCGTTTCTGAGTTATGCTGTTCACAGACACACACACGGACATGTTTACAAAAATGCTTTTTTTGGAATCAGGGGGTCTCAAAATATATATTTCCGGTGAAATCTCGGTATCGAATTTTTGGGTGGAATACAATACTTCCCCTACTTACTCTACGTAAGGAGTGAGAATAAGATCTCCAAGCAGCATGTCTAGGATTTGGAAGATACAACTTAAACCGAATGCATTAACACGGAAAGTTAAGGAAAGAAGACGTGTGGTTTTCCTGTGAGGTACGACATGCCATGCTGCACCTCGTGATTACGGAGGGTCGTGTTGGTGCTTGGGGTTCCTCAGGGACTCCCAGGACGGATGTAGTGTGAGTGACGCCTCTGTTTTGGCTACACGACAGACGCCATGCTGTGATTTGTCCAGGGATTCCAATAAGGGAAGGCATACAACTTTAATACTTTCAACGTGCTTGGCTTTATGAGTGGGCATATCAAGCTTGACCTTTTCGATGTTTCTTAGTAAATTCCTGCAAATGTGTTTACTATACTATTTCACCATATTATGATTAAATGAATTATACGGTTGAAGAGCGTTTAACAATGCCTTGGATATCGAAATCGGGACTATTGCCGTATCAAGAGAAACGATTATCGCCATTTGATGCCTTCTCTGTCATGTGTTTTGGATTGTGGTGGATATAAAAAAAATCTAATGTGTTACACTCACATGACTTTCTCTACTCTTTTAAAAACTATCTTTACAAACGCTTGTTCTCCATATGCTTCATCTTTATCGAGAGGTTAATCTTATTGCTAATTTTCTTGTAGATGCAAGGGGAATATGGTAGGTTATAAGCGATAGTCAAATCTTTTAAGAGCTGGTTGCTGTGTGGCGCATTCCATTCTCTTTGCATGTCCAGGACATAAAAAATGAATGACATATTTGAGAAAAAGTTTATTATAATTTTTAAGGGAATAACAAGCAATATCTCGAAAATGGTTCACTCAACAACAAAAATGTATATGACATAAATTGTGTATTTTAACGCGATCTACATTTTTTGTGTAGTAAAATTTTATGTATTATGGTTTACTAGTTATGCAAAAGTCGTTCACAATGAAGAATACTTTTGGAGACATTCCCAGAAAATTCGAGATATACATTTCATTTGTCATGAAAGTATCTTAAATATATGATATTTTAATCAAAATCGTTAGAGCCATTTTTGAAAAAATTAAAATTTTCGAAAAATGTTTCATGTAAAGGGTAATCTGGGGTGGGGGATTTTCTTGAAAACCTTCGTGTCGCATCTCTGGAAGATACTGAACCTAAATACTAAGTTTGGTGTTTTATCCGACTGTTCGTTTCTGAGTTATGCTGTTCACACACACACACACTCACGGACATGTTTCCAAAAATGTTTTTTTTTGGATTCAGGGGGTCTCAAAACATGTATTTCCGGTGAAATCTCGGTATGGAATTTTTGGGTGGAATACAATACTTCTCCTACTTACTATACGTAGTAGAGAAAGTAAAAATTAGGATGTGTTACGTTTACATGACTTCCTTTGCCCACTATAGTTTATTTTATATAGCTTCTACAAACTATTCTTACGAAAGCTTATTACTTTCTCTGCTACATATAGCAAGTAGGGTAAGTATTGCATTCCACCCAAAAATTCAATGTCGAGATTTCACCGGAAATTTATGTTTTGAGGCGCCCTGAATCCAAATAAAGCATTTTTGTAAACATGTCCGTGTGTCTGTCTGTGAACAGCATAACTCAAAAACCAAAAGCCGGATACATACCCAACTTGGCATTTGAGTTTAGTATATTCCAAGGATGCGATATGAATATTTTCTAGAAAATCTCCTAGCCCCAACTACCCTTTACATGGAACTTTTCCGAAAATTTTTGTTTTCTAAAAGATGGCTGTAACGATTGTGATTAAAATACCATTCATAAAACAACAAATACACATAATGATGCCATATGGCAGCATTGGGCTTGAAAGGGTTAAGGCCAGCATATAGCGTCAGTTCTTAAACATTTGACTATCGCTGTTCTCTGTATTTATAACGAAATGTGTAATGTAGCTAACTAGCTATTTTTGGAAAGGTTTATTTGGATTAAATGTAATAGAAAAATAAACTGGTAAGAATAGTTTGTATATCCACCAATAAAGATAGAAGTTAGAGAAAGTCATTTCTGTCTACTTCATATTGATAGAGGTAAACCTTTGCAGAAACAGCTTCATTACACGAAGAACAAGATAAGATGTGTAAGAACAAGAGGGATAGATAAAACCGTATCAGATAAATTTTAAAAGCGGCACGCCATATGCCGACTTTATAATCCCATAGTTTTCCCAGTACATCGCGAGAAACAACTGAATAGGGGCAACATTTTAAAAAATTGTAAATTATTGAAAAAATCAAACTATTAATAACGGATATCTCGGAAGCGACTAATGTCACACACACATACGAAAAAAATTGAAGCAAATTGTGTTTTAAAGATATATACGCTGTTTGTGTAGCACATTTCTATCCATCTCTTATGGTTTACACGTTATTCAAAATTATACAATTCCTTTCGGATGACGAGGACTTTATAGGCTATTCCCAGAATATTTAAGATGTACATTGTCTTTGTTATAGAAACATCTTAAGGATGTGGCATTTTAATCAAATTCTTTGCAGCCATTGTTTGAGAAAATCAGAAATATCGGAAGCTTTTCCATGTAATCTGTAGTTTGGGGTGAGGAATTTTCTTGAAAATCTTCTTTGTGTAAATCTTTGGAAGATGCTGAACTTAAATATCAAGTTTGGTATTTTTCAACATTTTGTTTTAGAGTTGTGCTGTTCACAACACACACACCGACATTTTTCTAAAAATTTTGTTCAGGGGCCTCAAAACATCTATTTCCATTTAAATGTGGGCATCGAATTTTTGGAAGCTTCCGATGAAGATCTGACAGTGTTTTCCACCTGTTGTACAAAACTAAGCACTTATTAGTTTGAAAGCATTCCTAGACAAAAACGTATCGCAGAGAACGTAATGTGTAGGTATAGAAGAATCCTACTAATAAATAGTACCGAATTGGTAAGGGTAAAGGAAACTATGCTAATGTACCACATCAGATATTTTGGTGGAAAATAAAAATGGAATAGTCAATGGGTTTGTTCCAACAAACATTTTCTGATCAGTTCGTGTGCATGTCCATGTATGCTTAATGCGCTTACGTTGATATGCTATCCTTTACCAATACATCATAGGCTAATGCTGAAGGCTTCCTACTGAATTCAGAAATTTGTTGGAACGCATTATTGTAGTAAGCGGACGCGGTTATAGTTGGATCACATTTTATATAAATCTGATTAAAAGATATAATTAACAAAGTGCTGCCAGAACGGCTGCCTCTGTGTTCTGGCTTCTCAATCCAGAGGTCTCGTTTTGTTTTCCCGGCCGGAGTAGGGGATTTTCCTTTAAACAGAATCATTCTACATCCCTCACAGAGTTTGGAAGTATGAATGAGGAATGTAAGCTGTTAAATAGTGTTACATACAGGGGTGAGGCCAAATAGGTTTACAGCTAGATATTAAATTTTAGTTACCCCAGCATGCACATTGGGAGGAGCTGCAGAGGCAGCAAGAGGACAGAATCTTAAACAACATTCCAGAGCAGGCATGGGATAGTTATAACAAAACACACCGAATTTCACATTAATCACATTACCTGTGGTTTATTCAGCATAGGTACGGTGCTCCTACATCACACACAAAAGATAAAGGAAGAAATTGAGGGGAGAATTCACTTCCCCCACTCACTTCTCCTCTGGCTAGCATCGCCAGCCAAAAAGGTGGCGAGTCGCCACGCCAGACGAACTTCAAACCCAATGCCGAAAGAATTACCCCAACAATACTGTCGCCAACGACACAATAATGTGTCTGGCGTGACAATGTACACACATACACGCCACAATAGTAAACGTTAGAAAATCTACAGTTCAGCGAATACACTATCAAGTATTTCTTAAGTCAAAGCCCCGGAAATTAAATGGGATTATACAAATGAAGTAATTAAATAAGTGCTGCAGAATTAGCGCTGATGTTCATTTAAATATTGTCACGTTTTAAGCAATACACTGAAGTGTTAAGTAACCAATCTTTAGTTTCCTATGAGCTTGTGTAAATATTATCATGGCTAGCATATTATTCTCGCTTAGTTTCTATGCAGCTGAATGTTGTCTGAGTGTACAAAATGTAAATTACCGCAGCATTGCTTGATTAAAAAAGAAAGTACGAAGTATAAGAAAAATCTGTGTTACATTCACATGACTTTCCCTGCCCTCTATTTCTTATTAGTTCGTGCACAAGTTATTCTTACGAAAGTTTATTTTCTTATTACTTCACTTTTATCGTGATAAATCTTTCCGGAAACAGCTGCATTATACATTTCGTTATAGATACAAAGGTAATAGCGAAAGCTAAATGTTTAAGAACTGGGCGCTATATGCTGGCCTTAAAATTCAATGCTGTTTCCATGACATTGCGAGAAACAACTGAAACTTAACAGAACTTTAAAATAATGGCTTAGTATTGAACAATTCGAACTATCCATAACGGATATCCCGGAAATGGCTGATGCCATAAAACTTTATTTTAAGTAAATTGTGTGTTTTAAAGAGATCTGTCGATCGCTTAACGTTTATCAGTTATACAAGATTATAGAAAATTCCTTCCTAATGAAGAGAACTCGACAGGCTATTTACAGAAAATCCAAGATATACATTTTATCTGCCATGTGAGTATTCTTAATATACGGTATTTTAATAAAAATCGTTACAGCCATTTTTTAGAAAATATAAACAAATTCGAAAAATGTACCGTGTAAAGAGTAGTTTGGGAAAGGGGATTGTATTTAAAATCTTCGTGTCGCATCTCTGGAAGGTAGGTGAATCTAAATACCAAAGTTGTTATTTATCCGACTTTTCATTTTTACTTACTCTACTACGTATAGTAAGTAGGGGAAGTATTGTATTCCACCCAAACATTCGATACCGAGATTTCACCGGAAATATATGTTTTGAGACCCTCTGAATCCAAAAGAAGCATTTTTGGAAACATGTCCGTGTGTGTGTCTGTGTGTGTCTGTGAACAGCATAAATCAGAAACGAACAGTCGGATAAACACCAAACTTGGAATTTAGGTTCAGTATCTTCCAGAGATGCCACACGAAGGTTTTCAAGAAAATCCCCCCACCCCAGATTATACTTTACATGGAACATTTTTCGAAAATTTTAATTTTCTCAAAAATGGCTCTAACGATTTTGATTAAAATATCATATGTTTAAGACATTTTCATGACAAATGAAATGTATATCTCGAATTTTCTGGAAATGTCTCCAAAAGTATTCTTCATTGTGAATGACTTTTGCATAACTGGTAAACCATAAGACACAGACAAAATTTTACTACACAAAAAATATAGATTACGTTAAAATACACACTTTATGTCATATGCATTTTTTTTGTTGAGTGAACCATTTTCGAGATATTGCTTGTTATTCCCTTAAATTTTCCAATACTTTTTCTCAAATTCGTTATTCATTTTTTTTGTCCTGGTAATGCAAAGAGAATGGAATACTCCACATAGCAACCAGCTGTTAAAATATTTGACTATAGCTTAAAGCCTATCAATTCCCCTTGCATCTACAAGAAAATTAGCAATAAGATTAACATCTGGATATCTCGATTAACATGAAGCATATTGAGAATAAACGTTTGTAAAAATAGTTTGTACAAGAGTAGAGAAAGTCATGTGAATGTAACACATCATATTTTTAAGTTATGCTTTCCACAGACACACATACACGGACATTGTTGTAAAAATGCTTTTTTTATTCAGGGGGCCTCAAAACATGTATTTCCGTTGAAATATCGGTATAATATTTTTGGGTGGAATGCAATACTTACTATACGTAGTTAAACTGACTAGCTACGAACTAATAATGGATAAAAATGTGTTATTGTTAAACATATTTATTTCTTTCTGTTTTGAGTCACTGTTTTTAATTATTTTACCTGAGCTTCCCTTGCCACTTTTAGTATATCTTGTTATCGGTATAATGCAGGCTGTGCGATGGTCGCTAGAGAGGTAGCAGGGGTAGGTCAAAGGGGATTGGTCAGTGTCGTCTGGTTCATCGACCATAATTTCAGCTCTCATGCAGATTATGACTTGAGGGAAGCTCCAAGGGCTTATGAAAATTGGGAAACTTTTCTCCGATAGCGGCCGGTCACCTACATGGCAGCTCATATAGCCTGAGCAAGATTTGTGGCCAACTTTAACCGCACTACTGGACAGTGAGAGAGAACATTTCCCTTCCCAGTGTGCCTTTTTCGCGCCCTAGTCTCTCAGGAAGGGTTTCACTCACGAGCTACAAAATGCATTTCCTTTTCCATATGACCTAATCTCCTATCACCATAATATGCCTTTGGTCCTTCTGATATTTCCGATTGGCTGCGAATAAGATACATTTCTTTCCACATGCCTTGAGTCAGTCACAAATTTTCTCTCTAAAAGGAACAATCTCAGCAAACGAGAAGTTCAAACAATTTAATGTTATCCACATTACGTTTATCAACTTCGTGACACATTTTTACTTTCTCTACTACGTATAGTAAGTAGGGGAAGTATTGTATTGCACCCAAAAATTCCATACCAAGATTTCACCGGAAATATATGTTTTGAGACCCCCTGAATCCAAAAAAAAAATCATTTTTGGAAACATGTCCGTGTGTGTCTGTCTGTGTGTGTATCTGTGAACAGCATAACTCAGTAACGAACTGTCGGATAAACACCAAACTTGATATTTAGTTTCAGTATCTTCCAGGGATGCGACACAAAGGTTTTAAAGAAAATCCCCCCACCCCAGAGGACCCTTTACATGGAACATTTATCGAAAATTTTATTTTTCTCAAAAATGGCTCTGACGATTTTGATTAAAGTATCATATATTTAAGATACTTTCATGATATATAAAATGTATATCTTGAATTTTCTGGGAATGTCTCCAAAAGTAATCTTCATTGTGAACGACTTTTGCATAACTGGTAAACCATAAGAGATAGACAAAATTTTACTATACAAAAATGTAGATCGCGTTAAAATACACAATTTATCTCATATACATTTTTTGTTGATGAGTGAACCATTTTCGGGATATTGCTTGTTATTCCCTTAAATTTTTCAATACTTATTTTCTCAAATGGGAATTCGTTATTCATTTTTTTGTCTTGGATATGCAAAGAGTATTAATCTGTGGCAAAGAGAATGGTGCTGCACATAGCAACCAGCTATTAAGAGTAATGTCTATGCTTAAAGGCTACTGTATTTCTATATTGCCCTTGTAAATATATATTCCCCTTACATCTACAAGAAAATTAGCAATAAGATAGAGTCTGCAAACGTTTATCTCGATTAACATGAAGTAGATGGAGAATAAGCTTTGTAAAAATATTTTGTACAAGAGTAGAGAAAGTCGTGTGAGTGTAACATATCAGATTTTTTCTAAAAAAAATAGCCAACCTACTTAAAAAGAGTTCTCAGTGTGCATATGGCGAAAGAGTATTTTATTTTACCGCATGCAATAGTGCATGCTGCACTAATAAGAATGAGCTGCGACTTACGGTGGATATTGCATTGGCCGCCTCAGTCTTTCGTATCAGGTCTTTTACGTCAAAACGATGTACCAACCTTTTCTTATATGGCAAAGAAATGAAGGCACGTTTTTGAGATTTAGCTGCGTAATACATACAGCATACAGAAGTGAGCAAAAGTAGGTACACAATTATGTATGTAATATTATTATTAGTAGTTGTGGTAGTGTTTTTGACCCTTTTTACTGCATACGGGTCCACAGGCGCTGGACACTGATGATGCATAAAATGAAATGATAAATTGATTAAGGAAATTTGGGAACAATACGTTCCAGGTCTAATTTTAATGTGCCTCTCCGGCATTGCCAGTTATGAGGAGTGAGGAAATCCTGGAACCTCAGTCAGGAATGACGGTCTAGACGGATTTGAATCACGTTCACTAACGACCTCGCCCACCCGTGTCGTCGTGTAATATTATGTGTGGACAGCACAATGATAAAGAGGTGTATGTTTTAATTTATTTATTTACTCCCTTTCAACAGGGCGTAAGCCCCAATTACGAAGACTAGAGAAACCGTCACAAATAACAAATGCGGCAAATTTTCAACGAGATGGATCACCTGCTCACTAAGCATGAATTTTGCGAGACTTCTTAGCCGAAGAATTTCCAAATAAATGAATAGGAAGAGGGGAATCAACTGAGTGCCCACCAAGATCACCCATCTTACCTATGGATGTATTTCTTAGGGATGTTCCTAAATATAATTTTACAAGAAGACAAAGCACTGTTAATGGCATGGTTGACTTCATTAGAGAAGCATGTCAGGAAATTGATACAATTAAAGAACTGAGCAGTAAAATGTATTCGAATGTGGAATCGAGACTACAGCAGTGTGTAAATGCTGAATACAAACAATTTGAATATTCACAAAAGAATATTCTAATGTGTGTTGATTCATAAATCCATATCACATTATATTAGGGTTTCTTGGCATGTTTCGTATTTTATTACCGTAGGTATATCTACTCTATGCCTCCTTTTGCGCACTCCTATATATACGATTCTACATACCTAGATTGAGTCAGGGATTTTTAAGAGGAAATACAGTTTTTAAAAAGTCTAATGTGGCATACACACAAACTTTCTGAAACGCATCCATTATATATTATAGTATCCACCTAAAGAGTGGTTTATTATTCATATTACATACTCATGACTACGTTTTTGCCTATAAAGGATCCCAGATTAATCAATATGGACCTGACTGCATACAGTATACGAAAAACAATACACAACTATTTATATCACAAGTCTGTTTGTTTTTCTAATGAAGACGTTGCGGGAAAAAAAAAGAAAAATCGCATATTTTCAAATATGCTGTATAGATACCGCTTCACGATTCAACCTGGGAAAGCTTAAAGTATGTAACAATAAAATTTAAAATGGCTAATGTTGCAAAACAAGTTATTCAACATAAATTTCATATTTCAATGAGGTCTAAATATGATCCTGTAGTGAATGTTTTTCTATCATTAACGTTTTCCAGTTGTGCAAAATGCAATCAGAATAATTCTTCTTCAAAGAAAATTCAAGCAATCATTTTGTTGCAAACACATTAAAAATATTATATATTAATCAAGATCATTAGAACCAATCTTGAGAACGCGTTGCTCGGGCTTGGGGAATGTTCTTGAACACTTAGCCAGGCATTCTAGAATTTGATTCAAGTGTGAAAATTGTTATTCATTCTGTTTTTCATTTTTAAGCAACTATTCGCAGACACGCAGGTTCTTCTTCTGTTTTTGTTCAGGGGACCTGTATTTCAGGCAAAATCTCTGCTTCAATAATTCCCCTACCCACCATAGGAAAGAGAGAGACAGAAAGTTAAAGCTGAATTATCGTGTTTCATTTTTTCTTTGTAATTTTGTGATCTCTAATGCTGGGATAAAATAATTTTAAATTTTATTCCCATATCGTATTTTTATTTTTCTTCACAGTGCTTTTGTTTATTTCTTTTGCGTTATTAATGTCAGCAAGTTTTCTTTCTTTGAATACAAAACAGAACAAAGTGACTTCACAACAAAATAACACCATGTGAACTATTTGTCCAAGCTTATTCTTGGAAGTCTAGCACACTGATCATTTTCTCCCATTAGCTTTCCAAACTGTCTGCGTTTGACATTATGAACTACCGTGTTTGCAAATACCATCTTTTTACTTCTTCTATAGAATTCACATCAACTCTGTTATCAACAATTAATTGTTTATAACTTATATTGTTTTCTTTTGTGCATAACTTGTGCGTCTTCCCTGTGGAAGTTAACTAATGTGATAATTTGTCACATATCAATAATTTGTAGAATTAATGGTTCTTCCACACAAGCCGTGTGTTGGACAGGGTTGGAAAGGTAGAATCTGCGACGGTATTACTTATAATGTTTGTGTATTTGTGTTTACTCCACGTGGTGAAGCCATTTTGTGACGTGATTCTTTGTTAGGCTTGTTAGCTCCATCTGGTGTTAGCAATTTGCGGCAGTATTAGTGTTTGTTTGAAAAAATGCTAATGTTATTTTATTTAATTTTGGTTCACTGTCCTCCGGCTAGCTATGATCTTTTTGGTCGAGCACTTCTCTTTATACAGGTTGTGTAAACGGAAAGGAATCTTTTATCCAAAGATAACACTGATGAAAGAATTTGTTTTACACTTTTATTGTCGAACACATTCACTATCACACTTACACTTTGATCTTGACACTCGCCAAACTGAAACTGTTATAATAACTTCATTACTGATCATTCTTAATTCGCGTACTTCAACTTTTTGTATAATTAACTTTACAACACTTTAGATTTTTCATAACTCTGCTACGCGTAACTTGCCAATCGATAGCCGACGTGTACTGTACAAATATTTCTGCTGGACTGATGACGACGTGTAACGTACGTATATTTTCGACGAACTGACGGACTGAAGGACTTTAACCTTAATCTAGCCCTTTTTATACTCCTACACCCCGATATGCCTAGAGATTATAACTGAGTTACTATTGGCTAATAAAACGCGCCAACATTAGCGTCTATTTTTACATCCAATGAAAATTATGAATACATATGCTCTAGGGAAAATGTTCCAGCACATTCTAAAAAAAGAACGCGCCAACATTACGTAACTTCCTCGTCTCTAATAATGATAAACAGCTCACCCCCTCGCTGCATTATTGCACGCTATTATTGTCAGTTTCAATAAGGGCATATAAACCCACTTCTCAACAATAATTACAATAAACAAACATCTCAAATCAATGTCACATAAAAATGCATATTCATACTATAATCATTCTTTACATTTAAATAATTTATGATACAAATTACTGCATCAAATCAGACGACTGAAAAATTCAATGCCGTAGTCGGGATTTGAACCACGGATCTCCCTGCTCTAACCACTGAGCTACCATGGCAACTTGCCGGTACGACATTAAATTCCCCAACTGATTCGTTCAGATGTCTGATTCTACCTTACCAAGCTTAAGGTAACCTAACTAAATGGTCATATAGTGACTATTTCCAATATGCTTTAACACGTCTGTGTTAATACATTGAGCTACAACATTCTCTAGGTCTTAACAGGTATACATTTGTTGAGTTGTTTAGTGATCTTGTGATAAAGTTGAATATTAACAAAGTACCTATACTAAGTATATTAGTGGTACATTCATACTATATCACTTGATAAACTGAAGGAACCGCAGTATTGCGCGGGTCATCCAGTAGGGTCCTCTGCTGGAATCTTTTTCTTCGTCCGCCATTTTGTGTATCTGGAACATTTCGCGATAAGGTTAGCAATGGTTAAACCAGTCTGACACATCTCGCAATTGGGGGCTGGATGCTTGGATAAGAGGTACGAATCTGTGGTTGTGCAATGACCAATTCTTAACCTGGTCATCCTTTGCAAACGCCGATTCAAAGGAACAGGACGAATGGATAAGGCGAGTTGGCAGTCCTGTAGAACAGAAGCCATGCTGCAAGGAATGAGCAGGACAGAATGCATAGTTGACGTTTTTAGCATTTCTCAAAGCTGAAGTAGTCAAAAGTATATGATGCCATTAACTGACTGCACGGAGTTTATTAATGGAAACAGAACTGGGACTATAAAATATCTTTACCAGTGTGTTAAAAGGAAAACATTCATCCAGAAAACGCAAAATGCTTACTAAGAAAAATAATGGAGCTGAAGGGAACAGTCGTTGAGATAAATGCAAATATTTTTGCATACGGCACTTCTCAAGTCACGAAACCATATTCTACAGTTAGTATTTATGGCAAACAGCGAGGTAATGTCTCTTAAAGTAATACAGCTTGCTGATACTTGACCTCTGGCAAGATTTCATGTCTTCTTGAGAGTAAACCAAGGAACTGCATGAAGTAATTATATGCACATTTTCTCTCTTGTGTTTTTTTCGTTACTCGAGCCGTTTGCTGCACTTAAAACATGACTAAGATACTCGTATTTGGCCGCTTGAACCTTGAAGCCGTAGAAATAAATCTTGAGCGTTGTAAACAGTCTGGAAGCAAGCCAGTTTTAAGCATAATTAACTTCTTGAAGAAGCACTATTTAAGTTCCTTCTTTCAAGCCCATTTACATACGGGATAATGTTATTTTAAAACAGCAAGTAAAGAGCTGGTTTTCAGACGTTAATTCAGTTAACAAATACATTGTGTATAATCTATGTTAGACGGAGTTATATAATGGTTAAATACAAGCTGTTTTTGCAGCTCTAATTCTATATATAGTGTAACATTGTCCCACATAACATAAAGAGAATACAAATAAATTTACCTTAGATGACAACAATTGGTAACCACGAAACTCCTCCTTGGAACCTAAAAAAAACTGTTTTGAATCTAGAGATGGAACAATATAAAAAAGAACAGACTCAGCGCTGATTATCAACAATTTTTAAGGAAATTTCTGGAAACTTCTATGACTATGAAAAAATATTTAAGATGGTTTAAAAACCCAACCGTCCTACCAAATGGAATTCATGTAGAAGGGCTCCCTGATTACTTCTCAATTTACTCTGGTGAGTTATACGCCCTGAAACAAGCATTTTCATACATTACAGAATCCCATAAACAACTATACATATTTTTACTTTCTCTACTACGTATAGTAAGTAGGGGAAGTATTGTATTCCACCCAAAAATTCGATATTGAGATTTCTCAGGAAATACATGTTTTGAGGCCCCCTGAATCCAAAAGAAGCATTTTTGGAAACATGTCCGTGTGTGTGTGTGTGTGTGTGTGTGTGTGTGTGTCTGTCTGTCTGTCTGTCTGTCTGTCTGTCTGTGAACAGCATAACTCGGAAACGAACAGTCGGATAAACACCAAACTTGGTATTTAGGTTCAGTATCTTCCAGAGATGCGACACGAAGGTTTTCAAGAAAATCCCTCCAACCCAGATTACCCTTTACATGGAAAATTTGTCGAAAATTTTATTTTTCTCAAAAATGGCTCTAACGATTTTGATTAAAATATCATATATTTAAGATACTTTCATGACAAATAAAATATATATCTTGAATTTTCTGGGAATGTCTCCAAAATTGTTCTTCATTGTGAACGACTTTTGCATAACTGGTAAACCATAAGAGATAGACAACATTTTACTACACAAAATATGTACATCGCGTTAAAATACACAATTTATGTCATATACTTTTTTTTTGTTGGGTGAACCATTTTCAAGATATTGCTTGTTATTCCCTTAAATTTTCCAATACTTTTTTTCTCAAATGGGAATTCGTTATTCATTTTTTTGTCCTGGAAATGCAAAGAGAATGGAATACTCCACATAGCAACCAGCTCTTAAAATATTTGACTATCGCTTAAAGCCTACCAATTCCCCTTGGTTCTACAAGAAAATTAGCGATAAGATTAACATTAAGCATATGGAGAATAAGCGTTTGTAAAAATGGTTTGTACAAGAGCAGAGAAAGTCATGTGAGTGTAAGACATCAGATTTTTTTCTGATTCAAAAAGTGCTATCTTAGCCACTAAAAATCTGGATACTCTTATCTAAGAAATACACATGCCATATAACCATGCAATGGAACAAGGAAAACAAGTGTTATTGTTTTGGATTCCATCGTACCAACAAATACGAGGCAATGAGAGAGCGGATGAAGCAGCTAAAGTAGCTAAAGCGGCCATTCAAAAACCAACATTTAATGCAGAGATAACAGCAAGCCATTCAGACTTAGCCCTATACATCCGAATCAAAATCATTATTTCAGGGGAAAAAAATATGGTTTCAAAATCAGGGAAACAATCTACTTACTGTAATAGGATCTTCAAACAATAAATGTATGTTTACAAACTTAAACATAGAACATCAAGTTATCATTGCGTTAATCTCGCATAAGAATTGGACATATAAAGATGACACACTCTTATCTGATCCCAAAGAAACTCAGCCGCAGTGTTCAACATGCAAAACTCCATTGACAGTTTCCCATGTACTCGCAGAATGCCAACGTTATAACTCACACAGGAAAATATATAACATCCCAAATAATATTACCTGTCTTAATGATTCAACAATGTATGAAAAGATCATAAGGTTCTTACAAAGTATACAATTGTATAATAAAATTTAAAACAATTGTAATATAATTATAACTGTTCTCAAATTGTATTATTCACACAAGAAAAGCATTATCTGTTTATTACCAAATGATATTATGTATGTATATCCCTGTAAAACTAGTAATGTTCAACCACCACTGTATTAATGTAAGAGTCGCGAATAGACCTTTGTGAGTTAAAGCTACTTAAAATAAATAAATTAAAAAAGCTTATATAACCTTTACTTTCTCCTTACATTACCTATGATAAATACATGAAATATTGTAATGTATTACAAATATATCTGTGTTACGTCCACATTACTTTCTCTACCCATTCTTCAACAAGCTACTCGTGCAAAACGTTATTCTTCTATAATCTACTTCATATTAATCGAGACAAACCACTATTAGGTCAATTAATGGAATTAATTGTTCTTTCACACAAGCCGCGTGTTGGACAGGGTTAGAAAGGTAGAATCATATGACGGAAAAATTCAATGCCAATGGTTGAAACTATGAAGCCCGGGATTTAAAAGTACTTACATAATTGTAGGTCGCCATTGGGTATGTCATCTCAATACAATTTGAGATCTTCTTGTGGTTTACGGGAAAAATGCGAATCAGTTGTGGAATTTAATGGCCTACCGGCAAATTACCATGGTAGCTCATTGGTTAGAACAACCGGACGGAGACCGGGAGATCCGTGGTTCAAATCCGACTATGGCATTAAAGTTTTCAGTCATCTGATTCTACCTTTCTAACCCCGTCCAACACACGGCTTGTGTGAAAGAACAATTAATTCCATTTGCAGAAATAGTTTTATTGCATTATTCCTTGTAGGTACATGCGAATTACGGGAATACAGTATATTGGAGTGGTTGTCAAACCTTCTAAGAGCGGGTCGCTATGTGATGGCTTTGAAATTCTGTTCTTTTTTCATAGCCACGAGAGGAAAACCAGTAGCGGTTTTCCTGTTGAGAAAATATATGTATTTGAAAATTCAAACCAATAAAAAGGATATCTCGGAAATGATTAATGGCACAAAAATTTTCTTCAGCATAAATTTTCTGCTTTAACAAGATTTTGTCTATCTTTTACGGTTTATCAATTATACAAAAGTCATTCAGAATGAAGATGACTTCACAGACTATTCCCAAAAAATGCAAGATATTTTTCATGAAAATATCTTAAATTATGATATTTGAATCGAAATCGTTTGACCCTTTTTGACAAAATAAAAAATAAAGAACAATTTTCTATGTGAAGGATAATTTGGGTTGGGGGGATTTTCTTGAAAACCTTCGTGTCACATAACTAAAACATCTGATATGCTGTACACACATGACTTTCCCTACTCTTGTACAAACTAGTTTTACAAACACATTTTCTCCATGTAGTAGGTACTTCATGTTAATTGAGGTAAACATTTGCACAAACTATCTTACTGCTAATTTTGTTGTAGGTGCAAGGGGAATATGGTAGGCTTTAAACTATAATCATATATTTTAAGAGCTGGGTTGGTGGGTGGAGCATTCCATTCTCTTTCCATGTCTAGGACAAATAATAATAATAAATAATAATAATAACGAATAACAAATTCCCATTTGAGAAAAAGTAGAGGTACTGGAAAATTCAAACAAATAACAAGGAATATCTCGGAAATGGTTCACTCGATACAAAAAAAGAATGTATGTGACATAAATTTTGTGTTTTAACGATATCCACATTTTTTGTGTAGTAAAATGTGCATCTCTTACGTTTTATCTATTATACAAAAGTCATTCAGAATGAAAAGGACTTTTAGCGACATTCCCAGAAAATTCAAGATATACATTTCATTTGCATGAAAATACCTTAAACATATGGTATTTTAATCAAAATCATTAGAGCAATTTTTGAGAATATAAAAATTTTCAAGAAATGCTCCATGTAAAGGGTAGTCTGGGTTGGGGGATTTTATTCAAAATCTTCGTGTCGCATCTTTGAAAGATACTGAGCCCCTAAATACCAAGTTTGGTACTTACCGACTTTCCGTTTTGAGTTACGCTGTTCACAGATACACAGACACTCATGGACCTTTTTCTAAAAATGCTTTTTTTTATTCAGGGGGCCTCAAAACATGTATTTCCGGTGAAATCTCGGCATCAAACTTTTGTGTGTAATGCAATACATTCTCTACTACTATGTACGTGATAGAGAAAGTAAAAATTCTTCTTTTTTGAGTTATGCTATTCACAGACACACACCACGGACGTCTTATAAAAACGATTTCTTTTGGATTCAGGGACCTCAAAACATGTATTTCCGGTGAAATCTTGGTATGAATTTCTTAAGTAAGTACTCAGTAGAGAAATTAAAAATGAATGTCGAGATTTCATTGGAAAGATACGTTTAGAGGCCTTCTGAATTCTTCCCTCATAAAAGAATAAAGGCCGAGTGCATGCATGGGAGAGAGAGAGAGAGAGAGAGAGAGAGAGAGAGAGAGAGAGAGCGAGAATTTGCAGCAAGAAAGTACAGAACTCATTAAAATGTGCTATATTACATATAATCATTAGCTGGTTTCAAAATATTCCATTTCTATTAAAATTCCAAACATATATGTGTAATCTTGACGAAATATGTTTGAAAATTTGCGATTCTTCTTTTTCTTTTCTTTCACGAGAGCTCATTACTGTCCCTTCTGAATTTGCCCCTTCATGCTTCTGATATAAAGATTTAAATGTTTGCGTATTCTGTTTGTAGATAAGCACTCATTTGTTAATCTGAAGTCTTTACTAGGCAAAAATGTATCTTAAATAACTTACTAGTTACGAAAAATGTAGATCCGGTTAAAACACACACTGCATGTGAAATTGGTAAGTTATTTTGTGGCATTAACCGTTTCGGCATATTTGCTGTTATTGGTTTGAATTTCCAAATACTTCATATTTTTCTAAAGTGCTAAGTAGCCATTCAACTGTTTCTTGTGGCCATACCAAGAGCGGAATTTCAGAGTGACCAGCATTTAGTGACCCGGGTTTTAGACATTTAACTATCGGTTTAGTCTCTGTATGCCTCTTGCACCTACAAGGAAAAGCGTAATGGAAACATTTCTATGTTTATCTCAATTAAGATGAGTAGCTTTAAGAATAGCGGGTAGGGAAAGTAATGTGAATGTAGCACAGCAGACTATGTTTTGCTTGGATTGTTCTAGCGTTTACCCTTCAAGTTATCGTATTTACCCGGGTTAAGGTTTTCTTTGACTCACTTTTGAAGCTCGTCTTGTGTCTGCTGCCTGTGTTTAGCACTTGAAGTTTTCTCGCTGATTTAATATTTCTAGCATGGTGCGATTCACGTCCAGTTTATTGTTGACAGAGATACTTCCTCAGTTTCCCTACCAGACGACAAGTTTCGCTGGAACTGCGAAAAAATGTAAAATAGAAAAGTTGTAACAAGAAGCGAGAATCTCTAAAGTCCCGGAAGGACATTTCTGTAGTCTTTTTTCTTGGAAAGTTTTTGAAGCTCAGCTTAGTCGCGGCAGCGAACAGAGAGAGAGAGGCAACTGTAATGTAAAGTTCAATTACGAGAGGGTGAAATTAATCCCCAGTTTTCATCAGAGCCATGCCGCTTGGCTGGGCATCAGTAATCGTTTTACGTACTGTGTGCCATGTTGTAATGCTAGCCACTATATCATGGTCACGCAGCGCTATACTCAAAGCATTCTTCTGCTGTTTTTACGAAAATGTTCCTCGGCCACTGACGCTGTAAATGGATGCAGTTCATTTTAACGTTTAACGCATCAGCTTTTTGTTTCTTCTGAAACGCTTTAAGTGCTGATGGTATTTAACTTTGAATAAGTTTTGTCGTCCTCCGTGGTGTAGTGGTTACCTCTAGTTTCCGAGGTCGCGGGTTCAACCCCGGCGGAGGACGATGGATTTTTTTCGGGCGTAAAAATTCTTAGCATGGCTTACTTCGAAAGGGAAGTAAAGCCGGTGATCCCGTATCCTAGATTTACGGCACGTAAAAGAACCTCAAGCCTGATAAAGAGGCCGCTGAGCAAAATTACCGGTCTTTCACGCCTAGTATAGAATGGGACGCTAAGGACCACAGCAGTTGCAGAGCGTGATGCAGTAATTTGTATCATAAATTATTTAAATGTAAAGAATGATTATAGTATGAATATGCATTTTTATGTGACATTGATTTGAGATGTTTATTGATTGTAATTATTGTTGAGAAGTAAGTTTATACGGCCTTACTGAAACTGACAATAATAGCGTGCAATAATGCAGCGAGGGGGTGAGCTGTTTATCATTATTAGAGACGAGGAAGTTACGTAATGTTGGCGCGTTTTTCTTTAGAATTTTCTGGAATATTTTCCCTAGAGCATATGTATTCATAATTTTCATTGGATATAAAAATAGACGCTAATGTTGGCGCGTTTTATTAGCCAATAGCAACTCAGTTATAATCTTTAGGCATATCGGGGTGTAGGAGTATAAAATAGGGCTAGGTTAGAGGTAAAGTCCTTCAGTCCGTCAGTTCACCGAAAATATTTGTATGCTACACGTCGCCTTCAGTCCGTCAGTTCGTCGAAAATATTTGTACGTTACACGTCGCCTTCAGTCCGGCAGAAATATTAGTACAGTACACGTCGGCTATCGATTCGCAAGTTACGCGTAGCAGAGTTATGAAAAATCTAAAGTGTTGTAAAGTTAATCACACAAAAAGTTGAAGTACGCGAATTAAGAATGATAAGTAATGAAGTTATTATAACAGTTTCAGTTTGGCGAGTGTCAAGATCAATGTGTAAATGTGATAGTGAATGTGTTCGACAATAAAAAGTGTAAAACAAATTCCCTCATCAGTGTTATCTTTGGATAAAAGACTCCTTTCCGTTTACACAACCTGTATAAAGAGAAGTGCTCGACCAGAAAGATCATAGCTAGCCGGAGGACAGTGAACCAAAATTAAATAAAATAACAGTAGCATTCTTTCAAACAAACACTAATACTGCCGCAAATTGCTAACACCAGATGGAGCTAACAAACCTAACAAAGAATCACATCACAAAATGGCTTCACCACGTGGAGTAAACACAAATACACAAACATTATAAATAATACCGTCGCAAATTGGCTCCCAAACGTGGGGCTCAACAAATTAAATAACTTAACAAGAATATCGTCCATAAATAAAACTCAATTTAATTTTGAATAAGTTTGTTTAGTACGTTTTACCCTTTTGTACCTCCTCTAAAGCAGAGAAAGTATTGTATGCCACCCTAAAATTCAGTACCGCTATTTCACCGAAGCATATGCTTTGATGTGCTCTGAATGCAGAAAAAAACGAGGAAGAATTCCGTGTATGTGTCTGTCTTTCTGTCGGTCAGATGTAGGCTAAACACCAACTTCGTATTTATCGTCTTCCAAGGATGTGCACGAGATTTTCAAAAAAATTCCCTCACTCCAAACAACCCTTTACATGGGAAAATTATCGTTGCTTTGGATTTTCTCAAAAATGACTAACAATTTTGTTTAAAATACCACATATTTAAGATATTTACATAACAAGTAAAATACATACATTGAGTTTTCTGCGCATAGCCCGTAAATTCTTCATTCCAAATGAATTTTGTATAATAATTATTTTTATAACTTGTAAACCGTAAGAGATAGACAAAAACTAATTACACAAAAATATAGACATAAAAAGATAAGTTTATGTTAAAAGATTTTGCCTTTCCTAGCTATTCTTGTTAATTTTCAAAGAATTCTTTTGCTGGTGGGAAATCAAAATAATCATGTAGCGAGCCACTTTTTAAAGATTTGACTATGGCTTAAGCATCCTGTATCCCCATTTACACCTACAACGAAATGCGGCATGCAAATATTTTTGTCTCTCTCAACGCAAAGTAGAGAGAAGAATAAGATTTCGTAAGATATTCGTAAATATTGTAGAAGAACAAGTAGAGAAAGCCGTGTGAATGTGTTAATTCAGATCTTTGTGTACACACTCCTTAAAATTGTTACTTTGGAGATGGAAGATAGTCCATAAAGTCACCGTAGTAATACTTTAGTGAACTGATTATGTGATAACAAATGCAAAAAAAAAAAAAAAAAAAAAAAACTTCGTTTCAATTGCTGCTCAGTTTTGAGTAAAACAAATAGCTATGATACATGAAAATGAAAATCGCAATCCTTTATTAACTTAAAACCGTATATATGATGTTTACTCGTTCCTGAATAAATTGTAAATCTTCTCATATTATTGGCTATGCCTAGATTAGAGTAATTTCCAAATTATCTTGCTCTTTAGTAAACATTTCTTTCTTTGCACTTATTTTGTCAAAACGTAATGTTAATTTCGATAAATTCCCAGACTGCGATTCTTGTCACCTACATCACATGAAACCATAGTAACAGACGAAAATGAAGTTGACTTTTCTCTCAAATTAATTTTTGGTAAGGCAGTGCTTAAATAACTATTACACTAAATTAGGGAGCGTTTAAAAAACATGTACCCAAAGGTCTTTAGGGATTCATCTGATATGAAAGACTCCATTTGCTCCAAGTCCACAAAAGATCTTTAGACCACTAGCTGTACGAAAATTAATGATGCCATTTTAAAACCATGCAGTGTTTTCCAGATTTTTCAACTGTGCAAAAGTACGCAACTTCCCCTACCTCTACCTTGAGGCAATATTTTATATCACAACACTGTAAATGCCAGAGTGATTGTAGTGTAAATTAATATTATTGTATGTACAGGATTTTAGATGTTTGTTAGCCATAAGTATTGTTAGGAAATAAGTTTACACGACCTCACTGAAACTGACAATAGAAGTGGGTAACAATAAACCAAGGGGGTGAGTTGTTTATCACTCAGAAAAGACAAAAAAATGACGTCAGGGTAGCTTGCCATTCTTTAGAAATGGAGGGAATATCTTTCCTAGAGCATATATGTTAGTAGTAGTGATTGGCTGACAAAACAGACGCTAAAGTGGGCGCAATTTGGTAACCAAAAGCAGCAGCTCTATTATAATGTTTAGGCAATTCGGGGTGAAGGAGTATATATTCTCGAGCCATAAGCATGTGTCGCGCAGTTCTGAAGAATCTCTCGTGAGATGCACGTCATACAGTTTGGAAGAATCTCTCGCGAGGTATACGTCGTAAAGTTAGTTACAAAATGTGAAGTACGCGGCAACTAATACGACAGTAATTACATTCGTAAATATAATAGTTTCAGTCAGGCGTGTATAAAGATTAAATATGTGAATTATTAATTAAGTGTGACGGCAGTAAAAGTGTAGAAACAAATTATTTTATCAGTGTTATCTTTTAGTAACAACTCCTTTCCGTTTACACGCCCTGCATAGAGACACTTGCTCGACTGAGTTGTATTAGCTAGCCAGAGGACAATAACAGGCGCCCAGCAAATAAGATAACATGAGCCAGAGAACCGCGACAACCTCTCTGTCTGTCTGTCTCTCTCTCACATACACATTCACACGATTCCGAAAGTTTTATTTCCTGTGAACATTGTGATTTAAATGCGATGAAGCACTAGAGAAAACACTTTCAATCATTTTGTAATAAATATATTACAACTAAGAGTTCTCGCAGTCTGCTTTCTCCAAGTTACTTTTGATAAATCTTTGTGTAGTATGGTACATGCTAAGGAGTTCTCAACGTGGTGTTGCATGGACGCAAAAAAAAGCAAAGTATTCGTAAATAGCGTTAAATTTAATGTGCATTTTAGGGGAAGATTGTATGGTAGCATTATTTTGTAATATTTATAATTCTAGGTATTTTGAGCAATAATCCTAAAATCATTACTTTTAGTAGACTCTGCATATAAATACCGTCAATTTTCTACCGATGCATCGACAATGCCCCTCAAACCCTTGTGTAAAAATTATCTTTGTGCCCTCAGCGGTTCATCAAACATAAATTTTTAATACGATCTGTATAGAAGCTAACCTTAGCTTTTTTAGGTAATTCCTTTAAATTTTTAAATGTGTGGAGAAATTTTCTTTAAACGTTTAATATAAAATTGCAAATCCTTTCGAGTTGTGGCGTGCTACGGATGGATGCAGGACGTACTGGAAATTACCTTAATAGCCGCTGTAAGTAGCAGCTGAGCATCTTTTTGCTTCAGAACGTCTTCTTAGTGACAATATTATTGCCGATCCATAATGGATCACTTCTTAAAATTGGTTTTCCTATAGATACAAGGACAGAAGTGGCGAAAATGTAGTCTTTCGCCGAGTCTCCGAAATATCCAATCTTCGTAACACCACATAACACTTGGTAGAATACGATTGGAATTCAGACTCTCGTCCGCGTAGGCTTCCTCAGTATTCCGGAAAGGCACAATTCGAATTTCTATTGGGGTGAGTTATCTGGATAGATACTTTTCCGGGTTTTCCGTTGTCCTATAAAGACGAGTTTCGTATAGTTCTCAGCTCTTCGGATCCCCGAACCATTTGGCATTAATTAATTATCACCCTCAGATGGAAGTTAAACCAGCAGCCGCCTAGAGAGCAAGAGAAGAGAGCAATTAGCTTTTCCACCATGCAACCTAAAGTCCTAGAAACTCAAAACCTCTTATCAGCACTAAAGGATTTTTATTTCTTAGGCAGAATATTAATATTATTTTATTTTATTATTTTTATTATTGATGTTAATAAGTAGTAGTAATAATACCATGGCGCCATAGCCCATGAAGGGCCTAAGACCTGTCGACTGCCGGCCTCACGCCCATGTACGCACAACACAGGTGGGCGATCATCCTACCGATACGGGGAAGTGATGTGGCCAGCATCACGGATTCCCGGGCAGAATGTTGGCATCGTGGACGAGATCGCTGCCTATCGCAGCTCCTCATTTTCCTCACACGCTGAGTGGGCACTGGTCCTATACCAGGGATTTCAAACCCACACCCCGATGTGTGGGATCGAACCCGGGGCATGCAAAAAAAATCCGGATAACTCGCCCTAACCAAGGTTCGAACTCGGGACCTCTCGAATGTGAGGCAGACACGCTACTAGCCCCTCCCATCACAGAGGTGGGCCAAGGCGGAAGATTGCAGTTTGTTATTTCTAAATTGAAAGTACCACGCCCTATTTTTGTTCGTTTTTATTTTGAATTGGTATAAATTTAACAACAATAATAATAATAATAATATACCATAAGTGCCAACACTATAGTGGATATAAAGCCAACTTTAGCAAGTCTGTATGGTAGTTGCTTATTATGATGGCCTTAATAATTTACACATTTAGGGAGCTCTGTGTTCTGAAACACTCAAGAGATTAAAGTCTCTTTTTGTGGCTGCCGTTTTAACAACTGTCTAAAAATGTTAAGAGATAAAACCTTGTTAGTTCATTTTATGTGCATCTGGCACCACCAGGTTTTAAACATGCATTATTAAGAGCTAATTCATGTGAAAGTACTTTCCATCTACTGATCTCAGTACCTTCCCTAAAATTCAAACTTAAACTTCTGTTATAACTGCTGCAAAACTTGAAAGTAACAAAAAAGAATTGGAAGTCTGGGAACTAAGAGGGAAATGAAATTCTGTACATGTGCGCAAAAAGGTGTCGAACATTAAAGACTTAAATATGATTTTTTAAACTTAAAATGTCAAGCATTCTACTGAGTACAAGAAGATTTAACAATCAGTACGGGTAAAATTCTTCTTCTTCTTTAGTAGATTACTTCATCTATGTACGACCTACACTTCCAAGGACTTAAAAGCAAATGCCTTGGGTCAGTAGCCTGTAGCGCACCCGGGGGTTCCCGAGCCAATCATCGCCACATTCATCCCCTCACCCGCATCCGGTCGAGGTGGGTTCTTCAAGTGACCGGTGGACACAAGGTAGGCTCTCGTGCGTTCTTTGCATTCCATCCCTACCGCACCTCACCATCGTTTCTTTCTTCCCTAATCACTTTCCGGCCATTTCGTACCACGACATTCGCATATCTCTTTTTCTTCCCCGCCGGCCTACCTTGCGTGCGAAACGCCCACACAGTTTTAGTTTCTTTTATCTTTTTATTTAAATCCTCCGTGGACACAGCCTGACGGATACCCGCGCACTGGGTGCGCAGCTGGGTGAGTGGGTAATGGCGTCATCCCCACCACCCGGGGTCGTCATGTAGGGTTGTTGTTCGTATCCGCTGTTCAACTGCAGTCCCGCGGGGGGCCATTGCATGAGCTGCTGGCTTCCGACGGCGATTGGGTCCCTCTGTCTATGTTCTGGGAGGTGTGACCCTGGGGTGAGCTAGGTATAGATAGGCCACTCACCCAAGCCGGGGTAACGCCCGGGAAGTCAGAGCCCGAGGTCGGAGACGGTTGCAATGGTGGAGGATTTTTTTCGCTATGGAGCACCCTTTCTCCATTATAAACAACAAGCGCCGAAAAGTTTTAGTAACAGAAGTAGCACCGCCAACAGCTGGTTGTTACTTAGTGATTACCCGTACCGAGGAAGGACAATCATTCGAGAAGGTGAACCCTTTTATCATCCAGAAGGGCATTGACTCAATTGCTGGTCCGGTTCTTTCCTGCACTCGGCTTCGTAATGGTTCGTTGTTAGTGCAAAGCAAATCCGAGGCACAAAGTAAGTCCTTGTTGAGCGCCACGCTTCTCCACGGTTATCCTATCCGTGTTGAGAAGCACCGCACCTTGAATTCTTGTCGAGGCGTTGTCACCACGCATAGCCTCGATGGCATACCGGAAGACGACCTGGTCGAATATCTTGCAGACCAGAAGGTGACAGCGGTTCATCGAGTGCAGGCCAAACGCGACGGCGTATTGGTACCCACTCGTACCCTGTTTCTAACATTTGATGGCGTCGATCTGCCCACGAGCATCTCCGCAGGGTACGAACGTATTTCTGTGAGGCCTTATATTCCTAGACCTCTGCATTGTTTTAAGTGCCAACGTTCTGGGCATACGCAAGTCTCATGTAAGAGTGCCGTTAACATCTGTGCATCATGTAGCCAGCCCTCACACGAAGGTGCCTGTTCAACAGCCCCCGTCTGCGTTAATTGTAAAGGGTCACATTCTGCTTCGTTTGCCGACTGTCCGCGGTATTTGGACGAGAAGGCGATCCAGGAGATCCGGGTAAAGGAAAAGCTCTCCTTCGCTGAAGCCCGGAGGCGTTTCCATGCGCGCCAACCTTCACTCCTGCGATCTGGCACATTTAGTTCTGTTGTTGCCTCGCCAGTACCACGAGTAGATGCCGAAACTCAGACCTGGACCTTGACTGGATTAACCGCCACTACCATCCGGCCGTCTATTAAAGCTACTGTTACCAAGCCCTATAAACCTGGTCCAAAGTCAATGAAGTCGCAAGCCGCTGATAAGAAGCCCAAGCAGAAACTACGTAGGGAAGATTTTTTGAAAGACCCTCCGCGTGCGCGCGGTAACAAAAGTTCACCTTCTCCTCCTCGGAGGTCGCTGTCCCAGGAAGGTCCTGGGACAAGCCGCGGTCAGCGGCACCCCTCACCCATCGCCACCCAGAACCGATTCACGGCGCTTGAATCGGTTTCTGGCACTGAGCGCGTGGGCCCTTCCTCCGAGGAAGCTATGGAGTCTGACCAACTCCATACAAAAAGCCCGAGCCCAAAGGTTAAACATAAGGTAATTTTAAGCCGCCCTTCTAAATAGACAGTTTATCCCCTTTTTTTTCTTAATGGCTATCCTGACCTGGAATGTACGTGGTGTACGATCGCATAGGGCGGAACTGCAACTTTTATTGCGTTCCCATTCGCCTATGGTCGTATGTTTGCAGGAGACTAAGCTTCGCCCTCACGATCCTTTTGATCTCCGCGGATATACTCCGGTTCGCTACGACCTTGAACCGGAGGAGGGTGCTCCTGCTCATGGAGGTGTCATGTTGTTAGTGCGTAACGACGTTCATTTTAAACCTGTCACACTTACATCTGACTTGCAAGCTGTAGCCGTTCGCCTTCACTTACCCGGCTTTTTGTTTTCTGTTTGCTCTGTGTATTCACCTCCATCGTGTCCCCTCGCTCCCGCGGACATTCGAGCTCTCCTGTCCGCTCTCCCAACACCATTTCTTCTGTTGGGAGATTTTAATGCCCATCACCCACTGTGGGGTTCGCCAAGGGCTTATGCGAGGGGAACTCTTCTTTCCGACATTTTTTATCAGTTTAATCTTTCCATCCTCAATACAGGTGCACCTACTTTTCTTTCTGATTCCTCTGGTACGTTCTCTCACCTGGACCTTGCCATTTGCTCACTCCAGCTTGCTCATCGTCTTCAGTGGAACGTCGTCGCTGACACCTACTCCAGCGACCATTACCCATGCATCGTTTCTCTTCTGTCGCACCACGTACAGCATTCCAGAGTACCTACCTGGATATTCGCCAAAGCCGACTGGAGCTTGTATTCCAGCCTCGTGCATTTTGACGACCAGCCCTTCTCCGACATTAACCAACTTGTGCAGCACCTTACGTCTATTATTTTCTCTGCCGCCGAACGCGCAATACCCCGTTCATCCTCCCAACCTCGGCGGCCACCTGTTCCGTGGTGGAACGAGGATTGTCCGGACGCCGTTCGTGCCCGTAGGACTGCACTTAGGGTGTTTCGGCGACACCCTACACTTGATAATTTGGTGACTTTTAAACAATCGCGCGCCAGGGCTCGTCGCATTATTCAGGATAGCAAGAAGGCATCTTGGGCTCGTTTTGTCGAGTCTTTTAATCGTTTTACGCCTTCATCCATTGTTTGGGATAAACTTCGTCGCTTCTCAGGTAAAGTGTCACATTGTACTGTTTCTGGCCTTCAGGTTTCTAATGCCACCATAGTGGATCCGGCTGCCATCGCTAACACTCTGGGTGCTGCCTTTGAGGCGGTTTCCAGTTCAGACCATTATTCCGACGGCTTTCGCTCTATTAAAGACCGGCTGGATTCCGCATCATATACTTTTCGGTCTGCTAATGATGAATGCTATAACGAACTATTCACAATGAGGGAGCTGGAGCACGCTCTTCATTGCTCTCGGCACTCCGCTCCTGGGCCGGACGGCATTCATGTCCTGATGTTAAAGAACCTTTCAGCCGACAGTAAACTCTTTCTCTTACAGGTCTATAACCGTATTTGGCAAGACGGCATTTTTCCTTCCGTTTGGCGCGAAGCCACCATTGTCCCTATACTTAAGCCTGGGAAGGATCGCCAACTACCTTCCAGCTACCGCCCTATCTCCCTCACCAGTTGCATTTGCAAGGTGATGGAGCGCATGATCAACGGGCGGTTGACGTGGTGGCTTGAGTCTCAGAAACTTCTAGCGAACGCTCAGTGCGGGTTTCGTCGCTATCGTTCTACCGTCGACCATCTGGTGTCCTTGTCGACGCATATTATCAATGGATTTCTGAGAAAGTGTCAAACCGTGGCTGTATTTTTTGACCTGGAGAAAGCTTATGACACTTGTTGGAGGGCCGGCATTTTACGTACACTTCACGATTGGAATATCCGCGGTCGTCTTCCCATATTTCTTCGGGAGTTTATGACGGACCGCGTATTTCGTGTACGTGTGGGCTCGGTTTTATCTCGTCGTTTTATTCAAGAAAACGGAGTACCGCAGGGCTCTGTACTCAGTGTCACACTTTTTGCGATTGCTATCAACCCCATTGTTGATTGTATTCCACCTGGCATTTCATCGTCCCTTTTTGTTGACGATTTCGCTATTTATTGTAGTTCACGGCGGACCTGTCTACTCGAACGCCGTCTCCAGAGCTGTATCGACCGTCTCTACGCCTGGAGTAACGCCAACGGCTTTAATTTCTCCGCCGAGAAATCCGTCTGCATCAACTTTTGGCGCCGGAAGTATTTCCCTCCGCCCTCTCTCCATCTTGGGCCAGGGATACTTCCGTTTGCAGACGAGGCGAAATTTTTGGGGTTGATTTTTGACAGGAAGTTGTGTTGGACCTCGCGCGTTTCCTTTTTAAAAGCAAAGTGTGACCGTTCTCTTAATATTTTACGTGTTTTAAGTGGCACATCCTGGGGAGCTGATCGGACCGTCCTTCTTCGCCTTTATCGCTCTTTGGTCCGATCCAAGCTTGATTACGGGTGTATTGTTTATTCGTCGGCACGTCCATCTGTGTTACGTCGATTGACTGCCATTCACCATCGTGGCATAAGAGTCGCTACAGGGGCCTTTCCAACTAGCCCTGTACCCAGTCTGTACGCAGAAGCTGCAGAGCCTCCGCTGTCCTTCCGGCGTGAGATGCTTTTGTGCAGCTATGCTTGTCGACTCTCAAGCTTGCCTAACCACCCGTCCTTCGATGTATTTTACGAGGACTCGCTTGATCGCCAATATTTCGTTAGCTCCTCTGCATTGCTCCCTCCAGGGGTTCGATTTCGACTGCTACTTCGGCATTTGGACGTTACGTCAGCGCCGGCCCTTACCCGAGGGGAAACGCGCTTTCCTCCATGGTCGCGCGCTGAGGCCCCCATCCACCTTGGGCTAACGTCGATGCTGAAGAATGAGACCCCTGCTTCAGTCCTTAGATCCGCATTTTTAGCACTTCAGGCAACATTCGGAGACTGTCATTTTATTTATACTGATGGGTCTAAGACTGATGTTGGAGTAGGATGTGCCTTTGTTTTAGGTGCGCATAGTTTTACTTTTCGTTTACCTGGGCAATGTTCGATTTATACCGCCGAACTTTTTAGTATCTATTAATGTGTTTTATACATTCAGCGGCAAGTCTTACGGCGTTGTGTTGTTTGTTCGGACTCTCTGAGTGGCCTTCAGAGTATTAACGCGCTGTACACTTACCACCCCCTCGTACAGCGCATTCATGACCTGCTCCATTCGCTTGGTGCCTCTGGCATCAGCGTCTCTTTTATGTGGATTCCAGGTCATGTGGGTATCTCAGGGAATGAGTCGGCCGACGCCGCTGCGAAATCGGCGATTTTATTACCCAGATTTTTTACTTCTGTTGTTCCCTCGTCAGATTCGTGTGTTATTTTACGTCGCCGCATCCTCTCGCGCTGGCGCGATGAGTGGACGGCCCTCCGGGGGAACAAGTTGCGGGAGGTTAAACCTCTTCCGCTAGTCTGGGCTACCTCTTCCCGTGCTTCTCGTCGGGAAGAGGTACTTTTAACACGCCTTCGTATCGGACATTGCCTTTTTAGTCATAGATACCTGTTAAGTGGTGATCCCGCACCTCTGTGTGGTCAGTGTGACGTGCCCTTAACGGTCCGTCACATTTTAACCGAGTGTCAAGTTTTAGCTCCACTGCGCGTTCGCGTGGGTCTGCCTGTTGGCCTAGCCAACGTGTTGGCAGACGACGCGCATGCTGTAGAATGTCTTTTACGTTTTATCACTGACATTGGTTTTAGCCGTCGCATTTGATGCGCTGAGCGCCTTTTAGCTGTTTGATTTTATATTGTTAGTTTTAATGGGGCCCTTCTCCCCAGACATAAGGCGCTCATGTTCCTTGCATTCTACAGTTCTTGACACGTTTTATTCTTTTAGTGACCATGATTTTAGTGTGTTGGTTTTTCAGATATTTGTATTGTTATTATTGTTGTTATTGTTATTGTTATTATTGTTGTTATTGTTGTTATTATTATTGTTATTGTTATATTATTGTTATTGTTATATTATTGTTATTTTTAGCCTTTTTTGGACATCGCGGGTTTCTGTCCCGTTTTTTAATTATGCGGTTATTTTATCCTTTTGACTTTATATTTTATACATTGTAAGGGCGCTGATGACCTTAGTAGTTTAGCGCCCTTAAACCGCATCTCATCGTCATCATCATCATCATCAGTAGCCTGTCGGGGAGCAAGCAAACTCTGGATCATAGCATATCCAGGACGAGGGATCAGCCCAATGTCTGGTGTGGCGGTGAAGAAGTAGGAAATGAAATGTAGTAATTAAAGGGATGATAGGAAAATTCACGGATCAAATTATCCAACACAGCATTCGCCTAGCGATCGGGAAAACCATGAAAAAATCTTCGGTCAGATTAGTCGGCCCCCGGGGTTTTGAACCCGGAACCTCCAGAATTCGCGCCACAGACGTTACAGCCTGAGCACGGTCGATCATGGGTACGAATCTCTGGCCAAAAATGTGAAAATAATAAGTCTATATATGTATTTATTCATATTCTTTCCTAATCCACTTAATTTTTATAATTAACTTCAATTTCGCAAGTTGGCTGTTTAAAACATGTTAATTTAATGATTAAAAAATAAAATACTTAACACCTTATTTCCTTGTTTCAATATTTCAAGCGTTTTTATGTATGAAGTACTCCACAATGGTAGCTTCTACTTGTCTTTAATGAAAGCTTTAAAGTATTTTCAAAATATAAATTAAAAGCTCTGTGCATTCAGATTTTTAATAACATACATAGGTTTAGTATTTTTATTTTTTAGTTCAGCCTATTCCCATTTTATTGGAAAAATGTGTATATTAAGAAAAGTAACAACACTTTAAAAACGATTCATTCTCTAAACTCTATGCTCTGTCTTATAAACAAACAGCTTCTACTTTGAAAAGAAATCAAAAATTAAAAATTTTAAAATTCCACGTGCCTGAAGGATTTTGTTGAAAGCACAATTTAAAATGCATTTTCCCCCAAAAATACTTTCAATCATAAAAGATAGAACACTGAAATTTTGCATGTTACAGTGTTTTAGCGCAAGGAAATCACAGCAAAAAAGTAATATTGACCTCAAACCGTGGGTTTTTAAACGTCCACTCCTTAAGGTATAAAACAATTAAAAACGGAACCCTTGCATTAGACTTATTTACCCGATTCTCCAAGTTTTTGTGAAATTGACTGAAAACTGAAACGATAACTACGACGAAGATGGCATTATTTTTATGCAAAATAACCACAGACACTGAAACCATGTTCTTTCTGGCTTCAGAAACGCCCCTGAGCATTAAAAACAGAAAGCAAATTATTTGTGCCGTTTCTGGCTGACGTTAGCATGTTGTAATGATGGATTACGAGAGTAAGTCAGCTGTAAGCCACTGCTAGAGAGTTGTGTGCACTCTTTTTCGACAATCCTTTGTTGAGAATAACATTCTTAAGTTAATTCGAGGCGACATTGAAAATGTTTAGAAAATCAAGCAAGGATTAGTTTTAAAAAATATAAATGATTTTATTGTTTTTCAAAGTATTCCTCTTTAATATCAATACATTGTTTGCATTCGATGAAACCAGTCCTTAAAACAATGATGCTACTCTTCCTGAGGGGCTTCAGAAACCAGGTTTTTATAATGTTCCACTGCTTCATGTGATTAAAAATTGAATCCACGCATTTTATCTTTAATTTTTGGAAACAAAAATAAATCACAAGCTGCTAGGTCACGGCTGTATGGTGGATGGTACATGGTGCTGACCTTTAGGGCATCCAGATACTCAGTTGTTAGTTTTGCTGTATGCTACGATGCTTTTTCATGACGTAACATTATTTTGGGCGTTTTTTGCAAAATTTTTCAAAAATTGGTAACCTATCTTCTAATGCTACAGTAGCAATATGACCCGTTTTAGAAAAAGAACTAACAACTATCTTCTTACCAACACTGCGAATTTGTCGGATTGGCTTAGGCTTACGTTCCGTTTGAAAAACCCTTGAGCCGATTGACTTTTCTTTTTAGGATCATAATAATAAATCCAAACTCATCACCAGTAACGATATTCCAAACCAAATTTGAAGTGTCTCATTGGTATTTTTCCAGAGTTTTTCTGCACCAATCAATCCGTTGTTGTTTTTGATCGCAGTCAATTTATGTAGAATCCATCGACAACAAAGTTTTCTCACGTCTAACTGTTGGTGTAAAATTTTTTGGATTTGACTCATACCAATGCCCAATGTCGCCCGAATAAATTCATAAGATGTCTGTCGATCTTCTTTAAGTATAGCTCAAACAGCGGCAATATTTTCATAGTAACAGCCGTTCTGGGGAGTTCTTCACCAAAGTCATCACTAAGAAAAAATCCTTAGATGCGGCTTCTTCGCTATATGTATTTCTAAGCCGACCTTCGCATTGTTTAGGAGTTAATGACGATTTAAAATCGTAGCCCAGAAAAGTGCTCTAGTCAATTCATTTTTGGGTGAACACAAAATTTTTAAATAATGATAACCAACAAACTATTAGAGCAAATCGAGCAAACTACATCGTAATCAATTTACTCATCAAAACATTAGAAAGTAGCTGTCAAATATAAACGAATTTCATTTGTTTTTGAAAACATGGCATTCTAAAAATATTTTGTATCGCCCTCGTGTGCTATATTATTTAGATCCAATGACCCACTGCCGTGTAAAGAACTAAGACAAATAGGTTACAAAGGCTAAGTTGATGTAATTTTTCTTCGGTGCAATTTTTCTTAGCCAATTGCTGCTTGTAATCCTTACCTGGAATTGCAACATAATAGCTAGTTTGCTTATTTGCACTGAAAACAGGATGAAACATGACAGCAGAACACTGTTTAGACGTGAGGAAATTAGCATAACGTTGATACCTCAAACCGTGCTTTCATCTTGGCAACAATAACTAGCTACTCAGCGTTTAGTGATGTTGGCAGTATCGGGTTAACACTATCTGAAACAATATACTGCCAGTTGGTGCAGCAATACGTAACTAGAAATTCGGTTTCTTCTTTTGAATTTTGAGGACTTTACTCGATTGCTTAAAAAATGCGTTGTATGAGAATTTTGCAGGATATGCAACAAAGTTATCAATAAGCTTGTAATAATGAGGATCAAAACAAAGGTTGACTGCGGTGCGACATATGAGTTGCGCCACTCGCACTCCGTCAAGGGGATAGTTAACCTGAAAGCACTGCATTCCAACTCTAGGGTTACAAGCCTAGTTATAACGCTTCTTAAACAGTGAAGGAAACAATGGACCTGAGTAATTAATACATCAAATTAATTTCTTGCGAATAAAATATGTGTGAGAATGATAATTTATGCAACAATGGATAATCTTGATAATTATGGCTCAAGTGAATCAATGTCGCACGAAAGACAGTGAGTAACAATTTTTACAAGTGTCATATTAAGACTATCCACGAGTTAGATGCAACACTTTATGCAATCTTAGTATTATAAACTGTAGGAAATAAATCGTGAAATAATCCGGCCGACATAAGTGAGAGCATCTTCATATGCTCATATCGATTAAGACGTTAGCTTCTCTCCCTGCATTTCATGTGTTATACTTGGCGTGTTGAACCGATAAGCACGACAGCCACTTGCATTCATTCCCTTCCTGAGAGAGAGGTGAGCCTATTATTATCACAGCATGATAAGTAATTATAAATTCAGACCTTAATTATTCTATACTTAATAATGCACAGAGAAAGTAATTATGACAAAATGGTTTCATTTTCTCTATATAAGCCAAGGCAGCCTGGAACACTGGTGTTAGTTATTGCTATAGGCAATACGCCACCGTTACTGGCATGCGTGCCATAATGACCCAATTATGCACGACATTGAATAGATTAACAACCTAATGTAATGGTAGAATTGCATAAAAGTCATTTTGTTACGGAACACAAATATTAAATGCTTGCTTTTAAGTGTGAGAGAGGAAATATGTGTTATTTTAGTTCAATAGTCATTATAGGTTACATGAATTTAGGGCTCAGTACCAATCAAATTAGCACCGGTAAGGGAGTGCTATCGGCTTTCCCATAAATGTTGCGAGTAGATGAGCACAAACAAATTGCTAAAACTCTCATAAAACGTGGGTTCTGAACATTGCAGCAGTTGGGAAAACTGAGGTAAGCCGGTTGTGTAGGAATGATATTGTGCATGTTTGGAGAAGGGATTAATAGTACCCTCGTAGCGCATATATTGTGTTCCCTAGCATCCCATTTTGGTGGCAGAACTCTTGTGCGACTTTAAGTGAGCAGTACGGGTTGCAGTAGCCTGCAGGCGGAGGATATGTATGTCTACAGCCGCAATTCTCTCGCCTCGCAGTTTCCAATATGAACTCGTTCTAGTCGAACGCGCTCGCTGATGACCTCCATTTCCACAGCGTTGTCTCTGAAAGGACTGCAGCTCCTCTAGGGCTACCCTCGCTAATAAAGGGATGATCGAGTAGACAGTTGCCTCTCCCGAGGTCAAGTTCGCTCGGTTGACATGCTCCTTCGTCACACTCCAACTATTGTTCATTTCGCTGCAACCTACCTATTAAGAGGCTCCGCAGTTTAAAGTGGGGAATGAAAATGGTTCCCAACGGCGGTCGTAGAGTGCCATGTTTATTAAACTCTTGCGGGTACGCCAGAACAAAAACATCCAACTCAACAGGTCTCAATATGTGCCTTCTATACATATGGGGCCTAAAAAGTTTGTACTCGAACTTCAGGATTAACAGAACAGCAGTTTCACTGGGCATTCCGCAACCATTAAACTCAACAGCTGTATGATAATACGTGCTTGTTCTAAATGATTCATTGTGTTTAAGCTAAGGACTGCACTCGCCTTTGTTATCACATAATTAGTGTAACTCAATGTGTATTTCATCCATGCAAACTTGCATATAACGTATCAGCTGGCAGTGCAAACCACTGGCGATGTAACCAAGTATCCACTGTTCTTACTGGAAACACACTGAAATTCTTTACATCAACAGCGTGTTAGTTGTTACTGAATAACTCTGCAACTTTGCTATTGGCCTGTTATTACATCCTTAAGGCTGTTTCACAACCAACGAGAACGGTAACTAGAGCGAGAAAGTTGAAATATATGTATTCAAATGGGAGCGTTCACAATCGACGGAAGCCTTCCCGGAACGGGAAAGAAGAATTGCCCTACTTTTAACTTTCTCGTTCTCGGGCACGGCATATTAGATCCATATTGTGCACATTAGATTATTTAGGCGGCCGTGACATGAAACAGCCGCTAGTGCTCTCTATAGTCGCAAGCTGGAAACATGAAACTGGAAGAAATTAGTAGTGAATGTGCATCCTAACCTCATCCCGACAAATTCAATGGTTCCTCTGGTCATTTGTAGTTTGTAGTTTGTTTATATGCAACTCAAAACTGGCTATTACCTCAAGAACAATGGTCAAAGCTACAAAGAACAGCAAAACCCAAGGGAAATTAAAAAACAACAATAAACAACTTTAATGTATGCCATTAAATAAAGGAATGAAAACTTGGCACATCTAGAGGGATCGGAAATGTAATGGATATGCATTTAGAATAATATTTATGTTGGCTAAATTGGAAGTAGGTGAAAAAGTATCATTGGTCAGTTAAAATCAAATGAAATCCCAATGCGCAAAATCGACTTTCACTTTGTGATCGATATGATCGACGATACATTCCTCTTTTTGGGGAAGAAATATTTTCTTCTTTCGTGGCCATAAATGAATTTGCTAACACCCTGAACGTTTATTGGAGCAAGTACGTGTATTAGCAATCTGGTGTTCTCGTTCTAACTGCAGCAAAGTTTTGGAAAGGGGAGGGATGTTTCCAGTACTGTTTCTCGAAAGCAGGCGTTCCTCTTTTAGGTGTAAGCCAAACCGTATATGTCACACAGAACAGACAGAAGCGTAATGCTTTTTATAGATTGTGATTTTGATAAGATGAAATGTAATCGTTAAACATTAACATGGACATATGGCAAATTCTTCTATGTCTTTAAACTCAAAAGTAAATTAACTGCCTTGTACTCATTCCCAGTGAAAGATAACACGCTAGGCTCATCAAGAAGCGACAGTGTGGTTTTGGCGTCACAAATAAGATGTGTCTTTATGCATCAGAATGGGGACGTACCGTATAAATACTTAAAAACAAAAAAACCCTTCTTTAGACTAACGGAGTATGAAAAAGTCTGTGTTACATTCACATGAATTTTTCTATCCACTCTTCTACAAATTATTATTAAAAGGCTTATTCTTCTATTGCTCCATGTTAATCAAGATAAACGTTTGCAGAAATGTCCTTATTACAAATTTCGTGAATACAGTAGGGAATGCCCCTGTGGTTTGGTGTTTAGCATGCTAGCCTCCATATCCAGTGGTCCCGGGTTCGATACCCGGCTGGAGGATGGGAATTTTTCTTTAGCCAGGGTTGTTCCCTATCCTCCCTAGAGTCTGGGGGTATGAAAGAATGTGAAGATTAATACAAACCTTAAAAGAGTGAACGACATTGCAATGCGCAATTGTTCCAAAGGCAAAGTCGCCGATATGTTAAAGCCGCAAATAAATGGAACTCCCCCCCCCCCAAAGCTATAGTCAAACCTTTTAAAAGCGGGTTGCTATGTGAAGGCTTAGAAATTCCACTCTCTTTGCAAGACCAGGAGAAAAGATGTGATTTGTTACATTCACACGACTTTCTCTGCACGTTATCCTTAATTACAGCTTCTACAAACCATTCTTATGAAAGCATTTTTCTATCTAATACATGGTAATAGAGATAAACATTTGCAGAAATAGTTTCATTGCATAAAAGGATGCAGGAAACTAAATCGATAATAACATGTTTAAAAACGGGTCAGAATATTATGTTGACTTTAAATTCCACACTCTTTCCATGATATCACGAGAAACAACTAAAAGATACACTTCTAAAATAACAAAGTACTGAAATATTCAAACAAATAACAGCGGATATCTAGGAAATGGCTGATGCCATAAAAAAATTTATTCGAAATAAAATGTGTTTTGAAGAGGTCTGCATTTTCTGTTTATTAGTTTTTGCCTATCTTTTAAAGTTTACCAGTTACACTAAATTGTACAAAATTCTTTGAAATTCCACTCTCTTTGCAAGACCAGGAGAAAATATGTGATTTTCTATATTCACATGGCTTTCTCTGTACACTATCGTTAATTTTTACACAGCTTTTACAAACTATTCTTATGAAAGCCTATTTTTCTATCTACTTCATGATAATAGAGACAAACTTTTGCAGAAATAGTTCCATTACGCAAGAGGGTGCAGGAAACTAAATCGATAATAAAATGTTTAAAAGCGGGTCAGAATATTATGTTGACATTTAAATTCCACACTCTTTCAATGATATCACGAGAAACAACTGGATGATCACTTCCAAAATAACAAAGTATTTATACATTCAAACAAATAACAGCGAATATCTAGGAAATGGGCGATGCCACAAAAAAGCTAGTCGAAATAAAATGTGTGTTTTGAAGAGGTCTGCATTTTCTTTTTATTATGTGTTTGCCTATCTCTTAAGGTTTACCAGTTACACTAAAGTTGTACAAAATTCTTACCGAATGAAGAGGACTTCACAGCTATTCCCAGAAAATTATATATATAGATTCAATTTTTCATGTAGGGGAAAGGTCCCTATATTGAACCATTTGAGCCTAATTAGTAAATAATAATTATATTTTCAAATCAAAATTTGCAGAAAAACAAGCGTTAAGGTGGCAAATTCTTGCGATATAAATATCCTCAGCACAATTTAAAATTAATACAATTATCAAGTAAATAACATTTGAAAAGTGAGATGGAGTAAATCCGTTCAAATTAGAAACGTGGTCCTTAAATTGAACCACCCGTGTCTTAAAATGAACCACATACTTTTAAGTTTAAAAGTATTTTTATTAATACAAAATACGCATATTTTAATGTACATTCAAAACAAATGTGCTATCAGCAACAAAAGTGGAGTCCAAAATTGTGATAAGAATAGCAATTTCCTTGAACATTTTGAATTCTTATATAATGACAATCACTTGGTTTTTGGAATAGGTATTATTTGCAAATATAGAGGTTTTACTCATTTTTACTCTCATACAGATGAGTCCAATTATACACAGTCTTCAAAATAAAACACTTTCTTCTTGTCACTAACTTTTGCACACTTTTGGTGAAGCCATATCCTACAACTCACACACTAGATCATGTCCAGCATTTCAGACAATTCACATATTCCTGTCATCCACTGTTTTAACATGATTTTTTTTAACTTAGCATATTATGTGGATATTTATTCACACGATATACTATTTGCAGTTAAGCAACCCTAGAACTTCAATAGGTTTCCTAAATTGAACCAGTTCAATATAGGGTTCAAACAGTGGTTCAATTTATGAGCCATGCCATTATGGAAGCTTTAGCATCTATGTGACAAGGAGAGACGCTGCATGAAAAAAATGTGTGCATGAGTCTTGCTGCTAAATAAACACTTTATAACATGTAATATCTATATACAGATCATCTCAAATGTATCTAATTGGTCATATAAGCTTAGCTAGATGAGTCAAATATTACTTCTGAAGCACCAAAAACACACAACACGTCATACAACTGAAACCACAGCCGAGAATGCGAAGTCAACAACTCCAACCATTCATAACTGTACACGCCACTCTTCTGCTAGGATTATGGTGCCATCTGTCGAACAGTTTGGAAAATATCGGAGCGGTTCAATTTAAGAGGCGGCTCAAATTAGGGACCCTTTCCCTAAATATCTTACAAGTATGGTATTTTAATCACAATCTTTAGAATTCTTTTCGAGAAAATCAAAACTTATGAAGCAGTTTGCATGTAAAGTGTAGTTTGGAGTGTGGGGATTTACCTTCAAAATCTTTGTGTGGCATCTTAGGAAATGGACTTAAATACAAAGCTTGGAATTTATCGGGCATTTCGTTTATGAGTTATACTGTTGACAGACATACACATAGACACACACACGGACCTTTCCCTAAATTTTGTGTTTGTTTCAGGATCCTAAAAACATGTATTTCAGTTGAAATCGGATATGAATTATTAGACGAAATACAATGCTTCCTTTGCAATACTTTCTTTATCCAAAATAATAATCCCAAACAACCTTTGATTGAGGGCGTTATTTTCCTGTATACCATTATCAACATTCTAAGGAAGGTATGTCACTTTGAAATGGGTCCCGTCACAGGCTGGCATCAAAGGGAATGAAAAAGGCAGATGAAGCTACTGAAGAGGCCACCCTCTTGGTTTTTAGGGCGTAAAAACCCTTAGCATGGCTTCCTTCGGAAGCAAAGTAAAGCCGGTGGTACCGTGTTGTAGATTTACGGCAGGTGAAAGAACCCCAAGCATGATAAAGAGGCCTGTCAGCAAATTTTTTGGCCTTTCACGCCTAATATACAGGGTGAGCCAAAAGACTACGAACCGGCTGCGCCATGTTTTTCCTGTTCGCGTCCTCGGCGCTCGTTGCCGTCTGCCGCTATCATAGAAACCATGAAACCATACAACATTTTTAAAACTATTTTTAAAGGCTTTACTTAAGAACTTTATGAAAGTGTGTTTGAGGACAGAATTATTGGTAGTCCCCCGACCTAACCCCCGCGATTTCTATCTCTGGGGTAACTTAAAACAAAACCCACACTCCCTGAAAGAATTAAAACAAAATATCCGCCGGGAAATCGCCAGCATTTCTCAACGTGAACTACGGCGAGTGATGGGTAGTTTCCTAAAGAGGTGCCAAAAATGTATGGACAACGACGGTGGCCAGTTTCAGCATCTCCTTTCATAAAGTTGGTAAGTAAAGCTTTCAAAAGTAGTTTTAAAAATGTTGTATGGTTTCATCCGTGCCTTTCTATGATAGCGGCAGACAGCAACGAGCGCCGAGGACGCGGACAGGAAAAACACCGCGCAGCCGGTTCGTAGTTTTTTTGCTCTCTCTGTAGAATGGGATGCTAATAATTACAGTAATTAAAGAGCGTCCATGAATAAAACTCAATGCATTAAGTTTGGTATTTATCCGATTTTTTATTTTTGAGTTACAGTGCTCGCATACACACGCACACAGACATTTTTCTGAAAGTCCTTTTTCATCCAGGGGCCCTCAGTACACATATTTCTCGGGAAATGTCGGTATTGAATTTTTGGGTGGAGTGCAATACCTTCTCTATCTATTAGAAACGTGACAGAGAAAGTAAAAATGTATGCATGAGGTCAAGAAGGTTTTTAGGATAGACTTCTAATGCTCACATATGTTAGCAACAGAACTGAGCGCTAGATGTTTAGTCTTTCTCATGCTATTGATAAAGCCCTAAATATTAATTAGGCGTTATTTTGAAGCATTTCTTCTACACTGCACAGTGCACATTAGGCGTAACTGCCAGTCACGAAATAAACTGCACCATGTGCACGTAATATTTGCCACATGTACAGTACAAACATCCTGAAAATATAACGTTATTTTTTCCCCTCTAACGCATGTACCTCGTGTAGTTTGCCCATGTTTCATGTTTTGTGCAATCTGCGAGAGCTGTCAACAATCATAAAGCTAGCAATTGATATTGGCAATGTTCTACTGAAACACGGGTTCCCCCCGGGTTTCGAACATTTAAACTTCGCTCCGCCCTGCATGTCGACCTCACTTTTTTTTTTTTTTACTGTCGTTGTCTTCATGACTCGTTCGATACACAGAGACCTGCCATTGTTCTATCCTCGCTGCATCTCCCTCCCCAGCATGCCTGGGAAAACAATGACAAAATATGGCATGCTTTCATGTTTCTTCTTGCTTCGCTCCTCGGCTGCCGTTCCCCGTACCTCTGCACTTTCATTTCTATATCAACACCAAGTTAGCTTCCTACCGGGTCTTTAATACCTAATACGGCCTTCCTCAAGCAGTGCGTATCTCTCTGTTGTGATTTCCTAGCACATGTAGGGTCCGCTGCAATAATGGCTTGTTTTACATATGCATGGCACCATCATAATACCAACGTAACATGACTTATGTATAGTTTCAGCTAGTACAGGATCAATATTAAACGCGATCTTGTTTGGTATTCATCCATCTTTTCGTTTTTGCTTTCTCTACTACATACAGTAGGTAAGTAGGGAAAGTATTGCATTCCACTCAAAAATTCGATACCAAGATTCCCCATGGATCCAAATAAAGCATTTTTGAAACATCTCCGTGTGTGTGTGTGTGTGTGTGTGTGTGTCTATCTGTGTGTCTGTGTATAGCATAACTCAAAAACGAAAAGTCGGATAAACACCAAACTTGTTATTTTAGTTTAGTATCTTCCAAGAATGCGACACGAAGATTTTCAAGAAAATCCCCCACCCCAGACTACCCTTTACATGGAACATTTTTCGGAAATTTTTATTTTCTAAACAATAACTCTAACGATTTTGAATAAAATAGCATACTCTTAAGATATTTTTATGACAAATTAAATGTATATCTTGAGTTTTTGGGAATGTCTCTAAAAGTCCTCTTCATTCTGAATGACTTTCGTATAACTGATAAAGCGTAAGAGTTAGACAAAATTGTACTACACAAAAATGTAGGTCTCGTTAAAACACACATTATTTATGCTTTCTTTTTTTTTTTTTTTTTTTTTGGTCGAGTAAACCATTTCCGAGATATTCCTTGTTATTTGTTTGCATTTTCCAATACTTACTTTTTTCAAATGGGAATTCGTTATTCTTTTTTTTTTTTTGTCCTAGACATGCAAAGAGAATAGAATGCAGCACATAGCAACCAGCTCTTAAAAGATTGTTTATAGATGGAGGATAAGCGTTTGTAAAAATAGTGTGTGCAGGAGTAGAGAAAGTCATGTGAGTGCTACACATCAATTTTTAAATTATGCCATGCACAGACAGACACCTTCACTATCTCTAGCTCCTACCAATAGTAGATAGAGGAAGAATGTATTTCCCAAAACATGTGTGTTTGAGAGAGAGAGAACATAATTCATAACTAAAAATTCTGATATGTTACATTCACATGACTTTTCTACTCTATCGTTTATTAGTGGGTATACAAATTATTCTTACGAAAGATTATTTTCCTATTTTCATTTTAATCGAGATAAAACTTTCCACAAATAGCTGCATTACACATTTCGTTATAGTAGATATAAAGGGAATAGTGATAGTCAAATGTTTAAGAGCATATGTACGGCTTTAAAATTCCATGCTCTTTGCCTACAATCGCGAGAAACAATTGAATATCGAAAGGATTTGAAAATAATGACAAGGTATTGAACAATTCGAACCATTAATAACGCATATCTGCGAAATGGCTGATGCCCTAAAACAAGTTATTTGAAATAAATTCTATGTTTTAAAGAGATCTCTACATTTTTTCTGAAGTACGTTTTCGTCTATCGCTTGTTTGACAGTTATACAAAATTACACAAAATTTCTTCCGAATAAAGTGGACTTCACAGGTCATTCCCAAAAAATTCAAGATATACGTTTTATTTGCCATGTAAATATCTTTAACATATGGTATTTTAATCAAAATCGTTATAACCATTTGTCAAAAATGTTCCATGTAGAGGGCAGTTTGACGTGGGGGGATTTTCTTGAAAACCTTCGTGTCACATCATTGGAAGGTGCTGATGTGGTGTTGATCCGACGCTACGTTTTGCATTATGCTGTTCACAGACACACACACCTTTTCCTAAAAATAATTTTGTTCTTGTTCAGGGGACCTCAAAACATGTATTTCCGTGAAATCTCGGTATCGAATTTTTGGATGGAATTCAATACCTTGTCTACCCACTATGTACGTGGTAGAGAAAGTAAAAATCTTCGATAAATACCATAGTATTTAAAGTTGAACATCATCTTCTAGCGATTTTTAAGAAAATACCATTTAAATGGAAAATATTTCGTTATTTTTCACTATTGCTTCAGCCCATATCACGTTTTGAGACTCGCTGAATCAAAACAAAATTTAGAAAAAAGGTCTGTATGTGTGTCTATTGTTTAAACCAAATTTGGTATTTACGAGAAGTTCAGCATCTTCCAAAGGTGTGATACAAAGATTTTCAAGAAAATACCCCAACCCATACCATGTTTTACATATAAAATTATGGTTAATTTTGGCCCAAAATTAGTTATAACAATTTTTATTAAAATACTGCATGTTTTATATAGTTTCGTGGCGAATAAAACGTTTAATTTCGAAGTCCTCTTCATTCTGAATTAAGCTTATATAACTTAAACCATAAGAAATACTGAAAAGCGTAGACCAGGTATGTACGCAAAAGTGTTGATCTCGTTCAAACGCACAGTTTATGTGAAATACATTTGTTGTAGCATTAACCAATATTCGTTACTCTTAGTTTGAATTTTCCGTAATTTATATTTTGTCAAGCCATGCTTCAGTTTCTCGCGATGTCTCGGAAAGGGAAGATGTGACTATGGCTTTAGCTTGTGTGTCCCCTTTGTACCAACAACGAAATATGTAATGAAAGTGCACTCATCTCGATTAAGTTGAAATTGATAGAAAAAATAGGATTTTGCAAAAATAGTTTGTAGAAATAAAGATAGGGGGTGGATAAAGTACTGTAGATATAGCATCATTTTATAAAAATGATTTGAGGAATTGAGGGACGTCAAAACATGTATTTTCATTGAAATCTCAACGCCTAATTTTTGGCAGGAATATAGCAAGTCCTTTACCTAACATCGGTAAGCAACACAGAGAACGGCTTAACGTCTTAAACGTGTGGTATATTTCAATTGAGAGTGGCTATTGCTATAAACAAGGAAATTATAGCCCAGTTTTGTAACCATAGTCGAGTTCAGCTCCTCATGTCTGAAGAAGCGGTGGATAAAATGGCTGGAATGAACACTCAGAGTTCTTAGAGAGGTGTTACCATCCTTTCCAGGATTATAGAAGCACTGAGAATTATAGGCAAATGGTCTTGTCCGATATTCGAACTCACAATCAGCCCATGCGGATTAGGAGGAGGTAGAAATACTACATTGACATAACGAGTGGGATAGCTGAGGCAGTTTCGTCTGTGACCCGCATTCGAGAGGTCGTGGGTTTGATTCCCGTGGCCGAGCTTCCTGACCCATGAGATTTTTCGGAGTTTTCCCGGGTCGCCAGGCAAATGCTGGGAAGGATTTTCACATTCCCCGAATTTCCTGTCCCTGCATTTCATCCCCATTCTCATTTCGCTTCATCGTCGTCCTCCGTAGACTAGTGGTACCGTGCTAGCCTCTGGTTACCAATGTCGTGGGTTCAAACCCGGCGGAGGGCGATGGATTTTTTTCGGGCGTAAGATCCTTAACATGGCTTCCTTCGGAAGGGAGGTAAAGCCGGTGGTCCCGTGTCGTAGATTTACGGCACGTAAAAGAACCCAAAGCCTGATAAAGAGGCCTCTGAGCAAAATTACCGGTCTTTCACGCCCAATAGGATAGAATGGGACGCTAAGGACTACAGTAGTTAAAGAGCGTCCATGAATAAACCTCAATTCAATTTAATTTCACTTCATCTTTCATCCGTTGGTCTCTTTCAGGGTTGCAAGTGTCGGCGACGGTGTTTCGGTTCAGTGTGGCAGGGGAAAAGAATGCTCTTTGTGACTCTCGACGTCTCTCGGCTAACGGTTGGCTGCAGGGGGTATCCGAACCCTTTAGAGGGGCGTTTGACCCTCTCTGTGTGGGGTGGGGTCCCTGATCTGCTTGTCCATCTGCCGAGGAGTCTCTATCTGGAATTTTAGAGACCCTGCCATTGTGTGCCGTCACTCCTGGTTCCGGCCGCCAGGTGTCTCCTCTCGCCTCATACTTCCTCCCGAGGACGCCTCCTTGTGGGAGTAGGTACAATATTCCCTATGTGGATCGGTGCCAGTCCCCTGTAGGCAATCCAGTATTCACATCAAGGAGAAATACCTATTCTTTAGGTATAGTAGTTATAAGGTAGTGTTGCCCTTTTGAACCACCATTAATAAAGCTACCATGATATCCGTAGTAAGAGGCCAAAAGTAATAGCTTGCTTTATTATTATTATTATTATTATTATTATTATTTATCCACGGTGGCGGCTGTGGTGATCTATGATCTACATGTAGATGTTATGACATACTCTTTTTAGCAAAACTGCATGATATAGGTTAGTTTTTCTACTTTTATGGAAAATATTTTAAGAAAGGCATATTTAACAATCCTAAATTCTAATCTTGTACATTTGCAACTGTGTATCGAGTTAGACGAGTGTTTTTATTTTTTATTTTATTTTTTCTCTCTGGTAATCCCCATACGATCCTAGCACACACTGCCAACTCAGATCTATTTACATAGGTTCTTTATCTAAAATGCTCTTTTCTGAGAGATAAACAGAACCATACTCATTACATATGTATACATGAGTAATTCGAAGAATCTAAAATTTCGTAATGAGTATTAAAAACAAAAATAAGCAGTCATTAAGCAAGTGCAAAACGCTCAAAAGTGTCCTTAGAATTATGTTCAGTTTGAATGCTAAGGAAAAAATTCATTCCACATACACCTTAATTGAGAGGCCAGCAGTAATTAATTTTTTTTATATACAGCTGGTACTAAAAGTAGAATTTTTAACACGAGCCACTCAGAATAGAAATTGAAGATTATAACACTCAGTGGACTAAAATTTTTATAACACTCCATTGTTTCCACCCTTGATTCTTTGCGATGGAAGTTACATGTAAAGGCATTAAACGGAGACCTTGTATCCATTAATGTGATGGCGGACTATTTGAATGACTCGGAAATGAATTCATCTGTTTCCAATCTAAACAATGTAATCAATGATGTTATCCATACCAACGCTGCTTCCTCAACACAAGGAATTAGTATTGCCTACAAACTGTAACTATACGTATTGGACATACTTCTATAACGCACAAACATCTCAACCTTGACTTTCCTCCTGTGTGCGAATTCTGCAGATCCAACCTCACTGTTCATCTCGTCACAGCCTGCCGTCGCTATGTGCAACACAGACAAAGATGTACAGGGTGCCTACCAGCCCTTCTAAATTCAGCACAACAAAGAACTTCAAACTTTATGAAACCGACGGAATTGTATAAACAATGTATACACACCTATCTAGAGAATTTAATGTTGTATGTACTATTACTGTTTAAAAATATTGTATTTTCATTATATGACTTTAAAGTTGAAGCTACAATGAATAATATAAAATAATAATAATAATAATAATAATAATAATTGCACACTCAACATCACGATTACTTCAGGGTCAAACAATATATGTTTATTAATAAAATTATTGTTACACATATTCTGTTGCTTCATTTTTGCCATTGCTTGTTTTATATTATAGAATATTAAGTTTAGGGCTTGGAAGTTAAAGACCTATAAGTTGCCTAAAAATCCTTAAAAAAAACCTAATAACTGTTTAAAAAAACACGTAAAATGTAATGCACATTAATTAATATTTTTATTGATTTTAGTTGTAATTGCATATTTAAATAACGAATATTATGCTTGACATTAGGCATCAGTATACGTCAGTCATTATTAAAAGGGAATGTGTGTCATCTCCCAACAGATTATGTTATTTATGGATCCTTGGTATACATTAATACATACATATTGCAGTGAGAGATTGTTGCACTTAATTTATTATGCAACACCCCAATGTTATTCTTTGAATGAGAGTTAAACATTTTAGCTTAAAAAACACAAAATTTTGTGCGAAAAACTTTATGCATAAACTGCTTCTTCTTTCAGTCATAGTTTTTAGATTGCTATGTTAACTTGTTTAAATTATTGTTGTTGGAATTGGGAAAGAAAAGTAAAACCGTGATGTGTTACATTCACATGACTTTCTCTACCCTCTATCCTTATTAGTAGGTACACAAACTATTCTTACTGAAGTTTAGTTTTCTATCTACTTCATTTTAATCCAAATAAACCTTTGAAGAAACAGCTACATTACACATTTCGTTATAAATACAAAGGGAACAGCGATAGTCAAATGTTTAAGAACTGGACGCTATACGCTGCCTTAAAATTCCATATTCCATGCAATCGCGAGAAACGACTGTAAAGAATGACCGTAATAAACAAATCGAACCATTAATAACGAATATCTCGGAAATGGCTGATGCCGCAAAAAAGTTACTTGAAGGAAATTGTGTGTTTTAAAGAGATCTACATTTCCTGTTAGTATATTTTCGTTTACCGCTTAACGTTTACTAGTTATACAAGATTATACAAAATTCCTTCCGAATGAAGAGGGCTTCAAAGCTATTCCAGAAAATACAAGATGTAGATTTTATTTGTCATGTAAATATCATTAATATGTTGTATTGTAATCAAAATCATTAGAACAAATAAAATTTTTGAACAAATCTTGCATATAAAGGGTCGTTTGGAGTGGAGCATTTTCTTGAAAATCTTCGTGTCGCATCTTTAGAAGGTACTAAAAATACCGAATTTGTTAGTTATCCGACTTTTCGTTTTTAAATTATGCTGTTCACACACACAGACCTTTTTCTAAAAATGCTTTTTTTATTCATTGGGCACAAAACATGTATTTCCGATGAAATCTCGTATCGAATTTTTGCCATTCGATATCGATACCTACTATTTACGTGGTAGAGAAAGTAAAAATGTAGTCCAAGGAAGGTGAAATTGCAAATGAAAAAAACGTACAAAAGGCAAAAAAGACAATAAAACCCATCGTTTTCCAGCCTACAGTGACCCAAAATGAAGATGTATTCGTTGAACCTCGTCTGCGGCACTCAAAAAGAAATCGATTTTTACTTCAGATCCTTAGTTATGATAGTGTAAGTCAAGTGTTGTTAGCACTGTGCTATGAAGATCAAACAACAACGCAGGCCAAACAACAACAGATTAGAACTCATCATTGCGCATGTCCGATTGTATACCGTATTTCCGCATAAATTTCAGCTGGATGCTTTTATAATTTAATATTCAGGGCTGTCCAAAAAATAGTATAATACATGCTTTCAGCCTCGTTTCTCAAACATTCCTACTCACAAAATAAAACTGTACTTTTAATACTTTTATCATTATAATTATTATATCGTTGTTATAATGTTTGAAGTCCGTTTGAATCGCATATGTGAAGCATCTTGCGGTGGTACCAACTGTCGCAAAACTAATTCTCCAGTGTAAAGACGATGCCACGCATCTGTGAGCTTCCTGCTGTTGCAGCGACCGGCTGCAGGAAATTGAGTCAGGAATAACTTCCGCATCGTAAACATTCGATTTAATAAAAGAAGGCCGCAGCCCGGGTTTTAACTTGTGTAACATTCCGATATGGCGCTGTCCCGGTGAAATACGTTACTGCGAAATTGGCATTGTCAGTGACATTCCTCTGCTTGGCGTAAGGAAGAAGATTTGTACTGGTGGACGGTAATAATAGAGCCGTTTAGAAGGAAACAATCTCATCCGAACCATTTATATCTCGCCGTCTTTTCAAGGGTTGTAACCAATGGCGTTATCTCACATTGTTAGTTCTTTTCCCTTTTCGCAGCTGCAATTTCTTTTTGCTCTCCGTTTAGTTTCGCACAGCCTTTTGGCACCTCAAATGGATTGCTGCTGTGTGTGACGTCAATCAGGTTCTCTCTCACTCTCTCTCTCTTTCACACTCTTGAGATGAGGCTTGCTGAAAACCTTTGGCGAAATTTCATTTTATGAGCTTTAATTGGAAGTTCTCACTTGTCCTCCGTAATTACGACTCCGACCTGAACGTAAATATAGTCAAAGACGCAAAATCATCTGCATTAGAGGTGAATATTCTGCTTGCAGATGAAATACAAAAGTCGGTTTTAATTTGAATCATGGCGTTGAAGGAAGTTTTCCTCTTCCCCAACTTATTTTAGTAGTAATTTGCATGTTACTTTGTAACATTTTCACTTCATTATCAGAACTGCTCCCTCGTAACTAAACGTTGTTTCTATAATGTCCTATATCTGTGTCTGATTCATATTCATACTCGTATCGAACTTGCAGCCTCGTCAACACCTCAGTCGTAAAGAAATGCAACGATTCCTTTAGCATTTTCTAAAATTATTATTATTATTATTATTATTATTATTATTATTATTATTATTATTATTATTATTATTATTATTATCATCATCATCACTGTCATAATCATCTTGCATTTGGCGGAGAATGGAGTATTAGAAAGTAGGTTAAAATCCAATGTTTCGTAAATGCACACACACAAGGGCCTTATTTCGAAAAAATTATTTTGGGGGATTGTATTCTGTGGCCCGCATTCGGGAGGTCCCGGGTTCAAACCAGCGGGCCGGGAAATCTGACTGAAGGTTTTTACGCGGTTTTCCTCGGTCTCTAGACGAGTGCCAGGTTGGATAATTCGATCCGTGAATTTTCCTACCATCACTTTCATTACTACATTTCATTTCATTCTCTTCTTCGCCGCCATACCAGTCATTGGGCTGATCACCCATTCTGGATATGCTATGATCCAAGAGTTTGCTTGCTCTTCGATAGGCTACTGACTCGGGCATTGACTTGGAAGTCCTTGGCGCTATAAGTACAAAGAGGAAGGTAACCCGAAGAAGAAGTATTCAGGGGACCTCACACACGTACTGTGTTCCTCTCACGAGAATGTGTCTATAAGGAATGTGTTGACATCAACAATTCTAGCGCTATCTGAGAAAGATTACCGCTCTACTTTCAACAGACCAACAAGCCTTAAGGTCTCTTAGAAAACATACGCTCTTCTGTTAGTAATGCTGAATGACCAGTTGCTTTTGTTGCTTACTCGTCACAGATTTTAACAATGTTAGCAACTGTTTCTCGGGCTTGACTGTGTAGAGTTATTTCTTTCTTACTGGGCATTGTAAATAACCTTTAATCACTAGGAAACACTTTACACACTGCTGCAAGTGAAACATCCTGGAATACTAACGTTGCGCGATGTTTTTAATGTAGATAGTAGATCCATTTATGACATCATCGTGAGCTGCCACATGGTGCTATCCCCACCTCCCTCCTCCGGAGAGTAGTACACCCCGCAAACGTTTTCTCGTCAGAGGCCTACAGTATCTCTGGAACTGTATTTTCGGAGATATCTCAATATAGAGGTCTATCTACAATAGCTAAATGGTAGAGAAAGTAAAAAGGTTTCTGTAGGGAATTCGTTACAGTACTTTCCAATTTGAGTAGTTATGAGGGTGTAAAAAAATACTGATGATACGGGTGTAGAAAATTGTAGAGTAGAAACTGCAGTACACATAACCCAGAGGACTTCTTTTATCTTCGAATGAGCAAATCGAAAGGTATTTTAGCCTGTGAATACGCTAATGCTAATTAAGTCCGGCGTTATAGCGTTTAATGAAATTTAGGCATTACTGAAATTTAACTTATTAAGTGCCAGAATTCCTGTGCTCGAAATATTTCACAGTGGTCCGATCAAAGTTAAGAACACTCCGATAATACCTTATGAAGCAGATGTGCCACAAACACACGCAAGCATTAGGGCGCTCTATCCTGCATTACACATAAGACACCCGGATGGCAGAATACGTTTCCTACTGCCCTGCGAGGTGGCATAAGGCATGGCTGGCAATCTAAAAATACCTACTGGTTATTTTAATGTAGGCCAACTTATTTCTCTACAAGTTATCAGTACTTTTTACAAATATTGTATTTATTTAAAATGTTATGCAAGTAAAATGAAAACACGTCAAAATATAAACAGATCAGATTTGTCGAATGTAATATAGAATTTCGGAAATATAAATGATTCGATTTCGTTTCGAGTTTCCAAGCTTTTCCTCAGTTTTGTGAAACTTCATAGTACAACAGTCTTGTCATGAGTAACACGAAGCAAGTTGGCAGGCTGAGGGCAGCCCGAAGGTGTGTTAAGTGTACCTACCCTTGTAAGGGCTTAACCACTTGTAGGTAGGAAAAGGTTATTGCAGGGTGGCGGTTGAGAATAAGGTTGTGGGGGTGAAAAGAGGTAGCATTGAAGCTCCTCGAGACTGCAGGTCAGGGTGCAACGGCCCTAGTGCACCACTGGTGCATTAATTTTAAATTTACCAAGCAACTCGTGGTAGGACTGTATAGGAGCATAGCTTTTGCTGCTGGTTGGAGTTGCTCCTAGGTTACCGGGGGTGCCCACAAGCCATGCAGGGAACCCGGTGACGCCTCAAGTGGCGTTCTCTGGGGTTATAGTCCCCTAGAGACCGAACGAGGCAACTCCGATAGAATGGCAACTGATCGTAGAATTTTGCGGGCCTGCGCCTAATTTCATCCTCCACGTATGGAAAAGATGAGGCTTCGTAAGTAGTCTCACAGAGAAAGCCCGGCATACAGAATAGATGGTCCTGAGGTCCCTATTCTGCACCCGCTGCAGTCGGAGCAGACTGGAGTCTGCGGCCATGCCCCAGATCTCGCAGGCGTAGGTCAGGGATTATTAATGTTCTGAACAGACGTAACTTAAGAGGTGTCGACATCCTGGACCCCAGCATGGAATACAAGGAGGCTGTAGCCCCCATGGCACGACGCGAGAGATCCGTAATGTGACCCTCGAAAGTTAGTCGCCCTTGTCTAACTGAACGCCTAAGTAAGCGATGGAATTCGTCCACTCTATCCTACGTCGGAGGTAGGTAAATGAGGGGAGGTTGGTGGGGAAGCGGTGCTTTGTGAAAAGAATAGCGTGGCTTTTCTCCGGGTTTATGGACAATCGCCAACGCTTGCACCACTCTTGGGTGAGGCGGAGGTGTCGCTGTATGGGGTTGAAGGCTCATGAGTAACGCCATGATATTATTGATAATTGCCCAAGCGCACAGTGCTAAGGCTATTAATGAATTAAACGTTTAATAAACAATATTAACAACATGAAAATATCAGAGGTATTTTATATAATATTATTTAATTGAGTGTATTGCATACCAGTATCGTAACATAGCACGACCTTTTGTGTACCTTAAGAAACGTTTCTTCGTTTCTTTAACTCACAAATCTTAAACAATTGCGAATCAGGTGCGACAATCTCATTTCGACAAAATTTCAGTGATAATTACACACGAGCACCTTTTAGTCAATGTACAGTCTGATTGATGTCTTTATTCACCAATCAGAATGATCGCTTTAAACCATGGTGCTCAAAAACTAATAACTCCTACAATCACTTTTTTTATTTTTGTAATCTCTTCTTCGATTCAACTAGGGTTTTAGGAAGGCTATTCTCGTGCATTTTCATGTTTACTATTAGCGTTAAATCTCGCCTGTGAAAGTTGCGAGATTTGGTGATCTGCGAATTCAAAATATAACAGTATAACAGAAGTGATACAAGATCTATCGCGCTAATACGAGATGAAACGGGTAAGCCACTTCAGTGGTTATACTAAAAGTACAAAAACATAACTTCGTTCTCGCATTGTAAACCACTTCAGTGATTCTACTAAAAGTACAAACAGAATGGCATCGTTGTCGCATTTTAATTATCTTACCTACCTCTCTTGCTTATAATTTTTCTCAAGTGATCTTTCAAACTCATGCTGGTCATTAGGTCCCCTTGAAATAACTATCACGACAACAAGCATTCGTTAACTTGAATTAAATTACCGAAAAACTGTCAGCTTACCCTTATTGATTCAAACTGACTCGGGGCTTTGAATTGGGTTAATAAATATTGAAGGCCTGGCTCATCAAGTAGATAGTATAATCATAGAGGCTTATTTTATTTCCAACTTTTATTGGGCCTTTCGGTTCCAAATATGTTGCATGTAAGTACGTCTATAGTACTGCACACATAAGGGCACTAGTTCACGAGGTTCATTGAAATCCTTTCCACTTAAGTATTAAATCAGGTTGATACAATATACCTCCATATACACACATATACGTCATAATTGTAAGTTAGTTCACTAACGTTTTGTTGAAACCACTCACCATATCGTCAAGAGTGTATTGTTTCGAAATAGAGGAATGGCGAAATAGAGAGAAGGGGGAGCCCGGATAATAGATTGCTATGCAACAAACTTTTTTTTCCACTTAAAACTGTAAACCTCATTACTCAATATGATACTTAGCTTCCCAGGCAAGAGTGAATTCTGTATATCTCCGTGCCTACACTAGAGGGAGTTTGTATTTGATCCAAAAATGTAGTAGGGCGATTTCACCAATAAATGGATGTTTTAAGACACCGTTAATAATAAACTATGTAGCTATTGAAAAAATATGATGTGTTACACTCACATGACTTTCTCTACTCTTGTACAAACTATTTTTATAAACGCTTATTCTCCATATGCTTCATGTTAATCGAGATGTTAAATCTTATTGCTAATTTTCATGTAGACGCAAGGGGAATTGGTAGGCTTTAAGCGATAGTCAAATATTTTAAGAGCTGGTTGCTATGTGGAGTATTTCATTCTCTTTGCATTACCAGGACAAAAAAAATGAATAACGAAATCCCATTTGAGAAAAAGTATAAGTATTTGAAAATTTTTGGGAATAACAAGCAATATCTTGAAAATGGTTCACCCAACAAAAAAAATGTATATGACATAAATTGTGTATTTTAATGCGATCTACATTTTTTGTATAGTAAAATTTTGTCTGTCTCTTATGGTTTACCAGTTATGCAAAAGTCGTTCTCAATGAAGAATACTTTTGGAGACATTCCCAGAAAATTCGAGATATACATTTCATTTGTCATGAAAATATCTTAAACATGTGATATTTTAATCAAAATCGTTAGAGCCGTTTTTGATAAAATTAAAATTTTCGAAAAATGTTCCATGTAAAGGGTAATCTGGGGTGGGGGTATTTTCTTGAAAACCTTTGTGTCGCATCTCTGGAAGATACTGAACCTAAATATCAAGTTTGGTGTTTATCCGACTGTTCGTTTCTGAGTTATTCTGTTCACACACACACACACACACACACACACACACACATGGACGTTTCCAAAAATGCTTTTTTTGGATTCAGGGGGTCTCAAAACATGTATTTCCGCTGAAATATCGGTATCGAATTTTTGGGTGGAATACAATACTTCCCCTACTTACTATACGTAGTAGAGAAAGTAAAAAGTCTGTGAATAGCATAAAAGGAAAATGAAAAGTAAACATTAAGCTTAAATTTCTTTTGTATCTTCTAAGATTACAGCGAAAGAAATATATTGATTTCCCTCATCCGCAGTACTTTATGTGTAGAAATTTGTTACTTTCTCAATACATTCTAGTAAGTAGTGGAAGTACTGTACTCCACCCAAAAATTCGACACCGAAATTGCACCGGAAAATATTGTGAGGCCACCCAAATGCAAAAAAAGAACATATTTTTAGAAAAAGGTCCGTGTGTATATGTGTCAGTGAACCGCAGAGCTCAAAAACGAAAAGTCGGATAAATACCAAACTTGGTATTTAAGCTCAGTATCTTCCAAAGATACGATTCGAAGATTTTTAAGAAAATATGCCATACTCCAGCTACCCTTTACTTTGAACATTTTTCGAAATCTTCGATTTTTTCAAAAATTGCTAAGGATTATGTTTAAATTACCACATATTAAGGATATTTACATGACAAATAAAATGTATATCTTGTTTCTGGGAATAGCCTGTGAAGTCGTATTCATTCGGAAGGGAATTAATATAGTCTGTGTAATCGTTAAGCGATAGACGAAAACGCACTGCATAAAAAATGCAGATCTCTTAAAAACACAATTTATTTCAAATAACTTTTTTGTAGCATAAGCCATTTCCCAAATATCCGTTATTAATGGCTCGAATTGTT